>CM073606.1:8069540-11044540 GCA_037074985.1 Solanum bulbocastanum | reverse complement strand
ATTAAATTTTTTATTTTTTTTTTAGTAGCAGAACAATTACATCACAAAATTATTTAACAGCGTCAGAAAATATACACAACAAAAAAATGTAGTTCAATTATCTAACATGCTAGACATTAATTAATTTAAGTAACCAGAAAAGAAATGCGGAAATTGTTAACAGTGGAGGAAATATGTAGCAATTATTCCAATTATTTAATAGAAATTATTTGATTCAATTTTAGCAAGCGGCTTTATTAGATTTTATTAACATTGATCTTATTATTTAGATCCTATAAACATGATTTCTAAGTAAATATGCTGAAATTAATTATCGCACCTATAGGCATGATTGTCTAGACCCCAAATAATGTTTGAAAACTTTAATTGACCTATAATCATTTTAGCTAAGACGGATTGCTAGTGCACAACACAGATTATCAACTAGCCATTTGTTTTATTAGGCGTAGAACATTGGGAATTTAGCACAAAATAGCCCAGCAGCCATATACAATATTTATTATTCATAAAATATATCACAAGCTAGATGATTAACACATTATAATAGACAATAAACTAGTCAAATATAATTAATTTTACAGTAATTAGCCAAAAGGTGATTAATAGCACATAGAATTTATTTTATTTATTTATTTTTAGTTAGATCTAAATGAGGAGGATTAGAATGCAAATATTCAAACCAGCATACAATCCTAAGTGCATGATTTCTTACGCAAATAATTGTTGATAAAGTAACAAGTAGCACATAAATTCCCTCCCCTACACGATCCCCCAAATATTTATATATAGGAGAGTTAGAGTTGCTACAAGATTATTACAAAACCAAAATAGCAAAATAATGTAAATATCATAAACATGAAAAGAAATAACTAGATTCTTCCAAATGATCTATCACAGGTGACTCTTCAAATTGAAACCAAGTCTCAAACCTGTTGAAGTAAGATACAGACATACATATAATGAAATATAATATGGTAAAATAATAATGTCAAATACGGACAGATTCATCATACAAGCATTCATTTCATGTGTCTAGCTAAAAGTAGACAAATAAGCATTTAGACAGGTACAACAACAAATATTGTCACACAAAGCGAGGGGAGGACGAAAACCAACATGTACGCTTCCCTTGATTTATCGATGTCTATTTTGAATTCATGTAGAAAGGTGAATAAGCAAATGTTGCAGCAGAAAACAAAAATAAGTAAATATATAAGGTACTAACCAATTGAGCAGTTTAAAGAATAACCAGCAATGAAGATAGATGGATTCCACACTATTCGACCCGAACACAGCAAAATATCTCTTAAACCCTCGCCGAAAATTCCTTTCAAGCCGCGAGTAGAGAACCAAGTATGTTAATATCTTCTCAAGTATAAGTAATGCTCCGGATTTTTTATTCTTGGATTAGAGAGTACTTTCTTGACTTAAAATGTTTAAAGCTTTTTTTTTTTTTTTTTTTTTGGGATGATTGTAAGAGTGTAAAAGATGTCCAAGAGTGAGTAAAGAATGAGAGGAGGGTTCTATTTATATAGTAGAAGAGTAGCACAAATAAAGGAAGTAAATATTTACTCTTTTTTTTTTTTTTTAGGAATCAATTAATTATCGTTCTTCCTTAAATAGGAGGGAGCCAAATCAGAATTATTTTAGGGATCAATATAATACGCCTTCCTTAATTTAAAAGAGCCAAACTAGATTTATTTTATTTTTTCCAAAAATAAATAAGTAGGAATAAGGCAAAGATATCAATTAAAAGTCACCCAATTACTAATATATGAAGACAATTAAGAGATTATTTTTTATGGAAGGGCAGCCTAATTCAAATCAGTATTCACAAATAAAAATAACTTACCGTAATTAGACGAATGATCAAATTGCAAGAAAATAATAAGATCAGCATAGAGGACGACTAATTCAGCAATTAGAGAATCAATCAAAGCAGAAAATTAAACTATTATTATCAATAATAACAATTCTATCTACCGGAGCAAGCATTAAGGGACCAATTAGAATGAAGATTATTAATTTCAATAATGTAAGACATAGATTAAAACCAAAGAAACAGCATGAACAGTAACTCATGCTTCACACAGAATTGACAACTAATATCGATTTTGAGTATATATTCACAACATATAGCAGAAAATCATACTCGAATTTACGCTAATATTTAAACAAAGTCGAACCTGGACAGATCTGTCAAGATCCGTCTCGTGCCAAATTTCAGAACTTTGAGCCTCGCCGGAGCTTGCTGCTGACTGGAGGTGAATAGAGAGGGATGGCGGCGGCTGGAGAGAGAGAGAGGGGAAGAAGAAGAATGAATAGGGTTGGGGTCTTTTTGATTAAAAATAGGGAAGATGGGAGGGTTTATCTTAACCATTGGATTAGAATTAGATGAACAGATAGGATTTAATCTAGGATTTAAATTAGAGATGAACGGACGAGATTAAAAGGAAATTTTAAAAATCAGATTGAATTGGGTTTGAGAATGGCTAGAATTGAAATGAATATGGCTAGAATTGAAATAAAATTGAAATTGAAATGGCTAGGATCAGAATAAAATCGGCTAAAATTTAAATGACTTTGAGGGAAAAATTAAACAAATGTTATTCAATTAAAATACTACAAATATTATAACGTTTTATATAATAAGAATCACTTAAATTTTAAAACATTTGAAATAAAATAATTATTTTGAGTTTTACTAATAATTAAACAAAATATTTATGATAATTTTAAAATCATGCATACTAAAAATATATAATTTTAAGACGAAATTTATTAAAATTTTAACTCAAAATATATTTTAAAAAAATACGTATTTAATAGAATAACATTCCAAAAATGGTTAAAGGTCGGTCAAAATTGGGTGTCAACAATTATATTATGTTTGGTGCACAATAATTAAGCTAGTGAATTACCGTTATAAACCAAAGAAACAATTGCACACTAAGAAAATAATAATTTCAATTACACTAAAATAAAACTGTTCACTACCACCACCCCTTTATCAATTTTCATGTGAACCCAAAATATTTCACACACAAAACAAAATAAATTAAAAGCTTATGTAATAACCAAAACAGTGAGAATAATCATAAATAAAATATAAAATAAGTTTCACATACTATATATATATATATATATATATATATATATATATATATATATATATTCATAGGTGAAAAAACTGCACAATAACAATAATATTAATCATTCACCTTGTTCACAAGTAAAATATAAAATAGATTTCATAATAATTTACCTTGTTCCTGAGAGAAAAATAAACATAATTATTTTGCATTCTTTTATTTATTTTGCTTCAATCTTTCAATGGTAGAACATTCATGATGATAACGTGTTGTAAAACTTAAGAACAAAAGAACAATATAAAGATAAATACAACAAGAATATAAGACAAAAAGAAACAATATAAGATAACTTTTTTTCTTTCAAGTGTTCACCAAATCTTTAAGTGTATACAATATGAGCCCTTATGCCTCTATTTATAGTGTAACATCGAGGCATACAAAAGATTAGTCATAAACATGATATTAACATGAATATATTGAGGGAGATTATGGAAGTGAAAGGTTACAAGAATAATGATTATAAAGGTGGAGGTTATTGTTATCTTCATAATGGAGGAAAGTAATGGAGATAATTGGTGAGAGTAACTTCTTGGTGAGTGGACATCCACACTATAATATTTTATAAAAACTTTTACTTATATAAAATGCGAAACTCCTAATATTTAAGAGCTTTTGAATCAAATAAAATTATATTGATTATATGGTTCCTCGTTTAAAATCTATAGGAAGTGACTTTAAATTAATTGAAATTTTACCAATATAATTTTTAACTTTTGCTCATTATATTATTTCTGTTTATAATAAATAAGGTAACTCTTAATTGACATCAATAAATTTTTATTGATATCAATATCCAATTTAAGTGCGATGATGAGTTATCATGTTGCTTTTCAAGTATACATTTTTTTAAAAAAAAAATATTTATGTTATTATATTTTTTAAAAAATATATACTTAATAATAAAACATACAAATAATAATTTATTTTTATATACATTTATCATTAATGAATGCACATATACATACCTATTTTAAAAAAAGTGTAACTTAAATTTTATATTTTACTTCTAGGGTCGTTTGGATGAGTTTAAAAGACTCGATCCCAATTTTAAATAGATAGTGTTTACTGATGATATTAAAAGTACCCACGTCAAATTGTGTGATAATTTATATATTAGTTTATTTGGTAATTAAAATACATCTATGGATTAAATAATTTAACGACAAAAATCAGGGCAAAGCTACAGCCTATTAAAGTTGTGCACGTGAACACACTTCTTTAAAAAATTATACGATATAAGTAGGTTAAATTTATTGAATGTCTTTTATATAATTAAATTTGCACAACCTTGACATAGTTAGAGCCTTTGGCTCAGTGGTAAAAAACGTGTGAGTGACTGAGCAGTCAAAGAATTCGACTCTTGCTTTTAACTTCATTTATTTTTATTAGTCAAATTTCTAATAGTTTTTTGTTGGTCCTATTCTAACTTTCTTTTCTTCATTAGAAATTAGAACTATTAGATATTATTTCCATCATTACATTATTTAATTATTAATGTAGTTATAATTTATTTCATTATAAAGAAAAAATTAATTTAAAATAAAATAAGAGTATAATTTTAAAGTTAAATTATCTCTAATTATAGACAGCATTCTTGTGTGACATACTAAAAAACGAAGTATGTCTCATAAATTAAGACAAAATAAATATTTATTAATAACGAAATTTAATTGAAACTTTCATGTTCGATATTTATTTTATTAAATATTAAATAGTATTTCAAACAAGTTTCTATCTAAAAAATTAGAAGAAAAGATTATATGTAATTATCCATATATCGTTGTATTATCTCTTCCCTCCTAAGTCCTAAGTAGGTTACTGAGAGAACCTTTTTTTTTTTTTTTTCATAACATGATTTCTTCCATAATTTATAGGCGAATCAAGAGAACTAACTGGGGTTTGACACTTTTGATTAGGATTTTCACATATTCGTTATAAATCACAACAAATTTAACATTCATTAAATTAAGAAGTAGCAAAATCAATGATAAAAATAATTTAGATTTAAGTAAAAATTGATAAATTAGTGTTATGCCTTTTTGAATGTGTGATATGTGTTTAATAAAAATCTTGACTTGTACATTATAAAATTATTATTTCAATCTAAATAATTTATCATGTGTTTTTGTAACTACAAGCAATCCAAACTGAAAATAAAAAGATATATGTATTGTATTTGGTTGAAAACAAATTATTACGATCATGATCGATGGTAAAATCGCTATTTTATGCAAGATAGATGTAAGCCTACTAGCTAAAATATATTGTTAGTTGCTTTAAATATTGCACACCCTTCATAAAATATCTGGCTCCGTTACGGACAAAAATACTCAATAAATAGTTCAAATATAATAATTTTTGGTATAATTTATCATCACCTAAATAATTTGTGCATTATAACCTTCCACGTAAGTAGTATATGGACTAAACGATCTCTTAATGATGTGCTCTTTTAGTGGTAGTTAAGAGTTGATGTAACATATTTTAAGTAACGAAATCTCATACTTTCTCCGTTTTAAAAAAAATGATCTAGTTTAATTTTACACAAAGTTTAAAACATAAAAGAAAATTCTCAATCTTGTTATCCTAAATTTAACTAATAACAAATATAACAAATACTTTTTAATTTTATGGTCTTAAATATGTGTTGTAAAAAAAATATGTCATTCTTTTTTAAACAAGAAAAAGAAAATAAGTCTGAAACGAAGGAAATAATACTTTTAATTTTAACAAAAGTCCATTTTTTCTTGATGCCAAATTATATTGCTCCATAAAAAAATTGTTACACGTGAGATGGAGAAAAAACTCGGACCACAAGAGTCCATTATAATTTAATAATTTATCTAGAGGTAATGGCCCGTGCCAACACAGGCCCAATGCTATAAAAATTTGAACTATCTTGGCAAAACAATAAGGTTCTATTTACACTTTGAAATAACATGTAGTGACAAATGCTAAAGTACATATCCTTTATTCCTTTACATCATATATACAAGAAAACTATCTACAACTCATACTATTTAGACATCATATATTAGTGATGTAATTTCCCCTGCGTGTAATTTTTATTTGTAGATAAAATTGTCAAATAGAATCTACGTGCAGATATAAATAAGAAGTTAAAAGCATGAAAAGTTTTGATAAAGTATGTAATAAGCTGATAATTTAAAGGGAGATCTCTAAAATTTTGATGTTCTATCACTGAACACATTTGTGCAAAAAAGTTGTGTCACCCATTCAATGTTACCATGCAAAGTTGTCTACATAAAGACGGAGAAAAAAAAAATCCAAACCAATAAATATAGATTTTACCATCTTCAAAAAATAAAAACATGCAACGCTTTTAAGTGTGTTTATTGTTCAACCACATGAGATTTACATCAATATCTAACAAGATAGTATATTTACCAACACAAAATCTAAAATTTTTCAATTCAATAATTTGAATTTTGTCAAAAGTGACTCATCAATTTAGTTGCTTGCAACATATACAAAATTTCAACTTGATAGTCTAAATTGGCAGAACCCCTTGTTGAATGGAGGAAATGAAATCTCTAAATTTAAACTTAGTTCAGCCAGTTTAAATGTTATAGTTACAATATTATATTTTTCAAATAAAAAATAAAACAAAAATTTCTTCAAAATATATAGCTACATCAACCTTTGATGAATTTGGTTAAAAGAAACCAATACTAAGCTAGACTGACAACTAATAGTATGTATCTATAAACAAGATCCAATCCAATTTTGATTAATAAATAAAGATCAAGTTTATCGATTTTAGAAAATGCATAAAAGATGAATTCTAGAATAATGAAATTTCATTCTCTTACCTTTTTGGTTCATCATCCATATACTACATAACCATTTCCTTACAAGCCCCCTCTCATATTTTTATAGCCATAGCTAAATCAATTAAAATTCAATTTGTTTAAAAACAACCAAAAAATTAGGCAACCCCTTTAAAAAGACATTTTTGAAGAAGATTAGCTCTTTTTTCCTATTAAAATAATGGTAAAATCCTAAGAAATGCAGTGCCAATTTCTTCTTTGGTGTGGAGGAAGAATACACACATACAAATTATAGAGAGCTTGAGAAAATGATAGTACATACATCTACGAAAATATTCCTAAAACAAAAGAAAGTAGGAATTAGGAGTGTACATGGTTGGGTTGGTTCGGGTTTTTCAAATATCAAACCAAACCATTTGTGTCGGATTTTTAAATCTATAAACCAAACCAAATCAATAAAATTCGGATTTTTTTGGGTTTTTCAACCTCGGGTTGGTTCGGGTTTTTCAAATACCAAAACAAACCATTGTGACGAATTTTTAAATTTATAAATCAAACTAAACTAATAAACCTCAGATTTTTTTTTCAGATTTTTGGATTTTTCCGGTAAAATTTGCATACAAACATATAATTAACTTGTGCTCCAAATATTTCTTTAGTCCAACCAAAATACAATTATCTAAGGTGTTTCTTAAGAAAATAACACAAAATATGAGATGAGTACTGATGACATTAAAATATTTAATAAAAAATAATAATGAAATTATCATATAAAATAAATATTGCAAAGTCATAATGAAAATGATCATAATTTAAAATTACTAAATCATGCTAAAATAAGTTTAATAAGTATTAGTTACATTACTAAATATTTAAGGAAAATTAAAATTAGATTATGTATTTTAATTGTCTAAACCAATGTAAAACTAAAGAACAAATATTCAATATTATTGTCATTCTTAGTGTTGAATTAATTTTCTTTTTGCATTAGTAGTAACTTGATTTTGATTTAAGTTTTATTATAATTATCAACATCTATGAACTATAATCTTTATTGGACCATTCCGAATTATAAGTTTTATACTTGAAATAATATATTAAAAGATAAAAACTATGAAATAGTATAAGAAATATTTTAAAATTATATCAAAGTAAATATTTTTATGTATAACATAAAATTTTAAAATTACATATATAATGTTGGGTTGGTTTGGTCTCGGGTTGGTTTTTTTTAGTTAAAACCAAATCAACCCAAATATAATCGGGTTTTTTTTTTCAATACCAAACCAAGTCAAACCAAACCACTAGTTGAGTTTTTTTTTTTGTTTGACTCGATTTGCGGTTTGGTTCGATTTTCGATTTGATTTTGTACACCCCTAGTAGGAATAATGTGCAATGGCTACAAGACATATACGTGTCATCAGTAATGAGTAATGACTCATTCCTACTCATTATTGGTTCATGCTCAAAGGCTAAGGTTGATGCTCAAAGACTAAACTTTCCCTTAGCTTTTGTTAAAATACTTTTAGCATACATGTTGAAAACTGTCATTTCTATATAAGTAAAGTAAATAAAATAATGCTCAATTATCGTATTATATAAAATAATAAATAAATATTTTTTCATAAAAGAATCTTTTACTGCACTAACTATTGTTAGTATTACCAAATTGAAACATTTAAAAGATACAAAAATATTTAAGAACACTATTATTATGATTAAAGTTATCAAGTAGGTATTTTTTTTTTCAAAATGCATAAAATTTTCTAAAAATATCTAATATTATTTTAAAAACGAAGGCGTTTCGTTATGAGAATTTATCATCTTTTTGTCGTTGAATTTCAGAAATTACTTTTAAAATTTTATTAATGCCACATAAATAGGGACATAGAAAATAACTTATATTACTGGAAATGAAATTAAAAAAAAAAAAACCTATAAATCACAATAATTAATAACTTAAAAATTTAGAAAGATTAATTTTTGTAAGCGATTCTCGAAATTCTATTGTGTTGCATAAATTAGGATAAATGAAATAAAATATATTATTTCAAAATTACATAAGAAGTATTATAAACCATGATAATTAACAAATTAAAATATTAAAAATTATAAAAAATAAATTAATTGACTCTTGAAATTCTATAATTAGAGCAGGGGAAAACACATGTTCTTTGAAAATAACGTAATACTATAAAAAAAAAGCAATAATTAACAATTTAAAATTTAAGAGCAAGGGAAAACACATATTCTTTGAAAATAACGTAATACTATAAAAAATAATAATTAACAATTTAAAATATAAACACATATAAAAAATTTAGTTGACTCAAGAAATTTTATTTGTGCTACATAAATTAGGATATAAAATTAATATAAGTATATGATTTTTGTAAAAAAAAAAAACATAAAAAGTATTCTAAGACGCAATAGTTAACAATTCAAATAATAATCTAAAATCAACTTTAATTTATTTATTTATTTATTTTTGTATCACATAAATTTAAAGGGATGGTAAAGTGACTTTGGGAAAGTGGATATTGAAAATCAACATGGGTAAGAATGGAGACAACTGTTTAGCCACAGAGAATACAATGCCACTGCTCAGCTTCAAAAAGCTTTTTTTTTTTCCTTTTTATTTTCCCCACAAAAACAAAATAGGCTCTCATTAAGCTGACAAAATTGACACACAAATCAGCCATACCGATAGGAGAGAAGTACGGTAACAATGGAGTTCTCGGCCTTGTTGCTTCGGCTGCCGGAAATTAGATGAATGTTAGCTTCGTTTTGCTGATAGAATTCTTAATAGATACGCAATTTTATTTGTTTGGCTAATTTTTTCAATTGTGCTGCTATTATAATCTTTAAAGGGTAGGCAGTTCTTATGTGTCGGGTTTCTTTTGTTTGTTTTCTTTGAATTTTACTTGTCATGGAGTACATATTTGATTGCTTTCATGTGTGCACTTTTATCCCTCTTTTATTTTAATAGGGCACAAAATTTTAGAAGGTGAGTGAATTTGTTAATAAATGAAATAACTTTTTAAACAAACTAAAATATAAGGCATATCAATTGAGGTGTACGCCTAGCATACATTAGGGGCGATTAGAGACCTGTAAGATAGAGTTAAGTATAGTGGAAAGAGACTCAAAACATTTGAAGTCGTGATGGGGTTGCACCGAAGTTTGACTTTTGGGTCATTTTTATTAGTCTTGGTGAAGGATGAATTAACACAACATATTCTAAGGGAAGTGCGATGGTGTATGACATTTGTGAAAGACATAGTATTGATCGATGAGACATGCGACAGAGTTAACAATAAGTTGGAGGTTTGGAGACAAATCCTAGAGTCTAAAGGGTTCAAGTTGTAACTTATTTTAAGTGTTTTTAAGCCAAAATAAACTTTTAAGCACTTTTGAAGTGTTTGGGTAAATTTACAAAGTGCCTATAAGTACTTGATTTTAAACTAATATGGTAAAAATAATCCAAAAGTCATAAGTTAGAATTTTTAACTTATGATTTTTGGCTTATAAGTCAAAAGTCAAAAGTTAATCCAAACAGGCACAAGACAAAGAACACGAGTAGCATAACGCATGAAGCAGATATTGAAGTGAGGATTGATACACAATTCATCCCAAGAGAGTAAGTTTCATTTATCTTAGGTCAATAATTCAAAAAAAAAAAATGGGGAGATTGACAATGATGTTACATATCAAATTGGAGTGGGGTGGATGAAATGAAAACTCGAATTCTATGTTTTCTACGATAATAATGTACCACCAAGATTTAGTGGTATGTTTCATAGAGCGATTGTTAGACCAACTTTGTTGTATCAGATGAAGTGTGGGCCAATCAATAACTCGCACGTTCAAAAGATGAAAGTAGTGAAGCCTCACGCCATGCAAAGCGAAGCCCGGTATTTAAGTGGAGAAGGGTAGAGGGGCGGGCCCATTAACCACCGAGTTTAGAAGGCTGTGATTGGTCCAAAAGGCGGGTCACAGATGGATTTCTTGGTTATCAAAAAAAAAGATGAAAGTAATGAAAATGAGGACGTTGAGATATATGTGTGAGCATATTAAAAAAATATAGTTAGGATTGAATATATTTGTGATTTGGTGATAGTGGCCTCCACGGTGGACAAGATGAGGGAAGTGAAGGTTGAGATGGTTCAAGCATGTGAAGAAGAGTTGCATAGATGCTCCAATGAGCAAGTGTGAGAGGTTGACTATGGTTGCTCTGAGGAGAGGTAGAGGTGGGTTGAACAAGTATTGCAAAGAGATAATTAGACTAGACATGACACTCTTGTAGCTTACCGAGGAGATGACCCTAGATAAGAGGATATATAGGTCAAAGATTCGAATAGAAGATTAGTAGGTAGTTGAGCATTGTCTAGTTTTTTACATGATCCATATAATTATTACTTGTTATTTCCTTTTAGGTGATCGTATTATTTATTGTTGATGCTATTTCTTTTTCCATTACTTTCAGCATGACTTCTTTATAATTGTATTTCCTTTTTCATACATTTTTTTATATGACTTACTTTAGCTGAGGATTAATCGAAAACAACTTTTATATGAGATAGGGTAAGGTTGCTTACACATCACCTTCCCCTGGCCTTATGAGATTATACTAGGTATATTATTATTGTTTTTGTACACTTGAACTTCGGGGTTGTGGGGATGTTTTTTGAACCCCCCCACCCCTCCAAATTTTATTAGCTTACCTCCATTGCAGATTCCAAACCTGGATAAAGGAGGAGGATTACTAGTAGGCTAGCTTCCATAGTAAAACTAATCAATTTCAATTAGAATTTCTCATATCATAGATATCATTAGGACTTTCTTACCTAGGCACGCGTTAGATTCACCCAAGTGATGAGAAATAAATAAGGGGTTCAATCACATTGTTTCCTAGTTGTGAGAGAGTAAGACAAGGGTTCCTATCAGGAATGAGTGTGGGAAAGAAGTTAGTCTCGTCTCATCAACATCCAAATGTTGTGTAAAGTCGAAAGGCCACTCATTTGGATGGGTGTGGATAAATAAAGCAATCCAATCACATCAACATTTGGATGCAGTGCAAATTAAGAAAGGATTCTCGTATTGTGAATGGATTAGGATAAAAAAGATAGTCTTGAAAAGACAAATTCAGGTAGCTAGCTAGAACATAGATTTGACAAAAATTAATGAAACCTTAAACAATAGGAGAGTTAATATTTTATGCCTATGGGAAACTAAATGAATTGTGCAAAAGGCTAGAGGAATAGGCAACACAAGATATTGTATATAGTATTTTTCATATTTATAAAACTAGGAATATTGTGAGAATTATTTTAGAACCAAGATTAAGGAGAAAGACGTAGAGTTAGCGCGAGTTGGTAGTGAGATTATTTCGTTTACTCTTGTTGGTAAAATGGAAAAACCAATTTATTTATTTTTTGAGATAAGGGTAACTGTGTATTCACAAAAGTCTCATCATCAAATAATGATGAGCATAGGTCACTTACTATCTCATCAGAGCATAACAAAACCTACCCTTAGGGAGATTACAAATTGTCTATGAAATCAACAAAAAGTTCTATATCCCCCCCCTCCCCTCATATCCTGTTTACACCAAAAGTATAAAAGACTAAGGCTATTCATCCTTATCTTCTCGATGTTGTTACTTTTATCCTCACAACATCTAGCATTCCTTTCTTTCCATAGAGTCCACCAAATGCAAGTTGGTATTAACTCTCACTAGTCTTCAGTAGAATGTTTTCTTCCTATCTCGTTCCAGCTGTCTAACATACCCTTAGTGGTCTGTAGAGTTACCCAGCCTACACCAAGGATGCTAGAAAAACATGTTCCATAGGTTGGTAGCTACCTTGCAATGGAGGAACAAATGTCCATTGACTTCAACGTCTTTATCACACATAAAACACTTTGAACAAATTTGTCTTCCTTTTTTCTGAAGCACTTCATGTGTTAGACATGCCCTTATACTCACCAACCAAGAAAAACATGATACCTTGAGAGGTATTTTTATCTTCCAAATTAGTTTCCAAGGCCAGATTCTATTTCTTCTTTGACCAACATTGCTACTCCAGTAGCAAGAGTTCATTGTGAACACTTATTTCCTTTGTAATTTCCATATAAGTCAGGCTCATTGGAGGTGCATAGGAAGGTATTTAGGATCTGAAATAGAGCACTGATTCTCTCTATTTCCCAGTCATTGAGGGCTTTTCTAAACAAGAAATTCTATCCCTGAGGGCTCCGTATCTGAGAAATTATGTTCTTGTTCTGCTGGTTGAGTATAACCAAAGCTGGAAATAAAGTTGCATGGCATTCTTCTCCAATCTATAAATCATTCGAAAAGTCAATTTTCCTACCATTTCCCACCTTAAGTGAGATGTTATCCTGTGGCCATAATCTTCTTATGGTCTTCCAAAAACTACACCCAAAAGTTCCCAAAACCTCCTTAGTAGAATAATGACTTTGTAGTCCATATTTGTCAATGATGACTCTCTTCACTAGTGCAGAATCTCCACAACCATTTCTATAGAAGGCACGAGTTCTGGGGCTTAGCTTTTTTATATCCAGTCCTCCATGCTTCCTACTAAGAGTAACAATATCCCACTTGACTAGCTTGTAACCTCTATTTTCTCTGTTTCCATTTCAAAGAAAAGATCTTCCATGTTGTTGATATTTTTCTCAATGCTCTTTGGAATAGGGAAAAAACTCGTCATGTAGGAAGAGAAAGCATCTAGGACTGACTTGACCAGAGTCAATCTCCCACCCAAAGAGAAGTGATGACTCTTCCACCTTGTAAGTTTCTTGTCACATCTCTCCAGAACATCATTCCACACTCCTATGTCATTGTTGCTCCCAAAGGCATGCCCAAATACTTTGCGGGAAGAGTAGATATTTGGCAACCAGGATTGCTAGCTAGCAAGTCCATGTTACTTGCATGATTTACTGGATAGAGGAAACTCATTTGCCAATTAGCATGCAATCCAGAAACACCTTCAAAAATAGTGAGAATTGCTCTGATATGCCTAATTTGTGTCACCTCAACCTCACAGAAAATTAGAGAGTCATCTGAATAAAGTAAATGAGTAACTCCCAACTCATTCTCCATATTCCCCTACATTTGAGCTTTAAAACCTATTAACCATCCATTGACATTTGCTCTCCTTATCATGTGGTTGAGGTCTTTCATGACTAGAATGAATAGGAAGGGTGAGAGGGGGTCCCTCTGCCTTAGCCCTTTTTGAGATTGGAAGAAACCTTCAGAGTTGCCATATAATTAGTGAGAACTTAACAGTGGATATACATAAGCTTATCTAGTTAAGCCACTTCCTCCAAAACTCATGTCCTTCAAGATTTTCAGAAGAAAAGACCAATTAACTTGATCATATGCCTTTTCTATATCCAGCTTACACAAGATACCAGCCTTTTTTTGTTTGACTTTGGAGTCCACCAATTCATTAGCAATAAGTGAGGTATCTATAATTTGCCTTCCTCTTAGGAAAGCCATTTGGTGTACATTAATCAATCTCCCCATTATTGTCTTCAACCTCTTGGTGATTAGTTCAAAAATAATCTTATATACTCCCCTTCCCTATCAAGCTAATAGGTCTAAAATCTGTTAATTCCTCTGTCCTAGCTTTTTTAGGAATCAATGCTGTGAAAGTGGCATTAAAAGCTTTTTCAAAGACTTCCTTTTGGTGAAAATTGTGAATGGTCAACATCAGGTTTCAATGTTCCCCAACACAACTTGAAGAAACTCATTGTGAAACCATCAGGACCTGGAGCTTTATCTCCATCACATTGTTTTAAGCATCCCAGGACCTTTTCTTCAGTAAAAGGTCTTTGAATCCAAGTCTGTTCCTCCTGAGTTATAGTTGGACAGTCCAGGAAATCAAATCTATGTCTCCAAATCTAGGTCTCCAGTTTTTAGATTCAGTGTAGAGCTTTCTATAAAAATCAGTCATAGTGTTTCTGATTTATATAGGGTCTTCTACAATCTCTCTTTTGTCTATCAGCCTGTCAATGGTGTTGTTCCTCTTGTGTGATGATGTCATTCTTTGGAAAAAAACCTTGTATTATTATCCCCTTGTTTCATCTATAATACTCTGGATTTCTATCTCCACCTTGATTCTTCATTTTTTGCCAGCTTTTCCAACTTCACTACTATGGTGTCCCTTATCATCATTTCATCTTCAGTCAAATCTCTTGTTCCCTGTAACTCATCAATTTCAGTCCGTTCATCCAATAAGTTGTTCTTCTTGTTTACTATCTTCCCAAAGTTAGCTTTGCTCCATTCTTTGAGTTTTTCCTTAAGCATTTTTATCTTAACATTGAGTCTATAGTCTAGACATCATTCCACCAATAATTCATTCCACATTGAACCACCAATTCTCGAACTTTAAATTTGACCTTTTCTTCTCCCAATTTCCATATTCTAACATGATAGGGCAATAATCAGAGATGACTCAAGGTAGTAGCTTATGCTTGATATTTTTTATTTTTTCTTCCCATTTCATAGAGAGTAGGAGTTTGTCTAGCCTAGCTGCACTTGGGTGATTGAGGCCTATAAACCACGTAAAAACTCCATGTAGCTGGGGTCATGTAATTCCATCTCATGTATCCATGTAGATAAATTAGACATAATAAAAGAGACTCGGTTATATCCCTTTCTTTCTTCCATAGTTCTAGTGTTAAAGTCTTCACATGTGACCCAAGGACCACCACAAATGGTTTTAACAACAGTTAGTTCCTCCTAGCTAATTAACTTCTCATTCCTGGTATGAGGAGCATACACTCCAGTGAGGTACTAGGTATAAAGATTATGAGTTGAGACAAACTCAAAAGTGAATGGATTGACCACATTTCACACTGGTACCCACAACTTTCAGTTAACCACATTTCATTCATCGACATGACCATAATTGCTTAGCCATTACTTTAACCTCCTTGGTGAGCTTTGTTTCTTGAAAATAGTAAACATCTGCTTTCCATTTTTGCATTAGACTATTCACCATTGTTTTCTTGTTTTGGTCATTTAACCCCCATACATTTCATATCAATTTATTAGTGCTTATACTCTACAAATTAGATTTGGTGCTAAAGGTGAAACTAAATTTCAGAAAGATATTGACACCTTGATTCAAGTGATTCTATGAAACTAACAAACTCTTAATAAAAGTTGTGTAAAGTCGAAAGGCCACACATCTTGGATGGGTGTGGATAAATAAAGCATTCCAATCACATCAACATTTGGATGCAATGCAAATTAAGAAAAAATTCTCATCTTATGAATGAATTAGGATAAAAAACTAGTCTTGAAAGGGCAAATTAGGTAGGTAGCTAGAATAGAGACTTGACGAAAATTAATGGAAACCTTAAAAAAAAAAAGAAGGAGAGTTATTATTGTATGCCTACGGAAAACTAAATGAAATGTGCAAAAGGCTAGAGAGGTAGGCAACATAGGATATTGATTATAGTTTTTTCAGATTTAATAAACTAGGAATATTGTGAGAATTATTTTAGAACCAAGATTAAGGACAAAGTCGTAGAGGTAAAGCGAGTTGGTAATAAAATTATCTCGTTTACTCTTGTTGGTAAAATGGAAAAACCAATATTATTAGTGCTTGTACTCTACAAATTCGATTTGATGCTAAAGGTCAAACTAAATTTTGGGAAGATATTGACACCTAGATTCAGGTGATTCTATGCAACCAACAAATTCTTAATATGGGAGATCTAAATAGGCATGTGGATAATGATAGTTATCATTTTGATCAAGTGCACATGGAATATAGTTATGAGACTAGGAATGATGAAGAAAATGTTTTCCTAAGGTTAGCTTTAATGTATCATTTAATTGTAGCAAGCAAAAGTTTTAAGAAGAGAGACTCTCACTTAATAGCATTTAGAAGTGGGGCAAATAGTCAAATAAAGTTTATTCATACTAGAAGACATGATATAATTAAATGTAAAAAGTGTTAAGGTTATACTAGGAGAGACAATAACCATCCGACATAGATTGTTGATCTTGGATGAAAAATGCAGGAGAAAGTGAGAAAAAGAAGACATGATAGTAATCAATAATTCAATAGTGGACACTAAAGGCGCCAACTAGCTAGCGATTCAAGAAGAATTATAAAGGAAGTAGTATGGGACTTTGAAGCTGTCATAGATGTTCGATGGAAGGAAATGTCATGTTCCATTAAAAAAGTAGCAAGCAAAGTGTAGGGTGTATCTAAAGGTGTAGGACGTTGATCTCAAGATCTTGGTGATGGAATGAGGAAGTGGAAGGAGTGAGTTACTATAGCTAAAAGAAAGTGCTATAGGAACAAAACCAAAAGATTGGACAAGATTTTCACAAGTACAAGAGAGTTAAGAGGGAAGCTAAGCAGGTTATTATTAAAGCACGAGGGGATTCCTAAAGACACGAGATGAGGAGAAAGAAATTATTAGAATTTCACAATGGAGAGAAGAGAATCAAGAAAGTAAATAAGGTGTCGATTCTCAATAAGTTTTGATGGGAGATAATGAGATTAACCAGAGATTGAGAGGCTATTCTGATCCATTGTTCTATTCAAACTACGATTATAACGTTCTTAATCTCCAAACCGCATAGCATTAGGCAAACAAAGATAAAGAGATACCATGAAAAATATGAGTAAATAATGACAGTGATTTAGATAGTACATACATTTTTGTTTAGAAGTGTCTCACTGAAGTTGGCCTAGGATGACATATAACTACTTAACGCTATACTAGGAAGTGGCTAAGTGCCTGATGGGTGGAGAAAGTGAACCATGATTCTAATTTATAAAAACAAAGGAGACATACAAAGTTGTGCGGACTATTGTGACATTAAGCATTCAAACTGAATCCACTGGTAATCCAACCAATAAGTTATTCTCTTTGTCTAAGGTAGAATATAATGACTTTCTTTAGTATAAGGCAAGTAAGCAAACATCGACCCAGATTAGTAATCTTGTTGCTTGTATCTCACAGTCCACCACATTTAGCCCTAGGGTCATGCACTTGGGCTCTTCTGACAACATTTCTGCTAAAAAATCTTTATTGTTGAATATTACTTACTCTCAGTCCCTTCCCATAGTTACGTTAGCTAATTGTTCTCAAACCATGGAAACCAGAGTCAGTCAAGACAATCCATTACCTTCCTTGACTCTAAATAATGTTCTTTTTGTCCTTGGTTATCCCTTTAGCCTCTTGTTAATAAGTCGCTTGAATAAGGCTTTAAATTGTTTCATCTCATTATTTAATGACTTTTTTATATACAAGACCTCAATATCAGAAGGTTAATTAGTGAGGGCATGAGTCAGATGGACTTTATTATCTTAATTCTCACTGATCCACTACAGTTTGTTTAGTCTCTTACTCTCCGAATCTAATCCAAAAACAATTGGGGCACCCTAGTTTGTCCAAACTTCAAAAGATAGTACCTAGCTTTTCCAAATTGCCCAAGTTAGATTGCGAGTCATGTCAACTCAAAAAGCACACCCGAGCTAATTTTTAACAATCTTAATAATTGTGCAGTTTTTTTTCATTTAGTTCATTATGATATTGGGGTCTTAGTAGAGTTAGTTCTTCTATATTGGGTTTCAAGTATTTTGATACTTTTATTGATGATTACTTAAGGTGAACTTGGATGTCCTTAATGAACGATTTTTCACCATTCTGATTATTTTTCATGTTTCAAACTTTTTGTGCTGAAATAAAAAAATTAATTTGGTTTGAAATTCACATTTTTCATAGTGATAACACATGTGAATATTTATCATCTCAATTTAAACAATTTATGTCTTCCCATTAAATTCTTCATCAGACATCTTGTCCTTACACTGCACAATAAAATGGGGTTGTAGAGAGAATAGGCATATTGTTGAGATTGCACACACTCTTCTCATATAAGCAAATGTTCCATTTCTTTTTTGGAGGGACACAATGATTACCTTTTGTTGTATGATTAACCGCATGCCTTCCTTTTTTATGCAAAATGAGGTACCACTCTTTGTTTTGTTTCCCTGTTAACCTTATTCTCTCCTCCACCATGCATATTTGGAAGCACATGCTTTGTTCATATACTCACTTCAGGAAAAAAAGCAAATTTGCTCCTTCTGCTCTTAAATATGTCTTTCTTGATTATTCAAGGGTACATAAGGGATGTCAATGCTTCTCACCTAACCTACATTGATACCTTATGGCCACTAATGTTACTTCTTTTTAAGGTCAGACCTACGTTACATCCTTTTTGAACAATCAGGCATTTATGAGGTTTTATCAGTTCCATCTTTTGGGGATCCCATCATAGGTTGCCCTTCCATGTCATCTCCTACAACTCCATCTTCCTCCTTTGTACCTACACCACAATTGACCTATCATTATTGTCCGCGCCCAAATGATTCACGCCCACTACTTTAATTCTTGCCTTTTGAGGAATTGTCTACACAATCCTTTTGTTACCACTTGAAAAGGTAATTACTCTACTCCTAACCCTCACCCTATCTATACTTGTTTGAGCTATCATCATTTTACATCGACCCATTCTGCCTTTGTATCATCACTATCATTTGTGTCTATTCCTAAGACTATACGTGAAGTTCTTTCTCATCCAGGCTAGAAGCAAGCTATGGTTGAGGAGATATCTGCCTTACACTCTAGTGGTACTTGGGAGCTTATTCCTCAACCTCTAAATAAATCTACATTTGGTTGTCGTTGGGTAAATATAGTGAAGATTGGCCTTGATGGACAAATTGATTGCCTAAAAGCTCAACTAGTGACTAAGGGTTATACAAAGATTTTTGGTCTTGACTATGGTGATACCTTCTCTCCTGGTGGCTAAGATTGCTTCAATATGTCTCTTTTTATCCATTGTTGTTGTTCATTATTGGCCTATTATCAGTTAGATATTAAAAATGTCCTTCTTCATAGGGAGATCTTGAAGATGAAGTATGTATGAAGCAACCACTTGGTTTTGTTGCTCAGGAGAAATCTAGCAACATAGTGTGTAGACTACAACAAACACTCTATGGTCTGAAGTTATCTCCTCAAGTATGGTTTGGGATGTATAGCATGATTATCCAAGAGTTTGGCATGGTACGAAGTGAAGATGGTCATTTTTGTGTTCTATTGTCACTCTACTCTAGATTTGTGCATCTATGCGGTAATGTACATTGATGATATAGTTATCACATGTAATGATGATGAAGGAATTAACAAATTAAAACATCACCTTTTCCAGAACTTTCAGTCTAAGGGTTTTGACTGATTGAGGTACTTCTTATGCATTGAGGTTGCTCATTCCAAATGTGAAATTGCCATTTCACAAAGAAAGTCGGCACTTGATAATTTTTAAGAGGCGGGGATGATAGATTGTAGGCTTATTGATTCTATAATGGATTCAAATGTTAAGCTCCTACTAGGTCAAGGGGAGCCTCGTAGTGATCCAAGAAGATATAGAAGCCTGGTAGGAATGTTGAATTATCTCACAATGACTCGACCTGATATTACCTTCTTAGTTAATGTTCAAAGTCAGTTCTTAAATTCACCTTGTAACAGTAATTGAAATGCAATTATTTGCATCCTTCAATACATAAAATTTTCTCTAGGGAAAGGAATACTTTACGAAGATCAAGGACATGAGAAAATTATTAGATATTTGAATGCAGAGTGTACAGGATCATCATTAGACAAACAATCCACTTCTAGATATTGTGTTCTAGTTAGGGAAAATTTAATGTCTTGAAAAATTAAGAAACAAAATATGATTGCTAGATCCAGTGCAGAAGAAAAATATCAAACTATGACAGTGGCAACATGTGAACTCACATGGATAAGGCAACTATTGGCGAAGTTGATTTGCAAATTCTAAAGAAATGCAATTGTGTACTATAATGAAGTTGTGCTTCACATTGCTTCACACTGAGTATTTGACGAGAGGACAGAACACACAAAGATTGATTGTTATTTTGTCAGGGAAAAGGTGCTTTCCAGACATATCGTCACAAAGTTTGTGTGATCAAGTGATCAGCTTACGCCTTGAAGACATATTCACAAAGTCCCTATTCAGTGCTAGAACAAGTTATATATGTAACAAGCTTGATGCATATAACTTGTATGCACAAGCTTGAGGGAGTGTTAGAATCCTGGGAATATTCTATAGCATATGTATAAATATAGTAGGTAGCTTGATTTACTCATATTTTAATTAGGTATTGATTTCCTTTCCTTGTTAGGATATGTATACTTAGTTATTTAAACCCTAATAGATTGTGGAAATAATCAAGTTGAGTTCACTCTCAAACTCCTGTCTTCTCATAGGTTTCATAGACTCAATAGCCCTTACATGTTGCGTTCATAATATTGCTTAAAGAGCCTTGCATTTTTGTATTAAATCAAATTCACATGGTCTGCGTGATATCTCAAAGAAAGACTCTCATGATTCCTAAATCTCGCGTATTAACTGTGCAATAATAACACTACATATATAAGGATAAAAAAAAAAAAACACGCTAAAGGCATATCAATGTTTAAAATAGGATTTCTGCAGATGCGGAGAAAAAACAGGTCTCTCTAGCGTATAACTAATTTGAATACATCACAAGGCATATATATCATGCTCAATTCATCAAAATGCGAATATAGGATACAAAGCTACAAATAAGGATTTAAGTACTTCGCCCACTATAACATGTGACATAGTACCTATAATCCCGAGAGATTCTAAGTGAACCACATGACATAACATGACACTAAGAAAATATACATAACTGAAATAACATGATCAGTGGAATAAGTCTCAATGATAATTTCAACATAATAGAGAAATCTGAATAGAACGGCTCATAAGCGAAAGTACTAATGTCTAAAATAGCCTCTAATCATAAGCGAGTAGCTAGGATAAGCCTAGCTCACTCAAACATCTGAAACTGAAATAAAGTCTGAAATGATGATAAGAAAACATGAGTGGTATGTCCCCAAACCATAAGGGCTCGCCAATACTAACCTAAGCTGATAAGAGTCTGTACTAACCACAAGCCTAATATGGAGCATCAACACTTATATTATAAAACAATACATGCACGAGAATGTATGCAGTCACTAATCATAATGTATTGAATATGGGAAAAATGCATGAACATGACAAAATAACATGATGGTCTGAAAACATGATAATGTAATGATCGAGTAAATAAAACATGATGCTGGGAATCCAATTTTGAAAACATAGTACATTGTCATACATTTATCTTTAAATCATAATCATAACATACATGGGACATAGCATTAACCAACATAAATCATTTGAGCTATAACATGAAGCTCAATGTACTACTCCTACACCAAAAATAGAGTTTCCTACTAGCCAAGGTAAAGACCATAATCCTAAGCTTAGGTGGATCCACTAGCTTGAGTCAATTAAGACTAAGTCCTATGGGAACACATAGTTCTGGGACAAGGGGATTACTACTAAAGGTCTCAAGCCTCCTATGTTGCTCGGACTCTTCCAAAATGTCGACGGGTGCGTGTCGGATCCTCCAAAAGTAGTGTAACTTTGAAGGATCCGACACGGGTCCGGCATAATTTTTATTGAGTCCGAGAAACTTAGCAAGCCTCTACTAATTAGTGAGCCTTCATCCCAGGTTCACTCGGTGATATGTAAACTCCTAATGAAAAAGATGCATAATTATAATCATATTCATAATCCTTGAAACGGTAAAAATCTAGTAAAACTGAATCATTCATAGAGAATCTCAGTCATAAGAATAGCACCTTTAAATCATGATTTCATAGCACATAATTCTTTGAGACAATTATCTTAAGCATCTAAATCATGATATTCATACATAATGAGAGGTACTTTAATTGGAAGTATCCTATTTTTATAAAACTGATTGATACTTTATCTAAAAGTATCCTTGGTTCGCAAAATCCTTCATAACATAATGCATGCATATTGAAATAACTTAAATCGTGATCATAAACGACTTGTGTAGCATGGGTTCATGAGTATCATTGAAAACATTGAATTATGATCAAATCATGCATAATAAGATCAATCATAAAGCGTAGACTTAAATTCAATAGTACCCATAAGAGAATCCTAGAATTTAGGTAGAATCATTAATGAGAAATTGAGGTTTCTTTGAGACTTAATGGGTGAAGAAGAACCCTATGTGAAACTCTTCAATGAAGGCTTGAAATCCTTGGAACCCTTGATTTCTTGAGGAAGAAGACTTGATAAAGAAATTTGGAGTTTGAGAGAATGAGGGTGAATGGCACTACTAAAAAAACAGTGAATTCCGACCTAAAAATACCGACCTCCGGAGGTCGGTATTCCTTGTAATTCCGACCTAAAACCGACATCCCAACTTAGGTCGGAAAAAGCTTGGTCGCTATTCAATACCGACCTCCGGAGGTCGGTATTTACCGACCTCTCGAGGTCAGTTTTTATTTTAAGTCGGAAAATTCATTAATTTATTTTCCGACTTCCGGATGTCGGTATTTGTTATTTTTAATATATAAATTCCGACCTCCGGAGGTCGGTATTTTTATTTTTATATTTTTCAAATTCCGACCTCCGGAGGTCGGTAATTTTATTTTTGTATTTTTCAAATTCCGACCTCCGGAGGTCGGTAATTTTATTCTTTTATTTTTTAAATTCCGACCTCCGGAGGTCGGTATTTTTATTCTTTTATTTTTCAAATTCCGACCTCCGGAGGTCGGTAATTTTATTCTTTTATTTTTTTAAATTCCGACCTCCGGAGGTCGGTATTTTTATTCTTTTATTTTTCAAATTCCGACCTCCGGAGGTCGGTATTTTTAGTTTTGTATTTTTAAAATTCCGACCTCCGGATGTCGGTAATTTTATTTTTCTATTTTTGAAATTCCGACCTCCGGAGGACGGTATTTTTATTTTTTTACTTTTGAAATTCCGACCTCCGGAGGTCGGTATTTTTATTTTTTTACTTTTGAAATTCCGACCTCCGGAGGTCGGTATTTTTATTTTTTTACTTTTGAAATTCCGACCTCCGGAGGTCGGTTTTCCGCTATAAAACTGGCAGCAAATTGCTGTAATTATAATTTCCACCTGCATATTTATACCAAAACAGCCCAAAGAATATAAACTTCATCCAACCAAAACAATACAATATTTTCAACATACACATTAAACTATTTCAAAATAAACTTTATCCAACTTCAAAATACAATCAAACAATTCCAAAATATAAAAGTCTAAAATGTCAAATAGATACAACTACTCCTCATCACCCTGATCACTCTCTTTATCAGAATTATCATTCTCATCACCCTCTTGATCAGATCCATCACTGCTGGCAGGACATGGAGGAAGAATATTTCCTGATTCAAAAAGAAAAGTAAGTTGGGCTTGAAGCGCTGCATACCTCTTGTTCTCTACCTCTTTTGCTGCCGCAACTCCTCTTCTCTCTTCTTCTCTCTTTCTTCTCTCTTCTTCTCTCTTTCGGCTACAGTAGCAAGCTCGGCATTGAGATAAGCTATCTTACTCTCCATTGCAGATATTGTCTCTCTATCCCCGCCATCGAAGCTTGAGGATGATGAACCACAATACCAAGACTTCTTCTTCTGATACGCCTTTTCTCGATAGCCGTAGACTGAACCTCTAACATTTTCACAATTAACACACGGACACCTAATCAATCTTGAAGTTAAAAAATCATCAAGTGTCTTTGCATGATTTATAAATCTAGTGACACCTTCTACGAATTCTGGAATCATACCCGCTCGACCAGGATTGTTTCGATTATACATCCAACTACGATCAGGATCCATCTACACAAACAATAATGATAATTTTGATATTATTTATTTTAATTTATTTAAACAACTAAACAACTTTTTAACTTTAACTACATTAGTTTTGATTTAATTCCAACAACTAAATTCACCAACTAAACGACATTATTTATTTTAACTTGTTTAAATAACTTTAAAACTTTTTAACTTTAACTACATTAGTTTTGACTTAATTCCAACAACTAAATTCACCAACTAAACGACATTATTTATTTTAACTTGTTTAAATAACTTTAAAACTTTTTAACTTTAACTACATTAGTTTTGATTTAATTCCAACAACTAAATTCACTAACTAAATCACATTATTTATTTTAACTTTTGTAAATAACTTAACAACTTTTTAACTTTAACTACATTAGTTTTGACTTAATTCCAACAACGAAATTATCTAACTAAACCACATTATTTATTTTAACTTATTTAAACACCTTAACAACTTTTTAACTTTAACTATATTAGTTTTGATTTAATTCCAACAAATAAATTCACTAACTAAACCACATTATATATTTTAACTTGTTTAAATAACATAACAACTTTTTAACTTTAACTATATTAGTTTTGACTTAGTTCCAACAACTAAATTCACCAACTAAATGACATTATTTATTTTAACTTGTTTAAATAACTTTAAAACTTTTTAACTTTAACTACATTAGTTTTGATTAAATTCCAACAACTAAATTCACTAACTAAACCACATTATTTATTTTAACTTGTTTAAATAACTTAACAACTTTTTAACTTTAACTACATTAGTTTTGACTTAATTCCAACAACTAAATTCTCTAACTAAACCACATTATTTATTTTAACTTATTTAAACACCTTAAAAACTTTTTAACTTTAACTATATTAGTTTTGATTTAATTCCAACAAATAAATTCACTAACTAAACCACATTATATATTTTAACTTGTTTAAATAACATAACAACCTTTTAACTTTAACTACATTAGTTTTGACTTAATTCCAACAACTAAATTCTCTAACTAAACCACATTATTTATTTTAACATATTTAAACAGCTTAACAACTTTTTAACTTTAACTATATTAGTTTTAATTTAATTCCAACAAATAAATTCACTAACTAAACCACATTATATATTTTAACTTGTTTAAATAACATAACAACCTTTTAACTTTAACTACATTAGTTTTGACTTAATTCCAACAACTAAATTCACTAACTAAACCACATTATTTATTTTAACTTATTTAAACCCCTTAACAACTTTTTATCTTTAACTACATTAGTTTTGATTAAATTCCAACAACTAAATTCACTAACTAAACCACATTATTTATTTTAACTTGTTTAAATAACTTAACAACTTTTTAACTTTAACTATATTAGTTTTGACTTAGTTCCAACAACTAAATTCACCAACTAAATGACATTATTTATTTTAACTTGTTTAAATAACTTTAAAACTTTTTAACTTTAACTACATTAGTTTTGATTAAATTCCAACAACTAAATTCACTAACTAAACCACATTATTTATTTTAACTTGTTTAAATAACTTAACAACTTTTTAACTTTAACTACATTAGTTTTGACTTAATTCCAACAACTAAATTCTCTAACTAAACCACATTATTTATTTTAACTTATTTAAACACCTTAAAAACTTTTTAACTTTAACTATATTAGTTTTGATTTAATTCCAACAAATAAATTCACTAACTAAACCACATTATATATTTTAACTTGTTTAAATAACATAACAACCTTTTAACTTTAACTACATTAGTTTTGACTTAATTCCAACAACTAAATTCTCTAACTAAACCACATTATTTATTTTAACATATTTAAACACCTTAACAACTTTTTAACTTTAACTATATTAGTTTTAATTTAATTCCAACAAATAAATTCACTAACTAAACCACATTATATATTTTAACTTGTTTAAATAACATAACAACCTTTTAACTTTAACTACATTAGTTTTGACTTAATTCCAACAACTAAATTCACTAACTAAACCACATTATTTATTTTAACTTGTTTAAATAACTTAACAACTTTTTAACTTTAACTATATTACTTTTGACTTAGTTCCAACAACTAAATTCACCAACTAAATGACATTATTTATTTTAAGTTGTTTAAATAACTTTAAAACTTTTTAACTTTAACTACATTAGTTTTGATTTAATTCCAACAACTAAATTCACCAACTAAACGACATTATTTATTTTAACTTGTTTAAATAACTTAACAACTTTTTATCTTTAACTACATTAGTTTTGACTTAATTCCAACAACTAAATTCACCAACTAAACGACATTATTTATTTTAACTTGTTTAAATAACTTTAAAACTTTTTAACTTTAACTACATTAGTTTTGATTTAATTCCAACAACTATATTCACTAACTAAATCACATTATTTATTTTAACTTTTGTAAATAACTTAACAACTTTTTAACTTTAACTACATTAGTTTTGACTTAATTCCAACAACTAAATTCTCTAACTAAACCACATTATTTATTTTAACTTATTTAAACACCTTAACAACTTTTTAACTTTAACTATATTAGTTTTGATTTAATTCCAACAAATAAATTCACTAACTAAACCACATTATATATTTTAACTTGTTTAAATAACATAACAACCTTTTAACTTTAACTATATTAGTTTTGACTTAATTCCAACAACTAAATTTTCTAACTAAACCACATTATTTATTTTAACATATTTAAACACCTTAACAACTTTTTAACTTTAACTATATTAGTTTTGATTTAATTCCAACAAATAAATTCACTAACTAAACCACATTATATATTTTAACTTGTTTAAATAACATAACAACCTTTTAACTTTAACTACATTAGTTTTGACTTAATTCCAACAACTAAATTCACTAACTAAACCTAAGCATCAACACTAGATGGACACAAATCGATCTTGCAAGAAAATCAATTTTGTCATCAATAGGATCAACTGGTGTTGGTACTTAATTATGCTTAACAAACACAGTAAATTAAAGTTAAGTGTCAACACTAGATGGACACAAATCGATCTTGCAAGAAAATCAATTTTGTCATCAATAGGATCAACTAGTGTTGGTACTTAATTATGCTTAACAAACACATTAAATTAAAGTTAAGTGTCAACACTAGATGGACACAAATCGATCTTGCAAGAAAATCAATTTTGTCATCAATAGGATCAACTAGTGTTGGTACTTAATTATGCTTAACAAACACATTAAATTAAAGTTAAGTGTCAACACTAGATGGACACAAATCGATCTTGCAAGAAAATCAATTTTGTCATCAATAGGATCAACTAGTGTTGGTACTTATGCTTAACAAACACATTAAATTAAAGATAAGTGTCAACACTAGATGGACACAAATTGATCTTGCAAGAAAATCAATTTTGTCATCAATAGGATCAACTAGTGTTGGTACTTAATTATTCTAAACAAACATTCGATAGACACAAACAAATTATCTAAAAATTTAAACTAAGTATCAATACTAGAAGGAGACAAACACATTATAAAAAGAAATTGTACTTGAACTTTAGAAATTTAGAAACACCAAACCTTATCTTCTACTTTGATGAAAGAAGCTTGTATCAACTTTTTTTGATGTTGAGCTTCCTTAGTTGCCTAGCCCGCAAAATCAACTCTTTCAACACTAGAAAAAGATTCAATAATTATTAGTTACTACATAGCACAAACACGCAGCAACATTGAGATTCGTCAACTGCCTATTTCCTAAATACGAGCCAATTTGAAAACAAGCATCAACATAGAAAATGAAAGAACACGCCCACATGAATAGATGGACACAAATCGATCTTGCAAGAAAATCAATTTTGTCATTAATAGGATCAACTAGTGTTGGTACTTATGCTTAACAAACACATTATTTCTAAATTAAAGCTAAGTGTCAACACTAGATGAACACAAATAGATCTTGCAAGAAAATCAATTTTGTCATCAATAATATTCAAGTTTAGTTAAATATAAACTTCAAATCCAAGAATATTAGTTTTATATATATATATTCAAGTTTTAGTAAGTTCAAGTTTCAATTCAAGTTCATATCTAATTTCTAAACTTAATTAGTTATATATTCAAGCTAATTAGTTCCAAATTCAAACTAGTTAGCTAGTTTCCGAAATTCAAACTATTAATTAGCCTAAAATATCAAATATAATTCAAACCATTAGTTCTAAATTCCAAATTCAAACTAGTCTTAAAATCACAAATTGAAAGTACTCCTAGAATTCAAAAACCAAACTATAATGCTAAAATCCCAAATTCAAACTATTAGTAGTCCTAAAATCTCAATAATAATTCAAACTAGTCCTAAATTCAAAATTCAAACTAGTCTTAAAATCAAAAATTTAAACTAGTCCTAAAATCCCAAAATCTAACTAGTGCTAAAATCCTAAATTCAAACTAGCTAGCTATTCCTAATCCCAAATTCAAACTATTAGTCCTAAAATCTCAATAATAATTCAAACTAACTCAAATAATACCCAAATTCAAACAACTCCCCAAATATAATTCAAACTAACTCTAAAATTAAAATTTTCAATTCACAATCAACAAACACAAACTAACAATCAAATAATCCCTAATTCAAACTAACAATGAAAAACCCTAAATCATTCACTTACTAATTAACTAACAATCAATAAAAAAACTAATTCAATACACTAATGAACAAATTCAACACTCAAATTGAATACCCAAATTCAAACAACTCCTTAAATACCCTAATTCAATCTAATTCTACAATTCCAAAATCAAACTAATCAACTCAAGAAATGCCAAATTTCAAACAAATCCTAAGATATCCTAATTCAAACTAACCCTAACATTAAAATTTTCAATTCACAATCAACAAACACAAACTAACAATCAAATAATCCCTAATTCAAACTAACAATCAAAAACCCTCAATCATTCACTTACAAATTAACTAATAATCAATAAAAAAACTAATTCAATACACTAATTAACTAATTCAACACTCAAATTGAAAGAAATTAAAAATACTATTATGAAACCTAACCTTGAATTAAAGGAGAAGGGAAGTGAGTCGGAATAGAGGCAGCGCCGGTCAATATGGAGGCGGTGCCGGTTGAGATGGAGGCGGCGTGACCTCCTGCTGCTGACGCGAGCTTCCTCTGCTGTAGGAGACCGCCGCTGCTGCTGCAGGCGACCGCCGCTGCTGCTGCGATGGTGCGTGGCGCCCGTCGTCGGGGATGGTGGCGTGGCGCCGGTCCGCGGAGATGGTGGTTGGGCGCCGGTCGTCGGGGTTCGTAGCGGGAGCCAATGAGAGGAATAGTGAGAGAGGAGTGAGACTTGTGAGACTTTGAGGTAGAGTTTTATATTTAATAAAGTTAGTTTAATAAATTTCATTTATTGAGGTTGATTTAATTAATTAAAATTACACACACACACACATATATATATATATATATATATATAAAAAAAATTTAACTAGACATCAAGAGAAGTTTAATTTAATAAATTTAATTTATGGATCAAGTTAATTTTATAATTTAATTTAATAAATTTAATTTATCGATCAAGTATATATATATGTTTGTGTGTAATTTAATTACACATCAACACAAGTTTAATTTAATAAATTTGATTTATCGAACAAGTAAATTTTATAAATTAAAATATTATATATATATATATATATATATATATAATTCAACTACTCATCAACATAAGTTTAATTTAATAAATTTAATTTATCGAGGTTGATTTTAGTAATTAAATTATACACACACACACACACACACATATATATATATATATAATTAAACTACACATCAACAGAATTTTAATTTAATAAGTTCTAATTAATTTATCTATCAAATTAATTTGATAAATTAAAATAACATATATATATATATATATATATATATATATATATATATATATATAATTCAACTACACATCAACAGAAGTTTAATTTAATAAATTTAATTTATCGAACAAGTAAATTTTATAAATTAAAATATTATATATATATATATATATAATTCAACTACTCATCAACATAAGTTTAATTTAATAAATTTAATTTATCGAGGTTGATTTTAGTAATTAAATTATACACACACACACACACACACACACATATATATATATATATATAATTAAACTACACATCAACAGAATTTTAATTTAATAAGTTCTAATTAATTTATCTATCAAATTAATTTGATAAATTAAAATAACATATATATATATATATATATATATATATATATATATATATATATATATATATATATATATATATATATATAATTCAACTACACATCAACAGAAGTTTAATTTAATAAATTTAATTTATCGAACAAGTTAATTTTATAAATTTAAATTATGTACCTTCTAATTATATAAATTTAATTTTATTGATCAATAAAAATTTATCAATATCAAATTTAATATATAAATCTCCTTGAATTGATCATACGTATTTCTTTAATTGATAATGTATTTCATATCTGAACCACTAGTTTATAAGACTTGATTTGTTAAACTATTCAAAGGGTATATAATTAATCAACGTATTTCATAATCCGATGAAGTATCCTTTACACGTCATCATAATTAGGAGGTAATAACAACACTTGACATCCATTCAAGATCGAGCGTATATAATAATAATATCTCCCATATCATACTCGAATGAATTATATGTTAGCTCTTCACCTCTACATCATGAGATGAGATATTAAGTTCATGATTAGACGACGGACTGATAAAATTTGTACATTACTTTAGAAATATAAGTGTATATAATTTTCTCATAATTCATATCAACGTAGTTTCATACTCTAAATATGGATTATAGATATTTTTTTTATTTATTCCACGAATTCTAACTTTTTATTTATAAAAGTATACAAAATTGTTACACTTTTTGAACAATTAATTATAGGTGTAAATAAAATTTTAGTATTATGCACACTAATATTATCTTGCATTTCATACTCAAATAGATTATATTATATGTTAATTAACTATTCACCTCTACATCATGACATGATATATTCAGTTCATCATTTAACAACAGACTTATAGAATTTGTACATTACTCTACAAATATAAGTATAATTATCTCTTAATTCATATCAACGTAGTTTCATACTCTAAATATGGATTATAGATATTTTTTTATTTATTCCATGAATTTTTTACTTTTTATTTATAAAAGTATACAAAATTGTTACACTCTTTTAAACAATTAATTGTATGTGTAGAATGAAAATTTAGTATTACGCTAGCAAAATTATGATTTATAGGAACAGTTTTAAAAAACCGATCTCCGGATGTCACTTTTATTAAAAGTAATTAGATGAAATAAAAATACCGACCTCATGAGGTCGGTATTTTATATTAATTTATTTTTTAACTTATATAAAACTGTCATCCGAAAGACGATCTATTTAATAAAAATTAATTTAATTACATACTATTTAATTTTACCAACTTTCAAAAGTCGGTATTATAAAATATTTTTTTATTTTTTATTTTACGCAAAACCGTTCTCCGAAAGATGATAAAATTAAATCAATATATTTAATTGAGCAAAAAATAAAATATAGTTATTTATTTATTTTATTTAATACCGACATCAAGAGGTCGGTATTTTAATTTCTGTATTTTTAAAATTTTGACCTCGGGAGGTCGGTAATTTTATTTTTGTATTTTTTAAATTCCGACCTCCGGAAGTCGGTAATTTTATTTTTGTATTTTTTAAATTCCGACCTCCGGAGGTCGGTATTTTTGTAATTTTTGAATTTCCTGGATTTGTATTATTTAAATTCCGACCTCCGGAGGTCGGTATTTTTATTTTTGTATTTTTGAAATTCCGACCTCCGGAAGTCGGTAATTTTATTTTTTGTATCTTTTAAATACCGACCTCCGGAGGTCGGTATTTTTATTTCTTGTATTTGTTAATTCCGACCTCCGGAGGTCGGTTTTCCGGAGGTATTTGTATTTGTTAAATTCCGACTTCCGGAGGTCGGTTTTCCGGAGGTATTTGTATTTTTTAAATTCCGACCTTCGGAGGTCGGTATTTTTAATTTTGTATTATTTAAATTCCGACCTCCGGAGGTCGGTATTTTCATTTTTTGTATTTTTGAAATTCCGACCTCCGGAGGTCGGTAATTTTTTTTTGTATCTTTTAAATTCCGACCTCCGGAGGTCGGTAATGTTTTTTTTGTATCTTTTAAATTCCGACCTCCGGAGGTCGGTAATTTTATTTTTTGTATTTAAGGAGTGAGATTGGGAATTTTCATTTTTTGTATTTTTTGTATTCCGACCTTCGGAGGTCGGTTTCCTAAAGTTTTTTTAATTTCTTATTCTTTTTAAGAATATCGACCTCCGAATGTCGATATTTTTATTTTTGTATTTTTGAAATTAATCATCATTCGAATGACGATTTATTTAAAGATAATATTAATTTATTAATTTTTTTGGAAGTACTATATAAATATTTTAATGAAAATTAATATAATTACATACTATTTAATTTTACCAACTTCCGGAAGTCCATATTATAATTTTTTATTTTTTTATTTTACACAAAATCATCCTCTGAAAGACGATTTAAATAAAATTAATTCAAATTATTTATCAATTTTGTTTTTAATATTTAATTGAGAAAATATAATATATTTTTATTTATTTATTTAATACCGAATTACACCGAATTTTGCTTTCAACCAAGCCTTTCCGTTCCGAAATCGACAAAGACCACTTTGAAAAGTAAGCCCGATGGGCAAGATGGGGGTGGGTCAGGGTGAGAGAGAGGACTGAGAGTGGAGTGAGAGATGCCTTAGGGTTTTGATACTATATCATTCTTTTTTTAAGAAAAGTGTTTAATTTAATTACCGACCACTGGATGTTGATATTATTTAAATAAAATAATAATTTAAATTTATCGACCTCTTAAGGTCGGTATTTATTAATTTATTTTAATATTAACTCATCTCCTGAGGTTGATTTTATTAATTAAAATTACATTTATAAATTAAAATTATATATATATATATATATATATATATATATATATATATATATACACACACACACACACACCTCCTAATTATATAAATTCAACAGAAGTTTAATTTAATAAATTTAATTTTATTGATCAAGTTAATTTTATAAATTTAAATTATATACCTCCTAATTATATAAATTTAATTTTATCGATCAACAAATTAAAGTTTATTAATATCAAATTTAATATATAAATCTCCTGGAATTGATCATCGGTATTTCTTTAATTGATAATGTATTTTATATTTGAGCCACTAATATATATATATATATATATATATATGACTTGATTTGTTAAACTACTAAGTGAGTATATATAATTAATTAATCAATGTATTTCATACTCCGATGAATTATCCTTTACGTGTCATCATTGCCTACGATATTATCACAACACTTGACATCCATTCAAAATCGAACGTATATAATAATATTATCTCGCATTTCATACTCAAATAGATTATATTATATGTTAATTAACTATTCACCTCTACATCATGACATGATATATTCAGTTCATCATTTAACAACAGACTAATAGAATTTGTACATTACTCTACAAATATAAGTATAATTATCTCTTAATTCATATCAACGTAGTTTCATACTCTAAATATGGATTATAGATATTTTTTTATTTATTCCATGAATTTTTTACTTTTTATTTATAAAAGTATACAAAATTGTTACACTCTTTTAAACAATTAATTGTATGTGTAGAATGAAAATTTAGTATTACGCTAGCAAAATTATGATTTATAGGAACAGTTTTAAAAAACCGACCTCCGGATGTCACTTTTATTAAAAGTAATTAGATGAAATAAAAATACCGACCTCATGAGGTCGGTATTTTATATTAATTTATTTTTTAACTTATATAAAACTGTCATCCGAAAGACGATTTATTTAATAAAAATTAATTTAATTACATACTATTTAATTTTACCAACTTTCAAAAGTCGGTATTATAATATATTTTTTTATTTTTTATTTTACGCAAAACCGTCCTCCGAAAGACGATAAAATTAAATCAATATATTTAATTGAGAAAAAAAATAAAATATAGTTATTTATTTATTTTATTTAATACCGACATCAAGAGGTCGGTATTTTGATTTCTGTACTTTTAAAATTCTGACCTCGGGAGGTCGGTAATTTTATTTTTGTCTTTTTTAAATTCCGACCTCCGGGGGTCGGTAATGTTATTTTTGTATTTTTTAAATTCCGACCTCCGGAGGTCGGTAATTTTATTTTTGTATTTTTTAAATTCCGACCTCCGGAGGTCGGTATTTTTGGATTTGTATTATTTAAATTCCGACATCCGGAGGTCGGTATTTCTATTTTTGTATTTTTTAAATTCCGACCTCCGGAGGTCGGTAATTTTATTTTTTGTATCTTTTAAATACCGACCTCCGGAGGTCGGTATTTTCCGGAGGAATACATTCCGACCTCCGGAGGTCGGTTTTTCGGAGGTATTTGTATTTTTTACCGACCTCTGGAGGTCGGTATTTTTAATTTTGTATTATTTAAATTCCGACCTCCGGAGGTCGGTATTTTCATTTTTTGTATTTTTGAAATTCCGACCTCCGGAGGTCGGTAATTTTTTTTGTATCTTTTAAATTCCGACCTCCGGAGGTCGGTAATTTTATAAGGAGTGAGATTGGGAATTTTCATTTTTTGTATTTTTTGTATTCCGACCTCCGGAGGTCGGTTTCCTAAAGTTTTTTTAATTTCTTATTTTTTTTAAGAATACCGACCTCCGGAGGTCGGAAATTACCGACCTCCATTTGAGGTCGGTAATTTTTTGGTCGGTATTCACTGTTTTTTTAGTAGTGGGGTGGTTAGGGTGATTAGGAACCCCTTAACGTCTTCAAAATAAAACCAAACTGATATAGCATAAGAATTAAAAAAGTAGGAAAAGACCTAACTATCCTTGAAAATAACTGACGAACTACCATTTACGGGCACCACCCACGAATTGTGAATCCTTACACGGACCGTGAAGCCTCCCATCCTATCGAAGCCAAAAATGCCAAGTCTCTAATCTACCATTCCACGACTGGGTCATTAGTCATTAAAAGAAATAATTTCCATATAAAGTTAGAGTTGCAAAGTATGATGATGCTAAGGTAAAAAATGAAACATAACATAAACCTAGACATCATAATATGTCTATGAAGCCTGTAGCATAATCTGAATAACAATGTTTACTAGGACAGGGCCTCACATACCCATAACTAGAAAGTAGAAATAAATAATTCTCTAGAGCAATGTGGGACTACCAATAGCTAAGATGAAAAATCCTACTTGATAGCCTGATCATGATGATACGCATCATAAAATGTAGTGTCAAGTATATATGAAATAGTACTCGTATGTAAAATAACATGGAATGAAACATAAGAGGGACATAAAATAGAAGGGCAACCAAAGAATATAAGACAGAGAGTGGAATCGAAGGATTCAAATCATGGGGTTGACCTTATTGTTTTCATCTTTCTTCATTATTGAAATCATTATGGGAATTTCTTAGCATAACCATGGAGTTAAATATCTGCTCAATCAGCTAAATCAACCCTTTTCTTATCGGGGTATGAGACATATATAACATGTTCGCTAGCAACGATTCATAAAATGTCATATCATGGCACCATATAGGATTCGCCCGACCCAAAAGAGTGATCCAAAACTTTTGTTGGGATACATAGTTTTAGGCACTTTTTATATAAACTCCTGCCTTCTCACATTAACAATATCACTCCTAATTCTTTACATGAAAAAGTTTATATCAAGAAATCATGAATCATACTTAGCTCGAAAGGTCATAAATCATGGTATGTGTTGTGTGCATCATATTGCCAAAATCATTAGTTTAATAAATCATGGTCCATAAATCAAAGTCATGTAAATCATGTCATAATACCAAAAAGTTCATATTTTGAAGAAAAATCACGGTTCTTACGATGTCATAATTTGATAGAAAATCATAGGCTCATAGGTTTTGATCATGAAGAGAATTTAGAATGATGGTAACGAGTTCATGATATTCGCTGTGAATTAACGTTAGCAAGAAAATAGGCTTTCACAACTTGGCATACTCATTCATTGAGGAGAACTCATGCAAATGAAGAATATAGTGTAGGGAAGAAAAATGATTTTCCCGCACGTAGAGGATAACCTTACTTACCTTAATCTCTCCTGAACCATGGATAAAATTCCAAACTTGGCGAAGAACGCCCAACAATTCTACACTTGGCCTTTAAAAAGGGGTTCTTCGAAGACCTTATTATGATCGTAAAGTAGAACCGTGTTACGAATCCATATACGAGTGTTGGAAACACTACAAAATACCTAGAATGGTGTGGGAGAACTTATCTCGGTGTGGGGGGATTTTGAGAGGAGAAATGAGTCGTCGTAGGAGTTCAAAAAATGAAGAACAAGTTAAAAGTTCAGAAAAATGTGGACTAGGTTCAATTTATAGACATGGGGTCTGGTGAGACACGATACCACTGTAGTAAACTTTACCACAATGGGCAATGTGTCGTACTACCCCCTACATTCCACACTTAACAAATTTCCAAAGTGCCCACTACCTTTCATCACGGCGCAATCTTCATCATTGTGAACTTCACTGCGATGGGCTTCACATCACGGTCTTTATCCCCCACCAACACACAAAAAATGTTTCCCGTTTTAGGCAAAGCATGCATAGCTTCTTGTATAGAACTCGAATTGACGAGCAGTTTGATGGGTTAGTACATAAACATGAACATGGTGTCTGGCATAACCACACATTCTTATTAACACCGCACTGTCTAAATCTACTCTTTACCAATGGGCCTTAGCGAGGTGTTACAAGGTCCACTTTGATGTATTAAAGCAATTGCAATGGTGTGAGGTGATGAATAAGGATATTGCTAAACTTGTTTCTGACTATTGACTTATATTCAGTGAAAGTTGGACATTGATAACCCACATGATTACTTCAAAATCTTGAGATCTCGAAGTGGAAAGGGCAATAATTACCCTGGTCGTAGTAACTAGGCTAACTCGGGCCTTTAAAGGTTGTGAATATGTATGGTTCTTATTGGTCCAACTATGTGTATTGTGGAGTGAGATATGAACAAATATACACGGACAAAACTAACTTTTTTTGGCCAAAATATCCCAAATTGGATTGCAAAAGCATATGGCATGACACCTTAGCTTATTCTAAGGTAGCACATAAAATTTCTTAAGAACACTAACTTCTTGCCTAGAAACTTTGAGGCGCTTTATTATTTGGACACGTAGGGTCAAGTTCATTTTTCTATAATTATTTCAAGGGCTTCAAGTCTGTTTAAGGAAGCATAATCAAATTATTCCTAGCTTAAGATTAATAAGTCTTGGAACTTAGGTCAAGTTCATTTGTTACCATAAGTAAGTGTTTTTCTATCTTTTTTGGTCCATAAACACTCTTAGTTTAACACAACATGACCTCGTCAACCAAATAAAAATATATCCTTGCACATCAAGATGACTAAGTTCATCATATGTATAAGCAATACGCATGTCCAAGTTAGTGTTCAAGTATGGTGCGTCAGATATAACTTCTTCAATGAGACTTTTGCCTAAGGATGTGTTTAGACTTGAGGGAACATGTTTAGGTCCATTGTTAGGAATTAAAATATAATTGGGTTGTATTCACGCCAAGTCTTCATTGATAGATCACATCAAGACCACTCAGGATGAAAGGTGGCACAACTATTGAGTACTTGTCTTCCCCTTTTGTGAGGAAATATAAGAGAAACATATTATTGAATTATGTATGTGCATGATTACATTTAACCCTAGTTATAGACACAACGTTACAATCGTTATCCAAAAAGAATTTCATATACTATTCCTATTTAAATTATATCACTCACTCTCAAGTTGGTGCATGCAAGTTATATGTAATGAATTTATTTCAGATGTAATTAATGTGAGGACCAAAGAGAGACTTGGTGAAGATACGTGCAAGCTAATCACTTGAATTCACAAATTTTATAACAATATCTCCTGAGGATAGCTTTACTCTGACAAATTGACAGTCAATCTCAATGTGCTTAGTCCTTTCATGAAAAACCGGATTTGATGTGATATGAAGGACCACTTGGTTATCATACACAAGTTTCCTCTTCTTTATTTCTACAAATTTTAGTTCTCTTAGCAGTTGTTTTAAGCCTCGTTCCTCAAAGAGTAGTCATTTACCTAGAGCTTACTTTATGTATCACATAGGACAAACAACTACAACCAAATGACTATCACAATGGGAAGTCATAAACTTCCTTTCACCTGGTTTGAACCATCTAATTGGAGAACAACACAACCTACTATACAAAGCCTAGTACACCGCCATCTGAATACCAGATTAGTAACTGTTACATAGGCAAACTCCACCAAAGGTAACTAATTATCAAATGAATTCAAAAGTCAATGGCACATGATCTCAAAATGTCCTGCAAGATCTGAAGGACTCGCTTAGACTTGCCATCAGTCTGCACGTGAAATATTGTGATGAACTCAACCTAAGTACCCAACGCTTTTTTTAAATTGTAATTGAGTTGTGAACTATGACCCTCCGCTAGAAATGATGGAAGCATGTACACCATGCAACTGAACTATATCATGGATGTAGATATTTGTTAATGCTCCAATTTGTGAATAGGCTGTTCCGAAATGAAATGTGCGGAGTTTGTGAAACTGACTACAATTACCGTAACAGACTAATGCTTCCTCAAAGTGCAACACAAGCCTACCACAAAGTTCATAGTGATCTTCTCCAATTTCCACTCTGGATTAACCAGATTCTGACTTATCCCCCCAGGTTTCAGATGTTCATAGTTTACTTGCTGACAAGTCAAGCAACGAGTTACATGGTCAAATATGTTTGTTTTCATTCTTCTCCACCAGAAATGCCTCTTCAAGTCTTGACCCATCTTTGTAGCCCCTAGATAGATTGAATAGCGGGAACTATGAGCTTACTCTATAATAGTCCATCTCAAATCCCCATATTGGGCACACCAAGTCTACCATCAAGTCTCATTAACTCATTCAGGTTCGAGAATCACCTTCTTTGCCTGTCCTTGGTCCACTTTCTACTTGAGCTTAAGCAAACGGGGATCCACAAACTGATAAGCTTTGATCCATTCTATCAATGAATATTATGCATTTCATGCACACAAGCATACCACCCACACAGTGAAGCATCAAGTTTAACCCTTGGTTAGCCAATAGCAAAATAACAATAGCCAAGGGTCGAATAGAAGCTGATCTGGAAGCCAAACTACCCATGGACTTCCTATTTTAGGTATCTTCCACCACATTTGCTTTCCCCGGGTGGTACGAAATAGTCATGTCATAATCCTTAGGTAAGTCAAATCAGCTCCCCTACCTCAAGTTCAGATCTTTCTACTTGAATATAGGTAGTGAAGAAGAAGGCTTAAGTTTTCTTGAGTTCAATTTTTTTTCCCTCGATGTTTCATTACATGTGGTGTATTTACAGATAAAGTGTGAGAATTACAACCACATAATAAGCAAAATATCTCACACCAAACTATGTACCTATGTGGCTCACTAACCACCACTCACTTTAAATCAAGACTAACATGTCTACTACCAAATATCTCCAACCTAGGAGTTTCTAGACAATTCTTACTTTTCTAACATACTTAATACAAAATATCTCCAATCTAGGAGTTTCTAGACAAATCTTACTTTTCTAACATATCTAACACAAAATATCTCCAATCTAGGAGTTTCTGGACAAATCTTAATTTTCTAACAATTTGACCTAGAGCACCTAGCTTATATCTCTATACTACAATTATATTGCTTGTTAGAGGAAAGTCTTAAATCAGTACGCCATTATCGAATAGCTATTGGTAAGCCTTATCAATTCACTATTGCAAAAAAGCATTACCACTATATTTATGAATACTCTCTACTAGCATGTTTCCCAGCTTACCCCTTTATAGAATAGCTATTGGTAAGCGTTATCAATTCACTAAGCTAGCTAACTCACTTTTACGTTATTATTGTGTTACAGAGACAACTATTGACATAGATGAGAACCCCCAGCTAGAGCTTGCGAAGTTGATAGTATTGGTGAATCTCACATTGGTTCAAGGGGGCCTTTATCATTTATTGTCGTGTCCTTCCTTTATAACTCGTAATATTGTTTTCATTAGTTTCATGTGTACTTTGTTCATCATATTACTTAAAGTATTCGTTAAGTTTCTATTGGTAAATGACTTAGTACTATTGAAAGTTAGTAAGATCATTTGTAGAATGGATTAATCAAATGAGAATACAGATAGAATATGAGTGCTCTTCAATGCATAATATTGAGAACGCCAAGTGGTGATGACTTTTTCTCGAGTGCCACTTGTGTCATATGATTCTAGCTGAGACAGGTAAATTTGGATAGCCCTAGAAATAGGGGAAACTCTGTCAATTTTTTTTGTAAAATTTGGTGCTCTTCTCCTCTCCCTGAATTGGGTTGCTGACATTTTCCTAGTTAGCAAATTTAAAATGCACAAATAAAATTGGGATTTACATATTGGATGTAATGCTGCAAAGGTGAAGAGCAGAGTATTTTACCTGAGTTTGTAGAATATCAAGTTTTTGTGATAGAACAACATGATGATGTTGTGGAGGCAGGGTGTTAGATGTGTACTACTCCTCCATTATATGTTACAAATTCCATAATGCTTTATTTATTCAACTAATTTTGGTAAAAAGGATATTTTACTTGTGGTGTGACACCATGCAACATGATTTCTGATATAAGTTATAATAAAGCCCTGCCTGCATTTTTGTAAATGAAGTAGCCCAGAACCTTTGGATGTTCAAAAAAAATGAGCCAATATTTAATGAAAGAGGCATTTTGAGAAATGATTTACCTGATACAATGCAGTATGCCTGACTGCTTTTGCTTGTCCTATTCTTCCCTGAATCAATCACTCTACTAGTCTTTAGTCATTATTAGTACCAAAAATGGTAATCTATTCAGTGTACAACTCTAAATGACTACATCACTTATATAATCTTGTTTAATTATTTAGACTTCATTAATCAAATGGCTACTTAACTATCCGAATCTATCTGCTAAAATTATGTGTTCTTTTTTTAAATTAAAAAAAAATAGGAAAAACTTTATTTAGTTATTTTGAATTGTTAGAGTGATCATTTAAGAATAGAACTCTAGCCCAATTAATTATTCTTGTATTTAGATGTACATGCAATGGCTTTTTGCCACTTGTGTACCATTTAACTATTTCATTGGCTCAACTCTACATCACTTTTGCAATCTTGTAGGTGTACAAGTATCTTGCCCCAACGACCCCAAATCTGTCCTTACCATTTGAAATTCCAACTTAGATTGCAAGTACACAAGTAACAAAACAACCATTCAGCCACTCAAATTCTAAGTTCCCTAGAGGGCTCACCTGAATTTGTTCAACAAGTTAAAAAATTATATTATATATATATATATATATATATTTTTTTTTTTTTTTTGAATTTTTTTAAACACAACACTATAGAGGTTAGATTAGTCTTAGGAAATTTGAATTCACCTTGAGGTTCCAAATTAATACCCTAGACACGTAGTGGCGGATCCAGAATTTTACGGCTATGGGTGCTCATTTTTTTTAACATAAATTTATATCAACCAAAGAGTATAATTACGAACTAAAATTTGTCAACATAGGCGTTAATTTTGTTTTCAATTCAATGCAAAAGACGGTCGGAATCTTTGGATTGGTTCAAGAAAAAAATAAGGAGAAACAGTATACCTTCACATACAATGTAATTACCAAAAAGGCAAACTAACGAGAAGGAGGACTTTTTTTGCTTTTGAATTGGAGAACTGAAATAAAGACTCTAGAACAAATTATTTTTTCCTCTCCTTTCATTTTTCCTAATTAGACTGATGAGAAAGAAAAGTTAATAGACATGGAAGATCATGATTATTTATATTTTTGGGAGATTAAGTTACATAATAGACATGAGAAGTGACCGATTCAAGATTTTAAGATCGCGGTTACTTTTTAAGCTATCAATCATAAAATATATAAATGTATAAATTTAACATTGTCTTAAGAAAGATAATTACATTTAAATAAGATAGAAAAAAAGAAAGAAAAAGTAGAATAAAAATTATCTTGAAAAAGAAATTTTGTTTAAGAAAAGTTAGTAATAGAACAATTTGTGAAAAGGGAAAGAGAATGGGTAGAAAGAAAAGAGCTAATTTTAAAATTAAAAAAATGCCACAAGAGGAAATCAAACCTAGGCATTAAAGTAATATGACGTTGAGCACCCACCTACAACCACCACACCATCCAAGCTATTTGTTTATTGGATGCTCGTCTTTTATTTTATACAATACTTCCTTAATTTTGATATAAGTATATATAGTTCGATACGAACTTAATGGGTGCTCGAGCACCCAGACAACCCCATGTGGGTCCGCCCCTATAAACACATGCCATCGTCAAGAAGATTCAATCAACCTATTGCAATTTCCCCCCTTAAATCTGGATGTAGAAACGATTATGGTTCGTGAGGCTCACCAAAATTATCATCTTGTTATGAAGAAATTGTACTAGTGAAAAAAGAAAAAAAAGAAGAAGCTATGCAACCCTACTGAATATCTGACAAAGGGAGTTCATTCGCTTTGTGAGCCTTTCGATGGTCGTTGACAGGAGTTATGGTTTTTGTAGATTCACTCCTACTATGCAGAAATTCGTAAGTCTCCTAAATTAATATTTACGATTCAAATACAACACCAAATATTTACATCCGAAATGAATTACACAAGTAAGAAAAGAACCATTCAACTAAAATCCCTGCATAAATATATAGGGGTAGGTCTAAGGTAGCGAGGGTGTTCACCTGACTTCGTAAAATAATTACATGATATATATATAAGGTAAAAAAAATTTATGTCTATATATATAAATTCTAAATTTTCTAAATACAAAACTAGAGGTTAGATCAGTGGTCTAGAGGCACCTGGAGGTTTCAAATGAACACCCTCACCCTTTTAGTAAAATTTACATGATATGTATAAGGTAATTTTTTATGTCTATATATATAGATTTTAAATTCTTTAAACATCAAAGTGCTTTGGGGGTTTAAAATCACCTTGAGATTCCAAATTAATACTCCGGAATATGTCATTGTCAAAAAGATTAATTCAACCTATTGCATTTTTTCTCCTTATATCTAGATTTGCATACAAATATAGTTGTGAGCCTCACATATATATATATACATGATCTTGTTATGAAGAAATTGTTCTGATGAAACACGCCAAAAGCGTAGAATTAGACCCTATGAAGATAGATGACTAGGCAGCTGTTGAAGATGTTAAAAATACGATAAACTAACTAATTAGATATATTTTACTATCATATATATTTATTTTACCTTTAGTTTAAAAAATTACACATAATACTATTTTTAATATTTAAATCATATGTTTTAAAAGATTCAATTTAATACACAAATCTCTTAAATACGATATTGAATAAATTATCTTAAAATTTTAACTCCTTAATTAATGGTATACTAGCAATTCAAATTATTTTCTCTCATATCAAGGTTCCTCCCACAATCCCAGGGTTCCTCGCACAATCCCATTACCCTATCCCTCACCCCCCCCCCCCCCACCCCATGTCCTCCATCACCTCCATCATATTTAATGTTCCTTCATATTAATTGACAAGCTTGATGAAAGTCTTGACGTCTGATTTCTTCGCTTGTTTTTTCGCAGAGTTTTTACTTGGTTGCGCCGACGACCAAACAATGTACGTATGTTGTCACGTGTCCCATTGTCAAAAGCTAGAACAATCACCGCTTTCCTCCTGGTGTACTTTCCTTGGAGTATCACTACGACTTTGTTTGGCTTAAGGAATTTCATCATGTTTCTGTACTTCTCTTGCTGTTCTTCTCAACACACGATTTTATCGTCCAACTATTAAAAATGATCTTTATTCATCAGCAATATATGCAGAGGTTTGCTACTATAAATTGAGACAAAAAAGTGGAATTTTTGATGGCTCTAACAGACAAAAATTTGGGGCTCTTCTCCTGGCCCTGAATTGGGTTGCTGACATTTTCCTAGTTAGCAAATTTAAAATGCACAAATAAAATTGGGATTTATATGTTGGATGTAATGCTGCAAAGGTGGAGACCAGAGTATTTTACCTGAGTTTGTAGAATATTATTAAGTTTTTGTAATAGAAAAAACATCATGATGTTGTGGAGGCAGGGTGTTGGTAGTGTACTCCTCCATCATCAGCTATATATACAAGGGCTACCTTATCTGTTACAAATTCCATATTACTTGTGGTGTGACACCATGCAACATGATTTCTGATATAAGTTGTAATAGAGTCCTGCCTGCTTTAAAAAAATGAGAATATTTATGTCATTTTTTCAAGAAAAATTGTGAGGCATTTTGAGAAATGGTTTACCTGATGCAATGCACTGTGCGGTATGCCTGAATGCTTTTGCTTGCCCTATTCTCTGTTTTCTTTGAAAAATGGTGGAATGGCTTAATCATTCTATTACATGTACATGCAATTACTTTTGGTCATTTCCTTAGTAAATTCAATGACTTTTTGGCCATTTCCTTGGTACAATAGTACCAAAAATGGTGGAATGATATGCTAGTTTTGCCCCAGCTATATTCAGTGTACAACTCTACATCATTTTCATAATCTTTTATTGCTTGGTATTAATTCAATTGGCCACTTAACTATCTGAATCTATTGCTTGGTATTAATTATTTAATTAAACCTTATTAATCAAATGATCACTTAATTATCTGAATCTACCTACTAAAATTATGTGTTCTTTTTTTAAAAAAAAAAAATGGAAAAACTTTATTAAGTAGTTTTGAATAACTAAAAAGTATTGAACTCTAATTAATTATTCATGTATTTTAGATGTGCATGCAATGGCTTTTTGCCACTTGTGTACCATTTAACTATTTCTTGGGTCTAACTCTACATCACTTCTCCAATCTTGTAGGAGTACTTGATATTTAGATTATTTTGCTGCTATGGACAAGTGTCTTGCCCCCAACGATCCCAAATACTATGTCCTTTCCATTTGAAATTTCAACTTAGATTACAAGTACAAAATTAAGAAAACAACCATTCAACCACTCAAATTCCAAGTTCCCTATATAAATTGGGGCGGATCTAACCTAAACCCCTTCAGCAAAATATTATATTGTGTATATAAAATAATTTTTTAATATCTATATATATATATTTTTGAATTTCCTAAACACAACACTAGTAGTTAGATGAGCAGTTTAGGGGATTTAGAATCACCTTCCAAATTTATATGCCATACATGATGATCCGGTCGAATTTATATCCGTTTATCAGCAGATAGGTGTTCTAAATTCCTACGATAGAGTCTTTCGGGCCCTTATGAATATTTTTTCTTAATATATTAAAGAGGGTCACTCTAACCGGTGAAAAGTGGTGGGTGTCCACAAACGGTCATTCATGCCTAGGCTTCGATAACACAATTTCGGGAGGAGTCGATATTTGGACACTTAATTCCTATAGACCTGGAGAATGTGTGATGTGTCATAAATTAGACCCATCAATTAAAGGCAATTCACATCCCTCCCCATATAATTCGGATTTGGAAACGATTATGGTTTGCGAGCCTCACATAAATTTACATCATCTTGTTATGTAGAAATTATACTGGTGAAATAAGCCAGAAGCGTAAGCCCTTCTTGGATCATATGGGGAGGGATGTGAATTGCCTTTAACTGATGGGTCCCATAAAGGGTGCTAATTAATTCGTTAATTTATTAGTTTATCCTCCTCTTTTATTTGAATTCTAGTGTATACATACATCATTGTGTATGAAAAATAAGTCTTTAATTTTGTCGCACAAGTTATGATTGCTGCAGATTCACTTCTTCTATGGAGGAACGGGTAAGTCTCTTAAACTAATATTTACGATTCAAATACAACACAAAGATACTAACAACCGGAATGAATTCTCCGATATAATCAAAGTGACAATTATATATTTCTCACCGTATAATATTTACTTTTTTTTATACTCTACTTATTGAATATTCTTAAGTCGTCCCTCAAACGATCAAACCTTTTACATTATGTAAAATCTATTGTTGTGTGTTTATAAAAATATTAAATTTGTTTTTTGGTATCTTCAAATTTCAAGTACTGAAAAAAATAATACTATTTTAAAACACAATATCAACTTATTGTTTACATCCCTACTCTATTCAAATAGGGCGATACGTCGCGGTGACTCAATATTTGATCAATTAATTCAATGTTAAAAGAATTTAAATAATAAACGAATTTTAAAGGAGTCGCCACCTAATTTTAGAAAAAAATAGGAAACCAATTAAATAATCTATGAAACCATTAGATTCTAGATAAGGGGTTCAAGTTATTCCGAAGGGAAGGTGTTAGGCATCCTTCGAAATCCACAAATGTGGGTTCCGATTGAATTCATTTTTTCATATTGAGGAGGAGAATAAAATAAATATACACGTATAATAAACATGCAATATACACAAATAATAAAATAAAGACAATATTATAAGACACAGCCTAAAGTTTGCCTAATATCGATATATACAAAATAATGAATAAATTAATATAATTCGAACTTCGTTCGAATAGCTCCAATGAGAAGCAGTTCCGTGTACCTGTAAAGACACTTAATAAAAGTGTTAGTGGTAAATAAATAGGAATAAAAATAAATGAAATCAATAATAACTTAGAAATAAAAATCCATCTTATTATACACTACTAAAAAACGACGGAAGTAAAAGCGACGGACGGCGTCGCTTCCAAAAGCGATGGACTAAGCGATGCCGTCCGTTGCTTTTTAATTATTTTTTTTTTATTTATTTTTTTAAAAAAGCGACGGATGGCATCGCAAAGTCCGTCGCTTTTTAATTTATTTTTTATTATTTTAATTTATTTTTTTTAAAATTTTTTATTTTTTAAAAAGCGACGGACGGTGTCTCAGAGTCCGTCGCTTTTTAATTTATTTTTTATTTTTTTAATTTTTATTTTAAAAAGCGACGGACGGAGTCACAGAGTCCGTCGCTTTTTAATTTTTTTTAATTTTTTATTTTTTAAAAGCGACGGACGGAGTCGCAGAGTCCTTCGCTTTTTTTTTTATTTATTTATTATTTTTTTTAAAAAAAATTGTTCTTTTTAAGAAGCGACGGACTGCATCGCTGAGTCCGTCACTTTCTTTCGCGGAATTTTGCACCAATAATATATATAATAAATAATTAATTATTTTATATCGATAGAGACGCAGTCCATCGTTTTTTATTAAAAATAATTATTTATTAATTTAAAAAAAGTCACGTCGTCCGTCGCTTTTTATTAATTTTAATTGTTTAATTATTTTTTAAATTAGCGACGGACAGCATCTTTATTAAATTAAACTTCTGTTGATGTGTAGTTAAATTATATATATATGTTATTTTAATTTATAAAATTAATTTGATGGATAAATTAATTAAATTTATTAAATTAAAATTATGTTGATGTGTAGTTAAATTATATATATATATATATATCAACCTCGATAATTTAAATTTATTAAATATCTCCATGGTCCTGTAGAGTCTTCTATGTTAATAAACATGCTAAACCGGAAAGAGGTGCACCCAAGTTGGTTATTAATTATAAACCTCTTAATAAGGCTTTGAGATGGATAAGGTATCATATCCTTAATAAAAAGGATTTATTAGATAGGATTTATGATGTGATTATATATTTTAAATTTGATTTAAAATCAGGTTATTGGCAGATTCAATATATATATATATATATATATATATATATATATATATATATATATATATATATATATATATGTTGACACCCAATTTTGACCGACCTTTAACCATTTCGGGAGTACTATTCAATTTAATACGTATTTTAAAACACGTTTCAAAGTTTAAAATTGTAATTAATTTTGTCTAAAAAATTATATATATTTTAGTAGGCATGATTTAAAAAATTATTGTAATTTATTATCAAATTATTTTTTATCGATAATTAAAATCAAAATAATTACTTTACTTAAATATTTTAAAATCCTAGATGTGTTTAATTATATGAAAATATTTGATATGTGTAGTATTTTATTCATTGGATAGCATTTTCTTAAATCCCCCCTAAATTATTTAAATCTCAACCTATCTTGATCTAATCCCTTTCAATTATAGCATTTTCCTTACCCAAGTCATTGCAATTCTAGCCTATTTAATTCCAATTGTATTTCAATTCTAGCCAATTTTTTATTTCAATTCTAGCCATTCAACTCCACAATCCAATCTGATTTTAAAGTTCCTTTTAATCTCGTCCGTCCATCCTTAAATTAAATCCTAAATCAAATCTTAGCCACTCATCTAAACTAATCCTACGGCTGGGATTAAAATCTCCTATTTCTTCTTATTTTAACTAAAAAAAAAACAAATCCCTAACTCTTCATTCTTTTTCCCTTGAAGAGAGGCAGCCATCTCCTCTCTTTCATTCTTTCTCCTCTCCGTCCAGCAGCCCCCAGGCAAGGCCACCGGCGAAAACCCAGCAACCAGACGCCAGATGTTGCTCCACCAGTGAGCACCGGCGAGAACAACCAGCAGCCGGCAACAGCAGCTCCAGCGAGCAGCAGCCCTCTTCTCCCCTCCCTCGCCTTCTCCTTTCTCTCCTCCCCTTCTCCTCCCGTCCGCCTCTCCTCGTCTGACCAGCAACCGGCGAGGACCACCAGCAGCAGTGACCGGCGAGGCAGAAACTCCGGTGAATAGCATATTCGATCGGCGAAGGCACCAAGAGCTCCGGTCAAAATGATTCCAATTTGTTGAAAGACGGATCATTTTAGATCCGTCTGGGTATGTTCTCTTGATTCGATTTTATTTTATTTTTATTTTTTATTTATTTATATTTTTTATCATGAAATGCATGACTATCTCTATGTTGGGTGTTTGTGCTATTGTTTTAACTTTATGCATTTGTTTAATTTTATTAACTCCAGTGAAATACTGCCATACTCGAATTTAATTTGTGTGCAATTTAGTGTCTCTCATGTTGATTAAGAATTTGGGTCTTCTGCTAAAATGGATGGTTAATGTGTTGATATGTATTTTCATTGCTATCATCTTGTGGTTGTCCATAGATTGAATTTGGTAGGATTCAAACATGATTTGAGCAATATGCCTAATTTCGTACATTAGTTCATGGCGTATTTAATTAAGCGATTTTGTTAGTAATTCATTATTTGTTTCAGCCATAATTTGCTCAAGTTTCGTTTTGATTTAGTATAACCATTCAAGCGTAAATTGACCAGAATTTTATAATTTTGGTAAAGTGATTTGCTGAAAATGGTAAAATAAATTTAAGTATGGATCCTAATTATCTCCTTCTTTAAATGGCAATTTCTTTGGATTGATTTTATATGGTATTGACTAATTGAAGAAGATTATATTGTTTTGTGCAAATCCAGACAGATTTTGTGGCTCTTGGTAAGGTAAATTTCCCATATTATTTTATTTAGTAAGGTTAATTGATTGTAGTTGCCTTAATTAAAGTCGAATAAATTCTTACTTGTTTATTTATGATAATTTAATATTAGGTGAATATTGATTTAGGAGTTTGCTGATTTTTTCCTTGTCTTATTTAGTTGCTCTTATATGGTAAAAATAAATTAAAATAAAATCTAATTTTGGCTCTTCTTTGATAAGGAAAATATTTTAAATTGATCCTAAAATAATCTTCTTCCATTAATATGTGTCCTCCTATTCACTATGTAAATCATACCTCTCACAATCACTCACTCATTCTAACAATTAGCAAAACACTCAGACTTACACACTTTAAACAATAAAATATACTCTTTTCTCTCTCTAAAATAATTTCCGGTGAATTCTAAAGACTTCTCCACTTTGTTTTGCTGTGTTCGGATCGAATAGTGTGGAATCAACTTGTCTTCATTGCTGATTATTATTTTATTTGCTTAACCGGTTAGTGTCTTTCACACATGTATTTAATCCGTGCATCATTAGTTACTTATTGGTATGCATGAGTCCATAAATGGACATTGATAAATAAAGGGAAATATCCGGATCAGTTTTCTTCCCCCTTTTCTATGTGTAATTATATACGTGTAATTTGTTGTCCTATCATGCCTAAGTGTAAATAGTTGCTATCACATATTGTTGTCCTATCTGTCTTACATATAATTAAAATAAAACAAAATATGTCATAGTTAATCGTTTTATTTAATCTTTAATTATAGTAAAAGTTGTTCATGTTCAAATTGCTTAGTATAATGTGTTATTGGATTGGTATTAATCACCTTTTAGTCATTAACAAAATAGCGTTGTATGTTTGCTTGGCTAAGTTTTATGTTAAATAAAGAGTAAATGGTCTAAACCCCCCCCCCCCCCCCAACCTATATCCGAAATCCCAACTACACACTCCAACTTTAATAGTGTCCTATTACCCACCTGAACTTCATATTTCGCTATTTTCTACACACTTAAACGCTGACCTGTCATGTGAGGTGTTCTCACCTCCTCTAAGCGCGTGAGAAGGTAATTTTGACGAAAAATTACTCCTTCTCCAACGGTCATCTTCTCCACCTTTAAATAAACCATTATTTCTTCTTGGAAGCCATTAACCCTTGTTTGTTTTATAAAAAAATCACAATTTCCTCTCAATATTAAGTAAGGTTTAGTTGTTAAAGTTCATTTCTACTTCAAATTTTGAATTTAGAGTTTGTAATCTGCTCTAATTTCTTATTTAGGTCTCTAATTTGAATTTTGAATTTTCTCGAAATTCATCAAAAATGGCAAATGAAAACTTGAATAAGCTTTGTATGGATGAATCAGACCCAATGCTCAACACTCTAGTGAGATGCAAACACGGAATTTTGCTAAATTTGAAAACTTCTTGGTCGAAATTAAATCCGGGGAGAAGATTTTGGTCTTGCCCATGCTATGGTGTATGTGTTTTTTCTTGTATTCTTGCTACACTTTATTTTGAACGATGCTAATGTACTATTTGGATAATTTTCAGTCTAAAAATTGCAAATTTTTTCGATGGAGGGACAAAGAAGAAGTGGATCCAAGATCAAGTTTTATCCTTCCAAGATTGGTGAACAAAATCAATGAGTTGGAGCAAGAATTATGTACTAGACAGGTTCATATTGACAACTTGAGGAACTCTAATTTGTTATTGGAGAGGAGACTCAATAGAAGGTTAAAATGGTGTAGGTTCAATAGGAAGATACTTTTGTGTATTTTGATTTGTGTTGTTGTTATGTTCATCAGCAACCAGTAGTTCAAGTGCTGCATATTTGGATTTCTATTTTGATTTGTGTTGTTGCTATGTTTATCAGCAACCAGTAGTTCAAGTACTGCATATTTGGATTTCTATTTTGATTTGTGTTGTTGCTATGTTCATCAGCAACCAGTAGTTCAATGTATGTGTGTCATTTTGTATCTATAATGTCAATTGAAGCTTGTATTAATATGCAACATTTCATCAACAACCTAGTCATTCATTCATACTTCAACATAGAAAACACAACACCAATTGTAAAACACATAACTAACACAACATATGTAACCACACCTGAATAGTCATAATGTCATATTTAAAAGCCCTCACATAAGGCAAAAAACAAAATTCAAAATAGCAGGCTGTGATTGTGCTTAAAAGTGCTTAAATACATCAACATCACTACTATTTTCATGACATCTTTGACTGTGAAGAAGTGTCATTTTGTCTTGAACTACTTCCCACTGTCTTCTTTCTTTGCTTCTCTCTAAGCTCATGAAGCTTGCTTGTTGAGATTGCTGCTTTACCATTCCATTTCAGCTTGGTTGTATTACTTGGTGTATAACCAATGTCACCAGTTACATTAGATGATCTTGTCACTTTTGCTTGTCCAGTAGAGTAGATCTTAGTATTTGGCATGCCAGACTATAGTAAAATTAGGATTATATCAATATTTAAGCTGTTTAATTAAATAAAATTAGGATTATAATTCAATATTTAAGCTTTTAGAATATTTCAAAGACTCACATTCATGACTTTGAAGCCATTTGCAGCTTCAAACACACCCATTCCCATGACTCTTGGTCTTTTCTCTGGAGATGTGTTTCCCCTGCCCCTACCTCTTCCTCTTTTAGTAGTACCAGCTATTGAAGATGATGCTTGATAAGTAGGAGGAGCAGAAGAGGTTGCAGGAAAATCAATAGGTACAGTAGGTAAGGGAGGTGCACTAGGTGCTACTGATGATGTTTTTTTTGGTCTTCCTCTTCCCTTTTTTAGTGGAGGCTCACCTTCTGATGGTGTTGATGGAGTTTTCTATACATATAAGAGAAAAAGTAAGTCATAAATTAAGAAAAAGTAAAATAAGTTCAAATATTACCTTTGGTTTGCCTCTTCCCTTGCCTGAACCTGTTGGTTCTGCCCATACTGAAGCAGTAGGTGATGGTGCACTTTGTCTTGTTGATGATTCAACACCTTCTCTTTGAGGACACCCCCTCTTGTTATGGCCTCTGACATGGCATATACTGCATGTCATTGCAAGTCCAGTCCTATGAAGCTTCCCAGATTTCTTAGTTTCTCCAGCTTCTTTTCTTCTAGCCTTAGGTGGCCTACCAGGCATGTTTGTGATTTCTGGTGGCTCAATAATTGGGTTTGTAGAAACTGGCCACATCTCCATGTCTGTGAGTGGTTCAATAACATTGGCATAAATCCTCAAGTAAGTTTCCTTACTGTAGCAGCTGTCTATATAGTCATAAAGAGAAAACTCTTAAAGTATAATGCAGCCACAACATGTGCACATGGTATGCCCCTTAACTGCCACACCCTATAACTACAAGTTCTCTTAGCAATATCCACTTTGTGTTGACAAAGCCCTTCTTTCACTTCAAATCCTGCAGCTCCATTAAACTCAATGGTACAGTCCATAGACCTACTAATGTTCTCCTCTAAAACCTTCAGAGCCATTGGAGAGAAATTACACTTCCAAGTACTTGGGAACTCCCTTAATTTGGCTATTCTTGTCATCATCTTCACTCTTATTTCTTCAAGCATAGTAATAATGGTCTTGTGTCTAGCAGCCAAGATCCATGCATTAAAACACTCAGACATGTTGTTGTCTACAGAGTCACACTTTACTTCAGCAGTGAAGTAACCTTTGCACCAAAAATTAATGTTGTAGTACATTAAGTTATCCATCATTTTTTCTGGACCTAACAACTTCATCTTCTCTATATTGTTCCTTAATTGAGACTCAAATGTACTCTTAGCTATCTTCCAAAATTGTTGTCTTCTTTGAAGACCCCTCCAATCCTTAGCCCAGTTAGCTAATATGTGCCTAGCACACATTTTATGTTCACACTTAGGTAATACATTTGTAATTGCTGCAGACATTCCCTGCAATAAATGATGATTAGGTCACAATTATATATATATATATATATATATATATATATATAAATTGAGAATTACAAAATAACTTCACATACCTTTTGCATATCTGTGATCAAGGTGAGACCTTCACCATCTCCAAGTCCCAGATCATCCCTTATGCACTTGACAAACATGGTCCATGTGTGTTTGTTCTCCTTTTCAACTACTGCCCAAGCAAGTGGCAACATCTGATTGTTACCATCCCTGGCCACAGCAACTAACAGTTGTCCTTTACAAACACCTTTAAGGAAGCAACCATCTAAGCCTTTGCACTTCCTACAATGTATCCATGCCTTCTATAAAGCATCAAAACAGATGTAAAAACTCTAAAATATTGATTTGCCTTCTGCATCATGTTCACTAGCTTTTACAACACAACTGGTCCATGGATTGGTCCTCAACAATTCATCCTTGTAGTCAAGTATTCTTCCAAATTCCACAACATGATCACCCATTATATCTTTCAACACTTTAGCTCTTGCTCTTCTCACAGTAGTCTTGCCAACATGAAGTTTTAACTTTTTCCTAATCATCTCCTGCAACTTGAAGACTCTTATGTTTGGTTGCTCAGTTATTCTTTCTCTGAAGGCTTCAGATAAAAACTTTGCATTGCACAAGTAGTTTCTAGTTGTCTTGTTGCAAGTATGCTTTGGATTGTAAGTTTTTATCATGAAATTATTTGTTGTCTTGTCAAGACATCCAAACAAAAGCCATGGACAACCATCTTTGCATCTAACTCTAACTTTCTTTGGCTCATTCACCCACTTCTCCACCTGAACCCTCCTTCTAATTGCATATTTAGTTACTGCTTGTCTAAATTCTTTCACATCTTTAAACACCATGCCCAACTGCCACACAACTTTCTTTGCAGTAGGATCATGAATGATTTTTGGAGTTTTTGAACTCCTCTTTCTTGACAACTTTACCCTTCTTAATCTACCAGATTCATGTTCATCATCATTACAACACTCATCTTCATCTAACTCAAAGCTATCCTCATCAGAACTTGCAAAATAAGGTTCATCACCTCCTAGCCTTCCTTCATGACTTACTTTACCTTTTTCATTTTCATCAAAACCTAGATCTGGTCCAGCTTTACCTACTGGTACATCTTCATTGTCAGCTGTTAGTCTTTCCCTTCTTTTCCTCCTTTGAAAACTTCTTTTTTCAGCCCTCAACTCCCTAACATCATCATGTACATCACTACCATACTCTTTCTCATCATCATCTCCAACTAATTCAGCTTCAGACTCAACACTATCCTCAGTTGAATAATCAGAACCCTCTACTTCTTCTGGGAAATCAAGTCCAGCAGGACCAACATCTATATCATCATCAGTAGCACCATCTGCAGTAGCACCATCTGCAGCAGCAATATTGAAAGAAGGTGTGGTAGTGAAAGGAGGTGTGGTAGTGAAAGAAGGTGAGGTTGAAAAAGTAGCAACAAAGTCCTCACTGTTTATATGGTCTTCACCTACCCCAAAGTTAAAGTTTTCACTCTCACTAGGTCTTTTATTAAAAGCTGAACCAGATTCTCCCATATCCACATGACTATTATTTTCTATTAACATGGTCCCCACAATTGCCTCATCAACCAAATGCCTAACAAATACCTCCACTTCATCCCCATCTTCCAAGGAACACATCATGTCTAAAATATCCTTATCATTATCAACATCTACCAAAAGGCCACTGTTAGGTGCTTTAATACTAAAGGTGCAACTTGTACTATATCCCAATTCTCTAATATAGTCTTTCAACTCAAAATATGACATTTTATCTACATCAACATCCAAAAATTCTGTAACTTTTCCACCATTATATATTGGTTCCCCACTACTTAAATCTAACACCCCACCATGGTACCACCTTAGAGTAATCAAAGTAAACCCATCCATCTCTTACTTGAAGGCAATAAAAAAAAAATAGAATAGTAATTATAGACATACTCTAACATGAGGACAATCCAAAAAATAGAATAGTACTTAAAAACGAACAAAATACAACACATTAGCAAACGAATAGAATACAACATAGTACTTAGCTTCTCTATGAACATAATCTATAAACATAATACAACACAATAACAGACTAGCAACTTCTCTATGAATATAAATACAACATTCCATGAACATAATACTAAGACGAACATAATACAAAACTACGCGACTTACACGAGAAAGGGAAAAACCTAATTTTATGAAAAATGTGGTATAATATGGTGTAAATGAACACCTAACACTATAATCGTAAGCAACACATAAGATTTCACACAATGTTGCTCTTAATTTCACGACGAACAGAATACAAAATTACGCGACTTAGACGAGAAAGGGAAAAACCTAATTTCATGAAAAATGTGGTATAATATGGTGTAAATGAACACCTAACACTATAATCGCAAGCAACATATAAGATTTCACACAATGTTGCTCTTAATTTCACGAATCAATAGAAACCCTAAGGGATAAATCACAAACTCGAAATAAGGGATAAAGAACTAACCTTTTACTAAATCAGTTGATAAACAACGAAATAATGTTAACAATACACAACAAAATCGTTCAATGATAGCAAATTTGTTTGATGATCACTAGAAATCCATTGTTAATGGAGAAGGATTGAAAATGGGAAAGGAGGATTTTTTTTTTGTTCTTTTATGTTTTACGAAATGGGAGAAAAAAAGAAGAAATTGGAGTTGAAGACATGGGACCCAGTGCGTGGAAGCACGCACGCCTAATTATTTGGTTTTGTGTTCAGGTCAGCGTTTAAGTGTGTAGAAAATAGGGAAATATGAAGTTCAGGTGGGTAATAGGACATTATTAAAGTTGGAGTGTGTAGTTGGGATTTCGGGTATAGGTTGGGGGGTTTTAGACCATTTACTCTTAAATAAATAAAATTTTGAATATTGTCATAATATGTTTTATATTGAAACACTTTTGTCATTTAGATGCCATGCCTATAGGATCTAAATAATTCTAATACGCCTTTAAGTATGGTATTTTTGCATATAGGTTTAAATAATTATATGTATGCCTAATTTTAAAAGTTAATATTTGCGTCATGCTTAGAAAAGCACACCTATAGGATCTAATTTGCTTAATATGTCATCTGGGTGTAGAAACCATGCTTATAGGTTGTAAATTTTGTTCCTTAGAAATTATGCTCATAGGACTTTACTAATAAAATTGAGGCTAAATAAATAGTTTGAATAATTTTAGCATATTCTATTAACTTTATCTCGTTAATTAATCAAATTTTAATTAAGCTTTAAGTTGCTAATAAAAGTGTAGCATGTTAATCAATTGATGTAATTTTTGTCAGTCTATTTAAACACCTAGAGATCATGTTTATAGGCTTCTAATACTTGAAGTTGGAACTAATTAGCTTGAATACTTAACTAATTAAGTTTACAAATTAGATATGAACTTGAATTGAAATTTGAACTTATTAAAACTTGAATATATATATATATATAAAACTAATATGTTTGGATTTGAAGTTTATATTTAACTAGTTTAAGCACTTTTTGTGTTAGGCAACTGAGGAAGCTCAACATCTAAAAAACTACATACCAGTCAAGCTTAGAAGGTATTGGATCGTCATGTCATGCCGAGACATTTGACGGTGTTCCAATTGCTGCTATGTCGGCTCAAATTGCTCAACTTACAACGGCACTAGCATAGTCGGAGTGGAGAAGAGTAGCTAAACAAGAAAGCATGAATGGGACCGTTCAACAAATCAAAGAACAAGTGATGAACCTCGCTCGTCGACCTACTACTTCGGCTCCCGATGACACCGACGACGAGGTGATGAGGATGATTATGTAGATCTCACTCCCTAGTTTAGATCTCTGGACATTTATAAACTTTTTTAAACGAATTTTGAAAGATGTTATAATTTTTTAATTTATGATTTAGGTACTTTTGAATGTTATTTTATATTTTGTTTAGATTGTTTATAATCGTGTGTTTGATTGGGCTGAATAGTGTAGTATTGAATTGAATTGAATTGAATTTTATTTACAGGTGACCAGTAGAAATTGGGAGTTTCTGCTGCCAAAAATAATGCAAGAAAAGCGACGGACTGCGTGGTTTTGTCCGTCGCTTTTCTGGGTTTTATTTTTTAAAAATTCCAAAAAAGCGACGGACTGCGTGGTTTTGTCTGTCACTTTTCTGCATTTTTTTTTCAAAATCCCAAAAAAACGACGGATTGAGGCCCAAAATTATTGGTTAATCTGTGTATGTGAATCTCATTTATATTTAAATAAATTTCTAGATTGTGAAAAATATCAAAATGAATATTAACAAATGTAGCGACTAAAATGAATATTAAAAAATGGTAATCAACGTAACCAATAACATGTAAAGAATGCAATTTAACAAAAAATAATTATTTAATCAAAATAAACAAATATTTGAACGTATTCAACCGACTATGATGAAAAATAATGTAACTAAAATTAACTGATAAAAAATCCCAAAATTTTGAAAATATAAGCGTACATATTGATAAACTTATTTAAAATTATATAAAAAAATGTATTTTAAACTATTGAATTAATAAAACTTAAAAGTTACGAAAATTGAAAATGTTAGGCCAAAATTGGTTGTCAATAGCTGTCCCTTTCGTTGGATATGATTGATGAAAGAAATCATGGACAACGAAAATTGACAAACCCAATTTTGGCTGAACACATGATCTTCATATCAAAGTGTGGTTGGAATGTGGTGGAAGTCGATCCCGGACTTGCCTCCGAAAGATTCCATGTTGTGTTGCGTCCTTGTTGAAGTAGTCCGCACCTGTAGCTTAACTGAGAATGCATCCTTTTGGATGTTCTCGAAATAACAAAGATGAAAATCATTATTAGAGATAAAACTAAAGAAAAAGGTAGCATCTTTTACGATACGACAAATGAAGATGATCCATCGGTAAGATATAAATACATGTCCATCGGTAGGACGAATAAAAATAATCCATCGATATGATATGAATGTATGTCCATCGGTAGGACGAATAAAAATGATCCATCGAAAGGATTTGAATGTATGTCCATCGATAGGACGAATGAAAATGATGATCCATCGGTAGAATTTTGAATGTATGTCCATCGGTAGGACGAATAAAAATGATTCATCGGTGGGATATAAATGCATGTCCATCGATAGGACGAAGGAAGATAATCCATCGAAAGGATTTGAATGTATGTCCATCGGTAGGACGAATGAAAATGATCCATTGAAAGGATTTGAATATATGTCCATCGGTAGGACGAATAAAAATTCTTTCAACGCAAGTCTCCTCCAACTTGAATGTTGAATAGATAGGGTGCACATCCTTCACCTCCGAATAGATGCGACTTAATGCAAATGATTTTTCAACGCAAGTTTCCTTCGACTTGAACGTTGAATAGATAGGGTGCGCATCTTTCACTTCCGAATAGATACGACTTAATGCAATGGCCTTTTCAGCAAATGAAAATGCAATGACCCTTTTAGTAAATGAAAAAATGCAATGGCCCTCTCAGCAAATGAAAAATACTATAAAAAATGAAAACGATGGATGACCCAATGATTTTCCACTGTAACGAGGTGGATGGCTCGATGATTGTCCAACTATAACAAGGTGGATGGCTCGATGATTGTCCAATTGTAACGAAGTAGATGACTCGATGATTGTCCACTGTAACGAGGTGGATGACTTGATGATTGTCTTGAAAATGTCATCATCTTTATGCTTTCGTCTGTCCCTGTATTCGAAAAGAAACGGTTAGTAGACACAATGTCGCTTTAGCTAGCAACATGATCAAGAATCTTTAAGGCAAGATTTACAAGAGAATGTGTACAAAGTGCCTGATCACTTTGACACAAGTGAGCAATCATCATTTTGCTCTTGAACACTTTGTGTTCATTGTAACTCATGTTTTATTGGGAATTTGTACGAGGCGTCAGTGGCTCGCATCCTGAGCTTATTTTGCTCCATTATGGCAATGCTGGAGATTCTGACGTCGATTTTGAACTTTGACTGATACCAGAGATCATTTGAAATTGACTATCGAACTTCTAATAGTACTTGTTGGAATTTTTGAGGTCTTCATCAAAAATTCTGTCCCAGTTAGAACTCGTGGCAAATCAGGAAATAATCTCCAATCTTGACTTGCTGGAGATAACATCTTTATTTTAAATTTTTGAGATTTTGGATTTCAAAAATTCTGTCCCAGTTTTTATTACAAGGAGAAAAGAAAATCACACTGGGAATATGACCGAACCGTCATGGCGCTTACATATCCTGCTGAGCCAGAAATCAGGTCAAATGTAGTTCAATCCTGTAGATGATGAATACTGCAAAGAATCTGAGACAAGATTATTAGTAGAAAATGTACAATCTGAACATGATGAAATAGGAAAATGATATTCCTTGTGATATTCAAAGCCTAGAGACAAAAGAGAAGTCACATTTTTGGGACGGACAACCCAATGAAGTGAAATAGGCGTCTCACACTTACGAGGTTAGCCTAATGTCACATTTTACAACGGACAAGCCAAAAAGAAAATGCAATTTTTTTTAATGGAAATAATATAAAAAAAAAATGCTTTGGAAAATATTAAAAAGTGGGTGCCAGCTCACCCTTTTTTTTTTTTGAAGCATAAAGAATGTGAAGAAAATGTCAAGTCTTATTTACAATTGGTACCAGGAGTCAGGATCGCATGTAAATATCTTCTTTTTGTTTTTGTTTTTTTCTTTTCTAACTAAGACTGAATTCAAGGTAACTCCTACAGTTTCGAGTGGTATCTCAAACATACTTAAATATCAACAAGATTTGTACATCTTGCTTCAAACAAAGGTTTTGAATTGTACCATCTTCATGTCTCAATTGCCCTCACAATAAGAAAAATCATATTTCACACATATTTGAAACATATTATTTGAGGACATTTTTCAAAGTGCACCCACACTCACAAGAATGTTCAATGCATGCAACTGTGATACCATATACTTGGCCCTTATGTGAATCTCCACTAATGTGAGAACGTTTGGAATGAGATCATGTAGGGCTTGTCATTGGCTTGTAATGTAGGATTAGGGACGGGTAGGATATTTATTTGGAATACGAGTGACTTAATTCCATCTTGAGCGTCACACTGAATTTGTGCTTTTGACGATTGATACGTTTTTGACGTATGATCCTCTTCGGTGTCCCTCTTTTTATTACGACTTCTTTTGAATCCTTATTCGTTGGAACTTTTCATTTTTTCACCCCTTCGTTTCGACTTTTTTTGAGTCCCCTTTTTTTTTTTTTTAATTTCACCCTTTTCTTTTGAATTTTTTTCTCTTCTTTTGTTGGAGTATTTTCCTTTTTATCTTTCGTTTTTGTCTTTTTTTATTTCTTTCCACCTCTTTTTTTCCTTTTTCTAGAAGTCGTTTTTTTTTCTTGACATTGGGAGACTTTGTCTCTTTCGCCTTTGGCATCTTCAAATTTGGATCATCTCTTATATTTTGCACATCTTTGGTGCGCTCAAGAAGGTTGGGCCAAAAGAGGGATAGTGAATGTAAGCACTCAATAGGGGTAGTGGCTAAGATGTGGTTGTCCAAAGAAAAGACTTCAGGCTTAAAGCGGAAAAACTAGGGATTAATGTCATTTGGTAGGATTTGAAAGGAACAATCGGGCAAAGAAGGCGTACAAACCTTTCCCATACCAAACATTACTCAGGATTTTGCTTCGAAAAACATTCAAGCCAAGTTCCAGATCAACAGTGCAATGCAATTGAATTTTTATTTAAAAGCTCTCCACACCATGCACATGAGAAACCATGACATTGGTTTTATTCTTATCTTGAATGCCTGCAAGAGAATTTTCAAGCATCGCAAAAGTACAAATGAGAGGTACCAAAGGAATCTATAGTTTACAAAAAAGTCAATCCTCTTCATCATATCGAATATTTTTACATACTCCTAATTGCATTGGTCCCAACTGAGCTGAAGACATGACTCTCACAATATGTACACAATGTCTTTTTTTTTTTGGAAAGAATGAATACCGAACCCAAGAAGGGCTGCCTACATATCTCATCTAGTTGAGAATCAGGTGTGCGTAGTTCATGCATCTGTTTTTGAAATTATGCACAAACTATTTGAATATATATATATATATATATATATATATATATATATATATATATATATATATATATATATATTATTATTATTATTATTATTATTATTTTATTTTTTTTTGAATTTAAAAGAATGAATATTGAATCCAAGAAGGGCTGCCTACGTATCCCACAGAGATGAGAATCAGGTTCGCGTAGCTCGTGCAGATATGACATAAAATAATTTCAAAATTTAGAAAAAAAAACTCAGAGCTATTCATTGTATCCTCTTAACTATCGATCTTTGTACTGTTTGTGGAAAGTGGTCTCTCATTTTTCTTATAGTAACCATTTGTTGTATTTTTTTTTTTAATTTCTCTTGGAACTGTGTCTTCGTCCAATTATCCACGAGAATCAGACATTTTTATGACCATCCCCGACTGTTGTCCGGGATGATTTTCCTATAAAAATATGAGAAATGTGTGGAAGCAGGGCCAGTGCAAAATAATAATAATAAAATAAATGAGTGTGACCTCATAGTCAAAGACTCCCCTGATTTATCTTTTCGACTTGATATTAATGTCTTGTGAAATACATAACGTCGGATGAATAATGACTTTCAAATTTTGACACAAGACTTGACATACTCTTTATGTTCTACCTTGTGCATGGGGCAGTCTCTGATGAAGTGACTAGGTTTGCCACACTTGTGACAGAAGTCATTTGCAGTCCCAACCCTGCTAAAGTTACCTTTCTTCACAAATCCTCCATGTTTTCTCACAATTTTTTGAAATCTTTGAATGAGATAAGTCATATCTTCATCAATGTTGGAAGTATCACTTTAGGAGATCTTGAGAGAAAGAGATTTATCCCTTTTTACCTCTTTTTTTGAGGGATCTTAATTTCTATGCATCTCATGGGTTCCTAATAACATCATCCATTGTGAGAGCCTTCAGGTCTTTAGCTTCAGTGGTTGCATCTACTCTATTGGCTAAGACTTAGGAAGAATCCTAAGTATCTTCATTACTTGTTTGCTTGGATGTATGGGCTCACCCAAGCATCTGAGTTCATTAGTAATAGCTGAGAATCTGGTGTGCATCTCTTGAATGGATTCACCTTTTTTCATGGTGAAGTTCTCATACTGGGTGGTTAGCATATCCATCTTATACTCCTTCACTTTCTCAGTCCCCTTATGAGCAGTCTTGAGACACTCCCAAATTTCTTTCATTGATTCACAGGTTGAGATTTTGTTGTACTCCTCAGCTCCAATGCCACACACTAAGAGCTTCTTAGCTTTGTAATTTTTTTCTATCTTCTTTATGTCAGTTGTACTGTTGACGAGTTTTGGGAATGAATCTTGTAATTTCTCCATCCTTTGCATCCATCTTAGGAATGTGAGGGCCATCAAGAACTATGTCCCATAACTTGTTGTTTTCAGCCATAAAAAAGTCATACATATGTGTCTTCCACAAACTGTAGAACTGGTCATTCAAACGAGGTGGCCTAGTTGATAACTAACCTTCTTCCAGATTTAGCGGAGCCACCATTCTCACAGGATTTTTTCTCTTGGTGTTAACCAAATAGAGAGCCCAGGTTCTAATATCAACTGATGGAATGTATGCGTCTACTAACCGTCACTGGGCTAGGTCTCTTGACAGAATAAAAGTGCGGAAAGTAGATAACTCAAAGTAAGACAGACACGAGAGTTTTACATGGAAACCCCCTTGCTCAAGGGAGGTGAAAACCACGACCTGTCTCACGGAGTTTCAATTCAACTCCATTTCACTCAAAATGGAGCAAAGACTTCAGATTACAAATCTCTAGTAATCTAGGAATCAAATTCTTAATTCATTCCCCTTTACTTTGCAACTCTACTACAAGCAAGAACTAAGCAATATCTCTATTGTCCACTAAACCAACTAGCTCTAGTCAATCCAAACTTTAAGAACCCAACATAGCTAACCCTAGCTAAATCACGTTGTGTTTTGAGATGAAAAAAAATCTACTTTCTTTATAGATTAGGAATAGATCTTACAAGATTAACCATTGAAATATAAACCCTAGCAACAACTAAGAACAATGATAACTCTATCAGGTCCTCTGACTGCTCTTGAGCAATATTCCTTTTGAGAGAGAAGCTTTTTCCTTTTTGAAAAATCTATTTTCCAAAACACTTAATTGTGACAATGGAGAATATACATATTATAGGATAGGCACAAAGACACAAAACAATTCCATTGGTTGATGGCTTGCTGTGTTGTGCAAAACGCGCTCCAAGCACAATAGGTATTGCAGAGATGTAGACTTTTGGACAGCTGTAGTATTTCATGTAAGGACACTCTTAATTTTGTCTGGGATCAGGTCGAAAGTTTATTTGATCATCACAACTACATACACAATTTAAAATAACAAGAAGAGTGATGTGACATGTTTAATAGACCAAGAATCATATGCATCTTCTTCTTCTTTTAGGTTTATAATGTTCTTTCTTTTTTATGTATCTTATTGTAACAATATTAAATGACTCAATTTATTAATACTCCCCTCTCTTTATCTATTAGTAATGAAAGAAGCTTTATTAAAATCATGAATTCATAGTCTTGTTAGATATGAAGTCTCTATATCTTTCCTTAATTTCTCAACATTCACAGTAGTAGTTATTTGCGTTTTTTTTAGTAGTAGTTTTTTTTGTAATAACTTGTAGTTTTCCATCCAGTAATATTAAGCAATCGTATCCTAATTTTTAAGAATAGTTATCTTATAAATATTGTACTTAAGCTCTATGTTTATCTCATGAAATTAATGCAAAAATTTATCCAATTATTAAGTATTTTAACTCAAGAAATTGCAGGTTCTCTCTAAATGGACCAACATTATAGGACGAAAGAAGAAGACTTCATTTCATATTCTCAGTTCACTCTACATTCACTCTAATTTTGTCATGCAGTACTGTCCATAACCAGATCTGTAACAAGAGACTATAACAACTTGGTGTCAGTCGAAAATTATGGAAGACTAAATTCAACATCAACTTACACTTGGTGAACTTGTTCCAAGAAGAGCTTGTCGTCAATTTAGCCAGACATGAAACAATAAATGCTCATTTGAACACTTCACAAAAGATTTAGAAAGTTTGAAGGTTGGTTCTGATTCAATTGAACATATCAGTCAAAATTACGATGGAAAGGGTAAAACAACAATGGCAGGAGGATCAAGATCAGAAATAAAAGGAAGTTTCATCATTCCTCGACATACAAAGATGGATTTCTCATGATTTAATGGTCAAGAGGACCTTTTAGAATAGTTGAACAAATGTGAACACTTCTTTTGACACCAACAAACTTCAAAACAAGAAAAGATTGAACTTGCTTCTTTTCACTTGGTGGGCAGTGCATAACTTAAATTTTTTCATTAGAGACAAATATGCCTCAATCGTCTTAGGATGAATTTAAATATCATTGTTATCTTCTTTTTTTGGGTCACCAATCAAAAATAAGAAATTGAGAGAATCGACTTAGTTACGCCACATCGAGTATGTGGTAGATTACCAAGAAATTTTGAGCAGTTAGTTTTGCGGTCTAATAAACTCACACATTCGCAAAAACTTAAATTTTATATTTGCGGTCGTACTAATTATATAGCAATTGAGTTTGTGTTGTATAGTCCTTCATATTTAACTAGGCGATTAATTTATCTCAACTCTATGAACACAAAAAAAAAAATCATTTGTTCGCAATTGTTAAATGATTGCATATCAAAGGTAGCAAATTTCTCACCTCAACAACATGCCAAATTTTTGAAGAAACTAACAAGATCCGAAATAGATAAAAGGCGACTTAAGCGCCTTTATTATAACTATGATTAATCATTCAACTCGAGGTCAACAATGCAAGAAATTATTTTGGATCGACTCTATAGACAATGGGTAAAAAATTGTTGAAAAAGAGTACCTTCTACACTTGGCACTTGAAAGCAAGCGTAATTTGAAGGAGGAGAATAATGTTATCCTTCCTTTGTCTCCCGTCTCCCAACGTTTTTGCAGTAGTTTGCAGTTTTTCATTCCACTAATGTTAGGAAGTAATGTCCTAATTTTCGAGGGTAGTTATTTAAACTCCATGGTATCCCATGAAATTTATGCAGAAAATTATCCAATTTTTGAGGATTTAACTCAAGAAATGGCAAGTTTTCTCATACAAAGCCAACACCTCTAATTCACTCAAATTAACTCTGTTCTTGCCTGCAACATCTCATACCTGAATCAATTACAAGAGAACATAACAACATAACCCAACAGTTGAGACCTAGACTCAAATTTGTTATTTTTAGCCCGCATTATTGTTTGATAGAGAACTTTGAGGGAGACATGGAGGAAGCTGAAGGATGAATCAACAAAAGATGCCGGGGAGAAAAGAAAAGACTGTATAATTGAAACTAAACTAAAATTTAAAAACCAAAAACTAAACTAGACCTTTTTGGGTGTTTTAAACGCATAGACGTGAGCTTAACTCTATTGACAACCATTAAACATTCAAAACTTTAAATTCAAAAAATTGAGTTTCGGGGAATTGTATTTGTTTGGATTGAGTTCAGTTGCAAATAAATGATTGGTGTTTGCCGAAAAGATCGTTCTGTGTCAATACTCATCACTAAGGCAATAAAGAGCAGGCTAAGGACTGATTCCTAGTGCAACCTCATCAGGATCAGGAAGTGGTTCGAGTTACCTCCCAGTGTCCTAACCCGAGTTTTGGCTCCATTGCACATGGAGATCACGAAAGTTAGTCTTAGAATTTAAACAACTAAACATGATAAAATTGAAAAGCAAATGCAGATTAACAGCAACACCGCAACTAATTCCAAATCTTTACTTCCATATAATGCATCAAACTATGATTTCCCCCTCCTACTTGAGCCAAGAGTATAGGTAAGCTTTGCCAAAAGCATGCAAAATGAAGTACTTACTTTGTAGACGGTTCATTCCGTACCTTACGTATGAGTTCATACTGGCTTTTCAATTTTTAACGGAAAGTATAGCTTCGATTCCCCGAAGCTGGAAAAGCTTGACGCCTTCTACCTTGCTGGAACTCTGCTGCCTCTTCAATCTCTGGTGGCTGACCTAAGAATAAATCCTTCTTATTACCTTTATCATTCCTACTCCTACGAGACTCATCACCTTCTCTTTCCGCCTGCTGTTTACCACGATCTTCTCCAAATACCACTTGCTTCCTTGCAGCTTCATAGTCAAAACCCTGAACCTTCAACTCACCTTCATTTGCTTGTGGTTTCTCATCAAGCTTTCCCTTACTTTTTTGATTTATGGACAGGGGCGTATTCTCACCTCCTTCATCCATCTCAACAAAAACTACATTTTTGTTTTCCCCACACTCAGGCTGATTGTTAGTAACTTCTGAGTCATCTTTGCCTAATTCCTCACTATCTGAATCAGTTTCCAGTAAGATAACATCTTCTAATTTTGAAGTAACTACAGGCATGGCAGAGGAGTTTCCCTGTCCTCCAGTTGATAGCTCACCTTTCACTGATTCCCCATCATCTGAATCAGTCTCTACGGTTATAACGTCTGTCTTGCAATTAGTAGCAACAGGTTCCTCCACTCTATGGTTAATTTCCAATGGTTTAGCAGGCCCTGTTGCAACTTGCTGTATCTGCTCAATACTACCTGAAAATGGATGGAATGGAAGGCTCACCGAAGACTTGATCTGCTGCACTTGGATCTCTTCCGCCTCTTTTTTGTCAGGCTGCATCTTCCTCTTTGCGGTGCTCCCTAGTAACATCCCAAGACCACGGCTCGGTTTCTTAATTGCCTGAATAGTTACTTCCACCTGTCCCGAGGAAGTACCTTTTAAACCACCATATTCATTACGATGGTCAGAGGTGTCACCAGGTGACTCAGTAATTTCAGCTGACATTTCAGCACCCTCAGTAGCCACAATAGTCTCTTCAGCTCGTAATTCTAAGCGTCTTTCCTTCAGCTGTTCTGCGGCTGCTTCATATGCAGCGGAATTTTGAACAGAGGCCCTAATGATGCTGACAACAGAACCAAGGTTACGCTCAACATACGGATGCTTTGATTTCATCAATCCCTTTAATTTGCTTGGGGTAAGAGGCATGTGCTTAGCAATATCAGTAAGTGTTTTGTTTGGCAAAACATAGCCAGTACTTTCATCTTCTGCTCGGGCAATAACATCCCTCCAACCATGCAACCCAGCAACAACTGCAAGCTGCTGCGCATTGAACCCAGCTCCCTGTAATCCATATATGTGCTGATATGAGGTATCAGTCAAAAGTTCTTTCTCATACATCTGCATACATATATCATAACTGCGCTTGTACACCTCTACTAGAGGATCATCAGGAGATTCAGGAGATCCATCACCAGCATCCGATGATAGTAATTTCATCCTCATAACATCATAAATGTACAAGAGATAGTGTGTATCTTCTCTAGCATATTTCATCATCTCTGCAGGAAGTGGGCGTAATCTCCAATCTGCATTCTGATATTCTTTGTTCGCTGTAACTCCACAAAAATGTTGCAGCAGATGCTCCAGACTGTTTCTTTCCAATTTCAAAACCCTCGAGGCCTGGCCAGTATCAAACATATTGCATACATATATGCCAAAGTCACGTTGAAGCCACACAATATCGCGATCAGCACCATGCATCACCTTCTTCTTCTTGTGATCCTTAAAAACATCTCTCAGATAAGGGCCAACGTGTACACGGAGCTTCAGAGTGTCAACAACAAAATCTTCAGTTCTAGTTGATATCTGCATCAAGCATGTCAATCCTTGAAAAGATCTATATTGGTTATGCTCCAAATCAACTGCAAACTCATCCACAGAACGCAACTTGTTTGCTAACAGCTTCAGATCTTTAACCTCTTCCACAAGCTTGAATGGAGTATCCTCTAATGGAGGAGGTTTAACAGGCTCAATAATGCCAGCAGTCTCAACAAAGTCTGACGGAGTGAACTTCTCCAGAGGATGCATAAACCTAGAATCATCCTCACTTCTCTGTAACCAAACATGCTCAAATGGCTGATTTGTATTGTTAACAATGATTTTATACGCGTCCTGTGGCTTAGGGATGGTGGGTATATGAAATGGAATCTTTGGCTTCCCTTTGATAGCCACTTTCACCTTCTCTTCACTCTTCTTCTTCTTCCTACCAACCACTTGAAACCCACTTTCAGAATTATCCTCCATCTTCATTCCAGTCTCCTCTTCTTTCTTTCTCAACAACTTAAACTCATCTAACGACGAAGCGAGTTTCTCCAAAACATCGTCATTTATGTTCACCAGCCATTCTTCGCTCTCCTCATCATCTGGATCCTCCGGACACGATATGGGTTTTCCCCATAGTTCTGATAATTGCCCAACTTTGTCCAAGATTTCCTTAGATTTCATGTCGATTTGTGAAATGGGAATCCTGAATTCGCTGAAATTGTTGTAGAAATGAAAGTCTCTATCGGTGGGGATTCCTCTTGAAGAACCAGAGAGCTTTGTAACCGCAGATGGTAATGGACCACTTGTGACTTTGCTTAACGTATCCTCGCCGTTACCTTCAGGTGAATCGATCTCCATTGATGAGATTTAGAAAAACAATGGAACCCTTTTCGGTTATAGGATTCACCGTTGATGAGGAAGAGGGGTTTTTGGCTTTAGGGTTAGGGTTTTACTGTATGTATCAAATTTGGGAAGTTCTAAATGGTGGCTGGACACCTAAAAAACAATATTGGTGTGAGTGTGACAATCTTTTATATATCAAAAATGTTTTCAAATTATCGAAATTGAATAAAATTATTTGATTCAAAATGTATCCTTAAGATTACTTAATGGATTAAAAATGTCTCTTTAAAAAATTTCGTTTCTTTTAGAACATCTTGTTTTGAAAAAATTACGGAAAACATAATATGTATTTATTATACACAACTATAGTTTAAAAGAATTACAATTTGTAGTTATAGTTAGAGTTTTATTGAAAAAATTTATTTCTCCTCTCTCCCTTGCCTCTCTCTGAACTCTCGTGCGTCTCTTTCCTTGCTTCCCTCTGCACTCTCGCGCGCCTCTCTCTCCCTCGCCTCCCTCTACACTCTCGCTCGCCTCTCTCCCTCTCTCTACCATATCTCGCTCGTCTCCCTCCTCTTTCTGTCTTTTCTCACTCACCTCCTCCTTCTGTCTTTTCTCGCACACCTCCTCCTCTCTCTACAACACAAATGATAGCAATCAATGAATCAAACACAACTAAAAATTGTCAACTATACAGATCATTTTCAGTGATACAAAATACATATGAGATTTTTCAGTAATACAAATCTTTGTATATGATTCAAAATGCAAATGAAATATTTTGATGATTCAAATTTAATTATTTCAAGGCAAAATATGATAGCAAATATAAATATACGAATTAAAGTGGATTCATTGATACAATTATATTCAATGTATTCATTGATACAAGACTATGCAAATTGTATTCGTTAATACACTTGATACAATTGATTTGTATCAACGTGTAACATCTTGTAATTTTTCTCTAAAAGTTTGAACCATTTGACATAAGTGTATCAATTTGGGTAGGGTGATATGTTAGTTATTCATATATGTTAAGCTTTGTTACTAAGTGTGAGAAGTGTATTGGATGTAATTTAGGGTCATAAGGAACTTCTATCACCAAGTTAAGTTCAAAGCTTTCCTACTGACTAAGTTTTTGCATGAGTTCATACCAGGATCAACTTCAAAAGACAGAATCTCTCATAATACGAAGAGTTAGGTGGTGCACAACCTATCAAATTTCTATGAGTCTTCTTTCCAACGCCACCATCGTTTGTCAATTTGAGTACGGAGTAAAAATCTATGACTATTTTACCAGATACGCTGCAAGTTGTCACTGTCTAACAAAAATGTGATGGTCCGACATGACCGTCACACCTAGCTGTCACAAGGAGGCAGAATGCTCGTAATTTGGGTAAGTTATAACGGTTTGGGTGATGACCCATCACTCAAATGACGACATAACGATAAATTTTGTTGATTTTGGATTTTTAAGAGGTGTGGTTTTGTCCTAAAACCATTGGAAATTTATCTAAATTGCCTCAAACATGTATGATTTTTCATTACTATACTCTTGTTCTAAAAAATTCCTATGCTCAAGAATTTTTAGAAACACCAAAGCCAAAGTTCATCTTTCAAGATTTTTCTTAAGATTCGTCACTAAGGTATGTAAAGTTATCTCCATGTGTGGAAGCACCTTGTTCTTCCTCACCAACTACGTTGTCATGATTTCAAAGAATCTTACATGAATGAATTGGGGTAAAGACTAAACCCCATATTCTTGAATTGTTCATAAATCTTTATGAAACCCTAAGAATTCTCCACGAAAGTATTTCAATTTCTTGATAATTCTTTACCCATGTGTTTTTCTAAGATTTTATGCATTATCCATGAGTTTTTCTAAGATTAATTACGTAGAATTATGAATGATTATTGAAATAATAAATTCTTATCTTGAGAAATATTTTAATGATTCTCTTTATGACTACTTGATAACTTCTTGATGTTTTCTTAAGAATTCTTATGTTATGAGTTCTGAAAGTTCTCAAATATGAGACATTCTTTTGATTCTCTAACATTAATATTATGATATGATATATGCCTCTCATGAATGTAAAGTTATGATACATGAAAGGTAACATCATGTGTGATGATCTGAATGAAATTTTTGACTATGGTCCTTAAGTGTTATGAGCCTTTGGGGTAACATCATGCATGATGATCTGAATGAAATTTTTGACTATGGTCCTTGAGTGTTATAAATATGAGTGTTACAAAGATAGGGTGTCTAACCCTAAGCCTTAGGGAAGTGGTGGAAATGGTTCTTCTACTTCCAGTTTTCAAAGGTGTGGTAAGAGTCACTAGGGAAAATGTATAGCCCTTAAAGATGGTTGCTTTGATTATGGAAAGAGTGGTCACAAAGTGAAGGATTGTTTGTTGCTAGCTAGAAAGAGTAAGGATGGTAGTCAAGCTCAGCCTAGTGGTTTTGGTTTGGGTACTCCTCGTCAGAATATATTTTATGCTCTTCAAAATCGACAAGATCATGAAGGCTCTCTGGATGTTGTGACTGGTATGTTGAAAGACTTTCATTTTGATGTGTATGATTTACTTAATATGGTTGCTACATTATCATTTGTTACTCCTTATGTGGCCATGAGATTTGATGTTGGTCCCTTAATCCTTTCTAACCCCTTTCACGTCTCTACTCTCGCTGGTGATTCTATTGTTGCTAAGAGAGTTTAGAGAAATTGTCATATTTTCATTTCTCATAGAGTCACTCACATTGCTTCGTGATTGGCTTCGTAGATCTTGACATGTTAGATTTTGATATTATTCTTGGGGTGGATTGGCTTCATGCATATTATGCTTATATAGATTGTATGCTAAGTTTAGCAAATATGAGTTTTTGTCAAGGTCATTTGCTTTTCTTGGCCATATTGTCTCTGGTGGAGGCATTCAAGGTGATCCTAAGAAGACCGAGATGGTTATGAATTGTCCTAGATGTTTGTCCGCTTCAAATATACAAAGTTTCTTGGCTTTGGCCGGTTATTATAAAAGAATTATTAAAGAATTTTCCTCTATTGCTTCGCCTTTGACAACATTCACTCAAAAGAAGGTGAAATTTTTATGGTCGGAAGCTTGTGATAAGAGTTCCCAAGAATTGAAAGATAGACTCACTTCAGCCCTTATATTGACATTACCTAAAGGAACGGATGGCTTTGTAGTGTATTGTGATGCTTCACAGATTGGACTTGGTTGTGTTTTGATGCAACATGAGAAAGTCATTGCTTATACTTCAAGGCAATTGAAGGTGTACGAAAAGAATTATCCAACTCATTATTTGGAGTTAGCGATGGTAGTATTTGCTCTGAATATTTGGAGGCATTACCTATAAGGTGTTCATGTAGATGTTTTTACCGACCACAAGAATTTGAAATATGTTTTCACTCAAAAGGATTTGAATCTTCACTAAAAGAGATGACTTGAGTTATTGAATGATTAAGATATAGTGTCCTTTATCATCCGGGTGATATAAATATGATGGTGGATGTTCTTAGTCGATTGTAGATGGATAGTGTTGCTCGTGTTGAGGATGGTAAGAAAGAGTTAGTTTGTGATGTTCATAGGTTGGCTCGATTGGTTGTGCATTTGGTTGATTCCAATGAAGATGGAGTCAATGTTCAAAATGGTTCGAAAATGTCTCTTTTATTGGATGTGAAAGATATGTAAGATCTTGATTATTCAATTGTGGTTGACTTGAAAAGTCGGTTTCCAAAAAACCCATTAAGGCGTTCTCCCAAGGAGGAGATGATGTCCTTCGATATCAAGGTTAGTTGTGTGTTTTGAATGTTGATGAGTTGAGAAATCTGATTTTGACAAAAGCTCACAGTTCTCGGTATTCTATTCACCTAGGAGCCACCAAAATGTGCCACAACTTGTGGGAGGTCTATTTGTGGAATGGGATGAAGAAAGATATTGTAGAATTTGTGGATAAATATATAGATTGTCAACAAGTGAAGGTTGAGCATCAGAAACCGGGTGGTTTGACTCAAATATTAGCATTCCTACATAGAAGTGGGAAGATTTGAATATGGAATTCATTACGGGGTTGCCTTGTATGCGTCATCAACCTGACTTGATTTGGGTTATTGTGAATCAAATGACAAAATGGGCTCACTTTCTTCTCCTAAAAACTTAATTTTCAGCAGAAGAGTACACCAAGTTTATTTTCGGTAAATGGTGAGGTTACATGGAGTTCCCTTATCCATTATCTCCGATCGTGGTATTCATTTCACATCTCAGTTTTGGAATTCATTTCATAAGGGTCTTGGTACTCAAATGAAACTTAGCACGACTTTCCACCCTTTAACCGACGAGCAAGTTGAGCATACTATCGAGACCTTAAAAGATAAGTGAAAAGCTTGCGTGATTGATTTTAAAGGTAGTTGATATGATCATTTGCCTTTGATTGAGTTTAATTATAATAATAGCAATCATTCTAGAATTAAGATGGCTCCATTTGAGGCTCTTTATGGTAGGAGGTGTAGGTCTTCTATTGGTTGGTTTGAAGTTTATGAGGCCGCTTTGATAGGGCTTGAGTTTGTGCATGAGGCTCTAGAGAAGGTTTGACTAATTCATGAAACTTTAAAAATGGCTCAAAGTCACCAAAAGTCTTATGCTAATGTTAGAAGAAGAGAGATTGAATTTGAAGTTGATGATTGAGTTTATTTGAAAATCTCACCTATGAAGGGTGTGATGAAGTTTGGAAAAAAAGGAAAGCTTCATCCCCAATATGTATGCCCATATTAGATTGTGCAACGTATTGACAAAGTTGCTTATGAATTAGAGTTACCTAATGATTTAGCATCGGTACATCATGTATTCCATGTCTCTTTGTTGAAAAAGTGTGTTGGACATCCACCGTCCATTGTGCCTTTATAAAGTTTGGGAGTTAAAAGAAAATCTTTCTTATGAAGAGGTTCCGGTTGAGATTTTAGACCGACAAATTTAGAAGTTGAGAAATAAAGAAGTTCCTTCCATGAAAGTTCTTCAGAGGAATTAATTAATTTAGGGTGCTACTTGGGAGGTCGAAGATAATATGATGTCCCGGTATCCTCATCTCTTTCCCTCCACTCCTAATCTAGCGTGAGATATTAGTTCTTCATGGTTCATTCTTTCAAATTCATAAGTTTTAGTCATTCTCATGTTTCCATATGCATGCATGTTTATGAAAAACTTGATTTTTGATGTTACGACTTAGCTTGGAGTGATTCTCCATGTTTATGTGCATTATGATGAGATTTGCATTCATGTTGAGTTTTGAGTTTCTCTCCTACTCTATTCATGCTAGCTTGAGTCTCATTCGATGACAAATATATTATAATACCTCAGAAATTGGAAAGTTGAAAGGAAAGGAAAAGTTCAAATTTTAGCATTGAGACAGTGACAACGAGTCCTATCTACGGACCCTAGGAAGACCTATAGGTTGTAAAAGGGAAGTCATATGGTTGAGTCAAGTTGTTAGAAAACTCTAGTTACTGAACTTTGATCTACAAGAAGCTAGGACGATTCGTAGGAATTTGGACGTGCTGTTGATGGTACTTGTAAAACTGGACCAAACTTAGTGAAATTTTGGACTTGAATTTGGGTTCTATAGAAGGGGTCTACGAACTGTAGACTAAATGAAGGATTGTAGATTGGTCTCGTGGGAAGTTGAAGAAATTTTGCATTTCTGAAGTTGATTCTACGGTTGACCAATATTGACCGTCGAAAGTCCACAGACCGTAGGTCCAAACCGTAGAAGCCATCCGACAGTTATTCTTAAGGGTATTTGGATCCTTTTCTATGCATTTAATACCTATACTATGTTGTTTTGACCCAAATTCTAAGACCTATAACTACCTTTGAACTTTTAAATCTACCCAAACCCGTTCATTCTCTAAAATCCCTAATATTAATCCAAGTTCATTCTCTCCAAACCCTCTCAAGATTCAAGGAAGAAATCTAGGGTTCAAGCTTCAAGTCTCCTTTTTCTTCCATTGTTTTTGGACTTTGTTTATCAAGGTGTGGATTGAATTCCATTCATCCATTGGGTTCCAAAAGAAATAAATTCTCCAAATGAAATTTCACCTAAATTTGATTAGGGTTCATGCAATCTCCATGGGTCTTATTTGATTTTAAGTTAATTGTTCAGTTTTAATCGTCCTATGCATGTTTAGATCTAATTACATGTCTTTCAATTAATTTTATTTATACCCATGCATTATTCATGATTTTGACTAAGACTCTATGAAGATATGAATATTATTTGTGAAAGTTATGCATGATTTATAATTTAAAAGATGTTTATGATCTAAGGTTGCTTTTAAGATAGGCATCAAACAAATTGTTAAAGGGTTTTATCACATAATAAGAAATCATGATTTGGTGAAAGGTTTCTCACATATGCATGATTTATGATTCAAAGAGCTACTATATGATGACTATATGATTGGGATTGGTATATTGATTATTGGATATCCTAATGTTATGCTTTAATAATTGATTTTGTCTATTATATTGGGATTAAACTTAGCACCGAGGGAACTTGAGGTAGAGGCTCAAATAGGATAGTATCTAGTAGCAACATCTAGTTCTAAACTACATACCCTATAGAATTGTCTTAAATAACCTAGCTAGTGGATCCACAATAAGCATATGAATGAATGATACAGAGTTCTACCTTGGCAAGTAGACTTTCCCTTTCGGTGTTGGAGTTACATCAGATTTCATGTTATGGCTCATATAGTTATTGTCGGTTAAATTTAATATCCCATAAAATGAACTAAATTTAAAGGTTTTATGAAGCTTTCATTATGTTTTAAGATTCATTGACCATGTTCATGATATGTGATTCTTCCTTAAAGGCTTTTCAAGATGTTTTAGCTTGGTCATGAATATCATGTTTTCCTTTATTTCCCATCATGACCATGACTTATGTTTTCATGCATTTCTCCATGCTTAGTACATTCCATGTACTAATGCATACATGTACCTATATTATTTATTAATATACGGTCCGATGTTTATCCTTCTCTCATTGGTGGCTAGTTGATTGCTTGACCGTGAAGACTTGGTGATTCCTCATGTTCCAAGGACCATGTCACCTTTATTATGCTTCCTTATGTCTTTACTTTTCGGATGTTGTACATGGTGTATGGGTTGCATCTCATCCACTTATTTTGATGTATTATATTGGCTTGTAAAAACTATGATTAGACTTCCGCATTTATGTCAAACTATTTATGATATGAGGGTTCCTACTTTAATTTTTCTATTTTATATTATATTGTATTATATTGATGTCAAGTAGCTTGTATAGGACCTCTCAGGGTCTTATACGCTATGTCACGTCTAGATTATACTTTGGGTCATGAAAAACTTGGTCTTCATAGAAAAAGGTTTTAGAAAAGTTCCTAGGATTTCTGACAAGCGGCGTTGAGTAGATTCATGTTCATAAGTATGAAGCGCGCCTCATTTATGAATATGAGGTTACAAAGCATTTAGAAAAGTCTAGTTGTTTCACTGCTCTAAGTCGTTTCATAGAGTTCATCTCTATAAAGGTCCTTCTCATAACTCTTCTTCGATGATTTTCAGGATATGTCTCCCGAAAGAGCTTATGTGAGAAGGAATGCAGGTGATAATGTGGAGCCTGAGGTTCGTCAAGTTCCATCTGATCTTTTAGCTGAGCAAGTTATTTATTTTGAGTTTCGAGTCACTTTCAAAGTGTTGGCTCAAGCTATGACAACCCAAGCTAATAGAGAAGTTGTTACTGCCATGAACGCAAATATGGGTACTATGAAAACAAGGATAAGAGACTTCACTAGGATGAAACCTTAAGAATTCCATGGTTCCAAGGTTGATGAGGATCCTCAAGAGTTTATTGATAAGGTCTATAAGATAGTGGAAATTATGGAAGTGTCAACGGTGTAAAAGGTGGAATTGGATGCTTACCAACTCAAATGTGTTGCTCAAGTTTGGTTCAACCAATGAAAGAAAGACAAAGCTATGGGACAAATTTAAAAAGGCTTTTCTCGATCGATTATTTCCTCTTGAGATGAGAGAAGTAAAGGTTCTTGAGTTCATTAATCTCCGTCAAGGCAATATGAGCGTGAAAGAGTATACTTTGAAGTTCACTCAATTGGTAAGTATACTCTGACAATGGTTGCCAACTCTAGCGTAAGAAGGAGTAAGTTCGTGTCGGGTGTTTCCAATTTGGTGGTCAAGGAATGTCAAACCACCATGTTGATTAAGGATATGGATACCTCCCGTTTGATGATACATGACCAACAAATTAAAGAGTAAAAGTTCAATAAAAGGGCAAAAGAGTCTAAGAGGACAAGGATCAGTGATAGTGACTTTTGTCATTCCATGTCTGGTGGAAGTGTGTCCTTAATAATGACAAAAGCTTTCCAGTCGTGGTTCTTCCAATGCCCTGACCATTAAGTTCAACAAAGATAGGGTGTCTAACCCTAAACCCAAGGGAAGTGGTGGAAATGTATCTTCTACTCCGGGTTGCCAAAGGTGTTATAAGAGTCACTCAGGAAAATGTTTAACCGGTATGGATGGTTGCTTTGATTGTGGAAAAAATTGTAACAAAGCGAAGGATTGTCCTTTTCAATCTAGCAAGGGTAAGGATGGTAGGCAAGCTCACCCTAGTGGTTCTGTTTTGACTGCTCCTCATCAGAATAAATTCTATGCTCTTCAAACTTGACAGGATCATGAGGGTTCTCTAGATGTTTTGACCGATATGTTGAAAGTTTTCATTTTGATGTGTATGCTATACTTGATTTGGGTGTTACATAATTATTTGTTACTCTTTATTTGACCATGAGATTTGATGTTGGTCCCAAATCCTTTCTAATCCCTTTCATGTCTCTACTCTTGTTAATGATTCTATTGTTACTAAGAAAGTTTATAGAAATTGTTATATTTCCGTTTCTCATAGAGTCACTCACAATGATCATGTAGAGATTGACATGTTAGATTTTGATATTATTATTCGGATGGATTGGTTTCATGCATACTATACTTCTATAGATTGTAGAACATAATTGGTCATATTTAAGGTTTCGTATGAACCTATCATGTCATGGGAAGGGATAAATTATGTTCTTAAGGGTCAGTTCATATATCGCTTAAAGGCTCTAAAAATGACTTCTAACAGTTTCATTTATTATTTTGTTTGGGTTAGGGATACAGATCTGGAAACCCCTACACTTGAGTCAGTTTTAATTATACATGAGTTTTCGTAAGTGTTTCTCGATAATATTCCCAACATTCCTCCTGAAAGGAAAATAGACTTTGGTATGGACCTTTTATCGGATATGAAGCCTCTCTTTATTCCTCTTTATCGTATGGCCTGGGCAGAACAAAAGGAATTAAAGGTCAATTGAAAGACTTATTGGATAAAGGATTTATTAGACCAAGTATCTTACCATGGGGTGCTTCAGTGTTGTTTATTCAAAAGAAGGATGGTTCCCTCTGAATGTGCATTAATTAATCAACTATTTTACAGTCGTAAAAAATTGACACTGTTTTAATACCTGATTTGAAATGTTCACTAATATAAATCATCGTATACAAATGAAGACACTGAAACAAAATGTATGTAGTAGTATTATTAATATAAGATTTGTGAAGGGTCAATAACACACCTTAAATATTTCATTTTTTTTGAGTTTTGGACATGAACTATTAGATTGGTGAGTTTTCTACCTTAAATATCACAAAATGTCTATCAAATCACACCTGAACTTCAGGTAGGAAAAGTGAACAACTGAAAGTTCAATTATGACAAAACTCAGAAAACCATTCTACGTGTTTTTGACTCTTATAACTCTTTTTATAATCATATTTAGACAAGATATCATGATACTTCAGGTATGTTTTCACTAACTTACTCGATAATATTATTGATGGTTTTCTTAGGACAACGGGGTTACTTGGTGCAACGACAATGACATTTGCATAAAAAAATTAAAATGCAGTGAAGGACATCATGTATGTTACTACATATCAAACATATGCTCTTGCAAACTTCCACATGATACTAAACCTTTTAGGTGCAGAACAACTGCAGATTATGCTCGACAATTGAAATGCTTGAATAGAATACCTGGGTGTTTTGCAAGTACAAAAAGTTGTTATTGTAAACTTCCAAATAGTAAACCAAATTATAATGAAATTGTATGTAAAAGCGATCTTCATTGTGTTGTTCTATTGAAATGTTTGAATCATGGTGAAAATCCTACATGTTACTTGAAAGCACATAAGTGTTTGCAAATCTCCTTCACGTCCAGCAGTTGGAGCTCTACCTGTTACACCAACGAACAACTTGATGATTTGTAAAGGGTGATTTCTTAGATGGTCACTTCATTTTTTATTTATCGTACTGAAAAGTCGTTGAATTGTTTTTTTTGTAAATGATGTACGTAATTTTGCTGAAGTATCAATGAAAGTCGCTAAACTAATTTTTTGTTACTAGCTAAGTTTCATGATAGAAAGTTCATTCAATTTTGTTTAAGTGTATCAAATAAGATGTCTCTTTTATTTCATGATCCTTATGACTTTTCGAGATACAATGAAACTTACTATTTAGGAAAATATAAGTAACATTTTTATAATAAAAATAGTTTACGGAATTTAGTGCAATAAAGTTAACATTGAGTGACCATCTATGAAACTGACTCAGAGTTTATGGTGTGAATTGAACTCCGATTTCTCCCCATCATTAAGAATGATTAATAAAAAAAAAAAATTATGTTATATAGGATTCGTGTGTCTAGATATTATGTGGCAATTTGTGTTTTGCATGATGTTCTATGAGTATCATGTCGTGTAAGATGCATGTGTCTACTCGCTCAATTTTATTCAAGTTTAAGTGTCTACTTTTGCATATTTGAAGTTAGAGGACATAAATGTTAGTTGAGGTCAATTTAAAGGACATATTTATGTATCCTAGTTAGGGGCCGAGAGTTGGGAGTATGGAGTCAGATCATGGGTAGGGGTCGGATTTGATTTTGGGTCATAAGTTGGGTCAATGGCGAAAATTGGATCCTAAGTCAGGATCAAGGTCGGGATTTAGATATCCGGTGTGGGCTGAGTTAAAGTGAAGAACAAGGTCAAGAGATACATCCGGGATCATGTTCAAAGTCAGTGTCGAGGTTCTAGATCAGGGTTGGGAGTTTCTCGAGGTGGGTTAGGAGTTTGGGTTTCAAATCAAGGTCGAGGTTGATTCCTAGTTCAAGGTTTCGAGTAGGGTCTAGGGTCAGGAGTTGGGTCCTAGGTTAGAAGTCAGGTGTGTATCATGAGTTGGGGAGTTGGGTCTTGGGTCGGGTGTAGGTTAGATTTGGGTCATGGGTCGAAAGTAGGGTCAGGGTCCGAGTCAGGGTAAGGAGTCCAATCCAAGTCGGGGTTAGGTGTTGGCTTCTAAGTCGGGGTTGGGAGTCGGGTAATTTTGTCACATTATAATTTTATCTTCTTTTTTTATATTTGAACATCAAATGAAATTTTGGTGCATGTTTATTGCTTTCCCTATATATATATATATATATATATATATATATATATATATATATATATATATATATATATATATATATATTATTTTTGTTATAATCAATAGTTAAGTTACAAAGGTATATTCAATTAAAGATATATAGATTATTTCTCAAACAACAAAGGCAAATTAACTCACTTCCCAAAATAATTCAATTTCTCCATTTTAAAAAAAATCATTATTTGACCATAATAATGATTTTAGATTACTTGTATTGTGTAACCTTAGTATTTGATTTGACTTTTTTAATTTATGAAAAGTACATTAAATTTCTTTATCTCAATTACTATTTCTCCATCAACTAAATGTCTTCTTTTGCCTATAAATAGATTGCTTATATGACAATTAAAATCAATAATTACAATCACATATATAGTTAATTACTCTTGTGTTACCACAAAACTTTGAAAAAGAAAATGGAAAACGCAACATTCCTTAAGTTTAACTATATATGAACCGTGTAAAAATATTTATACGAAATGTTTAACTCTTCATTATATTATACTCAATGGTGTACACAAAAAATTTCGTAAGCGGTAATATTTAAATATAAAATACTATAACATCATACTAAAAATAGAACACAATATACATAAAATACAAGTCACGTACGTATATTACTATCACTAAGTTGGGTGGATTTTCATTTTTTCAAATTTAAAATAATCCCATTAAAAATAATACTAAACATTATGTGTATATATATATATATATGGCAACAAATGATGTTAATTAATTTCATTGACAAGAAAAAAAGAAAAGGAAACAAAAATAGTACAACAACTAATAAGGAAGTGCATCATTACTCCAAAAATCAAGAGTTTTGATAACTTGTCAGAGGTGCATAGTTCAAATTTGTACGAAGTATTTTGTACGTGCATTGTTTCGTACTCAATCAAATGAGCTACAATTAGGCTTGGACATGTCGTCGAGCCTGACCTAACTCAATAGTGATTTTCTACATTTTAACTGAGCCCGAACTGGACAGATTATTTAATATTAATCAAAAATATAATTTAAGAAAGTCTATAATCGTGATTGTGACTAAACAAGCTACCATAAAAATGTTATTCAGTATTTACATTATTAAGTCAAAGAACATATTGATAATTTTAGTTGCCACCTAAGAATGAATATGTTAAAATAATATTCATGTTAAATTAAATTTATATTTAAATATGATTTAAGAAATTAAAGTATATGACCGTGAATGTGATAAACAAGCTACTTTTTAAAATTTATATAAAAACTAACTACTCCCTCTATTTCATATTAAGTTAATCTGTGAGACAATGCATAGTCTAGGGGTGGATCCACCCATGGGTAACGGGTGCACACATTTTCGTCGGAAAATTACATTATATATAGAGGTTAAATTTTGGTTTAATAAATATATATATAAGTATTGACACCTCTTGACATAAGTTAAAAGTTTAGTAGGTGAAATGGTCTGATGGACCCTTATATTTGTATTTTGAACCCTTCTACTTGACTCCTTATCAATTGAATCCTTAAACACAATGAAACTTAATATTTTAAGCCATTTTGACCATGGACCAAAATTATGTGGCAATTTAATTATTCAGTTAGCACCAACACGTGGTTTCACGCTTAGAAGGAGCGTGAACTCCAAAATTAGACAAAAAGTAATTTTTTTTAAAAAAAGACCAAAAATAAAAGAAAATATAAAAAAGACACTTTTTTCTTCTTCCCCTCCTTGCCCACCCCATTTCTCTTTCTCTCTCTAATTACCATTACTTTCTTCTCCATCCAACCCCATTTCTTTTTTTTTTCTCCTCTTGCCAGCCATCTCCAATTTCTCTTTTCTTTACTTTTTTCATATTTTCTTTCTTTCCTAGAGAAACGAAAATGTGTTAGATCTGTTTTTTCTTTCCATTTTTCTAGGTTATTACAATTCATAAAGTGACAAAGATTCAATAGTCTTGAAGGATGAAAAGTGATTATTGAATGTTTTTGTGACATTAGGTGAAACGTGTTATGTAAAATTGCGTACAAATATTGTGACCTATTTTGATATTTTAATGTTGATTTATTGGCATTGACGGAGAAAAGAAATTTATGGTGGTTCAAGTGGATGATGTAAACATTGGTAAAAAAATACGATTAAGAGTTACTCATGTTAGAAACTTCGAGAAAAAATGAATTATGATTTTAAGATCTTGAAGAGATTGGTCACGGCTATAGACAATAACAATCCTAAAGAAGAAAAAAACTAAGGTGAATGGAGATGGTGTTAATGGTGGTTGTGGGTTGAGGGAGGTGGAGGAAAGGTGAGAGAAATAACTATTTTATTTTATTATTTTTGTCTTTTATGGAATAACATTTTTAGTTAATAATTTAAAAATATTTATGAAATAATTATGACATGGCATTATTATATGTAATGTGGATATGACATGTCATTTATGAAAGAGTGAGCGACACAGATAGTTGGAGGGATTTAAAAGTTTCATTTTAATTGAGTTTAAGGGTTCAATTGACAAACAGTCAAGTAAAATGATCCAAAATACAAACTCCTACAAATATAAGGGTCCATCAGACCATTTCGCCAAGTTTAGATAGTGGTTAAATTGTGAAAAATCCGTGAGGTCGTGTTTTCTAGCCTCAAAATTATATTTTTTAAACTTTTTTTTAATAAAATCTATTCATCTAATTAAAATTTATAGCCCTCGAGACATTTTCTCAATAATTCAAAAATATTATAGTTACCATAATAAAAAGATATCAAAGATAAGTTGAGAAATAATGAAAAATCTTTTTTAACTGTACGAAGGAAAAAAAAGATGAATAACATATGATTTCTTAAATATTGGAAACCGAACCACATTGACAACAATTAGACCAGTGAATTAAGACCTATTATATTTAGTTTTACTCGATTTTAATAATTAAAAAATATATTAACTTGAATTGCTGCTGAATATGTATTTGTATTTGTTTTGACTTAATTTTAATAATTGAAAAATCGATTAAACTAATTTGATATTGATTATAATCAAAAAGCAATCCAACTGAACTATGAACGTCATAGTATTCTACTTGAATTTCTTATGTATTTAGTAATTGAAACTATTAAATAAATATTATTTCTTAAATCAAACCAATTGAGCCAAGACTAGATCGAGCTGAGTTAAGTCAAAATTTAATTGAAATCGAATCTAGTCAAGTCAAGTTTTTTTTCAAATGAGTGGAGTCATCTCTAGCTGATGTATTGATCTTCACCCAGATATGCAACATATCTCTATTCCTCTTTATTGTATGGCCCCCACAGAACTTAAGGAATTAAAAGATTAGTTGAAAGACTTACTGGATAAGGATTTATTAGACCAATTTCTCACCATGGGGTGCTCCGAATTTATTTGATCGAAAGAAGAATGGTTTCATCTGAATGTGCTTCTACTATCGACAACTGAATAATTGACTTTTCTTATAATAATAGCTATCATTTTAGTATTGGATTGACTTTGTTTGAGGCACGTTAGGGTAGGAGGTGTAGATCTCTTATTGGTTGGTTTGAAGTTGGCGAGACCGCTTTGATAGGGTCCGAGTTGGTGCATGAGGCTATGGAAAAGGTTCCAACTCATTCGTGAAAGTCTGAAATGGCTCAAAGTTGCCAAAAGTCTTATTCCGATGTTAGAAGAAGAGAGATTGAATTTGAAGTTGATGATTGAGTTTATTTAAAAATCTCACCTATAAACTGTGTGATAAGGTTTGGAAGGAAAGGGAATCCTAGTCCCTCATATGTGGGCTTATATGAGATTGTGTGACGTATTGATAAGGTTTCTTATGAATTCGAGTTACCTAATGATTTAAAATCGATACATTCGGTATTCCATGTCTCTTTGTTGAAAATTTGTGTTGAAGACCTGACGTCCATTATGCCTTTAGAAAGTTTGAGAGTTAAAAGGAAGTTTTTCTTATGAAGAGGTTCCAAATAAAGAAGTTACTTACGCAGAATTTCTTTTGATCAATCAATTAGTTGAGGGTGGTACTTAGGAGGCCAAAAGCAATATGATGTCCATGCATCCTCATATCTTTCCCTTCTCTTATAATATGGGTGTATTAGTTCTTCATGGTTCATTCTTTTGGATTCATGCGTTGTAGTCATTCTCATGTTTTCATATGCATGCATGTTCATGAAAAACTTGATTTTTGAAGTTATGACTTAACTTGGAGTGGTTCTCCATGTTTAGATGCATTATGATGAGATTTGCATTCATGTTAATTTTTAGTTTCTCTCCTATTCTATTCATGCTATCTTGAGTCTCATTCGAGGACGAATGTTCCCAATGAAGAGATATTGTAACACCTCGGAAATTGGTAAGTTGAAAGGAAAGGAAAAGTTTATATTTTTGGTACTAAGGCAGTGACTAGGAGTCCCAGCTACATATCGTAGGAATTCCTATAAGCTATAGAATAGAAGTCATATGGTTGAGTTAAGTTATTGAAAAATTCAAGTTTCTAAAGTTTGATCTATAAGTAGCCAGGACGAGCCGAAGGAATTTGGACGGGCCATAGATGGCACTCATAGAACTGAACAAGACTTAGTAAAATATTGGACTTGAACTCGGGTTCTACTAAAGGGATCTACGGATCGTAAATTAAACAACAAAGAATTGTAGATTGGTCTCGTGGGAAGTTGAAGAAATTTTGAATTTCTAAAGTTGGTTCTACGATTGGCCAGTATGGATCATATTCTTAAGGTAATTTGGATCTTTTCACATGCATTTAATACCTATATTATGTCATTTTGACCCAAATTCTAAGAACTATAAATACTTTTCAACTCTTAAATCTACTCAAACCTTTTCATTTACTCAAATCCCCAATTCTCATCCAAGTTCATCCTCTCCAAACTCTCTCAAGCTTCAAGGAAGAAATCTAGGATTCAAGCTTCAAGTCTCCTTTTTCCTCCATTGTTTTTGGGCTTTGTTATCAAGATATGAGAGGATTCATCAATGGATTTCATTCATCCATTGGTCCCAAAAGATCTAAATTCTCCAAATTCAATTTCACCTAATTTTGATTAGGGCGTTGAAGATAAAAGAAATTGAAGACATGGAACAGGTTGAACAACCTATGAGAGGATTCATTAATGGATTTCATTCATCCATTGGGTTCCAAAAGATCTAAATTCTCCAAATTCAATTTCACCTGATTTTGATTAGGGTGTTGAAGATAAAATAAACTGAAGACATGGAACATGTTGAACAACCTGGTCCAATCAATGTGTACGACAGAGTTAGTGTCACTTTAGGTTTAGGTCACTTATATCGACTAGGTTGCTACTTCTTGTACTAGATGAAGTCGACTAAGATTAGATTACAACGAGGATTAGATTGTTTATAATTGCATTATTATTATTATTATTATAGTAGTAATAGGTATTGTAGTAGACTCTAATTATAGTTAACTGATGACTCTACAATTATCTCCCTATATAAGAACCATGTACTCAATAATTTTAATCATCAATACAATCCTTGATTTCTCTGTACTTTACGTGAGAATTCTACATGGTATCAAAGGTTAAAAGTTTTCCTCTCTCTGAGTATTGATAAAAAAAACCACATTGTTAAACTGCAATGGCCCCTTCTACCAACACTATGTCGACCACCTTACTTCACCAAATCATTGTCGCTTACTCCATTAAACTTAAGCCAACAAACTACCTCATATGGATGACACAAATATTCCAATGATTCACGTGATGACTAGCCTATATCATCACAGGGAATGAACCAAGTAAAAGTAGTTGTTCCATTTGACAGACTGCTGGAAAAGTTGTAACGTTTGAGAAAGATGCAAAAGATAGTGGTAGCATTGATGACTAGGTGGAGAAATATGTATTGCTAAGGAGTTGAATCTCAGGCACCTTGACAGAAGAAAGCATGTACCTAATTGTGGGTTGCTTAACTACCAATGAGACGTGGGAATGCTTGGAAGAAGCTATCTTCAAATTACAAAAGATAAAGAGTTTTAGCTTAAACAACAAATACAAAGTGTTAGGCTAAGAATAAAAAAGATTGATGAATACATCAAGGAATTCAAAGTCATATGTGATGTCCTTACAGCCATTTACAAACTTGTGAATGAAGATAGTAAAGTATTTAATTTTGCTAGATTTTTAGGTCTCAAATACAAGACCTTCAGGACGTTCATGTTAGGTAAGGCACCATATCCCACCCTTAATCAATTTGTTAATGCTCTTAGGGGTTTTGATATAAAGGAAGATAAAGAAAATGTGCCACTACAAAACCATAATATGGTATTCTCTACCCAAAAGGGCAAGGGAAGTGAAAAGAATAACTTCAAGTCTAAATAAAGAGGTTTCAATCCTATTGGATAGGAAACTAGTTCACAGACAGTCAATATGGACTAGGTTCTCCGAAAAATCAAAGTTTCCCGAGTGGAGAGGAACAATACTGAGTCATGTCAAATCTGTGATACAAATAACCAACTTCTCTTATGTATTTTTGCAGGTAGGACTAATCGTATCAATTTGCATATGAACTATCATAAGCAACAACTTGATATCACATTCATACCGAAGCATTGGCAAAATAAGATTTTATTGGGTTTTTGAAGAGAGCTAGGAGTAACTTTTTCTCCACTCTCTGGCTTGAGGGGAAGTATTGAAGAAAAAAAAACTGAAGACATGGAACATGTTGAATAACCTGGTCCAATCAATGTGTACGATGGAGTTAGAGTTACTCTAGGCTTAGGACACATATCGACTAGGCTTCTACTTCTTGTAGTAGGTGAAGTCGACTAGAAATAGATTACGACCCGGATTATATTACGACTAGGATTAGATTTTTTATAATTGAATTGTTATTATTATAGCAGTAATAGGTATTATAGTAGGACTCTAAGTATAGTTAACTTAGGACTCTACAATTATTTGTCTATATATGGAGCATGTACTTAATAATTTTAATCATTCATATAGTCCTTGATATCTTTATACTTTACGTGAAAATTCTACATGGTATAAGAGCTTAAAAGTTTTTTCTCTCTCTGAGTATTGGTAAAAAAACCAGACATTAAATTACAATGGTCTCTTCTACCAATAATATGTCGACCTCCTCACTTCACCAACTCATTGTTGTTTGCTCCATCAAACTTAAGCCAACAAACTACCTCATATGGAGTACATAAATTTTCCAGTTGATTTACGTGATAAGACTAACCTATATCATTACAGATAATAAACCAAGTAAAAGTAGTTGTTCCACTAGACAGACTGAAAAGTTATAGTGGTTGAGAAGGGTGCAAAAGATAGTGGCAACATTAATGACTGGGAGGAGAAAGATGTATTGCTAAGGAGTTGGATGCCTTGACAGAAGAAATCATGTACCTAATTGTGGGCTACTCAACTTCCAAGGAGATGTGGGAATGCTTGGAAGAAGCCTATCTTCAAGCAATAAAAGATAAAGAGTTTCAGCTTAAACAACAAATACAAAGTGTTAAGCTAGGAACCAAAAAGATTGATGAATACATCATGAATTCAAATTCATGTATGATGTCCTCACATCCATTCACAAACCTATGGATGAAGATAGAAAATTAATCAATTTCGCTAGATGTTTAGGTCTCAAATACAAGACCTTCAGCAATCATGTTAGGTAAGGAACCATATCCCACTCTTAATGCTCTTAGGGGTTTTGATATAATGGAACACGAAGAAGAGGCATCACAACAAAATCATAATATGGTATTCTCTACCCAAAGGGATAGGGGAAGTGAAAACAACAACATCAACTCCAAAGAAAGAGGTTTCAAGCCTGCTAGACAGGGAACATGTTCTCAGAACAGTTAATATGGATTAGGTTCTACAAACAATCAAAGTTTCCTAAGTGGAAATAAGGAGAGGAACAATACTAAGTCATGTCAAATTTGTGGTAGGACTAATCATACTGATCTTACGTGTTTTTACATGTGGGACTACTTATACAATCTTCATATGAACTATCGCAAGCAACGACTTGATATCACATTCATACCGAAGTACTGACAAAATAAGTTTTTGCTGGTTTTCGAAACAAGATAGGTGTAAATGTTCCTCCACTCTCTAGATTGAGGGGAAGTGTTGAAGATAAAGGAAACTAAAGACATGGAATAGGTTGAACAACATGGTTCAATTAACGTGTACGACGAAATTGGAGTCACTCTAGGTTTAGGTCACTTATATCGATTAGGTTGCTACTTCTTGTCCTAGCTGAAGTCAGCTAGGATTATATTATGACTAGGATTAGATTATTTATAATCACATTATTATCATAGTATTAATATGTATTGTAGTAGGACTTTATGTATAGCTAACTTAGAACTGTACAATTCTCTCCCTATATAAAGAGCATATACTCAATAATTTTAATCATCAATACTATCCTTGATTTTTCTACACTTTACGTGAGAATTCTACAAGTTCATGCCATCTCTTTGGGTCTTATTTTATTTTGTGTTAATTAATCAATTTTAATCTTTCTATGCATGTTTAGATTTAACTACATATCTTTCAATTGATTATATTTGGACCCGTGCATTATTCATGATATTGACTATGAATCTATGAAGATATGAATTTATGTAGATATGAATATGATTTATGAAAGTTATGCATGATCTAAAATTTAAAAGATGTTTATGATCTAAGGCGCTTTTAAGATAGACATTAAAGGAATTGTGAAAGGGTTATCTCACATAGAAAGAAATCATGATTTGGTGAAAGCCGCATGCATGATTCATGATTTAAAGAGCTACTAAATGATGACTATATAATTAGGATTGGTATGTTGATTGTTTCCTATCCTAATGTTGTGCTTTGATAATGACTTTGTCTATTTCTTTGGGATTTAACTTAGCACCGAGAGAACTTGAGGTGGAGACTCAAATAGGATAGTCTCTAGTAGCAACCTCTAGTTCCAAACTATGTGCCCCCATAGGATTGTCTTAAGTGAACTAGCTAGTGGATCCACAAATAGCATATAAATGAATGATACAAATTTCTACTGTGGCAAGTAGACTCTTCATTCTTAGCGTTGGAGTTACATCGAATTCCATGTTATGGCTCGCATAGTCTATTGTCGGTTAAAGCTAATTTCCCACAGAAAGAAATAATATTTCTTCAAAGGTTTTATGAATCTTTCATTATATTTTAAGTTGCATTGACCATGTTCATGATTTGTGATTCTTCCTTAAAGGTTTTTCAAGATGTTTTGGCTTGGTCATGCATATCACATATTCCTTTATGTCCCCTTATGATCACTCCTCATATTTTCATGCTTTTACCCATACTTAGTACATTTCATGTACTAATGCATGCTTGTGTCTACATTTTTTAATAATATAGGGTCTGACGCTTCACCTTCTCCCGCTCATGGCTAGTTGATTGCTTGACCCTAAAGACTTGGTAAGTTCTCATGTTCTGAGGACCATGTCACCTTTACTATGCTTTGTTGTGTCTTTACTTTTTGGATGTTGTATGTAGTGTATGAATTACGTCCTAACCACTTTTTGGATGTATTAGATTAGTGATGTACCATGAGTTTACGATATTTTTGATACATTATACTTGAAGTTTGCATGCGTCTTAGACATTTTTTGTTATTAGATACGATGGTGTTTTGGTCTAATTTTGAAATAAATTGATTTGAAGCACTTAGAGTTGAATGTAGCTGAACCAAAAGGATTTTGGCAACAGACGAGCCCATCCATGAGTCGTCATTTACTTGATGTGCTGTAGGTGGAATGTTCAAGGAAGTATGACCAAGGGTGGAACCATGGAGGCTAACGATGCCCCATCATCTGAGTGACGTACCAAGGATGATGGTTGTCATTTGAATAAGAGAAAAAGAGTTTCAGTACTTGAACAATGAAGGACAAGACGGACAGTGAATATACCTGTTGATACCTAATTTTTACCGATCTTTAATCCTTTTAGGAATGCTATACGATTAAATACGTATTTTTAAAACATATTCGAGTTTAAATTTTTAATCGATTTTGTCAAAAAAATTATATATTTTAGTATGCATGATTTATAAAAATTATTGTATTTATTATTAATTTATTTTATTATAGTATTATGAAAGTATTATATTTATCGATAGTTAAACTCGAAATAATGATTTTACTCAAATCTTTTAAAATTTAAGTGATTTTTATTATATGAAAAATATTTTACTATAGGTAGTATTTTAATTGGATAGCATTTCCTTAAATTTCCTCTAAATTATTTAAATTTCAATCTATTTTGTTCTAATTTCTTTCAATTCTAGCGACTCCAATTCAAATTCTCATTGCAATTCTAGTCATATCTATTTATTAGCCAATTCAGTCCATTCTCAGATTTCAAGTTAAACGATTGCTTTAATCTCATCCGTCCATTCTTTAAGTTAAATCCTAGCAGCTCATCTAAACTAATCTTACGGTACAAATCGAATCTCCTTAACCTTCCTATTTTATATCAAAAGAACCAAAATCCAAAAGAGTTGTTAGGTTGTACACCAAAACCCCATTTTTGAGAAAAACGAGGCACGACAGAATGACAACTCTGCTGGGCATATTAGGTTCTTACAATTACGTGTCTTAGTGATTTACATGGGGTTTACTTCATTTGGTTATTTCATTGTTTGTTTGGTTATTACCATGTTAAGTTGTTGTCCTTGTGTTTCCTTAATTATTGCGTATTTTCCATGTTCTACCCCTTTCCTTCTCCCTTATTTGTTTATTTTCATGTCTCACCCTTTTTTCCCTTATTTGTTTACTTGCATGCTTAATCCCATACCCTCTTTCCTTACTTGCTTGATCCTCTAATTTGTTTATATGTTTACTTTCTTTATTTATGCATGTATTTATTTATTTACCACTTTTTATAAACTGCCAATGTGTTACTGCTTTCCACCTAAGTGCTAAATGTTAGTGCTTTGATAACTGGCATTCCGCTCATACTTCCCCCAATTGGGACCTTCTTCTTTTAAAAAAATATATAAAATTATCGTGATGTTGTGCCTTTGCATCTCTCACAACTACTCCATTTCTCTTCAAATACCCATTATAGAGAGTTGGCATATGCGTGAACGGAATAGATAGTTTTATTACCGGGAAACCAAGAGTCTTCTCACATAGAATCCCTTTCAAGTTCGTGTCAAGCCAACTCTTAGAAATCCTAATTAGGTCATACATATTACATAAGCCCTAGGTGTTTTGACCCTTGGTGTCAATCCACATAATTAATAGCCACCCTATCGTTTAAAGGGCCCCAACACCCTTTAGACAAATTGTATATTTATGTGTCAATGTGATCACAATAATTAAATTAAGCCAAACATTGCCAAAATAGAGTTTAGAATTTGTCTATTTTGTTTGCAGAGTTATGACATTTCCAAACACGCAAATGGTCATAGAGGCAAACTACAAACTAAAGAACTGGTGGATTGATATTAAGAGAGACCGCGAAAAGGAGATTCGTTAGTTATTGGGCGGTCTTACCTACCTCATCTTTGTCATACCAAACCCTCACCTGATTAAGGCCTTGCTATAATTTTGGGACCCTATGAGGATGGTCTTCAAATTCGTGGATTTCGACTTGGCGCCAACGATTGAGGAGATAAGTGGTTTCATCAACCTGTCATATCACGAGTGTGAAATGATGGTGCCATATAAGCCATCATTGAGGGAGTTTCTAAAAAGTCTGGGAATGAAGTCAAATCCAACCTTGCCTTCTTTAGACCTTGAGTGGATTCATTTCGACTTTCTATATTCACGTTTTGGCCGAGATGATAGTTATTACTCATTTAGTGATGAATTTGAGTGCTCCATCGAGAAATTGGAAACAAATCATCTAAATGCCTTTTCCATTGCCCTATTAAGATCCCTGGTTTTTGCTAAAGTAAGGGGAAGGATCGACACACGGTTGGATTATGTGGTTCGAGATTTAGCACAAAGAGAGGGTAAACCTAGGAAAACCATAGTGCCCATGATCCTAGTGGAAATAATGAGGAGTCTGTCAGCATGCGTCAATGATAGAATGTTTTTCGAGGGATGCAACCTTTTGCTGCAATTATGGGCTATCGAACACTTCTACATATGATCTGACATGGTAGACATCTTTCTTGGTTAGGGCAACAAGATTGATAATCACTCAAGAAGAATGGTAGATTTCACCGCCCCTGTAGGATTTGTAGACTGGCAGATATTTTTAATAGAGCTCGAAAGTGGCTGCATCCAATGGAAGCTCCATTGGTTGTCCACCCCTAATACAATATTAAGAGCCGATGAACGTTATTTCATTGAGCTTATTGGCTTATAAGGCGTTCAACCATACACTCCTCTTCGAGTACTCCGCCAATTTGGGCAAACTCAAGTAATACCACTCTGATCTGACATGGAACAATTTAAGTATGAATTTGGATTAGATAATCCGCAAGTCCACAACATACTTCGAAGATGGGAGAGGGTGTTGAGCATTCCTATGGGCACAGGGCAGGCCTTATGCACACGCGAGTATTACATATGGATCCTAAAAGACGTTAAAGATAGAGAATTGAGTGGGGAAGGATACTATGGGCTCATTGATGAAAGGGAAAACATATGGGCACGCAACGTGTTTAAGATTGAGCATGAAGTCACTCCCTATACAAGAAGTCAATTGGTGCCAAGCTCTTGGAACCGATTTCTTCAAGATTTCAGAATTTAGGATGATTTTCCCCATGTTCCCCTCTTTCCCTTAGTTTATTTCAGTTTCCATTTTTCAATTATGATGTAATGTTGGAATTTTATAATAAATGAAAGTTTGTTTATTTCCTCTAATCTAAATTCCAAGTTGGCAAATAAGGCTTGAATTAACTGTTTCACTTATATGTCGTCTTAGGCTTACCACTGGCTCAACGAGGCTCCTTGCATTTAGGGCATTTATCTTAAAACAATGTGTTTGTTATCTCAATTTATGCAACACTCTAACTTGGGTTTTCTTTTACTTTTATTTTACCTTTCTCCTTATGGTTGATCTGTGGACCATGACTTACCATACACGATCAAAGGGCGCTCTTCCTTCTCTTCCAAGTGAGAATTGCAAGGGAAAGAGGAAGATAACAAATGATAAGGTTTCGAGTAAAACCATTGAAAAGAAACATCCTTCAAATAAGTTGGTCCTAAGCTTGGGATAGAAAATAAAGGAATTAGAAGAAAAAGTATCTGATATGTGTTGGGCCAAACTGTTACTCTCCACCAATCCCACTTTAAAGAAAAATATGGATAAGCAGCCTGTCACAAGTCAAGCCATTTTCCAAAATAATCCTCCACAAGCTCACCCTACTTCTCATTTTTCAAAATCAACCAAGCTCCGTTCAAATGCCTCCAAAGAACACCCACTTTCCAAATTACTCATATCCTCCTCAACATCATGCTTATGCTTCCAGACCTCCATATCTACTCTGCGTCTGTCGAGTCCTCCTTTATAAGCTTCTCAATATCAAACACCTTTACACCAAGTCTCTTGGAATTGTGCGCCGCTTATACCATATCAAATTCCTTCATATCAAATGCCTCCATATCAAAAGCCTACTTATCATGTTCATAATGTCAAAACCCTCACTCAAACACATATTCGCAAAAATCTATTCAGTGTTAAGAAGAGACCCATCAAAATTTACACTCCTTTGAATGAGCCTATAGATAAATTCTATGAAAAGTTGAGGCTTGCTGGTCACATCGCTCCTATCAGTGAAATAAGGATGAATACACGTGCAAGGTGGATTGAACACTCTAAGGTATGCGCTTATCACTCAGGGATGAAAGGACATACTATAGAAGAATGTCGTGATCTGAAAAACAAGATTCAACAATTGATTGATACCAAGATAATATGGTTGGAGAACTTCGTGCCAATGGAATCCCAACAATGAACATGTCAAAGTTTATTTAAAGCAATTTCCAATAAAAGGATTGCGCTCTTTAAGTTTAAGTCTTCTACATTTAGGTGCTCATGTTAGCATATGGGCAATAAAGTTGGTCAAAATCTGTCATTTTAAGTATTGGTTAAGAATGCTCTATCTTATGTTCTCGGTATTTGGAACTACATCATACCTGATTCTCGTTTAAGAGGGGATACGTAGGCGCTCCTATGGAGTTCGGTCTTATCATAATAAAAATTTCATTTTCCCCTTTTGAATATGTAACTGGGGCAGAATTTTTGAGAAGGACTCAAAAATTCCATCAAAAGGACGTTCTCTCACAAGTCACAATACTGGGGCAGAATTTTTGAGAGGAACTCAAAAATTCCATCAAAGGCATTTCTTCTCACAAATCAGTAACATGAGCAAAATTTTTCAAAAGGTCTCAAAAATTCCTTGAAAGAATATTTTCCCCACAAATCAAGACTGGGGCAGAATTTTTGTGAGGATCTCAAAATTCGGCAATCAAGCTACAATCCACAACAAAATCAGAATAGCAGAAGTTCTACACTAGGCAGAAAATTTTGAGAGGACCTCAAAATTTCTAACATCACAGAGATCAACCTTCGAGCAGACATCAAAGGAACATACTATGCCAAATAAGGAATACAGATCAACCTCCCCTTTAACTAACTATTTTTCTTTGAATGTAGAAAAGACAGGTACATATATAAGAAGCAACTTCAAACATCACTTAAAGGATCCCTATACTGCTATATTAAGTTTGACAAATCGCCAATCAATGACATCCTATCCTACCAATAGGACGGAGGGTCAAGCTACATTGTTTCGAGCCCAGAAATCGCCAACAAATGGCACACTGTCCTTCCAACAATATTAAGGACCAAGCTACTCTATATTGAGCTCGACAATCACTAGTCAATGACACTATGTCCTCCAATAAAGGGTACCCGATCCTTCTAATAGGATGAAAGGTCAAGCTACATAACTCTGAGCTCAAAAATCGCCAATAAATGGCACTCGACCCTTCCAATAGGCAAAGGTCTAAGATGTTCTTAATTATTATATTGTGCCCAAGGTTGTATTGTGCTCGAGATTGCATTGTGCCCGATATTGCATGTGCCCGAGATTGTATTGTGCCCGAGAATTGCATTGTGCCTGATATTGTATGTGCTCAAAATTGCATTGTGCTTGAGGTTGCATTATGCCCTAGGATTGCATTGTGCCCGATAATTGCATGTGCCCGAGATTGCATTGTGCTCGAGAATTGCATTGTGCCTAAGATTGCATGTGTCTGAGATTGCATGTACCCGAATTGCATTGTGCTCATAGATTGCATGTGTCCGAGAATTGCATGTTCCCGAGAATTGCATTTGCTAAAATACATCTGTACAAAGCTACCATCGAATAAAGTATCAAGATGCCCGAATTACATCAAAATAGATACGCTCTCTTTACGCATCATTTATATTCCTAAGATGTCATGATCCAAAGGCATCATCTTACATAGCATGCGAACATCATTTCATGGCCTAAGGATTTAATTTCTATCTATCATATCCGAGAGTGTCATAGTCTAAGGGCATCATTTTTTCATGGTCCACAAACAACATTTTCATGACCCAAGGAATTAATTTTGTGTATCATGGCCCTAGACATCATAGCCTAAGACATCATCTTCATAGTCTTAAGGCAAAATTCATGGTCGATATGGAAAATTGCATCATGTTTACATTTACCGTTTATTTGATATATCTACTCTAATCACGTTATTTAGTCATATTACAAGCTACAGATTTGCAGATTACAAACAAGATCAATTGCCCTCTAAGCTACCATTTCCATGCTTACATGTCTATCACAACAAAGGCCCTATCAAATTCTTTGTTACTTGCATTACCATTTTTCATTTATCCCTGGCTACTCAAGCTACCATTCTGACTACTTTGAATAAGTTATTATTAGAATCAACTCGCTATTTGTGACCTACTTAATATTCAGTTAGGCTCGTCTGCCTTATAGTACGACATTAGGTTCGTCTGCCTTACAATACGACATTAGATTTGTCCGCCTTACGATAGGACATCAAGCTCGTCTGCCTTACAATATGACATTCAGGCTCGTCTGCCTTATAATATGACAGTTAGGCTTATCCGCCTTACAATACAGCATTAGGCTCGTCTGCCTTACAATAAGACATCAGGCTCATCTGCCTTACTCGTCCGCCTTATAATAGGACATTAGGCTTGCCTACCTTACAATACGACATTCAAGCTCGTTTGCCTTACAATATGACAGTTAGGCTTATCTGCCTTACAATACGGCATTAGGCTCGTCCGCCTTACAATAAGACATCAGGCTCATCTGCCTTACTATGACATTAGGCTCATCCGCCTTACAATAAGGCTTTAGGCTCGTCCTCCTTACAATAAGACATCAGGATCGTATGCCTTACAATAGGACATTAGGCTCGTCTTCCTTACAATATGACATCTAGGCTCGTCCACCTTACAATACGATATTTAGGCTTGTTTGCCTTACAGTAGGACGCTTAGGCCCCCACCTTACAATCAAACATTTTTCCTCTATATAATTATATCTCTATACTACCAAATCTATTGGAGGTTGACATTATCCTTCGGAGATGGGTTGCAATTTTTCAAGAAGTTAAGCCAAGGTCTATCAAGGCTTGCACTATGTCTCTCAAAGCAGACACGTCTTTCTATCCCTTCTTGTCATTATTATTTTCTAGCACTTATACTTTTATCATGTTGGTTCACACTTGTTGTATTTATAAGCTAACATTTTATCTAGTCATATTAGAAATTACAGGCGTGATCGATTGCCCTCTCAGCCACAAGTATGATGTTCACTTGGCTATTGCTATGAAGGCCCTATCAAATCTTTTCTACTCGTATTACTGCTTTTCACCTGATCCTTTGCTCTAGCTGGAAATCTCTATGTCATGCTCTTCTCACTACTATAATCTTATCCATTCAAGCCAATATCGTTCCTATTTGAATTTTGTACCGCTCTTTCAATTTTTAGGAGCTTCATTTGTTCATAAATCTAGAACTACACATGAACTGATTCTCGTAATACGAGAGATATGTAGGCAACTTAATACCAAAGTCTCGGTCGTCCCCCTCTCCAACTTTACATCTTTTTAATTGATCCCATTGACCTCTCTTGTCGGTCGGACAAAATTGGCTACTAAGTCAACGTTGATTGCCTGACAATTCATCCTTCATTGCCAAGCAACCAAGGGGCAGCTGTTGACACCCAATTTTGACAGACTATTAATCATTTTGGGAATACTATATGATTAAATATGTATTTTTAAAACATATTTTGAGTTTAAATTTTTAATCGATTTTGTCTAAAAAGTTATATATTTTAGTATGCATGATTTATAAAAATTATTGTATTTTTTATTAAAGTATTTTATTAATATGAAATTATTATGTTTATCGATAGTTAAACCCTAAATAATGATTTTACTCAAAAGTTATAAAATTTAAGTGATTTTTATTATGTGAAAAATATTTTATTATAGGTAGTATTTTAATTGGATTGCATTTCCTTAAATTTCCAATAAATTATTTAAATTTCAGCCTATTATGTTGTAATTTCTTTCAATTCTAGCCACTCCAATTCAAATTCTCATTGCAATTCTAGCCATTTCTATTTCAATTTTAGCCAATTCATTCCATTCTTAGATTTCAAGTTAAACCATTAATTAATCTCATCCGTCCATTCTTTAAGTAAAATCCCAGTTGCTCATCTAAACTAATCCTAGGGTTCAGATCAAATCTCCCTAACCTTCCTATTTTATATCAAAAGAACATAAACCCAAAAGAGTTGTTAGGTCGTGCACCGAAAACCCAATTTTGAGAAAAAATGGGGCGCAACAATACCTACGGCCGTAGGTGATGCCTTCATTTGAAGACCACAAGATTTTGGCCAACGGTTGAACCACGGAGCAACTCACGGACTGTGATTGAGACCAATGGTGGCTGTCGTTAATTGAAACTGCTCAAAATCGAAATTTCCTAGTTTTTCTTTTCCTACTTGGTTTAGGACTTAATAGTCATAAATATAAGTTGTATTTTTCGTTTTTGAGGTTCTTAGACCTTTTTGGAGACTTTACTTTGGCTTTGAGGATTATTGTGCAAACATTTTGGCATCTTAATTCTTGAAGTTTGTTTTTGCAATTTGTTTTTGATTTTCAATAGATAATTTCAAATTTCATCTATTCCCATTGTGATTTCTATTTCAAACTTAACTATGAATTATGAGAACTCAAGCATGAATAGTTAAATCAACAACTAGGGTTATGGGAACCAGGAGTAACTAACAAATTAAAACCAATAATAAAGTAATTCTTGAATAGTGTTTATGCATGTATTGTTGATCTTTTAATTTAGAATGCTTTCTAGCGGTTGATTTCACGTATCAGGACACTACTTCCAGTTCAAGCGCCAATGATCGTGAGTAGTAATATAACTCAACTAATGAGTTGGGGTTGAGTCCCAAGGGAGCAGTTCGTAATTGAGAATCAATAGAAAAGCAAAAATATGTTCAAGTCAATCATAGCTATAGACATTTACAAGTAAAAACATGATAAATTAAAGGGTGACACAAGTGTCAATTATCGAAAGGGGTTTTGTAGTCAATAAGCAACTAAAATGACAACTTAAAATGAAAATACAAATATGGAGACGGGATTCTTAGAATGTGATAGGATTATGGGCTAAAATAAACAACCTGGTAAATGTTATTGATAGTAAATTGTTGTAAATTGGTAATTAAGCTAGGCTTTAGTGGGGCAAATTTTCTCTCAAACAATTTATCCCGAATCAAATCAGTTTCTCTCGAACACCAATAAGCGGCAATGAAGCACAACATTCGCCTTAGTTCATTCACTCTCTCGAGCTGAATGTGTGGGAAAGGGTTTAGGATTCACTCTCTCGAGCTAACCCACGACAACCCAATAACCACAGATTATCGATTCAATAGTTTTGGTTTTAAAACCTCTCTTTCGAGCAAGTCAAAAACACGAAGATAAAATTGTATTTGTAATTACAACCCCATCAATTTCAAACACAACTACTAAACGAAATCACCTTTAAACAACAAATTAACTATCTATTAGCAATACCCAGCAGTAAGTTCAACCCATATTCACATAATCACACCTCGAGAATTGGGGTTTTAGCTAGACATATTAAAGAGATAGAAATCAATACCGAAAAGTATTTCCATCAAATAGGTACGATAGATAATGTCTTTACACACGTCTAGGATGAAGAATCTTTAATACCCACTTTCAATTGCTTAGAAATGGAAATCTTCAAAGCTAAGGAACAAAGTCTCTGAAACTCTGAGTTCTAAGTACTGAAAATAAAATTTGATACTAGTTGCATACAATATCTCATACAAAATCTGATGCAAAATTTGCTGCAAAACTAAAAAATTTAAGCAAGTATTTATAGTTGTTAAAAAGTGTGTTGCGAAGGACCACTCGGTGCAGTTAGTAGGGATTGCCAATCCACTCGGCGATCCTCCCTTTGGTCTAGTTCATCGCCTTTCTGCATTGGCCTTCAACAAATTCAGGTTCTATAACATTGGGCGATAGAGTACTGCATCACGAAATCGTTCAGTGCCTTACCAACTGCTGCTGTATCTAGCCGACTAGATTTTCTCCGTCAAAGCTTGGTACACTGGAACATTAGGTGAGACCATAGCCATTCGGTGACTCGCCTAATGGTTTAGGCGATCCTCAGGTCATCTTTTCTTCGTTCTTTTCAGCTACCTTGTTCTTTTCAGCCTAATAGTCTCTATGCTTTGTCTCTAAATCTAAATACCTGAAACTCAAAGATTTTCATCAGTTATTGAGACAAAATATGCATTTGAGGACAGTAAATCCATTAAAATAAAGCCCTAAAAGAGACCAAATTGTGGACTCATCAGCGGTGCGCAACGTTAGAACTCGCATATTCCTTCTTGCCGGACTAAGGAGGTAACAAATGAGAAAAGGACTAAACAACGGATATTTAGACGTGATAATACTGTTGACACCCAATTTTGACCCTCCCCCGATAAAAATTAATTCGTGAGCTTCTCAATTTTCAAACGGTCTAAAACAATTAGCTTTATAAAAAAAAAAAAAAAAAAAAAAAAAAAAATATATATATATATATATATATATATATATATATATATATATATATAATATAGTTTGCAAATTATTTTAAAGAGATTTGTTACTTTCTATGATCTTTAAATAATATATATATTTTACATAATTTTGTGTATAATTAGTATATTCTATAAACATTTCAAAAATCATCTCAAAAAGATTTTAATTTTAGTAAGTATTTTATTAAATTAGTCCAGTTTAAATCATGGTTATAATTTTGAATCATAAATTAAGTTAATTATTTTTTTTCGTTAAGATTAAGAAGCTCGTTAGTTAATTATATTAATTCGTCTTATTTAAATTTTAGTCGAATTTGCTAATTAAACTCGATTTGGCTAAGTTATTAAAGACCATCGTGGGTCTCTTTTGCAAGTTCTGCAGCCCATTTCCATCATTCCAATTCAATCCTAGTAGCCCACCAAATAATCCCCTGACCCGGCCTATTTCTTTATCCCAAAAGAAACCCAGTTGTTCAACATTTGCATCCAACTCCAACAATGCTCATCTCTCTTGCATTACTGCCTCTCTCCTTAAATTTCCTCTTCTCTCTCTTGAATTCATACGTCGTTGTGTGCAAAGCACGGACCTTGGTACTATTTGAAGCTTCCAGGAAATTTCCTTAACGGTAATATTCTGATTTCCCTTTATCTTTTTCAATTTCATTCAAAAATGGTACGATTTGTACAAATTCCACCTCGACCTTATCCATTAAGAATTTTGAATTGTGAGTGATCCCACATCTATTTCCATCTCCAAATTCCTCCCAGAAGTTTCTCTATATAAACCCACCCTATTCACTGTTCAAGGGGTTGGGTTTTGGAGGGCAAAAAAAAGAGCACCCTACTAAGTTTTTGGGAGTTCTTATTTTTGTCACTGAAATTTTGTTGATTCGTGGCTACTTTGAGCCAGAGTGATGGTGAAATTCGTCACGTTCAGACTCAAGTCCCAGTCGCTGCCCAAAACCAGGCGACTCTTTCCTTTCTTTTCTATTTAGTTTAAGTTTAGTCTATGTGTTAGAGACGATTTAAGGCTAGTTATGTTTCCCTGAGTACTATATGTTGATGAATCCTTTTTCTATTGAATGCCTAAGTCGGTCGCGATTTTATGAATATTTTGGCAATGTTCTGTTATTCCTTTACATGTTTAATAAGCATTTTTAAGTTACACTTCTGGTTAGTCGCATGAAGACATGGTTCCCTCATCTCAATATGGTGTTCACACTATTCCATGTGGTTTAGTTCAGTTGTTTTAAGCTACATTCCCCGGTCTTTGATTACGTATGTCGTTATTCTCTTGGAAATCACTTTAGCTTTTATACCGAAATAGGCAACCTTGTTGTTCTGCTGGGTTTGGTATTAGTTGTTCATTAGTCTTTTGTTGGGTTTAAAAGTTTGGCTTTTATCATGTTCTTGATTTAAGAAGTTTAAAGGTTTTGACGAGCTTAGTTTGATTGCCTTGCTTTACTGTGAGTTTTACCATCTTTATTCGTAAGAGTTCGTTGTGTGCCGTCAAGTGTTTATTGCCATTGTTGCCACTGTTTGTCCCGTTAAGGATCTTATTCTCTCAGGAGTCATGAGTTGATCCTAAGATTAGTTGAGCTCTAGACGAAATTGAGTTTTAATTCAACTTCTCTTTAGTTGCTCTTAAACATCCTTAGATCCTCATGTCACTCCTTTGAGCTATAGATGCTAAACTGCATGCATTGGTTTGGTTTGGAATTAATCCTATTAGCTGGTTATTCGTTTAAACTTGTTATTATTTGAGTGCTCATATGTCTTGTGTTGCTTTACTAGTCGTGATCTTTTATTGATTTGCTCAATTCGGAAATGGTAGAGCATGTTAGCCTTGCAATGATTTCTTCCAAGTATAGATTTAGAAGTTCTGTTATGCTTAGTTTATCTAGAGTTTGTATGGACCAATTATGCATCTAAGTGATCTAATATATGTTAGTACTTTGTTGGTTTAGCTAATTGTTCACTCTTTGTTAAAATCAATTGAAGTGTGGTAATTTTTGTGAGTTTGAGATAAGCAATTTATAGCTAGCAATGTGCTGGTTGAAGCTTGAATCAATGAGCTGGTTAATTAGATTTAAGGCTATGAGATCAAGTGTTTTATTTATTTATTTTTAGAAATTTCTCCTATCTACGTGTTTTGCTCTTACTAGTTTTATTTTTGAATAACATTAGGTGCAGATAAGAAGTCGGCTTGTTGTTTCAATTTTAGTTTGTATGTTTCAATGTAGACTAGAATACTATAATCTTGTTTAAGTTCACATACAACCTATCTGTGCATAATTTATTTCTAAGTTTCCTTCATTTCTCAAAATAATCCACTTATGTCTTCCTCACTTGTTCACCTTGAGATAATTTGTTTGAGCTTGAATATTTATTCAGTCTTTCCTTGTTCTAAATATTCTGTCCAGTTTACCATACTGCTAAGTTTTGAAAGCTATGACTATTAATTAGTGATCATGTGTTTCCAGTTTGGTTAGTTTGACAAGAATTTTAATTCATTATATTTTTGGGAGTTCATCTACTTACTAATTCCTTATCTTTTCTTCCTTTTCATGAACACTCTCTCCGAATGAGTCCAATGGATTCCCCTCTCTTGCATTCGTTTCTCTTTGAGTCAACCTCCTTTAAGCCGATGAAAAGGAAGCCAATATTATTGGGTCAAAAACCCAAAATTCAGAGGTAGCAACAGGGGCTCACAAGAGCTGAAACGAGAGTGTTTTGGGTCCGAAGTGGCCGAAATTTAAACACCTGTTTTTTTTGCAGCAGTTTCAAAGGGCTGGAAATAGCATTTTTTGGACTTAAAAGGTTTGTAAATAGCACCAGTAGCAGCAATTTGCAGCAGCCATAAAAAGGCTGAAAGTTAGGCGAAAAGCCTAGTTTTCTCTTTTCTTGTTTATTCTTATATTGCTATGTTTAGTTTCTCTTTTCTTTTATCGTTGTTCGTTAACTCCTTTTCTTTAATTTGGATGAATCCTTTGGAGGTTTTTCAATTGCTTTTCTATTTCATTATTTGATTATGTTAAGTTTCCAAATGTTTTGAACCTCTTTTAAGTTAGGCAATTTGAGCTTAGAGAATAACTTAAGAACCATTCATGTTCTTTCGTAGTTATTAAGTAGCTTTGAATCCACGTTAATGAATTTGAACTAATTCTTTGGTTCAAAATCTTTGACTCGGATAAATTATCAAGTTAAAAACATTTTCGACGCTTTAACCCTTTTGTTTAATACTTCATTATCCATTAAGTATAAATTAATACCTATTTATTTTCACAAGGATTTTTATGAATATCTTAAGTTTTTCCTTACAAATTAGCCAACTTTTAAATCCGTCGATCAACCGCGTGTTACTGGATTCTCTAAGATGCCTAAACCCTTCCTTAGAGAGTTATTTGAACCCTTACCCGACTCTGGTTTTATTTAATACGTTTTCTTTCAAAATTTCCTTTTTAAATAGTTTTCTTAATTTTTCTTTAAAAATTAAGTGGCGACTTCAAAATTATGAATTTTCCAAAACTTAACGAAATTGCCAAAGTTGCGAAAATGGTCTCGAAACCTTAGTTTTCGAAATTCGATCGTAACAGAAATGGCAACTTCACTGGGGATTCATCTAGGTTCTAACCAAAAGGATTTTATCGTTTGGCTAACTATTGTTGCATTACTTGTTACTGTATGCAATTATGTGTTTAAATTTTTGAATTTTTATAACTGTCATTGCATTTCATGGCATATTCCCTTGTATGTATAGTATAATAAAGAATAGTTTTGCGGAACCGCAACCGAACTTTTTTATACTCAACCCTTTTTCGAAATGATCGATAATTTATTGGTTTGTCATGCGTCCAATGGTTGTCGTGAGTTCCAGCCTAAGTTGTCCACTTGGGTTCCCGGTCTTTCAAAGTCACTCTTAGTCAACTAGCGTAGAGCAAAATCAAATCCCGATATTTTGCGCATTTTGAACTAAGTTGACCCAACACCCAAGGTGTGTTGGGCCCATTAGAAGCCCACCTTGTGTCGATTTGACCCGTTGGTCAATAAAAGTCAATCATACTTATGTATTTAAATTTGAAGGATGTATACGTCATTTGACAAAACATTGTCTCTTGGGGTTGGGAGTTTAATAGTTTGTTCGAGTCGATGAAGCATGAAATTACCATTTCATCCAAAAGCGTGGACATTCGGAGATGACAAGAAATCGAAAGAAGGACCGTTCATGGAAGCATAGTTTAGGATTGTACCCCTGCGTGAGATTGATCACTTGTATCCCTCTTCCCTATTATGTATCCCCTTTCAGTTTTATTCATAAAATTTGTATAAATTTGGGTTTCGAGGCAATGCAATGTTTCAAACGACGTTATACATCCTTCGAATCGCTAGGTCTACCCTTGGCACAAAAGGGTCACTTATTTGTTTAGAACGCGTAATATTTGTTTACTTATTATAATTGCTTGTGTGAATATGTTGCTTTATTTGAATATATTCTAGCTCACTTCTCCTCGAATTATTTTTCAGAACCCCTAAGCACAAATATCAAGTCACTATCAAAAGTGCGTCCAAATACTCTTCGAGTCTTTAGTTTCCCAACAAATTCGAACTTCATTTTTCAAATGTTACTCTCTCATAACAGAAAAAAGATTCATCGTCTCAAATTGAAAGAAATTCAAGCTGGTCGAACAATGTTGGACCTGAATTCTCCCTCGTGAGATATGTAGGCAACCTTTCAAGGCTCGGTCCCATTTATGAGAAATTCTATATTTTTCAAAAAAAATAATAATTTAGAGTTACATCTCAATCAAAAGTACGACGATGAAAGACACAATTGACTTGGTCTCGACTCAAGTTGACATTTCTGACCACTAAGCTCAAAATCAAATAGACAAATTCCTGTCTATTTAGTCATTTCTCTAAATACGTGGGCTAGTTTATCTTCAAGTGGAGCAACTCTTATGTGTTTGTGGTCATATATGTGATATTTTGTACTATTTATCATCTACATAGGCTAACACGTTTATCTTTTGAATTATTTTTCTTTGTCAGGTACTTAGAACTGATCTGTTTTGATACGCTGGCAGAACACCCTTATTGTACAAAATCTAAGGCACCCAAAGATTCCTTCCCTGATCAAAGTTTGTGAAAAAGAAAGACAATAATGGGTGATAACAACGAAGAGATTGGCCTGACTGATGTTGTCGTGGCTCAGCCCACTGTCACTGATCAAAATGAATTAATTATGCAGTTAATGCAACAGATCGCTGAGATGCGGATCGAAATGCAGAGAAAGCAAGATTTGCCTAATCCAGCTTTTACTTTCAACGCTCCAGCAGATGGAAGGCCTCCATTTCACCTTCCTCCTTCAAGTGCGGAACAAGCTCAAAACCCACCCTCTAACCCCGCTCAAAATTCCCCAATCATCGACCTAACCGCCCCAAATCCCCATCATCCCTCCGTTTCTTACCAAGAGCCATCTCCTCCTCAAGGTACCAACCCTCAAACCTTCCCTCCTCATCAAAACGCCAACCCACAAGTTTGCCTTACCCCTCGAAATCAAAATGTTAGCAGTCTGCAAACCTTCACCCGCCACCAAAATCAACATACCAACCCCCATACTTTCCCCCAAAATTACCAAGCCACCCAAAATACCAAGAATCCCTCCATTGCTCCGCCATTGCATCAAAAGACTCCTTTTCAAATTCCAATTTCAAATGAACCCTATGCCAATTGTTTCAAGTTTGATCACTATGAGGAACATGAGAGAGAGTGGAGGTCAAAGGAAGAAGAAGCCAAACTGAATATGAAAGAAGAGATCAGGAAAGATATGAAGGAGCTGCATTATATTCCTAAAGTTGATGGGTTGAGTTATGAGGATTTGTGTATCCATCAGAATCTGGACCTCCCGGAAGGATTTAAAGTGCCAAAATTTGACACTTTCGGAGGAACAGGGAATCCATTGGAACACCTAAGAGCCTACTGTGACCAACTCGTAGGAGTTGGCAGGAATGAAGCCTTGTTAATGCGGCTCTTTAGCCGAAGTTTAAGTGGAGAAGCGTTGGAATGGTTTACCTCTCACGAGATAAGGCAATGGTCTAGCTGGAGTACACTAGCTAAGGATTTTGTCGAACGATTCGCTTACAATGTAGAGATCGTTCCTGATCGCTATTCTTTGGAGAGAATTAACCGAAAATCCACTGAAAGCTATCGTGAATATGCGTACAGGTGGAGGAAAGAGGCCGCCCGGGTTTGACCCTCTATGTCGGAGAAGGAATTGTTGATGTGTTCATACGCATTCAAGAGCCAGAGTATTATGAAAGGATAATATTGCTTATTGGAGCAAAATTTGGGGAGATAGTCAAGGTAGATGAGGCTATCGAAGATAGGATTAAAACTGGAAAGATTTCTCGCGTTGCCGCCCCAACCGAATCTTCAGGATTGTTGAAAAAGAAGAGAGATGATGTGTCTTCTATTTCCTGCGCATATGATGGAAAAGGACACTTCAGAAAATCCTCACCTTACAAAGGTTACCCTCGAGCTCCTCAAAATTCATATCCAGTTTGTTATACCCAATCAGGTAATCAAACTCCACCATTGAGTTACCAAGTTTTACCTCCTAATTACCAAATTCCACCACCGAGCTACCAAATTTCACTTCTTGTTTACCAAACTCCACCTCCACAATACCAAAATACCCATCCATATTACCAAGCTTCACCAGTTAATTGTTCAAATATCCAATCAAGTACCCAAACTTTACCTCAGCACTACCAAAACACCCCTCCTAGCTATCAAGCTCCACAATACCCGAATTTTCAAATGCAAGCACCAGCTCACCAAAATCCTCCAAACTACCGTCAAGGACCTTCACATCCAGGAAATAATTACCATCATCCTTGCCCAAATCTTGAGAAGAAACCTTCTAGAGTCTTTTACTCCTTTGGTTGAGAGCCGAACACAACTTTTTGAGAGATTGAAATCAGCTGGCCAGATACAAACAATTGATCCAAAAAATATCAATGTCAACTCCAAGCTTTATAGACCTGATCTTCACTGTGCTTATCATTCAGGAGGTGCTGGGTATATTACTGAGGATTGTATCAACTTGAAGCATAAAATTCAAGATTTGATAGATCAAAAGGTCGTCACTCTTCAGACCGCCACTCCTAACGTTAACAGTAACCCCATGCCGAATCATGGAGGATAACTATTAATATGGTTGAAGTGGAAGAAGATTTGAATATAAAGAAAGTTATAATCTCAATCAACCTTTAAAAACTTGAGAAAGTTGTAGCCTCTCCAATCAAAAGAGAGAAATCCAAATTTGTGATCATGGCACCTCATCAAGTTTTTGCTTTAGTGCCGAAGGAGGGTCAAAACAAGCAGAAGTTCTATCAAGCTTTTTCAAAATCATTACCTCACTTATATCAGTCTTTCCCAATGCAAAATGGTCTAGGGGAAAGAATCGAAAATTGGTTCAAAGAAGGTGATATTGTGCTTGAAGAGATGATCGAGACACCAGTCATATCAGACAGCGAGTCAAATGAGAAAATGCCTAATTGGACATCCACTTCGCTCTTGATTCCTTGCTCGTCTTGGTAGACATAAACATTTTTTTATGTTATTGCTAAAATTGGTGGTGTTCCGAATGAGGCTTGAGACCCATCTTTTACTCTATTTTTGTCTCACTATGTTTTATTCTCCCTTCTCATATTTTGAAAAAGACAAAATGATTTACCGTCATGGCCAAACTTCTAATTTTCTTGTTTCAAATGAACACCTTATTTAATGTGGAAATTTGCCTTACTTGCCTTATATTTGCTATCTAATAGTATCTGTCTATGATTTTAGTAAAAATATTTTCAAATCTGCGAATAGCATGTCATGTCACAAGATGAATGAACAAAATGAGGTAGATGCAGACGAATTTGAGGACTACAATGAAATGATCATGGTACCTAAACACCTAATTGAGGAATTCAGAAAGTTCGAAAGTCATGATAGGCCAAATTCAGAAGAGACCAAAATAGTGAATCAAGAACATGATGAATACGTCAAAGAAATCAAAATTGGTGCCTATCTAACAAAAACACAGGAAAGAGAACTCATCAGTTTGCTTGGAGAACACATCAATACATTTGTTTAATGACATCACATGGTTGAGCATGAACATTGGATCTCACAAGTTATCGATCTACTTAAATGCTGTCAAAAGATAAAATGTTTGAAGACTCGATTTTTATTTTTTCCTTGTAACCGCCTCTATTTGTTTGTAATCGTTTATACTTAGAATTTATCCCTTTGTAATGAACTACTTCTGACCTGAATTCTCAAGAATGAGATACGTAGGCGGCCTATGTCGGCATCGGTCACCCCTTTATTCCCTTTTAATTTTTCCTTGTATATGAACTATGTTTGACCTGAAGTCTCAAGAATGAGATACGTAGGCGGCCTAAGTCGGTTTCCTTGTAATTTTTTTATTTTTGTCAATCCTCGAGAGGGGGAACTACATTTGACCTGATTCCTACTTCAGCGGGATACGTAGGCACCACAATGGTTCGGTCATATCTCCCATAAGATTTCTATTTTTTCTTTTACAATAGAAACTGGGACATAATTTTTAAGAGGGACTCAAAAATTCTCAAGAAAAAGATCTCTCCAATAAGTTAAAATTAAAAATACTTTGAGAGTTGCAACTGGGACAGAATTTTTGAGAGGGTCTCAAAAATTCTACGAGTCATATATCGACAGTTGGAGATACTCCAAGACATCTAACTGGATAAAAATATTTAAGATGGCCTCAAAAAATTTCTTCAAGAATCACTAGAAGTTTGTAGTCAATTTTGAATATTTGGAGCATGATTAGAAGTTTAAAACTAACTTCAAATGATCTCTGACATCGTTAAAGTTTATAGTCAACTTCAACGATCTCCCGCATCGTTGGATTTCAGAGTCTACTGCAAAAATTCCTGATTATAGTAGATTTCGGGAGAACTATGCCAGAAATCTCCGAAGCTTTAAAGATTTGTGAATTCTCCAGAACAGGCTATTGGACACACCAAAGTTCTGAACCAATGACGTTTATTCAAGCTTGACATGACATGACACTTGGCAGTGACTTTTTTCAATTACAATTTTTTGAAAACCTTTTTCTTAAAGATTTTATCTATATGTTTCAAATATTTTTGCATAAAAAGTTTTGTCTTGTCTATCGAGAAGCAAGAGATCAGAGCGATCAACTGAAGACAAGATGAGGAGCAAGCGATTGAAGAAGTCAACACAAATCAATTTGTTTTAAACACTAACAATTTTTCTGTGGATGCAGGTCTATAAGATTGCCTCAAGTTCATCATATTTCTCCATTCAACGAATATGGAGAAGTTAAAAGGGCGAGGAGCTCCACAAAATTAACAACTTTTCTGTGGATGCAGGAAAGTCATTAAAGTTTTTCAGAGGAAAAAGAAAGAGTTCAGAATACAAGCAACAACACCTCATTTAAATCCTCAGCAAAGCATGAGTCACATCGAAAACAAAGTGTTCAAAATAGGAACAAGTGAAAGCATCACTCTCAAGATATACAAGCATCTTCGATGATACGAGATCACATTTTTCAGCATTAAGAACGTTTGAAGAAATTCACGAATTTTGTCGATATCAGACGTGGTAATGTGAACTACCCAGAGGGACATCGTCTCTACCACCCGGAACATTCCTAGAGTATTATCAAATGAGATAATACCATCACCCAGAGGGATATCATCATTATTTTATCAACGGAATATTACCATCCTACCGACGGATCTTCATTATCATTATCCTACCAATGGATCATTAACATCATCCTATCAATGGATCAACATCATCCTATCGATGGATCTTCATTATTATTATCCTACCGATGGATTAGCATTATCTTACCAATAGATTAATATTATCCTACTAATGGATCAACATTATCTTACCGACAGATCTTTAATATAATTATCCTACCGATGGATCATCAAAATCATCCTATCAATGGATCAACATCATCCTATCAATGAATCTTCATTATCATTATCCTACCGATCGATTAACATTATCCTACCAATGGATCATCAACATTATTCTACAAATGGATTGTCAACATCATCCTATCGATAGATCAACATCATCCTACCGACGGATCTTCATTATCATTATCCTATCGATGGATTAACATTATCCTACCAATGGATTAACATTATCCTACCAATGGATCATCATCATTATCCTAACAATGGATCAACATTATCCTACCGACGGATCTTCATTATAATTATCCTACCTATCAATGGATCAACATCATCCTACCGAGGATCTTCATTATCATTATCCTACCAATGGATTAACATTATCCTATCAATGGATCATAAACATTATCCTACCAATGAATCAACATTATCTTGCCGAAGAATAGTTAGCATCAACATTATCATCCTATTGATGAAGCAGCATTATCATCTTATCAACGAAGAGTCATTATCCTATCAATGGAGCATCAACATCATCATCCTATCGATGAAACATTATCATCATAATATCATGTAGCAGCATTATCCTACTGATGGATCAACATCATCCTACCAATGGATTATCGTCATCTTACTAATGAAGAATCATCATTGTTATTTTCATTTACAAGAATAACATCAAGAGAACTATCAACATATTACATCAGCCTATTTTATTATTTCAACATCCAAAGGAAGAGTATACTGAATATTATATTACAAATATGAGACACAAACTTTATTTGCTTTTACGTCAAGATGAAGGAGCTGACGTTAAATGTTCGATGAGAGCGAATAAGTGTCAACATGGTAAAAGACGCTATCTCTCCATTTGAATTATATTTTACACTAATGAGTCTTATCTCAGTCTTTGTCGAGAGCATCCAAGAGGATGAATTCTCAAATCAAACCACAGGTGCGGACGACATCAATAAAGATGCAGCACAACGTGGAACTTTTTCTTAGCAGCGGACATAGTCCAAAGAGGAGTGCCAAACTCTTAGGACGCGAGCAAAGGAACGACTTCCACCACAATCAAACCACACCCTTATTAGGAAGCATGTGGGTTTTTCTTTGGGTTTGTTAGTTTCAGTTTCGCATCCGAAAAAAATCTGGTTTTCACCGAAGGCATTTTTCCAATTCGAGTGACGATGCACAAGAGCTTTGGAAATTATGTCCATGTAAGTTCTTAATTATGAATGTGAAGATCTCCACATTCATGTCTAAGAGGTTGCAAGCTTTTTTTTTCATACTTGACTTATTTGTCACTCCTCTAGAGCCAAAGGTTATTTTGCATAATAGATTTCCTTTTCAACCGATAAAGTCGAACTACAAGCAGCCTGATTCCCTAAGTTAGGGATATGTAGGCGGAATCAATGTTGAAACTCGGCTGTATTCCAACATCCGCTCTTAAATCATATTCTCGAACATTCTGGTATCTTCATAATTCGATATCGGGATGACTTTCAAATTCTTTCAAAATCGTGTGTCAAATCAAGTGTATCGAACTACCAGTGGCCTGAATTCTCATATAGCCTGAGATATGTAGGAAACCCACTTCCAGGGTTCGGCCATAATTCCTAAAGTCCGTACCAAATCCCTTTTCCAAAAGATGAAGGTGTGGTCGGTCAAAATTGGATTAGTCAATTTCATTTTCCTCGAATTTCTTGCATCAATCCAAGTAAAATGAGGGACAGTTGTTGACACCCAATTTTGACCCTCCCCCGATAAGAATTAATTCACGAGCTTCTCAATTTTCAAATGATCTAAAACAAGTAGCTTTATATATATATATAATATAGTTTGCAAATTATTTTAAAGAGATTTGTTACTTTCTATGATCTTTAAATAATATATATGTTTTATATAATTTTGTGTATAATTAGTATATTCTATAAACATTTCAAAAATCATCTCAAAAAGATTTTAATTTTAGTAAGTATTTTATTAAATTAGTCTAGTTTAAATCACGATTATAATTTTGAATCATAAATTAAGTTAATTATTTTATTTCGTTAAGATTAAGAAGCTCATTAGTTAATTATATTAATTCGTCTTATTTAAATTTTAGTCGAATTTGCTAATTAAACTCGATTTGGCTAAGTTATTAAAGACCATCGTGGGTCTCTTTTGCAAGTTCTGTAGCCCCTTTCCATCATTCCAATTCAATCCCAGTAGCCCACCAAATAATCCCCTGACCCGGCCCATTTCTTTATCCCAAAAGAAACCCAGCTACTCAACATTTGCATCCAACTCCAACAACGCTCATCTCTCTTGCATTACTGCCTCTCTCCTCAAATTTCCTCTTCTCTCCCTTGAATTCGTACGTTGTTGTGTGCAAGGCACGGACCTTGGTACTATTTGAAGCTTCCAGGAAATTCCCTTAACGATAATATTCTGATTTCCCTTTTTCTTTTTCAATTTCATTCAAAAATGGTACGATTTGTACAAATTCCACCTCGACCTTATCCATTAAGAATTTTGAATTGTGAGTGATCCCACATTGATTTCTATCTCCAAATTCCTCCCAGAAGTTTCTCTATATAAACCCACCCCATTCACTATTCAAGGGGTTGGGTTTTGGAGGCGAAAATAAAGAGCACCCCGCTAAGTTTTTGGGAGTTCTTATTTTTGTCACTGAAATTTTGTTGATTCGTGGCTACTTTGAGCCGGAGTAGTGGTGAAATTCGTCACGTTCAGACTCGAGTCCCAGTCACTGCCCAGAACCAGGTGACTCTTTCCTTTCTTTTCTATTTAGTTTAAGTTTAGTCTATGTGTTAGAGCCGATTTAAGGCTAGTTACATTTCCCTGAGTACTATTTGAATGCCTAAGTCGGTCGCGATTTTATGAATATTTTGGCAATGTTCTGTTATTCCTTTACATGTTTAATAAGCATTTTTAAGTTACACATCTGGTTAGTCGCATGAAGACATGGTTCCCTTATCTCAATATGGTGTTCACACTATTCCATGTGGTTTAGTTCAGTTGTTTCAAGCTAGATTCCCCGGTCTTTGATTACGTATGTCGTTATTCTCTTGGAAGTCATTTTAGCTTTTATACCGAAATAGGCAACCTTGTTGTTCTGCTGGGTTTGGTATTAGTTGTTCATTAGTCTTTTGTTGGGTTTAAAAGTTTGGCTTTTATCATGTTTTTGATTTAAGAAGTTTAAAGGTTTTGACGAGCTTAGTTTGATTGCCTTGCTTTACTGTGAGTTTTACCATCTTTATTCGTAAGAGTTCGTTGTGTGCCGTCAAGTGTTTATTGCCATTGTTGCCACTGTTCGTCCCGTTAAGGATCTTATTCTCTCAGGAGTTATGAGTTGATCCTAGGATTAGTTGAGCTCTAGACGAAATTGAGTTTTAATTCAACTTCTCTTTGGTTGCTCCTAAACATCCTTAGATCCTTATGTTACTCTTTTGAGCTAATTCTTTGGTTCAAAATCTTTGACTCGGATAAATTATCAAGTTAAAAACATTTTTGACACTTTAACCCTTTTGTTTAATACTTCATTATCCGTTAAGTATAAAGTAATCCCTATTTATTTTCACAAGGATTTTTATGAATATCTTAAGTTTTTCCTTAAAAATTAGCCAACTTTCAAATTCGTCAGTCAACCGCGTGTTAGTGGATTCTCTAAGATGCCTAAACCCTTCCTTAGAGAGTTATTTGAACCCTTACCCGACTCCGGTTTTTATTTAATACGTTTTCTTTCAAATTTTCCTTTTTAAATAGTTTTCTTAATTTTTCTTAAAAAATTAAGTGGCGACTTCAAAATTATGAATTTTCCAAAACTTAACGAAATTGCCAAAGTTGCGGAAATGGTCTCGAAACCTTAGTTTTCGAAATCCGATCGTAACAAATACACTATCTAATATCTTGACCCACTTACTGCGAAGGCTAATTTGGGGTTAAGGGTAAGGGTTAGTAAACCATAGACTTGTAGACGGACCAAGTTGTATGGTGAAATTCCCTATTTGAAGGACCAATCACTTAGGAGATACATAATTTACCAACTTTGCATGCAAACACTAGGATATAGTTACTATTATTGGGATTACTGCGTTAAGAACTTGTGGGAAACACATATACCCTAGTTTTAATCTTATATTTATATTTCAAACTGCGAATTGTGATTACTTGTTACTTGTTACTAAATATCAATCAACTGTTATTTTACTTAAACTCCCCCCCCCCCCCCTTTTACGGAAGTAATTTGACAAAAAGTAGATAATCGTAAGTTAGCCTAAGTCTAAACTATATTCCTCGTGGGATCGACCCTAACCTAAAAGTTAGGTTCTTTATTTGACAAGGACCGCTTATACTTCTTTCGGGAAGTATAATTTGGGCATATCAATTGATATGTCAAGACTATGATAGACTTATGCGTTTATGTCAAACTCCTTATGATATGAGGTTTCCTACTTTAATTCTCGTATTTTCTATTATATTGTGTTGTATGTATGTCAAGTGACTTGTGTAGTGCCTCTCGGGGTCTTATACTCCACGTCACATCTAGGGTATACTTTGGGTCATGACAGGCTAAGATCAGACTCCATGTGCTCACATGATATATTATCTCGATTACACTATTGGACTCTCATAATGAACTAAAATATGATAAAAGAAAATATTCATAAGGCAGTATGAACGGCCTCATCTCTTAACCTTCATATGTTATGATTAGAGAAAATGGTCTAAAATCCCCTTAATCTATACCCGAAATCCCAACTACACACTCCAACTTCAAGGGTGTCCTATTACCCCCCCCCCCCCCCCTCCTCCCCGAACTTTATATTTCTCTATTTTCTGCACACTTAAGTGTTGACCTGTCATAGGAGGTGTTCTCACCTCCTCTAGGCGCGTTAGAAGGTGATTTTTAACGAAAATTTCCTCTTTCTCCAATAGTTATCTTCCCCACCCTTAAACAAACCATTATTTCTTCTTCCCTTCCTTTTGTAAAAAAATCACAATTTTCTCTAAAAAAAAAAAATAAGTAGGGTTTAGTTGTTTATGTTCAATTCTTGAATTTAGGATTTGTAATCTGCTCTAATTTCTTATTTTGGTCTCTAATTTGAATTTTGAATTTTTTCGAAATTCATCAAAAATGGCAAATGAAAACTTGAATAAGCTAAATCAGTTGATAAACTACGAGATCAAGTTGAAAATACACAACAAAATCCTTCGATCATCAACAAAAATGCATATGCAAATGGAGAAGGAGCTGAAAAGGAGAAAGGATGATTTTTGGGTCTTTTACATTTTAGGATGGAAATGGGGGAAAAAGGGAATTGGGAGTTGAAGAGATGGGGGATCCGGCGCGTGCAATCACGTTGGACTATTTGTTTGGTTTATGTGTTAAGGTCAGTGTTTAAGTGTGTAGAAAAGAGAAATATGAAGTTCAGGGGGGTAATAGGGAACCCGTGAAGTTGGAGTGTGTAGTTGGGATTTCGGGTATAGGTTGGGGGGGGGGGGGGGGGCTTTAGACCATTTTCTCTTATGATTATGACTATGTTAACTACTTCTATTGATTTCATATGTACATACTATTCCATATGTACTTACGTCCCTCTTTTCGAGGGCGCTGCAACTTTTTGTTGATGCAAACTCAGGTACACAGACATGTGATCAGGCTGCTTGCTAGTTCCATATCTTCTCCTATTAGTGAACTTCTTTATCTTTTCAGGCTTAGTCTACATATTTCTAGTAGTTCATGTTTATGTCTTTAATGTATACTGGAGGCACTATCCCAATAGACACTTCTCAATTATGTTCAAAGGCTTATAGACATATAAATAGATATGTTACATTTGGACTTTCTTGTCCTTTGACAATGATTTTAAATTTCTATGACTTATGTTGTGAAATTTGTTTTCTTATAAAACTTGTTTCTTTGAATGCTTTCATATGTATTCTTTCGCTTAAGTTTGGATATATGTTCATGTCCAATGTAATGTTATAGGTACGCTCGAACCAGCAATGACATTGAATGTTGGTTATGTTCAATGTGTAGGCTTGGGGTGTGACACAACGAATACAATTGTATTTATTAATGCAAATCAATTATATTCGTGATACAATTATCGATGAGATATACAAATTATGTGTACCTTGCTCATATCTCTCCCCCTTCTAGTAGCTAGTTTTATGCAAATTAATTATATCAATTATATATGTGATATCGCTCAGTTATACAAATCAAGTGTATCTCTCTCCTCTCTCTCCCAGATCTCGTTCACCTCTCTCCTCCTTCTCTCATTCTCGCTCGCTCGCTCCTCTCTATGTCAATCTCGCTCGCCTCTCTCTTCTCTATCTTAATCTCACTCGCCTCTCTCCTTCTTATAACATGTAGCTACGAAATGTGATTATGTAAACTATAGTTATAGACGTCTATTCATTTCTTAATGATAACTTTTATTATTGGGAAATGTTTGTCCTACTTCAATTCAAAAAATATTAAGAAATAAAAGCATGTTTTATTTTATCAAAAAAAAAAAATCGATATCAACCTGTATTATTAGTTAAAAGGTTATACATAGTCATTCTATATTAATTGATAAAATAAGATTAACAAGAAAAAAAGAGTATATTCTACTTATTATTAGTTAGAGTGAATTTAAAGGGGGGGAGGTGTGCGAGGGGTGGGGGGGGGGGGGTGGGGATAAGAATAGGGTTATTTAAAAGTATTTTTTTATTAAGAATAAAATATATATATTTATTAAGAAAACGATATTTTTTATATATGTTAAGTAATAAAAGGGACATATTTGGATCATATTATTGATAATAGAGATATTTTTAAATCAAATTATTAATTAGAGATATTCTTATTCAATTTCGCATAGTTTATTTACATTTTACTGTATTAATATTAAATAGACAGAATAAAAAGAGTTGGAAAAAATTAAAATAGACAGAATAAATGGAGTTGGAAAAATCAGGGGAAAGATGCGGTGAACGTGGATCGAACACGTGACCTTCAGATCTTCAGTCTAACGCTCTCCCAACTGAGCTATATCCGCTAATGCGATTTGTTTGTAACTTGAAATATTCTTAAAATAATAAATATGTGTTCTTTGAATGCTTAATTATTAAGCATATCATTCTCCTGAGGACTATCTTAAGGTTTAACATCATATTACTTGTTTTAATTATCACTTGTATAATTCCTTTAATATCTAAAAAATTTCATAAACACTACTACTACTATTAGTATTATTCCAGAAAATATTCTCTAAACAACATTTCTTCTTTGGCAAACATTATTTTAGCCTTTATTCTACGGAAAGATATTGGGATATATATTATTAACCATATGTTTAGATATAGTACTTATTATAGAATAATTGTTTATTTAATTTTATTAAAAGTTTTAATAGATCATATATTCGTTATGGTGTTTGTTTACTTATATAGTAGATGATTTAGTGTAGAGAGTTTTAGCTTATACACAGAGTATTAAATCATTGGTTCTTATAAGTATAAAGTTTTTTGTTCACAATTTAAGATGGAAATTGGATATTTCATCGGTAGGATTGTAGCACAAGATTATATATAATTTATCTTGATTATGGGAATAGTATAGTTTCAACTTCTTGTGGTAGTGCATTTTGTATGTATTGAACAGGATCGAGTAGAGATAGTTGTTTTAGACTGACTGACAAAAGTATATTCTTTAAACTATTAAATATACTTATATTCTTAATCCTGAAATAACTATTATGAGTTGTATATATCAATTATTGTTTAGATTTATTAAAAGGTGAGATTCTGAGATAGGTCAATCTATCTGATAGATTGGATGATAATAATATATATTGGTCAAATAATAACTTAGTTGATGGAATCCATATTTCGATATAGAGATTGATGATATGTTCTTTTGATAAGCTTATAAATTTATATCGTGTCAAACCTTGCAAGTGAATTTTTGAATCCGACACATGAAATAAGTTTAGTATTGCTCTAAATGAAATTAATCATTGAATTAAATTTGTCGGTAATTTAATTTATTGATTAGTATTTGTAATCTTAACATGGAGAATTACATAAGTGTTTAATCAGGAATTTTGAAATATAATTGGAGGAGTGCAATTCCGAATTTCTAGTGGAATGATTTGTAATTTATTATGGTAAGAATCATTCAAGTTAATTATTTGGAATTATTTCCATAATAGGAAGCCTCGGTAATTAATTTTGTGGTTCCTACCATGCTCATATTTAACTAGAACTCACGATTCTATTTTCTATGGGAAAAGGAGGAAAGTAGCGTGTATTTTCTTGTTCAAGAAAATAGCGTGCCTTTTGGCTTCTCCTTTTTGGACTGAGAAGAAATTTATATAAGTAGGGATTCTTCTAACCTAAAAATAAGAATATGTTTTCTATACGATACTTGCCCCTCAAGTATTGAGAAACTTGGGAACACTATAGAAGACCGCAAACTGTTGTCTAACTTGTGGGTCTAACTTGTGGATCGCTTGAAGGTATCTGTTCACGCTTCAAGAAATAATTCTTAAATTAAATTTCATCAAGGTTATGTGTTTTAGCATGATTATATATGTTCTAGCATAAACGTATTGATTATCTATTATTCATGTAAACAATATGATTTTGATATGCTTCCGTTGTGCATATAGTTTTCCAACGAAAAAAAGCTTGAGAAAAAAAATCCTTACTATTGGTTGGACTAAATTAGGTAATTTCACCTTAACAGTAGCAAATTAAACCAGAACATACATACATAAATTAATCAATCTAAGTGAAATAGAGTTTATTTTGTGCTGTTCATGTACTTATTGATGTCTCTCTCACACACCTAATGTAGATATAGATGTTCTAAAAGTCTTATCAAAGTGACTATATAGCAAAAGTATATAAGCTAAAAGAATGTTATTTTAATGCAATCTATTCGATAGATTGTCAACACGCGAATTTTTTTTTCTGATTTTAAATTTAATCCAGGACGCAAGGTACATTTTAAGTGGCTCTCAAATTATATATGACTTGTTGAAATTAATATAAATAAAATTTCCAGTTTTGATCAAATAATTTAAAAAAAACGTCACTATGATAGTCTAGAAAATAAATATGTTTCTTCATAAATGTATGACCATTGTCATCCTGCAAAACAGTTAAAAATTAAAACACATTTTATTGTCGCATTAATTCAGTTCCAGTAGCTACTGACTCATAGTCAGTGTAGTCCAAAAGTAAAGTCTAGGAGCATAGAGTGTATGTTGACCTTACCCCTACACCTTGGTGTGGCCGGTAAAGAGGTTTCTACTAGAAGCTACCCAATTGTCGATTTGAATAATCTTTCAAGAGTCTACACGTGACATTTGAGATAACCATTAAAGTAGACACTAAACGAGAGCCATACCGACGACATTAGTCTCCTTTATCAAATTAGCCAATTTCTTTGCCTTCCATAGCTCAAATATACCGACTTTGCCTTACACGTTAAAAGTCCCGGAAAAAGTCTCACGGATATAGTTGCATTATTGACAAAATATATCCAATTCACCACAGAATGTCAAAAGAGTATGATACCCCCTCCCTTTTAGGATTGGCTAGCAAAGATCTCTTCAAAGAAGTGGAGCAGATCACCTTTTTGAGCATCGAAGCCTAGCAACTTCTCCACTGCATCCTGCATCCAATTTGCAAATGATGGATTGAAAGTGATACAACTATTGTCGTTTAAAATGATATTATACCTTGTACTGCTGATCCTGAGCTATTATATCCTCACTGACAAGTCTCTCCATTTGGTTGTCATTCTTGATAGTATCCAATATTAATGCTGCTCGCGTTAGAACTTCGTGAGGTAATCCTGCATGAAAAAATGCACTTTGAATTATGATAAGATAAGCAAACTATAGAAGTAGTCGACACCATTAAAAACGTTACAAATATGTGCTGCTCTTATTCAAAGAGTCATATTTACTGCCCTATCAATATGTGAAACTTTTCAAGCAATGTTTTAACTTACCAGCTAGCTGGGCACAATGCAACCCTGTAGAATAAAAGAGTCTGTTAGAAATTTATAATTTGCATGTCCCTTTGAGGTACAAAAGTTGCACTTACCATAGCTAAGGAGTGCACGTCCAGGGACCATCCTGCCATGGCATAAAAGAGTAGGTGATAATATCTTTCTCGGAGAAGAAATAACTACAACAAAAAGTTAAATCTAACATGTGGACATGGTAAAAGTTGAAAGATGATCATCAAACAATGTGTGTAGCCCTTGATGTACTAAAATGAATAATAGAACAGTCCGTTAAATTAGGCAATGTCAGGAACCTAAAATCAGAAGTCACTTAGGTTGAATGTAAAATACTATAACAACAATAACATACCTAGTTTGATCCTACACGTGGGGTCTTGGAAGGGTGGTGTGTGCGCAACCTTACCCCTTCCTACGAAGGTAGAGAGGTTGTTTTCAATAGAATGTAACATACTAACAGTGAAATTTTGGCCAGTGACATCTAAGTTTATCCATCAGAAGGGTCACTTCTCCTCAAGTGGGTAAATACAAGTTGAATATACCAAACTTGCTACATGTGTAGCTAGTTGGAGGACTGGTAGTGAACTTGGTGAATATATTTGCAAACTTATCATTATGGAACTTGCAATAATGTTCCTGGGAGCATCATTTTCTAATTTTCACTGAGTGTTTAAGTCTATTTCTGTGTTCTTATCTTCAAATGAATACAATATGAAGTGTATCTTGATTATTACACAAGTTTAATTCAACCAATCTGTGAACTCTGATTCTTTGAGTAGTTATTTGATTTATATGAGTTCATTATTAGGCACCACCACTACCGGTAATTCAACTGCTGCACCAAATTTTACAATCACATTTTTCCTCTCTTCTAAGACGTCAATATTATCTCTGACTAGAGCACTATCCAAAAATACATCATCCATCAGAAAGTAACTTTGCCTAATTTATGTTGTATACTGAACAATCTATTCGTACATAATCCTTGTAACTTAAGCCTTTCCGTAGAGATATTCCACACAAAGAATCCAAAAACTAAGTTACAGTACTCGACTAGAAGGCAAATCGTTCAGAAGTACCAGTAAGATCCTTCAACTTGTCAACCAACCTCCTTGATCTTTTGCAAGCACTAAGAGCATCCCAAACTTAGTAAGAGCTTAATTTTTGGATCCAGGAGAACATCATTACATGTACAATCTATCATCCCGTATCCTCAAGGAAGTTGAGAATATACTCATGTCGTGAATTGACAAAGGCAGATCTACATTGAGCAAGCTCAATGCCTAGGAGACATCACAACTCATTTAGGTCCTTCATCTGAAAATGTTTGAAGTGTGTAACCATCTCATCTAAAAGTTTATTTGTTAGAGAGAGCACACTTTATTTACTTAATTATATATACTCAAGACGCACCTCACGAGTGGGCCTGGTTCATTTTCATGGGACAAGCATGTGAAAATTCTTTTTAATAATGGGTGACTGTGAGACTCGAACCTGAGACCTCTGCCTACTCTGATACCACTAAATTAAGACTATGGCTTCTTTCCCCTTTTAGGTTCTCCAGTCTAGTACCCTCTTTGGGGAGCAACTAATTCGGATTCGCACCAAGAGGTCCCACTTTGACGGGTTAAACGCTCCCTAAAGTTTCACAACAGAAAGAAATATGAAAGTTTTTGTGTCTTGTTCATGATGTGCAAATATTTATCAGTTTAATATCTGATATGTGGGCCATTGGTCCACACGATATTAACTCAATTTAATACAAGAGGTGGACCAACAATAACTCTGCATCAAGGTCATGTGATTAATACCCTGCATGAATCATTTGTCCATAGCCATGGTCATCTATGACAATCAAGTCACAAAAAACACTATTGAACAGTTAGTTTGCACAACATACAGACTAACTAGAACTTTTTCATTCTGTGATACTTCTAGGTGGAGTCTGTAAAAGGGAAAGGGTTGGTATTTGGCTTCTCCTTTTTGCACAACAAATAGTACAGTGCTAGTCTTCATATATGATCATATTATACAGTACCCGAGGAGAGCACAGGTGCAAGACCTGATGAAATAGATCAACATAAATCTCTACTATTGCAAACTAAGCATACCTTTATTTTTTTCAAAAGTAAATAAGAAGAAGAAGAAACAAGAAATGAGAGATAGTAATTGATGCTTCAATGGACCCAAAAATTAGAGATATGTATGAATAGATTATATAAAAGGGTCACTGAAAAGTAACTGTGGAATTGAAAAAGAAATAAAACAAATTTTAAGAAAACATAGTCAAAAAACAATTTGTTTCAAGTCTGTAGGATCAAATAAAAGGTAAACAAGGAATAACACGCATTGTCCCGCAGTAGTTGATTTTTAATTGGAATCAGGTAAAAAGTGCAACATGAGCATACCTATAGAGAAATACAATGTCTTCAACATCGGCACAATCTTTATCTGGGCTTAGCACACTCATAGTGTAACACTTGATTCTGTCTGACTGAAATTTATCAAAACACGTATCTTCTTGGTACCAACAACTCGGAAAGCTTTAAAATGACTTCAAATAAGAAACATCAGGCAAAATCATTAACATATACCTCTAGTAAACAACTATTATCAAATATCTCCGTCAAATGAGTACAAACCAGGACCTGCAAAAAAAACCATTATGACTATAGACTTCTATTAATATAATAGTACACAAGTTCCAGACATGTAGTGAGGCACAACTTTTTCCCAAGAAATTAGGTTACCGTGTTTCCGAGAACCTTTTATGTCTAAGTTTATCGCTAGGCCTGAAGCAAAATATGTAAAGTGGCAACTAAAAATAGAGCTTGAAGCTCCCGAGAGTTGGTGGCTGTTGGCCACCACTACAATAAAAAATCTCATCATGTTGGCTTCTTTCTTGAAAGTTGTGATGTTAGCACTTTGGTTGAGTATCATTTGTGGTGGACATATCGGTTGGTGTTGAGGATGGACTGGTGGAGGTGCTGCTGGAAATTTACTGGGCGGTGGCTTAAGCTAGAAATAGCAGTTTTGGAGTGCAAGGGGAAGGGAAAACGGCATGCTTCATTTGAAGAGTAAGTCAAATTTGACAACTAATATAGGACAGTGACAGTGTCAAAAGGTTTGGGGTCAGGCAAATTATATTTTGTTGCTTTTCAAGAATTGAGCATTTGGTCCTAAGCATCCATAAAACAATCAGCCTCAAGAAAATTTCAAACAACGCTGACTGGTTTTCCTAGAAGAAAAGAAGTAGTGCCGTTAAAGGAAGCAGAAACATTGCTGCTCTTTGAAATCAGTGTGAAATTGTACTATTTGAAGACCAAAAGGACCTGCCAACAGAGGGGTCAAACTTATTAGAAAAGGGATGTATAAGTGCGTTAACTATTTAATGATGACACAAGCAAACCATATAGTTTTCAGAAAGTAATAAACAACAAGGATGTGGTCCCTTCAGTTCTGCCAATATCCATGCAGATGACGATTTCTCATATTATTTTGTTGTACATAAATATGCTAACAATACTTAACCATTACCATCACAATTCTTACAAGCATTAGGGAAATCACTTACACTCGTCCCTCCTATCTAAACAAAGAGGAGTAGTACCAGACCTTTGGAGGGTCATAGCATGATACAAAGTGATTTATGGTTCCACCAAGGAGACCGATACCATCTGAAAGGAATAACAAAACTGACTGAGACAACCAACATAAATGGAAATACATTGTGCTAAAACGAATTCTACTACTTTATTTGGTTGATCAATCTTTTTACAAGAAACAAAAACCTCAAGTCGTCATGCACTAGCACATGAGAAAGGACAACTTAGATCACTACGTAACTGGTATTTAAATGTCTATGAAAATCAGTATGAAACAGATGGAGATCAGCATGAACCAGCATATCAATTCAATTGGTATTTAGGTTAGTATTATGTTTCAGAAGATTTCTACATTTCCATATCAAAGCACAGTATAAATGAAAGATTTAGAATCAGAGACAGAAACGCCAGGTACTTAAAAGACCAACCTTCTGTAAGGGTGCCTTTACCAAACTCATCCATTAAGCACAAGGACCGAGGACTTGCATGCCTGAAAATGATTTTCACGTGAAATTAGTTACAGATTATTTATGTGTCTGTACATGTATATATCACGTATATGTGTGTGCCCCTTTATATACTTGTATTATACCATGCTATCAGAAAACATACTGTTGATAATAAACATAGATACATAACTCAACATTGTGAATTTCAGAATTACTGATCAACCATGGCTCTATGTTCAGATGAAATATATTGCAGTCCTTCAATATGCAAAATTTCTGAAAGCATACCTTAACATAATTCCCACTTGATGGAGATCAATCATAAATGTCGACTGCTCTGCAGTCATAAATTTACTCCCCATAGCACAAAATATCCTGTTTGTCAAGTGTTATTATCACTCTGTCACATATTAGGCAACAAGGAGATGAACTAAAATATAACCAATGCAAAGTTGACAATCCTTGGAAATTATGTCCTCATGTTGAAGAATGCAGTTGAATATAATTTTTTTACAGAAAAATGGTGCTGCATCAAAATAAATTGAACTAAAACCAGTAGAAGAAATGCAGAAACCTGTCAGTTAAACCCACTGTGGCAGCATCTGCTGGTACATAACTTCCAATGTGGGAAAGGAAAACTATCAAGGCAACCTAAGATATTTATTGAGATGAAATGCTTAAGTGGATGCAAATATGGAAACTGCATTCATTACAATACAAGTATTTTTTAGATGAAGAAAATTGGTAAACACTGAGGATAGATGACCTGTTTCATCGGTGTTTACACCATTACAAGTTTGCGAGTAAGTTTAAACACCAGTATATTATATAAAATAACAGGATAAAATGCAACATCAATGAGGGAACCATATCCTTTGGCTGATTCCATCCAGTAAAATGGAATATGTTCAAGGTGATTTAATATTCGTAACTACAAAAACATCTTGCATCAGAGAATTATATTTAATAAAGTTTTAAATTCTACACTACTGGGAAACTAGGACACAAACTTCGGAGTGTGAAATTGATTTATAATCAAAACATCAAGACTGCAGGTGGGACTTGCAGTAACTCTTCCACATCGGATGGTTATGGATTGTATGAATGGTTTAGAGGATTTAAAAATCTTGACACTTCATTTGGTGAACAAGGACAGATTACCAAGTTGTTTGGGCTTATAGTTAAACCTTACTCATTCTATAAATGTTGTCCTTATTGTATGTCAATCTCTAATCTATCAGTTCTCATGGAAAATTATCAAAAAGACAAAATCATCCGCTAGAAAAAGGTCTTTTTCATCTAGAACATATAGATCAGGATCTTTTATGGTAAATAATGCTGAAATGCGTGATCTTCTCATCTAAAAGTTTAAGTTATTAGAGAGAGTACATATTTATTTACTTAATCATCTCTTTAACACACCCATTCACGTGTTGGCCTGATTGAGCACATATTATTTACTTAATTATCTCTATTAAAGAATGACAAAACTCCCACATTGGTGGTTAATGAGATGGGTGGACTCCTTATAAGGCTTGGACAATCCTCCTCCATTTGAGCTAACTTTTGGGGTTGAGTTAGGCCCAGGTGTCATATCTTTACATGGTATCAGAGCAGGGCCCCTCTCACCCAATGTTGGGGGCCCCAATAAAAATCAAAAATTGCCCACGCACCAGATGCTAAGCACTGGGCGTGAGGTGGGTGTTAAAGAATGACAAAAGTTTCACATTGGTGGTTAATGAGATGGTTGGACTCCTTATAAGGCTTGGGCCATCATCCTCCCTTTGAGCTAGCTTTTGGGGTGTGAGTATCATCCTCACTTTGAGCTAGCTTTTGGGGTGTGAGTTAGGTCTAAGACCTAATTTAACAATCTCTTTAACACACCCCTTCACGTATTGGCCTGATTCTTTTTTATGGGTCAAGTATGTGGAAATTCTTTTTTAATAATGGGTTGTAGTGAGATTCAAACCTAGGACTTCTGCTTGCTCTAAGACCATGTGGAAGATTGAGACTATCCCATCTAAAAGTTAAAGTTGTTAAAGAAAGCATATTTTTATTTAGTTAATTATCTCTTCAACAAATAGATTCATAAGTTCACGAATAAATACACTAATTACCTATGTATATTAATATAACTTAGTTTTTTCTAATACACCTCTAAATTTCGAAGTAAAACACAAACATATATATATATATATATATATATATATATATATGTTTAGGATTTCCATTACACTGGGAGAGTTAAGTGTTTGGCTTCAAAACATAAGGGTTTATAAGTAAATTGAAATAAACTTGTTAGAATAGGAGTAGGTATATACAATCCTACTTAGAATAGGAATAAAAATAGGAATAGGAGTAGTAAATAATATCCTACATGGTAAAAGATTGTATTGTAGTGTTTATAAATAGGGTCTTTATGTAATAATGCAGATACAATACTTTAATAATATTCTTCTCCTTTATTTCTCACATGGTATCAAAGTCTACAATCTTGGTAAACAATCAAAAACTTTCCGCTGCCGAGGGTGGCTATTACCCATATATGTTGCCTGTCTAGCCAATGATTATGTTAACAAAAGTAAGGCAATGATATATGCATGAACCCATATTCGGGGACGAAAACTCAAACAGACAGGTCACCATGTGTCAATTTTTTGGTGACTTTCTAGGGTTGTTTTCTGTCAACTCCATATCTGTCGGTATTTGTGTAGCACCGTGCCATCTTTCCAGTGACTACTTTTTTTTTTTTTGCATATCTGATTTGCGTAGCACCGTGCATCTCTTTGGACTACTTTTCATATTTAATTTGTGTAGTACTGTGGATTTTTCAAAACTACTTTCTCATATCTAAGTTGCATAGCATCGTGTGTCTTTTTGGGGACTCCTCAGATTTGATCTGTGTAGTTCCATTCGTCTTTCTGATACTCCTCAAATCTGATTTGCGTGGGGTTGTGCCATCATTCCAACTCTACTCATATAATTTTCTTTTTCAGTAGGGTCGTGTCATCATTCCGACCCTACCCATATTATTTCTCTTTACAATATGATTGTGCCGTCAATCCGATCTTTCCTATATAATTTCTATTTTTCAGTTGGGTCGTGCCATATTTCGACCCTACCCATATAATTTTATTTCTTAGATTCTGACCACTTTCAACCATCAAATTTAATACTCCTACATATGAGCATGTTTCAACCAGTTTTTCGATGGCTTTCTTATTTAATATAGACTCGTCTATTGATTCCAACATAATTCATATATTTTATACTAGATTTTAAGCACTTTCCGGCAACCGTTGCATTGTGAAGAAGTCTATATGGAGCCATGGGCGGATCTACCCTAGAACACCCCCTTCATCGGAAAATTACACTGTATATATAAGTCAAAATTTAATTTAATGAATATATATACAAGTGTTGACACATCTTGACACAAGTTGAAGGTATAGTATAGTGGTTAAGGGATTGCAAACTTGTTGGAGGTTGTGTGTTCTATTCTTGATAGCAACATTTACTTTTTTACTTTATATTTTGACACCCCTTCATAAAAATCCTAGTTCCGCCATTGTATGTAGCAACCACCTTATTTTGTTGCTCAGGGGGAGTTTAGTAGCCTTGTATGTCGATTACGTAAGTTATTCTATGGTCTGAAACAGTCTGTGCAAACTTGGTTTGGGAAGTTCAACTCTGTAATTTATCACTCTGTGTTATATCAACATTATGCATCAAATCCAATGTTTCATGAGAAGACTAAGCACATTGAGATTGACTATCAATTTTGTGAAGTCGAGTGATCAAGTTGCAGATATCTCACCAAGCCACTCATCGGTCCTTTTATTAATTACATGTGTAACAAGCTAGGTATATATGACTTGTATGCACTAGCTTGAGGGGAGTGTTAGAATAGGAATAGGTATATACAATCCTACTTAGAATAGGAATAAAAATAGGAATAATCATAGGAATAGGAGTAGTAAATAATATCCTACTTTATAAATAGGGTCTTTGTGTAATAATGTAGATACAACAATTCAATAATATTCTTCTCCTTTATATCTCACAAAACTAAAGTGAAACAATCAACAGCTTACCCAGTGAAATCTCACAAGTGCAGTCTGGGACGGGTAGAGAGTACACAGACCTTACCACTACCTCGTGTAGGTGGAGAGGTTGTTTCCAAAAGACCCTTGACTCAAGTGTAGCAATTTGTATATATTACATTTTACAAAATTTTAACAATGACAATAGACTTTTTTTTTTATCATTATTCTAAAACTTTGATTTGCAATCTTACTAGAGCTGGCCAATTTATCTGCTGCACTTTCCTTTACAATCAAAGTGGCCAGAGAAGTAAACAAGTGTAATAAGCGTTATTAAGGATTTAAACCCTTTGGAAATGAAGATGAAAATATTTTTAACGGTCAATGAAATACAAAACATGAGGATTACTTTAAAAAATCTGCATACATATGTGAATCAGCAGAAGTAAGGGATGCTATGAAAAAGTATGAAGTGTAGAAAAACATATAATTTGGCAGGTACTTATATAGAGGTTTGGAAGTACATCGGAGAGGTTAGAGTAGTATAACTGTCCAAGTTATCCAATAATATATTAAGAAGTAGAAAGATGCCAAGAAAATGGAGAAAGAATACTGTTAAAGAATGAATGTAGTTATACTTGTAAATATACTTGGAAAGCGTAATTATAGGGATTGATATCAGATTTTTAGGATTTTCCTTATAATTCTTTTTATAGTTGGGAATTTGGATTCTATATTAAGATTTCAAAAATAAGAAATGTTTCTTGATAAACATACATCCCATGAGAATGGGTTCTTATACAATGATACCTAAGACTAAATAAGGAAAAACAATATTACAGAATCAATTCCTAATCAGTTGTATCTTATACAATATCATTCTACTCCTATAGTAAATCTAGAAATTCAATCAATCAACATAGATGTATATATACTTGTTAATTCATGGAATAAAAGATCAATTAATCCCCTATACCTTGTCTGTTACAAGTACCTTTGTTCCAATTTATAAGACTAGAGGAGATATTTAGAGTTGCACGGACAATCATAGTATGTGATAAACCTTTTGGAAAATATGATAAAACATAGACTTGGGGATATTACAACAATGACATAACTAGTTCATATTCATGTCATGGATCTACAACAGACACTAATTTTTCTAAGAAGATTGGACAAAATTTACGAGAGAAAGAAGGATCTCCAATTGATATTCATTGACTTAGAGAAAGAGTTCAATAAATAATCAAGAAAAGTCTTTTGGAGCATAAATAAAACAATTTACACCTAATATATAAATTTCCATATACATGAAGAAGTGGTTATAAATGTGAGAACTAAGAAGTTACATAGAAGTTTCTAATAGCTGTGGGTTTACAAGTCTGTCTTGAATTTGTACTTATCCTAGTTATATAAGAGCTAACCAAATAGTACAAAATGCGAGTTTCCATTTGAGTTTTATGCGTAGATGATATTGAATTAATTGATGAAACTAGCTAAGTAGTCAACCAAAAGCTGGAACACTAGAGAAACATTCTAGAGAGAAGTGTTCTAGGATAAGTAGAAATAAGACAGAATATACGCATTGCATGTTTAGCACCATAAGAAGAACAAAGTAAAGTGAAATCAGACAGAATCACGATGTCTTATAAGACAATTAAGATATGTACGCTCAGTCTTCCAGAGAAATTGGCATGATAGATGAAGATATTAAACATAAGTGAAAAAGAAATGGTTGAAATGGAAGAATTTTACGAGAATGTCCAAGCGATGGATACTTAATAAAATGAAAATCAAGTTTTATAGGATGGTTACCAAGATCGGGACTATCATATGGGAGGATGTTGAGCCTAATGCCTAACATACCCACAAGATGAAGGTTATAGAAATGCTTCTTGTCTTGTAATAACCATCCAGTATCTGAAACCCACTGGCCCAAGTAATCCATTAAGGGGGAAGCACTCCCTACTAGGGTTCTCCATTCCCATGGATCGAACCCAAGACCTTTGGTTAAGGCCAAGGGTACAAAATTCCCATACACTCTTGTGGTAAAGTTGTAGAAATGTGAATGTTAAGATGAATATTTCATCATATACGATTGAATAGATATAGAAATAATTAAATTGGAAAAATAATGCAAGTAGCTTAGTAAGAGTATAAAATGAGTCATTTGTGATGATTGGTCCATATTTGATGTAAACCATCCATTTTATCGGTTGATAAGTGCGACTAGCAAGAGTGTAAACCAAAAAGTTGAACTATGAAAAACCCTATAGAGTGAGGGTTTAAGTTTAGTAGAAGATTGAATATATGTGGTGTAAGTTTTGCCAACACAAGAAAAGTGAAACTGGACTAGATTGTGGTGCCTAAATACAAACAATGCACATACCTCAGGTTGGTGTTACCATAAAATGGTACATAGAATGAAAAAGCATAGTTGAAATGAAGAAATACTAGTGGGGTGTTATGCTATAGGAGGATACCTACCAAAGTAAAACGCAAATTTTATAGAACGTTTGTAAACCGACAAAGTCATATGGCAGTAAACGTTGTACCTCAAAAATCCATCATATCCATAAAGTGAATGTTTTAAAAATGTGTATGTTAAGGTAGATTACAGTCATACAAGAACAGACAAAATTAGAAATGACCAAATTCGATGGAAGATACAAGTTGCAAACATAGAGGATAAAGTGAGAGAAGGTCGCTTGAGATGGTTTGCTCACGTCCTACATTGACTTTCAGATGCACCGGGTCGTGTGTGTGAAACCATAATGAATGGAAGTGTTAAAAAAGAGGCCAGATAGACCTAAAATCACAAAAAAGGAAGCTGTCTTGAGAGATCTACAGTCTCTTCAAATTCATGTAGACTTGGTGCAATGTAGGGCACACCAGAAGAAAATCATATAGGCAATGTTAGAGATTTGTATGCCACTAGAAAATGTGGAGGATTTCTAGTGCCAAAGAACCTACACTTTTAAATATTGGCCTGACGCGGTCTAAAATGGAGTGACACAGCTAGACATGATTCATAGAGCTGATTCAATGAGTTTGGAATTGAGGCCATAGTTGTTGTTGTTCCTTGTGTTTACCTAAAAATAAAATCTATAATCAAAGGACATAGGTGGTGAGAAATAGCATAATGAAGAAAGATTTGTAATTAGAGGGGTCGTTTGGTTGGGAAAAAGTTATCCCGGGAGAAGTTATCCCACCATGTATACGGGATAACTTATCCCGTCACTACGGTATAACTTATCCCTAATGGATAATACCTCCAACCAAACGCAGGATAAAATAATCCTACATTTTATCCCGGGATTATTTTACCTTATACCTCACACCAAACGGCTCCTAACTGATTAGCAGGTTCTTAGTCAGTTTTAGGTGCACAAACATTCCAGAGCACCAAATTAACATTGTATGTAGTGAGAGAAAGAGAGATAGAGAGAGTTCTACCTGCTTGATGTAGATACTTTTTCCCGAATAATTAGGGCCTGTGATGATATTAATTCTTCCTGGAAAATATATAATGTTCAGCCACAGGATATAGTGCCTCAAGAATTGGTGAGGCTAAAATGGCTCCTTCAATGGACATTCCGCTATACCTTCAAGAGTAATATTTGTGTCATTGGGAATAAATGTGTCTACAGTCATCTCCTGCAAAACATGTCTGGAAAGCGAATATATAAAACGGAATCCCTTAGCAGATGCCCTAATGGTAAACCTTGCATTGTAATAAAAAGGATAGTCTCAGTTATTTTCATGTTTCTTACCTTCCACTCCTTATATCAAGCAAATCTTCTGCAGTCAAATTTGGCCTTACATAGTTGTTTTGACGTGCAACCAAGGCTAACGCTAAAATGCTACACAGAAGCAGAAAATAAATGTTAAGTGGGAACAGAAGAGAACAGGGAAGAATTTTTTTTATCAAAATGCTCACCAGTCAAGCTCAGCTGCAAAACTTACAGCCTTGTGCACATGCACTGAGAATTGAAGAATATGTGACACTAGGTCTCTTGTTATAGCTCTCTCCATATCTTCGAAAAAGTTCAAAAGTGTAACAAAGAAAGAGGAAAATAAAACAAAATACACTTCAGATGAAACTCTATTCAAACTGAATCCAAATATTCGTGCCATGAAAAAGTTTGTGCTTGGCAATGAAAAAGTTTCATGGTTTTGACTATCACACACGGTGATAGCAGGCAGCACTGAAACTTGTCTCCCTGTTACTATTGAACCTTGTCGGAATGAACCATATTCCATTTTGATTCTTCTTTTTTTTTTTTTTTTGGGGGGTAATAAGAAGTGCCAAGTCTTTGAGAGTATAAATGTGAAAGCTAAGGACAAGAATCAAGGAATACATACCCATAATTTTATGATATATATCTCCGAGAAGGTTGTCCAATTCTTTTGTCTTTGCAGTATGATAAAAGAACCTCCTATGTTCTCCCTCCTCATCAGCAAACTGGACATTTGATAACCCATTACTAATATAGATCAGAAGACATATAGTGATTCCATACACTGCTTTATAAATCATACAATGACATACCGCAAACTCATAGTCCTGAAGACACTCTAGCATTTCTTCACCAAGTTTTTCATTGACAATGCACATTAGGTAACCTGTAAGTGGAAAATCACAGATATTGATCACAACAATAGAGACGCAGTTTTATCATAGGTTTGATAGTTGTGACAAAGAAGATAGCATGTAGAAACTCTCTGAAACTGACAAGACTAATGTCAGCAGATGCAAGTAAAATTAGCACCCGCGGTGAGACAAGATGCATGACATCTCTCGGAACTGGAAAATAATACAGAACACTTTTCCATTTCAGGCAGTTCTCTACTTTTTTCATCTTGCTCTGAATCTTTAGTAGGTTTCCATATCTCATTAGATTCAAGCAGTTTATATAGGTATCAAATGGCACCCAAGGGTGTGGCCTGGTGGTCAATGATTTGCAGTTAGAACGATGATGCTCCCACTCCATGTTAGGTCATTAAGAATGCAAAAGTTATCAGGTCAAGAAACTTCTTTCAGGTTCAGCCAGTGACAGCCAAGTATAAGAGATCATCGGGTACTGAATGAATATGTCCCTAATCAACAGTCAGCTATCTAGCTTACTGTAAAGATGGTATGCTAGCTTAAATTATCATTTACCTATTCAGATAGATTAGGTATTCAAAATGAGATGCATCTTTTACATCTATTCCGATCACTCAAGTACGATTGCAAAAAGAAAAATAGATTTTGTTTGGTACATTAAGTTGTTTAATGTCATTTTCAAGAGGGCAAAAATGCCTGAAGAATGGAGATGGAGTACAATGATTCCATTATACAAGAACAAAGGTAACATTCAGAATTGCAACAACTATAGGAGTATCAAGTTGCTAAGTCACTATGACGGTTTGGGAGAGGGTGAGGAGGGGCGTGGCTGTTTCCGAGAACTAGTTCGGATTCATGGAGGGATGCTCAACTACAGAAGCCGCTCATCTTGTAAGGAGACTAGTGAGCAGTACAGGGAGAGGAAGAACTTACACAAGGTGTTCATCAATCTAGAAAAGCCTTACAACAAAGTCCAAAGATAAGTTCTCTAGAGATGCTTGGAGGCTAGAGGTGTATATTAGGGTGATCAAGGACATGCACGATGGAGACAAGACTCGGGTTCGCAGTTTTGATGGGGTTGCACTAAGGATAAGCCTTAAGCCATTTTATTTTTGCCTTGGTGTTGGATGAATTGATGCGGCAAATGCAAGATAAGGTTTCACGGCATATGTTATTTGTGGATGACATAATTCTGATTGACAAGACTCATAACAGAGTTAACGCTACACTGGAGGTTTGGAGACAAACCCCGGAGTCTAAAGCATTCAAGTTGAGCAAGACCAAGACAGAATACTTGGAGTGCAAGTTCAGTGACGTAACACATAAGATTGGCAGGGAAGTGAGGCTTGATACACAAGTCATCCATAAGAGAGGAAGTTTCAAGTATCTAGAGTCGGTTATGCAAGGAAATGGTAAAATTGGCGAGGATGTCGCTCACCGTATTGGTGTAGAGTGAATGAAATGCAGACTTGCATCTAGAGTCTTGTGTGATAAGAAGGTGCTACAAAAACTTAAAGACAAGTTCAACAGTGGTGGTTAGACCAACTATGTTATATAGGGCAGAATGTTGGCCAATTAAGAACTTTCACGTTCAAAAGATGAAAGTTGTAGAAATGAGGATTTTGCGATGGATGTGTGGGAATACTGGGAGAGATAGGATTAGAAATGAGAATAGCCGGGGACAAAGTGGGAATGGCGGTGGAGGACAAGTTGAAGAAAGCGAGACTGATGTGTTCCGAACATCTGAAAAGGAGATATATGAATGCCCCAATACGGAGGTGTGCGAGGTTGGTTATGGATGGTTTCAAGAGAGGTAGAGGTACGTCGAAGAAGTATTGGGGAGAGGTGATTATTTAGGACATGACACCCTTTCAACTTACCAAGGACACGACCTTAGATAGAAGGTTGTGGAGGACACCAATTAGGGTAGGAAGTTAGTAGGTAGAAGTGTGTTGTCTTGCAATCCACCCATACAAGTAGTCGTGGTATTGCCTCTACAGTTTCGTGTCCTTTAATTTCTGTTGCTAACTGATATTTTTTATACTTCAATTATCATATAATTTGGTTGTAATTACTATCCAGTATGCTTTGTAATGCTTTCACCTCTGTTTATTATTTTCTAGATTGCTTTGGACTATTATTGAAACCAACCTCTCTACCTCTGAGATAGGGGTAAGGTGATAGCATCCATGTCAGCCTACTTGCACTAAAGTTGTCAGGCTTCAATAAGAAATCAAGAAGATGTTTATCGTGGAAGAAAATCTCAAGATTGACCCAAGAATTATAACAAGAAGTGGACTAAGTGCTACATATATTTCATGGTCCAAGTTTGAGTCCAAGAGGCGAAAGATAGGGCCACATGAAGGCCAAGAAAAGGGCCCACATGCAGCCCAATAGGAGCATAAAAGTTTCCTATTTTAAAAGATTCCTAGTTTAAAAAATTTCCTAGTTATTATTCTTATAAAAGGGGTGGGAATAATAGAGGTGGATTTTATTATTTTAAGAAAAAGACATGATGAATATTATGTGAGAGGTCTCTCTTCTTTACACCTTTGTGTGTGGTCTTACAACCTTATAAGAATGATTCTTTAAGAGGTAATGATTCATTAAGAGGTAAGATTAATTCTTAACTTCATATTTTTGGTTCTTATTCATAAATTAAAGAAGGTGATTAGTCTTATACTAATTATTGTCTCTAATTTCTTCGAAATAGGGTCCAAATCACTTTTGATCTAAATTCTTGAATTGACTCTATTAGTATTATAATTAGTCTTAATCCGCTAATTTTGATTACTAAGATCACTTAGGGTTCTTAGCACTTTATCTTGAAATTGGGGATTTCATTCTCAAATTTCACTTATCTTTCAAATTTTGTCTTTAATTTTTATAATTTCGCTTCCAGATTATTTGTTTGTTTATTCTGGTAACCCAATTCTTATCAAGTAGTATCAGAGCAGTTCTATCAAGGTTCTGTTCTTGATAATCTTAGGAGTTTCAAAAGAAATGCTTGTTGTAGTAGCTTAAAAGTTAAGGTACATAGCAAAAAGCAAAAAAAGAAAAAAAAAAGACCCCCCCCCCCCCCCAAAAAAAAATTATTTAAAAAAAATAGAGAAATTTTAGTTCCTTCAAAATTAAGGTATTTTTAAGAAATTCCGGATTTATTTTGATTCTTGATTTTTACCTCAAAGGGATTTCACTGGGTATGTTGTTGTATGTTGTTGCTAACTTAAAGACGCAAAAGTTGGATGTCTTCTTATTGGGACATGTACATGCAATCATGGAGAAATTTGAAAAGTTAATATCAGTCACTACTAGTGTTGAAAACCATAAATGCAACGACAAATGTTTTTGGTTCTTACACTTGCTAGACTTCTTAATTACACTGATTCAGTGCGAGATGAGATTTTGGCTAGACTTGTTATTCCTACAGTGGATGAATTATTCTCTCCTTTACTTCGCCTTGTTCCGCAAACCAGTCACATAGTAGTCTCATCACTCATTATTGACTTTTCTATTGCTCCTTATATATCCCAACCATATTGCCATTGCTCCTGACAAATATCGCCATTAGCATCCAGCATCAAGGTACATGATCTACTCATAGTACTAACAACTATTACACAATTCAAAGTTATCGTCGTCTACCATCACCTTATTATATTTTCTATCATCTTTGTCCTCTATTTCCATCCCTAATCTAGAGGTGAAGCGCTCTCTCATCTAGGATGGTGACAAGCTATGATTGATGAGACGTCTGCTTTACATCCGAGTGGTAAGTGAGGAGCTTGTCCCTCTTCCTTCAAGAAAATCATTGTTGGTTGTTGTTGGGTTTATGCAATCAAAACTGGTCCATACAACAAATTAATCGGTTTAAGGATCACCTTGTTGCCTAAGGGTATACCCAGATATTTGAAATTATTTACAGTGATACTTTTTCTCCCATAGCTAAAATAGCATATGTCTGCCTTTTTTAACTGTGGTTGTATGCCATTGGCCTTTCATCAGTTGAACATTAAGAATGTTTTTATCAACAATGACCTTGAGAATAAAATTTATATTGAGCAACTGCCAGATTTTCTTGCTCAAATGGTATCTAATGGTCTTGTATGTCGATTGTGGTGGTCACTCTGTAGTCTGAAACAATCTTCTCGAACCTGATTTGGTAAGTTCAGCACAATTATTTAGAAGTTTGGCATATAGAAGAGAATTCGGGATTTGAAGATTGTTAGTGCCACAACTTTATGTATACAGTGTACCTACTACTAGCCACAGAAACCAAATAAGAATGATGGGGTGGATTAATTAAGTTTGGTTTATTCTGTCAGGTCAATTGTCTTTTACTCACATACAGAAAAATTGTTCACTTTTTCTTTCAGACTTGATTTAATTAAATTCTAAAACAAAATTACAATAAAACAATAATATCTTTCAAAATTATCTGGTACATGTATTGGTGAAAGGTAGCAAATACCCCGTGAAATTAATCGAGATGTGCACAAAGGCCCAGACACCATGATAATAAAATATTTCATGAAATAGCGCCTTTAACTAAAAAATTTGCTTTAAAAGAATAGCTTATAATACATATCCCTTGTTTGATTAGAATAATTTATCTTCAACGTTCTTGAATTAATTTTCAATATTAATTATCTATTTTTACAATAATTCTTTGCAAAGTAATTCAATATATGAAAATTAACTTAAAACATCTATTATTTTAGCCATATAATTTTTCAAAAGTCAATAGGAAATACTACTTAAATTGTACTCTAATACATATATTGATGGTGCATCATAAAAAAGAGAAAAATTACATATCCACAAAAATCAATTTACATTATTTATCAAAAGAAGTTGCTCATGAAGTAAGGTACAATAAGAGAAACAAAATGAAGGTTAACATAAGGAAATCTTTAAAAAAAAAAAAAGAGAGAGAGAGAGAGAGAGAAGGAAGGAAGGGGAAGAGAGAAATTTAGCAAATAAAAGAAAGGAAAGGGTATAAAGGAGGAGAGGAAAAGGAAGGAAAACTAGAAGTGAGAAGGAGGGTACAGCATCAACATACCCAATGAAATCCACAAGTGGGGTCTGGGAAGGGTAAAATGTACGCAAACCTTACCACTACCTTGTGGAGGTAGAGAGGTTTTGTTTCCAAAAGACCCTCGGCAGCAAGTACAAGTACAAAGAAGGAGAGAGTGAAGATAATATAGCAACAAACACGTAAGTAGGGCAAAGTCTACCAAAAAAAAGAAAAACATCAGTAAAATAGTGTGATAATCGAAACACACTAAACAACATGCTTGGATAGATTATTGTAAACAATAATAAACACCAAGAAATACCAAAAACAAAAACTACAATAATACCACTAGTACAATGACAACCACCACAAGCAAGACAATACTACACTACCTACTAATCTTCTACCCTAGTACGTGTCCTCCACACCCTCCTATCTAAAGTTATATCCTTGGTAACCTAAAGTTGGGTCATATCTTGTCTTATCGCTTCTCCCCAATACTTCTTCAGCCTACATCTACCTCTCCTCATACCCTCTATTACCAATCTCTTGCATAGCCTCATTGGTGCATCAGCGCATCTCCTCTTCACATGTCCAAACCATCCCAGTCTCACTTTCCTCATCTTGTCCACCATGAAGGCCACTCCCACCTTAAACCGAATATCATCATTTCTAATCTTATCGCTCCGAGTATGACCACACAGACACCTCAACATTCTCATAGCTGCAACACGCATCTTCTGGACATGGGAGTTTTTGATTGGCCAGCACTCTGCCCTATACAACAATGTCGGTCTAACAACCACTTTATAGAACTTACCTTTGAGTTTCAGTGGTACCTTTTTATCACATAAGACTTCAAAGGCAAGCCTCCACTTCATCCACGCTAAACCAATTCGTCAATATCCCCACTCCCCTGGACTATAGACCCAAGGTACTTGATCTGTCACTCTTATTTTGTGTGTCGAGCCTCACTTCTATGCCTACCTCATGCCTCGCGTCACTGAATTTGCACTCTACATACTCTGTATTGGTCCCACTTAACATGAACCTTTAATCTCCAAAGTTTATCTCCACACCTCTAACTTAGCATTAACTCTATTACGCGTCTCATCAATTAGTACCATGTCATCTGCAAATAACATAAACCAAAGCACCACATCTTGAATGTCCCGAGTCAAATCATCCATCACTAAGGTCAATAAAAACGGACTAAGAGTTGATCCCTGGTGTAATCCCATCTCCACAAAAAAGTGCTTTGAATCTACCCCATCGCTCTTACTAACGTTGCCCTAATCTAGGCCACTGATACACCTCTTGACTTCAGGCATCGCCATAAGACTTCCCTTAGCACTTTGTCGTAGGCCTCCTCAAGGTCAATGAACACCATATGTAAGTCTCTCTTCCTTTCTTAATATTTCTCCATCAATCTCCTCACAAGATGGATAACTTTTGTGGTTGATTGCCCTTGGCATGAATCCAAACTGAAAAGACACACCCCTCCTTACCCTCATCTCAACCACTCTCCCCCAAACTTTCTTAGTGTGGCTTAACAACTTAATACCCATGTAGTTGTTGCAATTTTGGATATCACACTTCTGTTGTACGACGGAACCATTGTACAAGAACACAGGTTCATAAGGACATGAAAATCTTAAAAGGTTCGACAAAGCAGTTGCACCCCCAGTTTGTTTGTGCATTATGGGCGCCACTTGACCTGTTTATAAGTTTTTTCCCATATATTTACATATATATTCAGAATTTTAATAGAAGCATCCGACCTTATAAGGTAGATCTGCCCATGTTGGCATGACTCATAGTGAAGCTGATCACTTTGTGTTTCATCGACTTTCTACTCAATTTGTGTAGTTTTTTGGTAGTTTTTGTTGACGATACTACCTGCAATGTTTAGGATGGTATGACTAATTAGAAACATCTTTTTCAGTATTTCCAAACTAGACTCTTATTGATCCATATGTCAATCTTTTGCCAGGACAAGGGGAGACTCATAGAAATTATGTAAGATACAACAATTGATAAGTTCAATTACCTCCCAATGACTAGACCTGACATTTTAGTTCCTGTGAAGTTGTAAGCAAGTTTATGGACTCTCCCAGTGATTTTCATTTGGATGTCATTGTCCACATCCTTCAATACATAAAATCAGTCCCAAGCAAAGGACTACTCTTTGAGGATCTAGGCATATGAGCAAGTTATTGGATACATAGACACTAATAGGGCAGGTTCACCTTCGGATAGACATTCTACGTCTAGATATTGTGTTTTAGTAGGAGGTAATTTAGTGTCTTGGAAGAGCAAGAAACAAAATGTTGTTGTTCGATCTAGTGTATTAGCAGAATATTGAGAAATGGATTTGGGCAACTTGTATGCTAGTTTGGATCAAATAATTTCTAAAAGAGTTGAAATTTGGAAAAATAAGTCAGATGGAACTTCTATGTGATAATCAAGCAACCCTTCAAGTTGCATCAAATCTAGTGTTCCATGAAAGGAAAAAGGTTTTGAGATTGACTCACTTTTTCAGAGAAAAGATACTCTTTGGAGATATTGTTATAAGACTTGTGAAGTCCAACAATTAGCTTGCAGATACTTTACCAAGTACCTCAATGATCCCAGTATTAGTTACAATTCAAGCACAGTACATATGATTTATATGCACCAGCTTTATATGCACGAGCTTGAGAAGTGTTAGATAGTCTCTCTCTCTCTCTCTCTCTCTCTCTCTCTCTCTCTCTCTCTCTCTCTATATATATATATATATATATATATATATATAGGGCTCAATGTAAGACAACAGTTAACACGCATCTCAATAATATTTTCCCGTGTCTTTATTTTTCATAGCAATAGAGTATCTTCCACTGTCATATTAAACTACCTCAATAAAAGCAAATAGCTGTCAACATTCTTAAGGTATGGCCAAGTTCCTAAAAAAGGGACAAGGATTTAAAAGCTAGATACACCTTAATATACAAGTGAGATTGATATCTGAAAAAGGAAGCATCCCAAGGATCTAATTGGGCATCGTCCATCAGCAGTTATCAGTTTAAAAGCTGAATTACCTATGTAGGTACAAAGTTATTATAACTATGAAACCTTAAAGGGTGAACAGACCTATCTGATGTATGTAAATGATAGAAGGAAGCCCCTTGTCTTCATACATGCAAGGAAGTCGTGCAAGTTCCAAGGCCAAAACCTGCAAAGCAGTACTAATATTAAATTCAATAGCGTGCAGCCTTAACTTCAACAGAAAGTGGCTTAGTCGGGAAAAATCAGAAGTTAGAGAACCTCTTCCAGAAATTCTGGCAATCCCTCATATATCTGCCTCAGTTCATCCAGCTAGACAAACAAGACTACACTCATAATGCCAAAAAAAAAGATGCCAAAACCAATGCAGGGAAGATATTAAACCCACAAATTACTGCAGCAGTATATCCTACCTCATCACAGAAACCCTCTTTTACTATTGTCTCATAACCCTTCTCTTTACTTCGATCAACATCAATGACGCCAATTACCTGGACATTACAGGTACACACAATGTGAAAAAGCTCTTGCTGGAGTGCTAATGGTACTATTACTACCATGAGAAATTAGACATATCTTTATGACAGAAAGGAGGACTATGGGTGAAAATCTATCATTTTGGCTTGATCATAATTCAAGCTCCAATATAAAATGTCACTGATTGAAGAAGTTCCCACTTCCCAGAATATGAGTGGCCAGATTTGCTTACCTAAAACCAGAAAATAAATGCATTCTTGGGCAGGGATAGAGGTCAAACTTATGGGAATTTTCTAGAAGAAAAGCAATGCTCATTTATCTTTTTGGCTTCTCCATAGTATCAAGTTGACAATTTTGGATGATAAAACAAAAGAATTTTCTACATAGATTTCAAACTTCTACTTGTAAAGCTATTCCTATCCAATCAAGTCACAGTGTGAAAGCCTTACAAAGTGTAACTAGTATTATACCAATAACGATACTAACCAATTCACAGACATAGGCTAGATCGACTGAAATGAAAAATCCAGCCTGCATCAAGAGAAAGCTGAGTATGTAGATAAGGACGACTGTAAATATAGAAACCATAGTGGAATATAATAATTATGGTGAAGTTTAAACATTAATTAAATACCCTCTCAATAATATCCAAGTCCAAAGACGTCAATTCTTCTAACAGAGATCCAGAAATGCCAACTTCAAATATTTTGCTTATATGCAGGAGAGCACACACACTCTGCATGAAATTGAATTCTCAAATCTCTGCATGAAATTGAATTCTCAAATCTGGGTAAAGCATACTAATGGGGACTAATAAAGCAAGCAATAATCTAGATTTAGAAGCAACAAGTTTCCCCCAAAGGGGAAACCGGAAACAAGAATAACACTCCTATCTAATTTGATGTGCTAGTTTGAGGTCAAAGAAGTAGACCTTGGAACATGCGATTTGGGATCATGATTTCAAATCAATGTTTTAATTGTAAAACTTGATATTTTGTAAAAAAGGACCCATCCTTTTAAATTTTGCCAAAAGACTCATGCTCAGCGTAAAGAGATTGTATGAACCATGTGAAAGAATTATATTAAAGAACAACTAGTTACTACTATTGTTGACTAGCAGATCTTAATAAAATTATGTGTATTTGAAAGTTTACATGGAGATATACAATTTATCAATTTGGTGCCATATAATATTCCGTTACATTGTTTATGAACTATGGTTTGCTCATTTGATAAGATTATATAAGAATGGGAGAAATTTTGATAGTTTTCACAACTTGTGGGGTTTTCATGTTTATCAGGAAAAAGTACAACTTAAGAAATCTAAATTGCATGTCCAAACATATCTTTAACTTCAAACCAATCTGATTTCAAACAACTTATGCAAATCATGATTTCATATCATGTCCAAACAGGGCCTACTTGTAATTGTATTAAGTACATCTAAAATAATCGGTGATAAAATGCTTGGCGAGTATAATGCTCAAACTCAGGTAGATGATGAAGGGTAACAAACATGCAATACTACTTTTCTTGTTTAAACAAAAAACTAAAATGGAACTTTAGACATGGCACTCCCATGACCCAGCATGCATCTATGTGTGTTCCTAAATATTGTACTACTTTAGCTCAAATGGCATGTAACTATAAACTTCAAATACTTTAAAGTAGAAATCTTGATGGATGAGAACATATCTACCTTCAGAAAAGCTGACCAGTCTGCACTTGTAGATATAGAACTTGGAGAGTTGAATTTCTGCAGAAGCAAGGAAAGGAGGAAAAAAATAAGAAACAAGAAGAAAAGAGAATGAAAGCTAATAATAATACAATGCTTTCAAACTCATTACAAATAGAGTACAACTTGCATCAAACAGAAAATCAATTTCTATTCAGGCTTGAGGCATCTATAAAAAAAACAAAATCTTATATGCACACACAAATTTAAGAAATAGATTGTGGTTTAGTTTGATATACTTTTATACATTTGGAATAAGAAAATAGTTCAAAATTTGAACAAACTGTAGAAGGTTTTGTCCCCTTATGAATTCCATCCTCTTACTTATTCTGAAAGACTGTTTCTTTGACAGACACTATAAGAAAACACAATGACAAAACTTGAAAAATAAGTATAAGGAAGAGAAAAAGACAAAGGAAACTGCACCTTGAGAATGCGGGGAATATCTTTTACAGACTTCAGTGTTTCACGTAAAGAGACCGAAATTTCTTCAGCAGACAGGAAGAAAGATATCTTCAGAAGTCATGGGAAAAAAAATCATTTTCATGTGTCTTATGAATATAAAATCAATTTCACATGAAGTCACAATGTTTCATGGTTATGGGTGTTTCAAGTTTTGAGAGTACTCCAACAAAAAATATAACCCTCTTCTATTCAAATCCTGAATTTGATGTAAAAAAAACTTTTCAGCTGCAGTACTGTAAATGGTCAAAGTTTCCATGTCAAAAAGTTTGAAGGATACAGTATCAAGACGCCGATTCAGGTTATCAAGATCCAATATAGGCCTCAGAAACCAGTTCCTGGTGAAAGAGGAACTATTAGACCAGAAGGCATCAAGTTCACTTTATCTTAGTAGAAACCACATCAAACTGTTTCAAACAAAACTAACCTCAAGAGACGTCTACCCATTGGGGTTACACACTGAGAAAAGTAAGCAAATATTAGTCCAATGTTATTTCACAGCTTCTTAAGAACCACCAAAAGCAAATGGCTACAGATTTAGAACTGCCATCATCCTCAAACCTTATTCATCATCCCAAATACAGAGAACCTGCATAATATTTTTGATTAGTCAAAACTTCCATGGTTGACTAAACATAGAGAGTGTGGTGCATCATTAACCCTTCTTTTGCTCTGCCTATTCCCATATGGCTCGGATGCTTGTCTATTTGGAATATTTGTAATGCTTCATGAGCAGCTGAATCAACATTGAGAAATTTGTCCCTTAATGTGATAGTCAAGGAACACATCATTGCACAAATTTTATCCCCGATGCAAAACAGAGATATACGAATGAGGAGAGAAATTAATTAAAAAAGATAAGTCATTCCAGAAAACTTATAACTTAGAAGATACAGAGAAATTTCGCAAATGCAGTCAATTGCAATTGATGCGCTCCCACATTCATTTTGTTCAAGGGTGTCTATGATCCGCTCATTTTCTAGCACAGCTAACAGGCCCCCACTTGCACGAACTTGAGCATCACTGCTGACATCCATCATAGAACTTAGCTGCAATTTGGAAAGAGACAAATCTTTAGACTAACATTTGTTGAAACAGAGATGTAACCTCCTAAGAGACCAAACAACAAGAATAAAGTAAGCAATTGAACCATCATTCATTGTTTGCTAGCATATTTTATGCATAGTTAATTTCTTTTTATTAAAGGTTTATGCCTAACTAAAGTAAAAGATATTGCATCAGAAAAAACATATCCTAAACACTCGCAAACCTGAATAACCTAGATATCAGGCATGAGTTTCCAACCATGAGATCGAGCAACTAAACTACCGGTGATTTGCAGTTAAAGAAGATGAGAAAATGCTACTGAAGCAAAACTGAAAACAAGGATATCAGCTAAGTGGAAGTAAAGCATGTTTCTTAACACTGTATATTAATAGTTTTGTACTTGAAAGCAATTATTGGGATAATATTAGAAACGAAGGAGTTTCTATAGTGATAATCTAAGACGAAGGATATTGGTGTAGTCTACTTGTCATGGGCATAGAAATTTGCCAAGATAAACCCCATAGAGTTTTAGGTCCAAATGAAGTCAAGTGTTAGTTTTGATTCCACTGCAGTTCCTGATATTCTTTTTCCAAAGTATCAGTTCACAATATAATTTACTATTTCCAGTTAATGATTAGTTAAACTTCTAACTGCATTCAACATCTGTATAAAACACTCCTACAGTATACTATAAAATAAACTTTTATTTTTGAGAAATCATTCAAGATAGTAGAACGACAATGAAGGGTGACGTTCGTTACCATTTTCAAAAAAATAGTAGAACGACAATGAAGATGTTACTCATAGGATTAAAGTTGTATTGTTGAAATGGAGAAATTCCATCGGAGTGTTATGTGATAGAAGGACGCCTACCAAAGTGAAAGGTAAGTTCTATAGAGCAGCTATAAGACAAGCAATGTTAGATGGTAGTGAATGATGGGATGCTAAAGTCCAACATATCCACAAGATAAGTGTTGCAGAGATGAAATGTTAAGATGCATGTACGGTCATACCAAATTTCATAAGATTAAAAATGACCACATTCACTAGAAGTTAAAAGTAGGACGTATTGTGGATAAAATGCAAGAAGATTCCCTGAGATGATTTGGACATGTTCTGCATCAGACCTAGAGATGCACCAGTCTATTGGTGTGAAATTATGATTAGTGTGAAGGGTGTTCAAAGGGGTTAGGGTAGACCTAAAATCACATGGAAGGGAGTTGTCTCGAAAGACCTGCAGATGCTTGGCATCAATACAGACTTAGCTAAAGATAGGCACAATGGAAGAAAAATATCAATATAAGTGCTTGCTACTAGTTGAGGATAGGTTTTAGACTTGATAAAGAACTTCTACTATTACTATTATTATTATTATTTAACTTATTTATCAGCTTTATTTTATTTAGTATAAAGATGATGTGAATGGGCTTGAATGAAAGTGGGGACTCATATAGCCAACCCCAACTTGTTTAGGACTGAGGCTTTGTTGTTGTTACTGTTATATTTTACTGCATTAACAATCAGGAAGAAAATCTCATTGCACATGCATGCAAGTATTGAAGTTGTTAAGTATTAAAGCATCCGAAGTCGGCTTAGATAAAAGTATGTCGTAAGATAAGATTGTTAATGTAACTTGTTCTTCATACTTCACAGAACCTCATCCACAACGCAGTTCAAATCATAATATTTGTGAATTGTATAATTCCCTCACCATGGAGCCAATAACTCCAGATTATATTGTGAAGTTCTACCAGATCAGCAAAAAACTAATTGGAAGTACATCTAGTAATATTAGCTAGCTGAGAACAGATGAGTAAATTGGGAGCATTTGTGTACCAAGGTTCTTACACGAGTGTAAATCAACAATTTGAAAAAATGAAAATATTTAAGATTTGACAGGTGATTCTAGCAATCCCAATAATCAACAGAATTTTCTTACAATCCAATGAACCCATGTCATTTTAATCCATGTATCAATGGCAACAAAACAACTGTATTGTCAAAGAAGAGATGATTTCCTACAGTTTTTATCAGATAGCAAGGACACTAATGCATATGCTGAAGATAAAGATGCTTTCTGATAAGTATTCTCCAAGGGAGAATTCTTCGCTTGTCTTCGATGTTATTTTTATTTTTGGTTAAAAACTTCTAACTTAAACAAAAGCTGTAATTGGTAAATGATGACATGGCTCTGGAAATCCATATGACCATCCTGCTTATATACAAATCATGTTTCCTCTGAGAGCTGCCTTCTCCTTTTATTTCTCTTTCTGAAGCATGTATTCTTTAGAAGGGGAGATTTTGGGCAATGACAGCCAAGTCAGTGTTTCCAAACATCACAGACGAAGTCAACAACAATAAAAGAAGGTAGAGATTACTATGTTTACTCATTCTCTCTCGCTCTTAATCATTCTAGTAAATACCGTTCTTCTACAAATGCTCTTGTCAAATATGGATCTGAAAGTACCATTGTGAATGTGTTAGTACGCACCTTTCTTTACAAGTGTAATGAGTTACTATGCACCTAACCACTCCCATTGCATTGGAAGTCTCAATCAAATCTTATCCCAACTTTGCTAAAAGATAGACTGGAGAATCCACATTGCATGATCATTCACTTGAAGAAGCTATAATATTTATATGTATGTGTGTTCTTAAGTACTATTCTCAGTTGTAACTGTTACAGATTGCACAGGAGATGTTGTTGTCTCAGGAAGTTCTCAAACCAAGGTGGTAACCATAGGACACCATATTTGGCAGAAACAACAATATAGCACCTAGTGTAATCACTCTCTGTGTCAACAAGAAGAAACATGTATTCAGAGAATATAAAGATGCATAGAATTAAGGCAGTAACCCGTTTGACTCACAAAAGCAGTTCTCTCTTTTATGTTCAAACCATCATCCATCCCTGTGACTTGAAGGTACATCAATCTGTGATCCAAAAACAGCCTCCATGGTAAAATTACTCCAAAAAAAAAAAAAAACACAGAGAAACAGGTCAATCCATCAAATCACAATGTCAACCTATAAGTTGATGAAGCAAATTAGAAAAGATAAATATGGTGTGCATTGATTCCCTCTACCATGGTAATAATCTACCTATAGAACTCCATATGCAAGAGAAAACACTTCAATCCTAAGGCTGCACCTCCCCTATGAAAAAATAGGAATCCTACATTCTGAAATTACCCACTACCGAATATATTCCTAAGGTACTTTACTGTCCAATGAACAACTGAAAGGAGCACTGAGATAGTTTGTGTCACGTAGTAGTTATGTCAGCCAATAGAAACATTTACAATGACATCCGAATCTCATATGATTTACCAGATAGCTACTGCTTTTGATGCACCAAGGACTTCCCATGCCAGAACTATATTCAACTAGGACAAGCAAACAAAAAGACTGGGAAATACCTTATAAAAAAAAAAGACTGGGAAATAAAGAAAAATGAAATCCATGGCAATATTCTTCCACTGTTTCATACCTGTGCCATGCTTGTTCATGGCTGAATAATGAACTTTTCACAAGCTTTACAGAAGGAGCATCACTTGTACCATCTGTGTCACATCAGAGAGTAGATAATGCTTCCACAAATAGAAGGATCAACATGCCAATAATAATCTTAACACATACCACTTCTCTGTAAGGCTGCCAAAAATGATTCCTCACTTTTAGTACTGGTATAGATTGTTCCAGGTTTAGCCTGATATTTCACTGAAAGAGAATCCAACTTTCAGTGAACGTCATATAAAATGCATAAGACAAGAAGTCAAGTTTACTTTAGAGAAGTTTCTCTTGAATATTTTGTGGATGCTTTAATGCCCTTCCTCAAGAATGTTAAATAAGAGTTCATACCCATATCAACCAAGGAAAAATCATGACTTCCATCTTCATAGATTTCCAGCACATGGAGTTGGCGTGCATTGGCATCATAATAGGAAACTCCAATCCTTGAAGAATAGTTTAATTATTAGTCAAATACTAATTCAACATTCGACTCGATTTCCCTTTTACTTTTACTTAAATATCAATGTACAATCCAATTATTTCAGATTGAGTCTTGTTTTTAAAGATATATATATATATATATATATATATAACATATGAAGATGGTATATATCGTTATTATCGTAGTTTCTCTCCCTTAAGTCCATTCATTCAAGAAGGTCCCAAAGCAACTGCCGACATTCTAACAGAAACGCAAACGTCACCAATCACCTGTGTCCGTGCATAACACATGCCATATAAACCTGCATTATAAGCCACAATGGAAAAAGTTATATACGTCTGGTCACTTGTAATTATATATCAATTAGATTGAATGTAAGAAAGAGAACTGGGATTTTTCAAGTAAAGCTTCAAGAAGTGAAATAGCAAGCATCGATGTTGTTGCTCCAAAACACAATAAGCATAATTCTTGTGAACATCAAGTAAATCATTACCACCATGCAAAGACTTGAAAATGAATAGACAGAAGACAATGAGTTTCAACTTTCCAGAGTGGTAAACAAAAAGTTACATCCTATCCATTAAATTATCATCTAAAACAGAGAAACTTCTCAGTTATCAATCGAACAGGCAATGGAAGTAAAACTTATCGTGCTATTCGTGACCAGAATTTTCAAATGCTTTGGTTTATTTAGCAATGTAAAATTGGACAATCCACGGGGCTAAATTTCTCAGACATTAAACTAACATATATCATGAACTTATAATAAATCCTCATTTGTTGATTCAAACAACATTTAATTATTTAACTCTATCAAGTTCTCAATAAACACACACAAAAACAATCTTTAGTAATTAGGACTAATCCAATATCTGCTTCCTCAAGCAGATTTCTGTATCTACTCGCTGAACAGAAGCTCACTTACATAATGCAATCTAGTTTCAGTACACTAATCAGGTAGTTGACGACTAATTTTAATTGGCTTATCCGAGTACCCTATCCACAACACCAAACGGATTACAAATTTGTCTTAAATATGTATTAAACATAGATGCTCAAAAGTCAAATACATTCTGCTTTCTGCAAAGCAATTTTCACAGGTTATGAACTCCAAACAAGCTTGTACTTACCGTGGACTCTTCCTCTTCTGCCAATTCAGGTACAGATGATCTTATCTGCGATTGCTCGTTACCATCTTCTCACATGACAGTTTAAAAACACAAAAACAAATTACATGAAAGAAAACTTTTGCTGTAGAATAATACATCAAAAATGCACATAGATAACTTAATTGTGAGAGTGCAAGTGTAGTAGATGATTATTTGGTACCTCGATCATGTGCAAACGACGCCTCCATTTGTGGCATCTATAGTACGTAGGGTTAAGCAGGAAAGCGAGTAAAATGCAGAAGCGAAATTTCACTTGGAAGAGAGAAGCTGAGGACAAATGGTAGTGAGGGAGAGGAAATGGCGGGAATGCGTAAATCGGAGGGGTTTGTGACTATCATGGACTTGGGATTTGAATTTATAGAGAAAAGGCGAATAAATCCAATTGGTACTGACTACTGACTATACCGGGTACACTGGCACTCCATGATTACTCCCTTCAAGCGGGCCGTTTATGGTTCAGTTTGGGTGGTTTTGAACTAAAATCAAAATCAAATTAATTTAGTGGGTTTTTTAATTATCAAAAAACAAATCAAATTATATATAAATGCTATAATACATTCGTGTGTTTAGTGGTGGCAATGGGGCGGTGTGGAGTGAATTGAGTTTAACCCGTAAAAATTTTAATTTGTCCCATATAACAATTTTTTTTCATTTTCAACAGCTCGCATAGATTCATCTGCATAATTTTTTAATATTTTTTTAGTTAATTTTGATACTAAAATAAATTCATTTTTTTCACTAAGTTATATTAGTTTAATGGATTATGACTTGAAATTTATTTTTTAAAGGTCAATTAGGAAACGTGTAAGAAATTGTATTATTTTTTATTCAACAGTTTTCATTTACTATCTTGAATATTTTAGTAGCTTTAAAGAAATTATCTTAATAAATAATTTTTTTATTAAACTTGTAAAATGTAAAAAGTTAAAATTAAGTTAAAATCCACATAAAAACACATATACCCGCAACCCGCTTTGTCAGCATTAATTTCAAAAAACACTGCCTCGTATCCCTCCACCCCCGCACAACCTTAAATTTCGTCCCGCATAGCCTTAAACTAACCCTATCCTGCATCCGCCCCACCCCATTGTCATCCCTACATGTGTTATTTAATTCCGCTTCAATTGTCATTCATGTCCTTCAAATCTAGGTGTATACGAGTAGAAACTTAAATTTATATGAAGTTGAACAAGAAAATATATGAATTCTACGTGACACAATACACGTAGGATGCCACGTAGGACACAAATGCTTAGATAGGACATCATATAGGATGTATGTGTCTATTTGTTTAATTTTATACAAGTTTAAGTGTCCATTTGTACACATTCAAAGTTGGAGAGAATAGATGTTAGGGAGCTCTGTACCCCTGATGAGTCCACGATTTGGACTCATTTAGGGCTTATTTTAATAGATTTAGTATCCTCAAATGTTTATTTGGTGTCAATAACTAATGTAAATTCTTGATTTTCAGGTATTTGGGTTGAGAAACAAAGCATGAACACTAATGAGCAAAAAGGAACAAGGCAGCCAAAAGAACGAAGAAAAAAAGGTCGGATGATCGCTTAACCCATTGGGCGAGTCGCCGAATGGCCATGATCTCGCCTAAAGTTCCAGCGTGTCAAGCTCTGAAGGATAAAATCAAGTCGGCGATAGAAAGGAATAGTTAGTGAGTCGCCGACCGAATAGAGCTACTAGTAAGATAAGCAAAGGCAGTTGAGAGTGGAAGGAGTTAACCTCTCAGCCTCAAGGTGAAAAAATATAACAACTGACAAGGAGTAGCTATATAGGTACTAGTTAGGGTGCCAATCTAGTATAGCACTGCTAACAGGACGGTCAGTCAATAACGAAAGCAAAACTTCTCACATCTCTATGACTCTTTGTTCTCATGACCTCAAAATGATTGACTACATTCAATATAAAGGAGAAAAAAAGATTTATCCCCTTATTTTTTGCGATGCAGTGCTAGATCGTCCAAAGTTACAAAACTTGAAGATGCTGAAGGTCAAAGCAAAAAGGCGATGGAATTGACCAAAAGGCGGATCGCCGAGTGGATCAGCGATCCCGACTTATTGCGCCGAATGGTCCTTCGCAACATTATTTTGGAAACTATAAATACATTTTTAAATTCTTAGTTTAGTATCAGTTTTCATAGTATCTAATTTTTATCAATCAAGTTTTAGAATTCTGAGTTGGGAGACAATATTTTTCCTTAGCTTTGAAGAATTGAAGTTTTCCATTTTCGAGAAATTGGAAGTGGTCTTTGAGATTCTTCAACCTTGACCTTTGTAAAGACGAAATTAATCTTACACAGTTGATGGAAACACAATTTGATAATAATTTTTATCTTTTTATGATGTCTAGCTAAAATCCCAATTCTTGGGGTGTGATTATGTGATTATGGGTTGATGTAGCTGATGGGTATCGTTAATTGATAGTTTAAATGTTGTTTAAAAGTGATTTCATTCAGTAATTGTGGTTTAATTTAAAGGGTTGTAGTTGCAAATGCAACTCTACCTTCGTATTTTTGGCTTGCTCGAGAGAGAGGTTTTAAAACCAAGGCTACTGATTTGATGGTCTGTGGGTATTGGGTTGTCATGGGTTTAGCTCGAGAGAGTGAATCTTAAAACCTTTTCTACACATTCAGCTCGAGAGAGTGAATGGACTAAAGCATAGGTTGTTCTTAATTGCTGCTTATTAGTGTTCGAGAGAAACCAATTTGATTTGGGGTAAATTGTTCAAGAGAAAGTTTTTTTTTTCCACTAAAGTCTAGCTTATTCAGTGATTTACAGCTATTTACTATCAGTTGCAATTATCCATTTGTCTACTTTAGCTTATAATCCAATCACATCCAAAGAATCTGTCTATTTTACTTGTTAATTAGTGGTATTTGTTGTTGTCGCATCTGTTAATTACAATCAAAACCCCCATATTTGACACTTGTGTCACCCTACATTTGAAATATGTTTTTATTCGTAAATATTTTTACCTATGATTGACTTGAACATATTTGTACTTGGCTTTTGAATCTTAAGCACGTACCACTCCATGTGGGATTCGACCCTAACTTACTTAGTTGGGTTATATTACTGACTAACGATCGTTGGCACTTAGTATTGGAAGAAGTGTCCTGATACGTGAAATCAAAATGGCGCCGCTGTCGGGGAGTGGTGTTGTTTAAGATTCTTTAGTTAAGTTGAATTTTGTTCTTGTTAGTAATAGTTGAACTTACTTACTTTTAGTTTTGGTTTGTATATTGCTCTTTTGAGTAGAAAAGTGGAGCATATCTAGTAGCAACAGTGACCCAATGGACCACCCTCTTTTGAGATTGACGAGTCTTAGGGATAACATCCTAAATTTCAGACAATTGGAGGGTGAATCCATTTATGAGTTGTGGCAAAGATTTAAGACCCTATTGCTTCAGTGCCCGACTCATAGGATTCTAGATAACATGCTATTGGACTATCTCTATCGGGGCCTTGGCCCCGAAAATAGAATAGTGGCTGACCAAAATCCAGGTAGTCTCATCCAACTACCATATCCTAAAGCAGCCCAACTCCTTGATAACATGGCCAAGACCAACAAGGAGAAAGGAAAAGACCAAGAATTGGCCTCATTGTTAACTTAGCTGGATGTCTTGGCCAAGAAAGTCATGGAATAAGAAGTAGTGTCCAAGATGAAGGACAGGTACATCCCCCCTCACAAGTGTTGAAAGATGAAAAAACAAGAAGGTGGGGCAAACTGAAGAGGTCCTATTACTCATTCTACACAAAGTCGAAAAGCACGACAGAGTGTGGGAGGAGTTAAGAGTGAATGTCTTGATGCTGAACTAGATGACAGCCTCTCATTCCATGCTCATTCAGCTACTAGGGTCCCAAATGGACCAAGTGTTGTCTCACCTCCCAGAGCCAGAAGAGGGGTTGCCTTATGAAAATGAGGCAAACCCCAATAATGAAACTTAAGTAGGGGCTTGCGTCGTGCCACGACGTTAACTGAGGCGCTTCTTGGGAGGCAACCCAAGTGTTTATCACTTTATTTTTGTTTTAGAAATAATGGTATGTTGATTTTGCAGGTTGAAGTGTGGAAGGTGTTTGAAAAGTGTAGGTTGACGAGCTGATAGTCCAGTTAGTGACTCGCCGACCTCCACCGAAGAGGTCAGCGAGCCCGACTTGGACCGCCGTTGGACTCAAGACAATTTTAAATAGGAGTCTGTAAAACTTGGCGAGCCCAAGAGCAACTTGGCGAATCACCGACTAGGTCAGCGATCACGATTTAGTCCACCGTTTGGACCCCCACATTAACTGGAGGTCCTGTAAAACTCAGCGAGGTAAGTACCCACTCGGCGTGTCGGCAATCAAGACTAATGTCGTTGAATGGTCGAGAACTGGACAATTTTTAAAGGCCAAAGGTTTAAACTTTCAAACTCTTTCACTTTCCCTCACTTTTGAACTTCTCAAACTCACACCCGCACTTTAGTATCCAATATTTTTTGCATTTTTACCACATTTTAGTCGTTAGATTTGTGTTCGGAGTGGATTACTTTGCTGCCTAGCATTTCAATTTGTTTATTCGGCATCCAAGGTTGGTTTTTCGAAACCCAAATTTATTCTTAGTAATTTATACTCTTATGAAATTGATTTTGTCTTAGTGCGGTGTGTTGGGCCTCTCTGATCATAATTATGTTTGTGTGTGCCTTTGTTAATTTGATTATCGTGTCTTAAATGCCTTTAATGTTAAATTCCTGAGTTTTTGTGCCTTAAAATTGGTTAAAAATTATGGGGTTGTGCTTGCATGTTGTTGGGTTTAGTCGGGTGAAGTCTAAGTATCCCGCATTTGTGCCAAATGATGTATTTTGCCCAATGATAGAGCAGTTGACATCATTCTTAAGGGAAAAAGTCATCAAATGGCCAAATTTGGCCAAATTGAGAGAAGTTTGAGTATCCCGGGGGCATAGGAGTAATGGGTCTTAGTTTAATTTGATGGGTGCATGTTTTGATTTTGTTTTTGGGGGTTGCGGGGTTGAATTTGAGAAGATGGGTTAAAAGTAGGCACGTTGGGTCGTTTGGTGAGCTAGGTCGAGCTCGCCGAACCACTCGACAGTTTACCGAAGTTCCCCATATCACATTTAGTTTCATGCTAAATGTGAAGTTTGGTTCTGTAACTTACGACGAGAAGCCTGAGGTCGCCGAAGGCAATCGGCGACTCGCCGAAGGCACTCGGCGACTCGCTGAAAGTCCTCTTTAATCACCCTTTGTCTGCACCCCTAACCCATAATTGCACAGTAACTTTTGACGGGCTAGATATTGCTTGCCGAATGCTATCGGCGATTCGCTGAAAGGCCTTCCCATTGATGACATGCCAAAAATTTCTGAGATTTTTGAGCCAATCCTTTCGGCGAGCCCGATCTAGCTCGCCAAAGAGATTCGGCGAGTCTGTCTGCAACTATTTTTCTATGCTTTTGATTGAACTGTTTCTAACTTTTCCTGATGTTTTGTAGATATAGAAAGGACAAATCTTGACATGTCGCCCCGAAAAAAGGCACAAGAAATTACTATAAACGAAGGAGGAACTAACCTCCCAAGAAGGGAAGGCAAGAGCCTCCAACGGGAGGACAGAGCAAAGGCAAGAGGCCCACATCTAAAAGAGTGTCTGCTGACTCCCGTGCTGCTGTATCTGAGCCTAAGTATGATCAACCCTTAAAGTTCCGACAGTCTGAGATCCATGCTAGATCTCACCCTAACTCAACTAGAGTCCCTCCAGTTTCCACCACAACAAATTTAGTGCCAACTTCGGCACCTCCTGTGGCTCCCGTGCCACCAGTCGTCCCTCATCCCAGGCTTTTCAAAAAGTTAAAAGGTGATGGATTGCGAACTATTCTCGAGGAGAAGTTGTTGTCCATAGAAGGCCTAGAGGGAAGATACTTCAGTGTGAGGGAGATATTACAGTGGCATAAATTTTAGATTTTCACCAGGCCCCGAGGCCCCTATATTCCTTCATGGGTCCGAGAGTTCTATACAGCATATGGTGACTTTGTTCCGATGAGCAAGAAGAAAGCCATCGAGTTCAGACCGGTTAAGTCGGTCATGGTTCGAGGTGTGGAAGTTGGATGCTGCAGCAATATCTTAAACGTTGTCCTTGAGAGAGCCACAGGATTCGAGCATGATTATGAGGGCTTGGTGATAGCTCAGTCCCTAGATGACTTAAAGGGTTGGCTTGCCCCCATTCTTTCTGATGTTATCCCGAGGTGGATAAAGGCGGGAATCCAGATTGAGAAGAAGAATTTGAATGTATCTAATTTTTATCAATCAAGTTTTAGAATTCTGAGTTGGGAGACAATATTTTTCCTTAGCTTTGAAAAATTGAAGCTTTCCATTTTCGAGAAATTGGAAGTGGGTCTTTGAGATTCTTTAACCTTGACCTTTGTAAAGACGAAATTAATCTTACTAGTTGATGGAAACACAATTTGGTAATGATTTTTATCTTTTTATGATGTCTAGCTAAAACCCCAATTCTTGGGGTGTGATTATGGGTTGATGTAGCTGTTGGGTATCGTTAATTGATAGTTTAAATGTTGTTTAAAAGTGATTTCATTCAATAATTGTGGTTTAATTTAAAGGGTTGTAGTTGCAAATGCAACTCTACCTTCGTGTTTTTGGCTTGCTCGAGAGAGAGTTTTTAAAACCAAGGTTACTGATTTGATGGTTTGTGGGTATTGGGTTGTCATGGGTTCAACTCGAAAGAGTGAATCCTAAACCCTTTTCCACACATTTAGCTCTAGAGAGTGAATAAACTAAAGCGTAGGTTGTTCTTAATTACTGCTTATTGGTGTTCGAGAGAAACCAATTTGATTTGGGGTAAATTGTTCGAGAGAAAGTTTATCCCCACTAAAGTCTAGCTTATTCAGTGATTTACAGCTATTTACTATCATTTGCAATTATCCATTTGTCTACTTTAGCTTATAATCCAATCACATCCCAAGAATCCATCTTTTTTACTTGTTAATTAGTGGTATTTGCTGTTGTCGTATCTGTTAATTACAATCAAAACCCCCATATTTGACACTTGTGTCACCCTATATTTGAAATATGTTTTTATTCGTAAATATTTTTACCTATGATTGACTTGAACATGTTTGTACTTGGCTCTTGAATCTTAAGCATGTACCACTCCATGTGGGATTCGACCCCAACTTACTTAGTTGGGTTATATTATTGACTAACAATCGTTGACACTTAGTATTGGAAGAAGTGTCCTGATACGTGAAATCAACCCCCAATGTGGTAAATCTGAAAAAGGACTTATCACCCCAGTTTGAATTTAGTTGAGCTTTCATGCAAATATCAGATATTGAATGGAAAATTTAAAAAAAAAAAACACTTTATGTATTATGGTATGTAAATTCATATCCACAGATTTTGGTTAGGTTTCTATGAAATATAATGATATTCCGCTATTTTATTTTAATCTTCCTACAATTAAAAAAAACTTTTCAACTTATAAACTGATATTAACCTTTTACACTACTCTTCGAATTTATATGCATTTCATTCAATTGAATAAACAAACCTTTAGAATTTTTTTAACATGATTATCAATTTTGAAAGATCAAAATATAATATTAGTAGAAAAATATAAAAGATGAATGAGAAATATGAAGTGAATAAGAACACATATTTATTGATGAAGAAGAGGCATCCTTCACATGAAAAGTTAAGAAGTAATAAAAAGAATTATAGCTCGTTTATTTGTGAGCAAACTACCTTAGAGTATTTGTTATGTAATTTAGAGTGTATTAGGCGAAGTTAATAGTAGGAGTTGATAGTTCACCCATTTGTGGGCGAAGAATCCCTTTTGATATGTAATTTTAGGAGAAGTTTCTTTTGATATGTGATGCCCTAAAAAATGTCGGCCAAATCCATTGGTGGCCCCCTAAACTTGGCACAATTTTTCACTTAGACACCTCAACTGAAGCATTTTCATTTTAAACACCTAACGTAGGGTCCCTATGTAAACTTAAACACTTTTTGCACAGACTTCTGTTGACCATAAGCGCGTGCAAGACAAACCGGTCTACGTGGAGTAAATGATCAATTATTTGATGCCAACTTTTAAACCTCTTTACACGTAGTTCTCTTCCAAACTAAAGGAAAAATGGAACCATTTTGCTGATTTCAAACAAAGAAAAGGGTCTAAACTCTCTCTCTTCTTTGATGAAAACCCTAGGTAAATCTCCCTCTCTTCACATGTATTTCTTTGTTTTTCCTTCAATTCGATGTTAGTAATAACCATTGTTGTATTTTATGTCGCTATTTTTCAGGTTTAAGGTTGTATTGACGAGGTATCGGCTGTGTGACATTAGAGAAATTGAAGAAATTGAAGGTAATGGTGTATTTTCTTTTCTACCTGTGTTTTTGTTTTCTTCAATAAGGTGTATATTGTTGTTGATTCCGCTTTCTTTATTTTCATTTTTAATATAGGTTTTGGCTGGTAAAGTAAGGGGTTTTTTGGGTATTTCTTTTTGTTGGGGGTATTCTTTTTGAGATATGGACATCTATATTTTAACTTGTTTTCATGATTGGGGGGGGGGGGGGGTGTTGTTGGAAACCCTAACCTTACTTACCAACGAAAAGTAGATGTATTTGGTGTTGGCATAGATAAAGATCATTTTAGTCTTGTCGAGTTTCTTTCTTACGCTAAAGACTTTGGGTAGACAAATGTGAAGGGATTTTACTGTGAAGATAACAATGAATTAGTTCAAGTTACTTCTGATACTCAATTGTTAGAATTTGTGAAAGACTTGGTATATGGTGATGAGCTTCATGTGTATGTGGTCCATGAAATTGATGACTTGGAAGAATTGCCTGCTCTAACTGGTCTTTTACCATGGTCTGGTCCTATTGATGAATTTGTGGGTATAAATACTGAGGGAACTGTGGAGAATGATTTAGATTTGAATGGAGTTGATACAGAACTGCCTGGAGGTGATACAAATTAGAATGAAGCTGAATCATAACTGCCTAGTAATGACACAAATGTAGATACTATTCCAGATGAAGATGATTCAGATATTGATGAAGAATTGAGATCCCTTAGGGCTGAAAGGAGAAACAAAAGAAATCCTAATCTTAAGAAGAAGAAAACAACTGAAGAAGTACCAATAGGTGAGGCTGGTGTGGATAGAGGTTTTGAAGATATTGGAATAAATAAGAAAGATAGATATGTTGGCAGATTGGGAGGAGATGAGAAGTATATTGATAGCTCAGAATGTGATAGTGATGATAGCACTGATATGCTAGATACAGAAGCTGCTGGAGGTGTTGATCTACCAGGCAGAAGAAAGAGCAAAAAGGTCAGGTATGATGATAAATGTACTATTGCTATTTTTGAACTTGGAATGATTTTTGAGAATGCTAAGGAATTTAGAAAGGCTTTGGCAAAGTATGCTGCTGAAAAACATTATCAGATTAAGTTAAGGCCTAATGAAGCTCCTAGAGTGAGAGCTAAATGTAAATTCAAAGAAAAATGTAAATGGTTGTGCTATGGTGCAATTGATAGGGATTCTGGTAACTTTATGATTAAGAATTACTATCCTATACACAAGTGTTTACCATCAAATAAGAATAAAATGTGTACAACTAAGTTCCTAGAAAGTAGATTCAAAGATGAAATAACTAAACAACCATCTTTGAGGATTTGCAAAATACAAGAATTGTGCAGGGAGGAGTTAGGACTGCATGTGGGTAGAACAATTTGTTACAAGGCAAAGATGATGATTCTTAGAGAAAACATGGGTGACTGGAATATGGAATTTGCAAGGTTATGTGATTATGCTAAAGTCATAAAACAAACCAATCCTGGTAGTTCTATTTGGGTAAGGATGGATAGAGAAACTGTACCAAGAAAGAATTTGTTTGTGTACTTTTATGTATGCTTGGATGCATTGAAGAAAGGGTGGAAGGAAGGATGTAGAAGAATAATAGAATTTGATGGATGTTTCTTAAAGGGTGCTTGTAAAGGTGAACTTTTTGTAGCAGTTGGAAGAAATGGAAACAATCAGATATTTCCTATAGCCTGGGCAGTTGTGGACAAGGAGACTAAACATAGCTGGAGTTTCTTTATCAACTACTTGAAAGAGGACCTGCAGTTGGGTACTGGATAGGGTCTTACTGTAATGTCAGATATGCAGAAGGTAATTGTCTATTATTTTTATAGTTATAGATATGTAGAAATGTATTTTATTTCTTGAATTGTATTTTATTGTAGGGTCTTCAAGCAGCTGTTAGTGAACTGCTACCAAATGCTGAAGTTAGAATGTGTGTTAGACACATCTGGTCCAATTGGAGTAAAAGATGGAAGGGAGAGGAAAGGAGAAAACAATTCTGGAGATGTTCCAAGGCAACTTTTGAAGTGAAGTACAATGAGGAGCTTTACAAAATGAGCAGACTTGGTAAGGAAATTAATGATGATTTATTGCATTATCCACAAGTGTCATGGGTTAAAGCATTCTTTCAAGAGCATTCCAAATGTGATGCAGTTGAAAATAACATGTGTGAAACCTTTAACTCATGGATCTTATCATGTAGACACAAATCTATAATAACCATGTTGGAGGAAATTAGGAGAAAATTAATGACTAGAACTATGGATATGGTTAAGTTTGCTGACACCTGGATATATGATATTGCACCTATGGCTAGACTTATGTTGGAGGAGAATAAGGAAAAGGCTAGGGTATGCAAGGTGCTTTGGAATGCTGATGTTGGGGTTGAGATTGGAGAAGGGCAGTATAGGCATACAGTCAACTTGATTAATAGAGTTTGTAGCTGTAGAACTTGGCAATTGAGAGGCATTCCATGCCAACATGCTATTTCTGCTTTGTACCACATAGAACAGGAACCTGAACCACTTGTGGAGCATTGGTATAGGAAGGATACCTTCTTAAAGGCTTATAGTCATTTCATTCAACCAATTCCAAATATGAAGATGTGGCCCGAAACTAACAATTCAAGGATTGAGCCTCCTGAACCTAAGCAAATGCTTGGTGGACCTCCAAGAAATAGAAGAAAGAGTAAAGATGAACTAAGAAAGAAGTATGGAAAGATGTCCAAACAAGGGCTGAAAATTAGTTGTTCCAAGTGTAAACAACAAGGCCACAACAAGAAATATTGCAAGGTAAAATAATTTATTATTTGTTTGTGCCTTTTTTAAATTCTTGTTGAATGTAATGAACAAACTTTATGTTTGATATTTAGGTTGGTGTTCATACTTCACAACCAACTAGCCATAGTTCACAATCACAATTTACTGCTGGTCAAAGTTCACAAGGAAGTTGTCATCCTGAACCAGCAAGTTCCTACCAACCTGGACCAACAAGATTCAAGCAACCTGCATCAGCAACATCAAACAGTCATTGCTTCTTCAATAACAGTTTGTGGTGATACTAGTAGAGTTAAGAGGGCAAGGGAAATTGCTTCTTCAACAACAGTTTGTGGTGTTACCAATGGAGTTAAGAGGACAAGGGAAACTGCTTCTTCAACAACAGTTTGTGGTGATACCAGTAGAGTTAAGAGGGCAAGGGAAACTGCAAAAACAAGCCAACCACCACCATTTGTGGATACAAGTATTCCTGTTACAAGAGGTATAACCAGTCAACTACCTCCAAGGACAAGACAAACTGCTGGACAAAAAAAAGGAAGAGTTGCAACTGGAGAAGATTCTGCGAGAGGGGGACCAAAGAGGTCAATTAATGATAGATCAAGTAATGTTGGATATGGCATCTACACAAGTGCAAGTGGAACTCAAACACTAAACGTAAGTTTGTCACAAACTGTCTCTTAAATGAATGCAAGTTTATACCTATATTAATTTTAGTTTTTTCTTTAAAAAACAGTCTGGGACTTCAAGTCAAAGGATTCTACCAACATGTTCAAGTTATAAGGATGCAAGTTTAACAGGTATAGACCTTGGCTTTAAGCCTAGAGGCTTGAGATGGAAAAACAAGGATGCTGTCACCACTTCCCAATTGCAGCAAATGGCAAACAAAAAGAAGTAACACCAACTTAGAATAGGTTGATTTTGGGCCTTATTTTAGTGCTAGCTTTATTTTGGGGCCTTATTTTGGTATATTTTTTTGAAGGTTGTAGCCTTGAATGGTATGTAGCATAATGCTAACTTTGAGCTCATTATGGAGCATGCAATATTACTGTCTACGTTTTGTGTAATTTGGGTGTTACAAGGATAGTTTCTTCTTTTGGCTACCCACAGGGAGCCCCCAAGTTTCATGACTTGTGGTAGCATTAAGCTGGAATCTTTCCTGCCTTATAATCCCTGTGTAATATTACTCCTGCATTGAGATGGGGTTGCCTCATAATGAATTTTGAAATGAATTTTTTCTGTATATGAACTCATTGAATTTTAGAAACTAGATTAACCTTCAAACCTGTTTGGACTTCGAAACCATAGAACTTTTGACACTCGCTGCTCGTTATGAGGTTCACTTAAAATATAATCAGGTTATTTCTGGTCACATTACACTAAGATTAATCAAACCTAATTATGGTTTTCATAAACGGTTGATGCTTATGCTCAATTGCAAATATATTTCCAAGAAAGACCAACCAAAGCTAAATGAAAAATTAAAGAGAGTGGAAGTAAGTTGTAAGATGATTAATGACATGAGGAAAAGCATGTTTGTTTTTTTTCCGTGGCTACTTACATTACTACATATTTTTCAGGAAGGTGATCCAACATCAAAATTCTACTAGATCTAACACCAAATACAACATCAAAATACTACTAGACAGAACACCTCAAGAACACTAACAATTAGGCTTCAATTTCCATATTCCAAACATCAGCAACCCAATAGCAACGACACCAATAATAAATATATTTCTTGCTCGCTTTAATTTTTCATCAAAAGCATTGACTTTCTTCAACAATCCCCACATTACCCTGTTTGCTTGTGGAGGGTGTCGATCTTCATACCAAAGAAAATAGTCACGGCCACCCTTTTTCTATAAAAACCAATCAAAAATAATTAGACGCCAACAATTAATCATCTAATTGACTTAAAAAAAACAAGGGAAACAAAGAATTTTACCTTTGAAATTCTACAAGTAAAAAATATACGCCCTGGATTTAATTGGGTCCATGAAGTCTTTAATAGTGCTTCATTACCACACCTACAATATTGACCTTCATCCACAGATGCCATGGAAGAATTGGAGAAGCTTGACATTAAAGTATTAAAGGCCAATAACTAAAGAAAGGCAGAAGAAGAGAAAAATTGGAAAAGAAGAGAGAAAATTGGGGTTTTAATTAAGGTATAGTTGGAGAAAAAATAATATAATGGATGATGTGGAGTAATATTACCGTTTGGGATGCCATATCAGACCAAATTTTGATGTTTACGCGCCTTGAATAAGTGAAAATCACGCGACACTCAAGCTGTGCAAAAAGTGTTAAAGTGTCACACGGGGACCCTACGTTAGGTGCTTAAAATGAAAATGCTTCAGTTGAGGTGTCTAAGTGAAAAATATGCTAAGTTTAAGGGCCACCGATGGGTTCCCTCAAAAATGTCAATTTTGGGGTAGACTATCTTAGTACCTACACTTGAAAGATGCAAGATCTTCATAAATGATTTTGTATGAATGATATTTATGCAATAGTATTTATTTCAATCTCTACCGCTAGTCATCAAATAAAATTATTTGACATCATGTTAAAATGGGGCTATCATTTGCCCAGAGAAATTGTAAGATGTCGAAAAGCTAATAAGGATATACCTCAATCTAGTAATTAATCTTTTTCTAAAACATTGTGAAATATTTATGGTCTATAAATATTAAGAATAAATATAAATATTTTATTTGTAAATTTTAATAAGTGTTACTCGTTAATCATGTTGTGTCAAAAAGATTAACACGTATTTGTGATATTGATAACTTGTGGTATAGAAAGTAAAATTGTAGATCATATATATTTTTGAGTTAATATCTCAAAAGGTCACTCAATTTTGATAATTTATATTGCAAAGTGATTAAACTTTATTTTGTATCAATAAAATTACTCAACTTAAGAATTTATATCAATAAAATCATATAACTAAATTTATCATTAAAACTAATTGACATGACAATTTCAAATTCCCAACTGACAACTCTGCACTTCCAAAATGGTCTTAGCAGAGTTCTTAAGTTGTTCAATTTCTTCATCAACAAGATGCACATTCGTCACCCTAAAAACTTCATTTCTACCGAGCTTGTAGGCAAGCTCAAGAACACATCACCTCCATCAATGCCATAAAAGCCCTTTTCAAGAACCGAAACAGGGTGAATCCTTCGATAATCGCCAAGAATCGTACGAGCCAAGTTAGCAACAGTGTATCCAATTGCCCATAATTAGTGGTGGCATTTAGGCGGATTGAAAATGAGTCAATATAAAATGGGTAATAATTCAATCCGTTCATATTTGATATAGGTAAAAATGGATTGGTAACAAATGGGTTGGGTAAAATACTAGTTTACCCATATTTATCATATTTTCATGAGTAAATTGTACTTTACTTGAGAATTCAATATTTTAGTTCTTTTTTAGATGAAAAATATTGAAAATGCTTCATTTAGTTTTATTGTATCATAAAAGTAAAAAAAAAAAAAATTCTATAATTTTTCAATATAAAATAAATATATGTAATAACAAGGGGAAAATATTGTTAATTTCAAGGTGAATGAATTTTTCATATTAGGACTAAAACATGCTTAATGCACTTTAAGCAATGTCAATACTAATACATGATTTGCTTATTTTACACTATTACTTATTATCCAATATAAAATTAAACAAATAAAAAAATATAATTATAATTAACAAAAGAAATGTACATTTGAAATATATATTTTTGGAGAGCCAAAGACTTCACATTTTTAATTATAGAGAAAAATAATTAGTTCTATAGAAGAACATAAAAAGGAAGAGAAGTTACAATTCTTTTAGTGATATGATGAATTTTGAGTGAATAAAAGTTAAAAGCTTAACCCATTTAGTTAATTCATATTTTATCCATGTTTTTATGGGTTGAATATGAATATCAACACATATTCTATCCATATAAACAATTGTTCACCCAACTTATTAAAATATAAGTGAGTTGAGCAGGTTATCAAAATATGGGTTAATTCTGCCGGCACTACTGTGACGTATAACCTTCCACACTAGTCACTTCATATCACGAACTGTGGACAACTTCTAGAATATATCATATGATCGATATTGGATATCTGTTAAGCAGATATTTACATCTTACATTCTCTAGGGTCCGTTTGACCATGCGATATGGTATCATGATATGGAATTATGAGATGAAATTAAAATTTTGTTTGGACCTGCGATATGAAATTTTTGTGTTGTATATTTTCTCATAAACATAAAAATTTCATAAGTTGTAAAACTATTAAAATAACCCCAATTGTTTATTCAATCTAATCAAATAAATAAAAAATTATAAAATCGCATAATAAATTATTACAAACTATTTGTTCTCTACTTAAGTAATTGTTTCATCTAATTTTAATTTAATAAAAAAAAATTGAACATATATTATAGTGTACTAGTCTTTAATATAATCCTCCCACATAGTACGAACAATTTCCTCGCGTTGAACTTGCATTTCTCGATCATGTGACCGAGAAGATGAACCAACATTGTTACTTTGAGCCATTTGTTGGTCAATATTATCCGCAATTATATTTTCATGCTCATAGACCATAAATATTTCATCACTTTAACAATCGGTTGGTGTGAGTTAAAGTGACTATATGTTGGTGAAAATAATAAATTTTATGTCAATGAGAATAATAAATTTTAAAAAGCAGTGATGTGATTATAAATTTTATTTACATATGAAATAAATGATTCGTAGGTATAAATGTGGGGGTTATTTTAACAAAATATAAATTTGTGAATCAATTATTGTATTAAAATATCTCAAATCATGATATGGAATTCCCATATAATTCCATATCATGATTTTTGGAGAATATGAAATCACATCTCATGATATGAAATCATGAGATGGAATTAGCGTAAAATTGCATGTCCAAACGTTGATTCCATCTCACGATATCATATTGTGATATGGTATCGCATGGCCAAACGCCTACTTATTATATAAGAGGGATTTTGTGCTGAAGCAGGCATGTTTCTGTCGACGTGCATGCTTTAGCGTGTTTCGAAAAAAAGTTTAATTTTTTTTGTTCTTTAATTTAATTAGTGTATAATTTTTTTGAAATTGTAGAGTTCTTTTTAGCTATGACTTTTAGTTTTAAATTCAAGATTTCACCAGCTTCAGCGTGTTTCGAATTTTTTTTAAAAAGAATTACTTCTTCGATTAGTGCATAATTTTTTCGAAGTTATGGAATCCGTTTTAGTTATGACTTTTAGTTTTAAATTTATATTCTTTAGTTATTGCTTTATTATTTTGAATGTTGATAATATTTGTTTATATCTTGTAACTACATTGAGTAAAAAATAAATAGTCGATGACGAAAAATACTTTAATTATAGACATCTTAATGGACCTCTTTACAATAAATTTGCGCAAACAAAAAGTAATTAACCACTTAAATATCTAAAAATTCTATTAAATTTAATTAACTTTCTAAATTCTATCTATATCACATAAGTTAAAATGATAAAAATACTAAGATATTGGGCCCGTGCTAGCATGGGCACCTATATCTAGTTTAATAATACATGTTAAGTCAATAAGACAGATTATATATGTCAAAGCAGATATTTAGGGTGTGTTTGGTATGAAGGAAGACATTTTTCGAAAAATATTTTTCAATTTTCTCATGTTTGGTTGGGTTAAAAGTTTTGGAAAATATTTTCCAAATCAACTCATTTTCCTCAAATTTAAGGAAAATGACTTTCCTTCAAAAATTAAGGAAAACATTTTTCAAAACTCTCCTCCAACTTCAAATTACAATTTTTTTTAAAAAAAATTTAAAGCTTATTTTAAAAGAATATATTCAACTTCAATTTTTTACTTTTTCACCCCACCCTCACCCCCTACCCCCAGGCCCCTTCCACCTCCTAAAAAAATTATAGTTTGCTTTAAAAAATATTTTCAATTTTTATTTTTCACTCACCCCTACCCTCACCCCCCATCAGCCCCCTACTAGCCCCCCACCCCCCTCCAAAAAAAAAGAATTTTAAGTTTTTTTAAAAAAAATATTTTCAACTTCAATTTTTTTTCATCCCACCCTCACCACTACCCCCCGAGCCATTCCCCCTCCCCCCCCCCCCAAAAAAAATAAAAATTTAAAGTTTGTTTTTAAAAAATATTTCCAATTTCAAATTTTTATATTTTCACCCCACCTCAATCCTAACCGCGACCCCTCCCCCCCCCCCCCCCCCCCACAATCAGCCCCTGCCACCCCGCTCCAAAAAAAATAAGTTTGTTTTTTTAAAAATATTTTCAATTTCAATTTTTTAATTTTTACCCCATCTCACCCCTACTCCCCCCACCCTCCCAAAAAAAAAAGAAAATAAAAGATATTTTTGCAAAAATATTTTTTATTTATAAACCAAACACTAAAAAATATTTTTCGAAAAATATTTTCTGCTCAAAAATCTACTTATTTTCCAAGAAAAACATTTTCCATGGAAAACATTTTCTAGAAAAACATTCTCCTTCGTACCAAACACACCCTTATACATGACATTTTTGTATAATTACCTGACATTTTCGGAGGACTAATTAAAAAATGAAGTTTATAAATGTCTGCTTAATAAATATCATAAAAGCATTTGTTTCTCTAATTAAGTTTGTCCATATTTTTTTTAAAATGAGTTCTTTAATTTTATTTATCTGTGGGATCCTTGTTTACCTAGCATAAAACAATAATTTATTTTGTCATGTCAATTTTGTTTTAGTGATAAATTTAATTATGTGATTTTATTGATATAAAAGCTTAAGTTAAGTGATTTTATTGATATAAAATAACATTTAGTGACTTTACTAGATAAATTATCAAAGTTGAGTGACATTTTGAGGTATTAACTCTATTTTTTTAGATGTCCTTAAAAACTGTTGTTGTTAAGAATGTGTCCTATCAATTGGCCTAATGTAAAAAATACAATAGATTTTACTAAATGATGGAACGATAATTTTGTCAATGTTAATCAGTATTCCAATTCTATTAATCTTTTTAAGTGTTTCTGTTATATGACAAATTTGAAAGGGAAAAAAATCTTAATAAACTTTAATGGAATATTTGTGAACCAATAATAATATTATAAACAAGGCACTTTTTGATTTACAAGAATATGAAAACAATTTTCTTGCTACTTTTTTCCTACGCCTGTACCTAACTGTACTACTGATAGAAATATTATTGTGGCACATGTTTACAATGCTAGATGACAAAGCATTAAAATGATGGCTATTGATAATTTTTGTGGTTTGTTTCAAGTTTTTGGTACTCCAATTTAATTTGTTAAGAAGAATATCATCGCTCAAGCACTTGCAATTCGTGTAGCATTGAAAAACATTATGAAAAATGAAGGGTTGATATCTTTAAAGGTTACTGAGCTATGAGAAATTATTTAGAAAAATTATTGAACTTTATTTTGTATTAATAAAATCACTTAACTTACTTTTATCCTCCAAAATCACTCAACCTCATTTATCATTAAAATAAATGAAAAATGACAAAAAATATCCCTGAACTATAGGAAAAGATTTAAAAATACTGTTCATCTATCTTTGAGTCTAAAAATAACTTTCTACTTATCTTTTGGTCTAAAGATACCATTCCATTCACCTTTTTGGCTCACATATACTCTTAAAACTAATTACCTCTCTTTATTTATTTATTTTTTAAAAAAATATTTATTATGTATCATTTTTTTATTGGATGGAATAAAAACCTCTAGATTTTCTCCATAATTTATCCAAGTCAAAAGAACCCCAATTTTATTTTATTTTTTAAAAAATAATCTAATAGTTTTTTTGTATTTATTGAATTTTATTTTTTATTTTTATTTTTTTAAGTTTGTTTTGGATTAATGAAGAAGGATATTGTTTTGAATTGGATAAATTATAAGAAAAAAAATTTAAAACTATTTTTTTAAAAAAAACTGTAGTAGTATTTTGTATTTGTCGTAGGGTTATTTAAAATAATATTTTGGGGGTCATGAAACAGGTATATTGTTTTAACTTGAATAAATTATGAAAAATAATCTTTAATTTTTTTTAAAGTATCTATAATATTTATCAAATATTTTATGCTTTTTTGCTGTGTATATTATATGGTTCGTGTATTCATCACATGTATGTCTTCTTCTTGTTTTTTTTTTTTCAAATGAATTGTACAATAACGTTATTTTCATGTTTAGAAAAAGAAAAAAATAAGAAATATTACTTGTGAAGCATTGATGAAGAGGTTAAGATACTTTCTCCCTCTCCAAAATAGGTTAAATTAAAATAAAGTACTCGAAGAAAAAAAAATAATAGCCTGAGGGTGTAGTTTGTAGGTAGTGAAAACTAATTACATAATTAAATTTGAACAAAAATGTGTTAACATGCTACCTATCTGTTGGTGACTTGATGGAGATCTCTTGTTATTGCGATTTCATTATTCAATAAATTTTTTGAAATCGTGTGTTACTTAACTCTTGAATTTCAAGTCTCTATGATTATGGAAAAAGGTTTCATACATAGTTTACCTCTTAAGGTTTTACTTAAATTCCATTTACATAATACAAAAAATTTGTAAAAGGAAATTGAGTACATCCTCAAAAGTGAACTTACGTTTTAAACTTTTAAATAAAGTATTAGCCAGATGGAGATTTTTGTGATGTTAAATGAATTTGTCATAACATACTGAATAAATAACAAAAACATAATGTAGGTAGGAATATAGTCTACATACATTAAAACATAATTAATTATCAAACTATTAACAAAGTTGCCATAGAAATGGCAACACGGCAAAGAATCATTACTACAACTCTAAAATTAAAATGAAATCATACTTAAACCAAACTTTCTTGGAATAGTTATTTCATATAGTGTGAAATTAGAATAATAATTCCCAAAATATGATATAAATAATCATAATATTACCATAAATACGTTATAGTAACCTAACACTAATTTTAGTAACTTATAACTACCAAACAAAATCAAATTTCTACTTCTACTAGGATTAGGCTAAAATTTTTTTCTATAAATACGTTACTCTACCACTAGTTTCTAATAAAAACAAACTTATTACTTCTAACTACTTTTTTTAATTTTCTCGTACAAGCGATCTTATTATTAGCTTTAAAAAAAATGGAAATATATGTCCCTACTGCCAATAGTTGGGACTATTTCCATTTTCCCGCTATTGAATACGTTACTGATGTTCATAATCATGCTTAATCCCCCATTATTGGATATATATCTTATCCTCATGATCATGTTCAATCCGTAGTTAGATATGTTAGACAAAGATATTCCCCTAGGTACATTAGTTGGTCATTCCCTCCGTCCGGATACATTAAGATCAACACGGATGGAACTTTTATGCAAAACTCAGGGTTAGCAGGATACGGAGGCATTGTAAGAGACGATAAGGATAGGTGGTTAGGAGGATTCGTGGGGCGATTAGGTGTGGTTACCGTCCTTACAACGGAACCGTGGGCTACACATGGCGGGCTGACCGTGACGAAGAACTTCAACTTGAAGAACGTCATCATCAAGACTAACTCTTGTGAAACATTGATGCTCACGAGTAAGGGAGGTGCTATCGACTATCACCCCGATCGTGACATGATAGAAGAGTGCCGATATCTTCTGTTCGAACTTGGGATCTCCATGATGCATACTTTAAGGGAAGGGACACCTGACGAAACTAGGAAGAATGCAACTAGATAAAGACCTTGTAATACTACATTGTCCGCCACATTCCATGCACCAACTTCTTCTCGTGGACATGGCTCACGTTGCATACCCTAGGTACTGGAAACATGTATGGTAGTTTAGTATATATAGCACAAAAGAAAAAAAATATGAAATTGTACATAAACATTTGTTAATGTTACAAAGAATATAATAAAATATATTTTTGTTAATTCATTGTACGATTTATATTTATGTTTGGTTGTGTATACAAATGATGAGTAACCTAGGGAGCTTAATGTGGGGAGTTTTTTGGCGGAGTGGTAAGAGTGTAAGTTGTTTGGTTCATAGAATTAGGTGAGTTGTCTCTGTTTTATTAGGAAAATATGATTAGACTGATTTAGAGTCGCCACTTAATTTTTAATAAAAATCAAGAAAAAATTATTATTTTCAAAAGACTAAAACAGAAAATCTAAAGAAAACTTAAATGGGGTTTGGGGTTCTTATTAGCATTTCGGAAGGGTTTGAATGCACCCGAAATGACAGCTAACACATGATTATCTGATAATTAACTATCTGGCTAAATGATTTTAAGAAAATACGCATACTTGAATAAGTTGCAAAAATAAACAGTTTAAAACTTGAAACTATTTTCAAGGGGAAGGAAAAATTACTTAAGTAGATAGCTTGTAAATATTCTGAAAGTGATAACCTCATTTAATTTTAGAAAAATATATGTATAAACTCAAAATGGTTTTCTTTGGTGGGGAATTAATTGAATCTTTGAAACCTTAAAATCAACTTTAACAAATAAACACATAATAACAATATATAGATAGGGAAATAAAATTTGGGCCCAAGTCTAGATTTGTCCGCCTGAGCCAGTATTTGGGCACATTTTCATTTTTTGCCCCTTAGCCCATTTGAGTCACCTGCACATGTCTTAGTCTAACATAATGAAAATATTGTTGTTCGGGCCTTAGGCCCAGTTTTCACCTGTCCTAAATGCTAACAAGATAATAGCAAAAGTGGGCTTAGGCCCAAAAGGAATCAAAATACAACTCCAAAATTAAGAGTGGGCCTTTGGCCCAATCTTTTCAATTTTCTGATCTGTTGCATATTCTTTCAACTCAGGGATCTGTTCGTCGATTTTATAGCTGGCCGACTCGAGTAAGAATAGAATTAGGCTTCCATGAACCAAAGAAAAATATGAGGATAGGGTCTGTAGGCCCTGGACAGATTTCACATGCAATCAAGAAGGATACAAAAGTTAGTGTATAACTCGACTTGAAATAAATATAGAAGAACCAAATCGATTTGCGAGAAATATCCACTGACTCAAATAATAGATGAACATACAACCCCACTACAGGGAATCATACTGGAACACAATGGACAATAATGACTTTAAAGAAGATTAATTGGCCCAATAGCCACTTGGTCACAAACAATTAATGTACTGTCATCTTTAACTAATAATACACATGTGCAAAGCATAATCATGCATTCAAGTATAAAAAAAAAAGGGAGTGACATATGCACTACACCGACCCACATCTTATAACAAAATTAGATAAGACAGATTATTAATCGTCTTAAAATAATAACGACTATTAAGACTTGCAATTTGACACCAAGAAATAATTTTTAGAACACTGGACGGATGCATATAACCACTAAACTTGAAAACACACGAGGATAAACAAAGAACAAATTTGTTGGACTTGACCAAAGTTGAGCCACACTTAGGATAATATGGCGAACTACGAATTACAGAAAAAGTATAGCAAAAGTGGTCAACGAATGCTTAGCATGAAAAGTGACTAATAATATATCCTTAATAGTTGACTACCACTTTGACATGAGAAGTTATCATTAATCATGTAAGCCAAATACTAAGTCCTAAGCAAATAATGGCAAAAAGGCGTCTTAAGGGACTGTCTGACCTGTTTTTGAGAGGAATAACCACATATTTAAGAGATAGCATTACCCAAATTTAGTGACATGCTACCGATAGAAATACGCTACAAATGCATATACAAAAACTTCCCAACAAGGTCAGATTTCCGAGACTCAAGGTTGAGAATATGAGCATGAACCAAACTGAAACTACCTACCATTGGTATTGAACACAACTCAAACAAGACCGAATAGTAACTTAACTCACAATCACGATTTGAGTTCGATTCAATCAGATAAACATTCAAAGAAACAGGTCCATAATGCTCAAAGTCTACTTCAAAATAAAGCCTAACGAATGAGCTAACCGGCCAACAAGCGAAGATATGGCATGTAAATTCGCAAAACATAACATTTTAGGAGAGCAACAGGGACAGGGGTCTGTAAGTTTGAAAAGAAAGAAAATGTACCAGAAACAAAACATACTTAATTTGAAGAAGAAAGCTTGCTCTTCGAAATAGACTCAGCAAAATGACTAAGAACATAAACACCATATCGAAACAACATCACACTTAGTAGCAACTAACAGCCAACAACCAACAACCAACTAAACAAAAGTTTCAATCCTCAGATTGTGACTGAAATAGAAGAAGAGATGGAAAGAACACTACGAAGAGACATTACCTTTCAAAATGCAACGAACAGGGACAACAATGGGTTAGAGATGACTGACTTCCATCACCACCATACATTTCGACTCGAGCAGTGATAATCGAAACTAGCTCTCCTCTATTTTTTTTTGAAGTATTTTAGCTATTTCGCTTAAGCTATTTATGTGGATTTTTGCTCAAATCAAAATCCAACTAAAAGAAAAAAAAAAAAAAAAAACTTCCCTCTCGAATTCTACCATGAATATGGGGAATATATAGGAGAAAACTAGGGTTCGAAAAAGGGGAGGGAAAACGGACGAAATCCAAATTGAAGTCCTATTTTGAATTCAAATCTCCCAAAAAAACTTTCACCAATTTAGAGGGACACCTTTTTTGAAAATTCCGCCCAATTCCGAAAGAGGAAAGGGCAAATCAACACCTCATATCGACTCCTAAGTACTCGCTGTACCACGCGGCTCAATCTCAAGGCCGCAAGGATGAGGCGCGTTGCTTGGTGCTGCTGCTGCGATTGTACAAATTGAAAGGGATGTGAGGAAGAAGACAATAAGAAGCAGTGTACTAGGACTGGCTCACTCACACCGCTATTGCTTTCCGTGTATTTTGATGAAAAGTTGATGTTGTTTAGGGTCGTTATTCGCGTTGTTTGTGAGCTGGAGCTAGACACCATGGATTGCTGTGGTTGGTTTCGCTACGTACTGGTTCGCGAGTTGGGCTGCACGCGATTTTCTGGGATGGTTTTGGTTCGCTGGCTTTTCTGGTTCTGCGTTCTCACAAGGAAGAAAGCACAGATGGGGTCGATGGGTATCACATACTGTTTGGGTCGGGTATGGTGTTGTAGTGGGTTTGGTGTTGAAGTATGGGTTATTTTGTGGGCTGCTGATTGCATTGAAGTTAAGGTGTTAGGTTTGTTTTGTTTGAGATGTGGGCTGATGAAAGGAATTGTCCAAAGTCGGTCTTTGATATTACTAACTAAGCCTAATTGAATTGTAATTGGCCAATTGACATTACACACTTAACCAAATTGAATTTTATTTGTAAATTCGGTTAAAATCTAAATAAGAAGAATTAATATAATTAATTTAGGAGCTTCTCATTCTTAACAAAATAAATAAATCAATTCAACTATAAACTAATTAATCTTTAAAATTAACCATTTAAACCAAACTAAATTAATAAGTTATTCAATTTAAAAGTTGTAACATCTTTTGAGGTGATTTTCTGATATTCAAAAAATATACTAATTATATATATGTAATTATATGAAACATATTTATCACTTAAAAACTATAAAAATGGAATGACATATTTAAAATAACCTTGAAAATATTTGAATTTTATAAGGCTAATTATTCTATATTGTTTGAAATTTAAGAAGCTCGAAAATTAATTATTGACGGGGTGGGTCAAAATTAGGTGTCAACAATTGTCCCTCATTTTACTTGGATTGATGCAAGAAATTCGAGGAAAATGAAATTGATTAATCCAATTTTGACAGACCCCATCTTCGTCTTTTGAAAAAGGCATTTGATACAGACTCTAAGAATTATGGCCGAACCCCGGAATTGGATTTCCTACATTTCTCAGGTTATATGAGAATTTAGGCCACTTGTAGTTCGATATGCTTGATTTAATGCACGGTTATGAAAGAATTCATAAGTCATCCCGATATCGAATTATAAAGAGATCGGAATGCTCGAGAATAGGATTTAAGAGTGAATGTGGGAATACAAGCAAGTTTCAACATCGATTCTTCCTACATATCCCTCAACTTAGGGAATAAGGCTTCTTGTAGTTCGACTCGATCGGTTGAAAAAGAAATCTATTATGCAAGATAGCCTTTTGGTTCCGAAAAAGCGACAAAGTAAGTCGAGTATGAAAAAAAGGCTTGCAAACTCTTAGCCATGAATGTGGAGCACTTCACACCCATAATTAAGAACTTGCACGAACATAAATTTCAAAAATCTTGGTGTATTGTCACTCAAATTAGAAAGTTGCTTCCGATGAACCCAAAATTTTTCGGATGCAAAGCTGGAACTGACAAACCTAGAGATAAACCCACATGCCTTCTGATAGGGGTGTGGTTTGATTGTGGTAGAAGTCGTTCATCCGCTCGCATCCTAAGAGTTTGGCACTCCTCGTTGGACTATGTCCCAACTCGCTGCTAAGAAAAAGTTTCACGTTGTGCTGCATCCTTTTTTATGTTTTCCGCACCTGTGGTTCGTTTTGAGAATTCATCCCCTCGGATGCTCTCGAAAAAGACAGAGATAAAACTCATTAGCATAAAAAATGCAATTCAAATGGGGAGGTAGTGTCTTTTACCATGTTGACATTTAATTTATCTCCTTGAATATTTGACGTCTACTTCATCGGGTTTGACGTGAAGCAAATAAAGCTTGTGTCTTATATTTTTAATATAATCTTCAATGTACTATTTCCTTGATATCGAGGTAAATAAAATAGGTTGACGTAGTATGTTGATAACTCTCTTGATATTGTTCTTGCAAATGAAAATGATGCAATCGATATTGATTTTTTTGTGATGCATGGTTTCCTTCTTTGCGATGCATGAATCTTTCTCTTGCGATGCACAACTCCTTTTCTTGCTATGCATGATTTTCTTCTCTCGCAATGCATGCCTTCTTTCTCTTGCAATGCATGTTTTCTTTCTCTTGCAGTGCATGACTTATATCTCTTGCTATGCATGACTTCTTTTCTCGCTATACATGATTTTTTTTTCGCAATGCATGACTTCTTTATCTTGCAATGCATGAATCTCTTTCCACGATGCATGAATCATTTCTTGCAATGCATGAATCTTCTCTTGCAATGCATGCATCTCTTTTGTTGTAATGCATGATCCTTTTGATGATGCCTCCCTGATACCGAACAAAGATAATGCTTCGCCGAGCAACATATGTGATCTTCTAGGTATCTTTTGGATGGCGGTATTGTCTCAATCGACAATATAAATAAAGTGACCTTCGGAGTAATGGTATCATCTTATTTGATAATACGATATAAATGACTTTCCAGATAGTAGTATCGTTTCATTCGACTATACAATATAAATAACCTTCAGGGTAAGAATATTATCATATCTGATAATATAATGCAGATAAGCGCCTTTCTAGTATCTTTAGATGCTGAAAATAATAATATTGCTCTTTTTGTGATTTTCATTTGTTCCATCTCCGAACATAGTTGTAATGTTCATTATGATCCTTGCTTTGCTGAGAATTTGAATAAAGTAATGCTACCCATATTCTCAATTCTTTGGTATAAGAAGCATAAAACTTTTCCTGGATCCACAGAAAAGTTGATAGTTTAAACATGAACTGATCTGCGTCAATCTCTTCAGTTGCCTGCTCCTTGTTTGACTATCTCCGATTGAATTCTCCGATCTCCTGTTTCTTGATAGATAGGACAAAATATTTTATGCAAAACAGTTAGAAAAGGAAATAATTTTTTTTTAAGAAACTAGATTTTCAAAAAGTAATATTTGGAAAGGTCACTGCCAAGTGCCACATCACGTCAAGCTTAACGAACATCTTTGAAGCCGATGCTTCGAGGTCTATCTGATTACTTGCTGGGAAGTATTCAAGGTTATTCCTTACTTCCGATGAACCCTAATGAAATTTTTGTGTTCATCCTAAAAAAATTCTATCCCAGTTGATTGTCTCGGCGTATCTTGAAAAGTTGATGAATAAATCATGGAATTTTTGAGATCTTCTCAAAAATTCTATCCCAATTACAATTCTCAATGTGACTTCAGTCTTGACTTTGTTAGAGAGATCTTTTTCTTGAGAATTTTGGGTTTCTCTCAAAAATTCTGTCACAGTTTCTATTGTAAAGAAAAGTAGAAATCCTATGAGAAATATGATCGAACCGTTGTGGCGCTTTCGTATCTCATTGAGGCAGGAATAAGGTCAAATATAGTTCCCCTCTCGAGGATTAACAAACTAAGAAAAAATACAACGAAACCGATCGAGGCCGACATAGGCCGCTTACATATCTCATTCTTGAGAATTCAGGTCGAACGTAGTTCAAATACAACAGAGAAATATTGAAAATATGTAAAGGGGTGATCGAAGCCGACATTGGCCTCCTACGTATCTCATTCTTGAGAATTCAGGTCAGACGTAGTTCATATACAACAGAGAAATATTTAAAATATATAAAGGGGTGACCGAAGCCGACATAGGCCGCCTACATATCTCATTTTTGATAATTCAGGTCAGACGTAGTTCATTTACAAAAGGGATTAAATTCTAAACAAAGCGACTACAAGAAAATAGAGCGATTACAAGGGAATGATAGAAATGCAAACTGAAACTTCATACATAATATCTCTTGACAACATCTAAATTGATCGATTTCGGCCATTCAGTTCCATCCAACTCTGACAAGACTAAGGCACCTCTAGATAAAACTTTGTGAACCATGTAGGGTCCTTGCCAATTTGGTGCAAATTTCCCTTTGTACTTATCTTGATGAGGGAAAATGCGTTTGAGACCCAACTGACCAACCTCAAACATTCTAGCCCTTACTTTCTTGTGAAAAGCGCGAATCATTCTTTGTCGATACAGTTGACCATGACAAACAATAACCATTCTCTTCTCACCAATCAAGGTTAGCTGGTCAATTCGCTTGCGAATCCAATCAGCATTATTCAACTCGATCTCCTGGATAATTCTCAACGAAGGTATTTCAACTTCTACAGGTATAACTGCTTCTGTTCCATATACTAACAAGTATGGAGTGGCTCCAATTGATGTTCTGACTGTCGTTCTGTAAACCAACAAAGCATATGACAACATCTCATGCCAACCTCTGCGATTATCAATCATTTTCTTGTTGGCGGCTTCTACAGCTCCATTCTTTTGGGGACGATAAGCGATCAAATTTCGGTGAGTAATCTTGAATTGTCCACATATCTCTCTCATCAAGTGACTGTTGAGATTCGCTCCATTATCAGTAATGATGGATTCTGGTACTTCGAACCTACACATCAAATTATTGCTAACAAAATCAGCTATGACCTTCTTGGTCACCGATTTGTATGAATTGCTTCCACCCACTTGATGAAGTAGTTAATGGCAACCAAAATGAACCTATGTCCGTTAGAGGCGATTGGCTCTATAGGACCAATGACATCCATGCCTTAAGCTACAAACGGCCAAGGCGAACTCATAGCATTGAGTTCGTGAGGTGGGACTCGAATCAAATCGCCATGCACTTGGCATTTATGACATTTCTGCATAAACTTGCAACAATCATGCTCCATAGTCATCCAGAAGTAAACGGCCTGGAGGATCTTCCTCGACAAATTGAGCCCATTCATGTGAGTACCGCAAACTCCAGCGTGTATCTACTCCAGAAGCTTTGCGACTTCCCTAGCATCAACGCATCTGAGAAGACCTAAATTTGGAGTCCTCCTATAAAGGATTTCCCCGTTTACGAAGAAATTGAGGGCCATACAGTGTATCAATTTCTTCTGGTTGAACGTTGCATTCTAAGGATAAGTTCCGGTCTCTAAATACTTCTTGATGTCAAAATACCAAGGCAAACCATCCGGTTCTGCTTCAACATATGAACAATGGACAGGCGTCTCTTTTACCTCTATATTAAGGGATCAATATAACTTGTATCTGGATGTTTGATCATCGAGGCAATGGTGGCAAGAACATTGGTCAACTCATTCTGTGTCCTGGGAGTGTGTCTGAACTCAATCTCACGGAATCTTTTGCACAACTTTTGCATATACTGCACGTACGGTGTGATCTTTAGGTTATTCACAACCCATTCTCCTTGAACTTGGTGAATTAGCAAATCTGAATCTCCAATAACCAGCAACTCATGAACATTCATGTCGATGGCCATCTTCAAACCAAGGATACAAGCTTCATATTCAGCCATGTTGTTCGTGCAATCAAATCGAATTTTAGCCGCCATAGGATAGTGCTGACCGATTTCTAACACTAAGACCGCTCCAACACCTTTCCCTTGGTGATTCATTGCTCCATCAAAGAATACCCTCCAACTAGGGTATGCTTTAGAAATATCTTCACCCACAAATGCAACTTCTTCATCGGAAAAATATGTCTTGAGTGGTTCATACTCTTCATCAACTGGATTCTCAGCAAGATGATCAGCTAAGGTTTGTGCTTTTATTGCCTTTTGTGTCACATACATAATGTCGAACTCACTCAAAAGCATTTGTCATTTAACCAACTTCCCGGTCGGCATTGCTTTCTGAAAAATATACTTCAACGGGTCCATCCTGGAAGTGAGGTATGTGGTATAAGAAGACAAATAATGTCTCAAATTTTGAGAAATCCAAGTCAAAGCACAACATGTTCTCTCCAAAAGAGTGTAACAGGCTTCATATGGAGTGAATTTCTTGCTCAAGTAATAAATGGCTCTCTCCTTCTTCTAGTTTCATCATGTTGTCCAAGCACGCATCCAAATGTATTATCTGAAATAGATAGATATAACAACAAAGGACTTCCTTCTCGAGGAGGGACCAACACCGGTGGATTGGACAAATAATTCTTAATAGAATGAAAAGCATTTTGACATTTTTTGGTCCACTTAGTCAGGGCATCTTTTTTCAACAACTTGAATATTAGCTCACACACTACAGTGGACTGAGCTATAAATTAACTGATGTAGTTCAACCTTCTTAGAAAACTCATCACCTCTTTTTGGTCTTTGGAGGAGGTAACTCTTGAATCGCTTCGATCTTGGAAGGGTCAAGTTCAATGCCTCTTCTACTAACTATGAATCCCAACAACTTTTTTGCTAACACTCCGAAAGCACATTTAGCGGGATTTAGCTTCAGATTGTATCGACGCAGGCGATCAAAGAACTTTCTCAAGTGAGTTAAGTGATCCGAACTCTCGCTGGACTTGATTATGATATCATTTACATACATTTCGATCTCTTTATGAATCATATCATGGAAGATAGTTGTCATCGCCCTCGTATAAGTAGCATTGGCATTTTTGAGACCAAAAGGCATCACCCGATAATGATATACGCCCCAGGGTGTGATAAAAGCTGTCTTTTCTGCATCTTCTTCATCCATCAGGATCTGGTGATAGCCCGCATAACAATCCACAAACAACTGCATCTCGTGCTTAGCACAATTATCAATGAGAATGTGAATGTTTGGTAATGGAAAATTATATTTCGATCTACCCTTGTTGAGATCTCTATAGTCGACATAAATTCTAATCTTTCCGTCTTTTTTTGCAACCGAAACAATGTTGGCTAACCAAGTCGGATATGGCAGCACTTCCACTACTTGAGAATCGATCTGTTTGGTAATCTCCTTTTGGTTCTTTAGACTCAACTCAAGCTTGAATTTCTGAATCTTTTATTTTATTAGACTAAAATCTAGATTAATCAGCAACTTGTTGGACACCATATTTGTACTCAGCCCTGGCATATCTTTGTAAGACCAGACAAATACTTCAATGTATTCTCTAAGCAAGCGGACCATGTCCCTTCTTTGAGCTTCAGTCAGATGGACACTGATTCTTATTTCCTCGACACATTCCTCATCCCTTAGATTCACAACCTCAGTTTCTTCTAGATTTGGCTTGTGTTGATTCTCAAACTGTCCAAACTCTTCGGCAACATGTTCAGGTAACTCATTTTCATCTTCATACACCTCGCATTCATCATCACCTGCCTGATTTTGTTTATTTGGCTCGTGACATAACATGAAATTGGAAGGTTTTAAATTGATATTACTGAAATCATAAACAAACACAATTAGGAAAGTAAAATATAAACAAATAAGTAAACCAATTTTTGATAAAAGAGACTTTCATTTAAATTGAAAGACAAGCACAACTTTGGTTGTGGCCGAGGGCCATATTGCCTTTTTAAACATCACAAGGGAATTTCAAAAACTTCAAACAAGTAAAAACTGCATAAAGGGTGGATTTCGGGCCTCTTTCAGACTACCACAGACTTAAAAAAAACACACAAAAGCATATGTCCTTTCTACCAAGCTGTGCGGGCAATCAGAAGCGATGTGGAGATCCAATTTTGCAATTGCTCCTCGGGTTCTGTATCACGGATGCCCGATGCCCTAGCATCTTCCTCGATGACCGGTCAATCTCCTTAAAAAGGCCCCAGATTCCTTACCCAAGACCATCGTCGTTGACATATCCTCACACCGGGAATGACTGGTACATATGAGGAATTGACCTGGCTAATGCTTGATCAAAACTCTTTCTCTTCATCTCTGCTTCATCATCTGTGGGGACATACCCCAAACCATACTTTGCTCCTCTGGCGGGAATTTGGCTAGGCTCGACAATTCCTTGAAAGTGCTTCCCTAATTCGAATCCTGGCTCGAAACTACTTTAGAGCATAACAGTAGCAATCATCTTGTACACGGGAGGCATATGAGGCTGTGGAGTCAAGTCATCACCAGTGGCATTTCCAGCTCCACCGTGTAGAAATCACAACCTCGAGAGACATTATTAACAATCGGTGCATACCCGTTGGAATGACTCCCTTCACCATAAATGATTAATTCCTGGTCCTTCCAAACGAATTTATTTAGTGAAGGGTAGACGACACGGCCGCAGCCATATGGATAAACGGTCTTCCTAGAAGCAAATTGTAACTAGTGTTGATATCCAACACCTAGAACTCCACATTAAATTCTACAGGACCTACCTAAATATCCAAGTTTACTGCACCCAATGCGTCTCTTTGCACTCCATCAAAAACACTCACATTGACTTTGTTCTGATGAAGGATTTTAAGGTTGAATTTGAGCTGCTTCAGAGTCAAAAGTGGGCAAATATTAAGATCGGATCCGTCATCGACCAAGACGCGATTAATTATCTTATCTCGACATATAGTGGTGACGTGCAGAGCTTTGTTGTGCATTCTGCTTTCAAAGGGAAGCTCTTCGTCACAAAAGCTGATTCGATGTCCTCGAATAACCTGGTTTATCATGGCTGTTACATTGTCGTTGTTGGTGCCCACGAGCACATAAGTGTCATCCAGAGCTTCCATCAAAGCTTGCTTATGCAATTGTGAACTCATCAGCAAGGCCCACACAGAAATCTAAGTCGGTGTCTTCTCCAAATGCTTCACAATTAAATAATCTTTCGGTTGCATTTTTCTCCTGAACTCCTCGGCTTCAGCTTCACTAATAGGCCTTTTAGACGTCTCTTTCTTCAGCGCCCCCTGGGATGACTCTTCTGGTGCGTAGCACCTGTCGGATCTGGTCATACCTGGGTAATAATCGTTTCAATCACAAACTTTAGTCGGACATGAGTTTCTCGTGGCACCAAGGCAACAGCCTTTTCGGGTGTCAGAATCATAAACTCTTTTTCTTTCTAATACTCAACGAAGCCACAACCCTTTCTAGGTTATTAGGAGCGATCGAAACTATTTTCTTTGTTACACACCAATCGTCATCCGTCTCTATCATGTTGATAGTGACGCCTCCATGATTTGGCAAAAGATTACTATTGACATTGGGCGCGACTGTCTGGAGAGAGAGCACTTTCTGGTCAATCAAGTCTTGGATCTTGTATTTTAGGTTGATACAGTCCTCGGTGTCATATTTGACACTGTCGGAGTGATATGCATACCTCTGATCAGGTTTGTAAAACTTTGAGCTAGTGTCAACCGGCTTGGGCCCCACTGGATGAATATATCCTGCCGCAGTTAATTGCTCAAACAACTTTGTTTGACTTTTAATGAGAAGAGTGAAAATTGTAACAGGTTTTTTCTCAAACGTAGGATTGGGGGATTGTAATTGCCTTGTTGAGGAGGAGGCATTTGACGATAATTTGGAGCGTTTGGATGATGGGCTTGATATTTGTAAAACTTTGAGCTAGTGTCAACCAGCTTGGGCCTCACTGGATGAATATATCCTGCCGTAGTTAATCGCTCGAACAACTTTGTTCGGCTTTCAATGAGCGGAGTGAAAATTCTAGCAGGATTTTTCTCAAACCTAGGATGGGAGGGGGGGGGGGGGATTGTAATTGCTTTGTTGAGGAGGAGGCATTTGACAATAATTTGGAGCGTTTGGATGAGGGGCTTGATATCTGGGATGTGAGTTAGTTTGGTAATTTGGCTGTGGAGCTTGGTAGTTCGGGGGGCATTTTGGTAAAGTTGAGCTGGGGTTTTGGTACGTTGGGGGAGGAGGTTGGTAATTTGCAGTGAAGAGGGGGAGTTTGGTAGACAAGAGGGGAATAGCTAAGAAGGGGTGTATTTTGATAACTGGGAGGAGGGGTATTTTGGTAATCGGCCTGTGCATAACAAGCAGGGTACGAACTCTGTGAAGGTCGAGATCGACCTTGGTAGGATGAGGATTTCCTTGGGATCTTCTTTCCCTCATAAGAGATGGAAGACACATCTTCTCTTTTCTTCTTCAACAAGCCCAAAGATCCGGGTGAGGCAGCAACATGGACAATTTTCTCGGTTTTTAATCCTTCTTCGATAGTCTCACCTACTTTGACTATCTCAGTAAACTTAGGTCCAACGAGCAACATAATTCTATCATAATATTCGGGTTCTTGAACCCGCACAATACTTCGACAATTTCCTTCTCAGACATAGGAGGCCGAACTTTAGCTGTCTCCTTTCTCCATCTCTATGCAAATTCTCTATAACTTTCATTTGCTTTCTACTTCATTTTTTCTAAGGAATAATGACCAGGAACGATCTCCACATTATAGGCGAACCGTTAGGTAAAGTCCTTAGCCAGAGCATTTTAGCCAGGCCACCGTCTTGTCTTATAAGATGAAAACCATTCTAGAGCCTCTCCACTCAGACTTCGGCTAAAAAGCTGCATCGGTAAGGCTTTCATCTCTTCCAACTTCCATGAGCTGGTCACAGTAGGCCCTCAAGTGCGCCAGAGGGTTCCCTGTTCCTTCAAAAACGTTGAACTTTGGCACCTTGAATCTTTCCTGGAGGTCCAAATTCGGGTGAATGAATAAGTCTTCATAACTCAAACCAGCGACTTTAGGAATACAGTACAACTCTTTCATGTCTTTTCAGATCTCTTCCTTCATATCCAGCTTGGCGGCCTCTTCCTTTGACCTTCACTCTCTCTCAATCTTCATAATGGTCGAGCTCTGAACCATTGGCATCATGCTCATTGGGAACCGGGATTTGGAAAGTGGCTTTTTGGGGTAGGGGTGGAGCAATGGAGGGACTTTGGACATTTTGAGTGGCTTGGTAGTTTTGAGGGAAAGTCTGGCGGTTGGTATGTTGATTTTGGTGGCGAAGAAAAGTATGCGGGTTGTTAACGTTTTGGTTTTGAGGGGGTGGACCAGTTTGGAGGTTGGCATTTTGGGGAGGAAGGGGCACTTGGAGGTTGGTATTTTGGGGAGGGGGTGGTGTCTGGTAAGAGGCGGAGGCATAATGGGGATTGTGGGTGGTTAGGTCGATGATTGAGGGGTTATGAGCAGGACTGGAGGGTGGGTTATGAGCTTGTTCCGCACTTGAAGGAGGAAACTGAAGTGGAGGCCTTCTATTTACTGGAGCATTGAAAGTAAAAGCTGGAATCGGCAAATCTTGCCTTCTCTGCATTTTGACTCGCATCTCAGCGATCTGTAGCATCAACTGCACAATTAACTCATTTTGATCGGCGACGACGGGCTGAGCCACAACATCTATTAAGCCAGTATCCTCAACATTATCGCCCATTGTTGATTTTCCCTTCCGAGAACTTTGATTGGGGAAGGAATCTATAAGCCCTTTTAATCTTGTAAAGTAGGGATGTTCAGCCAGCTTATCAACACAGACCAGTTCTAACTACTTGTAGAAGAAAACAACTCAAAGGCAAATCCGTTAGTTTTGATTCAAGACAAATAATGCAAAATATCCCATAGAGGGCATATAAACACATAAGAGTTACTTTGTTTGAGAACATGTTAACCCACGAATAGCGGGGACTGATTTTTGAGCAAGCAGGAATTTGTTCATTTTTTACTTTGGGTCTATCGACTCAGAAAGGTTAAATTGTATTGAGCTAAGGTCTTCTCACTGTATGTCTCAACACGTGTTGATGTGAATTCAATGTTTCCTTGTAAAATGAAGGGGAAAAGAAAACTTTAAAAAGATAGGGGTCGGGCCTTGAAAGGCTGCCTACGTATCTCCCAAGGAGAATTCTGGCCCTACGTAGTTCGAATATAAAAGGGAATTCTCAGTTTCATTCATTTATTTGATTGATTACAAGGAAGGTAAAAAGAAAACGTGCGATAAAGCTCCTAAAACAAAGATTGTACCTTCAGAAAGACTTTTTCTTCCGACTCGTCAAAGCACTCTGGCTGTCGCACAACCGATCAGGGGAGAAATTCAACTTGGATCCTTCCCTTGTTGATTAGAGATTCTAGATCATAGCGGAACCCGAGGCATATTCCATTGCTGTGATCTATGGCATTGTGATAAGGGCACGATTTACAGATTTCAATTCCAACGGGATCAAATTTTTCATCATCCATTTTGATAGGGGACAAGACCCCCTTTCGAACTAACTCACGATAGATATCCAATAGCGATCTCTTAAAATGCGTGAAGAAGTAACAGTAGAACACAGTATGATCTGTGATCGGTATACTAGGTTTCGGTTGGTCACATGTAAGGAGAGTGTTGTCACCCCACATATAGGGGATTTTCCCAATCTCTATCAGGTTGCGGATCTTAGCCTTGAGATCCACACATTCTTCTATCGTATGCCCATTTTGGTCTGGATGGTAGGTACATGTCTTAGTACGTCCCCCAACTTACCCCCGGAAGTGGTTCCCTTGAGGGGTTTCAGGAGGCGTTCTGTCCGAAGACGCTTGTAAATAAGAGCACATGGGACGACTTTTGCTCCCACGTTATATTCCTGCAGATATGCCTTGAGGGTGATTTTCTCATTCCCTTCTTTCCAACGTCCCTAGAAAGGAGGCCTGTAGACGATTTCTTCCTCGGGTTCTTCTTTAACGGCTTCAGGTCTAATGCCTTCGAGACCACTGACGTTGGCTTCTTGGTTGAAGAAAGAGTACTTTACATGTAGCTTTTGAAGCCTCATGGTTATATCATTGTTGAAGACATCATGTTCCTTCCGCATAGCGGCCGTCTCCTCATTCATGGTAGCATATCTTACCGACTTAGCCGGTAACTCCACATCTAGTGTCGCATTTGCTGCTCATGTGACCGCGGTGGCGAACTTCACTTTTATTCCCCTTTCTCTGGTTTATTGGATCTTTTGTTTGAGCCTGTTCAGCTTCATCCTCAAATCCTCCTCATTTAGTTCCATCTTGATGTTTTTTCCCTTTTCCATCTTAGTGGCAATTTCACCTTTCCTGAGGTGACAAAGTAATGTTTTAGAATTTGGTAGGGAGATTTTATTTTTAGCTGAGAAACTCAAGACTTGGGAAATTTGGGTTGGACATTTTGGGGTAGTGACTGGTATTCAGTTTCGTAGCGATTTTTTGAATTTTTTTTGAAAAGGAGCGGGCTAAACTGTCCTCATTCAAAACAACAAATCACATAAACAGCTAAGCACACAAGCATATATCGCGCGTCCTAAACAAATAGGGGGCTCTTTTATGCCAAGGATAGACCTAGCGTATTTGAAAGATGTATGTGTAGAGTTGGACCATTTTACTACCCCAAAGCAAATTTCGCGTATGAAAACGATGTTCAAAAGGTGAAAATAAACAGGGAAAGTAGGGAATAAACAGGAAACGCAAAGGAACGGCCCACGCAGGGGTCATTTGAAAAGAGTACTAAAATATAAGAAAGTCAAGCCCTCGCAGGGGCAAGTAACAACAAATATATATAGAAAAAACCCACGCAGGGGCGAAGTCCACTAAGATATCCCCGATGGCCCTGCTTTCGATCTGTTCCTCTTGTTGTGTGCCATGAGATACTGAAGCCTGTATTGAATCATTAACAAGTATCATTCGCTCCGGCGACTTTTCTCTTCCCAATCTTCGAGACACATCCCACTTTTCTTATCTCCAATCCATAAATTGAGCTCTCCCAGATCGCTTCTTAAGCTTTCTAATTCTTGAGTTACGCTTTCAAGGGCATATTTATCCTTCTCTTACTTTCGAAGGAATTCATTATACATTTCCTGAGCTTCCTTTTTCACCTCTCTTAATTCTATCAAAGCTTTGGACTCTTTTATCTTCCACACTGCGGTAAATATTTGGAACTGGGAAGGAGACACCTTGCATATTGTCTTTCAACCATGCTTTGTAGGTTTCATCGTACTCGACATTAAACTGGTCCACGACAATGGTTTTTTTCATCCATTCGTACTGCTTTTTTCCATTCTCTCAGCATCTCTGAAGCCTCATGCACTCTATCATCCCCGATGTCGAACACATAGATACGGTAGTATGCATTTGGGGGGGGGGGGGTAGTTTGTACTCTTTTGAACTGCCTCATGACCCGAATGGGTACGTAGGGGTGGATACCCCGAATACCTGGTAAAGGAAGTACGAGTTTTCTATGGCCCCGTACTATGACATCTTTTGAGATAAAGCGATCGAACATCCACTGAGTGTCGTCTTCTCTCAGCTTGGAGAAAATCTGAGCCCATCTTCCTCTAGTCTTCCTATTTTCTAAATCTGCCCAAAACATCACGTCATTCAAACCCTTAAGAGAATTATTATCATCGAGGGTATATAGTTTTTGAGTCCCACGTCTCTTCGCTAAGTAGCTCAGTATCCATTATTGGAGGAGGAGATTACAATCTTGAAAGTAGCGATGTCCTTCCTTACATCTTCCCAAACCACGATACATGTCAGACAGGATGATATGCGCGATGAGATAATACTTCACTTGCCCTTGGTTCAGGTGCCCATGGAAGAGAGTGTGTGCAAGCATTACTACCTTGGGTGTTGATGCTGAGGCTTGGGCCTTGGGGAAAAATCATAGTACCTAATAGCGTGATGGCGAATGCCAAAGGTCTGAACCCGTCCCATTCTCTGAAGGTAACCTTGAACTCTTGGTTGTAATTCGCGTAAAAGCTTGCATGCCCGAATCTAACATAGAGATCTATAAAAGAAATGCTAGAATCCTCGGCCCAGTAGGAGTAGTCCTTTCTTAACCCAAGCCAATTTGTAATAACCTCGAGAGTAGGCTTGTTAGGGATTAAGATGCTTTCCTGTTTTCTCACCCTTCTTTCAAGCCCCGTACATACTGTGTCTATTCCATTCCGAATTTTCTCAATTATCGGGGTGATTTCAATGGTTCCAACTGGAATACCATTTCCTCGTTATCCCAATAACCCGTGAGGACTTCAACCAGCTCGGGCCACCCAACCACGTTAACGAGTTCTATTAGGGCCCCTACATATTTGTTGATGTCCCTTTTGTGAAACACATTGAGGTTGTTGTTCCACATCTTGAGCAAAACTGGGGCTTCTACTACCATGTCGAATTTGGAAAATCGATCTATACCTACAAAATAAAGCACGGTTAAGATTCCCTCCTCCCAAATAAGCAACAAACTGGCTTCCACACGTAATATCTTTCAAATGTCAAATAATATGATATGTCGTTAGGTCGTGGACCTTGGACATGTTTTTTGGCGGTTTTACTAATGGATTTAATACACCTTGGATATTAAGCCGTCTTAGGCTAATGCTTAGATTTGAATTTGGTTTCGCTGTACTCTAGGTTGACTAGAATTGGTTTAGAAATGACGGTTACTCGAGTCAGACAAACAACGGGGTGAAGATTAATAAACGACGTTGGATGACCACAAGCCAACTATTCGTTCATCACTCTCAAAGAATTCAACTTGTGTTTTCTGAAGAACAGCTGTGGTAAGCTACATAACTGCCTTTTTTCGTAATGCAATCTATTTGCCATTTGGCAGAATCGAATGCCATGAATGTCACAGTTTATAACTTAGAAGAATTGAAACATATAAGCAATTAAACAAATAGCCAAATAAGTTAATCTTAAGGTCAGAACCCATTCAATTCACCAGCAGAGTCGCCATTCTGTTTTATTAGGAAAATATGATTAGACTGATTTAGAGTCGCCACTTAATTTTTAAGAAAAATCAAGAAAAAATTATTGTTTTCAAAAGACTAAAAAAAAAATCTAATGAAAACTGAGAAGGGGTTTGGGGTTCTTATTAGCATTTCGAAAAGGGTTTGAATGCACCCGAAATGCCCACTAACACACGATTATCTGATAATTAACTATCTGGCTAAATGATTTTAAGAAAATACGCATACTTGAATAAGTTGCAAAAATAAACAGTTTAAAACTTGAAACTATTTTCAAGGGGATGGAAAAATTAATTAAGTAAATAACTTGTAAATAATCTGAAACTGATAACCTTATTTAATTTTAGAAAAATATAAGTATAAACTCAAAATGGTTTCCTTTGGTGGGGAATTGAATCTTTGAAACCTTAAAATCAACTTTAACAAATAAACAGATAATAACAATATGTAGATAGGGAAAGAAAATTTGGGCCCAATTCTAGATCTGTCCACCTAGGCCAGTATTTGGGCACATTTTCATTTTTTGGCCTTTGGCCCATTTGAGTCACCTGCACCTGTCTTAGTCTAACATAATGAAAATATTGTTCTTTGGGCCTTAGGCCCAGTTTTCACCTGTCTTAAATGCTAACAAGATAATAGCAAAAGTGGGTGTAGGCCCAAAAGGAATCAAAATACCTCCAAAATTAAGAGTGGGCCTTTGGCCTAATCTTTTCAATTTTTTGATCTGTTGCATATTCTTTCAACTCCAGGACCTGTTCGTCGATTTTATAGCTGACCGACTCGGGTAAGAATAGAATTAGGCCTCCATGAACCAAACAAAAATATGAGGATAGGGTCCGCATGCCCCGGACAGATTTCACATGCAATCAAGAAGGATACAAAAGTTAGTGTATAACCCGACTTGAAATAAATATAGAAGAAGCAGATCGATTTGCAAGAAATATCCACCGACTCAAATAATAGATGAACATACAACCCCACTACAGGGAATCATACTGGAATACAAGGAACAATAATGACTTTGAAGAAGATTAATTGGCCCAATAGCGACTTGGTCACAAACAATTAATGTACTGTCATATTTAACTAATAATACACATGTGCAAAGCATAATCATGCATTCAAGTATAAGAACAAAAAGGGAGTAACATATGCACTACACCGACCCACATCTTATAACAAAATTAGATAAGGATTGATTATTAATCGTCTTAAAATAATAACGACTATTAAGACTTGCAATTTGACACCAAGAAGTAATTTTTAGAACACTTGACGGATGCATAAAACCACTAAACTTGAAATCACACGAGGATAAACAAGGAACAAATTTGTTGGACTTGACCAAAGTTGAGCCACACTTAGGATAATATGGCGAACTACGAAATACAGAAAAAGTATAGCAAAAGTGGGCAACGAATGCTTAGCATGAAACAGTGACTAATAATATATCCTTAATAGTTGACTACCACTTTGACATGAGAAGTTATCATTAATCATGTAAGCCAAATACTAAGTCCTAAGCAAATAATGGCAAAGAGGCGTCTTAAGGGACTGTGAAAACAATAACCCAACCTGACCTAATTTTGAGAGGAATAACCACATATTTAAGAGATAGCATTACCTAAATTTAGTGACATGCTACCGATAGAAATACACTACAAATGCATATACAAAAACTTCCCAACAAGGTCAGACTTCCGAGACTCAAGGTTGAGAATATGAGCATGAACCAAACTGAAACTACCTACCATTGGTATTGAACACAACTCGAACAAGATGGAATAGTAATTTAACTCACAATCACGATTCGAGTTCGATTCAATCAGATAAACGTTCAAAGAAACAGGTCCATAATGCTCAAAGTCTACTTCAAAATAAAGCCTACCGAATGAGCTAACTGGCCAACAAGCGAAGATATGGCATGTAAATTTACAAAACATAACATTTTAGGAGAGCAACAGGGATAGGGGTCTGTAAGTTTGAAAAGAAAGAAAATGTACCAGAAACAAAACATACTTAATCTGAAGAAGCAAACTTGCTCTTCGAAATAGACTCAGCAAAATGACTAAGAACATAAACACCATATTGAAACAACATCACACTTAGTAGCAACTAACAGCCGACATCTAACTAAACAAAAGTTTCAATCCTCAGATTGCGATTGAAATAGAAGAAGATGTGGAAAGAACATTATGAAGAGACATTACCTTTCGAAGCGCAGCAAACAGGGACAACAACGGGTTGAAGACGATTGACTTCCACCACCACACGTTCCAGCTCGAGCAGTGATAACCGAAACTAGTTCTCCTCTATTTTTTTTTGAAGTATTTAGTAGGTATTTTAGCTATTTTCGCTTAAGTTATTTATGTGTATTTTTGCTCAAATCAAAATCCAACTAAAAAAAAAAAAACTCCCCCCTCCTCCCGAATTCTACCATGAATATATAGGAGAAAACTAGGGTTCGAAAAAAGGGAGGGAAAACAGACGAAATCCAAATTCAAGTCCTATTTTGAATTCAAATCTCCCAAAAAAACTTTCACCAATTTAGGGAGACACCTTTTCTGAAAATTCCGCCTAATTTTGAAAGAGGAAAGGGCAAATCGACTCCTAAGTACTCACTGTACTACGCGGCTAATTCTCAAGGCCGCAAGGACAAGTCGCGTTACTTGCTATTGCTGTGATTGTACAATTGAAAGGGATGTGAGGAAGAAGACAATAAGAGGCAATGTACTAGGACTAGCTCGCTCACGCCGCTACTGCTTTTCGTGTATTTTGATGGAAAGTTGATGTCGTTTAGGGCTGTTGTTCGCGTTGTTTGTGAGCTGGAGCTAGATTTCGTGGATTGCTGCTGTCAGTTTCGCTGCGTACTGGTTCGCAAGTTGTGCTGCTCGCGATTTCTGGGCTGGTTTTGGTTCGCTGGCTTTTTTGGTTCTACGTTCTCACGAGAAAGAAAGCACAGATGGGGTCGATGGGTATCACATACTGTTTGGGTCGGGTATGATGCTGTAGTGGGTTTGGTGTTGAAGTAGGGGTTATTTTGTGGGCCGCTTATTGCATTTAAATTAAGGTGTTGGGTTTGTTCTGTTTGAGAAGTGGGCTGGTGAAAAGAATTGTCCAAAGTCGGTCTTTGATGTTACTATTTAAGCCTAATTGAATTGTAATTGGCCAATTGAGATTACACACTTAACCAAATAGAATTTTATTTGTAAATTTGGTTAAAATCTAAATAAGAAGAATTAGTATAATTAATTTAGGAGCTTCTCATTCTTAACAAAATAAAATAATCAATTCAACTATAAACTAATTAATCTTTAAAATTAACCACATTTAAACCAAACTAAATTAATAAGTTATTCAATTTAAAAGTTGTAACATCTTTTGAGGTGATTTTCTGATATTCAAAAAATATACTAATTATATATATGCAATTATATGAAACATATTTATCACTTAAAAACTATAAAAACGGAATGACATACTTAAAATAACCTTGAAAATGTTTGAATTTTATAAGGCTAATTATTCTAAATTGTTTGAAATTTAAGAAGCTCGGAAATTAATTATTAACAGGGAGGGTCAAAATTGGGTGTCAACAGTCTCAATTTTAAATTTTGAAACTAAATTCATAGCTAGAATTGGTAAGAATAAAATCTGTATACATTCTACCGTCTCTAAATAAAACGGCTATAAAATTAAACTTTATTTTTGTTGGACTCACTAGTGTACTTGACGGTCTCTTCAAATTATCAAAATAATGTAATGTTATAACATTATGTATAGAATTATATGAATGAAAAACTTTACGTAAATAATAAGTGTGTTAACATAAAAATGGATATATAAAAATATGAAGAAAAGATGAAATGAATTTTTTTTTATTTCAATGATCAGGGGAGATAAAGTTGCGTTCATCTTTTTAAGCTCCAAATATCTAAATTATTGAATTCGGAAAAATTACACTACTTATGAAGTATATTTATGAATACAGTCTACGTACATTAAAACATAACTAATTTAGATTTTTTCTTATAATTTATCCAAGCTAAAATAATATGCATGTTTCATGACCATAAACAAATTATATTTTAAAAAAACTACAAAAAAAAAAAAAATACTAATTTTTTAATTTAAAAAATTATATTTTTTTCATAATTTTTCAAGTCAAAATATCCTTCTTCATGACCTCAAATCAAACTTTAAAATGAAAATAAAATAAAAAGCGGGTTATTAGTTTTAAGAGTATATGTAAGCCAAAAATGTGAATGGAAGAGTTATCCTTAGACCAAAAAATGAGTAGAAGTGTGTTACGAATCGATTTCAAAAACTAAGTTTCAAAATTTTTTCGTAACTTGGCTATTTGTAAATTTTAGAATTTATTTTTGAAAACAATAATTGAGTCGATACTTAATTTTAGAACAATTAAGAAACCATTTAAAAGAACTTTTCGAAAGAAAACATTTTAAATAAGCCAGAGTTGGGTAAGGGTTCAAACAATCTTTTAAGGAAGGCATTTATAGACCAAAATATGGATGAATGATATTTTTAAATCTTTCCTATAGTTCATTGATATTTTTGACCCTTTTTCAATTTCATTAAATAAGTAATACTTAGAGCTCGTTTAGATAGGCTTAAAAAAAATAGTTTTTTGAATCAAAAAATAAGAAAGTCAAATTTTAAATGATTTTTAAGTCAAAAATTAAAAAGACATACTTTTGGTTTTAAACCTTTTTTATGTCATTAGAGTCTACACCCTGGACGTGGCTGACACTCGAGAATAATTGCTGGTCCCCAAGCGAACCCTCATCCTAGTTGACTACAAGCGGAAGACTAACTCAAACATACAAAGCTTAAAAACTGAATAAAAATTCATGAAACTCAATTACAAAGCTTTAACTCAAATGAAAAACTTTTGATAAAAATAAATTATTCAACTCACCATAAAATATGCAACTTAAGTCTTTAAAACATTTAATAAAATAAATGAACAGACTTCTGAAACTCTATAGTCTATCTATAAAGCTTCTAAATGACAAAGATGAAAGTTGGGACAAGACCCACGACTTTCTAACAACTGATATAACTGAAAGCTAAATGAAATCCTCCGGAAGCAAGGAGGCTCACTATAACTAACTCGAACTGCATGTGGTATCAACGAAGCTCATGTTGATGACCCTGAATACATGTATCTGTATCATGAAAGGATGCAGGACAAATGGCTCAGTACATGGAATGTACGAGCATATAAGGGGAATTCTAAAGCATAACATAAGCTTGAAACTTGATAAAAAAAAAGGGAAACATACTTACCTCTTCTCAAACTTACTCAACTCAAGGAATACTCAAGGATACTCAAAACTACTCAAACTTACTCAACTCAGAAGTAATCAAGGATAAGATACTCAACTCAGTAATAAGGTTCTCCACTCAGTGAAACTCAACAATAAGGTACCCGACACAATGAAGCACAGATCAACTCAAGATACTCAACTCGAGATACTCAACTCATGATACTCAAGGATAAAGCAATATTAAAAGATACAATATATATATATATATATATATATATAGAAAGTTGTAAAATTGTAGATAGCAACTCAATGTATTGAAAAATACAATAATACTCAATGTGTATATAAAAATACAATATAACTCTGTCAGAGTTTCTCTAACCGACAACCACTACTATGAGCCTACGTGATGATACAACGTCTTGCCCACGCTGTCAGAACTGTCCTATACTTTGCCATCATATAGAACGCCTTAACTAAGTGGATCCACTAGTCTATGCTAAAAAGCACTAAGGAATCATCTAAAAAGTATGATCGTTTCTACCCATGATGGCTACACGGTTTAAGGAGATGTGAGTTATCTGAACTCAAACTCGTCACCATATCGATGCTCAATACTACTCCCAAAATACTCAACTCATATGTTTAAAAACATAACTTTTTCTTTGATTTGAGATAATTACTCAAAAATCTTTCTCGTAAAATGGATGGTACTCAAACTGCTCAAAACTCTTTTGAAAATCTCAGTTTCCTCTCATCTTAAATGTGAAAACATTTACTCTTAGGAATACTTAGTTCCCATAATCATTTTAAAGGAAATGAACTTTACTCTTACTCTTTACTCAATTCAAAGCTTAAGTCTTAAAACATAGTTAAAACGTTTGTAAAAGACTTCTTAAAATATGGTTCATGTCTAATTATGGACATGAATGACTCAATGCAAGGTTTTAGATAACCATAGGTAGAACTCAATACTTAGAACTCAAGAACTTCAATGATACTACTCATTTCAACAATGCTCAACTCAGAGGCTTTATGCGGAATTATGAGCATGAACTACTCAACTCAAGGACTCAAAGGTACTTCTCTTCTCAAGACTGTTCGACTTATAGGGTTCATGCAACATTATGGACATGAACAATTCAACTCAAGGACTTCATGGGTAACATGTAATAGTCCCATGATTAGAAATATAATCTCAAAGGGGATTAGGAACTCAATACTTAAGACTTAGAACTTGAAAATACTACTCCTCTCAAAGGTACTCAACTAATCGAGTTCATGCGGAAGTTATGGGCATGAACGACTCTACTCGAGGGTCAAAATATCAATATAGAATCCATGTATACGACTCTTCTCATTCTCATACTTACTTACTCAAAAATTAACTCAAATTGATGATGGATCTCAAAGGATTCACAATTGAACTCAAAGACTTTCTTGAACTCTACTCTTAACTCTCTCTTGAATGTGAATTATGAATTCAAGAGTTATGGTTCATGATATGAAGGATCTTGTGATGATAAAGTAGACTCATGAATACATTCTCCTCATTCTCATACTCACTTGCTTGAGTCTTGAAACAAGTTACTAGAAGTTGTAGAAATCTCCTAAAAAAGACTCAAAGGGACATTCTCAAAATGTTCGAAAGAACTCTTAAGACTTGACTCTCAACTCTACCTTGAATTTGATTTATGAATTCAAGGTTGTGATTTGTGATAAGAAAATCTCGTGATGTTTAGGAGTGTTTTTAGATAGTTAAACATGAGAAACGATTGAAAAACACTGTTTGGGGAGCAAGTCCGCGACGTGGAGATGAATTAAAATATTTGATCGAAATAATTTTTGAAACAGTGGAGTTGTAAAGAGAAAATTGTCACACAGAAGGAACAGGTCCGCGACGCGGACTTGGTACTTGTTCCTTGGCAGACCTTTTCTTCCTCGTTTTCTATCCCTAATTCGCCTAAATTCGATTCTTTTTCTCAATTTCTCTTTAGATTCAGATACCCAATACATGTACTCAAGAATCTAATCAAACACAACTCTAACATCGACTTGATTTCCTCAAGAAACTCATCAATCTCATCTTAACTCAAGAACGAAAGTCAATTTCAAGAACACAATTCAAGAACCTGAAACCTTCAACTTTCTAGAATGAACTTAATGCTGAAATTAACATGATTGTTGTGTAGGTGAACAAAACCAACAATATGGAAGCTTACATACCTTTTAGGGATCAAACCTATGGCAAAAAACTGCAAGAATCTTGATGAACGCTTGATCCTCTCCTCTTTTCTCCTATTTTTTCTTCTTTTCTCTTCTTGAACTCTTTTCTAAAAACCCTAGCGTATATTAGGATTATGAAACTGAACCTAATAGGATTAGACCCTTAAAACCTTACTAAAAACGAATTAAATCTTATTGGGTAAGGAAAAGACCAAAATACCCTCTACTATTTTCGGGTAACTTTTCTTATTTGAACAACCTGACTTCAAAAGGGCATATCTTACTCATATGAACTCGAAACTTAGAAAACTCGGCGGCGTTGGAAACATAATTCAAAGAACTTTCGTTGTATAACTTGTAGCCCACCTAACTCATCTTGTACTGAGAGTTATGATTGTTTGAAGTTGACTCAAAATTCATAACTTAAGCATAGCTTGCAAAATTTAGGTTTTGCTATTTCCAATTTAGTTCTTTTTGGAACTCAAGGTGCTACATCTAGTGACCTGACCTTAATACTTAAGAAATTTGAAATTCCTTGGTAAAATCCTACTCACAACAAAGGAGGGTTCGAGTCTTAGTTCAAATTTTTTTTTCTGGGGTGTCACATAAAAATTGATCAAACCTACTTTTAGGTCATTTTTAACTGTTGAGAGTGTTTGACAAAGTTAAAAATAACTTAAAACAAATTTAAATCCCTACTCTTTTTTTTTATTATTATTTAAAAGTCATTTAAGTTTGATTTTATTTTTTTGACTTAAAAGTTACTTTTTTAAAGCCAACCCAAACGGGCTCTTGGGTCGTTTGGTAGTTGGGCAGAGTTATACATGTATTAGTAATGTACGTATTAGTTATGCATGTATCAGTTATGTGGATATTAATTATACAATTAGTATTAGTTATGTAGGGTTTATTTAATTTAAGTATGCATAAATCATTCTTTTGAATGTTGGTTTTTTTATATTAAAAAAATTAATAAAATTATATATTTTTTAAATTAAAACATTTCTTTACAATTATACCATTTCCTTCTTTATCTTTGTATTTAAATTAAAACATTTCTTTAATTATGTAGAAGAAGCGAAAGTGGTCAAGTGGGAGTGATAAAGGTAATATTATCATTTTAACTTTTTATCCATGTATTAGTTATACGCATGGGCGGATCTATGAAGGAGTCAGGGGGTGCCACGCCACCCCCCAATTTTGACGGAAACTCTACATATATATATATATATATATATATATATATATATATATAACGTGGCACCCGGTGAACAAACTTGGCTTGTGGTGCCATGGTTGGAGGGCAACTTTAGATGGCTAATGTTGCGGGTTCGAATCCCATTCGTACTTATTTTTTTGAGAAATTTGCAATCGATAAGTCTATTTGGCACCCACGGACTCTAAATCCTGGATCCACCACTGGTTATACGCGTATTAATTATTTCACCTTCTACCCAGCATAAATAATACATAAATTTCATCACAACTTATACATGTATTAAAATTGTCGACCAAATGTTGTATTGATTTTATACATTAATAGCTTTTTTCTTATCCACCTGCCTAATGTTGTACTAATTATATACATAATAACTTTTTTCTTATCCACCTACCAAATGTTGTATTTATTATATTCATGGATAACTTTTTTCTTATCCACTTACCAAACGTCGTATTAATTATATATATGGATAACTTTTTTCTTATCCACCTATCAAATATTATATACACTATACAAACTCTAAAATATAAATGCCGTATTAATTATATACTGAACTAGTCTTCCACATTTTCGGTCACGAGGGATCGTGAAGTGAACTTGTATGCTTCATGTATTTTTATTTTTTATTTTTAAAAACACAAATTGATAGAAGAATTTCAAAGGCTAAAGTGTCATAGTGAAGTCAATTTTTTTATTTTTTCATTGTTAAAAGAAAATTACATTTGGTAAAGACTATACTATAAACTATTATTATTAAATAAGAGAAGTACTAGAGTTATATAAAATGGGACATAGCTAGTACGGGAGTATAATTTTTTGTTCCTTCTTTGAAGGAATGGGGTGGGATAGGAGGGGTGACCACCGACAAAGGACAAAAGAAAAAGAATATTAATTCACATTATTTTAACGACTTAAGTTATTTATCTTGATCATCTATTTTTTTTTTTTAAAAAACACTTTTGATATAATTTAATTTATAGGATAAATTAATTAGTTACTACTATTTTTATTAAGTTTATAAATTATTATTTATTATTTAATTTATCTGTAATTACTTTAAAATACTTTGATTATCTTAAAAAATTCACGCTACCAATACAACAACAACAATAATTTATCCGGTGAGTGGAATCTAGGGAGAGTAGAGTGTACACACATTTTATCACTATTTTGTGGAGGTAGAATTTTTTTTTTTTTTTTGAAAGACTATTGGCTCAAATGCAGGAAATTCACAACAACTAACAAAGGAAATAATACAAATGTTACAAGAAAGGAACAAAAACAACAAAATAGTGTGATAATCGAAATATTAATTATAAAAAATAATGATAGATATAAAAAATAAGAACTATAATAATGTTAGTATAACAACAAACAAGCCAAAACCCTTGAATTAAAACCAAAACAACCATTCATTACCCACTGACTAGGGGCGGCTCGATAGGATTATAAAGAAGGCAAGTCATGTCTCAGGCCTCCGGGAGTTTATTAATTTTTTTTTTTTTTTTTTAGCAATAACAGATTATAGGTTTACTAGTAAAATTATCTGCGCTTTGCGCGAGAATTTAATATCACGAAATTTATAAAAATTTACTTAAAATCTATCAGTCATTAAAATTAAAACACTATATTATCTTACATACAAAATTACGTAATAACAAACATTAATAATGTAAAGAAAAATGAAAATTAATAGTACATCTTATTATTTATCCTTAATAATATAAGTATAAATTAATGACTGTAAAAATACATATCAGGATCTGTAACATAATCAATGGTGTCAGTGAGTCACTCAGCAGAAGCAAAGTACACAAATATTTAATTGTGAAGAAGAAGAGGAGGTTCAGAATTTTCGTTGTTTTAAAATGAGAGGAAATCCCTCTATTTATAGACAAAAAAGGGTAGTGTGAACAAATATTTATTGTGCCTTATCGGAAATGTTACAAATATTTGGAAAAGTTGCAACCCTTTGGAAAGGTCACAACCTTTCATAAAAGTCACAACTCTTCATAAAAGTCGCAACTCTTCATTAAAGTCGCAACTCTTCATAAAAGCCATTACTTTTCATAAAAGTCACAACTCTTCATAAAAGCCGCAACTCTTCATTAAAGTCGCAACTTTTCATTAAAGTCACAATTTTTCATAAAAGTCACAACTTTTCATAAATGTCACAACTTTTCATGTAAGGGGAAAAGTAGTTTTGGAAATAAATAAATTAAAAGGGAATTCTGGTTTGTGGTGGCGCCACGTAGGCGGGCCTAAAGGTTCTCTTTTATATATATATATATATATATATATATGATTCCTTTAGAAAAAAAGATTATAGGTTTATTTTTAGAAATTTTTTTTGAAGAAGTACTATTTATAGTTAAAAGTTTTTTATTCTATAAAATGAAAGAATTATTATAAAAGTTTGTCATATTTGGAGAAAAGATTAAATTGATTTATTATATTATTAATTGAAAAAATATATTAAAGGAATCAATTATAATTTACTTTTTTAACAATTATGCATCACAAGATTCGTAAGAAAATATATTAATTTATTTTTTTAAATTTAAAGCTTCTATTTGATTTTTGTGTTAGGTCACTAATGTACTTGACCCGCCCTTGCGGGCCTTGCCACTAACCTTCTACCATAGTAGGCGATCTCCGTATCTTTCTATCTAAGTCATGTCCTCAATAAGTTGTCCTTAATCAACTCTCCCCAATACTTCTTCGAGCTACCTCTCCATCTCTTTACTCAACTATATTCATTCTCTCGCACCTTGTTACTAGAACATCCGCATATCTCATTACCAGTAATAAGATATATAAATATCAAACTCACACAGATAAAAACAGTTCTAGTCAGTATAATATGGTTTCCTCATGTGACTGATTAAATGATCACATGATACAGGAGGCAAAGGAGAGTGCTCACTCTGCCATTAATGTTAGTTGTTACTCTTTCATTATATTTTATATTTGTTAGATCTTGATTTCTTTAACTAGTAGAATTAAGAAATTGCAGTGATACTATACTATTCTTATTAATATATTGAAATCATATTCATTACATTCCAAAAAAAAATTCACATCAAGAAATGGGGAGTCTTGATATTGTAATTGGGACCACTCATGTGTTACGTATCCCTTGCCGATATATATTGCAATATTAAAACTTTCAACATTGGTAATAGGACCTTAATCCATATTTTTTTTAAAAAAGTCCATACTGATTATGGAAGAATTGAAGTAAATAAATTGAACATTGGCCTAAGATCATTAATCAAAAGATAGGTTATAGACAGAGGCATAGCCAAAATTAAGAATTTGGGTGTTCTAAAAGAGATGGTGGTTCAGATTAAGGAAGTTTCAAAGCCACAACTCTAGCGTTTCATAGCCACTCCTTTACCATTGTACCGGATTCACAAGTTAATATGCATATATATATTTATTTATTTTTAAGTAAAAGTATAGGTCTACGGAAATTATTAGGTTCATCCGAATCCACGAACCCGCACCTAACTCTGTCTCTGATTATAGATATTCCATTAATAACATTTAGTCAAATGAATATGATTTATTAAATGCTTTTAAAGGTAAAATATGTTAGAGTGATAGTTTTATGATTATTTTTTTTACATCATATCAAATATGAAGAAGTGAAAAAAAAAAAAAAAAAAAGGTTAAAGAAATTTATAGAGTTTGGAAGTGAAAGGGAACATGTTCGTACTCTGAAAAATTGCAGTGGTCACACCATCTTCCCGGTCCAATCGCACATGACTTCAATAATGCACTAATATAATAGTTATAGTAAGTAATACGCTGAATCTATTCTGCCACCATTTGTCTATCCCCTTCACATTGCATAATCTTTAATTTCTTCATGTAGGTACTCTCATAACCAAAATTATTTTATTCCAATATTCAAACTTAGGTAATTATTGCATTATCCTACTAACTTCAGTCGTTTATAAATCCCCGCCTAACGCAATTAATCGGAAGAGACTTTAATTCTATTTTGTAGCACAAAAATCACTCAATTAATGATAATTATTTGAGAAAGTCATTCAAATTTATTTTATAATAAAAAAAATCACTCAACTATCATTATTTCTCTTTTAAAATCACTCAACGATTGTCATTTCACCTATAACATGTAGATTCCCCCACCCTCCTCTTGTCTTCCTTTACAAAGGGTGTGTATCGATCGGTTCGATTCAGTTTTATATATTATCAATTCAGTTTATTGGTTTTCAATTTTTAAATACGCTAAATCAATAACAAACCAATAAGATATTCTTTATCGATTTTCGATTTATCAGTTTTTGGTCATTAACTGTTCGGTTTTCGATCTACCCAATAAAAAAATCCTCATAAAATAAATATATGATTTCTCACTTCTCTAACAATTTGACATGAGACAAGCAAATTAATTATAAATGCCTTGATATAGTGAAACAAGAAATATAATGAGAAATTGCATCAATAAGAGATGTAATATGAAGGCTACAATTACATGTTACAACAAAAACATAATATGGAAAATTCTGATGTGAAAGTTGAAGTATTGTGATGTGTGAAGTGTAAAAACCGTAGTGTAGAATACTAATATAGTATCTAGTTATGTTAAATTATTATAATATATACAATAATATTTATGAAGGGTATAATAATAAATTACTATCGTCAATATTTTTTTCGGTTTGATTTTGGCACAGTAGTACCTTCACTTGCAATTATTTAAGTGCACACTGACTACTAAGTGCTATATCAATCCCTCACTCATCAGCCCCTTACTTCACTCATATACTCTTTCTCTAGTGGGAGGAATAATTCTCAGCTCAAATTTATCTCTCCATAGTCCATATCAAAGCACATTTTCTGTGTCTAACTTTAGCATTAATCCGAGAATATGGATGTCTACGGACGGTTAACGCCAGAAGGGTTTCGGATTGATGATCTTCTTGATTTCTCAAACGAAGACATCTTTTCCTCCTCTAAAACCGCCATCGACTTTGATCTAAATCACCATTACCAACCACCTCCTACCGATAATATCGCTGCCGCCGGTTGTTACTACGATGCTCTTCCCAATTCCGTTGACTTCACCGATAAACTCTGCGTTCCGGTAAGTATATGTATACATAACATCTTCAATATCCAGTTAAACTATATCACATCAATTAAACACATGAAGTAAATTAAGTTTTACAGGCAATGGTGGGACAGTCAAAAGTATCTTCTGATAAATAATTAAACACTTGTTAAAGATTCAATTCGAATGCTATTTTAGTAAAAGTTTGGAGTATTGAGGACCGATAATAATGTTTAGTGTTAGTTAAAGTGAAATAATATATATCATTGAGATAATTATATTGCATAGAACACTTATATTCTAAAAGTGAAGATGTTATTTTCCTACTTTGGTTTGTAATGGTGTAAACTAATTAAGAAAAAGTGAAAACTTTTATTTAGATTTCAAATTAAATACATTACTAGTATATAGTACATTATCCAATTTATATAATGTAGTTTGATTTGACATGATTTTCTTTTAAAAAAAATACTTTTAATACTCGTGATCTAAAATAAGTCATAACTGTTTGTATGACTAGATTGTTTTATTAAAGTTAAAACAAATATTTTAAAACTAAATTATACTACATCGAAATGTGTGTTTTTTTTAATTGACTTAAAAAAAATGAAACATATAAATTGAAAAAAAGAAGTACTTGAATTATCCTATCATATTGTTTTGCTACATAATATTTTAGGTGAACTTTACTTATTGATGTTATAAAGAACTTATTCATTTAATAATAATATAATTTATTTATTCTTGTTCTTGTTATTTGTGAAGAGTGATGATGTAGCAGAGTTGGAGTGGCTATCGAACTTCGTGGAAGATTCATCCAATAATTTCCCTTCAAACTCCTCAACACAAACCATGTACCACCTCAATAATACCAATAATAGTACTACTACAATATTGCACAGCAAATCAAGAAGCAAACGTTCACGTAATTCAAACACTAGCTGGACTACTTCCTCACTCCAACAATACAAATCCACAAACCAAAAAAACTACAATCAAGACGAAAATTCAGGTATTTATAACAAAGACAAATTTTCATCAATAACTTCAAATATTGCACCGAGAAAATGCACCCATTGTGCATCAGAGAAAACACCGCAGTGGCGAACTGGACCATTAGGCCCCAAAACACTGTGTAATGCTTGTGGTGTAAGGTACAAATCGGGCCGGTTGGTACCTGAATATCGTCCCGCGGCAAGCCCGACGTTTGTGTTGACGCAGCATTCGAATTCTCACCGGAAAGTAATGGAACTCCGGCGACAGAAAGAGGTTATTGATCAACAGCAGCAGCAGCGGGGAATGTATGGACATCACTATCCGGTCTGTTGATGTCATCTGTATGCCACCTGTTACAAGATAACGTGGATGCCTTTTTTTTTTTTCCTTCTCTAAAGAGACTTTTATCTCTTTTCAATATTATCTTTTGTTGCCTATTTAAAGGTATTTGAGATAATCACTTTCACAATTGTTTTTTTCTAAAAAAAGATTTAGTGCTCCATGTCTTATGTATTAAGGGGTCATTTGGTAGAGTGTATAAGAATAATGTTAAATATAATGTATTAATAATGCTTTCATTAGCAATGCATGTATTAATTATGTTAGCATTAATTATACATAGATTATTTTAATACATTGTTTGGTTTGATGCATTAAAAAATAATATGTATTGCATTAAAAAATTATTTACAAAGATACCCTTCATTTTTATGGTGGAAAAGATGCCAAAAAGGTTTTGAGGGGCAATTGAGTCTTTTATCATGTTAATGCATGCATTAAAATCATTGCATTGCTAATCTTAGAAATCCATGGTATTAGCATGCACACCTTAAGTACCAAACAAGATATTAGTAATACACAATGCTAATACATGCATTATTTTTCCTAATACACTCTACCAAACGACCCCTAAAACTTATAGTTAATGTGGTGATGGCATAATAATATTTATGGAATATTCAAATTTTATTGTAAAATCAACCCAAAAAGTTAATATATATATATATATAAAGATCAAATTAAGATGAAAGTATGAATAATAAAACAATAAAGAGTGACAAGAGATGGAAGTGAAGGAATTTCTTTTTTTTTTCTTTCAACTATTTCCGAAGTTTGAAAGTGTATATAATATGAATTCTTAATACATCTATTTGTAGGGTTCATAGAGGCATACAAATGGTGACGAAATATCTAACAAAGAAAAGGGACTTACATATGGTGTTGATTGACCTTGAAAAGGTCTACGACAAAGTTTCAATGGAAGTCTTCTAGAGATGTTCACAAGATGCTAGAAGTGTAACAATGACTTTTATTATATAAGTCGACAAAGGACATGTATGATGGAACCAAAATTAGAGTTAGGATAATGGGAGGAGACTCAAAAGACTTTACAATTGTTATGACGTTGCACTACATATTAACTCTTAGATCGTTTCTATCTATCTAGGTGATGGATGAATCAACGCGGTATATTCAAGATGAGGTGCATCAACGTATGTTATTTGCATATGACATAGTACTGATTGATGAGACGTGCATGACAGTTAATGCTAGGTTGAAGGTGTGGAGACAAACTCTAGAGTCTAAAGGGTTTAGTGATGTAAATCATGAGGCATGCGAGGAAGTGAGGTTTGGCACACAAGTTATCTCGAAGAAAGATAGCTTCAAGTATGCTGATTCTTTAATCTAGAAAAGCGGGGACATCAAATGATGATATCACACATCATATTGGTATGATGTAGATGAAGTGGAAGATTACCTCTAGAGTCATGTGTGATAAAAAATACCATCAACACTTAAAGGTCAGTTCTGTAGAGTGGTTGTCATGATCCAGGGGTACACCCTAGATGTATCATGGCGTACTTGACCCCTAGATGGTCTCATACAAGCCACTTAGCATATCACAACATAAGATACTAGAAAAGTCCAAAATTTTTTAAAACTTTATCCATACAATCGAAATCTTTATAAAAGTAAGCGGAAGTCTTACTATACTTTGTATCAAACCATCTATAACCATTTGAATAAAACTTTGGGATGCAGCCCATACAAAATTCTAAATCATAAAAGAAAGACATAAAAGGAAATGGTGGCTTCATCCTCGATGATATGAGGACTCACCAAGTCTTCAATTACTTGCACTTCTAGAAACATATCTTCAAGAATGGAACTCAAATTGCCAGACCCTACATTTGATGAGAATGTAGGCAAGCATATGCGTTAGTACAAAAGTACTAAATATGACAGCTAACATAACATCATAAGAGCATAACATAAAGGGTTAGCCAACATAAGCCATATGCCATAAACACAAGAGATACTTCATGAAGCATAAACTTTAAGCATAAGAGACAATATCATAATCATAAGCAGAGTCTCCAACATAGGCATCCTATAAGAATTATTCAACTTAGTCCTTCATATCATAAGAGAACTACTTCTCAAGTAACCTCAAAGCATACTTGTGCAATGCATGGATGAGACCCCAAAATCTCACCCAGACTAAGTACAACTTTTAACTCATCATAATCATACTTACCATCTTATGGTCTTATCCTTAGCTTACTTCTCATAGACAAAATAGTCTCTCACCTTTAGTGAAACATAACATGGAAGGCAACTATAGCAACAATCCATCAAAACATACATCATATAAAAGAAACACTTCTTAGGTAACCTTAAGTCATACTTGGCAATGCATGAATAAAACCCCATAATCCTATCCATACTAAGTATCACTTTAGGTCCTCATACTAATACTTCTAGGTTAGGGACTAGTCCTTCTTTTAAGAATTGGAACATTAGGAGGTACTTCTTTAAGCCCATCTTAGTTCCTCTTCTTTATTATCTTGAACACTATGAGATACCTTTGCAAGTATGTCTAAGTTCATTATTAACTTGAACACTATGAGATATTTCATTAAGCATGTCTTAGTTCATTAATGCTTTTGAACACTTGGAGATACCTTTTCAAGTATGTATTAATTCATTGGATAAGGAGATTGTAAATAGAAACCCCGAATTTTTTATGTGAAGGCTTCCATCTCATGAGACATATTTATTGGGAAAACCCAGACTCTACTATGTGAGATTTCACTCTTTACTTTGGATGCCCGGACTCAACTAGGTGTGAGCATCCTCTCTTCTTGGAGACCCGAACCCGACTATGTGTGAACATCCTTCTCATTGTCAATATCCATTAGGGCCAAGCATACACCCCCTTAAACTAATAATTAAGCCTTGCTTAACTCATGACTCATGGAGGGATGTCCTTGACAACCAATTCATGTTTCAAGTGATTCTATCACTTTATGTATTCAAACATTCATAAGGTATATTAAGTGGGTAAAGTCCTTCCACAACAATGCTTGCTACTAGTTTACAATTCTCATATAGGTTTCACTCTCAAAGCCACTACAAGCATAATTAAACATATTAGCTTTACTCTCAAAGCCCTAGAATTCTACCTTCATGACTACAAGCCTTACTCTCAAAGATTTACTTCTTACAATCATCATTCATACCTAGATTTCAAGGCATTCTAATCACATACTTCATTATTAAGCAATTCTAGTCATAAATCATCATAAAGGTTCAACTTCAATCTTTACTCGTCATGATCCATCACATATACTATAATCTAGTTCAATTCATGTCTACTTGCTTTTTTTATTCGTGAACAATTACTATACATATCATCAATTTTAGAAGATCATCTCGAAATCCTCAATTCCCCTTCACAAGGCATAAACCCACAATACTACAATTTTATCAATTAAACTAGGGTTATCCATGGAAAACATGTAATATCATCGTAATAACATGATTCACTACTAAATCTATCATAAACAAGTACTATCCACTCAATTGGAATCATACTCAACTTAACCCACAATATTAGAAGGAACCTAGCTAGAATTGGGGATTTCAACTTCACAATTGGGGGAAATCTAAGGGGATCCATGGATGGAAGAATCCATGGATGAATAGGCTATCATACCTTGGTTATGAAGCCCTACAAAGCTTCCAACAATGAAGTCTTGACCTAGCTTGAACCCTCCTCCTCCTCCTTCTTCTTTACTTTCTACAGAGAGAATTTGTTGGAGGGAATTGGGTTCTTTTGGGGGAATTGAAATAATGACTAGGATCAATGTATTTAGGGGTGTATAGCTTTATATAGGTGGTCTAATTACTAATAAAACGACCCCACTTAATATCTAATTAATTCTAGAAAATTCCCTAACCCCCAACTTAAACCGCTAAAGGACCACACTATCTCAACCCATGCGACTGCACTGACGGGCTGTAGGTCCAACCACGGTCCGTGCTGGTCAATTGTGGGTGAGTTACTGTGGCTTGTTTTGGGGCCTTGACCCACGACCCCCCACCCACGGGGTGTGGGTTCTTCTACGGGGCGTAGGTCTCCCACTCGTGGGTGCACTAATTTTTTGGCATATTTTGGGTAGTTTCTAGGGTCCTTCTCAAGGAACTTTGGTAGGTCTTTGGGGAGTCGTACCTTGACATTTAACCCCTAAACCTTTCATTCTAAGTGCGGGAGGTCATATCTATGACTCTAACCCCCACGTCAAACTCTAGAAACCTCACATAAGGCTCTAGTTTAGCCTACCAGTTCCCGGGTGTTACAATATCTCCCCCTTGGGAATATTCGTCCTCGAATGACACTCTAGGGACTCCTTAAGGTCACAAATATAGACTATCAACCCATCATGCATGCAACTCATCTAAATGCACACAATAAAGGAGGAAAACTTCAACTCCAAGCTAAACATACTCAATGCAACGCAAGGGAGTAAGAATTACATCTAACAACCCAAAATGCATGAAATTCTATATCTACTCCTATTCAAGGAGGAACTACCATCTCCTAGCGAAAACATGCTCAACATACACTCATGGAGCCTTTATGCACTTTATTCTCAAAATCATTTATTCAAAGAGGAATCTTTCAACTCCAAACTAAGGCATGCTCATTAGTTCATCTGATGAAATCTATATGCAACTCTACTCAATGCACTATAACATAAGGAAAAATAATGCACATACGTCATTTTTATCAAGACCTAAGCTTTTTCATGAACATGCATATAAGGAAATCGTGGCCACACATAAACACAAAATGACCTTGCTATTTAGGCACACCATCCCCCTTGGGAGTAAGCCTATACAAACTCTACTAACATCATTCGTACTAAAGACAACTTCAAAGTCTAACATATCAAGTTAAAAAAGACCAAACAATATCGAAATCTAATAAAGAATGAAACACATACCGGTAGCAATATTAAGTGATCACTCTTCATCATTGTTAGCTTGAAGGACATAAAACATATTCTTCTTTTGAACAATCTCATCTGAAGCACTGGTGGCAACTTGCTTATCTTCCCTTCCCTTAGCCTTAAGAACTGGGCAATCTCTCATTTTGTGCCCACTCTTTCCACAACCATAACAACCCTCCATGCTGTCTAGGCACTTACCAGGATGATTCTTTCCACACTTGCTGCAAGTAGGCTTAGGTAATGGAGACCCACTACCTTTCTACTGGTTAAACCTAGAGTGTTGGGAGAATCTTGACCGGAATACCTTTGTTTAGACTTAGGTCTACCTTGTCAATTGGAATTAGCATTGGAGAAGTTCCCATCACCAGTCCTAGCGCTCTTTGCCTCCCTATTTTGTTTTCTTTTTGAGTTTTGACTCCTTAATTTGTTGAGCATACACCATAAGCCTTGAGATGTCCATGTCATGGAGGATCATTTCCGTACGACATTCTTCTTCAACCAAGTTGGACACACCCATCAAAAACCTACTCATCCTATCTCTCGAATCCACCACCATAGATGGAGCATACTTGGATAGTTGGGTAAATATCAAGGCATACTCTTTAACACTCATGCTACCTTGCCTAAGGTTAATGAACTCTTCCACCTTAGCTTTCGTCAACTCTTGGGGAAAGAACCTATCAAGGAATGCTACTTTGAACTCTTCCCACTCTATTAGGAACACTTCTACCGGACTACCATCTTTCCATTGTTCATACCATACTTGTGCTACATCCCTCAATTGGTAAGCGGCTAACTCCGCTTTCTCTACCGAAGTCAACCCCATGATAGCAAGGACTTGATACACTTCATCTATAAACCCTTGAGGGTCTTCCTCCACTTTGGAGCCATAAAAATCAGGAAGGTTTATTCTCAAAAACTCCCTCACTCTTAAAGTTGTGGAATTCACATTAGGATTCACCGGAGCTACCTTCTCTCTATTGTCTTGGGCTGTCACGACTTGAGCCAACATTTGGAAAGACGACCTAAACTCTACATGAGTAACATTCTCCCATATATGGTTAATTGGAGCTTGAGGAGGAGCTTGGAGTGGAACTTGGAGAGGATCCTCTTGATCCACAATGCCTTACTTATCTCTCCTAGCATTTGCCCTTGTATTAGCCATACCCTGAAAACCATAGGGGGCAAATTAGGAGAAAGACCTAATAGAGCCAAACTCTATGATACGAGTTAGAGAATGAAGAAGTGAAGTTTCTTAAGCATCCAATAGCCTTCTATTCATAAATGTGGTGCGCTTCACATACATGAACAAGACTACTAAATGTGGTTTGAGATATCCTAGAACCATTCTAAACCTTGTGCTCTGATTACAAAGTTTGTCACGACCCAGGGGTACACCTTAGATGTAACATGGCGTACTTGATCTAGAGGGGGTCTTATACAAGCCATTTAGCATATCATAACATAAGATACTAGAAAAGTATGGAAATTTTTAAAACTTTATCCATACAATCGAAATCTTTATAAAAGCAAGCTTAAGTCTTACTACACTTTGTCTCAAACCATCCATAACCATTTAAATAAACTTTGGGACACAACCCATACAAAAGTCTAAATCATAAAAGAAAGACAAAAGAAAATGGTGGCTTCATCCTCGATGCTATAAGGACTCACCAAGTCTTCAACTCCTTGCACTTCTAGAAACCTATCTTCAAGAATGGAACTCAAATCGCCGGACCCTACATTTGATGAGAATGTAGGCAAAAGTATCTGTTAGTACAAAAGTACTAAATATGATAGCTAGCATAACATCATAAAAGCATAACAAAAGGGTTGGTCAACATAAGCCATATGCGATAATCACAAGATATACTTCATGAAGCATACACTTTAAACATAAGAGACAATATCATAATCATAAGCAAAGTCTCCAACATAGGCATCCAATAAGCATTATTCAACCCCTACTCCTTCATATAATAAGAGAACTACTTCTCAAGTAATTTCAAAGCATACTTGTGTAGTACATGGATGAAACCCCATAATCCCACCCATACTAAGTACAACTTTTAACTCATCATAATCATACTTACCATATTATGGTGGCATCCTTAGCTTACTTCTCATAGACAAGGGGGTCTCTCACCTTTAGTGAAACATAACATGGAAGTCAACTATAGTAACGATCCATCAAAACATACATCATATAAGAGAAACACTTCTTAGGTAACCTTAAGTCATACTTGTGCAATGCATGAATAAGACCTCATAATCCTATCAATACTAAGTATTACTTTAGGTCCTCACACTCATACTTATAGGTTAGATACTAGTCCCTCTTTTAAGAGTTGGAACACTTGGAGGTACTTCTTTAAGTCCATCCTAGTTCCTCTTCTTTATTATCTTGAACACTATGAGATACCTTTGCAAGTATGTCTAAGTTCATTATTAACTTGAACACTATGAGATACTTCATTAAACATGTCTTAGTTCATTAATGCTTTTGAACACTTGGAGATACCTTTTCAAGTATGTCTTAGTTCATTTGATAAGGAGATTGCAACTAGAAACCCCGACTTTTCAATATGAAGGCTTTTATCTCATGAGATCTACTTTTTGAGAAAACCCGGACTCTACTATGTGAGAGTTCACCTTTTACTTTAGAAGCTCGGACTCAACTAGGTGTGAGCATTCTCTCTTCTTGGAGAACTGAACTCGACTATGTGTGGACTTCTTTCTCATTGTCAGTATCCATTAGGGCCAAACATACACCCCTTAAACTAATTATTAAGCCTTGCTTAACTCATGACTCATGGAGGGATGTCCTTGACAACCAATTCATGTTTCAAGTGATTCTATCACTTTATGCATTCAAACATTCATAAGGTAGATTAAGTGGGTAAAGTACTTCCATAACAATGATAGCTACTAGTCTACAATCCTCATATAGGCTTCACTCTCAAAGCCACTACAAGCATAATTAAACATATTAACTTTACTCTCAAAGCCCTAGAATTCTACCTTCATGAATACAAGCCTTACTCTAAAAGATTTACTTCTTACAATCATCATTCATACCTAGATTTCAAGGCATTCTAATCACATACTTCATTATTAAGCAATTCTAGTCATAAATCATCATAAAGCTTCAACTTCAAGATTTACTAGTCATGATCCATCACATATACTATAATCTAGTTCAATTTATGTCTACTTTCTTTTATTCATGAACAATTACTGTACATGTCTTCAATTGTAGAAGATCATCTCTAAATCCTCAATTCCCCTTCACAAGGCATAAACCCACATTACTACAATTTCATTAATTAAACTAAGGTTAGCCATGGAAAACATGTAATGTAATCATAATAACATGATTCACTAATAAATCAATCATAAACAAGTACTATCCACTCAATTGGAATCATACTCAACTTAACCCACAATATTGGAAGGAACCTTAGCCAGAATTGGGGATTTCATCTTCACAATTGGAGGAAATCTAGAGGACTCCATGGATGGAAGAATCCATGTATGAATAAGCTATCATACCCTGATTATAAAGCCCTAAAATGCTTGCAAGAATGGAGTCTTGACCTACCTTGAACCCCTAGCTTCTTCTTCTTTACTTTCTATAGAGAGAATTTGTTGGAGGGAATTGGGTTCTTTTTGGAGAATTGAAATAATGACTAGGATCAATATATTTAGGGGTCTAATAGATTTATATAGGTGGTCTAATTACTAATTAAATGACCCCATTTATTATCTAATTAATTCTAGAAATTTCCCTAACCCCCAACTTAAATCGCCTAAGGATTACACTGTCACAACCCACGAGTCCACGCTGACGGGCCGTGGGTCCACCCACGGTCTGTGCTGGTCAATTGTGGGTGAGTTACTGTGGTTTGTTTTGGGGGCTTGACCCACTACCCCTCACCCACGGGGCGTGGGTTCTTCTTAGGGGCGTAGGTCTCCCACTCGTGGGTACACTAATTGTTTGGCAGATTTTGGGTAGTTTCTCGGGTCCTCCTCAAGGACCCTTGGTTGGTCCTTGGGGAGTCGTACCTTGATGTTTAACCCCTAAACCCTTCATTCTAAGTTTAGGAGTTCATATCTATGAAACTAACCCCCCACGTCAAACTCTAGAACCCTCACATAAGGCTCTAGTTTAGCCTACTAGTTCCCGGGTGCTATAATATCTCTCCTTTGGGAAAATTCATCCTCGAATGACACTCTAAGAACTCCTTAAGGTCACAAATCTAGACTAGCAACCCATCATGCATGCAACTCATCTAAATGCACACAACAAAGGAGGAGAACTTCAACTCCAAGCTAAACATGCTCAATGCAACGCAAGGGAGTAAGAACTACATCTAACTACCCAAAATGCATGAAATTCTATATATACTCCTATTCAAGGAGGAACTACCATCTCCTAGCTAAAACATGCTTAACATACACTCATGGAGCCTATATGGACTTTATTCTAAAAATCATTTATTCAAGGAGGAATCTTTCAACTCCAAACTAAGGCATGCTCATTAGTTCATCTGTTGAAGTCTATAGGCAACTCTACTCAATGCACTACAACATGAGGAATAACAATACACATAAGTTATTTTTATCAAGACTTAAGCTTTTTCATGAACATGCACATAAGGAAATCATGGCCACACATAAACACACAATGACCTTGCTATCTGGACATACCATCTCCCTCTTGGGGGTAAGCCTATATAAACTCTTCTAATAGCATTCATACTAAAGACAACTTCAAGGTCTAATATATCAAGTTACAAAAGACCAAACAATACCGGAATCTAACAAAGCATGAAACACATATCGGTAGCAACATTAGTAGGTCACTTTTGATCATTTTTAGCTTGAAGGACATAAAACCTATTCTTCTTTTGAACAAGCTCATCCGAGCCACTAGTGGCAACTTGCTTATCCTCTCTTCCCTTAGCATTAGGCACCAGACAATCTCTCATTTTGTGCCCACTCTTTCCACAACCATAACAACCCTTTGTGGCAGCTAGGCACTTACCAGGATGATTCCTTCCACATTTGGTGTAAGTAGGCTTAGGTAATGGAGACCCACTACCTTTCTCTTGGTTAAACCTAGGGGTGTTGCGATAATCTTGATCGGAATACCTTTGTTTTGACTTAGGTCTACCTTTTCCATCGGACTTAGCATTGGAGAAGTTCCCATTACCGGTCCTAACCCTCTTTTCCTCTCTATTTTTTTTTCTAGTTTTGAATCCTCAATTTGTTGAGCATACACCATAAACCTTGGGATGTCCGTGTCATGGATGAGCATTGCTGTATGACATTCCTCTTCAACCAAGTCAGACACACTCGTCAAAAACCTACTCATCCTATCTCTCGAATTCGCCACAATAAATGGAGCATACTTGGATAGTTTGGTAAATTTCAAGGTATAATCCTTAACACTCATGCTACCTTGCCTAAGGTTAATGAATTCTTCCACCTTAGCTTCCCTCAACTCTTGGGGAAAGAACCTATTAAGGAATGCTACTTTGAACCCTTCCTATTTTATTGAGCCCGCTTCTACAGGCCTATCATCTTTCCATTGTTCATACTATACTTGTGCTACATCCCTCAATTGGTAAGCGGCTAACTCCATTTTCTCTACCGAAGTCAACACTATGATAGCAACCACTTTATACACTTCATGTATAACTTGAGGGTCTTCCTCCACTTTGGAGCCATAAATTTCCGAAGGGTTCATTCTCAAAAACTCCCTCACTTTTAAAGTCACGGAATTCACATTAGGATTCACTGGAGCTACCTTCTCTCTATTAACTTGGGCGGTCACGGATTAAGCCAACATTTGGAAAGCTGACCTAAACTCCGCATGAGAAACATTTTCCCCTATAAGGTCAATTAGAGCATGAGGAAGAGCTTGGAATGGAACTTGGAGAGGAACCTCTTGATCCACATTGCCTTTCTCATCTCTCCTAGCGTTTTCCCTTGTATTAGCAATACCCTAAAAACCATAGGGCATGGATTAGGAGAATGCCTTATAGATCCAAAATATGTGGCACGACTTAGAGAATGAAGAAGTGAAGATTCCTAAGCATCCAATAGCCTTCTATTCATAAATGTGGCGCGCTTTGCACTCGTGAACAAGACTCTACTAGATGTGGTTTAGGACATCCTAGAACCATTCTAAACCCACGATCCAGGGGTACACCCTAGATGTAACATGGCGTACTTCACCCCGTGGGGGTCTCATACAAGCCACTTAGCACATCATAACATAAGATACTAGAAAAGTGTGGAAATTTTTTAAAACTTTATCCATACAATCGAAATCTTTATAAAAGCAAGCGAAATCTTTATAAAAGCAAGTGAAAGTCTTACTACACTTTGTCCTAAACCATCTATAAACATTCGAATAAAACTTTGGGACACAGCCCATACAAAAGTCTAAATCATAAAATAAAGACAAAAGGAAATGGTGGCTTCATCATTGATGCTATGAGGACTCACAAAGTCTTCAAATCCTTGCACTTCTAGAAACCTATCTTCAAGAATGCAACTCAAATCGCCGGACCCTACATTTGATGAGAATGTATGAAAGAGTATGCATTAGTACAAAAGTACTATATATGATAGCTAACATATCATCGTAATAGCATAACATAAGGGTTAGTCAGCATAAGCCATATGCCATAATCATAAGAGATACTTCCTGAAGCATAAACTTTAAGTATAAGAGACATATCATAAGCAAAGTCTCCAACAAGGGCATCCTATAAGCATTATTCAACCATTAGTCCTCCATATCATAAGAGAACTACTACTCAAGTAACCTCAAAGCATACTTGTCCAATGCATTGATGAGACCTCACAATCTCACTTACACTAAGTACAACTTTTAAGTCATCATAATCGTACTTACCATCTTATGGTCTCGTCCTTTGCTTACTTCTCATAGAAAAGGGATTCTCTCACCATTAGTGAAACATAACATGAAAGGCAACTATAGCAACAAACCATCAAAACATACATCATATAAGAGAAACACTTCTTAGGTAACCTTAAGTCATACTTGGCAATGCATGAATAAGACTCCATAATCCTATCCATACTAAGTATTACTTTAGGTCCTCATACTCATGCTTCTAGGTTAGGGACTAGTCCCTCTTTTAAGAATTGGAACACTAGGAGGTACATCTTTTAAGTCCATCTTTGTTCCTCTTCTTTATTATCTTGAACACTATGAGATACCTTTGCAAGTATGTCTAAGTTCATTATTAACTTGAACACTATGAGATATTTCATTAAGCATGTCTTAGTTCATTAATGCTTTTGAACACTTGGAGATACCTTTTCAAGTATGTATTAATTCATTGGATAAGGAGATTGTAAATAGAAACCCCGAATTTTTTATGTGAAGGCTTCCATCTCATGAGACATACTTATTGGGAAAACCCAGACTCTACTATGTGAGATTTCACTCTTTACTTTGGATGCCCGGACTCAACTAGGTGTGAGCATCCTCTCTTCTTGGAGACCCGGACCCGACTATGTGTGAACATCCTTCTCATTGTCAATATCCATTAGGGCCAAGCATGCACCCCTTAAACTAATAATTAAGCCTTGCTTAACTCATGACTCATGGAGGGATGTCCTTGACAACCAATTCATGTTTCAAGTGATTCTATCACTTTATGCATTCAAACATTCATAAGGTATATTAAGTGGGTAAAGTCCTTCCACAACAATGATAGCTACTAGTCTATCATTCTTATAAAGGCTTCACTCTCAAAGCCACTACAAGCATAATTCAACATTTTAGCTTTACTCTCAAAGCCCTAGAATTCTACCTTCATGACTACAAGCCTTAATCTCAAACCTTTACTTCTTATAATCATAATTCATGCCTAGATTTGAAGGCATTCTAATCACATAATTCATTAACAAGCAATTCTAGTCATAAATCATCATAAATGTTCAACTTCAAGCTTTACTAGTCATGATCCATCACATATACTATAATCTAGTTCAATTTATGTCTACTTTCTTTTATTCATGAACAATTACTATACATGTCATCAATTTTAGAAGATCATCTCTAAATCCTTAATTCTTCTTCACATGGTATAAACCCACATTACTATAATTTCATCAATTAAACTAGGGTTAGCCATTGAAAAAAATGTAATATCATCATAATAACATGGTTCACTACTAAATCAATCATAAACAAGTACTATCCACTCAATTGGAATCACACTCAACTTAACCCACAATATTGGAAGGATCCCCAGCTAGAATTGGGGATTTCATCTTCACAATTTGGGGAAATCTAGTTGGCTCCATCGATGGATGAATCCATGTATTAATAAGCTATTATACCTTGATTATGAAGCCCTAAAAAGTTTGCATGTATGGAGTCTTTACCTTGCCTGAACCCTTCTTCTTCTTTACTTTCGAGAGAGAAAATTTGTTGGAGAGAATTGGCTTGTTTTGGGGGAATTGAAATAATGACTAAGATCAATGTATTTAGGGGTCCAATAGCTTTATATAGGTGATCTAATTACTAATAAAATGACCCCACTTAATATATAATTAATTCTAGAAAGTTCCCTAACCCCCAACCTAAACCGCCTAAGGACTACACTGTCTCAACCCACGGGACCACGCTGACGGGCCATGGGTCCACCCACGGTCCATGCTGGTCAATAGTGGGTGAGTTACTATGTATTGTTTTGGTGTCTTGAACCATGACCCTTCACCTACGGGGCGAGGGTCCTTCTACGGGGCGTAGGTCCCCTACTCGTGGGTGCAATGATTTTTTGGCAGATTGTGGGTAGTTTGTAGGGTCCTCCTCAAGGACCCTTGGTTGGTCCTTGGGGAGTCGTACTTTGATGTTTAACCCCTAAACCCTTCATTCTAAGTACATGAGGTCATATCTACGACTCTTACCCCCCACGACAAACTCTAGAATCCTCACTTAAGGATCTAGTTTAGCCTAATAGTTCTCGGGTGTTGTAGTGGTGGTTAGACTGATTTAGATGCATGAGATGATGGGAGTGTTGGCTATAAAACTTTCACGTGCAAAAGAAACATGTTACGAACATGAGGATGCCGAGATAGAAGTGTGGATATACTAAGAGTGATAAATTAAAAATGAGGATACTTGAGATAAGTGTCACAATCCAAGCGTACACCTTGGACGTGGCCGGCACTCAAGAACCATTGTTGGTCCCCAAGCGAACCCTTATATTGGTTGACTATAAGCGGAAGACTAACGCAAGCATACATAAACATTAAAACCGAATAAAATTTCATGAAACTTAAAAACAAAGCTTTAACTCAAAAGAAAACTCTAAAAAATATAATATATTCAACTAGCCATAAAATAGGCAACTCAAGTATTTAACATATTTAGTAAAATAAATGAACAAACTTCTGAAACTCTACTGTTTATCTGTAAAGCCTCTAACTGCCAAACATGGAAGTCGGGACAAGACCCACGACATCTTGACAGAACTATAAAGTAAATGAAATCCTCTGAAAGCAAGGAGGCCCAACTCGAATTCCATATGGTATCCACGAAGCTCATGTTGATGACCCTGAATACCTGTGTCTGCATCATGAAAGGATACAAGCCAAATGGCTCAGTATGTAGAATGTACGAGCATGTAAAGGGAATTCTAGAGCATAACATAAGCTTGAACTTGATAAAAAGGAAACATAGTTACCTTTTTAGAAACTTACTCAACTCAAACATTAGATATTTAACTCAAGGATTAGATACTCAACTCAAGGATTAGATACTCAACCTCAAAGATATGGTACTCGACTTTGCGTACTCAACTCAAGATAAAGCAACAATATACATGCATTATATGGAAAGCATTTAAAACAATAGAAACAACTCAGCGTATTGAAGAGTGCAAAAACAACTCGATTAATATGTAATAAAATATAATATAACTCTGTGGGAGTTTCTCTAACAGACAACTACCATTTTGAGCCTAAGAGGTGATACAATGTCTTTCCCACACTGCCAGAACTGTCATATACTTTACCGTCATATAAGACGCCTTAACTAAGTACATCCACTATTCTATGCTAAAAAGCACTTAAGGAATTATCTAAAAAGTATGATCCTTTAATACCTATGATAGCTACATGGTTTATGGAGACGTGAGTTATTTGAACTCAAACTCGTCCGCGTATCGGTGCACAATACTAGTCCCAAAATACGCAGCTCATATGTTTAAAAACATAACTTTTTCTTTGATTTGAGATAATTACCCAAATCCTTCTCTTAAAAGAGATGGTACTCAAACTTTTCAAAACTCTTTTGGAAATATCAGTTTCCTCTCATCTTAAATGTGAAAACATTTACTCTTGGGAATACTTAGTTCCCATAATCATTTTAAAGAAAATTAACTTTACTCTTACTCTTTACTCAACTCAAAGCTTATGTCTTAAAACAAAGTTAAAATGCTTGTAAAAGACTTCTTAAAATATGGTTCATGTTGAATTATGGACATGAACGACTCAATACAAGATTTTCGACAACCATAGATAGAAGTCAATACTTGGAACTCAAGAACTTCAATGATACTACTCATTTCAAGAATGCTCAACTCAGAGGGTTCATGCGGAATTATGAGAATGAGCTACTCAACTCAAGTACTCAACGATACTTCTCATATCAAGACTGCTCGACTTGTAAGGTTCATGAGAAATTTTGGGCATGAATAGTTCATCTCAAGGACTTCATGGGTAACATGTAATAGTCCCATGATTAGAAATACAATCTCTAAGGGGATTAGGAACTCAATAGTCAAGACTTAGAACTTAAAGATACTACTTCTCTCAAAGGTACTCAACTGATGGAGTTCATATTGAAGTTATGGGCATGAACGACTCGACTCAGGGGTCAAAATATCAATAAGGAACCCATGTATATGACTCTTCTCATTCTCATACTTACTTACTCAAAACTTAACTCAAATCGATGATGGATCTCATAGGATTCACAATTGAATTCAAATACTTTCTTGAACTCTACTCTTAACTCTCTCTTGAATGTGAATTATGAATTCAAGAGTTATGGTTCATGGTATGAAAGATTTAATGATGACAAAGTAGACTCATGAATACATTCTCCTCATTCTCATACTCACTTGCTCGAGAGTTGAAACAAGTTATTAGAAGGTGTAGAAGACTCCTAAAAGAATCAAAGGGACTTTCTTATAAATGTTAAAAAGAACTCTCAAACTTGACTCTCAACTCTACCTTGAATGTGATTTATGAATTCAAGGTTGCGATTTGTGATAGGAAAGATCTCGTGATGTTTAGGAGTATTTTTAGATAGTTAAACATGAAAAACAATCAAGAAATCACTGTTTGGAAGCAAGTCCGCAACGCAGAGATGCATTTTAATATTTGGTCGCGAATTAAATTTTGAGGTAGAGAGGTCTGTGACCTCTCCGCGACGTGAAGAAAATTTCTGTGAAAGGGGAGGGCAGGTCTGTGACGCGGAGCAAGGTGCCAGATTTGCCTGACTTTTTCCTTCTTCGTTTTCTAATCCCAATTCGCCTAAATTCAATTATTTTTCTTAATCCCTTTTTAGATTTAAATACACAGCACATTACACACAAGAAACTACTTATATAAAAATCTATTATCAACATGATTTCATCAAGAACTCAACAATCTCATCTAAACTCAAGAACTAAAGCCAATTTCAAGAACATAATTCAAGAACATCATACTTTCAACTTTCTAGAACGACTTAACGCTGAAATTAACATGAATGACGTGTGGGTGAACAAACCCAACACTATGGAAGCTTACATACCTGAAAGAACCATCTTCTTAAAGCAATTTGAAGGAAAATCTTGAAAGACGAATGCTAGCCTTAGCGTTTCTTGAATTCCTTGAGCGTTAGAATTTTCGGGGTGGATGAGAGGATTTGATTTATGAAAACTTATTTTTTACACGTTTAGGGAAATTTAGATGACCTCCTAAAGGTTTTTAGGACCAAAATACCCTTTAAGAAATAAATAAAATGAGCTGAGAGTTGGAATAATTTTTCACCAGGCAGTGAGGTTCGTATTGGCTCCGTAATGCGGAGCCATTGCGAAGCTGCTGCTAGGTTTGTACGTCGTTAGTAAATCAATCATAACTTTTTACTCAGAGCTCAAAATTTAGCAAAATTGGTGGCGTTGGAAAGAGGACTTGAATATCTTTCGTTAGCTATCTTGTAGCTCACCAAACTCATCTTGTACTAGGATTTATGGTCATTTGAAGTTGATCTTATACTTTAAGAAAATCTTAGGAATAACTTGAATGCTTTTCTCTTTGGTTCTTTTTGGAACTTAAGTTGTTACATCAAGTGACCTTAACACTTAAGAAAATTTTAATTCCTTGGTAAAATCTCACTCACTACGAAGAATAGTTCAATTCTTAGTTCAAAATTTATTTGGGGTGTTACAATATCTCACCCTTGGGATCATTCGTCCTCGAATGACGACTGGACTGGGTATGGAATAGGTTTACTCTTACTAAGGTCAGAGTTTAATGGTATGCTTTTACTATATTCACGCTTAACCCAAATCCTTATGTTCGGGTTCTATACCTCTCTATAGGGAATCTCCTCCCAAGACTATTACTCTTTAACACCACATTCAAGCTTAGTACTCTAACAACTCCATGGACTCCTACTAACTAATTCCTTTGGAACCAACTAAGGGCTCCAATTTAACTATTTCTCATAGTCAAACCTATCCTCTTCTTCCTTCTTATTTATAACCTTAGATGAAATTATCACACCATCATTATTATGATAAGAACATCAACCTCTTATTTCTAACATCACTCCATTACTATCTTACTCTCAAACACTTGACTTGATTCTCATGTCGTCATCTCCCCCTTAGGTCTAAAGCTAACACTTGAAAGCTATGGACCTATTCCATTGTCTCTAATTTGTTTACATCCTCTTTAATCAAACACTTGGGAGAAGCTTATCTCATGACTACCGAACTATCCATAAGCAGGTACTAAGACCTATTTCTAAGGTGTTTCTCTTAACCTCTTCTGATTACATACAACCTGAGTACACGTCTTAATGCTCTTGTTACTCTTGTGACTTAGCCATACTTCATTGCCTTTATTGAATCACTCATATCTATTGCAGTTAATCACCTCAATTCCTCACCTACTCTATGTCAAGTCTTCTAGATCAAATCCCAAGATTGAAACCATCACCCTCATGTTACCATTCTTTCGATCATGACACTCATTATTCAAGCTTAATGTTCATTACTAAACCCGAATATCAATACGATTGCTCGCCTCCTATAATATACCTCATTACTTAATCAGTTCTATAACCTTTCGAACATCATGACCCTCTCAAACATATCATAAGCCTAGCTAAGATCTATTACTTTATGAATACTTTTGCTCTTCTATTTGACACTTACACTTGGTCATTTCCTACACAATGACACTTCATCACAAGCTCTTTTCTAGCTAAAACACACTCTACCTCCTGTGACGGAATCTTCACAACTCATCACTTCTTAGTCTACCCATAAGGGAAAACTCATCATTACTAACTTACTAGGTGCATGACTATAGTAACATAGCTCATCAAAACACCATCTCCCTTTCTTAGATCACTAAACCTCTGCATACTATTCTCTAACTTTGGGATCTTTCATTGCTACTGCTCATGATATCGTAACTCATGTTATCTTTTAGGGTGAAACTATTACCCAAGCTCTAAACATACTTTTTCATAAAGATCTCAGCTGAAACAAGGCTTAGAGAAGAGAGCAACTCACTTTTAGCTTAAACACACGATTCATATAATTATGGGTGCATTCCTTTGAAACTGAACACTTAACTTACTTTTTGGGCTTCTCTCAAGCCCCCTCTGAGGTCTCTTGACTTCCTCAAAACTCTTGCTAAGAACAACTAATCAAAAAATAACTGAATCAACTTTTGAACCACCTCTGGTATGATGGGTAGTCGAAGGGATAAGAAAACACACGAGTTAGAATAAGTCTCTATGACATAGCTCTATTGCACGATTAAGAGTATGAAAGAAGGGAAACTTTTCTTAAATGTCTGTAGTCCCTTATTTATAGAAGTAGGGCCCTCACAACCATATACAAGATCTTACTGACACAGCTTCATAGACACCCTAGGATACTTGAACTCTAGGCTCTGATACCATGTTTGTCACGACCCGAGCCTACACCCTGGATGTGGCCGGTACTTGAGAACTATTGCTGGTCCCCAAGCGAACCCTCATCTTGGCTGACTACAAGCAGAAGACTAACTAAAGCATACATAAGCATTAAAAATAAATAAAAATTTATGAAACTTAAATACAAAGCTTTAACTCAAAAGAAAACTCTAAATAATATAATATATTCAACTCGCCATAAAATAGGCAACTCAAGTCTTTAAAATATTTAACAAAATAAATGAACAAATTTCTGAAAATCTATTGTTTATCTATGAAGCCTCTAGCTGCCAAAGATGGAAGTCGGGACAAGACCCACGACATCCTGACAAAACTGAAAAGTAAATGAAATCCTCCGAAAGCAAGGAGGTTCACCATAGCTAACTCGAACTCCATGTGGTATCAACAAAGCTGCTGTTGATGACCCTGAATACCTATGTCTGCATCATGAAAGGATGCAAGCCAAATGGCTCAGTACGTGGAATGTACGAGTATATAAGGGGAATTTTAGAGCATAACATAAGTTTGAACTTGATAAAAAGGAAACATACTTAACTCAAAGATTAGATACTCAACTCAAGGATTAGATACTAAACTCAAGGATTAGATACTCAACCTCAAAGATATGATACTCGACTTTGGGTACTAAACTCAAGATACTCAACTCAATATAAATCAACAATACACATGCAATATATGAAAAACTTTTAAAACAATAGAAAACAACTTAGTGTATTGAAGAGTACAATAACAACTCAATTAATATGTAATAAAATATAATATAACTCTATGAGAGTTTTTATAACCGACAACCACCACTATGAGCCTAAGTGGTGATACAACGTCTAGCCTATGCTGCGAGAACTGTCCTATACTTTGCTATCATATAAGACGCCTTAACTAAGTGGATCGACTAGTCTATGCTGAAAATCACTAAAGGAATTATCTAAAAAGTATGATCCTTTACTACTCATGATGGCTACATAGTTTATGGAGACGTGAGTTATCTGAACTCAAACTTGTCCACATATCGATGCTCAATACTACTCCCAAAATACTCAGCTCATATGTTTAAAAACATAACTTTTTCTTTGATTTGAGATAATTACTCAAAAATCTTTCTCTTAAAAGAGATGGTACTCAAGCTGCTCAAATCTCTTTTGGAAATCTCAGTTTCTCTCATCTTAAATGTGAAAACATTTTCTCTTGGGAATACTTAGTTCCCATATATCATTTTAAAGAAAATGAACCTTACTTTTTCTCTTTACTCAAATCAAAGCTTAAGTCTTAAAACAAAGTTAAAACATTTGTAAAAAGTTTCTTAAAATATGGTTCATGTCGAATTATGGACGTGAACGACTCAATGCAAGGTTTTCAATAACCATAGGTAGAACTCAAGAACTTCAATGATACTACTCATTTCAAGAATGCTCAACTCAGAGGGTTCATGCGGAATTATGAGCATGAACTACTCAATTCAAAGACTCAAAGATACTTCTCATCTCAAGACAGTTCGACTTATAGGGTTCATGCGAAATTTTGGGCATGAATAATTCAACTCAAGGACTTCATGGGTTGTAACACCCCTAAATGCTCATAAGAATTTGTATATTGATTTACCTTCGCTAAACTACTTCAATATGGTTTATTCACATTTTGGGAACTTTAAGATTGTGGAAAAATTTCTAACTTGCTTAACATAAAGTGTATCGTAATGGATGGATTTGTGTTAGGGTATATACATAATATTCTATCCTAATTATAGGTAATTAAATGGTGATGAGGCATATACATATAAATATGTAAATATGCATTTTTGGGTAGCACAAAAGGATAAAAATATAAAGTATGGTTGGCAGCACCTTGGCCAGCCAAGTGTCCAAGTGATAAACATCACTTATTGACTATATAGTTCACTCATCTTTGAATAATTTCGTGGAATGGAAGATTAAAACCCTTAGAAACTTAGCTTATCATTTCTTCATCAAAATCACAAGAAAAAAACCTTGGTCTTTTGGCTGGAATCAAAGAGACAAACTGCCTTGTTGGTAAGTGGCTGAAATCTGTCTCTGAGCTGGTAATGTTTGGTAAATTGTGTATATCTTGTGATCTGAAAATCCGTTTTGGCTGAATAAATATGTTTTGGAAAGCTGATTCATGTACCTACAACTCTTATGTTTATGTGAAAGTCTGATTTAGCTGAAACTCTGTTGTTGTAGCTGAGTAGGTTGTGTTACGTTTAGAATATTTCGTTCGGTAGAACTCCGTTTTGGGTGCATAAATATGATTTGGAAAGATAATTCATATATCTACAACTCTTATGTTTATGTGAAAGTCTAAATTAGCTGTTATGGATGTGAAACATGGGACGCAACACAGGACAAGTGTTGTCCAGATTTTGGATTCAGAAATCCGGTAGGAACCACTGTTAGTGTATCGATGATATCTTGTTGAAAAAAATGTATTTTTCAGTGATTCTTGTTGAGTTGAAATCTTAAGAGATGTATCTACAAATTTTATGAAGGTTACAAAATCTATTTTTGCTTTTTTCCTGTTCAAACTTAAGTTGCAACATGGGGTACTAAACTGGCAAGAATCACTATTTTGAGAACAGAATTGTATCTGTGTTGGCTGAGCTTACTTATGATGATAATCTTGTTTTATTTCGATATTATTGAGATATTAGGAATTAAAGAAGTTATTTAATTGCATTTTTAAGGTTGTATATACTTGTGAACAAGTTGAGGAACTTGATACGTTGGTTGGTCTCCGGTTTGAGCTTGCGAAGTTTATTGGACTATTGCTACGCTAAAGTATTGAGGTTTGTGTATAAACTTGAACTTGCACTCTTGTAATGGATGGTATATATGAAATTTGATCTTGATACCTCAGCTACCTCTTGTCACTTTGCATTGTCGTGTTGGTATGATGCTTGTGTAACTCGCCCACTTGTACGGATTGTTTGATCACTTGACACTCTTGTTGGGACTATGTCCTTCTTGTGGCTGCAGCTTTGTCAATATTGGCAGGCCTCTTGATTCGGATCAATTGCCATCTTGACTTTGGATTTGTAGTTCGTCTTAGGAATGGAAGTTATCCATTTTAAGTACGAACTAGAAAGCCATTTTTAATATGGTTCTTGGTTCTCTTGATACAGGGCTTCGGTCCTTCTTGATACAGGGCTTCGGTCCTTCTTAATATAGGGCAGTGACCCTTCTTGATACTTGCTTGTGCCAGGTGTGACGACATGAGGTATATGTAGGGCGAGCCTTGCTATTGAAATTCTTGGAAAATGGTGCTATGAGCTTCTTGACATTTGTATCTTTGAATATAGAACTTGATACTTGTTATCTATTGTTGACTTAATTTATTTATTATGCTTCAAGTATGATGCTCATTGACTTGGAAAAGGTAGCTTGGTGAATTTTGAGGATTCCGACCCTATAGTTTTTACACCACTAAGCTGTATGCTTAGCGATAGTTGTTTCTATCGTAGGGGCTAATCGAGAGGAGGCATGAAGATGGCCATGGGAGATGGAAATTTTGAGAACTTTTAAGAAGATCACATTTGCATATAGGCATATATATTTGTATAAATGTTGGTACTTATACCCGATCTATGTGATGTATATTTGCATTCGATTTTGAAGCCTAACCATATCATGTCCATGGGTTGTAATCTAAGCATGGCTATATGTTTGGTTTATTTGGGGTGTGTAAGCCCAAGCTTGTAATATATTACATGTGCTACTTGTTTGGAATGATCGCATGACGCATGAACCCGATTATTTTGGGTACTAAGAAGTTGATGATAAATCTTTAGGATCATTATTTACTTGTATAGGAACAATATATGCTTAAAAAAAATTATTTAGTGATTTATTTGCGTATGGATTGGAAAAGGGTCGCGACATGGGTAACATGTAATAGTCCCATGATTAGAAATATAATCTCAAAGGGGATTAGGAACTCAATATTCAAGACTTAGAACTTAAAGATACTACTTCTCTCAAAGGTACTCAACTGATGGAGTTCATGCGGAAGTTATGGGCATGAATGACTCGACTCAAGTGTCAAAATATCAATAAGGAACCCATGTATAGGACTCTTCTCATTCTCATACTTACTCAAAACTTAACTCAAATCGATGATGGATCTCATAGGACTCACAATTGAACTCAAAGACTTTCTTGAACTCTACTCTTAACTCTCTCTTGAATGTGACTTATGAATTTAAGAGTTATGGTTCATGATATGAAAGATGTAACATCCCTTTCCAATTACCATATGCAAATAAATCTCGAGATATTTTTATGCATATATTGTCCCCATGCAAGTAAATAATGATAATAAAAAAATATCATCAACTTTCAAGTACCCAAACTAATTGAGTTCATGCTTCATACGATCATTCCAAACAAGTAGGAAATGTAACATATTACAAAACTTGGGCTTACACACCCCAAATAAACCCAACATATAGCCATACTTAGATTACAACCCATGGACATGATACAGTTAGCCCTAAAAATCAAATGCAAATATACATCACATAAATCGTGTATAAGTACCAAAATTTATACCAAATATATATGCCTATATGCAAATGTGATCTTCTTTAAAGTTCTCAAAATTTCCATCTCCCATGGCCATCTTCATGCCTCCTCTCGATCAGCCCCTACGATAGAAACAACTATCGCTAAGCATATAGCTTAGTGGTGTAAAAACTATAGGGTTGGAGTCCTCAAATTTCACCAAGCTACCCTTTTACCAAGTCAATGAGCAGCATACTTGAAACATAATAAATAAATAAAGTAAAAATATATGACAAGTATCAAGTTCGATATTAAAAGATACAAATGTCAAAAAGCTCATAGCACCATTTTTCCAAGAAATTCAATAGCAAGGCTCGCCCAATATATACTTCATGTCGTCACACCCGGCACAAGCAAGTATCAAGAAGGGTTGCTGCCCTGTATCAAGAAGGGTCACAACCCAATAATCAAGAGAACCAAGAACCATATTAAAAATGGCTTTCTAGTTCGTACTTAAAATGGATAACTTTCATTCCTAAGACGAACTACAAATCCATAGTCAAGATGGCAAATGATCCGAATCAAGAGGTCTGCCAATAGTGACAAAGTCACAGCCACAAGGACATGGTCCCAACAAGAGTGCCAAGTGATCAAACAATCCGTACAAGTGGGCGAGTTACATGAGCATCATACCACCACGACAATGCAAAGTGACAAGAGGTAGCTGAGGTATCAAGATCAATTTCATATATACCAGCCGTTACAAGAGTGCAAGTACAAGTTTATACACAAACCTCAATACTTTAGCGTAGCAACAGTCCAACCAACTTCGCAAGCTCAAACCGGAGACCAACCAACGTATCAAGGTCCTCAACTTGTTCACAAGTATATATATAACCTTAAAAATACAATTAAATAACTTCTTTAATTCCTAATATCTCAATAATGTCGAAATAAAACAGGATTATTATAACAAGTAAGTTCAGCCCGCACAGATACAACTTTGTTCCTAAAATAATGATTCTGGCCAGTTTAGTACCCCATATTGTAACATAGATTTGAACAGGAAAACGGCAAAATTAGACTTTGTAACCTTCATGAAAGATGTATATACATATCTTAAGATTGCAAATCAACAAGAATCACCAAAAAATACATTTTATACAGGAAGATATGATAAATACACTAACAGTGGTTCGTACCGGATTTTTAAATCCGAAGTTTGGACAAAACTTGTCCTGCGTTGCGTCCCAAATTTCAAATCCATAACAGCTAAATTAGACTTTTACATAACCATAAACGTTGTAGGTACATGAATCAGCTTTCCAAATCATATTTATTCACCCAAAACGGAGTTTTAGAGAATGAGATATTCTAACCGTAATACACCCTATTCAGCATCAAAACAGAGAAATCTGGATAGAACTTGTTCGGTGTTTCGTCCCATTTTTCAAATCTATAACAGCTAAATCAGACTTTCACATAAACATAAGAGTTGTAGATATATGAATTATCTTTCCAAATAATATTTATTCACAGTAAACTAAGCTCTATAGGACAAGATATACACAAATTACCCAACATTACCCAGCTCAGAAATAAATTCCAGCACTTACCAATATGGCAGTTTGTCTCTTGAATTTCAGCCAAAAGACCAAGGTTTTTTTTCTTGTGATTTTGAAGAACAAATGGTAAGATAAGTTTATAAGGGTTTTATTCTTCAATTCACCGAAATTACTCAAAGAGGAGTGAACTATATAGTCAACAAGTGATGTTTATCTCTTGTACACTTGTCCAAATGAAGGAGCTGCCCCAAAAATAGTGTGCTGCCCAACTACAATGTGCTGCCCAAAAATGCATATATACATATTTATGTATATTCCTCATCACCATATAGTTATACATAATTAGAATAGAAAGTTATGTAGATACCCCAATACAATCCCTTAACTTACGATTACAATTTATTGTAAACAAGCTAGAAATTTTCACAACATTTTAAGTTCCCAAAATGAGAGTAAACCATATTGAAGTAGTTTAGCGAAGGTAAATCCATATAAAAATTCGTATTAACATTTAGGGTTGTTACAACTCTCTCCCCCTTAAAGAAATTTCGTCTCGAAATTTACCTTACACTAGTCCTGAAACAAGAGTGGATATTGGATCCTCATGTCTTCTTCTCTCTCCCAGGTAGCTTCTTTTCCCGAGTGGTTCCTCCAAAGTACCTTTAGTAAGTGGATTTTCTTATTTCTAAGTTGCTTCATTTCCCGGGCTTGAATTAAAATAGATTCTTCATCATACGTCAAGTCAGGATTAACCTCAATAGATTCAACTGGAAGAACATGAGATGGATCAGAACGGTATCTTTTGAGCATAGAAACATGGAAGATATTGTGGATCTTGTCTAACTCAGGTGGCAAAGCCAATCTATATGCAACCGGTCCAACCCTTTCAAGTATCTCATAAGGTCCAATAAATCGAGGACTAAGTTTTCCCTTTTTGCCAAATCTCATAATCTTTTTTCATGGAAACACCTTCAAAAATACCTTATCTCCCACTTGATATTCAATGTTCCACCTTTTAAGATCAGCGTACGACTTTTGTCCATCCAAAGAAATCTTTAGACGATCCTTGATAATTTTTACCTTGTCTTCTGTTTGTTGCACATATTCAGGACCAATAAGCTTCCTGTCACCAACTTCACTCCAACAAAAAGGGGTCCAACATTTTCTTTCGTACAAAGCTTCATAGGGAGGCATTCCAATACTCGATTGGTAACTGTTATTATAAGAAAATTCCATCAAATCCAAATGTTTGTCCCAACTACCCTCAAACTCTATAATGCAAGCTCGAAGCATATCCTCCAAAACTTATATTACCCTTTTCGACTAACCGTCTGTCTGAGGATGGAACGAAGTGCTAAATTTCAGCTTAGTACCTAAAGCTTCCTACAAGCTACCCCAAAATCTAGATGTAAACCTTGGGTCTCGATCAGATACAATAGACATAGGGATCCGATGTAGTCTTACAATCTCATTAATGTACAATTCAGCTAAACGCTCAAGTGAGTAATCCATCTTGAATGATAAGAAATGCGCACTCTTGGTTAGTCTATCCACAATCACCCATATTGCATCATGATTTCTTTGGGTGCGAGGAAGTCCAGAAACAAAGTCCATAGTTATTCTCTCCCATTTCCATTTCGGTATTGACAAGGGCTATAGTAACCCAACTGGGGCCTGATGTTCTGCCTTTACTTGTTGACAAACCAAACATTTAGAAACGAACTCTGCAATGTCTTTCTTCATACCATTCCACCAATAATTTGCTTTGATGGTTTGGTACATCTTTGTACTCCAGGATGCATTGCATATGATGAGGTATGTGCTTCAGTCAGTATCTCTTTCTTCAAATTGTCATCATTAGGGACACAAAGTTTATCTTGATAAAATAAGACACCATCATCTGATAATGTAAAATCAAGTTTTTCCCCGTTTTGAACTTCTCGGGTCACTTTGACAAGTTTCTTATCCAACTTTTGTGCTTCTTTCACCTGTTCAAGTAACATTGGCTTTACTTGTAAATTAGCAACAACTGAACCCTTTGAATCAAGTGTGAAACAAATATTCATGGCTCTTAACTCAAGAAGCAAGGGCAAAGGCCTCAAAGAAATACTTGCGAAGGATTTTCTACTTAAGGCATCTGCAACCACATTAGCTTTACCTGGATAATAATCAATTGTGCAGTCATAATCCTTAATGAGTTTAAGCCATCTACTCTGTCAAAGGTTTAGCTCTTTTTGAGTACTCAAGTACTTTAAGCTCTTGTGATTAGTGAATATATGACATTTCTCTCCATACAAATAATGCCGCCATATTTTTAAAGCAAACACTACCGCAGCAAGCTCAAGATCATGAGTAAGATAATTCAATTCATGCGGTTTTAATTTTCGAGAGGCATAAGAAATAACCTTCCCTTCTTGCATCAACACGCATTCGAGATCATTGTGAGAAGCATCGCCATATACCACATACTCCTTCCCTTCAGTTGGTAAAGTAAGTATAGGTGCCTGAGTCAGCAAGGATTTGAGAGTTTCAAAGCTTTCTTGGCATTTGTCATTCCAATTAATCTTCACTTTCTTCTGCAATAGTTTAGTCAATAGAGAAGCGATAATAGAAAAACCTTTCACAAATCTTCTGTAATATCCTGCTAAGCCCAAGAAACTTCTTACTTCGGTTTGACTTTTTGGAGGTCTCCACTCAACGACTGCTTGTATCTTACTAGGATCCACCTTAACGCCTTCGGCTGATACAATATGTCCTAAAAACTTCACTTCATCAAGCCAAAATTCACACTTGGAAAGTTTAGCATAAAGTTCTTTCTCCTTCAAAATTTGCAAAATAATCCGGAGGTGTTTATCATGATCTTCTCTACTTCTGGAAAATATTAAAATATCATCTATAAAAACAACCATAAACTGATCAAGATAAGACTTGAATACTCGATTCATTAGATCCATGAATACCGCAGGAGAATTTGTCAACCCGAATGGCATCACCAAAAATTCATAATGACCATACCGAGTTCTAAAAGCAGTTTTAGGAATATCATTCTCTCTAACACGCAGTTGGTGATATCCAGACCTTAAATCAATCTTCAAGAATACTTTAGCACCCTTCAGTTGGTCAAATAAATCATTGATCCTTGGTAGTGGATATTTATTCTTGATTGTGATTCTGTTCAATTGTCTGTAGTCAATACAAAGCCTGAGAGTGCCATCTTTCTTCTTTACGAATAATACCGAGGCTCCCCAAGGAGAAACACTAGGTTGAATAAAACCTTTCTCAAGAAGTTCTTGCAATTGAGATTTCAATTCTCTTAATTCTGCCTGAGCCATTCTATAAGTAGTGATAGAAATAGGGGTAGATCCAGGAATAAGCTCGATAGAAAATTCAACCTCTCTTTTCGGGGGCAATCCCGAAAGATTTTCTGGGAAGACTTCTGGAAAATCACGCACAACAGGAATGTCCTTGATACCAGGACTCTCTAACCATGAATTAACTATGTGAGCAAGGTATGCCTCACAACCTTGACGCATCCACTTTCTTGCCAAGGCCGCCGAGATAATACTAGCTGTCAATGATCTTTCACCCTGTACAATGATATGTGAAAATGTAGGATCTTTAAAAGTCACCTGCTTAGACCTACAATCTACGACTGGATGATACTTATAAAGCCAATCCATCCCGATAATAACATCAAACTCCTTGAAGGGCATTTCAATCAAATCAGCAGGGAAGACTAGATTTTGAATCATAAAGGGACAATCTTGATAAACTCGATTACACACAACTTGATAACCCAAAGGACTTTCAACCAACACATCAAAATCAAGTCTCACAGATTTCACGTTTTCAGGAAGAGTAAGTGATGAACAAAGATAAGAATGTGTAGAACCGGGATCAAACAATGTAAACACACATAAGCCAAATAAGTGAAATTTACCAACAACTACGTCTTGTCCATCTTGGTCCTCCCTCTACCTTATAGCATAAGTGCGTGCAGTAGCCCGTGGTCCACTAGATTTATTCGCTACACTTACACCGGTTGCTTGTGTATTTTTAGGTCTTGAACCTTCATTAGTTCAAGGAGGATTAATAGAAGGCATATGAACTGAGCCTTCAGTTCTCAAGGAAAGAGCATTATTAGGATTAGGACAATCCTTCACTTTATGATCAAAGCTCCCACAATTGAAACATGCACCAGAAGCTCTCCTGCAAGTACCATAATGATTTTTTCCACATTGTGGACAAGTGGGAACACGAAGCTTGCCTTGGCCATAATTTGGAGTGCTAGCTGTAGAAAATTCTGATCTATTTTGCTTTTGCTGAGGTGGCCTATTAACACTACCAGCTTTAGCATCATCAAACCTTCCCCTTTTGGATGGACCTCCAAAATCTGATCTAGGCTTTCAGAATTTGTTTTCATTTCGACTAGCTTCTTCTTTATCAAGTCGTTCCCAAGTAAAAGCAGCAGACACTAACTTACAAAAGTTCTCATGTTGCAGGATCGCCACATTCTTCCTAATGGAATCATTTAAACCATCTTCAAATTTCCTACAGTTGTCTTTTTCCTCTTTAATAATACCTCCAGCATAATAAGAGAGCCTTAGAAACTTCTGTTGGTACTCAGCAATAGACATGCCTCGTTGCTTTAAATTCAAAAACTCATTTCTCTTTGCATCACAATAAGCAAGTGGGACATACTTCATACGAAATTCCCTAAGAAAATCATCCCAAGTAAGAACATGAGGTTTTACCTTGGCATTCGGAACACTTACCCACCAATCATAAGCATCTTTTTGTAGGAGTGAAATAGCATACTTAAATTTTGCAACATCTGAAGACTCTAATTGCTCAAATACCCTCTCCATGTGCTCCAGCCATTGTTCAGCATCCGTGGGATCAACAGTGCCTTCAAACTCCACTCCCCCCATCTTCCTCATATTTTCAAAGTTAATCACATTGGGATCATGCATCGCTTCAACCATGTGGTGGAAGAATTCAGCCATTTGTTGAAAAGGAGGATTTATAGCTTGAGTACCCCAACTCGTGTGAGGATGTGTACCAGCTCTGGCACCCTGCTGGTTTCCCACTTCAGACCCACTAGTGTGGGGAGTATAATGATCTGATAAAGGTTCTCCAACCTCTTCAAGTGCATTAGGCGGTGAAACAGAGAAACACGAACCCTCACGAGCAGCTTCCATAGGTCGGTCAGCAGAAAAGGCCATAATTTAATTCCTTCAAAAGGGAAGATCACATTGCATCATGGACATGTGTATGATGCACGTGCACTCTATATGCGATAAAAATATTATGAACCATGTAAGTGAACAAATAATCCACATAAATTTTTGTCTCCGAAACGAACAAGTATACAAGTACTTTACAGCTAAAGTCCTAGAACCATAAACCTAGGCTTTGATACCAAACTTGTAACATCCCTTTCCAATTACCATATGCAAATAAATTCCGAGATATTTTTATGCATATATTGTCCCCATGCAAGTAAATAATGATAATGAAAAATATCATCAACTTTCAAGTACCCAAACTAATTGAGTTCATGCTTCATACAATCATTCCAAACAAGTAGAAAATATAACATATTACAAAACTTGGGCTTACACACCCCAAATAAACCCAACATATAGCCATACTTAGATTACAACTCATGGACATGATACAGTTAGCCCTCAAAATCGAATGCAAATATACATCACATAGATCGTGTATAAGTACCAAAATTTATACCAAATATATATGCCTATATGCAAATGTGATCTTCTTTAAAGTTCTCAAAATTTCCATCTCCCATGGCCATCTTCATGCCTCCTCTCGATCAGCCCCTACGATAGAAACAACTATCGCTAAGCATATAGCTTAGTGGTGTAAAAACTATACGGTCGGAGTCCTCAAATTTCACCAAGCTACCCTTTTACCAAGTCAATGAGCAACATAATTGAAACATAATAAATAAATAAAGTAACAATATATGACAAGTATCAAGTTCGATATTCAAAGATACAAATGTCAAGAAGCTCATAGCACCATTTTTCCAAGAAATTCAATAGCAAGGCTCGCCCAATATATACTTCATGTCGTCACACCCGGCACAAGCAAGTATCAAGAAGGGTCGCTTCCCTGGATCAAGAAGGACCGAAGCCCTGTATCAAGAAGGGTCACAACCCAATAATCAAGAGAACCAAGAACCATATTAAAAATGGCTTTCTAGTTCGTACTTAAATTGGATAACTTCCATTCCTAAGACGAACTACAAATCTAGATGGCAAATGACCCGAATCAAGAGGCCTGTCAATAGTGACAAAATCACAGCCACAAGAAGGACATGGTCCCAACAAGAGTGCCAAGTGATCAAACAACCCGTACATGTGGGCGAGTTACATGAGCATCATACCACCACGACAATGCAAAGTGACAAGAGGTAGCTGAGGTATCAAGATCAATTTCATATATACCAGCCGTTACAAGAGTGCAAGTACAAGTTTATACACAAACCTCAATACTTTAGCGTAGCAACAGTCCAACCAACTTCGCAAGCTCAAAACAGAGACCAACCAATGTATCAAGGTACTCAACTTGTTCACAAGTATATATATAACCTTAAAATATAATTAAATAACTTCTTTAATTCCTAATATCTCAATAATGTCGAAATAAAATAGGATTATTATCACAAGTAACTTCAGCTTGCACAGATACAATTTTGTTCCTAAAACAGTGATTCTGGCCAGTTTAATACCCCATATTGTAACATAGATTTGAACAGGAAAACAACAAAAATAGACTTTGTAACCTTCATGAAAGATGTAGATACATCTCTTAATATTGCAACGCAACAAGAATAACCAAGAAATACATTTTGTACAGAAAGATATGATCAATACACTAACAGTGGTTCGTACCGGATTTTTAAATCCGAAGTCTGGACAAAACTTGTCCTGCGTTGCGTCCCAAATTTCAAATCCATAACAGTTAAATTAGACTTTCACATAACATAAAAGTTGTAGGTACATGAATCAGCTTTCCAAATCATATTTATTCACCCAAAACGGAGTTCTAGAGAATGAGATATTCTAACCGTAATACACCCTATTCAACATCAAAACAGAGAAATCTGGATAGAACTTGTTTGGTGTTTCATCCCATTTTTCAAATCCATAACAGCTAAATCAGACTTTCACATAAACATAAGAGTTGTATATATATGAATTAGCTTTCCAAATCATATTTATTCACAGTAAACTAAGCTCTAGAGGACAAGATATACACAAATTACCCAACACTATCCAGCTCAGAAATAAATTCCAGCACTTACCAACAAGGCAGTTTGTCTCTTGAATTTCAGCCAAAAGACCAAGGTTTTTTTTCTTGTGATTTTGAAGAACAAATGGAAAGCTAAGTTTATAAGGGTTTTAGTCTTCAAGTCACCGAAATTACTCAAAGAGGAGTGAACTATATAGTCAACAAGTGATGTTTATCACTTGTACACTTGTCCAAATGAAGGAGCTGCCCCAAAAATAGTGTGCGGCCCAAAAATGCATATATACATATTTATATGTATATGCCTCATCACCATATAGTTATACATAAATAGAACAGCAAATTATGTAGATACCCCAATACAATCCCTTAACTTACGATTACAATTTATGCTAAGCAAGCTAGAAATTTCATAACATTTTAAGTTCCCAAAATGAGAGTAAACCATATTGAAGTAGTTTAGCGAAGGTAAATCCATATACAAATTCTTATTAGCATTTAGGGTTGTTACAAAAGATCTCATGATGACAAAGTAGACTCATGAATACATTCTCCTCATTCTCATACTCACTTGCTCGAGTCTTGAAACAAGTTACTAGAAGTTGTAGAAGAATCCTAAAAGACTCAAAGGGACTTTCTCAAAAATGTTCGAAAGAACTCTCAAACTTGACTCTCAACTCTACCTTGAATGTGATTTATGAATTCAAGGTTGCGATTTGTGAAAGGAAAGATCTCGTGATGTTTAGGAGTATTTTTAGATAGTTAAACATGATAAAAACAATTAAGAAATCACTGTCTTGGAGCAACTCCGCGATGTGGAGATGCATTTTAATATTTCGTCGCGAATTAACTTTTGAAGCAGAGAGGTCTGTGACCTCTCCGTGACACGAAGAAAATTTCTGTGAAAGGGGAGGGCAGGTCTGCGACATGGAGCAAGGTGGCAGATTCGCCCGACTTTTTCCTTTTTCGTTTTCTAATCTCAATTCGCCTAAATTCGATTATTTTTCTCAATCCCTCTTTAGATTTAGATACCCAACACATTACACACAAGAACCTACTCATATAAAACTCTATAATCGACATGATTTCATCAAGAACTCAACAATCTAATCTAAACTCAAGAACTAAAGCCAATTTCAAGAACATCATACTTTCAACTTTCTAGAACGAACTTAACACTGAAATTAACATGTTGGCGTGTGGGTGAACAAACCCAACACTATGGAAGCTTACATACTTGAAAGAACCATCTTCTTGAAGAAATTTGTAGGAAAATCTTTAAAGATGAACCCTAGGCTTAGAATTTCTTGAATTCCTTGAGCGTTAGAATTTTTGGAGTGGATGAGAGGGTTTGATTTATGAAAACTGATTTTCTACACGTTTAGGGCAATTTAGATGACCTCAAGGGTTTTTAGGACCAAAATACCCTTTAATAAATAAATAAAACGAGTTGGGAGTCGGAATAATTTTTCACCAGGCAGTGAGGTCCGTATTGGCTCCGTAACGCGGAGCCATCGCGGAGCTGCTGCCAGGTTTGTACGTCGTTAGTAAATCAGTTATAAAGTTTTACTCAAAGCTCGAAATTTAGTAAAATTGTTGGCATTGGAAGGAGGACTCGAAGATCTTTCATTAGCTCTCTTGTAGCTCACCTAACTCATCTTGTACTAGAATTTATGGTCATTTGAAGTTGACCCTAAACTTTAAGAAAATCTTAGGAATAAATTGAATGCTTTTCTCTTTGGTTCTTCTTGGAACTTAAAATGCTACATCTAGTGACCTTAACATTTATTTTTTTTAATTCCTTGGTAAAATCTCACTCACTACAAAGAATGGTTCAAGTCTTAGTTCAAAAAATTTCTAGGGTGTTACAATAAGATAGGAGTGACCTCCGTGGTGAATTAAATGAGCGAAGTGAGATTGAGATGGTTTGACATGTGAAGAGGAGATGCGTAAATGCCCTAGTGAGGAGGTGCAAGGGGTTGGATATAGTAGGTAGGAAGAGTGGTAAAGGTAGGTCGAAAAATAATTAAACTTGTATGTTTCATGTAAGCAAAATTCAATTTAAAAATTTGATAACAAACTTAAAAACACTATCATATCAAATCTTATACTCTAAATGTTTTCAAAAATTAATCATGTGGTTGGTGAAACATTCTACTTTAAGAAATAGCCAAAAACTATGGGTCCTTGTGAAGGAGTCAAATATACATGTCACTAAGTTCATACTTGAGGGAGATGAATTATATGGTAGTTCTACATTTTCACTAGCGAAGTATATAACAATTATCAATAGATACAAGGTGTATTAGGTCTAACAAACACATTATTAGCTACATAATTTATCAAGGTCTACTCCGTTTATAATTTTATTTATAAACACTAAGTATTCATTTGAAAGCATTTTCAAAATCGCACAACCATTTAAATTCTTGTCAAAACATGTACCTCCATTTTAGTAAGTAGTAACAATAATCATATCATTTTTCGCATAGAAATGCTTTTGGACTAGAAAAACTGCACGCTAATAAAACTCTCCGGCCCTCAGTGAACGTTAGTCACGTATGCCGGAGTGGACTGCCATGACTAGAGGACGTGGAAGAGGAAGGACTAAAAAGGTACCTATTGCTACATTTGGAAGCTTGGTGGGAGAACAAGTTCAGCTTGGCGACTTTGGAATGGTGACAAAACCCCAGATCAGATTCTTGATCCAAAGGAATCTTTGATTATTAAAACCTCTTCTAGAGAGAGTGAGATTGCAAAGAGGTTGAATCTAAGTAATACCCCACATACGTCATTCCTAGTGTGACTCCAAGCACCAGATCTGATATCTCAGTCAATGGAATAGTACAAACAGCTATAATGACGCCAAGTGAAACAGTATCACCGGTGAAAGAAGATATTGAGCCTGTAGAGGAGACAATAATGGATGATGAATTGAACGAGCTGAGGTATGGACTAGTTTCTTCGCCATTAACAAAGTTGCTGCAAATGGCCTTACACTAGACTATATACCTCCTCAAATGCTGAATGGAAAACTTGTTGTCCACTTGGATAAAGATGAGGTTAATCAGGAAATTAAGAAATGGAACAGTGCCTTAATTGCTTACTTCATAGGAGATGTACTTGGATATGATACTTTTACTAGATACAATAGTCAATTCTGGTCAAGTGTAACAAAACCTGAGCTCTTCTATCATGAAGAAGGGTATTATGTGATTTAATTTCATTCAACTGAGGATATGAATGAAATTTTCTACTCATGTCCATATACCATCAACAACAGACCAATAATTTTTAAACCCTAGACGGTGAACTTTGATTCTAGCAAGGAATTTCCCACAGCAATCCCTCTCTGGGTGAAATTTCCAAAACTTCGTATGTCTTGTAGAGACAAAGGATCTTTGAGTAGAATAGCTAGTGTTATCGGCGTTCCAAATTATGCTGATAAAGGCACAGCTAAACAAACAAGGATCTCTTTTGCGTGAATGTTGATTGAAGTGAACATTACACCACTTACCTGATAAGATTGTTGTTATGGATCCTACTGGCACTATGTTCGAACAAGATGTTATCTATGATTGGAAACCTAAGTTTTGCTCTAAATGTTTTGTGGTTGGGCATACATGCCTACTACAATCACCACAACAAGTCCCATAACCTAGGAAAAGGCAAACACCTAGCAAAGTTGTTAAAGAATGGAAGCCTACTAGTATGATCAGAGAGCCTGCACCAGACGTACCTGAATCTTCAATACAAAGCCTACTAAGAGCCACTTCCCCTCAGGGTGCAAAGGGGAAAATGCCTCAGTTTGAGATCGCTCCACAAGGACAAATGCTTGCACCTATCCAATGCCCCAAAGAAAAGACTCAAAGGGGGGAAACATGATCTAGTCCAAAGTTTAATTTAACAAACTTCCCCTTGTTAGGTTCGTGGCCAAGAAAGAACGAAAGCGGTGAAACTCAAAAAAAGGACTAGTGGACAATCACAGCTTCCTGAAAAAGGAGATCAAGAAAATACTATCTAAATGAGTTGACTTGTATGGAATGTGAGAAGAGTTAATATGTGGCATAAACAGAAGGAGTTGAAACCTAACCTGAGAAATAAACACATCAAGCTTGCTATTTTGGTGGAAACTAAGGTCAAAGCCCACAAGGCTCTCAAGGTTCTTGCTAACATAGTCCCTAGATGAATCTCTAAATAATTATCAATAGGCTATTAATGGTCGAGTATGGGATCCAAACTATTACTAGAGACTCATACTAGATCTACTGCCCAATCGATTCACTGCTTAATCACCAGTATTATCAGAACTCTCTCTTGTCTAGTTACCATTGTTTATGATTTTAAGTCTGTTGAAAGTAGAAAGGGCATGGGGATAGAATTAGCACACATTAAATAAGGAGTTGATAGACCTTGGCTAATTGCGGGTGACTTTAATGCTGTGTTATATCCCAGAGACAGATTATATGGTGCCCTAGTCTGTTATAGCTGAAACTTAAGACTTCTCCAATTGCCTTCATGATCTACAACTTAATGAATTACCATGGAAAGGAGACTATTATACCTTGTCAAATAAACAATTGTGTTCTAATATGCAGCAGGATAGATAGAGTATCTGGCAACCGGATTGGATGATGACATGAGGCCATGTGACTACTAACTATGAACTGCCTTACATCTCTGATCACTCTCCTATGTTGATCACAATTGAGGATGTTCAATGGATAGTCTAAGCATCCTTTAGATTCTTTAATATCTAGACAGAACATAACACTTTCATGGATAAAATTGCAGCAGTGTGACATAACAATTCGTACTAGGAAAAATGACTAATATTTGGACAAAGATGAGAGCATTAAGACCAGTGTTGAAAGCTCTGAATAATGAGGAATTCAAAAACACAACCACCAGGATAAATGTTGCTAGACATGAGCTATTTCAAACACAAGAACAAATCATTAAACAATGCACTGATGAGTTACTCTGCAAAAAGAAACAAAAATTGGTGGATATTGAAAAATGGACTTTTATGGAAGAAAGTGCTCTACGACAAAAGCCCAGAGCTAAATGGATAAAACTTGGAGATAGAAATAACAAGTACCTCACATATGATCACAACACTCAGTTGTGCAAGACTTGCTACACAAGAGGCTATTAAGGAGGAAGTGATGCAGTTCTATAAGGCCCTCATGGGATCGAGTATCAGTTCTCTGCCTGATGGGGACAAAAAAATACCATGAAAAGGAGACCCACACCTTTGAACAAAGATTCAAAATACCTCTTTGTATTATATCGTTGTTCTCAACATTAGAAGTTTTTGGTAAAGGAAATATGTAGGAATCGTGCAAATTCTTCAAACCTTTCAATTTTGCCTAATGACCCTATCCAATATAAGACATTGTCACACACATTTTTAATATTATTTTCTATCACTTTTAACCTTTCTTGCATAATTAGATTCAAGATGTGTGCAACACAATGCACATGAAACACCTGGCCCATCAACAACAAATTTATTTTGTAAAGTTTCTCTTTTAACAAGGTTTTCATCATAGCATTGTTAGTTATACAATTATCAGCTGTAATCATTGATATTCTTCTTTCAAGATTCCACTTTAACAAACAATTGAGCAACGCACCACACAAAGTATCCTTATCACAAAGAGAAGGAACATAAAAAAAATCTCAAAATATGACTTTGAAGCTTTCATGAGTCGTCAATAAAATGTGTTGTAATAGCCATGAATCCTTTTTTTTTTTTGTTGTCTGAAGTCCATATATCAGTTGTTTTTACAATTCTACTCATGAGTTTTTTCAGTAACTTGGACATTCTAAATTTTAGATTGTCAAAAATCTTCAAAATATCATTTTTAATTGTGTTTCTTGACACTATTTTGAATAAAGGTTGGAGACTAGCAACAAACTTCCTAAAGCCCACATGATCAACAATAGACAGTGGGTATTCATGCAAAATGATGGCATGAACAAATTTTATAAGTGAAACATCTTGATCAAAGTATTGTTGTTGACTACCATCATTTGCCCCTAAATCACCCTCAAATTTTAAGTTTACTTTTTATGACATCTACGAATATGATCTACATAGATGTCCAACAAATTTTAGCTAATTTGATATGAGCATGATAATACTTACAAGCACTAAAGCGGACACCATTAATCTTCACCGGTTTAAAATATTTCCAAGCTTTGGAAGTAAATCTTCCTTTCACAATTTCAATAACTTCATCAGTAGCTTCATTTGTTTGTGAAGGCATTTGACACTCATTTTCAGCAAGGACAATATTAGAAGATAAACACGTTGGATTTTGTTTGTCTTGAAACTCCATAATTCTCTATAAAAAATTCGACAAAAAAACATTACAGAGAAAACAAATAACACTTTTCACATAAAAACAACTACCTTGAGTTGATTTTTAAGAAATGTATTTAGTTGAGGGGCAACATAACAATAATCAAGTCACTATAGTCAATCTGTTGAAAGAAGTCAAGCAGAGGTTTAACATAATCTTCATCAAAATAAAAAATGTACAAGCCAGAATCTTGATCCAAACAGTTGGAAGAAAAAGAAGTGGAGACTTTGATTAAGTTGATGGGCGATGGAAAAATTAAGTTCATTCTGTTTCTTGATTTTTTTTTTCTGCACAAAAAATGTGACCAACAAGTATAATGATGATTTTTGTAGTTGGTCAGTGAGCTAAAACATTATTTTGAGCCAATTTTCTGTCGGGTATTAAAAGGTTGAATGGAAAATGAAGAGTTGCGACTTTTATGAAGAGACTTTTATGAAGAGTTGCGACTTTTATGAAGAGTTGTGACTTTTATGAAGAGTTGTGACTTTTATGAAAGGTTGTGACCTTTCCGAAAGATTGTGACTTTTCCAAAGGTTTGTGACCTTTCCGATAAGGCACAATAAGAACCTTTTCACACTACCCTTTGTTTTCTATAAATTGAGGGATTTCCTCTCATTTTAGTTAAAACAATTTTTTTTCTGGACTTCTTCTACTACTACTAAATCGAGTATTCTAAGTATACTTTACTGCCGTTGAGTGGTTTGCTGACACCGTAGTTTTAGGTACCGATACACCGGTGAGTAAGATCGTTCTATCTTGGGAGGATATATTCCATTAACCTCGGGTTCTTGAGGAGAATAATTTCCTTAAGGGAACACAGTGCATTCAGTGGGTCTATTTCTGATTCTATTTTCTCTACTAATTTTAATTTTCTAGTTTGATATACTCTTTAAACTTTGTTGTTTCTTACCAAGTTCTTCAAAGTTTTGTTCTAAATATCTTAGAAATACAAGATGAACAACAATTTTAAGGAAATTATTATACTGTTGGTATTTCTTGTATTCTACTGATTGAGAGAAACAGATCATGGAGGTAGAAAATTAATGCAGTACTTCTCCAGAATTTGGTGCTTTGTTTAGCAAGGTCGAAGTGAGAATGTACTAGAAGAATTGGTGGTATTTCAGTTAAAGATTACACCAGTTAACATTCTTATTATTTATCTAAGGAAGAAAATAGTTTCTAAAAGTTAACAGTTTTGATATTTATCATGTATGTCTTTGGAAAAAGATTTGCAAACCATATGATTTTTGAATGAATTTTTCTTGGAAAAAAGTGTTGCCTTTAAAATTCTTTAGTTTGTAGAATGAGAGATGCACATTTTTGTTTGATAAAATAGTATGTCAAAATGTTATAATTGGAAGGCTATTTGAAAAGAAAAACATATGTATGTGATAATCTAAGAATATATTTAATTTTGTTTGGAGACTAAAAAAAAAAAAACTTTTATAGTTTTGTACTCCATGTGAAATTTGATTGGGTCTGATTTTTGTTGACTAACAACTTTTGTAGTTTTCTACTCTGGATAAATAAGATTGTACTATTGGTTTAAAGAATATTAAAACTTCACATAATAAGTCAATATTGTACTTTTGACTTTCTATAAACTTCACTGTCATATAGAAACAAATTGTACAAAATTTTTTGTCTTTATTGTTTGTATTCTAAATACTAAGTGGTATGTCTATTTGTGATAAAGGAAAAATATCAGTGACTTAGAGTTTGTGATTTTGTACCTCTATGGGATGAACTTTTACATTGTCTAAAGATTGTTAAAGAGAATTGAAGGATTATAATTCTTTTGTAGAATAATATTTTCAAAAGAGGTTTCATGTTGCCAATGACACTTTGATAGCATGAAAAAAAAAAATGTGGAAAAACTCTTTTCAAATACTGAAAAATATTTCTGAGATCATATTTAAAATGTGGGGGGGTTCTATGGTTATACAAAGATAAAATTAGACTTAGTGTCTAATTTAAATTTGGAGCAAAAGATATGAAATTCGATGATACTTTTTTATTATGTTAGACCCACAAAATTCTTGGAGTATATTTGATATTGTGGTCGTTGAGTTTCGCTTTTACTAGTATATGGTATGACTAGTATGAACTACCAAATTATATGTATACTTGTTCAAAATGACTGAGTTCTTTTATGAAAAGTGTCACTTAAAATGTTGTGACCTTTCATGATAAGATATGTCTATTAAATATAACTATTTGTATAAACATGAATATTGGTGAATAGCCATTTGTCATGTTTTGTAAAAGAAGCATTTAGACTATATTACTTTTATTGAACCCGATGAAACTTTGTTCATGGGTAGTTCTATAACAATCAAATTGAAAGTTATGGAAAGGTCCTTCCGATAAGGACATTTGACAAGGTGATAACTCTAAACAATGTTTGTATCACACAAAATTCTAAGAAATAGGAACAAAATATTTGGGAGAAAAAGCTACCTCACGGAGAGCTTTTCAAACTCAATATTTTTATTTGTTCCTACTTGCTTGAAGTCAAACTGTTTGTGACATGAACACTTGGGGCATGTCAATTACAAAACCTTGTAAGGAAAACTGATCAACTTAGAAGTTTTGTCTAACTTTGAGTGCAACAAATAAAAATGGCAAGTTTGTGTGGAATCTAAGTATGTTGAACATTCTTATAAATCTGTTGAAAGAAATTCTAATCCCTTAGAGTTGATTTACACTGACATTTGTGATATGAAGTCAACACCATCTCGTGGTGGGAAAAAGTATCTCATAACTTTCATTGACAATTGCATTAGAAATAACTATGTCTATTTGCTAAATGGTAAGGATGAAGCAATAGAAATGTCTAGACAGTATAATATTGAAGTTGAAAATCAGTTGGGAAAAAGATAAGTAATAGGGATGGAGAATATTAATCTCCTTTTGCAAAAATATGTTTGGAAAATGGATCTATCCGTCAAACTACTGTCCTATTCACTTAAATCTAATGGAATTGCATAATGGAAAAAAAAAACCGAACTTTGAAGAAAATGATGGCTGCATTACTTATAAGTTCAGGTTTACCACAAGACTTGTGTGGAGAAACTATCCTTACCGCAAAAGGGAACAACAAAAAGTTGTCTTTTCAGAAAGAAAGGAATTTTGTTTGTTCAGGACACAATCTATTCCATATGAGAAATGGAAAGGAAGGAAATCCAACTTGAAATATTTCAAAGTGCGGGGGTGTCTAGCCAAAGTCCAAGTTCCTATTCCTAAAAGGATTAAAATAGGACCTATGATTGTGGACTGTAAAATTAGACTAATCTAGTGAAGGGTCTAAAAAGACCTTGGAAATAAAAAAAGAGAATGTACTTAATGAAGAGGTCCAGAGGCATAGTAAATGTCAAAGGACATCTACTTCCTTTGAATATGATTTTGTAACATTTCTTGTGTCTTCTGTAGACTCATCATTCTTGAAAGATGTTGTCAATAGTGAGATTGATGCAATCTTGAGTAACCAATTTGGAAGTTAATTGATATTCTTCCAGAAAATAAAACCTTTGGGTTCAAAGTGAATCTTCATAAGGAAAATGAAAGTTGATGAAACTGTTGACAAATATAAAGCAAGACTTTTGGTCAAAGGCTTCAGACAAAAACAAGGTCTTGATCTTGCCGATATATACTCATCAGTAACTAGAATTACATCCATTCGGATGTTAATATTATTAGTTGGGTTATATGACCTCCAAATTTATCAAATGAATGTGAAAACAACTTTCTTAAATGGAGAATCAGAGGAAGGAATTTACATGGAACAACCCAAGGGTTTTGTGATTCTTAGTAAAGAAAAGAAAGTGTACGAACTTGTTAAGTCACTTTATGGACTAAAACAAGTACCCAAACAATGACATAAGAAATTTGACCAAACCATGTTGGCAAATAGATTTAAGAAAGATGGAAGTGATAAATGTGTTTACATTAAAATCACACGGTCACTGATTTTTTGTATATTAATGACACGTTGATCATCAGTAGAGATACTAATGACATAAATGCTACTAAACGTATGCTAGAAAGCAAGTTTGATATGAAAGATCTTGGAGTTGCTGATGCGATCTTAAGTATAAGAATCCTTAGAACTCCATAATGTTTAGCATTGTCACGGTCTCATTGCATCGAAAAGGTACTTGACTAGTTCAAATATTTGGATTTCAATATTGTCAAGACTCCAATAAATGTAGGTTTTGCATTTCAAATGACTGAAGGCGAAAGTGACTCACAATTGGATTGTGCTAGAGTATTGGGAAGTGTGATGTATATCAAGAAGTATACACGATCCAATATAGTATGTGCTATTAGTAAACTGAGTCAGTTCACAAGTAATCCCAATCAAACTCATTGGATGATAATGGAAAGAGTTTTGGGGTATTTAAAACATACTCAAAACTATGTCTTGCATTATAACAATATCCAGCAGTATTGAAAGGATATAGTGATGCACAAATTGGATCACCGGGATCAAATGAAGTAAAATCCACGAGTGGATATGTATTTACTTTTGGTGGAAGAGCGGTCTCTTGGAAATCTTCCAAAAGACATATGTCGCTAGCTCTACAATGATCTATGAGCTAGGTGCTCTAGATAAGGCCAGTGAATAAGTTGAAAGACTTTGGAATTTCTTGATAGATATTCTTTTTTGGTCCAAACCTTTGGCATCAGTATGCATACACTTTGATAGTCAAGATGCAATAGGTAGGGCATGGAGCATGATATATAGAGGAAAGTCTCATCATATAAGAGATAGACATAATACCGTTAGAAAACAACTACTCTTTAGTGGAATTATCACAATTGACTATGTAAAGTCAAAGGATAATGTGTCTGATCCATTTACAAAAAGACATAACTAGATAGAAAGTTGAAAGATCATCTAAGGGAATGGGTTTACGGCTTAGGATAAGTCATCATGGCGGTAACTCTATCTAGCAGACTGAAGATCCCAAGAGCTAGATTCAAGGAGAAAAACAAAGTTGTGACTGACGGTTCGACATTGTCAATCAACTCAATCCATTCTCATGATGAAGACAATGTTCACGAATGAGGTTAAAACATTAAGGCTTGTTAATGGGTTAATAAAAGCTTAAAGTTTTTAATGATTTGCTAAGTTTGACAGACTTGACCAAATAATGTATCTACGCGATGACACGGTTAGTAATCACCTATGTGAGTGTGAAGTGTAAGCCGCTTCAAAGAGAATTATTGTCAAAAGCCTATTCTTTATACACTCATGAAACAAGAAGGTGTTCATGGCTGCAACGAACACAACCGTAAGAACCATAAAAGGTAAAGGGTTAATTGTGTGACATGTAGTTGTCTAGGTATACACCAAAACTTGACGGTTCAAAGATATTGCATCTACCGATTGACCAAGTATATCCAACATATGTTCACTACGGAAAGTCCAAGGGAAAATCTACTTATTCAAATGCAATTAATTCTTGCTTGTAAAGTACACATACTTGTCCGTTTCTTTTTCTTGGAGTCATTCTCCATTAATGCAAGGGATTGTTGGGTTTTAATAGGTGTGAATGGAAAATGAAGAGTTGCGAATTTTATGAAGAGTTGTTGATTTTTATGAAAAGTTGCGACTTTTATGAAGAGCTGTGACTTTTATGAAAAGTTGTGACTTTTATTAAAAGTTATGACTTTTATGAAAAGTTGTGACTTTTATGAAAACTTATGACTTTTATGAGAGGTTGTGACCTTTCTGAAAGATTGTGACCTTTCTGGTAAGGCACAATAAGAACCTTTTCACACTACCCTTTGTTTTTTATAAATTGAGGGATTTTCTCTAATTTTAGTTAAAATTATTTTTTTCTGGACTTCTTCTACTACTACTAAATCTAGTATTCTAAGTGTACTTTACTGCCGTTGAGTGGTTCGCTGACACCGTGGTTTTAGATATCGATACACCGGTGAGTAAAATCGTTCTATCCTGGGAGGATATGTTCCATTAACCTCAGGAACTTGAGGAGAATAACTTCCTTAAGGGGACATTATGCATTCAATGGGCTAGATTTTCTTTCTTTGAGAAAAATATTTTTATATTATTTCTAATCTATTTCTGATTCTATTTTCTCTACTAGTTTTAATTTTCTAGTTTGAAAATACTCTTTAAACTTTGTTGTTTCATACCAAGTTTTTCAAAGTTTTGTTCTAAGTATCTTAAGAATATAAGATGAACAACATTTTCAACTTCCTAAACATTGGTGGTCTACGTATATCTTTAATTACTAGATTTACAAGAAGTAAAAAAGATTCATTAATACTTCTACATGACCATCTCCTCTAATGTATACTTAATTTGTGTTTCTATTTTTCCCTTTTCCAACTCAAAGAGTAGGAATTGAACTATTATAGAGAATTCATCACAAGGATCAACGATCTGAGCAAGCGTTTTTATGTTTCTTATGTCACGTAAGATTAAGTCACTAGAAGTGAAAACAATCATATTTGGAAAAATACTTCACCAATATGACTGTTTGAGAGCAAATTAATCACCATTTTGTTGATTTAGCAGAAGCCCATAGCAAGAAGTAACCATTAAGAGCCATACAAGGTATACTTGACTCACATTGTCAACAATTTGATTAACTATCCATTATTAATTGCAATTTGATTTTGTAAAAGAAAAAAAATTAAATCCGAAAAGAAAATATGTAGTTAGAGTATTATCAAATCTGAATTCTGAAGGCTAAAAAGATGATAATGTGAGAAAGTGAAGAAAACTTATGCATATTGTTGTAACGAGAGAGACTCGATCTTCTGTTGTGACTTGTGAGGCCATCAACATCGGTCTGTCGCCACTCGCCCATGTATTGTTCTAACTAGGGGTGTAAAAAATGAACCCAACCATAGATAATCCGCCCAGAATTTTAAGGGTTGAGCTCAAGATAATTTGAATTGGGTTCAATCTCAACCTATTTAGGCCTAATCATTTTAAGAGAATCCTTAATTGAGCCCAATTCAATCTCCAACTTCAACCCGTTTTAAAACTCTTTACTAAGATATGTTTCTATATTAAAGGTATGAATTATTATCTATTTAATATCTTTTAGGATTTATCTATCAATTTGTTACTTTTTATAAAAAAAAAATTGAGCTGAAATTCGCATTGTGATTATAAAAGTTAAATATCACTATGTTAAAATTATTGAGATTAATCAGGTCAAGACCCAACCCATTTTATTAGCCCATTTGAGCCCAAACTAAACTTGGGCGGGTCAAGACACAACCCAATTTCTATTTCAACCCATTCTAATATCTCCAATTTCAACTAAACCCGCCCATTTCACACCCCTAGTTCTAACTTCTGTATGTTTTACCTTTAGTTTGAGTACAAAAGAAAAAATCCAACACGTATGCGCGCCATGACCTACATATCTATTTTCAAAAAAAATTGTACCCGCCCCACCTCGCAAAAACTTTAACCCGCTTATCATCCCTACACATGACATATCAAGTGATCAAACTCTCCTAGGAGCTTGTGATTCTTAGTTAAAAAAATTGAGAAAAGTGTTGAAAACAACCCAGAACTTAACGAGAATTATTAAGGCTTTTTTAATGATTAATAGAAATAGTTAGAGCATGTTTAAGAAGAATTTTGTATTAAATGAGCCACGTGTACGCGCATGAGTAACATGTGTATGACATGAGAGAGGTGTATTTAAGTTCAATTAGTAAAGTAAAAGAGTATTTTTAAGTCTGTCGCTAGTTAGGGGATGAAACACATAATTCGTGTCAAGTACATGAGTTTTTTCAATACTTCTGTCTTTTAAAAGATTATATATAAAAACATATTTTCTTTAAAAAGCGGGCTTCCTAAGAAGTTGGACCCTAAGCCATACGAGGCCTAAGGACAGATGTAGGTGATCAAATGATAGTTTTATACCATTTTTAATAGTTCAAAGTATTTTAGGCCTTTTTCATATAAATAATACATTTAGGGCCTGTTTGGAAAGTCACCCTGGTAATTGAATCTGGTGTAATTTGGTACAATTACGTTGTCTGGCCTGTTTGGTTGACCATGTAATTGCTTGGTCAGTAGATTATTGAGTGTAATTGACAGGTGGTAATTGCACTCTCCAATTCACAAGCAGAGATTGTGAATTACTGGTAATTACATGGTGTACAAACTGATGATTTTTAAATTTTTTTCCTTTTAGTTTTATTTCTATTTTTTCGTTTTAATTTATTTTTATTTTTATTATTTTAATTTCTTTTTTTTTAATTATTCTAATGTTTTCTAAAAATATTATTTTTATTTTATAGTATTTATATTTCATTTCCTTCTCATTATCAACCTTTACTTCATGTGATTCCATGATTTTTTTTTTTTTTGTATTATCTATTTTTTTTTTCATTAGTATAATTTTGTTTGTATTCTAATCTTTAAATTAAAGTAGAATTCATTGTTGAATAAGGTTATGGACTTGTGTTTTCCTTTCTTTTAAATCATATTTATGTATGTTATGTTGAAATTTGACATAAGAGTATTATGTTAAATTTTTTGTTTTGAATTTACAGCTTATATTATATTTTCAATTTTATTTGTTTTAGAAAGACTAACTGAATATTTTACATTGCAAGGTATTTTTTTAGTTAGACTTGATAGATTATCTGTTTGACAAATGTTTTTATCATTTTATGACATTATATTTATAATATTAATCTTTTGCCAAACATGCAGTCATGCCCCGAGCCTACACCTTGGACATGACTGACACTCGAAAATCATTGATGGCCCCAAGCGAACCCTTGACCTGACTCAACTATCAGCAGGAGACTTACTCAACATAGAATAAACTCAAAAGTTAAACTTTACTCAACTGTCTCAAAAGTAAACTCATAATATTTTAAATAAACATTCAACTGGCCCTAAGGGCAACTCAAGTCTAGAACATAACAACTTAAATGAACAAGACTCATGAACTACTGTCTATCTGTCACAACCTGGGGTTACCCCCTAGGAGCAACATGGCATACTTGACCCCGAAGGGGTCTCATAAAAGCCTTTAGCATAATCAAAACATAAAGACATAGAATAATGCGGAAAAATTTAAAACTTTTTCAATCGAAGTCAACTTATTTTTCATAATGAAAATAAGAATCTAGACTTGTCTCAATCACCATCTAGTACAATAGAGAGTACAAATAGGGTCAAAATCCCTTTACATCAATAAAGTCTCAAAAGTAGAGAGTACAATAAATTCTAGAAAATGATAACATCTTGTCCTCGAACTTGAGGACAGCCAAACCTAGGGAATAGTCAACCCAAGCTTCACTTGAAAGAAGTAGTACGTCTCAACGACCGGAAACTACACTTATATAATGTAGAAAATATGGGTTGGCATAAATAATGTATTAAGTATGGAGGACATGCATAAAAATCCTTAAAACACGCATAAAAGGGACATTTAGTTGAAATAATGCATTTATCAAGTTTTAAAACCATAATGTACATTTATGAAGAATCATAAGTCAAACCAATATATAAGCAACCCAAAGCCATACTAGTGCAATGCAAAGGTAAGATCTCATAACCCTACCAAATGCTAAGTATCACATTTAGTCCACCAATAACATACATATCTCACTTTTGCCTCATCCATAACCAATATACATAAGTAAGGAGTCATTCATGTTCATAGCTTGTAACAAGTAAAGTTAACCTTAACATTCATACATATCTTTCATACATAATACATAAGTCATCATAACATAACAGAACCTCACCACAACCCCTCTTAAAGCCTACTTATGCAATGTATGAGTGACGTCCCATACCCCACTCCTACCAAATAGTACCTCTTAAAAAGTCTTAATCAAAGTCCATGTTCTTTTCATAGTTCATTTTCATATCATATAGGGAAGTTTAGCCTTAACCGACATAGACCATGTGAGATACATGGAATCTGGTGTTTTACCCCTACACATAAAAGAGGTGTCCTACTTGCCTAGGGTAGAACTTTCATAATAGCTTTTAGGTGGATCCACTAGCTAAAGACCTATGTGGGCACATAGTTATGGGATATGAGGATTGCTACTAGAAACCCGAACTACTAGCGTAAAAGGTTTCCATCTCATGAGACAACATACATTGGGGAGCCAGACTTGCTAAACGTAAAAGCCTCCATCTCATTTTCATATCCACTCGGTGCTAAGCATAATTCCCTTTAACGATCATATTAAGTCTTTACCTAAGTTCGTGTTCATGAGAGAATGCACTAGGCACTCAAACCAACATACATCATAATATCTCATAGATTCATTAGGTGATAATGTCCCTTCAACCTTAGAATCATCAACATGTGAATAAATATTTCACATAACATTCATAGTGTGTTCATGAGGATGGCCTTTCAATCAACACAACAAGCTTATCATAAACATACATACATACATACATACCTCATGCATAATCAAGTGAAAAGGGTATAGGGAAGAAGGACCTTCCATCAATACCGCTATAGTACAATAGTCATAGGATCATCACCATCTAAGTGAATCATGAGTTCATATATAATCTCCATCAACATATTAAAACCCTAGTTATTGCTCTTCAAGGCTAGGAAATCAAGTTCAAACCTAACTTATAGAATTACAACACTAGATAGGGGAATTTGATGATTCAACAACTTAATAAACATAAACATAATCAATTGTCAAGCTTCCATGATCAATCAAGTCATATATAGTTCACAATTTATGAAAAAAGGGAAATCATGGGTCTAAGGGAGATTTTCATCAATATCAAACAATACTCCATTAATATAACCATAAATCATCATAATCAACCATAATAAACCATAATTAAACAATAGAAATCGTTTTGGAAGAAGACCCATGACAAGAATGAAACCCTAGGTTTTTTGGAAGTCTTAAAACATAGTTTGAAGGGGCTTCTTCAAGGATAGCTACCCAAGAATGAAAAGCATCCACACCTTAGCTTGATTTCCACACGAAATTGGAGGAGAAAGTTTGTTTCTTGAACCCTTAGCTTGATCTTGACCTTGCTCTTCAATGAAGTCCTAGAGAAAGAATATTTTGAGAGGGAAGTTGGTTATGTTTGAGTTGTGAGTTGTGAGGTGTTATGTGGAGTTTTATGACTTAGAAGTATTTATATAGGTCTAAATTAACTAATAATAACCGTCCCCACCCTTAATTAATTAGGAATTAATCAAAATGTTTGACCTTGGCCGAATTAAGGCAGACTTTACAGGTGTAACCATGAAACCCCCACCTACGGTCCGTAGGTGGGGTGACGCCCCATACTGGTAAGTCGTCATTTGGTTAAGGGAAGGGGGAGGACTAGGGGAGAATGGGGAGATGAAGTCTCGACCCACGACCCCTACCTATGGGGCGTGGGTCCACCCACAGTTCGTGGGTGCCCATTCGTAGGTCATGCTGTCTTTTGATAGCTTTTTGGGCCTTCACTTGGGTCCTTCTCAAGGACCCTTGGGGGGTCCTTACGGATCATCCCTTGAAGTGTAGGTCCTAAAACATTATTACTAACTTAGGGAGGTCATTTTAAGACTCTTATCTTCATAAGAAAGGTTCTCATCAACTCCTAAACCCTCTAAAGAAAGGATGGATACCGGATCACCAATGCACTTCTTAAGCATGGAAACATGAAACACCGGGTGAACCGGAGCTAACTCATTTGGTAAGTCTAATTCATATGTAACTTTCGCAACACATTTTTAGATTTAATATGGGCCCACATACCGGGGACTAAGCTTCCCCTTCTTACCAATCCTCATCACACCTTTCATAGGTGAGATTTTCAAGTAGACCCAATCACTAACCTCAAATTCTAGATCCCTTTTTCTAACATCGACATATGATTTTTGCCGACTATGGGTCGTCTTCAACCTCTCTCTAATAAGTCAAACTTTTTCAATGGTCTCATAAACTAGTTCGGGACCAATTAGAGCAAATTCACCTACTTCAAACCAACCAACCGGAGATCTACACCTCCTACCATATAGTGCTTCAAACGGAGCCATGGCAATGCTTTAGTGGTAACTATTGTTGTAGGCAAACTCAATAAATAAGAGATGGTCATCCTAAATACCTTTGAAATCTATCACACAAGCCCTCAACATGTCCTCTAAGGTTTGAATGGTCCGTTCCTCTTGACCATCCGTTTGAAGGTGGAAAATAGTACTAAGCTTAACATTGGTACCAAGCCCTTTTTGGAATGCCTTCCAAAAGTGTGAAGTAAATTGAGTACCCCGAAACGAGATGATAGATAAGGGAACCCCATGCAACTTCACTATCTCATTAATGTACAACTTGGCATAGGCTTCCGCTGAAAATAAAGTCTTGACGGGAATAAAATGGGTTGATTTTGTCATCCTATCAACAATGACCCAAATAGAATCATGTTGCCTTCAAGTACGAGGAAACCCACAATAAAATCCATATTCACATCCTCCCACTTCCAAGTGGGAATAACTATATATTGGGACAAACCTCTCAATTTTTGTGGTCGGCCTTAACTTGTTGACAATTCGGACATATGGCCACAAAACCCGCTATATCATTTTTCATGTCATTCCACCAATAGACTTCCCGTAGATCACGGTAAATCTTGGTGGCTCCCGAATGAATAGAATACTGCGAACTATAAGCCTCTTCTAAAATTTGCTCTCTTATGTGATCAACATCCGGAACACATAATCTACCTTGGTACCTAAGCACCCTATCTCTCCATTGGGATAAGGCCTCAACGGACTTGTTGAGAACCGATTCTTTCAAATCCATTAAAATGGGATCAAGGCCTTGTTTAGACTTCACATCAACCACAAAGGACGATTCAAAACTATGATGGACCATGACTCCACCCTTGGTGGAATCTACTAGTTGGACACCTAACCAAGCCAACCTATGCCTTTCACGAACCAATTCCTTTTTCTCATCTTCTACATGATCCACACTACCTATGGACAATTTACTTAGGGCATCCGCAACTACGTTAGCTTTGCCGGGGTGGTAAAGGACACTCATATCATAATCCTTCAAAAGCTCTAACCACCTTCTTTGTCGAAGATTCAAGGCTTTTTGGCTAAACACATATTGAAGACCCTTGTGGTCAGTGAAAACATCTATATGGACCCCATATAAGTAATGTCTCCATATTTTTAAAGCAAACGCAACCGTCGCTAATTCGAGATCATGAGTCGGATAATTATTTTCATGTACCTTGAGTTGCCTTGAAGCATAGGCAATCATTTTACCATGTTGCATAAGGACACATCCCAAACCCACTTGAGAAGCATCACAATATACCACAAACCCATCGGTACCCTCCTGTAAGGTCAACACCGGAGCAGAAGTAAGTCTATCTTTCAATCCTTGGAAGCTTTTCTCATAAGCCTCCGACCACACAAACTTAGCTTTCTTTTGAGTTAAAGCCGTCAATAGAGATGCAATTGAGGAAAAACCCTCAACAAACCTCTTACAATAACCGACCAAACCCAAGAAGCTTCTAATATAGGTAGGAGATAGAGGTCTAGGCCAACTCTTGACCGCATCCGCTTTCTTAGGATCTACCTCAATACCCATACCTGACACAATATGACCAATGATGGCAACCGATCTTAGCCAAAACTCACACTTGCTAAGCTTTGCATACAATTGGTAGTCTTTAAGGACTTGCAATAATATCCTCAAATGATCCATATGTTCACCCTCACTTCTCGAATTGATCAAAATATCGTCAATAAAAACAATCACAAACGAATCAAGATATTGCCTAAACACCCTATTCATTAGGTCCATGAATGCCGTCGGGGCATTTGTTAACCCAAAAGACATAACCACAAATTCATAGTGACCGTACTAGGTCCTAAAGGCCGTCTTAGGAATGTCACACCCTTTTATCCTTAGTTGATGGTAACCCGAATGAAGATCTATTTTGGAGAAATAGTTAGCCCCTTTGAGTTGATCAAACAAATCGTCAATCCTAGGAAACGGATATTTATTCTTTATAGTGACCTTGTTCAATTGGTGGTAATCAATACGCATCCTAAGGGACCCATCTTTCTTCTTTACGAACAATACCGGAGCACCCCATGGAGATATTCTTGGTTGGATAAAACCCTTGTCTAACAAGTCCTTGAGTTGCTCATTCAATTCTTTCAATTCAGCCGGAACCATTCTATAGGGAGGGATAGATATGGGTTGTGTATCCGGTAAAAGATCAATGCCAAAGTCTATTTCCCATTTGGGAGGAATGCCGGGTAAGTCATCGGGAAAGACTTTTGGAAACTCACTCACCACGGGGACCGACTCTAAATAAGGGACCTTGGACTCAACATTCATAACCCTAACAAATTGATACATGCACCCCTTGGAGATTATTTTTCTAGCTTTAAGACATGAAACAAATTGTCCTCTAGGAATAGAATTCCCCCCTTTCTACTCTAAAATTGGATCCTTTGGAAATTGAAATTTGACCACCCAGGTCCTACAATCTATTGAAGCATAACATGCATGCAACCAATCCATGCCCAAAATTACATCAAAATCAAGCATGCTAATTCTACCAAATCAACCAAAGTGACTTTATGAGACAAAGAAACAGGACAACTCCTATAGACTCTTTTTGCCACTATCGAGTCACCAATCGGGGTAGACACCAAAAAGGTTCTAGTAAATCTTCGGGGAGCATTTCAAATCTCATAGCCATAAAAGGTGTAACAAATGACAAGGTGGCACCGGGATCTAATAATACATATACATCAATGGAAAAGACTTGCAACATACATGTTATCACGTTCAAGGAGCTCTTTTGGTCACCTTGGGATTGAAGAGCATAAAAGTGCTTCTTCTTAAGAGCATCGGAATTTGAGCCACTTGGAGGGACTTTCTTGCACTCTCTCCCTTAGCTTGGGACAATCTCTCTTCATATGACCGCTCTTCCCACAACTAAAGCAACCATCCGTGCCAACTAGGCACTTTCCTTCATGCTTCTTACCACACTTTGCACAATTAGGCCTATCAACATAAGAGCTACCACTATTACCTCCTTGTGGCTTAGGGTTAGACACCCTATCTTTGTTGACCCTTGGAGTGCTAGAGGAGCCTTGGTTGGAAAACCTCTTCTTGAACCTTGGTTTACCTTGAACCTCAAACTTACCTTTGGAAGAATTCCAATCATCGGTCCTTGCCCTCTTCACTTCTCTATTCACTTGTTTGAGCTTTTGTTCCTCAATTTTTCGACATGAACCATAAGATGTGAAATATTCATACTTTAGATGAGAATTACAGAACGACATTCATTGACTGCCAAGTCGGATATCCTCATAACAAATTTGTTCATCTTGGCCCTTGAGTCCGCCACTAAGGTTAGAGCATACTTAGACAATTGGAGTGAAGTTAAGGCTATACTCCTTCACACTCATACCTCTTTGGCGAAGGTTGATGAATCCTTAAATATTTCTCTCCCTCAACTCTAGGGGGGAAAACCTATCAAGGAAGACCGATTTGAACAATCCCCAATCAACCGGGCCCGCTCTCATGGGCATCTCATCCTTCCATTGCTCATATCATACTTGAACCACATCCTTCAATTGGTAGGCGACTAGTTCCGCCTTCTCTTATGGAGACATATCCATATCATCAAGCACCTTAAATACTTCATCAATAAACCCTTGTGGGTCTTCATCCACTTTGGAGCCATTGAATGTAGGGGGATTCATTCTTGTGAAATCCCTAATCCTTGAAGCAGTTGTACTTGCATTGGGGTTCAGATGAGCTCTAGCATCCCTAGTGACTTGAGTCGCTAAAACATAAGTCAATGTTTGAAGAGCCAACCTTATTTCCACATTTGTCATAGCCCCTTCATCATTAGGAGCTTGAGGCCCTTGGGGACCTTGGGGATGAACTCCCTCATCCACAATCTCATCTTCCATCCTCTTGCGGCCGCCCTTCTTGTAGTCATATTCCTATATACACAAGAAAATGGTTAGGAAAAGGACTTCATAAAGTTAAAACTCTAAGGCATAACTAAGGAGTAATGAAAGAAGTGAAAGTTCCTACACATCTTATGGCCTCTCATTCATAAGGGTGGCGCGCTTCACACTCATGAACAGAACTCTACTAGATATGGTTCATCAGACATCATCCAAGAATCATTCTATAACCTTGTGCTCTAATTACTAAGTTTGTCATGACCCGGGGTTACCCCCTAGGAGCAGCATGGCGTACTTGACCCCGAAAGGGTCTCATACAAGCCCATAGCATAATCATAACATAAAGACATAGAATAATGCGGAAAAATTTAACACTTTTACAATCAAAGTCAACTTCTTTTTCATAACGAAAATAAGAGTCTAGACATGTCTCAATCACCACTAGTACAATAGAGAGTACAAATAGGGTCAAAAGCCCTTTACATCAATAAAGTCTCAAAAGTAGAGAGTACAATAAAAGCTAGAAAATGATAACATCTTATCCTCGAACTTGAGGACTCACCAAGCCTAGGGAATAGTCAACCCAAGCTTCACTTGAAATAAGTAGTACGTCTCAATGATCGGAACCTACACTCATATAATGTAGAAAGTATGGGTTAGCACAAATAATGTACTAAGTATAGAAGCCATGCATAAAAATCCTTAAAACATGCATAAAATGGAAATTTAGTTGAAAATCATGCCTTTATCAAGTTTTAAAACCATAATGTACATTTATGAAGAATCATAAGTCAAACCAACATATAAGCAACCCAAAGCCATAGTAGTGCAATACAAAGGTAAGATCTCATAACCCTACCAAATGTTAAGTATCACATTTAGGCCACCAACAACATTCATATCTCACTTTTGCCTCATCCATAACCAACATACATAAGTAAGGAGTCATTCATGTTCATACCTTGTAACAAGTAAAGTCAACCTTAACATTCATACCTATCTTTCATACATAATCCATAAGTCATCATAACATAAGATAACCTCACCACAGCCCCTCTTAAAGCCTACTTGTGCAATGTATGAGTGAAGTCCCATACCCCCACTCCTACTAAGTAGTACCTCTTAAGAAGTCATAATTAAAGTCCATGTTCTTTTCATAGTTCATATTCATATCACATAGGGAAGTTTAGCCTTAACCGACATAGACCATGTGAGCTATATGGAATCTGGTGTTCTACCCCCACACATAAAAGAGGTGTCCTAATTTCCTAAGGTAGAACTGTCATAATAGATTTTAGGTGGATCCACTAGCTAAAGACCTATGTGGGCACATAGTTATAGGATATGGGGATTGCTACTAGAAACCCGGACTACTAGCGTAAAAGGTTTCCATCCCATGAGACAACATACATTAGGAAGCCGGACTTGCTAAATGTAAAAACCTCCGTCTCATTTTCATATCCACTCGATGCTAAGCATAATTCCCTTTAACGGTCATATTAAGTCTTTACTTAAGTTTGTGTTCATGAGAGAATGCACTAGGCATTCAAACCAACATACATCATAATAACTTATAGATTCATTAGGTGAGAATGTTCTTTCAACCTTAGAATCATCAACATGTGAGTAAACCTTTCACATAATATTCAGTGTGTTCATAAGGATGATCTTTCAATCAACACAACAAGCTTATCATAAACATACATACATACATACATACCTCATGCATAATCGAGTGAAAAGGGTATAGGGAAGAAGGACCTTGCATCAATATCACTATAGCACAATAGTCATAGGATCATCACCATCTAAGTGAATCATGAGTTCATATACAATCTTCATCAACATATAAAAAATCTAGTTATTGCCCTTTAAGGCTAGGAAATCAAGGTCAACCCTAACTTCTAGAATTACAACACTAGATAGGGGAATTTCATGATTCAACAACTTAATAAACATAAACATAATCAATTGTCAGGCTTCCATGATCAATCAATTCTTACATAGTTCACAATTTAGGAAGAAGGGGAAAGCATAGGTCCAAGGGAAATTTTCATCAAAATCCAAAAATACTCCATTAATCTAACCATAAATCATCATAATCAATCATAATAAACCACAATTAAACAATAGAAATCATTTTGGAAGAAGACCCATGACAAGAGTGAAACCCTACGTTTTTTAGAAGTCTTAAAACATAGTTTGAAGGGGCTTCTTGGGGGATAGCTACCCAAGAATGAAAAGAATCCATACCGTGGCTTGATTTCCACATGAAATTGGAGGATAAAGGTTGTTTCTTGAACCCTTAGCTTGACCTTGACCTTGCTCTTCAATGGAGTCCTAGAGAGAGAATATTTTGAGAAGGAGGTTGGTTATGTTTGAGTCTTGTGAGTTGTGAGGTGTTAAGTGGAGTTTTATGACTTATAAGTATTTATATACGTCTATATTAACTAATAATAATCGTCCCCACCCTTAATTAATTAGGAATTAATCAAAATATTTGACCCTTGGCCCAATTAAAGTAGCCTTTATAGGTATGACCCACGAAACCCCCACCTATGGTCCGTAAATGGGGTGACGCCCCATATTGGTAAGTCATCATTTGGTTCAGGGAAGGGGGAGGACCAGGGGAGAAATGGGGAGACTAAGTCTCGACCCACGACCCCTACCTATGGGGGTGGGTCCACCCACGATTCGTGGGTGCCCATTCGTAGGTCATGTTGTCTTTTGATAGCTTTTTGGGCCTTCACTTGGGTCCTCCTCAAGGACCCTTGGGGGTCATTCCTTGATATGTAGGTCCTAAAACATTAGTACTAACTTAGGGAGGTCATTTTACGACTCTTATCTTCATGTTAACCCTTTTTAAGACACTAGACTACATGTTAGGCTCTATCTTAGGTCATTAGATTTTCGGGGTATTACACTATCTATCTATGAATCCTCTAATACTATGAGGGATGTCGGGACAAGACCCCTGATTATCCTAACAAAACTGAAATAACATGACATATAAGAGAAATACTAAGGGATCCTCCTAAAACAAGGAGGCTTACCAAACAACTCTAGAACTGCTAATGGTATCAACGAATCGCCTGTTGATGATCCTGATCTCCTGTATCTGCGTCATGAAATGATGCAGGCCAAATGGCATCAGTACATTGAATGTACGAGCAAGCAAGGGGAAATCTATAACATAGCATAAGATTGAACCGGAAGGAGTGAAGCATACTTACCTTAACTCAACTCAAGAAAACTCAACTCAAAGTAGTATAAAAACAACATTAAAGATGCAGTTTATATAAAGCATTTTAAAAAGTAGATAACAACTCAATGTGTTTAAAAATATAATAATAATTAACCATATTTGTATGTAAAGATACAAAATAATTTTGTTTGGTAGATTCTCTAACCGACAACTATCACTATGAGTTATGTGATGGTACATCGTCATGCCCACGTTGCCAGAACTGTCATATACTTTGCCGAGGCATAGAACTACTCACTAAGTAGATCCACTAAGCTATGCTTAAAAAACAATAAGGAATCATCTAACAAGTATGACCCTTTATACCCACGTTGGCTACACGATTTATGGGGGCTGTGAGTGGTTTGAACTCTCCCCTATATCGGTGCTCTCTACTACTCCCAAAATATAACTTAGCTTATATGTTTTAAAAAAGTATTTCCTCATCCTCAACTTTGAGATTATTACTCAAAATAGTTCTCTTAAAATATATAGTACTCAAAACTGCTCATGAACTCTTTTGGAAATCGATGTTTCCTCTCATCTTAAATGTAAAAATATTTACTCTTGGGAATACTTAGTTCCCATATATTCATTTAAAAAATGAAACTTAACGCTCGTCATCCTCAAGCTCAAATACTCAAGTCTTAAAACAAGTGTAAAAATTATTGTAAAAGACTTCTCAAAATGACTCGGAAGAACTCTCAAGACTTAAATCTTAACTCTACCTTGAATTTGAATTATGAATTCAAGGTTATGATTCATCTTATGAATGATCTCTCGATGATTAGATGTAGTTTTAGAGTGTGTATATCAAATATAAAACATAGGTACGATTCAAGGGAACTTACATGGAAAGAAGAACGGAAGAGTAGGGGACCTGGCGACCCTGGCGCACTGAGTGGCATGGGGCGCCAGCCCCTGAACTACTGAAGGTGGGTTGGGTGCACTGAGTGGCGCGGCTCCCCAGGACTCAAACTACATAAACTCACTTGGGGCAAACTGAGTGGTACGGCACCACACCCATTTTCCCAAAAATTGGACAAATTTTCTTACTTCAATTTCATGTCTAACTCCTCTAGAATCGACGATTCCCCTCAAACTCTTACGGATTCTTAGACCCAACATAACTACGACGAAATTCACCCTAAATTACTCCAGGACAATACTCCAACACAAGATCCTCTTAGATCTTTATTGTTGGAGGTTTCTTCAAAACTGCTATACGTTGCATCTGTTTCTTCATATTCAGAGTTTAAAAGGATCTTACATAAGGAATCCTTAATATTTTCATCTATATCAAGGTTTCTGATTTTTTTTCCTTGACTTTGCAATCCCTAGCATAATGGCCAAATCTACCACATTTGTGGCAAGTATATGATTTTTCAAATTTTTGAAGTACAAAAACTTCTTCATGAGAAAAGAAAGTTAATAAGCACTCCTACTACTATACAAGATCTAAAGGAAGAGATTAATAATCTCAAAAGTGATATTCATATCCTAAATAAAAAGAATGTTGCTATTGAAAACAAACTTAATACTATTGAAAGTCAAAAAGGGCTTGATAATAGCTCGGAATCTTCATATGAAGATGAAGGTGATAAATTTCTTCAAATGCTAAAGTTTAAAGAAAATGAGAAGGAAGATTTTTTAGAAAATTTAAAAGCAATTACTTCTCAAAAATTTTATACAAAAATCATTGTTCTTATTGACTATAATTATAAAAAAGAGTTTACAGCCTTAATTGATAGTGCTGCTGATTTGAATTGCATACAACAAGAATTAATCCCTTCTAGATATTTTCATAAAACTACTCACAGTTTAAGATCTGCTATTGGCAGCAAAATGGGTATAGAATATAAATCACCCAAGACTTTTATTTGTTAATGGAAAAATTGCATCCCTCAAAGTTTTGTTTTTTAGTAAAAGATATTACTAACGAAATTATTTTAGGAGTTCTTTTTATAAATGATATTTTCCCCCTAATTTATTGGGATAATAAGAAAATGGTGGGAACTTGGGAAGGAAAATCCTTTACACTTTAGTTCATAACTAAACCCTTTACTGGAATGATAAATGAGCTATCTTCTAAACTGATTTCAAAAAGCCAACAAGTCAACTTTTTAAAAGAAGAAATCAACAACATTGAAGTTGATACCATATTACAAAATTCAAAATTACAAGAAAAGATTTCTTTTCTAAAGAATCAATTCTCTCTTCAAATTTGTGAAGTTTACCCAAATGAATTTTGGAATAGAAAAAAGCATGTGGTCAGCCTTCCTTATGAGGACAGTTCTAATAATAGTAATATTCCTACTAAATCTAGACCTTTTCAAATGAATTCTGAATATTTAGAATTATGCAAAAAGAAAATTAATTCTTTACTTCAAAAAGGCTTAATAAGGCATTCTAAGTCGCTTTGGTCTTGTACATCCTTTTATGTTAATAAGCATGCTGAACAGGAAAGAGGTGCCCCAAGCTAATTATTAGTTATAAACCTCTTAATAAAGATCTTAAATGGATTAGATATCCTATCCCTAATAATTTACCTTATAGATAGTACTGCACATAAGCATTCTCTCCTCAGGATGTGCTCTTAGAAGAACATGAACACATTATAATTAATAGTTATAATGGAAAGGAAATCTACGAATGGAACATAGATGGCTATACAAATAGACAGATATATACAACGATACATAGAATGCTCTGCTTGATAGAGTTTATGATGCAATTATTTTTTCTAAATTTGATTTAAAATCAGGTTATTGGCAGATTTAGATTACTGAATCAGACAGGTATATAACTGTTTTTAATGTTCCTATGAGACAATTCAAATGGAATGTTATGCCTTTTGACTTGAAAAACGCTCCATCAGAATTTCAAAAAATTATAAATGATATTCTCATACCTTATTACAATTTTATAATTGTTTGCATAGATGATATCTTAGTATTTTCCAAAACTATGGAAACACATTTTAAACATTTAGATTTATGTAAAAAAATCATTATTCAAAACGGATTGGTTATTTCTAGTCCAAAAATGGCACTGTTTCAAACAAATGTTAGATTTTTGGGTTATTATATTGAAAAGAGAAAAATTAGTCCTATAAACAGAAGTATTGAATTTGCTTCAAAAGAACAAGGGTATACACAGCATTCTGGTCCTAACAATAAACAAGATTAAATTATTCAATTTTATTCTAGCAAATGGAATAGCAATCAGAAAAACTATGCCACTATAGCAAAAGAAATTTTGGCAATTGTGAAGAGTGTTTTAAAATTTCAGGGAGAATTATATATTCAAAAATTCTTAATAAAAACAGATTGCCAAGCTGCTAAATTCATGTTTAATAAAGAATATAAACATGATGTTTCGATATAAATGTTTGCTAGATGGCAGGCTTTATTAACCCCATTTGATTTTGATATTCATTATAAAAAGGGTTCGGATAATAGTTTGCCTGATTTTCTTACAAGGGACTTAAACTAATTTTTCATCTTAACAACAGGATGAGACCTTCATGGCCCCCACCCTCAAGGAAGGGAAGAGGGAAAGCAGGAACTGAAAGAGGTAATATCCTCGCTCAAATTGAAAATCAAAGGTTGATAGCAGTAAATATTGCTTCTACAAATGGTCTTAATACAGACCATCCAATATACAAGGAATTTTTGGATTTTATGCAATTACCTATGGAAAACTCATAAGTGCCTGTGTACAAGAAGGATTAATACCCTTGTTGTTAATATTATAAAACACTTCTCAGGAAGATGGTCTAATAATAGTGAGACCATAAGAACTATACTCCAAAATCTTAGGTGTCAAAACTCTCACATCTTTTAGATTTTATAAAGATGTTTTTCTAAGCAGAGTTATGGAGTTACCAGAGTGTAATAGCTCTCATTGAAAATCCAGGTTTACAGATGGATTACCGGCCCTCTTTGCTGAAAGAGTTAGGAAGACTCTTAGAGGAGACAGTCATAGCATTAGGCTAATGGGTAATCCAACCGACTTATTTGATATCCTTTCAATATTCAATCTGGATTATTTTAACTTAACCTTAGTATAACTGTCCAATATATTGTAACAATAGACATAATCGTCATTTCTTATAGTAACTTAGTATGTTATAGTTCAACACAAATAACCTAGCCTATCATTTAGGCTGAGCACAAATGTAAAAATACTAAAAAATTAAATCAGGTAGTAGTAGGACTCCTCAAGATTTTTGAAGTATATACCAAACTGAAAGATGTAATTATTAAACAAACTGCAAGATTTACAAAAGGAAGTAGTAAAAGACTAGAGAGAGAAAGAGGGGGTTTCGGGACTTGCCTCACTAAAGAAAATTTTGCATCTTTATATAGAGGTCGGAAAATCTAAAATGATAAGATAAGATGGCCTACACAACTTACAATGGCCAGTAAGAAAAAGAATTTACCAACAAACAAACGTGGTCTTTCCACTAAAAATGTGGCCGACATATTATCATGGCCCTAATTCAACTTTATTAAAGTTTTTTATTTTATTACCCCAATTATTTTGTTTGTGGGGCCTTCTTCGTTTTACACCTTTCCTTTTCCTTTGTCCTTGCAGGCAGTGTTGCTAGAAGATTCTTCCATTTGGTCTTGAAGTCGTTGGAGAAGAGTATCAATATCAATTTCTTCGTTGCTATTAGCACTTTGTGCTTCTCCTGCAATGCACAATTCTTCATCATCATTGGTGTGGCTAGCTGATGTCATGGATACATCATCCCTTACATCTATGTCGAGATTTCTCATTAAATCTCGTTTTACTTCTTCCATGTATAAAACTATTGCTTCTGATTTGGATATAATCCTTTCTTCATCTGAAGTTTTCTTGCAATCTGCTTGAATAGACTGAGATCATCCATTTGTGATTTTGATCTCTCTGTGCTTTGATATTTATTTACCGTTGTATTTATTAAATCTATTATTTTTTTACCATGGATTTTTCCTTTGGGATCCTTTTGAATTAATTTATTTCATAACTTTGTATAAAAAATGCTTTGCAAACATGAGAATCCTTCAAGGGTACTATTAACCTCTATAGACCATTTCATGATTCAAGGGATTGAGAATTCTATAAAAAAGTGCATTAAGGACATTCCCTCAAAAAATATATTATCTTTTCTAAAGTTAGGAGTTTAGGGGAGATATCAACCCATTCAGAATATAATCCTTTGTAAGGTTCTAGTAATATTTTTACCAAGGGATCATATAAAGTCCACCATTGACAAAACCAATTTGGAATAGGTTGGTTAAACACATGCGAGCATATTTTTATAAATCAAGAATTCTTTTTATTAGCATTTTCATATAATAAAGCTTTATTAAAGCTATTCATGTAGTCCCAATAATTATATTTTACTGCCACTTTCTACTCTGGATGGATATAATCTCTTTCTTTTAATGGGCTCATTCCCCATTTCTTCTGGAGCCATAACTCTTTTTATTATGATTTTTGAAAAGTCATAAACTTTTTTAGTATTGGCCGGGTAGAAATGCTGGAATTCACCAACCCTATTTCTGAGAGTATCATTTCATAATGCATCATGTACTAATAAGCAGGTGTGGTATAATAAATTGAATCAAGATATCTATGCATTATTTGTCATGGGTCATCTCTCCATCGCAAATCACTTTGTTCAAGAAGAAATATAACTTCTTTCTTTTTTATCATTTGGATCAAATATTTCTATGTTCACTTCATCTGTGTGAACTGTGGAATATGACTGAGGAATTTTATCCTTTTCTTGTTTGGATTGCATAAAATCCAAAAATTTCTTGTACATTGGATGGTTTGTATTAATACCATTTGTAGAAGCAATATTTACTACTATCAACCTTTGATTTTCAATTTGAGCGAGGATATTACCTCTTCCAGTTCCTGCTTTCCCTCTTCCCTTCCTTGAGGGTGGGGTCCATGAAGGTCTCATTCTGTATATGTCTTATATTCAATTGAGTTAATATCATTTATAAAGACCCTTATTTGTCTATGAATTTTTAATTTTAGATAATTAATTTTTATTTTTAAAAATCAATATAACCTTATGATTACACTTATGCCACCAAACCGTACACTAGTAATTGCACTGTTGCAAACAAACAGGTCAATGTAATTACTAGATTGATAATTACTATCCTAGTAATTACACCAACTTCAATTACTTGATGACTTAAGTCTCTTTGGAAAACCACCCTAGTAATTGAATTTGGTGTAATTGAATGTAATTACAATGTATGACATGTTTGGTTGACCATGTAATTACTTGATCAGTAGATAATTGAGTGTAATTGGTAGAGAGTAATTACGCTCTCCAATTCATAGGGGATACTGTAAATTATTGGTAATCACATATGTAATTACAAGCGGATTATATATAAATATATGTTATTCTAAAAAATATTTATTTTTTTATAATATTAGTTAAGAACATAAGTTTGTTGATTAATATATTTTCATAAAGATTATATATATCTTAAATATTTAATTCAATATAGTTTATAAAGTTTTTTATTTGTCTAATATAATTTTTTATTTTTTCTTTTTTCTTTTTAGATAATTAACTTTTATTTTTAAAATTTAATATAACATTATGATTGCAATTGTGCAACCAAACAGTACATTTATAATTACATCGTGACAAACAAAACAAGCATGTCATCGTAATTACTAGATTGTGTAATTTCAATTACCAGGTGGCTTTCCAAACAAATCCTTTGTGGAATATATTCTTAGAAGTTAATAATACAAATAATATAAAATAAAAAATATATATTCTTAGAATCTTTAGAATAACAAAAATAGAAATAAAAAGAAAAAAAGTTAAAAATATAATTAAATCAAGTTACACCAAAGAGTTTTTAAACAGGCTCTTAATAGCCTAAGATTTGAAAATCATCCTGTACTAATTGCTGTTCAAATTCGTATATGATTATGAATTTCCCACGAATTACCAAAGATCAAAAAACACAGGTTCACAAAGGCCACTTGTTTCTTCCAAAGAGCAAAAATGGCAACCTGCTTCTTCTCTTTTCCAAATTCCTTCCCTTCTAAACCCAAATCCCACAAAAGACCCATCCATTCTTCTTCCTTCACATCTCAATCCCAAAAAACCCATCTTCTCAACCTGATTTCAGACCAAGAACGTGGTCTCAGGACTCAATCTGACCCCCAAAAGCTTTCACAAATAATCCAGGCTATTGATGATTTGGGTTCCATTGGACGTGACACTGTAACTACTGGAAATTCCCTTTCGGCCACTTGGCGTTTGCTTTGGACTACCGAGAAAGAGCAGCTTTATATTATTAAGAATGCCCCCTTTTTGGGAACTAAAGCTGGTGATGTTCTTCAGGTTATTGATGTTGAGAAAAAAACTCTTAACAATGTGATTGCTTTCCCACCTGATGGGGTTTTCTTTGTTCGGTCTACTATTGAAGTTGCATCTTCTCAGCGTGTGAATTTCAGGTCACTATCATTCTCTCTTTGATATATTTGTTGGAAAAATAATAGGGATTTGATTGTATGCATATTTTATGCTTAGGATTCTTTGTAAAGAAGGAAACTCTCAGGTGCAAAATTATAGAAAACATACATGTTAACTCAGTGGTATACCGTTCTTTGTATTGAAGAGAACGCTACCCATCTTATATTCTTTGATTACTTGTTATTGGCTTCCCATCTTGTATTGTCCATGGTCTAGATGTACAGTAATGGGCTTGTGGGTAGTGTTGAATCATACATCAGTGGGGGGAGTGTGGACTCATACATCAGGGGGGATGGGAGTTATGTGACTCTTTATAAGGACGATTCTCACCTTATGAGCCAGTTTTTGAAGTTGAGTTTGGCCCAATCTCAAGTTCTTATTAACGGATGGTAATGCCAAGAGGAACATTTAATCAACAAACAATACATTGTTGGAAAGAAAAATGAAGTAAAGGAAAAAGTGAACAGAAAAATAGAGCAAAAGAGAAGTAAAAGTTACTGCAGTCTTCTTTTTCTTATTAATGATGGAAGCAACAAAGACCTGCCTCAATAAATAGTCTTCCTGTAAAACTGAAAATACTAAAATCTAGGTTCACTAACCGACTAATTACTAATTAGCTACTATTATATCTAAACTTGCTAAGATAAAGGAAACTAACAAACAAACTCCTGATGACTTGGTCAAGTAGCTTTTGAATCACTTCTCAATAGACATTAGAGTTGATTATAAAAGAAGAGATAAATGGTTTGGATGCAAAAAACCAGTTATGTCAATCTTCTAATGTGCGCTCAAATAGATTTCAATTAAGAGTGAGTAAAGAATAGGGACTCTTAAATAAAAAGCCAAGATGAAGAATTCTGATGTAGAATTTCTGTAAAGTGGGATAGGTATTTATTGAGATTCAACAACTAACTAACATATACCTTTTCAAGAATAAATGTACCTTTTAAGATAAGATGGCAATTGTTCACAAAGTAGGTGTATCCTATAAAGAATGGGCAACACTTTTTTACAAAATATTGTGTCTTGTCCCAAAAGGTATATTTTAATTTTGAATCACTTCTAAATAGATACTAACAATGTTACTGCCTCGATAATTCTGGAAACAGTTTCGTAAAAATACTTTGGACAAAAACAAGTTTGTAAAGAAGTACTGATTTGGAGCAGGGTTAGCACCCAAAGGGTAGCGGCTACGGATTTCCCTTGTTGTGAAAAAAAAAAATAAAAAAAGAAGATAGTAGTTACTGTTTTTTGAATGTTATGTGACTGGAAGAAAGGTTTTTATTGTATTTCGCCCTGACATCTTTCGTAAACAGTTTTTGAAAAGAAAACTTTTTGTAAACATTTTCTGGAGAAACTTAAACAAGAAGTTTCTGGACAAAATTTTGCACGATGTCAATAACTTTTCCATGGTCAAACAGCACAATATCCGTTTACCACATTGAAGTTTGTAGACCAGTAGATAGAGAAAGAAAAAAAGGTAAGAATCCATTAGTCCACATTGTTGGTGCTGCTTTCTCAGTGAATGAGTGTATAGATCAGCAATTTAGAAAAAAAGCTTAACGCAAGTTAGATTTGGAAAAGGCTTATGATTGTGTGAACTGGTCTTTCCTTGCACAAATTACAATGATTGTTTCCGTACTGTTTATTTGGGTCATCCACTTGGTGCCAAGCACAATGATGTGGGAGTGTTCAAGGGGTGATTGGCAAGTGTGTGAAGACAATGGCTCCTTGGAAAAGAACAATTTTCATCTTTTGGAGGTAGACTTACTTTGATGAATGGTGTGTTTAGATGGTGTGCCAATTTATTTAATGTTGCTTCTGTCTATCCCAACAAATGTTGAGAAGTAAGTGAATTCCCTGAGAAGTGAATTCCTATGGGAAGGCAAATTTAAATAGAAATTTCATTTAGTTAAATGCCAGTCAGTGATGAGAGACAAAAACGATGGTGGTTTGGGGGTCAAGAATCTCGCAGACTACTAATATGTGGGATGATTTCCAACAAAAATTATGTATAAGATTGGTAATGGGTTAAAAATACGATTCTCGTTGGACAAATGGATGGAACCTAAGAGATTGAAAGTTATTTTCCCCACAATGTATAGTCTAGTTTAAACAAATATTGCTTGATAGCTGATTGCAGAGGATAAAAAGTTAATACCAAAGATCAAAAAGTGTCCTCTCTCGAATTTGTCACTGTTAGTCAGTGGTTTCCTCTTTTCCGGCAGTGGAGATGCAGACAGAGGACCTTAGGGTCCCCCCCAACCCAACCCCGACAACTCCTCTTCCCCCCAAATCCCACATACTTTTTCCCCAATCTCAATTTTCCCCTCTTTCTCAAGCTCCCCAAGCTAACTAATAAGACCAACCCCTTCAAATATCAAACTAAAACTCTTTATTACCATTCATTGGATCGACTTTGAGTGGTCCCCAAAAGGTTAATAACTCTCCTCAAGAACAAATTGCCCAAATGGAAGTGTGTGGTAACCCAAATCTGGAAACCCTTGCCAATCGAATGAAACTCATCAATTTGGGAAGAAAAAGATGCAATTTTTATGGTTAGAAACAAAAGATGCTTTGAAGGGAAAAAAAGCAGCTACTCTCTTATGTCAGACAGATGTTTACAGGGACTTTTGTCTTGGTGTAAGGATAGGGAAATGGAAAATGTAAACCAGCTTTTTGATTCTTTTTTAGACTATGAATTTGATGTAGTTGTTGAAAAGGTATAACTTTAACCTTTTTCATACTCTGACAGTACCTTTTTGGTGCTCATTATTAAAACTTTACTTTAGTTAATTAAATGTTAAGTCCAAATTACAGTAACTTAACTTCGATTGTTGCATTTCATGATAATGATCTTTTCTGGACGTGGATAAAGAAGTTAGTCGATCTTATAGTGGGGTGAGACGTGCCAAATAGAGATGATGAATATTGAAGATTCATTTGGGGTTGAGGCATCGTTGTTTGTTGTTGTATGCTAATAAACTTGAACAGACTCTACAAGTTAGGTGAGTCACCTAAAAATTGGTAAATTTACTTCTAGTTAGGGGTGATAAATTTCTTGAAACATTAGAGAATACTGATAATAGGACAGAGATAGTATTTGCTTGTCTTTCAACAGTTGCTATACTTTGTTCTTTATCATGGTCTATTGACAATTGCTTCTGTGTCGTAGATTCACAAGTGCAGTTCTGCGTGGAAAAAATTGGGAATTTCCTCTACCTCCATTTGGACAAGGGTGGTAAGTGTTTGTTTTCTTTAATTGTCTCGATTAACATCATTTATAATCCACCAAGTGATATATGGTATATGAGGAGTTCTCCATATAGTTGATTGCAAGGTATGGTGCTTAGGAAGTTGAAGTGCCTTTCAAAGTACTTTATCTCAAGCATTTGCTTCGTCCTTTTTTTCTCTTTCTTTCCCACTTATCCTCAATTTTCTTGCTTGAGTCAGGAAGTGTCTTCCGATTACTAGTGCTTGGGTCAATGATGATTTGAATAACCTTTGTATAGGTTTGAGACTGTGTACCTTGATGATGATATTCGAGTAGTCAAAGATATCAGGCATGACTACCTGATTGTCGAACGTGCTCCTTATACTTGGAAAGAATGATTGTCGGATTTGTCTTCAGATGTCTCTGTACATAAATTTTACTGTAAGTTTCTTTCTTTGAACTCTCATCTTCATGCTGATATAACTGGAGAGATTATGTTTCCTATAATTTTTATCCTTGTTCTGAATGTATAGGTGCTGTACCATCCTCTTTGTAACCATGATTTTTGTAATGTTAAGTGGAGACATTTAATTTATTGTCATAAGACTGAGTCACTAATGAGGCAGAATTTGTACCTTCATTTATGTGAAATATGTAAATAAATTTATTCAGTTTTACCTCTATGTTGACAATGTATGACTTATCTTTTTAACTGATTTAATTGTGTATCCTTCTTAGTTTTGCATGATCAGTTTATCTCCAGTACACATATGTCTCCGGGTTTCCTAACGTTGCTAAATCAACTAAGTAGCTTGTCTGTAAAAAAAGGGCAATCTTCTTCGAAATGTTTTTGTAAATATGTAATACATAAAGACGACCCAACCAGTTTTGTAAGTCCATGTAGGAATACGTGTGAGAGTTAGAGGACCTTTGCAACCTCAAGTGGATTCCTTTAATTTCATTTTGAGAAATATTTTCATTTGCACTACAGCAGTAACTAAGTTACCAACCTCAAGAGGAGGATTCCATTTTGTTTTGAGAAATAATTTTGTATGTGCTAAAGAAGAAACATACTTGGTACATTCCTTTTGATTTTAAGAAATTGTTTCACTCGTGCTAAAGCAGTAGCATAATTAGTTTGTTTCCCTTTTCATTTTTAGAAATGGTTTCATTCACATTAAAACAGAAACATGCTTGATCTGTATGGGCATGCTGGGCAGGTTGCAACAAGTCGCTAGTCAAAAGTTTTGACCAATCACAATTCATTACTATCTTGCCTGTTTCTTATTGATGACTGGCTAGAAACACCTCCTACATTCATAAAGGGCTAATCTCGTACTTAGTTTCACCTACCAAACATGGGAGAACTGTACCATAGTCTTGCTTTTAGTACCCCATTGACTTTCCAAGTTGATGATAGTTTTCTTTTCCAAATTGCCATACAAACTATCCCTTGGTTTTTTTTGGTTGTGGTCGTGTAGTTGTTTTTCCATTTACTTCTCTAAACGTAGACAATTACGGAAGATTATTATATTACATTTATTCATCTGAACATGGAAACACTTTTACATACATCAAGAATTTACTTGAGTTTTGTTATGCAATCCTTTTAAGAAATAGGAATAAAAGAACATAGCTATATTGTTGACATTGAAATGTGAAGATGGCCATATACAATAAGATCTTCATTTGTGCACTTTTTATTCTCATTGTGATTGTAGCACTGTGTTAAGTTGATTAGTGCAAGAGCTTTTCCACCGTATGGCCTAGTTCAATTGAATCTCTTCTTACAATCATGACTATTATTTATTATTTTATTTTATAGTGTAAAATCTAAACTTGAAGGTAAAGCAATTTGTTTTGATTGTATTCTTATGAATTGTGATTGAGAAGTCATTTAAGTTGTGCCAAAGTTTGAATATTTTGGTTCCTATAGTTTTTAGCATTATTTGTCCCTTGGTTATCCAAATATAGCAAACCTGTATTCTCACATTTCCCATTAAATGTAATGGAGAACGAGGCATTTCAAACAAAACTATCCACTTTACTAGTCCCATAGTTATCTCTCCTTTTCATCTAGTTGACATTTATTTGAGATTTCAAATGAAGTATAAAAAAGTGTACTTAAGTTGATGAATGGGAAGTTTTTGTTTGCGTTGGTAGTCAATGATATTCAGGTGGGTGATGAATAATGCAAGTTTTCAAGGTGGAGGGTGGAGGGTGGAGGACGCTGGTTAGATGTTGAACAAATAAGCATCTCTAGGCTAGACGGGAAACGGGATAGATGACTTGAGCAAAGGGCTTTTGTGGACCTAGGAGTTGGTGTATGGGCAATGGGCTAAGTTGCTTGGACTCGAGTGCGGGTATCCGAGACGGATGCGAATTTGAGAGTCAGATTAGGTAAAATTTAAATGGTAAGATTTGGGGGTGCGAATCCGAGTATGGATACTGGTGCGGGGATTCGGTCAATCCGATCCGGATACTTTGACCGGAGTCAAGAAAAAAATTGAGGAAGAAGAGATCAGTTTCATTGCCGCAGAAAGTTGACGACTTTTTCTCCGAAGTTGTCACGAGATCTGGTTTCTCCATGGAAAAGAATAGAGAAGAGGCAAAGCTTACAAGAACAGAGAGAGAGGAGCCAAAACTTTTTTCTTGTATAAGAATAGAGAGGAAACGAAGGCTCCCTGGGAAAGAAGAAAGGATTCAAAGTCTTTTTCTTGAAAAAGGACAGAGGAAAACTTTTTTTTCTTGGAAAAGTCATAGAGCAGGCGAAGGGTTTCTTGGGAGAAGAAGGGGAAACGGCAAAACGCACAACACTTTAATAGACCTATTTAATTTAGACTGATTATGCGAAACTCATTACTAGGAAAACATATTAGAAAATTAGTAGCACAAAGAAATTTTATAAAGAAATACATAGAAATTAGCCAAGAATATAAAGACCAACTTCAAGATATAATCAATAAGATAGAAGCCTTTGAAAAGAATCATAATATAGTACATCCGGTAAAATACGAAGTAGCAATAGAGTGGGAACAATTAGAAGTGAATCTTAATTACGCAAATTGGGAAAAAGAACAGATAGATTATAATATAGTTAGATTACCCTTAGGTTAAGGTAGTGGTTTATGTGCCACTGAGAATATATTAAACATTTTAAGACTACTAATAAAACTCCAAAAGACTAACAAATAAACATAACTAGTTTAAAAGATATAGAATTTTTAGATTTAAAAATACAATTAGAAAAGAAATATAGAAGACTCAAAGACAGTTCATTAATTATGTGTAATTTTCAGATTGGAGAACATTCACTACACGGAGATAATCCCCAACTAAATTTTAATACAGATTTGTTAATTATACTAGGTGAAAATCTGCAAAAAGAACATAGTAAAATTATAACTACATTAGAGAAAGTAGAAGCAATATTAGAGAGACAAGAAAAACATATTCATAATTTAGAACAAAATATTAGTTTCCTAAAAAACCAACAAGGCGAGTTAAAAAATAAAGTATTAACAATCACCATTGCTAATTTTCAACAAGATATTTCAAAAATAAGAAAAATAGTAAGAGAAATTAAAGATATTACTCTTTCATGAATGATCCTTTATATCAGACAATATTAAAAACGTCAGAACAAATTCAAAAATTACTAGAAGGTTTATCAGAACATCAGCCTCAGAGTAAAACAGACCAAATAATTATAAACAAAATAATACTATAATACTTTTATTACTAGAATTAAATAACAAACTAGAAAAATTACTTAGTAAGGACACACCAGAACTTAAAGATACAAGTATTGACGAGTTAGTTAGTCAACTAAAGAAAATAGAAATAACCCCTCAAAAAGAAAGACAGATAAGATTAAAGCAATCATGGAAATTTTTCCAAGTAGGAGACGAAAAAACCAAGGAAGTAGCCATTCCCAAAACAAATTAGGAAGTACTTTTTTAAATAGATTAATAAGCTCTAGACAATCTACCAATACTAAACAATTAGAAGAAGTTATCGATATAGATAAAGATATAGAAATATTTCAACAAAACCAACTTAAATTATTAAATCCAAAAGTATTATATCAAACTCAAAGATTTGAATCAAAAGAACAATTATATAGACACTATAGAGAAGAACAATTAAGTATTCTAAGTGATAATAAACAAAGTATAGGATTAATAGAAAAAGAATCTTTAACAAAAATAAAACAGACAAAAATGACTCTTATGCATTTAGGATTAATAGTAATAGGTTTAAAAGGTTTAACAAGAAAAAACTTAGGAACTAGAGTTTTAATTACCCTTTATGATGACAGATTCACAGATCCAAAAAAATCAATAATAGGCTTAACAGAAGTAGATATGTCAAATAATGGAGGAATATTCTATTGTAGTCCAGATTTTATGATTAACGTAAATGATTTTGGTAAATATATTAAAATAGGATTCCAGACTAAAGGATATGAAGACATGATAAGTGGTAATAATTTATTAGCATGTGTAGGATTTATAGGTAAACTAACTAATATTAGTAATACAAAATTTAAGATTAACATAGAGGATGTTGTAGGATTAATGGGAAATAAAGGCATTAGATTAATGAAACCATTTAAAATAGACCCTCAGACGTATGCAGGTCTAGATTGGACTATAGAAAAACCAAAAGAAACAGATATATTTAAACTATCAGATCATATGATGTATATAAATACCAAAGGAGAAACTTCAATTAGATTTACAGACTACAAATATACAATTCAAAAGGATGATGAAGAAGAAGAAATAACAAAACATACCGAATTTATGAATATATACCTACAAGAAAACATAGAAGATGAGGTAGATACACTAATACAAGAAGCTCATAGAAAGTATAACAACAATACTAATTTAGTTTTTAAATGTAAAGGATGTAAAAAAGGACAACTAAAAATAACAGAAGTAGAACCTCACTTTAAAAATTGTAATTTAAGACAAGATAATTATAAGTATAGATTTTTAGAAAGTAGTGAAGATGAAGAAAATAAAGACCAGCTGGATTTAATCTCAAAAGAATTTAATGATACTATATCTTTAAGAAGTCATAAAGAATTTATGGAATCAGGATCAACCAGCAGTCCTTTTCAAAAAACTACTCAGACTTATACAGACGATATACCTGTTGGAAATGTTCCACGAAAAAGAGTTTACAGGTTAAACCCTGAGACTCAACCAATCGACCCAATAAGACCAATAGGAAAACGAAGACCCATAGAAGAACCTATCAGATTACAGGAAGGAGGAAATAAATGTAAAATATTAAATATAGCAGCACATGACCCGCAATCATGGAATTCCGTAATAGATGTATGGAAAGGAATAGTAGTAGCAGATTATATAAAAAATTATCAAGAAACTGATGTAGAAATAATGTACAGATACCTAGAGATGTTTTTAGGAGAATCAACTAAAGCTTTACGGGAAGCATATAAGATTAATTTTCCTCAAGAATTTTAGACACTAATAGCTTTAGGAGCAAATCCATATAATTTTACTAATAAAGTACATAGTTTAATAACTGGAGAAAGCCCAAATAGTGGATTTTTAGTATTACAAAAGGAAGCACTAATACATTTAGAACAAGTAAGCATAACTAATTGGAAATATATAAAAGAATTCCTAAACGATTATTTCTATTATTGTAGAATTCCTAAACGATTATTTCTATTATTGTAGTATAAGTGGAAACGCATTCGATCAATATTTAGGAAAGAAATTACTTAATAAATTACCAAGAGCATTAGGAAGAGAAATAGAAGAATGATGGAATAAAAGAGAAGGAGTAGTACAAAATCCAGATGGTAAATGGTCGATAGGACATATAGTTATACATATCATAGAAGTATTAAGAGAAAAATGTACAAATATACAAATACAAAGACAATTAAAAAGAGGTGAGACTAATTTCTGTCAAACTATTTATACAACCCAGAATTATGATGACAAATATTACAAAACTAGACAAAGATATAAAAAGAACTACAAAAGAAAATACTATCCTAGAAAGAAATACTATCTTAGAAAATCCTCTGCTAGAAAGCCATACCTGAATAAAGACAAACATGTTAGAAAATTTAATACACAGAGAAATTATAAAAATACTTTAGAATGCTTTACTTGTGGGAGTTCAGACCATTTAGCAAATACATGCCCGCGAAGAAATAATGCTAGAAATAGAAATTCACAATTAATAGAAGAATTAAATGAGACTTTAATAAATGTAGACGAATGTATGTCAGACAATGAAAGCATTTATTCTATATGTAGTTTTGAAGCGGTAGAAAAAGAAGAACAAGAAATAGATGAAGAAGTAGATAAATTTATTAATACATTAGGAACCGAAGATAATTTTGAAATACTAGACAATAATGATTTTACCTCAATAATGAATACTCTAGACCAGACATCTATGAATTGTAAGCATAATTTTGAAGAACATAAAGGTATAGACAGTAATCAGTGTTTTATATGTAGATGGTATCCTAGCAAGAATAAACGAGCTAAATGTAATAAGTGTTATGTTGAAGGATGTATAGATTGTATAAAAGCTAAATTACCTAATAGTATATTTAAATCTGAAAATCTAGTGCTCCCAGAACCTATTCCTCGAACCATAGATCCAGAATCTCTAACACAAATAGTTCAAAGACTTACAGACAAAATAGCAGAACTAGATATGAGGTTTACCGAAAAAGGAAAAAGAATGCTAAATCTTGAACATGAAGAAGAATTAATAAATACTACTGAAAAAGAAAATTTTAAAGAATTAATTTGTAATGAAGATAAAAACATTAATACTATTCAAGTTTTAGTTAGATTAACTATGGGAAACTATGAAGTAGAAACAAAGGCCATAATAGACTCAGGATGTACAAAAAGTATAATTAATAGTAGAATCATACCAGAATATTTAGTTAAGAAAATGGTACCCCAAGAATCTATGCAAATGGATGGAAGCTTCAATAAATATATACCTCATAGTACAATAAGTTTTATCAATACATGTGGAGTTTTTTATAAACCCAGTTATAAACTAGAACAAATATGGGTAAGAGAATTAAAAATTCGAACAGATTTAGTATTAGGATTAGATTTTCTATTAGGAAAAAATGGAAGTTGTTTATTAACTAGAGACGGAATTTTTCTTTCTAAAGAAACAACTTATACCCCAGTAGATTTGGAAAAACGACCAACTCAAGCTAGACATAAACTAGATAAGACACCAAACCTTAAACAGATTCCTAAAATCATAGAAATAAAAGATAAAATATGTAGTAAAGGAGACAAATGCACGTGTAATCAATTAATACAAGAACAAATTAATGAAATTGAAGAAGATCAAATACCAGAAGAATATAGTTTAATAGAAATAAATACTGTTTTTTATAATTTTCAGAAAGGAATTCAGCAAATAGGAATAATTAGACATCAAGAAGATTTAGATAAGGTAATACAGTTATTAGACAAAATAGAAATAATATGAGAAAAACCTTTAACCCATTCGAAGACAAATCAGATTATGTGTAAATTAGAAATAAAAAATAAAGAATTTACCATTAAGACAGCACCAATAGAAGCTACAAATCAAGATTTAGAAGATTTTAAAGTTCAGATAAAAGAATTACTAAAGTTAGGAGTAATTCGAAAATCAATATCTAGACATAGATCAACTGCTTTCATGGTTAAAAACCATAGTGAGCAAGTTAGAGGAAAAGCTAGAATGGTCATAAATTATAAAAGACTTAACGATAATACCGAAATGGATGGATATAAATTACCAGACAAAACAGAATTAATAAATAGAATACAAGGTAGAAAAGTTTTCAGTAAATATGATTGTAAATCAGGCTATTGGCAAGTCAAGATGCATCCAGATAGCATTGAGTGGACGGCTTTTTATTGTCCTGAAGGACATTTCGAATGGTTAGTAATGCTATTTGGACTAAAGACTGCCCCACCAATCTTCCAAAGAAAGATGGACAATATTTTTGATAATTTTATTGTTTTAGTTTATATAGATGATATTTTAGTAATAATATGCAAGAACATTTAGGATATCTGCTGAAAGTATTTAATTTATTTTTAGAAAATGGTTTAATAATAAGTAAGAAGAAAATGGAATTATGTAAGACTTATATAAATTTCTTAGGTATAACTATAGGGGAAGGGAAAATAAAATTACAACCCCATATAGCGAAAAATATATTAGAAATGACAGATAGACTAGAAAAGACTAAAGAATTACAAAAAATTTTAGGAATGTTAAATTATGCTAGACATTTTATTAAAAATTTAGGAAAAGTCGCAGGACCTCTATACGCTAAAACTGGCTTCTACAGGACAAAAATATTTTAATATAGAAGATATTAAATTAGTCCAGAAATTAAAAGACATGGTTAGGAATATTCCAGATTTAGAACTGCCTTTAGAAACAGACTATTTAATTATAGAAACAGACGATTGTGATTCAGGTTGGGGAGCGATCCTCAAAGCAAGACCCAATAAATATAGCACTAAAAAGGAAGAAAAGATACGTGCTTATAATAGCGTTCAATACAAAGAAAAAGGTAAACGAAGTAGTACAGACTCTGAAGTGTTAGCTGTAATATATGAGTTGAATAGCTTTAGAATTTATATTATTAATAAACCCGAAATATTAGTTAGAACAGATTGCGAAGCAATAGTAAAATTTTATCAGAAAATTGCAGGAAAGAATAGCAGTACAAGAAGATGGTTAAATTTTATAAACGAAACGTCAATTTATAATTTGAACATATTAAAGGAATAGACAATACCTTAGCAGATCAATTAAGTAGATTAAATTTAAAAGTTTGACTAAAGAAGCTTATGTAGCTAATAATTTTCCATTTTTAGCATGTATGCAGGAAAAGATCAAGGCAAAAAGCCAGCAGACTTATCTTCAGACCCTTATTTACAAGCTTTCCTCAGACAAACTCATTTCACACCAATAAGTGATCCGGACGGTCTAAGAAACAAACTGTTTGATAGACTGTTTTTTGGAACACAAAGTCTAATTGCTTACCCAGACTCAAATTTAACTTTTAGACAAAAAGCAGGATCTGTTATCGATAGAACACAAAAGTGTCTACTTGACAATTTGTGGATCTCGTATAATAAGACTCCAAGAGACAATGCTTATTTCATTTCTGTTTTAAATTCTCTAACTCATTATTTTACAGAAAGAAACCAAGAGAAAAATTTTAAATTTTATACAGTGACTAGAGGAGAAAAGACAGGCGTTTTTCAGACATGAAAACAAGTGGTTGAAGTAATTACAGACTATCCTGTGCCAATATACAAAGGTTTCAATAATTTTCAAGAAGCTTTAGACTTTGCTAGAAAAAATATAGGCCCAAATTTCTTTGTTGCCCCAGAATTAAAAAATTCTAGCCAAAATATCCCATATATAATCCCAGACAACAAATGTCAAATTAATTTTTGTGACCATTGTGAGACCATGTCAAAAGCTTTTCAAAGACTCAATCAAAATAATGACACATTAACCAAAGACAACCAACAGCTGCTAAGACAAAACCAAATTTATATTCTCCAAGATACTTTAAAACAAACCCAGATTTCTTCTCAGACTTCGAGTTCTCCATCTCCAAAAATGGATGAGACGGGTGTACATTCCCCTCTGAATGTAAATAAATCCACTGCACTGGATAAAAGTGTAGCTAGTCCAATTCAAACGGCAAAGACACATCAAGTCCGTTGATGGCTGACACTTTGCCAAAAAGTGTAAGAAAATTACCGTCAAGTTTCAAATTGCAGACCCCTAATAAAGACAGAAGCTAGTTCTAGCTCTAAGCCAGTAAAAGGTTTTAGATTAAACAAAAGAACCACTAAAAAAGATGCTAAAGATTTTAGAAAAATTATTGGAGATACAGTTAGACAATTTTTACAAGAAGAACGGAAAGAGATTATTAATCCTAGTCGAAGTCCTGAAGATCAGTCAGATAAGGATATGTTAGAACAATTCTACGGTGGACAATTTGCTCAAGATCCAAATGCAGACGATGATTCCGGGATGACATTTGATAGCATTGCACTACATAATTTAGACACCTAATGATGAATGAAGACATTAAGAAAAGTAAGATACCAATGCCAAATACTAGAAGACAAATTTAAAAAAGAAGACTGAAAAGATATTCGTTCAGACCAGACGACAACGACAGATGCCAAGACAAGCACTACAAGACAAACGGAAATTGATAGATGTGATATAAACGAGTAAAAGCATCGGATCTTAATGGACCAAAGGAAAAGAATCTCAAGGACAACAATTTCAAATAACGATAGGGCCCAGAGCGCACCCGGCAGGCTGAAGTTGATGTTTTTGGAATCTTTTTATAATTACATTTCAAACCCGGAGCTCAAATCCGACTTCAGACTCTATAAATACCCTCATTTTATGTGAATACAGGTGTGGCAAATCTATAAGAGAGAAGTGTGAGAATCAAGCAAAAGTTTCTGTTAAGGTTTCTTTGTGAGAGTTTTTCTTTGTAAAAAAAAAAAATAAAATTAAAAAGATATCTTGTTCTTAGGAATTTACAGGCTGATCCATAGGGGATATTATACAGCTTAAGAAGAGAACAACTACTAAAAGAGGTTTAATAACTTTTTCATGAAGTTAGACAGGTTCAAAACATCTCCTTAAATTACTAGTTTATCCTGTTCATCTCTTCTTCTTAACCTTTAGCATAACATCAATCGTCTTTAGCTCCACCCTGGATGTTAGACATTCCAGTGGCGTCTCGCCTTAATGATGTCTCCTAGGACTTTACAAGCTAATCCATAAAGGATGTTGTACAGTTAAGAAGATAACCATTACTTTGGATAACTTAATACTTCGGGAAATGTTTATAAAATTTTTAACTAACACATATTAACATGCATATAAACATATTTTTCATAAAACATAATTTACAATACTGAGAGAGATAGATCTTACATGAAATAAGTAGATAGGTTTCCCTTTCGGGAGTCCCCGAAATACTCCTAAGAAAGCTGGAAAAAATTACTCCACACTCAAACTTCTATAAACACTCTCTTTTTAATTTTTTTTTTTTTTTTACAAAGAAAAACTCTCACAAAGAAACCTTAACAGAAACTTTTGCTTGATTCTCACACTTCTCTCTTATAGATTTGCCACACCTGTATTCACATAAAATGAGGGTATTTATAGAGTCTGAAGTCGGATTTGAGCTCCGGGTTTGAAATGTAATTATAAAAAGATTCCAAAAACATCAACTTCAGCCTGCCGGGTGCGCTCTGGGCCCCATCGTTATTTGAAATTGTTGTCCTTGAGATTCTTTTCCTTTGGTCCATTAAGATCCGATGCTTTTACTCGTTTATATCACATCTATCAATTTCCGTTTGTCTTGTAGTGCTTGTCTTGGCATCTGTCGTTGTCGTCTGGTCTGAACGAATATCTTTTCAGTCTTCTTTTTTAAATTTGTCTTCTAGTATTTGGCATTGGTATCTTACTTTTCTTAATGTCTTCATTCATCATTAGGTGTCTAAATTATGTAGTGCAATGCTATCAAATGTCATCCCGGAATCATCGTCTGCATTTGGATCTTGAGCAAATTGTCCACCGTAGAATTGTTCTAACATATCCTTATCTGACTGATCTTCAGGACTTCGACTAGGATTAATAATCTCTTTCCGTTCTTCTTGTAAAAATTGTCTAACTGTATCTCCAATAATTTTTCTAAAATCTTTAGCATCTTTTTTAGTGGTTCTTTTGTTTAATCTAAAACCTTTTACTGGCTTAGAGCTAGAACTAGCTTCTGTCTTTATTAGGGGTCTGCAATTTGAAACTTGACGGTAATTTTCTTACACTTTTTGGCAAAGTGTCAGCCATCAACGGACTTGATGTGTCTTTGCCGTTTGAATTGGACTAGCTACACTTTTATCCAGTGCAGTGGATTTATTTACATTCAGAGGGGAATGTACACCCGTCTCATCCATTTTTGGAGATGGAGAACTCGAAGTCTGAGAAGAAATCTGGGTTTGTTTTAAAGTATCTTGGAGAATATAAATTTGGTTTTGTCTTAGCAGCTGTTGGTTGTCTTTGGTTAATGTGTCATTATTTTGATTGAGTCTTTGAAAAGCTTTTGACATGGTCTCACAATGGTCACAAAAATTAATTTGACATTTGTTGTCTGGGATTATATATGGGATATTTTGGCTAGAATTTTTTAATTCTGAGGCAACAAAGAAATTTGGGCCTATATTTTTTCTAGCAAAGTCTAAAGCTTCTTGAAAATTATTGAAACCTTTGTATATTGGCACAGGATAGTCTGTAATTACTTCAACCACTTGTTTTCATGTCTGAAAAACGCCTGTCTTTTCTCCTCTAGTCACTGTATAAAATTTAAAATTTTTCTCTTGGTTTCTTTCTGTAAAATAATGAGTTAGAGAATTTAAAACAGAAATGAAATAAGCATTGTCTCTTGGAGTCTTATTATACGAGATCCACAAATTGTCAAGTAGACACTTTTGTGTTCTATCGATAACAGATCCTGCTTTTTGTCTAAAAGTTAAATTTGAGTCTGGGTAAGCAATTAGACTTTGTGTTCCAAAAAACAGTCTATCAAACAGTTTGTTTCTTAGACCGTCCGGACCACTTATTGGTGTGAAATGAGTTTGTCTGAGGAAAGCTTGTAAATAAGGGTCTGAAGATAAGTCTGCTGGCTTTTTGCCTTGATCTTTTCCTGCATACATGCTAAAAATGGAAAATTATTAGCTACATAAGCTTCTTTAGTCAAACTTTTAAATTTAATCTACTTAATTGATCTGCTAAGGTATTGTCTATTCCTTTAATATGTTCAAATTATAAATTGACGTTTCGTTTATAAAATTTAACCATCTTCTTGTACTGCTATTCTTTCCTGCAATTTTCTGATAAAATTTTACTATTGCTTCGCAATCTGTTCTAACTAATATTTCGGGTTTATTAATAATATAAATTCTAAAGCTATTCAACTCATATATTACAGCTAACACTTCAGAGTCTGTACTACTTCGTTTACCTTTTTCTTTGTATTGAACGCTATTATAAGCACGTATCTTTTCTTCCTTTTTAGTGCTATATTTATTGGGTCTTGCTTTGAGGATCGCTCCCCAACCTGAATCACAATCGTCTGTTTCTATAATTAAATAGTCTGTTTCTAAAGGTAGTTCTAAATCTGGAATATTCCTAACCATGTCTTTTAATTTCTGGACTAATTTAATATCTTCTATATTAAAATATTTTTGTCCTGTAGAAGCCAGTTTTAGCGTATAGAGGTCCTGCGACTTTTCCTAAATTTTTAATAGGCATAATACATAAATTAGACCCTAAACTTGACTTCAAATTTTAAGTATGACCTCTAACTTTCATAGTGCACAAGTAGACACTTTAACTATCCAATTCTTAAACAAAAAAACACGCGAATCCAACCTGGCATAACGCGTGATTGAGACGCAATTCAGGCGCGTCAGGGGTATTTTTCGAGGCCCACAACAGTAAAAAAAAAAACGGAAATGACAATTTTACCCTTAATGAATCCCTTTTAAATATATTTTTATTTTTTTCAAATCAAAATTCCATTTTTCTTCTTCTTCTTCCAAATTCTAGTACTCAAGCTTTTTTCCTCTTTTTGTGCACAATTTCTGATCGTTTTTATGTAATGGCTTCTAATTTTTTTTGTCAAAATCGAGCAAATTGGGAAAAGAAAATACGACCCTACCCCTTTGTATTTTAATTTTTTTTTAATTATAAAATACGTGTAATTTTTTTAATTACGTGGCAGCCACTGAGTGGCTCAATAAGCCACGTAGGCGCGTTTGTATATCACACAATTTGGCTGTTGGATTCGCATGTTTTTTTGTTTAAGAATTGGATAGTTAAAGTGTCTACTTGTGCACTATGAAAGTTAGAAGTCATACTTAAAATTTGAAGTCAAGTTTAGGGTCCAATTTATGTATTATGCCTTTTTAATAAAATGTCTAGCATAATTTAACATTCCTAAAATTTTTTGTAATTCTTTAGTCTTTTCTAGTCTATCTGTCATTTCTAATATCTTTTTCGCTATATGGGGTTGTAATTTTATTTTCCCTTCCTCTATAGTTATACCTAAGAAATTTATATAAGTCTTACATAATTCCATTTTCTTCTTACTTATTATTAAACCATTTTCTAAAAATAAATTAAATACTTTCAGCAGATATCCTAAATGTTCTTGCATATTATTACTAAAATATCATCTATATAAACTAAAACAATAAAATTACCAAAAATATTGTCCATCTTTCTTTGGAAGATTGGTGGGGCAGTCTTTAGTCCAAATAGCATTACTAACCATTCGAAATGTCCTTCAGGACAATAAAAAGCCGTCCACTCAATGCTATCTGGATGCATCTTGACTTGCCAATAGCCTGATTTACAATCATATTTACTGAAAACTTTTCTACCTTGTATTCTATTTATTAATTCTGTTTTGTCTGGTAATTTATATCCATCCATTTCGGTATTATCGTTAAGTCTTTTATAATTTATGACCATTCTAGCTTTTCCTCTAACTTGCTCACTATGGTTTTTAACCATGAAAGCAGTTGATCTATGTCTAGATATTGATTTTCGAATTACTCCTAACTTTAGTAATTCTTTTATCTGAACTTTAAAATCTTCTAAATCTTGATTTGTAGCTTCTATTGGTGCTGTCTTAATGGTAAATTCTTTATTTTTTATTTCTAATTTACACATAATCTGATTTGTCTTCGAATGGGTTAAAGGTTTTTCTCATATTATTTCTATTTTGTCTAATAACTGTATTACCTTATCTAAATCTTCTTGATGTCTAATTATTCCTATTTGCTGAATTCCTTTCTGAAAATTATAAAAAACAGTATTTATTTCTATTAAACTATATTCTTCTGGTATTTGATCTTCTTCAATTTCATTAATTTGTTCTTGTATTAATTGATTACACGTGCATTTGTCTCCTTTACTACATATTTTATCTTTTATTTCTATGATTTTAGGAATCTGTTTAGGGTTTGGTGTCTTATCTAGTTTATGTCTAGCTTGAGTTGGTCGTTTTTCCAAATCTACTGGGGTATAAGTTGTTTCTTTAGAAAGAAAAATTCCGTCTCTAGTTAATAAACAACTTCCATTTTTTCCTAATAGAAAATCTAATCCTAATACTAAATCTGTTCGAATTTTTAATTCTCTTACCCATATTTGTTCTAGTTTATAACTGGGTTTATAAAAAACTCCACATGTATTGATAAAACTTATTGTACTATGAGGTATATATTTATTGAAGCTTCCATCCATTTGCATAGATTCTTGGGGTACCATTTTCTTAACTAAATATTTTGGTATGATTCTACTATTAATTATACTTTTTGTACATCCTGAGTCTATTATGGCCTTTGTTTCTACTTCATAGTTTCCCATAGTTAATCTAACTAAAACTTGAATAGTACTAATGTTTTTATCTTCATTACAAATTAATTCTTTAAAATTTTCTTTTTCAGTAGTATTTATTAATTCTTCTTCATGTTCAAGATTTAGCATTCTTTTTCCTTTATCGGTAAACCTCATATCTAGTTCTGCTATTTTGTCTGTAAGTCTTTGAACTATTTGTGTTAGAGATTCTGGATCTATGGTTCGAGGAATAGGTTCTGGGAGCACTAGATTTCCAGATTTAAATATACTATTAGGTAATTTAGCTTTTATACAATCTATACATCCTTCAACATAACACTTATTACATTTAGCTCGTTTATTCTTGCTAGGATACCATCTACATATAAAACACTGATTACTGTCTATACCTTTATGTTCTTCAAAATTATGCTTACAATTCATAGATGTCTGGTCTAGAGTATTCATTAATGAGGTAAAATCATTATTGTCTAGTATTTCAAAATTATCTTCGGTTCCTAATGTATTAATAAATTTATCTACTTCTTCATCTATTTCTTGTTCTTCTTTTTCTACCGCTTCAAAACTACATATAGAATAAATGCTTTCATTGTCTGACATACATTCGTCTACATTTATTAAAGTCTCATTTAATTCTTCTATTAATTGTGAATTTCTATTTCTAGCATTATTTCTTCGCGGGCATGTATTTGCTAAATGGTCTGAACTCCCACAAGTAAAGCATTCTAAAGTATTTTTATAATTTCTCTGTGTATTAAATTTTCTAACATGTTTGTCTTTATTCAGGTATGGCTTTCTAGCAGAGGATTTTCTAAGATAGTATTTTCTTTTGTAGTTCTTTTTATATCTTTGTCTATTTTTGTAATATTTGTCATCATAATTCTGGGTTGTATAAATAGTTTGACAGAAATTAGTCTCACCTCTTTTTAATTGTCTTTGTATTTGTATATTTGTACATTTTTCTCTTAATACTTCTATGATATGTCTAACTATATGTCCTATCGACCATTTACCATCTGGATTTTGTACTACTCCTTCTCTTTTATTCCATCATTCTTCTATTTCTCTTCCTAATGCTCCTAGTAATTTCTTTCCTAAATATTGATCGAATGTGTTTCCACTTATACTACAATAATAGAAATAATCATTTAGGAATTCTTTTATATATTTCCAATTAGTTATGCTTACTTGTTCTAAATGTATTAGTGCTTCCTTTTGTAATACTAAAAATCCACTATTTGGGTCTTCTCCAGTTATTAAACTATGTACTTTATTAGTAAAATTATATGGATTTGCTCCTAAAGCTATTAGTGTCTGAAATTCTTGAGGAAAATTAATCTTATATGCTTTCCATAAAACTTTAGTTGATTCTCCTAAAACGTCTCTAGGTATCTGTACATTGTTTCTGCATCAGTTTCTTGATAATTTTTTATATAGTCTGCTACTACTACTCTTTTCCATACATCTATTACGGAATTCCATGATTGCGGGTCATGTGCTGCTATATTTAATATTTTACCTTTATTTCCTCCTTCCTGTAATCTGATAGGTTCTTCTATGGGTCTTCGTTTTCCTATTGGTCTTATTGGGTCGGTTGGTTGAGTCTCAGGGTTTAACCTGTAAACTCTTTTTCGTGGAACATTTCCAACAGGTATATCGTCTGTATAAGTCTGAGTAGTTTTTTGAAAAGGACTGCTGGTTGATCCTGATTCCATAAATTCTTTATGACTTCTTAAAGATATAGTATCATTAAATTCTTATGAGATTGAATCCAGTTGGTCTTTATTTTCTTCATCTTCACTACTTTCTAAAAATCTATACTTATAATTATCTTGTCTTAAATTACAATTTTTAAAGTGAGGTTCTACTTATGTTATTTTTAGTTGTCCTTTTTTACATCCTTTACATTTAAAAACTAAATTAGTACTGTTGTTATACTTTCTATGAGCTTCTTGTATTAGTGTATCTACCTCATCTTCTACGTTTTCTTGTAGGTATATATTCGGTATGTTCTGTTATTTCTTCTTCTTCTTCATCCTTTTGAATTGTATATTTGTAGTCTGTAAATCTAATTGAAGTTTCTCCTTTGGTATTTATATACATCATATGATCTGATGGTTTAAATATATCTGTTTCTTTTGATTTTTCTATAGTCCAATCTAGACCTGCATACGTCTGAGGGTCTATTTTAAATGGTTTCATTAATCTAATGCCTTTATTTCCCATTAATCCTACAACATCCTCTATGTTAATCTTAAATTTTGTATTACTAATATTAGTTAGTTTACCTATAAATCCTACACATGCTAATAAATTATTACCACTTATCATGTCTTCATATCCTTTAGTCTGGAATCCTATTTTAATATATTTACCAAAATCATTTACGTTAATCATAAAATCTGGACTACAATAGAATATTCCTCCGTTATTTGACATATCTACTTCTGTTAAGCCTATTATTGATTTCTTTGGATCTGTGAATCTGTCATCATAAAGGGTAATTAAAACTCTAGTTCCTAAGTTTTTTCTTTTTAAACCTATTACTATTAATCCTAAATGCATAAGAGTCATTTTTGTCTGTTTTATTTTTGTTAAAGATTCTTTTTCTATTAGTCCTATACTTTGTTTATTATCACTTAATTGTTCTTCTCTATAGTGTCTATATAATTATTCTTTTGATTCAAATCTTTGAGTTTGATATAATACTTTTGGATTTAATAATTTAAGTTGGTTTTGTTGAAATATTTCTATATCGATAACTTCTTCTAATTGTTTAGTATTGGTAGATTGTCTAGAGCTCATTAATCTATTTAAAAAAGTACTTCCTAATTTGTCTTGGGAATGGCTACTTCATTGGTTTTTTCGTCTCCTACTTGGAAAAATTTCCATGATTGCTTTAATCTTATCTGTCTTTCTTTTTGAGGGGTTATTTTTATTTTCTTTAGTTGACTAACTAACTCGTCAATACTTGTATCTTTAAGTTCTGGTGTGCCCTTACTAAGTAATTTTTCTAGTTTGTTATTTAATTCTAGTAATAAAAGTATTATAGTATTATTTTGTTTTATAATTACTTGGTATGTTTTACTCTGAGGCTGATGTTCTGATAAACCTTCTGGTAATTTTTGAATTTGTTCTGACCTTTTTAATATTGTCTGATATAAAGGATCATTCATGAAAGAGTAATATCTTTAATTTCTCTTACTATTTTTCTTATTTCTGAAATTTCTTGTTGAAAATTAGCAGTGGGATTTGTTAATACTTTATTTTTTAACTCGTCTTGTTGGTTTTTTAGGAAACTAATATTTTGTTCTAAATTATGAATATGTTTTTCTTGTCTCTCTAATATTGCTTCTACTTTTTCTAATGTAGTTATAATTTTACTATGTTCTTTTTGCAGATTTTCACCTAGTATAATTAACAAATCTGTAATAAAATTTAGTTGGGGATTATCTCCGTGTAGTGAATGTTCTCCAATCTGAAAATTACACCTAATTAATGAACTGTCTTTGAGTCTTCTATATTTCTTTTCTAATTGTATTTTTAAATCTAAAAATTATGTATCTTTTAAACTAGCTATGTTTATTTGTTAGTCTTTTGGAGTTTTATTAGTTGTCTTAAAATGTTTAATATATTCTCAGTGGCACATAAACCACTACCTTAACCTAAGGGTAATCTAGCTATATTATAATCTATCTGTTCTTTTTCCCAATTTGCGTAATTAAGATTCACTTCTAATTGTTCCCACTCTATTGCTACTTCGTATTTTACCGGATATACTATATTATCATTCTTTTCAAAGGCTTCTATCTTATTGATTATATCTTGAAGTTGGTTTTTATATTCTTGGCTAATTTCTATGTATTTCTTTATAAAATTTCTTCGTGCTACTAATTTTCTAATATGCTTTCCTAGTAATGAGTTTCGCATAATCAATCTAAATTAAATAGGTCTATTAAGGTCGAGGGCTCTAATACCAAAATAGGGTTACCCTTAAAAAGGATATTTTTCAATAGAAATTGTTTCAAAAGAAATTATTTCAATTGTTTTTAAAGATTGTGTTTTTATGTTTGTAAAATCCTACTCAGTACTCCCTAATCTAGTAGTATTCCATGTTTCGATCGTCTCTCTCTCTCTCTTTTTTTTTTTTAACTTCTGATTGATTATCTTACCTATTTGTTCGTATCTTCTTCTTAGCCTTTAGCATAATATCCAGCGTCTCCAGCCACACCCCAGATATCTTGTTCTTAGGAATTTACAGGCTGATCCATAGGGGATATTATACAGCTTAAGAAGAGAACAACTACTAAAAGAGGTTTAATAACTTTTTCATGAGTTTCGCATAAAATTTCTAATTTGATTTAGTTTATATTTTATGTTTGTACATCTATAATATATATACTTTTAAGTATAGTGTTTTACGTTTTACTTGTGATTTATATCAAAAAGTATATTTTAGAGATTTAATATTATTATTACTATTCTACTTATTTTTATTTTTTATTATTATTATTGAAGATTTTTAGCTGAATCCCTGTATCCATACTCGGATTTGCACCCCCGAATCTTAAAATTTAAATTTTGCCGAATCCAACTCTCGGATACCCGCACCCGAGTCCGAGCAACTTAGCTGTTAAGGTATCGGTGGGACTTGGTATACAAGCAATGTAGGACGAGTTATGTTTGTCAGCCAAATATCATTCCTTTTCCAGAAAGGTATTGTTTTTATTTTTTGCCTTTTGCTTCTTCCTCTTCCTTCTGGTGAAAATCCATCCCGTACTAGTACTTTCTTTCTGTGGACAGATTCTGCCTCCCCAGTGGGGATCAACTCTGTATCATCAGTGTTCAGTGAAAATACCTGTATGAGGTATTCTCTGATGGTGCATCATCAGCTTTCTCAACTGCCTGTGATAGTCGATCTGTCTTCAAGTCAACTACTAGATGCACATCTTTTTGTTCAATGATTTCTGTTGGCAGATTAGTTGAACTAGAACTGAAGTCTTCCTGAGAAATCTCTTCTATAGTATCTTCCTGTTCCTGTCCAATCTGTTGCTTACAACCATTCTCCTCAATGTTACTGGATTCCTGTACCTTCTCCTTTGCAGTAGAAACATTAGTTGTTTCTTTAGTTTCTACTGTAACCTCCTTACTTTATTCATTTGCAATTGTCCCACTTGATCATTCTGAAGTGAAAGGTTCTGGTTCTTCTGTGTATGCTGACTTTCACCTGATTTGGATTTCTCCACTTGGATTTGCTTGGTAGTGCAAGTAGACAAACCCTTACATCTTTCTTATGATTGAACGCGCTTAAAAAAATAACTCAACTCCTCTATTTTTGGCATCTTTTTGAGTTTCTTCTTCTTTTTGTACTTTTTACTCACTCTTTCAGTCACTGTGGGCTTGTCTACGGGTTTGATATGTGAGATCGATCCCCTTGTATTATCATTGTCAGACTGCACCGCATTTACAGGTACAACCATGCTTGGTATCAACTCATTTTCTTTAGTCTCTCTGGCAATCTTTTTTTTCCCAAACCCTACAAATCATCATGGAGTATCCTCGTATTCAAGGTTTCTGGACATAAACCTTTGGAGGTTGAATTCTCTCATCCTCCAATCCTACCCATACTGCATACAGTTTCAGTTTGGGTTTAAGCAAATCTACTTCTACCCTCACTTTGGCCATACTAGCTGTCCTGCTATTCGCAGCATCGGGAGCAAGAGGGTGCCCACTGTTGGGATATACTATTAACTATGTGGTTAAGTTATAGTATTATATTTTAATCCCGTGTAAAGATTGTTTATTTTGTTTAACTTTATATAATAAAGTTTTTATTTGAATAGATCATTTGGTTTATATGTACGTTCTTTACTTTATAGTAGACGATTTTGTGTATTGGAGTTATTTGACTCATTCACGGAAGATTAAAATTGTTAGTTCTTATAAGTTATAAATTAATGTTCACGATCAAAGATGAAGTAGGACAAATATCTTGCTGATTGTAGCACAAAATTAAGTATAATTCAATCTTAATTATGGAAATGTTAAATTCTAACTTCTTGTGCTAGTCATTCCGTATGTATTGAACAGACCAAGTAGAGATGTTCATTTATGTTCTGAATATTTATAAACAACTTGTCTAGTCCACTATATTATATGTACTTATACTCTTAATGTTGATATAATTATTATGATCTATGTAATTTGATTCATTGTTTTAATATATTAAAAGGTGATACTCTATATGAGTCAAAATATTTCTAGTAGATTGGATAATGACAAATCACATTTGTGAAATAATAATTAGTTGATAGAACATATTTCTATTTTGAGATAGAAGACACTCATTTATGATTACTTAAAGTTTTCACGTGAAAACCCTTGCAAACCCTTGCAAGTGGATTTCATATCCGTCATGTGAAATAAGTTGTATAATAAAGGATTAAATTAGTTAATAAATTAAATTCTCAGAAAATTTGATTTAATTGATTGGTGTTAGTAATTCTAACACGAGGAGTTAAATAAGATGTAATGATATATTTCAAAATTAAATTGAGGAGTGCTATTATAAATTTTTAGTGGAATAGTTTGTAATTTATTACGATATGATTAAGTCATTCTTTTGCGAATTAACATTGTGATTGGAAACTTTAGTTAAATAAATTATTGTGCCCGACTAATTAATTGTGTTTGGGAAAAGATAAAAAAGAGCGTTACAGAAGAAGTGATATATTTATTGGTCTTCTATAATAAATATACATTTGAATTACAGACATTTGAATGTCAAGGGCAAAAACATTTTGCTTATTAAAGAAAAAAAACGTTTTTGTTTTAATGTCTCTTTATTGCCACTTGATTGCTCTTGAATTTCCATATTGGCTGAAATTCTTATGCCAAATTCTATGGGTATAAAAGGAGAGGATCACTTTTCTGGAAAACAATACATACTTGTCCACACAAGTTTTGGTTGAAAAAGGTTAGTTAGGAAAATAGTAGGATTTTTTGTTCTCGAACGAGTTTTGTGAAAGTTTCAAAAGGTTAGTATTTCCTTAGTTCGTCCAGATTATATTATCATGTTATTATGTAAGATCGTGACTTTCAATGATTCTTCTGCTGTGCATGTTCTACCAGCCACAATGACAGAGCCTTTGTCACAACCCAAAAATGAATGTGACGGCACTCGTTTTATCACACCAAGACAAGTCAGCCTACAACCCAATCATTATACTTGTATAATAATATTAAATATTGGTTATCTCCACTAAAACTTGTCAACAGTAACCCATAAATAATACTTACCCATCAATTTGAAAACAAACAATATTGCAGAAGATTCAATTCATTCCGCACTAACGTATAATAATATAATACTAATATAACAATATGTAATTAAAAAGCATTAATTTTCATCCACAGAATTGAGTATACCTGCACTTTTTTTGTTCTTCGTTCAACGCACGCGCAGGTCAATTTTCTTTCTACTCCTCTTTATTTTATTTTCTTTTCTAAATTAATTATGTATTAAAAGTAATAATTCCTACTAACCTATTTTAATATTTCAAACTTGGCCCATTATTATTAACAATAAACAAATTACCCGCAAATTAATTAATTATAGTTAAACAACTATTCAAAATTATCAAGAATGACCTTTCGGGTTTGGGTCATTACATTATCCACCACTAAAAAATATGTTCGCCCTCAAACATAAAGTAAAAGCAAGTACTTGAAATTTCAAAAAGTTGAGGATATCTGGCATGCATGTCAGACTCTGTCTCCCAAGTTGTCTCTCTAACTGAACGATATTTCCACTGCACCTTCACTAAAGCGATCTCCTTGGTCCCAAGCTTTCGAACCTGCCTATCCAATATAGTTATAGGCTCCTCCTCGAATGTCAAGTCTGGGCCTAGCTCCACTTAATCGAGTGAAAGCACATGAGACTCATCCCGAATATACTTTTGAAGCATATAGACATGGAAAACAGGATGAGCTGTCGACAAACTAGGTGGCAAGGCCAACTTATAGGCCACCTCTCCCACTCGGCACAAAATCTTAAAAGGTCCAATGAATCTAGGGCTAAGCTTGTCTTTCTTTCTGAACCGCATCACACCCTTCATGGGTTTGGGTGGTGTATTGATGCAGAAAGGGAAGGTTATTGCTTATGCTTCTAGACAGTTGAAGACCCATGAGAAGAACTACCCTACTCATGATTTGGAGTTAGCGGTCGTGGTCTTTGTACTTAAGTTATGGCGTCACTATTTGTATGGGTGCATTGCGAGATATTCACCGAAAATAGTAAAGTCCAAAAGGTGTGTACTTTCTCCTAAATAGTAAAGTCCACACCCTTCTCAGGTAGAGTCAACACAGGGGCAGAAGTTAATAAAGTTTTGAGCTTTTGAAAGCTCTCCTCACACTCATCAGACCACTGAAAACCCATACCATGTCGAGTCAATCTAGTTAATAGAGCTGCAATAGTAGAGAAACTCTAAACAAATCGGCGGTAATAGCCTTCCAATCCCACAAAACTCTGAATCTTGGTTGGAGAAGTAGGTCGCGTCCAGCCTCTACTTGCCTCAATCTTGGTCGGATCTACTCTAATACCCTCCTTGGACACCACATGTCCCAATAATGCCACAGAATTAAGCCAGAACTCGCACTTTGAGAACTTGGCATACAACTTCTCTTCCCTCAACCTCTGAAGTACAATCCTCAAGTGTCGAACATGGTCCTCCTCAGTCCTGGAGTAAAACAAAATGTCATCGATAAAGACAATTACAAAAGTATCAAGGTATGGTCGAAACACTCTGTTCATCAACTCCATGAATGTTCCAGGGGTGTTAGCTAGCCCAAAAGACATCACTAAAAACTCATAATGCCCATACCGAGTTCGAAAAGCTGTCTTAGGGATATCTAACGTCTTAATCTTCAACTGATGATATCCGGACCTAAAATCAATCTTAGAGAACAACAATGCTCCATGTAGCTGATTAAATAAGTCATCAATACGCGGAAGAGGATACTTATTCTTCATTGTTACCTTGTTCAAGTGTCTGTAATCAATGCTTATTCTTATAGTCCCATCTTCTTCTTTACAAACAACACAGGGGCATCCCAAGGTGACATACTAGGGCGAATAAACCCCTTACTCAATAAATCCTGCAACTGATCCTTCAACTCTGTTGGAGCCATACGATAGGGAGGAATAGAAATGGGCTTAGTGCTCGGCTCCAAATTAATAGCAAAATCAATATCTCTATCGGGAGGAATACCTGGAAGATCAGAAGGAAATACATCAAGAAACTCCTGAACCACATGAATAGAATTTATAGAAGGTGGTTAAACACTAGTGTCCAAATAAAAGCTAAGTAAGACAAACACCCTCTCTCCACCAATCTCTGAGCACGGATGAAGGAGATGACCTTCCTAGTATAAGATTCACTAGTACCCTTCCACTCAACCCTCAGAACATCAGGCATTGCTAAAGTCACAGTCTTAACATTACAATCAAGAATAACATGATAAGGAGAAAGACAATTCATACCTAAGATAACATCAAAGTCTACCATCCCCAGAAGGATCAAGTCTACCCAAGTGTCATACCCCGCCAAAGAAACAAGACAGGATCGATACACTCGATCCACCACTAAGGGCTCACCCACGAGTGTAGAAACACGAATATGTACGAACATGTTATCATACATCATATCAAATTCAGTAGCAAAATATGTAAACACATAAGAGAAGGTAGACCCCGGATCTTACAGTATAGACGCAGATCGATGACATACTGGATGATACTTGTAATAGCAGCATCAGAAGTCTTCGCCTCCGGTCTCCCCGGGAAAGCATAACAGTGGCCCCTTCTACTACCTCCCGCCTGGGTGGTACCCCTACCCCACTCTGCTGAACTGTAGTACCACTACTAGAAGCTCTACCGCCTCTACCTGACTGAACTCTGCCTCGGCCTCTACCCTATGGTATGGTGGTCTAGTATGAAATGAAGAATTAGGTTGGGGTCCTGTACGACCCCTCTAGGAAGTACACTATCGCATCAGGTGATCGGGATCTCTACAAGTAAAGAAAAATATTTGACTCAGGAACTGTTGTGCGGATCTTGAAAACCCATAATAATTGCCTCTCCCTATAGATTATTGTGATGAACTGTACGAACCCTGACCCGCGCTATAAGAACCTCGAGATATCTGACCACCATTGGATGTCGGCATAGATGTATGAACGGGTCCCCGATCCTAAAAGGAACCACTCACTCTATGTGATCCCCTGCCTCAGATGAGGCACCATGAAATTTACCTAATGTATGGGCCCTTTTAGGGTCCCCAAACTCTTCTCTCTCCATCAATTTCGCCTCTTTAGCGGCACTCACAATGGACTGGAAGGAAGCCCCATCTTGAGATGCCCTAAACACAACCGATCTGATAGAGAAAGTCAGCCCCCTCACAAATCTACGGATCCTCTTTGTCTCGTCTGGAATAATGGCCAAAGCATGCCTAGACAACTGACAAAAAAGGGGCCTCATACTCAGTAACAAATAAGTTGTCCTGTCTCAGATTCTCAAACCTCAAACATATCTTCTCCCCCACGCTCCAAGGGATGAAATGGTCATGAAAGGCACTGGAAAATATCTTCCAAGTCACTAGAAGGGATCCAACTGGAAAAGACCTTGAATAAGTTCTCCACTATTGTCTCACTGGTCCACGAAGTTAGAGGGTAGCATACCGAACCCCATGTGGCTCAGCTAACCCAACCACCTCTAGCAACTCTCGGCATGTAGTTAGAAACTCATGAGTTTCCTCACTCTTCCTATCCTAAAATTGAGGTGGGTCTATCTTTCGAAATCTCTCATACCTACGCTGCTCATCCTCTGTCAGAATAACCAATAGTGCACCTTGACCCTCAACTGCTGGTGCAACATCATTCTCAACCACGGGATCCACTGGTGGCTATCCCACCGCATCCTGAACAACTGGAGCTTGCTGCTGCTCTTGGGTCTGAGCCCCTTCTCTAGTCTAAGAGTCCTGTGGTGTGGCGGTCGCACCACCACCCTGAGTAAACCTGTCAAGCACACTTAACACCCTCAATAATGTATCCTGAAGCAAAGGTGTGGATACAAGCTCTGGAGGAACCTGGTTCTCTCGATCATCAATCTGAGGCTCTGGAGAGACCTCTCTAGCATGACCCCTCACTGGTGCTGCTCCACGGGCACAACCTCTGGCTAGTGTGATTCCATGAGCACGACCTCTAGCTCGGGCTCTACCCCTACCCCTAGCTGGGGACTCAACAACTCCCTCGGGAAGTGCCTCCCCTCTACCACCAGTAACAGTAACTCTATTCCTCGTCATCTGTCAAAAGAATATACAATAGCTTAGTACTAGGGAAGGTAACCAGGCACGATGAGAAGGAATGAACGAAAAGGATGTTTCCTAATCGTCTTCATAGCCTCTCAGAGATAAGTATAGACGTCTCCATACCGATCATCGAGACTCTACGTAGACTCGGCTTATATACACGTGAAACCTATGAACCTAGGGCTCTGATACCATTTTGTCACAATCCAAAAATGGATGTGATGACACTCTCTTATCCCACCAAGACAAGTTAGCCTAAAACCGAACCATTATACTAATATAATAATATTAAATATTGGTTACCTCCACTAAAACTTGTCAACAGTAACCCATAAATAATACTTACCCATCAATTTGAAAACAAACAATATTGCAGAAGATCCAACTCATTACATACCAATGTATAATAATATAATACTAATATAATAATATGTAATTAAAAAGAATTAATTTTCATCCATATAATTGAGTGTACATGCACTCTCGTTCTTCGTTCAATGCACGCCGCAAGTCAGTTTTCTTTCTGCTCCTCTTTATTTTCTTTTCTAAATTAATTATGTATTAAAAGTAATAATTCCTACTAACCTATTTTAATATTTCAAACTTGGCCCATTATTATTAACAATAAACAAACTACCCACAAATTAATTAATTATAGTTAAATAACTATTCAAAATTATCAAGAATGGTCTTTTCGGTCTGGGTCATTACATTATCCACCACTAAAAATTATGTTCGTCCTCGAACATAAAGTAAAATCAAGTACCTGAATTTCGAAAAGCTGAGGATATCTGGCACGCATGTCAGTCTCTGTCTCCCAAGTCGCCTCTCCAACTGAACGATGCTTCCACTACACCTTCACTGAAGAAATATCCTTGATCCTAAGCTTTCGAACCTACCTATCCAATATAGCTATAGGCTCCTCATCGAATGTCAAGTTTGGGCCTAGCTCCTGGGATACGTTATATCTCACATTTTGCAACCAAACAAATAACTGAGGGATACTAAAAATTTATCCCAGAATTATTTCTCCTTATTCATCACAACAAATGACCCCTAAAAGTTAAAAGGATCTTGTTTGAAAAGAAATAAAGGAAAATGAAGAGAAATACTTTCTGAAGAAGAACAAACAATGACGGCTGCTACTCAAGATTATCAAGAAAGCGCTTCATGGATTCAAGTAAGTTTTCTTGGATACAGTATTGTTATTGTATATCCTCTCATATTCATATAGTTTCACATCCTTGAATTATTGATTGGATTGGATGTTAGATTGTCTATGTATATAATCTATTATTGTGAAAATTTCCTACACTTGAAACTAGACCTATTTTCTCAATTGTTGTCTGGTTTTCTGGAAATTGCAAACTATTGTTCACTTGCATTCATCTCCCATTGCTCCATAATAGTCCTTAGCTTTTAAAATCACAATGAACATCTGAGTATGTTTGGTCTTCATCACGATCACCTACTTACGTTCATGATGAATGAGATTCACAGATGAACTAGGTAATCTGGCTACAATGGTGGTATTCAATGGTTTTGTAGGAATTCCTCCCGCATATAGATTCACCCCAACATGGGCGTCATTTTGTCGGATGTGTCGGAATGGTGCCCGTTTGGCGGCTCCATCAGTAGGAGTGTCAAAAGATGTGTTGAGAATTATAGGCATTGTTGTTAAGAGAAAGAGAGAGGAGAGAAATATTAACTTGTTCTCCAATTCCTTTATCTCACCAAATATTACTTTAAGGTTAATAATAAAAGGGAAAAAAAATTAATTTACTCCCGAACTATCGAAAATGGTATACTACTAACCTCCGCCATACTATTTGGACATTAGTGTCCCTGTTGTCCAAAAGGTAGATCATTTGTATCATTCACTCTAACGGCGTGACACGTGGTGTAATCCTATGTATTTATTCGAAATATTCACTAAATTTAAATTCATTACAAATACCCACCAGAAATTAAAAAGATCCACCCCAATACCCCTAACCCACTCGTTACTAACACTTAATAATATACCAAACAAACCAAACTACCCCAAATTCTCTCCTCACTCGGGACAGACAAAACCCTAGCTCGTCGGTGGTGTTCAAGGATTTTTCTGTGATCTTTGCTTCTGCTAACAGATCCAACCCCCTATCATAGGTACCACGTCTTCTCCGTCAACTCATGTTTTCTTGTGTTGTTTATGTTCGATTTTGGTTTGTATTTGTCATCTATAGTGTCGTTTTCTTGTGTTGTTAATGTTTTGTCATAGAATCTACATTTTATAGTGATTTTTAGGGGTTTGTTAACTTTTATTTTAAAAAAGGAATTGTTCTTTTTTTCTAGAGTTTACTTTAGTGTCGTTTTCAAATATTTGTTAGGGGTTTGTGCACCTTTAAGTTAAAGAAATTACTCTTTTTGCTTGTTTACTGTTGTATCTTCTTCTTTTGTCCATTGTCTCCTTTATTTATTGATTTCTTATCTTTTTGTTTTGTCTCTTTGTGGCTTGTTTTCTACTTGTTAGGATTCTCTATTATTTATTGACATTTTGTAAAGTTAGGTAGGTCCAAACAAGTTGATATTTTTATGGTCCCCAACCAATTGATATTATAGTTGATGTTCTTGGGGGTCCATCCACTTGGATTATATAGTTGAGACTTAAATGATTTGTTAATTAGAAGAATCATAATTAACTCAAATATGCTTTAAGACCTAATTATTTCACTTGTTAACTCTTACAAGTTTTACTTATCTTTAACACTTAATCTTAATGCTTAACAATTAGTAAAATAATGTGAATAATTAACTTTAATATATTGTCACTCATGTCTATTTTTTCCCTTATGTGAGTACTAACTAACTAGTCATTGTCATTGTCCATAATTGACTTATATCTTGCCTCAAGTATCCAAGCATTGAAGGACTCTGTAAAGTTATTGTCCACAACCTGATTTCACACATTGTATCTAAATAAGCTTTGCGCCATGCTTTGGGAGGATACTTTTCAATAAATCTTGTCTAGCCTCTTCATCAACTTCCTTGATCTCTTGAAGTTGATCTTCAAACTCCTCTGAAAATGAGGACCATGCAGCCCACCACAACAACTTTTTCAACTCACTTTTACCCCATCTTTTGCACCAATTTGCCTCTATATGTCTTGCACTATATCTTTAATGTGCTTCAGGTTAAACTATCCTTACTGCATCAAGCAATACGTGAGTGTCAAATAAAAACAACTAATTTAAAAAAAGCAATAGTATTAAACAAAGGGACTTAAATAAATTGTAACTTAGTAGTATAACATTACCTTCTACATATTTGATATAAATGTCATTCCTTCGCTATTCTGAAGATTAAGTGGATGGTGCAACTGTTTCATGAACCATGTCCAATTTCTTTTATTCTCTTTGTCTACCACAACCCAAGCTATAGGGTAGAAACAATTCATATTGTCTTGACCAACAACAACTAATACATGTCCCTTAGTTTTTCCTTAAAGGAATGTACCATCTAACTCAATAAATGATATTAACTAAGTCTTAAAATCCAGCTTCATTGCCTTGAAGAAAATATGCATCTTAAGAAATTTTCTCTTACCATTAGATAATGCCTCCTTAGACAAATTAGTGATAATGGCAAACCATGGATTGCAACTCATCAATTCGGTAGCATAACCCTCTAGTTTATTGTAAGAGTCTACAAAGCTACCATCCAGAGTCTCTAGTATCTCCCTTTTAGCTTTTAATTCAAACACTCAATGTAAGTCAACCTTCATTTTTTTGACTTTGTACTTAGGGTAACTTTGCAATCTCTCTTTAAAATACTGAGCTATTGTTGTATAATCGATTAAAGAGTTGTCATATGACGTTCCACACTTTATATGATCTGCTAGTGTTTTGACACTAACCCCAAGAGTGGTCAGATCCCCAAAAATCATACATACAAATGGACAACCTTCAACACCACATTTATATCTCAATCTTGTTTTATCACTCTTCATCACAACCAATTCTACCTTCTTAGTCATAACATAAAGTTTTCATAATTGTTTTGCTTCTGTTATGTCCTTGAAGTCCATACACTTAACAATCTCCTTATAATCTTGCAAACTATCAATTATACTTCTTTTATTTGTAACAAATTGTTCCAATTCATCGGTATCATAATCTGAAAGCTTAACATCATCATTATTACTGTCACAATCACATTCACTTTCACTTCAGCATGTACCTTCATTAACTATTGATAAAAGTAAAAATATTTCATCATGCATAACAATATCAAGTACATCAGCAACTAATTCATAGTCATCAGTAGAAAACAAATGAATGAATTTATAATCTTCAGAGATAAAAGATGATCCTTCATCTCCTACTATTTCAAAATATTCTGCAGAAGGAACAAGTACAATAAGTTGTTGCACACTTACAAAACCTAACTTATCTGTGTACTTATTGACTAAGTCAATAAAAGATATAATATCAGGATCGTATCCTCTCCAATAATGGACCCATTTCTTATCATAATAATGTCGTTCTGGATTGCCAAGTCACTCACCACCATGATGAAAGTATATGATAACATTAACCATTTTAATAACCTACAAAGATTAAGCAAAGTAATTAGCACTACTAATTAAATTGTTATGTATTAAAAATTGTTAAATGTTAAAGATAGTCAAACTATGAAGAGTTAACATGTCATATTACTACTACATCACATTAAAGCTAAGTCAACAATCTAGGAAGAGTTGTATTTATGGTAATTATTCACTTCTAACTAACAGATAAGCTAAGTGAAACAGTCAAGTCTTAAATCACAAGGTTAGTTAATTAGTACTCACATTAGAAAAAAGAAAAGAAAAAATTGACAGTGACAACATATACTAAGATAAGTCAGTAGTCTAGGAAAAGTTAAAAAATCATATTACACTATTAAGTATTTGAGTTAATTACACAATACTAATTTATGCTAGGTGAAATAGCTAAGTCATAAGGCATAAGATTTGTTAGTACTCACGTTAGGAAAAAAGAAGAACAAGTAGACAGTTGCAATGGTATTAAAGTTAAGTAGTAACATCACTTTACTAATTGTTAAGCATTAAGATTAAGGATGTGTTTGGTATGAAGGAAAATGTTTTCTTGGAAAATAAGTACATCTCTAACTTATTTTCTCGTGTTTGGTTGGTGAGTAGAAAATATTTTCCAAATTTTTTTTACTATTTGGTTTATGAATAAAAAATATTTTTGAGAAAACATCTTTTATTTTTACTAGAGAGTAGAAAATAATTTTTGAATTGAAATTGAAAATATTTATTGAAAATAAACTTAATTTTTTTTGGCGTGGGATGGGGTGGGGGGATAGGGGTGAGATGGGTAAAAAAAATTAAAAATATTTTTTAAAAACAAACCTAAACTTTTTTTGGAGGGGAGGGGGGTGTTGTTAGTAGTGGGGTGAAAAGATAAAAATTTGAAATTGTAAATATTAAAACAAATTTTTTTTGGGGGGGGGGGGGGGGGTAGTGGGGCTGGCTGAGGGGGAGTAGGGGGGTAGCAGTGAGGGTGAAAAATAAAAAATTGAAATTGAAAGTATTTTTTAAAAACAAACTTTAAATTTATTTTTTTTTGGGTTGGGGTTGGGGTGGCTGAGGGGCTGAGGGGCTGAGGGGGTCAAGGGTAGGGGTGGGGTGGAGATAAAATAAAAATTTGAAATTAAAAATATTTTTTAAAAACCAACTTTAAATTTATTTTCGGGAGAGGGGGGGAGGGGGGAGGGTGGGGTAAAAATGTAAAAAAATTGAAGTTGAAAAATATTTTTTAAAAATAAGCTTTAAATTTATTTTTTAACAAAAAAAATTAATTTTTTCAACAAAATATTGTAATTTGAAGTTGGAGGAAAGTTTTGGAAAATATTTTCCTTAATTTTTGAAGGGAAGTCATTTTCCTTAAATTTGGGAAAAATGAGTTGATTTGGAAAACATTTTACCCAACTAAACATGAGAAAATTGGAAAATATTCGGAAAATGTTTTCCTTCATAACAAACACACCCTAAGTGTATTTGAGTTAATGATCCACTTAACGATAAGCTAAGTCTTAAAGCACAAGGTTAGTTCGTTAGTAGTCATATCAGGAAAAAGGGAAAAAAAATAGTCTTTGACAGTCTATTACATATAAGTAAGCAGTCTAGGAAGAGGTAACAAGTCATATTACATTAGATAAGCTAAGTGAATAAATCAGCAGTGTAGGAAAACTTAACAAGTCATAATACACTAGATAAGCTGAGTGAAATAGTTAAGTCTTAAAGCATAACGTTAGTTAGTTAGTTGTCACATTAGGAGAAAAGAAGAAAAAATGGACAAGGGTAGTCTATTACATACAAGTCAACAGTCTAGAAAGAGTTAACAAGTTATATTACATTAGATAAGCTAAGTGAATAAATCAGCACTCTAGGAAAAGTTAACTAGTCATATCACACTAGATAACCTAAGTGAAGTTAGTTAGTTAGTAGTCGTATTAGGAAAAAAGAAGAAAAAATTAATGGACAAGAGCAGTCTATTACATATAAGTAAGAAGTCTAGGAAGAGTTAACAAGTCATATTACATTAGATAAGCTAAGTGAAATAGTTAATTAAGTTAAGTTTTGAAGCATAAGATTAGTTAGTTAGTAGTCACATTAGGAAAAAAAGAAAAAGAAAAAATGAATTGTGGTAGTCTATTACATATAATCAGTAGTTTAGAAAAAGTTAACAAGTCATATTACACTAGATAAGTTAAGTGAAATAGTTAAGTCTTAATGCATAGGTTAGTTAGTACAGGAAAAACATAAGAAAAAATGGACAGTGACAGTGATTAGTTAGTTAGTACTCACATTAGAAAAAAAGAAGAAGATAAAATTGACAGCGACAATCTATTAAAGTTAATTTTCACATTACTTTACTAACCGTAAAGCATTAAAATTAAGTGTTAAAGACAAGTCAAACTTGTAAAGAGTTAACAAGTGAAATACTTAAGTCTTAAAACATATTTGAGTTAATTATTATTTTTATAATTAATAGACAAACTAAGTCTTAACTATATAATCCAAGTGGATGGGACCTCAAGAACATCAACTATATAATATCAACTGATTGAGACCCCATGAATATCAACTATATAATATCAACTTCTCTAGACCTACCTACTTTATAGGATGTCAATAAATAATAGGAAACCCTAACAAGTAGACAAAATAAGAAGAAAAAGAAATCAATAAATAAAGGAGACAAAAAAAAGATACGACGGTAAACAAGCGAAAAAAATCAACTTCTTTAACATAAATGTGGATAAACCCATTGAAAACGACATTAAAGTAAAACCCCAGAAAAAGAGAATAATTCTTTTTTTAAAAAAAAAAAGGAAAAATGGTTCAAAATATATTCGAATTTTGGTCGAAATTGCTATAACAATCCCAAACTTTGTGTAGGACATATTACTCTCTGCACTATTTAATAGTGTATTTTAAAGACATATAAATATCCACGTGGACATCATAAATATTGCATTATTATAAATAGTACCTTGTTCAGTTGTGCACTTATATATCTTTAAAATACATTGTTAAATAATGTATGAGGTAATAGGCCCTGCCCAATGTTTGGGATTGTTACAACAATTTTGATCAAAGTTATATATAGTATATAATATATAATAGTAGTACTTATATAGTACTTAATATAATATATATATAATATAAGTAGTAGTATATATAATAGTACGTATATATTATAATATATATATAAAGTAATATGGTAGATAGTTATATATAATATATACTTAGATAATTAATATAATTTAATAGTGCAGGTAAGTTGTTCAGTGTTTAGGCTTTGTTTCCAATATTTATTCCGTGTTCAGGCTTTGTTTCAAATGTTTTGTAAGTCCTACTCAGTACTCCCTCTCTCATTTAGTTAAATCATACTAATTTATGAGTTAATTCCCTATTTTCCCCGTTTTTTATTTTATTTTTCAATTTTTTGTTTTTATTTTTTATATTTGTTTTTGGATTTTATCTTACCTAGTTCATTTCTTCTTCTTAACCTTTGTTCTTAACAATTTCATCATTAACCACACCCCGGATATGAAAACTAGCAACAACTTCGTCCTTTCATCAAGCGGACTATAAAGCCAAGAATCCTAGGAATTTACAGGTTAATCCATAGTCGTTGTTAAGAAATTAAGAAGCTAACCATATACTAAGGGTAAAAATTTTTAACACACATACAATAATTTACATCAAACTACAAAATAAAAATAACATATTTTTTTAGGGGAATTTTGGGAAGTAAACATCATAAACTTACATGATAAACTGAGAGAGGTTTCCCTTTCGGGAACCCCCGAAGGACTTTGAAAAAGCTTTCAAAAACTTTAACACACAAACACACTTATTTTTATTTCACAAACTTTAATATACAAAGGAGGATTTTTGGTACATAAAGGAGTATGGAAGGATGATGGAGGAAGTATGGAGGGAGTATGACAAACTTTTTCTAACTTCTATTCTTTCCACTCTTCTTCTCAACTCTTACTACTCTCCTTATATAGGCAAAATAAGAAACTTAAAAAGACCAAAATGACACTACTAAATGGCCTTAATTATTTTTTGGCCGACAACTTGATAAGATTCGTTTAATAATGCAAGTCGGGTACTCATTGGGCCCCATCGTCACATGCATTATTAATTTCATCTTTTGACTGACTCAATTATTTAACAGACGCGTGTTATGTCAATAGTTTTTCCCTCGTTTGGAGGGTAGTGATAAAGTGACAACACACTCTTTTTTACAGGATACGTACTGGGCATTCCCACCTACTACTTTGAATAATTTACATACAACATTACTATTTTACCTACTAATTAATTTTTCTACCACATTAATTGTTGTCTTCTTGTTTGCCCATACCTTTGATGACTTTCCTTGTTGCCATTCTTGACTTTCTTATCATGTAATTGCCGTATCTTCTTTTGTCTCTTATTTGGTGAAATTGTTTTCATCATTTTTCTTATTGATGAAACAATTTAAGTGTCTAGGTTGTGTAATGCGATAGTATCAAAACTCATGCATGAGTCATTACCTTCATAAGGGTCTTGAGTATCTTGAATATTATTTATCTATTCCTTGTCTGATACTGAAGGACTATTAATATTGTCTTCTGAATCATTACTTGGACTGGGAACGTCTTTGATAATATGTTTGTCTTGGCTCTTGTCTTGAAAATTTTTTCTAAAGTTCGTTGAATTATTTTTTCTAATTTTTCATTTTTTTTTCTTTTTTAAAACATCATTTTTTCTTAAAGAGTCTTTCTGAAAATATTTCTGTAGTCTTCTTCGTGAGGAAGTAGACCCCTCTTCTTCACCTTTTGGCAAAGTGACAGCCTTTAACGGATTTGATAAGTCTTTACCGGTTACCGTTTGAACCGGACTAGCTGTATCATGCTCCAATACAGTAGAGTTCTTAGCATTCAGAGGGGAATACACACCCATATCATCCATTTTTAAAAGAGATGGAGAACTCATTTCTTGCGTTTGAGTATTGTCAGTTCTTGGAACATATTTATTCTGAAAAGTCTCCAGCTGTTTCATAAGTCTCATATTTTCTTGGATAAGGATTTCAATTTTTGTATTGAGTCTTTTGAAACCCTCTATCATGGCTGAACAATGGTCACAAAAAATTATTTTATCTGAGTCTTTTTGGATATTATATTGTGGTATTTGGTTTGGGCTTTGTCTGAGAGCTGGTGAAATATAATAGTTAGGCCCAAGTATCCCTCTTGCATAGTCTAAAGCTTCCGTAAAATCATTAAATCCCTTAAAAAGTGGGTTTTTAAACCTATTTATAGAATCAACTACTTCTATTCATGTTTGAAAGACTCCTTTAGTTTTACCATGTATAACTACATAATATTTAAATTTATTGTCTCTATTTTTATCTGAAAAGTATTGACACAAAGCATTAGATGCAGCGATAAAGTATTTTGTGTCTTGTTTATTATATGCTATCCATAGATTATCTATTAAACATTGCTGAGACTTATCTAGATTACAGTCTGGATTTACTCTAAAAGATGAATTACACTTAGGATATGAAATTAAATTAAACTTACCAAAATAAATTCTCTCCATTAAGTTGTCTGTTGTACTTAGTGGTCTGAAATTTTGTCTTCCCAATAATGTCTGAGCATAAGTATCTGGCTGGGCTATGCCCTTGCCTTTGTCTGCTAGCTGTGGGCCAGTTGATCTCATGCTGAAATAAAATTTAATTAGTTTTTAATTGTAGTCTACTTAATTTATCTGCTAAATCATTGTCTTTTCCTTTCACATATTCAAAAACAATATTATTATATATAGATATTATATCTATAAAATTTAACCATCTTCTTTTACTACTAGCCTTACTATTTATTTTTTCATGAAATTTTACTATTGCTTCGCAATCTGTTCTAACTAATACTTCTTGTTTATTTAGAATGTATAATTTAAAACTATTCAATCCATATATTACTGCTAATACTTCAGCGTCTATACTACTCATATTACCTTTTTCTTTATATTGTCCACTTTGGTAGGCACATATTGTTTTTTCATTTTTTGAACTATATTTATTAGGTCTAGATTTTAATATAGCACCCCATCCTAATTTACTTCCGTCTGTTTAAACTATTAAATAATCAGATTCTAAAGGTATTTGTAAGTCTGGTATATTTTTAACTTTTTCTTTTATTTGTTGGACTAATTTTATATCTTTTATGTTAAAGTGGTTTTGTCCCTTGCTAACTGTCTTAGCATACAAAGGTCTTGCTATTTTTCCTAAGTTTTGAATAACGTTTCTAGCATAATTTACTAAACCTAAGAATTTTTGTAATTCTTTTCTATTATCTAACTTATCTGGCATTTCTAATACTTTTTAAGCTATATGAGGTTGTAATTTTACCTTTCCTTCTCCTAAAGTTATTCCTAAGAAATTTATATGTGTTTTGCATAATTCCATTTTCTTCTTACTAATTATTATTCCGTATTTTACAAATAATCTAAATACTGTCTGTAGATGTCCTAGATGTTCTTGTATATCTTTACTAAATACTAAAATATCATCTACGTATACTAGTACAAAATTTTTATAATCTCCGAACATATCATCCATTTTTCTTTGAAATATGGGCGGAGCTGTCTTTAAACCGAAAGGCATAGCAAGCCATTCAAAATGACCTTCAGGACAGGTGAAAGCTGTCCATTCTATACTTTCTGGGTGCATTTTGACTTGTCAATATCCTGATTTACAGTCAAATTTACTAAAAATCTTTTTACCTTGTATTCTATTAATTAATTCATTTTTATCTGGTAATTTATATGCATCTGTTCTAGTATTATCATTTAACCTTTTATAATTTATTACCATGCAAGCTTTTCCTCGCACTTGTTCATTATGATTTCTAACCATAAAAGCTGCTGATCTATGTCTAGATGTAGATCTTCTTATTACTTCTAATTTTAGTAATTCTATAATATGTTTAGTAAATTCTTCAGTGTCTTCATCATTTGCTTCTATTGTTGCTGCTTTTTATAATATACTCGGAGTTTTTTATGTCTAATTTACACATAATTTTATTACTTCCCCAATGTACTAAAGGTTTTTCTCCTATTATTTCCATTTCATCTAATATTGCTACTATATTTTCTAAGTCTTTATGATTGTTTATTTTTCCTATTGTATTTATTCCTTTTTGAAAATTGTAAAAAATTTTGTTTCTATATTTATTAATGTATAATCTTTTTCTATGTCTTCTATGTATGTATCTTCTAAATAATTTTCTTCTTGTTTTTCTTCATATAGATTTTTTGAAAAACAACTACCATTATTGCTACAATCGTCACAACATGGAGTAGTATTTTTTATATTTATTTTATTATCTTTATTTAATTCCTTAGTTGGAATTTTTCTAGTTTGTACAGGGGTATATGTTGTATTTCTAAACAGCATTATTCCATCTCTGGAAATTAAACAGCTTCCATTATTTTGTATAAGGAATTGTAAACCTAATACTAAGTTAGTTTTAATATTGAGATCTCGGACTAATATCTTATGCATATTATATGTAGGTTTATAGAATTCACTACATGTATTTATAAAACTTATTTGTGCTTTTTCTATGTACTGGTCGTAAAGATTATATGTTCCATCCATTTGTATTGACTGTATCGGTTCCTTAAAATTTTTTAAAGTTGATAATAGATTATGAGGTAGTATCTTTTTATTAAGTAGGCAACTTGTACAACCTGTATTTACTAAAGCTAAAGTTTCTATTTCTACGTCTTTTATTTTTATTCTGACTAATATTTTTATTGTTCCAAATTTTTTATCTTCATTGCATATAAAACTAGTATTATTTTCTTCTATGTTCATTAATTCACTTTCTTCTATTTGGTCTAAATGTATTGTACCTTGTGATTGTGTAGCATCTATGTCTATTTTTTATTTACCTTTTTCTAACTTAGTTATTCTTTGTTCTAGGTCATTTATTCTTGTTTCTAAAGTTATTAGTCTTAGATTAGTAGCCTGGTCTTTTATATGAACTTGTTCTTCATTTTTATTTACTTTTTGTTTTAATTTATTTTCTATACAACTAATACAAGATTCCATGTAACAGTATTTACATTTGGCCCTGTTAATTTTACTAGGATACCATTTATATATATTACATTGGTTACTATCTATTCCTTTTAGTCGTTCGAACTCATGACGACATTCTTGAGAAATATTCATCATAGTATTTATTATGATATTATCTAGGAAATCTTGATTTCTTTCTGTTTCTATTTCATTAATTAAATTATCATCTTTTGATTCAGAAGTGTCTGATTGGGTATTTATTTCTTCTGTTTCTATACTTACTACTGAGTATATGCTTTCTGTATCTGACATATATTCATCTACATTTAATAAGGTTTCTTGGAAGTCTTCTATTAACTGAGAATTTCTAGTTTTCATATTATTCTTTTTAGGGCATGTGTTTGCTAAGTGTTCTATACTTCCACAAGTATAACATTCTAATTTATTTTTATAATTTCTATCATTTCTATATTTCCTAACATGTCTATCTCTATTTAAGTAAGGTTTTCTAGCTAAAGATTTTCTTAAGAAGTATTTTTTATGTCTATAAGGTTTTTGGTTATAAACTGGTCTTCTTTTATATTGTCTTATTTTATTAGGTTTTTTATCATAACTTTGGGTAGTATATATCATTGCTTTGCAAAAGTTCATTTCATTATGTTTTAATTGTTTTTGTATTTGTGTATTTGTACATTTTTCAGTTAGTATTTCCATTATGTGATTTATTTTTTGCCCTATAGGCCGTAATAATGTGAGGTTTTGCACCACTCCTTCTCTTTTATACCATCTTTCTTCTATTTCTCTTCCTAAAGCTCCTGGTAATTTATTGAATAATGTTCTACCTGATTCTTCATTAAATGTATTTCCACTAATAGTACAATAATAAAAATAGTCTTTAAGAAAATCTTTATGTTTAGCCAATTAGATATACTTAATTGTTCTAATTTTATTACAGCATTTCTTTGTAGTGCTACTAGGCCACTATTTGGGTCTTCTCCTGTTAATAGTACATGTATTTTATTTGTAAAGTTATATGGGTTTGGTCCTAATTCTATTAAACTTTGAAATTCCTGTGGGTAAGTTTGTTTATAAGATTCCCATAATGCTTTACAAGATTATCCTAAAAATGTTTCTAAATATCTATACATAGTTTCAGCATCAGTTTCTTGATAATTTTTAATAAAGTCTGCTACCACTATTCCTTTCCATAAGTCTATTACTGTATTCCATATTTGTGGATCATGTGTTGCTATGTTTAATATTTTTCCTTTATTTCCTCCTTCTTGTAGTCTAATAGGTTCTTCTATAGGCATTCTTTTTCCTATTGGTTTAATATTATCTTTTATTTCTTGATCAGGTCTTGTCCATGGTTTTCTAGGTAGATTACCTGTATTATAGCTAATACTTGGGGCTGCACTAGTTCTTTGAAACGGACTAGCACTATGTGAACTAGTTGTTTCTTCCAGTAGTTCGGTATATTAAGTACTATATAAGTACTATTATTATATATTATATACTACCATACCTAAGATATATATAATATTAATATTTACTGTATTTACTGTGTTATCTGTATTTTCTGTATTTTCTGTATTTACTGTATTTACTGTGTTATCTATGTTTTCTGTATTTTTTGTTTTTACTGTCTTTACATTCCTTTTACTATCTAAGCATTTTCTGTGTTTATTGTATTTACTTTTATACCCCTTTATACTGTTATACTATACCCTATATATACCATTTTCTGTGTTTACTGTATTTACTGTTATACCCCTTTATACTGTTATACTATACCCTATATATACCCCTTTCCTTATACCCATTTATCTAAGAGTCTCTTATATTTTGTATCAGAGCAAGAAGTTTTTGGGATATTATTAGTACATAGCACTACTACATGAAAAAACATCCTTCTTTTAGAAATATAAGATTTGTATATTGGCATTTATATAGAGAATGCAATTTTAGAAGTATAGTTATAAAAAAGAAAAAACAAATACAAAATAAATATAATATAAAAAATATTGAAGACTTAGACAAGTTAAGATTAATAGATCCAGAAGTTTGTAGTAATACTAGGTGGGATATAATAGGTTATGATCAGGATATAATTTCGTATAATGAAAGAATATATTGGATAAATAAACGTATTAAAGAAGAAGATTGCTCATTAGGATAATATATACATGCCTCTAGAATATATTAAAAGAATTAGATTAAGATATAGTTGGCTTCATAAAGAAATACAATATAAGTTAGAGCTTCAACATCATCTAAAAAGATCAATAGAAATTTTAACCTGGATAGAAAAAGAATTAGAAAAAGAAGAAGTAAGCGAATTTTTAATCTGGTTAAAAGAAGAATTAGCTAACGAAGAGATACCTAAAACTTTTACAATAGATTTTTTGAATAAAGAAAAAGCTAAAGTAATAAAAGACATTAATCACCTAAAATTTAATATTAAATATACTAATAATCGGATAAATTATTATAAACTAATATGTCCAATTAGAAGTCCCATAGGATAGAAAAATAGATCCTCTAAAACAATTAGAATATTTAGATTTAAGAATACACCCAGAAAAGAAATATAGAACACTACCCAAAAATAATATTTTAAAGTGTAATTTTTCTGAAGGAGAACATATATTACATTCTGAAGATAAGCAATATAATACTTTAATAGACTTAATAATAAATCTTAGTGAAAAAATTCAACAACAAGATAAAATTATAATAAAATCGTTAGAAGAAATAGAGGTAGTACAAAACAAACAATTTAAAATACTAGATAAATTAGAAAAGAATTTAGACTTCTTAAAAGCACAAGAATTAGAAATAGATAGAAAAATTCAATATCTAAATACAAAATTCAACTTAGAAAAAATACCTACTAAAATAAAAATAGAAAAACTGATAAAAATTATAGTAGAAAAGCCTAAAGAATTAGAAATTAAAAATACTGAAGTAATAACAAAAATCATAGAACAAGTAGAAAAAATTACTACTGAAATAAATAATCTAAAAGAAATAATTGTAAGACTTGAACAGATATCACTTTCATGAGTGAAGAAGATATAAATTATAAAAAAGCATTAGAATATACAACTAAATTTCATCAAGAAGTAGTAGGATATTCTAGTCACGTTCCCTCTAGCCAAACAGACAAAGTAATTCTAAAACAAAACAATACAATAATAGCATTACTAATAGAATTAAACATAAAATTAGATAAAATATTAAAAGAAAAACAACCCGAACAAATTCATAAAAATACAGATATAGATGAATTAATAACTCAACTTAAGAAAGAAGAAATAACACCTAAAAAAGAAAAACATAAATTAACCAGAAAATCTCAACAATGGACTTTCTTTCAAACAAACGAACAACCCAAGAAAGTAGACCAAGTTTCTCAGAAAATAGAATCGGAAATAATTTAATTTCTAGAATACTGTCTAGAAGATCCTCAAATACAGACGAAAATCAAGAATTAAATGATATTATGGATATAGATAGAGATCTACAAATTTTTCAACAAAATCAACTAAAATTGTTAAATCCAAAAACATTATATAATGTAAAAAATTTCTCTAGAAATAATCAATTATATAGACACTATAGATAAGAACAAATATCAGCAATAGGAAAAGAATTTGCTATATTAGACTTAGTAAATTCAGCTGTCATAAAGACTGTAAAAAATCCCAAACTTATGTTAATGCATATGGGATTAATAGTAGTAGGAATAAAAGGATTAACTAGAAAGAATCTAGGATCTAAAGTTTTAATTGTATTACATGATGACAGATGGTCAGACTTAAAGAAATCTATAATAGGATTAACTGAAGTAGATATGAAAAATAATGGTGGAATATTTTATATTAGCCCAGATTTTTTAATGAATCTAAAAGAATTTGGAAAACATATTAAAATAGGAATCCAGACTAAAGGATATGAAGAAATGAATAATGAAAATAATTTATTAATGTGTGTAGGTTTTATTGGAAAAATGACTTTAAGTAGTAACACATAATTTAAACTCCACGTAAATGATGTCGTAGAAATAATGGTAATAAAGGAATAAAACTAATAAAATCAATAAAAATAAATCAAGAAGAATATGCAGGATTAGAATGGAATCTAGATAAATTAAGTACACCAAAAGTATTTGCTCCCGAGCAACATTTCATGTATACTAGCTCAAAAGGAGAAATATCAATTAGGTTTACAGACTATAATTATACAAGTCAAAGAAACTTAGATGATATTGAAACAGAAAGTACCATAGAAACAGAACAAGAAGAATTTATGAATATAGAATTAATAGAAGAAGGGTATGAGGTAGAAAGACCTATAGAAGAAGCAAAAAGACAATACCAAGAAAATAGTCTTATAGTTTTTAAGTGTAAATGATGTAAAAAAGGTAAAATGGATATAATGGAAACAATAGAACATTTTAGAATATGCCAAGATAAAGACGATAATTTAGCATATAGAATAGAAGAACCTGAAGATATAAAGGAAGATAAAATAGATACTTTATCCATAACTAGTTATATCGAACTAATGGAAGAAGCAACTAGTTCACATAGTGCTAGTCCGTTTCAAAGAACTAGTGCAGCCCCAAGTATTAGCTATAATACAGGTAATCTACCCAGAAAACCATGGACAAGACCTGATCAAGAAATAAAAGATAATATTAAACCAATAGGAAAAAGAATGCCTATAGAAGAACCTATTAGACTACAAGAAGGAGGAAATAAAGGAAAAATATTAAACATAGCAGCACATGATCCACAAATGTGGAATACAGTAATAGACTTATGGAAAGGAATAGTGGTAGAAGACTTTATTAAAAATTATCAAGAAACTGACGCTGAAACTATGTATAGATATTTAGAAACATTTTTAGGATAATCTTGTAAAGCATTATGGGAATCTTATAAACAAACTTACCCACAGGAATTTCAAAGTTTAATAGAATTAAGACCAAACCCATATAACTTTACAAATAAAATACATGTACTATTAACAGGAGAAGACCCAAATAGTGGCCTAGTAGCACTACAAAGAAATGCTGTAATAAAATTAGAACAATTAAGTATATCTAACTGGCTAAACATAAAGAATTTTCTTAAAGACTATTTTTATTATTGTACTATTAGTGGAAATACATTTAATGAAGAATCAGGTAGAAAATTATTCAATAAATTACCAGGAGCTTTAGGAAGAGAAATAGAAGAAAGATGGTATAAAAGAGAAGGAGTGGTGCAAAACCCCACATTATTACGGCCTATAGGGCAAAAAATAAATCACATAATGGAAATACTAACTGAAAAATGTACAAATACACAAATACAAAAACAATTAAAACATAATGAAATGAACTTTTGCAAAGCAATGATATATACTACCCAAAGTTATGATAAAGAACCTAATAAAATAAGACAATATAAAAGAAGACCAGTTTATAACCAAAAACCTTATAGGCATAAAAAATACTTCTTAAGAAAATCTTTAGCTAGAAAACCTTACTTAAATATAGATAGACATGTTAGGAAATATAGAAATGATAGAAATTATAAAAATAAATTAGAATGTTATACTTGTGGAAGTATAGAACACTTAGCAAATACATGCCCTAAAAAGAATAATATGAAAACTAGAAATTCTCAGTTAATAGAAGACTTCCAAGAAACCTTATTAAATGTAGATGAATATATGTCAGATACAGAAAACATATACTCAGTAGTAAGTATAGAAACAGAAGAAATAAATACCCAATCAGACACTTTTGAATCAGAAGATGATAATTTAATTAATGAAATAGAAATAGAAATAAATCAAGATTTCCTAGATAATATCATAATAAATACTATGATGAATATTTCTCAAGAATGTCGTCATGAGTTCGAACGACTAAAAGGAATAGATAGTAACCAATGTAATATATATAAATGGTATCCTAGTAAAATTAACAGGGCCAAATGTAAATACTGTTACATGGAATCTTGTATTAGTTGTATAGAAAATAAATTAAAACAAAAAGTAAATAAAAATGAAGAACAAGTTCATTTAAAAGACCAGGCTACTAATATAAGACTAATAACTTTATAAACAAGACTAAATGACTTAGAACAAAGAATAACTAAGTTAGAAAAAGGTAAACAAAAAATAGACATAGATGCTACACAATCACAAGGTACAATACATTTAGACCAAATAGAAGAAAGTGAATTAATGAACATAGAAGAAAATAATACTAGTTTTATATGCAATGAAGATAAAAAATTTGGAACAATAAAAATATTAGTCAGAATAAAAATAAAAGACGTAGAAATAGAAACTTTAGCTTTAGTAGATACAGGTTGTACAAGTTGCCTACTTAATAAAAAGATACTACCTCATAATCTATTATCAACTTTAAAAATTTTTAAGGAATCGATACAGGCAATACAAATGGATGGAACATATAATCTTTACGACTAGTACATAGAAAAAGCACAAATAAGCTTTATAAATACATGTAGTGAATTCTATAAACCTACATATAATATGCATAAGATATTAGTCCGAGATCTCAATATTAAAACTAACTTAGTCTTAGGTTTACAATTCCTTATACAAAATAACAGAAGCTGTTTAATTTCCAGAGATGGAATAATGCTGTTTAGAAATACAACATATACCCCTGTACAAACTAGAAAAATTCCAACTAAGAAATAAAATAAATATAAAAAATACTACTCCATGTTGTGACGATTGTAGCAATAATGGTAGTTGTTTTTCAAAAAATCTATATGAAGAAAAACAAGAAGAAAATTATTTAGAAGATACATACATAGAAGACATAGAAAAAGATTATACATTAGTAAATATAGAAATAGAATTTTACAATTTTCAAAAAGGAATAAATACAATAGGAAAAATAAACAATCATAAAGACTTAGAAAATATAGTAGCAATATTAGATGAAATGGAAATAATAGGAGAAAAACCTTTAGTTCATTGGGGAAGTAATAAAATTATGTGTAAATTAGACATAATAAACTCCGAGTATACTATAAAAACAGCAACAATAAAAGCAAATAATGAAGATACTGAAGAATTTACTAAACAGATTAAAGAATTACTAAAATTAGAAGTAATAAGAAGATCTACATCTAGACATAGATCAACAGCTTTTATGGTTAGAAATCATAATGAACAAGTCCGAGGAAAAGCTCGCATGGTAATAAATTATAAAAGGTTAAATGATAATACTATAACAGATGCATATAAATTACCAGATAAAAATGAATTAATTAATAGAATACAAGGTAAAAAGATTTTTAGTAAATTTGACTGTAAATCAGGATATTGGCAAGTCAAAATGCACCCAGAAAGTATAGAATGGACAGCTTTCACCTGTTCCGAAGGTCATTTTGAATGGCTTGCTATGCCATTCGGTTTAAAGACAGCTCCACCCATATTTCAAAGAAAAATGGATGATATGTTCGGAGATTATAAAAATTTTGTACTAGTATACGTAGATGATATTTTAGTATTTAGTAAAGATATACAAGAGCATCTAGGACATCTACAGACAGTATTTAGATTATTTGTAAAATTGAAATAATAATTAGCAAGAAGAAAATGGAATTATGCGAAACACATATAAATTTCTTAGGAATAACTTTAGGAGAAGGAAAGATAAAATTACAACCACATATAGCTAAAAAAGTATTAGAAATGCCAGATAAGTTAGATAATAGAAAAGAATTACAAAAATTCTTAGGTTTAGTAAATTATGCTAGAAACTTTATTCAAAACTTAGGAAAAATAGCAAGACCTTTGTATGCTAAGACAGGTAGCAAGAGACAAAAACACTTTAACATAGAAGATATAAAATTAGTCCAACAAATAAAAGAAAAAGTTAAAAATATACCAAACTTACAAATACCATTAGAATCTGATTATTTAATAGTTCAAACAGACGGAAGTAAATTAGGATGGGGTGTTATATTAAAATCTAGACCTAATAAATATAGTCCAAAAAATAAAGAAAAAATATGTGCCTACCAAAGTGGACAATATAAAGAAAAAGGTAATATGAGTAGTATAGACGCTGAAGTATTAGCAGTAATATATGGACTGAATAGTTTTAAATTATACATTCTAAATACACAAGAAGTATTAGTTAGAACAGATTGCGAAGTAATAGTAAAATTTCATGAAAAAATAAATAGTAAGGCTAGTAGTAAAAGAAGATGGTTATATTTTATAGATATAATATCTATATATAATAATATTGTTTTTGAATATGTGAAAGGAAAAGACAATGATTTAGCAGATAAATGATTTACTGTTTTCATATATTTAAAAAAGATAGATTTAAATCTTGAATTTAGAAAGAAGTTGTATCTCACTGGATTGTTAATCAAACCTTTTGCTCTTCATTAAAAATTGTATAATAGATAAAAATAGTTTTTTACTATTTTTTTCAAATTACTATTCAATTATCTTTGTAATATATAAAATTAAGGAGTCCTAAATTAAAATATATGATTAGAGGAAGAGTTCTACGTATCAACATGTATGTATTTTTTATATTTTTAAGTTATTTGTTATTGGACAAGATCTAGAAAAGATAGTAATTTTCTTTTTGATATTATGTGATTTTAATTTTTCTATTGTTTTAAAATAATATTATATATATAAAAATAAGGATCTCTCATGCTACGATGGACGACAGGATGTTAGGTCACTTTCCTAATTGAATGAGAAGGGTTTGGTCTAGGTGGGCTCGGGTTGGCTGGGATTTATTATTGGGCCCTTTAGATTGATGTTTCTGAACATTATTATAAATAAAATGGCCCATCAGGCCAAAAAATTTTGATTTTAAAAAAAAAGTTCAAATTACAAAAGCACATACTTTTAAGGCAAAATTACAATCTATTTCTTAAAAGTTTATAATTATAGAAAACCCTCAAACGGAAACAATAATATAAGCGTTGATACATTAATCTGATGCGCAAAATACATTAATCGTTAAGTAAGATACATTACATTTTATACATGATACACTAATCTGATGCGCATGATACACTAATCTAATGCGCGAAAATGAGGGATTTTGAAAATTTATAAAACTTATAGGGAATAATGGTAATAAGTAAACTAAAATGTGGGATTTCTGTAATTTTTCCAAAAAAAAAAAAAAAGAGGATCTCTCACAAAATGCTATAAAACTAAAAAGATAAATAGATACATAGATTAAAAAAATAAAAATTAGACAGATTATAGATGTTTGCACTAAAGGGTTAATATTATAACTTTTAGATCTATTTTTTTTGTATTACTACTTATAACATTTTAGTTACAAGTATTAACAGATTAGTTTTAATTTATAAATTAATTAATTATATTTTATTAACTAATTAATTATATATTATATAATGTTATATAATTATTAGGTGAGAGAAATAATAGTAATGAGAGAAAATCAATTTGTAATTATCTATTACACCTTTTAAGGATTGTTTAAACTTATCACATGCCAACCCACACCCACACCCACACCCACACTCACACGTTCCTCTTTCCAATTTCCACCTTAAGTTTTTCTTTCACCTTTTTCTTTGTTCTTTTTTCCCATCCTAATTAACAAAATATCTTTTTCATAAATATAGTAATTTATAATTGACAAGATAAATCTTTTCCTTGATTTTCACTTTATTAGTTGACTCTTATTTTGATTATTTTATTATTTCAAAGATAAATATTCATTACTATTCAAATATTTTAAATTTATCACCGTAGGTTTCAACAGGTAATTTTCTTTCTTTAATCTATCTTTTTTGTTTTTCTTGATGTTGTTTTTTATTTTTTTTAATCTGATTTTTTTTAGAAATAAGAATTCTATATTTTTTAAAATTTGATTTCATTTGTTATGTTATTTTTAATCCAGAACTTAAATTTTGAACTCGTTTTTGGTGTGTTTTTCCATATCTAAAATACTTTTTTGTGGGTGAAATAAGTGTATTTAATTCTAAAATTTGGTGTTTATAACTACGTGTATATATTTAATTAATAAACAACTTGATTTAATTAATGTAAGATCATAAAATCTTTAATAATGAGTTCCTGTTGTGAAATATTAGCAATATAAAATAATGGGAAAAAGGACAAATATACCCCCGAATTATCGTAAATGGTATGTCAATACCCTTCGTTATACTTTAAGGTTGTATTTACCCTTACCGTCAATATTTTAGGTTGTGTATACCCTTGAGACTAACGGCTGGACACGTGGCTACATCTCAATAATTTACCTAATATTTATTTATTTTTATCCGAAATTAAAAAAAAACCAACCCATCTTCCCTAACCCATTCATAACCCGAATTAAAACCCATTTCCCATAATAATTCCCTTCAAACAATGCTGCTGCTGAATCTGAGGATGACCCTAATGCTAAGGAGTTAGAGAATATAAAGAAGAGATTGAAGGAGATTGAGGATGAAGCAGGTGCTCTTTGCGAAATGCAGGCAAAAGGTCGAGAAGAAAATGGGTTCTGCACAAGGTTTTACTCATTTGGCAGTACTTTTCAAATACTTTACACTACTCACAGGTCTGGAAACTCCAATCCTAACTTAAATTGAGAAATACCCCTTGATTCCCCACCCTCTTATCTTCTACATCAAGAAATTTCGGTTCATTCAAATGGTTTGAACTCTGGCAGACCACTATTGGTCGTTGACAACGGTTTTCCGGCGGTCTTAACGAGCAAGGTCAATGCCAAGCTGGGCGCCTCCCCAAGACAGACACAACCCACAAAAAAACATTGCATTTCATCAAGAGAAACGCCACAAATCTCATTTCTAATGATTCAATGTTTGTGTGAACTTCGGAGAAGAAGACGACTGCGGCGGTGGCCAATCACAAAATCGAATTCAAAAGCACAAAAAAAAGGGTTAATGTTGGTGAAATTTTTTATTTGTGCAACAATTTTTTGAGAATTAAAGAAGAGAAGAAGATGAACAATTAGCATTGTTTGAAGGGAATTATTATGGGAAATGGGTTTTAATTCGGGTTATGGATGGGTTAGGGAAGATGGGTGGGTTTTTTTTTAATTTCGGATAAAAATAAATAAATATTAGGTAAATTATTGAGATGTAGCCACGTGTCCAGCCGTTAGTCACAAGGGTATACACAACCTAAAATATTGACGGTAAGGGTAAATACAACCTTAAAGTATAACGAAGGGTATTGACATACCATTTACGATAATTCGGGGGTATATTTGTCCTTTTTCCCTAAAATAATATAAGACAATAAATATATAGACAAGATATATGGGAGATAATATTTTCTTATTTCTTTCTTTAGTACTTTTCGATTGTATCTTTTATAAAATAATCAACGCCTATTTATAGTACAAGATGCCTCGTCAAAGTTGGATGAATTAAATAGTGTTCATTTATTTCGTACATGAACTTCAAAGAGAGTTACGATGGCATCCACATTAATGCATTTATAACACTGTCCCTTGGATGTCCATAGACAATATGCCTCGTTAAAATCTTATTGGGAAAAATCCAGTGGGGAAAATCTAAGTCTTGAGTGCTACCTCATTAAAAACCTTACCAGGAAAATCCAATGGGACAAAACATTGGTTAAGGGAAAAGAATACAACGCGTATTTTACTCCCCATGATGAAAACTTTATTTGATATCTTGAAAACGACGCATTCCAATCTTATATCTTAACTTCTCAAATATTGATGTTGGCAATGCCTTAGGGAATAAATCTGCAAGATTCATTCGATCGAATCTGTTGAACATTTATCTCACCATTTTGTTGAGGATCATGTGTAAAAAAGAATTTAGGTGAAATATGTTTTGTTCAGTCTCCTCTGATATATCCTCCCTTTAATTGAGCTATGCAAGCAGCATTATCTTCATACAATATTGTTGGAATCTTTGTTTGCACAAAAAGACCACATAATTGTAAAATGTGTTGAGTCATTGATCTCAACCATACACACTCTCAACTGGCTTCATGAATTGCTATTATCTCTGAATGATTTGAAGAAGTAGAAAATATTGTTTGCTTCATTGAACACCATGATATAGCTATACCTCCATATGTGAATAAATAGCATGTCTGAGATCGGGCTTTATATGGGTCAAACAAATAGTCAGCATATGCATAACTGATGAATTTTGACTTATATGCATTAGAATACAACAATTCCACATAAATTGTTCCTTGAAGATATTTGAATATATGTTTAGCACCTTTTCAATGTCTTCTTGTTGGACATGAGCTGAATCTCGCCAATAAACTTACTGTGAAACAAATATCAGATCGGATATTGTTCGCAAGGTACATTAGTGTCCCAATAGCACTGAGATATGGTGTTTCATCACTAAGAATCTCTTCATCCTTTTCTTGATGTTGGAATGGATCTTTATTTATATGAAGAGATCTCGCAACCATCAGGGTACTTAATGGGTGTGATTTATCCATATAAAATCATTGCAAAACCTTTTCAGTATATGTTGATTGATGGATAAATATTCCATTTGTCAAATGTTCAATCTGAAGGCCAAGAAAAAAATTTGTCTTACCAAGATCTTTCATTTCAAAATTCTTTCTTCAAACACTCAACGGCTTTTGAAAGCTCTTTATGAGTTCCAATGATGTTCAAGTCATCAACATAAACATATATTATTACAAATTCAGATTTTATTCTTCGTATAAAAATACAAGGACAAATAGGATCATTTTTATATCATTTCTTTAGCAAGTATTCGCTAAGACGATTATACCACATTCGCCCTGATTGTTTCAATCCATATAAAGATTTCTGAAGCTTTATTGAGCAACTTTCTTTTGAATTTTTATATGGTTCAGGCACTTTGAGTGCTTCAGGGATTTTCATAAAAATATTGTGGTCTAGTGAGCGATATAAATAGAATGTGACAACGTCCATTAGATGCATTTCAAGCTTTTCATGAATTGTCATATTTATTAGATACCTGAAGGTAATTTCATCTACCATAGGAGAATATGTCTCCTCATAATCAATTCCAGGCATTTGCGCAAATTCTTGTGCCACAAGCCATGCTTTATATCTTACCACTTTATCATTTTCATTGTGCTTTCGCACAAAAATACACTTGTACCCAACTGGCTTGACACCTTCAGGTGTTCGGACTATTGGTCCAAAAACTTCATGTTTTTCAAGTAAAGCCAATTCTGTTTGAATTGCTTCCTTCCATTTTGACCAATCATTTCTCTGTCTACATTCATTGACACATCTTGGTTCTAAATCCTCATATTGTTGCATTATTTCAACTACAACATTAAAGGCAAAAATATTATCCACCACAATATTATTTTGATTCCATTTTTTTCTCGTCCAAACATAATTTATAGAGATTTCCTCATTCTCATTATTTTCAGGTACATGGACCTCCAATGTGGTGTTATCATTTATTATGTCTCGGAGCTCTTCATAAGCAATTACCTCTATATTATGAGCATCTTGATCATTTATTCCTTTCCTTTTTCAAGGATTTTTATCCTTGGAACCAATTGGTCTACCACGTTTTAAGTGTGGTCCAAATTCGTTTGTCGTAACATTTTGTCCTATCGAGACATCACCTCGAATTGAGTATTAGCAGCTGGGATATATGATTTAGTAATACGTGGAAGGTTAGTAAATACATCCAACAATTGATTTACAATATTCTGCAAATAAATTATATTTTGAACTTCTTACTCACATTGATTTGTTTGAGGATCTAAATGAGACAGTGAAAGTGAATTCCAATCTATCTCATTTCTCAACTGCTTTTGTTCTCCCCTTAATGTTGGGTATACTGATTCATTAAAATGGCAATTAACAAATCTTGCCGTAAATAAATCTCTAGTTCTAGGTTTCAAATATTTTATAATAGAATGAGATTTATACCCAACATATATCCTCAACATTCTTTAGGGACCCATCTTTGTGCGTTGTGGTGGAGCAATTGGAACATATACCGCACAACCAGATTCTAAGATGGAAAATATTTGGCTCCCGACCAAAAATCAAGGAGATGTCATGATAACTGGTTGGCCTTATGTGCACAAGTGCCGCTGCATGCAAAATAGCATGCCCTCAAACTGTAACAAGCAACTTTGTCCTCATCAACAATGGTCTAGCTATCAATTGAAGACGTTTAATCAATACTCTGCTAAATCATTTTGAGTATGAACATGTGTAACAAGAGGTTCAACTGTTATTCCAGTGGACAAATAATAATCATTGAATGTTTGAGATATAAACTCACAAGCATTATCAAGACGAATTATTTTTATTGCATAATCTGAAAAATTATGCTTTTAACCTTATTATTTGAACAAACAACCTCACAAAAGTCATATTACGAGTTGACAATAAGCACACATGTGACCATTTGTAGATGCATCTATCAAGACCATATAATATTTAAATGGTCCACATGCAAGGGTGAATAGGTCCACATATATCACCTTGCATCCATTCCAGAAATGCATGGGATTCCACCCCAGCCTTAGCCACTGATGGTTTGATAACCAACTTTCCTTGTGAACCAGCAGCACAAGAGAATTCCTTTTATTGAAGAACATTTTGGTTCTTCAAAATATGTCCATATGAATTCTCAATTATTCTGCGCATTATATTATAATCGGGATGGCCCAACCGATCATGCCAAATGATAAAATCATTAGAACCAGTAAACCTTTTGTTTACTACGACATGCGATTCAACCGTACCAATATTTGTATGGTACAACCCAGAAGAAAGTGCAGGCAATATTTTATGCACAGTTTCTTCTCCTCATTTATCATAGTAATATAAATGTATTCCACCTTTCCTTCATTTGCAGTCTCAACATGATAGCCATTTTGGCGAATAACCTTGAAACTTAACAAGTTTCTTTGAGACTTACTACAATACATTGCATTATTAATTTTCAATAATATTCCTCCTGGTAGTAATAAGACTGCTCTTTGTGAGCCCTCAATCAACTTTGTACTACCGAATATTGTATTAACATATGCCTTTTGAAGGATTATTTTGAGAACCCATATTGTTCTCCCTTTTGTTATGACCGCCACCTCGACGATTATTATATCGTCTTTTTCCTTTGCCACGTCCACACATATTATCATGGACCCAATTACTTTGTCTTATTTCATATTGGCCATGTTCCTTCGGTAATGGAGCACTTCCAACGGAACGGGCTTCATGATTTTTCATTAAAAGGTCATTATGTTGCTCAGCCACCAGAAGGCATGAGATTAATTCAGAGTACTTTTTAAAATCTTTTTCACGGTATTGCTGCTGTAATAGCATATTGGATGCATGAAAAGTAGTTAGTGTCTTTTCCAACATCTTTTATAACTTTCCCACATAATTTTAATTGGAAGTGATTCTAAATACATTAGAATTATATAGAATTACAGTTTTATAATCTTGAAACCATAAGTGCATCCACTCATAACGAGCTCTTGGCAATACCGTTGCCTTGAGATGGTCATACCTCCCTTTCAAACCTATCCACAATTCAAGTGGATCTTTCATTGTTAAGTATTCAACCTTCAGACTTTCATCAAGATGATGATGAAGGAAAATCATAGCCTTCGCTTTATCCTGCTTTGATGCCTTATTCACTCGATTATACTATCATCAAAACCCTTAGAGGTAAGGTGAATTTCAGCATCAAGTATCCATGACAAATAGTTTTTTTCAAAAATGCCAAGTGCCACAAATTCAAGCTTTGACAAATTCAACAGGATGAAAACTATCACAAAATAATTGAGTTAATATTATGATGTTGGTTTCTTTATAGTAAATGGTAAATTAATGTTCAAATAATAAAGTATAATATGATTATAAAATATATTATATGTTATATGATGTACATTGAATGTCTCAAATCATGTAAACTCATGAAGTATTGAAACAGTAGATTTAACATGTAATTTTAATTGTTCTACAATATTTATTATTAGTTTCAATAGATATTAACGCCAATTTTTTTGGTAAGAGTTTCAAGTCATATTTAATACAATAATATTCTTCTTTATAACACACCAATATACTTATCATAATGTATAAAAATACTTATGAGTTATTTAAACTAGCATGCTATCATATTACTTAGTAATTAACTTAGAGTAGCATATAAATAGTATAATAATATAAACCTGAAACGTATTGATTATTATGCCTAGTAAAGTATCATAATAATAGCTAAAGCAAGTTATGTATACAGTAATTGAATTGCAAATCAAAGGCTTGTGTGAGTCCTATTCGAGATGTTATAAACATAAAAAAAATTGATTAACCTTTAGGAAAAAAAGCTACTACCAAATTAAGTAGGTCTTAATTGATTAGAGACTCGTGCTGATAATGTGTTGTGAAATATTAGCAATATAAAATAATATAACACAATAAATATATAGACAAGATATATGGGAGAGAATATTTTCTTATTTCTTTCTTCTGTACTTTTTGATTGTATCTTTTATAAAATAATCAACACCTATTTATAGTATAAAATGCCTCTTCAAAGTTAGATGAATTAAATAGTATTCATTTATTTCGTACATGAACTTCAAAGAGAGTTACGATGACATCCACATTAATGCATTTATAACAGTTCCTAAATTTTAGCCTAAATATGTTAAAAAGAAAATCACATTTAAATACGAAATATAAATTGAAGAGAGAGAAAAATATAGTACGCGTACTAATTATTGCAGTTTAGACTTTTAATTATTACATGTTTTGATTTTTGGATGATGTCTATATTTCTTTTGCTACAATTTTTGACAACAATATATAATATGCATTGTTTTATATTGTCAGATTTATTTTTCCTAGATTTATACTAGTTGGATATCGATTTTTGATACATTTTTATTTATAGTATTTGTTCTAAAATTTCAAGCTGGATACCAAGTGTATACAAATTAAATATCAATTAGATACAATATTAACTTGTTTTTGGTTGTGTCTAATTTGGTTGAAATATCAATTAAATTTTATTTTTTTCATTTTCCAGTGGGATATCTGTTGGATACCAACTAGATACAACATTAACTTGTTTTAGGTTGTCTAATTTGGTTAAAATCTCAACTGCATGTTGATTTCTTTTGTTTTTTTTTTAAATGAGATATCAGTTGGATACCAAATGTATATCAATTTGATTCAACATTAACTTGTTTTAGGTTGATTAATTCAGTTGAAATCTTAATCACATGTTGACTTTTCATTTTTCCCAATGGGATATCAGTTGGATACCAAATGTATACTAATTGGATACAAAATTAACTTGTTTTAGGCTAACTAATTCAGTTGAGATCTCAATTACATGTTGTTTTTTCAATTTTTCCAATTGGATATCAGTTAGATACCAAATGTATACCGATTGGGTACAACATTAACTAGTTTTAGGCTTACTAATTCAATTGAAATCTCAATTACATGTTGTTTTTTTAAATTTTCCAATGGGATATCAATTCGATACCAATGTATAAAAATTGGATATAATATTAACTAGTTTTAGGTTTAGTTATTTCAGTTGAAATCTCAATTACATGTTTTTTTTTTTAATTTTAACACTGCAACATCAGTTGGCTACCAAATGTATACCAATTTCATACTATGATTTAACTTAATTTTTCCAGTCAATATCAATTCCATACCAACATTACATAGTTTTTGACTATACATTTGGAAACACTGAATACACAAATGATTAACTAATACACTTAATAAATATTTTGAAATTATAATTCATTAACTTAAAAGAAAAAATAAATCAAAACATGAGTTTGTCACAATAAAACGATCAAATCAAAATAAAAATAAATCATGTCTTATTTTCAGTAGGGTAATTTGAACATATCTTCCTGTTGTGTTCCTCCCGAGAGCATGTACTGCACGTAACCTTAGGCCTCTTGATTTTCACATCAGTAATCCATTCCAACGTTCAAGTGGTGGTCTCCCTATAATTCTTTTTGAACCAGGCCACAATAATTTATGCTCCATACAAATTTTATACCATTTTTATGCATACTTTCTATACTTATTTCATGCCAACAATAAACACTGATTCATGCCAAAAAGAATACAAAATCATACAATTTATAACTAGTAATTGTCTTTTTATTAAGTACACCAATTTCATCCCACTATTATGCACAATTCAATACCAATATAATGCCAAAAATAAAAATTGAATCACATCATATTTGTGTCATAAAAACTATAAATTTCCATACAAATTTGATCCTACTATTATCTCAATTTCATACAAAATTTACATCAATTTTTATACCAGAGTCATACCAAAAAATCAATGTTGGTTCATACAAAGAATGAACAAATTTAGTTGTAAATATTTTTAATCAGTATTCATTCACAAATTAATTAGTAAAAACATTATACAAAATTCATATTTAATCAGTATTCATTCACAAAATTCATTGCATTTTCCAGTAACCTTTTTCCATATCAATTTTTTAATGCCATAATTAAAACTATTCTACACAAACAAAATTTGAATTTTTTTTTAACTATCACTGTTCATAATTTTTTTTTAACTTTTTTTTTATGCTTGGTTTGTATACCAATACAAATAAAAATCGCAAAGTACACTAACCTGAAGGATTCCATCTAGGGGTGTGCAAAAACTGAACCGATAAAGTGTTATTGGTTTATTGTGTTAACCGTTTTTTAATGATTTTATAAAAAAATTATCGAGTTATCAATTCGGTATTAGTTTTTAATATTGAGTAAACCGATAACCCATTAAGACTAGTAATTTACTATTTTACTTGTACATAAATATTATTTATTAATCTCAATACCTTAGTAGTTACTATCTTTGTTCTTTAGCCTTCAATTCACACTTCACAGTGACTTTCAGTTCACAATTTCACATAATAAAAAACGTTAAAATCTAAAATAAGAATCCTATTGCTTTTAATTTCTCTTTGTGTTACATTTGTATGATTCTTTTCATGTTTGTTATTATTGTTTCTATTTTATGAGCATTTGTAAAGTTACATTATTGTGTTTTCGCATCAAATTTATTAGAAAATCATATATTTGTTTTATAAGTATTTTCTTATTGGTTAAACTAAAAATCGAACCGTTAAGGATCAAAACCGAAAACCGATAAAAATATATCTTATTGGTTTGGTTATTGATTTAACATATTTAAAAATCAAAAATCAATAAACTGAACCGATAATATATAAAACCGAACTAAATCGATCGATGAGAGTGACACATATTTACACACTTTTATTTAACAAATCACAATATAATATTGCATTTTTTTGCTCTACTACCTCTTTCCGTCCATGGAGTCTGTTATATACTCTATGTTTTTTTATCAATTTTAAAAAAATATTCATTAGTTTTAGGGACTAAATAAAATAACATATTTAATTAATTGAAGCTTAAAGACGCTAAATCATATAACATAAGAGCCAAAACTGCTATAAGTTAATACCTTGAGGACCAAAATTACTATTGAGTTTTTTCATATATATATTTTTTAAAAGTTTATGATAACACGATTTGTGAAACTGAATCACGTGGCTAAGCTTAGTTATTTAGCATTGATCCTAATATAAGCTGCTGTTGTGGACGATGAGGAGAGAATCGGAAATTCAAATATGAGTACTTGGGAACGCTCTGAATCTTCTTCCTCACCTTCGGCTCCGTCATGGTTTTCTCAGTTCTGGTCGTCGGCGCTCCGGTCCAAACCTCTAGCTCCGCCGTCGGAGACCACAATCCGTGCTAGCTCGGGCGAAGGTCTTGTCCGCCGTCTCAGTCTCTTTGATCTTCTTCTTCTCGGCATTGGAGCTTCTATCGGCGCCGGAATCTTTGTTGTTACCGGCACGGTCGCCCACGATACTGGTCCAGGTCAGCTTGCAATATAGAAAGTTAATTTGAATAACTGTGGCCGCTAAAATGGACTAGATTAATGTATTTTTAATTAAAAATTAATATTGAATCGTGGAGAAACAAGGGAAATTAGAACGATAAATGTATGATGAAGTATAAGTAATGCTGGAGTCCGCTGGACAGTATCCCAAGAAACTATTTCATGTTAAATGTTTCTTGGGATTAATTTTCTCTATAAGAAGAGCAGGAACAACAAAGTTTAAATAATACTAAGATGAGGTAATAATCACTCAATGATTAATATGTCTTGTGAAGACATAATTCTTCAATCTAAGAAGGTGAGAGGCCGTGTAGAATTTAGTAAGTAAGAGCAAATGAGCATGTGCCATGACACTTGATTAAATTTTATCAAAGTGATTGTTACTCGATTGCAGGAATTCGCTATGAATTCGAGGATCGAAGCACTGTTTCAGGAGTTTCTCGAGAAAACAGTTAGTAAAGAAGAAGAAGAAGAATAGAAAGAGAGAGAGAAATCAGTATATTCCATATTATGATTGTACAATGAACTGATTACAAGCTATATAGTAATGGAATTGAACTAATTGAACTCTTAAGCTAAAACAAATCTGTTACCAACTACTACTCTTAACTAATTTTCACTATAGCTAACTAACTGCCTTTAACTAACAATTGTAAATGTAACTAATCATGTATCTGTACTCCCCTCCAATATAAGATCCTTGTCCTCAAGGATCAAATAAAGGAAATCTGGTCTTCAAGGTAGTGGCAAACTCCCAAGTAGCAGCATCTGCTGGTAGCCCACACCATTTAACCAAGAGTTGTGCCACAACTTTATTACCCTTCTTAACCATTCTCCTCTGCAGTATCAACTCAGGATCAGGGCAGTGTGGATTGGCTAAATCAACCACAGGGGGATAAGATATCTGCGCTGGGAGTTCTTAACACTTCTTCAATAGGGAAACATGAACTGTGGGATGGATCTTCACTGAACCAGTGTTTTGGATGGTGAGAGGCGACAAAAGGCGACGAGGGCCTGCCTCGCCACGCGGCGAGGCGAACGGCAAGGTGCTCTCCTTTTTAAATCGAGGCGCCAATTAATACCAAAAATTAAAAATATTTAATTGCATATATAAAATATAAATATCCAAAATCTCAATAGCAAATAAGTCAATAACATATATTAAGCAGTGAGCCAGTGACAGTGACAGAGGAAAAAAACAGAGCAGTGAAGGCAGCTGGCAGCAAGCTACTGTATCTCAAAAAGAGCAGTGAAGGCAGCAATTATAATTTTTTTAAAGTATCACTGCTCTGCTTATAATTTTTTTTAAAATTATAAGCAGTTATAGAGGAAAAAAACAGAGGAAAAAAAAGAGCAGTGAAGGCAGCCTACTGTATCTCAAAAAGAAAGAAGAAAGAAAAACGAAGAAGAGGACTGAAGTCACTGAACTCTGAAGAGAAGAGAAGAAGAAATCTAAAGAAGAAGAGAACTCAAGAAGAAGAAGAAGAACTGAAAAGAAGAAGAAAAAAAAGAGGTATACCTGGCGGCTGGTGGCTGGTCGTGCGATGAAGGAGGAGAAGAGACGCGAGGGGAAAAGCAGCAGCAAGCGACTGAAGGTGGAGAAGAGATCGCGCGATTTGAAAATAGAAAAAAAAACCCTAATTTTGACTAATATATTAAGTCAAATCTTTTTAAAAATTAAAAAACCAAAATGGCACAGTCATTTACGTTGCCTTAGGTCGCCTTTTTGACATCGCCTCGCCTCAGTGAAGAATGGCGAGAATGGCTCGCCTCGCCTCGCCATATCGCCTTTGGCGAATGGCGCTTGCCATTCATAACACTGCACCGAACGGGACCTACCCTCTTGAGAACCTGAAATGGACCATAGTACTTAGCAACCAACTTATGAAATGAATGACCTGCAATAGTTGCTTGCTTGTAAGGCTGAACTTTGAAGTATACCCAATCACCAACTTCAAAATGCCTGTCACTCCTGTGAGAATCAACGTGTTGCTTCATCCTGTGTTGATCCCTTAATAGGTGATGCTTAAGTAGCTGTAGCTTAAGCTCTCTATTTAGAAGAGTATGATCAACCTCTTCTGAAATAGATTCGCCAGGAAGATAAGGAAGGTGTAATGGAGGTGGACATCCATATAAAGCTTCATAGGGAGTAGTCTGGATAGCTGAATGATGGGAGGTATTGTACCAATACTCTGCCATAGGCAAACAAGAAAACCAACGGGAAGCATCTTCATTGCAATAACATCTAAGATACGTCTCAAGGCATCTGTTGAGGACCTCAGTTTCGCCATCAGACTGAGGGTGATAGGCACTTGATAAGTTTAGTTGTACCCCTTGTAAGGTGAACAACTCTTCAGAAAGAACTCAAAAAGACAGCATCTCTATCACTAGTAATAGTATCAGGTAGTCCATGTAGTCTCACCACAACATCTAAGAATACCTTAGCAACTGACTGGGGAGTTTCAAGGGGATGAAATGTCCATACTTGCTGAGTCGATCAACCACTACTAGGATGACTTCATATCTATTGGACTTAGGTAAGCCATCAATGAAATCCATGCTTATTTGGGACCAAACGACATCTATAATAGGTAGGGGCTGCAACAACCCAGGATAAGCGGCCAAATCAGATTTACTTCTTTGACACACATCACACTTCCTCACAAATTCCTTTACCTCTTGCTTCATATGCTTCCAGTAGAATAGAGTGAGCAACCTCTTCAAGGTAGCTTCTACTCTAGAATGTCCTCCGTGAGAAGAAGCATGCCACAAGGTCATAATGCTCTTCCTTAGCTCCACCACCTTGCCGACCACTAGTCTGCCATTCCTTCTCAACTGACCTTGAGTCCAACTGAAATGTCTATGTGTATCAGGGTTAGTCTGCAACTCTTGGATGAGTAGTTTGAGCTCCTGATCTGATTCCCAGCTATCTACTATAACCTGAAATAATGCAGCGTTGGTTGGAGAAATCACCAAAGCCCGGAGCTCAGCCCCATTGATCCTTGAGAGTGCATCAGCCACCTTGTTTTCCACCCCTCTTTTGTACTCTATACAATAATCAAAAGGCATCAACTTAGTCAATCAAAGAAGCTGGGAGTTGGTATGTAGTTTCTGCTCCATAAGGAATTTTGGAGCCTTCTAATCAGTCCTTATAATAAACTTTTGGTGCAACAAGTATTGTGACCACTTAGTTACTGCTTGTACAATAGCTAACAACTCCCTATCATAGACACATAATGTTGCATGTCTAGGTGATAAGGCTTTATTGATGAAGGCAATGGGATGTCCTTCTTGCATTAAGACTGCCCCTATGCCATAACCACTTGCATCAGTCTCCACCACAAATGTCTTATGAACATTAGGTAAGGCCAACACAGAGGCCTGAGTCAATGCTTTCTTCAGTTGTGTAAATGCAGAATCAACAGTAGTTGACCATTTAAAGCTATCCTTCTTTGTTAGATCAGTTAATGGCTTATAAATCACACCAAATCCTTGAATAAACCTCCTATAGTATCCTGCCAAACCCAAAAATCCCCTTAGCTGCTTAAGGGTGGTAGGAGTAGGCCAATTCTTCACAGCTTCCACTTTTTGAGGGTCAATACTCACACCTTCTGCTGTAATAAAATGACCAAGATATTCAATCCTCTGGACCCCAAAAAAACACTTACTCCTCTTGGCAAAGAGTTGATGCAGTTGCATCTCCTCAAACACAACTCTCAAATGATTCAGATGATCCTCCATATTACTGCTATAAATCAGTATATCATCAAAGAAAACTAGGACTTGTTTTCTGAGGAATTTCTGGAAGACAGAATTCATTATGCCTGGAAAGGTTGCTGGTGCATTTAACAAACCAAATGGCATTACCAAATATTCAAAGTGACCAGAGTGAGTCTGAAAAGCAGTCTTAGGTACACCATCAGTTGCCATCCTTATCCAGACCTTAAGTCTATTTTGGAAAAGATTCTAGACCCTCCCAATTCATCTAACAAGTCTTCCACAACAGGAATCGGGAACTTGTTTTTGACAGTATGCTTGTTCAAGTCCCTGTAGTCTACACAAAGCCTTCATGTCCCATCCTTCTTCCCCACTAAAACCACTGGTGATGCAAAAGGGCTGCAACTGGGTTGGATAGTTCCCTGCTCCAACATTTGTTGTACCATCCCTTCAATGATATCCTTTTTAACTGAAGGATATTTGTAAGGCCTTTTGTTCACAGGTTCGGTCCCATTATACAATACAATTCTATGATCAAACACACCTCTAGAAGGAGTTAATTCAGTAGGTTCTTCATTAAAAGGTTGAAATTGTTGTAAAAGGCTTAATAAGCGGTTGTCTGTCTCTAGTTTCTCCTTGTTTTCAGTTGCATACCATTGTAACTCATTACACATAGATGGAACTACTTGTATCATGCACAATTGAGACTGATTACCTGAGATTTTAGCCAACTTCCCAGCTCCTGAAGATGTAATCTGGCTTCCTGCTCCTCTAAGACAATGCTTCTTCCCTTTGTAATAAAATTCCATTGTGAGCTTCCGAAAATTCATTTTGATATCTCCCAAAGTCAACAACCACTGAACACCCAAAACCACTCCACAAGACCCTAATGGTAATAACAAGAAATCAGCTGAAAACTCAACACCTTGTAATAACCAAGAAATGGTGCACATTTTGTATACTTGCATATCATTTCCATTGGCTGCTGCAACCCTTTCAAGATGAATAGATCTGGTCTGGCACCCCAACTGCTTGACTAGTTCTGGATCAATGAAGTTGTGTGAACTCCCTGTAACAATTAAGATGTGCAGTGGCTTTCTAGAGTGGTAACCAGTGACCCTCAATGTCCTAAATCCAAAAGAACCATTCAAAGCATGAATAGAGATTTCCAATCGCTCCAAGGATTTTTCAAGTTCCAGTTCTTGACCCTCCAATGGCCCATCCAACTCTATTACTGGATCTACCTCCATTCCTTCTTGTTCTTCTATCTCCAGCAGATATAACTGCTTAACATTCTTGCATTTGTGCCCAAAAACATATTTTTCATCACAAAAATAACAAAGGCCCTTAGATCTTCTATCATTCATCTCTTCCATTCTCAAGGTCCTCCTATTAACACCTTTGTGTGGCCCTGAATGACTAGTGCTTGGTGTTGGTAATAACCCTGGTTTACTCTGCATTCTATGATCACTTATCCTCCTAGAGGAATTGTAACTCTGAAGTCCAGTTGGTTGCCTTATCGCAGCAAGATAGGCCTCCTCTAGTCTTGCACTTTTATAAGCCTGCGACAATGATATAGGACTGGTAATTTTCACAGCAATATTCAATTCAGACTTCAGCCCCCCAATGAAACAGCTAATAGCATTTTCTTGAGAAAGTTTCACCCTAGTCAGATGTCTCTCAAACATAGCTTGATACTCCTTCACACTCCCCACCTGTTTGATCTTTTTAATCTCCTCCATAGGGTCATCAAAGTCAGTACCAAATCTGTCATCCATGGCTATCACATACTTGGTCCAAGTAGCAGGTTGTAAGTATTGCCTATATCTCATAAAAGAGAGATGCCATTGAATAACTTCTCCTTCTAATTGCAAGGCTGCAACTGATACCTTCTCTTCATCAGTAACATTTTCCATCGAAAAAAATTGCTCGATCTTGAACAACCAAGATCTCAAATCCTCTCCAGAAAATCTCAAAAATTCCATTCTCGACCACCTTGAGAAATTGGAATTACAAGTGTTGTAATTGGTAGGACTCCTGGGTCTGTGACTTCTCCCTTCAGAGTGGTGAATTCTCTCATCAGAATGTCTTGCAGTTGAAGGACCATCTAGTTCCATAGGAGTTTTCTCCCTCCCAGATTCTCGATTAGTGACCAACTGCTCCTTCAATTCCATGACCACTTGATCCAATCTCTTTAGGTTTGTAACTTCCCCTGCTAACGTTCCCCTTTTTTCTGCCAAATTCTGCATCATTTCCTTCAATTCGTTCATTTCTGTTGGAGAATTATCAGCTGATCTTGTTCCTTTTGCCATTAAAATCCAAGGATAGAGTAGCTCTGATACCAATGTTACTCGATTGCAGGAATTCACAATAAATTCGAGGATCGAAGCACAGTTTCTCGAGAAAACAGTTAGTAAAGTAGAAGAAGAATAGAAAGAGAGAGTTTAGAAAGAGAGAGAGAAATCTATATATTCCATATTATGATTGTACAATGAATTGATTACAAGCTATATAGTAATGAAATTGAACTAATTGAACTCTTAAGCTACAACAGAATCTGTTACCAACTACTACTCTTAACTAATTTTCACTTTAGCTAACTAACTGCCTTTAACTAACAACTGTAAATGTAACTAATCATGTATCAGTGAGAGGATACATTAGTAATGTGCAAATAACCTTCACTTCAGTATTATTTGCATGTCAATTGCAATTTGCAAAGTAGGATTCCTTGTGAAAAAACTGGAAAAATACCTTACGAATTGTGGAATGATTATAAACCTAACTTTGAAATATTTGGAAGTGTGGGGTGAATTGTGGAAAAAAGATTATAGGCCATTGCTTGGTTTAGATCATAGTTAGTTTGCTAAAAATATTGTTTCAGGATGATTATGACCTTTTCAAATTTTTTGTTAAAGAAATATTCAGACGTTCTTGTATTTATGTGATAAGTTGCTTCATATCAAGCATGTGGAGATAATTTTTCAAATCATGTTATGAATGGGAAGTTCAGTTTCATATTTATGTGTGTATTTGTTCTCTCTTTCGATTTGTTTCCTGTAATCAAGATGAGATTTACATTTATGACATAGAAGTTGCTAGTAAAAGCTTTACTACTCCTGCCGTCTCATTTTATGTGATGGTTTTTGCCTGGGCACACCAACTTGTGAGTAAGAAAGAAAGATTTTTGAAAGTTGTGATTTGAAATAGCCAATAGACATTAATGTGGTTATAAATCACCTCCTTTATTTAAAATGAATAGTTTAAAGTTGAATTATTTTTAGATAGAGAAAACTGTCTTTCTTTTGAGACAAACTAAAAGAGAAAGAGTGTCACATAAAATGGGACAAAAGGTTCTACTACCTAGCTTGAGTAAGCATATCTTTCGTTAATCTTCTTCAATGAAATTGAAGCACATCACGTCACTTGTATCCTTTCCATTTCAGGTATGCATATATTATTATAGTAACAACCACTATGCCTCAATTTTTAAGTAAGTTCGAGTCGAGTTTTTGAATTCTCATGCTATGTCGTTCCATTTAAGTTCATGTTAGACCCAACTACTACTGCTACTACAACAACTATACATCAATTCAAAGTAAGCTCGAGTTGACTATATGAATCCTCAGACTGTCGTTCCATTTAAGTTCATCTTAAACTCATATTAAATAATACGTAAGGCTAAGAATTTTATCAGAAACAAAGCAGCACGAAAATTGTGCTTGTGAAAGAGCTTTACAGTTCGTGCAATGCACTAATGTTGATTATGTCAGAAACGTCTTGTAAAAAGATCTGATTACTCCAAAAATTAAGAAACAAAAAGATCTATTCTCAAGGCTAATTACATTTTCTTTTTGTCTTAATAAAATCCTAAGGTTACTTCCTTTCCATAGTGTTCACCATATGGCAGATGGAATAGAGTTCCAAAAGTAGGTTGCCTTTTTACAGAGTCCTTTCCAGTTCCTGCTTTGCAAAAACTCCAGGGAGTTTTTTTTGGCATTATCCAGGTAATTCCATAATGTTGAAAACATGGTCCAAATTTGATGAGTGACTTTGCAATGAACCTATTACTGATATAGTCCATATATTAGGACTACTACTACTACTAACTATAATAATGATAGTAAGTGCTAGATGTTTGTTACATTTTCCATTTGCATATAAATCTTAGATAGGGCTAAAAGGACTCCTAAAAGCATAAGATTTATGGTAAATGTACCAACATCACTAAAACATAGTCCTAACTAATAGGTAGCCTAGATAGATCTGTTTCTTCCGTTTTGCGCTATTTTCTTCCATAGTATGCATGTGTTATTAATTTTTCATTAATGAGGGTTTATTTTTTAGTACAGGAGTCACTGTCAGCTTCATAATTGCAGGAGGATCTTGCGTGCTAAATGCTCTCTGTTATGCTGAGTTAGCTTCACGCTTTCCAGCCGTTGTTGGGGGAGCATACTTATATGCTTATACAGCTTTCAACGAGATTATTGCTTTCCTTGTATTTTCACAGTTGATGCTTGATTATCATATTGGTGCAGCTAGCATAGCTCGCAGTTTAGCAAGTTATGTGATTACTGCACTAGAGCTCATTCCCTTCCTCAATAACAACATCCCAAGTTGGGTTGGACATGGCAGTGAAGAAATATATGGAGCATTTTCTTTTAATTTATTAGCTCCAATTCTCCTAGTGCTTCTGACAATTGTTCTATGTCGAGGTGTTGGAGAATCTTCAATATTAAATTCAGTGATGACAGTGACTAAGGTGATCTTTCCATCTACTCTTTGTCATTTGTTATTTGTCATAATAGGCAAGCTTGTTCTTCTTGGTGATTGAATATCATTTAGGGTAAAAGGTCCTTCTGATATCGAAGTGTAACTCCTTAAGTTAGTGTAAACATTGTGAATGCAAGTTCAGAAATTAGTTAACTTAAGGTAAGGAGATTTAAGTTCTCCCATAATCTGAAGAAGAGGAAAGCTACATATATCTGCTAGTGTTTTATATATAGATGCTTAGAAAAAGATGTGGATCACTTTTTATTACTCTGCGAAGTGACTACATGCCTGTGGTGGGCTGTTTTGAACTAATTCAGTTTGTAGCTCGGTGATGCTGCGTTCAACTGAATGATGAGTTGCATAGTTGGTCCTTTAGAAGAAGGAAAAGGAAAAAGAGGGCATGTGATGTTTCCACGCTGGCCATCATGTGGGTCCTATGGAAAGGAAGAAATAGGAAAGCTTTCGAGGGGATGAAAAATGATTGTTTATAAAAAAGAAATAGCATTTATTGTAAGATAGTTTTTACTGCCTGATAAAGTTTATCTCTGTATAGAAGGTTGGGTATCATTTGTAAAGGGCCATGCTTTTGTATAGGTCCTCTACCTTTATGTATACAGTTTGTATACAAGAGTTTTTCTCAGATTAAAACTTGTTTATCTTATCTAGATTTTTTTTTTGAATTCCACTACAATCAGATAATCTGCTGTCATATAGGAGGAAATGGCATCAGAACTGATACTCTATGTTTCAGTTGTAGTTCTAATTTGTTGAGTCTTAGAGTAGCAATCAATGTACTTATATTAGGAAGAGAACTGTAGTATACTCGGCCACATGAAAATATGATTTTGGAATGGGAGAGTGGGGAATGGGGAATCTGATAGTAAGAAGAGTGGGCAGTCTTAAATAATCAACAGTGATAGGAAGCCAGTCAACATTGATTTTCTATCACGACCCAAGACTACCCCTAATCGTAACACGGTGCTTAGAGCCATAAGTGACTCCAACCTAACCCACAGTCTGGCATGACACTAAGATTTATATAATTATCCACTGAAGATAACTGATGTGGAAGCTGAATCTAAATAGTTTAATAAATCCAAAATGCTATATGGAACATCTGAGTAAAACATATGGTGGAGCTACTATTTGAATGTCTGAAAGCCTCTACTAAGTTGAGTTGCTGGGACAAGCCCCTAGCTAATTCTAATTGTCTGAATATTGAAAGATATAAACAACTGAAATAAAACACAAGGGTTGTCCTCGCAAGTTGAGGACTCACCAAAGTGCTACTGAGCTAGTCGGAAGTCGTACTAATCGCGAGCTGAATGCTGAATGTCCAAACCAATTATAAAACAATATAGTGTAGAGAGTATGCGGTTAGTATTTTGAATGTACTGAGTATGTGAGACATGCATCACAAGTATACTAAACTGAACCTGCTAAATCTGAAAGACTGATGTACATGAACAGTTGCAATGACCAAGTAAAACAACATGCAACTGATAAGTGCTGAATTGAAATAACTGAATACATGGTCATGCAATATCTATGTGACTGGACTGTGGGAGATGCTAAAATCGACATATAACCATGTGAGCTTAGACATGGAGTTCGATGCATAATTCCCATAAAAAAAAGGCCCAATATACCTCGCCAAAGTATAGAGGCTGATTTGATCTGACGTGGTACCACTAAGCTGATAATATGTGCCTACAGGGGCTACATAGACCTATGATGGAACTTGAATGTGGGACTTAGGGGTTGCTACTAAGGGCTTCAGCTAACGGTGACAGTGAGCTTCATCCCAAAAATCCGTTCGGTGCTAAGTGGCTCTCCCAACTGAGTTTATGCTGATAATACTGAATAGCTCATGAATACTATTACATGATACTAAAATTGTAGGCGCTTGATCCGAAAACATCTCATGCATTTTAACTGAAAAAATTGAGTATGTGCTGATTGTTAGAACTTTTATATTTTGATTGAATCATGCATTGTGCCTGCAGTGTGGACTTCCTTAACAAGGAATGCCATTGTCATAATATTATTTTCCTTTGTTTTGAACACAATAGTTGAATGATTCCTTCTTTTAGGATTGACATAAAAATGACATGCTGATCTCTGATTGAGAGACAATTTCTCTGCAGGTAGTCATTGTTATTTTTATAATCATTGTTGGAGTTTTTGAGGTTGATGTTTCAAATTGGAGTCCGTTTGCTCCAAATGGATTTGAATCTGTACTGACTGGAGCAACTGTAGTATTCTTTGCGTATGTTGGGTTTGACGCAGTTGCTAATTCTGCGGAAGAGTCTAAAAGCCCACAAGTAAGACTGATTGATATGATGCCCTTTTTTCGACCCGTCTTTTAACAAGTATCTAGTGATTTTGATCATTCCCTTTTTTCTGTACTTACTGATATGTTTGATGATGAGCCCGGTTACCAGAGAGACTTGCCATTGGGCATAATCGGGAGCCTGCTTATTTGTATTGCATTATATGTTGGAGTCTGCTTGGTGCTCACTGGGATGCTTCCATACAAGTCACTTGGGGGGGATGCTCCCCTGGCTGATGCTTTTACATCAAAGGGCTTGCAATATGTGTCTGTATTAATCAGCATTGGTGCTATTGCTGGACTTACTACCACTCTCCTGGTTGGGCTTTATGTACAGGTATACTGCTTTTATGTCAAGATGCTGATGTCATTAAACAAGCTAAGAATTTGGTCCATAAGAGTTGAATTTTCTTTATGAGCAGTCCCGTCTATATCTTGGCCTTGGAAGAGACGGTTTGTTACCATCACTGTTTGGTGAAGTACATCAAACGCGACACACTCCTGTTCATTCACAAATTTGGGTTGGAATTGTTGCCAGTGTCTTAGCAGGATGTTTTAATGTGCACATTCTCTCGCACATTCTCTCAGTAGGAACCCTGGTATATTCTTTTTCTTTCTTCTGCACGTTTTGTACTGGAGCTCCTCATGTGTATGTTAAATGGCTATATGGGTTGAGGTGAATGAATCATATAATGATTACTAAGTTTATACTTAACAAGAGTCTCATTCCCAAAAATATGTTTTGGCACTCTTGCTCACAGTTCTTTCGGAAAGGAAATGCGCAAGAATATACATCCTTTACTTAAGAGGGTGCTATGATAAATGAATATAGTATCTTTACATATTAAATAAGAGAAAGCAACAGCATAAAAAGGCGAGAAGGTTCCTTGGGCTTTTGGAAAGAAGCAAGAAACACACATTATGAAAAAAACACCACAATATAACATCACAGTACACTAAAATAAATAGGAAATCATCGTAAATTTGATAACTATGCTAACTCAGAACAGGTCTCAGGTTTGCATCACTTTTTCTCAAACTCCTATAAATCAGTCACAAAAATTAAAGCACCTAGACAGATTGGAAGAAAACCGAAATATAACATCACACACTAAAATAAATAGGAAATCATCGTAAATTTGATAACTATGCTAACTCAGAACAGGTCTCAGGTTTGCATCACTTTTTCTCAAACTCCTATAAATCAGTCACAAAAATTAAAGCACCTAGACAGATTGGAAGAAAACCGAAATATAACATCACACACTAAAATAAATAGGAAATCATCGTAAATTTGATAACTATGCTAACTCAGAACAGGTCTCAGGTTTGCATCACTTTTTCTAAAACTCCTATAAATCAGTCACAAAAATTAAAGCACCTAGACAGATTGGAGGAAGACCTTGTTTCTGGGTCAATTCTTGTAACGAGATCTCGTTCAACTTCCAAATTTTAGTGGCTATATTTTCTTTTCTTCTTGTCAATAGTAAAAGGAAGAAGAAAAGGAAGTGACGGAGCACTTGCTTTCCTTATCTCATCTGTTAAAACAAGGCACCATTGTGTGACATTAAATGGTCTCTCTAAGTATGCAGCAATGACTTTCAAATCTCTGTGTGCTGCATGGAGAGAGGGGAGAGAAAACTTACTCAAGTCAAAAAAAACATTTCTGTTTTCACTCAGCAAACCCCCGAAAAAACCCTTTCTATTTATAATGAGTCATACTTTTTTCCTTTGTAGGTTAATTTAGGATGAATGATGTTATTTAGTTTACACTTGATTTAAGAAGAAAAAGGTAGTTCTATTAATAGATGGTTATCATGACCTGTTTCTTGAATGTCTACATGCTATATTTGGCTAATATAAGATTTCGTATAACTTATGTGGATGCTGGTCTGTTTCAGACAGGATATTCTGTTGTTTCAGCATGTGTTGTGACTCTTCGCTGGAAGGATAAGACTGCCTGTCAGGTGTTTGGCAAGTCTATTTCTAGCAGGGCAGAAGGTCTCATATGCCTCATTACAGTTGTCTGTTGCGGGTTTGCTGCAGGAGTCTTTTACCGTTTCGGAGCTTCATTTATATTCTTGATCATAGCTGTAATTATTGCAATCTTCGCAGCTTCTGCTCTTCATTTCCGTCAAGTAAGTTGTTCCAGTCTTTTGCATTGAGAATCCTAAGACCATATACCAGGACGATTACTTGCACTGGTAATTAAGGTATCCTTAAACTAAGAAAACTGAAAGTGAACATTTTATGGCAGCATGAAATTATTCTCTGATGCAGATATCTCAGGATCTTAATTAGTGGAAAGTTAGACATATACTCTGGATTAATTCTTGGCTAAAAGTCCAAATTTTACAGCATGCTGCTTTTTATGATTTGGACCAACAATGGATAAAATAAAATATTTTGGATTCAATTTTTTGTTAAAAAATTGCCATGTAAAACCTTTTTGCTAAACTTGCAATTATGCAGTAAAACCTTTTTTTGTCTATTGGATCCAGCAATGTTCAACTGCGGACTTCTGATCAGTAAATACATGTTGGTCCTCTATAAACGTATGCTAAATATGTGTGGTGGGAGAGGAATATGACTTTTGAGGATGTTAGTCCAAGCTATTCTTTCTCAATCTGTTTGGCGGAGCACTTTAGCTTATCCAGCAAGATCTTAAATTTGTGAAATTTTAAATAGCTAAAAAGTTAGTAGTCTCGTAACCAATATTTTCACAGCTACCGTGTTCTTTTTATGGCGTTTCAAATTTTTATGCTCAACTTGTGTTTCTAAAATCTTGTTTGTTTAAAGAAAATGCACATCAAGTTCCCCTCCAGAGTGTCAAAGTTACTTTAAAACAGGCTATCTCACGAAATTCAAATCATTATAAATTCCCTGGAAAAACAGAATTGGAAGGAAATGGAAATTTATGTGATTAAGCTCTCAGAAATGGGAGATGTAGATGCTTTCTATACATCACAAATAGGGATGTCAGTGGGGCGGAGTGGGTTAAGTCTTCCCCTTTTAAACTTTTCCTCTGCCCTACCCCGTTTAGTTGTCTGCCCTGCTTAGATTCAGCTCCACCCTGCCCCGTTTAGCCCCTATATACATATTCTTTGTTTTCCTTGCCAAAAATTAAATTTCTTTTGATTTATAATCATTTTGACATCATCTTCAAATTCTTTTTGCTTTAGTAATTTTCTAATTTGTTATTTGTTCTCGGAGAGGTAGTGGTAAGGTTTGCGTACACTCTACCCTCTCCAGACCTAACTTTGTGGGATTTCACTGGGTTTTTTGTTGTTGATTATTTTGTGATGGTACTTTTATGAAGTTAATAAATTTTGATTATGTAAAAATTCTCACATGGATTATTTTACTAAATGAGTGTTTTATTTAAGCTTCTTTTTTTTAAAATAAAATAAAATAAAATTGGGGATAAGGGGAAGGGGGGAAAATGGAGGGGTTACAAGATGGGGAATCAAGCTCTCACCAACAAGGTGAATGTGTTCAGGTAGTCAACCAACTAACTGTACTTGTAACTTAATGTGTAGCCTATCCCCCCCCCTCTCCCCCCCCCCCCCCCCCCCAAAAAAAAAAAAAAAAAAAGAAAATCCTAACTTTTAGCTATGTTTGTAACTGCAATTGCAAAGAAGTTTCATAAAACAACTAAAGACGCACGAGCCATAGTTTCCATGCTGCTAATGTTCTTAAATGTGTAGATTATCCAATGGCAACCATTGACATCTATATTTTAGCCAAGAAATCTGGTGACTTGCCATTTTAGATTGCAAACTATACTCTCCTTACCATCCATTTTGCCATCTAGAATGAACTCATGAGTAAAACAATAGTAACATCCTTTTAAGAATACTTTAGTGTGTACTCTCTGTATCACTTAAAATTAATACATCATAACGAAGCTGAACTACCATGTACTGTGGTGTTGTCATTTAGTAACTTGGAAGCCATTTATGTTGCTCTATCCCCGCACTTCCACCTTCCCTTCCCCGTTTAATTTTTGAAAATAAATTTTTGACCTGCCCCATCCTTCCCTGTTTAAGCATCGCCCCGCCCCACCCCAGTTGCCATCCCTAATCACAAACTTGTAAGGAACAGTGAAGGTAGGACTTAGGTCACTAAGTTTTATCCCTTTTAGGATCCAATAGTAAAATGACATTGCAACCCTCATACATACATCATATTGGGAAGAACAAAAAGAACAACTTAAGTCCATCAATAGAAAAATATTTACCTATATGCATTATTTTCCAAATTTAGGTTATATTTTGTCAAACGGAATATAGCATTGTTTCTAAATTTCAGGTTATATTTTTCCAAACAGTATATAGCATTGTTTCTAAATTTCAGGTTATATTTTTCCAAACAGTATATAGCGTTGTTTTCTAAATTTCAGGTTCTCCTTTGTTCTTCACAGGTTTATACTAGTACACAAGGATTTTCTTGCCCAGGAGTCCCCATTCTACCTACTGTTTGCATCTTCATCAATATTTTTCTCTTTGCCCAGGTTTATTTACAATGCTTCATCCATTAACGTAAACATAGTTCAAATACAAATCATCGGATATAATAAGCTAAAAAGATTGGAACCCAAGCTCATTTTCCCATTTCCTTTTCTTGCAGTTGCATTATGAAGCATGGGTGAGATTTGTTGTTCTCAGCATTGTTACAGTTGGAATTTATGCAGTATACGGGCAATATCATGCCAATCCTAGTTCAAACACATTAATCAGTTACCAAAAGGCACCTACAGAAGCTGATTAATCAAACCTCTTAATGGCTTTTAATGGACCTAGATTATAATTTTTTCACTGTAAGTATCTTGACGCTATTCTTTCCCATTCAAGCCACACAATCGTATTCGTCAAAGTTGTTGTACCCTGGTGTGTGTATATATGTAAAATTATTTTGTAATCTTACAACTTAGTGCTGTAGTAGGAAAGCCTGCTGCTGTTTTGAATAACTACACTGTAATTGTACAACACCATTTCCCTGGTGGATTTCAATGGATCTTTGTTGTTTACTGATAAAAAAAGTACATGTGATCTTATTGACATGGAACAATCTCAACTTTGTAGACTCATATATAACTTACTTATGGTTTTTGTATCACATTTCTAGATCAACAGCAATAGTTTTCAGGATTAGTTGCAGATTTTGAGGACCATGGTCAGAGAGTAGCTTACTTAAGGGCCCGTTTGGCCATCTAATTTGGACTTCCAATTTGAAGTTTTGATTTGAAATTCGTGTTTATTTATGACATTTGAACTTCAATTTGAAATCTCAAATTCATCTAAAAGGAAGAATTTCAAATCCAAGTTTGTGATTTTTTTTTAGAACCTGGCTCATAAGTCTACATTTTTCAGAACTTAGAAGAAAGAATGTTAAAATTAAGAGAAGAAAAGTAACCCTAACATAAGAAGCCCTCTTGCGGTTCCTTTATGCTCCACTATCTCAATTCTGACGCAAAAATGTTCAAGGATAGATTATATAGTAGGGGAAAATAACTTCACCAAAACGGGTAGGAAAAAATAGACTTTTTTCCATGTCTCAGGAGCCTCCCTGCACTAGGTAATATGCTTCTCCGTAGGATTTTGCGTGCATGTTAAAATGTTCAGAGAGCTTGAATTTTAGGTCTCCTTTGATCCACACCTCGCACCGTGAGGCAGATCCCTCACCGTGAGGCTTGCGCTGCGAGGCTCCTCTTTTTGTCTAACACTTGGTTGATTTTTGGGAGTTTTTCCTACAAAACACATTGCAGGAAACTCTACTGCAGTAGTCTTTGATAAAATGATCATAACTTTTTACTCCAAACTCTAAATAAGAAAATCTTGGTGGAATTGGAAAGAGGATTCATAGACCTTTGGATAGGTCATGGGTCACCCAATTCATTATGTGTGGAGATATGAGCGTTTGAAATTGACCTTAAGTAGAGTCTTATGTCAAAGAAGCTTTCAACTCAACTTTGTGCGAGGAGATCTTTGTGACCGTAATTCATATCCAAATCCATTCCCATACTAAATAATTGACCTTAAATCCCAAGAAAAATTTAAGAATAAACTGATACAACCTTACATGCAAATGAAGAATAGTTTGGGGCGTAGCTTAGAAATTTTTGGGGTATTACATTTGCATCATAGAAAATTGAGTAGTGAATAGAGAGCACTTGATAGTACATTCTTAGTTTCTTCGTGAAGAAAAAAACACCATTGTTGCTATAACTCAAGCATGAAATTGATTATATTTACTCATGATTGTCATGCAATTGAGGACTTGAACCTTGATATAATTCCTATTTCTTCCATTATAAGTAGTTAAATTCTCCTTTATGGGTGTGTGCGCGCATGATGGATGGTTAGATTTGATTGGATAGTGACTAATTATTCTTAGAATTGATTATAATGCATGGATCTATTGATGTCTTCAAGTTTTAATCTAAAAATTAATGGTTACAAATATTAATTGAACTCTCTAATTTCACATTTGCTTGAAAAAAAAGTGAGATTGGGTAAGACTTTGATGGTGAGAACTTCATATTTTTATCAAAGGACTAGAACTGGAAATAATATTAATCTAATTAATCCTCATTAAAAGATTGAGATAGAAATAGTCTATACCCACTCAAGCTAATGGTTGGTCATTTATATGATATGATTTTGGAGTTCGAAAGAACTAAAAACAAACGCACTCATTGAAAAACTTTGAATGTAGCCCAAGCTGATTCATTCTAAAGATAGTTAGTCAATACTTATCAAATTAAAACCCCCATTGAATGCACACCCTAGTCTATCCAATATTGATAAATCAACATTTGGCATACATTTTTCTATGTAAATCTGAAATCGATCACTTGTTAAACCCCCCCCCCCCCCCCCCATTTACATTCATTGTTGATACAACATACATGCTTTTGCGAGTCGAAATACAAACTTTGGTAAATCATACCTTCAATCACGTGGGATTCAACCCCAACTCATAGTTGGATAACTATTTTGTATATGGTCGTAGCCATCTCTTTAATTAGAGAGATATTTTGGAAATTACCACCCACTCAAGAAAAAAGGGACCTCTTTAACTGTAACACCCCATATTTGAAAACAGACCCCGTTGCAGATTTCCAGAAGTTACAAGTGCAACCCACGGTTGCCACCCATGGACAGTAGGGTGACCCACGATCCGTGCTGGTGGTCCGTGGTTCGCATCTGCAACCCCCCCGACTCAGCCCTAAAATTTTAGCGAAGTGTTGACCCATGCCCGGACCCATGGACCATGGTCCGTGTCCATGGATCAGACCCTCAGAATCCAACTTCAGTCCCGATTGACGGTTGACCAGCACGGACCGTCAGTCGATCGACGGTCCATCGGTGACCCCGACAACTTTTAAGTTAGGGATCTTTTTGTAATGACCCTTTCATATTACTATATGCCAATAACTCACGAAATATTCTTAATGTATATATTGTCCCCATACTAGTAGATGATGCTATAAAAAAAATTATCAACTTTCGAGTACCCAAACTAAATGGGTTCATGCTTCATACGATCGTTCAAAATAAGTAGGAAATGCAATATATTACATAACTTGGGCTTACACACCCCAAATAAACAAAACCTATAGCCATACTTATATTACAACCCATGGACATGATCCGATTAGCCCTCAAAATTACATGCAAATATACACCACATAGATCGTGTATAAGTCCCAAAGTTTATACAAAATGTAGATGCCTATATGCAAATGTGATCTTCTTTAAAGTTCTAAAAATTTCCATCCCCAATGGCCATCTTCACGCCTCCTCTTGATCAGCCCCTACGATAGAAACAACTATCACTAAGCATATAGCTTAGTGGTGTAAAACTATAGGGTCGGAGTCGCCAAAAATTCACCAAGCAACCTTTTTCAAATCAGTGAGCAGCATACTTGAAACATAATCAATAAATCAAGTAACAATATATAACAAGTATCAAGTTCGTTATTCAAAGATACAAATGTCAAGAAAGCGCATAGCACTATTTTCCAAGAGATTCAATAACAAGGATCGCCCCATATATACCTCATGTCGTTACACCCGGCACAAGAAAGCATCAAGAAGGGCCAACGCCCTGTATCAAGAAGGGTCACAACCCAATAATCAAGAGAACTAAGAGCCATATTAAAAATGGCTTTCTAGTTCATACTTAAAATGGACAACTTTTATTCTTAAGACGGACTACAAATCTAGAATCAAGATGGCAAATGATCCGAATCAACAGGCATGCCAATAGTGACAAAGTCACAGGCACAAGAAGGACAAGGTCCCAACAAGAGTGCCAAGTTATCCAACAATCCGTACAAATGGGCGATTTACATAAGCGTCATACCAATAGACAATGCAAAGTGACAAGAGGTAACCAAGGAACCAAGATCAACTTTCAAATATACTAGTAGTTAAAAGAGTGCAAGTACAAGTTTGTACACAAACCTCAATACTTTAGCGTAGCAACAGTCCAACAAAACTGCGCAAGCTCAAACCGTAGACCAACCAACATATCAAGGTCCTCAACTTGTTCACAAGTATATACAACCTTAAAAATACAATTAAATAACTTCTTTAATTCCTAATATCTCAATAATGTCGAAAGAAAACAAGATTATCATCACAAGTAAGCTCAGCCTGCATAGATACAACTATGTTCCCAAAACAGTGATTCTTGCCAGTCTAGTACCCCATGTTGCAACTTAGATTTGAAAATGAAAAAGGCAAAACTAGACTTTGTAACCTTCATGAAAGATGTAGATACATCTCTTAAGATTGCAACTCAACAAGAATCACCAAAAAATACATTTTGTACAAAAAGATATCATCGATACACTAACAGTTGTTCATACAGGATTTCTAAATCCGAAATCTGGACAGAACTTGTCCTGTGTTGCGTCCCATATTTCGAATCAATAACAACTAAATTAGACATTATAACCCTCATGAAAGATGTAGATAAATCTCTTAAGGTTGCAACTCAACAAGAATCACTGAAAAATACATTTTGTACAAAAAGATATCATCACTACACTAACAGTTATTCATACAGGATTTCTGAATCCGAAATCTGGACAGAACTTGTCCTGTGTTGCGTCCCATATTTCGAATCCATAACAGCTAAATTAGAGTTTCACATAAACATAAGAGTTGTAGGTATGTGAATTAGATTTCCAAAACATATTTATTCACAATAAAATAAGCTCTAGAGAACAAGATATACACAAATTACCAACCACTACCCAGCTCAGAAACAAATTTCAGCACTTACCAACAAAGCACGTCTCTCGAATTCCAGCTAAAAGAATCAAGTTTTTCTCTTGTGATTTTGATGAACAATTGATTAATTAAGGTTCTAAGGTTTTTAGGCTTTGAAGGAACCGAAATTCACTAGAGAAGTGTCAATATATAGCCATACAAGTGATGTTTATCACTTGGACAGTTGGCCTTCAAAGGTGTTGCCCCAAAAAAACATATATATATACACTTATATATATATATCATTCACCTCCTTTTAAAAGTATGCATAACTCTAATTATACTATTACGTAAATACCCCAATACAATCCCATAAATTACGATATACTTATGCTAAACAAGTTAGCAATTATCACCAAAATTTCAAGTTCCCAACATAAGGTAAAACATATTATAGTAATAAGCAACGGTCAATCGACAAGAAACTCTTGTTAGCATTTAGGGGTGTTAAAACTCTCTCCCCCTTTAAGAAATTTCGATTCTCAAAATTTACCTTACATTAGTCCCGAAACAAGTGCAGATACTGGGTCCTCATGTCTTCTTCTCTCTCCCAGGTAGCTTCTTTTCCTGAATGGTTCCTCCAAAGTACCTTTACTAAGTGGATTTTCTTGTTTCTAAGTTGCTTCACTGCCCGAGCTTGAATTAAAATAGGTTCTTCATTATATGTCAAGTCAGGATTAACCTCAATAGATTCAACTGGAAGAACATGAGATGGATCAGAATGATATCTTCTGAGCATAGAAACATGAAAGACATTGTGGATCTTGTCTAACTCAAGTGGCAAAGCCAATCTATATGCAACCGGTCCAACCCTTTCAAGTATCTCATAAGGTCCAATAAATCGAGGACTAAGTTTTCCCTTTTTGCCAAATCTCATAATCTTTTTCCATGGAGACACCTTTAAAAATATCTCCCACTTGATATTCAATGTCATGCCTTTTAAGATCAGCGTATGACTTTTGTCTATCCAAAGAAATCTTTAGACGATCCTTGATAATTTTTACCTTGTCTTCTGTTTGTTGCACAATTTCAGGACCAATGAGTTTCCTATCACCAACTTCACTCCAACAAAGAGGGGTCTGACATTTTCTTCCGTACAAAGCTTCATAAGGAGGCATTCCAATACTTGATTGGTAACTGTTATTATAAGCAAATTCTATCAAAGCCAAGTGTTTGTCCCAACTACTCTCAAACTCTATAATGTAAGCTCGAAGCATATCCTCCAAAACTTGTATCACCATTTCCGACTGACCGTTTGTCTGAGGATGGAACGAAGTACTAAATTTCAGCTTAGTACCCTAAGCTTCCTGCAAGCTACCCCAAAATCTAGATGTAAATCTTGGGTCTCTATCAGATACAATAGACATAGGGATCCCATGTAGTCTTACAATCTCATTAATGTACAATTCGGCTAAACGCTCAAGTGAGTAATCCATCCTGATTGCTAAGAAGTGCACACTCTTGGTTAGCCTGTCCACAATCACCCATATTGCATCATGATTTCTTTGAGTGCGAGGAAGTCCAGAAACAAAGTCCATAGTTATTCTCTCCCATTTCCATTCCGGCATCGACAAGGGCTGTAGTAAACCAACTGGGACCTGATGTTTTGCCTTTATTTGTTGACAAACCAAACATTTAGAAATGAATTCTGCAATATATTTCTTCATACTATTCCACCAATAATTTTCTTTGATGGTCTGGTACATCTTTGTACCCCCAGGATGCATTGCATATGGTGAGGTATGTGCTTCACTCAATATTTCTCTCTTCATTTTGCCATCATCGGGGACACATAGTCTGTATTGATAAAATAAGACACCATCCTCTGTTAATGTAAAATCAAGTTTTTCCCCATTTTGAACTTCTCTGGTCAATTTTACAAGTTTCTCATCTAACTTTTGTTCTTCTTTCACCTGTTCAAGTAATATTGACTTTACTTGCAAGTTGACAATAACTGAACCATTTGAATCAAGTGCGAAACAAACATTCATAGCTCTTAACTCAAGGAGCAAGGGTAAAGGACTCAAAGAAATACTTGTGAAGGATTTCCGACTTAAAGCATCTGCAACCATATTAGCTTTACCTGGATGATAATCAATTGTGCAGTCATAATCCTTGATGAGTTCAAGTCATCTACACTATTGAAGATTTAGCTCCTTATGAGTACCCAAGTACTTTAAGCTCTTGTGATCAGTGAATATATGACATTTCTCTCCATACAAATAATGCCGCCATATTTTTAAAGCAAATACTACCGCGACAAGTTCAAGATCATGAGTAGGATAATTCAATTCATGCGGTTTTAATTTCTGAGAGGCATAAGAAATAACCTACCCTTCTTGCATCAAAACGCATCCGAGACCATTGTGAGAATCATCGCTATATACTACATACTCCTTCCCTTCAGTTGGTAAAGTAAGTATAGGTTCTTGAGTCAACAAGGATTTGAGAGTTTCAAAGCTTTCTTGGCATTTCTCATTCCAATTAAACTTCACTTCCTTCTACAATAGTTTAGTCAATGGAGAGGCAAAAATAGAAAAGCCTTTCACAAATCTTCTGTAATATCCTGCTAAGCCCAAGAAACTTCTTAGTTCGGTTTGAATTTTGGGAGGTCTCCACTCAATGACTGCTTGTATCTTACTAGGATCCACCTTCACGCCTTCGGCCAATACAACATGTCCCAAAAACTTCACTTCATCAAGCCAAAATTCACACTTGGAAAGTTTTGCATAAAGCTCCCTCTCTTTCAAAATTTGCAAAATAATCCGGAAGTGTTTATCATGATCTTCACTACTTTTGGAAAATATTAAAATATCATCTATAAAAACAACCACAAACTGATCAAGATACGACTTGAATACTCGATTCATTAGATCCATGAATACTGCAGGAACATTTGTCAACCCGAATGACATCACCAAAAATTCATAATGACCATACCAAGTTCTAAAAGCAATTTTAGGAATATCATTCTTTCTAACATGCAGTTGGTGATATCCAGACCTTAAATCAATCTTCAGGAATACTTTAGCACCCTTCAGTTGGTCAAATAAATCATCGATCCTTGGTAGTGGATATCTATTCTTGATTGTGATTCTGTTCAATTGTCTATAGTCAATACAAAGCTTGAGAGTGCCATCTTTCTTCTTTACGAATAAAACAGGGGCTCCCCAAGGAGAAACACTAGGTTGAATAAAACCTTTCTCAAGAAGTTCTTGCAATTGAGATTTCAATTCTCTTAATTCTGCCGGAGCCATTCTGTAAGGAGTGATCAAAATAGGGGTAGATCCAGGAATAAGCTTAATAGGAAATTCAACCTCTCTTTCCGGGGGCAACCCCGAAAGGTTTTCTGGGAAGACTTCTGGGAAATCACGCACAACAGTGTGTCCTTGATACCCGGACTCTCCAACCGTGTACCAACTATGTGAGCAAGGTAGGCCCCACAACCTTGACGCATCAACTTCTCTGCCAAGGCCGTAGAAATAATACTAGATGTCAATGATCTTTCACCTTGTACAATGATGTGTGAAAATGTAGGATCTTTAAAAGTCACATGCTTAGACCTACAATCTACCACTGCATGATATTTATAAAGCCAATCCATCCCGATAATAACATCAAAATCCTTAAAGGGCATTTCAATCAGATCAGCAGGGAAGACTAGATTTTGAATCATGAAGGGACAATCTTGATAAACTCGATTACACATAACTTGATAACCCAAAGGACTTTCAACCAACACATCAAAATTAAGTCTCACAGATTTCACATTTTCAGGAAGATCAAGTGATGAACAAAGGAATGTGTAGAACCCGGATCAAACAATGTAAACACACATAAGCCAAATAAGTGAAATTTATTGACAACCACGTCTTTTCCATCTTGATTCTCCCTCTACCTCATAGCATAAGCGCGTGCAGTAGCCCTTGGTCTACTAGCTTTATTCACTCCACTTGCACTTGTTGCTAGTATATTTTTAGATCTTGCACCTTCATTAGTTTGAGGAGGATTAATAGAAGGCTTACGAACTAAGCCTTCAGTTCTCAAGGAAAGAGCATTATTAGGATTAGGAAAATCCTTCACTTTATGATCAAAGCTCCCACAATTGAAACATGCACCAGAAGCTCTCCTGCAAGTACCATAATGATTCTTTCCACATTATGGACAAGTGGGAACACGAGACCTGCCTTGGCCAAAATTTGGAGTGCTAGCTGTAGAAAATTCTGATTTGTTCTGCTTTTGCTGAGGTGGCCTGTTAACACTACCAGCTTTAGAATCATCAAACCTTCCCCTTTTTGAGGGACCTCCAAAATCTAGTCTAGGCTTTTGGATTTTGTTTTCATTTCGACTAGCTTCTTCTTTATCAGGTCGTTCCCAAGTAAGAGTAGCAAACACTAACTTACAAAAGTTCTCATGTTGCAAGATCGCCACATTCTTCCTAATGGAATCATTTAAACCATTTTCAAATTTCCTACACTTGTCTTTTTCCTCTTTAATAATACCTCCAGCATAACAAGAGAGCCTTAGAAATTTCTATTGATACTTAGCAATAGACATGCCTTGTAGCCTTAAATTCAAAAACTCATTTATCTTTGCATCACAATAAGCAGGTGGGACATACTTCATACGAAATTCCCTAAGAAAATCATCCCAAGTAAGAACAGGATGTTTTACCTTGGCATTCGGAACACTTACCCACCAATCATAAGCATCCTTTTGTAAGAGTGAAATAACATACTTAAATTTGGCAACATCTAAACACTCTAACTGCTCAAATACCCTCTCCATGCGCTCCAGCCATTGTTCAACATCCGTGGGATCAACGGTGCCTTCAAACTCCACTCCACCCATTTTCCTCCTATTCTCAAAGTTAATCATGTTGGGATCATGCATCGCTTCAGCTATATGGTGGAAAAATTCAGCCATTTGTTGAAAAGGAGGATTCATGGCTTGAGTACCACGACTCATGTGAGGATGTGAACCAACTCTTGCACCTACTTCAGACCCACTAGTGTGGGGAACATAATGATCCGAGGAAGGTTCCCAACCTCTTCTAGTGCATGAGGTTGGGAAACAGAGGCACCTGAACCTTCACGAGCAACTTCTATAGGTCGGTCAGTAGAAGAGGCCATAACTTAATTTCCTTCAAAAGGGAAGATCAGATTGCATTAGGGACATGTATATGATGTATGTGCACTCTACATGCGATAAAATATTATAAACCATGTAAGTGAACAAACAATCCAAATATACTTTTTTTTTTCATTTTTTCGAAAGCGAACAAGTATATAAGTAATTCACAGCAAAAGTCCTAGAAAAACAAACCTAGGCTCTGATACCAAACTTATAATGACCCTTTCATATTACTATATGCCAATAACTCACGAAATATTCTTTATGTATATATTGTCCCCACGCTAGAAGATGATGCTATAAAAAAAATTATCAACTTTCGAGTACCCAAACTAAATTAGTTCATGCTTCATACGATCGTTCCAAATAAGTAGGAAATGCAATATATTACATAACTTGGGCTTACACACCCCAAACAAATAAAAGCTGTAGCCATACTTTTATTACAACCCATGGACATGATCCGATTAGCCCTCAAAATTACATGCAAATATACACCACATAGATTGTGTATAAGTCCCAAAGTTTATACAAAATATAGATGCCTATATGCAAATGTGATCTTCTTTAAAGTTCTCAAAATTTCCAACCCCAATGGCCAGCTTCACGCCTCCTCTAAATCAGCCCCTATGACAGAAACAACTATCACTAAGCATATAGCTTAGTGGTGTAAAACTATAGGGTCGGAGTCGCCAAAAATTCACCAAGCTACCTTTTTCAAGTCAATGAGCAGAATACTTGAAACATAATCAATAAATCAACTAACAATATATAACAAGTATCAAGTTCGATATTCAAAGATACAAATGTCAAGAAAGCTCATAACACTGTTTTCCAAGAGATTCAATAACAAGGATCGCCCCATATATACCTCATGTCGTTACACCCGGCACAAGAAAGCATCAAGAAGGGCCAACGCCCTGTATCAAGAAGGGTCACAACCCAATAATCAAGATAACTAAGAGCCATATTAAAAATGGCTTTCTAGTTCATACTTAAAATGGACAACTTTTATTCTTAAGACGGACTACAAATCTAGAATCAAGATGGCAAATGATCCGAATCAACAGGCATGCCAATAGTGACAAAGTCACAGGCACAAGAAGGACAAGGTCCCAACAAGAGTGCCAAGTTATCCAACAATCCGTACAAATGGGCGAGTTACACAAGCGTCATACCAATAGACAATGCAAAGTGACAAGAGGTAACCAAGGTACCAAGATCAACTTTCAAATATAATAGTAGTTAAAAGAGTGCAAGTACAAGTTTATACACAAACCTCAATACTTTAGCGTAGCAACAGTCCAACAAAACTGCGCGAGCTCAAACCGTAGACCAACCAACATATCAAGGTCCTCAACTTGTTCACAAGTATATACAACCTTAAAAATACAATTAAATAACTTCTTTAATTCCTAATATCTCAATAATGTCGAAATAAAACAAGATTATCATCACAAGTAAGCTCAGCCTGCACAGATACAACTATGTTCCCAAAACAGTGATTCTTGCTAGTATAGTACCCCATGTTGCAACTTAGATTTGAAAAGGAAAACGGTAACACTAGACTTTATAACCTTCATGAAAGATGTAGATACATCTCTTAAAATTGCAACTCAACAAGAATCACCAAAAAATACATTTTGTACAAAAAGATATCATCGATACACTAACAGTTGTTCATACATGATTTCTAAATCCGAAATCTGGACAGAACTTGTCCTGTGTTGCGTCTCATATTTCGAATCCATAACAGCTAAATTAGAGTTTCACATAAACATAAGAGTTGTAGGTATGTGAATTATATTTCCAAAACATATTTATTCACAGTAAAATAAGCTCTAGAGAACAAGATATACACAAATTACCAACCACTACCCAGCTTAGAAACAGATTTCAGCTCTTACCAACAAAGCAGTGTGTCTCTCGAATTCCAGCCAAAAGAATGGAGTGTTTCTCTTGTGATTTTGATGAACAATTGATTAATTAAGGTTCTAAGGTTTTTAGGCTTTGAAGAAACTGAAATTCACTAGAGAAGTGTTAATATATAGTCACACAAGTGATGTTTATCACTTGGACAATTGGCCTTCAAAGGTGTTGCTCAAAAAGTTTTTGTGCTGCCCAAAAAAAGCATATATATACACTTATATATATATATATATATATCATTCACCTCCTTTTAAAATTATGCATAACTCTAATTATACTATTACGTAAATACCCCAATACAATTCCATAATTACGATATACTTATGCTAAACAAGTTAGCAATTATCACCAAAATTTCAAGTTTCCAACATAAGGTAAAACATATTATAGTAATAAGCAACGGTCAATCGACAAGAAACTCTTGTTAGCATTTAGGGGTGTTACACTTTTAATATTTTCCTTATGCGTTGGACCCCTATACTACGTTGGTTGAACCCTAAACTACGTGGTTTTAGACAGTTTTAGCCTAGAAACATAACTAGAACTTACCTAAGTCAAATTATTTATCAAAACTTAGAAAAATTAGAGCGTAAGAGGAGAAAGAGGTCAAGAACCCTAATTCAAGAGCGCAACAAGGTTCCATCAATTTCATCCCCGAAATGAAATAATTTCTCCGTGAATTTCGTCTCTAGATATGTGGAATTTCAATAGTGGGTTCCTTTCACCCATTTGGTCCCTAGAATTTAGTCAGATTCTTGATTCCCTTCATATTATCTAGACCTAGGTTTTCTAGAATTTCATCAAATCATTATTAATTGATTACTTCAATGTTCCTAATCAAATTATCATGATTTTAGTATTGTTTTTCATAGATTCTTTCATAAATTCAGAACCCTAGTTATGTAGATAATTTAGTTCATGAATTGAACATGCTAGGTCAGTTATTTCACATATACATTTCTCAGATTCATTCGTTTCATTATCAGTATATTAATGTTGCATTTTCAGTTATCATGTCAGTATTTCGAGCTATCCAATATTACAGAAATTCAATCATAAATTGTTAATTATATAATCAATTGGGAGTAGCTTAATACCGAGTGGACTAGGGTCAGTCACCCTTAAGTACTAGATCTACGTGCCTCGTAGGTTGTAAGTCCCCTTTGTGGGCATTAATTTAGGTTGCCAGTCATGCCTCTATACCTCTGGCAGGGTATATTGGGTCCTCTCGATGGGGCGTATACATCGAATCCACATTTAGCTCATGTGGTTTTATGTCGGTTATCAGTAGCTCCCTCACAGTTTATCTAGAGTCTATTGCATTGACCATGTTATCATTGCAGTTCAGTATTCAGTCTCAGCGTGTTATAAACTTGGTCAATGCATTCAGTTTAGCCTTGTTTAGTATTTCCAGTATCCTTATCATGTTCAAATTATATCATTGCTTATTTGCTTGTTCAGTTATGTTATTATTTAACGTTATTTTATCCCGATGATTAGTATCTTTCAAGTACTGACGCATACTCTGCGCTACATCTTCTTATGATGTAGGTATCGGTCCTCAGCAGTCAGATCACGCATAGATCGGTTCCCGATCTTTAGTTCAACAGCATCAATGGTGAGTCCTTATTCTTCGAGGACTAGTGACATGATTGTTTTCTCGCTTTTAGCTTTAGTTTCAGTTTTGCTAGATCTAGCTGGTGCATGTCCCAACATTTCTAGTCAATTTAGAGGCTTATATCAAACATAGTTAGTTTTAGCATTAGTGTTAGAGTTTGACTTTTCATTTGTATTCAAACTCTCAGTTTCTTATATTCAGATTTAGTATATGGGTATTCGCCATCATTTCAGATTCTTATATGATTTAGCTTCTAGACAATATTTATTAATTCAATTTGTTTTAGCATGCTTATGATTATGCCATTAGGGTTTGCTTGGGATCACTCGTTATTCTAGGTCTCGTATTGTGTTCAGGGGGTAGCCTCGGGGCATGACAAATTTGGTATCAGAGCATTATGTTTAAGTATCCTAGGATGTATGAAAAGCTGCACTAAGTAGAGTCCTTTTTATGGGTGTGAAGTGCACCACATCTAATGAGAGGGAGGCTATGAAGTGTTTTAGAAAAACTTTACTTTCTTTGTTTCTCTTATCGTGCGTAAGGTATGATCTAATTCCTTGTTCCGACTCGTCGTTTTGCATTTCTGATCATGCCTCCTTGTAGAGCTAACACCAAGAATGCGAATGCTAATAATGCAAATGTAGCTTCTCTAGTCCTAGATTAGGAAGTTTTGAATGCTGAATTTCGAAATGCTATCCAATTGTTGGCTCAAAGTGTGACCAACCAGAATAACCAGCAGGTTCCAGTCCCAGCAAATGCTAATGTTGGGTCAGCTATAGCTAAAGTGCAGGATTTTGTTAGGATGAATCCGCCTTAATTCTTAGGATCACAGACTGATGAGGATCCTTAACACTTCAAAGATGGGGTCAAGAAAATCTTTGGAGTGATGCAGGTAATGGGAATGATCGGGTTGAAGTGGTATCTTACCAGCTTAAGAATGTAGCTCATATCTGGTATTCTCAGTGGAAGGAGAACAGGGGTACAAATGCAACTCCTATCACTTGGAATTGCTTTAGTGAAACCTTTTTGGACAGGTTCTTCCCAAGAGAGTTGAGGGACGCAAAAGCTCAGGAGTTTATGAACTTTAGGCAAGGTAACATGATTGTCCAAGAGTATGGGCTTAAGTTCACCCAACTCTTCAGGTATGCTCCTCACATGGTTACTGATTCCAGGTCTCAAATGAATAAGTTCATGTATGGGGTATCCGATCTAGTGAAAACAGAGTGTAGAAATGCCATGTTACTTGAAGATATGAACATCTCTAGGCTCATGACTCATGCTCAGCAAGTTCAGGGTGATAAGCTTAGGGAACATGCCAAGGAGAATAAGAAGGCTAGGACTGATAACTATGATTATTCTTAATAGAAATTAGGTGGGGGAAATTGCTCGCAGTTTCAGCAGAAGTCTTCAGCTCCAGCACCTTCATCAGCTAGTGTTCCATCCTCCAAGTTTTGAAATGATCAGAAAAGCAGGGCAACATGCTCTAAGTCTCAAGGTAGTGTTTTAGGCACCAGAACCTACCCAACTTGTCCTAAGTATAGTAAGAACCATCCGGGCGAGTGTCTTGTAGGAAATAAAGGATGTTTTAAGTGTGGTCAGTCTGGTCACAGGTTGAAAGATTGTCCTTCTAAACAGGATCAAGGAGGTAACAATGGTAGAGCTCAGTCGACAACTTCAGAAGCACCAGAAGGTCGCCCAACTTAACAGGGTAACTCATCTGGTACAGATGGCAGACAGTGCCAAAACAGGCTCTTTGCTTTTCTGGCTTGCCAGGATCAGGAAGATTCTTCTAATCGATGTAGTCACTGGTACGTTACAAGTCTTTGACTTAGATGTTTGTGCATTGTTAGGCCCAAGGGCTACTCTTTCCTTTGTAACTCCTTATATAACAGTCAAATTTGATGTTAGTCTAGAAACTCTCTCAGAACCCTTCTCATTCTCTACTCCAGTCGGTGACCCAATTATGGCTAGACGGGTATAGAGAAATTGCCTTGTCAAAGTCTCCCAAAAAGTCGCCTCAGCAGATCTTGTAGAGCTAGAAATGGTAGACTTCAATGTCATTCTAGGCATGGATTGGTTACATTCCTGTTATGCCTCAGTCGATTGTAGAACTAGGATTGTTCGTTTTCAGTTTCCAGATAAACCAATCTTAGAATGGAAGGGTAGTAGATTAGCATCTATGGATCGATTTATTTCTTACCTTAAAGGCTAGAAAAATAATCCCTAAGGGTTATTCCTATCATCTAGTTCAGGTTAAGGATTTAAGCTTCGAGACCACAATTCTTGAGTCAGTTCCTATAGTTAATGAGTTCCCAAAAGTGTTTCCAAAAGATCTTCCCGAAGTTCTTCCCGAAAGGGAAATCTATTTTGGAATTGATCTCCTTCCATATACCCAGCCTATCTCTATTCCTCCTTATAGAATGGCTCCAATAGAGCTTAAGGAATTGAAAGAGCAGTTGAAAGACCTTATAGATAAGGGCTTCATCAGACCTAGTATTTTCCATGGGGTGCTCCAATGTTGTTTGTGAAAAAAAAAAAGATGGTTCCCTCAGAATGTGTATTGACTATCGACAATTGAACAAAGTCATAATCAAGAATAAGTATCTCATCCCCAGGATTGGTGACTTGTTTCAACAACTTCAAACTGCTAGTCATTTCTCAAAGATAGACCTTAGATCGGGTTATCATCAGCTCATAGTCAGTGATAGCAACATTCTGAAGATAGCCTTCAGAACTCGGTATGGTTATTATGAATTTGTAGTTATGTCATTTGGACTAACCAATGCTCCAGTCATGGATTTGTTGAACAGAGTGTTCAAGCAGTATTTGGACTTGTTCATTATCGTCTTTATTAATGATCCTCATTTACTCTAGGAATAAGGAAGAACATGCAAATCATTTGAGGGTTGTTCTGCGAACTCTCAAAGATCGCCAGTTATTTGCTAAGTTTAGCAAATGTGAGTTTTGGTTGCAATCCATTGCTTTCCTTGGGCATATAGTGTCTAGCAAAGGGATCCGAGTGGATTCTCAGAAAATAGAAACAGTGAAACAATGGCCCAGACCTACCTCCCCTACTTATATAAGAAGTTTCTTAGGTTTGGTTAGTTATTATAGAAGGTTCGTGGAAGGATTTTGATCCATAGTCTCTCCATTGACTAAGTTAACTTAGAAAAAGGTTAAGTTTCAGTGGTCAGATGACTGTGAGAAGAGCTTCGCAGAACTGAAAACTAGGTTGACTACAACTCCTATTTTGACTCTACCAGAGGGTTCAGACGGTTATGTTATCTATTGCGATGCGTCGAGAGTCGGCCTAGGTTGTGTGTTGATGCACCGAGGTAAGGTTATAACTTATGCTTCAAGACAACTTAAGGTGCATAAGAAGAACTTTCCAACTCATGACCTCGAGCTTGCAGTAATGGTGTTTGCACTTAAGATATGGAGACATTACTTGTATGGTGTTCATGTAGATGTATTCATAGACCATAAGAGCCTTTAGTATGTGTTCACCCAGAAAGAGTTGAATCTTCGCTAGAGAAGATGGCTTGAGTTCCTCAAAGACTATGATATGAGTATACATTACCATCCTAGTATGGCCAACGTAGTAGCAGATTATCTTAGTAGACTATCTATAGGTAGTGTAGCACATGTTGAGGAAGAAAGAAAAGAACTAGCGAAAGAGGTTCACAAACTTGTTCGCTTGGGAGTTCGCCTTATGAGCATATCAGATGGTGGTGTAACAGTTCAGAATGGGTCAGAATCTTCATTGGTAGTAAAGGTTAAGGAAAAGCAAGAAAATGATTTGGCATTGCTTCAACTAAAGGGTGCAATCCATCAGCAGAGAGTTGAGGTTTTATCCCAAGGGGGAAATGGTCTACTTCGCTATCAGGATCGATTATGTGTCCCTAAGGTGGGTGAGTTGAGACAACAAATTCTCGTAAAAGCCCATAATTCCAGATATTCAATTCATCCAGGCGCCACTAATATGTACTGTGAATTGCGAGAAGTCTTTTGGTGGAATGGTATGAAAAGGGAATAATGGATTTTGTGGCTAAGTACCCCAACTGTCAGCAAGTCAAGGTAGAACATCAGAAATCAGGAGGTATGACTCAAGAGATCGAAATTCCTACTTGGAAGTAGGAAGTAATCAACATGGACTTTATCACAGGTTTACCTCATACTAGAAGACAACATGACTCTATTTGGGTGATAGTTGATAAAGTTACTAAGTTTGCATGCTTTTTGGCGGTCAAGACTACAGATTCGGCGGAGGACTACACCAAGCTTTACATTAATGAGATAGTCAGTTTGCATAGGGTTCCTTCGTCTATAATTTAGATAGAGGTCCTCAGTTTACCTCTCATTTCTGAAAGTCATTTTAGAAAAGTCTTGGTACTCAGGTTAATCTTAGCAGAACTTTTCATTCGCAGACGGATGGTCAGGCAGAACATACCATTCAAACCTTAGAGGACATGCTGAGAGCCTGTGTGATCTATTTCAAGTGTAGTTGGGATGATCACCTTCCTCTTATAGAGTTCACCTACAATAATAGTTACCATTCCAGCATTCAGATGGCCCCTTATGAGGCATTATATGGGCGTAGATGTAGATCTCTAGTTGGTTGGTTTGAAGTAGGTGAAGCAACCTTGATAGGGCCAGATTCGGTCATGATGCTATGGAGAAAGTGCAACTCATTAGAGACAGACTTAAGACAGCTAGAGTCGCCATAAGTCTTATGCAGATGTAAGGAAAAGGGAACTAGAGTTCCAAGTTGATGATTGGGTTTTTTTGAAAGTGTCACCCATGAAGGGGGTGATGATATTTAGCAAGAAAGGGAAACTCAGTCCTAGATATGTAGGCCCTTACAAGATATTGAAAAGGGTTGGTAAAGTGGCTTATGAGTTAGAGTTGCCAACAGAACTAGCAGCAGTGTATCCAGTTTTTCACATTTCATTGTTGAAGAAGTGTGTGGGTGATCCAACATCTATTGTACCCTTAGAAAGTGTGGTTATGAATGATAGTCTCACTTATAAAGAGGTACCAGTTGAAATCCTTGATCGTTAGGTTCGAAAGTTGAGAAACAAGGAAGTCGCTTCAGTCAAGGTTTTGTGGAGAAGTCAGTCCGTAGAGGGAGCTATTTGGGAAGCAAAAGCAACCATGAAGGCCAAGTATCCTCACCTCTTTCCTTCTGATTCCATTCTAGCTTAAGGTAATAGTTCCTTTTCAGTTTTTCCATCATTCACGCGTAAATTCTCTCTTAGTATTATGTTCCTTCAATTTGTACTTACATTTTTAGCGTATTTGCATGTTTTGGAACTTAGTTAAGTTAGAAATCAGTTTCTAGCATCTAGTGGTAGGGGTTGCAGTTTTTTCCCTCTATTTCAGCTAGTTGGTATTCATTCGAGGATGAATGTTCCCAAGGGGAGATAATGTAACACCCCGTATCTAAAAATAGACCTTGTTGCAGATTTCCAGAAGTTACAGGTGCAACCCATGGTTGCTACCCACGGATCGTAGGGTGACCCACGGCCCGTGCGGGTGGTCCGTGGTTCACATCTGCAACCCCCTATACTCAGCCCCAAAAATTTAGCTAAGTGTTGACGCACGGTTGGACCCACGAACCATGGTTCGTGTCCATGGATCAGACCCTTAGAATCCAGCTACAGTCCCAATTAACGGTTAACCAGCACGGACTGTCAGTCGAATGACAGTCTATCGTCCTGTCCATCGATGACCCCGATACCTTTTAAGTCAAGGGTCTTTCAGTATTTTCCTTATGTGTTGGACCCCTAATCTACATCGTTTAAACCCTAAACTACATGGTTTTTGTCAGTTTTAGCTTAGAAACATAACTAGAACTTACCTAAGTCAGTTCATTCATCAAAACTTAGAAAAATTAGAGTGTAAGAGGAGAAAGAGGTCAAGAACCCTAGTTTAAGAGCGCAACAAGGTTCCATCAGTTTCAACCCCAAAATCGAAAGATTTCTCTGTGAATTTCGTCACTAGGTATGTGGGATTTCACTAGTGGGTTCCTTTCACCCATTAGGTCCCTAGAATTCAGTTAGATTCTTAATTCCCTTTATATTATTAGACCTAGGGTTTCTAGAATTTCAGCAGATCATTGTTAATTAGTTACTTTGATGTTCCTAATCAGATTATCATGATTTTAGTATTGTTTTGCATAGATTCTTTCATAAATTCAGAACCCTAGCTACGTAGTTCTTTTAGTTCATGAATTATACATGCTAGGTCAGTTATTTCAGATATACATCCCACATATTCGAATGTTTCATTATCAATATATTAATGTTACATTTTCAGTTAGCATGTCTGTATTTTGAGCTATTCAGTATTACATAAATTCAGTCATAAATTGTTAATTACATAATCAATTGGGAGTAGCTTAATATCGAGTGGACTAGGGTTAGTCGCCCTCAAGTACCAGAACTATGGGCCCCGTAGGTTGTAAGTGCCCTCTGTGGGCATTAATTTAGTGATCACGCTAGTCATGCCTCTATACCTCTGGTAGGGTATAGTGGGTCCTCTCGATGGGGCGTAAACATCGGACTCTGTATTTTGCTTATGTGGTTTTATGTCGGTTATTAGTAGCTCCGTCACAGTTCAGTCAGAGTCTATTGCATTGACCATGTTATCAGTACAGTTCAATATTTAGTCTCAACATGTTATAAATTTGGTCATTGCATTCAGTTTTGCCTTGTTCAGTATTTCCAGTATCCTTATCATGTTCAAATTATATCATTGTTTATTTGCTTGTTCAGTTATGTTATTATTCAACATTATTCTATTATGCATGCTCAATACCTTTCAAGTATTGACACATACTCTGTGCTACATCTTCTCGTGATGTAGGTTCAAGTCCTCAGCAGTAAGATCACGTATAGATCGGTTCCCGATCTTCAGTTCAGCAACATCAGTGGTGAGTCCTCATTCTTCGAGGACTAGTGACATAATTGTTTTCTCGCTTTTAGCTTTAGTTTCAATTTTACTAGATCTAGCTGGGGCATGTCCTAGTATTTTTGTCAGTTTAGAGGCTTATATCAGACGTAGTTAGTTTCAACTTTAGTGTTAGAGTTTGACTTTTCATTTGTATTCAAATTCTCAGTTTCTTATATTCAGGTTTAGCATATAGGTATTCCCCATCATTTCAGATTCTTATATAATTTAGCTTCCACACAGTATTTATTGATTCAGTTTGTTTTAGTATGCTTATGATTATGCCAGCAGGGTTTGCTTGGGGTCACTCATGATCCTAGGTCTCATGTTGCATCCAGGGGGTAGCCTCGGGGTGTGACATTAACTTTCTGAAAAACTGAATGACTGAAATAAACAAAAATAACATAAGTGTTCTTCTCGAAAGCTGAGGACTCACCATTGCTTTTATTGAGATGATCAGAAGTTGTACTAGCCGCAAGCTAGATAATGAGTGTTTTAACCTATATTATAAAACAATAAACGCATAGAGAAATGCGGTTAGTACTTTGAATGTACTGAGTATGTGATACATGTATCATAAATCTAGTAAACTAAACATGACAAATCTGAAATGTTGAACTGAAATGTATCAACTGATGCAATGACCAATTAAATTAACATGCACGTGATGAGTATTAAACTAAAATAACTTAATACAAGGTCATGAAATGTCTGAAAGTTGGACTATGGGAGTTACTAATAACTAACATACTCCATTAAGCTATGGAGATTGTACCCCAGCTGGGAGGGCGATTTATACCTTGCTAGGGTAAGAGACATTGAAAATGTATTCACAAAAATGATGTCCAAAAGGACTAAGGTGTTAATCCCTATATGAGAGTGACCCTTAACATATACGATGATACATAGTTCGAGGACTTAAAGATAAGTATTAAATGTCTCAGTCCTAACTAACAGGTAAGCCTTCTGTAATACCCCAAAAAATTTTTTGATCTAAGACTCGAACCATCCTTCATTATGAGTAGGATTTTATCGAGGTATTTAAAATTTCTTAAGTTTTAAGGTCACTAGATGTATCACCTTGAGTTCCAAAAATAAACTAAATTGGAAATAACAAAATCTGAAATTTCGCAAGTTATGAGTTTTGGGTCAACTACAAACGACCATAACTCTCAGTAAAAGATGAGTTAGGTGTTCCCTGAGATGGAAAATGAAATTTCTTTGAATTATCTTCCCAACGTCACCGAGTTTTCTAAGTTTCGAGTTTGGACGAGTGAGATATGACCTTTTGAAGTTAAGTTATCCAGTTAAGGAAAGTTACCCAAAAATAGTGAGGGGTATTTCGGTCTTTTCCTTACCAAATCAGATTTAATTTATTTCAGTATGGTTCTAAGGGTCTAATCCTATTAGTTTCAATGCTATAATCCTAATATACGCCTAGGGTTTTGGTTGAAAGTTCAAGAAGAGAAAAAATGGAGAGGATCAAGGCGTTTGTCGATGTTCTTGAGTTTTGTTGTGGATTTTCGCCATGGGTTTGATCCCTAAGAGGTATGTAAGTTTCCATAGTGTTGGGTTCATTCACCACATGCTAATCATATTATTTTCAACACAATTTCTTTCTTAAAGTTGAAAGATTAGAGTTCTTGAAAAGTGTTTTTGAAGTTCATTCTAAATCTTGTTTTGTTGGGGTTTTGATGATTTTTGAGAAGAAAGTGAGTGTTTTGAGAGCTGTATTGAGTATATTATAGTGTACTTATATTAAGTAATTGAATCCAAGTGATTGGGGAAGAAACCGTTCGATTTTAGGCGAGTTAGGGTGAGAAAACGAGCAAAGAAATTCGTCGGGTTTTCTGGGCTGGGCCCTAGCTTGTCACGCAAGCCAGTGTGCCCCAAATCATGTTCTGTAGTTTAGGGGCTGGCGCCCCGCATCACTCAATGCATCAGGGTCACCTGCCTCGTCCAGTTTGCAGTCGGTTGCTCCATTTAAGTTTTTTTAAAGTGTATCTTCACTCCCTTTCGATTCTAAACACTCTAAACTACTTCTAAACACCTAGAAATCATTCATAACATGAATCATAACCCTTGAATCCATAATTCAAATTCAAGGTAGAGTTAAGAGGTAAGTCTTGAGAGTTCTTTTGAATATTTTGAGAAAGTCCCTTCAAGTCTTTTTGAGGAGTCTTCTACAACCTTCAATAGCATGTTTCAAGACTCGAGCAGGTGAGTATGAGAGTGAGAAGAAAGTATTCATGAGTATAATTTATCATCACAAGATCCTTCATATCATGAACCATAGCCCTTGAATTCATAATTCACATTCAAGAGAGAGTCAAAAGTAGAGCTCAAGAAAGCCTTTGAGTTCAATTGTGAATCCTTTGAGATCAACTATTGATTGTGAGTTGAGTTTTGAAGAAGTAAGTATGAGAATGGGAAGAGTCGTATACATGAGTTCCATAATGTTCTTTAGACCCTTGAGTCGAGTCGTTCATGCCCATAGTTTTTGCATGAACTCTATAAGTTGAGTATCATTGAGAGGAATAGTATCTTTGAGTTCTAAGTTTTTTAGCATTGAGTTCATAATCCTTTTGAGATTATATTCCTACTTATGGGACTAGTACATGTTACCCATGAAGCCCTTGAGTTGAGTTGTTCATGCCCATAATTCCGCATGAACCCTATAAGTTGAGAAATCTTGAGATGAGAAGTATCTTTGAGTCCTTCAGTTGAGTAGTTCATGCTCATAATTCCGCACGAACCCTCTAAGTCGAGCATTATTGAAATGAGTAGTATCATTAAAGTTCTTGAGTTTCGAGTATTGAGTTCTATATATGGTTATTGAAAACCGTGAATTGAGTCGTTCACGTCCATAATTCGGCATGAACCCTATTTTAAGAAGTCTTTTTTTTACAAATAGAAAATATATAAAGTGACGCTTGAAGTTGTTCCGAATTTTCAAAAAGACACTTAAACTATGCAAATGTCCTATTACCCCCTAGACAATCATAAACTGATATTATTACATTATTTTTTGTCTACCTGGCATGGAAAATGTATATATGCATCCTCTTAAAGAGCGTGAACAAACTGAAAAAATGAATATAATTTTATTTTTACAAGTATTTTGCTATTAAATATATTTTCTTGTTTTCCTTATTATTTTAACTTTTTCTCCTTATCATTTTTTTTCCTTTTCTTTCTTCCTTCTTCTTCAAAAATTCATTGTCATCTTCACTGTAGCTTCTCACTTTCAATGTCACTTTTTACCACAACTCCACCTCCCCTTTTTACTACTATTAGTTTAACTCTCTTCAATTTTAAAATTATATCTAAATATTTTATTACATTTCAAACAATTTGATAAACCCATTAGATTTCAAGATGATTAGTAGGTATTATTTATTTTTTTATCCAAATTTCAATTAAAATTTTCAATTTTTGGAGAATTCTGATTCTTTCAATATTATCATTTTTAGATTTGAAGTTATATGGAAATGAGATAAATTAATTGATGATACCTTTAAATTTTTTATTTTTCTTAGAAAAATAATTAGTTTTGTTATCAATAACTCAACAAAGTCTAGAAAATAATATAATTTTGGAAAGAAAGGAATTTGACCGAAAAAGAACAAGAAAAAAGAAAGAAAATGGAGGGAGGGTAGCTTGAAAGTTGGGGTGGAAGATGAAGTAGAATTTAAAATGAAATTAAATTTGAAGTAATAAAATTAAAATAAGTCAAAAAGTAAGAGAAATAAAGAGAAACTTAAAATGAAAAAATTAATATATTTCAAATTAAATTAACACGTGTCACACAATGATTGGTGTGTGATAACACTTGCCATTTAAAATATGGAATTGATAGAAAAATGATGTAATAATATATGTTTGGAATTGTTTAGGGGGTAATAGGATGCCCGCATAGTTAAGGTGTATTTTTGAAAATTCGGGACAACTTCAGGTGTCACTTTATGTTTTTTCTCTTTTACAAATTATTTTAAAACTTGTTTTAAAAACTTGAGCATTGAGTTGAGTAAAGAGTAAAGAGTGAAGTTCATTTCTTCAAAAGATTATATGGGAACTAATTATTTCCAAGAGTAAAAATGTTTTCACATTTAAACAATAGAGGAAACACCGATTTCCAAAAGAGCTTTTAAGCTAGTTTTTGAGTAATAATCTCAAGCCATATAAAGAGTTATGTTTTTAAACATATGAGCTGAGTATATTTTTGGGAATAGTATTGAGCATCGATATGGGGACGAGTTCAGATAACTCAAATCTCCATAAACCATGTAGCCAACGTGGGTAGAAAGGGTCATACTTTTTAGATGATTCCTTAATGTTTTTTAGCATAGACTAGTAGATCCACTTAGTTGAGAGGTTCTATACTCCGACAAGGTGTAGGACAGTTCTGGCAGCGTGGGAGAGATGTTGTAACATCACATAACTCATAATGATGGTTGTTGGTTTGAGAAACTCCCACAGAGTTATATTGTATTTTTATATACACTGAGTGTTATTGTATTTTTCAATACATTGAGTTGCTATCTATATAGTTTTACAACTTTCCATATATATTGCATCTTTTACTATTGCTTTATCCTTGAGTATCATGAGTTGAGTATTTTGAGTTAGGTACCTTTGAGTTGAGTATCATATCTTTGAGTTGAGTATCTTATTCTTGAGTTGAGTCGAGTAAGTGAGTTTAGAAGAGGTAAGTATGTTTCCTTTTTATTAAGTTCAAGCTTATGTTTATGCTTTAGAATTCCCCTTACATGCTCGTACATTCCACGTACGGAGCCATTTGGCCTACATCATTTCATGATACAGCTACAGGTATTCATAGTCATCAACATGAGCTTCGTTGATACCACATGGAGTTCGAGTTAGCTATGGTAAACCTTCTTGCTTCCGGAGGCTTCCACTTTCACTTTTAGTTATATCAGTTGTTAAGATGTTGTGGGTCTTGTCCCAACTTTCCTATTTGTAATTTAAAGGCTTCATAGATTGACAATAGAGTTTCAAAAGTCTGTTCATTTATTTTGTTAAATGTTTTAAAGACTTAAGTTGCCTATTTTTTAGTGAGTTGAATAATCTATTTTTATTCAAAGTTTTTCATTTGAGTTAAAGCTTTGTAATTGAGATTCATGAATTTTTATTCCATTTTTAGCTTTGTATGCTTGAGTTAGTCTTCCGTTTGTAGTTAGTCAAGATGAGGGTTCGCTTGGGGACCAAAAATGGTTCTCGAGTGCCGGCAACATCCAGGGTGTAGGCTCAGTCGTGACACCTTCATTCTTATGTACACCCGATGCTAAGTAATACTCCCAACTGAATTTATAATGATAACCTAGATATCTAAATAATACTAATAAACTGAGGCATAAATGATAGATATTTTATCTAAAAGCATCTTTAAACACGTGGAACTGAAAGACTGAATGTAAAACTACTCATCATGATTTTTATACTTTGAATGGAACATACAATTTAATTATCACAAATATAAATTACATGAATTGATCCTATTTTGAGGGATCATGAAAATAACAATATAATTATACTGAATTATAGGTAAAAATATATAATCAAAGTTTATCCATGAAGAAGAACTTAAATGTGATAAAAAAATATATTTTTCATAAGTACCCTAAATTTTGTAGAAATCATTAACTGAAGAAAGAAGTTTACTTTAGGACTCAATGGGGGTAAAGAATACCCATTTATGAAATTTCACATACCTGGAATGAGCACAGTTGATGGAATTTCTGAACTGAAGTTCGATGGTAAAGAACCCTAATTTCTTAATTAAAAGAACTTAGCATGTACTAAATTTTATTGTCTGAGAGTTGGGCATGAAGGGGAGGTATTAGGCTATAAGATAGACTTAGAAAATTTAATTAATGGTAAAATGGCAATAAGACCCCTCTTGGAATATAAGAAGACCAAGAAAATCAGTAAAAATGACCTCTTTAATGAATTCTGTCAGCCAATTCGGTGATTTAGAGGTCCCATCGCCAAAATATTCTGTGTATCGCTAAAAGGGACTTTAGATTGCTAAAATTAATAGACTCTAAAGGTTTTTGGGCCACTTTAGAAATACGCCAAATTATTCGGGGATTTATCAAGTTGACATATGTCATCGCCAAATTTTTCAGTCCAGACGCATTCCTATAAAACAACCTAACTTTCTACTCCAAAATTCGATTAACAAACAATTGGTGGTGTTGGAAAAAAGACTCATAGACCTGCAATTTGATAAGTTGTGGGCCACCTAAATCTTCATATTCATATAGATATAGTTGTTTGAAGTTGACGCTTGTATGATCTTATGAAAAAACTTCATTGGTAGGAAAGCTCTGAACTTGACTTAGTGCTATCAGTCTCTTATGACCCTAAACCACATCCGATATACTTACTACACTTGGTTAATGACCTGAATACACATGAACAAGTAGAACAAGACAAGATTTCAAGTTGATACACTTTTGAGAACGGTTCAAATATGTAGTGTAGAATTTGCGAGGTGTTACAATATCTTGACCTTAGGAATATTCATCCTCGATTGAAGACTGAATAAGTTAAAATGAGGAAGAAAAGAGTTGCAATCCCAAAAAGAACAGCTAAACACTTAAAATTGGTAGAATGTTAAAACTGGTGGAGTGAATGACATTGGACTGAGACACATAGACTATTCTGATTTGATAAACATGCATGCATACTAAGACATGAGAGAAGCAAAAGGGCATGAATTTGATTACGATGCTTTGGAGGAACTATAACCTCAAGAGGAAAATGAAATAGGAGGAAAGACGTGGGGGTACTTGACCACCATATCTGCTTATGATTCCCAAGAAGCTTCCTCAACTAGTTTATTCCTCCAAAGAACTTTCTATCGAAATGACTTTCTTGTTTCTCAACGTATGAACCAAACAATCAAGAATCTTGAATGAGACCTCTTTGTAAGAGAGACTATCCTTCACATCAACACTTTATAAAGTCCCCACTGAAGTTGGATCACCAATATATTTCTTTAATAAGGATACATGAAACATTGGATGCACTGATGCTTACTCCGCAGGTAAATCCAACTCATAGACCACTTCACCAAAATGCCTCAAGATCCTACATGGACCAACATAATGGGGGCTACGTTATCCTTTCATACCAAACCTCATAACCCCTTTCATGGTTGAAATATTTAAATATACCTAATCATCAATATCAAACTCAAGCTCTCTTCTCCTTACATCTACATCTGACTTTTGTCTACTTTGAGTTGTTCTCAACCTATATGTAATAAGATGAACTTTCTCCATAGCCTCATGAACTGAATCAAGCCCTATCAAGGTCACTTCACCATTCTCAAACTACCCTATAGGAGACCTACACTTCTTACCATAAAATGCCTTAAACTGAGTTATTTATAGACTAGAGTGGTAACTATTGTCATAAGCAAATTCAATAAGAAGCAAGTGATCATCTCAATTACCTTTAAAGTCAATCACGCAAGCTCTTAACATGTCCTCCAAGGTTTAAATAGTCTATTCAGTCTAACCATCTATTTACTGGTTAAAATTTATAAGCGTAACCTGAGTACCAATACCTTTCTAAAATGATTTCCAAAGTTGAGATGAAAACTGAGTATTTCTATATAATTGTATGGATAAGGGAACTCCATGTAATTTTACTAACTTTCCGATGTGAAGCCTAGCATAGTCCTCAGCTGAATAAGATGTCTTAATTGGTTTTAGATGCAGTCATGCAATCTACAACCACCCCTATGGAATTATGTTGTCGACGTGTACGAGGAGAAAATCTGATAAAATCCATGTTTAAATCATCCCATTTTCATATAGAAATGCTGATATCCTTAGTCATACCTCATGGTCTTTGGTGTTCAACCTTAACTTGTTGCAAGTTTGGACATTTAGCCATAAATTTCGTGATATGATTCTTCATTCCGTTCCACCAATAAACTTCTCCTAGGTCATGGTACATCTTAGTGGATCCTAGGTGAATTAGTTATCAAGAAATGTAAGCTTCTCATAGAATTTGTTGCCTCAAATTATCAATATATGGAACACACAAACGATTTTGGTAACAAAGTACACCTTCTCCCCCACCCCCTTAGAGAAAGCCTCTACAATATTCTTAAGGTCTTCTTCCTTCAATTCAACCAAGGTTGGTATTATCATTCTGCTTTGCCTTTACATATATCACAAGAGATGATTCTGAACTATTTTGAACAAATTTCACTATCTTCTAAATCCACAAGATGAACTCCCAAAGGAGAAAGTTTGTGAACATCATGACCTAACTTTTTCTTCTCCTCCTTAATGTGATTAACATTGTTCATAAACAACTTGATGAGAGCATATGCCACTATATTGGGATTATCGAGCTGATAGAGGACACTCATGTCATAGGTTTTAAAAAACTCAAGTCATCTCCTTTGATGAAGATTTAAGTCCTTATATGTCACGACCCAAAGTACACCCTTGACGTGGCATGGCGTATAAGACCCCGAGAGTCCCTACACAAGCCACTTAGCATACATCTTACTAGATAATAAAAATAAAGAGTTGAAAAGAGTTGGTCTTATAGCATAAAGAGTTTTAGAAAAGCAGAAGTCTAACATAAGTCTCAATAGCCATCTAATACATCATAAGGAAAGTTATTGGGACGCAACTCATACATCACTTACATAGTCTAAATATGGAAATGCCATAAAGAAATAAAAGCATCTCGGTCCTCAGATCATGATAACTCTCCAAATCTTCAAGATCAATAAAACCAACTAGCCACGAGTATGGAAGGTTCAGCGTTGATGTAAGGCAAAAAATATATATTTTAATCATTATTTGTCTCACATTTAGTATTTTTATTTATCCTTTTTGAGAATGAATTTTATGGATTATGCTAAATAGTGTATTTTATTTGTAAGAGTAAATTAGTGTAAAGTTGAAGAAGTTTGGAGCTAAAATGAATTAAAGATGGAAGGTTAAAGAAGGAAATCAAGCAGACAACTTAATGAATTAAACTTTATAAAATAATATATATGTTGGTCTAAGTAAAATTGGAATTGGAATTGGAAATTTTCATGTGGCATCATATGAAGAAGGACCCTTATTTGTGAGGCGGTTGGCCAGTGCACTTCCACGCGGAAACCAATTCCTATTTGTTTTGATTTTCCAATTTGTTTTGGACTCAATTATTTTACTTAGAGTTTTCTATATCTATAAATAGTCCATAGAAATAATTATTTTGAGGAAATCAATCATAGAGCATCAAGTATAAAGTTGTCAATACTTTTTAGGGTTCTTTTCTTCTTATTATTTTCTTAGACATTAGTAACTAAAAGCCCTTGTTATGGGGGTGTGGCTATGAGTAATTGTTGAACATCGATTGTTTTGAATTAATACTGGTTATCGATTAAATTACTTTTGTATTCTTGTTTTATTATTTCATGCTTGATCACCATAGAGATAAATATATTGTCTACTCTTAAACTCGGGAGACACTAAGGTAGATAAACCAAAGGATACAAAAAGCTTGATATTCCATAAAATTGAGTTGATTTGTGTTTAGGAGTGACACCCGGATGAACACCTAGCTTGGTTACAAAATATGATGAATTATAAATGATCGCTAATTATGACTGCCTATCCCCGCTCAACTATGTAGTTAGACAACTAATTGAAGTAGGTGATTAGAGGTCGGGAGATCATGATCATAAAATCAATCCTATAAATCAGTAATTGATAACCGTAGTTAATTCATGCATGAGATGTCATACATGAAACCTATACATGCTGCAGCCCTGGAATTTTCCAACCATTGTAAGTAATCTTATTATTTAATTCTTGCACTCTTTTCTTTAAAAATAAAATTCAAACACTTTTAGCACTCTTAAATAAATAATTAGACTAGTATAATTTAGTAAAAATGGTTAATCGACAAGTCCTTTAGGTTCGATAATCCGGTTCTTTTAAGAGCTACTATATTACTTGCGCTACCACATACACTTGCGTGTGTAATTGGGAGCAACAAGGGTCAGACTCTACATTAGTGAAATAATGTAGGCACAAATATGCGTTAGTACATGGAATGTTCTAACTATGGGAAAATATGCATAAACTAGACATCGTAGCATAGACAGTTTAAAACATGTAGACATAATCATTCTTTGAAGAATTAAAGGCTTAAGGAAGAAAAACATGAAAACCATAAGATATACTCAATGCAATTGAAATAGGGGATATAAGAAAAACTTGAAGAAATCATAATCATTTTGTTGGATATTAGATTTAACTGGCAGTAAGACCATGAGAGTTATGTCATGGAATATGGTATATCCCTCATATCGAAAGAAAGAGAATCTACTTGCCAAGGTAGACTCCGTACAAATTAACATTTGCTAAAGTAGATCCACTAGCTAGGGCATTTAAGACAATCCTACGGGGTCACGTAGTTAGGGACTAGATTTTGTTATTATAGACTACCCTATTTGAGCATCCACCTCAAAGCCCTCTATGTGCTAAGTATATTCCAACGGAATAGATAAAATTCAAATATGAAGTTACAATAGGAAAGACAATGATTAATACAAATTCACGTCTTTCAAGATCAAAACATAGAATATCTCCTTAAACATAATTCAACATCAATGAGAAAACATTTCACCAATGTGAATCCATATGTGAGAAATACCTTTCACAATCATGATCATCATAACATGTGAGAAAATTTTCACAATAGCATTAATACTTTCCTTTCAAATCATCGTCAATTCATTTACAAGAACTTCATGACACATCTTCATAAATTCATAATTCATAGGTTCATGAGTTCATCATATGTTCATAGTTGAAAATCATAATTTAGGCATAGGTCAACATAATTTAAACTAAATATCATGTATTAACATTGAATCATGCATTATAAGACTTAGTCAACAATAATAAACTATAATTGAGTGAAACCATAAAAATTGAATTGAAACCCTAACTTGATAAATTGAAATTGAGTTGAGAAATTTGGAAACCTTGGGACCCATGGAAGAATGGATTTCATGAGTTAATACCCACATACCTTGCTACCAAAAGCCCAATATCATTGGTGAATTGATTCCCTTGAATTAACTCTAACTCTTCTTCTTCCTTATGTTGAGAGAATTTGGAGAGGATGAATTTGGTCAAGTTGAGGAAATTTAGGAGAATGAATTGAAATGGGTAGTTTTAGGTCCTTAAAACCTTATATAGTGCTTAGGGTAGAAGACAACATGACATGGTTTAGATTTAAAACAACTAGGAAAAAGACCTAGAAGCTCTTGACAATAACTGTCAAATTATTCCTACGGTTTGGACCTATGGTCCTTAGGTCCTTCTATGGGCTGTCTTGGTCAACCGTAGGAATGATCAGAGACCCTTAATGTCACAATCCGAGCCTACACCTTGGACATGGCCGACACTTGAGAACCATTGTTGGTCCCCAAGCAAACCCTCATCCTGGCTGACTACAAGCGGAAGACTAACTCAAGCATACAAAACTTAAAAACAGAATAAAAATTCATGAAACTCAAATACAAAACTTTAACTCAAATGAAAAACTATAAATAAAAATAAATTATTTAACTCGCCATAAAATAGGCAACTTAAGTCTTTAAAACATTTAACAAAATAAATGAAAAGACTTCTGAAACTCTACTGTCTATCTATGAAGCCTCTAACTGACAAAGATGGAAGTCGGGACACGACCCACAAAATCCTAACAACTGATATAACTGAAAGTAAAAGTGGAATTCTCCGGAAGCAAGGAGGCTCACCATAGCTAACTCAAACTCCGTGGGGTATCAATGAAGCTCCTATTGATGACCCTGAATACATGTATCTGCATCATAAAATGATGCAGGCCAAATAGCTCAGTATGTGGAATATACGAGCATGTAAGGGGAATTCTAAAGTATAAACATAAGTTTGAACTTAATAAAAAGGAAACATACTTACCTCTTCTCAACTCAAGAATAAGTTACTTAACTCAACTCAAAGGATAAGATATTCAACTCAGTGAAATAAGGCTCAACTTAACAATAAGGTACTCGACTCAATGAAACACAATTCAACTAAAGATACTCAAGAATAAACAACAATAAAATATGCAATATATGAAAATCTTTTAAAATAGTAGATAGAAACCAATGTATTGAAGAATACAATAACAACTCAATTTGTATATAATAAAGTAATATAATTCTGTGGGAGTTTCTCTAACTGGCAACCATCACTATGAGTTATGTGATAATACAACATCTCGCTCACGTGCCAAAACTGTCCTATACTTTGCCAGGGCATAAGACCTCTTAACTAAGTGGATCCACTAGTCTATGCTAAAAAGCACTAAGAAATCATCTAAAAAGTATGACCCTTTCTACCCATGTTGGCTACATGGTTTATGGAGACTTGAGTTATCTGAACTCGTCCTCATATCGGTGCTCAATACTACTCCCAAAATATACTCAGATCATATGTTTAAAAACATAAATCTTTTTGTGGTCTTTGATTTTTACTCAAAAATCTTTCTCTTAAAAGAGATGATACTCAAACTGCTCAAAACTCTTTTGGAAATCTCAGTTTCCTCCTCTTTTAAATGTGAAAACATTTACTCTTGTGAATACTTAGTTCCCATATATCATTTTAAAGAAAATGAATTCAACTATACTCTTTCTCAACTCAAGTGCTTAAGTCTTAAAACAAGTTTAGAAAAATTTGTAAAAGACTTCTCAAAATAAGGTTCATGCCGAATTATGGACGTGAATGACTCAATTCAAGATTTTCAATAACCATATATAGAACTCAATACTCAGAACTCAAGAACTTTAATGGCAATACTCATTTCAAGAATACTCAACTCAGAGGGTTCATGCGGAATTATGGGCATGAACTACTCAACTCAAGGACTCAAAGATACTTCTCATCTCCAGACTGCTCAACTTATAGGGTTCATGCGGAATTATAAGCATGAAATACTCAACTCAAGGACTTAATGGGTAATGTGTAATAGTCCCATGATTAAAAATGTAATCTAAAAAGGGTTAGGAACTCAATACTCAAGACTTAGAACGTGAAGATATTACTCCTTTCAATGATACTCAATTTATGGAGTTCATGTAGAATTTATGGGCATGAACAACTCGACTCGAGGATCTAAATAACAATATGGAACTCATGTATACAACTCTTCTCATTCTCATATTTACTTCCTCAAAACGTAGTTCAAATCAATAGTTGATCTCAAAGGATTCACAATTGGACTCAAAGACTTTCTTGAACTCTACTCTTAACTCTCTCTTTAATGTGAATTATGAATTCAAGAGTTATGGTTCATAATATGAAAGATCTCGTGATGATAAAGTACACTCATGAATACATTCTCCTCACTCTCATGCTCACTTGCTCGAGTCTTGAAGTAAATTATTAGAAATTGTAGAAGATTCTTCAAAAAGACTCAAAGGGACTTTCTAAAAATTGTTCGAAAGGAATCTCAACTCTACCTTGAATTTCATTTTATGAATTCAAGGTTGTGATTTGTGATAGGAAAGATCTCGTGATATTTAAGAGTGTTTTTAGATAGTTAAATATGAGAAACGATCAAGTAATCACTGTCTGGAAGCAAGTCCACTAAGCAGAGATACATTTTAATATTTGGTCGTGAAATAACTTTTGAGACAGAGGGGTCCGTGACCTCTCCGTGATGCGAAGAAAAATTCTGTGAAATGGGGAGGCAGGGTTGCCAGATTCGCTCGACTTTTTCCTTCTTCGTTTTCTAACCCCAATTCACCTAAATTCTATTTCTTTTTCTCAATTTCTCTTTAGATTCAGATACCCCGTATATGAACACAAAAATCTAATCAAACACAACTCTAAAATCGACACGATTCCATAAAGAACTCAATAATCCCATCAAATCTCAAGAACTAAAGCCAATTTCAAGAACATAATTCAAGAACGTCATACTTTCAACTTTCTAGAACGAATTTCGCTGAAACAAACATGATTGGTGCGTGGGTGAATAAATCCAATGCTATGAAAGTCTCACATACCTAGTAGGATTTAATCATTGGTGAAATCCACAACCAAAACCGCAAGAACTTGACGAATCTTAACTTTTCTTCTCCTTTCTCCTCTTGAGTTCTTTCTCCAAAAACCCTAGCATGATTTCGTAAATGTGTAAACTGAAATAACTCAGCTTACACCCCAATTAATTTACTAAAAATGGATTTAATTAATTGGGTATTGAACAAACCAAAAATACCCCTCTAAAATCCGGGTAACTTTCCTTATTTAGACAACTCGACTTCAAATGGGCATATCTCCCCCATACAAACTCGAAAACTAGCAAACTCGGTGGCGTGGAAAAGATAATTACAAGAACTTCCATTTGATATCTTATGAGCCACCTAACTCATGCTGTACTGAAGGTTATGATCGTTTGAAGTTGACCCAAAAATTAAAGGAACTTAGGAATGACTTGAATGAACTTTCTTTAGTTCTTCTTGGAACTCAAGGTGCTACATCTAGTGACCTTAACACTTAAGAAAATTTTAAACTCCTTGGTAAAAACTTACTCACTATGAAGGATGGTTCAAGTCTAAGCTCAAAATTTTCTGGGGTGTTACACTTAATTTGGCCAACTTTTGACGGACACAACCTTTGGTTCTTAGGTCCATTTACGGACCATAGATTTTAATCATAGAACCCAACTTTGATCCTAAAAATTTCACTAGATTTGGGATTCACTTACGAGATGTATCTACGACCCGTATATAAAATAATTGACCACCCTGGTGAAATATACAATGGGTATTGAGACTTGTTCTGAAAAATGTATTTTCCCCCTTCCTGCGATTTTCATCTATGGTCCGTAAAAGTTTCTACGGTCCATAGATGAGACCCGTAAAACTAGACTTCAGTCTAAAATTTTCTTTTCTTCCTTTTCCAAATTACAAAGTGTTATGATATCTACCTCTTGGGAACATTCACCCTCGAACGGTAATCAAGGCAACACAAGGAGAGTAGGGGAAGATATCTAATGATCCAACAAGAATACAACATCATCAAAAACATATAAACAAGGAGGAACATAAACTCCAAGCTAAATCTTATTTGAAACATCATTTCATAAGGCATGTATGAAAATTACACTCAAATGCACATAATTAAGAAGAAATCCATCAAGTTAACTCATTTTCTCAAAAATAAAGTTTTTCATTAGTATGCATACATGAGGAAACATGAGAACAACTAAGACACTTGAAACCAAAAAGGATGAACCATGAGGAGCTAAATACCTCTAGCCATAATAAGATTAAAGGGAGAGGATGGGATTAACGGGACATCATATCGACCTTGGCCTCCCAAGTAGCACCCTCAACTCTTTGACTCCTCCATAAGACCTTTACGGATTAAACTTCCTTATTCCTTAATTTCTTAACTTGCCCGTCCAAAAATCGCAACCAGAACTTTTTCACAAGAAAGACTCTCCTTTATACCAAGACACTTTAATGGTACAGTAGATGTCGGATCACCAACACATTACTTCAACAAAGAGACATGGAAAATCGAATGTATCGATGCTAAGTCATTAGGAAAATCAAGTTCATCAACAACTTTACCAATATGCCTCAAAATCTGATATGTACCCACATATCGGGGACTAAGATTTCCTTTCTCTACAAACCTCATTACACCCTTCATAGGTGAAATCTTCAAGTAGACCCAATCATCTACATCAAATTCAAGATCTCTCCTTCTGACATAGGCATATGACTCTTATCGACTTTGAACCATTTTTATCCTTTCTCTAATAATATGAAACTTCTCCATTGACTCATGCACCAATAAGGTACTTATCAAAGCAACCTCACCTATTTCAAACCACCTTATGGGAGATCTACACTTCTTACCATAAAGAACCTCAAATGGAGCCATACTAATGCTTGAATGATAATTATTATTATAGGAAAACACAATCAAAGGAAAATGATCATCTCAATTTTCCTTGAAGTCAATCACACAAACTCTTAACATATCTTCTAAAGTTTGGATAGTATTCTCCGCTTGCCCATCGGTTTGAGGAGGAAAGGCCACAATAAGCTTAACATGAGTACCCAGACCCTTTAGGAAAGATTTCTAAAATTGTGAAGTAAATTGGGTACCACGATCAGAGATAATGGATAGAGACACTCCATGCAACCTAACCATCTCCTTTAGATACAACTTAGCATAGTCCTTTGGCGAATGAGAAACCTTGATGGAAATAAAATGTGCTGACTTCGTCATGCGATCTACAATAACCCAAATCAAGTCATATTTCCACCGGGTGTGGGGTAAACCAATAATGAAGTCTATATTCAAATCTTCCCTATAAAATGTAGGAATACTAATATCTTGGTACAAACCTCCCGGCTTTTGATGCTCAACTTTCACTTGTTACAATTAGGAAACTTAGCCACAAATTCCGCAATATCCTTTTTCATCATATTCCACCAATATACCTCCTGCAAGTCACAGTACATCTTGGTGGCTTTCGGGTGAATGGAATATCAAGAACTATGGGCTTCTAATAAGATTTTCTCTTTGAAGTCATGAACATTGAGAACACACAATCGACCTTTATATCGAAGCACACCATCTTCCCCTTGGGAGAAATCTTCAACGGAGTTCTTAAGAATCATTTCCTTCAATTCAACCAAAATCAGATCAAGACTTTGTTTGGCTTTCCCATATGACACAAAGGACCATTCTGAACCATTATGAACAATAACACAACCTTCATTAGAATCAAATATCTGAACACCCAATTGGGCCAATTTATGAACATCTCGAACCAACACATTTTTATCTTCCTCCACATGAGCAACACTACCCATTGATAGTCGACTAAGAGCATCTGCCACCATATTCGCCTTATCAGGGTGATTGAGAACACTCATATCATATTCTTTTAACAACTCAAGCAACCTTAGTTGGAAAATATTCAGATCTTTTTTCTTGAACACATATTGCAAATTCTTGTGGTCTGTAAAAACATCAACGTGAACACCATATAAGTAATGCCTCAAAATCTTTAAGGCAAACAAAGCTACCACTAGTTCCAAATCGTGGGTAGGATAGTTCTTTTCATGAATTTTGAGTTACCGTGAAGCATACATAATAGCTTTTCCATTTTGCATAAGAACAAACCCTAATCCAACTCTTGAAGCATCATAATAAACCATAAACCCATCGGACCCTTCTAGTAAAGTCAACACCCGAGCGGAGGTAAGTCTTTCTTTCAATTCTTGGAAACTCTTCTCACACGTTTCCGACCATACAAACTTGACTTTCTTTTGATTCAATATCGTTAGTGGAGAGAAAATCAAAGAAAACCCTTCCACAAGCCTTCTATGATAACAAGCCAAACCCTAGAAACTCTGAATATCCGAAGGGGACGTAGGTCTAGGCCTACTCTTAACAGCATCCGTATTCTTAGGAACTACCTCAATACCCTTACCATAAAAAATGTGACAAATAAAAGCCACAGATCTCAACCAAAACCCACATTTACTAAACTTTGCAAATAGTTGTTGGTCCTTGAAGAGTTGCAACACAATCCTCGAACGATCGGCTTGATTATTCTCACTCCTTGAGTAAATCAAGATGTCATCGATAAATACAATCACAAACATGTTAAGGTATTATCTAAACACTCTATTCATTAAGTCCATAAATGTGACCAGAGAATTAGTCAAACCAAACGACTTTACCAAGAAACTCATAATGACCATACCAACCTCGAAAGGTTGTCTTTGGAATGTCATCTTTCTTCACCCTCAATTGATGATAACTCAACCAGAGGGCAATCTTAGAGAAGTAGCTCACTTCTTGGAGTTGATCAAACAGATCATCTATCCTTGGAAAAGGATGCTTATTCTTAATGGTAACCTTGTTCAATTTCCAGTAGTCAATAAATATGCGAAGTGAACCATCTTTCTTATGAACAAACAAAACTGGAGCAACCCATGGAGAGATACTCGATCGGATGAAACTCTTATCCAACAAATCCTTTAGTTGCCTTTTCAATTCCTTGAGTTCTGCAGAAGTCATACAGTAAGGAAGAATTGAGATAGGTTACGTGTTGGGGAGAGGGTATATCAAAGTCTATTTCCCTTTCGGGAGGAACACCGATAGATCATCAGGAAACACTTCTGGAAACTCATTAACAACATGGACTAACTCAAGAGTAGGGGTGTCGGAATCCATATCCCTAACCCGAACAATATGATATATGCAACCCTTAGAAATCATCTTTCTATCTTTAAGACAAGAAACAAACTAACCCTTAGGCATAAAACTTCCCCCCTTCCATTCTAAGACGGGTTCATTAGTAAATTGAAACTTGACCACTCGGTTTCTCCAATCAACAGAAGCATAATAAGAATAGAGCCAATTCATACCAAGAATAATATCAAAATCTAACATATCAAGTTATACAAGATCAACATGAGTGACTCTATGGGATAAGGAGATGAGGCAATTTTTATACTCTCTTAGCCATAATATAGATTCGGCAATAGAGGTAGAGATAAAAAAATTATCTATCAACTCAGACGGAAGAACATCAAACCTCATAGCCACATATGACATCACAAAAGACAAGGTAACAGCGAGATCAAGCAAAGTATAAACATAAAAGTGTCAGACTTTCAATCAAGAGGACCCGCATCAACTGCCCTCTCTTTCTTTCATTGATTGAACCAAACTTAAGCAACACCCTTAAGTTGATAAGCGGTCAATTCTTCTTTTTCCACCAATGTCTCTCCCATAATCATCAACACCTTGTATACCTCATTAATGAAATCTTAAGGATCTTCCTCAACCTTGGAACTATGAAACTTCAGGGGATTGATTCTAGTGAAGTCCCTTACTCTAGTTGACGTTGTACCCATATTTGGGTTCACGGGGACCACAACCTCCCTATTGTCTTGGACCATCATAGCTTAGGCCAACACTACAAAAACAGCTCAAAACTATACACTAGTTACTTTCTTGACCAAAGGGTCGGTCGAAACTTGTAGAGCTTCTTGAGGAGCTTCTCATTCAAGTTACTCCTAACGTATGCTCTTCGAGGGGACATATCCTGAAAACATCGAATAAGGTTTAATATAGAGACATATAGAGTTAAAATCTACCATACGACTTTAGAGTGATGAAAGAAGTGTAATTTCCTAAACGTTTTATAACTTTCTATTCATAAATGTTGCACGCTTCTCCCTCATGAACAATACTCTACTTGACTTGGCTTATGAGACATCCTAGGACCTTTCTAAATCTGGATCTGAAACCAAGTTAGTCACGACCTAAAGTACACCCTATACATGACATAGAGTATAAGACCCCGAAAGGCCCTACACATGCCACTATAATACAAGATAATAAAAATAAAGGGTTCAAAAGAGATAGTCTTATAACCTAAAGAGTTTGACAAAAACAGAAGAATAACAGAAGTCTCAATAGTTATCTAATACATCATAAGGAAAGTGATTGAGACGTAACCCATACATCACATACATGGTTTGAAAACAAAAATGATATAAAGCAATAAAAGAATCTCGGTCATCAGAACATCAGGACTCACCAAATCTTCAAGATCAATGAAACCAACTACCCACGAGTATAGGAGGTAGGAGCGTTGGACCCTACATTAGTGAAACAATGTAGGCATAAGTATGCGTTAGTACATAAAATGTATTAAGTATGAGGCAATATGCATAAAAAAGACATGATAGCATGAACGGTTTAAAGCATGTATACATGATCATTCTTTGAAGAATTAAGGCTTAAGGAAGCAAACCATGAAAATCATAAGATATAGTCAATGTATTTGAAATAGGGGAGATAAGAAAATCTTGAAGAAATCATAATCATTTTGTTGGATATTAGATTTAACCGACAATAAGACCATGAGAGCTATGTCATAGAATCTAGTATATCGCTCATACCGAAAGAAGAAGAATCTACTTGCTGAGTTAGACTCCGTACATATCATCATTTGCTAAAGTAGATACACTAGCTATGTCATTTAAGACAATCCTATGGAGGCACATAGTTAGGGACTAGAGGTTGCTACTAGCTAGAGACTACCCTATTTGAGACTTTACCTCAAAGCCCTTTCGACGCTAAGTCTAAATCCCAATGGAATAATAAAAGTCAAATATCAAGTTAACATAGGAAAGAAAATGATCAATACCAATCCACGACTTTCAAAATCAAAATATAGAATAGCTCCCTTAAACATAATTGAACTTAGATGAGAAAACCTTTCACAAATGTGAATCCATATGTGAGAAATACCTTTCACAATCATTATCATCATAACATGTGAGAAAACCTTTTACAATAGAATTAATACTTTCCTTTCAAAGCATCATCAATTCATATACAATAAATTCATGAAAACATGTATATCTTCATAATTCATACTTCATAGGTTCATGAGTTCATCATAGGTTCATAGTTGAAAATCATAATTTAGGCATGGGTCAACATAATATCAGCATAATATAATTTATTAACATTGGATCATGCATTAAAAGACTCAATCAACAATAATAAATCATAATTGAGTGAAGCCCATAAATATCGAATTGAAACCCTAACTTGAACAACTGAAATTGAATTAAGAAACTTGGAAACCTTAAGGACCCATGGAAAATTGGATTTCATGGGTGAGTACCCATATACCTTGATACCAAAAGCACAATATGGATGGTGACCTGATGCCCTTGAATAAACCCTAGCTCTTCTTATTCTTTCTTAGGTTAAGAGAATTTAGGGAGGATGAATTTGGTCAAGTTTAGGGAATTTAGGAGAATGATTTGAATGGGTAGTTTTAGGTCCTAAAAACTTATATAGGGCTTAGGGTAGAAGATGAAACAATATGGTTTTGATTTAAAATGTTTAGGGAAATGACCCAAAATCCATTGAAAACAATTGCCGAACATTCCTACAGTTCGTAGGTCCTTCTACGAAACGTCCTGGTCAACTGTAGGAATGATCAGAGACCCTTAATTTGGCCAACTTTTGACGGACACATTTTGCGGTTTGTAGGTTCATTTACGGACCATAGATTCCAACTGTAGAACCTAACTTTGACTCTCAAAATTTCACTATGTTTGGGATTCACCTACGAGACCTATCCATGACTCGTACATAGAATGACGAACTGTCCTGGTGAACCATACAAAGGGTACTAGAACTTGTTTTCAAAAAAAATATTTTCTTTCTACGGTTACCATCTACGGCCCATAGAAGCCTCTATGGTCCTAACATGGAAAACCAAACATCATTCCAAAAAGTTCTTTTCTTCCTTTGTCAAATTTCGAGGTGTTACATTATAATTGAACACATAATGAAGGCTCTTATGGTATGTAAACACGTCCATATGAACACCAAAAGATAAGGCCTTCAAATCTTCAAGGCAAATACTAATGCTACTACCTCACTACTCAGAAGTTTTCTGGTTCAAATTCCTTCCCCATTGGCTTTTCCATAACGACGAGAACAGGTCGTTGTAAGATCATGACTCGAGTAATTATACTCATGAACCTTGAGTTGTATGGAAGCATAAGATATCGCCCATCTATGCTACATTACCACACAACCAAGGCCAATGCTGCAAGCATCACAATAAACCACAAATCCATATGAATCCTTTGGTAAATCTGTTAGACATATCGTATCACATTTTTTGAAACTCCAGGTTGAGGAGTTATTACTCGAAATGTAATCAATATATCAGTATCCTTAGTTTGATACTCATGAATACAATAAATCAATTTATACTCTTTAATACTAACTTTGAATCCAACACTCGCTCTAATCACATTAAAGGTGTGTGCCAAGTTAATACTCAATAAACAAAACAAAAAAGGCTTAAAACTACCCTTAAACTATCCGAAACAGCTTAAATATACCCTTAAACTATATTTCGGCTCAAAAATATCCTTCCCGTTAAATTATTGGTACCCTTCTAGTTAACAGAAGTATACATGCGTATGTTAAATGCCACATGGATGTCACATAGACTCCACATTGCACACCAAACATACCCCACCTCCACATAGAAGAATTAAATCCCTCATTTCACTCTTATTATCCCTCATTTCATCCTTTCCTTAAGAATCAATTTCACATCTTCTCCCTCATTTCATCACTTTCTCCATCAAAAGACCTAAGAACTCCATTAACCATATAGATTTCAAAACAATGTCAGAATCCTCTATCAAGAAGATAGAGGATTCTGACATTGTTTCGAAATCTATGTGGTGAATGAAGTTATTAGATCTTTTGATGGAGAAAGTGATGAAAAGAGGGAGAAGATGTGAAATTGATTCTTAAGGAAATGATGAAATTATCATGGCCCGAGCCTACACTCTGGGCGGAACTGGCACTCGAGAACCATTGTTGGCCACAAGCAACCCTTGTCCTGGCTTAACTCTTAGCAGAAGACTTATTCAACATAACTGTACTTTAAAAAGTAAATTAAAAGCTCAATGATAACTGAGAATGTATTATAAATAAACATTCACTGGCCAAAGTGGCAACTAAAGTCTCAAACATAACTGAAATGGAAATACTCGAGAACTAGCATCATCTAATTGTGTATGAAGCCTCTAATAACTGATATAGATGTCGGGACAAGACCCACGACATCCAAATGAACTAAAATGATAAAGTAATGAAAAAGGGGATCCTTCGAAATCAAGGAGGCTCACCAACAACTCTGAAGCTCGGCTGGATCAACGATGCGTTGGGTGCTGATCCTGGTTACCTAAACTTGCATCATAAAAAGATGTAGGTCAACTGGCATCAGTACATTAAATGTACGAGCATGTGAGGGGAATTCTAAAACAAAACATACGCTTGAAAAGGGAACTGAAAGAACAAACCTGGTCTCAACTCAACTGAACTCATTTCAATATAAAGCAGTATAAATAAGCGCATTATAAAGAAAAGCTTTAAAACATGGATATCAACTCTGTGTATTTAAAAATACAATAGTAACTCTGTATATATACAAAGATACAATATAAACTCTGGATGTATATAAAAATTCAAGTAACTCTATGTATATAATAATACGAAATACTTCTGTGGGAGTTTCTCTAACCAACAACCATCACTTAAGAGCTATTGTGATGATACAACGTTTTGACTCACGCTGACAGGGCCATCCTATACCTTGCCGAGGACATAAAACCTGACTACTAAGTGGATCCACTAGTCTATGCTAAAAAGCACTAAGGAATCATATAAAAAGTATGACCCTTTTCTATCCATGGTGGCTACATGGTTTATGGGGGCTGGGAGTTGTCTAAACTCTCCCATATATCGATGCTCAATACTACTCCCAAAATATACTAATTCATATGTTTAAAAATATAACTCTGTGGTTTGAGATAATTACTCAAAAAATAGCCTGAAGGCTCTCTTGGAAATTAGTGTTTCCTCTCTTGCTTAATTGTAAAAGCATTTACTCTTTATTGAAAACTAGCTCAAAGGCTCTTTTGGAAATCTGAGTTTCCTTTCTTATTTAAATGTGAAAACATTTTACTCTTTGGGAATACACAGTCCTGATATACTCTTTTTGAAGAAATGAACTTAAATCTTTACTCTTTACTCAACTCAAAGCTCAGGTCTTAAAACAAAGTTAAAATATTTGTAAAAGACTTTTGCAAGACTCTATGAATTTATCTTGACTTGACTCTTAACTTTTCTTGAATTGAATTATGGATTCAAGGATTGTGATTTGTGATAGAAAGATCTCATGATGTTTAGGAGTGATTTTAGATAATTAAACATGAGAAACGATCAATAAATGATTGTCTGGAAGCAAGTCCACAACGCGGAGATGCATATAAATATTTGGTCGCGAAATAAATTTTGAGGCAAAACAGTCCGTGTCCACTCCGCGATACAAAGAAAGATTCTGTGAAATGGTGGGGCAAGTCCGCGACGTGGATTGGGATACCAGATTTGCCCGACTTTTTCCTTCTTCATTTTCTAACCCCAATTCACCTAAACTCGGTTCTTTTTCTCAAATTCTCTTTAGATTCATATACTCAGCACATGTACACAAGAATCTAACTCAAAAAAACTTTAACAATCGACTTTAAACTCTCAAGAACTCCTCAATCTCATCCCAAATTCAAGAACGAAAGCAATTCAAGAATACAACTCAAGAACATCAAAGTCTCAATCTTTTAGGACGAAAATCATACTGAAATAAACATGTTTGGCACGTGGGTGAACGAACCCAATGCTATGTGAACTCACATACCTCGTAGGATTGAACCCTTGGCAAAATTCGGGATCAATTCCTCACGAAATCGACGAATCCTTGCTTTTTCTCCTCTTTTCTCCTCTTCTTTTCTCTTCTCTCAAAACCCTAACTTAATTTTATGAAGCGTAAACTGAACCAATTCAGTTTAGACCCCAACTTAATTACCAAAAACGAATTTAATTAATTGGGTAGTGAAAAGACCATAATACCCTTCTAAAATCCGGTTTTGACTTTCCTTATCTAGAAAGCCCAACTTCAAATGAGCATATCTCCCTTATACGAACTCAAAATTGAGCAAACTCGGTGGCGTTGGAAAGATAATTCAAAGATCTTTCCTAAGGTCTTGTAGCGCACCTAACTCATTCTGATCTAGGAGTTATGGTCATTTGAAGTTGACCCAAAACTCATACTTAGCTTAACTTTGTCAAACTTTCCAAATTTGATTATTTCCAAAAATGGTTTCTTTCAAATTCTAAGTCTTTCTAGTAGCAGGGTGTTACAAAAATGAGGGGGAAAAGAGTGAAATTAGGGATTTAATTAGTCTGTGTGGAGGTGGGGTCTGTGTGGGGTGCAATGTGTAGTCCATGTGGCATTTAACACACGCATGGATACTTTTGTTAACTAGAAGGATAGGTGTGGCCCAATAATTTGACGGAAAGGGTATTTTGAGCCGAAATATAATTTAAGGGTATATTTAAGCTATTTCATATAGTTTAATGATAGTTTTGAGCCTTTTCCGTTAACAAAAATGAACAAATATATTATCTATTATAATTTCTCATAGCTAAAAATAATGCAATATTTGTGGTTTATATATAATTAACTTAATATGATAATTTTTTAAAAATAATTATCAATGCAGAGATTTAAACTCGAAGAAGACATGAAAAATCTTATAGGCTGAATGCGAAGAAGATAATTAGTTCTAACTGCTTATGAATAGAGACAACCATCATTTTAATATATGAAACAAATATAGTTTTCATCATGGAGACATCACCATAGTTTTCACAAAACTAGATTTTCTAAACAATAATAGTTCACTCGCTCTAATTTAATAATAAATGAATTGTTGGGTGTGATATAATTAATTTTTAAAGGGCAAAGGTGCAAATATACACCTTAGCTTTGTGATTTAGAGCATATATATGCTTTGTGGAAAAAGTTGATGTATATATACCTTTGTTGTCTAAGAAAAGGTGCATATATATCCTTGTCATTTAACAAATAGCAGCCTTTTCGTTAACAAATTAAATTATAAAAATTCTTTGCTTTGATTTTTAAATTTCAAAAATATTATGTGGCTTAAAAAAATTAGCTCGTTCATTTTTTTATGCACCTAGATCCGACCCAATTATAAAAAAAAAGTTCTTGTGCTATTCAAATTCGATCGAAACCTATTTTATCATTAAGAATTTTTTTTTCTATTTGGATCGGGTCTAGAGGTGTGAAAAGGATGTGAGATAATTTTTAAAAGTCACATGACATTTTTTAAATTGAAAAATAATATTATAATTTCCTTTCAGTTAAGTAAATATTGATATGTTAACGAAAAGATAAATATGCATCTTTTGTTGGACGCCAAAGATATGCATACACCAATTTTTTTATATCTTCTCTAAATCGCAAAGTTGAGAATATATTTACCCCTTGCCCATTTAAAAAAAGAAGATATTAATCAGATCGTATTTTGCTAATATTACTATTTTAGTTGTCCTCAAACTCTTCTAAAAAATAGAAATAATTATTATATCAAATTAAAAGTAATTAAAAACCACATTAAAAAGAAGGGACAATTCTGAAAAAGTAAAACTAATAAAATTATTTTTAAACTTTATGTTGAACCGTAAAAGAATACCAGAGACTTATTTATATTGGACTATTAAAAAGAATATTACTTCCTCTGTTCATTGTTAATTGTCATGTCTTTTTTTTAGAATCAAACGAAAAGAATTTTGACTAACATTTTATAATGTATGTTATAGTCCTTTCTATATAGTGTTTGAATATTTATTTTTTTTTATTTAAAACATTGAGTTAATATAATCTAATTTAACTTGACAATTAATTAAATTGACTTTTAAAAGCGTAGCATGCCAATTAAAGTGGACAAAGGATGTATAAAATAATAAGAAAGATTTTGTAGGATATGTTGAAAATGTTTAATGGACAAAAATGGTCGTGATCATTGTTGCCCCAGCAATTACTCATAATAATGTCGTAGACACTGGACACTAAGAATTGAAATGTGTGCTCCAAAGTTGACATTTTGAGGGATTTGTGAATTCCAAGTGTCGACGTTATGGTAGCTATGAGTCAACATCCACCATTTTCATCCACAAACTTTTTCCTAGTCATTAATGGCTAATGTTAACCACATTCGGATTGTTTAGTAGTTGATTAGACGAAATATTATATTTTTGTTAATTATATTTATATATATAATTAATACGGTGATTAGTTTTCAATTTGAAAACCTTTATAACTGATTGTAGATTATGAGGATATTTATGTATAGTTTTTTATATAAACACAATTCAAAACTAATTTATACTCTCTCAGTCCCGTTTTACTTGTTAAATTATTATTTGATACATTTAACAAAAAAATAATTATTGGTATAATGAGTTTATAATTTACCTCTATTATAGGGTCTCAATTCTCAAACATATTTACTCACTATTAGGGGTGTACAAAACCGAATCGAAAACCAAATCAAACCGCAAATCGAGTTAAATCGAAAAAAAAAAAACCCGACTAGTGGTTGGTTTGACTTGGTTTGGTATTGAAAAAAAAACCCGACTATATTTGGGTTGGTTTGATTTAAACTAAAAAAAATCAACCCGAAACCAAACCAATCCGACGTTATATATATAATTTTAAAATTTTATTTTATAAATAAAAATAGTTACTTTGATATCATTTTTAAATATTTCTTAAGCTTTTTCATAATTTTTATCTTTTAATACATTATTTCAAGTTTGAAACTTAGAATTTTGAATGACACAATAAAGATTATAAGCCACAAATGTTGGTAATTATAATAAAGGTGAAATCAAAATCAAATTAATACTAATGCAGAAAGAAAATCAATTCAACACTAAGAATGACTATTAAATATTTGTTCTTTGGTTTTATATTGGTTTACACAATTCAAATACATAATCTAATTTTAATTTCCTTTAATATTTAGTCATGTAGCTAATACTTATTAAACTTATTTTAGCATGATTTAGTACTTTTAAATTATGATCATTTTCATTATGACTTGTTAATTTGCGATATTTGTTTTACATGATTTCATTATTATTATTTTTTTGTTGTATATTTTAGTGTCATTAATCATATCATAATTTGTGTTATTTTCTTAAGAAACACCTTAGATAATTGTTAGGATTAAAGAAATATTTGAAGTACAAGTAAATTATATGTTTGTATGAATATTTTATCGGAAAAACCCGAAAAAATTCGAAAATGTGAAAAACACGAAAAAATCCGAGGTTGAAAAACCCGAGTGTTATTGGTTTGGTTTGGTTTATAGATTTAAAAATCCGACACAAATGATTTGGTTTTATATTTGAAAAACCCGAATCAACCCGGCCATGTACACCCCTACTCACTATAATTTTTAAAGACATTTACTCAATGTTCATAAATAAAAGGTATAATAGAAAAAATAAAATTGTCCATACTTGTTTGTCAAAAATGACAAATAAAAGGAGAAATCAAATTAGAAAATATTTGACAAGTAATAGAGACAAAAAAAAAGAGAGTATATTTTTAATTCATGTATAACTCTAGTCAACTATCAAATTACTCTCATGTTTTACATAACACAAAAACAGATTTCACGATCAGTGTCGGAGACAGGAATTTCGTCGAGGGTGTTCAAACTTTAAAAGAGTGATTTTTTCTTAACGAAGTGGGTGCACAATTTATTTATTTTTACTGATAAATGAGTGCATCCAAATTTTAAATTAAATTACATATCATCTAACTAAATCATACGAAAACTTCAATTATAAAATTATAATTAACAGAGAAAAGTCAAGAACAATAATTTTAGCTCCTAGTTGAATACACTCCCTCTAATTCATATTAAGTGAATTGTTGGGATTCTTTTCATAATTTAAAATAAGTGAAAAAAATTTATAGTTCAAGAGAATTGTTAAAACTTTTTCCCCATAGTTATCATTTTTTTTTTATGAGATTCTTAAGTGTTTTATGTTTTCTAAAAGAATAATTATTAAATAATCAAAAGAATAATAGTGAAAAGTGACTTTTAAGTTTATCATTAAATAAAATTTTATAGGATGATATTAATATAACAATTTACTTAATATCGATTGAAAATATAAATAAACAATAAAATCTTAATTCGTTAATAATAGAAAAGAGATAGACAACTATTTCTGTTTCTTTCCTTTCTATTATTTTATTTTATTTTTTTAAACAATGTAGCTGGTAGGAATTGAAATTATAGGCTCTTAAATGAGAGCGCTCACCGCTGAACCACAGACCTTTATTCTGTTTAAGAGTGTTTATTTATTTATATATTTACATAATAAAATATATTTTATCAATATACACAATCTAATGGTGTTCGACTGATTACCCTTTACAGGCTGTAGTTTAGTCCCTATTCACGATTTAAATTTTATGATTTTTGGAATATAATTTTTTTATTTATTAAATTATATTATGCATAAAGTAATTTCTAGTAATAATTTTTGTAAATAAAAATAGAGTTTAACCCGAATAAAACAATTGAATTGTGTATAATCGTAACTGTAATAGAGGTTCATTTTCCCTGACTTAGGCCTTATTCGTTTGCACTTAATGGAGGTTTGAATTTGAATGGTTCAGACAATACACCATTAAGTGCGTTTGTTTTTTTCTTATTTAAAAATATCTTAATGGGTCCGAAAGGGTCTAAATGATTCAGATCTGTGACAAAGTCTTATTATCATTCAGACCCTTTTAAAGATACTTTTAGTTTCGAAAAAAAATTGTGCTCCATATTTCTTTCCTCAAAAATATTCAAGCCTTTCTCTTTGTCCAACTTTATTAGTTATCTAAATTATTTTTTCTTAAACTTTTAATTTTTGTTCTTGGTTCTTGTTTATCAAGAATTGATAAAATTTATTGTAAATCTTTTACTTGATTAAAGTGCAAAGCAACTTTATAAATATATGTTGTTGATATCGGATAATGAGACCTTTATAAATTTGTTTTAAATTATTTGAATGTATCATGCCCATTATTTATTTTAGAGAAGAGTATATATGCAGACACATTATAGAACATAGAGATGTTTCTCTAATTTATTTAAGATTAGCTTGTGTTGAATTTTTTTTTAAAAAAAAACGACACTTTTTTCCCAGCAATTATTTTATTATTATAATTTTTATATATGTAGTTTCATTTTATTTTTATCAAACTTAAAATACTTTTTTATAATTCAAATATCTTAACGTTTATCAAAGAGTAATGTTTTTTCTAATATTTTATTAATGTAATATTTAACTACTATTTTTTCAATTATAATATATATATATATATATATATATATATATATATTGGGCCTAACTCAACTTCAAAAGCTAGCTTATGAGGGGAGGATTGTCCAAGCCCATTTAAGGAGACCAAATTTCCATCTCTTTTCCGATGTGGAAATTCTTAACACTCCCCCGCACGCCCAGACCTCATTAATTGGAGCGTGAATAATATAACATGCGGGCCCAACATCGTTGTACAAAGAATTGGGATTAACCTGACTCTAATATCATGTTGAAGTGTGTGACCATGTCATCTAAAAGCTTCTGTGACCATGTCCTCTAAAAGCTTAAGCTTTTAGATGGCATGGTCACTCACTACAACTATATATATATATATATATGCGCCTAAACTAATCTTATTTCAAGAACGTTTAATACTAAGGAAAAATTATAACAAAAATAATTAATTTCATATTGATAATATTAAATTACTAGTAAATTTGGATAAATAATTTTAATAATCTTGGCAATTAATTAATATGAGACAAATATATTATTTTTTTAAAAACCTCATAACGAGTATAGAAAAATTCTTGATAAGGAACATCTTTTTCTGAATAAATTTTATGGAATAAAAATTTAAAGTAGTTATATTTCAATATAAACATCAAACATCGCATAAAAAACTCGAAAACAAAAATAAAAATAAACATGCATTAACTTTGTGAATTGATGTAGACCATACAAGAGCCAAGTCACTCTCACCCAAGACCTTCATTTAATTAGTATGCATGAGTTGGCCAAATGTCTAAGTACGCTAGCTAGAACTTTTATTTTATGAAGTATCATATATTTTTTTCGTTTAAAGGCAAACGCTTTAATTTGACTAGTCATGAAATTTAATAAAATAAAAATAGTTTTTAAATTTTACAATCATAAATTAAATATATATGTAATGTATTAAAATGTTCTTCAAATCTGATTGTCTAAAACAAATAAGTAATACGGAAATTAGAGTTTCATTATAAAAAATGATATTTTCTTTAGATAAATTAAAAGTAAAAGTAAGACGTTTTAAATTGAAGCAGAAGCAATAGTTCAGAACTAAAATATACGGTTCAAAACATATAAGACTGTTTAATTGTGTAAATTTTCTAAAATGCATAATTAGATGAGTGATACTTATTTAATATAATTATTAAAACTTAAGATTAAATTTTTCACGTTATAATGAATGCATGGTAACGAGCATATAACTTCAACGAGTGTTTGACAATGAAGTTTTTGCATGTTGCAAACAAATTGAATTCACTCCTAATTAATTTAAATTTATTTATTTAATTAAGCGCTTCAAACATATTTATCCCAAAAATTGGATATGCCAATGTTTTCTAACCATGTTAAAGATTTGCACCTTTAGAAATTCAGGATCATAAATTTTGAAAATTTATCTTTAAATATCTATTTAGTTATGAAGGCTGATCAGATTTTAAAAAAATTATCTCTAGTATATTTTCACGTTCTCAAAAATATTGATTTGGGAAGAAATTTCACTTTCACTCTCTAAACATCTCTAAGAATCTTTTTTTTTTCAAGTAAAATGCATGCCCCAATACAATTTCAAGTTACAAAAATCACAACTTTAAAAATTTAAATTTTCATATTTCTACTTCAAACTCTATGGCCAAATGGGAGTTAAAAAGAAGATTTTTATCACATTTCTTGAGGGACAAAATCAAGAAGCTAAGTAAAAAGTACTAAAAGCACACATCCAGAAAATAAACATACGAAAAAGAATCGCTTAAAAAGAGAAAAGGTACAACGTTAGCGGACACTTTGCATAGAGAGAAAAAAAAAACATGACTATGAAAAAAGAGCCCAACAATTTAATAGTGTTTACTATTTAAAGAATATTATTTCTTCCAATTTAATCTATGTGACATTGTTCCACTACTACAGTACTACTTATAATATTCCATAATATAATCCCCTCTTAACTTCATATGTACATAACATGATGACTTACTTATTAGGTTCCTTCATCTTCAAATTAGCTTCACATGAAGTTCACAGAATTATCAATTTATCCCAATCAAGTAATTATAACAAATGAGATGAGAATATATCTCTCTAGTAGTTTAGGTTCAGAGAATTTTAGGTTCACATGATCTCACATTTTAAAATGATAGATATCAGATCAGAGAAAGACCCTCTAATCAAATTGCATTACCACTCATGCCATTATTAAAAAAAATTACCGCATATTTGACTCGTGAAAAAAGAATCAGATCCACTAATGAGAGGACATGCATGTAACCTGCTTTAGGTACTATGAATTCTTTGGCCAAATGATTCTCCAAATCCCAAAGAGTCTCAACAATAAAATTAAACCAAAGATGAAGATGAAAGGATTTTTACTATTAATCTGTTTTATGTGATCACTAATTCCTAATATTAATTATGGAAAAACCTGAATCATTTTTCTTGCATGAAATAGTTAACATATTGTCTTACAAGCCAGGGAATCACGGCAATAAATAAAGAATTTAGCTGCAATAATTAGTATGAATATTTATAACCAAGACATTAAGCAGCCAAAAAAATATATGGCCGTTAAAAGGAAATTAAATATGTTAGCACTAAATGTCTCTTTTGTTGTAGTGAATTAATCATCGAGAGAATTAATTAACAGGCAAAAGAAACACCACATACAAGACCTTGGGAAGCCGTGCTTACTAGCTAATTAATTAGCATCACGATTTATACATGAAGGATCAGTTCCACTGGTTTTAACAACTTATTTAGGGTCCAAAAACTCTTGCCTGTCAAAAAGGCAAAAAGGAAAAAAAAAACACTTAAATTTATTATTTTTTAACACATAACATCTTTAAGAAGCTTGTATCTACGAGTTGCTGTCCTTGGTGAAGGACTCCCATTAGGATTCATTTTTGCCCTTTCAGTAGTACCACTTTCTTCCCCCTTATCATCATTCTGCTTGATTTCATTATCTCCTGAATATTCCGATCTATTAACCATTCCTAAATTATCACTTATTAGTTTCCGAGCACCATTTCTCGAGCTTGCTCCCTCACTTTGACACCAATCACACACTTGTATTGCCTCGGATGATTCGCTGTAGTAGTTGCTACAATACCTATATATATATGGATACAAAAAATTACATAATAGATCTAGCTGTGACATTTTCTGCAAAAAAAATAAAATTAGACTAATCTCAAGGGTCATATTTGGCTGGCCACAACCAAAAAAAAAAAAAAAAAAAAACGAAGAAGAATAAGTCAAAAGAGACTAATAAAAGGCCATGGACCAAGCCAAGTTATGGACTATATATGAAGATTAATATTAAGACGATGTGATACACAAAACAAGAAATTGAATGATGGAAATAGAAGAATTAAGTAATTTGAAGTAAGAAAAGTGATATGGAAATACATACGAGTGTTGAAACCGGTGATGACACTTGAAGCAACGAAAAAGTTTGTCTGGAAAGCCCACGTCACCACACATGGAGCAAACTGTTTGAAGATCCACCATTGTTAGCTCTAGAGGCGTATTTGCGTGCGTCTCTTGTGTCATTTATATATAGACAAGAACAAGATGGACATAGTTGAATTTTTTTTATATATATAATATTTTATGTAACACGAACATCATTAAATTTTAAATTTATTAAAAAATAAAAGAAAGATGTACGACTAACTATATTAATGTGAGTGTGATATGTATACAGGTAGACCACTGGTTGCTTGCAGTCGTTTTCAGTTGAGGGACAGGTGATGTGAACCTTAAAACTCTAATTCTTCAATTGACAAATATGTCCCTTGTTGCCTACAAGGAGAGACAGCGAAATATTACAAGTTTTGCTCCAAAGTTTTAACATTGAAATCATCCAAATCAATAAATATAAAATATGTACATGTCTAAAAATTTTTATTATCATTCAGTCATAATTAATAATTTTACCTAGTTAATTAAATCACTCTATATGGATAAACTACTTATTAGACATACAATATTATTATATATAATACTCCCTCCGTCCCATTTTATGTGGCAACATTTGACCGGGCACGGAGTTTATGAAATAAATGAAGACTTTGAAATGTTTACCAAATTGCCCCTTCAAAAAATAGACTCACTTTTCTCTCTCCTCATAAATGTATTGAAGTACTAACTTTAAGATTAAGTAGGACCAACAAGAATAAAAGATGAATTGTACCTTTAAATACTTACCATATAAGGAAATGTGACATTCTTTTTGGATTGACCAAAAAGGAAATGGTGCCACATAAAATGGAATGGAGGGAGTAATATTATCTCTACTTTTAAACAATTACATATATTATCACTGTTAATATTTTATATCATATATTATTTAAGATACAATAAGATTCTCACATCCCTTAAAATTAGAATTGATTGATTATGTTCTTAATTTACCCTTTCGATCTGAATCAACCACTCTCTCTTAATTCTCTCCTCCCATATTTATCATTTAATTATTACTTCTCCTTTCTGATTCAAAAATTTCACCATACAATTTCATTTCAACAATGGTTAATCTACATTCTTCTTCTCAAGATATCATTACCATGACCGACAAAATCTCATGAACCCAAACCTTATTTTGTATTGTTCCTTTCTAACGAGACCAAATCGAAGTAACTGTTACAAAGAAAACTTTACAAGTTAATCGATGGATTGACCAAATAGTTCACAATCATTGTCGAAGACTCCACAAACTCTTTTATCATTAAACTCATGGATTATTCAAGTCTATTTTTGATGAATTTATAATGGTGTGTTGTATCTCTATTGACTATGACAGAAATATAATGGGGAGAAGGATTAAACATGCACTACAACAAATTCGATTATCATGGACAAATAATTTCATTATTTATAAATCATATTTCGTCACTAAAAATCTTGTGAGACGAAAAATAATTCATCACTAAATGTGTGTTGCTAAAAGTATATAAATACGATTTAATGCTTCGACGCTAAAAGTATTATTTAACTACAAAAAGAAAATCGGCCCCAAATGCTTAAATATTTTTGACAAACTTATTTGTCATAAAAAGTATATTTTTTTTGTAGTTAATAGTATGTTTTGTCACTAAAAAGGTTATTACTACCGACAACATTATATCGTCGATAATTATTTTACTTCAATCAGTGACGACATCAATTATCTCTAAAGTTATATATATTTCGTAGTTGAACAAAATCTAATTTCGTCACTAATGACTTTGTTTTTTTAATTCAATTTTGATCCATGGCCAGACCACTTTTATTGATATAAAATGCAAAAGAAAAATCAGTCTTTACATAACAGAACTATGTCTAAACGGCCTAGTCCAAAAAGGGAAGCTAACAGGTTTCCTAATAAATTAATCCTTGTGCTTTGGAGTACTCCATCTTCCTCTTTGTTGCCTCCTCCACCTCTCTCTTTGTCTTGTTTTCCATCTCCGATCTGGTAAGCTCCACACTTTCTTTTTGTTCTGTCTTTATTGATCTGAATTTGCTTCCCTTTCAGGAGCTCCATGCTTATCTCTAGGGAAATGTTGAAACATGTGTGCAGACCCCTCCAGGTGAGTTCTCCATTTCTTCTTTTTCCTTTTGCTTCTATTTTAATTTGTTCCCTTTTCATACTCGATGTCCTTCGATTGCGCAGACCTCGATTGCACGACCTAGCTGGTTCACCATCGTGCTTCTCTCTATTGTTGCTTTTTCTGTATAGCTATAGTGGAAGAATCCTCTTGCCCATGTTTTTGATGAAGTATTTTAGTAACTAGGGCCTCTGTTAATTGCAAGACATTCATATTTAGCTTTCTGATTCATGTTTCCCATAATTATTTGGGAGCTCCCATGTTAACTCTCTATGCTTTGTGTTTTTGTCTTTCTGCCTTTCTTGTTGCTTAGCGTCTTGCTCATTGTATGTTTATTCTTCTTGTCCTAATCCTTAGATTAGGGATCTATGCTTTGTCCGTGTTTATTTGATTTCTTATGCTTGCTGGTAGGTCTTTAAAGCTGTGATACTCCTTTGTATTTTGTGATTCTATTACTTCGTTAGCTAACGAATCTCTTTCCTGAGAATGTGTGTGATTTTACCTTGCAATGACTACAGATTAATCCTTATCTCCTCTATTATCTCTATTAACTCCCAAGGAACTTTCCATTGCTTTTCTATCATCTTCTGGAGCGTAAGTGAGTCAGTTTCCAAGACCATCCCTCCTATGTGTTGATTTATACAAAACTCCACCGCTTCTTTAATAGCATAAACTTCTGCTTCCATATTGGTCCCTATTCCAAGTCCTCTTGCCTTTGCATAAATTAAATTGCCTTTCTCATCTCTAATACAAAAAGCTGAAGCACATTTTCCTGGATTCCCCCAACAAGCTCCATCAGTGTTGCATTTTAACTTGTCCTTTATGTAGTCTTGGTTTGTATTCCTTCAACGGGGCAATTATTTATGGCCAACTTTCCTTCCCTATCTTCATCCAAGGATATAAGGTTTTGATTAGCTTCCTAGTCAATTTGTGTACCTGTCATACCATCTCAATAAATGTGACCTTTCCTCCATGTTTTATCTCATTCCTCCTCTTCCAAATGATCCACATCATTATCACTGGCATAACTTTGTATACTGCCACCATTTTAGGAGTTGTGTCCATTGTACACCAGGTGTTTATGATTTGCTTCCAGTGCATGCCTTCAATGTCTATCCATGCAAAAATAGCAAAATGCCTCCACAGCTTAGTGGCTATGAGTGTAGTTAGAAATAGATGGGCGATTGTTTCCTCTTCCTTCTCCCCACAACACCAGCATTTGGACACAATGCTAATCTTCATGATTTTCAGGTTATCATCTGTAGCAATCTTTCTTTTCCAAACCTTCCATAAGATAAAGTTCATCTTGAAAGGTAAATCTTTTGTCCAGATCCTCTTGTACTCTTCCTTCTTTTCATTTCTCTGTCTCAACAGTTCATAGGCTGATTTTACGGTGAAGCTGCCTTGTGTATTACCCCATCCACCATGACTTGTCGTTCTTCTGTGTATCGGTAGAAGGTTTTATGTTTTCCACCACATGAGTTGTCATTTCTTCAGATAATTTACTCCTTAATCCATGTGTATCCCATTCTCTATCCTTTATTAAGTCATGTACCTCTAGCTCTTCTTCAATTGAATTTTCTCCTTCAACATAATATAGAACACCTTGTCGAGTCCAATTATCAAACAAGAAACTCCAATTTCCAGCTTTAATCTACCACCATATGTTATGGTCAATCTTGTCTTTTATTATTATCATTTTCCTCCAAACATGCGATGCTCCATATCCCCTAGCCATAATTGAATGAAATTTTTTGCAATACTTATTCCACATAAATTCACTCCACATAGAAGTTGTGAAGGTTCTAAAATTCCACCATAGCTTATCAAAAGGAGGTTTCACCATCACATGTAGTGATATGAAACCCATCCCTCCTTCCTCCCTAGGATAGCACATATTATCCCATGACACCTAGTGTTTATTCATTGATCCCGTCGTATTTGCCAAAAGAACTTTGCAAAATTTTTATGCACTGACAGCAGGGTTCATTGGTGATAGTAGATAAATAGGCATAGACTGTAGGACATGTGCAACTAATGTGTATTTGCCTCCAAACGATAGCAATTTATGTTGCCATAGACTTAGTCTCTTCCCCACCTTTGTAATCAATTCTTCAAAGTGCATCTTGTTTTTTCTCCCATAGAATATAGGACAACCGAGGTAAATGAATGGAAAAGTACCTTGTATGATTCATGTGATCCTCTTGATTTGCTTGCCTACCCTTACTGGAGTCTTCTTATGAATATAGAACATACTCTTCTCCAAGTTGATCATCTGTCCTAATGCCCTTTCGTACTCCTGTAGTACCTTCATCATCATCTTCATCGATTGTTTCTGTCCTGAACAGAATAGAATGGTGTCATCAGCATATGATAAGTGATTAATTTTCGAGCTCCACTTTGGCATACCATAACCTCTAAACTCCTGAGTATCAAACAAATTATTTAGATTCTTTGCCAGAACTTCTGCAATGATAAAAAGGGTTGGTGACAAGGGATCTCCTTGTTTGAGTCCTCTGGATGATTGAAAAAATCCATATGATTGGTCGTTCATCAATATTGAGTACCAGTTGCTGCTAATTAATTTCACAATCATATCTATAATTCTCTCAGCGAACCCAAATCTTCTTAATACCTTTACCAAGAACTTCCACGATATCCTATCATATGCCTTTGCCATGTCCAATTTGACCACTACGTTATGCAAATTGCTCCTTTTGTTTATATCTCTTATAATCTCTTGTGCTAGCAACACATTCTCGGATATACTCCTACCCTTTACAAATCCTAACTTATTAGGGGAAATAATTTCAGCGACACATTCTCGTCACTAATGACTATATTCTCTATATAAAAAAATTATTTTGTTCTTAAATGTATTAATTAGGGATAAATTTATTATTATAAAAAAGGTCAATGTATGTCCTATCCCATCTCAATTTTTTTAACCCCTCCCAGGAGGGGCTCCCACATATGCTTTCTTGGGGACTCGAACTCACAACCTTAAGGTTGGAAGTGAGGAGTGCCTACCATCCGATCAACTCTATCTTGTCTCTCATTTTTATTTTATTTTGGATTTCATTCACTTCTTTCAAATTTAACTTCTATAGAAATAATATATTATATGATTATTTATACACATACACAAATGCATGATATTTACCACCCACAATTCATTCAAATGTAGAATATATTTTAATTAAACTGTAAATTTTTTAAAATATCTTTAAATGTATTTAGTACGATTTTGTCATTTTATTTATTTATTTTATAAATTTTATAAATTTTTCAGTACAATTATAAATTTATATAAAATTAACTTTTGATTTTATTAAAAAAATTTGAATAATCAGTTCAATTCGATGAGTAAATCAATTGTTTTGAAAAAACATGGATACCCATAACTATAGTAATTCATCATAATATATTTGTAATCCTTGTTGGTTCATTTCTTTCATCTGTGCTTTCATTTTTTAGTTTATTTCAATTTTCACACTGATGGAAAAAGTTAATAGAAATTAATGAAATATTTTGCACCTTTGCAAAGTCTAAGTTTGTAAGTCGATGTTATCTTTGTATAGTTGTTCTACGTACATATGTGGAATCACTATTAAATATGTACATATTTTTAGACAGAAGCAAATAGATCGACTTAGTCTATGCAGTTTATCAATCACAAATTGATAGACACGCACAAAAATTAGTACCAAGACTTGAGATATTATTTTTTTTCTATCGTCTTTATTGATGAAAGTGTATCAAATAAAAAATAAAAGTGTTAAACCAACAAATATTAGCAATATAGTGGTAGAACCGTACCCACTCACGGTACTTATAACCTGAATTGTATTTTTCATATGATGCATTTTATAATTGCATAATTTAAGAAAATTGATGAATTGGACTTTTTCATTTTTACAAAATCGACAAATTCATTGGTTTTAATATTTTCCCTCACCAATTAACGAATGGACTCTGTCTATTTCTTATGAAGCACTTGTATTATTCTTTTTGTAAGTTGTCACTTGTAATTATGAACAATTGTAGCCAAAAAAATTATATTTAGCTATGAATTTTTTTTCGTAGCAAATAGTTGAATTATTCCTACAAATTTTAAGTCGTCGCTATTTAACACCTTACATATTTTGTGACAAATTTTTTGTTGTCACTAAATCACGAATTGATTAGAGACAATAAAATCTTTGTCACTAATTATTTATATTATTAGTGACAAAAATAAATGTCATAATTAAATCAAAATTTTTATAGCTAAAACTTATAATATTTAATTACGAACTCTAATTTGTTGATATTGTAACAACCTATTGTTTTAGATGAAATTGTTGTGTCCAAAAATTAATAAATTTTAAGACAAAAAATAATTTATCATGAATTAGATACATTATTAATGACGAAATAATGTGTCACTGATAACTTTAAATTCGTGACTAACACTACTTAACAAATGGAGCCAATTAATTTTTTGGCGGAAAACTTTAGTGGACAAAACTTTGCTACGGATTTTTATGTTTCGTCATTAAAAGTATGTGTCTCATATATTTAAGCACGAAAAGTAAATTTTGTCACTAAAAGCGAACAATTAGTGACGAATTTGATGTCGTAGCTAATAATTTCGTAGCTATATATCATATTTGTTGTAGTGATGATTTCTTCTATATGTATCTGAAATTAATATTTTGTATCTTAGTCTAAAGAGTTTTGAATCTTATTTTATTAGATGTATCTAGTGTATCTAAACAAGTTCATGTATCTTTTTATTTTCATTGTATATGTTGTAAGTCTTCATATGTCTATTAGGTATATACGTGTATCTGCATCTAACGAAGAATTTATCAGCATGATAGATAGAGAATGTCGTTATATACGTTCTTATATATAAATATATGTAAATGTATAACTCAGATACATGATCGTGTATAATAGATACAAATGTACTTATGAAAATCATTCTAAAAAAAAGGCCCTCAGCTATATACACGCATCACTATTATTGTAGGTAAGATACACCTCAAACAAATAATCATATATATATAATTATATTTATTAGAAGATAGACATATAGATACATGTAATTAAGGAAAGAAATAAAAACGATTTACTGCCAAGAAGATGAAGTTTACAATTATTCTGATTTTATGAAATCAATATTTTTGTAAAATTTGCTATAGTTAATATATTGGGATGAAAGTAGTCAACTATACATTTAATTAAGGAAATCAGTTATAACCATTTAATTCAAACGAATAAATCATGTATCTCGCTTATTAAATTCGTCGGATACATGTATTCTATCGAGTTAAGATATATTATCCAAAAGAACGAGATATGGTACATAAAATAATATTCGAAACTATCATGAATCTTAGTAATTAGTTCCTAAACTAGTATAATTTATGTAGTTTGCTCTGAATTTTATGATTTAATTATTTAACAAGGAGGGTGGACAAACTAGAAATTCAATGTACAAATAGTAACCAACTAATTGTATTAAGATCAACTCACTGAATTAATTACAACGCTAGCTATAAATCATGTGCAATGTAACAACAAAGAAAACTATATATAGATAAAGAAGAAATAGATATGAGAAAATAGAGTCAACACTTTGACAACTTCAGCCTGAATATGTTCTACGTCTTTTATTATACTTATAATTGATTGTATTTTCACCAAGTAATGGTGCAGTGGTGAGAGTGTTTTACTCTAGCAATTCAAATTTAGTTGAAGCTTTAATGTGGGCTTCAAACATTGGGTAAAAAAAAAAAAAAACTTATTGTATTTTCACATGCTATGCGCACCTACACTCTGATGGTTTTAAAAGAGAGGAATTACAAGCAAAAAATAAAAATATTATAGGAATAAAAATAAGAAAGAAAGCTTACGAATTTACGTTGAAAGATTAATATATGTTCACTTCTAAAAATACAATATATAATAAAATAAATAACTTATAAAACTAAAATTAAGCAAAAAGATCTGCTGAAAAATACCTAACTCCTAAAGTAAACAAAATACTATTTATTCAAAATTCAAATAGAATTCAACTCCTAACTAAATGGGCTAACTAGTTGTCTGATCTATTTTAATAAAACTACTACACTAAAATTTTTACAATTCTAAAGCAAATATTCAACACTCCTCCCTACTTTAGGAATTGCAAAATGTTGATCTTCTATTTTGGGATCACCACACTTGATAACCGAAAGTGGCCTTGTAAATATATCTGCAAATTCATCTTTGGGCATGTAGTGAATTAGATTCACTTCTCGTTTTGAATGTAACTCTTGAGTATTAAATCTTTTTGGCATGTCTTCCTGCTTTATTTTCATCTTGAATTTAAATTTTCTCATTTTATTTTCCTGAAACATAAATAACTCCCCTATTGCTTTAATTCCTTGAGGAGCATTGAAAACTCCTTTAAACCTAGCAGGTTCTCATTTTGCTTATGCTTTTACAATGGGAGGATCATCTTCTAATTTTTTCAATCTATGATTTTTTAAATAATATTCTACAGAAAGTACTTCCATTGGATCAAATAAAAATGTTTGGCGAAATGGTTTGATTGACCCTTGTACTTGTATGAGTTTGTATTCTGAACCCTTGTACTTAACTATTTGCCAACCGAACACTTAAACTCAAAGAAATTCAACATTTTAAACCTCCTTGGCCTTTGTGTGAACTTCAAACGCTCAACAAAAATGACACGTCGTCATCCAAATCAGATTTTAATGACACATCATTAATTATTACTTTTTTTAAAAAAACATTTTTTTCTTTTTCTCTTCATTCCTCCTCATTCTTCCCTAATCTGTCTCTCTCCCTTTTTTAAATTAGATCTCATCACCACTATGTTCCATCTTCACTATTATAACCACTTTCCTAAATCATAAAAATCACCATTATTGTCTATGTTTTCATCATTCATAACTTTCGTTCATTTTTTTTTATAACTTTGTCCATCACTTGAAACACCATAAACCTCTTTTCACCATTAATGCAAACAAATCACCATTAAAATACCTCAATATATCCTATATTTGTACATAATTCTACCCAACACACTATATGATTTCACAAAGACATTTAATAATTATTTCTTACCCATCAAAATTATTAGATTTATCAATTCACAAATTACGTAGCACATTTCATTTTAATCTAGAGAGGAAGAAAAAGTAATTAAAAAAAAGAGACTTGAAGAGTGTGGGGAAGGGGAGAAAGAAAGAAATGGGGGATTGGTAGGGGAAGAAATCAATATCCCTTTAAGTTAAAAATTAATGTCTTGCTAAACCCTCAATGTAGAAATCAAAGATGATACTTTTTAACACAATCTTCATGGAGTGAAGAAATTAATATCCCTCTATGTAATATTTTTTTTGGTAAAAAATAAGTTCACAAAACAAAGGGACTCATTCAAATTCGTAAAAACAGAGAAAAAAACTAAACAAAGTACACCAAAATAGAAACTAAAGCAAAGAAGAGTGGAATTTGAGCTTTTTCATCTCCTTTTTATGTGCATTCATGATGGATTTCAGCTTTATCAATTATCACTGTAATTTTACTCCCCCACTCTTCATCCTTAGTTTTTTATTTTTCATTTGAGATTTACTATCTTGTTTTTCAAATCTGTTGCGGCCCACTTAAGAATTTGCTATTTTGTTTAAAATCAATAGAGGGATAAATATGTTTAAAAAAAAAGAAGAAATTGAAGAGTCATAGGGAAGAGGAGAAAGTGAAGGAAATGGGGGTTGTTATGGTCACTCTCCCCTTTTGCGTGAAATCACACAATTATTCGACGTCAACATTTAAGTTGCCACATAGCTTGGTCAATGGTCAAAAGGGTTTAATATATTGAGTTCCATTGAGTTTAAGGGTTTAGTTGACAAAAGGCTAAGTAAAGGGATCCACAATACAAACTCATACAAGCACAAGAGTCTATCAGACCATATCGTCAAAAATATTTACCTCTCATCTTAATTTTTAAAACTACTTTTCCAGCAACATCACTGATGATGTAATGCTTATCCTCAAAAGATACTTCGGATCTTTTTCTACTAACTGACAAAAACTCAATAAGTTTTGATCAATATCACGTACATAAAGAACATCTTAAATTGCCTTATAACTTGGATTTGTTTTGATATCAATAGTTCATTTTCCTTCAACAATAATCAGCTCACCATTTCTGATCCTAACTTTGAATATTTCTGTAACACTTAGAATATTTCTAAGCCAAGGCTGGAACCATTCTATAATTGCATGTAAAATCCTAATGAGTGATTCTTATATTTCTCATATGTGTACTTTAGAGTTGGAATGAATTTGGATATGAATTAAGGTCGCAAGAACCCCCTAGCACAAAGTTGAGTTGAAAGCTTCCTTACCGATTAATTTTGACATAATATTTCACTTAGGTCAACTTCAAATGTTCATATCTCCCAGATAATAATGAATTATGTGGCTTATGATCAATTATATTGAAGTTCTTTGAGTCCTCTTTCCAATGTCACTGAGTTTGCCTCATTTCGAGTTTGGGGTAAAGAGTTATGACCGTTTTACCAGAGATTGTCATATTAGAAAAAATTTGATGGCAGCCCTAACGGGTAGTCAACTACTGACAGTCCATCAGCTGGCCCTTCAACTTTGCAGAAATTTCAGTGTTTCAGGTGTTTTTGACGATGATAGGTGACGGGCAGTCATCTTGGCGACAAGCCATCAAGACCTCCTTCAGGCGCAATTGGGGTTTTGCATTTCCTAATCAATTAAGGGCATTTCAAATTTGTCCCATCAATTCTAAGCCTAAATTCTGACCCTTTTATAAGGATATTAGTAGTTTTAAACATCCTTTTTACGTTCTTTAACACTTCAAATCATTAGAGCAAGATTTCAAGAGGAGAAATTAAAAGCCAGGGTTTCGAGAGTTCTTCAAGTTTCCATCAATTTTGCCAAGAACTTTGTTCTTCTCATGTATGTAAGGCCATCATAGTATCGAACTAGTTCTTCGTCATGTCCTACATCTACTTTCAAATCAGTAAAACAGTAATTTAGGATTTTTATCCTTGATCTAGAGTATTCTTAAAATGAATAGTATCGTTGAATTCTGAATTTCTATTCCTAATTGTTGAGTTGTTGTAGATCATGTATTGAAATTTTTGAATTGATTGTTCATGTCAATTTTCCAGCATCAACCTTATTATTGATTTATTTATCAAGAAATTCGTTTTAACCAATCATTTTCTTGAATTGATTTCTGAGAAAAGTAAAGAAGAGTTTTGAATAGAGAGTATGATGAGATGTTTTGAGAGAAATTATAAGTGAACTAAGTATTTCCCAAAGATATCATTTTAAAGTGAGAAAAGACAAATTTTGATTTCTAAATGATTTTATGAATTCAAAGATATTTCATAGTTGTTACCTCTTTTAAGAGGATAGTTTGAGCAATTATCTCAAATCAGATAAAGAGTATATTTTATACATTTGAGCATGAGTATATATTATTGAGAGCAGTATTGAGAAACGATATGGGGATGAGTTAAGACAACTCAAAATCCTCATAAACCATGTCTTGCCAACATGGGTACATGATCATACTTTTTAGATGAATCTTTATAGCTTAGTGAATCACTTAGTTGAGAGATTCTATACCCCGACACGATATAGGACATTTCTTGTAGCATGACAAGACGCTGTATCATCACGTAACTCATATTAATGGTTGTCAGTTAGTGAATTTCCCATTAGAGTTAAAGTGTATTTTAATATATCATTTATTATGTTGAGTCAGAGATGAATAAGTATTTTGTAAAACTTTAAATGATCTAACTCCTTTATTTCTTTACGTCCAACTTAAGTATATTTCATCTATTGTTGTCCTTTCATGCAGTTATTTTGCTTCAGCTATATTACATACTTGTACATTCAATGTACTAGTATCATTCGACCTGCATTTTTTTATGATGCAGATACAAGTGTTCAAGATCACAATAGATGCTCCGTTGAGATCACTCTACACTCCAGACAACTTTGGTGAGCCTCCTTGCATTTCGGAGGACTTCACATTTACTTTCAATTTAGTTATTTTGAGGCGTCGTGGGTCTTGTACCGACACCTATTTAAGCATTAGAGGCTTCATAGTTAGATATAGTTGATGATTCTTTCATTACTTTCATTCCTTCAAAGAGATTTTGCGAGCTGTTATATTTATTGCAACGAATACTTTTAGACATTCGAGTTGAGTTTTATTTTGAGATCAAATTCTTAATAATTATTTTTATGGATTATTTATAGATATAAAAAATTCAAATAAAAATAAGTGATTCCAAAAGAAACTGGGAAATCCAAAATCCAAAGAAATTGGGTTTTGCGTGAAACTTGGGTTAACATAAGGACTTCCTCAATGTTGTCTCTCAATCATGAAAAGAGAAAATTTATGGAAATTCAATGTGGATCCTCCTTCAAAACTAAAAAAAAAAACTTGCAAAAATCTGAGTGTTTAGTCTAGAGCCACTTTTGGGGATATTTTTAAATAAGTGTAATTCATGAAAAAATAATTGGCAGAACTAGAGCAATTGTGCATTCAACATAATCTGATGAAAATAGAACTAAGTTGAGTCAAGCAAATACTATCTATGTTCAAATTCTCAAAAGAGAAGAGGCTTTCTTGAAACAAAAGGTCAAGGTACAATGGTTTGATTAATCAGACAACAATACCAGTTACTTTCATAGCACTGTAAGGGAGAGGAGAAGAAAACTGAATTTACAATAAATCAAGAACGTTGATGGTACCTGGGTCGTAGATAAGCAGGATATTGCTAATGCCGCTATCAGTTACTTTTAGGATTTATTTTCCTCCGCCGAAGAAAATACTGATTTTCCATCCTTAATCATATTCAACCATTGATCTCAACGATACAATACCTCTTTGTTATCAATGTCTAAATTTCAAGAGATAAAGGAGAAATTCATGGCCATTGACCCCGACGGTACACCTGTTCCGGATGGACAAATTGGGAGATTCTTTCAAGCAACTTGGGACATCATTTGTAGTGACCTTACAAATGCTATTCAAAGTTTTTTCTCTGGGATTGATTCCCATTCCTCACACTTTTCTGCTATCTAAAATTGATCACCGACAAAGTTTCTCTGATCTGAGGCCCATAAGTTTATGTAATGTGACCAACAAGATTTTGTCTAAACTTATTAACTCCAGATTGGCAAAACTCTTTCCCAAGATTATTTCTTTAAATCAAAGTGTCTTTGTAAAAGGAATATTGATATCAGAAAATGTTCTACTTGCTCAAGAAATCATCCATGATATGAGTAAGACAAATAAGGGGAGAAACATGGTGATCTACTTAGACATGGCCAAAGCCTATGATAAGGTCTCCTAGACCTACTTATGTTGTGTTTCGAGAAAATTTGGATTTGAAGAAGAGTGGGTTGATCTCATCAACAGAAAGATCTCTAATAAATGGTATTCCGTAGTCATTAATGGTGGAAGACATGGCTTCTTCAAGTCAGAGAATGGATTAAGATAGGGAGACCCTATTTCCCATCTTTATTTGTATAAGTGCTGAAGTTCTTTCTATTTTGTTCAATAACCTCAATGATGACCTGATATTTAGGATCTTTTATATGAAAAATAAAGGGTCCTAAGATTAACCATTTGTGATGTATAGATGATGTTATTATATTTACAAGAAGCACAAGAAAATCCTTAAAGAAGCTATTATTCTTCACTCTAAATCTAATTTGAAGAGGATCAACAAAGGTAAACTTATTACTGACATGGAGGAAAAACCTTCCCCCTCAACTATCTAGGTTGTCCTCTACATAAGGGAAGAAAAATAACTTGTATTTTTTCAATATGATCCAAAAGCTCCTTAACAGAATTAAGGGATGAAATACAAAGTTCCTTTCTCCTGGAGGTAAATATGTGCTCATAAAACATATTCTTCAAGCCATGCCATCCCACCTCTTGGTTGTTATGCAGCATCTGGAAACAGTCTATAATATCATTGAAAAAGCATTGGAACGGATACGATGGTATTAGAAGGAACCATTGGGTTTCTTGGAACAACCTCTCCTTCCCATTCATAAAAGGTTGAACAAATTTCAGGAAACTTAGCAACATTGGTGAAGCTTTCTCTGTTAAGTAATAGTGGAGATTCAAGACTGTAAATTCTCTTTGGACTCTGTTTATGAAGGTCAAGTATTGTGCTAAGATCCACCCTGTGATCATGAATAATAGCAAGGCTCACTCTAGTAACTGGAAAAATCTATGCTCCATAAACCTATTCGTTGAACCACATATCTCCTGGAAAATATGAAGAGGACGTATCTCCTTTTGGTATGATTGTTAGAGTGAGTTAGGCACACTTTACACATTCCTACCTGAAAGATCTAAGCCTAGCAGAATTGTATCAAAGATATGATCCATGGTCATAACTCATAACTGAAATTGGGATTCATGTGGAGAAGTTTCAGATGCTATTAAGAACCGTATCAATTGCCTTCATATGCAACTTAAAGAGGAAGATGACCTTCCTATTTATAAACTCACCACTTTAGGATCCTTCACTGTTGCTAGCGCCTGGAAGGCTGGAACTTCTTCAGATCTACTAGACAGACTAGATCACCCTTGACCAAAATATGGCTCAAAGAGGTTCCTTTTAAAGTTTCCTTTTTGGTATGGAGAGTTATTCACATAAAAATTCTATTTGTGACAATATTTCAAAAATTAGGATCATAGATCCTCCGAAATGTATTTGCTGAGGAATTCAACAACCAGAAGACACTGCTCATGTTTTCTGTAATGGTACACTGAAGTTTTGACAAAAATAAGCTATTTTTAAAACCAATTTACCTAACTAATACGTTTTTAAATTTTTTTACAAAAGTAGTATAAACGTACTTCATGGTAACGTTTTAGGTTATTTTTATTTAAAAAATTCAGCAGACAAAAACTGACGGAGCTGACGACGTTAAATGAATAAACGTTACTGCGAGTAACGTTTTAGGATTAAAACGTTATTCACAATAACGTTTATTGAGAATCCAATCACATCCAACCCTGCAAATGCAGAATAAAACCTGCAAATTTAAAATGTTACTCATAGTAACGTTTTACACCTAAAACGTTACTCACAATAACGTTTTAGGTGTAAAACGTTACTATGAGTAACGTTTACTAATAATCCAATCACGGGTCTTCGACTCCAGCAAATTTAGCCTAAAAAACGTGACTGTCATATTGGTAAAATCATATTCCTTCATTTTTTAAACTGACCACAAGTAATTATAAAATAAATGTTGTTGTAAGGAAGGTTTTGCATATTCCAACAATTTTCAACAAAACTTTTAATTGTGTTGCCCATTGTTAAAATTATATTCACAAAACTTCATTAGGTATGAATTAAATAAGTCAAGTTTATCATATTATGTTAAGTTCTTACTATAGCTTTAAAATTATTTTTCTAATTTATTAATATTATTTTAAAAAATATCTAATTGGTAAGAGTCTATAGTAAGAACTTAACATAATATGATAAACTTAACTTATTTAATTCATACCTGATGAAGTTTTGTGAGTATTATTTTAACAATGGGCAACACAATTATAAGTTTTGTTGAAAATTGTTGGAATATGCAAAACCTTCCTTACAACAACATTTATTTTATAATCACTTGTGGTCAGTTTAAAAAATGAAGAAATATGACTTTACCAGTATGACAGTCACATTTTTTAGGCTAAATTTGTAGGAGTCAAAGACCCGTGATTGGATTCTTAGTAAACGTTACTCATAGTAATGTTTTACACCTAAAACGTTACTATGAGTAACGTTTTAGGTGTAAAACGTTACTGTGAGTAACATTTTAAATTTGCAGGATTTGATTCTGCATTTGCAGGGTTGGATGTGATTGGATTCTCAATAAACGTTATTATGAATAACGTTTTAACCCTAAAACGTTACTCGTAGTAACGTTTATTCATGTAACGTCGTCAGCTCCGTCAGTTTTTGTCCGTTGAATTTTTTAAATAAAAATAACCTAAAACGTTACCATGAAGTACGTTTATACTACTTTTGTAAAAAAATTTTAAAACGTATTAGTTAGGTGAATTAGTTTTAAAAATAACTTATTTTGGTCAAAACTTCATGGTACACTAGCAAAGGCTCTTTGGAATTACTATTGTTCCATTCTTTGGAATTAGAAGAAATGATAAACTCCCTGATATCTCCCTAATCCAACTTGTGGAGCCATCACTCTTGTAATAGCATTACAAATTCTACTATTAAAATCATCCCAAACTATATTATTTGGGAATTATGGAACAGCAGATGCAGCAGCAGGTATTGTAGAAAGAAATTGTGTCTCCCTAAAATAATGTATCTAATTTGTTGAAATTTTTTGTTGTTTGTGAAGCAGCAATTTAGAAACTTTAAAAAACACTCTCCTGGAATTGGTTGACCTTACAGATAAGAAAATTGTGAATAAAGTTGGTAAACTTGTCTCTTAGACACCGTCCATCACTTATGTATATAAGCTCAATAGTGATAGAAGTTTCACAGAGGATAAATGTGGTTGTGGAGGCATAATCAGAGATTGGGAAAGCAAATTCATCATGACATTCTCTATACAATTTATGGGGAATTTCAGCATCGTGGCAGAGAAAAAGACATTATTATATGGCGTTCATTGGTTCAAATTTAATAGAGTTTCTCGACCTCAACTGAAAACTAACTTTTTAATGCTAGTTTCTTGCATTAAAGATGTGTATAAAATTGTGGCAGTTAGCACCTTCAAGAAACACTTCAAGGTATAGATTGGTCTATTAACCATTGTTATAGTGAAGAAAATCAGATTGCACACAAACTAGCTAAGTTGAGCTTCCAAAGAGACAAAATATATTTATCCATCGACAACACCCTTCAACTAGTGTGAAGCTTTCTAAACATGGACAAACAGAAAATTCCTAGCTTTCGAGTGAAGGAAAGAACCATGACATTATGATGTGTTTTAACCTAATTTCTCTTGGTTTTTTAATCCATAGCCTAAAAATATTCAAGAGGGGATCCCCTTTGTTAATATATATTTGACTTTCCCCTGTAAATTTAAACTCTATGCCAATAGCAAGATGTTGGTATTAAACTACATAGTTATGAGCATGTCCATAACATTCTATCTTTTTGGAGAGGTTAGGCATCATATTCCTGTTGCTCACGTATTTTATTGATGTCCTATTTTATTCAATATACAAGGCAGGGGTTATACCTAACCCCCCACCCAAAAGGTGGCTTTTGATTAAAAAAACTACCCACATTCAATAATTTGTTGATGTCTTCAAAACTTGACATGTGGCATATGTGCCTATTTCAATTAAAGTTTTCTTCGGCTGCACTTTCATATATAATATATTATATTAAGATTTAATCCATTAAGCTATTTTCTTAATTTCCTTCTATAATCATCTATCTTTAATTCGTTTCAGCTTCAAATTTCTTCATCTTCACACCAATTTAATCTTACAAATAAAATATACTATTAAGTACAATTTATAAAATTCATGCTAAAAAAGAAAAAATAAAAATACTAAATGTGAGGCAAATAATAATTTTATAATCATCTATCTTTAATTCATTTCAGCTCCAAATTTGTTAATTTCACACCAATTTAATCCTACAAATAAAATATACTATTGAGCACAATTCATAAAATCCATGCTCAAAAAGGAAAAATAAAAATACTAAATGTCAGGCAAATAATAACTAAAAATATGTATCTTTGACCTCATATCAACACCCCACACTTCAACTTTTGCCCGTCCTCAAGCAAGCATCAAGCTCATCTAAAAAATAATCAAACTAAGGATGCCACAACTTTGGTTGACATAAACATTTAGGCTATCCACAAATTTCCAAACATTAAGTACACTTCTCAATCATTATCAAGATATACAAATAAAAAACAAACCTCACCTGCTAACCTCAAGAAAAAACTTTGAACTCATCAAATCTACGTTTGATCACCTACTCTCGTCAAATAAAGCTAATAAAATCACATATCTATCGTGAAACAAGTGCTCTCACAATAAAAAACTGTACATACACTCAATTAAAAAGATTGGATATAAACTAATGACTTAGCATCAAAGAGTAACTCTCACACTCATAAATGATAAGCCAAAGAACCATATGTTTGCCCACTATGTGCATCTCCACTATTTAAGCAGGCTAAAATAGAATCAAATAGGACTTTAACAGGTTGTAATGTAGGTCAGGAAAAGGGTAGTATAATATTTGACTTACACTCCCCTAAGCACTTTGCACTTTTAGACTTCATCGCCCCTTATTTTCTTCTCTTTATTTTTAGCCCTCTCTTCAACAGTTATTTTTCAAGTGATTCACATCATCTCAATAGTGCTCCAATCATTTCTTATTATTTTTTTTCAAATATTTTTTTTGATTCTTTGAAAAAAATGATAAAAAATCATTGGAGCAATCTTGAGATGATGAAAATTTCTTGTGAAATAATTGTTGAAGAGAGGGCTGAAATTAAACAGAAGAAAATAAGGGGCGATGAAGTCTAAAAGTGCAAATTGCTTAGGAAAGTATAAGTCATTAATATATAGTTTTCCTACACGTCCCCTAGCCTACATTACAACCCATTAAAGTCCCATTTGATTCTATTCGAGTGTGCTTCATTAGCGGAGATGTACATAATGGGCAAACACATAGTTCTTTGTGCCTACATGTGAATTTTATTTGTGAGTGTAAGAGTTGTTCTTTGATGCTAAGTCCTTCATTTATATTCAATCTTTTGAAATGAGTGTGTGGACTATTTTTTTTCTTGTGAGAGCACTTGTTTCATGATATATAGATGATTTCTTTCTTCGATGAGAGTAGGTGAGAAAACTTAACTTTGATGAGTTAAGAGTCTTTCCTTGAGGTTAGGAGGTTACATGTTTGTTGTTTATTTGTAGATCTTGATAATGATCGAGAAGTGTACTTGATATTTTGAAATTTGTGGATGGCCTAAATGTTCAGCCAAATTGGTGATATCCCTAGTTTGATTTTTTAAGATGAGTTTTAATGCTTGCTCGAAGACGAAAAAAAGTCCAAGTGTGGGGTGTTGATGTGAAGCCAAAAATACATTTTTTTTTTTTTAGATAAAGGTAACTGTGTATTCACAAAAGGCTCATCATCAAATAAATGATGAGCATAGGTCCTTACAATCTCATCAGAGCATATCAAACTACCTATGAGAGATTACAAATTACCTATAAAGTCAGCAAAAAGTTTTATATCCCCCATCATATCTTGTTTACACCAAAAGTACAAAAGACTACGACAATTCATTCTAATTTTCTGAATGTTGTTCTCTTATCCACAAAGAATCTTCCATTCCTTTCTTTCCATAGGGACCACCAGATGCAGACTGAGATTAACTCCCACCAATCTTCATTTGACTCCCTTCTTCCTATCTCCTTCCAGCTGAGCAAGTCCTTAGTGAACTTTGGAATTGCCCAGCATACACCAAGAAGACCAGGAAACATGTTCCACAAGCTTGTAGCTACTTTGCAATGAAGGAATAAGTGATTATTAACTTCTGCATCTTGATCACACATAAAGCATCTCGAGCATAATTGTCTGCCTTTCTTTTGAAGCACTTCATGTGTTAAGCAGGCCCTTTTGCACACTAACCAAGCAAAACATGAGATCTTCAATGGTATTTTTATCTTCCATATTAACTTTCATTGCCAGTTTCTGATTTGTGTTTGGCCAATATTGTATATGTTGTAAACCCACCTGTGCTTTGCCATATCCAAATAGGCATATCAGGTTTAGTTGAGGTGCCTGGGAAGGCATTGAGGATCTGAAACAGATTAATGACCCTCTCAAATTCCCAATCATTAAAAGCTCTCCTGAATATGAGATTTCAATCTTGAGGGCTCCATAGCTGTGAGATTGTGGCCTTGTTTTGAGTGGTGAACATAAACAGGTCTGGGAAGAGTGATTGCAGGCTTTCATCCCCAATCCAATGTTCATTCCAAAAATCAATTTTCCTACCATTTCCCACCTTCAGTGAGATGTTGCCTTTGAATTGGGGCCATAATCTTCTAATAGTCTTCCACACACTGCATCCAAAGGATCCAAGAGCCTCCTTTTTAATCATTATTTTCCTCACATTTAGTATTATTATTTTTCCTTTTTGAGCATCGATTTTATAGATTGTTCTTAATAGTAAATTTTATTTGTACGATTAAATTTGTGTGAAGATGAAGAAATTTGGAGCTGAAACAAATTAAAGATAGATGATTATAAAAGGAAATCAAGCAGAGAACTTAATGTATTTAATATAATAATATATTATATTGAAAGTGCAGTCAAAGAGAAATTCAATTGAAATAGACACATATACCAAATGTCAAGTTTTGTAGACACCAACAAATTATTGAATGTGGGTTGTTACTGTTTCACGCGGAATTCAATTTCTTTAGGTTTTGGCTTTCCCAATTTCTTTTGGACTCAATTATTTTTATTAGGATTTTATTCATCTATAAATCGTCCATAATAATTATTATTAGGAAGATCATACTTTGTAGTAGGGAGCCATCTTAGGAATTTTTTTCCTCTTTTTTAAGACATTAGTAGTTGAAGACCCTTGTTCTCGGGCTTTGACTACGAATGATTGTGTAGCATTGAATTTTATGGATGAAAGTTGGTTATCGCATAAATTGATCTTTTGTTCTTATTTTAGTATTTCATGATTGACCACCATTGAGATAAATTCATTGTCTAACTTGAACTCAAGAGAGGAATAGGAGGTAAAACGCGAGACTAGAGGATCATTATCTTCTCTAGAAACTAGGGTTGATTCGTATCTAGGATAAGGATATACCTAAAGACTTTGCTTAGTTACTAAACGAGATGAAACCATAATACTCCGCAATTGGTTCAGTCTATTCCCGCTCAACGATGTAATTAGACTGCCAATTGTGGTAGGTGATTAGAGGTCAGGAGAACATGATCAAACATTCAACCTTGTAAATCAATGATTTGGTAGTCAATTGAAGTTCATAGAAGAAGATACAACACATGAATTCTAAGTAGGCTACAACCCTGGATTTTCCCAAACATTAGTATACTTCTTTTATTCTTGCATTCTAATAAATCAAACTCATTAGGTACGGTTGAATAAATAGATAAGTACCAGCGTAATTTAGTAAAATAATTAATCGATAAGTCTTTTGAGTGCGATAATCTAAATTTTTTAGAGACACTATATTACTTGCACCACCGCGTACACCTGATTGTGTGTAAGGACGCAACAAGAATGCTTAAAATTTTGGTTAGGTCTGAGTAACCCATTTGAGTTTACATCTGATGCATGTGAAATCTTGCTTAGAAGTACATTTGAAAATCTTGATATCTGACTAACCGATTTGAGTTTATGTAAGTGCATGAATTGACCCGATGATGGAGTGAGTGACGCCATTCATAAGGATAAATTCATCTTTATATGAATTTCCTTATTTTTTATGGTGAAAGTGTATGAGTAAGCTTCATGGTTGTTAAAATGCTTTGAATTTTTTATATCTTGTGGTGAGAATTGTATTACGAATGAGGGGAGTCAATATCTTCAATATCTTGTTTATGTTGCTGAACATCTCCCAACGACAGACAAGGTGACGTCCTTCTTATTAAAAACTATCAAGGTTAGTTTGAAATTGCATTATAAATTTTTTTGGGAAGTTTGAGTACCCATTAGACAAGATCGTCAAATTGTTGACTCGAAAATGGACCAGTTTTGATCAAAGTGGCTACTGATGTGCATTTGCCTTGAATAGATGTCGCCCTGTATTTTACAGGTGCAACTCTGGTTAAGTTGGAAATTAAAATTTTTCCACTAACTTGAAGAGGTGTTTCACCTAGAGGAGCAAGTCTCCATCGACAAAACACCAATGTAACGCCGATATGCCCAATTTGTTACCAAGCTACTCTATGTAGCCGACGTTTGAATCGGTGTTATACCCCCATTTTAATCTGAGGTCAAACGGTGTACAACATATTGTTGATTCTTCTGCTATTTAAAAGAGTCGCCACCTAATTATTTTAAAGGTGAATTAGGACACCTATCTGCTAAGGAAATCATTGACTAACTCTGAAGTAAGGTCTGCCTAACTTATGTGATTCTAGGTAAGGGTTCTAATTATCCTAAAGGGAAGGTGAAAGACATCCTTTAAGATTGTAATGACCCATTAGGCCATTTTGAGAACTATTCCACTCTCTTTGATAAAGGACCCATTCCATAAATTTTTTCTAACACCTCATCCTTAGAAAGAGCTAAGTTTAAAAAAGAAAACTAATTTGGAAAGAGATAATTTGAGAAATTGGCAAGTTATGCCTAGGTTGTGAGTTTTGGGTCAACTTCAAACAACCATAACTTTCAGTACAGGATGAATTAAGTGATCCATAAGATATCAAATGATAGGTCTTTGAATCCTCTTTCCAACATCATCAATTTTGCTAAATTTCGAGTTCAGATGAGGGAGATATGCTCATTTGAAGTCAGTCTGTCCAGTTAAGGAAAGTTACCTGAATTAATGAGGAGTATTTTGGTCTTTTCCTGACCCCATAAACTTTTAACAGTTTAGTAATATTTTAGGGGTCTAAAATGATTTGGGTCAGTTTTCACAATCTCAAATACTCTTAGGGTTTTGAGGAGAGTTCAAGAGGAGAAAAGAGGAAAGGTTCAAGGTGTTCGTCAAGGTTCTTGAGATTTGTCGAGCAATTTCGCCAAGGGTTGATCCCTAAGAGGTATGTAATCTCTCATAGTGTTGGATTGTTCACCTACACGCCAATTATGTAATTTCAAATCCAAAATTTCGTTCTTGAGGTTGAATGATTTGTGTTCTTGATGAGTTTCTTGAAGTTTTGTTTTTAAATTGTTAATGATGAGTTTGATGAGTTCTTGAGATGAATGTAAGAGTTTGAGGGTTGTTTTTGAGTAGATTTTTGTGTACTTATGTTGGGTATTCGAATCTAAGTGATTTGGGAAGAAACCTTTCGATTCTAGGTGAATTAGGGCAAAAATTGAAGAAAATTCGTCGGGAAGTTCTGGAGAGCGGCGCACCCAGATGCACTAGAAGGGCTGGGGCGGCGCACCTGCAGTGCGCGCCATATTTGAGTCTCTGAAGTTTAGAGGCTAGCGCCCTGCGCCTGACCCCATCTTTTTTCTGTCGTTTACTCTGTGTAAGTACTTTTAAAGTGTACCTTTACTCCCTTCTGATTCTAACTACTCTAAACTACATCTAAACATCGAGATATCCTTCATAACATCAATCATAACCCTTGAATTCATAATTCAAATTCAAGGTAGAGTTAAGAGAAAAGTCTTGAGAGTTCTTTCGAGTCATTTTGAGAAGTTTTTTTTTACAATCTTTTAAAACTTGTTTTAAGACTTGAGTACTTGAGTTTGAGGATGAGGAGAGTTGAGTTTCATTTTTCAAAATTAATATATGAGAACTAAGTATTCCCAAGAGTAAATGTTTTTACATTTCAAATGAGAGGAAACATAGATTTCCAAATGAGTTCATGAGGAGATTTTGAGTATAATCTTTTTTTAAGAGAACCTTTTGAGTAATAATCTCAAAGCTAGAGGATGACGAAATGTTTTTAAATATATGAGCAGAGTTATATTTTTGGTCAAATACAATTAAGCTAAAAGAAATAATTATTCCCTAAAAGCAAACAGAATAGGAAATAACTTGATTTCTCGAATATTATCTAGAAGACCATCAACTATAGATGAAAATCAAGCATTGAATGAAATCATAGACATAGACAGAGATCTACAGATTTTTCAATAAAATCAACTAAAATTATTAAATCCAAAGACGTTATATAATGTAAATATTTCTCTAGAAACAATCAATTATACATACATTATAGAGAAGAGCAGATATCAGCAATAGAAGAAAACTTTGCAATCTTAAACTTAGTAAACCTAGCCTTCATAAAGACAATTAAAAACCCCAAACTAATGCTAATGCATATGGGATTAATAGTTATAGGAATAAAAGGACTAACTAGAAAGAATCTAGGATCTAAAGTTTTAATTGTATTATATGATGATCGCTGGTCAAATCTAAAGAAATCTATCATAGGATTAACAGAAGTAGACATGACTAATAATGGCGGAATATTCTATATTTGCCTAGATTTTCTAATCAATCTAAAGGAATTTGGAAAACATATTAAAATAGAAATCCAGACTAAAGGATATGAAGAAATGAATAATGGAAATAACCTATTAATGTGCATAGGTTTTATAGAAAAAATGACCTTAAGTAGTAATACAAAATTTAAGCTCCAAGTAAACGATGTAGTAGAAGTAATGGGTAATAAAGGAATAAAACTAATAAAACCAATAAAAATAAATCCAAAAGAATACGCAGAATTAGAATGGAACCTAGACAAATTAAGTAAGCCAAAAGTGTTTGCTCCCGAACAACATTTAATGTACACTAGCTCAAAAGGTGAGACATCAATTAGGTTTACAGACTATAATTATGCAAGTCAAAGAGAATTGGATGATAATGAAGCAGAAAGTACCATAGAAACAGAACAAGAAGAGTTAATGAACATAGAATTAATACAAGAAGGGTACGAAGTAGAAAGAGCCATAGAGGAAGCAAAAAGACTATATAAAGATAATAGTCTTAATGTTTTTAAATGTAGAGGATGTAAGAAAAGTAAAATGGATATAATGGAAATAATAGAACATTTTAGAATATGTAAAGAAAGAGAGGATAATTTTGCATACAAAATGAACGATTCAGAATATATGAACGAAGAAAACGAAGACAATTTATCCATAACTAGTCATACAGAACTAATGGATGAAGCAACCAGTTCACATAGTGCAAGCTCTTTCCAGAGAATTACCGTAGCTTCAAGTGTTATAGTACAGGTAATTTGCCTAAAAAATCATGGGTTAGACCTGATGAAATAAAAGAAAATATCAAACTAGCAGGTAAAAGAATGCCTATAAAAGAATCTATTAGACTGCAAGAAGGAGGAAATAAAGGAAAGATACTAAATATAGCTGCACATGATCCACAAATGTGGAATACAGTAATAGATTTATGGAAAGGAATAGTGGTAGCAGATTTTATTAAAAATTATCATGAAACAGATGCTGAAACTATGTATAAATACTTAGAAACCTTTTTAGGAGAATCCTGTAAAGCAGTATGGGAATCATACAAACAAACTTATCTGCAAGAGTTTCAAGGACTAATAGAATTAGGACCAAACCCATACAATTTTACAAACAAAATACATGTGTTGTTAACAGGAGAAGACCCAAATAGTAGCTTAGTAGCATTACAAAGAAGTGCTGTAATAAAATTAGAACAATTAAGTATATCAAATTGGATGCACATAAAAATCTTTCTTAAATATTATTTTTATTATTGTACTATTAGCGGAAATACATTTAACGAAGAATTAGGTAAAAAACTATTCAATAAATTACCAGGAGTTTTAGGAAGATAAATAGAAGAAAGATGGTATAAAAGAAAAGGGGTGGTTCAAAATTCCACACTCTTATGGTCTATAGAACAAAAAATACAACATATAATGAAAATACTACAAGAGAAATGTACTAACATACAAATACAAAAATAGTTAAAACAAAATAAAATGAACTTCTGTAAAACAATGATATATACGACCCAAAGTTATGATAAGGAACCAAGTAAATCAAGAAAATATACAAGAAGAAAAGCCTACAGCCAAAAATCATACAAACACAAAAAATATTTCTTAAGAAAATCCTCAGTTAGAAAGCCATACTTAAATAAAGATAGATATGTTAGAAAATACAGAAATGATAGAAATTATAAAAATAAATTAGAATGCTATACTTGTGGATGTTATATGCCCTAAACGAAATAATATGAAAACTAGAAATTCCCAGTTAATAGAAGACTTTCAAGAAACCTTATTAAATGTAGATGAATTTATGTCAGATACAGAAAGTATATACTCTATAGTAAGCATAGATACAGCAGAAGAAAGAAAAAGTCAATCAGACACATCTGATTCAGAGGATGATAATTTCATCAATGAGATAGGATTAGAAAGGAATGAAGAATGGTTGGACCATATAAGTACTATGATGAATATCTCACAAGACTGTAATCATGAGTTTGAAAGACAAAAGGGAATAGATAGTAACCAATGTAGTATATGTAAATGGTATCACAATAAAATAAACAGAGCTAAATGTAAAAACTGTTATATGGAAGCCTGTATAAGTTGCATAGAAAATAAATTAAAACAAACAATAGCTAAATAACAAGAACAAGTAAACAAAGGACCAGACTACTAATCTAAGACTAATAACCCTAGAAACAAGATTGAATGACTTAGAACAGAGAATAATTACACTAGAAAAAGGCAAATAGAAAATAAACATAGACCATATGTAGTTATAAGGGAGAATACATATAGATCAGATATAAAGCGAACTAATGAACATAGAAGAACATAGTACTAGTTTTATATGCAATGAAGATAAAAGGTTTGGAACAATAAAAATACTAGTAAGAATAAAACTTAAAGATATAGAAATCGAAACCTTAGCATTAGTAGACACTGGCTGCATCAGCTGCCTTCTGAATAAAAAGATACTACCACAAAATATATTACCAACCCTAAAGACATTAAAAGAATCAGTATCAGCGATACAAATGAATGGAACATATAATCTTTACGACCTATATATAGAAAAAACACAAATAAGCTTTATCAACACATGTAACGAATTCTACAAACCAACGTATAATATGTATAAAATATTAGTACGAGACCTAAAAATTAAAACCGATTTAGTATTAGGTTTACAATTCCTTATACAAAATAATGAAAGTTGTTAATTTTCCAGAAATGGAATAATGTTATTTGGAAATACAACCTATACTCCAGTACAGACTAGCAAAATTCAAGGATTACCTAACATTAAAGACGATAAAATAAATCCTAAACAAAATAGAACTTCAACTCCATGCTGTGACGATTGTGGCAACAATGGCAGTTCTTCTTCAAAAAACCTATATGAAGAAAAACAAAAAGAAAATTATTTAGAGGATACATATTTGGAAGACATAGAAAAAGATTATACCTTAATAAACGTTGAAACAAAATTTTACAATTTCCAAAAAGGAATAAATACTATAGGAACCATAAAGAATCCTAAAGACTTACAAAATATAGTAACAATACTAGATGAAATGGAAATAATAGGAGAAAAACCCTTAATACATTGGGGTTGCAATAAAATTATGTGTAAATTAGACATAATAAACCCTGAGTATACGATAAAAACAACAACTATAGAAGCAAATAATGAAGACACTGAAGAATTCAATAAACAGATTAAAGAACTACAAAAATTAGAAGTAATAAGAAGATCTACATCTAAACATAGATCAACAACATTTATGGTTAGAAACCATAGTGAACAAGTGCGAGGAAAAGCTCGCATGGTCATAAACTATAAAAGATTAAATGATAATATTAGAACATATGCATACAAACTACCTGATAAGAATGAGTTAATTAATAGAATACAAGGTAAAAAGGTATTTAGTAAATTTGATTGCAAATTCGGATATTGGCAAGTTAAGATGCACCTAGAAAGCATAGAATGGATAACTTTCACTTGTCCAGAAGGACATTTTGAATGGCTTGCTATGCCTTTTGGCTTAAAGATAGCTCCGCCTATCTTCCAACGAAAGATGGATGATATGTTCGGAGATTACAAAAGTTTTGTATTAGTATATGTAGACGATATTCTAGTGTTTAGTAAAGACATGCAAGAACATTTAGGACACCTACAGACAATTTTTAGACTATTTGTACAATATGGAATAATAATTAGCAAAAAGAAAATGGAATTGTGTAAAACACGTATAAACTTATTAGAAGTAACTTTAGGAGAAGGAAAAGTAAAATTATAACCGCATATAGCCAAAAAAGTATTAGATATGCCAGATAAATTAGAAAATACAAAAGACTTACAAAAATTGTAAGGATTAGTAAATTATGCTAGAAATTTTATCTAATACTTAGGAAAAATAGCAGGACCATTCTATGCTAAGACAGGTAGCAAAGGTCAGAAACACTTTAACTAGAAGCTATTAAGTTAGTTCACCAAATTAAAGAAAAAGTTAAGAATATACCCGACCTACAAATAACCCTAGAGTTTGATTATTTAATAGTCCAAACAGATAGTAGTAAACTAGGATGGGGTGCCATCTTAAAATCCAGACCTAACAAATATAGCCCAAAAAACGAAGAAAAAATTTGTGCATACCAGATTGGACAGTATAAAGAAAAAGGAAATATGAGTAGTATAGACGCAGAAGTGTTAGTCGTAATATATGGACTTAACAGTTTCAAATTATATATTTTAAATAAAAATGAAGTTTTAATTAGAACAGACTGTGAAGTAATAGTTAAATTCCATGAAAAAATAAATAGTAAAGCTAGCAGTAAAAGAAGATAGTTAAACTTTATGGATATAATATCTATATACAATAATATTATTTTTAAATATGTTAAAGGAAAAGATAATGACTTAGCAGATAAATTAAGTAGATTACAATTAAAAACTAACTGACTTTTCTTTCAAGATGAGACCAACTGGCCAACAGCCAGTAGACAAAGGCAAGGGCATCGCCCAGCCGGATTCTTATGCCCAGACAGTATTAGAAAGACAAAAGTTTAGACCACAAAGTACAACAGCAACGTGATGGAGAGAATCCATTTCGGTAAGTTTAATTTAATCTCATACCCCAAGTGTAATCTATCATTCAAAATAATTCCAGACTGTACTTTAGATAAGCCTCAAAAATGTCTAGTAGATAATCTATGGATAACATACAATAAACAAAACACTAAGTACTTCACTGCTGCTTCTAATGCTTTATGTCAATATTTTTCAGACAAAAATAGAGATAATAAATTTAAATATCATGTAGTCATCATGGTAAAACTAAAGGTGTTTTTCAAACTTGGATAGAAGTAGTTGATTCCATAAATGGAGTAAAAAATCCACTTTTCAAAGGATTTAATAATTTCATAGAAGCTTTAGACTACGCCAGAGGAATACTTGGGCTTAACTATTATATTTCTCCAGCCCTTAGACTAAACCCAATCTAAGTACCTCAATATAATATCTAGAGAGACTCAGACAAAATAATATTCTGTGACCATTGCTCTTCAATGACTGAGGGTTTCAAGAGACTCAATGTAAAAAATAAAATCCTTATCCAAGAATAAATGAGACTTATGAAACAACTCGAGACATGTCAAAATAAATATGTTTCAAAAACAGATTCCAGCAATTCGACCCCAAACATGTGTTCTCCATCTCACTTAAAAATGGATGAGACGGGTGTGCATTCCCCCCTGAATGATAAGAACTCTACTATATCAGAGAAAGATACATCTAGTTCGGTTCAAACGATGATCGGTAAAGACTCATCAAAACTGTTGAAGGCTGTCACTTTGCCAAAAAGTGAAGAAGAGGAGTCTTCTTCTTTACGAAGAAGATTACCTAAATCATTTCAGAAAGACACTTTACGAAATACTGTAGCTTCAAAAAAGAAAAAAAATGACAAAATAGAAGTTATAATTAAACAGACTTTAGAGCAATTTTTCCAAAATCAAAGCCAAGACAAACATATTATTAATAAAGAAGATTTCAGTCCAAGCAATGACAGACTAGTTCCTAATTCAGAAGACAGTAACCACAGTCCGATAAATTCAGGCGAAGAAGATGGAAGTAATGATGCACAAGACCCATACGAAGATGACGACTGAGGAATGAGTTTTGATTCTATAGCTCTACACAATTTGGATACATAATCAATCATCCAGACAACAAAAACAAAGAGGTGATAAGACTATTTTCAAGAAAACAAAATACAAAGGTGATAAGAAGATAAGACCAAACGTGGCAAAAACAACATCAAGTATTATGTAAATATTACTAAGTGTGCCATGTGGGTATGCCCACGAATGTCTTGTAAAAATAATGTTGAGTTCTGTCATTTTATCACTATCCTCCACAGAGGGAAAAACTGTTGACAAAGCACGCGTCTGTCTAAGTCAAAAAGTTAAAATTAATAATGCATGTGACAATGGGGCCCAATGAGCACCCGACTTGCATTATTAAAAGAATCTTATCAGGATGTCGGCCATCAATAAGTGAGGCCACGTAGAAATTTTAAGAACGATTCCTTTATTTCTCTTAGTTCTATATAAGAGAAGAAACAGGGAGTTCATAACTAGAGTATGAAGGAATTTTTTTTTTCTCACTTCTCAACTCATGAAAAACGACTAAGTGTCAACCCACGGCCGAACTTACGGACCGTAGGTCAGACCACGACTAGTGGTCCTGGCCCGTGGATTGAAGCCCCATAACCAAGTCTCTGAAGACAATCCACGATTGGCAGGACGGACCCTGGGTAAGTCCACGGACCGTCAGTCAACTCGTGGTCGGCTTCAGCAGGCTATTAAGTCAGGGGTCGTTTGGTTTTTTCCTCATGCGTTGGACCCCTAAACTACATGGTTTTGGTCAGTTTTAGCCTAGAAACTCAATTAGAACTTATCCTAATCGATCATTCACCAAAATCATTGAAACTTAGGGCAAAAGAGGGAAAAAGAGATGCCAGTTTTCCTCCAAGAATACGCAGCAAGTTCTCATCAGTTCCAGCCCCGAAATCAAAAGACTTCTCCATGAATTTTGTCACCTGGTATGTGGGATTTCACTAGTGAGTTCCTTTCACCAATTAGGTCCATATATTTCAGTCAGAATCTTGATTTCCTTAATATTATCTAGACCTAGGGTTTCTTGAATGTTAGAAAATGTTGGGTTTTAACTGTTAGAATGATCCAAATCAAATTATCATGTTGTTGCTTAGTTTCTTGTATGATATTCAGAAGCCTAGCTATGTAGTTCTTTTAGTTAATGAATTACACATGTTAGGCCTGTTATTTCAGATATATATGCTTCAGTTTACGAATGTCACATTATCAGTTATAATTATTGCATTCTCAGAGTTTGCATGTCAGTAATTGAGTTATCCAGTACTTCAGCATTACAGTCATAATATTGCTTATATACATTCTAATTGGGAGTAGGCTTAGACCGAGCAGACTAGAGTTCAGCATACCCGAATAGTCCAGAACTATGTGCTCCCATAGGTTTATAAGTCCCCTCTGTGGGCATTACATTTTAGTAATCACGCCAGACATGTCTGTATACCTCTGGCAAGGTATATTAGGTCCTCTCGATGGGGCATATACATCGAACTCCTTATTTAGCTCATGTGGTTTTATGTCGGTTATTAGTGGCTCCCATAATCAGATTATATTGCATTGACCATGTTATCATCTACAATCATATTTCAGTCTTAGCATGTTATAAACTTGGTTTAGTTATTTTATGTTCAGTATTCTCAGTATAGTATCATGCTTATCTTTTATCATTACTCAGATATATGCTTGTTTAGTTATGTTTATTATTCAGCTTTACTCTATCATGCATGCTCAGTAACTTTCAAGTACTGACGCATACTCTGCGCTACACCTTCTCGTGATGTAGGTTCAAGTCCTCAGCTTCCAGATCACGCATAGATCGGTTCCCGATCTTCAGCTCAGTAGTATCAGTGGTGAGTCCTCATTCTTCGAGGACGACAAACATGTTTCTTTTGCTTTTAGTCTTTAGTTTCAATTTTTGATAGATTTAACTGGGGCATGTCCCAATACTTCTAGCCAGTTAGAGGCTTATTTCAGACATAGTTAGTTTTAGCTTTAGCATTTGAGTTTGACCTTTCATTTGTTGTTAAACTCTCAGTTTTTATATATTCAGATAGTTAGGGGTATTCCCCATCATTTCATTTCAATTTATCTTATGATTTAGCTTCCGCACACTATTTCCTTACTTTAGTTTATTTAGTATGCTTATGATATGCTAGCAGGGTTAGCTTGGAGTCACTCGTGATCCTAGGTCCCGTGTCCGTGTCCTCAGGGTAGTTTAGGGGCATGACAGAGAGAGAGAGAGAGAAATGAGGAGAGCTGATGAAGTTATCGAGGCTTGCATGAAATTGGAGTGGCTGACCTCTGTCCATGACTAAAGAGAGCTGAATTTTAGCCAAAAATTGAGAGGGAGAACGAGATATTGAGAGAAAGGAAAAGATGACCTAATTTCATCGAATTTCTTTGGGTCTTTTTCCTTCTTCTTCTAAATTATTTTGGGCTTCTAACTTAATAATTAATATAATATGTATCATGTTAAAATATTATAATTTCACTTTATACTTAATATAAAACGTAGATTTAATATATTTATTTATAATTAATTTAATAAGTACGAAACTTAAAATAAGATGACGATAAACAACTATTTGAAAAAAAAGATGTATAAATAACAATAATAACTTTGATAATAAAGAATGTGTTCTTATTTATTAGTAATTATAGAATACAAAAAGATTTTATTTTTGTTGTGTATCTTGTTCTTACCCCTCCTTGCAGGATCATGTCTTCATCAGATGAACAACACCCTCTTCATTACTGGAACATTTGACTGAGCAATGGGACAATCAATTGAAACATCAAGTGCTCTTCGGCGTGTCCAACTTGGAAGCTCATTATATGCACTTTCGAGAATATCATGTTATTGACGAGGAATATGGGTTGGACGTTAGTTAGTTCAAGAAAAATTATTCTTCACTTCACATGAGAGACTTCTAGTCAATCTTTAACACATCTACACCCTAAAGATGATGTAGCAAAACTAGAATTACTTTACGACATGTATGGATAAGCATCATCAGTCGACCAAGTTAGATCATGCAACATATATAACTTAGAAATCACAAGTTCACCATGAAGGTCCTATTCCACCTCAATCACCTCCATTCATCAAACTTAACATTCTAACACATACGATCTTTAATTATGAGATAATTATATTTGATGATTAGTCCCATCAACTATATTATTTGACATGCAACATATAGAGATAATCAACAACCCAACAAGTATTTTTACCACATAGTAATTCGTATTAAATAATAGGTCACGCAACCATCAAGTACCTCAACGTATTAAATAACTCAAAAACATTCAGTAACACCAACAGAACAATAGTAAAGTGTACACATACTAAGGGTCTTATTTATGTCCAATAGTCATAACCTGCGGTGGTATTTGATCCACAATAATGATAAATATATTATATATATCGGTGAGGTGCCTAATCATTGAATAATGATATATATAGTATATGTTCTAATTCGGTACTCGATTTACGAAATAATGACACTAATACCCTAACCCACTCATCACACATAACACTCAATATATCAACTCTAAGTATACTGCAACACAAAGAATTCAAATGATTTCATCAAGGGATAACCAGTGCAATCTTAAAATATTAAATTCATATCATAAAACTCAATCATGTACGAATATCAATAAACAAGCATTCAACTTAAGAGTACACGTGAATCAAAGTCGATTATAACTTTAATTAATTCTTTGAATTTCTCTTTCTTTATCAGAAGTTATATCCTAGCACTAAGTAAAAACATTTTCCCCCCATGTCTTCACTACGACCTTTCCTTGTTAATGTCAATTAAGCCTAATTCCTAAGTTACAGGTCCATGCAACTCCTCTATCGCTAGTCACATTCTCATATTCACCTTGTAATTTATCAAGTCACATACTCATATGAGGATTCATACAGTAATACATAAACACATGATTAATAAGGCTCAAATCACCCTCTAAAATCAATTTAAAAAAGAGTGAGCGATCATCATCTATAGAAAACCCAACGAAGGATCGGGGTCGAATTCCATAGAGAATGGTATATCATGGAGAATTCCTTATTAAGAAATTTGGACTTTAAATCAACTCATTTATACTAGTTAGAAAAATTGGGTGGATGGTACCACCAACTCAATATAAAGGTTTGATTGTCAAATATCACAATTAAACTAAAATCAAAACGAAATCAAGAGTTAACAAGCAATCTAGGGTGCGGAGATTTCAAATCAATGTAACATAAGGGTGATTGTGCTGCTCTGTAGTAAATTACATACATGAATAGGCTAAGTCATCTTTATTGACTCTAATCTTCTTTCGATCTCAAAGCATCCTTGCATCAAATCTCCTTTCGGTCTCATCTAATTTCCAATCCTAAACAACCCAATACCTTACTCTATCTTCTCTTTCAAGAATATGGAAAATAGATCCAACTCATAACCTCTCTTTCAAGAAAGCCAAAAACATCAAACCTATATTGCTAGTATTGAACTAATTACCCATGCTAATTTATCTCTTTCGAGCATCAACTGGAGATCGGAAGTAGGAATTAAGCTTGCAACCTTAACCCATAATTTAACCGCATGGTAATTAGACCAAATTCATGCATGAATAGCAACAAAACAGAGCATAGCACAATATCCACTACATTAAATCAACATCCAACCCAATTAAATCACCCCTATATCTTGAGATTTTAGCCACCCATCATAAAAATTAGAGAAAATTATACCTTCTATGAAAGAAGCTATGGCTAACTTGAAATCAAGAAAATAAGAGTAAACCCACTTCAGATTTAAGTTCAATTTATCAAAATCAAGTCTCAAATTGTAAAACCCCAAGAACTAAAAAAGTGTTCTCTCTTTTTCACTCTCTAATATAACTTCTCGAATATAACCCTTCCAACTCCATAAAAATTGTATCCTACGGGTTATTTATTCTTTCCCCAAAATTCACTTAATAACCAGCTCGGCGACATTAGTCAGGCTCACCGAACTCAATAGGAGAATCAACCTTTATTCCTCAGCTCGCGTTGTGATGCTCTAGGGTACAGGTGTTTGAACCTCATTTTGGTGGACTCGATCAAGTCAGCCTTTCACCTTCGACAAATCGCCCAATACCGCTTTAGTTCGTCTTTCAAGCATTAGATCTTTGCCTTACATACTGTCACTTTGGCGATATGCAGCGGGATACTTGAGTCCGCTGACCTTATTTGATAGACACAAGTGCTATGCACTATCACTTTTGGGTGAGGTTATGCTCAGTTGGTGGTCTTCCCTTCATGTTAGACAATCATCAATTTTCACTTTGCACTTCTTTTTGTATTTTTGGCCATTCTTTCAACTTCATTCCTTGCCTTGTCCAATTACCCTCATAGCTGCAAATCATCAATATTTGATTAGAAAAGAAAAAAGTTAGGCATCGAGGACACTAATTATTGAGCTAAATGTACCTTAAATGAGTTCAAATCTACCACTCATCAACACCCCAAACTTAAACTTTTGATTTCCTCAAGTAAACAAAGAACACAATAAGCTAAATAAGGGTGTCTACAACAATACTCAATGAGATCTACCATACAAGTGCCATGGCATGACTAATATATTTATCATGTTACCCTAAATCATGATAAAAACATTTCAAATGGTGACTAGATAGTTTCAACACAAGTTCAAGCTCAGTTTAGCTTCCTGTCTAATGCAAGAACATATTTCAAAAAATGCATTCAAGTGCTCTCATATCAAGAACAATTTCATGCTCTCACAAAGCAAATCAGCAAAGGTAATAAGAATCAATGCAATTCTCGCTTTCTCAAATGAGAAACATATGCATGCTTTGTCCCATAGATTTACCCATATTTTTCAATCATCACACAACCTAGTTCATGTAAGATCTCAAAGGTATTTTAGGCTTGTAATGGGGCTAAGGGCTAAGGCATGGTCAATTTGGATTGGTGACTTATACCTTTTCAAAGCATTGTTGCAATCATTATTACCTCTTCTCAAGTTTCTTTTCTTCATTTTTATATGAGAACTCTCTAATCTTGACTTTCACTCAATTTATTTGGAAATCCCCTTCATTCCATTCACTTCTCTATTTCATTTTAATTTTTCCAAGCTATCTCCATCATCATGATGAGACAACACATTTTTTTTTATAAGGAGGGGTTCCTTCTTTTTGTAAAACTTTCAGATTTGAGTCTCATTTCTTCTTCCTTTTGCCCTTCACTTGGCTTTCATTCACACATTGCAATGCTTCAAAAAGAATTTTTGGTGAGAAAGTAGGGATAATTTGGCTCAAGAGGCATATTTTAGGTGTCAACAAATAGGTGTTGACACCCAATTTTGGCTCTCCACATTTATTTAACTAAAACTTTCATAATAATAATAATAATATATATATATGACAAAACTTTTTCAAGAATATGATGATAAAATATATATGTTACAAAATTTTGTAGGAATACGAAAACATTTTTAAAATATAGTTTGTATCTTATTCAATAAATTTTATTTCTTATAAAAAATAAATATATTATGTAAAAATTACTACTTACTTTCTCATTTTTAAATTTTACGCCAAATAAATATTGTTCTTAAGGGTTAACTCGATTTTACTAATTAAATATAATTTCTATTATTGCAATAAATATCTTTTCGTACATTGTTTCTGTCACGCCCCGAGCCTACACCCCAGACGTGACCGGCACTTGAAGACCATCGCTGGCCCCCAAGCGAACCCTTGGCCTGGCTTTCTTAACTCAGCGGAAACTTAACTCAACAGAATAACTCAATGCAATGAAAAGTTATAAAACAACTCAACTGAAAGTAATTTGCCAACAAGGCATCTCGAGTCTCAAAATAGGATATTTAAATATATACATGCATGAGAGACTCCAAACTAACTGACTGACTGTCTAACTGTCTATGAAGCCTCTAAATACTGAGATGGATGTTGGGACAGACCCCGCAACATCCTAACAAAACAAAAACTAAGAACACAAAATAATTGAGTCCTCCGGAATGCAAGGAGGCTCACCACTGACTCTGGAGTGCTCAGCTGGATCAACGACGTGCAGGATGCTGATCCGGGGTACCTGTATCTGCATCATAAGACGATGCAGGCCAACTGGCCTCAGTACATGGAAGGTACTAGTATGCGAGCTGGAAAACTAAGCAACAAAGGCTAGAAGGAAAATTGGAAGAAACTGAAAAGTTTACCTTGTTCAACTCAACTCAACCTGACTGACTTCTTTCAATATAAGGCAATTTAACACAAGCGTGATATAAAGAAAGACTGTTTAAAACATGCTATAAAACTCTGTATGTATACAAGGATACAATAAGCCTGAGATGTATATAGAAATACAATTGAACTGATGTATATAAAATACAATAATTTTCGTGTATAAAAATACAATAACTGCTGTGGGAGTTTCTCTAACCGACAACCATCACATAAGAGCTAAAGTGATGATACAGCGATCAACCTCACGCTGCCAGAGCATCCTATACCCGGCCAAAGGTATAAGACCTGAACTGCCTAATGGATCCACTAGTCTAATATGAAAAGGATTTATCTAAAGAGCATGATCCTTTTCTACCCATGGTGGCTAACATGGTTCTATGGGGGCTGTGGGTTCTTTGAACGCTCCCCCAATTCGATGCTCGATACTACTCCCAAAAATGTACTGGCTCTTATGTTTTTAAAACACATTTCTTCCTGCTGACATGAGATAATTACTCAAAAAAAACTATCCCGAAGGCTCTTTGGAAATTTCAGTTTCCAACCTTGTTTAAATGTAAAGACATTTCTTTAAAACTTCTTTGGGAATACATAGTTCCCTAATAACTTTGAGAAAATGAACTCAACTTGAAACTCTAAGCTCTTTGCTTGACTTGACACTTGAGTCAAAAAATAAAGTTAAAACGTTCAATAAAGACTCTTGAACAACTTTATAACTAGCTTGACTTGCTTAACTTCTAGGCTTAACTCTTAATTTCTAACTTCAATTGACTTCTAACTAACTCTCCTTAAAATGGAATATGGATTCAAGGTGTTTGCTCACATGTTACGGATAAGTTCTTGACTTTTAGAAGTACCTTGGAGTGTTGGAAACAACTAGGAAACATAGGTATAATACCTAGGAACAAAATAAAATACAAATGGGGGATTAAGGTAACGGGAAGGATTGCGTCCTTGGCGCTCTACGAGGCACGGGGCGCCAGCCCTCAACTTCAAACGGGGCTGCTGGCCACACTGCCAGGCACCAGCCCCTGTTCCCAGAAAAAAAAAAACACAACTTTCCTCCCTCTTTTCTTCAACTTTAAACCACCCTTACTTCAATGGATTTAACCCCAACCACTAGGGATCATCAATCTCCCAACATACAATAATTTACAACTCAAATACACAATCCAATCATGTCCCACAACCAACAATAACTTCAACAACACAACTAACAACATCAACAACAACTAACAACATCAACAACAACTAACAACTTCAACACCAATCCAATCTTTTCTCAAATCATAAAAAAAAGAGCTTGGTGTGTGGGGGAAAGGATCAGACCACACAAAAAAACTCACATACCTTGATAGGGATCACCCCCGACGAAAATCCACGACGGAAACTAGTTGGTCTCCTTTCTCCTCTTCTTCTCTTCTTCTTCTCTTCTTCTTCTCTTCTTCACTCTCAAGAACCCTAACTCTTTCTCTTTTAGAATAGGATAAAAATGATCCAAAAACAGCCTAACACACAATATAACCTCAAAAGAAATGGCTAGGGAAAAGACCAAAATGCCCTTAAAATTTCCGGGACGGATTCCCTGCCAACTGCCCAACTTTCAATGGCCATAACTCACTCATACGAACTCGAAATCGAGCAATCTCAGTGGCGTTGGAAAGATCATTCCACAAGCTTCGCAACCATAACTGGAACTACTCCTAACTCATCGTGATCTAGGAGTTACGACTGCTCAAAGTTGGCCAAAAATCACTGATTTCCACACTTAACCAAATTTTCCAGATTCAGTATTTTTCAAAAAAAAATGGCTACTTCCAATTTCAAGCTTCTTCATAGCTATTTCAAATTGTCGGATGTTACAGTTTCAAATTAGGAAGCTTAATTAGTTAATGAGTTACTAATTTATACCAATTTTTATATTTTAGGATGGCTAATTTTATTAAATAAGCTAATCTTGTAAAATAATTATTTTTAATTTTACTAACTATGACTATTTAAAAGAAGAGGTTAATTATAATTTAAATAGAATTAATTTGAGCAAAATTTGGCAATACAAGTCATTCTAATTCGGCCAATCCACAGGTGCCACATAAGAAGTGTTTACGTCCCTACTTTATTCAAATAGAGAAAACCTTCGTGGTGACTAAAAAAATAATCAATAATATAATTTTAAAAGAATTTTAAGAAAAAAGGATTTTTAAAGGAGTCGCCGCCAAATTTTAGGAAAAACTAAGAAATCAACTAATTAATTAATAAAATAATGCCTACGAAACCAATAGATTCTAAGTAAGGGGTTCAAGTTATTCTAAAGGGAATGTGTTAGACATTCTTCGAAATCCACAATTGTGGGTTCAGACTGAATTCTTTTTTTCAAATTGAGGAGGAGATAAAAATAAAATACAAGTATAATAAACATGTAATATATACAAGTTATAAATTAAAACAATAATATAAGAAACGACTTAAGGTTTGCCTAACATCGATATATACAAAATAATGAATAAAGAATATAATTCGAACTTCATTCGAATAGCTTCACTGGGAAGAAACTTCGAGTACCTATAAAGACACTTAGTAAAAATGTTAGTAATAAATAAATATGAATAAAAATGAATAAATCAAATAATAACTTAAAAATAAAAATCTGTCTTATTAACATGGGAGGCCTTAGAAATTGACGATAATTTTTTCATCGGCCAATTTTAACATACAAAATATATTAACTTAAACTAAATTTTCCGTCTTTTAAAATGGAAAGGCCTCCAAAACAGACGGAGAGATTTTCTCATTGGCTAATTAAACATAAGACTTTTCAAATACAAAATTACAAAAAATTAACAAGTATAAAATAATATGCAATTACTAACCAACAGTAGCCGAAACGAATCATCAAATAACTCTTTTAACAAGAATGCATCATATTAAACGGTAATAAGAATATGAATAAAATAGATCAACAATTACGGTCATTATAAAATGGAGAAAATTATATGGCATCATTAATAGTAAAGGATAAAAAAATATTAATAAAATAAGACCATATATGGCCACAAATTTAAAATACTTTACAGGAAACTTTAACATTTACAAAATACGTGTACAAGCAATAAAAGTCAACATGAAAGATAAAATAACAACTTAAACCAATCTGTAGCCAAAATAATTTCTAATGTCAAATAATATATATATAGCCAAAATAATCAACAATTAGTGTGACAAACTGGAAAATCCAATAACAAACAAATCAACACGAAGATGGTAAAACAACACCCAAAATGAAGAACAATAATAGAGGAGTCCAACCAAATTTTGTCAAAAAATTATAAGAAGAAGAACGAAATTTTCAAATATTCAAGCAATACTAACGAAAAGCATTCATCAAACAAGAACACCTAAATATATACAAATATAAAAAAAAAATATAAAAGGGAGAAGGGTTACCTATACCTAAGGAAGCATTTTCTGGCCGGATTCTGTTGGAAACAGAGCTTAGAGCTCGCTGGATTGTTGTTGGGTGTTCTGTTCACCAAAGATGGAGCTCATTGGTGGTGGGGTTTCGTTGTGGTTGGTCGGAGCTGCTAGTGCAAGCTCGAGCTTGCTGGTTGGTTCATTAGAGCTCTCTAATTGCTGTGATTTCACCGGAAAAGGGATAAAGAGGTTGTTTTGGTTGCTGGTTTTTGTGAGATTCGGAGAGGAGGTGGGCTTTTGGGTGGCTATTCGGATGGGTTTGGATGTGAATCGGGTGGTCATTTGCTGGTTGTTTTAGCTTGGGTAATGGAGGTTTGGGTTATGTTTTTTGCCTTGGAGTGAAGAAAGGAAAAAGGGAGGAAAATGGGGTTGTTTGGGTTTTGGATCTGGTGGTAGTTGCTGGTGAGGGGAATGAGTTCGTTTGTTCACTAGTTTGGGGGTGGGTTTTGGTTGTGTGTTTAGTCTCTTTCAATGGTGTTCCAGCGAGGTTTCGCCAGAAAATGGAGTAGAGGGATATTGGGAGTGTTTTGCTATTGTTAAATGGTTGTTTCCGGTGGCTTTTACAGTGGTTTCAGGTGACGGAGTAGTGTTGAAATGGAGTTGGGATCTGGTTGGTTTTGGGGTTGTTTGGGTTTCGGAAAAAGAGAAAAAGGAATGGGGTTTTGGGTGGTGGACTCACCGGATTCCGGTGGAGCTCCAGTGAGCTTGCCACAGGAAAATTATCAACACTAAAGAAATTTCTAAAGATTAAAAAAATTTGAAAATTACCCCTAAATTTTATCCATCACCACTCTAACTTAATGACCAAGTCTCTCCTTAAACAGAAAATCGAAAACCACCAGTAGTACAATACCATTATCTTAAACCGTGGGCTAAAACCATTAGCTAATAAAATATTTGTGTATGAAATCTTATCCATATTTGAATGAATTTCTAGACTGTGCAAAATATCAAAATAAATATTAACAAATTTAACGAATAAAATGAATATTAAAAAATTATAATAAATGTAACTAATGACATGTAAGATATGCAATTTAACAGAAATAACAATTTAATCAAAATGAACAAATATTTGAACGTATTCAACCGATTATGACAAAAAATAATGTAATTTACTAATAAAAAATCTGAAATTTTGACAAATAAGGATAAATATCGATAAACTTATTTTAAATTATAAAAAAAAAAGTATTTTGAACTATTGAATAAATAGAACTTAAAAGTTATGAATTTTGAAAATGTTAGGCCAAAATTAGGTGTCAACAACTGCCCCTTTCGTTGGATATGATTGATGAAAGAAATTATCCACAAAGAAATTTGACAAACCCAATTTTGGCCGAACACATGACCTTCGCATAAAAGTGTGGTTGGAATGTGGTGTAAGTCAATCCTCAGCTTGCTTCCAAAGGGTTCCACATTGTGTTGCGTCTGCGTTGACGTAGTCTACACCTATGGATTAATTGGGAATGCGTCCTCTTGAATGTTCTCGAAAAAACAAAGATAAAACTCATTAGTAGAGACAGAATTAAACAAAAAATGTAGCATTACTTACAATACGATGAATAAAGATGATCCATCGGTAGGATATAAATGCATGTCCTTCGGTAGGATGAATGAAGATGATCCATTGATAGGATATAAATGCATGCAATCGGTAGGACAAATGCAATTGATCCATCGGTAGGATCTGAATGTATGTCCATCGGTAGGTCGAATGAAGATGATCCATTGGTAGGATCTGAATGTATGTCCATCGGTAGGATGAGTGAAGATGATCCATCGGTAGGATCTGAATGTATGTTCATCGGTAGGACGAATGAAGATGATCCATCGGTAGGATCTTTGTTCAAAATAAATGCATGTCCATCGGTAGGACGAATGAAAATGATCCATCGGTAGGATCTGAATGTACATCCATCGATAGGACGAATAAAAATGATCCATCGATAAGATCTGAATGAAAATGATCCATCGGTAGGCTATGAATGTATATCTCTCAACGCCAGCCTCCTTCAACTTCAACGTGGAATAGATAGATTGCATATCCTTCACCCCTAAATAGACGTGACTTAAAATATATTTCAAAGCCAACCTCCTCTGACTTTGACGTAGAATAAATAGGGTGCACATCCTTCACCTTTGAATAAATGCGACTTAAATGCAAATATCTTTAAATGCAAGTCTCCTCTGACTTGCACGCGGAATAGATAGGGTGCACATCATTTACCTCCGAATAGATGCGACTTAAATGCAAATATCTTTCAATGCAAGTCTCCTCTGACTTGAACGTGGAATAGATAGGGTGCACATCTTTCACCTCCAAATAGATGTGACTTAAATGCAAATATCTTTGAACGCAAGTCTCCTTTGACTTGAACGTGGAATAGATAAAGGTGCACATCCTTCACCATCAAATAGATGTGACTTAAATGCAAATATCTTTCAACGCAAGTCTCCTCCGACTTGAATGTGGAACAAATAGAGTGCACTTCCTTCACCTCTGAATAGATGCAACTTAAATGCAAATATCTTTCAACGCAAATCTTCTCCGACTTGAACGTGGAACAGATAGGGCACACATCCTTCACCTTCGAATAGATGTGACTTAAATGCAAATATCTTTCAACTCAAGTCTCCTTCGACTTGAACGCGGAATAGATAAGGTGCACATCCTTCACCTCCAAATAGATGCGACTTAAATGCAAATATCTTTCAATGCAAGCCTCTTCCAACTTGAATGCGGAATAGATAGGGTGCACATCCTTCATCTCCGAATATATATGACATAAATACAAATATCTCTCAATGCAAATCTCCTTCAACTTGAACGTGAAATAGATCGGGTGCACATCCTGCACCTCAAAATAGATGCGACTTAAATGAAAATATCTTTCAACGCAAGTCTCCTCTAACTTGAACATAGAATAGATAGGGTGCACATTCTTCACCTCCGAATATATGCGACTTAAAAGCGAATATCTTTCAATGCAAGTCTTCTCTAACTTGAACGTGGAATAGATAGGGTGCACATCCTTCACCTCAGAATAGATGCAACTTAAATGCAAATATCTTTCAACGCTAGTGTCCTCCGACTTGAACGCCGGATAGATAAGGTGCATATCTTTCACCTCCATATTGATGCGGATTAAATGCAAATATCTTTCAATTCAAGTCTCCTCCAGCTTGAATGCAGTATAGATAGGGTGCACATCCTTCACATCCTAATAGATGCGGCTTAAATGCTCATATCTTTTGACGTAAGTCTCCTTTGACTTGAATGCGAAATACATAGGGTGCACATCCTTCACCTCCGAATAGTTGTAACTAAAATGAAATGGTCTTCTCGGTGAATGAAAATGCAATGGACCTCTTGGCAAATGAAAAATACAATGACCCTCTCGATAAAAAAAATGCAATGTCCCTCTCGAAAAATGAAAAATGCAATGGCGTTCTCAATAAATGAAAAGTGCAATGACCCTCTTGGAAAATGAAAAGTGCAATGACCCTCTCGACAAATGAGAAATGCAATGGCCCTCTTGGCAAATGAAAAATGCAATCACCCTCTCATTAAATGAAAAATGCAATGGCTCGATGATTGTCCACTGTCACGAGGTGGATGACTCGATGATTGTCCAACTATAACGAGGTGGATGGCTCAATGATTGTGTGTTGTAACGAGGTGGATGGCTCAATGATTGTGTGTTGTAACGAGGTGGATGACTCAATGATTGTCCACTATAACGAGGTGGATGGCTTGGTGATTGTCCACTTTAACGAGGTGGATGGCTCGATGATCCTACTGTAACGAGGTGGATGGCTCGATGATTGTCCAGATGTAACGAGGTGGATGACCAATGTATGTCCATTATAACGAAGTGGATGGCTTGATGATTGTCCACTGTAATGAGGTGGATGGCTCGACGATTGTCTTGAAAATGTCATCCTCTTGATGCTTTTTATTTCTTTCAACCTTTTTTCTTTCTTTCTTTCTTTTTCTTTTTCTAGAAGTGTTTTTGCTTCCTTGACTTTGGGAGACTCGATATCTTTTGCGTTTGGCAACTTCAAACTCTGATCTTCTCTTATAATTTGCACTTCTTTGGTGCGCTCAAGAAAGTTGGGCCAAGAGAAAGATAGTGCATGTAAGCACTCATAAAGGTAATGACTAAGATGTGATTGTCCAAAGAAACGGCTTCAAGCTCAAAGTGGGAAAACTAGAGATTAATGTCATTTGGTAGGCTTTGAAAGGCACAATCGAGTAAAAAAAAAAGGGCCTACAATCCTTTATTAAACCGAATATTACTCAGGATTCCACCTCGATAAACATTCAAGCGAAGTTCTAGATCAACAACGCGATGCGATTTAATTTTGATCTAAAAGCTCACCACACAATGCATATGAAACCATAAGGTTGGTTTTATTCTTACCTTGAATGCTTGTAAGAGAATTTTCAAACATCACAAAAATACAAATGATAGGTACCAAAAGAATCTATGGTTTACCTCAAAGTCAGTCATTTTCATCATATCAAATAGTTTTACATGCTCCTAACTACATTGGTCTCATTTGAGCTGAAGAGATGACTCTTACAATATATACACAATGTTTTTTTCTTTTGAAAGAATGAATACCGAACCCAAGAAGGGCTGCCTACGTATCTCATGAGATGAGAATTAGATGTGCATAGTTCATGAAGATATGTCTTTAAAAATATGTACAAACCATTTTACTTTATTTTTAAAATTTGAAAGAATGAATATTGAACCCAAAAAGGGTTGCCTACGTATCTCAGCGAGATGAGAATCAGGTGGGCGCAGTTCATCCAGATATATCTTTGAACATATGCACAAACTATTTGACATTTTTTTTTTGGAATTTAAAAGAATGAATACTGAACCCAAGAAGGGCTGCCTACGTATCTCACCGAAATGAGAATCAGGTTCGCGTAGTTCGTGCAAATATGTCTTTGAAAATATGCATACACTATTATTTTATTTTATTTCAAATTTTGAAAATATAAATACCGAACCCAAGAAGGGTTGCTTACATATCTCACCGAGATGAGAATCAAGTTCGCGTAGTTCGTTCAGATATGGCCCTAAAATATGCACATAGTTTTTTTTTGAAACTTAAAAGAATGTTTACTGAACCCAAGAAGGGCTGCCTACGTATCTCACCGAAATGAGAATCAGGTTCGCGTAGTTCGTTTAGATAAGACATAAAATAATTCAAAAAGTTGGACAAACTTAGAGTGATGACCCGTAAGTCTAGTGTCGCCGATATATTTAGTTAGAGAGTATCCTTTGACAGTTTGTTCTAACCTATTTCTTGTCCTCTTAACTGTGACAATCACTTGTTTTGTATTCTTTCTTGAATGTCTTTTCGAACTGTGTGTTTCTCAATTATTCACGAGAACCACATTATTATGACCATCCTCGACTATTGTCTTGGACATTTATTCTGCAAAAATATGAGAGATGTGTGAAAGCAGAGTCATCATACAAAAATAACAAAAAATAAATGAGTGTGACCCCATAGTCAAAGACTCTCTTGATTTATCTTTTTGATTGGGTATTGATATCTTGTGAAATCCAAGAACTCAAATTTCGCGATCCCTCTTATCCTTTGTCGCATCGGACGAACAATGAGTTCCAATTTCTGACATAAATTAACCTCTCGCTTAAAAGAATAAAAAACTCTAAAGGTAAAAGTGTTAGGTCGCGTCATAATGGATAACACAAAATATCATACAAAGAATTAATTAAATACATAAGCATTGCTTTGATTGAAAACAAACTCAATTGTATCACATAACCTATAAATAATTACTGTGCGTCCTATACAAATATGTGACCCTTTTGTGCCAAGAGTAGGCCTACCAATCTGAAGGATGTATTACGCCATTTGACAACATTCCATTGTCCCCAAAAGCACTTGGTACAAATTTTTTATGAATAAATCAAATTGGATTACAAAAATAATAAGAAAAAATTACAAATAATCAATCACACATAGGGGTATCATCCTAAACTAAGCCTTCGTTTTCTATCTTGAACTCCTAGTCATCTCCGAATGCCAACACCTTTTGGATGGAATGGTAGCTTGTGATGATCATTCTTCAACTAGAGTAAGCTATTAAAATAAACCCCTAACCCTAGGAGACAATGGTTTGCCAAATGACTTTTACATCTTTCAAATTTAAACACACAATTATGATCGTTCGTTTAGGTTGGAGGCCATTTTGGACTCAACGTGGTCTTTCTAATGGACCCAACACACCTTGGGTGTTTGAGTCATTTTAGGTCCATGCGCTAAATCAAAGTTTTGACTCTGCTCTGCTCTAGTTGACTAATAGTGGCCTTTTAAAAGACTAGGTTCCAGGCGAACAACTTGGGTGGAATTTATGACAACCATTGGACACATGACAAACCAATAAATTGCAACTCATTCCAAAAGGGGTTACATGTAAAAAAGACCGATTGCGGTTTTGCAACACCGTTCATTAGTATACGATGCCATTTGGCGGAAACCTGTCATGAATGCAATTAGAATATACATATAATTTAATGAATAATAAATAAACAACAAGTACAAAATACAAATAATCAATAAAATATACAAAATACAAGGTATAACACAATAAAATAAAATGTTGCTCAATTTGAAAAAAAATGAACTCATAATGGTTAAAACCTCTATATTTCCAGCGGAGTCACCATTTTGTTTAAGTCCCTACTTTATTCGAAAAGGGAGAATGTCGTGGTGACTAAAAAAAAAATCAGTTAATTCAACTTTAAAAGAATTTTAATAAAAAAGGATTTTTAAATGAGTTGCCACCTAATTTTAGGAAAAACTAGTAAATCAACTAGTTAATTAATAAAATAATGTCTACGAAACCAATAGATTTTAGGTAAGGGGTTCAAGTTATTCCAAAGGAAATATGTTAGTCATCCTTCGAAATCAACAATTGTGGATCTTGACTAAATTCATTTTTTCAAATTGAGGATGAGATAAAAATAATATACAAATATAATAAACATATAATATATATATATAAGTTATAAAGTAAAATAATAATATAAGAAACGACCTAAGGTTTGCCTAACATCAATATATACAAAATAATAAATAAAGAATACAATTCGAACTTCATTCAAATAGCTTCATTGGGAAGCAAATCCGAGTATCTGTAAAAACACTTAGTAAAAGTGTTAGTAATAAATAAATATGAATAAATTGAATAATAACTTAAAAATAAAAAGCGTCTTATTAACATGGGAGGCCTTGTGAATCGACGATAATTTCTTCATCAGCAAATTTTAACATTTAAAATATATTAACTTAAACTATATTTTTCGTCTTTTAAAATGGGGAGGCCTCCAAAGTTAACGGAGAGATTTTCTCATTGGCTGATTAAACGTAAGACTTTTCAAATACAAAATCACAAAAAATTAACAAGGATAAAATAATATGCAATTACTAACCAACAATAGCCGAAACGAATCATCAAATAACATTTTTAACAAGAATACATCGTATCAAACGGTAACAAGAATATGAATAAAATAGATTAACAATTATTAATAAATGAAACAAACATGAATTTACGGTCATTATAAAATGGAGAAAATTATATGGCATCATTAACAGTAAAGGATAAAAATAATTAATAAAATAAGATCATATATGACCACAAAATTAAAATACTTTACATGAAACTTTATCATTTGCAAAATACGTATACAAGCAATAAAATTCAACATGAAAGATAAAATAACAACTTGAAGCAATTTGTAGCCAAAATAATCTCTAATGTCAAATAATATATGTATAGCCAACATAATCAACAATCAGTGAGACAAACTGGAAAATCAATAACAAACAAATCAACATGAAGATGGTAAAACAACACCCAAGAAGAAGAACAATAATAGAGGAGTCCAACCAAATTTTGTCAAAAAATAATAATAAGAAGAACAAAATTGTCAAATATTCAAACAATACTAACGAAAAATTTCATCAAACAAGAACACAAAAATCTAAAGATACACAAATATAAACAAAATATAAAAGGGAGAAGGGTCACCTAAGGAAGAATTTTTCGGCCGGTTCATGTTGGAAACAAAGCTTTGAGCTCGTTGGATTGTTGTTTGGTGTTCTGTTCACCAAAGTTGGAGCTCATTGGTGGTGGGGTTTTGTTGTGTTTGGTCGGAGCTGCTATTGCAAGCTTGATCTTGCTGGTTGGTTCATTGTAGCTTTCTATTCGCTGTGATTTCATCGGAAAAGGGACAAGGAGGTTGTTTTGATTGCTGTTATTTTTAGATTCAGAGAGGAGATGGGGTTTTGGGTGAATGTTCGGATGGATTTGGATGTGAATCTGGTGGTCATTTGCTGGTTGTTTTAGCTTGGTGAATGGAGGTCTGAGTTTTGTTTTTTACCTTGGAGTGAAGAAAGGAAAAAAGGGAGGAAAATGAAGTTGTTTGGGTTTTGGATATGGTGGTAATTGTTGGTGAGGAGAATGGGTTTGTTTGTTCACTGGTTTGGGGGTGGGTTTTGATTGTGTGTTTAGTCTCTTTCAGGGAGTGTTTTGCTGTTGTTAAATGGTTGTTTCGGTGGTTTCTACAGTGGTTTCAGGTGAGAGAGTAGTGTTGAAATAGAGTTGGGATTTGGTTGGTTTTGGGGTTGTTTGGGTTGTCGAAAAAAGAGAAAAATGAATGGGGTTTTGATTGGTGGTTTTGCCGAATTTTGGTGGAGCTCCAGTGAGCTTGCCATAAAAAAATCATGAACACTAAAGAAATTTCTAAAGACTAAAAAATCTAAAAATTTTCGTGGGCTAGTCATTCCTTAAATAGAAAATCAAAAACCATCAATAGTACAATACCATTATCTTAAAATCATGGGCTAAAACCAGTAGCTAACAAAATTTTCGTGTATGATCTTATCCATATTTGAATGAATTTCTAGACCGTGCAAAATATCAAAATGAATATAAACAAATTTAACGAATAAAATGATTATTAAAAAATATAATAAATGTAACTAATGACATGTAAGAAATTCAATTTAACAGAAATAACGATTTAATCAAAATGAACAAATATTTAAACGTATTCAACTAACTATGACAAAATATAATGTAATTAAAATTAACAGATAAAAAATCTGAAATTTTGACAAATAAGAATAAATATCAATAAACTTATTTAAAATTATTAAAAAAAAAGTATTTTGAACTATTGAATAAATAGTATAACTTAAAAGTTACGAATTTTGACAATGTTAGGCCAATGATGTCAACATGAATCACATGGATTTTGCTTCTTTAGACTCGATCCCGACCCTACGATCTAATCTAACGGCTTTAATTAATTCATCTTTTTAGTGTATATATATATATATATATATATATATATATATATATATATATATATATATATATATACACTTATACTTATTTATATTTTTTAAACTCTTTTTTATTAACTATTCGATCAAACAATCGGACAGCCGAAATTAAATAAGACTTTTATAGACCCTTATCGCCGCCTGCTACCTCTTCTTTTCCAAGAAATAACTTGTCTTCTCTAGAAAGAACTCTCCACTTTTCCTCTTTCTTTTCCCAGACCCCTACGCTAGCTACTTCTTCTTTCCTTAGACGCCTCAACTTGGAAAAAGAAAGACACGTTTCTTTCCCAACGTTCTCATTCTCCATGGCTGCCCCACACCTTCCTCTACCATCACCTTCGTCAGAAAACGGTTATGGACCGCCAGAGAATGTTAATTTTTGGTGGTTCCTTGCTTTATGACTCCATCAATCACTCACCCCTTTCCAATCAATCCAAAATAGTAGGATTTTCAAGAGAATTTCTTTTCCTTCATCATTTCTTTTTCTGTTTTCTCTAAGATTGACTTGTCCAAGAGTTCAAATTTTTGAATTCTTAGAGACCAATTAAGCTATAAAAAGGAACTCACTTGGTTCTCATCAAGGGCATTAAAAATATAGAACAAAAATCGAAATCATCCAAGAACATAGAGATTTACTAATCTACTAGCTCTATTTCTTTGGTCTCTATCTCCTCAGCAGAGTTGCCAAGCTATCGCACCATTTTTCGAACAAGCTGAAACAGTTCACAACATAATATGATTATCACTCTGATTTTGAAAATTATTTTATTTTAGAGTCGCCACCTAATTTTAAGGAAAATATTAGGAAAATAATTTTTTTTTATGTAAATATAAACTCTGTTTTGATTTGCGAAACCAGTGAGATTTTGAGTAAGGGTTTTGATTATTCGAGGGGAAGGTGTGAAGCATCTCTCAGAGTCTATCCGAAGATAGTCCTTAAACTCAATTTAGAAAAAAATAATTGGGAATTTTTTTTTCATTTATTTGCTTCAAAACTCATGATAAGTAAATTTCGTTAGTTTAAGAAAAAAGAGTAAAATACAAGGTATGACATATATATGTCTATAAAATAGTAAAATGCTTATCCTATAGTCAAATAAATAAGTAAATAAGTATATGTACTTAAAATATACTACTATTTTATAGACATCTATATGTCATACCTTGTATTTTACTATCTTTCTTAAACTAACGAAATTTACTTATCTTGAATTTTAAGGAAAATAAATTGAATAAATTTTCCTAATTATTTTTCCTAAATTGATTTTAAGGACTATCTACGGTTAGACTCTAAAGGATGTTTAATACCTTCACCCCGAGTAACCAAAACTCTTACTCATAATCTCACTGATTTCGCAAATCAAAATAGAATTTAAATTTATATAAAGAAAAAATGGTTTTTCTTATATTTTTCCTTAAAATTAGGTGGTGATTCAAAAAAAAAAACAATTTTCAAATAATTAGAGTGGCAGCTATATTATGTTGTGAACTGTTTCGATTAGCTTGAAATAGTGTGCAACAGCTTGGCAACTCCATTGGGGACTTAGGTTTTAACCTTAAAAAACTTAATTTAGGAATAAAATTTATATTTTTTAGTTTATTTTCTGCTTATTATTTGTTTTACCTAATTCGATATATTGCTTTAATTGAAAGGTCGCAAGTCTAGTCCAAACTTGTGTTCCTTATTATTATTTTTTTGAAACACTATCTGTTATTGCTTTCCTCACACTGTCATTTGTACTTTCTTGTCATGACCTGACCCTAGACGTGGCCAGCACTTAAGAACCATTGCTGGTCCCCAAGCGCACTCACATCCTGACTGACTACAAGCGAAAGACTAACTTAAGCATTCAAATGCTTAAAATTGAATAAAATTCAATAAACTCAACTTTTCAAAACTTTAACTCAAATGAACAACTTAGAATAAAAATAATATATTCAACTCGCCATAAAATAGACAACTTAAGCCTTTAAAATATTTAATAAAATAAATGAATAATATATACTTATCAACTATACTATCTATGAATCCTCTAACTGATAAAGATGGAAGTCGGGACAAGACCCACGATATCCTAACTAAACTGAAAAGTAAATGAAATCCTCCGAAAACAAGGAGGCTCACCATAGCTAACTCGAAATACCGGATGTATCAACGAATTTCCTGTTGATTATCCCGAATACCTGTGTGTCATGAAAATATGCAGGACAAATGACTCAGTATGTGGAATGTACGAGCATGTAAGGAGAATTCTAAAACATACATAAGCTTGAAACTTGATAAAAAGGAAACATACTTACCTGTTCTCAAACTTACTCAACTCAAGGAATACTCAATGATACTTAAAACTACTCAACTTACTCAACTTAGAGATTAGATACTCAACTCAAAAATATGATATTCGACTCTGGGTACTCAACTCAATATAAAGCAGCAATACACATGCAATATATGGAAAGCATTATAAAACAGTAAAAACCACTTAGTTCGTTAAAGAAAATGCAATAACAAACTCAACTTTACTTATATAATAAGTTTATGTGGGAGTTTCTCTAACCTACAACCACCACTATAAGCCTAAGTGGTGATACAACGTCTTACTCATGCTGCCAGAACTGTCCTATACTTTGCTGTCATATAGAACGCTTGGCTTAGTAGATCCACTAGCTTATGCTAAAAGCATCTTAAGGAGTCATCTAAAAAGTATGATCCTTTACTACCCATAATGGCTACATGTTTTATGGAGACGTGAGTAAATCTAGCAAAATTGAAACTAAAACTTAAAGCAAAGGAAGATAATCATGCCACTCGTCCTCGAAAATGAGGATTCACCACTGATGGTGCTGAACTGAAGATCGGGAACCAATCTATATATGATCTAAAATCTGATAACCTGAACCTATATCACGAGAAGATGTAGCACAAAGTATGCGTCACTGCTTGAAAGTTACTGAGCATGCAAGATAGAATAAAGTTGAACAATAATCATAACTGAACCAAAGCATATATCTGAGAAATGATAAGAGATAAGCACAATACTATACTGAGAATACTAAACATGAACTAATCGATTGGAATGACCACCTTTATAACATGCTGAGGCTGAACTCTAACTGGGACTAATAACATAGTCAATGCAATAGAATCTGAATGAACTGTGGGAGCTATTAATATCCGACATAAAACCACATGAGCGGAATGTGGAGTCCGATGTATATGCCATATCAAAAGGACCCAATATATCCTGCCAGAGGTATAGAGGCATGATTGGTGTGATCACTAAAATGATGCCCACAGAGGGTACTTACATCCTACGGGGGCACGTATTGGGGCTTGAGGGTGACTGACTCTAGTCCACTCGTTATTAAGCTTCTCCCAATTGATTCTGTAATTAACAATTTATGACTGAATTTTTGTAATACTGGATAGCACAAGTACTGACATGCTAATGCAACATTAATTACTGATAATGAAACATTCTTAACTGAGGCATGTATATGATACACTATGACTGAAATACTGAATAGCTCAAAATGCTGACATGCAAATACTCATACTTGAAAACTCTTTCTCAAAAACAATTTAAAATCATATTATCGTATGATCATTGATGACTCGGGAAGTCATACTGCATAAACATTGATGGTATATCTAGATACCATACTATTCATATATTGATGGCTTACTAGATTGTCATACTAATCATATTTTAGAAAACTCTTTTCTCAAAACTCATTTGAAGAACTCGAGTGTTGGTATTAAAAGGCTTCTCAAGATTTATAACTCAAAATAGGATTCATGCTAAAATATATTGATAATGTGACGTTCGAAACTGGAGCATGTATATCTGTTTAACTAACTTAGCATGTGCAATTCATGAACTAAAAGAACTACACATCTAGGGTTCTGAATCTTTGAAAGGATCGACGCAAAACAATGCTAAAATCATGATAATCTGATTAGGAACATTAAAGTAACTAATTCATAATAATCTACTGAAATTATAGAAACCCTAAGTCTAGATAATCTGAAGGAAATCAAGAATTTGACAGAATTCTAGGGACCTAATGGGTGAAAGGAACCCACTAGTGAAATTCCACATACCTGGTGACTAATTTCATGGAGAAATCTTTCGATTTCGGGGTTGGGACTGACGAAACCTTGCTGCGTTCTTGAACTAGGGCTGCTCGACTTCTTTCTCCTCTTTTCGTTCTAATTGGATGAATTTTGGAGAATGAATTGGCTAGGGTAAGTTCTAATTAAGTTTCTAGTATAAAAATGACCAAAACTACGTAGTTTAAGGGTCAATACATGAGGAAAAGACCAAACGACCCGTGACTTAAAATCTGCTGAAGCCACCGACGAGACTGATTGACGGTCCATGGACTAATCCATGATCCATCCTATCAGTCCCTCGATGGACTTTAGATGATGGGTTCTGGGGGTCCTGAGGGTCTCGACCTATGGACTAATTAATGGTCCGTGGACTGTTCCACGATCCGTCCTGTTAGTACGTTAATCGACTTCAGAGGATGGGTTCTGGGCGGGTCCTGAGGATCTCGACCACGGACTAATCGACGGTTCGTGGACTGATCCACGATCCATCTTGTCAGTCCACCAATTGACTTCAGAGGGTGGGTTCTGGTAGGGGGTTGTAGGTGGTGAACCACGGACTACCAGAACGGACCGTGGGTTGCCCTACGGTTCGTGGGTGGCAACCGTGGGTTGTACTTACAGCTTCTAAAAAAAATCTGCATTTTGCAGTCCTAAGGATGATTTCCCTCTTCCAAATATTCATATACTCATTGATAATTGTGCAAAACATGAGTTGCAATCATTTGTCAATTACTTTGCAGGATATTACCAAGTCTTGATGGATGAAGATGATGTAGAAAAGACAGTGTTGATCACTCCATGAGGGGTGTATTGTTATAGTGTAATGCCTTTTGATCTCAAAAATGTCGGTGCATCCTTCATGAAGGCCATGTTTACTCTTTTTCACGATATGATCCACAAGGAAATCGAATTGTATGTGGATGATGTAGTTATCAAATCCAAAGAATTTTAGACCACCTGGATGACTTATAAAAGTTCTTTGAGAGGTTGATAAGTATAGTTTGAAGTTGAATCCAGCAAAGTGTTCATTTGGAGTACCCGTGTGAAAGCTACTAGGATTCATCATTAGTAGGAAAGGCATAGAGTATGATCCATCAAAGATAAATGCAATCCAAGAGCCACCTCCCCCAAAGACTAGGAAGGATGTGATGAGTTTCTTGGGAAGACTGAATTACATCAGTCGGTTCATAGCTCAATCCACAGTGATATGTGAACCCATATTTAAATTACTAAATAAGGATGCCATCACAAAATAGACAGAGGAATGCCAAAAGGCTTTTGACTGAATTAAGGAATGCTTGTCCAACCCATCAGTATTGGTCCCACCAGAGTGGGAAAGCCTTTGTTATTGTATCTATATGTCATGTATAATTATTCGGATGTGTATTTAGGCAGTATGATGAGACATGTAGAAGAGAGAAAGCCATTTACTATTTGAGCAAGAAGTTTACACCATACAAGGCAAGATACACCTTCTTGGAACGAACATGTTGTGCTTTGATTTGGATGGCGCAAAAATTTAGGCATTACCTATCTGCATACACCATGTACTTGATCTTAAGAATGTATCCACTCAAGTACATCTTTCAAAAGTTGATACCTACATGTAAACTGGCAAAGTGGAAAATTTTGTTGAGCGAGTTTGATATTGTGTATGTGACACAGAAGGCTATCAAGGGACAATCCCTGGCTGATTACTTCGCAAAAAACTCGATGGACCAGGATTACAAGACACTCATGACCTACTTTCTTAATTAAGAGGTTTTGTTCGTAGGAGAAGACATATCATAGTCTTATGATGGATGGAGGATGTTCTTTGATAGAGCATCAAACTCTATTGGAGTTGGAATAGGAGCAGTCTTAATTTCGGAAACAGGTTAGTATCACCCAATGTCAGCCAAGATTAGTTTTATTATACCAATAATATGGCGGAATATGAAGCTTGTATTCTTGGACTCAATATGGCCATCGACATGAACTTCAAAGAACTCTTAGTGATTGGAGGTTCCAACTTATTGGTTCATTAGGTACAAGGAGAATGGACCACTAAGAATGTCAAGATCCTTCCTTATTTTCATTACATAAAAGAGTTGGCAACATTGTCCTCGATGATTCAACATCCAGACAAGAATTACATTGACCCTATTGATGTAGAATCAGCATGTATACTATTTTTATGTAGATGAGAAATTGGATGGAAAATGCTGTTACTATGACATTAGAAGGTTGATAGAAGCACAAGAATATCATGAATATGCCACAAGAAAAGAAAAAACGGACTTTGAGCAGGATGTCCAATCATTTGTCCTTAACGGAGAAATCCTATATGGGAGAACTTTGGATTTAAGATTGCTGAGGTGTGTCGACGCCATAGAAGCGACAAGTCTTTTAGAAGAAATACATGCATGAACATGTGGACCTCACATGAATGGGTTCATTTGGCAAAGAAGATTTTAAGAGCTCGATATTTTTGGATGACCATGGAGAGAGACAGCATCCAGTATGTGCAAAAGTGCATCAATGTCAAGTGCATGGAGATTTTATACGGGTCCACCGAATGAGCTCAATGTGATAGGTTCCTCCTGGCCATTTGCCGTTTTGGGCATGGGTGCTATTGGACCTATAGAGCCTCCCGCATCAAATGGACATCGTTTAATCCTAGTAGCTATCGATTATTTTATAAAGTGGGTTGAAGCTTCGACATACAAGGCAGAGACTAATAAGGTAGTGGCAGATTTTGTTCGTAACAACATAGTTTGTCGGTTTAGAATTCCAGAATTAATCATAACAGATAATCTAGCCAACCTCCACATCGATCTTATGAGGGGAACTTGTGAAAGGTTCAAGATTGCTCATCATAATTCTATAGTTTACCGGCCACAGATGAATGGAGCAGTTGAGGCCGCAAACAAGAATATCAAGAAGATTTTGAGGAAAATCGTAGACAGTCATAGGCAATGGAATGAGAAGCTACTATATGCTTTGCTTGGTTATCGCACCATAATCAGAACATCAATTGGGGCAACCCCTTATATGTTGGTTTATTGTTCGGAAGCAGTAATACCTGCCGGGGTGGAAATACCATCTTTAAGGATTATCCAAGAGGTTGATCTAGACGATGAAGATTGGATATGTAGCAGGCATGAATAATTGATACTGGATGGAGTTTGTCACGGTCAACTCTATTAGAACAGGATGAACAAAACATTCTACGATAAATTCAAACCTTAACAGTTCACACTGGGGCAGTTAGTATTGAAGAAGATCTTTCCTCACCAAGGAGAAGCCAAAAGGAAATTTGCACTGAATTGGCAATGACCTTACATGGTTCATAGAGTACTCTCTGAGGAGAAGTAATCTTAGTAGAAATGGACGATAGAGTGAGCACCAAGCAAATAGAAGACCTCAAAATTGACACTTATTTATGATACTTTTGATTTTTCAATGTAACATAACTACGTCTAGACATTACTTCCCACGGTGGGGTACGTAGGAAACCCACATCGGATCCGTTCTCCCTTACAAAAACCAAAATCATCATTTCCATGTAATTAAAACTACACTCGACCTGAATTCCCCTCAGTGGGATACGTAGGAAATCCTTATCGGATTCGGTCCCTTGTATTTTTCTCTTTCCTATTGTATTCAAACTATGTCCTGACCTGATTCCCCTTGGATACGTAGGCAGCCTGAATTGGGCCTGGTCATTGCATTACATATTTTTACTTTTCCTTTGTATTTTTCACTTTTCTTTTGTATTTGAACTACGTCCTAGCCTGATTCCGCTTGGATGCATAGGCAGCCTAAGTTAGGCTCGGTCATTCCATTTCATATTTTTAACTATTCCCTATTGTAATTCGAACTACGTCCTGACCTGATTCCGCTTGGATACGTAGGCAGCCTAAGTTAGGCCCGGTCATTCCATTTCACATTTTTCATTGTTCCCTATTATAATTCGAACTAAGTCTTGACTTGATTTCGCTTGGATACGTAGGCAGCCTGAGTTAGGCCCGATCATTCCATTTCATATTTTCACTTTCCTATTGTATTGAACTACGTTACGACTTAATTCCACTTGGATACGTAGGCAGCTTGAGTCAAGCTCGGTCATTGCATCACATACTTATACTTCTCCCACTTGTATTAGAACTAGTTACGATCTGATTCCTATTTTGGGGATACGTAGGTAGCTTGAGTCAGGCTCAATCATTGCAATGCATACTTTCCATTTTTTTTACCCTTAGGAAACACTTCCTCATAGTTAGCGTAACCTCAGAACATGAAGAATCTTGATCGTCATAATGTCTGCAAAAAAGCTAGGGAAGCTTCATCAAAAGGGTAAAAGCTACAAGAAGACTACGTTGGATATAGTCAACAAAATAGAAAGCTCGATGGACTTCGGATCATGTCATAATCTTAACACGCTGGGGAATTACTATATATATATATATACCTAATATATACGTAATATACTTATTTACTAAAATCAAGTTATTTCTTTTGATGAGTCCTGGATTTGGACTCATTTAGGGTTTTGCTTGTATAGAATTAGTGTCCTCAAATGCTTCTTTTGTGCCAATAACTGATATTAAATCCTTGATTTTCAGGAATACGGATTGAGGAACAAAGCAAGGACACTAACAGGCAAAAAGGAGCAAAACATGCTGAAGAAGTGAAGATGGGCGAGCCTGAGGATCTCCAAGAGCACTCGGCGTGTCGCCGAATGACTCATTAGACCTCCTAAAGTTCTAATGTGCCAAGCTCTAAAGGAAAGAACCAAATCGGCGAGGAAATAGAGTGGTCGGCGGATCACCAACCCGTGAAGCCATGATAGATCGCCCAAAGTTACAGACCTTGCGGATGTTGAATGCTAAGGCGAAAGGGCGATGGAAAAGACCAAAGGGCGGCTCACCGAGTGGTTTGACGAGCCCGACTTACTTCACCGAAGGAGCCTTTGTAGCTTATTGTTGGCGCTTATAAATACTTTTTTTTTAATCTTTTATCTTTTATCTTTTATCTATCTTAGAAAATTATTATTAAGATGGGAGCATATGGAGACAGTTTTTCTATAGTTTTTCCTTAGCTTTGAAGGATTGAAGAAATTCACTTTTGAGAATTTGGAAGTGGGTCTTTGAGAACCTTCAAATTGGAGCATTTTAAGGATATAATCACTCTTACCCAGTTGATGGATAATCACTTTAGTAACGATTTTTACCTTTTTATGATGTCTAGCTAAAACCCCAATTCTTGGGATGTGATCATGTGATTATGGGTTGATTTAGTTTATTGGTATTGCTAATTGTTTGTTTAAATACTATTTAAAAGTGATTTTAATCATTAATTGTGGTTTAATTTAAGAATTGTAGTTGCAAATTAATTCTATGTTTGTATCCTTGGCTTGCTCGAGCGGGAGGTTTTAGAACTAAGGTTTTTGATTAATGATTTATGGGTATTGGGTTGACCTGGGTTTAGCTCGAGAGAGTAAATCCTAAACTCTTACCCACACATTCAGCTCAAAGGAGTGAATGGATTAAGGTGTGGGTTGCTCTTAATTTGCATGCTTGTTGATATTCGAGATAATTCACTTGATTCAAGGTAATTACTCTAGAGAAAATTACCTCCCTTATAGTTTTTCCTACTCACTAATATCTAGCTACTTTCTAATAGTTGCAATTACTCATATGTCTATAATAACCTATAATTGATCACATCCCAAGAATCTGTCTCATTATTGTTAATTCGTATTGTTTGTGACTGTTTGTATTTGATAATCAAAACCAAAACTCCCATTTGACATTCGTGTCACCCCTTGGTTTAAATGATGTTTTTATTCAATAATTTTTATTTCTATGACTGATTTGATCGTATTTATACTTCCCAATTGAATCTGAAACACGTACCGCTCTCTGTGGGATTCGACCCCAACTCATTTAGTTGGGTTTTATACTGATTTTCGATCGTTGAACACCTAGAATTGAATGAGTTGTGCTTGAAATGTTTAAATCAAAATGGCACTGTTGCCGGGGAGTGGTGTTGTTTGAAATTCTTTTGGTGAAGTTGAATTGTGTTCTTGTTAAGTTATAGTTGAATCTACTTACTTTTAGTTTTGGTTTTTGTGTTGCTAGTGAAAACAAAGTAAATGAGCATATATGGTAGCAATGGCAACCAAGTGGACCACCCTCTATCAAAGATGATGATTCTTAGGGATAACATCCTGAATTTTACGCACTTGGAGGGTGAGACAATCCATGAGTTGTGGCTGAGATTTAAGACACTATTGTTGCAGTGCCCAACTCATGGAATCCCAAATAAGATGCTACTGGATTGTTTCTATAGAGGTCTTAGTCCTGAGAACAAAGGAGTGGTTGACCAACTTTCTATAGGTGGTCTAATATGACAACCCTATGCAATAATATCTTAACTCCTCGATCGCATGACCAAGACCAATAAGGAGAAAGAGAGGGACCATAATTTAGCTAAAATGTTGACCCAACTAGATCTCTTGGCTAAAAAGATCATGAAATTTGAGGTACTATACAAAAAGAAAGATAGGTACATTCCTCCTCATGAGCAGAAATAGCCCAAGGTTTATGAGGGTCGACAGACAGAATAGATACTCTCATGCATTCTCCACAAAGTCGAAGAACATGACAGAGTGTTGAAAGAGATAAAAGAGAATGTCTCAATGCTAAATCAGATGATTTTTTCTCATTCCATATCTATTAAGATACTGGAGACCCAAATGGGTCATATGTTGTCTCATCTCAACTCAAGACAACAAGGAGGGTTGCCTAGTGACACTATGGCAAACCCCAAGAACGAAGTTTGAGTTGGTACATGTGTCATGGCACAACGTTAACTAAGGCGCTTTTTGGAAGGCAAACCCAAGTTTTTAATGCTTAAATTTTGTTTTTGGAATAACGGGTGTTGATTGTGCAAGTCAAAGTCTGGAATATGTTTGAAAAAATGCAGGTTGGCGAGCCAAGTGTCAAGTCGGCAACTAGCTGAAGAGGTCGGTGAGCCCGACTTGGACTGCCGTTGGACTCAAGAAAATATTAGGTTAAAGTCTGTAATACTCGACAAACTTTTGGACAAATTGGCTACTCGCCGAGAAGGTTAGCGAGCCCGACTTTATCCGCTGTTTGGACCCTTAAATTGACTAGAGATCCTGTAAAACTTGGCGAGGTAACTAACCACTCATCGTGTCCCTGAGTGGTTCAGCGAGGATGACAAACATCGCCGAAGGGCCGCGAACTGAAAGGTTTTAAAAGGCCAAAGGTTTAAAATTCCAAAATCTTTTCATATTCCCTCATTTTTACCTCATACAATCACATCTGCACTCTATATTTTCTTTATTTTTGCATTTTTATTGGTTTTTACTCATTGATATCATGCTCGGAGTTGGATTACATTGTCTCCTAGCTTTACAAAATTGTATTTCGGCTTAAAGGTTGGTTTTTCGAACCCCGAACTCCTAAATAGCAGTTGAATTCAAATGCAACTATTTAAATCGTATTGATGTGTGTTGGGCCTACTCTGAAATCATAATTGTCTGCTAGTTTGCCTTTCGTATTCTCGTAATTGTGCTAAACTGCCTAATTGGTTGATTTCCCATAATTTGTGCTTTAAAATTGATCATAATTTTTTGGGTTACATTAAATTGTTATCAGGTCAAGTTGGGTGAAGTTTGAGTAACCCCAATTGTGCTAAATAACATACTTTGCCCAATGATGGAGCGTTTAACGTCGCTCCTAAGGGCAAAAGTCGTTAAATGGCCAATTTTGGCCAAACTGAGAGAAGTCTGAGTACCTCGGTGTCATGGATCATATGGGTTTTGGCTTAATTGAATAAGTGTGTTGCTTGATAGCAGTGTGTGAGCCTTAGTTTTGTGTTTTGGTTGAGTTTAAGTGTGTGACTTTCGACGGGAAACCTGAGCTTGTTGAAAGTCTCCCTTGATTGCCCTTTCTGCACCTCTAACCCCTAAAACATACTGTAACTATCAACGAGCTAGTCTAAGATCGCCAAGTGATGTCAGTAATTCACCGAAAGGCCCTTCATATCACTGACCTATCTTTTTTCTGATAAATTTTTGAGCTAGTTCTTTTAGCGAGCCCGATCTGGCTCGCCTAAGTGACTCGGCGACTCACCGATCGATTCGACGAGTCTTTCTGCAACCTATTTTCTGCATTTTTCTTGGATTATTTCTAAGTCTTGTTGGTGTGTTTTGCAGATATGGCTAGACTAAAAGTAGTAGGACGAGACATGTCGCCCCGCAAAAGGGCAAAGGGAATCACTATCAACGAAGATGCAACTGCATCCAAAGCAAAGGCCACAAAACTTCCTACCATAGGTAGGAAAGGTAAAGGAAAAGGAAAGGCACCTCCTCCTGAGTCACCAGAGGTCAGCTCCGATAGTGAGGAAGTGTACGCCACTTATCTCACCACTTCTGAGAGTGAGGGTGAGCAGCAAGACCCTTAGGTTAACATTTCTAAGCCTAAGGATGATCAGCTACTGCTAGCCTAGAGAGCTAAAATGCGCTTCAAAAGGTTGAATGATCCGTCAAGGATCCGGGTACCACACGCCACTACTCCTCCTCTCGTCCCATATTAGACAGTTATCCCAGTACCACCTGCACAGGGTTTTCCTCCCCAGTTTATAAATAGATTGAAGGATTAGGGCCTAAGGACCATCATTGAGGAAAAGAGGTTGTCTACAGATGGAGTGATAGACATATATACAAAGATCTGGTGCACCTTAAGGTCCCACAAGTTCCATATTTTCACTAAACCTCGCGGCCCTTACATTCCTAATTGGGTTTGGGAGTTTTACACTGCCTATGGAGATCTAGTGCCAATAGGGAAGAGGAAGGCCACTACATTCAAGCTGGTAGATTATGTGGTTGTCAAGGGAAAGAAAGTGAAGTATGATAGTGATGATATTAATTCAGTTCTGGAGTGTACAGAGAATATTTCAATTGACTATCAATACATGATTAAGACAAAATCATTAGAGACTATGAAAAAATGGTTAGCCCCTCTGTTATCTAACGATACTCCCAAGTGGATCAAGGTTGGAGCACCCATAGAAAATAAAGACCTCAATGTAGCAGTGAGGTACTAGTTTGGGTTTATTAGCAGCACAATCATGCCATCCCAGAATGAGTCTATCACCTGCCACACAAAGACAACGTGTCTTGGGTCTATCATTGTAGGGAAACACATAAATTTAGGAATGATTATTGCACCAGAGATGGCCACGAGGGCCAAGCAGCGCTAAACCTTTCTCATTTTTTCGGTCTTGATCATCAAATTGTGCAGACGAGCCCGAGTTCCCCGCGATGTGAAAACTTGAAAGTGATTCCCACCTTCTCTACCAATATCCGGTGCATTGAGATTGAGTACTTGAAGGATGAGGCTGAGAAGAAGAAGGCAACCTCGGTGGATTCTTCCTCTGCTGTGGACATTGAGACTTTACTTGCAGAGTCAGTATTGCCTACTCCAGTCCCTGGGCCTTTAGGTATAACTAGTATTGCTCCTTCCATGACTCCGAGTTCTTCTACTACTCCCCTGCCTCCTAGGTCTGCTGCTAGTGCTACTGCATCCTGACATTCTCTTACCTAGGCTGCGACACTATGGATGGGGCATCTAGCCCATTCTGCCGATAGGTGTTCCTTCATGCTTGAGGCTACAATCCTTGGGATGATTAAGAGGGCCCTCACTGCTGTTGTGGCATCTCTTAGTGTCTATTGATACCCTTTTAGCAAGGATAGCAGTGTGTGAGCGAGGCCAGGGGAGCACTGATGAGGTGACGACCTTAAAGACTGTAATTGCTGAGTTGAGGAAGGATGTGGACTAGCTAAAGTCCACATATATGTCTATGATTTTTGGGACTGTGGAGATCCTTGATATGCCAGTTGACTCTAATGTGCCTCCAGCTACCCCCGAAGATGAGGTTCAAGCTGATGAGGTGTATGTTGCCGAGTCCGAGGCTGAGACTGATGAGGAGCAACTCAGTGTCCATGAGGAGACTAGATATGAGGGCCTTACAAAGGTTGAGGAGGCTATGGTGCAGTCAGTCGTGCATATTTCATTAGCAGAAACATCCACAGCGGGCTCCAGTAAAGCAGTGTTGCTGTTACACCGGACACTGATGCCCATGATCAGAGTGTTGCACTGGACATTGATGCCCGAACAGATGGATCGACTGTGTAGATAGGATTCTTCTTTACCTCCCTCTTTGTCATTTTTATCGACTTTTAATTATTTGTGTTGAATTTGAGGACAATTAAATTTTGTTTGTGGTGGGGTGAGATATTTCATACCTATCTCTTGTTGACTATATCTTGTATATATATTGGGTTTTTGTGTTTTAAATTGTGTGTTGATACTATTTGGTGGATGTTTGAGCTTGTGGAACCTTGTTATGAATAAAAATGGTTTTTGACCCATCTAAATTTTTTTTGCCACCTCGTGTTATGTTTGAATGTGGTTCTTCTTGTGCATTTTGAGTATCAGTTGTGATCAATACCGATGACTTAAATAATGCTCTTAATCGAAAAAAATGAATGCACGGCTACGATGAGGCCAAATGAAGTTTCATAGATATGTGGACTTTTTACATCTCGTTGTGACTAGCCAATTATCGAATGGAGTCTCTTGTGATGAACATTGAACACTAGAGAAAGTGTGGAGTCTCGTTTGATAGTGGTACCAATGCCTTGTGTGATGAGCTTACTTTGAACCTTCTGTGATGACACCTAGAATTTTCTCCGTTGGTCCGGTTGACTAAGTGATGAAAGCTCTTGAAATGATCTTAGGTAACGATTTTGAGGAGTGAAAAAATTTGACAATATACCTCTTTTTGTGGCCAACCTTGTGAGATGTGTGAACTTTTCTTGAACCCCTTTGAGCCTTATCCATTTCTTGGAAGAAACTTGATGCAATTGTAACCCCTCTTTATCCATTCACCCATAATCCTCATGAAGTGTGGTTTGTTTGAATAGCCAACTTAGGCTAAGTTGGGGGTATGGTGAAAAGAGAAGGTAAATCAAAAATGTGAAAATTCCCCCTTCTAGCAATGACCTTGAAAAAGATGGAACCCCTCCATATAAAAAAAAAAAAAAAAAAAAAAAAAGAGAAAGAAAAGAAGAAAAAAAAAAGGAAAAGAATGAAAAAATTGTGAAATAATGTTGTGAAAGTTGCAAAAGAAATGGGGTGTCATGTATTCCATTGGAAGTTGAATAATGGGGTAAATTTTGAGCATGATTAAAATGTTGAAGAAAAGGAAGAAAGTGATGTTTAGACCACATTTCATGAGGGTAGCATCCACTAAGACTAAATGACCATACCTTTACACTCAGCCCCGTTACACACCTTAAAAAAACCTTTTTGATCTTGAGTGAGTTGAAATGGTTGTTAATTAGAAAATAAGGGCAAACCTATGGTTTAAGTCATACATATGTTCATCTTTGTGAGCGTGAGAGTTGTATGTGATTCCGGAACTATAAATTATTGAAGAATTGTGTGTGAATATGGAATCACCTTTGTTGTGATGGCATTTGAGTACCTTTGTTGAGCATGACCTTGCATTTGAAGCAAGTATTGTGAACTTGAGTATCTTTGATAATGGTGAGTCACAACTTGAATCTTTAAGTGGACAATTGATTCTTGCATGTGTAAGTTAAGTCTTGTTGTGCGCATTCATGATAGTCTTTTGTAGCACTATTTCAGACGTCCTTTCTGAACCGCTGAACTTGAGTTTTACTTGAGGACAAAAAAAAGTTCAAGTTGGGGGTATTGATGAGTCTTGGATTTGGACTCATTTAGAGCTTTATTTGTATAGATTTATTGTCCTTAAATTCTTATTTTGTGCCAATAACTGAGGTTAAATCCTCGATTTTCAGGAATACGGATTGAGGAACAAAGCAAGGACACTAACACAAAAAAAGGAGCAAAACAGGTTGAAGAAGTGAAGATGGGCGAGCTTGAGGATCGCCAAGAGCACTCGGCATGTCGCCGAGTGGCTTATTAGATCACCTAAAGTTCCAGTGAGCCAAGCTCTGAAGGAAAGAACCAAGTCGGCGAGGAAAGGGAGTAGTCGGAGGATTGTCGAGTGATTCTGCGAAGCCATGATAGATTGCCCAAAGTTACAGACCTTCAGGATGCTGAATGCGAAGGCAAAAGGGCGATGGAAGAGACCAAAGGGTGGCTCGCCGAGTGGTTCGGCGAGCCCGACTTACTTCGTCGAAGGAGCTTTCATAGCTTATTTTCGGCGATTATAAATACTTTTTTTGAATCTTTTATCTTTTATCTATTTTAGAAAGTTATTATTAAGTTGGGAGCATCTGGAGATAGTTTTTCTTTAGTTTTTCCTTAGCTTTGAAGGATTGAATAAATTCACTTTTGAGAATTTGGAAGTCGGTCTTTGATAACCTTCAAATTGGAGCATTGTAAGGACGAAATCACTCTTACCCAGTTGATGGATAATCAATTTGATGAAGGTTTTTACCTTTTTATGATGTCTAGCTAAAACCCCAATTCGTGGGGTGTGATCATATGATTATGGGCTGATTCAGTTTATGGGTATTGCTAATTGTTAGTTTAAATGCTATTTAAAAGTGAGTTTAATCATTAATTGTGGTTTAATTTAAGAATTGTAGTTGCAAATGCAATTCTATGTTTGTATTCTTGGCTTGGTTGAGAGAGAGGTTTTAGAACTAAGGTTTTTTATTAATGGTTTGTGGGTATTGGGTTGACCTGGGTTTAGCGAGAGAGTAAATCCTAAACCCTTTCCCACACATTCAGCTCGAAGGAGTGAATAAATTAAGGTGTGTGTTGCTCTTAATTTGTATGCTTGTTGATGTTCGAGAGAAATCACTTGATTTGGGGTAATTGTTCGAGTGAAAATTACCCCCCTTATAGTCTAGCCTACTCACTAATATCTAGTTATTTTATAATAGTTGCAATTAACCATATGTCTATAATAGCCTATAATCGATCACATCCCAAGAATCTGTCTCATTATTGTTAATTCGTATTGTTTGTGATTGTTTGTATTTGATAATCAAAACCAAAACCCCCATTAGACATTTGTGTCACCCCTTGATTTGAATGAAGTTTTTATTCGATAATTTTTATTCCTATGACTGATTTAACCGCATTTATACTTCCCAATTGAATCTGAAACACGTACCGATCTCTGCGGGATTCGATCCCAACTCATTTAGTTGGGTTTTATACTAATTTGCGATCGTTGAACACCTAGAATTGGATAAGGTGTGCTTGAAATGTTTAAATCAAAATTTCAAAGAGATTTTCTGCTTTTACACCTACCAAGTCACTAGGTTAAGAAACTATGTACGGGCAAAGAAGGTGCCGAAGGATTCCAGTGACGAGGCTTCAGTTCGCGAGTCGATACAAATCAACACCCCCTCCTGCACTAAAATTTTTCTTTGAGTGCAGGAACACATGAATCAAGAAAAATAACATCAAGTCTAAGGGCATGACTAGAAACGCCATTCGACTTCTCAAAATCATGAGCTAAAATACTCTTTTTGTACTTTATTTACCGGAAGTACTTTAACTTGCATCTTATGTCTAAGAATATTTCATTTACATTTTGTGCAAGTACGCTCAAGATCCAGATTAAATACGGAAGAAAAGGGGCTCTTCTATAGGAAAATAAGATAGTTAGCTTTCTGTCAAAATAGCTCCACCAACTAGAGCTTGTAATCTAACCTCATCAACAACTCCGCCAATTGGAGACCACCATCTAACAATGTCAAACTCCAAAAGTATGGGGTTGTACATATAAAATGTCACTCAGACTCCACCAATTGGTGGCTGTACATAGAAAACATCAGCCAAACTCCACCAATTGGAGATTGTACATAGCAAACATCATCAAACTCCGCCAACCGGAGGTTGTATATAGCAAACATCGATTGAACTCTACCAATCGGAGCCTGTATATAAGCAAAAGAAGCAACACTCTGCCAATTGGAGACTAATATCGTAATGGCGTCATTGAAGCTCCACTGACTGGGGGCATGCAAGCATAGCAACGATGTCATACGCCAACAATTAAATGTTACATTACAAGCTTTATACAGCTAGATGTAGGGTTTTACATTACAACAACCCCGTCAGTCGGAGGCATTACATTACAAGTTTTACACAACTAGATGAAGACTTTTACATTACAATAGTTCTGCCAGTCGGAGGGTTTACACAACCAGATGCAGGCTTTTACATAGCCTCGTCAGTCGGAGGTCTACATTATAAGTTTTACACAACCAGATGAAAGCTTTTACATTACAAAAGCCCTGCCAATCGGAGGCTTTACATTACAAAGCTTTACACAACAAGATGCAGACTTTTACATTACAACAACCTTGCCAGTCGGAGCCCTCTACATTACAAGTTACTTTACCTACATCACATTCACAACAAAAAAAGATACATCAACAATCGTTTGAACATCTACACTCTACTCTTTACATTACTATTTCAATTTATAATTTTTTGAACCGCAACAAGTACATTTCACCTCTTTACATGTTTTGATGGACAACACATTAAAATGAGGAACTCACTCTAAGCAACAAACTAGAGCAAGTTAGTGCAATGTCAAGCATCACTAGCTACATCAAGGATTCACTTTCAAAACTCAACTCGGCTTGATTTTCAGAAGTTCAGATTTAAATCTTATTTATAAATATTTCATGTCTCAGTTCATTATAACTCAACATTGGGCAATCTTTTTGAAAATTCATCTCTCTACCATAGGTCTTCAGTACAAATTGCTACGAAGCATTTCTCATTCAAGTTTATTAAAGACTATGTCCCATCCTTCTATTCATGCTAATTTCTTCATACCTCACCACCAACAGATTTCAGTAATTTGATATCGGGGAAAATTTTAATCAAATTTGTTATCTTCCTACACTCTCGAACTACATATGGCTTGATTTCTCATGAAACCTGAGATATGTAGGCAACTTAGAAGCCAGAGTTCAACCATAACTCCATAAACATTTCTTGTCAAGTTGTTGCTCAACGTATATTTTGGTGGTCGCCTAAATTGGATTGTGTCAATATTTCTTTGTCCACATCTTCTCTACTCTCCTCCATTGACAAAGTAATGGGCAAACTGTTTACACCCAATTTTGGCTCTTCACATATGACGAAACTTTTCAAGAATATGATAATAAAATGTATATGCTATGAAATTTTGTAGGAATATGAAAACATTTTTAAAATATAGTTTTATCTTGTTCGATAAATTTTATTTCATAAATATTATTTCTTATAAAAATTAAATATATTATGTAAATATTACTACTTCTTTCTCATTTTTAAATTTTACGTCAAATAAATATTGTTCTTAAGGGTTAACTCGATTTTTCTAATGAAATATAATTTCTATTATTGCAATAAATATCTTTTTCATACATTTTTTTAAATTAGGAAGCTTAATTAATTAATGAGTTGCTAATTTATACCAATTTTTATTTTTTAGAATGACTAATTTTATCAAATAAGCTTATCTTGCAAATTAATTATTTTTTATTTTAGTAACTATGTCTATTTAATAAAGAAGATGTTATAATTTAAATAGACTTCATTTGAGTAAAATTTGGCAATCCAAGTCATTCTTATTTGGTCAATCTGCACATGCCACGTAGGAAGCTCATGGATTGTGCTTCTTTAGCTTCAATCTCGGCCCTACGATCTAATCTAGCATCTTTAATTAATTCATCTTTTTTACTATATATATATATATATATATATATATAATTATTATTATTATTATTAAAACTCTGTTTTATTAACTGTTCGATCAAACGATCGAAATTAAATAAGACTTCAATAAACCCCTACCACTGCATGCTACCTCTTTTTTTTCCAGAAATCATTCATCTTCTCCAAAAAGAACAATCCACTTTTCCTCTTTCTTTTCGAAGACCCCTATGCTAGCTACTTCTTCTTTTCCCTATATGCCTCCACCTGGATAAAGACAGAGATGTTTCTTTTCCAACGTTCTCCTTCCCCCATGGCCACCCCACGCCCTCTCCTATCACCTCTGTCAGCAAACGACTATGGACCACTGGAGAATGTCAATTTCCACCAGTTCCTTGATTTATGACTCCATAATCACTCATCCTTTTCCAATCAATCCGAAAAAATTAGAATTTGTAAGAGATTGTCTTTTCTTTTATCATTTCTTTTTCTATTCCTCTCAGGTTGTCTTTTCTTGGAGCCCAATTTGACTATAAAAAGAAAATCACTTGGTTCTCATCAAGGGCATTAAAAAAATTGAACAAAAATTGAAATCATCCAAAAACATAGAGATTTACTAATCCACTAGCTCTATTTATTAGGTCTCTATCTCCTCAGCAGATTCACCAAGCTGTCCCACCTATTTCGAACTAGCCAAAACAATTCACAACATAATATGATTGTCACTCTTGTAACACCCCGTATGGTTGAAAGACCAAATTGCAAATTTCCAGAAGTTATAGGTGCTACTGATGGAGGGCACCTACGGACCGTAGGTGGGGTCCGTAGTTGCGCACTTGTAACTCCCTTCCTAGAACCCCAGAAATTTCAGCTAAGGGTTGACCAACGGCAGGACCTACAGACCATAGGTTAGACCACGGTCCGTGGTTTAGATCCCCAACTTTCAGCTCCTAGATGCCAGTCGACGCCCAGCCAGGACGGACAGTCGTTCAATCCTTGGTTCGTCGTCAGGGGTAGTCGGTGGCCTCGGTAGATTTTAAGTGAGGGTTGTTTGGTCTATTCCCCTATGCATTGGCCACCTAAACTACGTTGTTTAACCCCTAAACTAGTTGTTTGGTCAGTTTAAGTCTAGTAGTTTAATCAGAACTTACCCTAGTCAATTCATTCTCCAAATATTCGATCAAACTAGAGCAAAATGAGAAGAAACAGTCGACTAAACCTCTCCAAGAACGCAACAAGTTTTCCTTAGTTCCAGCCCCAAAATCGAAAGATTTCTCCATTAAAGTTCGTCACCAGGTATGTGAAATTTCACTAGTGGGTTCCTTTCACCCATTGGGTCCCTAGAATTTAGTTAGATTCGTGATTCCCTTCATATTATCTAAACTAGGGTTTCTTGAACTTTATAAAAATGTTGTGATTAGCTGTTAGAATACTCCTAATCAGATTTACATATTGTTGTAACACTGTTGCTTAGTTCCTTGCATGAAATTTAGAACCCTAGTAGTGTAGATTCGTTCAGTTCATAAATTACACTAGCTAGGACAGATACACAGATATACATGCCTTAGTTTTTAAATGTTTCATTATCAGTTCTTGATGTTGCATTTTCAATTAGCATGTCAGAAGTTTGAGCTATCCAGTATATTGCAGTTATGCTGTATTGTACACATTTCTAGTGTAGAGTGGGCTTAACACTGAGTTGGGCTAGGGTCAGTCACCTTCATAGACCCAGAACTACGTGCCCTCATAGGTTTATAAGTCTTCTCTGTGGACATTAGTTTTAGTGATCACACCAGTCATGCCTTTATACCATGGCAAGGTATATTGGGTCCTCTCGATGAGGCGTGTACATTAGACTCCACGTTTAGCTCACGTTGTTTTATGTCGGTTAATAGTAGCTCCTACAGTCAGACTCTAGTGCATATGATTAGGTTTTCAGTTATATTCAGTATTTAGTTTCAGCATGTTATGTACTTGGTCATTGCATTCAGTTTAGTTCATAAACAGTATCTTTTCAGTATATTCATAATGTTCAAATTTTATCATTGATCAATCTGCTTTGTCTAGTTATATGCTTGTTCAACTTTATCCTATCATGCATGCTCAGTACATTCCAAGTATTGACGCATTCTCTGCGCTATATCCTTTCATGATGTAGGTTCAGGTACTCAGCATCCAGCTCACGTGTAGATCGGTTCCCGATCTATTTCAGCGGCTTCAGTAGTGAGTCTTCATTCTTCGAGGACGACATACATGTTTTCTATTTTAGTCTTTATTTCAGTTGTAGTTTTACTAGAGTTAGCTGTGGGCATGTCCCACCATCTTTAGTCAGTTAGAGGCTTATTTCAAACATAGACAGATTCAGCTTTAGTATTTAAGTTATAGTTTAGTAGCTTAAACTCTTACTCAGTATTTATATTTTCAGACTTAGATTGGGTATTCCCCATAATTTAGTTTATCTTATGTTTTTAGCTTTCGCATAGTATCTGTTTAAGTTTGCTTATGATCTGCCAGCTCAAGGTTAGCTTGGGGTCACTCGTGATCCTAGGTCTCGTGTTTACGTCAAAGGGGTAGCCTCGGGGCATGACAAACTTGGTATCAGAGCATCAAGTTTAAGATTCCTAGGATGTCTGAAAAATCACACTACGTAGAGTTCCTTTCATAAGTGTGAAGCGTGCCACACCTATGAGGGGGAGGCTACAAAAGAGTTTTAGGAAAAATTTCACTTTCTTGTTATTCTTATCGTGCATGTGTATGATCGCCTTTCTAATTTGACGTTATGTGTTTCAGATCATGCCTCCTCATAGAGCTTACGCAAGGAATGCTAATGCCCACAACACTAACATAGTTCCTCTAGTGCCAGACCATTAGGTTTCGAATGCAGATTTTTGGAATACTATCCAATTTTTGGCTTAGAGTGTAGCCAATCAGAACAACCAGCAAGTTCCAGTTCCTACAAATGCTAGTGGTGGATCAGTGGCAGCTAGGATCTAAGAATTTTGTTAGGATGAATCCGCCTAAGTTTTTAGGGTCGCAAGTTGGTGAAGACCTTTGGAACATCATTGATGCGATCAAGAAAATCTTTGGAGTGATGTAAGTGACTGGAAATGATAGGGTAGAGTTGGCATCGTACCAGCTTAAGGATGTGGCTCACATATGGTTCACGCAGTGGAAGGAAACCAGGGGTGAGAATGCAGCTCCTGTGACTTGGGAGTGTTTTGCTGGAGCTTTTCTAGACAGATTCTTTCCAATATAGTTGAGAGAGGCTAAAGCTTAAGAGTTCATGAATTTGAGACAATGTTCTATGTCAATCCAAGAGTACGGACTAAAGTTCACCCAGCTCTCCAGGTATGCTCCACATATGGTTGCCGATCACAGGGCACAGATGAGTAAGTTCCTATTTGGGGTATCTGACTTGGTAAAAACAGAGTGCAGAAATGCTATGTTGATAGAGGATATGAACATCTCTAGGCTCATGAATCATGCTCAGCAGATTGAGAGGGATAAGCTTAGAGAACTAGCCAAGGACAACAAAAAGGCAAGAACAGGCACTACTAGAAAAATGCGAATTACATGGGGATATTATCTGGGGAAAATTGTCACAGGTAATACTTACAAATTTTCTTGCGAAAATTTTAAATTCCTCAATAGTAGAATATATTACATGTGAATCATATATTCCCAACAAATTTCGCAGCTAAAGTTGGTACCAGTTTGCACTAAATTAGTTCCTGCAGAATTACCTAGGGAAATATATCCGTAGGAACAATATCTTTATCTAAATCCCTAGGTACATGGACTAAAAAAAAATTCAAAAAAATTCCTTTTAAATTTGTAGGAAAATTCCAGACTGTCTAAAAAATTATTTTGGAGATTTACCTAGACATTTTATTACCATGGGAAATAATTGGGGATTTAGGAATTATTAGACCAATTATCTTTTAGATGATTGGATTATTTTACCCTTATAATTTTTTTTGGATAATAGACCAATTAAAAACTCAATTTAAACTTTAGGACCTCATGCTTCTCTCCAAGTGAATTTTTCTGAAGTAAAGGACTACAGATCGGAAGATTTTCTTGTCAATATACCCAAAAATCAAGGTTAATTTATAAATTTCAAGCTCTGTGGGTTAATCTGTAAATTTGTGTTTACTGATTTAGTTTGGATGAAAATCGAGTGAAATTTTTTTGTACTTATTTGTGAGTTGTTGTGTTTTAGATTTTGTACGTGGATGTGAGTTGTTGTGTTTTAGATTTTGTACTTATTTGATGAAAAAATTATTGGAATTTTTTAGAGTTTCATTTATCGATAAAAAGGTCACAGGTCAGGAAAAATTTCAGTTCAAAGAAGAGCAAAATCAATCAATGTTTACTTGTGTTGTTTCATTGCTAAGCACGTGTGGACTCAACACTATTTTGTAGGAGACAACCTATTGTGCTGAATTAAATTTGTTGTGCAGAATTAAACAACCTGAGAACATAGCCTACAGAATCTAGAAGATATCCTCTAATTCATAAGAACAACATGTTGTGCTATCTTAAATTTGTCAAGAAAATCAATTGACTCAGTGCTTCTTTAATTGTTTAGTTTATATAAGTAGGATAATAAGTTGACTTTTGATAGCACATTTTTATAATGGCAATCTACATTCATTCCAATACAGACAACATTATGGTGCTGTATCGCCTAGTTTACTAAGACAAAATATTTTCATTTGTATGTTGGATTCATAGATAGATCATCTAGCCTTAAAGTTATGAGTTTCCGTGAATTCAACAACAATAATGAAAGACCCTCGACTCAAGTGAATCAAATTCTATGTGTTTTCTATTAGATCATGTCAGAGATATATTATTCTAGCTAATAGGTAGGTAGAATTGCACATTCTTTAAATAATTTTAATGCCTGTTTCCGGCTATGCTCAGTTGTGAGAACCATTTGCTTAAGCAGGGAAGTAACTTGTGTCAACTTTAGATTTTTCAACTGGTTAGACGGCCTAATGCATGAAGTGATTTTGTGTGACAATTAACTTTACCTTCATTTTACTCTAAATTCAGACGTGACAGTTTGTTTTTTATCTGCTGCTTTCTTTTGTCATTATATACATTGCAACTTCAAATATTGTGTGAATTCTGAGCACAAACAGGCATCAGCTAGAAATATACATCTGATAGTATAGAGTTGATTTACAAAGGAATACTCTGTAATTTCGCAGCACATTGCTGTCATTCTCTTTATCAACAAAGCCTGTCCATTTTATCCTCTTCCATTGGTTTTTCAAGAATATTGCCTGATTCATCTTTTTTTCACTGATTTACTGTGATTCTCTATTTCTTGTGTTGATCGAGTAAATGATTTTAGTGGTTATCTTGATCTCAGTTCTCTTCTTCATTGTTTTCAACAATGACTTCTTTGTTATTGTGTTTGCTATGCATACTTTCTTTTTTGAACCGAGAGTCTATAGGAAACAATCTCTCTACTTTCACAAGGTAGGGGTAAGGCTTTGAAGTGATTTTGTTTGACGTTTTGTTTTTCATGTAGCGCCTTTTCAGTCAAGTATTGTGTTGCTTTCTTTTGTCCTTGTTCTTGTATTGTTATGTGCATATTTTTAGGTTCTTGTGGCTGACTAGTAGTTTTCTCCAACCATTGTTGAACCATAGAGTGTCTAAATTTCATTATTTATGTGTTTAAGAATATATTTATTTTTTTGGTTTAGAAAATGAAAATTCCCGAGCATCGAAAATAGATGGTAAATAGACTAATCCCCTGTCGAGCGGCATATACTGATGAATTTATAAGTGGCATGGATGAATTTATTAAATTTGCCTGTAGTCAATAGAAGTACTTGTCTGAAAAAGTTAGAATTTTTGGGGTTTGGCTTAGTGGGGTTGAGATTTTCAGAAGCTGCACTGCTGAACCAAGGGCTAATAGGATTGTTTGGACTGTCAAGAGGGATATCATCCTAATAAACATAGATGCTAAATCATCCTAATAAGCAAATAGAGTATGATGAAATGGTCATTTAACTTGTTTTGTTAAATGAAAAGTAAAATTTGTTTTTTTTTTTCAATATGAAGATATTTGCATATATCTAGGACATAAATAGATTCTAATATATAATAGTTGCATTACAGTCTACGTACATGAGTTATCATCACATTGCTTTTATATTTAAGCTCCAGATAATATTAGTCTTCAAACATTGTCTTTAATAATCTGCTTTGATGCAGAATAATTTTGAAAGAAAGAAACAAAAACTATTAGCTTCTCAAAGTGCACCAGCTGCGAAAGGAGAAATTAATTCAACTGGTCAACCTTCTCAATTAACAGAAATGGATATCTAGGTGCAATCTATTGGTGGAAAGAAAAAAGGAAGAGTTAAAGGTCTTGGCTCCTTGGAACAATCTGTTAAGGCATCATCTAAACAATCAACATCGGCTTTAACGAGAGAAATTGATGAGATGATTAAAGCTTAGGTAAATCTTTCCAATGCTGACCTGTATGCTCAATTGCAGAAAGATTGTCACAAAAATAAGAGGATGAGGAAGGAATTAGAATTATTGAACAAGCATGTGTACAATGCATCATCTACAAATGGGCAATCATCTCAAGAAGATAATCAAGCTTGTGAGAATGAAAGTGGTGATGACTCTGATAGCGTGAATGACATTGGTTCTGCCTATGACTCTAAAAGAGTGAATGAAGGTGACAATAATGAGGATTGAGATAATTGATAGTACTATTTAGGATTCAAATTTGACTTGTATTTTGTTTGTGTCTGTTTAAGAATAAAAAACTATTGATCGTGCGGTTCATAGGAATTATGAATTATGTTCTTTGTTGAATGAAAGCAATAAAATGTGAATTGTGTTTTTTGTTGGTTCTTGCGGGTTTCTTTTTCATAGGAATTATTTTGAGCAATATTTTCACATATATCCGCAAGAAATTCCCTTTTGTTTAATAAATTTTCATCTCCAAACTCCTACAAATTTACTTGGGGATCTTCATGGGGAATTGCTTGCAAAATATTTCTACAAAAATCTGCAAGAAATTTTGTTTTTATAATAAATTTTGGCAAAAAAATTCACAAGAATTTTTGATAGTTGTCCCAAATAAATCCGCAGGTAACACATGCAAATTTTAATTCTCCAGGTAAATTACCTAGGGCTTGCATAAATCCGCAGGTAAGAGTTACCTATGAAGGTTTTTCCATCTGATTTCATTTTATGAAAAAATTCGCAGGTAATCAAATTACATTGGGATTTACTATATTTTCCCTAGGAAAATCCCTAGGTAATCTGCAGTTTTCTTATAGTGAGGGAACTATGAATACTCTTAGCACTAATCGGGTGGTGGAAATTGCTTGCAGTTTCAGCAAAGGTCTTCACCTGCAGCACCTTCATCAGCTAGTGCTCCATCCCCCAAGTTTCGACAGGATCAAAAAAGTAGGGCATCGAGATCTAAGTCTCTAGGGAGTTTTTCAGATAACAAAACCTACCCAACTTGTCCAAAGTGTGGTAAGAATCATCCGGGTCAGTTTCTTGCAAGAAAGGATGTTATTGTTGTGGTCAGTCTGGTCACATGTTGAGAGATTGCCCTTATTCTAAATAGGGACAAGGAGGTAACACTAACATTGCTCAGTATACAAGTTTAGTAGCACTAGTAGGTCGCCCAATTCACCAAGGTGCTTTAACTGGTACAGGTGTCGGTCAGCACCAGAACAGGTTGTATGCTCTCCAGGCTTTCCAGGACCAGGAAGATTCTCCTGATATGGTCACTGGTACATTATGAGTCTTTCATTTAGATGCTTATGCTTTGTTATATCCATGGGCTACTCTTTCCTTTGCAACTCTGTATATAGCAGTGAACTTCACTGTCAGTCTAAAAACTCTTTCAGAACCCTTCTCAGTCTCTACTCCAGTTGGTGACCCAGTTATAACTAGACGGGTATACAGAAATTGCCCTGTCACAGTTTCCTAGAAAGTCACCTTAGCATATCTTGTAGAGTTAGGAATGGTAGACTTTGATGTCATTCTAGGCATGGATTGGATACATTCTTGTTATGCCTCAGTTGATTGTAGAATTGGGATCGTTCGTTTTGAATTTCCAAGCGAACGAGTCTTATAATGAAAGGGTAGTCGGTTAGTGCCTATGGGTCGATTTATCTCCTACCTTAAGGCCAGAAAGATGATTTCCAAGAGGTACGTCTATCATCTAGTTCAAGTTAAGGATTCCAGCTCCGAAACCCCAACTCTTGAGTTAGTCCCTGCAGTAAATGAGTTTCCCAAAGTGTTTCCAGAAAATCCTCCCAGAGTTCCTCCTGAAAGGGAAATCAACTTTGGAATATATCTCCTTCCAGATACCCAACCTATTTCGATTCCTCCTTACAGAATGGCTCCAGCTGAGCTTAAGGAATTAAAAGAGCCGTTAAAAGGCCTTCTAGATAAGGGCTTCATCAGACCCAGTATTTCCCCATGGGGTGCTCTAGTGTTATTCGTGGAAAAGAAAGATGTTTCTCTCAGGATGTGCTTTGACTATCAATATTTGAACAAAGTCACAATCAAGAATAAGTACCTTCAAATTCGGTTATCATCAACTCAAAGTCAGAGATAGTGATATCCCAAAAACAGCCTTCAGAACTCGGTATGGTCATTTTGAATTTGTAGTTATATCATTTAGACAAAATAATTCTCCTGCAACTTTCATGGATTTGATGAACAAGGTGTTCAAGCAATATTTGGACTTGTTAGTTATTGTCTTTATTGATGATATCCTCATTTACTCTAGGAATGAGGAAGAATATGTGACTCATTTGAGGATTGTTCTGTAAACTCTCAAGGATCGCCAGTTATTCGCTATGTTTAGCAAATGTGAGTTTTGGTTAAAATTAGTTGCTTTCCTTAGTTATATAGTATCTAGCGAAGAGATCTGAGTGGATTAGCAGAAAATAGAGGCAATGAAGCAATGACCTAGACCCACCTCTCCTATAGATATTAGAAGTTTCTTGGCTGGTTATTATAGAAGGTTCGTGGAAGGATTTTCATCTATAGCTTCTCCATTGACTAAGTTCACTCAGAAAAATGTTAAGTTTCAGTGGTCAGATGAGTGTGAGAAGAGCTTCTCAGAACTGGAAACTAGGTTGACTACCGCTCCTGTTTTGACTCTACCAGAGGGTTCAGACGGTTATGTGATCTATTGTGATACATCTAGAGTCGGCCTAGGTTGTGTGTTGATGCAGCGAGCTAAGGTTATAACTTATGATTCTAGACAGCTTAAGGTGCATGAGAAGAACTATCTGACTCATGACCTCGAGCTTGCATCCGTAGTGTTTGCTCTAAAGATTTGATGACATTACTTGTATGGTGTTCACGTAGATGTGTTCACAGACCATAATATCCTTCAATATGTGTTTACCCAGAATGAGTTGATTCTTCGCTAGAAGAGATGGCTTGAATTCCTCAAGGACTATGACATGAATGCGTTTTACCATCTTGGTAAGGCTAATGTAGTAGCTAACACTCTTACTAGACTATCTATGGGTAGTGTAGCACATTTTAAGAAAGAAAGAAAGGAATTAGCAATAGATGTTCACCGGCTTGCTCGTTTAGGAGTTTGCCTTATGAACATATCATATGATGGTGTGACAGTTCAAAATGGGTTAGAGTCTTCATTGGTAGCAGAGGGTAAGGAAAAACAAGATAGTGATCATATATTGCTTTAGTTGAAGGGTGTAGTTCATCAACAGAAAGTTGAGGTTTTCTCCCAAAGGGGAGACGGCGTGCTTCACTACCAGGGTCGTTTATATGTTCTGAAAGTGGGTGAGTTGAGATAGCAGATCCTTACAGAAGCCCATAACTTTAGGTTTTCTATTCATCCAGGTGCCACTAAGATGTACTATGATCTACATGAAGTCTTTTGGTGGAATGGTATGGAGAGGGATATAGCAGTTTTTGTGGCTAAGTGCCCTAATTGTCAACAGGTGAAAGCAGAACATCAAAAACTAGGAGGTATGACTCAAGAGATTAACATTCCTACATGGAAGTGGGAAGTAATCAACATGGACTTCTTTATAGGTTTACCTCGTACTCACACACAACATTACTCCATTTGGGTGATAGTAGACAGAGTTAATAAGTACGCTCACTTTTTAGTTGTTAAGACTACAGATTTGGCGGAGGACTACACCAAGCTTTACCTCAATGAGATAGTCAAGTTTCATGGGGTTCATTTATATTTCATCTTAGATAGAGGTCCTCAGTTTACCTCTCATTACTGAAAGTCATTTAAAAAAGGTCTTGGTACTCAGGTAAATCTCAGCACAATATTTCATCCATAGTCAAATGGTGAGACAGAACGTACCTTTCAGACCTTAGAGGAAATGTTGAGAGCTTGTGTGATCGACTTTAAGGGTAGTTGGGCTGATCATCTACCTCTTATAGTGTTCACCTACAATAATAGTTATCATTTTAGCATTTAGATGGACCCTTATGAGGCATTGTATGGGCATAAATGTAGATCTCCAGTTGGTTGGTTTGAAGTAGGTGAAGCGGCCTTGATAGGGCCAAATTTGAATCATGATGCTATGGGAAAAGTTGAGCTCATCAGAGATAGACTTAAGATAGCTTAGAGTCGTCACAAGACCTATACATATGTGAGGAGAAGGGACTTAGAGTTTGAGATCGATGATTGGGTTTTCTTGAAGGTATCACCTATGAAGGGGGTGATGAGATCGGGAAGAAAGGGAAGCCTTGTCCCAGATATAGAGGTCCTTACAGGATCTTGAAAAGGGTTGGTAAAGTGGCTTACGAGTTAGAGTTGTCAGCAGAACTAGCAGCAGTCCATCTAGTTTTTCACATTTCCTTGTTGAAGAAGTGTGTGGGTGATCCAGCATTCATAGTACCATTAGAGAATGTGGCAGTGAAGGACACTGTCACTTATGATGAAGTGTCAGTTGAGATTCTTGATCGTCAGGTTCGAAGGTTGAGAAAGAAATAAGTCACTTCTGTTAAGGTTTTGTAGAGGAGTCAGTCAGTAAAGGAAGCTACTTGGGAAGTAGAAGCAACCATGAAAGCTAAGTATCCTCATCTCTTTCCTTCAGATTCCATTCCAGCTTGAGGTAATAGTTCCTCTACAGTCTTTCAGTTACTCTTGCGTATATTCAGTCTTAGTATTATGTCCATTCACTTATACTTGCATTTTCAGCGTATTTGCATGTTCTTGGAACTTAGTTCAGTCAGATTTCAATTTCCAGTATTTAGTGGTAGGGTTTGTAGCTCTTTCCCTCCATGTTCAATTAGTTTAGACTTCATTCGAGGACAAATGTTTCCAAGGGGGAGATAATGTAATACCTCATATGCTAGAAAGACCAAATTACAGATTTCTAGAAGTTACAGGTGCCACCAACAGAGGCCAACTACGGACCGTAGGTTGACCCATGGACCATAGGTGGGGTCTATGGTTTCCCACCTGCAACTCCATCCCCTGAACCCCAAAAATTTCAACTATGGTTTGACCAACGGCAGGACCTACGGACCATAGGGGGACCACGATCCGTGATTTAGACCCCCAACTTTCAGACCCCAGACGCCAATCGATGCCCTAGCAAGACGAACCATTGGTCAGTCCATGGTCCGTCGGTCAGGGGCCTTCAGTGGCCTTGACAAATTTTAAGTGAGGGTCGTTTGGTCTTTTCCCCTATGTGTTGGACACCTAAATTATGTCGGTTTGGTCAGTTTAAGTCTATTAACTTATTCAGAACTTAACCTATTCAATTCATTCTCCAAAAATTCAATCAAACTAGAGCAAAATGAGAAGAAACAGTCCACCAAACCCTCTCCAAGAACGCAACATGTTTTCCTCATCTCCAACCCTGAAATTGAAAGATTTCTCCTCGAAATTCATCACCAGGTATGGGATTTAACTAAAGGGTTCCTTTCACCGATTGGGTCCCAAGAATTCAGCCAGATTCTCAATTCCCTTCATATTATCTAGACCTAGGGTTTCTTGAACTTTATAAAATTGTTGTGATTAGTTGTTAGAGTTCTCCTAATCAAATTTACATCTTGTTGTAAAACTGTTGCTTAGTTCCTTGCTTGAAATTCAGAACCCTAGTAGTGTAGATTCATTTAGTTCATGAATTACACTAGCTAGGACAGATAAACACACATACATGCCTCAGTTTTTAAATGTTTCTTTATTAGTACTTAATGTTGCATTTTCAGTTAGCATGTCAGAGTATTGAGCTATCTAGTATATTTCAGTTATGTTTTATTGTACACATTTCTAGTTGGTAGTGGCCTTAACACCGAGTTGGACTAGGGTCAGTCACCCTCATAGTCCCAGAACTACGTGCCCCATAGGTTTATAAGTCCCCTCGGTGGGCATCAGTTTTAGTGATCACGTCAGTCATGCCTTTATACCCTGGGAGGGTATATTAGGTCCTCTCGATGGGGCGTGTACATTTCACTCCATGTTTAGCTCACATGGTTTTATTTCGGGTAATAGTAGCTCCCACAGTCAGACTCTAGTGCATAAGATCAAGTTCTCAGTTATATTCAGTATTCACTTTCAACATGTTATGTACTTGGTCATTGCATTCAATTTAGTTCATATTCAGTATCTTTTCAATAAATTCATCATGTTCAGATTATATCATTCCTCAGTATGCTTTGTTCAACTATATGCTTGTTCGACTTTATCTTTTCCTGCATGCTCAATACATTCCAAGTACTGACTCATATTCTGCGCTACATCCTTTCATGATGTAGGTTCAGGTACTCAGCATCCAGATCATGTATAAATCGGTTCCCGATCCATTTCAGCAGCTTCAGTGGTGAGTTCTCATTCTTCGAGGACGATATACATGTTTTCTATTTTAGTCTTTATTTCAGTTGCAGTTTTACTAGAGTTAGCTAGGGGCATGTCCCATCATCTCTAGTCAGTTAGAGGCTTATTTAGACATAGACGTATTCAGCTTTAGTATTTGAGTTATAGTTCAGTATCTTAAGCTCTTACTCTGTATTTATATATTTAGACTTAGATTGGGTATTCCCCATCATTTAGTTTGTCTCATGTTTTTAGCTTCTGCACAGTATTTGTTTAAGTATGCTTATGATATGCTAGCTCAGGGTTAACTTGGGGTCACTCGTGATCCTAGGTCCCATGTTTACATCAAGGGGTAGCCTCGGGTCGTGACAACTCTGATTTTGAAAACTGTTTTTTTTTAGAGTCTCCACCTAATTTTAAGAAAAATATTAGGAAACCCATTCTTTCTTTATATAAATGTAAACTTTATTTTTATTTGCGAAACTAGTAAGGTACTAAGTAAGGGTTTTGGTTACTCGAGAGGAATGTTTTAAGCATCCCTCAGAGCCTACCTAAAGATCGTCCTTAAACTCAATTTAGAAAAAAACAATTGGGAAAAAATTATTTATTTGCTTCAAAACTCATGATGAGTAAATTTCGTTAGTTTAACAAAAAATAGTAAAATACAAAGTGTGACATAAATACGTCTATAAAATAGTAGTATATTTATCCTACAGTAAAATAAATAAGTAAATAAATATATGTACTTAAAATATACTGCTATTTTATAGATATATATATGTCCTACCTTGTATTTTACTCTCTTTCTTAAACTAACAAAATTTACTTATGATGAATTTTAAAGCAAATAAATCGAAATTTTCCTAATTATTTTTCCTATATTGAGTTTGAGGACTATCTACTGATAGGCTCTGAGGGATGCTTGATACCTTCCCCACGAGTAACCAAAACCCTTACTCAGAGTCTCACTGGTTTCGCAAATCAAAACAAAGTTTACATTTACATAAGGAAAAAATAGTTTTCCTAATATTTTCCTTAAAATTAGGTGGCGACTCTAAAAAAAAATTTTCAAATAATCAGAGTGGTAGTCATATTATGTTGTGAACTGTTTTAGCTGGCTCTAAATAGGGTGTGACAATAGGTTCGGCTCAATTGGTGCCAATAAGAATTCACACCCTCCAAAGATAGTCACAAAAGACTTTATAGACAGTTTGGTTCCCTCATTGAATTTATTCAAATGAGCATGCATCACATTCACCAAGATTCACACAATTGGACTAACAAGGAAAATTCTAGAACTCCACATGCATGTTTTCACGTAAAACCTCACCACACATGACACTTTGAAATATAATCATTTACCACATCCCGAAAGGATCAAAAGTGTACGTATGATATTCATTGCAAGGCTCACATTAAAACGTAGATAGTCAACAAATGATTCAAAGATATCGCTCAAAGGTGTAACCACATTGATTTTGTTATTACAACACCAACACTACGCATCATGCTCATCATGAGGACTATTCAAGACATCGAAATTGAACAAAATCGATTCTCAAATTCTGGTCAATGTAAACTTCAAACATTTCATAATTTGAACTTATAAGGGGCTGCAACATCAAGGGACAATGAGAAAGAAATAAAGAAACACACAATTACCCACAAAGATAACTCTAATATAAACAATTAACAAACTATAATTGTTCAAAATACGAAATAACAAAATACAAGCAAAAGGGGAATATTGGCACAAAGGCCCTCACCCCAACAAAAATAGAATGCGTATCCTCAATCTAAAATAAAATAAAAGTACTAGAAGGATAAGAGAAAAGGTCCCCCTAACAGGATACACATGTAAAACACTCTCATCTGGAGTCTCGGGTGGAGAAGCTTTAAGAGGGGCATCAATGCCCGACCATAAGATCACATAAGGCAGCATAGGAGGAACAATTGGGGCATGAATGCCCATCTTAGTGGTAGGAGCTATGGTTGATTCTGGAGTGACTCCACTAGACCCGACCTTTACAATGCAACCTTAAGAATGACCTCTTTGGTCTCATGCAGCTCAGTCAGTATCTTAGTTGTCCCATGCTCTTCATCTCTCAGATCCTCAACAGTTTCCTCAACCAACTCCTCCTCGACCCTCTCGCTCTCATCATCAGCAACCTCAACATCCATAAAAACCTCAAGCATAGCAATGGACGACACAAAAGTGGAAGGCAAAGTACTAGGCATCTCAAGTGAATCTGAAAGGGGAACCTCTCCCTAAAGTGTGGAGATGTCCATAGACTGTATCTAGACTACCCCTACTCTTAAATAGCTACCTCCAACTCAGGGTATCAACATTACTAGAAATACCCCCAGCATTCTCCTATGCCTCAACCCTCGCAATCAAATCATCGAGCCTTAAAGCATGGCTCGCTACTGTTATCTCACACTTAATCACTCTCTTAATCACAGCTGTCAGGGCCTTATGAATGGCCTTGTCAATGATCTAGGGAAAAACCCTCTCAACCTAGGCAACTCTCATATCAGCTGACTGGGAAAGGCTACCCATCTAATATATCAAAGATCTAGTCAATAGGGGACGAAAAACACTAGAAGAGGGAGGAGTTACAGCAGGAATGGCAACATCAGGCTATATAGATGTAGCAATAGAAGAAGGTGAGAAAATACATTCCTGCTCTGCAGAAAGAGTCTCGAGATCCAAGGTAGCAAGGTCAACCACTGGAGTGGATATTGGTGGTGGCGGCTTCCTCCAAGCCACATTATCTCTCAAGAAATCTACCTCGACCCTGAGTATGTAATTGAACGAGCTGGTGTAACTCTCACATTGTGGTAGCCTGAAAATGGAAACTTACACTCTCATAATGGGAGAAATGTCTTCTCCTTTATCACCCTCATTAGCATATCTTCAGCTATAATGGCACCAACATGTGTGTGCTCTTTATCAATGATAGTTCCAACTAATATTGCCTTGTCATGGCGAAGAATTGACTTGTTTCAGGATGGCATCAAGTTTATGATGATGAATCCAAACCAATATCAAGATATGAAATTCAAATATTTCTTCTCAATCCTCACACCATTTGCATTTTTGAAGGGGAAAGAATCAGAAATCAAGAATGCTAGCCAACCCTTCAACAAATCCAAATCATGGTGCATTCAGAGTGAATATAAGTCGGATTCGAATTCTAGCATCCGTAGTGTTGTATTAATAGCTCAAAAAATACTATTCCCTTTATCTTATTTGGAAGGGCCTGAGCATAAGCTGTATAAATTCCCTCACCTAGGAAGGGATGTAGGGATTACTAGGTTTTGTAAATCCCTCGAACTTGTGGATTTGTATTGTTTCCCAGATGGCTGGGTAGTCATCCACATTCGATCTATGGAGAGTCGTCTCCCCTCAGAAATCTTCCATTCACCTGCAGCCTTGAGCCTATTCAAGGCTCTTGAAGCTATAATTGACAAGACTCTAGAAGCTGGTGCTTGTGAAGATGAGACCCTCTTTCTAACTACCCTTGTCTGGGTTGCAACCTTTTTTGGGTTGATGATTGTGTAGGATAGTTTGGTGATGTCGGGAAACCTTCAAGACTTATTTTTTGTTATTACCCGATGTATTTTTAGTGAAGGTGAAGGAGGAGACAATTCTCTATCCGACTTCATGTCAAAAGAGACCATTGTTTGCCTTTTGTTCTTGCCATTACTTGAAAGGAACACATTCAAACAATGGATTTTGTAAGGTTAGTTAAATTCGAACACGAATCGAAACATATTTCAAAAACACTCCTGAGGCTCACCTAATGGGAAGTCAATGCGCCAAATAAGATCAATGAGCCCTAGTAAGCTCACCGAATCAAAATGTATCTATTTATTGAGGGTTTGGGAACAAAAGGCTAAGTCAATGTCAACTCTATGATTCACCAAGTTTGTTTTGGCAAGCTAAGACAAATTCGTCAAAACTGACAGTGCAAACGGGAAAGTAACGGGCATCAAGGGTGATATCCTCTCCTACTCGACAAGTCGCTAAGTGAGTTCAGTGTACTAAGACTATCTCGCCAAATAGGACAATACCCGAGTTCATGTACATGCTAAAGAAGCCAATCTGGGTCTTACTCAGTGATTCTCCTAACTCCTTTGGGGAACTAAGACAAGCTCACCAAACAGGAAGGTTCAGCCCAGTGCCATTGTTTTATAGAAATAACCAACACACATAACAAATACTAGTTTCTCCCAACATTACAATCCACTCATATGTTTCTCAACCCATGGCTACTCAGATTTACCCCATTTATCACTAAGTATTGCACTAATTGAGTTTTTTCCCTTAAGAAAGTAGTTACCATGTCTATCATTGGAAAAAATCATGCAATTGGGTCAACACTGAGCTACTCAGACTTCACTCACATCAAAATAGGCTCATACCTATCATCTTAACCAATTTAATTTAACGATTAACCAACACAATCACGATTCATCAATTTTATAGGCATTCATAGTTAAAATAAAAGGGGAACAGTTCAATCACATCAATATGATGCTACCCATCACAATTAGGCACTCAAACACAGTTAATTAAAGGTCTCAATCCCACACCCTATATGCTTTCTAAACTCAAAATTAACAAGAAGTCGAAACACCAACCTTAAGGCCAAAAATAATAAAGAAATTGAAGGATTAGGGTTGGGTTGACACAAACTCCAAGCACACAAACTCCTAGCACCTTGAATAAGCTCACACAAGGCTTACAAACACTCAAAATGCACAATGCAAGAGAAATGAATCAAACAAGCTCTCAGATTTCAAAGATATGGAGTTTTGAATTAGAAAAAAACCTTGGCCTTTTATATCAAGCTTGTTCGATGACCACGACTAACGTCGTTGAATGCGTTTAGTGAATCGCCAACTGGATCTTAAGATCGTCGAACTTCCTTGAACAAATACCAAACCTTTCGACTGATTTAGCGAACCTGATGGAGTCCACTTAGTGCAATTTGGTGAATCACCCTTTGGAGTTCTTGTCAGCGATCTAGAAAGTATATTTTTCCATCTTTTGAAGCTCAAAAGGCGGAGAAGAATTAGTTTGCGTAATTCCTGCGGTGGATCACCATTTGGGTTCGTCATCGCATATTCTTTCTTCTCTGATCTTCCAAATTCTTCTCAACCTGCACTTATAACGCACATTATTTGAACGGAGTAAAAAAATAAAAATAAAGGCTTGGGTTGCCTCCCAAGAAGAGCCTTATTTAACATCGTGGTACGACATATTACTCAAACTCAACGTTTATTTTTGGGGTTCGAGATGGTGTGACTAGGAAAATCTCCCTTTTGCCTTGGATTTAGATGGGTGGAAATATGACCTAGTTGGGTCTCCAGCTGCTTGATAGAAACAAAGTGTGAAGTCAGCCTCTGAGATAAAATGGAGAAGTCAGTTTTCAAATCCTTCAACACCTTATCGGACCTTTCAACCTTGTTGTAGATCCTTACAAACATGTCTTCCGCCCGACTTCCTTCTTATCCAGTTTCTTTTAGGTGTGGGTGATCACAGGGAGTCATGTATCTATCTTTTTCCATCTTTCTATCTCTCTAATTTCCACCCCTCTAGTCATTCCAATCACTATCTCTATCCTTCTTCCAACCTTGGTTCTCACCTTGTCGTTGATAATTATTATGTGAACCCCACATTTGATTTCCTAAGTATTGAACATCCTCATTGTATAATGCCTTGAATTTGTCATCATCTGGGCACGGTCCATTGTTGGTTCCAACCGCATTCACCAACTTGGTTTCCCATCCCACGATATGGTTGGACAACAAATCAATTTGGCTCATCATTTTGGCCATGTTTTCATCTTTTTCATGGTCCTTCTCTATTTGTTCTTTGCTCAAACCCATTTTTAGAAGGGATACTTGATCTTCCCTAGTATACCATGCTTGGTTAACCTTAGTAATATCATTGAGCAACAAAACAACTACATCATGCGGCTATCTCATCAATCCATGATGGACTAAGTGATCAACCACACTTTTATTGACTAAATCAAGGCTGGAATAACATTGGACATTGCAAGAGTAACTTCTTGAAACTCAGTCATGCTTCATGGGAAATCTCACCTAAAATAGATTCAAAATTTTGAATTTGGTGATGGAGTTTAACCATCTTTGAGGGTGGAAAGAATCTTTCCAAGAATACCTCAGTCAGCTCATCCCATGAAGTAATACAATCATTTGGCAACTCTTCCAACTATCTTGTAGCTTCTTCTATTATAGAGAATGGGAATAACCTCAACATTATGGATTCTTGGGATATATTATTGAACACAAAGGGTCCACACACCTCCTTGAAATTCCTAAGGTGCTCATGGGGATCCTCATAAGTTAGACCCCCATAATTCCTTTCATTTGGAGCAACTGTATCATAGTTTCGGTGATGTGAAACACAGTTCTCCCTATTGTAGGAGGGATCCCGTGGTTTGACTGAAATTAACTGGCATGCCATTGAGATCACTCATATTGTCGTTTTGACCATAGTGACTGTCATTGTCACTCCCATGGTCACTTATTTGGTCACCCTGCAAACCATCCAACAACAACACCAAACAACAAATCTACTATATATAAACCAAATTAAAATCTAATTTCTCAATTAGAATTCTCAAACACCACTCCTCGGCAGCGGCACCATTCTTGATAACTCTCAAATCACCCTCCAAAACCAATTAAAAGAGTGAGCGATCATCGTCAGTAAAAAAATCCAACAAAGAGTCTGGGTCAAATCCCATAGGGAATGGTATATAATGGAGAATTCCTTATCAAGAAATTTGTACTTTAAATTAGCTCATTTGTACTAGTTAGAAAAATGTGGTGGATGGTACCACCAACTTAATATAAAGTTTTGATGGTCAAATATCACAATTAAACTAAAATCAAACTGATATCAAAAGTTAACAAGCGATCTAGGGGTGCGGGGATTGGAAATCAATGTAACATAGGGGTGATTATGATGCTCTATAGTGATGTACATATACGAATAGGCTAAGTCATCTTCAATGACACTAATATTCTTTCGATCTGAAAGCATCCTTGCATCAAATCTCCTTTCGGTCTCATCTAATTGCCAATCCTAAACAACCCAATACCTTACTCTATCCTCTTTCTCTCTCAAGAATAGGGAAAATAGATCCGACCCATAACCTCTCTTTCAAGCAAGCCATATAAATCAAACATAAATTTCTAGTATTGAACTAATTAACCACTCCAACTAATCTTTTTCGAGCATCAAGCAAAGATGAGAAGTAGAAATTATGTTTGAAACATAGACCCATAATTTAACCCTATGGTATTTAGACCAAGTTAATGTATGAACAACAACAAAATCGAACATAGCGCAATACCCACTACATTAAATCAACACGCAACCCCATTAGAGCACCCTCTAGATGTTGTTGTTTTAGCCACCCATCATAAAAAAAAAAGTAAAGAAATTATACCTTCCAAGAAAGCAGCCATCGGTAACATGAAATCAAGTAAATAAAAGTAAACCTACTTTGGATTTAAGTTCAATTTTCAAAATCAAGTCTCAAATTGTAAAACCCCAAGAACTAGAAAAGTGTTCTTTCAAAACTAAAGTGTTCTCTATTTTAACTCTCAAATCTAATTTCTTGAATCGAAACCCTTCAAACTCTATAAAAATTCTATCCTTTGGGCTATTAATAATTTCCTAAAATTTTCCCCTAAATCCACTTAATAACCAGCTTAGTAACACTAGTCGGACTCGCCAAACTCACTCGGTGAATCGGTCTTTGCTACTCAGGTCACCTTGTGATGATTTAGGCTTCAGGTGTTTTAACCTCAGTTGGCGGACAAGGTCGAGTCAGCCTTTCACCATCGGTGAATAGCCGAATACCACTTTTGTCTACCTTTCAAGCAATAACTTTTTGCCATGCACATTGTTACTTTAGACGGTATACGACAGAACCGCCGTTCTAACTCGGTGCATTGCCTTCTCTACTTAAGTCCACCGACCTTATTTGATAGATACAAGTGCTATGCACTGTCACTTTGGGCGAGATCGTGCTCAATTGGTGATCCGACCTTCATGTTAGGCGATCGTCAATGTTCACTTTGCACTTCTTTTCGTAATTTTGGTCATTCTTTCAACTTCGGTCCTTACCTTGTCTAATTGCCCTTATAGATGCAAATCATCAACATTTGATTAGAAAATGGCAAAGTTAGGCATGGAGGACAATAATTATTATGATAAATGGACCTTAAATGGGTGCAGATCTACCACTCATCAACGATAAGAAATTTCTAATTTTATTACTTTGAAACCTAATGTAACACCACAGCAATTTAAAAGTCAAAAGGAAAAAAAATTCCTAATTGCTGGAGTTTGTACTGTGAGCTACTAGTCCAATCTACGGACCACATGAAACTCTACGGGTCATAGAAACAAAGTCATAGAAACATGGTTGAGCTTTTGGAAATTTTCAAGTCCCTATAAGTGGACCTATAATTTGACAGGATGGCTCGTACCGCTAATAACAATACGTAGATAGAAACTCGTGGAATGCTTCCACCTTTAGTATATTGATGGACTATGGATCTATAGAGTGGACCTACGGGTCGTGATATTTTCTACAAGTTGTAGTTTGAGATCACAGAATGATGTATAGACTTGGAGGATTATTGGTCACTAGAGGACTACATGTATGATCTATGTACCGTAGAACATATGAAGAATTGTTGTTCTAACTCGTAGGAATTACCCTAGATGTTGGTGCAGTAGTTGACTCTACGACAGACCAAGATGGTTCGTAGGAATTCTTATGGACCATAGGTCGAAATCGTAGCTGCCATCTGACAGTTATTCTGTAAGGATGTTTGGGTCTTTTTCTATGAATTTAATACCCATACTATGTCATTTTACTCCTATATATAAGTCTATAACTACCCTACAAACTCTAAAAATTACCCCAACTCTTTCATTTACTGAAAACCCTAAAACCCCTCCAAGGTATTTTTCAGAAATTCTCTCTCAAGGTCAACAAAGAAGAAGCTGGGGTTTCCAAATAAAGTCTCCTTTTAACCATTGATTTTGTATTTTTAGTAGCAAGGTATGTAGGGTTTCATCAATGGGTTCGATTCACCCATTAAGCCCCAAGATCTCCTCAGTCCTCAAAGTTTGATTTCAATCTAATTGATTAGGTTTTTACTCAATTCTTCACGAGTTCTAATTGTGCTGATTCAATTATTTAATTTTGATCTTATTATGATTGTTTTTGACTCAATCATATGCTTTTCAATTGATTTTACATGAGCCCATGCATTATTACTGATTTTGACTATGAACATTAAAAGATATGAATTTATGAAGAAGCTTGAAATCAATGGGTGTTGTTTTCATGAAAGATATATATGATTTATGGAAAGAAATGTTTTATGACCTAGGTTGATTTATGCTAAGCATCAATTAAATTTTCAAAGATTTTCTCACACTAAGAAATCATGATTAGTGAAAGGCTTTCTCACACATGGTTTAAGGATCTACTCAATGATATTTTAAGCTTGGATTAGTAACCTAATTGTGCTTTTCCATGTATGACAATATGTGTATGTTTATGACTATTTTGTTGGGATTTTACTTAGCACCGGGTTATTGAGATGAAGGCTCTCCAGTTAGTAGAGGTCGGGCCTCTAGTAGCAATTTTCTTGTCCAATAAATATATTTTGCCCATAAGATGGTCTTAAGTGACATAGCAAGTGGATCCACCTAGGATAGAAGTTTAAGGTTCTTTCCTTGGCAAGTAAGGACATCCTTTTTCAATGTGGGAGGATGACACCGGATACCACGTTATAGCTCACATGGTTTACATCGGTTAATAGTAAATATTTCCCAAAATGAACTAAGTTGTTCTTAAAGATTTTATGAAGCTTTTCTTATAATTTTATGGATGCATTGATCACGTTCATAATTTGTGATTCTTCTTTAAAAGGTTTTACTATGTTTTTCTTGGTCATGCATATCTTTTTTTCAATTATGTCCTCTTTTGATCATTTTTCATGTTTTAATGCATATCCCTTAAACGTAGTACATTGCATGTACTAATGTATAGTTGTGCCTACATTGTTTAACTAATTTAAAGTCCAGCAATCTTCCTCTTCTCACTCGTGGCTAGTGGATTTCTCTGTGAAAATGAAGAGGTTGTACGTCCTCATGTTTTGAGAACCATGCCACTTTCTACTTAAATTTCGCTTTTCTTTAGCTCTTGGATGTTGTATAAGGTATACGAGTTGCATCCCAACTACTTTATTGAGATGTTAGAATGGTTTGTTGAGACTATGATTAGACTTCCATTTTATTTCAAAAATCTTTTGTTAATATGGAACTTTTACCTTTACTTATCCTATTTTCTACTATGTTGTGTTCTATGTGTGTTAAGTGGCTTATGTAGGGCCTATTGGGGTCTTATACGCCATGTCATATCTAGGGTGTATTTTGGGTCGTGAAAATCTTGGAATCAAGAGCATAATGTTTTAGAAAAGATCCTAGGATGTCTGACAAGCCGTGTTGAGTTGAGTCTTGTTCATAAGTGTAAAGTGCGCCACATCTATGAAACCTGAGGATACAAAGCGTTTAGGAAACTTCACTTCTTTTATTACTCTAAAGTCATTTCATAGAGTCTATCTCTATAAAGATCCTTCTCCTTAATCGTGTTTGGTCCTTTAAAAGATACGGCCTCTTAAAGAGCTTATGTGAGAAGGAATGCGGGGAACGATAATATGGAGCCCGAGGTTCCTCAACTTTTGATTGGCCCTTTGAACGAGCAAGTAACTCATGCCTAATTTTGAGCCACTTTCCAAGTGTTGGATCAAGTTATGATGGCACAAGCTAATAGAGAGGTCATTTCTCCTATGAACCCAAATATGGGTATGACGGTGACAAAGATAAGAGAGTTCCTTAGGATAAATCCTCTGGAGTTCCATAGTTTTAAATTGGATGAGGATCTTTAAGATATCATTGATAAGGTGTATTAGATAGGGAATTACGGGATTGTATATGATTGACAAGGAGGAAGTGGCCACTTATCAACTCAAGGGTGTTGCTCAAGTTTGGTTTAACCAATGGAAGGAAGAGAGGGTGGTTGATGCGGGTCCTCTTTGTTGGGAGAAATTCAAAGGACCATTTCTTGATCATTTCATTCCTCTTGAGATGAGAGAGGAAAAGGAGCTTGAGTTCATTAATCTCTTTAATAAAATATGAGTGTGAAAGAGTATGCTTTGAATTTTACTCAATTTGTTAAGTATGCTCCTACTATGGTTTCTGACTCAAGGGCAAGGATGAGTAAGTTTGTATCAAGTATGTCTAAAATGGTTGTCAAAGAGTGTCATACAGCCATGTTTATTAAGGAGATGGATATCTCTATTTGATGATATAATCCCAAAAATGGAGTAGGAAAAGCCTCACAGAAAGGGCAAGGACCGGTGATGGTGACTATTCTCATTCTAGGTCCGATGGACATGGACGTGCATAATTCTGACAAAAGTTTTATAGTCAAGTTTTCTCTAAAGCTTTGACTCCAAAGTTAAACAAGGATACGGTGTCTAACCCTAAGCCTTAAGGATGTGGTGGTAATGGATCTTATATACCTTCTTGCTCAAGATGTGGTAAGAAACATGAAGGAAATGTTTGGCTGGTACGAATATTTGCTTCAATTGTGGAAAAATAGTCAGAAGAAGAGAGATTTCCCCTATATGCCACTAAGGGAAGGAATGGTAGGCAAGCTCAACTTAATGGTTTTTGTCAGGTGCTCCAAATCAAAATAAATTGTTATCTCTTAAGACTCAACAGGATCACGAGGATTCTCTGGATATGGTGACTGATATGTTGAAAGTATTTCAATTTGATGTTTACGCTTTACTTGATCTGAGTGCTACCTTATAGTTTGTTACTCCTTATGTGGCCATAAGATTTGATGTTGGTCCCAAAATTTGTTCTAACCCCTTTGATGTCTCTACTCCTATTGGTGATTCTATTGTTGCTAAGAGAGTTTATAGAAATTGTCCTATTTCCATTTCTCATAGAATCACGCAGTTGATCTTGTAGAGCTTGCTATGTAAGATTTTGATGTTATTCCTGGGATATATTATCTTTATGCATTTTAAGCTTCCATAGATTGTAGGACTCGATTTGTCTCTTTCAAGGTTCCCAATGAACCTATCATGTCATGGGAAGGGGAATTATATTCTCAAGGGTCAATTTATATCTTGCCTAAAGGCTAGGAAGATGATCTCTAACGGTTCCCTTTATCATCTTGATTGGGCTAGGGATATAGATTCTGAAACTCCTACTCTTGAGTCAATTCTAATTATAAATGATTTCTAGAAGTGTTTCCTGATGATCTTACTGATATTCCCACTAGAAGGGAAATATACTTCAGCATTGACCTTATCCTAGAAACGCAACCTATTTTTATTCCTCCTTACCGTGTGGCCCTAGAAGAACTTAAGGAGTTAAAGGATCAAGTGAATGATTTTTTGGATAAGATTTTTATTAGGCAAAGTATCTCTATGGGGTGCTCCAATGTTGTTTGTTCAAAAAAAGGATGGTTCTCTCCGAATGTGCATTGACTATCGGTAATTGAATAAGGTTATCATTAATAAAAATTATCTTATTCCAAGGATTGATGACTTTTTATCAACTCCAAAGAGTGAGTTATTTCCTAAGATTGACTTTTGGTCAGGTTATAACCAATTGGGGTGAAGGAGAATTATATTCTGAAGATGATATTTTGAACTCGGTATGGTCATTATGAGTTTTTTGTGATATTATTTGGATTGAATAATGCCCCGACATCGTTCATAGATTTGATGAATAGGGTCTTCAAATAATATCTTAGTATGTTCGTGATTGTGTTTATCGATGATGTCTTGATTTACTCACGGAGTGAAGATGAGCATGTTAAGAATTTAAGGATTGTGTTTCCAAGTCTCAAGGATCGTGAATTGTAACCTAAGTTTAGAAAATGTGAATTTGGTTGAGGTTTGTTTCTTTCTTTTTCCATATTGTTTTCGGTGAAGATATTCAGGTTGATTTGAAGAAAATCGAGGTGGTTAAGAATTGGCCTGGACTTTTGTTCGCTTCAGATATGCGGAGTTTCTTGGATTTTGCTGGTTACTATAGAAGATTTATGGAAGGATTTCCCTCTATTGTTTCACCTTTGATGATATTGACTCAAAAGAAAGTAAAATTCCTATGGTCGGCAACTTGTGAGAAGAGTTTTCAAGAATTGAAAGATAAACTCACTTCAGCCGCTATTTTAACACTACTTTAAGGATCATATGTTTTTGTGATTTATTGTGATGCTTCATGTATTGGTCTTGGTTGTTTTTTAATGCAAAATGGAAAAGTAGTCGCTTATGCTTCAAGGAAATTGAAGCTGCCTGAAAAGAATTATCCGACTTATGATTTGGAGTTAGCAGCAATAGTGTTTGCCTTAAAGATTTGCAAAAATTACCTATATGGTGTTCATCTAGATGTTTTTATGGACCATAAGAGTTTAAAATATATGTTCACTCAAAAGGATTTGAATCTTCACCAAAGGAAATGACTTGAGTTGTTGACAGGGAGGACTTTTTCACTTTAAGTGATAGTATTGAATAGAGATTATTTTATTTTTTCAGAGTCACCAACGCGAATTGAGTTTCACTATTCCAAGTCACCTTTTCTTTTTAATCTCTAATCAAAAGGAAATGACTCTTTCTTTTGGTTTGTGACCTAAAAATTCGAATAAGGATTTATATTGATAGAAAATACCAAAATATCATCAATATAAACAATGATGAAATTCAAATATGGGTTAAAAATATCATTCATGATTTTCTGAAATTCAAAAGGAGCATTTTTTCAAACCAAACGACATTACATTCCATTCGTATTGTCCAAATGGGACATTAAAAGCAGTTCTATAAGCATTCTCTTTAAATACTTGGATTTGCCAATATCCTGATTTTAAATCAAATTTCAAAAATATATTGACATCATATAATCTGGACAACAAATCTCTTTTGTTGGGAATAGGATACCTATTCCGCTTTAAATATTTATTTAAAGGTTTATAATTGATAACCAATCTATGAACACCTTGTTCCCTTTCAGCAGCATTGTTGACATAAAATATAGTACAAGACCATGGCGATTTTGAAGGTTTTATCAAACCTTTTTGCAGCAAATTATCAATTTCATTTTTGCAGAATTCTACCAATTCAGTGTTCATCTGACAAGGATAAGATTTAGTAGGAATATCATTCTCTGAGAAATCATCTTCATATGGAAGAGTAACAATATGCTTTTTTCAATTTCAAAAAGCACTGGGATGATCAGCACAAATATTAATAACAATTTGTTCAAAAATTAATTTAATTTTTTCCTGTACTTTGGTGGATTTCAAAGTATCAAATATATTTAACCTAAATAATTCAAGTTACAGAGAATCAACATGCTTTTGTTTCATATTAATCAAAGCATTAATATCACGAGAAATAGGGTTAGTGATAAAAGTATAACTATTATCTCTATCTTCATAAGTAGCAGAAAAGCCTTTAGCATTTATGCTAGTAAAAGGATAAATAGCATTTATAAAAGGGGTTCCAAGTATAATTGGAGTGTATAACTGATTTTTAACCATGAAAAATAAATGCAGAATCCAAACTTTATTTTGGCAAATGCGAGTATTAGGTAATTTATACTTTATATGTAAAGCATGTCCAGAAGCAGATTTAATCATATGAGTTGTTCTTTCAAAATATTTAGTAGGTACAAGACCTTGAATACAACTAGCATCGGATCCACTGTCAATCATAGCAATATCAGTTATCGAAAAGCAATTATCAATCAATATGGTGCATTTAACATATCATTTATTAGCAATAACAATTTGCATTGTTCCTAGAAACATACCTCGTCTAGGATCAAGATGAAAAGGTTTTGCAAGAGTATTTTCTTCCACAATATTTTTACCTTTGCTATTAACAGTTTCAATCTGAGTAAGACGATGATCACAAATCATTTGATTTTGTTTAAGAGATTCAAATATCATTTTTCAAATTTTCAACTTCATTTTTCAAATCATCAAAAGAAGAATCTCTTGTAGAAATATCTATTATTAATTTCAAACAAAGACTAAGGTGCAGAATATTCAAATTCAAAAATATTCTTTTATTTTTCAGACTTTTTTGAAAAACTAGAACTAGCGTTATTATTAACAACTAATTGAATAATTTTTTCACGAAGGTTATTATCAATAACCTCTTTCAAAAGTTCAATCAATTATCAGAAGTAACAGTATTCAGATTCAAATCTTCAAATTGAGATTGCAATTTATAAAATTCATAATTTTCACAAGAACAAATATCACCATGACATGCATTGCAAGCATTGATATTATCATCCTAATTACTATCAGATAAATCAGGGAAATCAATCTCTTCTTCAGAACCTGAATCAGAATCATAATTAGACTCAGAACCAGAAGTATATAAGAAACTATTAACCTTATCATGAATTTCTTCTTCAAGCTCTAAGGTTTTCAGCTTTTCAAGCTTATAATTGGGTGCTATATGACTGAAATTACCACACTTATAATACTTAATCTTGGCGAGCTCACGCTTAGACCTATTCTTGGTAAATCTAGTAGACTTACGAAAGGCTTTTCTAGCATCTCGTTCTTCCTTTTAGCTATATCTAGACCTCTTCTTCCTATAAGGTTTATCATGATATCTAGAATCTCTATGCTTCTTCTTCTTGCTATTAGCCGAAGTATCAGGCAAACCGAACTGGGCACAAAAGTCTCCTAGCTGAGATCTTTCCCTAAGCTTATCCATCTTAAACTGTTTGGATAACTTCAATTCATTGCACAAATTTGTACCTTCTTAAGTGCAAACTCCTATCAGCTTACCATAAGTATAATAATGAATTTCACCATGCTCATTCCTTAGAGTTTTCCCAACTCTCTGAGCAAATAAAGGGGGAAGGTCATCTATAAACTTAGCTTTACAATGCTCATAACTGTTTTCGAGTAGTTCCATCATCCTACTCATATAAGTATCTTTATACCATCTAAATTTGCTTAAGATTCTACATCGTAGACCATTTAACAAGGTACAAACAGTCTCATGCTAATTGGTAAATCTACCATTAAAATGTTCTAAAATGGTTAAGACTAAGATATAAACAGTGTCTTCTCTATTTTTCACTAGAGCCATGCCTAATTTATCAACACCTTCAGTATCAGAAGTAGCATTTATCACCGCAGCTTTTTCCTCAATGCTCATATAATTATCCCACCAGACTCGGAGTTGACCAGTAAAACCTGCAATAATCGTTTTGAAAATATTTCTATATATGTTTTTAACACTTCTCAGGTAGTTGCATACATAAGCATTCTATGAACAAGAATAGTTAACTGTCTATCAGTCAAACCATCAAGATTTCATTCATAAATTTCAGACCCACTATAAGAGGTATTAGTCCAGTCTCGTTCCTCTATAAGCACATCTTGAGGAGTTGGCCTGGAATAATAGTAGGTTTGCATGCTAGGTTTATGAGCAAAGTTAGTATTACCACCATTCTTCTTGGGATAACCATGAAGTTTATTAAATTCTAAAGAAACATGATTTTTAAAATCAAAAGTTTTTTCCATTTCATCAACAAAATTTTCTAACAAATCAACTAGTTTTGCACCAAATTCAGACAACTTTTTATCAAGAAGTTCTTCTAAATCATAAAGTGGTTTCAATTTAAAATCCCAAATCTCAGAGGGCCTTTGCACATGACAAGAAATAATCTGAGCTTCTGAATTATTTTTAGAAAGATTTCATCATAATAGGACCGAGTTTTATGACTCACCCGGATAGTATAATCCATTGATCAAGTACCTTTGAAATATCTTCCAAGGTTCATTCTTTCTCTAAAGTTTAGAGTTCTCTAAAAGAAATATCATTTCTTTTTTCTGTAATTTTTCATAGGATCTGATATCATCAGTATCCTCTTTTGCGATGGAAGCAAAAGTCTCCTTTTTCTTTTGACCTTCCAGGTAGGCTTGCATATGAGAATATAATGGACTCTCTTTTGGAATATCTTCCAAATTAACCATTTGCTTCAAACAAGATGAAGACTCTTCTTGGGAAGAAATCTTATTGTTAATCAAAGTTCTCTTTTCCACTTGTATAGCTGATGAATTTGATGAGGATCTGTATGACGATCCTTGCGATGAACTGGCCATGGCTCCGTATGACAGTCCTCTTCCTGGGGATGATCTACCCATTCATCTTCTTTTGACGTAAATCCATGGTGGATCCATGCTGCAGGCGTAACACCTTTTCGTCATTTATTCAGAAAAATAATCTGTCAGATAATCATCTGAGTAATATTCTACAACAATATGAGAGAAATCTTCATTTAAAATATTATCAATAATCTTTGAAATAATAAGATCTTTCAGATCTCTGGGCAAAGAAGTGAGAACCCTCAGTATAGTAACGAGAGCTACAGTATCAAGAAAGGTCTAAAAAAACATGATTATTGAATGTATTCCCTGGATAAGAAATCTGATAGTGAGTTATCAACTCCCTTTTTATATTGAATTTCAAAGTCAAAAGGGGCTAATTGTTCTTGCCACCTTGCAAATATTAATTTCGAAACGTCATCCTTAAAATCTTTATCAAACATAAATTTGACCGATTGCGTATCAGTTTTTATCAAAAACTTTTGGTTATATAAATCGTCTTGAAATTTCAAAAAGCATTTAACGATAGTCAATATTTCATGAGCCACCGTTGCGTACGTCTTCTGAGCCTCATTCCATTTTCTAGAATGAAACCTAATCAGATATTCATTTTTATCATGGGGATTAATCAGTTTAAGAATCCTTCAATAACCAATATTAGACGCATCCCTCTCAATAATCTTTTGTCAAGCAGGGTTGGCAAGGGTTAAGCACGGTAGTGATTGCACTCGTAACTTGATTGCTTTGACCAAGTTAATATGACAATCAGTCCACGGAGATTTATAATCCTTCTTCAATATGTCATATAATGGGGCCAAATCTCGAGAAAGATTTTTATAGAACGGGAAAATGTAATTTAAACTTCCTAAAAATCTCTGCAATTGAGTCATGTCAGTAATAATATCAGGAACCATCGAGGCAAAGTCAATGGCTCTTTGAATAGGTGTGACCTTCCCTTGGCAAATCTGATGTCCTAAGAATCGAACATCCGTTTGAAAAAAAGTCATTTTTGGTTTTGAAATAACCAAACCAATTTGAATTACAATTTTCTTGAAAATATCCAAATGATTAATATGCATTTCAAAAGTTCTAGAAAATACTAGGATGTCATTTATATAGACAATAATAAAATCCATGTATGGATTGAAAATATCATTCATGATTTTTTGAACTCAGAAGGGGCGTTTTTCAAACCAAAAGGCATGGCATTCCATTCATATTTTCCAAACGAGACATTAAAAGCAGTTCTATAAGCATGCTCTTTTAAGATTTGAATTTGCCAATAACCTGATTTTAAATCAAATTTTGAAAATATATTGGCATTATATAATCTTGACAATAAATCTCTTTTATTTGGAATAGAATACCTAATCCATTTAAAAAACTTGTTTAAAGGTTTATAATTAATAACCAATCTAGGAACGTCTCGCTCCCTTTCAGCTGTATGAGATTATCAATCTCTGTTTTGCAAAATTCTACTAACTCAACATTCATTTGGCAGGGCTGAGATTTAGTAGGGATATCATCCTCAGAAAAGCCATCTTTATATGAAGAGTTACAATGTGCTTTTTTTGATTCCAAAAAGCACTGGGATGATCAGCACAAACATCAATGGCAATCTTCTCAAAACTTAATTTAATCTTTCCCTATACTTTAGCAGATTTCAACGAGTCAAATATATTCATACTAAATAGTTCCAATTGTAAAGAATCCATATGATTCTGCTTCAAATTTATCAAAGCATTGATATCTCTAGTTACTGGATCTGTAACAAAAGAATATGTTATCACATTATCTTTATAAGTGGTAGAAAAACCTTTTGAGTCAATACCTGTGAAAAGATAAATAACATTAATAAATGGAGTTCCAAGTATGATTGGATGATATAATTGATTTGTAACCAAAAAGAAGAAATGAGGGATGCAGACTTTATTCTGGAAATTTTTTGCATTAGGCAATTTATACTTTATATCAAAAGCATGTCCTAATGCAGACTTGACCAAATAAGTAGTTTTTTGAAAATATTTCATACGCACTAAGCCTTCTTGAATACAACTAACATCTGCACCGCTATCAATCATGGCAATGTTAGTAATTGAAAAACTGTTATCAATTAAAATAGTACATTTAACATACCATTTGTGAATAGTTACAATTTGCATCATTCCTAAAAACGTATCCTATTTAGGGTCAGGATTAACAGGTTCAGTTGCAACTTACTTTTCTTCGTTTTTTGAAAATCATTCTTCCGAATTGTTAATCTCAATCTGAGTAATTCGTGATCACAAATCAATTGATTTTGCTTGAGAGTTTTAATCTCCTTTTTCAAATTCTCAACTTCAATTTTCAAATCATCGAAAGAAGAATCCTTTTTAGGAAAAATTTGTCTTTTTAAAATACGATCATCCACCTCTTTTAAAGAGTAAGGAGCTGAATATTCAAACTCATTTAAATCATTCTTCCTGTTTTCAAAAGGTTTAGAAGAGCATGAACTTGCTTCATTAGAAGAGGCTAAATCAATAATTTTCTCAAGAAGCTTGCTATCAATAATTTCCTTTAAAAGCTCAATCACATTATTAGAAGTGATTGTATTCATATTAAAATCTTGAAATTGCTATTGAAGTTTATAAATTTCATCATCTTCACAATTGCAATCATTACCCTGGCAAGCAGTACAAGGATTAGCATCATGATTAGTATCATTATTATCATTATCAGATAAATCAAGTAATTTAATATTAGAACCTGAATCAGATTCATAATCGTCGTCTGAACCTGAAATGTATAATAACCCATACACCTTGTCATAGGTTTTTCATCATGCTCCAAAGTTTTCAACTTATTTAGCTTGCAATTTGGTGCAATATGACCAAAGTGACCACACTTGTAGCATTTAACTTTAGCTAGATCCCTTCCCAACCTATCCTTGGTAAATCTATGAGATTTACGATAGCTCTTTCTAGCTTCTCATTCCTCTTTGGATCTTCGTCAAGATCTCCTTTTATTATTGGAACCTTTAGTTCGTGATGACTTGTAATATCTATCCTTATTTCCTCTTTTAACAAAAGGATCGGGTAAACCAAACTACACACAAAAATCTCCCAATTGAGATTTTCCCCCAATCTTATCCATATTAAGTTGTCGAGCCATCTTTTGTTCGTTGCACAAATTCAAACCTTCTTTTGTGCAAGTTCCTATTATTTTTCCATAAGTTAAATTGTTATAGGGAATTTCCATAGAATTACCTCTGATAGCCTTACAAACTCTTTCAGCAAATAAAGAGGGAAGGCCATCTATAAACTTAGCTTTACAATACTAAAGTTTATTTTCGGGTAATTCCATAACCCTACTAAGATAAGTGTCTTTATACCAACTGAAAAATCCTAAGGTCTGACATCGAAGACCATTTAGGAGAGTACGAACTGTCTCATGCTTGTTGGTAAATCTACCATTAAAATGTTCCAGAATGGTGAGAACCAGCGTATAGACAGTGTCTTCCTTGTTTTTCACTAGGGCCATTTCTAGATTATCAATACCTACATTGGTAGCCACCGCATTAATAATGGAAGCTTTCTCTTCCATATTAAGTTAGTTATCCCACTATCCTCGAAGCTGACCAGTAAAACCTGCAACAATCAACTTGCAGATTGTCCTATCTATGTTTTTGACACTCTTATAGATAGTTGCATACATTAGCTTTCTTTGAACAAGAATCGTTAACTGCCTATCAGTAGTCCATCGAGATTCCATTCATAAATTTTGAAACCACTGTAAGACGTATTAGTCTGATTCCAGTCACGCTCTTCAATCAAAATGTATTGAGGTGTAGGACAGGGATAATAATAAGTGTTCATGCTAGGCTTAGTAGAATAACCACTATTTTTCTTGTGATAACCCCTAAGTTTATTAAACTCTGAAGAAACCTGATTTTTAAAATCGCCGGTAGTTTTCATTTTTTCAGCAAAATCTTGCGATAAATCAGTAGGCTTAAAATTTAAACCAGAAAGTTTTTTATCAGCAAGCTCTTAAATATCTAAATCAGAAAACTTTTTATCAAGAAGTTATTCCAAATTTTTTAAAGAATCAAATTTAAAATCAGAAACTTCAGGAGGCCTTTGAACATGAGTAGAAACAACTGTGAGTTTTATTTCAGAAGTAGAAGCCACATCTGTAGTAACTACAGGGTTTGCTTTAGCTATATCAGCCTTTATATCTTTTATCAAAATTGTTAAATCATTGAGTTTTTGTCAAGAGAGCTAATATGCTTTCCCAAAATTTTAACATAAAGACTCAAATAATTAATGAGTAATGATTTTTTAGACGGTCTCTCCCCTTTATTTGTTGAAATAATGATGATGATGATGATGATGATGTCTATCCAAGCATCCTTAAGCTAGAGGTAGTCTGTCTGCGAAAGAATCAAAATATATAAGAATTTTTTCATAATTTTTCAGACTGTATGGTAATCCTTTTATCTGAGCAAAGGGTCTATCAGAATCTAATACATACAACTTATTGAGCCCATGTGCCTAGCAGTTCTAACTGGGTATGAGGTGCCCTACTTATCAAAACTCCTTTTCGAGCTAAAACAACGGCTAGCCAGGCGGAGTCACTAAGACAAAGACAATAAGAATAGTGCTAGATTCGACTGTATCTCGATCTCGAAACCAAGTCGAAAAGCCATACTCAAATTCCTTTATATTTAAATAAAGCTTAGATCCGTTCATGGTCTATATAGAAGAGAAGTTAATTATTCGACATAGATAATCTTTAACCGGACATAGTTCTAGCTAGGAGAAACATACTAAAATTAAAGACTAAAACTAAAGATAAATACCTTATAAAGGACGTTTTCCTTCAAGATCCAAGACTCTGAAGAACTGACGATTTATTTATTATAATGATCGGAACAGTGCTTCGGAGATATTACAAAGAGATTTACAAAACTCAAAACAAAAGAGAGAGCTTAATTTTTTGTTATTCAGAAGGGGCGTTTTTCAAACCAAAAAGCATGACATTTCATTCGTATTGTCCAAGATTGGTGATTAACTACAAACCTTTGAATAAACACTTAAAGTGGATCAGGTATCCTATTCCTAATAAAAGGGATTTATTATCAAGATTATATGATGCGAATATATTTTCAAAATTTGATCTAAAATAAGGATATTGGCAAATTCAGATTTTTAAAGAACATTCTTATAGAACAACTTTTAATGTCCCATTTGGACAATACGAATGGAATGTCATGTCTTTTGGTTTTAAAAACGCCCTTCTGAATTTCAGAAAATTATGAATGATATTTTCAACCCTTATATGTATTTTATTTTGTCTATATTGATGACATTTTAGTATTTTCAAAAACTTTTGAAATACATGTCAAACATCTTGATATTTTCAAAAAGGTTGTAATACAAAATGGCTTAGTTAATTGTAAACCAAAAATGAGTTTATTCCAAATGGATGTTCGATTTTTAGGACATCAAATTTGTCAAGGGAAGATTACTCCCATTCAAAGGGCCATTGATTTTGCTGACAAATTCCCTGATGTTAGTACAGATAGGACTCAACTATAGAGATTTCTGGGAAGTTTGAATTATATTTTTCAGTTCTATAAACATCTTTCTCGAGATTTAGCTCCGTTATATGACAGGCTGAAGAAAGATAATAAGTCTCTTTGGAATGAGACTTTTACCAATCTGGTGAGAGATATTAAGCGGCGAGTGAAGTCACTGCCCTGCTTAGCGCTTGCCAACCCTGCTTGGCAAAAGATTCTTGAGACAGATGCATCTAATATTGGTTATGGAGGAATTCTTAAATAGATTAATCCTCATGATAAAAGAGAATATTTGATTAGATTTCATTCTGGGAAATGGAATGAAGCCCAGAAGAAATATGCGACGGTAGCACATGAAATGTTAACTATCGTTAAATGTGTTCTCAAATTCCAGGACGATTTGTACAATCAAAATTTTTGATAAAAACTTATGCTCAATCAATCAAACTCATGTTTGACAAAGACTTTAAACACGATGCCCCGAAATTGATATTCGCCAGGTGGCAAGCGTAATTAGTCCCTTTCGATTTTGATATTCAATATAAAAAGGGAGTTGATAACGCTTTACCTAATTTCTTATCCAGGGAATACATTCAATAATTATGTTTTTCCAAGCCTTTCTTGATGATCAAACTCTCATTTCTATTTTGAGGGTTCTTACAATTTTGCCTAGAGATATGAAAAATCTTATCATTAATAAAGTGGTAGATAAAATCTTGATAAAAGATTTTCCTCATATTCAGATAGAATATTATTCTAATGATAATTACTTAACAGATTATTTTTCTGAATGATAACAAAAAGATGCTATATTTGCAGGATGGATCCACCCTGGATTCATATTAAAGGAAGATGAAGGGGGAGAACAGCCCCAAGCAGTGGCAACTATGGCAATACATCATATGGAACCAAATCATCACAAGGATCGTCATACGGATCCAAATCAAATTCTCCGGTTATACAAATGGGAAAAAGAAGTTTAATTACTAAAAAAACTTCTTCTCAAGAAGAGTTTTCATCCAGTTCGCAGCAGCAAATGGTTAATTTGGAAGATATTCCAAAAGATAGTCCATTATATGCTCACATGCAAACCTATCTAGAAAGAAAGAAGCAAAAAGATACTTTTGTTTCAATTATTAAAAAGGATTCTGATGATATCAAATCCTATGAAAAGTTACCAAAAAAGGAGATGATATTTCTATTAGAAAACTCTGATTTACAAAGGAAGGATGAACCTTGGAAGATTTTCCAACGATATCTTATAAATGGATTATATTATCCAGGTGACTCATATAAGACTCGATCTTATTATGAAGAGATTTTGATGAGTACATGAAGTGCTGAATTTCAACACTTTTTAGGAATAGGTCATAACCCACAAGAGAAAAGTTATAACTTTCCTAAATTTATTATAAAACAAATCATATCGGTTGAAGATTGGGGCATATCAACCATGAAAGAGAGACAGATAAGTATAAATAATGCCAGGATGAATTTTACATATTGGGATTATATCCGAGTATTCGATGTAGTGCTATATTACAATAATGACAAACACAAACACACTTGGTTTGTACAGGTGTGTGCAAAGATATTCGCTGATACAATTCCTAATTGGTTTATTAACTGGTGGTCATACCACAGTCCTACTACTCAGATTTTACCAAAACCATTTTTAAACTTATATAAAGAATGGACTAAGGTTTCTCTAGATCTTAACAGATTATATCACGAAGATCATGTATGCTGGATAGAAAGAATAGATCAAATATATTTTTTCATTGAATTTTCGATACCATGGATACATAAATGGACTCCTGAGGTAGGATTCAGTGAAGAAAATATTCCTTGCTTATACAGAACTTATTATAATAATTTCTGAGATAAACTTTTAAAAATAGATCCTAAGACCAAACAATTAGTTGGCCAAGAGCTTATAGACTCCATTAAAGAAAAGATTGAAGCTTATAAAACAGTCCATCCCAAGAAAATTATTGAAGATAATTTCGTCCGACATATTGCTAGGCGAATTTCTTTCCAAGAAGGTGATAAAGAAAAAATGATTCAAGACTATCTGGAACAAGTAAGAAAAAATTTACTTCAAACAATAACTCAGATAGACAAATCAGACACCTCAATGCGAAGTGAAACTAGCAACGATGTGGACGAATCACAACGGGCTGAGTCAGAACATATGCTGTCGGCCACCAAATTACAAGATGCGGAAGATTTTTTGCAGCAAATGAAAGCCTTAGAAAAAGGCAAAACATGAAGGAAACATAGACATATGAAGAATGTGAAGAGTGAGCCACTCAACAGTAAATGTACTGTTGAAACAGTAGATACACTGTTCAGGGACCCAGATGAGGGCCCTTTTGTACTGTACATAGATTCCTTATGTCTTTTTATTTTTCTATATAAGTCGTAGCTTATTTGGAGAGAAGGCATCAGAAAAATTAAGCTCTCTCTTTTGTTTTGAGTTTTGTAAATCTCTTCGTTATATCTCCGAAGCACAGTTTCGATCATACTAATAAATAAATCGTCAGTTCTTCAGAGTCTTGGATCTTGAAGGCAAACGTCCTTTATAAGGTATTTATCTTTAGTTTTAGTCTTTAATTTTAGTATGTTTCTCCTAGCCAGGACTATGTCCGGCTAAAGATTATCTATATCGAATAACTAATTTCTCTCCTATATAGAGCATGAACGGATCTAAGCTTTATTTAAATATAAAGGAATTTTAGTATGGCTTTTCAACTTGATTTCGAGATCGAGGTACAGTCAAATCTAGCACTACTCTTATTGGCTTTGTCTTAGTGACTCCGTTTGGCCAGTCGTGGTTTTAGCCCGAAAAGGAGTTTTGATAAGTAAGACACCTCATACCCGGTTAGAACTGTCAGGCACATGGGCTCAATGAGTTGTATGTATTAGATTCTGACAGACCCTTTGCTCGGATAAAAGGATTACCATGTAGTCTGAAAAACTATGCAAAAATTCTTGTATATTTTGATTCTTTCACAGGCGGACTACCGCTAGCTTAAGGATGCTTGAATTGCTGTCTGTAGGCCCAAATTTTAATCCGAATAGCTTTTTAGCAACAAGCTCTCCAATATCTAAATCATAGAATTTCTTATCAAGAAGTTCTTTTAAATTTTTCAAAGAGCTAGATTTAAAATCTGAAATTCCCAGAGGTCTTTGAACATAAGTAGAGGCTACCGTAGGTTTACTTTCAGAAGAGGAAGCAATATCAGTAGTTTTATCAAAATTTATTTTAGCCATATCGACATTTATATCTTTTATCAAAATAGTTAAATAATCAAGTATTTTTGTCAAGAGAGCTAATATGCTCACCCAATACTTTAACATAAAGACTCAAATAGTTATTTTGAGTAATAAGTTTATTAATTTCATTAATACTGATAGAAGCAATATCTTCCTTAATGAATTTTTGAAGAGCTGAGAAAGTAATACCAGTATTATTTGGTAAAACAAACGATGACTGAGGAGGGTAGATAACTTTTAAAAGATTACCACTCCCATCTTTATAAGTTCATTCAATAACGTTAATATATAACGGTAAATAAGTGGTTATAAACCAAGGGACAAAATACATAATTTGATTATGCAAAGAACAGGTTTCATAAACTCTTGAGAAATGCAATTTAATTCCTCTTTGCTATAAGCATCAAAGAACCATGTTTTAAACCGATTCCATTTTTCATTAAAAAAATTCCTTTTGAATATGTTTTCTTTGCCAGTGAACATGGACTAAAATCAATTTGGTGTGAAAACATTAAGAATCATTTAAATCGAACTCCATTTTAGAAGCTGAAGGAATATCCTTATCAGAAACATCATCCTTTACCTGAACAATATTAGTTCGCGGGTCAATCTTTACCTTTTCTACCACTGAGTTTCCATCGGAACCAATAGTATGTAACGATGTTGCACGATCTCTTGCTGGACCATAAATTGGATAGATAGGGGAAATATGATGAATCGCAGGCAAAAGTCTACAGCTAGATAATGAATGTCTATTCATACTGTGATTCACAGAAGACATTAACCTGTTATCATTAAAAAACTGCCTATGAGGCATATAGCTACTATCTACAAACTGAATACTAATCCTTCCATCTGGATTTTGAGAAATATGAGAACAGTATGAATTAGTAACAGCATTGTTTAAATGATTTGGGAATATAACCGAATTTAGAGTCCACGAAGTAGGGAAATCTATTTCTTCCCACTTAATAGGTCTTCTAGTAATGACCTTGGACCTTGCAAAATTGATTTCCACCAAAATAGTTTGATTGGAAATATCATATAATCTACATCTTGGATTGAGAGTAAATAACAATTTAAAATAGATTTGTAAAATAAATAAATAAGTTCCGAACCGGGTGCATAATTATAACCATGAGTTTTAACATTTAATGTTAGAGCATCGAGAATATTCATATCAGTAAGAGATAATTGCAAATTAGGTTGCGTATTAAAATAAACCGGACCATAGGCCACCATAGATTCTATCGAACCCATAAGAGACTGACGGAAATTTAAGTTTCTGGCATCACGGAAAGCAGCTAAAAGTCTCAGGCAACCCTTTAAGAGTCGAAGGTTTAAAAGCAATTTGTACCATACTAATATGCAAATAATTATACTGATTTTTATAAAAAAAATCACATCACGTTCGTTTAGCAGACGAATAGTCTATTCAGAAGAATTCAAAGCAAGAGACTACTCAGTAATTTCTGATAAGTATATTCCTTCAGCTTCTGAAATGGAGTTCGATTTAAACGATTCTTAATGTTTTCACACCAAATTGATTTTAGTCTGGTTCACTGGCAAGAAAACATATTCAAAAGGAATTATTTAATGAAAAGTGGAATCGGTTTAAAACTTGGTTCTTTGATGCTTATAGCAAAGAGGATTTAAATTGCATTTCTTAAGAGTTTTATGAAACCTGTTCTTTGCATAATCAAATTATGTATTTTGTCCCTTGGTTTATAACCACTTATTTACCGTTATATATTAATGTTATTGAACGAACTTATAAAGATGGGAGTGATAATCTTTTAAAAGCTATCTACCCTCCTCAGTTATCGTTTGTTTTACCAAATAATACTGGTATTACTTTCTCAGCTTTTTAAAAATTCATTGAGGAATATATTGCTTCTATCAATATTAATGAAATTAATAAACTTATTACTAAAAATAAATATTTGAGTCTTTATGTTAAAGTATTGAATGAGCATATTAGCTCTCTTGACAAAAAACTCGATGATTTAACTATTTTGATAAAAGATATAAAGGCCGATATGGCTAAAACAAATTTTGATAAAACTACTGATATTGCTTCCTCTTCTGAAAGTAAACCTACGATAGCCTCTAATTATGTTCAAAGACCTTTGGAAATTTCAGATTTTAAACCTAGCTCTTTGAAAAATTTAGAAGAACTTCTTGACAATAAATTCTCTGATTTAGATATTGGAGAGCTTGCTGCTAAAAAGCTTTCCGAATTAAAATTTGGGCCTATGGACTTATCGCAAGATTTTGCAGATAAAATGGAAACTACTGTTGATTTTAAAAATCAAGTCTCCTCAGAGTTTAATAAACTCAGGGGTCATCCCAAGAAAAATAGCAGATATGCTACCAAGCTATGTATGAATACATACTATTATCATTGTCCACCTCCGCAAGATGTTTTGATTGAAGAACGTGACTGAAATCAGACTAATACGTCTTACAGCGGTTCCGAAATTTATGAATGAAATCTCGATGGATTGACAGATAGGCCATTAACTATTTTAGTACATCGTATGTTGATGTATGCTACTATCTATAAAAGTGTTAAAAACACGGATAGAAGAATCTGCAAAATGATTATTGCAGGTTTTACTGGACAGCTTCGAGGATGGTGGGATAATTATCTCAGCACCAAAGAAAAAGCTTTGGTCGTTAATGCTATAGCCACAGATGAAGGAGTTGATAACCTAGGAATGGCTTTGGTAAAAAGCGGAGAAGATGTTGTTTATACCTTAGTTCTTACCATTCTAGAACATTTTAATGGTAGATTTACCAATCAGCATGAGACAGTTAGAACTCTTCTCAATGGTCTTCGATGTAGGACTTTAGCACACTTCAGATGGTATAAAGATACTTATCTTAGTAGGGTAATGGAATTGCCCGAAAATAAGCTTGAATATTGGAAAGCCAAATTCATAGACGGACTTCCCCCTCTTTTTGCTGAAAGAGTTAGGAAAACTCTAAGAGGGAATCAGGTTGAAATACCTTATGGCCATTTTAGCTATGGAAAAATTGTAGGCATTTGCACACAAGAAAGTTTGAACTTGTGTAATGAACTTAAAATGGATAGACAGCTTAAGATTGATAAGCTAAAGGAACGATCTCAATTAAGAGATTTTTGTGAACAATTTGGTTTACCCAATCCCACTGCTAAGAAAGACAAATATTACAGATCTTCAAAAGATGCATATTCACACAGAAAGAAAATATCTAAGCGAAGGCATAGATCTAAAGAAGATCGAGAAGCTAGAAAAAGCTATCGTAAATCTAATAGATTTACTAAAGACAGATCTGGAAGAGATCTTTCAAAGGTAAAATGCTACAAGTGTAGTAAACTTGGGCATATTGCTTCAAATTGCAAGTTAAACAAGTTGAAAACTTTAGAACTTGACAACAATACATACGAAAAGGTATACGATTTTTTATACACTTCAGGATCTGAAGATGATTATGAATCAGGTTTGGATTTTAACGTAGAATTATTTGATTTCTCTAATTATGATAATAATCATACTAATTGCTTGTGATACTTGTCAGAATCTAATACATACAACTTATTGAGCCCATGTGTCTGATAGTTCTAACCGGATTTGAAGTGCCCTACTTATCAAAACTCTTTTTGGGGCTAAAACCACGATAATAATAATAATAATCATGATGATGATGATGATGATGATGATGATATTGATAAAAATAATAATGATATTGATAATAATAATAATAATAATAATAATAATAATAATAATAATAATAATAATAATAATAATAATAATAATGATAATAATAATAATAATAATAATAATAATAATAATAATAATCACGATGATGATGATGATGATGATGATATTGATAATAATAATAATAATAATAATAATAATAATAATAATAATAATAATAATAATAATGGTAATGATAATAATAATAATAATAATAATAATAATAATAATAATAATAATAATAATAATAACAACAATAATAATAATGATAATAATAATAATAATAATAATAATAATAATAATGATGATGATAATAATGATAATGATAATGATAATGAGATGATAATGATAATGATAATAATGCTAATAATAATAATGATGATAATAATGATAATGATAATGAGATGATGATGATAATAATAATAATAATAATGATGATGATGATGATGATGATGATGATGATGATGATGATGATGATGATAATAATAATAATAATAATAATAATAATAATAATGATAATGATCCTAATAATAATGATAATGATAATGATAATAATGATGATGATGTAATGATGATGATGATGATGATGATGTGTTTTGTCCTCTTCATTTACTTGACAACTCCTTTTAGTAAGTTGTAAATCGTGATTTCTATTCATAGCTCATTTGCATATGCTCTCTAATTAACCTGATTGTATTGTGTTTATTTAACTCATAACTTAAAGATTTTAAGTCCCCAAAGGTTAAAAGAAAATTGACAGTGAATTTGTAGAACAGGTTTTTCATTCAACCACTAACATTGAATTTTTCAATAATACAGATAGTCTTGTAAACGGAACTATATGTAAGTGTCTAATTCTCACTATTTACTTCACTTTAGTACTGATGTATGTTATATATAACTTGGAATGATCTTTTCTTCTTTGCAGTCCTCTTGCATAGAGTATTTGATTATTATGAGTGGCAACCTTGATGCTCTATTCTCAAGTAGTCATATGGAGTTTCTTTGAAATTTATCTGGAATCTTTTCAAATGTATGTGATCATTTTTACCTTTGTAATACTTTCAACGATTTGGCTAAAAAATCTCGATTTGCTATTTATTATTTGATCTCTTTTACCTCAAATTGTCTCGAATTAGATCCTTGATGTTTGATTTGTGCTAACGTGTTGAAATCTAATACTTATACATAGTTGGTGGAGTAATTGCACTGATTCTTGTGGTGATATGCTTGTTATGAATCATATTGATTGATGAAGTTGGACTTCTCATGGCAACGAATTGGGAGCTATTCATCCAATGGATAATCAACACATTTCAGGGAAGATCAAAAATCAATGACGTTGGATTTTCAAATTGTTCTTACTGAATTTTTGAGAGGGATCAAAGGATTCTTGAAAAAGCAGCCCAAAAGGTTGAAATACTTGGTCAAATAAGTGATATATAGCTACAACGTGAGAGCATATCTAGGTGTTAGAGGATTAGTGCAAAAAAGCATTTTTTAATTTGTTTCCTTAGTAATCTGTTAGTTATGTTTTCTTTGAGTTTCTAGTCACAGGCTAGCCATTAGAGTTATTACTGGACCATAGTTTTGTAATATTCTCTTGGATGATTAATAAAAAAATTGGTTACCAATAAAGAATATTTCTCCTATGATTTTTATTTTTAATGTTATGAAAGTGTGGTTAAATATGTCGACTAATGCATCTTTGCCGACAATAACACAAAGGTATAAAATATGTTTGATATCACAATTTTAAGGCGACATTACTGGAAATAGTAATTGCTCCTAAATAAATGCCGCTAGAAGTATTTACTTTTAGCGGCAATATTATAGGTCTTTACCGACACCCTAAATAAATGTCGTTAAAGGCTTTAGCGACACAGGATGCAATGGTAATAGATTAAATGCTAGCTAAGCGATGAACACATCTTTTCACCTTTGCTTAGTTTTACACCAGCAAATAAATTCTTCTTAGACAAACAAGTAATTCCCCCGATCTCGACTCATATAACTAAGGCCCTCGTGCCATAATTACGACAAGCTTTCACTTTGCTCCAAATTTATAGAATCACTAAGGATAGATCCTTATGTCACGTATAAATTTGAATATTTTCTTCCCCAAGCTTATAATTAATAAGCCTTTAGTAAGCTTATGGTCCATTAAACAAGTCATTATGGTAGCTGTCATAATCTAATTGTCCTACAGAGATCAAATTTAAAGAAATGTATGGAGCATGTTTGACATTTTGAAGGACTTACGTTACACCAATATTAGTCTTCCAACAAACTATGCCAACTTATCCAACTTATACAATGAGATAAAAAAAAAATGGTGACGATTTTATCACAAGCAAAGAGAAGGTTATCCCGAACAATAGCAACAATATTATTCTCATTATTTTCTTCTTTCCTTCCTTCTCTAAGGTTTTGCTTCAACTTGTTGCAAAACCTTTTAATATGTTCTTTTCTGGGTACAATGATGACATGAACGATTCTAGTACTGGGACCTTCACAACAACACTCTTTTCTTTTATCTTTTTTCTTGTTGAAAATTCTCTCAAAAACCACTCTTATGTGCTAATATCTTTCAAAGAAAAACATCAATGAGCATTGAATAATTCTCCCAAGTTGTCCTATTTATAGATAATGAATGGTGGTTTTTCCTAAAACCAAAACCAACTCCAATTAGAGTTAAAATTCCAATCATTTTTCAAGTAGAACTGAAAACCAAAAGTGAATAGAATTACGTCATGGACCTTTGCCTGAAACAAGAGTCATAGCCCAACCTAAAATGGCATAAGAAATGTTAAAAAGATCAAATATAAATCAATTTTTTCGTCAAATATATTATATATCAATCCATGGGAGCAATAATTGAAACATCATATAACCTAGCAATTATGGTACTTTCTAGATGCTATGATTTTCTCTAATGCAAAAGGGTCAAAAGTCAATTTCTTACATGACCATGACCAAAAGAATTTTGTATATAGTTTGTATCTTTTCTTTACATAGACATGAACAAGATTAAGACTAAAATAAAATTAGACCATGTTAATTGTCTCTTCATCAAAGTAGCTCCATTGTTAGTAGAAGTATCAGATTCTGATAGAGCTTTATAACTAAAATTAGGGTTTGAACCATAAAGAGCTTGTATTCCCTTAATATCATCCATTTTCAAATCAACTTTCTTTTCTCTTGGTTTTAAACTAGGGAACATTACTGCTTCTTGAACTGAAGTATGTGCTAACCCTAACAAATGTCCAATCTCATGTGTAGCTACTGATTCCAAATCAATAGCTACATCTGATTTCTCTCTTTCAAAGTCCACTGCCCATGTCTCCGCCGCGTCTAGATGGAATCTACCGGTTTCTGGTGAAAATGCATGAGCTAAAACCCCTAGAACACCATCAAATGACTCTCCATCTCCATGATCACCTTTGTAAAACCCTATTCTAATATCTGCAAATCCGTAATCGTTGCTTTCCATGAAGGTAACCGGTATTACCTGTTAAAGACATAATATAATTAAGTACTCCCTCTTCAAATTATTTGACCTATTTTGACTTGATACTGAGTTTTAAGAAGTAAAGAAGAGTTTTGATTCTTGTGGTTTAAAACTAAAGATATGTCACATGTACCAAAATGTCGTTTAAATCTTGTAATTTAAACATGTTACGTAAAAAGTTGAAATTAAAGAGTTGCCTAAAAGGAAAAAAGTCGTTCTTTTTTTAAAAATAACTAAAAAAGAAAGTAGGTTAACGAGATTGAAAGAGTATATATGTTATTTTCAACAACTTATAAAATGTTTATATGAAATAGTTATATACTAATGCAATACGGTATAAGAGCATGTACAAACTTAAAGGTTTAATTTTGGGAAACTTACATAAATATACTATATTAAGAAAATATTTATCATTTATAACAATAATATTTTTTTTACTTGATCACTTTTAATACATTTATAATGCAATTTTAATACATATTACAGAGAACAATTTATAAAACACATATAATACAAGTTTTATTGATGAATAATGCATTTATTACACATTTTAATACACTAATAATACAATGTGTCAATTTCTTACCAAACAAGCATAATATATTTTAAAACAGTTAGAATACATATATATTGCATGCATAATTCACTTTTAATACATATTACAGATTTATCATAGTATTATTATATATTGTTATAAATGGTAATAAATAAAAAGTATCGCTACAATCAGTAATTATTTATTTAAAGTACCTATTCATGTAATTTTTCCTATTTTCGCCGCTATACCCACAAAAAAAAGAAAAAATATTTTTCACATGTTTCGACTCATGAAAAACAGTTATTTAAATCCTTCAAGATACAATAGCACCTCATGAAGCAACGTCCCAACATATTCATGAAATATAGTCATCCTTTGGAAAAAAATTGCAACAACAATTTACGAGGACTATGATGCATGTATAGCACAAATATTAGAAGGAGGATAATATGGTGTTCAACAAACTTCAAAAAGATGTTGTGTGTTGAGACATAGCTATATATATACACTTTTTAACAACTTACACTTTTAAATGAAATAGTCAGAGATTTAAATATTACCGATGCCCAATGGTTGAACGCGCGTTGAAAAGCATCCTTTATCTCCAACATACTCAATGAATTTATTACATACTCTTTAGAGAATGCATACGTTAACGTTATTGCTATACTTCTAGACCATCTTGGTTTGCCTGTGAAAAATGCATAGTTTCTCTTTGCATGCATGAATAATTTAGGCGTGGAATCGGATACGCCACATCTAGGTGAAATAATCTGAGAAATTGTATTTTCATCAAATTTTCCAGTGACTAAAAGGCCCAACTTTTCTTGATATTTAATCAAGGCATGTTCTAAGTGATCATCAAATAAATCTGTGAAGTTCAAGTTATTATAATCCATCTTCATATATCCAAATCGATGAAGATATTTCTTGAGCTCGGAAATTCCATTGATTTTGTTGCCTTTGCTAGCATCCACAAAAATTTTAAACTCATGCCATGTATAAGTTTGAATTTTATGATGATGATTTGTGGGATTAGTAGTTTTGGAGGGAGAAAAGAACGGTGTTGTTCTAGTAGAAAGGCATGGAGAGAAGAAGAGAAAGGAAACAAGGAAGAAATAAAAGAAGAAAGACATTGAATTATGAGGAAATTGAGATATGGGAGAAGAAGCTTTATTATAAAGGAATGGTTAAATTTGTTATATTTCAAAGTAGGTATGTAATTATTTAGTACTCCCTTCGTTTTATCTGATTTTGATTTGATATGAAGATCGAATGTCAAATAAAGACTTTTGAACCTAAGATTATAAATTAAAAATATGTAAAAGTATCAAATGTCATTTGATCTTGTTGTCTTAAACATATCAATAGAAAAGTTGAATTTAAAAGTTTTGTTTTAAAAAAATAGATTATATATTAAATAGAGTACCTAATAGAACAAACAAATTAGACACTATACTTTTGGGTTGTTAGTCTCTTTTTCTTTTTTTTTAGGTTTGATTCTGACTGTTTAAGGATAAGGGGAGATGGTTGGTGAATCACTATCTTTCTTTTGGGTTTCTTATGGATTTAAATATTTTTATTTTTTTTATACTATTAAAGTATTTAATATTCATATTTGAACAGGTTAATTGACATTTGTTTTAGATTAACAATTAATTTTATGTTATCGTCTCTATTTAAGAAGTTTTCCGAATGGACAGAATTTACATATATTAGACAGTGGTCCAATTAAAATAAACAAAATTCAATGGGTCAAAATATTAGAATTTGAAAAGATGAAGGGTTTGGTTGGTAGGAAGTTATTTATTTTCTAATATTTAATAGGTAAAAAAAATATTGTCTTAAAACCACTTTTATATAAGGGATAAGGCACAAGTATTTCTAGACTATGATCGAAATGGTCTCAGATACACACCTTAACTAAACTAAGATCTTATTACCCCCGGAACTCTTTCTTCTTTTTTTTTTTTTTTTTTTTTTTAATTTTGTACATCTTTAATTTACATAGCACACTCCCTCCAGGTAGTTGAGATGTTTGCATGTAAGCCAAAAAAATGTACAATATTACAAAAAAAAAAAAATGAGTTCGGAGGTAATAAAACATTAGTTTAGTTAAGGTATGTCTCTGAAATTTCGATCATAGTGTAGGGATACTTGTGTCTTATCTCTTTATATAATCTATCAAAATGTTATGAGGTGAGATGGAGATAGAGATGGAGCTGAGGAGTCGGGGGTATGTTGGTGGATGCTGGTGATGGTAGGATGGTCAAGGATGGGGGTTGGAGTCGTTGGATGGATAAGGAGAACACACTAAACTTGAATATCACTTATAAAATCAATATATATTTTCTAATTCTATTTAAAAAGTTATTTTTCTCATTCTAAATGAATTTATTTTCCAAAACATTTTGAACTTCTGATATAAAACACATCTGAAGTATTACGATTATTATCTCACTCACCCATAAGAAGGATGTTCTATATATGTTTCTTTTTCCTTAAGTTTTGTGTCCCACTATCATGTTGGTTGTTTGTGAAAATGAAGAATTTAAGGTGTGGACTATGTCAGAAGCAAGAGGGCTCAGAATTCTTGGTAAGGTATGGCCACAATACAATACATTTAGTTACTATTTCAAAGGGGTTTGTTTGATTTTCAAGTAAAATAAAAGTACCACTACTAGAAGGTGGTTATGATTATGATTGCTACAAAAAAATCAGAAAAAGAAAGGTCGTTTGAGACGTGTAAGAAACTCAAAAAGAAAATGTCCTTTTCTAAATTTATATTACTATTTCCTTGTTAGGTAGTAGTTAAGACTCAAAAGTGTTTTATTTATAGGGGAAAAAATATAGTAAAATTATGTTGGAGTTTTATGTTGGAGTCAATGCTGAATTCAACATTACAACTTGTGGTCATTGTCTAATTGAATTTGGTTTCGAACCAATACAAGTGGTAAGATTTCAAGTTGTAAAGGAGGCAAACGGGTGGATCGAGTTAAATATGAGCTGATAAAAAATGAGTGACATGAAAATAAATAAAACTCAATTGGATCAATATTTATATGGGTTAGGGATGAAAATCATTTTCATTCGCTAATTTTGGTTTAAAAATCAAATTATCTCCTAGATTTTAAAAGGTATCAAGCATAAGTACCCCCTAAACTATAAATAAAATTTCAGCTATACACCTTAATTTAATTCGGGTCCTATTACTCTTTTGAACTCATTTTTTTGTATTTATGTGCACCTTTTGTGTTGACGTTGCACCTTCAATCAGGTTAAGTTAGATGTGTGTATAACATGCACCGCCATGTGGGTAAATATTTTTAAAATTTTTTATTCAAATTTTTTTTATTTAGAAAATACTTCTTATTTTCTTTTACCTTGTATTTAAACTAACTTAATACACAGCAACTTTTAGAAAAAACATATATCAAACTTTTTTATTTTTAGTTTTAAAATTTTCATTCATTTTTTTTCTTTTTCTATTGATTTAAAAAAAAAAAAAAACTTTACCTTTTCTAAATGTGTTGTATGTAAAATAAGTTAATTTCAAACGAATATCAAAATAGTGCCATTTCAGCATCCTTCTTCCTCATGAGTGCTATCAGTTCCTCCAGTTCACGGTTGAGTTGATCCCGTTCAGCCACTAATTGAGACATTTTACTCAATTGTCCTGTTTGAACCTCGATACACTCACACTCGACCAAGGTACTAAATAGATTGTTTAATTGTGCCTACAGTACCTGGTCCCATTGAGACTTTTAGATGGTCAAACACCTTTGTGAGAAAGTATCCATATCCCATTCCATGCTTGCCTTTACATTCTATCACCTTCTTATACATATGTTCCAACATGAGTGCTGGCAGATTCAGTGGGTCAAACTTACAGAGTGATTCCATTAGGAATAAATCTATTGAATTGGCAACTGTACGCTTCTCAGAACGAGGGAGAACCACCTTGTTCACAAACTCAAACAACAATTGGTATTCCCCTTTCATGAGTTTCTTCTGAATACCTGCACGATGCATGTGTGGAAGTTTAGAGCACTCATTGGCAAAGTGCTTAGTGCAAAGTTTTCTAGCCACGAATCTGATCCCTTCTCTAGGTACCTCTAGAATTTTTCCTAACAGCTCCTCATTTAGATGTATTACTTTATCTCCCACCAAGGTATGAAGGCTGCCATCCTCATTGAACTCCATATTGTAATAGAACTCTCTTACTTGGTCTTCATGCATTTAGGAGATTTGGTCATGAACAAGTGAGTTCATGATTAAATCTCCACTAGATCCGCCAACGAGTTCATTCCAGGTTTCTTGAGGATCTTAGGGTAAAAAACTCTCCCACCTAGGACCTTCTATACATGTAGATTATTAACAATATCCTGCTTGGTGTCCTCCTTTCCATTTCGCTTTCTCTTGGTACCAGGTCACTATTCTTGTGCGTTCTGAGCAAAAAGCACAACCTCCACTTTTCCCTTTGATTTTTCCTTTGCCTTCTTCTTAGGTGTTTCCTTAGCCTTCTCCCTTTTTGCAGCTGCAACCCCTTGTACAAAGGGATCGCTAGATTTTCCAAGATTTTCCCTTCCCTTGTTCCTTTTCTTGTTCCTCCCTTCGCCATTGTATCTTAGACAATGGAATATCTTCTGATTCAATATCATTATCTGATTGTTCATTTTTGACCACCACTACTCCCTCACCAGGTATATCAATCTCCAAATTACCTGTCTTTCTCCTTCTTCTATTTTCTTCAGTATGCTTTGTTTGACTTCATGGCATCTCCCATAAATTTCTTATTGGTTGCTCTGGTGAAAGGTTTCCTTCTAGGAGTTTCCTCGATAGACTTTTCCTTTTCTTTCATAGTGACATGCACCATTCTTTTCTGTACTGCCCATCTAAGTAGAGTGTTGTCCTCATCAGTGTCATCTGAGTCACTAAGAGGAGGATGTCCAACTTCTGGCGTTCTATCAAAGATTGGTTCAATGTTTTCAAGAGAGACTTCACCTTAGCCGCTACCTTCATCATTTCTCAACCCTTCTCGCATTTGTGTCAGAATCTCAATAACCATGTTCTCACTAGCAACAAGGATATTTGATTCAGAATGCCGATGCTCAAGGAGATCATCCTCAAACAAACAGTCATACAACATCATCAAATGGGAACCAGGTTGGCAAGGAGGTGCGGGATTATTAAGGTCTATATGAGACAAGGAAGTAGGACAACTTGTTTCATTAGCTTCCACTAGAAGAGAGGTTGACAATTTCATTTGAGAGAAGAATTCAGGAGACAAGTGAAAATCGAACGAGCCTATTTCATTTGTAGTACCTAGTACATTCCTAGGAGGATAAGACGATTGAGACATAATGAAAAGAATAAAAAAGAAGTCTTGAAGAATAAAAATGAGGGCTTCGATAGGGAAAGACAAAGGATGAATTTGAAATAATTTAGTAAAGGGTTGGTGGGAAGAGATATAAAAAAAGTTGAAAGGATATGTCAAGTCCCTGAGAGATGCGATGCTTGAACTTAAAGTGATGGGACACAACGGTCAGAGTGACCGTTGACTAACACGTGGAGGTCTCAACGGTTCTCAATGGCATTTTAAAATCAATGAAAAGATTACTAACCTTTAGACAGGACCAGGTCCCTATCTGAATACAGAGAGAAAAACAATTTTTGAATGGTTAAGAGCTTTCCTTCTTCAATTTCCACTAGTATGTACCTGCAAACAGAGGTATAATATTGGTCTAGCATGCAATGCGTTGCAATTAACAAGGATACCTGCCCTGCAGATCATAGCCATTGAGGGTTGGATGCCTAAGAAAGGTCAGTTCAGTCCAACTTCAACATCCCTAGCTTTATCCTGTTAGTCATAAATTGATCTTTGCTCAGGGCCTTTGTAAATATATCAACGATTTGATCCACAGTTGTACAGTACTGCATACAAATAGTCCCCTTTTCAACATTATCCCTAAGGAAGTGATTTCGGACATCAATATGCTTGGTTCTCTTGTGTTGGACTAGGTTTTTACCCATATTGACAACACTGGTATTATCACATAAGAGAGGGATAGTGTGAGTGAGAATTCCAAAATCCTTCAACTGCTGTTTTATCCAAAGTAGATGAGCACAACAAGAAGCAGCAACCACATATTCTGCCTCAACTCTGGAGAGAGCCACAAAATTCTGTTTCTTGGTTCCCCATGAGATGAGTGAGGAACCTAGAAAGTGAGCCATTCTAGAAGTGTTTTTTCCTGTCCACCTGATAGCCTGCAAAGTCTGCATCGGCATACCCCACTAATTCAAAAGAATCTCCAGCTGGATAGAAGAGGACCAGGTCCCCTGTCCCTTTCAGATACCTCAAAATCCTCTTGGCAGCCTTTAGGTGTGACTCTCTGGAAATGCTTGAAATCTTGTACACATGCCTACACTGAACACCATGTCAGGTCTACTTGCTATTAGATACAACAATGATCTAATAATTCCTCTGTACGTAGTCTGGTTCACTAAACCACCAAAATCATCAGCTCTTAATTTTAAATTGTGCCCATGGGGTGTCAATGGGCTTTGGGTCAGTCATGTGGAATTTTCTCAAAAATTCATTGATATATTTTTCTTGATAGATTGAAGTCCTATTTGGAGTTTGCTTGATCTGCAGACCCAAGAAAAAGGTCAGCTCTCCCATTATGCTTATTTCGAATTCATTTCCCATTAGAATGGCAATTCTTCACATAGGACCTCGAATGTGGCTCTAAATATGATGTCATCCGTATATATTTGTATGATAAGTAGCTCTCTCCCTCTATTATATAAGAATAAAGTATTGTCAATCTTGCCCCTCTTGAAGTCATTTTTCAACAGAAAGCTCGACATCCTTTCATACCAGGCTCTAGGAGCCTATTTAGTCCATAAAGAGCCTTGTCCAACTTGAATACATGATTTGGGAGGTCAATATCTTCGAACCCAGGTGGTTGTTTGACATATACCTCTTTCATTAGGTCACTATTTAGGAATGCACTTTTGACATCCATCTGGAACAACTTGAATTCCATATAGGCAGCAAAAGCAATGAGAATTATGATGGCCTCCATTCTGGCAACCAGAGCAAATGTTTCATCATAGTCAATGCCTTCTTCTTGATTATTGCCTTGAACCACCAACCTAGATTTGTTCCTTGTGATAATACCATTTTCATCAAGCTTATTTCTGAGCACCCACCTGGTCCCAATAATCATTCTGTCAGCAGGTCTAGGGACCAGGTGCCATACTATGCTCCGCTCAAATTGATGGAGTTCCTCTTGCATGGAATTTACCTAGTCAGCATCCATCAAGACCTCTTTGATGTTCTTTTGCTCAATACCGAATATGAAGGCTGAAAATGCAACCAAGTTTCTTACTTTGGATCTGGTCTGCATCAAAGAATTCAAAGGAGAAACAAGATTGTCAAGTGGATGAGATGACTGGTGTTTCCACTTGGACTGAGCATTAATAGGTTGAGGCAGATTTGTTTATTCTTCTTCTTCTTCCTCAGGAACATTTTCTCCAAATAAGAAGCATCATTTTGATTTGCATTCATGGAGGTACTAGGCCACTCCCCAGGCTCATCATCTTTTTTAACTTCTTCTATTGACACCTGATCAGCATCTCCTGGATCTTGAGCACTTTCAGTCAGAGATTCATTCAATTCATCTCTCTGAATCTGAAGGAGTTCTTCCAGATCATTCTCGTCCCTATGATTTAAGTCTGATAGGGCACCAGCTTCATCAAAGATTACATAAATGCTTTCCTCAATGCACAAGGTTTTTTTGTTGTAGGCTCTATAGGCCTTGCTGGAGGATGAGCAACTTACAAATACTCCTTCGTCGCTTCTAGGATCAAATTTTCCTAGATCATTCTTGCCATTGTTAAGCACAAAACACTTGCAACCAAAAGCCCTTAGGTAGTTCAGCATGGGATTTCTATTATAGACCAGCTCATAAGGTGTCTTGTTCAGCAAGGACCTTATCAGACAACGGTTGGTCACATAGTAGGCAGTGTTGACAACTTTAGCCCAGAAAGATTTCAGAAGATTTGTGTCAATAAGCAATGTTTTGGCTATGTCAACGAGAGTTCTGCTCTTTCTTTCCACAACACCATTTTGTTAAGGTGTTCTGGGAACAGAAAAGTCATGATGAATTCCATTTTCAGAACATAAATTGTCATGCTTTACATTTTCAAATTCAGCTCCATGATCGGATCTGATCCCTGCAATCTTGCAGTTTAACTTTACCTGAATCATCTTGATGAAAGTCATTAGTACATCATATGTTTCCTCCTTAGACCTTAGGAACATAGTCCAAGTGAACCTTGAATAATCATCGACAATCACCAAAATGTACTTCTTTCCACCCATGCTCTAAATCCTAATAGGTCCGTATAGATCCATATGAATAAGTTCGAGCAAGCGTGAAGAACTCACCTGCTTCTTTGACTTGAAGGTGGATTTGGTTTGTTTGCCTTTGACACATGCATCGCACACCTTGTTATAACTGAACTTTAACTTTGGTAACCCACGAACCAGGCCCCCTAGAAGAAAGTTTGTTCAGCAGAGAGGAGCTCACATGTCCGAGCCTTCTATGCCATAAATTGGCATTCTCACCTTGAGCACTGAGACATGTAAGATCATCTCCCTGAGCGGTATCCAGGTCAGCAACATACATGTTCTTTTGCCTACTTGTTGTTAGAATCACTTTCCTTGTTACCAGATTGGTAACTATGCACTTTTCTGATAGAAACTTCACTTCATTTCCCTTGTCACAAATTTGGGATACACTTAGAAGACTATATGTCAGTCCACTTACGTAGTACACATTTTCAATAAAGTGCTCCATCGACTTTTCAACTCTTCCAACCCCAAGAATATATCCCTTTTTTCCATTTCCAAAAGTGACACCTCCACCTTGAAGTGCCTTGAGTGATAGGAAGTTATCAGTCCTTCCAGTCATATGCTTTGAACATCCACTGTCCATGAACCAGCAATGACTGCCACTTCCTCCACTCTCCTTCAACAAAGATCACTTGTTAGACTTGGGAACCCATTTCAGTCTGAGTCCCCATTAAGTAGATAGAGGTATGATAAGTGAACTTTTTTTCCAATGAGGCAGAACAGTCTTTCTCATTTTAGAATTTTTTGCAATGGGGGCAGGTCCCTTGTTTTGTGTGATTTTCTGTGTAGTGCATGACAGAAGATATTCTTGGGGACCTCTTAAAGGCTGGACAATCCTTCTTCAAATAGTCGTTGCGGCCATAATGAAGACACAACAAATTGTCAGAAATAGACACATATTTGCTGTGAGGATTATAAGGAGGGTAGATGCTTGAACTACCTATCCCTTTCCCACTGTGTTGGCCTTGGCTCATGATACTGGAGAGTAGTATAGAGGAACTTGCCCATCTCATAGATTTTTCAAGCTCTTCTTTAAGTCGGACCAAGTCCTTTTCCAACTTATTATTTCTCTCCAAGGCCAGTGCAAATTTAGTCTTAGTACTGTTCAGGCAAGTTTCTAGCTCTAGTTGCAAGTTTCTAGCTTCTCCCTTTCCTCTGCCATATTTTTCATTCACCATTTTCAGCTTTTCTTTGAGCTCTAGATTCTCAATTTCTAGAACTACCAGTTGTTCCTCTTTAGCATACATATGTTCAACCAGCCCAACCTTTTACTCAAGAAATATATCTAGGCAATTATTCATCAAGTCCTTTTCAGTGGTTAACTCAGTAATAGAGTCAACTAATACGACAGCTAGATTTCTCAATTTCTTAACAGAATAAGTGTGCATATCTTGTTTAATGTCAGAAGGTGTTGCCTCTTCATTCGCATCTTCATCATCGGAATTTGCCATGAGAGCAAACATGGTGTTGAACACAATTTCATCGTCCTTGAGAGCAATCATTGATACGTCTTCAGGGTGTTCTGACTGATCTAAATCACTAAAGGAATCTCCCCAGACAACAAGGGCCTTCTTGACAAAATAATCAGCAGCCGCACTTCTTCCCTTTTTGTCAGGGATTAGGTCTCTTCTCCTGTCCTTATCTCCTCCAGGTCTTGTGTTTTCAGCTTTAGTCATAGGACAATCTCTAATGAAGTGGCTAGGCTTACCACACTTGTGACACAGATCATTGGTAGTTGCAGCCCTACCTGAAGTTCCACCTTTTCGAAAGCCCCCATGTTTTCTCACTATTTTTTGGAATCTCCTAGTGATGTAGGCCATATTTTCTTCTTCATCAGATGTGTTTCCTGATGCCGCCTCGAGGGATAGAGATTTATCGTTCTTCACTTCCTTCTTTGATGCCTCTTGATTTATATTCATTTCATATGTTTGAAGACTTCCAATTAGAGCATCCAATGTAAGCACTTTCAGGTCCTTGGCCTCAGTGATAGCATCAACTTTGCTCGACCAGGATTTTGGAAGAACTCGAAGAATCTTCCTGACTTGTTTGCTTGTGTGAACAGGTTCTCCCAAGGACCATAACTCATTCGTGATAGAAGCAAATCTAGTGCTCATTTCATGAATAATATCTTCTTCTTTCATAGTGCAGTTTTCATATTGGGTAGTTAGCAAGTCTACCTTTGATTCTTTGACCTGCTCTGTGCCTTCATGAGCCGTCCGGAGACAGTCCGAAATCTCCTTTGCGGATTTACAGGTGGAGATACAATTATATTTTTTAGCACCAATCCCAGACACTAGCAACTTCTTGGCTTTGTAGCTTTTCTCGATCATCTTTCGATCATCTTCATCATATTGTTAACGGGTCTTTGGAACAACTCTTGTCATATCACCTTCGTTAACCTCTATTGTAGGTATAAAAGGACCATCTAGCACAATATCCCACAACTCACTATCTTCAGCCATCAAAAAGTTGTGCATCCTCATTTTCCACCAACTATAGAATTGACTATTGAAACGAGGTGGTTTTGTAGACGATTGTCCTTTCTCCAATTTAAGTGGAGCAACCATTTTGCACAGGAACCTCTCTTGGTGTTAACCAATATAGAGAGAGCCTGATCTGATACCAAATGTTAGAACATAGGCGTCCACTAAGAGTCAATGAACCAGGTCCCTTGACACGGTAAGAACAATAATGAAAGCCACAGCAGTAAGTAAAGCAAGACAACAAAGACAACGCAAGCACTTTATGTGGAATGCCCCTTGCTCAAATGGCGGTGAAAACCACGACTTGTCCTCACAGGCTTTTCAAACTAAACTCCATTTCTTCAAAATAAAGCAACAATTCAAATTACAATAGCTTGCAACCTAGGAATTTACCTCTAAATCCCTCCCCCACTAAGCTACCCGACACAGAATAACTTAGAATTCACTAAGCAACCCATGGTTTCCCACTAACCCAGCTAACACTAGATGACTTAGGATTTGACTAAGCAACAAACAATACTGCCCACTAAACCAGTTAAACTCAACTAATTTAGACTTTGAACTAGAAAAACAAAAGATCTAATTCCTTTATAGTTCAGGATTAGATTTACAGCGATAAGAATTGAAGTAAAAACCTAAGACAACTAAGACACAAGCTGCTCTATATAGTCCCTGTTGCTCTTTGGTAAGAACTTCTTGAGAGGAGTGGTTTTTGCCTTTTTGCTCTTGAAAATCCATAATGCAAAAACTAAGGTTTGTTTGTGTGAGGATATCCTTATGAGAATAGACACAACCTTCAAGGCCATGCCATTGGCCGAGGTTTCTGCCACACTTGGAGACCATGCACCAACCTTACAAACCTTGTGTACTATTTTCAGTTGTCAATTGTACGGATAGGAATGCCAAGGATCAGGTCCCCTTACAAGGTCCTTTGTTTGTCAAATCATTAAAATTGCAAATAACACCTTTTTTCGAATTAAAAATAAAAGATACGGTATCTTTTTTAAAAGACAAGGAAAATATTTTTTGTCATGGTATTCATTTCATAAATCACTTCTAGAATTTTGTCTTTTCTATCTTTTTTTCTTTGAATAAAAATAAAAGGGATGGTTAAAAAAAATAAAACTTCAAACACATCATCATAATCAATATTTAGTATGATATTCCTTTCATAAATTTCTCCAACATTTTTATCGTTTTATATTCTCCCCTTTTGAAAATCTAAAAATCATATTATACATATGCTTATTCTCTTTTGTATTCCGAGTCAAAAACTTTATTCCTTAAAAAGTCTTTTACTTTTTTTAAAATTTCATTACTTAATTAAATCACTCAGTTAAGTAATTCATCAGTTTGTATTTATTATATTTTATACATAAGTATACCTAAAATATGTTTGTGTAGAATTGGAAAACTCGTTTGTATAATTCACAGGTTTGTATAATCCGCGGGTGAATTTGTATTATTCGTATGTACGTTTGTATAATTGAGCTATTTTTGTATAAACTTGAAATAACAAATTTATACAAATGCAAACATCTAAACTTTAAACAGTTATACAAATTATATTATCCAAAATTTTCATTATACAGAAGTTATACAAATTCTGAATTATATAAACGTGTGAATTATATAAACTCAAAACTCTAGCCCACGTAATTATTACTGAATGTTGATTGCGAGTGATCATTAACTAAAATTATAACTATGATGAACAATAAACTAGTATATATGTTTGCTTAACCATATAATTTTTTCATAATTTATTCACAATTCATATGCTAATAAAAGTTTGTATATTACATGCTATTTATATAAAAAAAAATTTATGTAAATCAGTTTGTATACCATATTATATAGGAAAAATTTCATATATGGCAAACATGTTAAATGAAATGATGCTTTATAGGTATAGTTTATGTAATTACATTTTATGGGTATAGTTTAGTTTGCAATGGAGCGTTTAATTTGTATATTACATTTTTTTTTATAATTTACACAATATTTTTTTTAATAAATGGATACATGAGCGCTAAATAAGATGACAGAAAATTTACCTTATCTCATGATTCAAGCTAATCGTTTTAAATCAAATATTTTTTTCCAAAAAGAGTTCTATAACAATACAAACACCATAACAATTGGTTTCCTCATACCACTGAAGCTATATTAAACGAAAAAAAAATTTGTTCATCAATATTTTTGCATATTCAACGCCAAGTAGACAATTTGTCACGACCCAAACCGTCATGATTGGCACCCACACTAACTCTCCGGTGGGAGAACCCAGACCGTCGTGATTGGCACCCACATTAACTCTCCGATGGGAGAACCCAGACCGTCGTGATTGGCACCCACACTAACTCTCCGGTGGGAGAACCACTACTACAACCCAAACCAAGCAACTAAACCAAAAACTAAGCATTTAAGAATACGAAACAAGTTAAATACTAAAGAACAAAATAGGGAGTTCCCATAAACTTCAAACAAAAGTCTATCAACTAAACAAATGCGGAAGTAACACTAGAACTTGAAAGTCAATGTACCAAAATATTTAAAGTTCAACAAGTCTAAAACAATAAGGGATACAACCCCAAGTTAATGCACTAAGGACTAACTAGAAAGTCTAAGTCCGAAATGGTGGACAAAGACGAAAGAGAACCCATGGCAGCCTGGAAGAATTGGCTCACCCTTGAATTCGAATGATCACTGATCTTCTAAGCGAGGTTTGTCAATAGCAGTTAGAAGATGCCCTGTACTCAACAAAAATAAGAGCAAGTTCAGTATCAATACACAACCATAGTGTACTGGTAGGATCACGCGGCTATCCCACTAAGTGTAACATAAGTAAGTCAATAAAAAATTATAAACACATGCATATATCGAACATATATAATAGTATTCAACATTTATGAACAACGAACAACTTCACATTTCTCAAGATACACAATTATGACAAGTCATTGGTCCTTTAATGGAATCCAAACCCAAACCGTTAGCATACCGGAATGCAGTACTCGATCTAACGTTTTTGCCGAAACATGAAAATTGATCCTATAATTATGCCGGAACGTGGCAACCGATCCCAATTAGTTATGCCAGAATATGGCAACCGATCCATTCAACACACCATAATCACAAGTATCTTCTCAAGTTCATACAATTTAGTCATAATTCATGGCATTCATCATTCCTCTATCTCATTTACAACAAGCGTGATCAATAATGCAACATTCACATACATACAAGTATCATAATAAAACAAGAACAAACATACATCACACAATCATAGAATCACAACCATCACGTACCTCGAAACAAGCTTGAAACCTTAAGAAACTTGATCCTTCCCTTTCTGGATTCATTCCGCTTGTTCTTGGTCTACAAACAATCATAATAACACGGAAATCAATAAACAATCACTACTTACTTGGATTACTAACAATTATAACAACCCTAGATCATACTCATGTTTTCAAGTATCCAAAATAGGACTTTTTCCACCATGGTTTCCAATTCAAAACCCTTTATCATCGATAATTACCCATTCTATTATGTTCTACGGATGAAAAAATGAATTCGGAGAGTGAAAAGCTTACCTTTAGCCTCAAGAATAGTGGAAAACTCTCAAGAACTCGTATGGGGTAGTCTCCTAGCTCTCAAAGTTGAAAACTGTAGAATAAAGTCATTTTGGGGTTTATTTATGACCTTAAGTTGTCTCAAACCTGCGACAGCGGCCCTCACCCTGCGACAGCGGCCCCACCTTGGCAGCAGAAATCCCGCCCCAGCGGCTTGCACGGAACCAGTGAGCTATTTTAATAATTCAAAGACCCCCATTTCACAACACACCCTTACCCAATGACACTTAGAAAATACCGCTCATGCTAAGATCGATTTCGGGAGTTCTACTCACCCAAATTCAATTCTGTAAAGTCATATAGATTTCTTAATGACTTATCTAACTACTCATGTAATCAAATTCATAAATAAGTCACTCGATTGCTACCCGATTTCCCTACACCTTAATGAATCTAATTTCATCCAAATCTTGACTAGGTTGGGAAATTCCAAGTTACTACGAAAAAGTTTTCCGACCCAAAATCTTTCCCTATTGGCTTTTCTATAGCGACGGAACCCGATCATTACAATAGATATCAATTTGCACATCACCTGTCCTCGAGTGACAAACTTAGAAAAAATAGGCTAAGGAAGGAATGAAGTAGTACCTGAATTGACGAACAATTGGGATACTTGTCTCGCATGTCCCTCTCGGTTTCCCAAGTAGCTTCCTCAATTGGACGATGCTTCCATTGAACTTTCACGGACTTAATCTCCTTGGTCCTCAACTTGAGCACATCACGATCAAGAATTGCAATCGGTTCCTCTTCATATTGGAGGTCTTTGTCTAACACAATTGAGACTCATTTAATAATATAATCCTCATCGCCATGGTATCTCTTCAACATGGACACATGAATATCGGACGAACACCCGATAGACTAGAAGGTAAAGCCAATCTATACCCTATCGGTCCCACACATTCGAGAACCTCAAATGGACCAATGTATCGCGGACTTAGATTACCTTTCTTGCCGAATCTCATCACCCCTTTCATGGGCGATACCTTAAGAAGAGCATTTTCACTAGTTTGAAACGTCATGTCTCTTACCTTATGATCTGCATACTTCTTTTGTATACTCTGGGCTGCTAAAATCTTAGCTTGAATACTCCTCACCTTATCTTGAGCATCCTTCCCTAAATCAATCCCCAAAGGTTTCACATCTCCGGCCTCAAAACATCCTATGGGTGATCTATATTCCCTCCCATATAATGCCTTAAATGGTGCCATATCAATGCTGGAGTGGTAACTATTATTATAGGAGAACTCACACAAAGGTATGAATTTATCCCAATGCCCTCCAAAATCAAGCACACATGCCCTCAAAATGTCTTCTAACACTTGAATAGTCCTCTCTGACTGCCCGTCTGTCTGTGGATGGAAGGCTGTACTAAAAGTGAGTTGGGTGCACAATTCATCATGTAATTTCCTCAAATTGTTTGGCCTTGATCTCCTTAATGAATGTGGCCCTCGCTTCAATGCTAGCTAACACCCCACCTCTTTTTGAGATGCCTAAATGCATGAAATTAGATTCTAAGGTCTGAATTTCTTTCCTTAGACAAAGGTCGCTTGGATACACACAAACAAGCTAAACTATCCATACTCACCGCTTTTCTACTCAATGCGTCTACCACCACATTAGCCTTGCCCGGATGGTATTGAATGGTCACATCATAATCCTTGAATAAATCCATCCACCTTCTCTATCTCAAATTCAGATCCTTTTGAGTAAACACATGCTGCAAACTAGGATGATCAGTAAACACTTCACACTTAACACCATAGAGGTAATGCCGCCAGATCTAAAGAGCAGACACTAACGCTGCCAACTCAAAATCACGTGTTGGGTAATTCCTCTGGTGCACCTTCAATTGACGCGAGGCATAATCTATAACATTCTTATCCTACATCAACACAACACCCAAACCAGAATGTGAAGCATCATAATAAACAATAAAATCTTTACCTTCAACCGGTAATGTTAGAATAGGCGTGGTGGTCAAAAGAGTCTTGAGCTTTTGAAAGCTCTCCTCACATTTTTCAGTCCATTCAATGGTATCTCCTTTTTGGTCAAATTAGTCAAGTGAGTGGCAATAGATGTAAAGTTCTTTACAAATTGACGATAATATCTAGCAAGCCTCACAAAACTCCTAACTTCCATCACAGAACTAGGTCGAACCCAATTCTTAACTGCCTCAATCTTTTGAAGGTATACCATTACCCCTTCTTTTGAAACTACATGTCCCAAAAATGCAACAGAAGTCAACCAAAATTCACATTTAGAAAATTTAGCATACAACCTTTGTTTCCCAAGAACACCCAAAACAATACGAAGATGGTCGGCATGCTTTTTCTCACTTTTCGAATAGACCAAAATATCATCAATAAAGACTATGACAAATGAATCAAGAAAATGGCTTGAATACCCCATTCATCAAACTCATGAAAGTTGTAGGAACATTAGTCAAACCAAAAGACATAACCAAAAACTCATAGTGTCCATAGCGGGTTCTAAACGCCGTCTTGGGCACATCCTCGGGACTAATTTTCAACTGATGGTAGCCAGACCTTAGATAAATCTTAGAGAAAACTGATGCACCTTGCAATGGCAAAAAGATCATTTATTCGAGGCAAAGGATACTTGTTGCGAATAGTGACCCTATTCAATTACCGATAATCTATACACATTCTCATACTACTATCATTTTTCTTAACAAACAAAACTGGGGCACTTCATGGGGAAGCACTAGGATGAATAAATCCCTTATTAAAAAGCTCTTGGATTTGAACCTTAAGTTCTCTCAATTTTGCTGGAGCCATGCAATATGAAGGGATATAAATGGGGCGCGTACCAGGCTCTAAATCAATGTAGAAATCTATATCTCTGTCCGGAGGCATACCATACAAGTCATTAGGAAACACTTCTCTAAATTCTGACACCACCAGAATAGACTCAATGGATGGAGTCTCAATTTCAACATCCCTAATATGAGCCAAATAAGCCAAATAATCTTGCTCTACCAATTTACTTGCCCGAATGGAGAATATGATCTTAGCTTGCTTAGGCTTGTACAATCCTTCCCACTCTAACTTTTCCCTTCCCAAAATTTCTAGAGTTATAGACTTAGTATTACAATTTAACACAGTATAATAGGGGGACAACCAAGTCATGCCTAAGATTATATCAAAATCAGTCATATCCAAAATCACCGAATCAACCCAAATCTGAAAACCCAAAAACAATATAGGACAAGCACGATAAACATGGGTGATTATGATTGACTCTCCAACTGGGGTAAAAACATGGATGGGGGCATCAAGTATATCACAAATCATAGCAAATTCTGAGGCAACACTACTAGAAATATGTCCTACAGCAACAGTGATTTTGCAACGATTTAGTAACTGTTACTATAACTAGGAAGTTGCAACAGTTTTAACCGTTGCGGCAGATCCTTGGACCGACTACAACACTTGTTAAAATAAATTGTTGTATTAGTGCATAACCGTAGCTACAAAGGTACTTTCTGCAACGATTACGAAAATCGTTGCAATAGAAAATTCTATAGGAATGGTTTTTATTAAAAAAAAGTGCTATCGATACGGTTTTGGCCCAAATATATTTTCCCTCCACTGATTTTATAATCTCGCGATTTTTATTTTATTTTATTTTAAAAGTAATTCTAAATTCTAATAATTTTAAAAGGACTTTTCTAGAACTTGTGGGTTGCATCAAATATTTAACACACATCTTAGGTCGTCTCTAGCAAAAGAACGACTATCACCACCACGACGAGTGGGTCGTCTCCAGCAAGTGGGTCATCTGAGCCTCACCTCCGACAACTTCAACAATTGATTTGTGGGTTCATCTCGGATAAGTCGTTCATCTCCAACATCTTCACAAAAAGGTATGATTTTCGTAAATTCCTCTGGAAAAGTTGTTGAAAAGGTTTTTGCTCTTTAAAATTGGAAATTCCATTGAAGGGTTTTTGTAATAAACAAGTAAATTTCTATGTTATACATATGATTCAAGCTTAGTAGCCCTTTGTGTATCTATAATTATGTATTAAACTAGCTAATTGTATCTGTCACATGTTTTTCTTATAGAGTTGGGTCATATGGTTTAGTATATATGTATATAGTTCATCTGTTCATACAAAGCATAGTCTTCCTCACCCAGGTTACGATGTGACATGATGGATGGAAGAAACTATAATCGTAGGCGACATATTTTGCAATGTCTATGAAGCATCTAATGGAATCTTTAAGAGTCTAACTATATCTATAAGTACATCTGATAATACTAGACACCTATTATCTCCAGGTGAATATATATATATATATATATATATATATATATATATATATATAGATCATTGATACTTTGCTTAGTATGCAACAAGAGCCTACTACAAAAGTTTGCTAACTTGTATACTTGAACTTGCATTCATGAAAACGAAGCATTCCAAACCATTGAAAATCAGTACATCAGTACATATACAATATGTATTGGTATGTCAAGAAGGTAGAATAACATGTTGACACATGAGGATGCTCAATGAATTAGATAATAAGATGAGAAACTATAATCAGCCAAGCATCAAAACCTTTCGTCTGAAACTCTATGTAATGGTTATCCTTATGTTCAATGTCTTTCAATTATATCATTACATGTGAAAAAGTGGTAGATTTACATGTGAGATTTGCTATGTTTTGCCCTGAAACTCTATCTTATGGTTATTATTATTTTCGTGTCTTTGAATTATGTCTTAAGATGTGAAAAGGTGGTAGAATTACATGTGAGATATGCTATATTTTTAATTTGTTTTTTTTTTTATCAATTATTTTTCAATGAACTGTATAGTTTCTTGATATGTTGTGGCTTACTGTTGTACTTTGTGGTGAGAAGTTCCAACCTTTATAATTGGCTTACTTTTGTGGCCTCCTAACTTTATCTCTTAATTGACTTATTGGTGTATGTTGATACTTGTTACTATTGCAGGTACACTGTAGGCAGGTATTTTAAAAGAAGTTGTTAGAAGTAAATTTCTTACTTTCTGTGTAGGTAAGCTCTTACTCCACAAGCTCTATTCTTTCCAATGAATGTTCTGTATGAACTCTTTCGACTTTATACATCTTGGTAAGCTCGATGAGTCTACATTGCTGCTTGTTTGTCTTTTTGGTCATCTTGTATATCTGGATTTTTAATCTTGTCATGCTATTACTATTGGTGAAGAAGCAACTTATTATTGTCTGCATGGAATCTTCACTTTATACAGTATCTCTTGAAAGTAGTTTGAGAAATTTAGAATAGGAAAACCTTGTAACAATTCTATAAACTCCAGCTCTTGACAGATTGTGTTGACTGCCTTATAGACTTTCCACAACTACAACACGAAATGTGCCTATCTCATATTCATTAGAATAACCAATTTATTTCATTCTGGAGATTAAATTTATTGTTTACATTGTGCGTGAAATGGTGAATTTTGCACATCATAAAACTACTAAATTAAAATTTTAAACATCTTAAAAGACTTTTGTAGCCTCATTCTTTACTTGATTGTATGCTGCCTCAGAGTAGAAACCTCATTTGTGCGCGTGAATCTGTTGTAAGGAAGAGCTTAATTTCTGAAAACTTAGCTTAAAATTGGGCCTGAAGTTTATTCTGGGGAATAAGTTAGGCGCATTTGGGAGCTTCTAAGAGATCTTATTTAAGATTTCGAAAATAGTAATGAGATAGTGAATTATTCAGGTGTTAATTTTTGAAAACTAGTTTCTTTATTGGTATGAAAGACATCTACATCATTAATGATATTTCTGTGCCCCATGGTAACTGTGTATTGTCCCATTATATGTATGTCTATGTTTGTGCGTCTGCCCCACGTCTGCCAAAGCACCAATCAATCTGCCCCATAAGAAAAATCAAAGGAGCCGTGAGAATTTAAAAAGATTGTGTTCAGATTCAGTGATTTATTTTTTCTTCAATATTTTTAACTTTGTGCAATCTTATATTTACACAGATTTTGATAGTCATGAGTCAAGAAGGACCTTCAAGAAGAAACAAAGTTATCAAAAAAAGGGCTAAACCTGGAACATTATCATCCTTGGTACGACAAAGACGATCATTTTTTATAACACAAGAAACTCTTCAGGCTGTGCAGTCAGAGAAAAAGCACTTGCTAAAGTTCATTGAGAAAGAACAGCCAATTGCAAAACAACAACGAGTTACACCACAAGCTGAACCAAATGAACAATGTGTCGAGGAGCAACCAACTATAGAAGAGCAACCAATTATAGAGGAGCAGGTGCAATTACTCTTCCAATAAACGAACAATCCGAAGAACAAGGTACATATAGCTTAGAAACTTATTAAACTCATTTATGACTTCTAATTACTTTATTATGTATAGCTTTAGACCTGTCCACTCGAAAAAAATATGAGAGGTACAATACAAATGCAAAGTGTACATGGGAGAAATGATTGTAAGCGGATCCTACTGAACAACAACAATCAGCCTGTTGGTCCAACCAAAGATGTTATTGTAGAGTTAAGTAGCTTCCTTGGCACATTGGCAAGGAATGCGACTCTTTGCCCTCTAGACATATTAGATTGGAGGTATATGGACACAAAATATGATTTATGGACATATACACAGGTTTGAAGCTACTAATGTGGATTATATCACTAAAGTTATTTTACATATTTTACTAATGAAACCAAATTGTAGGAGAAATATGATATCACTGATGATGCGAAAGAATGGGCGTTAGAAGTAATTGGATCTGCTTGGAGAAGGCATAAATTTGATTTGAAGAAATTACAAACCTTGTACCAGTCATGAAGTTCTAATGGCAAAACGACCTCCTTATGTTCCAAAATGTCAACCTAAGGAACTACCCAAATATTGGGACTCCGATAAACATATGGTAGATTGAATTTTGGAATTTCAATTTCTTTTCTCTATTGTGATATGATTGTTGGATTTTTTTTTCTCTCTTTTCTACTGTGATTTTTTTCTCTCTTTTGATGTGATATTGATTTATTTATTTGCAGAAAATGTCTGAAACCAATACTAAGAATCGGAAAAAGTTGAAGAATCCACATACTGTTGGAAAAATAAGTTTTGCTTTAGCCCGAATTAATGATTTGGTGTGTTTTCTGCTTCTTTATCAAATCTTAACTTGTTATTATAAATAGATTTTTAATATCATTTTTTCATGTGAGAAGGAGAAAAAAAAAAAGGAAACTGTTGTATCACTTGAGGAGCTATTTGCAGTTACAAGAACAAGACACCCCGAATGTTTGTACAAGGACTCAAATGAAGACACCATTAGTAAAATTGTACGAATAGTATCTACTTGCACTCGTCTTTTAAATAATTAATTTGATCATAATTTATGTTTATTTGAATTTTTTTTACTGAATTTGCTTTGAAGGCTGAAATGGAGGAAATTGAAAAAAAAAGTGTAGATGGTAGTGCATCTGTTGATGCATTTTCTTCTGTATTGGGTCCTGAACATCCAGGACGTCTTAGATTATATGGACGGGGGTTACAAAGAGTTTTTTGAAAGGAAAGCAGGCAATTCTGAACTAGTTTCAACTGCCACAAATGATGCAGTACAACAAATGGAAGAAAGGATACAGAAAATGGAGGAACAAATGGAGGAGCAAAAGAGAACCATTCAACAAGATGTTACTACAAATATAATTGCACAACTTCAACGTGCGGGATTAATTAATGCCGACGTACTAGCAGCATTGTGTGTTCATTCACCTTGAGAAGCTAATTTCGGACTACGAGCTAATCAACTAATCTCTCGGCCATCTATAAGTAGCAATAATCGAGGTTAGTGTCACTTATTTCTTGCTCATTTGTCTTCTCCTTCCTCCTTCGTCTTGTTCTTACTCTTCTTATAGATTCCTTGATTTGGGTTTGAGTGGCTTATTTCTTTGGCAGTACATGGTCACTTATTTTTGCTTTCTTGTAATTGATAATTATAGTTTTCTTTATTAACGTATTGACACAAACAACAAATGATGTATTTTTAATATAACTATCTGCCTAGAGAGTTCAAATCTGAAGCTCTCATGTGAGACATGTTCTGATTTGCTCTCATGTAAGACATGTTCTGATTTGCTCTCATATAATCTATGTTCAGATCTTGACTACATATCACTATACCATTACCAACGTTACATAGTATTTCTTCTCCTCTCACATTTATTTTCTTATTTTCTTTTCTCTTTCCGTCTCTTTTTCACTAAAGCGTAACATGCCATTTTCTCCTTTCACTTAATGGAAGAAACCAGCAAACAACCAAGGCAACATTCCTCATTCAGTCAAACATATTTCTTTGCAGGAGACATAGATAAAAACTCCTACAAATTACATTAAACACCTCTATACTTCTATAAATCATTTCCATAATTTCTGTGAATAACCGTGCCATGCTTGAGTATTTTTTAATCATTTAGTTAACAACTGGAGTTTGTGGTTGTATTACATCTCATTGAATGATAATGTCTCCCCTTTCCTTGTGTTTGTTGTACTTTATCTCTTTAGTTCAGCTTCTAAGTTTGTGGTTGCATGAACCTCTTCACCTTGTGCATAAATTATGTCTTTTTTATGGTCTCTAAAATAGGAGCTTATTGATTTGGACATTGTCTTAATAGTGAAGCTCCATTAATTATTCTATTTGTAAATAATATTCATATGGGATGAGTTGTGAAATATCCATTAACTTTTAACAATAATCGATGGGCAACTGGCAATGTGAAGAATGTGAAAATATGTTTGTTCTGTCTTGGAGTCAATTTAGTTTCATCTTATCCATTTGTTTGTTTTAGTTCTTGGTGCTCTATAGGTGGCCTCCCACATAAATTTGACCACACTGTACCAGTAGTCTTCATTTTACAGAGTTTTTAAATTTGCTTGCATATTCTTTTGAGGGAAAATTATGAATATATGGGTACTCAACCTTCCATTCATCTTGCCTCTTTGTGGTTTATCTTTATAAATTGTAGATACATAAATAGCAGGCATAAGTTATGATTAATTATAACTTCCTTTGGAGAATGCTTGCTACTCCCTCACCTATGCCTTCTCTTATTTTATACTGTAGTATAGGTGGAAGTTAGTGACATTTATCTTCAAGTTTGTCTTGAGAAGATAGTTTTAAATTCATGCAGAAGGTATCTTGCTAATTCATTTTTTTAAAAAAATTTGCAGGTAGTGAAGGTGAACAAAGGGATGAAAACAATGAAGGCACACCTTAGGAGCAAGGCTTATGTTGATATCTTTGACACTTAGCATGTGTTCTAGTAATCTTTTGTTTTTTGACAAAACTTGTGTCTAACTTCTTGAATGTTCCAAGATTTTTTTTGTATGTTTTACTTTAATGAATATTATAACTTGTCCTGGGATCTTGGATTGTATTTGATTATGAATAGTTATTTCTCGTGTTTGATATATATATATATATATATATATATATAGAAGAAACCTATCACAATAGTCATATTAAACCACTGCAATAGACTAGAGAAAGCGGTTGCAATAAATATAAGAAAGTGTTGCCTATGACACTATAAGAACGGTTTACAAGAGTCCCCAAAAAGATTAGATTCATTGCAATACCTCAAAGAAAGAACCGTTGCAAGGATAAAATAAGTGTTGCTTAGACACTATAAAAACGGTTGACAAAACGTCCCAATAGAGTTTTAGAACTGTTGCAAAGACTCTTCAGGCAAAGTTCACAACACGTCCCAATAGGGGGTTCCAAACTGTTACCATAGCTTAAAGTAACAACCGTTCCAATAAGAGAATAAATGTTAATGTAACAACCGTTCCAATAAGAGAATAAATGTCGCAAAGACTTTATAGGGACGGTTGGCAAAGCGTCCCAAAAAGGCATAAAAAATGTTGCAATACATTAAAATAAGTATTGTCGCAATACGAACTTCTACAGTGACGGTTATGGCACCGTAGCCGTAGATCTATTGCAACAAGATCTGTTGGGAGGGGTGCTATAACCGTTGCAATATGTGTATGGCAACGGTATTCCTATCTACAGTAACAGAAACAGAACTATTGCGATAAGCTATATTTTTAGTAGTGCAAATCGCACGGATACATATGAATAAGTAGAAACCGGATCAAATAACACATCAATAATCCAGTCACAGACAAGAATAGTACATGTTATCATTGCGTCAGATGCCTCTGCTTCATTCTTGCCCGAAAAGGCATAACACTGAGCCCTATCATCTTGACGAGCTACTTCCCTGCCTGGTTGCACGTTACCCCTGCCTACGTTACCATTTCCTCTACCTCCATGGTAGTCACCAATTGAGTAGCATATCTAGACAAGGCATGGAACTTGGCCTCACAAACCGCCACAGACATAACTCATCCTTCTTGCGATCCCTCAAAGTCCTAGGCACATACTTCTCTAGAAACAGAGCATGAAATTGGGTCCAAGTGAGTGGAGGTAAAGTAGAAGATCTACATTCCATATAAGCTCTCCACCACTACTTAGTCTCACCTTGAAGTTGAAAGGACACAAACTCAACCCCATGCTGATGGACAATTCCCAACTTATGAAGCCTTTCTAGCAATCTAAGATAAACTCATAAGTATCCTCATTCTCAGAACCAAGAAACACAGGAGGCTTTAGCTTCAAAAACTTAGTCAACATTGCATGCTCATTACCAGTCATAACATAACCCAACAAAGGACGGAAGAAAGCATCATTACCTCATGTTCCACCCACCTTTGGCGCAATGCTAGCAACATGGGGATTAGTAGGAGCTTGAGTTGCTTGAATAGGAGGAAGCACTCTAGGACCAACCAACCCTTTCAAGAATGACATGATCTGTCAAGCTAACACTGGGTCTATGGGAGTAACATCGGTAGTCTCAGCCTGTACCTCTTCCTCTTGTCCCACATCTTCAACATTATCAACATCAGCATTCTGCTCTACCTCTTCATGATACGTAGGAGGGTTCTCATTCATAAGAGTATTCTCAACAGGAGCTCTATTCCCAACAGGCGCTGCTCTCCCACGGCCTCTAACCCTAACTTTTCCTCTACCCCTGCCTTGACCGCGACCTCTCACTGCAGATTCCTCAGCTAGAGCATTAATGGGAGCTACAGGCCTGACGACGTTGAATCTAATATTAACCATCTGCGGACAGAAGCATAAAGGAGGTTAGATACCAATTTGAATCACCAGATACCAATTGGAATCAAGTCATAGCACGAAAGGAGACAAGAAAAAACAAAGAGATTTCCTAAAGTCCTATAGCCTCTCGAAGAAAAGTAAAGACATCCCCATACCGTTCCGTAAGACTCTACTAGACTCGTTTTGATACATCTAGATCAACGAACCTAGGCTCTGATACCAACTTTGTCACGACATAGACCATCGTGATTGACACCCATACTAACCCTCTGGTGGGAGAACCACTATTACAACCCAAACCAAGCAACTAAACCAAAAACTAAGAATTTAAGGATACTAAACAAGTTAAATACTAAAGAACGAAATAGGGAGTTCCCATAAACTCCAAACAAAAGTCTACCAACTAAACAAATGCGGAAGTAACACCTAGAACCTGAAAGTCAATGTACCAAAACATTTAAAGTTCAACAAGTCTAAACAAAAAGGGATACAACCCCAAACTAATGCACTAATAACTAACTAAAAAGTCTAAGTCTGCAATGGTAGACATAGACGAAACAAAACCCAAGGCAGCAATTGACTCACCCTTGAATTAAAACGATCACTGATCTTCTAAGCCAGGCTTGTTAATAGCCGCAAGAAGATGCTCTGTACTCAACAAAAATAAGAGCAAGTGCAGTATCAGTACACAATCACAGTGTACTAGTAGGATCACATGGCTATCCCACTAAGTGTAACATAAGTAAGTCAATACAACGTTATAAACACATGCGTATATCAAACATATATAATATTATCAACATTTATAAACAACGAACTTCACATTTCTCAAGATACACAATTATGACAATTCATTAGTCCTCTCATGAAATTCAAACCCAAACAGTTAGCATACCGAAACATGGCACCCGATCCAATGTTTATGCCGGAATGTGGCAACTGATCCCATAATTATGTCGGAACGTGGCAATTGATCCCAATTAGTTATGCCGAAACGTGGCAACTGATCTATTCAATACACCGCAATCACAATCAGAAGTATCTTCTTAAGTTCATACAATTTAGTCATGATTCATGGCATTCATCATTCCTCTATCTCATTTACAACAACTGTGATTAATAATGCAATATTCACATATATACTAGTATCATAATGAAGCAAGAACACACATACATCACACAATCATAGAATCACAACCATTACCTACCTCGAAACAAGCTTGAAACCCTAAGAAACTTGGTCCTTCCCTTTTTCGGATTCGTTCCGCTTGTTCTTAGTCTACAAACAATTATAATAATACGGGAATCAATAAACAATCACTAATTACTCGGATTACTAACAATTCTAACAACCCTAAATCATACCCATGATCCCCAAGTATCTAAAATTGGGCTTTTTCCACCATGGTTTCCAATTCAAAACCCTCCCCCATTGATAATTACCCATTCTATTATGTTTTACGGATCGAAAAACAGATTCGGGGAGTGAAAAGCTTACCTTTAGACTCACAAATGGTGAAAAATTGTCAAGAATTCGTATGGGATCGTCTCCTAGCCCTCAAAGTCGAAAAGTGGGGTTTATTTATGACCTTAAGTCGCGTCGAACCTGCCGCAGCGGCCCTCACCCCGCTGCAGTGGCCAAGCCCTGGTGGCAGAAATCCCTCCCTAGTAGCTTGCATGGAACCAGTGAGTTATTTTAATAATTCCAAGACCCCCATTTCACAACACACTCTTACCCAACGACGCTTATAAAATACCGCTCACGCTAAGATCGATTCCGGGAGTTCTACTCACCCGAATCTAATTCTGTAAAGTCGTATGGATTCCTTAACGACTTATCTAACTACTCATGTAATCAAATTCATAAATAAGTCACCCGATTACTATCAGATTTCCCTACACCTTACTGGCTCCGATTTCGTCCAAATCTGGACTAGCTTGGAAAATTTCAAATTACTACGAAAAAGTTTTTTGACCCAAAATCTTTCTCCATTGGCTTTTCTATAACGACGGAACCCAATCGTTACAAGATTCTTTTAAGGGAACTTCATGTTTTGAACGACAAAAAAGAATATGATTGATTTGTATAGTATATAACTGAAATTTTCAAAAATGAATTATTAATGTTTTGTTCATTCTAATGATTTGCAAGTATTTATTTTTGTTTATACAAATATTGACAAATTGTATATTAACAATTCTATTATAATTGTTGGTTAGAAAAATCGAATGACACAATTTGTATATATGAATTGTATATGTATATCACTGCATGTGGGGGGCATTTTTGGTGGTTGTTTGCAAATGAATCCAACTCCCTATAAAAACATGAAGATAAATTAAAAAAAAAAAAAAGCAATATGTAAATCGAATATTTATACAAATTAAGTACTATAAACAATTATATGCTTTACAAATATAAACTATTTGTACAAATAAGAACTATTTGTGTTTGTATATAACTATAAACTCTATATTTATATGATTATATGTATATGCTTATAGTACTTAAATATACAGAATATACCTCAAACAATTTTTTATATAACTATCAAAATATACAAATCTCTATGTACAAACTTATTTTATACAATTACCTGATGTTCTTCATATTTGTGAATATATGTATATGAATATAGTACTTAAATACATAGAAATATACATATACCTCAAACAATTTTGTATATAACATCGTCAGATGTTCATGATTGATTACTATTACAATCATTGTATTTGGCTTTCCTCTTGTTTCCTCCTTCAACAATTTTAATGTCGTTTGCATTGACATTGTTAATAACTTGTTGCAGTGTAATTGGGTCATGTTTTTTCTTGGATCTCAACTCTTCAATAGATTTTCCTCTAGAATTTGTTTAGATTTTGCAATAGACCTTGTATTGACTCCAAAATGTTGTGTTAAAACGAGAATGCAAAGGTCGATTATCATGAACTTGGACATGCAATGGCATACCTCTCGTAATCCTCTAAGAGTCATCCATTTTGTTTGTGAAAAACTGATAATCTAGAGAGTGATTAGAAAATTTAGAGAAAAAATTATCCAAAACTAACAAGCATAATACAAAGCAAAAAATGAAAAAATAAGAGGTTGATACACGATTTAGGCGGTTTCCTGCAAAAGTGAAAACGCGATTAGGAGGTAGAGAGTGAAATTCGAATTTCAAATGGGGAACTGTAAGAGTGATTTAGGAGTAAAATAGGAAATGGGGAGAGGAGAGATAAAATTGATTTGTATAAAGTCATATACAAAGGACGAGGAGGGCCTTCTTGATTCGGTATATTAGGAAATCATGGGTCCCTAATTAATGGCAAAAAAATTGAAATTGTAGTCACGCATAGTAAATAAACTAAATTATACCCTCGCTAACTAATAACCTAGTAATGTTTGTCAACTCGCGTAATTTTCCCTATTATATATTCACACACAACCCCCCCCCCCCCCCCACCCCGATATTACTATTAAAAAAAGGGAATAACCATATAGTTGGGCGTCAACATGTGTGTTTCAGACTTTCAGTTGTGTGCTTTCCTTATCATAACTACTTGGCTTATTGGGCAAAGCTTGATATTTTATGTGGAAGGTACCAGTTTTGAACTTGGGAAACATCATTTTCTTTTTAATTCCCATTTTAATGTCTTTTACTTGTAATTTTATGTAAATATTAGTAATAAAATTTAATTATTTATATATTTATATATTAGTTACTTTATCTTCTATCTTATATAAAATAATATATAATTTTTTATAACTTATACCTATATTATATTCATGTTTCTAAATAAGTTATACTAAATAAGTACTACTAAGTGTAACAAATATCCCCAATGATTTAAATTTGAATTTTTGGTCTAATCGTCCAAAATTCTATCATATTTAATTATTATTAAGTAATATGTTTGATTATTTTATTTCTCAATCTTTTTATCCATATTACCTTTGATTTCTAATGTTAATGTTAAATCGTTAATATTATTTGTAGAAAAAAAACAAATATTATTATATTTAAAAAATTAAAAGTATCACAAATAAAAATTACGACTTTCAAATAATACTGATTGGGATATATATTAATTTCTATATATATATTATATATATATATATATATATATATTATATATATATATATATATATATATATATATATATATATATATATATATATATATATATATATATATATATATAAACTTGATATAAAAAAATTAAGTAAACTAATTTGTATATTATATACTCATTCTATCCAATACATCATGAAACAAAATCTCAATTTTCATATGATAATATACATCACTTTCTATTCATATAAATTGTTAATTCTATAAAGAATTGGTATTCCATGTAATGAAACATAAATTAGTATTTTCTATATAGGATTAGTAGATTCATAAATAACATTGATGCTAAGAGCCTGCTTGACATTGTTGGGAGGCCAAAAGTGTTTTCTTTTTTATATAGAAAAAAACACTTAAAAAAAAATTAAGTGTTTGGCAAATCCTTAAAACTGCTTTTAAATAGAAGCACAAGCAGTTTTCTATTGTTGGGAAGAAGCTGAAAATTTCTACTTCTTAAAAAGAGCCGAAGCAGAACATTATTCTTTTAAAGACTAAAATATCTCTTTCATATACATACATATTTACCAATATATCTCTAATCAATTAATTAGCATATCTCATAAGTTTGGTTATTTTTCATTCAAGAATTTAATTTTTTATTTTTATGTAATATTTTATTTTATTTTATGTTTATATATTATTATGTTATATTTTATATTTTATATATTATTTTACGTTTTATTTTGCAGCATTAGAAACAAAGGTAACAATAATATTTTTGTAGGATAATAAATATGAAGGACTTTATTTATTTTTGTAGTAAATTTTTCGTATATAGTGTTTTAATTTGTGAATGATTTTTAAATTTATTTTTCTTAATAATTTTAAACTATATTTAAATATTTATGCTAATATTATATTAATATTTAATTTATTTATATATGTTAATATTGATTGACAATTTGAATATGTACATTTTAATTTAATTAAAATAAAATAAAATTTTAAAAATTGTGATAGATATTTAAAATAGTTTTTTCTCTATAAAATAATCTTAATATTAAAAGTACATTGATTCATACCTTTTTTCGTAATTTGACTCTCAAAAACACTTTTTACAAAAAATTAGGCAAACACAATTTGTTTATCAAAAACACTTTTCAAATGAATTAGCCAAATACAAATTACTTGTTTTTTCAAAAACACTTTTTTAAAAAGTCATTTTTAAAAAGTGCTTAAGACATTTTTAGAATCAATACCAAACATGCTCTGAGAATAGTTTATGCTAAAACATTAGAGGAATTATTTCATGTAAATCATTTTTATGGTGGAACAAATGTTGCACATCCACTATATACTATAATGTACATAATTTTTTTTATACATATTCAAGTCAATGGTAATTTCGTAAATTTTCAAAAAATAAATTAATAAAAAAATTATTTCTTCAATAAAATTCATAAATAAAAGATTTAACGAAAAAATCATAAAAAGAAGTATTCAATTTATCATTCCATTTAACAAATCGAACAATGATTTATAAAACAAAAGTGAAGATAGAGAAGTATTGTATAAAATTATATGAGATGCAATTTTATTTTTTTTTGGGGCAAACTACATAAATTTTATTAGTTTAGGTTTTAATTACTAAGATTCCCGATAGTTTCAAATATTATTTTCTCTACTATATTTCGTGCTTGGGATGCATGAGTCTGAATCCACAAGATGCATGTATCTGTTGAAATTTAAAATCGAGATACATATTTTATTTATTTAAATTAATTGGTAATAACAGACTTCCTTAATTAGAGGAGTGATTGAGGAATATCAAAATACATGGACAATTAATTCTTGAAATTTAAATCAATTATATCTCTTAATATAAGGCGAAAATCAAGGAGTGTATCTATGTTTAATTAATTTTATTTTATTATTTTTTGAAATAATAAATTCATTAATAATATTAATAAAAGACAAAAACATGTATATCTAGATCATGTAATTTGATTAGTTTCATTTTATTACTCTAAAATAATAAATTCATTGATTTGATGTATCTATATAATGTATCCAACAAACTAAACACTTGGATACATGAGAATCATATAAGTAGCTAGTATTAATTTCATGTACCTATTTATGTGATCTAATATTAATTTCATGCATCTATTTATATGATCTAATATTATTTCATTTATCTTTTATATGTATAATTTGATGTATCAAGTATCAATTCCATACATTATATCCAAAAACATGTATTTCAGATAAATACAAAAATAGTTAGATACATTGTAATAACATAACAAATATATATATATATATATATATGTGATAATATTAAGATACATGATAGAAGACCATATACATATGACAATACTCAGATACATGACAGAACAAATTGTGTCAAATACATGCGTAAATTTTCAATAATACATAAATTTCCAATATATTCATTAGACACATACATACTTAATAAGACACACTGATAAAAATTAGATACATTTAATCGTATCTCAATAATATATCAAATACATCAATAATATGTCAAATACATCCGTAAATCTTCGCTGATTGAAACTTTTTTATTACATCCGTGGCTGGTCAGGACATCTTACTACGGTGGTATTTGCTTCACTTTTTGATTCATCGGTGTTGCGAAGTGTCTTGGTTGATCCATAATTTACAAGGTATGCAGTCGGTACCATCGTCAATATCAAATTTAATAAATCTATTGGACTTGAAATCTACGATACCCACTGTCTCTGCGCGCGAGAGGTGTCTCTCCTTGCAAGAAAAAATGGTGGATTCGTGAGGGATTGGTTTGAGATTGAGAAAATCAAAGGCTGAAAATTTGATGTGTGTGTTGACAAGCTGCAGAACATCTATTTTAATGAAGTGTTTCTTCTCAATAAATTTCGATTGATTAGGGGAAGATGAAGATGAAGAGTTAGAGTTAGAGTTTTACCCTAATTCATACTCTTTGGGAGAATATATATGTTTTTAATTATAACACTAATTTTAGAGTTTAAATTTAAAGATAATTAATTAATCCTCGTTTTAAGGGATATAAATATTGATTGTATCTTTAATAATATATGATATGAAATATTAAAAGTGGTAATATATGTAAAGTTTAAAAGTAGAGATAAAATTAGTACGTATATATATATATATATATATAGTAATGTATGTCTTATAATGTAGTTTATCCTCTTTTTTTTAGGCTTAAGTCATCTCTAGCCACTTAAAGTTGTATGCATATTTCATTTAGACACCTTATCTTAGACTTGTTCCAATTGAACACCTTTTTTAGTAAAAGAAAAAAAATACCTATTGAACATATTTTGACAATCAACTAAAAGTAAAGATAGTGTGTCATACACTCGCGGGTGATGTGGCATAATAACTAATCAAAAAGAGACATGTGGCATTGAGCCCATAAAATACAATTAAACATAAATTAAAAAATAAAATAAACAAAAACTATTTTTTCAGTAAAACAAAATAATTAAAAAAAAAACAATTTTTCTTTCCCCTTTTTTTTCTTCTTCTTCCTAGAACACCCCACCCACCCCATGGCGTCCGTTCCCCATTTTCTTTACCAGAAGACACAAAATCCAAGCACATTTTGATAGCCATTTTCATTTCGGCTTTTTGCCTTTCAATTCGAAATTATATGAGTTTTTTTTCCACCAACCCACCTACTCCTCTTCTTGAATCTTATTCAACATTGTAATTGATATTTCTCCCAATCTCACTACTTTCTTAAACATTAATTTAGATTTGTTGATATTTTTTTTTTCTTCTATGTTGTGAGTTCTTTAGGATTAAAATTTTTTAACGATTTCGAAGAAAATATTTTTAGATTCGTCAAAGAAAATGGAGTTCCGTCAAAATTATTTTTGATGCAATTTGATTCTATTTTGGACGACAACAAATTTAGATATTGGTGGTGTCAGTGGTGGGTGGTGAAAGAAGGGGAAGAAAACGATGGCTTGAAAAATAAAAGGGGAAGAAGATGACCGGAGAAAGAATGGTGATGGCGGAAAGTTGGTGGCAATGATGGTTGAGTTGAGTCAAAGAAGAAGAGGCAATGCTAGTTTAATTTTTTTTTGTTAAATCTTTTTTTAAAAAGTAAATGATGTCTCCCACGCTCTTTTGGTGTGTGTATTACACACATGCTGCCATGCCAGCAAAAAATGTTTAATAGGTACAAATTTATTGTAGTGTAGGTGTTCAATAGTTAAAAAGTTGAATTGGGGTGGCTAAATGAAATATGAGGACAATTTTAAAGGGTCACTTAGGGCATCTCCAACCATATCCTCTATTTTACTCTCCAAATATATAGTTCTCTATTTTTCAGACAACCAACTCCAATCCAATTCCCTATTTTACTCTCTAAAACAGAAATTTTTTCTCTCTCCTCAATATTATATTATTATTTCTAATTAATTCATATTTTCTTATTTCATAATATAAATCATTTCTTCTTTTTGCAAATAATCACTCTATAATCTTTATGTAATACAATTTTTTTTTCAAATTCTTCATTTAATATAAAATTATATTTTATTCTAAATTTCTAAATAACATAAATTGCAATAAATATTATATATAATACATATTAAGGAACAATTCAAATGAAAGTGAAATCACTGATGAAATATAATTGTATCATAAATATTGTATTATCATAAAATTTATTTTAAATTTTACATAAATACTCAACTTTCATGATTATTAGTTACTCTAATAAATGTTCTATTAATGTGTTACGGAGTTCAAAATGAGTATTTTTTGTCCTTATTTTTTATGTATAGCTAAAAATTGTTTAAATTAACAATTTCATCTTGTATCCAATTATTTTGGGTACTAATTTACTTCCCCTATTCCATTTTGAACTATTGCATCAAATATTTTCATGCTCTTTAAAAAGTGTAGTTTAATAATTTATCACTATAACATAAAAGTCGATTGTTTGAATTATCTTGTAAATTTTGTGCATACTTCAGAATGAAAAATAATTATAATATAAATTACATATTTAAAATGACAAAAAAAATTTTAAAAAAAATTAGAAAAATTGTTAATTCGGGATGGAAGTAGTATACATATCAATAATATGTTTAAGATGTTATATTACTTAGAAAATAATTACAAATACTAGAGACTTAATTAATAATCTTATATAATATAAATAATATTAAAATAACTTTAAATTACATATTTAAAGTGACCATTTCTTTTAAAAAAATAAAATAGAAAAATTATTAATTTGCGGAAATAGTAACTTATTAATAATATATTTTTAAATGTTATATTACATTAGAAGATATTTACTAATGATAAAGACTCAATTAATAATATAATAGAAATAATATTATAATAATCAAAAAGTAAAATAGAGAGGTGAATAGTAGTTCTTCAACCTCTCTATAATTAAAGAATAGAGAGTGAACTAGAGAGTGGTTGGAGAACACATTTTCTATTTTACTCTCCAAATATAGAGAATAGAGAGTAAAATAGAGATGGATTGGAGATAGTCTTAAGCCTTTTTTTTTACCAATGAAACAATGTTGTATAACGATGTGGAAGAATGAAAGAATACGCTTGAAGAGCGAAAAAAGAAATACATCAGCACCAAAATTGAAAAGCTAAAATGAAGAGAGAGAGAGAGAAACGGTACTCTCTTGGTCCTAATTTATGTACGTATTTCATTTTTTGAGAATTAAATAATTTAAGTTTGATCGAGAATTTGCTCATGTGAATCTTTAAATTTTTTAAAATGAAATTTATATATTTATAAACTACGATAAAAATATTATAAGTTACAATAATTGATAATTCAAAATATTCAAAAGATACATGAAAAAATTATAGTCAAAGATAGATTTATTTGAATCTCAAAATTTGAAAATCAACCTCAAATCCCTAAAATCAAGCAAATAAAATCAGTCTCAAATTTCTAAAATCAAGCAAATGAAATACGTGTCCAATCAATTTATTGTGTTTTTATAATTAAAATTATATTTTATAAATAAAAAATTATATTATATAAATAAAATTTATAAGTTCATATATTATAAATTAGGATTTTAAGCACATTATTTGTGTGTGTTTTTCTCGTAAGAAATTCATTGGATGCCCTATTTTGCCAATCTCATTTAATTTATATTTATATTTTTGAAAAAAAATATTTGATATTCAAAGTATATGCAACTTCAAATAAGTTGATTCTTTTATGTTTTTCCTTCTTTCTGTTCTTCTTTATTGATGTTTTCAGTAATATTTTCAAATTTATATGCAGTATAATGCTTTGAATAAATGAGTTCTGAATTTTAAATCTGGAGAGTTATTGAAAAAGCACGAAAATTGTCGGTTCTTTTGTTATTTTGACAACTTGATGATCTATGTTTATTTTTAATAAAATATTGAAAACTTATATTTTAAATATGAGCTTATTTAAATAGATTAGCGTTAAATCTTGTACAATTGCTTAAATTCAAAGAATAAATTTCTATTTCTCCGGAAAAAAATTGACGGAACCTACACTTCAAATTAGCACGTCTTTATGTGCACATTTAAATTTAAGAGAACTCAAATAGAATTCCCTAAATTGGGATTTGTGCACTTTCCCCATTATATTTGTGATGACCTAAATCCTCTATGAGTTAGAGAGGTGTACAAAAATCGAACCGACAGATAAATCGAATCGAAAAAAGTGTTATTGATTTATTGTTATTGGGGTATTAGTTAACGATCATTTAATGGTATTATAGAAGGGAAATTTCGCATAGTCATTCAAAAATAACTTAATTATGCTTCATAACTATAGTTTGCTAATAACGATTCGTAGCTACATGTTAGAGGGAGGAGAGAGGCAAGCGAGATTGAGAGAGGGAGGAGAGAGGGTAGAGAGTGGAGAGAGGTGAATTGTATATGAATATCTATCGAATTGTATATGTATATCTGTCAAATAAATGTATATATGTAACTGGTATACATGTGTATTTGTATGTCTGGTGAGCGAGATTGGGATAGGGAGGAGAGAGGCGAGCAAGAGAGGATAGAGAGCGGAGATAGGCTAATTGTATTTGTATGCAACACCTCGTATTCTACTTGTACTAGTTCTATTGATATGACACTTATAAATTGCCTTGTGGTATAATTATGTACTCGGTTTCCTATACGACTAGTGACAATAGAATAAGTTTTTTAAAGTGAAGTGTCCGTAGATTTTAATGCAACCCGATTAAGTTGACGTTGATGAAAGTATTTAAACTTGAGATCATAAGGTGGTATTTGAGTCTAAAGTTTAAAGTGACATAGTGTATATAAGTTTTAAATTAAGTTAAATGTATTAAGGTCTAGAAATGGAATAAAATATTGATGTGCTTACTTGACTTAACTAAGCTAGTAGGTGACAAGTAGGTGCATCACCTACTTTGACTTATTGACAAGCCCAAAGGATTAAGTTGGTACATCACCTACTAAGACTCTTTTGATCATGTTATTGGGTCAAGTACACTACCACCTTCTTGCATTAATCTGGCCCAAGTTGAGTAGAAGAATAAGGGGAAAATGGATAGTTAAGGCCTAATATTCTTAAGTCCAAAAAGGCCCAAGTGAAAAGTTCAAGTAGGTGGATCATCTACTTGATAAATTGTGGCCCATGTTGAGTTAGAAAGTCGGCCAAAGCAGATCCCTTTAAAAGGGATTGATATCATCTTTTTCCAACTATTTTTTTACTTTGACAAAAATCTAATTTCTAGAGCTTTCTCTCTTCTCTCTCTTAGCTTCATACAACAACCATTAAATACTATTAGGGTTCTTGAATATTAGGGAGTTCAAGCTATTGGAAGGTATAAGTTAAGACAAGTTGAGGAGCACAACCTTTACCTTGAAGAATCCAAGTCTTAGTAAGTGGTAGTTTAGTCCAGCAAGGTAAGCTACTGCAATTTTTTCCCTCTTGTGCTTGAGTTAATTAGGACATTTGGTATGTATTAGTGAGTTGAAAATTGTTCCTTTTACATGGTTTAATATTGGGGAGGATGTTCTGGTGGTTAGTGCAAGTTAGGATAGCCATGGAGGGGAGTCCCCTTTAAATTCAATTAAGAGCTCGTTTTAAAGTCGTGATTCATATTGCTTATGCTACACTATTATGTTTAAGGATTGTTTTATGTAGGTTATGATAAGGGATGTGACTAGAGAAGTTATGGAGACATTAAAGGACTTAAATATTGCATGGAGTTTTGGGAGGACCTTATACGAAGGTTGTATAGTATATAGACGCAATTAAAGGAAAAAGGAAGGAAAGAAAACATTGGCTAGATAAATTGCATGCTTATTGCTTGGTGAGATCAAGTAGCTCAAATTGGTTGATTAGCTACTAATACAAGTCTTACAACTTATTTTATTGTAGATTATAATCTAAAAAGAAGGAGCTTAAGTCATACTTTTTGAATTGTATAGCAAGGTATGTAAGGCTATTCGATTTCCTATTTCTTTGGCATGAATCCAACACTTGTATTACAAAATAAGCTTTCTAAGTGCCCTTGGTAGTGACTGACCCATAGTAAAGTATAAGATCACCAATGTAGCTAATTATCTTATTCTTACTCCTAGAGCGTTAAAGTGAATGCTCTAATATGAGTTTATTACTAAATGTACATGTCTACTCTACAAAGTATTAGCATACAGGGTTTTAACTTGTTTCATTGTCCAAGTGCTAACCCTTGACACGTATTCCACTTATATAAATAAAAATAATCCTAGATTACACATGGTACATATATTTATATGTACGAAATACAATATGCCCATATCTTGCCAACTTGCTTCAATTGTCTACACCATCATATAAGTCATCTTTTCACGTGTATATATGTTCCTCTATTGGTTATCACTCCCATTGTGTTAACTATAATGTTACCTCACAAGATCCCTACTTGATCTATTGTACATTTTATTTGTACTTACTTGAAATATGTATCCGTCCCTAAATTGAATCTGCCCACATGCTTCCTTTGTTTCACATTCATATATACCTTGTAATTGATATTAGTTAGTAAGTATTTTGCTATCATATAGAGTTCAAATCTCTGTGCTGAATGTTAAATGTATTCACTAGACATGTGCTTCAATTTGAGATGTCAAAATGCTTACTGAGTCATATAAGCTCCTAAGTATTACATTGGTGTCACATTTTCTTCTCATGTCATTGTTATTATCTTAAGTCCATATTCATATGTCTTCTACTACAGGTCCGTAGTTCCAAATCTCAAATATGATTATGACCACCAAAATAAAAATCTCAAAGATTAAAGAAACTAAGTGAAGAAATATGTATAATTATGGGTGGCAGTCCAAGGGCAATTTGCCTAGCATGGGTCGATCCCAATTGGTATAGAAGGGTGGCAGCTTAGGGGCAAAAGCCTAGCATAGATCAATCCCAATTGGTATAGAATGGTTGAAGCTCAAGGGAGAAAGTCTAGCATAGGCCGATCCCAATTTGTGTAATTATGAGGACCGCATCCCACAGGTTAAAATGCTTAGTATGTGTCATCCTCTTCTACCACTAATGATCTGGTCATTTGTATCATGTGTCTTATAAAGATTATAGCGCACATAAAAGTAAAGAAACGAATGTAACATACACGATTCCACAAGTATAAACAATGGTGGTCTCTAATCCTTATCTATTTGTATTTGGTTTCACTTGAGCTCACATTTTACATATGGTTGTATTATGCCTTACATATTCAATACATTTTTTCGTACTGAATTCCCTTATTGGGTACACTGCATTTCATGCTACAAGTACAGGTACTCAACTAGTAGATCTCCCCAATAGAAGCACTAATACTCAGCGGTTGTTGGTGAGCTCTAGGTTGATTCGGGTCTTTACTATGCGTATTTTGATAGTTGTACAGTCATGGATTCAAGTAGAAGCTTTGTAGACATTGTAAAACTATCATCTGTATTCATGGTTTTATCTATCACATGTGTTGGTTCAGCTAGTCAACATGTGTTGTATATACAACTTCTTATTAGTAAATCTATCTGCATAGTAGTTCACTTTCTCATCATAGATCACTTGTAAATCACTAGGCTCACCAATCAACCTGGACTTTTTTTATTCCTACAGGATAAGGTATGTGTTCATACGGTACTTGCTCGCCTCACCTAGGATTGGGGTGTGACAAAAGTTGTATCAGAGCAGTTCGTCCTAGGGTGTCTACAAAGTCGTGTCTAGTAGAGCCTTAATTATAAATGTATTGTGCGCCACATTTATAATTAGGGGGTTGCTTGGACATTAAAGAAATGTTACCTTTCTTCATAATTCAGATCGTGCGATAGAGCGAAGTTAAGAAGTCAATTTACATATGTACCTGATCATGATAATCATATTATGCTTACTATGATTAAGGTTAACGATAGCTAAAATTTCAACATGCAACCTACAGAAAAAGATCTTAAGTTATCAAAATTTAGACTAGATTAAGCTCATTTTATTTGAACGTCCCACTCCACAAGGTATGTAAAGACTTTTATATTATTTGAATCTAAAGTTGCATTTGTACCATTTGTATCAGGTTGGTTCAATTGAGAAAGATATAGTATATCCTTAAAAAATGATGGGTTAGTAGCATTTTTCAGGTACATCTTCTTAGGTGGATGTAACCAACTCTTGAGTTCTATATTTCCTCCATATTTATAGGATCTATTCCTATAAGGGACTTGTACTTAGTCTGTGATATACATAGAATTTCAGTGTTACACATGTAATCGAAATTGATGTTGTTGAACCAGTTTCTTGTAGTTGGAAGAAGGCAATGGCACAATTGGATAGGTGAATGTATCAGTGCAATAGTGTTACTGGAGATACCCCTAATTGACTGACAAGGCCCAAATTCTCATCATATATCATCACGTTCATGTTCATTGAATATTTCATCACTGCTCTGAATTTTACAAAAAAAATTATGCAATACGATACAAACAACTACTATTTTCACCTGCATGTCTAATTCATATATAGTTGTTCATGTCTTGTCATAGTATTCTAAATCTACCATTTACCACACCAAATGTTCTTTCGATTACATTACACAAAGAAGCATGTCTATAGTTAAATAACTCTTTGACATGCTTAGACTCTCTTTCACTTTTCCTGTAGTCCCGCAAATGATATCACATTCCTTTATTATTTGATAGATAGAAATGTTTAATATGGTTGGTGTAACACCCCGTATACTAGAAAAGACCAAATTGCAATTTTCAGGTATTGCAGGTGGCACCCACGGGTACCATACATGGACCGTAGGAGGACCCACGTTTTGTCCAGTAGGTCTGTGGTTCGTACCTGCGACCCTTCTCCTAGAAGCCTCAGAAAAATTGGCTAAGGGTCAGGTCAGGCCACGCCAAGACCTATGGACCATAGGTCAAACCACGGTCCGTGGTCCAGCCCCCAATCGCGACTGAAGGTTGACCGGCATGGACCGTCAGTCAATCGACGGTCCATCGATCCCGTCTGTCGGTTACCCCGATAGCTTTTAAGCCAGGGGTCTTTTGGTCTTTTCCTTATGTGTTGGACAATTAAACTACATCGTTTAAACCCTAAACTATGTCGTTTTGGTCAGTTTTAGCCTAGAAACATAACTAGAACTTACCTAAGTCAAATCATTCATCAAAACTTAGAAACGTAGAGTGTAGAGAGAAGAAAGAGGCGACCGAACCCTAGTTCAAGAATGAAACAAGGTTCCATCAGTTCCAGCCCTGAAATTGAAAGATTACTCCATGGAATTTGTCACCATGTATGTGGGATTTCACTAGTGGATTCCTTTCACCCGTTAGGTCCCTAGATTTCAGTCAGAATCTTGATCCTCTTAATATTATCTAGACTTAGGGTTTCTTGAATGTTAGAATTTTTGGGTTTTCAGCTGTTAGAATGATCCAAATCATATTATCACGTTATAGTATTATTTTGCACAGATTCACGCATGAACTTAGAACCCTAGCTATGTAGTTCCTTTAGTTCATGAATTACACATGTTAGGCCAGTTAGTTAAGTTACATATAAACATGCCTCAGTTTTTGAATGCATTATTATCAATATATTAATGTTACATTCTCAGTTTTCATGTCAATTTTGAGCTATCTATTATTACAGCATTTCAGTTATAAAGTGTTAATTACTTAATCATATGGGAAGCTTTATACCGAGTGGATAGGGTCAGTCACCCTCAAGTCCTAGAACTACATGCCCCATAGGTTGTAAGTCCCTTCTGTGGGCATCATTTTCGTGATCACGCCAGCATGCCTCTATATCTTTGGCAGGGTATATTGGGTCCTCACGATAGGGCGTATAAATCGAACTCCACATTTAGCTCGTGTGGTTTTATATCGGTTATTAGTAGCTCTCTTACAGTTCAGTCAGATTTTATTGCATTGACCATGTTATCAGTATAGTTTAATATTCAGTCATAGCATGTTATAAACTTGGTTATTGCATTCAATTTAGTCATGTTCAGTATTTCCAGTAACCTTATCATATTCAGATTACATTGTTGCTTATTTTCTTGTTCAGTTATGTTATTATTCTATCATGCATGCTCAGTACCTTTCAAGTACTGACGTATACTCTACGCTATATCTTCTCGTGATGTAGGTTCAGGTCCTCAACAGTCTGATCACGCATAGATCGGTTCCTGATCTTCAGTTCAGCAACATCAGTGGTGAGTCCTCATTCTTCGAGGACTAGTAACATGACTATCCTTATCGCTTTTAGCTTTAGTTTCATTTTTGCTAGATCTAGCTGGGGCATGTCCTAGCATTTCTAGTCAGTAGAGACTTTATTTCAAGCATAGTTAGTTTCAGCTTTATTCTTAGAGTTTGACTTTTCTTTTGTATTCAAACTCTCGGTTATCTTTATTCAGATTTAATATATGGGTATTCCCCATCATATTCAGATTATTTCATGACTTAGCTTCCGCTTAGTTATTATCGTTTCAGTTTATCTTTAGTATGCTTATGATTATGCCAGCAGGGTTAGGATGGGGTCACTCGTGATCCTAGGTCCCATGTTTTGTGCAGGGGGTATCCTCGAGAAGTGACAAACTTGGTATTAGAGCACTAGGTTTAAGTGTCCTAAGATGTCTGAAAAGCTGCACTATGTAGAGTCTTTTTTATGGGTGTGAAGTGCACCACATATATTGAGAGGGAGGCTACGAAGTGTTTTAGGAAAACTTCACTTTCTTTGTTACTCTTATTGTACGTAAGGTATGATCTAATTCCTCATTCTGACTCATCGTTTGGCGTTTTTAGATCATGCCTCATCGTAGAGCTATCCCCAAGAATGCTAATGCACTCAATGCTAACGCAGCTCCTCCAGTCCCAGATCAGAAAGTTTTGAATGCTGAATTTTGGAACGTTATCCAGTTGTTGGCTCAAAGTGTGACCAACCCGAACAATCAGCAGGCTCCAATTCCCGAAATGCTAATGTTGGGTCAGCTGCAGCTAGAGTTCGTGATTTAAGTAGGATGAATCTGCCAAAGTTCTTAGGATCGCAGACTGGTGAGGATCCCCAAAACATCATCGATAAGGTCAATAATATCTTTGGAGTGATGCAGGTAATTGGGAATGATCAGGTTGAGTTGGTATCTTACCAGCTTAAGAATATAGCTCATATCTGGTATACTCATTGGAAAGAGAACAAGGGTACAGATGCCGCTTATATCATATGGGAATGCTTCAATGAAACCTTTCTAGACATGTTCTTCCCAAGGGAGTTGAGGGAGGCAAAAGCTCAGGAGTTTATGAATATGAGGCAGGTTTGTATAACGGTCCAAGTGTATGGACTCAAGTTCACCCAACTCTCTAGGTATGCTCCTTACATAGTTACCGACTCCACGACTCAAATGAACAAGTTCATGTATAGGGTATCCGATCTTGTGAAAACAGAGTGTAGAAATATCATATTACTTAAAGATATGAACATCTCTAGGCTTATGATTCATGCTCAGCAAGTTGAGGGTGACAAGCTTAGGGAACAGGCCAAGGAGTATAAGAAGGCTAGGACCAGTAACTATGACAACTCTCAATAGAAATCGGATGGTGGAAATTGCTCGCAATTTCAGCAGAAATCTTCAACTCCAACACTTTTATCAGCCAGTATTCCATTCTCTAAGTTCCATAATGATCAGAAAGGTAGGGCATCAGGCTCCAAGACTCAAGGTAGTATAGGCACCCGAACCTACCCAACATGTCCTAAGATGGTAAGAACCATCCGAGTGAGCGTCTTGCAGGGAGGGAAGGATACTTAGGGTGTGGCCAGTCTGGTCACAGGTTGAAAGATTATCCTTCTAACCATGGTCAAGGGGGCAATAATAGTAGATCTCAGTCCACAACTTCAACAGCGCCAGCAGGTCGCTCGACTTAGCAGGGTAACTCATTTGGTACATGTGGCGGTTAGCGCCAAAATAGGTTGTATGCTCTTCAAGCTCGCTAGGATCAAGAAGACTCTCCTGATGTAGTTACTAGTACATTACGAGTCTTTGAATTAGATGTTTATGCATTGTTAGATCCAGGGGCTACTCTTTTATTTGTAACTCCTTATATAGCAGTCAAATTTGATGTTAGTCCAGAAATTTGTTCAAAAGCCTTCTCAGTCTCTATTCCAGTCGGTAACCCAGTTATAGCTAGACAGGTATACAAAAATTGCACTATCATAGTCTCCCAGAAAGTCACCTCAGCAGATATTGTAGAGTTAGAAATGGTAGACTTCGATGTCATTCTAGGCATGGATTGGTTACATTCTTATTATGCCTCAGTCGATTATAGAACTAGGATTGTTCGTTTTCAGTTTCCAAATGAACCAATCCTAGAATGGAAGGGTAGTAACTTAGCACCTATTGGTCGGTTCATTTCTTACCTTAAGGCTAGAAAGATGATTTCTAAGGGTTATCTCTATCATCTAGTTCATGTTAAGGATTCAAACTCCAAAACCCCAACTCTTGAGTCAGTTCCCATAGTCAATGAGTTTCCATAAGTGTTTCCAAAAGATCTTTCCGGAGTTCCTCCCAAAAGGGAAATCGTCTTTGGAATTGATCTCCTTTCAGATACCCAACATATTTTTATTCCTCCTTACAGAATGGCTCCAGCAAAGCTTAAGGAATTGAAAGAGCAGTTGAAAGACCTTCTAGATAAGGGCTTCATTAGACCTAGTATTTCCCCATGGGGTGCATCAGTATTGTTTGTGAAGAAAAAAGATGGTGCATTAAATATAGGTAGTTGAACAAGGCCACAATCAAGAATAAGTATCCCATCCCCAGGATTGATGACTTGTTTGGCCAACTTCAGGGTGCTAGTCATTTCTCAAAGATAGATCTCAAATCAGGTTATCATCAGCTCAAGGTCAGAGATAATGATAATTTCGAAGACAACCCTCAGAACTTGGTATGGTCATTATGAATTTGTAGTTATGTCAGTTGGACTAACCAATGCTCCTGCAGCTTTCATGGATTTGATGAACAGAGTATTCAAGCAGTATTTGGACTTATTCGTTATCATTTTTATTGATGATATCCTCATTTATTCTAGGAATGAGTAAGAACATGCAAATCATTTGAGGGTTGTTCTGCAAAATCTCAAAGATCGCTAGTTATTCGCTAAGTTTAGTAAATGTGAGTTTTGGTTGCAAGCAGTTGCTTTCCTTGGGCATATTGTGTCTAGCGAAGGGATCCGAGTTGATTCTCAGAAGATAAAAGCAGTGAAACTATGGCCCAAACCTACCTCTCCTACAGATATCAGAAGTTTCTTAGGTCTAGCGGGTTATTACAAAAGGTTCGTGGAAAGGTTTTCATCCATAGCCTCTCCATTAACTAAGTTGACTCAGAAGAAAGTCAAGTTTCAGTGGTCAGATAATTGTGAGAAAAGCTTTGCAGAATTGAAAAGTAGGTTGACTACAGCCCCTGTTTTGACCTTACTAGAGGGTTCAGACAGCTATATGATCTATTGTGATGCATCCAGAGTCGGCCTAGGTTGTGTGTTGATGTAGCGAGGTAAGGTTATATTATATGCTTCTAGACAGCTTAAGGTGCATGAGAAGAATTATCCAACTCATGACCTCGAGTTGGCAGTAGTGGTGTTTGCACTTAAGATTTGGAGACATTACTTGTATGGTGTTCACATAGATGTGTTAACAGATCATAAGAGCCTTCAATATTTGTTCACCCAGAAATAGTTGAATCTTGGCCAGAGGAGATGGCTTGAGTTCCTCAAAGACTATGATATGAGTGTGCATTACTATCCTAGTAAGGCCAATGTAGTAGCAGATGCTCTTAGTAGACTATCTATGGGTAGTGTAGCGCATGTTGAGGAAGAAAGAAAGGAACTAGCAAAAGATGCTCACAGACTTGCTCTCCTAAGAGTCCGTCTTATGAGCATATCAAATAGTGGTGTAACAGTTCAGAATAGGTCAGAATCTTCTTTGGTAGTGGAGGTTAAGGAAAAGAAAGACAGTGATCCGATATTGCTTGAACTAAAAGGGTGCAATCCATCAGCAGAGGGTTGATTTCTTCTCCCAAAGGGGAGATGATGTGCTTCGCTCTTAGGGTCGATTATATGTTCCTAAGGTGGGTGAGCTGAGACAATAGATTCTTGCAGAAACCCATAACTCCAGATATTCTATTCATCCAGGTGCCACTAAGATTTACCGTGATTTGCGGGGAGTCTATTGGTGGAATGGTATGAAAAGGGATATAGCGGATTTTGTGGCCAAGTGCCCCAATTGCCAACAAGTCAAGGTAGAACATCGAAAACCAGGAGGTATGACTCAAGAGATCGACATTCCTACTTGGAAGTGTGAAGTAATCAACATGGACTTCATCACAGGTTTACCTTGTACTCGCAGATAGCATGACTCCATTTGGGTGATAGTTGATAGAGTTACCAAGTCTTCACGCTTTTTGGCAGTCAAGACTACAAGTTCGGCGGAGGAATACGCCAAGATTTACATTAATGAGATAGTTAGGTTGCATGGGGTTTCTTTGTCTATCATTTCATATAGAGGTCCTCAGTTTACCTCTCATTTTTTGAAGTGATTTCAAAAAGGACTTGGTACTCAGGTTAACCTTAGCACAGCATTTCATCCACAAATGAATAGTCAGGCAGAGCGTACCATTCAGACATTAGAGGACATGTTGAGAGCTTGTGTAATCGATTTCAAGGTTAGTTGGGATGATCACCTTCCTCTTATAGTGTTCGCGTACAATAATAGTTACCATTTCAGCATTCAAATGGCCCCTTATAAGGCGTTGTATGGGCGTAGATGTAGATCTCCAGTTGGTTGGTTTGAATTAGGTAAAGCAGTCTTGATAGGACCAGATTTAGTTCATGATGCTATGGAGAAAGTGTAACTCATCGGGGATAGACTTAAGACAACCCAGAAGTCTTATACAGATGTAAGGAGAAGGGACCTAGAGTTTCAAGTTAATGATTGGGTTTTCCTGGAAGTGTCGCCTATGAAAGAAGTGATGAGATTTGGCAAGAAAGGGAAGCTCAGTCCTAGATATGCAGGCCCTTACAAGATCTTGAAAGGATTGGTAAAGTGGCTTATGAGTTAGAGTTGCCAACAGAACTAGCAGCACTGCATTCGATTTTGCATATTTCGTTGTTGAAAAAGTGTGTGTATGACCTACCGTCTATTGTGCCTTTAAAAAGTGTGGCTATGAGGGATAGTCTCACTTATGAAGAGATACTAGTTGAAATCTTTTATCGTCAGGTTCAAAGGTTGAGGAACAAAGAAGTCGCTTCAGTCAAGGTTTCGTAGAAGAGTCAGTCCGTAGATGGAGCTACTTGGGAAAGGCCAAGTATCCTCACCTCTTTCCTTCCGATTCCATTCTAGCTTGAGATAATAGTTCCTCTTCAGTTTTTCAGTCATTCATGCGTAAACTCAGTCTTAGCATCTTGTTCCTTCAGTTTGTACTTGCATTTTTAGCATATTTAAATGTTAGTGGAACTTATTCAGTCATAAATCAGTTTCTATACTTAGTGGTAGGGTTTGCATCTCTTTCCCACCATTTCAGCCAGTTTAGCCTTCATTTGAGGACGAATTTTCCCATGGGGGAGATAATGTAACACCTCGTATACTAGAACATACCAGATTGCAGTTTTTAGGTGTTCCAGGTGGCATCCACGGATACCATCCACGGACCGTAGAAGGACCCATGGTCCGTCCTGCAGATCCATGGTTCGCACCTGCGACCCTCTTCTCAAAAGCTTAGAAAAATTGTCTAAGGGTCAGGCCACGCCAGGACCATAGGTTAGACCACGTTCCGTGGTCTAGGGCCATAGGTTCGACCCTTAGAATCCAGCCCCCAGTCGCAACTGACGGTTGACTAGCACGGGCCGTCAGTCAATCAACGGTCCATAGGTCCCGTCGTTGGTGACCCCAACAGCTTTTAAGTCAAGGGTCTTTTGGTCTTTTCCTTATGCGTTGGACCCTTAAACTACGTCGTTTAAACCCTAAACTATGTGGTTTTGGTCAGTTTTAGCCTAGAAACATAACTAGAATTTACCTAAGTCAAATCATTCATCAAAACTTAGAAACTTAGAGCGTAGATAAAAGAAAAAGGCAACCAAACACTAGTTCAAGAATGCAGCAAGGTTCCATCAGTTCCCGCTGAAATTGAAAGATTTCTATGGAATTCGTCACCAGGTATGTGGGATTTCACTAGTGGGATCCTTTCACCCATTAGGTCCCTAGATTTCTGTCAGAATCTTAATACCATTAATATTATCTAGACTTAGGGTTTCTTGAATGTTAGAATTGTTGGGTTTTCAACTGTTAGAATGATCCAAATCATATTATCACGTTATAGTATTTTTTTCCCAGATTCATGCATAAACTTAGAACCCTAGCTATGTAGTTCCTTTAGTTCATGAATTACACATGCTAGGTCAGTTAGTTCAGTTACATATAAGCATGCATCAGTTTTCGAATGCATTATTATCAATATTTTAATTTGCATTCTCAGTTTGCATGTCAGTTTTGAGTTATCCAGTATTACAGCATTTCAGTCATAAAGTGTTAATTACATAATCATATGGGAAGCTTAATACCGAGTGGACTAGGGTTAGTCACCCTTAAGTCTCAGAACTATGTGCCCCGTAGGTTGTAAGTCCCCTCTGTGGGCATCATTTTAGTGATCATGCCAACATGCCTCTATACCTCTGGCAGGGTATATTGGGTCGTCTCAATGGGGCGTATATATCGGACTCTACATTTAGCTCATGTGATTTTATATTTGTTATTAGTAGCTCCCTTACAGTTCAGTCAGATTCTATTGCATTGACCGTGTTAATGTTATCAGTATAGTTCAGTATTCAGTCTCAGTATGTTATAAACTTGGTCATTGCATTCATTTTAGTCATGTTCAATATTTCTAGTACTTATCATGTTCAGATTACATCATTGCTTATTTACTTGTTCAGTTATGTTATTATTCAGCTTTATTCTATCATGCATGCTCAGTATCTTTCAAGTACTGACCCATACTCTCCGCTACATCTTCTCATGATGTAGGTTCAGGTCCTGAGTAGTTAGATCACACATAGATCGATTCCCGATCTTCAGTTCAGCAACATCAGTGGTGAGTCCTCATTCTTCGAGGACTAGTGACATGATTATCCTTATTGCTTTTAGCTTTAGTTTCAATTTTGCTAGATCTAGCTGGGGGCATGTCCCAACATTTCTAGTCAGTAGAGACTTTATTTCAGACATAGTTAGTTTCAGCGTTAGTCTTAGAGTTTGACTTTTCTTTTGTATTCAAATTCTCAATTATCTTTATTCAGATTTAATATATGGGTATTCCCCCATCATATTCAGATTATTTCATGATTTAGCTTCCGCTTAGTTATTATTGTTTTAACTTATCTTTAGTATGCTTATGATTATGCCAGCATGGTTAGCTTGGGGTCACTCTTGATCCTAGGTCCTGTGTTTCATCCAGGAGTAGCCTCGGGGCGTGACAGTTGGTTAGCATGTTGTTTAATAGAATAGAGGAGTAATCTAGCTATTTATTAGTAGTTAATAGATAGATATAGTAGATAAATATTTGGGTATCTTTTTATAAAATATAAAAGTTTAGGCTAATTTTTCAACTTTTTTAAAATCCCAAATACTAAAACTTGGCCCAAAAACTAGCTTTTTCTATTGTTTGAAAACTTGGAATACTTGACAAATATATTTGCCAAACTATATAGCCAAACGCACTAGCCAAGTTTTTTTTTCAAATTCTCCCAAATTTTATTTGGGATTAAACAGATCCTTAATTTTAAAGTAATTTGTTTCCAATCAAATGAGCTCGGAAAAAGTATGAAAATGTTGGAGGCATATCGCAAAACGTGCTGGCAAGTGAGTTGGGATTGACCCAATGGTGATAATGTTGGACAAATCCTAACCTGTAGCATCTTTGTAAAGGCCCAATTGTCAGTGTAATGGACCCATTCTGACTCAGCCTTGATGGAACTTGTCATCAACTAAAATCAACTTTCTTTTATTTATTTGAAAAATGAATTATGTTTACACCTTTTCCAATGCTTAATTATACTGCTAGGGAAAATATGTTACCAACAATTCAACTCATAAAACTATTCACTCTGTCCATATTTAATTGTCGTGTTATATTTTTTGAAAGTTTATTTGATAAGTTTTTTAAGTTAAATTAAATTATATTAATTTAAAATTTTAAATAAAAAATTATATATTCAAAAATTATATGAAAAGTATGATAAATTGTAATTTTTTGCATATCAATATGATGAAAAATACATCATAAAATATTAGTCAAAATTCTTATTATTTGACTTTAAAAAAAGAAATCATAACAGCTGAAAGTGAATGCTACTAGGCATTTGAATAATAACTTGGTTAAACTAAAATAATAATAATTGTATTTGAATATTAATATTACTGAAAATTTCTCTTTAAAAATTTGTGAATGAACATCATTGTTTTGTTAGAAATACGTATCAATCTTTTCCCCATATTTACTTAAGTTCATTATTTGTAAATATTGATGGACAAATCACAAATGGGGATGGCCACTTTCAGTTATTCTATGGTATTTTCAAACATGTATTTCCTCCATCTCATATTAATTGCCTCACAGCTCACATGACATATTAAAAAAAAAAAAAAAAAACTAAGCAAAGCAGGATTTCAAATTAATTAGTTTTCCAATATTTAGGTAGGAAGAATCAATATGTCTGTGAAGTGCATGTAGGTTTTTTAAAGTCATACTATGATAATTTATTAGTGGGGAAAACTAAGATTATAATAGAAGAATAATATTATGATTTGGATAAAGCGGTGGATTGAGATTCTTTTTTTGACAGTACAGAAGACACAAGTGAAAAAGCGAAGGGAATATGGTCCCCAAAATCCCATATATAATGAAACTCAATCTTGAAAATAAAAACTAATGGTCCCATAGGGTTCTTGCTAGCTTATACTCACATGTTATCTTTTTTAAACTTTGGAACAATACTTTAGTATGTTTCATTAAAAGAAACAATCTAAGTATACCTTCTATGCACGAACACATGCCCATCTCTTCATTAAGAGTACAGGATATGGGCGGAGCCGGATCTAGGAGGATGTGAGGGTGTTCATCACCCAAAATATTTTGATAAAAAGTTATATCGCATATATAAGGTGTTTTTTTTAACAAAAAAAAAAATTAGTGTATATAGAATCTTTTTAACACAAATCAAGAGGTTGATTCAGTAACTTAGAAGATTCAAATTTAACATTGAGATTTTAAATTCAAATCTCAAACATTGCATTTTCATTTTTTTGGAAAATTGATTATTAGTAGGAAAATGTATTTTGTTGAGAAAAATATGGTGATATTATTGAAAATCACTCTTCATGATAATAATATTCTTGCCTTGTGGCCCGTGTGACACACAAAATGTTCATACGTCCAAAAAAATTAAAATTAAGTTATTTCTAGAAGCAATGTCAAACAAGCTCTAAGGCTAATTAGCAGCGTGGACTACCAGCTAATAGCTTCAAATCAACGACTAGTGAAATTCAATGCATTACACATTCGCCAATAAGTGGACCTCAATAAACATTTTTACGTGTACAAACACAAACATAAGCAATAAATAGTTCATTTTTCATGCCCTAATAATCCTGAAGCAGCGGGCACCTACTCTATCACTTAAATAGGAGAATTTTTACACCCAATTTAAAATATGAGATTTGAAAGTGAACAAGTACTTAGGCCACATATTACACTAAATCCTTCCATAGAACTAATCTAAGCAAGTACAAGAGCTTCTAAAGAATATAATTTATGAAAGAAATAGGACACAACTCCTAAGTTCTACCATAGGGAAAGGAGATTAAAAGCTTTTGGAGATTATCGTCATTTTCACCTAAGAAACGTTTAAACATCAGTTCAGAGCACCAAATAGGCATCGAGAACACTAATACTATGAAAAACAAACCATAAATGAGTCAAAATTCTAGACTCATCAATAGGCTCCTCCTCAAATGACAAGTCTAGACCCAGAACTATCCAATCAAGCGAAAGCACGTGAGACTCCTGACAAGTACTTCTAAAACATGGAGAAATGAAACACATGATGCACAACTGATAAGCTAGGTGGCAAGACCAACTTAAAGGCCACCTCTCCTAGTCGACTCAAAATTTAAAAAAGGCCAATGAATCTAGGGCAAACCTTGTCCTTCCTCCCCAACCTCATCACACCCATCATGGGTAAGACTCGGAGCCAAACATGATCACCCTCCGTAAGAACTAAGGCTCGAACTCTCCTATTTGCATAGCTCTTCTATCAACTCTAGGCTATGAACAGTCTACCCGAAATCATATGAACCTGCTCCATAACATCTCTAAGTAGTTTGTATCTAAAAAGTTCATCTCAACCAAATCAAACCAACCGATTGGTGATCTACACCGTCTGCCATACAATGCCTCAAATGAGGTCATCTAAATACTAGAGTGATGACTGTTATTGTAGGCAATATATGCTAACGACAAGTATTGATCCCATCAAGCACCAAAGTCAATCACACATACTTGGAGCATATCCCCTAACACCTAAATCGCCCACTCAGACAGATCCTCCATCTAAGGGTGAAAAGTCGTACTCATAATTAATTGAGTACCCAAATCATTCTGTAAAGCCCTTCAAAAGTGAGAAGTGAACAATGAACCTTAATCAAAGATAATGGAAATAGGCACCCCATGGAGTCAGACTATAAAGTTGTGATAACTTCTCTGCCGTATACTTCACCTGAATTGGAATGAAATTGGAGAACTTGGTCAATCTGTCAACGATCACCCAAATAGAGTCATAACCACCCATGGTGATAGGCGAACCCATAACAAAGTCCATAGTGATCCGCTCCTACTTCCAAGTAGGAATAGGCATCCTATGAGATACATTTTCGGACAGATGGTGCTCACACTTAACCTGTTGGCAAGTCAGGCACCTAGACACAAAGTCTGAAATACCTCTCTTCAAGCCACACCACCAGTAATGCTAACTCAAATCATGATACATCATCGCCGCTTCCGGATGAATGGACTATTGAGAACAATGATCCTTCTCAAGAATCAACCCCTCCACCTTAGGCACACAAATCCTGCCTCCAATCCTCAAGACACCATCAGAATCAAGGACATTCTCCTTGGATTCTCCTCTTAACACTTCATCTTGAATGAGACACAACTTTTCATTATCGAACTTGCGCTCACGGATCTACTCAACTAAGGAAGACTGGATCTTTATAAAAGTAATCAAATCACTACTCTCCTTAGAAATGTGCAACCGAATAAGATTGTTGGCTAGTCTTTGAACATCCCTAGGAAATGGTCTCTCATCAATACTGATAGCGGCAAGACTCCCCATGCTAGAAGCTTTCCTACTCAAAGCATCGGCCACCACATTGGCCTTTCCTGGATAATATAAGATGGTGATATCATAGTCCTTCAAAGTAATTCAAGTCATCTGCGCTGCCACAAGTTCAGATTTCTCTAACTGAAGATGTACTAAAGACCACAATGATCCGTGAAGACCTCGTAATGTACCCTATATAGATAATGCAGCCACAACTTAAGCACAAAGACTACGACCGCCAACTCCAAATCATGAAATTGTTGGTAATTTTTGAATCTTGACTTTAAGATTTTCATTGGTAAAATTATTAACTAAAATTCAGTCAGTATTCCACAAGTAACTTTACTAATGGATAGAAAATAGAGGCTAGTAAATTCGATCTTTTTATTATTCAAATTTCGTTTGTGATCTGTTGGTAAATATAATAACGAAAAAAGTGTCATTATATTGGTAAGTACGATCGTTCATTGATCCTAGCTCCGTATATGGGAACTATATTTATTTAAACAACTCCATGAGCTCAAACACCAAAGTGTAACCTTGTTTTGGAAGATGAATAAAATGCATACTTCAATTATTATTCATGATTAGGCTGTCCTTTAAAAGATTGAATATAGTTTGAAACAAAACACTAGTAAGAATATTTGAATGGAGAGGATAACATCATTTAAAATCTCAAACTGTTAAAAACAGCACAATATTTTATATTATATACTAGGATATAAATCTTAAATTAACAAGAGCGAACACTTTAAAAGCCAAAGATACATAATCAAGAAATATGAGCTCCTGCAAGTGAGTTACAATGTTGTTGTAATTGACACTCCTCTTCTTCTTGTCTTTCTTCCTTAGGCAACAACCCGAATTCAGAATTTCGAATGTGCATGAGATTCAATGTCAAATTTCCAGTAGCATCATTCATAGGTCCCCAACCATGTGTCTCAAGGACCATATGATCGCGATTATGTGTCGAATTCAGATTCTCCATAGTCTGTTGAGCTAGATTAGCTGCTCTACTTTGAGCAATAAGCTCACTACATCTTGAAGGGAGATTGCTCTTTGATATCCATGAATCACATGCCGGCTCTATGCTTCGGAAAATAAAACCTTTGCCTTAGGCCCTCAAATTTCGGACCCTAAATTTTGTCAAGAATAAATTATGTGTTAAAATTTTTATAGAAAAAATTGATTATTTATGATAAAAAGTATAATTTTTTTGAAAATAAATTACTTTACCCATTTTAAATCTTTTCTACTTTGTTAAAAATAAGAATTAATAGTGAAAAATGTTAAACAAAGTGAATTACAAATTCTTTTTAAATTTTAGTTTCAAGCATTACTACAAATATATTAAAATGAGGTATACCAAATCATCAACTTCTTGAGTCAAATTTTATGGTTTTAACTCTTATCTTTATTTAATATTTATCAACTTATCACTTATAACATTATGTTAACAATACATATAATAATTACCTCACTAAAAGGATGTTTTTCAATATTTAGTTGATAAAATCTTCCTAAAACTAGTAACTGAAAAAACAATATTAAATACTAATAATTTTCATCTAAATAGTGTAAGAAAAATAAATTTTGAATAAATAAGTATATAAAGTTTATTTATATTTTAGGCCGCGAATTAAAATTTCACTTTAGGCCCTCAATTACGTTGAGCCGCCCTTGATGAATCATTCTTGGATGACAAAAGAGAGAGAGCATGTCCATATTCATTTACTCCATAGTTTCCTGCTTTGTGATTTATTTTTTTGTTAGGACAGTAAATTAGAGTTATATCTTGCTTTAAAGATGGGGAAAATGGTTCGAAATATATTTGAACTTTGACCGAAGTTGTTGTAACAATCTCAAACTTTGAGCAGGATCTATTACCCCTGCACTATTTAATAATGATGTGATATTTATGGTGTCCACATGGGCACATATATACCTTTAAAATACAATATTCAATAGTGCAGGGCTATAAGGTCCTTCCCAAAATTTGAGATTGTTACAACAATTTTGGTTAAAGTTCAAATATATTTCAAACTTTTTTTCAAAGATCAAATCCATATATTTTAAAGTAACTAACAAATGTACAATGACTTAATACATTATTAGCCCTTAAACTTGTCCGAATATTTCATTGGTACATATTATATGTTTTTAACTTCACTAGCATGTAATTCTTACATATGACATAGCATTAAAATTGTATATGTTATACTAATTATTAATGGGCGGAGTCAAAATTTTAATTTTATAGGTTATAATTTTAAAATATTGAATTTAAATATTAATAATTGAATTGTAAATTTAATATATAATTATGTGTACATATTTAATGAATTTTTTAGCACAAAATACTGTATAATCAAACAAATCCAAACAATACTTTATTAAGGGAAGTGTTACCTTGAGAGGGGTTTGTGATTTAAGTATAATGATGTTGAGAGCTCTTTCTTCTTCTCTCATTATGTCCTGCTAATCTCCTCCTTCAACTCCTCTTTTGACTCATCAAACTCACTCACTGAATGAAACCTTCATATAATAAATCCAAAAACAATCATCACAAAAAGTTTCTATAAATAGGGTTTACTTTGGATAAACAATGATACATAATTAAATGTAGACTAAGACAATTAGACAAACTAATACAAATATAAAGAAATATATCTTGGTGCAATTTATTTACCTTATAAACCAAAAAAAGTCGTTTGATATGAGATATAAGATATAATAATTCCAAATAAGATGTAGAATTATTTTGTCCCACATTTAGTTGGATGTATAAGATATAATAATCCCAAAATAAGATGTAGAATTATTTTGTCTCACGTTTAGTTGGAGGTATTAGATAGCCTTTGAATTATTTATCCAACCATTTTTATCATAGTGTTGAGATAATCAATTAAGTTATTTCATATACATGATGAAATAACTACTTAATTCGAAATAACATATATCAAAATTAATCATCCCGAATAAATTGCTTCCTACCAGTAATTATCTGGATTGTACATCAGAGAAAGGAGAATAAAATGAAGAGGGTTAGGAAAATTCTTCAAAAATAACCTATTTAAAAGTCAAAGAACTACAAGAAAGTAACAAGAGAAGCTTTTACTCTACAACCTGTCGGTGTATTTTAACTTTTTCTTTTTTAGTATTATCAATTTATAAAACTTGAAATCTATGGTTTGTTAAGCTTAACTTCTTTTATATATATATATATATATATATATATATTTATCTATACTAAAATAGTTTTTTTTGTCTTCTTCATATTAGTAGTTAATCTAGTTAATCTAGATGATAACCATAACCACCATAAAATGGATCATTAATATAAAAAAGGCCTAACCCATCAATGACCCCCTGAAATTAACACAAATTTTCACTTAGACACTTCAACTAAGCTTTGTTCATTTAGACACTTCATATCGCATCTCGTTGTGTCATTTTGACACTTTTCGCTGAATAAGCATGGTACGTGTGCTACACGAATTGTAAGCGCGTCAGACTTGTTTTGTAAATATTTTATCCTCCTTCTTCTTTCTTGCTTTCTCCCTTTCATCTTCTCCACCTTCTGCTATCCTCCATTACCCACACAACTTTTTAAAAAAATTCTACAATACTTTATTGGGTTACACTCTTTGATTCTTCCATCTTCTTTGAAAATCGAATTTGCATCTTGATTCATATTCAAAAATAAAATCGATTTCAAGGGAACAAAAAGAGAAATCAACTTCTTTCAAATGAAAAAAATTGATTTACATTCTTACCTTCTCCATTGAAATTAGGAAATTAAATTGATTTCAAGGGATAAAAAAAATAAAAAACAATCTCTAATGAAAAAAAAACGAAATTTATTTTACATATCCTTCATTGTAAATCCCAATCGTAGTAGCACAAGAAATCAATTTTTTTAAATGTCATACAAAAACTTTTCGATTTGATATGATTTTCCTTATTCTTCCAACGTATATTACTTTGTGAACTAACCTATGTTCTTGCCTTTTTGATGGAGAAGAACAAACGAAAAAGGGAAGGAGACACAACAAGAAGAAGAAGAAGAAAAGAGGTGGGGGCATAGGGTTTGGGATCTGGAACAAAAAAAAAGTAAAATTGAGTTTTTAAAAAATAAAATAAAATGTCCACATTTCACATTCTGATTAGTTTATTTTTCCACATAAGAGGCGTCTGGATGTACACACTTAAAATATGATTTTGAAAATATGAAAGTGTTAAAATGACACAATGAGGTTAGACATGAGGTGTTTAAAATGAACAAAACCTAGTTAAGGTGTCCAAGTGAAAATTGATGTCAACTTTAAGGGGTCAATGATGGATTAGGCCTTTAAAAAATAATCGAGGTTACATGCTATAACAGTTAAAATATATAAAAACGTGAAAATTCTATACAGTGACTTTTGTATAAGGTAAACTCATATACTTGGTAACAAATAAACGATAAGTAACATGATAAATTGTACTGGTGATATTTAATCACTATGATCTTTCGTATTATCAATGGAAAAAGATTTAAAAAGTCTTTAAATTAAGTTAAATTGAAAAAAATATCTATATTAACATTTTTTTTTAAAATGTTCTTATCGCTAATAGTTTAGCTCAGAAATGTTTTTACCTTTAATAGTCTGTTTCAAAAATATTACTACTATTACTTAATAGATCAAAAATATTTTTTTTCCTAATAAATAAATTATTTCCCAAAAATATCTTTCTGACTACTCATTAAGTAATTATAGATACAATTTTAATGATTAAACTATTGACTATAAAGATATTTTAATGGTACTAACCTGCTACACTCTTGACAGAAGCGTTGTTGAAGGCCAAGAAGCACAACTTTAGGAGCTTTGGCATGCATTTCACATACTTTATGCCGTCTACGATAAGCCTTCGAATTAATCAGTGCCACGTGGCAAATATTGTCTCGCTCTCTTGTTCATTACAAACCCGACCACTTGTCCACCAATTATACCCTCTTGAGCCTGAGGGGGCGCGTAGTTATTTTCAATGTAAGACCTCTTTCCTAAATTTAGATTCAAAGACATTAAATGATGATCCAAGGAATTTTGTAAATAATATTCACCTTCATTCACTCGTCTTTTTACTTCGAAACTGTTTAGTGGACATGTGGTCTGTCCAATTGTTATGCCTTGATGATTAGAGACTCCACTGAATGAACCGAGACCGAGAAAAAGTGATAGTTGTACTTGTAGTAGTAGTACCAAGTTGCCACAAGTCCCATGCAGGAGTAGAATTACTACTTTGTCCTCCAGTACTACTACGAGAGTTCCAGCTCGATGAATCACCCATTCCCACCATTGTTATTCATGCTGAAAAAGTTGCAACTCCTGTTTTCCATATTGCTTATTTTTCTTGGAGAAGTGCAGTAATAAGTACTATGGGTCTGTGAATGGTAAGTGGTACTTTGTGGATATAATGTTTTGGAGTGTTATAACTGATAAGACCCTTATATGAGAAGAAATTGAATAGATCGGAACATTTCTAAATTTATCGAGTTTTATTTATTTAATCATGTATATATTTATATTTAAATTTTTGATTGACATAATTAACCTTTTGAATTTAGTAAGAGTAGTTTTGATCTTCTTTAAGCGCTGATGTGGTAAAGAGTGTGAATGCCTGATATGTAAGAGGGAAAAAAAAAAGTCTAAAATATCAATTTCCAAATGGGTATTTTCAACTATTGATTAGGGATCGTTTGGTAGCTGGGTAATTAGATTTATGCATGTATTAATAATGTATGAGTTAGTTATGAGTGAATCCATATATTAATTTAATGTAGGTATTAGTTATATACTCATTTTGTCTCTAAATACTTGTCCACTTTTGAATTGATACACCTACTAAGAAAATAATTATTGACATAGTGAGTTTATTATTTTGCATCTATTAATTATGAAGTGAGTGAATTAAAAATGTAAGATATTCAAGAAGTTTTATCTTTTTCAAAATTAATTAATTGAGAGTATAATAGATAAAAAAAAATTTATTCTTTTTTGATTTGTCAAAATGAACAAGTAAAAAAGGAAAATTGGACAAATAATTAAGTAAATAAAAAGTATTTATTAATTATTTCATTTTTTATATTGAGTTAATCTAATTCAACTTAACCCCAAAAACTAATCAAACTAATTCCGGAAAAGTGAAAATATACCAATAATTTTGTGATGAATGGAGTGATTATTTTATAGTTTCTACAATACATATAAAAAATGTGGCTAAAAAGAAGAAATAACCAGAGAGTCTGCTGAAAGCAAAGGACACATCAGGCCTTTCTGTTCTTAAAAAGAAGAAAGTCCAGATATGGCCATATCTAAAAAACATACTTTTTGTGTCTCAATTTATATCATTTATTTTGCTTTTTAAAGAAAGTTTAGTTTGGCTTAAAAGTTGATTAAATTTATTTTTAAATTAATTTTTAATATCTAAAAGTGTTTGATAAATATAAAAAATAACTTAAACTAAGTTAAAAATAACTTAAAATAAGTAAGAAAGTGTTTGGCAAGGTCAAAATGACTTAAAATAAGCCAATAATCAAAAGTAGGTCCCCTCATACTTTTTATTTTTTGACTTTATTATTTTTGACTTAAAAATTATTTTTTAAGCCAATCCAATGGGGTTTTACTCCGTTTTCAAATTAAAAATAACATATTTATATATTTAATAACAATTTAACTTTAAAATATTTATTTTTATCCTTAATAAAAAAGTTTAGACATACAAAAATCTATGACCTATTTCACACCATGAGTTTAAAATTTTTTTTTCTTAAATTTTGTGTTAAGTCAAACTAACTTTGGATGCACTAGCGCTAAAGCTGGATTCAAACTCAAGTCTCGCAGGTGGTTCCTCTAGCTTTTACCAGTAACACAATGACACTCCTATACATGCTCTTCATGGGTGTACTGTTAATTATATCCTAATTTCTATCAATTTTTCAAGATAGAAATACATATATACACATTATTTTTTTTAAAGTTAACGAATGCACGTGTATCCATAGAATAGATCCGCCTCTGGTGGGCGGTGGCGGGGGTATAGGGCAGAGAGTGTTGTGGATGCTGAACTGTATTACTAGAATTGCTACTTGTGCAGCTGGGGTTAGAAGCTTTAAAGGAAAAGGCTGTAGTTTGCAGGAGATGATAAGATGGGAGGGACTGATGATCGATTAAGAAGACTCGTATATATTAGTTGCACCACGTGAGTTAGGCTTCAGACACTTGCATAAAAAAAATTTTGGGGAAAATATTCCGCAGAGAAATTTAGTGTCATTTTGCGCCAAACATGAACTTGCGATATTACCTTGGGAAAAGTAATGACAAGTACATTATCTCTAGCTAAATTCGCACGTACATGAACCAAAAAATATTTTAAAATCATTTTTTTATTCCATAGAAAAATTTCCAGATAATCCATTCTACAGATTTTTCTAGAGATATTTTGGTGAAAATTTATCTGGAGATTTTATTACTTGGGAAATTATTTGGGGGTTAGTTGCTGTGAAAAATTTGTTGGGAATTTATATTTAGGGATTTATCTAGGATTTTTATTACTTGGGAAATTATTTGGGGATTAATTGCTGTTAAATTTGTTGGGGATTTATATTTGGGGATTAACTTGGGGATTTTATTACTTGAAAAATTATTTGGGGATTAATTTGTTGTGAAATTTTCTGGGGATTTATATTTGAGGATTTACCTAAGAATTTTATAACCTGGGAAAATATTAAGGGATTTTTTGGTACTAATTTAGCTGAAAATTATTTTTTGAGAATTTACGTAGGAATTTCGTGACTTGAAAAATTAATAAATTACATAAAAGAACATTATAATAACATTAGTAAAACTAATTTTAATAGGAAAATGTTAAAATTGATATATATATATATATATATATATATATATATATATATATATATATATATATATATATATATATAAGTTAAGCACTATTTTTAATTACTTTCTCGTTGATAGAATTATATAAAATGAAAAAAAAAATTACTTGTATTTCCCATTGATATATTTGTTTACAAGCATTAAAAATTATATAATTTCTCTATAGTAAGTTATTAAATGATATTTATTTCTAAATATATAATTAAGTATTTTTAAATATAATTATTAAAAGATAACTTTAAAATTATAAATACCCCACATGTCTAATAAGATATACTATTAATTGTTGATTATAACTTCCATGCACATTAAACTTATAAATAAATTTATATTTTCAATTATTTATTAATAAGAACTTTGTACATATAATTTAAATCTTTTCTATATTTAATATGCTTGATTATGATATTATCTCATCGAAAGTATAAGCATAAAATTTTCATGATATGTTGTGTGGCAATGATTTATTTTAAATATGTAAATAATTTTCATGTTTCATTTTTTAAGAGTTAAATCACAGGAACTTTAGCTAATATTTTAAGATATAATTTGTTATCATATTAATATGAGATGACTTTATAGTTATTTTTGTGTAATTTATGAATATTAAAATTGTATTTTTAATATTTAATTTAATTTAACTTTAAAAATTAATCAAATCGGAGAAGAATACCAAAAATTAATATAATATCTTTGGTACTTTTTGTACCACATCGATGGAAGACCCTAAGATATTACTCCCTCCATCTCATTTTATGTGGCAATATTGATTGGACACGGAGTTTAAGAAATAAATGAAAACTTTGAAATGTTTACTAAATTGTACCTTCAAATAATAGTCATATTAAAAAGTATATTCACTTTTTTCTCTCCTCAGAAATGTATTGTAGTATTATCTTTAAGATTAAGTGGGACCAACAAGGGTAAAAGAGAAATTGTACCTTTAAATAGTTATCATATAAGAAAATGTGATATTCTTTTTGGGACTAGCCAAAAAAAAAAAAAATAATGCCACATAAAATTGGACTAGGGAGTAGCATATATAATGCTAAGAGTTGGAAGATTGGGAGAGTGGAGCAATTATGTATGGGTGGGCACTGGGTAGACAATGGTATTTAATATAGGTAATTGGGATTGGAATTAAGGGTAGACAATGGTATTTAATATAAGGTAATAAAGAAGAGGAGTGTATGTGTATGGGTGGATAAGTACGGGTCTCTAACCAAGGAGAGGTGTATATGTGTATGAGGTTCTATAAACTAAATAATTAATTATGAGATAATAATTAATATTGCTTAAAAGAAATTTCTTAAAAAATTATTAAAATATTTTCATGAGGCTTTATTTGTGAAAAAATTTGTAAGAAAATTCCTATTTTGTTACTTTTTACCAAAAAATTTTAGGATATTTTTAGTATTTTTTGCAAGAAAATTCGCAAGTAATTTACATGCGAAATATAAATCTCTAGGTAAATTACTTGCGGATTTTGAAATTCGCAGGAAAAAATTACCTACGAAGGTTTTACCATCGGACTATTTTTGGTAGGAAAATCTGTAGAAAACTCAAATTTTCGTATACAATTCCTAGGAAAATCTTCAAGTAATCCACATTTTTCTTGTAGTGAGATTAATATGCTTCTTGGACCATATATTTTGTTGACATATTAGTTATACAACTATGTATTATAAATTATAATTTTAGTGTGAGGAATATATTAATAAATGAACTATGATAGGAATAACAAAGAAAATAATTGTTTGTTTCATTCGGTATTTGATAATTGCATTGAACTTTAATTAAATTTAGATTCACGTGTCCTTATAGAGAACATAGATAAATAATCTTCTTCACGTTGCATGACTCATTTAAGTCGGTGCTCCCAACAATATTTTTTTTCATTCACAAGACTCAAATTTATTTAAGCTAGAAGGGTTTCACTTATCCCATCACAAATAATGTCGGTTATAAAAATTGCTATATATAGCTGATAATAATTTATAAGGTTTTAGATATTTGGCACTAATAGGTTTGAGCTGACATAAATATAGGCTAACCAGAATTGAAGAGAGGTGATTAGACAATCATAAAATATGTTCAGTTCACAGAGAACATGACACCAAATAGGAGAGAGTGAATGTTGAAAATTAAGATAGAATGTTAATTAGTAGATAGTTGAGTGTTGCCTTTTTTTTTTTTGGAGGAGGGGGATGAGCTTGACACTAGTTTTTACGATCCAAACTATCGTGATTGATACCCACACTAATTCCCCTGATGACTGGTGGGTGAATCAGAAGTCATAACTTATCAACTAAAACATTTTATAACTAAATTGTTATCATTATCTAAAAGCAATAAAACAAAAATAAGAATTTCAAACATAATAAATAAAAAGTACAGAAGTCTAACTATGTATCTGTCACTATCCAAAGTATACCTTAGACATGACATGGTGAATAGGAGTTCGAGAGACCCAAACCAGTCACTTGACATAAACATGATGTAATGAAATACAATTCATGAGATATAAACGATATACGTCTCAAATCATAAGATGACATAAGGATACTAACAAAGCGCATAAGAGAATACACTGAATACTGCTAAGTCTGACATAGTCTTTCTAACATCATAGGAGTAGCTGGGACGTAACACATACACCATGTACGAGTATGAAAATCAAAATGAACATAAAGGCAATAAAAGTATCCTTGATTTTGTCCTCGAATCATGAGGAATCACCTATCAAGCAACCAAAGCTGGGCAATTTCGATCTAAGCACGTCCAGGAGGAGGAGTGTAGAACCCTATATTATGAGATAATATACGCACAAATATGCATTAGTACGATGAACGTACTAAGTATGGGGAAATGCAATAAATGTAAACATGATAATATAGTAAACTTAAACATGATATGCATGACCGAGTGAAACGTAATAAAAGCCTTTTGAGAGAAAATCATAAATCATGAACAAGGTTAATGCATACTTGAAAATCGTTAGGAAAATCTTTGCATTGGCTTTTAAAGAAAATATATTTAATTTGTGATATATTTATCGTCAACCGATAATAAAATCATGTGAGCTATAACATGGAATTTGGCATGACCCTCACACCGAAAAGGGGAATCTTTAAGGTAGGACTCCGTCTCATTCATTATTGATATAGTGGATTCACTATCTAGGTCATTTAAAACAATCCTACGGGGCACGTAGTTTAGGACAAGGAGATTACTTTTAGAGTCCCGACCTCTACTAGCATGAGAGCCTCCATCTCAAGGTCCTCTCTGTGCTAAGTAAATCTCAATGGAAAAGGCATAATCATAATTAGAATCAAAATACTTGGAAAGGCAACAATTAATGTTACAAATCTAATTATAAGTTCACATTAGAATAACTTCTTTCAAAACTATGATTTCATAAACTTGTTCATAAGACACTTCCTTTCTAAGCATCTAAACCATGATTTCTTTCATACGTGAGAAAACCTTTTACGAATCATTGACATTTCATCTTAAAACATCCTTTAGTCATGAAATCATAAATTTCATAAAACATGCATTAATTTATCATCAATTCATAAATTTAAGTTCATACGTTCATAGACATAATCAAGCATAAAGCATGAATCTAGACAAAATTAATTAAAAATAATATAATTTAATTAAATCATGCATAGTAAGATCAAATAATATCAATTGAATCATAATAAATTGGACTCCTGAAGAATAGCATCATAACCTTTGATAATTGGGTGATTTCGAATTGGAGATTTGAATTTTCCATTGAGGTTAACTTTGAAGAGATCCATTGGTGAATTCTCACCTACCTTCCCAATTGAAGTCCAAATATTAAGGGTCATATTATTTTATTACAATAAATTTAAAACTTTTGTTTGCTGACGTATCCACTATGACAATGTCAGAGTTAAGTTGGACAATTGTCATACGTAGGGAAAACTATAAGACACATCAAATAGAGATAACTATCCATTTTGGAACCCCCAAAACAATAAAAACAATCAATATTAGTCCAAAATATAAAATGGTAACAATATTAGGGTGTGTTTGGTATGAAGGAAAAAATGTTTTTCTAGAAAATAAGTAGATTTTTGACTTATTTTTTCATGTTTGGTTGATGAAAGTATTTTCTGGAAAAGTTTTTTAGTGTTTGATTAGTTAATGAAAATTATTTTTGAGAAAATATCTTTTATTTTTACTAGAGAGTAGAGAATAATTTTTGAATTGAAACTGAAATATTTTTAAAAAATAAACTTAATTTTTTTTGGGGAAGCGTGGGGTGGGGTGGGGGGTTAGGGGTGAGAATGGGTAAAAAAATAAAAATATTTTTAAAAAAAAAAACTTAATTTTTTTTTGGACTGGGTGAGGTCTGATGGGGGGTGGGGTCACGGATGGGGGTGAAAAAATAAAAATTTGAAATTAAAAATATCTTTTAAAAATAAACTGTAATCTTTTTTGCGAGGGGGGAGGGGGCGGGGGGGAGTTGAGAGTGGGCTGGTTGGAGATGGGGGGTAGGAGGGAGATGGGGTAAAAAAATAAAAATTTTAAAATTATTTTTTTTTTAAAAAAAAAACTTAATTTTTTTTGAGGGGGTGGGGGGCTGATGGGCGAAAGGGGGGGGGGGGGTCACGGGTGAAGGTGGAGTGGGGTAAAAAAATAAAAATTTAAAATTATTTTTTTTTTAAAAAAAAACAAACTTAATTTTTTTTGACGGGGATGGGGGCTGATTGGGTACGGGGGATGGGGGTGGAGTGGGGTAAAAAAATAAAAATTTAAACACAAACTTTAATTTATTTATTTATTTGGGGTCCGGGGGGGGGGGGTAGTGGGGCTGGCCGGGGGAGTAGGGATGGGGTGAGGGATGAAAAACAAAAAATTGAAATTGAAAGTATTTTTTAAAAACAAACTTTTTTTTTTTTTTTTGGGGGGGAGGGGGGCTGGGGGCGAAGGTAGGGGTGGGGTGGGGTGAAAATAAAAATATTTTTTAAAAACAAACTTTAATTTTTTATTTTTTTGGGGGTGGGGGGGAGCGAGGGGTAGGGAGCTGGCGGGAGGGGTGGATCCGGGCTGGCACGGGGTGGGGGGTTCGGGGTTCGGGTGGGGTAAAAAAATAAAAAAAATTGAAGTTCAACAATATTTTTTAAAAATAAGCTTTAAATTTATTGTTTCAACAAAAAAAATTATAATTTGAAGTTGGAGGAAAGTTTTGAAAAATGTTTTTCTTAATTTTTGAAAGGAACAGTTTACCCAACCAAACATGAAAAAATTGAAAAATATTTTTCGAAATACCAAACACACCCTTAACCCTAAATCAAGTTCGTATTAAAACCCTGTTGATTTAAAGATTTACATGTCGATTTTAGAATGATTTGGTGGAGATTTGAGGTGGTTTTATATAAAATTTGAGAACATAGAAGAAGATGAGATAGTTTATCCCTTTGAATATCTCTATGTATCCCCTGTGTATATCATATATACATTTATATATCTATATGTGAGATATATCTAAGATACATGTGTTGTACGTAAAAAGATTTACTGGATTTCAAGTAATGATCTACGTGTTTACGAATTTCAATCATACTTGGTGAAGAAAGATTTGTTTTCTTTTTGGTTTCTCAAGTTTTTTGTGGGTAAATAATGAAAATGGATAATTGACTTTAAATTTTTTATATTTTGGATAATTCATATAGTTCTTCCAATAAAAAATGTACTTCAAGGGAGTTTTGAACCTTATTATGGATTTATTTTGTTTCTTTTCGAATTAATTAATAACATCATAACAAGTTGTGAATTATTCCACTAAAAATCATAATTGTACTAATTTTGAATTCTTACATTAAATCTTATTTAACTTTTCATATTAAGATTCAAATACTAATCAAATAAATTAAATTATTAATATTAACTTATTAATTATTTGTTTAGCCTCTTGCTCAACTAATTACATGTACGAATATAAAAATTTATCGATCGAATTTGCACATGAAAACATATACACTTGCATAAAAGGATATAATAAATCTCTAAGCGAGACATGAATTTTATCAATTAACTATTACTCTGTCAGTGTATATTATCATTATCAAATTTATTAGGTATATTAACCCAAAAAAAAAATATTGCCTTTTAATAAATTAAAAACAAAGAAGAACATACTCAACTAATAATAGTTAAATCGAAATTAAGAGTATAAGTATAATTAATAGAGTAGAAAATATGTTTTATAAGATCAAAATAAATAAAGATTAAATCATATTTAAAAGAAGTTGGAACCATAGAGATTTTATATCAAGATAAATTATATTAAATCATCTGATACACTTACGTCAAGGACTTTGTTTAGTTTCCATTAATAATGAATTTTATACACATAAAAACTGATAAATTAATTTCACACATACAATACATATATATATATATATATATATACTAAATCATCTATTATATATAATAAAAAGACATAATTGGGATAGTAGCGAATCATACCATATAGTTCTGAACAAAAGCTATAAAAAGACAATAGCAATACTAGAGAAAAGCAGCGGCGGAGTCAGTATTAGGAGTTTCGGGGTTCTAAATTTTCTTCCCCTTTCTTACCATTGAGTTGTCAATCAATTTTATTAGGAGTTCACAAGTTAATACATATATATTTACTTAATTTTCTATACAAAGTCTCTAGTAGATTCGTCCGAACCTATGCACCCCACCTAACTCCGCCCCTGCTGAAAAGGACAGCTTTAATATTTTCCATACACTTACAAATTTATAATCTTTAATATTTAAAAATAATTTTTATTAAATTAATTATAATAAAATATTATAACAAACGCATGATTTATAGCATATTTTAACAAAAAGAAGATAGTACCATCTTTTTTCAATAATAAACGGACTCAAAAGTTAGTATAACACATGTAAACCGATCAAATTTTATACTATGAATTAATGGTCCACACTCCACAGGCAGGGCATGGCCCATGAAGTGAAGCTATTCCCAAGCTTTGTCGCTTATTGAATAAAAAATAATATTGTTTGTCAAAATGTGATAAATGATTTAGTATTATGATTATTTATATGTTGCATCACTACATTTGTGGAAATAAAATTTCATAATAGTGGTGGGAAATTTTAACAACAATCAAGAATTGGTTAAACAACTCAAGTACACTAAACCGATGCACTGGTAGGATCGCTTCACTCTTAACAAGAGATTTTAGATTCGAGCTCTAAATATAAAGACAGATTCAAAATTTGGAGGTTGTGGGCGTCATATCATTATGTTCATCAAATCAATCAAATATTAACCAATTTTGGCCTTGTAAATAGCATCGTGGGAGGTATTTGTTTGGTTATTCATCCTTTCAGTTTATGAGATAAATAAATCCAACAAAAATTTATGATTTTGCACAAAGAATATTTTTTTCCCCAATAATATTTGTATTTATATAAAATAAATAAATAAATATATCATTCATTTATAATTATTTCATGTTTTATGTAACAAACTAAATATAAAGATGTCGAAGAATTTCACATACATAATTTCTATAACAGAGACGAAGATTAGCTTACACCAAACAAAAATCAAATGTAATTTCAGTATGCTTTTCCTGTTATCGTTTATTGCAACACACATTTTATTTTACAAACTAAAACTTTCAAAAAGATTTAGAAAGAATGAGTTGGAAGAAGAAAAATATTACTCCCCCATCCTAATTACAACCTTTGAAATTTATATTCTAAAATAAATCTTAAATATTTGTGTGACTATAAATTATTTCATTAAGATAAAAATAATCATTTATAGTCTAAAATAAATCTTAAATATTTGTGTGACTATGAATTGTTTCATTAAAATAAAAATAATAATTTAAAACTAAGTTATTTTTTATATAAAAAGATAACATTTTTGAAAATAGATTAAAAATAAAAATATGTCACATAAATTCATGCTTAAAAAGTTAAAATAGAAGAGGAAGAAAAAGAAAATCAATAAAAATTACAACAAAAAAATGTTAGCAAAATTCACGTCTATATTTATATTAATATAACATAAAAATGTAAAAAAGGATACCAAGTAGATTATTTATGGCCTAATAATAAGGGAAATGCAGCATTAAAATTTTACACAAAAATTGCGCAACATTAGAATCAAACCCGCAACGTGGAAGCTGAAAATTTGACCTTTCACCACTGGCACCAGGCAGGCTACCTCTTGTTGGGGGTGGCAAGTTAATATATATATATATATATATATATAAAGTTTCAATTGAGTTCACTAAGTGTAATGGTATCCCCTCTCTTACACATTGATCACCCCCTTCTCTCCGCGCCTGGGTATGAAAAAAATTATGTTGCGAGTGTTACTCTTGAATGGGCTTTGTAGTACGCTATCCAAGTTGATTGGGGCTTCAATGTGGATTTCGGACATCGAAAAAAAAAACGCAAGAACAATTTAGACATGTTTGGTACGGAGGAATTCTTTTTTCAGAAAATGTATTTCAATTTTTCATGTTTAGTTAATTAAATGCTTTGAAGAATAAATTTTTTATGAAAATAATTTTCTTAGTGAAGGAAAAATAAATTTTATAAGTGATAAGTATAAATTATTTCGTTTAGCATAAAATATATATCATTCTTTTTAGAATTGATTTTTTTTTAAAAAATAAGGTATGTCAGCATAAATTGAGCCGAGAGAGAGAAAAGTTTAGATATTTTTAAAATTAAAAAAAAGAAAAATTTAATTCTAGAAAATAGCTAGAAGTTATCATCTAAAAATGAAATACAAAGCTGATTTTTTTTTTTTTTTGGCCAAAAGTTATAAGAATCATTACCTTATTGACTTCCTATTAGTAAGGTACTTTTAATCACTGCAAAATGCATTGCAGTAAGTTATTGGGTCCCAATAATATCTGACATTTTCTGTTCATCTTTATCTTTTTAACTACAATATATTTTTTTATTTATGGTAATTTAGTTCCCCTTAAATATTTAATAATATTGCAAATGTTGTTATTAACGTTATCAATGTTGATACTTGCAATATTGCCTATATTTTGGGTGTGGTCGAAATTCAATGTTATTATTGGTCCGAACATATTTGTAACATGACATAAAACGTATTTGTAACATGATATGAAACATGAGCATTATATCAGATAGAAACATAACTTAAAAGTATTTAAAGAGATAAGTCTCATAAAAGAAATGCTTTTCATATATATATATATATATATATTGTAATCTATAAACGTCAAAACTTAATGTATACAATTAATCTTACTATTTATGAAGCCTCTACGTATTAAATAACAACATGCCTTAAATTGGGCATACTATTAAAACATAAATAGACTCAAATTTTTATGTCAAAGGGGGGCTCACTTTATCTTGGAGATGGAGAATCTAACATACAGCATGATCGTGTATTTGCATACCCGAGTTTATATTTATTAAAAAATGCAACGTCTTCGATAGAAAGAATGTAAATACATGTGGAATAGTATCGTATGTAAAATGACAGTGAAAGATGCATGTAAATATCAAGAGAAATAGAAATAGCCAACAGAAGCATAATAGTGACGTAAAAGAATTAAAATAATTGGCATCTCTTCAACAAGCAAATGGATCAAGAATAAATAACAATTTTATTTTCAAGATTTAACTATGCTACAAAACAAACAACATTCACAAATGGTTGCTCTTCTATCCTTAGAGTTTTTGATTCACCATTTAATCAATGTCTCTCAAATATTTCCAAGAAAAAATATTTCGAACTAATTGTCTTTTTAATGAAGAAAAAACACACTGTTTATAAGATAAAAGTTCTTGAAAAATAAGTGTAACGACCTGATTCCGTCGTTAGGGAAAAGTCAATGAAGAAAGAGTTGGGGTCAGAAAACTTTTGAATAGTAGCTTGGGAATTCCTAGCCTAGTCCATATTTGGACGAAATCGAAGTCATGAGAGGTCTAGGAAATATGGTAACGAATGAGAGATCTAATTATGAATTTGATCACATGAGTAGATAACTAAGATGTTAAGGAATCCGTACGACTTTACGGAATTGACTTCGGGCAAGTAGAACTCCCGAAACTAATCTTAGCATGAACGGGTAATGTTTGAATGTCATGGGTCGAAGGTGTGTTGTGAAATGGGGGTTTGAAACTCTAAAGTCGACTCTTTGTCTCTGTGCAAGCCGCCAGGGCGGGACCGCTGTAGCGGGATGGGGGTCGCCACAGCGGGACAGTCGCGACTTAAGTCGAAAATAAACCCCAAAAACATCATTATTCTACAAAATTCATTCTTAAGAGTTAGGAGACGACCCCAAACGATTTCTTGATAGTTTTCCACGACTTTTGGTGCTAAAGGTAAGGATTTTACTCCCCGAATCCATTTTTTGATCCGTAGAACGTAAATTTATGAGTAATTATTGTAACGGGAGGGTTCTGGCCTAAAGTTGATGGTGGGAAAAAGTCCTAGCTGCACATTAGGATCATGGGTTTGGTCTTGGGTTATTGGATTTGTTATAATCCGGGTAAATTAGACCTTAATTATTGATTATTGTGTGAAATTATGCGTTTGTAGACCAAGAACAAGCGGAAAGAATTCGGAAAGGGAAAAATCAAGTTTCTTAAGAGGATTCAAGCTTGGGTTCGAGGTAGGTGATGGTTTGATTTCTTGTTTGTGATGTATGTTTGTAATTGCTTCATTGTAATGCATATATGTATGCGAATGTTGCACTATTGATCACACCTAATGCAAATGACTATGAATGAACTATTGTAAGTCGTAAATCAACATTTGATTGTATAATTATGAGAATGTACATTGTAATTGTGATTGTGGCATGTTGAATGGATCGGGCGTCACGTTCCGACATACTAACTGGCATCAGATGTCACGTACCGATATACATATTGGATCGAGTATCACGCCCTGCCACACTAACTTGGATCGGGTGTCACGATCTGGCACACTAACAGTTTGGGTATGGATTCTATGAAAAGACCATTGACTTGGCATATATGCGTATTATTGAGAATGTGGAATTGTACATTACTCCTGAAAAGATAACCGATATTGTATATGTTCTGTATATGCGTGTTTACTATGTTGTGACGACTTATATACATGTTTAGCTTACCGAAATAGTTGTGTGATCCTACTAGTACACTGTGGTTGTGTACTGATACTGCACTTACTCCTTCTTTGTTGAGTACAGGGCATCTTCAGGCGGCAACAAACAGACCTTGCTGAGGAGATCAGTGAGCAAGATTGGATTCAAGGGTGAGACAGTTATTTCAGGCTGCCATGGGTCCTCTATGTTTTAGTCCACTCTTTTCGGACTCAGACTTCTAGTTAGATTCATCCATATGTTTAGTTTGGGTTGTACCCATTTTCCTTGAACTTTAGATGTTTTGGTACATTGACTTTTAGATTCTAGGGGTGTTTTCCGCAATGTTTTAGTATCGAATTGTTAGACTTTCTAAGTTTATGGGAGCTCCACTTTATTTTTGCTTTTAAATTGTCTTCCGTATATTTAAATGTCTAGCATTTAGAGTTAGTTGGTTAGCAGTAATGGTTCTCCCACTGGAGGGTTAGTGTAGGTGCCAATCACGACGGTCTGGGTCGTGACAAAGGTTGTATCAGAGTCATAGGTTCATTGATCTTGGTGTACCAAAACGATTCTAGTAGAGTCTTGCAGAATGGTACGGAGATGTGTGTACTTTTCTTCGAGAGGCTATAGGACTTTAGGAAATCTCTTTATTTTCTCTTGTTTTATTTCATGCTATAATTTGATTCCAATTGGTATCTGGTGATCCAAATTGGTATCTAATCTCCTTCACTCCTCTGTCTGCAGATGGGTAACACTAGGTTTAATGGTGTCAGGCCCGTAACTCCCGTCAATGATCCAGCTAATGAATCTGCAGCGAGAGGTCGCGGTTGAGGCAGGGGTAGAGAAAAAGCAAGGGGCAGAGGTCGAGGAAGGGTAGCACGTACTAGGGGTGGGGCACCAGTTGAGAATGCTCCCAGAGATGAGGTTCCTCGCACACATCATGAAGAGGTAGAAGAAAATGTGGAGATTGAGGATGAGGGGGATGTTGGATAGGAAGAGGATGCACCGGCTAGAAATACCGGCGTTCCTCCCTTAGACCTAATGTTAGCTCTGCAAATCATTTCTTTTCTAAAACGATTGGTTGGTCTTGGAATCCTCCCAATAGTGCAAGCTACTCAACCCTTAACCAACCGCCCCGTTACTGTTACTAGTCCCAGGGGAGATGTAACATTTGGTACTGATGCCTTCTTCCGTCCTTTGTTGGGTGCCGTAATGATGGGTAATGAATATGAGATGTTCACTAAGTTTCTGAAATTGAAGCCACCTATGTTCCATGGTTTTGAGATTGAGGACGCCTATGAATTCATCTTGGATTATTATGAAAGACTGCATAAGTTAGGTATTGTACACCAGCTGGAGACCTTATATGGAATACAGATCATCAACATTACCCTCACTTACTTGGACCCAGTTTCATGCTCTGTTTTTGGAAAAGTATGTGCCCCGGAACTTGAGAGATCGTAAGAAGGATGAGTTCATGGCTTTGGAGCAAGGTGGTATGTCCGTGGCTACTTATGAGGCTAAGTTCCATGCTTTGTCTAGATATGCTACACAATTGATGACTACTGAGGAAGAGAGGATCCGCCTATTCGTCAAGGGATTGAACTCTGAGTTATCGGTATTATCTGTGCACATGACTTTTGCAAGGAAAAGTTTTAATGAGCTAATGGATTTTTTGAAGAAAGTGGAAGGAGTGAGGCGTGATGGGTAGGCTAAGGCGTTGGCTAAGAAAGTTAAGAGCATAGGGGTTCCTACTCCAAAGGTTCAGGTAGGCCGACACTTATAGCCTGGCAAATTCAGTCCACTATGCCTGCTTCTATAAGTAATTACTCGAGAACACCACATCAGAATTTGATTCAGGATATTCCAGGGAGCCATACCTTCGGCGGGCAGCAGGCCATTTTTTGTTCGCACTTGTTATAATTATGGAGAACTTGGCATATGAGGAGAGATTGTCCCTACCCGCGCATGTTGGATTTCGCGCAGCAACAATCTAGAGTAGTGGTACCTGTGGGCAATGGTAATAATTGTCGAAGACGTCTACAAGGTGGGCGAGAAGGAAATCAGTGAGGTCGTGGAAGTCAGGGAAATGGTAACGCAGGCAGAAGTACGATGCAACCAAGTAAGGAAGTCATTCGTTAAGATGACAGGGCTTATTGTTATGCCTTTTCGGGGAAGAGCGAGGCAGAGCCTTCTAACGTAGTGATCACATGTATCATTCTTGTCTGTGACTGGATGGCTAATGTGTTATTTGATCCGGGTTCTACTTATTCTTATGTGTCCGTTCAGTTTGCCTTGGGATTTGATATGATTTGTGATGATGCCCCCATCTATGTTTCTACCCCAGTTGGAGAGTCTGTCATAGTCATCCATGTCTATCGTGCTTGTCCTATCTTGTTTATGGGTTTTCAGACTTGGGCTGACTTGGTTATTTTGGATATGACTGACTTCAATATAATCTTAGATATGACTTGGTTGTCGTCCTATTATGTTGTGCTTAATTGTAATACTAAGTCTGTGACTCTAGAGATCCCCGGAAAGGAAAAGTTAGAGTGGGAAAGGGTGTACAAGCCTAAGCCATCTAAGATCATATCCTTCATTCGGGCTAGAAAATTGGTGGGGCAGGGTTGTTTGACCTATTTGACTCATATTTGGGATGCTAAGGTTTAGTCTCCCTCTATTGAGTCTATTCCCGTGGTGTCAGAATTTAGAAAAGTATTTCCTACTGATTTGCCTGGTATGCCTTCGTATAGAGATATAGATTTCTACATTGACTTGGAACCTGGTAGTCGCCCTATCTCGATTCCACCTTATCGCATGGCTCCAGCGGAGTTGAGAGAGCTTAAAGCTCAAATTCAGGAACATCTTGATAAATGTTTCATCCGTGCTTCACTCTGGGGTGCTCTTGTTTTGTTTGTTAAGAAAAAGAATGGTAGTATGAGGATATGCATAGACTATCGACAATTGAATAGGGTCACCATTCGAAATAAGTATCCATTGCCCCGAATAGATGATCTTTTTGATCAATTGTAGGGTGCATCACTTTTCTCTAAGATTGATTTAAGGTTTGGTTACCATCAGTTAAAGATTAGGCTTGAGGATATACCAACAATAGCATTCAGAACCCGCTATGGGCACTACGAGTTTCTAATAATGTCGTTTGGGTTGACAAATGCGCCTACAGTCTTCATGAGTTTGATGAATGATGTGTTCAAACCATTTCTGGATTAGTTGTTATTGTGTTTATTGATAACATTTTGGTTTATTCGAAAAGTGAGGAAGAGCATGCCGACCATCTTTGTATTGTTCTAGGTGTTCTTGGGAAACAAAAGTTGTATGTGAAATTTTCTAAGTGTGAATTTTGGTTGACTTTGGTTGCCTTTTTGGGGCATGTAGTTTCAAGGGAAGGGGTAATTGTAAACCCCCAAAAGATTGAAGTAGTCAGGAATTGGGTTCGGCTTAGCTCGGTAACTAAAATTAAGAGTTTTGTGGGGCTCGCTAATTACTATTGACGGTTGTGAAAAACTTTGCTTCTATTGCCACACTTTGACAAGGTTGACCAAAAAGGAGGCACCTTTTGAATGGACTGAAATATGTGAGGAGAGCTTTCAAAGGCTCAAGACTCTCTTGACACACACCTATTCTTGCACTACCGGTGAAAGATAAAGATTTTATTATTTATTGTGATGCTTCGCATTCAGGTTTGGGTACGGTATTGATGCAGGATAAGAATGTCATAGCTTATGGATTGCGGTAGTTGAAAGTACGTGAGAGAAATTACCCAACACATGATTTAGAGTTGGCAGCAGTAGTGTTTGCTCTCAAGATCTGGCGGCATTATCATTATGGTGTTAAGTGTGAGGTATTTAATGACCACCACAACCTATAATATATATTCACCCAAAAGGATCTAAATTCGAGACATCGAAGGTGGATGGAGTTACTTAAGGATTATGATGTGACCATCCAATATCATTCAGGTAAGGCTAACGTGGTGGCAGACGTATTAAGCCAGAAGGCGGTGAGAATGGATAGTCTAGCTTGCTTGGGGGTGACCAAGCGACCTTTGGCTAAAGAAATTCAACATTTGGAGTCTAAGTTCATGCAGTTGGGCATCTCAGAAAAATGTGGGGTGTTAACTAGCATTGATGTTAGGGCCACCTTTATTGAAGAGATCAAGGCCAAAAAGTTTGAGGATGAGAATTTGAATGATCTTAGAAAGAAGACAATGATTGGTAAGGCAATGATTAGAAAGAAGACAAGATATGGTTCTTGATGAGGAGAGGGGGCGGGGGGGGGGGGGGTCTCAGTTTTAAGGGAAGAATTTGTGTTCCTAGAGTGGGCGACTTGGTTCAGAATTAATTGATAAAATCTTATGGTTCATAGTATTCCATTCATCCGGGTGTGACTAAGATGTACCGAGATTTGAAGAGACTTTATTGGTGGCCTGGCATGAAGAAAGATATAGCGGAGTTTGTGGCTTAGTGTCAAAATTGCCAAACAGTAAAATATGAGCATCAAAGGCCTGTATGTTTGCTTTAGAGAATGCCAATTCCGGAATGAAGGTGGGAAATGATAGCTATAGATTTCGTGGTTGGTCTTCCTAAGACATTGGTAAAGTATGATTCTATTTGGGTAGTGGTTGACAGATTAACTAAGTCAGCTTATTTTATTCCAGTCATAACATACTATAATGCTCAACAGTTGGCTAAGGTTTATGTGAAATAGATAGTGAGGCTGCATGGGGTGCCCCTTTCTATCATCTTAGACCGTGATACACAGTTCACATACAAGTTTTGGGGAAAGTTACATAAGGAGTTGGGTACTCAAATCACTTTTAGCACAACCTTTCATCCGCAAACGGACGGACAGTCAGAGAGGACTATTTAAGTGTTAGAGGACATGTTGAAGGCATGTGTGATCGACTTTAGAGGACATTGGGATAAGTTCCTACCTTTGTATGAGTTCTCCTATAATAAAAGTTTCCACTCCAGCATTGATATGGCACCATTTGAAGCACTATATGGGAGAGGATGTAGATTACCTATAGAATGGTTTAAGGCTAGAGATGTAAAACCTTTGGGGGTTGACTTGGTGAAGGATCCTCAAGATAAGGTAAGAAACATCCAAGCTAAGGTTCTAGCAGCCCAAAGTTGACAGAAAAAGTATGTAGAGCATAAGGTAAGAGACATGGCATTTCATACGGGGGAAAAAAGTTCTTCTTAAGGTGTCACTTATGAAAGGGGTGATAAGATTTTGCAAGAAAGGCAAGCTTAGTCCTCGATACATTAGACCGTTTGAAATTCTTAACTATGTAGAACCAATTGCTTATAGATTGGCTTTACCTCCTAACCTATCGGGGGTTCATCCGATATTTCATGTTTCCATGTGAAGAAGTATCATGGGGACGGGGATTACATCATAAAATCGAACTCAGTGTTATTAGACAAGGAACTTCAGTATGAGGAGGAACCGATTACAATTCTTCACTGTGATGTCTAAAAGTTGAGGACCAAGGAGATTAAGTCTGTGAAAGTTCAATGGAAGCATCGTCCGATTGAGGAAGCCACTTGGGAGACCGAGAAGGACATGCAAGAAAAGTATCCCCAGTTATTCAACGATTCAGGTACTACTCTACCCTTAATTTAGTCAGTCTTTCTTAGTTGATCACTCGGGGACGAGTGATGGGTAAATTAATATCTATTGTAATGACCTAATTCCGTCGTTAAGGAAAAGACAATGGGGAAAGAATTGGGGTCAGAAAACTTTTGAGTAGTAAATTGGTAATTCCTAGCCTAGTCCAGATTTGGATGAAATCGGAGTCATGAGAGGTCTAGGAAATTTGGTAATGAATGAGAGATCTAATTATGAATTTGATCACATGAGTATATAGCGAAGACGTTAAGGAACCCGTATGACTTTACATAATTGATTTCGGGCGAGTAGAACTCCCGAATTGATCTTAGCGTGAACGGGTAATGTTTGAATGTCATTGGTCGAATGTGTGTTGTGAAATGGGGGTTTGAAACTCTAAAGTCGACTATCTGTTTCCGTACAAAATGTCAGAGTGGTATTTATCCCACCAGGGCGGGGTCGCTGTAACGGGATAGAGGCCGCCACAACGGGACAGTCACAACTTAAGTAGAAAATAAACCCCAAAAATGTCATTATTCTGCAAACCTCATTCTTAAGAGTTAGGAGACGACCCCATGCAATTTCTTGACAGTTTTCCACGACTTTTGGTGCTAAAGGTAAGGATTTTACTCTCCGAGTTTGTATTCTGATCCGTATAACGTAAATTTATGAGTATTTATTATTGGGGGAGGGTTTTGGCCTAAAGTTAATGGTGGGGAAAAGCCCTAGCTACACCTTAGGATCATGATTTTGGTCTTGGGTTATTGGTTTTGTTATAATCTGCATAAATTAGACTTTAATTATTGATCCTTGTGTGAAATTATGTGTTTGTTAAACAAGAACAAACGAAAAGAATCCAAAAGGGAAGAATCAAGTTTCTTAGGAGGATTCAAGCTTGGGTTCAAGGCAGGTGATGGTTTGATTTCATGTTTGTGTGATATATGTTAGTAATTCCTTCGTTGTAATGCATGTATGTATGCGAATGTTGCACTATTGATCACATCTAATATAAATGAGTATGAATGAACTATTTTAAGCAATGAATCAACACTTGATTGCATGATTATGAGAATATACATTGTGATTGTGGCATGTTGAATATATCGGGTGTCACGTTCCGACATACTAACTGGGATCGGATGTCATGTACCCACATACATATTGGATTGGGTGTCACAATCTGGCACACTAACAGTTTGGGTATGGGTTCCATGAGAGGACCATTGTCTTGTCATATATGCGTATTATTAAGCGAATGGAATTGTACATTACTCCTGAAATGATAACCGATATTTTATATATTCTGTATATGCATGTTTACTATGTTGTGACATCTTATATACATGTTTCACTTATCGAAATAGCCGCGTGATCCTACCAGTACACTATGATTGTGTACTGATACTGCACTTGCTCCTTTATTGTTGAGTACATGACATCTTTAGGCGGTACGGACATACCTCATTTAGGAGATCAATGAGCAAGATCAAATTCAAGGGTGAGTCAGTTCTTTCCGGATGCCATGGGTCCTCTATGTTAAAAGTTCACTCTTTTCGGACTCAGACTTCTAGTTAGATTCATTTGTATGCTTAGTTTGGGTTGTACCCATTTTCCTTAGACTTATTGAACTTTAGATGTTTTGGTACATTGACTTTCAAATTCTAGGAGTGTTTTCCACAATGTTTTAGTATCGAATATTTAAACTTTCGGAGTTTATGGGAACTCCAGTTTATTTCTAAATTTAAATCTGCTTCCGTATCTTTAAATGTCTAGCTATTGGGGTTAGTTGGTTAGTAGTAATGGTTCTCCCATTGAAGGGCTAGTGTGGGTGCCAATCACGATGGTCTGGATCGTGATAATTAGTTGTCAATAAATAATAATTTTTATGTAAAAGGGTCAAACTAAATGTCCTTAAACTATGTGAAATTGAATAAAAATGTCATCAATTAATAATTTAGTCTAAAATGTACTTGTCATCAATAGTTTAGTCCAAAATGTCCTTATTGTTAGTACTTAATGTGTATTTTCAAAAAATATATATTACTATGTCATTTTGTTTTAGACAAATTCTTTTCCTAATAATAGTCTTTTTGTTAGCAAATGTTTATCCAACTTCAATTTATAAAAAGAATAGAAATATATATATATATATATATATATATATATATATATATATATATATATATATATATATATATAGTTAAAAGGGTACATATAGTTTTTCTATATTAATTTATAAAATTAGAATTAAGAAGAAAAAAAATTATCTCCTACTTATTTATTAGCTAAGTGATTTTAAAAGAAAAGAAACAAAAATTGATTCTTAAAAGTATTGTTTTTTATGAATAAATGTGTTGTTGAATAATAGCAGGGGCATTTTTTTACCAAACTATTTGTATAGAGATATTTTTGAACCAAATTATTGACAACGGAGATACTTTTAGACTAAATTATTAATTGAGGATATTTTCATTCAATTTCACATAGTATAGGGATATATATATTTTTTATCCATTTCCATAATTTTAATTGGTTAATAAATCTACAAATAAAGTGTATCTTTCAAGAACCTATAACGTAAAAACTAAATAAAAAATAAAATTTTAATTCACATCCATTTCTTTTGAAAATCAAGAAACTTATATCTAATAAACCGGTTCTAATATAATTTGAAATATTTATCCCAACACATAGGTACTTCGTTAGGATTGACAAGGTAAGGCCTAGTGTCACGATCCAAAAGTCATGGTCATGATGATACACACCCCGAAAATCCAATATGGTGTGTAAGCCGAAAGAATCAACACATATGAGACTCCCAAGGGAAAGTCATTCTACTACCGAAGAGAAATGATATACCACAAGAAGTTTCCAAAACCTTATATCATAAGAATAAAGAGCATCTAATACAATTGAAAAATCTGCAGTATGACTAAAGTTTTTGAATGAAAGTTAAATATTGTAAATATAAGATGGAGATCGCTGGTGATCCAAAAAGTAGGATCTCACTATAGCTTCGAAAGAGAATCACCCACTAGATCCTATCAACCGCTGCAAGGAAGACCCTGAATAGGATCTGTATCAGAAGGATAACAAAAATAAGGGGTGAGTACAATTCGCATGTACGCAGTAGGTTAGACCGACTAAGTATAAATAATTAATCAAACTTAAGAAATTAACTATGAAATGTTTCCATCTGTATATAAAAAAAGTCCCATTTCGGTATTGATTTCACCAATTTATATAATAACGGTGCTAATAGAACACATAAGGCTACATATAATACTTATATCAACAGGAAGGCAAGTTATACAACACAACAAAGCTAACCAATTCAATGCAATGAAATGATGAAATTATGTGGCGGAATCAAGGCTATCGCGCAACCTGTTGTATACACCTTGTTGAGCTTTTGATTCCAGACAAGGATCCATGGCAGACTCACCGTTCATATACCAATCTCGCAATCTCAATATCACATCAACTCGCTACCTAACTCATGATCAAGGGTAAAAGTTAAGTGTGTCATTTTCTTTCTCAAAATAGTACTTCTCCAGTTTTTCTCATATTTCCCATGAACAATGATGTGGTGGATGAGGATGAATGCATCATAACACTTTCTATACAAAGGCATAATCAATCAACAAAAGTCTAAAGAGTTCCAATCTCTCAAATTCAACAAGTCATGATGTACACCCACACATGATAGAAGATAGTAGAAGGATTCTTTCACGCCCAGAGCTTACACCTTTGGCGGAAATGGCACTCGAGAACCATTGTTGGCCCCAAGTGAACCCTTGTCCTGGCTTACTTACTCGGCGGAATACACTAAGCATTATTACAATGGTCAAATGCACTTACTCAATAGTTAAATAGAATAACTTAGAATGTTTAAAAGTCAACATTCAACTTTGCCAAAATGGCAACTCAAGTCTTAACATATGAAATGATAATGTAAAGATAACTGAACTACTAACTGTCTATGAAGCCTCTAAAACAAAGAGGGATGTTGGGACAAGACTCCCAATCATCCTAACAACTGAAAAGCTAAACAATTATGAAAGGACCCTCCGAAAAGCAAGGAGGCACACCAACTGACTCTGAGTGCTCAACTTGATCAATGAGGCACTGGATGTTGATCCTGGTTATCTACGTCTGCATCATTAGACGATGCAGGCTAATTGGCATCAGCACATTGAATGTACGAGTATGCAAGTTGGAATGCTAAACACAACTTAAGCTTGAAAAGGATCTGAAAAGAACACTTACCTTGGCTTTAATCAACTCAAAATGTAGCGTAAACCAACAATACTAGTGCAATTTATACAATTAATTTAGAACAGTAAATAACAACTCAATTTGTTAAAAATATGCAATAACAAACTCAACTTTACTCATATATAAAAGTAACATAGATTCTGTAGGAGTTTCTCTGACCGACAACCACCACTATGAGCCTAAGTGGTGATACAACGTCTTGCCCACGCTGCTAGAACTGTTCTATACTCTTCCGTCATATAAAATGGCTTAACTAAGTGGATCCACTAGTCTATGCTAAAAACATCTTAATGAGTCATCTAAAAAGTATGATCATTTATTACCCATAATCGCTACATGGTTTATGGAGACTTGAGTTAATATGAACTCGAATCCCCATATCGGTGCTCAATATTACTCCCAAAATACTTAGCTTATATGTTATTAAAACAAACTTCTTTCTTTGGTTTAAGATAATTACTCAAAACTTAGCTTGAAAACTCTATTGGAAATCGGTGTTTCCCTTTCTTGTTCAAATGTGAAAACATTTTTAAACTTTTGGGAATACATAGTCCCCATATACTTTTGAAGAAATGAACTTCAATCTCTACATCTTTACTCTTTATTCAACTTGAAATTTAAGTCTTTAAACAAAGTTAAAAGCATTTGCAAAAGACTTCTTGAAAAGACTCTTAGAACTTTCTAGACTTGACTCTTAACTTTCCTTGAATTTGAATTTATGGATTCAAGGTTCTGATTCATATTTCTAGATGATCTCTAAATGTTTAGAAGTCATTTAGAGTGGTTTGAATTAATGGAAAGTGTTAGAACACTTTAGAAGGACTTAAACGAACTGAATGACGAAAAACTAGTGAAAGAAGACGATTTGGTGCATCTCGGGAGCGCCGCGTCAGCCCTAAATTTATGGGACTCATTTTGGGCGTACTGTAGCACGCTACGCCAGCCCCTTCCCAGGCAAACCCGACAAACTTTTTGACTCATTTTCTGACCTTAATTTTATTATTTTCGATTTCTTTTCTCAAACTCACTTTAGATTCAGGTACCCAAAACATATACTTAAGAATCTAACTCAAACAACTTAAGGAAACAACACTTTAATATCAAGAAAGTCCTTAATCTCAACTCATGTTCAAGATCGAAAGTAATTCAATAACAACTATTAAGAACATTCAAATTCCAATCCTTTTAGAATGAATTCGCACTGAATCAAACATGCTTGGCACCTGGGTGAACAAACCCAACGTTCTGAAAGTCTCACATACCTTGTAGGATCAACTCCTTGATGAAATCCGAAATCAATTCCTTACGAAATGACGAAATCTTGATCTTCTGTTCTCTTCTCTCTAGAACCCTAGCATAAATTTCTAATTGAGCAAACTGAACCAATTTAGTTTTGACCCTTAATTATTTCACTAAAAACGAATTAAATTAATTAGGTTTGGAAAAGACCAAGACACCCTTCCAAAATTCGGATTGGACATTTCCTTATTTGAACAACCCAACTTCCAATGGACATAACTCACTCATACTAACTCAGAATCGCGCAAACTCAGCGGAGTTGGAAATATTATTTCAAGATATTTCCTACGATATCTGGAAACACGCCTAACTCATCCTGAGCAAAAAGTTATGATCGTTTAAATTTGACCAAAATAATCCAACTTAACAAACTTAACAAATTTTCCATATTTTATATTCTTTCCAAAAATGACTATTTCCACTTTTTAATTTCTTTCTAGTTATTTCAAATTGGCGAGATGTTACAGATTCATTTGAAATTATTCTTTACCATTTAGAAAGCATATCCTTCATTTTAAGATGTGATAAAAAAATTAGTTCAGGCCCCTAACTTGGGCATCTCAATATCAAAGTGTTAAGATAGGCAACACAATCCCTCACTCGGGAAATTTCTCAAATATCACATGTTCTCATAGCAATCAAGGATATCATATGACACTATTAAAAAACTGTTAAAAAACGGTGGAATGAAAAGTGACGGACGACGTCTCTCCAAAAAGCGATGCCATTACCACACTGTCCGTCTCTTTTTAGTATAAATAATTTTTTAAAAAATTATTTTACAAAAAGTATTGGACATCATCTCTTAGTCCATCGCTTTATTTCACGGATTTTTATTCCAAATATATATATAATTAATAATTAATTATTTAAAATAGGTAGAGACGTTGTCCGTCACTTTTTATTAAAAAAATTATTTATAAATTAAAAAATAACCACACCGTCCGTCGCTTTTTATTAATTTTAATATTATTTTATAAGGAAGCGATGGACGACATCTCTTAGTCCGTCGCTTTTTGGTCAAAATACTGGTCAAATACTTAATAAAAGCGACGGACGGTGTCTCTTAGTCCGTCGCTTTTTGGTCAAAATGTTGGTCAAATATTTTTAAAAAAGTGATGGACATAGAGACGATGTTCGTCGCTTTTCTTAAAAGATCTGAAGATTAGACGCAAAAATTCTCCATTTTTCCATCTCTCTTCCTTTTCTCTAAGAAAAAACACCGACGCCGAGCCGACGCTGATGCTGCCGACGAAGAACCCCACTGTGTCGCTGCCGACCCCGGCCCCACTTCATTGTCTCCTTCTCCTTTAATTTAAGGTTAGGGTTTCTTGAAATTATTTTCTATTTTTTCAATTTGAGTTAGATTTGATTTTGTAAATTAGTGTATTGAATTTGTGTTTTATTGATTGTTAGTTTGAATGATTGATTGTTAGATAGTGAATGATTTAGGGTTTTTTGATCTTAGTACTAGTTTGATTGATTGTTAGTTAGTTAGTGAATGATTTATTATTTTTTGATTTTAGTACTTATGAATTGAGATTTTTTTTAATTTGATTGATTGTTAGTTAGTGAAGTGTTAATTTGAACTTAGATGAATTTAAATTAGATGAATTAAAGTTAGATTTAGAACTTGAACTTGAAATTTGAATATAACCAATTAATTCTTGAGTTAGAAGTTTATGTATAACTAGTTTTAGAAATTGAACTAGTTGTGAATTTAATTAGAACTTAAAGTAGTTGAAGTTAATTAGAACTTGAATATAACTAATAATTCTTGGCTTAAAATTTTATATATAACTAATTTTAGAGATTATATGAACTTGAATTTAATTAGAACTTGAATTTAATTAGAACTTGAACTTAGAATTTGAATATAACTAATTCTTGGATTATAAGTTTATATATAGCTAAGTTTAGAAATTAGTTATGAACTTGAATGTAGTTATTAAACTTGAACTTAGAACTTGAATATAACTAGCTAATTTTTGGATTTGAAGTTTATGTATAACTAATTTTAGAACTTTGATATGAACTTGAATTTAGATCTTGAACTTGAACTTGGAACTTGAATATAACTAATTCTTGATGACCTTAATTAAATAGAACATAATAATTGAACTTTGAAGTACTTATTAAAATCTTATTGAACTTAATATATTTGAACTTAATTATAACTTTCAACTTAGTTTATAATAACATGAACATAATTAGAAATATAATTAATTATTTGAAATCTTAAACTTAATTAAAATCTATGAATTAATTAAGCTTGAACTTTGTAGATCTTGAAATGTAGTGTTCATGAACTAATTAATTAGGTATATAAGTAATAATAAATATAATTATTAAGTAATTATACATATATATTAACAATATAAATTAGTTTAATGTAGTTAAATTATTATTAAATTTATAATATAATTGAATATCTATATTTTCATAGATGGATCATCGTTTGTGGATGTATAATATGCATTATGAAACTGGTGATGGTTTGAAACCTAAGTTTATTGACGGTGTTAGAGATTTTATTGAACATACAATGACACTTGATATTTTCAAGAATTATGAATTGGTTAGGTGTCCTTATAGTGCATGTAGGTGCTTAAAAATTTTTTTGAACCAGATACACTCTTGGTTCATTTGTACCGTAATAGATTTAAGCCTAGATATTTTGTATGGATTGATCAAGGAGAAAGAGATGGATGAATGATATGTTTTATAATTCGATGCATGTGGATGAGGATGGTTTTGTAGGTCGCACTCCCTAGTTTAGGTCTCTTTTATGAACTTTTTGAAAATTTAGAACACATTTTGAATGACTTTATAAGTTTTTGTATTGTGATTTAGATATTTTTGAAGATTGATTTAAGTTTGTTGTTTTATATCTTGTGTGAGATGTTTAGATTGTATTTTGTTTGATTTGGCTGGTTAAAATTGAATTGAATTGATTTATATTTGCAGCTGGGCATGTCAAAAAAGTCCAGGAAAAAGCAACGGACAGGGTGGTTTTGTCTGTCGCTTTAATAAACCCTGAAAAGCGACGGACATGGTCCTTTAGTCCGTCGCTTTTCTAGGTATTTCAAAAAATTAATTTCCAGATAAGCGATGGACAGAGTCCTTTAGTCCGTCACTTTTCTGGGATTTTCAAAATTTAAATTTCTAGAAAAGTTAGTTGCTTTTTGAAAATAAAAAATAAATGAAAATATAAAAAAAACAACGTTGTCCGTCGCCTTTTTTTTAAAAAAACAATTCCTGGAAAAAAAAATCGGAAAGCGAAACAATCCATTGTTTATTTGCGACGCAATCTGTCGCTTTTTGAAAAGCGTCGACCCAAAAAGCGGCAAACATGAATGTGTTGCTTTTCCGTTGATTTTGACCAAAAAACCGATGCAGTCCGTCGCTTTTGGCCGTCTTTTTTCGACAATTTTTTAGTAATGCGAGGCCTTCACATATGCTAAGCCTCACAAATAAGCCTCAAACGGATTAAACAAGAGAGTCTACACTTACTAACCTATCAATTTCATGCTACAATAACGTTCCACAATTAAATTCATAAGAAATATTAATTGCCATCTCAGTTTAAATGAGGTATAGCCAAACTTACCTCGAAGGTCGAGCTTTAACCGAATAACTCTCCCAAAGTTTTTTTTCTATCAAATTTTTATTTTTTTGACACGATCCCCGACTATCAAAATGAAAAAGACTCATCAAAAGAGGTCAAATGATACCATATTGATATGGTTAGGAACCAGAAGTAAAATAATCTAAAAAAATCTCTTTAAAAATTGAAAGGGTAAAATTAGATTTTTATTTGAAAAATGCGTTCTATGAGTCAAGAGGAATTTGTGATGGAGAAGCCCATTAAAAACAAGTAAGAAACAAGCTCCAATTCAAAAAAATAACAAATCTTCCAACTTTGGGCGAGAAATCTCAAAACCCATATTGAAATCATGATTTAAAAGAGTTTTAGGAAGATAAAATTTGAAGGAAACAATAAGAAATTGATAGGGGAAGCTTATCCACACGAGTTTACTCAACAAAAGCTCCCAAGATTGCCTATTCTAAATTATTATTGAGTGAAAAATGATGGAATATGAAAAGGGGGGATGAATCCCAAAATTAGGTTCTGTCTAAGTAAAAAATGGTCATTGTGATTGCAATTCACTAACTTTCGCGATCGCAAAGGACAGTGAAGCTACTCATCGCGAAAGCGAGCCCCTTGGCCGCAATCACGATGATCTAAAATACTTGCACCAGAAACCAGAAAACTAGCCGTTTTATTTCAAGAAAAAGGACTTTATTGGACCCTCGAAAATAGTTTGAGGTCCGATAAAAATTAGTTGGACATGACATTCCCCCTAAATTCGACATCCAGATTCAATGAAATCGTCGGAACTTCAAAAAAAGGTCAATGAATAGAAATATCCTACCGGAACTCTCTTTAGGCTAAAATTTCAACATCTCGCCTATAACACTCAAAACTCAATCTAAGGCCTTGAAACTCTGTCCACTACCCTACTAGCAAAAACCGAACGTTCCGGATGCAAAGGAACTAACAAAATTGCCATCCGACACTTGGATCTCATAATGTTAACCAAGGTCAACTGTATCAATATAATTCAACTAAAAGACTCCAAAACACCCAAAATCTCATGCGATCGCATCGGGGACCACACTAACTATTCCTGCAACACAAACTAAGTATGATAACACCAAGAGGAAGGGCATAATGATCATTTCACAAATAAAGAATTTCACAAGAAATGAGACATTACACTTAATTCCTTTGCTTGTACTTATCCCTATTATATTTTCTTAATTTTAATAAAAGACCACTAGACACTTCGTCATGGGTTAAAACATTAAAAAAATAAAATTAAAAGAAATGTAGTTAGGCTCCTTTGTTAAGTCTCAAGTTTGTATTTCTTTGTGAGAGAAGTATTGAAAACACTTATGAACTTAGCGTAAATTATTAGTTTCGTCCTAAACTATTGATAGCCTTAAAAATACTCCTCTACTTGACTAACTAAACTTAGATATACTCCCGATCTGTCATATGACATAGCAAGTGATCTCAATTTTTTGTAGGATCGTGGGGCTCTTAATAAATAATCGAGGGAAGTGTTGAAAACACCCCTAAATTTGGCGAGAATTTAGGAGTGTATTTCGTTCATGTTGCAAGACCGAGTGTGTATTAGTCAAATAAAAAGATATTTTTAAAAGTTTCAATAGGTTAAGAATAAAATAAATAGTCCACACCAAGTTTACTGATATTTTTAGAAATGGGTGACCTGTCTCGTTTAGTTTTGTAACTAGCACTTTGATATTAATAAAAATTATATTTTATAATTATTTTTTAAAAATAATTATTATTATTATGAAAATGACATGAAGAGAGAAGTAGAATATCAACTCAATGTGTAGAAGGAAGGAGGCAAAATGTGGTGTTAAATTTCGTGGAAGTTTCAAAGAACACATTGAAGGTAAACCAAACTCTATACGTCAACCCTTCCTATCATCATAACACTAAAGACATATTACCAACTCATAATAATTACTATATACACCATATGAAATTACCACCCATTTATTACTATAATTTTTATTTTATTTTATGAAGACAGATAAAAAAATATCTCCAATATATTGAAAATGATTTAAGTTTGCCCTTCATTTTATTTATTGGACTTCAATAATCTTTAACGTTTATTTTCTAGTTTAAAAGCACTCTTACTTTTACCCTTCATTGAATCTTATTTGCCCTTTAATACTAATTTGGATGGGTTGAGTCTAACATTCATGTAGACCAATAAATCATTAATATTTATTTAATTAAAATTCACATATATCATCTCATAATTTTGTTAAAATAAGGGGTGTACTTTTTTGTCACCGTAAAAGACTATTGGAGTCAATAGAACATGGAGGGAGAGACATTTTAAAGCCAAAACATTAATGTTAAGGGCAATAGTAGTCAAAGAGGTGGAAGAAGCAAAAAATTCAAACCATTTATGATACATTGAAGATATTGTTTTATCCTTTCCAAAAATACATCTTAAATTTATCATGTATTTTAAAAATACATCTTAAAACATTATTCGTTTCATTTTATTTTACCGTTATATTAAAATAAATATTTTATTTTACTTGTTTAATATTTTAACATCAAAAGAGTTTTTTTCTTCCACACTTTTAGTTTAAAATGACTACATAAAATGATAATAGTAAAATTTAAAATTTTAAAACATTATAATAAAGTTAATTTAGTAAAATATACCTTTAGTGAAAGTTTTCTTAAGAAATGTATTAGATTAACATCATCCAAGTGATATAAATTGGAAGAAATATATAAAAGTCATTAACCTTATCATGGTTTATTATTGATTAAAAAAATAATTCTAACAGGGTTTCACCGTTTGACTTCTCAAAGTTGCACCAAACTCTTATGATTTCTTGTACTCTAGAAAAAAAGAAAATATAGGGAGAAACAAATAAGTTCTCATGATAGATGGAGTGAATTTTTAGCCCTTGTAAAACTAATGTTGATATCGATGCATGAAATCATGATTGGAAAAAAGAGATGAGATCGAACCTTAGTAGATTTTAAAATCAAGAGTTTCTCGTAAATAATAAAAAAAATATTTATGAATGACATCTAATTTAACATGGGGAAGCAATATCTTTAGGCTTGGATTCTCTATTTTATCCGATACACAAAACATGATAATAACGAAATTATCAACAATTAATCTCAAAAATCTGTGACGATTTGTGACCACGTAATCATACGTACTCAAGTGTAATCTAGAATAGACATTTTAAGATTCTAGACTAACATTTTTGTAAGATTATATAAGAGATTTTGTTCTATAAATAACTTCTTGCATGGGAGTGTGGACATCTCTTTTTTTCTAGCTTGTAACAATCAATCCTTGTTTGAAATACATAATCTCTTTCTAGTCTTCTATTTTCAGATTTTGATATTAATGAATTATTTTACTTTTAATCCTTATGATTACTTTATTTGGTGTTAGTATCGTCAGATTCTAGCCCAAAAAAAAAAAACATGTGATCGGATCTAATTTATTTGCCTTTAATCCTATTTTAATAAATTTAACTTTATGTTGCATATATGATTTTCATTTTTACTTGTCTATTTTAAATTTTGCCATTCTTTAAATACTAATGATCAATATGAATATTTTATCACCATACATATTAATTGATTTATAATATTAGATCTTGAAAAATAAGTAATTAATATTGTAAATAAAATATATATATATATTTCTTTTAATATAAAAAAAATGATAAGTAAAGATGAACCTCACTTTTCAATGTAGAGGATGAAAAAAAAATAATGAATGGAAGCAAGGGTAGATCTAGAAGAGGCTAAGTGTGTTTTACCCAAACTTCCTTAGCAAAAAAAATTACACCATATATATATAAAGTATTTAAAAAATATTTTTAATGCACTTAAATATATTTTGAATCCCCTAGAAATAAAATAAATAGAGTTTAAGAAATTGATCATAACCATAAAATAGATAATTTAATAGTTTTAAAAATTATTTATACTAATGATATCATTTATGAATTTTTGTTGTTTGTGATAAGAAAGGTCAAAGAATCACAAACATATTGATTAATGCACCTACCCCCACCACTGCACATAACTTATAAGAGTAAACATCAACAAAAATTCTCTTAAAGAAAATCAATAATTAGTTATAAGAAATTTAAAAAAAAAAAAAAAAGATGTTGATGTAGAATTGTTCATTCAAATCCTTATTAATAATATATAGTTTAGTGGACCCTCACCACATAAATATTTTTTGATCCAAAAACAGCTTCCATGCAGGAGACAGCTTGACTTGTGGACCTCTTATACCCTTAGCAGTATATTCACCAATAGAAATAGCTATCACTTTCACAATCACTTATTTTTACCACATGAAAATTATTTTATTTTATATTTTCCTCTACTTCTCTTTTACTGCCACTTTGCAGGAATAATAAAATATCAAAGTAGCAGACAAAATAAAATAATGCATACACTATAAATGGTAATACACCTGCATGACCTTACCTGCCATGTCCAAGTCTTGTACCAAAAAAGAAACTTAGAGTTTTAATTTTTGTACTATATATTATCAAAATAATAATTATGAGCAGTTCAATTGGTTCATAACAAGTGAAATTAATTATTTCTAAAATAAGACAGACAAAATTCTATAACAAGTTAAATAATACAGATTTTTCAATGGATTCATGAACTAAATAAAAAAACTAAGAGACAAAATATAGCATTCATAAGTGAAAAAACAACTTGAATTCTTAATAATTAATATATGTTTCTAGCTACATGTGACATTAAAATACAATTAAAAGTCCCCTACGAAATACAAGGGTTAACATAATTCTAATAATACTTACTAATTAATAATTAAAAGGATTGGACAAATTACAAAGGGGTTAACATATAATTCTTAATACTTCATATTAATCATTTTACTCTATTAGTAGCTAGATATATAGTAATAATTAATTAAGAAGTGATAATACTTAGCATAATTAATTTGTTATGGTCTTTGCCTAAAAACATCAAGTGAGATTCTTGGTGGAGAAATTGCTACTGTCACTGATGAACAATGAGCTCCTGAGTCAGCTGGAGACCCTAATAACATAAAATCACTAATTATTACACTAAATAGTTTAAAATCATAAAATATTAATTATGAGAAAAAAACTTACTAGCAAGAGTGTGGGATGGTGAATTTCTGGTACTATCAAGTTGAGATTTATTGCTGTTTTCTAAGTTCGCTTGTTGATTTTTCCTCCTCCTTCGATTGTGATCTGCTAAACGTTTCCTGCAACTTCTCTTCCCGTTATCAAATTCCGACAACAAATGGAACCTGTTATGATTTAGAAAGATTATTAGTTTTATTGACGAAACCAGCAAAAAGCTGTAATTCCTATAACAAGCAAAAAAAGTACTATTCAAAATTACTGGACTCAAATGCCCTCGGGATCAACGATTTCTCATTTTCCAAACTCCAATCATTTGATGAAATAGGGTATGGTTAATGTAATATGAGAAGAGAAAAATAAGATAACCTGCTGCACTGTTGACAGAATCGTTGAGTCAAGCCAGCGGCGATAACAGTGGAAGCTTTGGAGTGAAATTCACAGACTTTGTGTCTTCTATGATAATGTTTGGCATGAGTAAGATCAGCATTACAACCTTCAGCTTGACATCTAGGAGTATTCATTATTGAACCAGTTTCAACTGCTCTGCTGCGTCGATAAAGTCGATTCACAAAATCATCTTCAGAAGATGAAAAATAAGTCCTTCCACCTAAATTCAACCCAATTCTACTACTATTACTACTACTCCCAAAATCAATTCCACCACCACTACCCACAAATTGATGTGGTTCACTTTTTGGCACAACCATAAACCCACTATTTTGTTGTAGGATTGAACTTTGGGGGTTGTAACAAGTTTCATAACCACGTGGGTCATAAAGGGTAGTAGGGTTGTTTTGGGTGTGAAAAAATTGATGATTTTGTTGTTGAATGGTAGGAAAATGTTGATGAGGGTATGGATTTTCAGTGAAAGTTTGAGTATTAGGCCCATAAGGGTCAAAGAATTCACGATTTTGGTCATTTTCTTGATTTTGTTCGTCATTTGAAAGCATAACAGATGATTGCTCTCCCCAGTTATAGTCCAACATCTTTTGATCTGATTATTGGAGCTATTAGAAAAGAAAAGCCAAAGGAAAGATGAAATTAAACCATATCACTAATAGTTGTGGGAATTAAAGGCGTAGGGGTGGGGTGGAGGAGTAGGGGGTTGGGGTGAGGGAGGAAATCTGCAGCTTTAAAAGATGAAGATTATATGGAGTTGCAAAAGGCTGCAACCCAAAGACTTTACTTTTTAGCATTCAGTGTGAGTTTTTGAGTAGGCTTTATAGGACTAGTATAGAATAATAACACTAAAAATAATTTTCTATATATTAGTACTCTCTTCGTTTTAAAAAAATGACCTCATTTTCTTTTTAATCTGTTTAAAAAAAATAACCTTTTTCTTTTTTTGATAATATTTTAATTTCAGCTTTTCATGTGACATGTTTAAAGCCACAAAATTAAAGGATAATTCAGTATATTTGACACATTTTTAATTTAAGATCATAAAATTTAAATATTTTCTTTATTTTTTTGTGTTAAGTCAAACTAGATACTTTTTGAAACGGAAGGAATATTTCTTTTGAGTCTAAAAAACTATAAAATATTAAGTTCTTGCTTGAGTTTGTAGTGACATGTCGGACTATTAGGGACTTTGTTTTCTTCATTTAGCTCCTTCTCAAACTTTGACATTTAATTTTTTTTTTATTGAGAAGAGTAATAACTTACCTTATGAAAGTTTGGGACTTTGAGAGATAAACATATAAAAGTAATAAGGCATTTGAATAGGAACCCTATTAATGTACTAAAACACAATAGCTAGGTTGGCCATCCACACTCTCCAACTCACTTGGAAAAGAAAAGGGGGAAAAAAAAAAGAATCACACTTTTATCTTCTTCCTTCAATTCTCTCTTTACCTCCAAAAGGATGTGCACTGAATCCAGTTGTTTTTTTCTTAATCAAAGATTTCACATTCAATTTTTAGATATAGAAAAATCCTTGGTCCTTCGTTAATTAGAGGTGTCACATTCAATTTCTAGATATGAAAAAATCATTGATAAAAAGCGTTTCCACAGCGCAAATCTAGAATATTGAGATTTTAATATGAATAGAGAACGAACACGATGTGGAAAACCAAAAAAAATATGTAGATATTCTCTCTTGTATGTTTGTTACTTGAGGACTCTCTAGCTAGAATAACTACTGACTGATGAGGCGGCTTTGTTCAGGAACTGATTGTGTAAACATAAGCAAATGTTTAATGCCTATTTTACCCTTGTCTGTAAAAGGAAATTTCTTTGAACTCTCTTGTCTTGAAAGTTTGTGGCTATTAGGAAGGACCAGATAATGCTGAGGAAGTTCCGGTCACTGTCACAGTAATAATTTTGTTTTTGAATAAATTACTTTAGCTTATTATGAAATATTTTTCATTAAAAATTGTCTTTAAGTTTTGAATAAATCCAGTGTTGTGCATCCATCGGTTAAATTTGGTTTAAAGTTTCTTGGTTTGGCTTAGATTATTAGTTTCTACGTGTGCGAAATCGTTATACAAGGTTATGTTTAAGTTTGTAAAAACCCAGGTTTAGGACTGCATAGCGATTCGGTTTCACTTATTGGTTTATAGACATGTTAATTCATTCTAAGGTATTAATATATTGACTTATGGATAATTGATTTTTTGATAATCGATAGTTATAATTGAGTTATCGATTTAATCATTAAGATTTGACATAAAAATTAATTAAAAAACAATCAAAAACAAAGTGATAAACCACAAGCACCCCTTAAGTGTTGGGACCCTAAGGCACAACATATTTAGATCGATGGATGTGAAAATTAAAAGAATATTCAGATGTAAGTGGTCACATTTGAAACACACATTAAAAACATTAAAATGAGAAAAGGTCAATTAATATAATTTGATACTGACCTATGTGGACATTCAAATACACTAGCTAGTTTGCAGAAATGACATTGATGATTAAAGCTATTGATTATTATTTTTGTAAATAGTAATTGGTTGCATGTATTTTCCATTAAAAAAATATATGAATTATGATTTAAATATAAAATATTATCTAATAACATTAGTTTAATAAACACAGAAAAAATTAGGGTACGTAAATTTGAGAACGAAAAATATAATAAAAGTGAAAATAAAGTTTTAAATGTTCTTCAAATTTCAAATACAACTTCAAGTTGTATTGAAAAATTTCATTGCTAAACGGTGATTCTCAAATAAAATTAAAAACAAATCTACAAAGAAATGTAAAAATTTTCATGGCAAAGTTTTGAAAGTAGTCGTTTAGCGAAGAGACTCGGTGCGCATTTGATCATGAAAATTAAAACAATATTCACTTTATTTGAAATTTTCAAAGTTTGGAGTTTTGTTTGACTAAGTATTTTTTTCGCAAAAAATAATATTTAGAATTTGAATGTATTTTAAAAAACTAGCAAAATCACTCAACTCAACTAATTTATCTCAATCATACAATCAAATTTGCTCTAAAAGATTGGAGCAAATTTATATGAACTCCTGCGTGTTATTATAAATATTTTGTTACTTTATATGAAATTGTTAAAATTGGAGTAGAAGACGATTAACTTGATAAAACATAGAAGTCTTGAAAAATTGGTAGAATAAACAATATTTACGATGTCACAATTTAAAGTTCAAAAACCGTCAACTCTAACGTCAAAATATTTAATAATACAAAATTGGCTCCATCCACACTATAATGATCATCCAAGTCATTTTTTATGTATTGATTTATTTTCGGTGTTTAGAGCTTTTCTATAGTGGTCATTTATGACTTGCTGAAACTGATAATTCGGTCACATGGTCGTTTGTTTGGTTTTTATTCGAGTTTGTGTGTTTTGGAGTTTTTGAAACTTGAATGGTTGACTTTGGTCAAAACTTCAAGTAAATGACCTTAGAATATAATTCTGATGGTTCCGTTAGCTCTAGAACGCCGACTTTGGTCTAGAAGGACCTTTGGGGCGGCCCTAAGGCTCCTGCGCTCATTTTGAGCTATCATGTGGATTTTAGCTTAATAAATGGAGCTTGAATCCGAGACCTACTTTTTATCGATACGACTTTCATTGGAAGTTTTGACATCTCGATTGAGTTTAGAACGTCAAATTTAATGGGGTAACATATATAGTTCGTTTGCGTGCGCACATTTAAATTTTGAACTAATTTTGAGTATTCGAGCGGAGTTAGTTGGAACATAGCTTATTTGGCTGGTGCACTTTGTTGGTGCAGCCGCCCAAGCAGTTCTGGCACCGCTTAGGCAGAAGTCGCTTTAGCGTTCAGGGTACCGCTTAAGAAGGGATTTCCAGCTAAGGGTTTGTAACACCTCAGACTTTGAGAAATGGCTAAAAGGGGAAATTTGGGCAAGTCCACGAATCCAAAATGGACCATAGACCCTTCACGGCATCCTAGATGGTCTGTGTAAGGGACCATGATCCGTTAAGGATGTCGTGAGTGACCATCCACGACTGCCCTAGGAAGGGTCACCTAGATGGTTCCCTAGACAGCCCGTGGTGACTTGGACGACCCGTCTAGGGGTTCGTACAAGTCACCAGTCAAAGAAGTTGCACCAAAGTCAAGTCTTGGTGTTGGGGCAACTTCAAACTATCAAATTAAAGGCCTTTGAGTCCTCTTTCCAACGCCAACAAATTTACCTAATTTCCAGCCCAGAGTAAAGAGTTATATTCATTTTAGTGAAGCCCTGTCGGGCAGAGCAGGCCATTATGCCTTAGACAGCCCTTCAAGCCCCTTTTGAAGTTCACCTTGTCAGTTTTAAGTGAGGTCTGCCTAGACGGTCCGTGAAGCTTCACACGGACCATAAAGTCGTCCGTGATGGAAACTTATTAGACTTGGAGCCAAAACGAATCAGGCGACCTATAACCTATCAAATTAAAGATCTTTGAATCCTCTTTCTGACGCCACCGAGTTTGCCTAATTCTAAACTCGGAGTAAAAAGTTATGCCCAAAATAGTGAAGCCTAGTCTGCATAGCATCTTCACGACCCATTTGTTGGGCCGTGGTGCCCTAGACGACCCGTTGATACGTCCAAACTTACACTTCAATTAAGAAGTATAAACGGTCAGTGCCAATTTATAGAACTCAACTGACTTGAGGTCGATCCCACAGATAATTTGCTTACAGAAATAGCTTTACTGATGCTCTTACTCAATGGTTGCTATTATTTCCAAAAGAAAGTAATTTCAGAAAGTAAATATGGGGTTGGTTCGTATTTTAAGTAACTAAAGTTTAATTTAATGTTCATGTTAACAGGAGTAAAAATCATTTTAACTTCGAGATTGTAGTAGTTGATTTATGAGACTAGGATTGTGTTCCCCATGACTTTCGCTTAGTATTGAATCGTATACGAGTAGTGGTTAGTTGTTAGCATTACATGTTCCTAGCAAGTTAGATACATCTAAATGCTTCTCAACCCTATTAGATGATTTTCATTCTTTTCGTCTCGGTTTTAAAATGTTTTCAAGTTTTCCCTTGCAATGTTTGTTATTGAAATTCACTTCTTTCGAACTTGAATTTTCACTACAAACAGATAGGATTCAATTTCACTACAAACTTGAATTTTCACTACAAACAAACAAGTTCTAATGTGTGCACTTATTAGAAAGAACTTATAATGAAAGCAAGAATCACATGTGCAACTAACAATCACACTTTACTCGTATTTCGAATTTGATACTAGATTTCGTCATGGTTCCCACAACCTTAGTTATGGTGTTTAGCTGCTCATACTTTCAAGAGAAAAAATAGTAATCATTTTTGAACGCATAACGAAAAGTAACTTACAATAATTGCAAACCAATAAGAAATCTTGATTATCAAAAACTTGATCACAATCACGAAGTTTGATTTCACAATAGTCAACAAAAACCAAGTTTAGAATATGAAAAGTGTCGCCTAGTTCGTATGTTCACAAGTAGTCTTCAAAAATAAAACATAATTAAATAATCTATAAAAATGAGTCCTACTCGAAGTTAGACTGACTTTTTGAGACATCTCACATACAACTTGACGGCTAGTACGTGCCAGACGGCTCGTGAGGCCTGTCATTATACCGCACTTACGCGAAATGGACTTCCTTCACTGATGGTTACCACGAGCAACTAGACAACTCGTCTAGTGCTCTGTGAACCTGTTTTCAACTTTGACTCCTCACTGGATTTCCTGCCTTCTTTCACGAGCAGTAATACGACTTGTGAATTTCATCACGGCTCATCTAGACTTACTTGGACTTCAGTCAACACTTGGTCTTCACAGCTTTGCACTTTCTCTCTCTCACGAGCCTTCAGACGGCCCGTCAAGTGGATCACGACCCGTTTGGGGCTCCGTGGTCTTTACTTGCACTTGGTCACTTCCTCAGCCTTCACTACCTCATCTTCACAAGCCCCTAGATGGCTCGTCATCATGACCATGGCCCGTTTGGGGCTCTGTGGTGTTACTTCAATTCATTTCCTTCTCATTTTTTTATCTTTCATGCCTAAGTGTTTTACCTGTTCAAACATGAACAAACACATCATATATATATAAACACACTCAAGTTCTCACATTAATCCTTAGTTTTGAGTTTCAAATATGCCATGATTTCACGGCACATCACCCGTGAAGCCAGTTTTGAAGTCACTTCGTCAACTTTTAAGTTAGGGTCACATTAGTCTTTTCCCCTTTGCGTTTGGTACTTAAACTACATCGTTTAATACCTAAACTACGTCGTTTTACTTAGTCTAAGCCTAATAATCTAGTTAGAACTACCTAGAACCCTCACTCTACTAAAATCATCTAACTTATAATGGAAATAATAGAAATGAGGCGATAATTTTCTCGAGAAGAAGCAGAGGACTTCTTCAAGTTCAGCCCTAAAAGAGGCAATAGTTTTCTGTAGTTTGGAAAATGATGCTTCAGAACTTGAATGTCATATCTTTCGATATATTTATGTTGCATTTTCAGATAGCATTTTAGTATTTTTGGCTACTCAGTATTTCAGTTGCATTTTAGCTATATACATATTCAGTTGGGAGTAGACATAACACTGAGTTGGACTAGGGTTCAACATACCTTTACAGTCCCAGAACTACGTGCCAACGTAGGTTAAAAAGTCCCCTTTATTGGGCATTAGTTTTAGTGATCATGCCACAATCATGCCTCTATCCTCTGACAAGGTATATTGGGTCCTCTCGATGGGGCATATACGTTGGACTCCATTTTTAGCTCACGTGGTTTATGTCGGTTAATAGTAGCTCCCACAATCATACTCTTAATGCATTGACCATGTTATCAGCATTTACTTCAATATTTAGTTCAACATGTTATCTTCATGATTAGTACTTAGTAATTGCATATCTCAGCTTTTAGTTATACTTTAGTACAATCTATTACCATGCTCAATCCATATTGCCAGTATTATATTGTTCTGTTTTTATCGTTCAACTTAGTATATATATCATATATACTCAGTACATTCAAAGTATTGACACATACTTTGAGCTACATCATTTTATGATATAGATTCAGGCGCTCAACATCTAGATCACTCTTAGTACAATTTCTATCCCATACTCAACAACTTTAGTGGTGAGTCCTCATAGTTCGAGGGCATTTCTTTATATTTGATTTGGTTAGCTTACTTTTAGTCTTTCAATATTTTTTTGATTTAGCTAGAGAATTGTCCCAGCAACTCATCATTAGTAGAGTCTTTCAGACACTAGTGGATTTCAGACATAGAGTTAGTGTTAAAAGTTTTGGGGTTGTGTCCCTCAGATATTTAGATATATCTTCATTTGACGTCTTTTAGTTTTGACTCATTTATTAGGTATGCTTCCACTTATATTAGTTATATATTCGGTATGCTTGTGATATAAGGCTGGTTAGATTGGGGTCATTTGTGATACTAGGTCCCATGTTACGTCTGGGCGTGACAAACTTGGTATCAGAGCATCAAGTTCAAGAGTCCTATGGTATTTGAAAGCCGTACTAAGTATAGTCTCTTTCATGAGTGTGAAGCACGCCACACCTATGAGGGGAAGGGTACGATGTGTTCTAAGAAAAACTTCACTTTTTTTGCTATTCCCATCGTACGTGAAATGCGATTCTACTTCTCTTTCTAATCTGTCGTTAAGTGTTTCAGATCATGCCTCCTCATAGAGTTAACATATGAAATGGTAACATAGTTCCTCCGGTCCCAAATGACGAGGTTACGAATGCATATTTTCGTAATGTGATCTAGTTTTTGGCTCAGATCGTAGCCAACCAGAACAATTAGCAAGCTGAAGTTCCTGCAAACACCACTATTGGATCAGTTACATCTAGGGTTTGAGACTTTGTTCATATGAATTCGCCAGAACTTCTAGGGTCAAAGGTTGGTGAGGACCCACAAAACTTCATTGATGAGTTCAAGAAGATTCTTGAGGTAATTCAAGTGAATGATACTGATTATCTTAAGCTAGTATCCTATTAACTTAAGGATGTGGCTCATATCTGGTTCACGTTGTGGAAAGACAACAGGGGTACAAATGCAACTCCTGTGACTTAGGATTGTTTTATGCGAGCTTTTCTGGATAAATTCTTCCCAAGAGAGTTGAGTGGGGCTAAGGCTCAGGAGTTTATGAACTTGAGGCAGGGTTCGATGTCACTCCAAGAATATGAGCTAAAGTTCACCCAGCTCTCCAGGTATTCTCCATATATGGGTGCTGATCCGAGAACAAAAATGAGAAAGTTCTTATTTGGATATCTCCAAACTAATGACACATGTTCAGTAAGTTGAGGGAGATAATCTCAAGGAAACGACTAAGGATAACAAAAAGGCTAGAACATGTAATTATGAATACTCTCAACATAAGTAGGATGATGAGAATCGCTCACAATATCAACAAAGGCCTACAGACCCAGCACCTTCATCGGCTAGCACTCCATCCCCCATGTTTCGACAAAATCAGAAATGAAGGGCATCATGCTCTAAGTCTTAAGAGAGTGCTTCAGGTGACATGACTTTTCCATTTTATCCAAAGTGTGGTAAGAACCATCCGAGCGAGTGTCTTTTTGAAAGAGAGGTGTTTTGGGTGTGGTCAATTTGTTCATAGGTTGAATGATTGCCCTTTTACCAGGCAAGGACAAGCAGGTAAAATGGCTCAGTCTACAACTTTAGCAGCTCCAGCGAGTCGCCTCACTTAGCAGGGTACCTCATCTGGTACTGTGGTGGTCAGTGCTAGAATAGGTTGTATGCTCTTCAGGCTCGCTAGGACTAAGAAAATTCTCCTGATGTGGTCACTGGTACATTACAAGTCTTCCGTTTAGATATTTATGCATTGTTAGATCCAGGGGCTACACTTTCTTTTGTAACTCTTTATATAGCAGTAAACTTTGGTGTCAGTCCAAAAACTCTCTCAGAACCCTTCTCAGTCTCTACTCTAGTTGGTGACCCTGTTATAGCTAGAAGGGTATACAAAAAATTCCCTATCACAGAGTCACTTTAACTGACCTTGTAGAGTTAGAAATGATAGATTTTGATATCATTCTAGGCATTGATTGGTTATATTCTTGTTATTCCTCAATCGATTGTAGAACTATGATCGTTCAGTTTTAGTTTCCAAACAATCTAGTCTTAGAGTGGAAGGATAGTAACCCAATGCCTGTATGCTGATTTTTCTTAAGTCCAGGAAAATGATTTCTAAAGGGTATCTATCATCTTATTCGGGTTAAGGATTCAAACTCCAAAACCCTAACTCTTGAGTCACTCCCAGTCGTAAATGAGTTTCCAGAAAATCTTCTCGGAGTTCATCCCGAAAGGAAAATCGACTTCAGAATAGATATCCTTCCAGATACCCAGCCTATTTCGATTTATCTTTACAGAATGGATCCAGCTGAGCTAAAGGAATTGAGAGAATAATTGAAAGATCTTCTAGACAAGGGCTTCATAAGACCCAATATTTTTTCATGAGGTGCTCCAGTGTTGTTTGAGAAGAAGAAAGATGGTTCCCTCTGAATGTTCATTTACTACCGTCAATTGGCAAAGTCACAATAAAAAATAAATATCCCATCCCCAGGATTGATGACTTGTTTGACAACTTCAAGGTGCTAGTTGCTTTTCTAAGATAGTTCTCAGATTCGGCTATCATCAACTCAGAGCTGGGGATAGTGACATTTCGAAGATAGCCTGTAGGACTCAGTATTGTCACTATGAATTTATAGTTATGTCTTTTAGACTAACACATGGGCTTAATGAAAATGGTGTTCAAACAATATTTGGACTTGATCATCATCATCTTTATTGATGATATCCTCATTTATTCTCGGAGTGAGGAATAGCATGCAACTCATCTGAGGAGTTGTTATGCAAACCCTCAAAGATCGCCAACTATTCGCTAAGTTTAGCAAATGTAAATTTTGGTTACCGTCCATTGCTTTCTTTAATCATGTGATATACAATGAAGGGATTTGATTGGATTCTCAGAAAATTAAGGCAGTACAACACTGGCCTAGACCCACCTCTCCAATTGATGTCAGAAGTTTCTTGAGTTTGGTTGGTTACTACTGAAGGTTTGTTGAAGAATTTTCATCCATAGCTTCCCCATTTACCAAGTTGACTCAGAAGAATGTCAAGTTTCAGTGGTCAGATGAGTGTGAGAAAAGATTCTTGGAACTGAAGACCAGGTTGACTACATCTCCTTTCTTAACTCTACCAGATAGGTCAAATAGTTATGTGGTTTATTGTGATGCATCCAGGGTCGGCCTAGGTTGTGTGTTGATGCAGCAAGGTAAGGTCATAGCTTATTCTTTTAGACAGTTTAAGGCCCACGAGAAGAACTACTTGATTCATGACCTCGAGCTTGCAACGGTAGTGTTTACCCTAAAGATTTGGAGACACTACTTGTATGGTGTTCATGTTGATGTGTTCATAGATCATAAGAGCCTCCAATATGTGTTCACCAAGAAAGAGTTGATTTTTCGTCAGAGGAGATGTCTTGAATTCCTCAAAGACTATGACATGAATGTGCTCTACCATCTGGGTAAGGCCATTGTAGTAGATGACGCCCTCTGCATACTATCCATGGGTAGTGTGGAACATATTGAGGAATAGAAGAAAGAATTAGCCAAAGATGTTCATCGGCTTGCTCTCTTAGGAGTTTGGCTTATGGATATGTCAAATAGTGGTGCGATAGTTCAGAATGGGCTAGAATCTTCATTGGCAGTGGAGGTTAAGGAAAAACATGATAGCGATCCTATATTACTTCAGTTAAAAGATGTAGTTCATCAATAAATAGTTGAGGTTTTCTCCCAATGAAGAGATGGTGTGTTGCGTTACCAGTGTCACTTATGTGTTCCTAATGTGGGTGATTTGAGGAAGCAAATCCTTGCAGCAGCCCATAATTCAAGGTATTCTATTCATGCGGGTGCTATTAAGATGTACCGTGATCTACGATAAGTCTTTCGATAGAACGACATGAAGAGAAACATCACATTTTGTGGCTAAGTGTCCTAACTATCAACAGGTTAAAGTTGAACATCAGAAACAAGGAGGTGTGACTTAAGAGATTATCATTCCTCTATGGAAGTGGGAAGTGATAAACATGGACTTCATTACTGGTTTACCTCGTACTCACAAACAAAACAACTTAATTTGGGTGATAGTGAACAGAGTCAGTAAGTCAGCTTACTTTTTGGCTGTTAAGACTACAAATTCAGCGGAGGATTACGCCATACTTTACATCAACTAGATAGGTATGTTGCATGGGGTTCCCTTGTGTATCGTCTGTGTAACACCCCAGAAATTAGTAGGCTAAACTAGAGCTTAACGTGAGGGTTAGAGTCATGAATGTAACTCACCGTACTTAAAATAGAGGATTTCATGTTGGAACGTCAAGGTACTACCCCTCAAGGACCAACCATGGTCCCTTGAGGAGGACCCCTAAAAACTGCCTGACAGTGACCAACGTCATGACCCACGCCCCGTTGGTGGGTCCACGCCCCATAGGTAGAGGGTCCGTGGTTTGTCCAAAAGACCCAGTCACCAAACCACGATTGACCAGCATGAACTGTGGGTCCAACCACGTCCGGTCAGCATGGTCTTGTGGAATGTGACCTGGGAGCAGTCTTGGTGGTTAAGCTAAGAGGTAATTTTGGTGTTTCCCATTTTAATTAATATTAAGTGGTGTCGTTTTAGGCTAATCTAGAACACATATATAAGGATTTTAAACCCCTCAATAAAGTCATTTGACTCATTATCTTAAAGCCCAAATCAATTCCCAAAACTTCATCCTCACAAAATATTCCCTCTGTAGAACTAGAATAAGAAGAATAAGAAGAAGAAGGAAGTTGAAGCTAGGGTCCAAGGAGCAAGGCTTTTCACCAAATTAATTGGGCTTCATTGATAAGGTATGATAGTCCTTTATCCATGTATAACTTTCATCCATGGAGTCCCTTCAAAACCCCAATTTCAAAGATAGAAATCCCTAAAAGTTAGGGTTTGATTCCAAAGTCATTGTTTCCTTTCAAAATCGATTCTAATGATTTAATTATGTTATATTATATGTTAATTGATGATTTCTTATGGTTTTTATATTGTAATCCCCAAGAACCCATGAAATCCCCATATTTCCCAATTATGATCTTGTGATGTGGGTTTGTCGATGAAAGAAGAATGTTATGAGATTATGCTTGTAGTGATTGGGTTACTTGAATTATGATAGTATCCATGTCTAATGTAGTGAATTCTAGATGTGTTTATTGATATGATCTTTGACCCCTTGAAAGGGAAAAAATATGATATTATGCATGTTTTATGATGTTTTTGTATATGTTTTAAGAACACTTTGAGAGTGAAGTGTCTATGATTATAATGTAGTTGTTGTGTTGTTGAAAGGGTATTCTCATATACACACTTATGCATGAATATGATATGATGTGAAAGGTTTTCTCATAGTATGAAGATTCTAAGGTTGGAAGGCTTTCTCACCTATTGAATCATATGTAGACATATATGTGAGAGATTATTCTCACGCATTATCTATTGAGCTATATTAATGAATTATGTTTTGACTTAATATGTACTCCGTGGGAATTAATGCTTAGCACCGAGTGAATCTTGAATATTAGATGAAAGCTATTACGCTATTTGAGTCCGGCTTCCAAATGGGATCCTTTTATACTAGTTGAGTCCAGGTTCCCAAAGTATGTCTCAAGAGATGGAGACCTTTTACACTAGTTGAGTCCGAGAATCTATTGTGTTGTTGAAATGGTGTTTTCATATACACAATTATGCATGAATATGATATAATGTGAAATGTTTTCTCACAATATGAAGATTCTAAGGCTGAAAGGCTTTCTCACCTATTGAATCTATATGTAGGCATGAATATGAAAGGTTATTCTCACGCATGATCTAATGAGCTATCTTAATTAATCAAGTTATGGCTTAATATATACTCTATGGAAATTAATGCTTAGCACCGAGTGAATATTGAATGTGAGATGGAAGCTTTTACACTAGTCGAGTCCAGCTTCCAAATGGGAGCCTTTTACACTAGTTGAGTCCAGGTTCCCAAAGTATCTCTCATGAGATGGAGACCTTTTACACTAGTTGAGTTCAGGTTTCTAGAAACAATTTCCTTGTCCCATAAACTACGTGCCCTCGTAGGATATTTAGCTAGTTGATCCACCTAAGCTAAAAGTATGGTTCTACCTCAAGCAAGTAGGAAAACCTTCTTCAGTATGGGTAATACCAAATTCCATGTTAAGCTTACATAGTCTCATGTTCGTCAAGGCTCATTCCCAGAACAACAATAACAACAAGAATATGAACTATGGTTACTCAAGAAGCTTTTATATGAGTTTTCAAGGTCTTAAAGGTGTGAATATGAATGATGGCCTGAGGAGGTTTACTTTGCCTGGGTGTGATTTATGGGGTCTGATCCATGCATTGCACAAGTATGCTTTGAGGTTATTTATGAAGTGTTTCTCTTGTGTTATGATGATCTATGAATTGACTATGTTGATGACTTATGCATTTCCATTATCTATATGATGATGTTTAAACTTGGTAAAGTGCATGTTTACAAATGAAATGTCCCTTTTACCATGTTTCCAATGTTTTTATGCATGACTATCATACTTAGTGCATTTTTGTACTAACGCCTACTTTTCCTACATTTTCCCCAAGTGTAGGGTTCGATTCTCGAGGTGATCATTCTAGCGGCTAGAGCTTGGACTTGAGTATCTTCCAAGATTATTGGTGAGTCCTCATGGTTTGAGGACGGATTTTTCCTATGTTATAGTTCCTTTCATGTATTTCCCCTTTTTGGACATGTTGTATGGGCTAGGCCCTATTTCATTCAAAGATTGTAATAGATGGCTATATTGAGACTTAGTGTCTAGAATTCCTCTTTCATTCATGAAAAATTTTAGACTTGAATTGTGTTTTTATTCTTATTTTTCTTATTGCTTTTGTTATGAGGACTGAGTGGCTTGTATGGAGTCCTTCAGGGTTTTATACGCCATGCTACATCTAGGGGGTACCCCTGGGTCGTGACAATCTCAGATAGGGGTCCTCATTTTTCCTCTCATTTCTGGAAATTGTTTTAGAATGGTCTTGGTACTCAAGTAAATCTCAGTACAATATTTCATCCACAGACGGATGGTTAGGTAAAGCGTACCATTAAGACCTTAGAGGACATGTTGAGGGCTTGTGTGATCATTTTCAAGGGTAATTGGGATGATCACCTACCTCTCCTAGAGTTCGCTTATAATAACAGCTTCCATTCCAGTATTTAGATGGCCCCTTATGAGACACTGTATGGGCGTAGGTGCCGATCTCCAGTTAGTTGGTTTAAAGTAGGTGAAGCAACCTTGATTGGGCCAAATTCAGTTCATGAGGCTATGTAGAAAGTTCACCTCATCACATATAGACTAAAGACAACTCAAAGTCATTAGAATTCCAATGTAGATGTGAGGAAAATAGACTTAGAGTTTGAAATCGATGATTCAGTTTTCCTAAAGGTATCACCTATGAAGGGGGTAATGAGATTTGATAAGAAAGGGAAGCTCAGTCCTGGTATGTAGGTCTTTACAAAATACTTAAAAGGGTTGGTAATGTGGCTTATGATTTAAAGCTGCCAGCAGAACTAGTAGCGGTTTATTCAGTCTTTCACATTTCCTTGTTGAAAAAGTGTGTGGGTGATTTGGCATCGATAAAACCCTTAGAGAGTATGGCTTTGAAGGATAGTCTCACTTATGAAGAGGTTCCAATTAAGATTCATGATCGTTAGGTTTGTAGGTTGAGAAATAATAAGGTCGCTTCAGTAAAGGTTTTGTGAAGGAGTCAGTCTGAGAGGGAGCTACTTGGGAATCGAAAGCAGCTATGATGGCCAAGTATCTACACCTCTTTCCTTTCAATTTCGTTTCATCTAGGTAATAGTTCCTCTCTAGTCTACTAGTTACTCTTGTGTAATTTAGTATCAGTATCTTGTTCCCTCATTTATCCTTGCATTTCAGTATATTTGTATGCTCGTGAAACTCAGTTTAATTAGATATCAGTTTCTAGTATTCAGTGGTAGGGATTGCAGCTCCTACCCTACAGACTCAACCAGTTTAGCCTTCATTCAAGGACGAATGATCCCAAGAGAGAGATATTGTAACACCTCAGATTTAGAGAAAGGTCTAAAAGTGGAAATTTGGGCAAGCCCACGAATCTAAAATGGGCCATGGACCCTTCACAGCATCCTAGACGGTCCGTGTAGGGGACCACGATCCGTTAAGGATATCGTGAGTGACCATCCAGGACTTCCCTGGGAAGGGTCACCTAGACAATGCCCTAGATGGCCCGTGATGACTTGGACGACCAATCTAGGGGTCCGTACAAGTCACCAGTCAAGGAAGTTGAACCTAAGTTAGGTCTTGAGTGTTGGGGAAACTTCAAACGATCACATCTTTTAGCACAAAATAGATTTGGTAGCCCAAGACCTATCCAATTAAAGGTCTTTGAGTCCTCTTTCCAAATCCACCAAGTTTGCCTAATTTCGAGCCCAAAGGAAAGAGTTATACTCGTTTTAGTGAAGCCCTATCAGGCAGGGCAGCATGACGACCCACTAGATGGGCCATCAAGCCTTAGACGGCATGTCAAGCCCCTCTTAAAGGTCACCTCATCAATTTTAAGTGAGGTTGCACCACCAAGTCCACTTTAATGGAACACGGACGCCTAGGCGGTCCGTGAAGCTTCACACGAATCGTAAAGTCATTCGTGAAGGAAACGTATCAGACTTGGAGCTTAGAGTAAACTTCAAATAATCTTATCTTTCATCACAAAATGAATTAAGTAGAACATAGCCTATTAAATTAAATATCTCTGAATCCTCTTTCCAACACGACCAACTTTGCCTAATTCCAAGTTCGCAGTAAAAAGTTATGCTTAAAATAATGAAGCCCTATCAAGCAAAGCATCTTCACGACCCACTTGACGGGCCGTGGTGCTCTAGATAGCCCGTGAAGCCTGTCATAAAGTCACTTGGTCAGCTTTTAAGTCAGGGTCACATTGGTCATTTCCCCTATGCGTTTGGTACTTAAACTACTTCGTTTAATGCTTAAACTACATCATTTTACTTAGTCTAAGCCTAACAAACTAGTTAGAAACTATCCAGAATCCTTATTATCTTAAAATCATCTAACTTAGAACGAAAAGAAGAGAAAATAGGCGGTATTTTTCCCAAGAACAAGTAGAGGTCTTCTTTAAGTTCATCCCCAAAATCCAAAGGATTTCTCCATAGTTTTCGTTACTAGGTATGTGGGATTTCACAGTGGGTTTCTTTCACCCATTAGATCCCTAGAATTCAATCAGCTCTTCAAGTTCTCATAAATTATTCAGACCTAGGGTTTACGAAATCATGGAGATTCACTGTGACTTTTGCTGCTATAGTTCCACGATTCTGAATAACATGTTTCTTGAAAAAATTGCATAGTTCCATGTATAAAATTCAGAACCCTAGCTTATATTAATTATCCATAGTCATAAATTATATTTGCTAGGCAGATCAAATGAAAAATCATGCTTCAGAACTCGAATACCATATCTTATCTTATTGCATTTTCAGAAATCATGTCAATAGTTTGAGCTACTTAGTATTTCAGTTGCATTTTAGCTATATATATATATATATATATATATATATATATATATATATATATATATATATATATATATAGCTAAAATGCAACTGAAATACTAAGTAGCTCAAACTATTGACATGATTTCTGAAAATGCAATAAGATAAGATATGGTATTCGAGTTCTGAAGCATGATATATATATATATATATATATATATATATATATATTCAGTTGGGAGTAGACTTAGCACTGAGTTGGAATAAGGTTCAGCATACCCTCACAATCCCAGAATTATGTGCCAACATAGGTTCAAAAGTCCTCTACGTAGGACATCAATTTTAGTGATAATGCCACAGTCATGCTTCTATACCCCTGGCAAGGTATATTGGGTCCTCTCGGTGGGGCGTATACATCGGACTCCAAGTTTAGCTCACATGATTTATGTCGGCGAATTGTGGCTCCCACAGTTATACTTTTATTGCATTGACCATCATATCAACATTTACTTCACTATTCAATTCAACATGTTAACTTCATGATTAGTACTTGGTAATTGTATCTAGGTCGTTATCATTTATACTTCAGTACAATCTATTGCCATGCTCAGTCTATATTGCCAGTATTATATTGTTCTGTTTATATCATTCAACTTAGTATCTATATCCTGCATGCTCAAAGTACTGACGCATACATTGCGCTACATCATTTTTTGATGTAGGTTTAGACGCTCAACATCCAGATCACGCTTAGTACAATTTTCAGCCATACTCAACAACTTCAGTAGTGGGTCCTTATAGTTCGAGGGCGTTTCTTTATGTTTGGTTTGGTTAGCTTACTGTCATTCTTTCACTACTTTTTTTAGTTAGCAGGGGACTTGTCCTAGAAGCTCATCAGTAGTAGAGGCTTTCATACATAGAGTCAATGTTAAAAGTTTCAGGGTTCTTTCCCTCAGATATTCATATATATTTTCATTTGGAGTCCTTTAGTTTTGACTCATTTATTAGTTATGCTTCCACTTATATTGGTTATATATTTAGTATGCTTGTGATATACCAGACTCAGGGTTAGCTTGGGGTCACTTGTGATCCTAGGTCCCGTGTTACGTCTAGGGGGTAACCTCGAGCGTGACAGGGTTAGCCACTTTAGCGTCCCTGGTCTCGCTTAAGTTGTGGTCGCTTAAGCGGCAAGGGAGTCACTTTAGCGAGTAGCCTGATCCTAGCTGTTTGTTTCTATTGTAAAAAAATTAATTTATAAGTTTAAATAAATTGAAAACGACTGACGACATGGTTATTATTAATTTAAAAATAATTATTTTAAATATAAAGGGACGGATGATGTCTATACATATAGTAAATAAATAATTATTATTTATAATATATTTGGCGTAAAATCCACAAAAAAAAATGATGGACCTAAGTCATTGTGCGTCGCTTTTTGAAAAAAAAAATGACGGACAATGTCGTTTCTTTGAGCGACGCCGTCCATCACTTGTTTTATTCGTTGTTTTTAATAGTTTTTACAAGTGATCATTACTACTCTTAATTTCATAACCCTAGTTATAAGTTTAACTATTCATAGCTAGTTGTAAATAACAACTAATATAATTCAAACTACTAAAGAACATTAATGTATAAGAAAGTAAATAACACATTTGATTAATGCAACTCTTCCATGAGAATCTTGTTCGTTACAGAATAATCTTCTAAGTAAGCTAATTAAACTCTAAAAAACTATGAATAATGAATCTTCTATGCCATGAGTAATCAGTGATAAATCCAGGATTTTGTGATAGTGGGTGCTTAATTTTTTAATGTAAAGTTATTACTCTTTTTTAAGTAGAAAAGGCCCACAATTCAGACCAACAAAAAGGAAACAAACTATAATATTAAAAATTAAAAACATCTGGAACATAGCTCAATTGTTCTCATATTCTTCTCAAAGTCTCGTTATGCAAATCTATGGAGCTCAGTTGCTTCCAACTATGAAGCTTAAAGGTAAGCTTGTCACACCTCGAATCGTCTAAACACTTTTAATCATTTCACTACTTTCCACTTATTTATGTTGTGACTTGTTGTTGAGGCAAATCTGTGGATGATTCTTGAGTTCTTGATTGATCCGATCAATACAAATCTTAACTATACTTAAGAATCTCTTGTTGCTTAAATTGAGTTTTTTCTTATCTCCCAGTCTAATCTTTCTAAGTAAGATAATGTACAGTAACTTTCAAATCTAAAATATATGGGTTGAATCACCACTGAAATTATCACCTTCATATTATTAACATTCTCTTAATTTGTAAATGTAGTGACTTGAAGATACAACCAACTATAAGCTCTTTATAGCTTTTGTAGCACCTTAAAACCTTATGGTAAGACTAAAACTTCGATCTTTATTGTTACCATAACATTTTTTTCCTTTTCCATAGTGGAATGAATCTAAAGATGAATACCACCACCATATTTTAGAACATAATTATTAATGTAACTAAAGTGAATTACTTGCAGCAAAGTATACTACAAAAGAAAAGGAATTTATAATAATGCTATGTGAATCCTGGTTTCATACCATATGTGACACCTTAAGCTCTTACCAGATGTATGGTATATTTAACCAATATAATAGAAACTATTTCAGATTCCACTTAACATATAGCAGATTGTAACCTTTTTTCTGATTACACACTTATGTTTTAACATTGTATTATATTAGTAGACCTACATTGTTGATTTGAAAAGACTTTCCTGCTTGATTCTTATGTTTGGTATGCTCTGCTTGTCTAAGTTGATAATTTTCTTAGTTTGAACTGGAACTTCCTAAAAGTTGTTATATTCAAAATTACCTGCAAAAGCAAAAACTAAGTTAGCGAAAAAATCAGCAAGAGTATTTTCTATCTTTAAAGAGTGTTGTGTCAAAGAATTCCTTCGCCTATTAATGGAGTTTACTTCCATTGTCACTCTCCAAGGCACTTCCCACTCTCCATTCAAGATATGCACCAATGCTACAAAATCAATTTCAATTATGACCTTAGATAATTGTTTCTCAAAACAATATGAAAATCCTTTCCTTATAGAAATAGCCTCAACGACCAAGTTAGTATAATCAAATATTTTCAAACCTCTAGCACCCAATATATAAACTTTAGAATCCCTCACATAAAAGGCTGCAGAACTAAGTCCTGAATTTTCCCTTGAAGCCTTGATGCATTGTATTTCCATCCAACTGTAGGAGGTGAATACCATTTTACCAGTTTATACTGAAATTTTTGCCTACATCCATCTAGAATTTCAATCATATGAAGTCAAGATTTAGGAACATCTGCATAACAAATTTCTTTATAAGCAATATTTGAGTCAAGTTAGTGATATCCATATCACCTTATCTATGGTCCTTCCATGCAAAATTGTGTTTCTCTTTTTCCATATGAACCACATGATAATGTTAGACATTGCCTGGAAAATCATCTTCTGCCTAGTGTTTCCTTGCCAATCCCATAACATCTTCATAGTTTATGTCACCTGGATCCTCGAACCAATGATACCAATAGTCCAATTATCATACCTGTCATGACCCAGGGGTATCCTCTAGATGTAACATGGCGTATGGAACCCTGAAGGACTCCATACAAGCCACTTAGCATATCATAACATAAAGTAATAGAATATTAAAGAGTGAAACAATCATTTTAAGTCCAAAATAGTTTTATAGGAAAACAAAAGTCTAACTCATGTCTCAACATAACCATCTATTACAATCAAATGAAAGTGGGCCTAGCCCATACAACATGTCCAAAAAGTAAATACGATAGAGAAACTAAAATGAAAGTAATCCGTCCTCGAACCATTGTGCATTACCAAGTTTGTCACGACGCAGAGATACCCCCTAGATGTAACATGGCATATAAAATCCCGAAGGAATCCATACAAGCCACTTAACATATCATAACATAAAGTAATATAATATTAAAGAGTAAAACAATCTTTCTAAGTCCAAAACAGTTTTATAGAAAAGCGAAAGTCTAACTCATGTCTCAACATAGCTATCTATTACAATCGTATGAAAGTGGGCCCAACCCATATAACATGTCCAAAAAGTAAATACGATAGAGAAACTAAAATGAAAGTAATCCGTCCTCGAACCATGAGGACTCACCAAGCTCGGGAAGAATCAAAGTCCAAACTCAAGCCACTAAAATGGGAACCCTGTCTGCCGGACACTACATTTGAAAAAAATGTAGGCAAGAGTATGTGTTAGTACAAAAATTCACTAAGTATGATAGCTATGTATAAAAAAATATTTAAAACATGCTAAGAAGAACATTTCACTTTATGACATGCAATTGACCAATTAAAACATGATATAAGAGGGTTACAAAACATAAGTCATAACATCATGGTCAATGCAAGCTAAATCATCTTTAAGTCTTTGAACATATATGAGATACTTATTTAAGTAACATTAGTTCATTAATCGTCTTATTTTGGCAAAATTAGCCTTAACCGACATAGAGATCATGTGAGCTAAAACATGATCATCCGGTGTCTCCCACACTGAAAAGGGTTGTTCTACTTGCCTAAGGTAGAACCATGAACTTCTAGTTTAAGTTGATCCACTAGCTAAATATCCTACGGGGGCAATTAGTTTATGGGATACGGAGATTGTTACTATAAACCCGACCTCCACTAACGAGAGAGCTTCCATTTTATGAGGCTTCTTCTAGAAACCCGACATCTACTAACAGGAGAGCTTCCATCGCAATGTCAATATCCACTCGGTGCTAAGCATAATTCCCACGTAATAGTATTTTTTTACTTATTCTCATTATCCATGGAAAGACATGTCATCTTGTCAATCCAAGCAAGTTCATTAGGATAGATCTTATTTATTGATTCAATTAGGTGAGAATAGCCTTTCAACCTATGAATCCTTGCTATGTGAGAAACCTTTCACATCATGGTTGCAAGTGTTTTATGAGAATAACCTTTCAACAACACAACAACAACATTTGCACTTCACTCTCAAAGCACCCTTACAACATTTACATAGTTTCCATAATATCATGCATAAACTCCTACTTTGCCCTTTCAAGGTTCAAAGCTTACTTTCAATCACCAAACCTAGAATTCAAGCATTAGATAGGGATTTTATCATAAATTCATGTAAATTCTATTACTTCATGATTTAGATCATAAAACTCCTCTTTCATAATCAACAATCCATATTATGAAATCACAAGTTGAAAAACATGGGGGTTTGCATGGGTTCACAGGGGAAACATCATAAAAGCATTGTCAATCATCAATTCATGCATATTTAGACATAATTACATCATTAAGATTTACAATCAAAAGAATCCATGATGTTTGAAGAATGCCCTAGCTAATTGGGGAATTCTACTTTTTGAAATAGAGGAATTTGGGGAATCCATGAATGAGAGAGAATCATGGATGAAAACTATCATACCTCAAGCCCAATTGCTTATCTTCAATGTAGGAACTGATACCTTATTTTGAAACCCCAGGCAGATTCTTCTTCTTCAAGTTTCTAGAGAGAGAATATTTATGAGGAGTTGGTTTTCTATTGGAGAATTTGGAAGAATGAACTAAATAGGTATAATTTAGGGGTAAAAAGGCTTATATAGGGGTCTTAAATGTAGTCAAAATGACATAGTATGGGAACTAATTAATTAGGAAAAGATCCAACTACCCCTGAGTTAACTATCAGCTGCCACCGACCTACCAACCAACGGGCCCATTCGAAGGACCGTGGATGGACCTACGGTTTGTCCTGGTGAACCTTGGTTGGTGGTTAGAGACTTTTGTCCTGACCTACGGTTCCTGGACCACGAGGCGTAAGCTGACCTTTGGTCCGTAGGTCCTGCCGTGGTCCATGGCCTAGAGATAATTGAGTGACCCACCCACGGACCCCACCTACAGACTGTCTATGGTCCTTGTGGGTGGCACCTAGTACTGTTGGAATTTGATTTATCTCTCTTTTTCAGATATGGGGTGTTACAATACCAAATAGATAAAGAGCCACCCTTGGTTTCCACCATATATGATCTTCATGATATTACCTATTTTGTAACATAAATTTCCAAAGTTATGTATCTTCCTTCCACTGAACTAGTGCTGGTATTTAATTTTTACAATACTTGTTGCAAATATAAATAACCTATAAACTATTTTGAGTCTTAAATCTCCACCAAAGCTTGACATACATAGCTTGTGAAACTGCAAATAGTGATCTAAAACCAATCCACCTTCATACTTAGGCTAATAAACTTTATCCCAGGCTGTCTAATGTTTACTTCTCCCATTAACCTTATTACTCCAAAAGAACTTAGCAAAGATTATTTGAAGCTATTTTAAAACACATTTAGGATGAACAATTGCGTACAACATATGAATAGGATTACTTTGTAGCACACTAGAGATTAAGTCTTCTTTACCCCCATAGGATAGCATGTTCCATTTCCAAACCTACAATTTTGACTTGACTCTCTTTATCAGATCATCATAGCGAAATTTTCTTTTCCAAGTATGAGTTATAGGGCATCTAAGATAAGTTAGAGGAAATTGACCTCTAGTAAATTCCGTGCGCTCCTTTACCAACTATCTTACCTCTCCTGCAACATTTGGATGAAGAAAGAAAACATTCTTGTGCTTATTTATCTTTTGGCCAGATTCAGTTTCAAACTCTTGCAAAAATTTCATTATTCTCTCTAAAGAATACCTATTTGAAGAAGCAAAAATGATGGTGTCATCTGTATACGCTAGATGGTTCAAATTATCACTCCACTTAGGCAATCTATAGCCCACAAATTGATTATCATCAAACAATGCATTTAGTGCCTACTGAGAACCTCTGCTGAGATAATGAATAAAGCAGGAGACAAATGATCTCCTTGTTTTACTCCTGCGGTAGAGTGAAAAATTTGTATGCCTGCGCCCATTAATAAGCACATAATACTAGTTGTTAGAGATTAATCTCCATATTACATCGACAAAAACCTTTGAAAATCCTATATTATTAATACCTTCATTAGAAAAAATCACGAGATCCTGTCATATGCCTTGGACATATCTAGTTTAATGAGAATACTACTAGCTTTCCTTTCTTCTTGATATCGGTAACAATTTCCTGAGTTAATAAAACATTCTCAATATATTTCATAAATGAAAATGTTATTCATAAGTATATTTTTCTTTTAAAAAAAATTAAAAACTAGAATTGCTGAGAACTAAGAAGAAGTAAAAATAAGAAAAGAAAACCTTCGCTTTAAGGGGGATTCAATCCCTCACCCATTGATACTGAAGGCCTTCAGCATCCACTCTTAACCATCACACCATAATAGATTGATATGAAGTGGGTGCTCACTAGCTCTTTGAATCCATTTTCTTAATATTTCTGTGCATTTATATACACTTTACATCTGGATCAATAGGTGCTCGAGCACCCAGAACCTAATATGTAGGTCCGCTCATGTGAGTAATCACTAAATTCTATGAATAATGTTCAACTCGTAGAAATAATTTGTAATCCTAAAACTCCATCTTAATGACATATTTATAAAAGTACGGGCTGAATGTTAATCTCTTCTTTGTTGGGTCAACTCCAATCTGGTAGATTGGGGAGGGGGGGGGGGGGGAGTGTGGAGCGCAGGCCCCATTATGTAGCTCAAGTGGTCACATGGTACATCTTGGACTTCTGCTTCCTTTTCCATGTGTCTCAAGCTTATCATAAGAATTATTAAATCTCTGAATCTCAGTCTGAAACATGTGTGACACCTGATTCAATGACTGGAAGGCTCCCTCGCATCGTGGACTCTTCTTTTGCCACTCTTTTGGTTGCTTTTTTGTCTGGGACACTTTATTTTACATTTCAATCTATCTTTTAGGGGTTTTCTTGTTATTTTTGGCCTGAAATTAACCTAATCATATTTATTAGATAATTACAACAAATATTCAACAAATACCTAGATATTCATAGCTAAATTAAGAATAAGAGAATTGAATTTGGTAATTAAATACATAACTACACTCCTAGTCAAGCCCACATCGATAATTGTCATTAGGGGTGTTCGTGGTTCGGCTTGGTTCGGTTATTAGTTAAAGCCAAAACTAAACAAACCTAGTCAGTTTTTAAATTTCTAAAACCAAACCAAACCAAAAGAAAAAATACCCATTAGTGTGATTATTGTTGGTTTAGTTCAGTTTGGTTCAGTTTTTCTTGTTATTGCGGTTTGAAAGTAATAAATCTCTTGAGGAAATACGTATCTCGATAGACACAAACACCTAGCACATGAGCAATCCACATGAAAGCTATTGTTGGTTCAATTAAGCAATTAAGCAATACTAGAACTATTATTACACCAACAAAGTGATTCAATTAAGAGAAAAATGTGACTATTTTATGTGAGGTAGGGTAGGTAAAGACTAAAGTAAAAGATTTTAATGGACTTAGATTTAGGATTGTAATAGTTGGGCTAAAATTTATGTGTTGGGCTTGAAAAAATGGTAAAGTTAAAGACTTAAGTTAATTAAAATTTAACAAAATATTTATATTTTGTTTATGAACAATATATAAATAATTATAAAATTTATATATCTAATTTATGATCGGTTTGGTTTGGTTATTTTGTGGTTGCTGTTTAGTAAAACAAAAACCAAACCAAATAGTATCGGTTTGCAAAATTTAAAACCAAACCTAACCAAACCAAAACAAATCAAATATCAGTACCATTACAAGAAAAGTGTGAATTATATGGAGATTTTCCTGGGGATTAATATGAAAATTTCCAGGAAAATAAGTTTCCTACGGATTTTCATACTAATCCCTAGAAAAATTCTCATGTAATTCACAATATTCTTGTAGTGAGTTTTTTTTAATCGGTTTGATTCAGATTACTGTTCAATTTGGTTTTTTAACCATAACAATGAACCACCCTATTTGTCATATAAAAGAAGAATCAGCCAGGACAAAGAATAATGTTATATCTAGCAAAGAAAAAAAAACAATTACAGCTAACTTACTGTAATACTGAATGGACAACATGTCCACTCACAAAAAAAAATTAACTACTATATTCTTTATTCAGATTGGAAATTCACTAGTGTCTTGGAAATAAATAATAATAATAAAAAAAAAGCAGACTACTGAATGGACAACATGTCCACTCACAAAAGAAATCAACTACAATATTCTTTATTCAGATTGGAGATTCACTAGTGTCTTGAAAATAAATAATAATAAAAAAAAAAACAGACTACTTTATCAACCAGTTAATATGGCTTCTCAGGTTACTGAAGGAAGTTGGAGTAACAATTGTTGAACGAACTAATAAGACATTAAATATATTTTGTATTGATTTCATATAATTTTGAACACAAGAGTCTACTTCCTTACTACTCATTCTCTCATCTAATTCTTTTTGCCACTACATTATATACATTCAACCAACAATAATAGATGTATTAAAATAATGAGAATTAAGAAAAACTTTATAAATAATTGGAATTCAATCATTTTGATGTGTTTTTATCTACCCATTTTGTAACAATTGTTTTTGACCCATTTTGCTCAAATCAACCATCACCTCCCAGCGACAAACGTTAGCTTCCTTTGATCTTGAGTCAACCCTAATTCATTTGGAAATAACATATGCAAAACCACTCTACTTTTTTATTAATCTCAATTTATGTCAAAAAATACCCCTATAGTTACTAATGGGTTACAAGTGCTCTTTTCTGAATAAATATATTATTTATTTTCTTTTAAAACACATCTTTTTTCTAATTAAAATATTATTAAAGAGCCGTATTTGTTGTTTTCTTTCTTTTAAAATCACTTTTAACAAATAAAAATGTAGGAAATAATTTTTTTCTTCTTAATCTCATTTTATCAATTAAAACAGAATAACTTCATATACTCTTTCGACGGATAATATATGTCACATATACAAGATCATGTTATATCCATCTTTTAATTTTTATTTATATAACAATAAAAAATAATTATAATAAAACAAGAATTTTTTTTCTGAATTGCAGTAGGATAAACATTTGCTAATTTTAAAAAAATATTATTAGAAAAAGAATGTGTTAAAAAGAAAATTAATAATATATTTATTTGGAAAATTAGCATTTTTGACCCATTAAATAGCAATAAGGTCATTTTTGGATCAAATCATAAACGGAAGGTATTTGTTCATTTCACATAGTTTAAGGGTATTTTGACCCTTTTCCCATTTAAAAATTGATATGCTTTTTTTATATTCAAAAAAAATTTAACTTTTGCAATCAAATTATAGATTTAATAAAATGTTTATAACTATATAAATACTTATAACTTGTTTAAATCATAATTTATTTATTTTTTGACAAATTTGAGGTCTAGTATAAAACCATCACAAATAAGGGAGACAATAGGGAGGTGGTAACAAAATTGAATTTTGTGGCCCAAATAATTTCTATTTAGCTTCCTTTGGTGTACAGTAAACCAGAATTGGTTTAGGAATAGCATAGTGGTAGTAGTTATTGCTCTATGAGTTCAATTATACCCCTAGCTAGCCCCAGGGCCAGGCCAATGTACTCCCCCTCCACCCCCCCCTCCCACCACCACCATGGCTTTAGTAATAGATTGGGAAAAGAAGATAATTTCTTTAAATGACAATTAAAAATATAACCATTATATTGTACTTTCTCGATCTCTTTTTACTGGTTCAACTTTTAGTTTTTACTTGTTATTTTTGAAAAATAAAAAAAAGACAATATTTTTTTATATATTACACTCTCAATTTATTTAAGAGAGTTAATATTTTTTAAAAAGATAGAACATCTATAATGAGTAAATTGATTTTGATTTTCTATTAATTAATAGGGGTAAAATGATAAATTCACTATATTAATTATTATTTTCTTAATATGTGTGACAAGTTAAAAATGGACAAATATATAGGGATTGAGGAAATATTTTCTTGTAATAGTAAAACAACATGGTTAACTTTGATTTGACTATATATAATAAATTGCTAATTCTATTTCAACTACAAGTAGGAAGTGTGTTATTATAATTATATATGCCATTTCGCAACTAGGCAGCATAAACATACTGAATTTCATTATAATATCGAAAGGTTCAGAGAGATTTGAGTTCAAGTGGCATAGCACCTTCGATCGATCATAGGGCTTATTCTACCCTTACTGAAGTCATTCTATTGAAGCGTAACATAAAAAGCTCCTTCTCATCTTGCATTTTTTTGATTTGGAAATTCCAGAATCTTGCTTCGACCAATGTATTTTTCACATCTCCAATTCACACCCCTTGAACGATAAGATTAACAAGATTTTTTTTTTTATTCTTAATTAGAGGTATCAGATTTGAGTCCTACATAAGAAAAATCCTATTAAATTTTTTTTTCTTTACTGAATTTTACGTAACACGAATCTGAATTAGTCAAGATTTTAATGCAAATAATAAACATCTATTTTTTTTTTTTTTTTTGGGTAGGGATGGGTTTAGAAGGTGGCCGGAAGAAATTTAAGTTTATTTTACTACACAATAATTTTAAATTCTCATTTCATAATAAATGTTGTTCGTTCAGAATTGACTAAAATGTTTGTACCTAATAAAATCATTCATTATTCTTTGATAATAGTCTCCAATCAAATAAGGAAGTACATTCCCCTAAAGTTTTCTAATATCTGGATCTCGATTCTTTTTCATTCCTTTAAAATTACAACAAAATAATAGAGATATTTTTTTTAGCTAAACAATAAAATTTTCATGTTAATTTCATTAGCTACAAACTAGCGATAGATTCTAAGAGAGATCAATTATATAAGAGCGTTTTAACGATAAATTAGCTAGAAATTCTTGATAAATTTCATTAATTTAATAAAATTTTAAGCATGTTGACAAGTGTCCAACATTGGATTCTTTTGAGAGTTTCTTGCTTCAAGCACTAACAAAGGATCTCGAGTCTCGATCACAAACTTTTAAACATTATAGACATGCACAAACAATGCACGATTGTAACAATTAAATTTATATTTAGCATAATATAAACTCTTTAAAAATATCGAATATAATTTATGAAATATTATAATGCGAAAATATAAACTTATCGAATGTAATTTATACAAAAATATAAAACTTAAATTTCAACCACAATTAGGTGGTTTGATAGAATAGCATTACCCCTCACATTAAAGGAGACATTCTTCCCCAACAAATCGTCCTACAACTTCTGCCGTTGGCGCGCTTTTAATAACTTAATTAGTACACATTTTTGTTTTAAACTGTTTTGTGAATTGATAAATTTTAGCAGGAAATAAAGGTCGACACCTAATTTATTGCCTAATTAATAACATCATGACAAAAACCCAATAATTCCACATTTTCAAGGTTTTTTTTTTAATTACATAAAACCGTTTTGATTATTTAGGTTGGCGTAAACATACCTTTCTCTTCCTTTTTTTTAATTATCTTATTACTTGTCATGCCTCAATTCTAAGTGAGCACATTGTGCACTATTTCATAAAATAATACCTAGTTTAAGATCAAATGACATCATCATAATTTGAGAAAATACATCATTACCCCTTTACACTATAACATTTTTTTAAAAAAGATACTATAACTTTAAAAGGGTCCTAGTACCCCTTATTCTTTTTCAACTTGGATTTATTGCCCCTTGTGATCCTATGTAGCACCTAGAGTGTATTTCACCCACCACTAGCGAGTGAGATAAGCAAAAAATTATAATTTTATTTGTTTAAGCATTTATTTAATTAGAAATATTATTTCCTTTTATACTCTATTTGATTTATTATATTTTTTCAATTCGGACCTATCAACACTAATGATGAAGCTACAATATTTGTACTTGAAGATAAATTGACGGCCATAGAAAATTTCTCTGTCTGTCTCATTCTTTAACTATTTCAGCAACATAATTCTTTGCACTTGGAAATATGCTAATTATATTGTTAATAGTTATATAATGAAGCAAAAGACCTACAAAAAAAATTCTTCTCTTACCCAAAAGACTAAGTTTACAAAACTGACTTCTGTTTAGTTTAGGGAGATCAAAATTGATGAGATTATTGAAAAGAGAAAGAAATGAAAGCGAGTTAGGTGGTAGGGGAAGATCGGAAAGGGCTGGTGAGAGAAGCATTAGGGAGATTGACGGCAATGGCGAACGACGTGAGAGAGAATCGTTGGGGACATGTTCACAAGTACCCTATCTGAATTAGAGAGTTTGTTCCAATCTTTGAAGATAACATCTTAATTTTGAGAAAAAAAAATTAAAGACAATGTACACAAAAAGAAAAATAATCATTAGAGAAAATAGAGGAAATTTTGGCTTAGCCATTCATATGATAGAGTTTTTTATTAGTCAATTTCGATTTTAATCCGCTCAGCAAATGATTGAGATGGTGTTATAGAGCGGCAGCTATGCAAGGGAATGGCCGGCGGCGACGGAGGCGAAGAGGAGGGTTACCTGCAGTTGAACGATTGAAGAAGAAGAGAAAAACAATTTATTTATTTTTTTAAAAATAAGAAATAATATATATGAAAATAAAAATAAAAAATAAAAAGAATTAACAGGTGGTAAGTAATAACTGGTGCGTGTATGAACTTCGTCATTATACTTGAGGTTGGTCGAAAAATGAGATACTTTTAACACTTTTAAATTGTTTAAGGGGTTTAGGACCTTTGTAAAGTTTCAGTGTCTTTTTAGAAAAAGTGTCATAGTTAAATTGGATAATGATGTGTTTTCTCTAATTTGAAATAAAAATACATGGATAGTGAATACTGTGAGTCATGTACATGTCTAGATGTTCCATCGTATGATGCACAAAAGAGAGCTATGGATGAGATTAGTGGGGGAGCTAGAAATTTCAGGAAGAGTGTCTAAGAATTATATAAGTAGAAAAAAAAGTTGATGACTTGGTGCAGTAAAAAATTCAAAATTGAACTACGTAATATTAATATATTTTTTATGAATAAATGTTCCAAAATTTTAAAAATCAAATCGCATGGTATGTATCTTTAATATTTGTGTTTAATTTAATATGAACTAAATGAACAAAGTAGACAAAAAAAAAAAAAAAAAAAAAAAGAGGGGGAGGGGGGTTCAACTTAAAATGAAATAATTTTTACGTTTCAAACCTACACTAATCTCTGCTGACAACAACACTACCGAGACATGAAAAATGGAAGCAGAATCAAACGAGGTCTTCTTTTGTTTGCTTTTAACAGCGTTGTATAAATATTAGAATTTGTTTATTAATTTTAAATTAAGTAATTACATTTAAGTTTTATTTCAAACTTTGATAAAAAATCAAATTCATTGAAAATTCAATTAGCTTTATTAGATTTTTGAGTTATAGATTTCTAAGAAATTTACTAACTACTATTTAGAAAGTCTTTTAACTACATTAGACAATTAAAGGAATAATAAAATATGAACTCTTTAAAAAATGAAGGGATTCGAACTTGCGCGTTTGGACTCCATGAGAGAGCCTCCAGCCGCTGAGTCACAGTAACTTATTGTGTCAAGGGTGTCCAAAGTATTTAATTTAACAATTTTAAACAACAATTTACTTAGGTATATGGTATAATTTTCCAACGAAGGGTGTCCAATTGGACACCCTCAAGACACTGTAGCTCCACCCCTGGATGAGACATGCCTCTGGATAGATATTCAAAAGAACAAAACATAAAAGGACTGGCCACCTCTAGAGTGTAGTCAAGCTCAGGGGCGGACCTATGTAGTGAGTTTCGGGTGCTCGAGCATTCATTGATCCCGACGAAATTTTTTTTTGTATATATATATATATATCAAAAATAATAATAAAAATGGATATAAACAACTCGCGAGCACCCATTGAACAAAATGTCTTGTAGGCACTTTGGTTTAGGAGTAGAATTCTGAGGTCATTGATGCCTCTAGTTGAGGGTTTGAATCCTAGTAATAGCGTATATTTTTGTTGAAAAAAAGCTAACTCAAACTTTTTCGTTGGCTTTTTTTACTCTTTTCTTTATACATTTTCATTGTTGACTTTTTGCTTATTTTTATTTTTATATTTAACTTTCCTATTTGTGTATTTCATTTACTAACTAAACTATAAAATTATTAGTAATCTTATAGAAATAATTTTTTTTGTTTAGCAACTTTAAGTTAAAGGATTTGAGCACCCACATCTGTCAAATCCTAGATCCGCCACTGGTCAGGCTCACCTAAGACAAAGAGATGTGTAGCTCGTATAGTTGTCTCTTCAAGCACAAATGAACCACCAATCAGTGAAACTAGAAATTTCGTTGAAGGTGTTTAAGATTTAATATAAACACGTGAAAAATATTTTTTGGCATATACTTCATATTGATTTCTATATACACTACAACAAAAATAGCTTTTAGCAGCAATAAATATGCACATTAATAAATAATGCTAAAGCCTTTACTAGCACATATTGACCATGAAATTACCGTGACAATGACTTCCAATCACTACGGAATCAAACACTCACCAATCAAGTGGTTAAGAATGGTACAAACTATGATATTACATCAATATAACGACCTGATCCACTATTACTCAAGGGTATCTCGTGAAAAATCCCAATATTCTAGAAATCAATGTAAAATTTAAAAATTTAAGCACATGACGAATTTGGCTTACTTAAGATTGACTAGACTGATGTAAGTCTGCCAAATCGGGAGGCTTCTCACTATGGAGGCGCCGCTATAGCGCTTGCACGGTCTATAGCGGGATGAAGGAAAATCAAACCCTAGTTAATGTGACTTCTTTTAGTTTCTCCCATATTTGAAAGGAAAAAATAGATGAGGGTTGCTCCAAAAAACCTCGAAAGGCACCTAAGCCAAAGGACCAATGGAGGAGAGCGATTGTAACGCAAGGGAGGAGAAAACCCAAGGAATTTCGCTGCTTGTTCATCATAATTTTCTCTCACGGATTTAGAAGCTTATGGGAAAAGTTCATCAGTTGATACTTGATGCCTAGGTAGGCTAGATTTTCTATAAATTGAGTAGTTAGATCCATTTTTATTGCGTAATATAGTTTATATGTATGGAGATTGCATGTACAGTCCTTCAAGAACGGAGTCTGTTTGGTTAAAGGTTGCAGTTTATTGTTGTTTAGGTGGGGGAAAATATAATGACTAGGAGATAGTTCTCTAGTTCTTGATTATTAACCTTGAGATTTTTTTTTTGAGGTGGTTTGGTGATAGTTTTAAGGTTAGGTGTTAGGAAATTGCCAGATTATAGTCATTTCTTGGACTTGTGATAACCAAGGGACCACGATGAGCAATAATAGTGTTAATTTATGGGAATAGGGAGGTATTTCCTGGGGAATGAACGTGTGCTAGTAATGGGGTCCACTTTTGGGCTATTAATATGTAGGTGATGGTTGTAGGTTTTCTAATTTAGATATGTATGTATGTCTACTGCTTTATAGTATCACTTATGTAATTTAGGTGAAAATTTCTTAGCCAAATTTGGAAACTACCCCTATTCTTATTTAGGGAGTTGAGGCGAAAAATAGCTTGATGGACCGTTTGCCACGCACCAGCCACATTCACTTGCTTATCGTAGAGGCAATAAGTACACAGTGCATGTTAGGGAAAACATAGGGAGCATATGAAATGACATCATGTTGGTAATGTCATGCAATGAACTTGTTTATCTTTCCTTGTAGTTTCAACTGTTATTATTCATTGTGATTGTGATTGTGCATAATTATCTATGATTACTGGTTTACTTGGGTACCACACCGTTATATGAATACTAATGGTTGTGTAACACCTTAGAAGTGTAGAGGTTAAATTGGAAGTGAAAAATTATAGAATGTTTTTGGTGCACAGGTTCCACGAGCCCACATACAGACCATAGATGGTTGTATGTGTCATGGGAACTAGTCATGGTTGCCCGTATGATTTTTGTAGTTTCAGTAAGTTGGTACACGGTTTGCTAGTATAGACTGTAGAGAGGAAGACATACCGTAGAGAGGAAGACATACCTTAGAGAGAAAGATAGATCGTAGTTGGGTCTCGTGGATGTGAACTTAAGAAAGTTAGGATTTCAGTGATTTTGGTATCACATAAGGGGTTCATGGACCATGGAAAGGAGTACAGGTCGTGGTCCTTATTTCATGTTTTTCATTAGAGAAATGGGTTTTCAGGAGTTTGGACCACGACAGATAACACAGTCTATAGACCACAATATAAACCGTACATGGTTTGTAGACTGGTTCAACAATTATTTTTTTAGGTTATTTGGGTCTTTTTCTACAATTTTAATCCCTAAACTACGTCGTTTTGGGGGTTCTTTAGAAGAATCTAAAGGGTTCCTAAGTCCCTTAACCTCCCCATTCCCTCTTATTCCCTCAAAACCCTCAAGTCTTTTTCTCGAAGTTTCTCTCAAGGTGATTCAAGGATTCTTCAAGTTTCAAGTCTCCTTTTTCAGAATTTAATCTAGGGCTTCATCAATGTATGCGAGAAATTCATCAATGGGTTCCTCTTCAACCATTGAGTCCCAAAGAAACCATAATTTCTACCTACGATTGTAAGCCAATTTCTTGGGTTCTCATACTTCCATGAGTTCAATTCAAGTAAATTTTTATCTCCATGAATGATACTATGCATGATTTGACTATTTTTCAATATTTTCAATGATGTTTTCATGAACCCATGTCATATGTGTATTTTATGATATGATTCAAAACTATGTTTATATGTATGCATGATGTTATGAAAGATTTTATGAGTCAATTATGCCTTCGATAAAGTATCAATCGGTTTTATAAAAGTTAAGGCTTTCGATTAAAGTACCTCATATGATGAAAGAATGATATGATTTAGCCACTTACGATTAAAGTGTCTTTTTACTATGAGAACACTATCACGATTTAGATGTTTTCGATTAAAGTTTCTTTTATGGATATGTTATGAAATCATAAATTTAAAAGTGCTATTCTATAAGACCTCAAAAATTAGAACTAAGATTGAACAAGAGAAAAGGGCAAACCACAGAGGGGGTCCACATGTTGTGAAGAGGACCACAACCCGTCACCTTGCTCATGGTTATGCACTTAACAAAAGGTGAAATACCACGGACCACTAAATGGTACGTGGAGCTCCAAATAATCTGTGAAGTGACCTGTGAGTGGGAAACATAACCAAAATGGCTACTGTGAAGTACTACAGACCACTAGAAGGTCTGTGGAGCTTTATACTAGCCTTGAGATGGCTCGTGAAATAGGCTTCATAGACTTTGAGGTTTTAGTCAATTTCAAATGATCATATATTTCATTACACAATGAATTAGGTGAACCACAACTATAAAATTGAAGGTACTTGAGACCTCTTTACAACGCCACCAAGTTTGCCTAATTCTGATCCCAGAGTAAAGAGTTATGCTCAATTTAGTGAAGCCCTTTCGGGCAGAGCATCTTCATGAGCCACTTAACGAGTCGTGGTGCTCATGATGGCCTGTGAAGTTTGTCTTGAAGTCAATTCATCAGCTTTTAAGTGAGGTTTCACCCCCAAGTCACTGGTTAAGCACCATAAACGTCTAAATGGTCCGTGGAGCTCCACACGGACCGTGAAGTCGTCCGTGAAGGAGACTTGTCAGACATAGAGTTTTGGGTGAACTTTAAACAGCCATATATTTTAGAACAAAATGAATTAGCTGTCCCATGGCCTATCAAATTAAAGATAATTGAGTACTCTTTCCAACTCCACTGAATTTGCTAAAATCTAATCTCAGAGTAAAAATTTATGCCCATTTTAGTGAAGCCTTGTTGGGCAGGGCATCTTCACGAGTTGCTTGATGGGCCTTGGTTATCATGACGGCTTGTGAAGCCTGTCTTGAAGCCATTTTGGCAAAATTTAAGTCAATGTTACATTAGTCTTTTCCCCTATGCGTTGGGAACTTAAACCACGTCATTTCATGTATAAACTACGTCATTTTACTTAGTCTAAGCTTAGTAAACTAGTCAGAAATTACCTAAAACCTTCATTCTCCTAAAATCACCTAAATTAGAACAAGAAGAAGAGAAAGAGGTGCCCGTTTCTTTTAAGAACAAGCAATAGTGTTCTTCAAGTTTCAACCCCGAAATCCAAAGGATTTCTCCATAGATTCCGTCACCAGGTATATGGGATTTCACTAGTGGATTCCTTTCATCCACTAGGTCCTTATAATTCAGTCAGTTTCTTATTTCTCCATATCTTTTTTAGACCTAGGTTTTGAAAACTTTGGATATTTGTTGTGATTTAGCTGTTGTAGTATCCTTAATCGTAATAGCATGTTTCTTGGAAATTTGCATAATTCCCTGTATCAAACTCAGAACCCTAGTTTGTGTAAATTCTCTTAGTTAATGAATTATATTTGCTAGGTCAGTTAAACAAAAAATCATGCTCCAGATTTCTAATATCACATTCTCAGTACATAAATATTGCATTCTCAGTTAATATATCATTATTTAGAGCTATTCAATATTTAGTGCATTTTAGCTTAAGATGTATTCAATTGGGAGTAGACTTAGCACTAAGTTGGACTAGGGTTCAATGTACCCTCATAGTCTTATAACTACGTGCCCGCATAGGATTATTAGTCCCCACTGTTGGGCATTAGATTTAGTGATCATGCCAGTCATGCATATATACCCCTAGAAAGGTATATTGGGTCCACTCGATGGGGCGTATACATCGGACTCCACGTTTAGCTCACGTGGTTTATGTTGGTTAATAGTAGCTCCCACAGTCATTTTCTTAGTGCATTTGACTAGGTGTATAACATTTATATCAGTATACAATTCAACATGTTATCTTCATGATTAGTACTTAATCATTGCATTCAATTTAGTTTTTCAGTTATATTTCAATATCTATATCTCTGCCCAGATTACATCATTGCTCAATTATGCATTGTTCAACTTATATATCTTTTATATATCTTAGTATCTATATTCTGAATGCTTAGTACATTCCAAGTACATACACATACTCTGCGCTTCATCCTTTCATGATGTTGGTTCAAGGACGCAGTATCTAGATCTCACTTAGATTGATTCTCCGTCCGCATTCAACAACTTCAATGGTGTGTCTTCATATTTCGAGGACAACATACATGCTTTCATTTTAGTCTTTGATTTCTATTTTCAATCTTGTTAGAGTTAGCTGGGGCATATTTCAGTAACACAATTCAGTTAGAGGCTTTTTAGACATAATAGTAGATTCAACTTGAGTTGTTAAGTGGTTGTTTCAGTTATCACTAAACTCTTAGTATGTTTTATATATTAAGACTAGTGGGGTTTTCCCCAATTTTAGTAAGTTTTATAGTATGCTTATGATATACTAGACAGAGGGTTAGCTTGGGGTCACTCGTGATCGTAGGTCCCGTGTTACATCAAGGGGTAGCCTCGGGGTGTGACAAACTTAGTATCAGAGCATTAGATTCAAGAGTCCTAGGATGTCTGAAAGCCGCACTAAGTAGAGTCTCTTTCATTGGTTTAAAGCGCGCCACATCTATGAGGGGTAGGCAACGAAGTGTTTAAAGAAAAAACTTTACTTTCTTTGCTATTCTTCTTGTGTGTGAGTATGATTCCACTTCTCCTTTCTAATCTGTTGTTATACGTTTCAGATCATGCCTTCTCATAGAGCCAACACACAGAACGCTAATGCATGCAATTCTAACACAGTTCCTCCATTACCTAACCATGAGGTTAAGAATGCAAAATTTTGGAATGCGATCCAACTCTTGGCTCAGAGTGTGGCTAATCAGAACAATCAACAGGCCAGAGTTCCTGCAAACACTAATGGTGGATCAGGTGCAGCTAGGATTTATGATTTTGTTTGAATGAATCCGCCTGAGTTACTATGGTCGAAGGTGGGTGAGGACCCACAAAACTTCATTGATGAAGTTAAGAAAATCCTAGAGGTGATGTGTGTAACTGGAAATGACTGGGTAGAGTTGGCATCCTACCAACTTAAGGATGTGGCTTATATTTGGTTCACTCAATGGAAAGACAACATGGGTGCGGATATATCTCCTGTGACTTGGGATTGTTTTATTGGAGCTTTTCTGGATTGGTTCTTCCCAAGAGAGTTGAGAAAAGATAAGGAGAAAGAGTTTATGAATTTGAAGTAGGGTTCAATGTCCGTCCAAGAGAACGGGTTAAAGTTCACTCAACTCACCAAGTATGCTCCACACATGGTTGACAATCGAAGGGTACAAATGAGAAAGTTCTTGTTTGGGGTATCCAATTGGTGAAGACCGAGTGCAGTAATGCTATGCTTTTAGGGGATTTGGAAACCTCCAGGATAATGACTCAGGCTCAGCAGGTTGAGAGAGATAAGCTTAGGGAAGTGTCTAAGTACAACAAAAATTCTAGAATATGCAACTATGAGTACGCTCAGCAGAAGTTGGGTGGTGGAAATCGCTCACAGTTTCAACAAAAATATATAGTCCCAACACCTTCATCAACTAGTGCTCTATCCCCTAGGTTTCGACATGATCAGAAAAGTAAGGCCTCAGGCTCTATGTCACGCCCTGAGTCTACACACCCCAGACGTGGCTGGCACTCGAAGACCATTGCTGGCCCTAAACGAACCCTTGGCCTGACTTACTTAACTTAGCGGAAGACAATATTCATACTTATAATGATCAATAACACTTAACTAAACTGAATAATAAAATAACTGTGAATGTTTAAAGGTTAAACATTTAACGTGGCCAAAAGTGGCAATCTAAGTCTTAACAATAAGAAATGATAATGAAAAGACTCAAAGGACTAACATCTGACTGTCTATGAAGCCTTTAAAACAACTGAGATGGATGTTGGGACAAACCCACAACATCCTAATGAACTAACTAGAAAGAAATGAAAATAGATTTTCTGGAATGCAAGGAGGCTCACCGACTGACTCTGAACTGCTCACTGGATTAATGGTGTGCTGGAATGCCGATCCTAGTTACCTGTGTCTGCATCATAAGATGATGCATGCCACTGGTATCAGTACATTAAATGTACGAGTATGCGAGTTGGAATGCTAAAACAACATAGGCTTGGAAGGGAAACTAAAACAAACACTTACCTTGGTTCTTCTCAACTCATGAATACTTAATTGAACTCATTTCAATATAAAGCAGTTTAAAACAAGTGCAATATAAAGAAAAACTATTTAAAAACATGATGCCAACTCTGTGTATATACAAGGATAAAACATAACTCTGAAATGTACGTAAAAATGCCATAAATCTGATGTATATAAAAATACAATAACTTTTGTGGGAGTTTCTCTAACCGACAACCATCATATAAGAGCTATAGTGATAATACAATGATCTACCTCACGCTGCCAGTGCATCCTATTCTTGGCTAGAGGTATGGGACCTGAACTATTAAGATGATCCACTAGTCTATTGTTAAAAGGGTTCATCTAAAAAGGATGACCCTTTTCTACGCATGGTGGCTACATGGTTTTATGGAGATGTGAGTTATCTGAACTCATGCTCGCCCCCAATTCGGTGCTCAATACTACTCCCAAAATATACTAGCTCTTATGTTTTTTTTTAAAAAACATACTTCTTCTGTGATTTGAGATTAGTGCTCAAAAACTTAGTTGAAAGGCTATCTTGGAAATCAAAGTTTCCTCTCTTGCTTCATTTAGAAAGCGATTACTGTTTTCAGAAAACTAGCTCGAAGGATCCTTGGAAATCTCAGTTTCCGTTCTTATTTAAATGTGAAAACATTTTAAATCACTTTGGAAATACTTAGTCTCCATATACTTTTGAAGAAAAGAACTTCAAGCTTTACTCTTTACTCTTTACTCAACTTGAACTTTAAGTCTTAAAGCAAAGTTAAAACGTTTGTTAGAGACTTTTGAAAACTTTAAAAACTTTGCTTGACTTGCTTCTTAACTTCTAGACTTGACTCTTAACTTCTCTTGACTTTGATCCTAACTTTCCTTGAATTGGATTATTGATTCAAGGTTCATGATCTCATGTTTATGGATGATTTCATGATGTTTAGATGTACCTTAAGTATGTTGGAAACAACTAGAAAACATAGGTACATTGCTAAGGAACGAGTACTAAAAAGTGGGGAAGGAATGGGGAGAACTGGCGTGTCTGGCGCTCTGAGAGGAGTGGGGTGCCAGAATCAACAGTCAGAGGATGGTCTGGGGCGCGTTGGCTGGCTGGCGCCCCAAGGGTGAAGATTCAGAGATTCTTTTGGGGGGCGCTGGCTGGTGCGATACCCCACCCCTATCCCCAGGTGTTTGACGACTTTTCTTCTCCGATTTTCATCTCTAAACCCTCTAAACTTCAATGGTTCTTTTCCCAAACACTTAGGATCATTTATACCCTCAGTATATGATAGATTCAAACCAAAATTATACCCGGAAACATGAATCAAATCTCAAGAAACTTCAACAAAACAACCCACAAGAATTCAAATGAACTTCATCAAGAACTCAAAGGATTTACTTTCAAATCATACATATTTTGCTGAATTGAATAATGATTGGCACGTGGGTGAACTAACGCAATGCTATGTGATCTCACATACCTTTTTAGGGACCACCCTCGACGAAATCCACAGGCTATCCTTGACGAAATCGATGAATCTTGCTTCCCCTTCTCCTTTCTCCTCTTTTCTCTTTTCTCCAAGCCTTAGAGTGAAGTCCAACTTTTCTAAACTGAACAAAATCTGTTTTTACCCCAATTAATCTCCTAAAAATAAATTAGAATAATTAGATAAGGAAAAGATTAAATTACCCTTCCACAATCCGGATTACACTTTCCTTAATCCAACAACCCAACTTCCAAAAGGCATAACTTACTCATACAAACTCGAAATCGCACAAACCTAGCGGCGTTGAAAAGATCATTCGAAGAGATTTCCAACCATATCTAGAATTAAACCTAACTCATCATGAGCTAGGAGGTATGACCATTTGAATTTGACCAAAAACTCACTTTTTCTAACTTAAACAAATTTTCCAGATTTCATTTTTCCAAAAATGACTATTTCCAATTATTAGCTTCTTCCTAGTTATTTCAAATTGCAAGATGTTACACTCTAAGTCTCTGGGGAGTACTTCAGGACTTCTCAACTTGCCCAAAGTGTGGTAAGAACCATCCGAGCGAGTGTCTTGCAAGCAGTGAAGGGTGCTTTGGGTGTGGTCAGTCTGGCCATAGGTTGAAGGATTTCCCTTCTGCCAGGCAGGTGCAAGGGGTTAACAATAATAGGGCTCAGTCTACAGCTCCATCAGCACCAACATGTTGCCCAACTCAGCAGGGTGGTTTGTCTGTTACATGTGGCGGTCAACGCCAGAACAGGTTGTATGCTTTCCAGGCTCGCCAGGAAGATTTTCCTATTATCGTCATTGGTATGTTACAAGTCTTTCATTTATATGTTTATGCATTGTTAAATCTAGGGGCTACATTGTCTTTTGTAACTCCGTATATAGCAGTAAACTTCGGTGTCAGTCCAGAAACTCTCTCAGAATGCTTCTTAGTCTCTACTCCATTTGGTGACCCAGTTATAGCTATACATGTATACAGAAATTGCCCTGTCACAATTTACTAGAAATTCACCTCAGCAGACATTGTAGAGTTAGAAATTGTAGATTTCAATATCATTCTAGGCATGGATTGGTTACATTCCTGCTATGCCTCAGTCGATTGTAGAACTAGGATTTTTCGATTTCAGTTTTCAAACGGGCCAGTCTTTGAGTGGAAGGCCAGTAGCTCAATGCCTATAGGTTTATTCATCTCTTATCTTAAGACCAGAAAAATGATTTCCAAAGGGTATATCTATCATCTTGTATCTTGTTCGGGTTAAGGATTCAAACTCCAAAACCCTAACTCTTGAGTCAGTCCCGGTAATAAATAAGTTTCTAGAAGTGTTTCCATAAGATCTTCAAAGAATTCCTTCCAAAAGAGAAATCGACTTCGAAATAGATCTTCTTCCAAATACCCAGCCCATTTTGATTCCTCATTACAAAATGGCACTAGTCAACTTTAGGAATCGAAAGAGCAGTTGAAAGACCTTCTAGATAAGCTCTTCATCAGACTTAGTATCTCTCCATGGGGTGCTCTAGTGTTCTTCGTGCAAAATAAAGACGGTTCTCTCAGAATGTGCATTGACTATCGTCTGTTGAACAAAGTCACAATCAAGAAAAAGTATCCCATTCCCAGGATTGATGACTTTTTTGACCGACTTCAAGGTAATAGTTGCTTTTCTAAGATAGACCTCAGATTTGGCTATCATAACTCAGAGTCATAGATAATGACATTCTGAAGACAACCTTCAAAACTTTGTATAGTCACTATGAATTTGCAGTTATGTCTTTTGGACTAACAAATGCTCCTACTACTTTCATGTACTTAACAAACATGGTGTTCACACAGTATTTGGACTTGTTTGTCATCGTCTTTATTGATGATATCCTCATTTCTTCTTAGAGTGAGGAGGAGCATGCAACTCATCTAAGAGTTATTTTGCAAAATCTCAAAGATCGCTAGTTATTCGGTAAGTTCAGTAAATGTGAATTTTGGTTACAGTTAGTCACTTTCCTTGGTCATGTGATATCCACCGAAGGGATCCGAGTGGATTCTCAGAAAAATTGAGGCGGTACAACATTGGCCTAGACCCATCTCTCCAGCAGATATCAGAAGTTACTTGGGTTTGACTGGTTAATACAGGAGATTTGTGGAAGGATTTTCATCCATAGCTTCCCCATTGACCAAGTTGACTCAAAAGTAGGTTAAATTTCACTAGTAAGATGAGTGTGAGAAAAGTTTCTCAGAACTGAAGACCAGGTTAACTAGAGCTCCTATCTTGACTCTACGAGATAGTTCAGATGGTTATGCGATTTATTGTGATGAATCAAGGGTCGGCCTAGGTTGTGTATTAATGTAGTGATATAAGGTTATAGATTATGGTTCTAGACTATTTAAGGTCCACAAGAAGAATTACCTAACTCATGACCTCAAGCTTGCAGCCATAGTGTTTGCCCTAAAGATTTGGAGAAACTACTTGTATGGTGTTCATGTTGATGTGTTCACAAATCATAAAAGCCTTTAGTAGGTGATCATCCAAAAAGAGTTGAATCTTCGTCAAAGAAGATGACTTGAATTCCTCAAACTATAACATGAATGTGCTTTACCATCCTAGTAAGGCCAATGTAGTGGTTGATACTCTCAGTAGACTGTCTATGGGTAGTGTTGCACATGTTGAGGAAGAAAAGAAATAGTTTGCCAAAGATGTACACGGGCTTGCTCGCTTAGGAGTTTGCCTAGCGGACACATCAGATGGTTGTGTGATAGTTCAGAATAGATCAGAGTCTTCATTGGTAGCGAAGGTTAAGGAAAAATAGGATAGCGATCTTATATTACTTCTGTTGAAAGGTGCAGTTCAGTATCAGAAGGTTGAGGTTTTGTCCCAAGGGAAAGATGGTGTGCTTCGTTACCAGGGTTGTTTATGTGTTCCTAATGTGGGTGAGTTGAGGCGTAAGATCCTTACCGAAGCTTATAACTCCAAGTATTCCATTCATCCAGGTGACACTAAGATGTACCGTCATCTACGAGAAGTCTTTTGGTGGGACAACATTAATAGGGACATAATAGATTTTGTTGCTAAGTGTCCTTACTGTGAATAGGTTAAAATAGAACATCAGAAACCAGGAGGTATGACTTAAGAGATTAACATTCCTGCATGGAAGTGGAAAGTTATAAACATTGACTTCATTACATATTTACCTCGTACTCGTAGACAACATGACTCCATTTGGGTAAAAGTGGACAGAGTGACTAAGTCCGCTCACTTCTTGGCGGTGAAGACTACAAATTTAGTAAAGGACTACGCCAATCTCTACATTAATGAGATAATCAGATTACATGGTGTTCCCTTGTATATCATTTTAGATCGAGGTTCTCAATTTACCTCTCATTTTTGAAAATCGTTTCAGAAAGGTCTTGGTACTCAAGTAAATCTCAATACAACATTTCATTCACAAATGGATGGTCAAGTAGAGCGTACCATTCACACCTTAGAGGACATATTGAGAGTTTGCGTGATTGATTTCAAGGGTAATTGGTATGATCACCTACCTCTCATAGAGTTTGCCTATTATAATAACTTCCATTCCACTATTCAGATGGCCCCACATGAGGCACTATATGGGCGGAGATGTAGGTCCCCGATTGGTTGGTTTGAAGAAGGTGAACTAACCTTGATTGGGCGATATTTGGTTCATGAGGCTATGAAGAAATTTCAATTCATCAAAGATAGACTATGGACAACCTAGAGTCGTCAGAAGTCCTATGCAGATGTGAGAAAAAGGGACTTAGAGTTTGAGATTGATGATTGGGCTTTCTTGAAGGTATCACCTATGAAGGGGGTGATGATATTTGGCAAGAAAGGGAAGCTCAGTCCTAGATATGTAGGTCTTTACAAAATCCTGAAAAGGGTTGGTAATGTGGCTTTTGAGTTAGAGTTGCCAGCAGAACTAGCAGCGATTCAACTAGTCTTTCACATTTCCTTGTTGAAGAAGTATGTGAGTGATCCGACATCAATAGTACCATTAGAGAGTGTGGTTGTGAATGATAGTCTCACTTCTTAAGAAGTGCCAATTGAAATTCTTGACAGTTAGGTTTGTAGGTTGAGAATAAGGAAGTCACTTCAGTGAAGGTTTTGTGGAGGAGCTAATCCGTGAAGGGAGCTACTTGGGAAGCAAAAGAAGCCATGATGGCTAAGTATCCTCACCTTTTTCCTTTCGATTCCATTTCAACTTAAGGTAATAGTTCCTCTACAGTATCTCAATTTACTCTTGTAAAAATCAGTCTCAGTACCTAGTTTCCTCGTTTATACTTGCATTTCAACATATTTTCATGTTTATGGAACTTATTTCAATTAGATATCAATTTCTAGTACTAGGTGGTAGGGATTTTAGCTCTTTCTCTCCATGCTGAGTTTGTTTAGACTACATTTGAGGATGAATGACCCACCCCAAGGGAGAAATATTGTAACACCTTAAAAATCAAAACTAAGATTGAACAAGAGAGAAGGGCGAACCACAGAGGGGGTCCACGTGTTATGAAGAGGACCACGACCCATCACCCTACTCATGGTTGTGCACCTAGGAAAAGGTGCAATACCATGGACCACTAAACGGTCCATAGAGCTCTAAATGATCCGTAAAGTAACCTATGAGGAGGAAACATAACTAAATGGCTATTGTGAAGTACCATAGACTACTAGACGGTCCATGGAAATTCACACGAGCCTTGAGGTGCCTCATGAAAGAGGTATGATAGAATTTGAGGTTTGGGTCAACTTCAAACTATCATATATTTCAGTAAAAATGAATTAGGTGGCCCATAACCTATCAAATTAAAGGTCTTTAAGTCCTCTTTCCAACGCCACCAAGTTTGCCTAATTTTAATGCTGGAGTAAAAAATTATGCTTGTTTTAGAGAAGCCCTGTCGAGAAAAACATCTTCACGACCCACTTGACGGGCTGTGGTGCTCATGAAGGCTGGTGAAGCCTGTCTTGAAGTCAAATCATCATCGTTTAAGTGAGGTTTCACCCCCCAAGTCACTGGTTATGAACCACGGATGTCTAAATGGTCTGTGGAGCTTCACACGGACCGTGAAGTCGTTCGTGAAGGAGACTTGTCAAACTTAAAATTTAGGGTCAACTTTAAACAACCATATCTTTCATAACAAAATTAATTAGGTGGACCATACCGATCAAATTAAAGATAATTGAGACCTCTTTCCAACACGACAAAGTTTGCTAAAATCCAAGCTTAGAGTAAAAAGTTTTTCCCAGTTTAGTGAAGCCCTGTCGAGCAGGGCATTTTCACGAGCTGCTTGACGGGCTTTGGTCATCATGACGGCCCGTGAAGACTGTCTTGTAGCCACTTCAGCAAAATTTAAGTTAGGGTCACATTGGTCTTTTCCCCTATACGTTGGACATTTAAACCACATCATTTAATGTTTAAACTACATCGTTTTACTCCGTCTAAGTTTAGTAAACTAGTCAAAAACTACCTAAAACCTTCACTCTCCTAAAACCATCTAAATTGGAATGAGAAGAAGAGAAAGAGGCGTCAGTTTCTTTCAATCCTCAACCTCTTTCTTCCATAATTCTTCCTTCCATATATTTTGCAAGTAGGCTTAAGTAACACCGATTCAGTATTGCTTCCTCTTTTAGGCTTAGGGTTGGACACCCTCTCCCAACTAAACTTTTGGAGAAACTTAAAAGAATATTGTCCAAAGGACCTGTCAAGAGAATAATTTTCATCCTCAATCCTTGATTTCTTTCTTTCCCTCAACCTTTATCCAAGTTTCTCTTTCTCAATTGGAGAGCAAAAATTCCAAGGCAGGAGATATTCATGTCATGATAAAGCATTGCCATACGACATTTTTTTCCCACTAGATCGGACAAACCCAACACAAACTTACTCATTTCCGACCTAGGATCGGACACTTGAATTGGAACATACCTAGCAATTGGTTGAACCTTAAGGAATATTATTCAACACTCATATCACCTTGTCTAAGGTTAATGAACTCAAGCACCAACGCTTTTCTCATCTCTAGAGTGAAGAACCTATCTAAGAAAGCACTCTTGAACTCTTCCCACTTTGTGGGAGCTTTTCCTACCGGTATTGCCTCTTTCAACTTACTAAACCAAAATTGAGAAACCCCCTTGCGTTGACAAAAATCCAACTCCGCCTTCTCTACGAGACTTCATCTATAAACTCTTGAGGACCCTCTCCCTTTTTGGAGCCATAAAATTCCAGAGGGTTCATCCTCCTAAAATCTCTCACGCTCAAAATAGCCCTACTCTTTATAGGGTTCATAGATCGACCACCTCTCGACTCACGTGAGCCGTCATCACTTGAGCCAACATTAGAATAGTCGAAATAACCTCCTCATTATTCACATTCTCCCCTATAGGGACAATTGAAACTTGTGGAGGAGCTTAGAGGGGAATCTCTTGCTCCATGCTGTCTTCCTCATTCCTTTGAATATGAGCCCTTGAAGTAGTCATATCTTGAAAACCATAGGGCACATATTAGGAGAAAGACCTAATAAAGCTAAACTCTAGGGCACGACTTAGAGAATGAATAAGTGAAAACATTCGATAGCCTCTTATTCATAAATGTGGCGCGCTTCACATTTATGAAAAAGACTCTACTAGATGTGGTTTGAGACATCCTAAAACCATCCCAAAATCTTGTGCTTTGATACCATGTTTGTCATGACCCAAGGCTACCCCTTAGAAGTGACACGGCGTACAAGACTCTGAAAAGCCTCACATAAGCCACATACATCTCGTAACATAAGAGCATAAGAAAAAGTGCAAAAATTTAAAACTTTTCTTTACAATTGAAGTTTTTTATAAAATAAGAGGGAGTCTATGACACTATGTCTCAAACTATCTATAACACTTGAATTAAAACTCTTGAATACAATCTTAGGGACATAGCCCTTACAAACGTCTAAAAAATAACGAAAGACTTAAAGGACATAATGGTCAAGCTCTCGAATACTATGAGGACTCACCAATCTTCTTCTTCTTAATCTACTATGGTCCTAGCCACGAGGGTAGAAGCCGATATCACCAAAACCTACACTTATAGAAAATATAGAAATATGGGTTAGCACAAAAATGTACTAAGTATGGAAGCCATGCATAAAAATTCTTAAAACATGCAAAAAGGGACATTTTAGTTGAAACCATGCTATATGCCAATTTTGAACATCATCTATGAAATAGTTGGAGAATGTAGCTCATAAGACAACTCATTACAATTCATCATAACATAGAGGATATCATCATAATCACAAGAATAGTCTCCAACATAAACATAAGACATATCCCAATCTTCACAAGACATAGTTCACACACATAGTTAAATACCAAGATCATTTCATCATAATAGAAACATCACATAAGTAACCCTAGGTTATACTTGTGCAATGCATAGATAGGATCCCATAATCCTATCTACACTAAGTATCACTTTTAGGCCACCATGCTCATACTTATCATGCTTTAATCTCATCCATAGTCAATAACATAGACAAGGAAACATTCATGTTCATAGCTCATAACAAGTAGAGTCACTATTAACAACACTCCATATCATACATGCATAAATTCATTTATCTTCATAGCATAAGAAAACCACACCATAACCCCTTTCATGGTCTACTTGTGCAATGCATAGGTGAAGTCCCATACCCCCACTCATACTAAGTAGAGCTCATTGAGAAGTCATAAGTATAGTTCATGTTCATATTCATAATTCATATAAAACATACATTAACTCATAATCATCATGTCATAAGAGAAACATACCACACCCACTCTCAAAGCCTACTTGTGCAATGCATGAATGAAGTCCCACACCCCCATACTAAGTAGAATCTCTTGAGGAACCATAGTACATAACTCATGTTCTTGTTCATAGTTCATGTTTCTTGTTCATGTCATGGTTTATATTCTTGTCATGTTAGGAAATAGCCTTAATGGACATAGACCATGTTGAGTTACATAGAATCCGGTGTCATTCCCCCACACCGAAAAAAGGTGTCCTACTTGCCTAAGGTAGGACTAGTTTATTCGCTTAAGTAGATCCACTAGCTAAAGACCTATGTGTGAACATAGTTATGGGATAAGGAGATTGATACTAGAAACTTGGACTGACTGAGGTAAAAGGTTTCCATATCATGAGATAACTATTTTGGGAAGCCGAACTAACTGGCGTAAAAGGAACCTATTGGGAACCCGAACTAATTGGCGTAAAAGCTTCCGTCTCACTTTCATATCCACTCAGTGCTAAGCGTAATTCCCTTTAAGTTCATGTTAAGTCTTGACTTAAGTTAATGTTTATGGAAGGGTGACTTAACTCATTCCAATACAACATTATGATATAGCTCATAGATTCATTAGGTGAGAATGGCCTTCAACCTTAGAATCATTAATATGTGAGTAAACCTTTCACATCATGTTCATAGTGTGTTCATGAGAATAGCCTTTCAATCAACACAACAACATCATTATAGTCCTAGACATTTCATGCATAGTCATGTGTAAGGGTATGGGGAGAATGATCTTTCAACAATACCACAATTACACAATAGTCATAGGATCTTCACTTTCTAAGTGAATCACGAGCTCATACACAATTCTTATCAACATGTACAAGCCCTCATAATTTTCCCTTCAAGGGATATAAATCAACTCAACCCAAACATCTATAATTACTACATTAGATAAGGGGAATATCTTGATTCAATAACTCAATCAACACCTTAGTCACATCATAGTCATGTTCATGCATGGGGTGTGTGTGTGATTGTCCTTTCAATGACACAATAACAACATTATAATCATAGACACTTCACTCTGAAAGTGTTCATAAAACATGCACATAATATCATAATCATACATGCCCCTCATTTCTTGTATTAAAAGATCATGTTAAGTCAACACATCTAGCATTCACCACATGAGACATAGATATAGTCATAACTCAAGTACATCATTCATTCCATGCATAAACTCATATACTCATATTATAGGCCATATGGATGAAGTCTTTTCAGAATAATGCCATATACAATTCAACATACATAATAGCTTCCTTCTATAAGCCTTAACATTCTTAACTTATTCATATTAGCTTGTACCCTTAAAGCCCTAGAAGTCATCCTTATGCTACAAGCCTTACTCTTAAGCAATGCCTCACATGATCATTATGTATACCTAATTCTCAAGGTAATCCAACCGCATGCTAAATTCTTAATCAATTATAATCATATGGTATTATATAAACTCAATCAATATGGACAAAATCTATTCATGTACTTCCTTAATTAATCAACCCACATCATAATTTCAGAACTTAGTAAATATGAGGGATTCATGGGTTCATGGAGGGATTTAATTATAAATAAACAATAAATAATCAATTCAATCATAATCCATCATAAATCAATCATTGAAAACGTTTTGAAAGAGAACCCATGACTTAGATTGAAACCCTAGCTTTTGGGGGAAATTGGAAGCTTTGAAATCAAGTTTTGAAGGGACTCTATGGGTGAAGGCTATCCAATAGATGAAAAGCCACCATAACTTATATAGATTTCCTCATGAAATTGAAGAGAAAATGCTGCTCCCACAACCCTAAACTTGACCTTGTTCTTGTTCTTCAATAGAGTTTTAAAGAGAGAATATTTGGAGAGGAAGTGGTTTCTATTTTGTTCTTTGGGTATTATGAAGTGTAAAAGGGTAAATTAATAGTTTAAAAACCCTTATATAGGTCTAAATAATCTAAATAAACCGACTTGAGCTCCTAAAAGCTAACCTGTGAATTTAGCATCATGCTCCTCACTTGGCCGAGCGTGGGGCAGATTGTAGGTGTGACTCGCGCCCACATGATCCACAGACTGTGAGTGGACTCACGCCTCATCCTGTAGGTTTGTGGGTTGTGGCTGCAACTCACTTTTCGAGGCCTTGACCTAGAGGCACCCCCACGAGGCGTGGATGGTGGATGGACCTATGCCCCATAGGTCCTATCCGTAGGTCTCAACCTTTAGGTAGCTTGGGTAGTTTTGGGGAGCTTTGGGGGTTAGCCTTTAGGGTCCTCCTCAAGGACCCTTTGGTTGGTACTTGGGGAGCCTTACCTTGATGTTTAACTCCTAAATGCCTCAACCTAAGCTCGGGGAACCATTTTACAACATAAAACCCCACATCAAACTGAACAACACACTCATAAGGCTCTAGTTTCACCTACTAGTTTTTCGAGGTGTTACAAGTATACATCAGAGTCCATGTTTAGCTCACGTGGTGTATGTCTGTTAATAGTAGTTCCCTTAATAGACTCTTAGTTCATTTGACCATGTTTTCAGCATTTATATCAATATACAGTTCAACATGTTATCTTCATGATTAGTACTTAGTCATTGCATTCTACTTCGTTTTTTAGTTATATTTTAGTATCTATATCTTTGCCCAGATTACATCATTGCTCAGTTATGTATTGTTCAACTTATATATCATTTATTCAACTTAGTATTTACATCTTGCATGCTCTATACATTCCAAGTATTGACGCATACTCTGCGCTACGTCCTTTCATAATATAGGTTCAGGTACTCAGCATCCAAATCATGCTTAGATCGATTCTCGATCCGTATTCAACATCTTCAGTAGTGAGTCCTCATATTCCTAGGACAACAAACATGGTTTTATTTGCTTTACTTTCAGTTTTCTTTTTTGTTAGAGTTAGCTGGGGCATATCCCAACAACTCAACTCAGTTAGAGGCTTTTCATACATAGTAGCAAATTCAACTTGAGTTATTAAGTGGTTGTTTCATTAATCACCAAAATCTTAGCATGTTTTATATATTCAGACTAGTGGGTTTTTCCCACTTTCAGTTACCCATTGTTTTAGCTTCTGCATGAATTATGATATGCCAAACACATGGTTAGCTTGGGATCAATCGTGATCTTAGGTCTCGTGTTACGTCAAAAGGGTAGCCTCGGGGCGTGACATATTCTTATGAGATTTATGTATGAAAATGTATAACTAGATTCTTACCATTTCAAAGACTATGACTATGTTTATGCTTATGCATATTCTCCATTGTGAGTTTAATTAAGACCGAGTTAGACTAGCAACGATGGTTAGAAAACTATGTGCCCCAATCGGTATGTACCAATTGGACATTAGCTAGTGGATACACTTTTAATCATGATTATGGTCCCTAATTTAGCAAGTAAGACATTCTCTTTTTGGTATGGAAGAAGTACACTAAACTCCATGTTATAACTCACATGGTTTATGTTGGTTAACGGTATCTCCCACAAAGCTTTATGACATTCTCAAAGACTTTTTTTATGATTATTTTAAAGAAGAATGCATGACCTCGTACTATGTTTTTATGAAATCATAAAATCAAATTTATATTATGTTACTTAGTCATTGCATTATCATATTTTCATACTTATTATGTTATACTTTTGCATCTTTTCCCATATTCAGTATATTTCGAGTGCTGATCGCATACATATTTGTGCTTATATTTTTTTTATAATGTAGGTTCTGATGCACATCACTCAGACTGTGGTTAGTATTGGATCCTGTTCGCGTTATTTTAGATTGGTGAATCCTCATGGATTGAGGGTATATCACATATGTTTATTTTATGTCACCCAGACTTCATTTTTTCATATTGTTCAAGTGAGTTAGGGGTTGTACTAGTCACTTGTTATGTAGTAGAGGCTTTCTGTCAGACATAGTATGCTCCACATTTATAGTCTTTGCACTCTGATTTTGGTGTCATCTTGAATTGAGCTATTGAGACTTATATTCTATTTTTCATCATTCTATTCGTTATGTTATTATCTTAGTGTTATGCTATGCCATTGGTTCATTTAAATATTTGGGAATCGATTCACCATGTTACCTTAAGAGGTAGTCTTGGGTCATGACATGTTGGATGGGATACCATGTTTGGTATGAATACTAACTCTATTTGTCTGGTACACTAACAATTTTAGTAGGGTTCCTTGAGAGGACTATTTATGTGCATTATGGTTTTATGAGTGAACCACGTTTACCTTTTTATATTGTAATGGATGTATGTTGGATCCTTGAATGGTTTGAGTTACTGTAAAGGTGATTTGGACTCAAGTATAACTTATATGTGATCATGTGAGACATGTTTCATTTCTACTTAACTCAAGATAACAACGATTTTTGGCTATGTATTACTTGTGGTTATATGAAATGTACTTGTTTTGCAATGTTGTGGTTACTAGATCAGATAAATGACTGAGGTCTGGTGCATGGCTAGTGTTGGGACTGACTATGGTTGTTCAGTGTTTAGAGCATGTCTACTAATGGGGATTTGAGTACAGAGGGACAAGTTGGTCTAAGGTGCCAGTTTCAGGTGTTATTCCTAAAAGGTTAGGGTGTTCGCATGAGAACTTAAGAAGTTAAAATTTCTATGGTCGAAAGCTTGTGAGAAAAGTTACCAAGAATTAAAGGATAGACTTACATCAGTCCCTATTTTTACATTACCAGAAGGATCATGTTGTTGTGTAATTTATTGTGATGCTTCATGAATTGGTCGTGGTTGTGTTTTGATGCAACATGGGAAATTTATTGCCTATGCTTCAAGGCAACTGAAGGTGCATGAAAATAATTAACTGGCTTATGACTTGGAGTTACCAGCGGTGGTGTTTGCCTTAAAGATTTGGAGACATTACCTATATGGTGTTTATGCGGATGTGTTCATCGGCCATAAGAACTTGAAATATGTGTACACCCAAAATGACTTAAATCTTCACCAAAGAAGATAAATTGAGTTATTGAAATATTACGACATGAGTGTCATTTATCATTCTATTAATGCAAATGTGGTGGCTGATGCTCTTAGTTGACTATCAGTGGGTAGTGTTGCTCATGTCAATAATGGTAAGAAAGAGCTAGCTTTCGATGTTCAAAGGTTGGCCCAATTGGGTGTTCGCTTAGTTGATTCCAATGAAGGTGATGTGTTTGTTCAAAATGGTTGAGAATGATCTCTTATTTTCGATGTGAAGGTTAAGTAAGATCTTGATCCTATTATGGTTGATTTGAAGAATTTAGTTTCCAAAAAAACCATTGAGACTTTCTCCATAGAGGGATATATAGTTCTTCATTTCCAAGATCAATTATTTAATATTGACGAGTTGAGGAATCAAATTTTGGTGGAAAATCTCAGTTCTTGATATTCTATTCACCCAGGAGCTATTGAGATGTAACGTGATTTGAGGGAATTCTATTAGTGGAATGAGATGAAGAAGGATATCGCAGAATTTGTAGGTAAGTTTCCTAATTGTCAACAAGTGAAAGTTGAGCATAAAAAACCAGCTGGTTTGGCTTAAGACATTAGCATTCCTACTTGGAAGTGGGAAGACTTGTATATGGACTTCATTACGGGTTTAACTTGTACTCATCATCAATTTGACTCAATTTGGGTTATTAAGGACCGGATGACGAAGTCGGCTCATTTTCTTTCGGTGAAGAATTCATTTTTAGCCGACGACTATGCAAAGCTTTATATTCTTAAAATGGTTAGGTTGCATGGGGTGCCTTTATCTATTATCTTTAATCGTGGTATGCATTTTACATCTCAGTTTTGGAAGTTGTTTCAGAAAGGTCTTGGTACTCAAGTGAAGCTTAGTATGATGTTTCATCCCCAGACCAATGGGCTAGCCGACTATAGTATTTAGACTTTTGATGATATGTTAAGAGCTTGTGTTATTTACTTTAAAGGTTACTGGGATGATCACTTGCCTTTAATTGAGTTCTCTTATAATAATAGCTAACCCTCAAGTATCCAAATGGCTCTATTTGAGGCTCGCTATGGTAGGAGATGTAGGTCTCCAATCGATTGGTTTGAAGTTGGTGAGGTTGATTTTATAGGGCCTGAGTTCATGCATGAGACTATGGAGAAGTTTGACTTATTCTTGAAAGGTTGAAAATGGTTCAAAGTTAAGAAAAGTCTTATGTCGATGTAAGAAGAAGAGAACTTGAATTTGAAGTTGATGATTGGGTTTTAAAAACATCTCACCTATGATGAGGTTTGGAAAGAAGGAGAAGCTTAGTGCCTGTTATGTGGATCTATATTAGATTTTAAAGCGTATTGTCAAAGTATCCTATAAAGTAGAGTTATTGATTTGGCATTGGTCTATGTTTCATTGTTGAAAACTTTGTTGGAGATCCGATGTCTATAATGTCATTGGAAAGTTTTAGAGTTAATGATAGTCTCTCTTATGAAGATGTTATGGTTGAAATTTTGGATCATCTAATTCGGGAACTGAGAAATAAAGAAGTTGCTTTCGTAAAAGTTCTTTGGAGGAACCAATTAGTTGAGGGTACTTCTTGGAAGGCCAAAGACGATATGATGTTTAAGTATCCTCATCTCTTTCCCTTTACTCCTATTCTAGCTTCAGTTATTAAGTTCCATATGGTTTATTCTTTTGGATTCATGTATTTTAGTAATTCCATGTTTCCATATGCATGCATGTTCATGAAGACTTGTTTTAAGTTTATGTTTTAGCTTGGAGTAGGTTACTCCTTGTTTATGTTCATTTTGATGTGATTTGCATTCATGATGATTTATTAGATAATTCTATATACTCTTTTATCATTAGCTTGAGTCCCACTCGAAGAGAAATTTTCCCAAGAGGGAGATAGTATAGTATCTCAAAAATTTAAAAGCTGAATTAGACAGGAAAGGTTGAATTTTTGGAACTGTAACACCTTAGAAAAACAAACTTGGACTTTTCAGCAGAAACATGTGAACCACGGAGGGGTTCACAGGCCGGCCGTGATCAGGACCACGGTCCATCACCCTCAATGTGGTTCACAGCTTCCCAGGAGAGGTGGACGATAGAATTCTTCATGAGTTGTGGATCCCCACACTATCCATGGGAAGGCTCATGGAAGTAAGACAAACCACCAGGGCTCAGGTGTCAGATTATGGAGCCCCCTACGGCCCGTGGTCTTGATGAAGAGTCGTGGATGGGTCCGTCGTCCTGAGCCAGTAGACGCCTACCTCAACTGAAGGACCATAGTGGCCATCATGGTATGTGGTCCTCCACACAGTCCGTGGTATGGCTCGTCGAAAGGACCTCCTATAACCAGTAGACCATGGCCAAGAACCACGACCCAGTTGACGGGCCGTGGTCCTAACGATGGACCGTCAGTGGCTTTGTGGTTGGCCTCTGTCAGCTTTTAGGTCAGGGTCGTTTTGGTCTTTTCCCCTATGCTTTGGACATTTTAAAAAGGTCGTTTTGCACCTAAATTACGTCGTTTTACTCAGTTTAAGCCTAGTATTCTAGTCAAAACCTACCCTAAATAATTAATCGCCAAAAACTCAGAGCAAAAAGAGAAGAAAGAGGCGTTAGTTCCTAAGAACAAGAAATAGGTGTTCTTCAAGTTTCAGACCCAAAATCAAAGGATTTCTACATGAATTTCATCACCAGTATGTGGGATTTTACTAGTGGGTTCCTTTTATCCACTAGGTCCTTAGAATTCAGTCAGATTCTTGATTCTCTATATCTTGTTTAGACCCAAGGTTTCTCAAACCTTAGGTATTGTCGTGATTTAGCTGTTGTAGTATCCTAAATCGAATTAGCTTATTTCTTGGAAAGTTTGTTTATTTCTTTTCATGAAACTTAGAACCCTAGCTGTGTATATTCTCTTAGTTCATGAATTACACTTGCTAGGTCAGTTAAATAGATAAACATGCTCCAGTTTCAAGTATTTCATTGTCAGTACTTAAATTTTGCATTCTCAGATCTGCATGTTAGAATATTAAGCTATCTAGTATTTTAGTTATGTTGTATCATACACATTTCCAGTTGGGAGTAGGCTTAGCACCGAGTTGGACTAGGGTTCAGCGTACCCTCATAGTCCCAAATCTACATGCCCCTGTATGAGTATAAGTCCCCTCTGTGGGCATCAGATTTAGTGATCACACTAATCATGCCTTTATACCCCTTGAAGGGTATATTGGGTCCTCTTGATGTGGCATATACATCAGGCTCTGCATTTAGCTCACGTGGTTTTATGTTAGTTAGCAGTAGCTCCCATAGTCGGACTATAGTTAATTTGACTAGGTTTTTAGTTTATACTTCAGTATTCAGTCTCAACATATTATATTCATAATCCATACTTAGTCGTTGCATTCAGTTTGGTTCTTTTTAGTTATAATTCAATATTTATATTCTGTTCAGATTATATCATTGCATAGTTATTCTTTGTCCAGTTTACATATATGTTCAACTATTATCTATATAATGCATCCTCAATACATTTCAAGTACTGACGCATACTCTGTGCTACATCCTTTCATGATGTAGGTTTAAGTATTTAGCATCCTGATCACACACATATCGGTTCTTGATCTGTATTAACTAGCTTTAGTTGTGAGTCAGCATACTTCATGGACAATAGACATGTTTTTCATATTTAGTCTTTCATCTGAGTTTTCAGTTTTGCTAAGGTTAGCTGGGGGCATGTGTCAACAACTCTAGTCATTTAGAGGATTTTTCAGACATAGTATTAGATTCAACTTTAGTTTTGAGTGAATGTTTAGTATCACTAAACTCTTAGTAACTTTAATATATTCAGATTAGTTGAGTATTCCCCACTTTCAGTCATCTACTGTTTTAGCTTCTGCATAGTATTTGTTTTACTTGGTTATGTTACAGTATGCTTATGATATCCCAGACATAGGGTTGGCTTAGGTTCACTCGTGATCCTAGGTCCCGTGTTTCATCAAGGGGTAGGCTCAGGACATGATAGATGCAGGTTCTATGAGTCGATCTACGTACCATATAAAGCTCTACGTGTCGTAAGAAGGTTGTCGTATGGCTTAGGTTGAATTTTGAAAAATGTCAAAACTTTGAGGATGGTCTAGCGATGAACATGACAAGCTATAAGGTTCTCTATGGATTGTAGGAAGTGCAGTAGAGTGATCCACACTTAGTAATATTTTTTTACTCGAACATGAGTTCTACAAGTTGGTCCTACGAGTCGTTGAATTTTAGATAGGCTATAGGAAGGTCTTGTGAAAATTGATTAGGATTATTGGGTTCCAATACTTGTTGTACGACCAAAAAGAACCTCTATGTGAGATTAACCTGGGCACCAAGACCTTTCTGAAACGATCTCCAGAAATAAGAGGTAAACTGAGGACCTCTATCTGAGATGATAGACAAGGGAACCCTATGCACCTTGACTATCTCATTAATGTAAAGCTTGGCGTATTCCTCCATCGAATCTATAGTCTTAACAACCAAAAAGTGAGTAGACTTATTAACTTTGTCTACTATCAGCCAAATGGAGTAATGTTGTCTGCGGGTATGAGGTAAACCTGTGATGAAATCCATGTTTAACACTTCCCACTTCCATGTCGGAATTTTAATCTCTTGAGTCATACCTCCTGGTTTCTGATGTTCTACCTTCACATGTTAACAATTAAGGCACTTAGCCACAAAATCTTCTATATCCCTCTTCATGCCATTCCACCAAAAGACTTATTGCAGATCACAGTATATCTTAGTAGCATCTGGATGAATAGAATACCTGGAGTTATAGGGTTACGTAAGGATCTGTTGTCTTAACTCACCCGCCTTAGGAGAAAACCTCAACTTTCTACTGATGAACTGCACCCTTTAATTGAAGAAATATAGGATCATTGTCTCATTTTTCCTTAACCTCCGCTACCAATAAAGATTCTGAACCATTCTGAACTATCCCATCATCACCTTTTATGTTTGATGAGTCCACAAATTGGACACATTTAGGGCTATATTCTAATAGAAATTGTGTCCTAAAATGCTTATTTTATCCCGATATCTGATGAAAACCTTTAAGTTTTAGGTATTTAAAGTTTAAGGCAAAGCATGGACATTACTTATCATAAAGGAGCAAAAAGAAGCTAAAAGAATAAAAAAGCGAAGATCCACGAATTGCCAAACCTATTCGGCGAATTGCCAACAGATCGCATATTCGTCTTTTGCTCCAGTGTGCTGAGCCCCGAAAGACTCCGCGAAGCTGTACTACATCACCCAACTATCCAGGACACAAAGATGCTGAAGACAACTGATGAAAAGCGATGAAGTAAACCAAAGGGCGGATGGCAGAATGCATAGGTGAAAGATCCTTCGGAGCACGTTTTCTGAAAACTATAAAGACTAGTTTAGTTTTTATTCTTAAGAGAGAATTTTTACCTTGTTTTACCAAGTTTTGAGATTAGTAAGTTTTAGGCAAAGTTTTTGAGATATTCTCTCTAAGTTTTGGAAAGGGTTTTGAAGAAGTACTTGGAGCTTTCAAGGGTTTCATCTTCAAGAAACTGGACTTGGGTCTCTTGTATTGTTTAGATTTTGCCTGTTTTAAGACTTAATCTTGCATACCCACTGATGCAAACTAAGATTGGTATACCCATTGCAATTCTTGGGGTGTGATTTTGTGAATATGGGTTAGATTAGCTGTTGGGGGTTTCTTGCTGATAGTCTATTCGTAGTTTAAATGTGATTTCATTTAGTGGTTGCGGATATATCTAATGAGGTTTTAGTTGAACATATAATCTCATATATGTGTTTTCGGCTTTCTCGAGAGAGAGGTCATAAACTAATACCACTAAATTGATGGCTGTGCGAGTGGGTCTACATGAGGTTCAACTCGAGATAGTGAACCCTAGTCCCATGTCCACAAACTCAGCTCGAGAAAGTGAGTGGGTTAAGTCAAAGGTTGTTCTTCATGCGGCAAGTGGGTGTCCGATAGGAACCCGCTTAAAACGGGGTAAGTTGCTCGAGAGAGAGCTTATCCCCATTAAAGTCTAGCCTAGTCACTAATAATCAATGAATTTACTATCAAAAACATGTACCTAATGATTTTTAGTCTATCCCGTATTCCTATCATATTCCAAGAATCTTGTCTCCATACTTGTATTGTACCTTATTTTCACTATTTTAGTTGTTTCTTGCTTACAAACCCCCATTTGATAATTGACTCTTGTGTCACCCTATTTAACTTGTTATGTTTTTATTCGCTAAAGACTTTAGGTATGATTAGCTTTAGCACGTTTGCGCTTAATCACTAGTTTTCATGCCCATTCCCTTGGGAGCGATCCCAACTCTTGGTTGGGTTATTATACTATTGCATGATCATAGATACTTGTATCGGAAGTTGTGTCCTTAATTAGGCAAACAACAAAATGGTGCTCTGCCGGAGAGTGGTGTTGCGTGAAAGTTTTTAGTTTAAGTCAAATTCTGCTTTCAATAATCATAGTTTACTAATCTTATTTTTAGTTTTGTTTTTCTTTAAATTTGTTGGTATAGGTAGGTTCCCCGAGCATGGCTGAGGGAAATGGTGGCAACTCGGCTGAGATAAGCAAGAAGTCGAGAGGGACTTCACATTACCCGCACTGGTAACTCAACTGAATGAGTTGGCCACCAAAATAACAAAGGTGGAAAACCATTGCAAGAGTCAAGAGAGGTGCATACCTCCTCACGAGAGGAAGCAGTGTCACGAAGGGAGAACAATTGTGTGGAGGACACACTCCAAATCATTCTCCAAAAGATCACTGAACAAGATCAAGTGTTGGAAAAGATGAAGGAGAGTATTTAACTGTTGAATGAAATGGTTGGCTCTCACTCTAGATCAATCCAGTTGATCAGGACACTCATGAATTATGCGGTGCCTCCACTTCACTCAAACAAACTATTGGGGTTACCTAGTAACACTAGGGCCAACCCAACAAATGGGGAGTGAGTAAGGACTCGCGTCGTGCCATGATGTTAAATAAGGCGCTTCTTGGGAGGCAACCCAAGGTTTTAAATGCTTTACTTTACTTTTGTAAATAATAGTGTGTTAGTGGTGCAGGTTTGAATGAGGAAAGTGGTGAAAATTACAAATTGGCGAAAAAACGTTCAGTCGGTGAATCGCCAGAGAGGTCGGCGAGCTCGATTTGACCCGTAGTTTGGCTCAATTCAAGGTTAAGTCAGAGCCTGTAAAACTCGATGGACTTATGAAGTAGTTCGGTGTGTTGCCGATCAGTTCGATGACCTCGATGTAGATCGCCGTCTTAACCCCCAAGAAACTGAAAGAACTTTAGCAATCGGAGGGGCAAATGATCACTCAGTGATTCACCGAGTTAATCGGGGAGTGCGACTAACGTCGCAGAACAGGCACAAACTGGATGGTTTAAAATGGCCAAGAAACTTCAAATTTGAAATTTTTCACTTTCCTTCGCTCTTGAAACTCCTAAACTCGCACTAAGAGTATTTTCTTTGTTTTTGCAATTTTCTAGCATTCTAGTTTGTTAATTTGTGCTCGAAGTTGGAATACTTTGCCGCCTAACTTTTCAATCGCAATTTAATTAGCAACAAAGGTTGAATTCATAATCCCAAGATTACATTTGATATTTGTTTACACATTTGCAATAATTATCTCTTAGTGATGTGTGCTGGACCTCTCTGGTAGGATTAGAATATTTAATTGCCTATTTAATTTGAAAAAATCTTGCTCGTATGGGTTGACTGTCAAATGCTCGTAATCTTTGTGCTTTTTAATGAGTTGGGTCGTGATTGCATGTCATTAGATTGAGTGCGTAAAGTTTGAGTAGCCCATGTTTGTGCTAAATATCCAAAATTTGCTCATTGAAGAGCGGGTGACACAACTCTTAAGAGCAAATATCATCAAATGTCAAATGCGGCAAGTTCGAGAGAAATATGAGTATCCCGTGGTGATGGGTAGTATGGGTCTTGTTTGAATTTCATGAGTGCATGCTTTGATTTCAATTTAGGGGTTTGCGGAGTTGAATTCGAGATGATGGGTTGAAAATAGGCACGTTGGGTCATTTGGCGAGCTCGTCGAATCACAGGCAATTCACCTATTTTCTTCATCTCGCATTTAATTTCGTGTCAAAATTGGATGTTTGAGTCTGTAACTTTGGCGAGAAGCCATGGGTCGCCGAAGGAACTCGGCAATTTGGCGAAAGTACTCTTTATTGCTTTTTATTTACACCCTTGAGACCCTTATGCGCCGTAACTTTCGGCTGACAAACCGTTGCTTGCCGAAAATAGTCTGCGATTCACCGAAAGGACTTTTCTATTGCTGACTTGCCTTAATTATTTAGCCAACCTCATCGGTGATCTAGACTTAGCTGGCCAAAACGGTTCTGCGACTCACCGACTGGATTGGTGAGTTTATCTACAATAAGATTTGCTGTGCTAGAGTTGATTTTGTTTTCTTAATTTATCTCGATCTTTTGCAGATATGGTACGCACCAATCTAATCGAACCACCCCAGCAAAAAGGAAAAGGGCATTACAATAAATGAAGAAGGATCAAACCCTCCAAAGAGGAGAGGGGATGATCACCTACAACCAGGAGACAAAGGCAAGAGAAAGAAAAATATAGCTAGAAAAGGAGTAGCTATTGAGCCAGATTTTGATGAAACAGAGGATGAACAACCTCTGATTAACCGAAGGGATGCACTCCGGACCAGATCTCATACCACAGCCACCAGTACCCCCTCAGCTGCCACTCCTCCAACTAAAGACTCAGTGCCAGCCCAGGCACCCTCAGTAACTCTGGCACTTCAAATAGTTCCTCCTTAGAGGCTCTTAAATAGATTGAAAGGTGATGGTGTATGGACCATCATAGAGGAGAAGTTACTATCCATGGAGGGTCTGTAATGCAAGCAACCTGATGTGCTTGAAACTCTTCGATACCATGGATTCGAGCAGTTCACACAGCCCGAAGACCCTTACATTCCTTCTTGAGTAAGAGAGTTTTACACTGCTTATGAGGAGTTAGTGCTTAAGAAATAGCAGAAGACAAGTCAGTTTCGACCGGTGAAGTTGGTCATGGTCAAAGGCAAGGAGGTGGAGTATGACAATGATCATATTAATGTTGTATTAGGTAGACCGCTGTACTCTGCACTCCCTTACAATGGATTGCCGATTGTTCAGTCCCTGGATGATTTGAAGGGTTGGTTGGCTCCAATGATTTCTGACACCACCCCGAGGTAGATGGATATAGGGGCTCCTATTGAGAACAGGGACATGAACAACGCCTCCAGGTTTTGGTTTGGCTTCATCAGCAACTCCATAATTCCATTCTAGAATAAGTCTATTCTGTGCCATCCTAAGGCAGCTTGCCTTGGTTCTATCATGGCTAGGACGCGGATCGATCTGGGTCTACTATTTTCACAGAAGATGTCCATGAGAGCCAAACAAAAGTTGACGTCTCTACCATTTCTAGCTTTGGTTATCGAGTTGTGCTGGCAAGCTACAGTACCTCGTGACATTACAAAGGATGTTGAGGTCACCCCGTCTTTCTCCATGATATCCGACGTATAGAGGTCGAGTTCACACGAGAGGAGGTTGATAGGAGGAGAGCAGCACTAGCAGATACTTCTCTAGAGGTCAATGATGACTCATTACCAGCAGAGGCATCTTTGCCTACTCCGACCTTTGTGCCTTAGGTATACCCGCTCCTTTTTCCTCTTCCTCACAAGCTCCAGGTTCTTCCTCATCCTCCAGGCTTGCCAGGATCACTCAGGCCATGATCATGAAGATGGGGTAGTTGGCCTATTCAACTGATGCGCAAGCTACCCAACTGGAGAGGTCTGTTTTGGAGATGATCGGTAGGGCCATACAAGCAACACTTACCCCCTTTTAGACTTTTATTGATGCCTTGACAGTGAGAATCACTACTTGTGAGAGCTGACATGGGGAGGCCTCTAAGGTGACGACTTTAAAAATTGAGATTGCGAGTTTGAGGAAGGATGTAGACTATCTTAAGTCTACTGACTTCACTTCACTACTAAAGACTGCTGAGGACAGGGATGCTCCTGAGACTTCAAGGATTCCTTCGGCTACCACAGGAGATGTATAGGGGGATGGCACAACACATACAGAGTTGGATGTAGATACCGACGAGGAGTTGATAGCGGTAAATCTTGAGGAGACACATGAGAGCAGAGATGAGAGCATATTCAGAGACCTGCCAGATCTTATAGGGACGGTTGTGTAGCTAATGATCCAGACATTGTTGACTGAGACGTCCACATCAGCTCCTAGTGGGTCTTGCATTGCTATTCCATCTAAGGCTACTCTGGGCACTGATGCCCATATACAGATTGCTACACCAGCTACCGAGACCCCGACAGAGAAAGAGATTGCATAGACGGGACCTTTCTTTATCTCCTTCTCTGTCTTATTATACTTTTACTTTTGGACACGTTTATTTGCATTTGAGGACAAATACTTTCTAATTGTGGTGGGGTGACGCCCATACTTTTTGTGTTGATAGTTGTGTTTTGTGTATATATTTGGGTTGATCTGCTTTAAATTGTGTTTTATCTGCTTCTGTGGATGATTGAGCTTATGTCTCCCTTTTGTTTATTTATTTGTAAAAAAAATTTTAACCCGTTTGAAAATTTTTGCCACCTCTTATATGTGAATGTGGTTGTTCTTGTGGAAAATTTGAGTCTCGATTTCGATCAATATCGATGACTTGAATAGTACTCTCAATCAAACGAACATGAATGTGTAGCTACGATGATGCCAAATGAAGTTGCATAAACAATATGTGTACTCTTTGCATCTCCTTATGACTAGCCTAGTATCGAATCGAGTCTCGTGTGATGATCATTGCACATTAGATAAAGTGTAGAGTCTTATTTGACCGTAGTGTCAATGCCTAGTGTTATGAGCTTACTTTGAACCATGCATGATAGATCCTATAATTTGCCCCGTTGGTCCCGTTAACTAAGTGATGCTGTCTCTTGATATGATCTTAGGAAACTTCTACGAGTGTGAGCCAATTTGACATATACCTTTTTTGTGACTTACCTTGTGAATGTGTGTACCACTTTTGAACCCATTGAGGCTTACCCTTCTTTGGAAGAAACTTGATGAAAACTAAACCCTTCTTAATCCACTATGTATAATCCTCTTGAATTGTTGTTAATTGAATAGCCAACTTAGGCCAAAATCCCAAGTTGGAGATGTGGTGAGAAAAAAAGGAAAGGTCAAGAAATGCAAGGAAAGTCTCCGTTAACCCATGGTGTTGAGAAAAATGAAACCCCTTCATATAAAAAAAAGGGGTCGAGGGGGGGGGGGGCGAGAAAGAGGAAAAGAAAATAAAAAAAATGAAAAAGAAGGTTGCTGAATAAAGTGCAAAAGAAAAGGGGTTTCGAACACACTATGAGAAAGTGAATAATAGGATGACTTATGAGAACTAAAGAAAATGATAAAGGAAAAGGGAAGGAAGTGTTGTGAGCACCACATTTCATGAGGATAAAAGTCACTAAGCCTAAATGACCATACCTTTGCACTCAGCCCCATTACAGGGCTTGAAAAGACCTTTTTAATCTTGAGTGAGCTGAAACAAATATTGATTGGAAAATACGAGAAAACCTATGAGCGAAAGCATGCATTGTGTTCTTATTTGTGAGTGTGAGCGTTGCATCTAATTCCAAGTATTTAAATTGTGAACCATTGTGTGAATATGGAATCATTCCTTGTATGAGGGAATTTGAACACTTAGGTTGACCTTGAAGTTGCATTTGAAGCAAATATTGTGAGCATGAGATTCTTTGATATTGGTGAATCACAACTTGAAACTTTGAGTTCACATTTGATATTTACATAAGTAAATTGAGTCTTGTTGTGTGCATTCATGATTGAGTCTTCTGTAGCACTGTTCGAGACATCCTTTTTGAATGACTGAACTTGAGTTTGCTTGAGGACAAGCAAAATTTTAAGTTGGGGGTATTGATGAGTCCACAAATTGGACTTCTTTTGGGCTATATTCTAGTCTAAATTGTGTCCTCAAATGCTTATTTTATCCCGATATCTGATGAAAACCTTTAAGTTTCAGGTATTTGAAGTTTAAGGCAAAACATGGACACTACTTAGCAAAAAGGACCTGAAAGAATAAAGAAATAAAGCTACAAGAATCGCCTAACTCATTCGGCGAATCACCAACAGATTGCATATTCGCCTTTTGCTCCAGTGTACTGAAAAGGAGAAAATCAGTGACGAGAAGGAGCAGTTGGTGAATTTCCAAAAGACACCGCGAAGTAGTGCTACATCACCCAACTATCCAAGACACAAAGATGTTGAAGACAACTGATGAAAGGAGACGAAGTAAACCAAAGGGCGGATCGCCAATTGCATTGGCGATTCCTACTAACGTAGCCAGAAGATCCTTCGGAGCACATTTTCTGAAAACTATAAATACTAGTTCAGTTTTTGTTCTTAAGAGAGAATTTTTACCTTGTTTTACCTAGTTTTGAGATTATTAAGTTTTAGATAGAGTTTTTGAGATATTCTCTCTAAGTTTTGGAGAGGGTTTCAAAAAAGAACTTGGAGCTTTCAAGGGTTTCATCTTCAAGAAATTTGACTTGGGTCTCTTGGATTCTTCACCTTTTGCCTGTTTTAAGACTTAATCTTGCATACCCATTGATGGAAACTGAGATTGGTATACTTCTTTATCTCGTTTACATGTGTGGCTATAAACCCCAATTCTTGGGGTGTGATTTTGTGAACATGGTTTATATTAGTTGTTGGGTCTTGCTTACTGATAGTCTATTCATAGTTTAACTGTGATTTCATTTAGTGGTTATGGATAAATCTAATGAGTTGTAGTCGTAAATATAATCTCATATATGTGTTTTTGGCTTGCTTGAGAGAGAGGTCGTAAAAATAAGACTACTAAATTGATGGCCAGTGCGAGTGCATCAACATGAGGTTGAGCTCAAGAGAGTGAACCCTATTCCCATGTCCACACACTCAGCTCGAGAGACTGAATGTGTTAAGGCAGAGGCTGTTCTTCATGCTACTAGTGGGTGTCCGAGAGGAACTCGCTTGAAACGGGGTTAGTTGCGAGAGAGAGAGAGCTTATCCCCTTTAAAGTCTGGCCTAGTCACTAATACTCAATGAATTTACTATCAAAATCATGCACCCAATGATTTAGTCTATCCCGTATTCCTATCACATCCCAAGAATCCCGTCTCCGTACTTGTATTGTCCCTTATTTTCACTATTTTAGTTGTTTCTTGCTTACAAACCCCCATTTGATAATTGACGCTTGCGTCACCCTATTTAACTTGTTATGTTTTTAGTCGCTAAAGTCTTTAGCTATAATTAGCTTTATCATGTTTGTGCTTAACCACTAATTTTCATGCCCACTCCCTTGGGAACGATCCCAACCCTTGGTTGAGTTATTATACTATTGCACGATCGTAGACACTTGCATCGAAAGTTGTGTCCTTGATTACAAAAACATCAATATTCATAAGGCAAATTCCTAAGCGAGCAAGCCGGTGAATATCTTTTATTAATTCCTTTCTTTCTTCCTCAATATGTGCTACACTACCCATAGATAGTCTACTAAGAGCATCAGCTACTACATTGGCCTTACCAGGATGGTAAATCACATTTATGTCATAGTCATTGAGGAATTCAAGCCATCACCTCTGGCAAAGATTCAACTCTTTCTGGGCGAACATATACTGAAGGCTCTTATGGTCTGTGAACACATCTACGTGAACACATACAAGTAATGTCTCCAAATCTTTAGGGAAAATACTACAGTTGTAAGTTCGAGGTCATAAGTTAGATAGTTCTTCTCATGCAGCTTAAGCTTTCTAGAAGCATAAGTTATAACCTTACCTCACTGCATCAACACAAAACCTAGGCCGACTCTAGATTCATTACAATATATTACATAACTGTTTGAACCCTCTCCTAGAGTCAAAACAGGAGTTGTAGTCAACTTAGTTTTCAGTTCTAAGAACATCTTCTCACACTCATCTGACCACTGAAACTTAATCTCTTTTTGAGTCAACTTAGTCAATGGTAAAGCTATGGATGAAACTCCTTCCACGAACCGTAGGTAACAAAAACCCAAACCCAAGAAACTTCTGTATCTATAGGATACGTAGGTCTGGGCCATTACTTCAATGCATCTATTTTCTGAGAATCCACTCTAATCTCTTTGCTCGACACTATATGACCAAGGAAAGCAAATAATTGTAACCAAAACTTGCATTTGATAAACTTAGCGAATAATATGCGATCTTTGAGAGTTTGCAGGACAACCCTCAAATGAGTCGCATGTTCTTCCTTATTCCTAGAGTAAATGAGGATATCATCAATAAAGACGAGAATGAACAACTCCAAATACTTCTTGAACACCCTGTTCATCAAATTCATGAAAGTTGTAGGAGCATTGGTTAGTCCAAAAAACATATTAAAAATTCATAATGACCATACCGAGTTCTAAAGGCTATTTTCAGGATGTCACTATTTTTGACTCTGAGCTGATTAAAACCAGATCTGACGTCTATATTCAAAAAAAGGATTAGCACCATGAAGTTGGTCAAACAAGTCATCAATCCTAGGGATAGGGTACTTATTCTTGAGTGTGACTTTGCTCAACTGTCGATAGTCAATGCACATTCTGAGAGAACCATCTTTCTTTTATACGAACTACACTGGTGATAACTGAAACAACCACTTAACAACTCAAGCTGAATCTACTACTATGTCCGAAAATCCTCCAACTGAGTTGAGTTGTTGGGACATGCACCAGCTAACTCTAACAAAACTGAAAACTAAAAACAAAGACTAAAATGAAACCATGTTTGTTGCCCTCAAAATATGATGACTCACTACTGAAGTTGTTGAATGCGGATCGAGAATCGATCTAAGTGTGATTTGGATGCTAAGTACCTGATCTTACATCATAAAAGGATGTAGCGTAGAGTATGCGTCAGTACTTGGAATGTAGTGACCAAGCAGGATATAGACACTAAGTTGAATAAATGATATACAAGCTGAACAATACATAACTGAGCAATGATGTAATCTAGGTAGAGATATAGATACTGAAATATAACTGAAAAACTAAATTGAATGCAATGACTAAGTACTAATCATGATGATAACATGTTGAATTGTATACCGATATAAATGCTGAAAACCTGGTAAAATGAACTAAGAGTCTGAATGTGGATCACCAACTAGTATAATGACTGAGAAGGGTTCTGAGAGAGTTTCTGGACTGATACCGAAGTTCAATGCTATATATGGAGTTACAAAGGAAAGAGTAGCCCTTGGATCTAATTAAACATAGACATCTAAATGAAAGAGTCGTAACGTACTAGTAACAACATTAGGAGAATCTTCCTAGTCCTGGCGAGCCTGGAGAGCATACAACCTATTTAGGCGCTGACCGCCACCTATACCAGATGAAGAACCCTGCTGAGCTGGGCGACTTGCTGGTGCTGCTGAATTAGTAGGCTGAACCCTACTATCCTTACCTCCTTGTCCCTGTTTAAAAGAAGGGCAATCTCTCAACCTGTGACCAAACTGACCATACCCAATGCATCCATGCTTTCTTACAAGTCACTCATCTGGATGGTTTTTACCACACATTGGACAAGTTGGGTATGTCCTAGTACCTGAAAAACTCCTCTGAGACTTAGAGCCTAATGCTCTACCTTTTTGATTCTTTCGAAACCTGGGGGATGGTGCACTAGCTTATTAAGGTGCTAGAGCTGAAAATTTCTACTAGAACTGCGAGCAATTTCCACCACCTAATTTCTGCTGAGAGTTTTAACACCCCTAAATGCTATTTACCTTCGTTAAACTACTTCAATATGGTTTATTCACATTTTGGGAACTTGAAATTTTGAGATATTTGCGAACTTGCTTAGCTTAGATTGTAATCGTAATTTATGGGATTTTATGGGGGTATTTATGTAAGAGTTTATTTGGAATTTTGTATGGTTGAAAAAAAAAAGAAAGTGAAGGATATATATAAGTGTAGATGTACACAATTTGGGGCAGCACACAACACTATTTCTGGGCAGCACCTTGGCCAGCCAAGTGTCCCAAGTGATAAGCATAACTTGTGTAGCTATATATTGACATTTCTCTAGTGAAATTCGGTCCATTCAAAGCCAAAAAAACTTTAGAACTTATATTAACCTTTTATTCATCAGAATCACAAGAAAAACCTTGGTCTTTTGGCTGAAATTCAAGATACAAATCGCCTTGTTTGGTAAGTGCTGAAAATCTGTTTCTGAACTAGGCAGTGTTTGGTAAATTGTGTATATCTTGTGATCTGGTAATCTGTTTTGGGTGAATAAATATGTTTTGGAAAGCTGATTCATATATCTACAACTCTTATGTTTATTTGAAAGTCTGATTTAGCTGTTATGGATGTGAAAACTGGGATGCAACATATGACAAGTTCTGTCCAGATTTCTCTGTTGTTGTAGCTGAGTAGGTTGTGTTACGTTTAGAATATCTCAGTATCTAGAACTCCGTTTTGGGTGCATAAATATGATTTGGAAAGCTAGTTCATATATCTACAACTCTTATGTTTATTTGAAAGTCTGATGTAGCTGTTATAGATGTGAAAAATGGGACGCAAAACAGGACAAGTGTTGTCCAGATTTTGGGTTTAGAATTCCGGTGGGAACCACTGTTAGTGTATTGATGATATCTTTTTGTACAAAATGTATTTTTCAGTGATTCTTATTGTGTTGCAATCTTAAGAGATGTATCTACAACTTTAATGAAGGTTACAAAATCTATTTTGGCTGATTTCCTGTTCAAATTTAATTTGCAACATGGGGTACTAAACTGGCCAGAATCACTGTTTTGAGAAAAGAATTTTGTCTGTGTGGGCTGAGCTTACTAATGATGATAATCCTATTTTATTTTGATATTATTGAGATATTAGGACTTAAAGAAGTTATTTAATTGTATTTTTAAGGTTGTATAGACTTGTGAACAAGTTGAGGAACTTGACACATTGGTTAGTCTCCAGTTTGAGCTTGCGAAGTTTATTGGACTATTGCTACGCTAAAGTATTGAGGTTTGTGTATAAACTTGTACTTGCACTCTTGTAATGGCTGGTATATATGAAATTTGATCTTGATACCTCAGCTACCTCTTGTCACTTTGCATTGTCATGTTAGTATGATGCTTGTGTAACTCGCCCACTTGTACGGATTGTTTGATCACTTGGCACTCTTGTTGGGACTATGTCCTTCTTGTGGCTGCGGCTTTGTCACTCTTGGCAGGCCTCTTGATTCAGATCATTTGCCATCTTGACTCTGGATTTGTAGTTCGTCTTAGGAATGGAAGTTATCCATTTTAAGTACGAACTAGAAAGCCATTTTTAATATGGTTCTTGGTCTTCTTGATACAGGGCTTCGGTCCTTCTTGATACAGGGCTTCGGTCCTTCTTGATACAGGGCTTCGGTCCTTCTTGATACTTGCTTGTGCCGGGTGTGACGACATGAAGTATATATGGGGTGAGCCTTGCTATTGAAATTCTTGGAAAAGGGTGCTATGAGCTTCTTGATAATTGTATCTTTGAATATCAAATTTGATACTTGTTATCTATTGCTACTTGATTTATTTATTATATTTCAAGTATGATGCTCATTGACATGGAAAAGGTGGCTTGATGAATATTGAGGATTTCGACCCTATAGTTTTTACACCACTAAGCTTTATGCTTAGCGATAGTTATTTCTATCATAGGGGCTGATCGAGAGGAGTGATGAAGATGGCCATGGGAGATGGAAATTTTGAGAACTTAAAAGAAGATTACATTTTCATATAGGCATATATATTTTGTATAAATTTTGGTACTTATATACGGTCTATATGATGTATATATTTGCATTCGATTTTGAAGCCTTACCGTATCATGTTCATGGGTTGTAATCTAAGTATGGCTATGTGTTTGGTTTATTTGGGTGTGTAAGCCCAAGTTTTGTAATATGTTACATGTCCTATTTGTTGGTAATAATTGTATAAAGCATGTACCCAACTAGTTTGGGTACTCGAAAGTGGATAATTTTTATTATCATTAATTACTTGCATGAAAAAAATATATATATATATTTTTACATCTTGTAATTTATGTGCATACGGTAAATGGAAAGGGGTCGCTACAAGAGTAATCATAGTTTATTATCCTAGCCTTCTTGTTATCCTTAGCCTGTTCCCTAAGCTTATCTCTCTCAATCTGCTGAGCATGAGTCATGAGACTAGAGATGCTCATATCTCCCAAAACATAGAATTTCTGCACTTTGTCTTCACCAAGTCAGATAGCCCAAATAGGAACTTACACATTTGTTCCCTTGGATCGGCAACCATATATGGAGCATACCTGGAGAGTGGGCTGAATTTAAATCCATAATCTTGGACTAACATAGAACCTTGTCTCAAATTCATGAACTCCTAAGCTTTTGCATCTTTCGACTCTCTTGGAAAGGACCTGTCCAGAAAAGCTCCGGCACAGGAGCTGCATTCTCACCCCTGTTTTCTTTCCACTGTGTGAATCATATGTGAGCCACGTCCTTGAGCTGGTAGGATGCCAACTCTACCCTATCATTTCCAGTCAGTTGCATCACTCCAAAGATCTTCTTGACCTTATCAATAAATTTCTAGAGGTATTTACCAACTTGCGACCCTAGAAACTCAGGCGAATTCATCCTATAAAATCATGGACCCTAGCTTCCATTGATCCACCACTAGAATTTACGGGGACTGGAACCTACTGATTGTTCTGGTTGGCTACACTCTAGGCCAAAAGTTGGATAGCATTTCAAAACTCTGCATTCGAAACCTCATGGCCAGGGACAGGAGGAACTGCATCAGCGTTGCGGGCATTAGCATTCCTTGTGTAAGTTCTATGAGGAGGCATGATCTAAAATGTATAACATCAAGTTAGAAAGGAGATCATACCTACGCAAGATAAGAACAATAAGAAAGTGAAGTTTTTCCTAAAACATTTTGTAGCCTCCCCCTCATAGGTGTGGTGCGCTTCACACTCATGAGAGGGACTCTATCTAGTGCGGTTTTTCAGACATCCTAGGACTCTTAAACCTAATGCTCTAATACCAAGTTTGTCACGGCCCGAGGCTACCCCTTTGGCGTAAACCCTGAGCTGGCATATCATAGCATACAAAGATAAATTGAAATGAGAAATTCTATGCGGAAGCTAAAGCATGAGATAACTGAAATGAAGGGGAATACCCAATCTAAGTTTGAATATATAAATTGTACTTAGAGTTCAATAACAACTGAAAGATCAAACTCAAATCTAAAATGAAATCTAACTATGTGTGAAATAAGCATTTAACTGACTAGAGATGCTGGGACATACCACCAGCTAACTCTAGAAAACTGAAACTAAAAGTAAACGGATCAGGAACCAATCTACACGTGATTTAAATGCTAGGATGTGAACCTACATCACGAGAAGATGAAGTGCAAAGTATGCGTCAGTACTTGAAAGGGATTGAGCATGCAGGATAGGATAAAGTTGAACAATATATACATAACTGAATAAAACATATTGATCAATGATATAAAGAAGAACATGAAAAATATTTTGAACATACTGAACATGAACTAAACTGAATGCAATGACCAAGTTCATAACATACTGAAGCTGAATACTGAAATGTAACTGGTAACTTGGTCAATGCATTAGAATTTGAATGTAAGAGTTACTATTAACTGACATAAAACCACATGAGCTAAATATGGAGTCCGATGTATACGCTCCATCTAGAGGAAATAATATACCTTGCCAAGGGTATGGAGGCATGATTGGCGTGATCACTACATATAATGCCCATAGAGGGGACTTATAAACCTACGGGGGCACGCAATTTTGGGACTATGAGAGTGACTGACCGTAGTCCAACTTGGTGTTAATCTTACTTCCAACTGGAAATGTGTACAATACAACATAACTGAAATATATTGAATAGCTTGAAATTCTGATATACTAGCTGAAAATGCAACGTTAAATAATGATAATGAAACATTTGAAAATTAAGGTATGTATAGTCGTTTATCTATCCCAGCTAGTGTAATTCATGAACAAAACGAATATACACAACTAGGGTTCTGAATTTCATGTCAGGAACTAAGAAACATTATTTTGAAAACTTGATAATATGATTAGGAATATCTAAATAGCTAAATCATAACAATTATCTGAAGTTCTAGAAACCCTAGGTCTAAACAAGATAAAGGGAATCGAGAATCCAACTGAATTCTAGGGACCTAGTGGATGAAGGAATCCACCCGTGAAATCCCACATGCCTAGTGATGAATTCCATAGAGAAGTCTTTCAATTTTGGGGTTGTGATTGAGGGAAACTTGCTACGTTCTTGGAGAGGGTTTGGTTGACGGTTTCTCTTCTTTTGCTCTAAGATTAGTGAATTTTTTGTGAATGAATCGCTTAGGGTAAAGTTTGACTAAGTTACTAGGCAAAAAATGACCAAAACTACATAGTTTAGGGGTTAAACGACGTAGTTTAGGTGTCCAACGCATAGGGGAAAAACTAGACCCTTGACTTAAAACTCTTAGGGCTAATCGATGGGCCTGACTGACGGACCGTGGATAGATCTACAGTCTATCTTGGTCAACCATTGTTTGGCTTCAAAGAGGGGCTTTTGAGGGTGTTGATCCACGGCCCATAGTTTGCCCTATGGGCCATAGGTCCGACTGTGGGTCGAACCTTAGTTGAATATCTAGAGTGGTTCTTGGAAGAAGTTGAGGTGGGAAACCATAGACCCACCTACGATCCATTGGTCTACCTACGGTAAGTAGGTAGCTTTCATTGGTGGCACCTGCAACTTCTGAAAATCTTCATTTTGATCTTTCTAACATACTAGGTGTTATAATTTTATTTTATAGTATAGCGTCTGATGCTCCTCCTTTCGGACGTGGCTTATCGGGATTGCTGCGCCCAAATTTGATTGGCGTGTCCTCATAATTTGAGGGTAAGTCCAGAAATGGTTTTTTTGTTTTTGATGTCTTTTAGTTTCAAATTTTATTCATGACTTAGGGATTTATCCTAATTACATCTATGGATAGAAAACTTATGTAAGACTTAGTAGTATTCACCGTATTCTCATATGTACTATGTTTGTATCTTTTATGTAATCGTATGATTTGAGGCTTATGTTGCATATATTTCTCATTGGTTCTATTACTTTACGTCATGCTTATGTCAAGTGTCTTGTTTAGGATCTTTCAGGGTCTTATTTATCATGTCATATCTACGATATACTTTGGGTCGTGACAATGATGTAAAATCAGACCCTAGTTAATGCGACTTCTTTTATTTTCCTCCCACTTTTGTAAGGAAAAAATAACTGAGGGCTTCTCAAAAAATCCTCCAAAGGCACCCACTAGAAGAGAGAAATGAAGGAGAGAGAGATTTTAAAGTAAGAGAGGTGAAAACCCATGGAATTTTAATGCTCGTTCATCACGGTTTGCTCTCACGGAGTTGGAAGCTCATGGTCAAGGTTCATCAATTGATTCTTGGAGCCCATGTAGGCTAGGCTTTCTATAAATGGAGTAGTTAGACCTATTTTTATGTCATTATATAATGTAGATTTATGAAATTTTATGTATATGACTTCGAGCATGGAGTCTAGATGGTTAAATGTTGCAGTTCATTGCTATTAAGTGGGGGGGGGGGGATAATGACTAAGGTGTAAGGTTAAGCGTTTGGAAATTTCTAAATTTTAGCATTTTTTAGGACTTATGGTAACTAAGGGAATATGATGAGCATGAAGAGCATTAATTCAGAGGATTAAGGAGGTATTTCTCGAGGAACAAATGTGTGCTAGTAATGGGGTCCAATTTTGGCCTATTGATATGTAGGTGATGGTTATATATTATCCAACTGAGGTATGTATGCATTTGTTCTACTTTATAGTATCACCTATGTAATGCATGTTGGTGAAAACATAGGAGCATATGTAATGACAAGGGAAGGCCTATGTGTCGAGTTGATTGTTTTTGCTCTTTTGAGGCAAGTGGACCTCTTGACACTTCATTAAGTGAATTGAACCTTGTATGTCATTGTGTGATTGGGATTAATAGAAATTTGTGAAGGATTTTGTATATTTTGTGTATTGTTAAATGATGAATAAGTTCTAGTAATCATACTGTGGGGGGTAAAAGAAGAATCTTGTTGGTATTGTAATATATGATGTGTCATGAATGGTTGAATGGTTTTGTTGACTCACTCTTTATGTTGTGCCAATATTATCTGTATTTGGTTATTATTGTGAATGTTATTATTCACTCATTGAGCATTTACACATATATATTTTCATTTGTGTCATATCACTATTGTGATGATTCTTTGTAAAAATGATAAGAAAAAAAGGATGTGCCATATGTCTTGGTTGATTTATATTGAAATAAAAGGGGGTGTGTCACACATCGTGGTTTTTTCATATTGAGCTGAAGGGAATGTCCCACGCGTCGTGGTAGATGCATGGACTAATAAGTCTTCCATGGATCCTGAACTAAGATGCATAGGGTGTTTATCATTGAGATAGACATGCATCCCTTTATATAATATTGCACTATATTGCATTGCACTTCATCCTTGTTTTTTCTATTCATGAGCGATGATATGATATTTTGATTGTTGAATTATAAAAGTTTGTGATAATATATCTATATGTGTTGAGCTATGATTTGTGATTTTCTAGCTGTGCACTACTGTTATTGAATGAGAACTATTAGGTTGGGCCGATTGATTCTATGCATGTTGTAGTTTTGTGAAGGTTCGAATGGTGTGTTGGAGTACTTGTGTTATTTTCATATTTATGAGCGAAAAGTAACTTTAAAAATTCAAATTCTATAATTTTAAAGCAATTTAATTTTAAATAATAACATGATTTAAAATCATGTCAAAATTAGGGTATAAATTTTTATGTTTGCATGTAAGTGTAAAAATGTTAACTTTTTATTGTCATGTTTACTTTACTCTTATGGAAAGATGCTTCATTTAAGCTATTTTTGTCAACTCAACTTGGTATGTTTTTAGTTCATATGTTCAAATTGAACTTACTAAAACATCAACTCTAATTCATTTTCAAAATTTAATTGGTTGACATTTTTTATTAGGATATACAATAGTTCATAAAATAAATAAATTTCTGACAATAATACACTAACAAACTAGTTCTTTATATTTCAAGAGAAGTTTAAAATAGTCACTTAGATATAGTTCTGAGTAGTTTTGATCATCTATTTTACTAAAAATGAGCATTTTTCATTTTGTATATTTAAAAAAACTTATCTATTAGATTTAACAAAAGTTTTTTTTTTTCCTTAAAAAAATAGATTTTTAAACTATATTTTATCATTAATACAAAACATTTACATTACTAATTACTTTATAGACATCTTTTCTTCATTTTTAACATAATATTATGTCGTTCATATTATTAGTACTTCATTAAGTAAATAAATCTGATTTTATTATAAAATAAAGAAAAAAACTAAAATTGTATTGAAGAGCAAAGAAAGAGAAGACAGAAAGTAGAGAAATAAGAAGTACAACTAATTTGAATAAATCTGATTTTATTATAAAATAAAGAAAAAAACTAAAATTGTATTGAAGAGCAAAGAAAGAGAAGACAGAAAGTAGAGAAATAAGAAGTGCAACTAATTTGAGTGTCTTTGATTAACCATTTGTAGTGTCTTTTATAGACACAAAAGGATAATACATTAATGGGAAAAGACAACTTGCTACAATAATTTTACTTGGTAATCAATTTGCCACAATGTGAGGCTTACATGACATCCACTTTTACAGCACCCCCCTTGGATGTACATGTCAAAGAAAGTCTGGTAGAGCTAAGTGTAAGTTTTTTATAAGAACCTGCTTGTGTAAGTTGTTTATAGGAACCTGTTTGCGGAGGTGCTTGTAAGTTGCATAGAGGTACTTGCTTGCAGAGCTGTTTGTAAGTTGTCTTCTTGATGTTAAGCTTATCCAGAAACTATGTAATGGGAATCACAATATGATGTGTTTACTACTCATTGGATCTCATCAATAGATAATTGCCTAGTTAAAACCTTACTAGGAAAAAAGCCTTGTGGGAAAAAGTCCTAGTAAAGAAAAATGAGTACAGATATCTAGTAATATAGATTGAGAGTTGCCTCATTAAAAACCTTACCAAAAAAATCAGTGAGATAAAATCTTGGTAAAGGAAAAAAAAAAGAGTGCAACGCATATTATACTCCCCCCAATTAAAACATCACTTGACAACTAGAAGATGTCACATTTCAATCTTATATCTCGGCTTCTCAAAGGTTAAAGTTGATAATGCCTTGGAAAATACAAAGTGTTGAACATAGGCTACATCCTTCTTTTGAAGATCATGAATAATAAAAAGAACCGCGACGAAATATAGTTTGTTCAGTCTTCTTTGATGTGTCCTCCTCTTAGTTGAGCTATACATGCAACATTGTCTTCAAATAATGTTGTTGGAGTATCTCATTTCAAAGAAATGTCATATATTTCCCGGATATATTTATTGATCTCTATCAAATATATTTTTAACAATCACTCAATTCGTGATATTGTCGGTGTATACAAATTGCTCATTTGATTTGTTAACAATAACAACACATCACTGATGGACACTTTCAATAAAATTGTCTGTCATGTGAAATGATTTGATATGATAGTATTTCAAAATGAAAATAGATAATTTTCTTGAGATCAAAATTCATAATTTTCTACAATTTCATGGTCAATAAACCTTGACACAATTGATCAGAATAAACAATTTATATCGATATTTTATTCACTCTAATATCTCTACCGATAAAAGTGATGTTATATTTTACATGCTTATTAATAAAATTATTTACCATGAATAATAATAGCAGGATACGTAAATGCACCAATTATACTATGACATTGTACTTTCTAACTATTTTAATGAGATCAAAATTGATCTTTATGTAATGCGATCTTACAACCATTAGGATGCTATTCAATGAAATCACTTTATAATTCTTTGGAATTTTCATATAATATTTACCGTCTAACTAGACACGATAACCATTCATTATGTGTATTCAAGTTTTTCATATATTGTTAGACTAAAATAAACCTCATTCATCCATCTTAGGGGAATACATCTCCATAAAATAATGTCAGTATTTTTTTTTTTGCAAAAAATCTTTATTTTATAAGGCACAAGCCGTACTTTATATTTTATGATTTTATTATCCCACAAAAAATCATTTGTAGCTCACTGACATTATATCTTGGTATATGGACAATATAAGTCCAAAGCATCACTTTTTCAAGTGAAATAAAATATACTTGAATTATATTTTTTTTGGCCAATCATTTCTCTATCAACTCTAATTGACAGATTTTGTATCAAATCCTCGTCACCATTTATAATTTTGAGCTCTACATTATATTTAAGATATCTTCAATAATTATTTGATATCGATTCTAATGTAACATAACTTATTAATCTCACTTTATTTTTCATCATTTTTAGGTACCTGAACCTTTGCCAAGTTTTTTTATAAAGTGTTATGTCATGGTGTTCTTTCTAAAGAACTTGGCTCTTTCAAATCGATTAATCTATCACACTTCAGGAGTGCCATAAATTATGTCCTTCAATGACTTTTATAGGAGTATTTATAACTGAATTATAACATAGGTTCAATGATTGCATCTGACAATTGACTTAAATTATCTCTTCAACAAGGATCAAACCAATGATAATTCATTACATATAACTTTTATTTTCCAGTTGTTTATTTTCCCGTAACGTTAGAAAATCTAACATTAACCCACCTTATTGGTGACTCATCTTTGTGCATTGCGTAATGGTTGAGCAATGGAATAATATACCACATATTTAAATTTCTAGATGAAAATTATTTGATTCCTGACCTTGAACCAATTGTGATATGGAAATTTTATTGGCTTGATACGTACAAGCTAAGTGTTGCTACAATTTAAATAACACATATTGTTCCAAATTTCATTTGGGAGTTTGTTCTCATAACCAATAGTTTAACTGTAATTGAAGACATATAATTTCTGCTTAAATCACTTGAATATAACCCAACATCATCAATATAATTTTATAATTTGAAATTTGCTCTTGATTTAACAATTCGAGTAAACAACATTTGCAAAAATTAAATTGCAAGTTGATAATACAACACATGTGATCATAACATAGATGCATCTATTCATATAATAGTAAATGGTCCACATGACAGGTGAAAGGGCCCATATTCACCTTTTCATATATTTCAAAATTACAGGAGATACAATTTTATCATGAGAACAAACAACACAAGAGAATTCTCGAAGAATTTATTATTTATTCAATATATATAACCACATGAATTCTCATTTATTTTCATATCATATTTGAACAGCCAAATAGGGATGGTCGTCAACCGGCCATGCCAACTTATATTTATTTCAATAAACTTCTAGTTAACTTTTGCATGTGATTCCATCATCATGCCCTTATTAAGTTACCACAAACAACATGAAAAATGGGTAATCTTTCAAATAAATATTTATTACTCACTTTGATTGTAGTAATATCAAGATCTAAAATATTTCCATAGTTTATAGTTTCAATATACTTTTTTTTTCCTTCTAATTTCTTTGAACCTTACAAAAATTATTTTGAGACTTACTACAACCCTAGTATTATAAATAATTTTCATTCTTCGGATAGTAACACTTAATCTCTTCTAGAGTATTCAATTAATTTTGTGTACTACCACATATTCCTCAACATATCATTTGTATGGTGAACATCCCCTTTTAAGGAGAAAATCATTGCATTTTGGCCATAATAACATATTATCATAGGAAAGAATGACTTCTTGCTTTAACCTTTTTTTTTCTCGATAATCATAATCAATGAGATGATCTATGACCACTTGTGTCGCAATAGCAATTTCTCGCAAACGTCCTATGGAGGTGAGTTATGGTATCATCATAACCATACATAAGTACATTTCATTCAAATATTTTATCATATATTGCCACATTCTTTTTGAAGAATGAGTTAATATTCATAATTATTATAACAAGTCACATTCTCTTCAAGTAATGGACTATAATTTATGTGTTTAATTTTCATTACCGACAACACTAGTTTTTGGAAATAATCAAAAATTATAATATAATTATTAAAATAATGATGCTAAAATTTAATAAATATTACTATAATAATATTTAGTGTAATACGCAAACAATACCTTGGGTACTATTTTTTTTAAAAAATGGTTTAAAAAATGTGAAATATTTTTCAGAATTAAACAATCTTTTCTAATTAATTAGAGAATATATGAATTCACAAAATTTAAATATTAAAATATTAACAAAAACAAGAAGAGGATTATTATTGGATAATTATTCTCTGACCATACCCCTATTTGTGATATCCTTAACTATTTATAGTTATAAAAGATGGTCAAGGTAAGGACAACAAATAAAAATATCTACTTAATCATATTATTCGTCACAAGAAATTGGACAAGTATCATTATTTTCAACACATGGGATGACACATTTTCTTTAATTACCCCCCACCCCACCCTTCTTTTTATGAATATTATTAACAATTATATCTCAACATCACCTTAAAAACTCAAGTGTGTCATTCATTAATATTTATTTTTTTATTTTGATGGAGAATTTATAAAACTTATCAAACTAGGTGGCATAACAACCGCTTGTTGAATGCCTTACAAATTAAATTGCTAATAATTATTTTCTTCACATTTTGAAAGAATATTCAGAGAACCCATAGTATTCTTCATTTTTACCATAGTGATGACTATTATTATTTTGTCTTTTTGTGAATTTCATATTCGTTTATACAATCACAATAGTGATTTTATCATCTTTTAGACTTATCATGTACGACAACAACAAACCAAATGCTTACGACAACAACAAAACAAATATTGCTAGCTAAACATTTTAATTATCCATGAAGTTAAAGGGGAAATGAAGGGTTAAAGCAATAAAAAATAATTGGTGTGTCAACGTATGAAATCCAAGTGTTTTCCCCTCTTTTTAAAATTTTTTCTTATTTTAAAATTAAAAATCAGTTGCTATACATTTTCTCAAGTAAAATCTTATGATGGTAATTAATAGCAATATCATGCACTTTATTACTTATGAAGACTGAAGATCTGCACAAATTTGCAAAATAAAACATCACTCTTCAATGGCCCTAAATAATCACATAATTTAATAATACTTATTATTAAAAGAAGAAGAATAAAATAGTAGTAGGACAAGAGTTGAATAAATCAACCAGTGATGGATAAGAGAAACATACCAGAATTATAACTCTGAATCATCAATAGAAAAGTAAATGGATAAAATGAGTGAAAACATCCCTCAATTGAATGTATGAGAGGCATAGTCTTTTCGAATTAGAAATCAAAGATTATATTATCATGACCCAAAATACATCCTAGACGTGACATAGCAAATAGAACCTCGAAAGACCCTAAACAAACCATTTGACATAGCTATGACGTAATAAAATATAATCTAAGAGATATAGTCAATATACGTCTATAATTATAACATGACATAGAAGGTAACACCAAAGTACATAAGAGATACGTGGAATACTACTAAGTCTGACACAAGCCTTTCTAATATTGTCACGACCCAATCCACCGGGCCATGCGTGCACCTACATACTACCACCTAAGTAGGAGAACCCTCATAACCCAACAATTTAAACCATGCATAAAATTAAATAAAACGGAAATTAAATAACATACTAACGAAATTCTTTATTAAAAACTTTTAAAACAATTTTGAGTTAAGACTAGTAAAGTAATTAACACTCTCAAGGATCTAGTCTAAACAGGTACAAGAGCTACTAAGAGTACAACTAAACATGATAATTAAAAGACACAGCTCCCACCATGCGGAAGGAAGAATAGAAGCTGCTCGAGATTTTCTTCGTCTTCACCTAATGAAACCTCACCAATCCTGCAACCAGACTATGTCAAAAGACATAGCAAAAGTAGTATCAATACAAACACACGTACTGGTAGGCATCATCAGTCAATCCGACGTCCACCGCATAATATAAGAAACCAACTAGTAAGATCATGAAATAAACCACTCGCTTCTCCACCTTCACCCTCTCTTGAAATACCTCCAATATACACTAGTACTCTGCCTACTAACATCCTTCTCAATCAACCTACCTACCAGGTACTTCATCATAGTCTACTCGTTCTGACACATTAGCAATTCCCCAATTACACCCGCAATGCATTCCAACAAACCGCTCACTTCGTACCCTTACTCCCTAGTCACATTACTCAACCATGGTCACATAGTACACAACCTTAAACTACCTTACCACTAAACCCAATCTCTTTCTCCAAGGTGAAGTCCACCTACGCATATTTCATTACATATACTACCTCTACTTTCCGCCATTACAACACGCGAATGACCTTTACTATCCATTTCTCGCCCCTTGAACACTTTACCCTTACACTATACCCTACACGTTTACTAAACACACAAAACAATCAAATATGCCGTCATAACCTTTACCACTAAGTGCAACATATATAAGTCAAAACCACCATATAATCACATGCACCTATCGAACATATACAATATCATCAACATGAACGAACAATGAATAAATTCACATTTCCTCAAAATCCACAATTATGACAAGTCATTGGTCCCCTCATGGAACCCAAACCCAAAACAATTAGCATACCAGAGCACATGACAACCGATCCATTCAACACACCACAATCTTAACCACAAGTATATTTTCAAGATCATAAATTTAAGTCATGATTTCATGGTAACCATCATTCATCTATCTCATTTACCACAAGTGTGATCAAGAATTTAACATTCATATACATACATGTATCATAATGAAGCAAGAACAAGCATACATCACACAATCATAGAATCACAACCATTACCTACGATGGATTATTCATCACTACACATCATGCAACCCTACTTCGACCATACTTAGCCCTAATTCATCTTCTAAGGCTTCTTTCTAGGGTTTAAGTCAATAATCATTCAGTGCACGAAGGCCTATGCATAAACCCTACCATCGAGTCACATATATTACGCAGTAAGCAGAGATTTAAACTACTCAATTCATAAAAACTGGCCTACCTAGATGTCAAATAGTTGCATAGAGTTTTGGTCTTTGATTCTTGTTTTTGAAATTTGTAACGGTGATCTTGATTGGAAATTTACAATGAATCGACATCTTCATGCTATAAATCTCTCTCTATATTCTTCCTAACCTTAGAATAGCTTTTCAGAGGTTTCTAGGGTGTTTTACGGCTTATTTAGGTATTTTAAGAAAATGGACAAAATAGGATTTCTCGTAATTTATGTTCTATCTCACTTATTCTACTCTGGCGCCAACTTATCCCGCCCTGGCACCGCCGCCCTAACGGCAACATGACATACCTCGCTTAGGAGATCAGTGATTGTTCGAATTCAAGGGTTTGTCAATTCTTCCGGGTTGCCATGAGTTCTCCTTTCATCTATGTCCACATTCCGAACTTATACAATTCTATTATTTATTAGTGCAATAGTTAGGGTTGCATCCCTTCTTATTTAGACTTGTTGAACTTTAGATGTTTTGGTACATTGACTTTCAGATTCTAGGTTATTTCTTCCACATTGTTTAGTTCTTATTAGACTTTTGATGGAGTTTATGGGAACTCCCTATTTATTTCCTTAGTATTTAACTTATTTCTGTAACTTAAATGCCTCAGTTTTGGTTTAGTTGCTTGGGTTTGGTTGTAGTGGTGGTTCTCCCACTGGATAGTTAGTGTGGGTGCAAATCATGAAAGTCGGGGGTCGTGACAAAGTTGAAGTGTTAATTACTTTACAAGTCTTAACTAAAAATTGTTTTAAAAGTATTTAATAAAGAATTCCGTTAGTATGTTATTTCTATTTTATTTAATTTTTTGCATGTTTTAAATTATTAGGTTATGAGGGTTCTCTTACTTAAGTGGTAGTATGTAGGTGCCTGCACGATTCGGTGGGATGGGTCGTGACAAATTGGTATCAGAACCTAGGTTACCGGTCTCCCAGTACAAGAGCAAAATGTGGACTAGACTCCTATGGATTGGTGTGTTGACATCCACATCTAATCTTCAGGAAGCTATGAAGCATTCTAGGAAATTGTTCCACTCATTCTCTCCTTTCGTGCAAAGTGTTGCTTGTGGTATCAGTTGAGTCCAATTTGTATCTACCGATTCCAATTGGTATCTCAACAAGGTGAACCGAACGTCATGGCCATGACTGAAGGAACATAAGCAAGGTAAATTGAAACTGGGAAGGTTCAATAGGTATCTAGCCTTAGGGGCAGAAAAGGGCATGGATGACCAGCAATGGTCATCTATGGAACAAAATAACTAATAAATGGAATTTTCCTGTGCATGGTGTTTTGAAATTTGTGAATACGTGCTACTTATTCCCCTAATTAATTGTGAATATGAAGTTGAACTCATTCGACTGTGATGTGATTTTGTCTACCATAAATGTGTGCCTGAAACTTGATATGTGCTATGTGTGGGTTGTGGTGCTAAAATAATGTGGATAAATTTTGGTTCGTATATCATGGGACTGACTGGGAGAAGACAATGATTTTCCTAGTAGGAGGAATATCCTAAAAGTTCAAGGTTAAGTTGGGGACCTTTGGGAATTTTTAGAAAAGAGAAAAATCCCAAAATATTTTTGGCCAGGTTCTATTTTTGATTTGACCGCTGGGGCATGATTATTTCCACCAGAGCGGGACAGGGCGAGGCAGAACCTCAACCCTGTCTCCCCTGATTTTCCTAACCACAATTTCAGACATCGAATGATATTCGAATTCACCCTACCCGTCTATAAGTGTTCAGGAGCAGAGTTAATAGATCGTAACACCTTAAGATTTAATATGAAGCTGCATCAGGCAGCATAAACCAGAATCCTTGTGCTTACAAAACTTAAGCGATTCGAAAGATAAAAGCAAAGTTGTCTAAAAATTTACAAGCCAAAAAGGGCAAAATAACAGTCAGATCAGGAAATCTCAGACTGGGTGGTGTCCATGTTGGAGTCAAGGTCCTCTGGGGGTATCACACCAGCCCATGCCTCATTCAGCATAAGGAACTGCGTGTATGCCTTTGAATCGAGTCGGGGAATCTCCTTGCTAGGGGCAACACAAGAAAAGATGGCCTTAATAGTCTTCTACATCTGGGCCATCAGGCGATCTCTTTTCACAACCTTTCTCCTCTCTTGGCGCAGCTGGCGACGGAGCATCTTGACCTTTAGGGTAGTGCTGGGTGGAACCGGAGTGAAGTTGGCATAGGCGTTCCTATCCTCTTCTAGGTAGCCTCTAGATCCTCTTTGACGAAAGTGGGTCCTCGTCGTCTAAATTACCGACCGCCTCACTACTGCTAACCTTTCCTGTCCTCCTCTTTTTGCTCCTCGAAGTAGAGCCCTGTCTGACCAAAATAGGGTGAAAGGGGAGATCCATATAAAGTACCTCATCGGTATCAAAAAGTGGCACTCCCGCCCACTTGCACAGGGCAGTAATGAGCCCCGGTAGAAAGAAAGCCTTCTTGTTACCGAGGTAGAACATTTTCCACTTTGAAATGATCTGCACCCCCATATTTAACTGAATGCCCTGTATAGCGAACGCTGCCACAAGAGCTTGAGAAAAGGTCACGTTTGTGTGGTTGCCCGATGAGCGGATCCTCCTAGTCACCAAGTGTGGCTACCTCTTAGCATCGGATGACCAATCCGTGCTAGTCATACCCTCCACAATAGCCAAGTATACCTGATCCTAGCGCGCAGGCTCAAACAGAGTATATCTCAGCCACTCCAGATCCATCTCCCTTAGCTTGGCCTCGAACTCCGCATTTGAGACATTAGGCAACTCTAATACTTCATTGATGGCGGTGGCATTCAAGGGAATGTCGATTTCCTGGACACAAATGACAGGGTAAGAGTCATCCCAACGAACGCTAGGGAGGATGGCGTAAAACTCCCTCATCGAAGTAGAGTGTGCACCCGAGGGAGCCTCAGTCAACATAGTCCACCGAACCCTATCAGGCGAGCATGAAATGCAGGTGACTTCTCCTCTAGCTTGAGTAACACAAACCCCCTATCGCAACAAAATCTTGTGTTGTAATTGTCGTGATGCCTTTCCCGACTAGCGGCATCAAAGAAATGGATGAAGGGTAAGTGTTTGTCATTTTGACCTACCATTTAGATAAGTATGCAAGTGATGAAAAATATTAAGTTAGTACACGATGGGAATAGACAGTGCAAGGTTTGAATGAGAAGAAAGGAAATTCTAGGTTAAGGATGTAGACCACTGGTCTGGCAGATCCCGCCACAGCGACCAAAATCCCGCCAAGGGCGGGATTATAGAGGTCGCCACAGTGGGATGAAGGCCACTAGAGTGACCTTCATCTGGGACGAATAGCAGGCGTAATTATGGCATCTCTTCATCCCAAAATCTCTTTTTTCGAAAGAATTCTAGTAAATTAGGGTGTATAAACTACCCTAGAACATAAATAAGTGATTATTTCGGCAAACTAACTCCTAAATGAGGTCTAAATTGGAGTTTTTCACCAAGAGACCCTTTAAATTCCCCAACTATTTTTAGATTGATTTAACTGTATTTCTATGAAATCCTTACGCCAGAACGTGGTGGAGACGTTGGGGACGTAACGCAGGTACCAATGCTTTGTTTATTATATCAATCAAGCATCCTAGTTTAATTACAAAATAACTACCCCAAAACCATTTCTAAACACTCAAATAACAGCATGCAATTGTTGTTTAATCAAATAATGAAGTAAAGAGCGTGAGAAACGAGAATTTACCTTGAGTTTTGACGTTCGGAGGAGAGTAATCAAGAGGATTTGGGGAGGGTTTTGAGAGTTTAAGGGGGAAATGGGAAAATTTTTCCCCTTTTTCCCCTTTACTGACTCTCGATCTCCCGCCTTAGCGGGAGATCCTCGCCACAGCGGCCCCGCATCAGCAAGAGGGCTACCACCCTAGCGGGCCAGACTAAGTAGTTTCAACCATTTCATTTCTTCATGTGTTGCCTCAATTTTTCTCCTAGTCCTTCAGTATAGTACCTTTCTTGTGTCGACTAGATAATCAGACACCATTCCTCATGGTTCCGCAATAACCCTATTCGTTAGTTTTAGAATTATCCAAAAATAGGGCGTGTGATTATCCGATGTTAATTGTTAGGGGACAAACGAGGGGTAAATTGGTATCTATTGTAACGACCCAAACCGTCGTTATTTAGGAGAAACAAAAATTTGAGAAATTCTAGGCCATTGTCTCACCAGAGCCGGCATGTTACCGCTAGGGTGGCGGGGTAAGTTGGCGCTAGAGTGGGATAGGCAAGGCAAAACCTAAACTACAAGAAATCCAATTTTCTCCATCTTCCGAAAATACCTAAATAAGTCGTAAAACACCCTAGAAAACTCAGAAAAGTTGTTCTAAGGTTGGAAAAGAGGGAGAGAGAGATTTCTAGCGTGTAGATGTCGATGGATTGCAAATTTCCAATCAAGATCACCGTTACAAATTCTGGAAACAAGAATCAAAGACCAAAACTCTGTGCAGCTATTTGGCGCCCAGGTAAGCTAGGTTTTATGAATAGAGTAGTTTAAATATGTGTTTACTGTGTAATATATGTGAATCAATGGTAGGATTTATGTATAGGCCTTCGTGCACTGAATGATTATTGATTTAAACCCTATAAAGAAGCCTTAGAATATGAAAATTATGGCTGAGTATGGTCGAAGTGTACTGATGAATAATCCATTGTAGGTGATGGTTGTGATTCTATGATTGTGTGATGTATGTTTATTCTTCCTTCATTATGATACATTTATGTATATGAATGTTGCATTATTGATCACACTTCTTGTAAATGAGATAGATGAATGATGGTTACCATGAAATCATGACTTAAATGTATGATCTTAAAAATATACTTGTGGTTGCAATTATGGTGGGTTGAATGGATTAGTTTCCACGTTTCGACATAACTAACTTGGATCGGTTGCCACGTTCCGGCATAACTAACTTGGATCTGTTGCCATGTTTCGGCATAATTATGGGATCACGTACCATGTTTTGGTATGCTAACTGTTTTGGGTTTGGGTTCCATGAGAGGACCAATAACTTGTCATAATTGTGTATTTTGAGGAAATGTGAAGTTGTTCATTGTTCGTTCATGTTGATGATATTGTATATGTTCTATAGGTGCATGTGATTATATGGTGGTGTTGACTTGTATATGTTGCAAGTAGTGGTGAAGGTTATGACGACATATCTTTGATTGTTGTGTGTGTTTAGCAAACTTGTAGGGTATAATGGAAGGGTAAAATGTTCAAGGGGTGAGAAATGGATAGTAAGGGTTGTTCGTGTGTAGTAATGGCAGAAAGTAGAGGTAGTGTATGTGATGAATATGCGTAGGTAGACTTCACCTTGGAGAAAGAGATTGGGTTTACTGGTAAGGACGTTTGAGGTAGTGAACTATGTGACCATGGTTGAATAATGTGACGAGGGAGTAAGGGTACGAAGTGAGCGGTTAGATGGAATGCATTGTGGGTGTAATTGGGGAATTGCTAATGTGTCAAAGCGAATAGGCTATGATCAAGTACCTAGTAGGTAGGTTAATTGTGAAGGATGTTAGTAGTCGGAGTGCTAGTGTATATTGGAGGTATTTCAAGAGAGGGTGAAGATGGAGAAGCGAGTGGTTTTTGTTCTGCCTCGCCTATCTCGCTTTGGCGCCAACTTACCCCGCCCTGGTGCCGCCGCCCTAGCGGAACCACGCCCGTTCTGGCGGGACAATGGCCAAGAATTTCCTGAATTTTTATTTCTCCTAAATAACGACGGTTCGGGTTGTTACAAATATGATAATAGTGGTTGAGACGTAACTCATACATTATGACATGTCTGAAACAAAAGGGACTATGTAAACAATAAAATGTCTATGGCCTTGCCCTCGAACCATGAGGACTTACCACTCCAAATGATCAAGCTGAGTAATCCTGTTCTAATCACTTCTTTTAGGAGAAGTGTCAGACCCTATATCATAAGACAACATAGGCACAAGTATGCATTAGTACATTGAATATACTAATTATGGGGAAATGCACAAAAATATAGGCATAGACTTTATAATATGAGGAACTTTAAACATGATATGCATGACCAAGTAAAACATAGTAAAAGCCTTTAAAAGAAACAATGAATCTTAAGCAAGGTAAATGCAAACTTAAAATCAATAAGAAGATTTCATAAAACCTTTGAAGAGACATAGTTCATTTGTGAGATATTTACGGTTAACTGCCAATAAGACCATGTTAACTATAACATGAAATCCGGCATGATCCTCACACTGAAAAGGACAAACTACTTGTCAAGGTAGAATTACATCACATTCATTCATAATTTCTATTGTAAATCCACTAGCTACGATATTTAAGACAATCCTACGAGGGCACATAGTTTAGGACAAGGAGATTGCTTCTTGTAATAACCCGCAAGGTCCTTTTGAGAACTAGATCTTTAATTTTCTATCATAAAAGACTCTTCTCGCAAATATTAAATAGAAATTTTGAATGTATTCGTTTAATTATGATTATTTAATTGATGGATATTTATTTAATAATTAGTATAGTTGATAATTAATGGGTCAATTCCATAATTTATTTAATATTCTGTGTTACTTGACCCATATGTGAAAATAAAATAATATAAGTTAGCACCTTATAATTACTTTTAGGAAAAAAGAAAGAAAGGAAGAAAAGGGTTGGGCGAAAACTTACATGCGCCGTCAACAAGTGCGCGTCATCCAGATAACAACTTCAAATTTTATATTATTGTAATTGATTATTTCTTTATAATTAATAAAGGCTTATAGTAACATGTAATGATGAGTCATAATTCGGTTATGAGTGGTAAGGTTATAGTGTCTCAATTGTTACATTAGTTAGTTAATGTACATAATTATCCGTTACTTTCCATGGGTGAAATTTGTGAGGTTTAACTTGGTTTTTTATTGGATTCTTATGGTATTACATTATAATTCAAGTTTTGATATATTGAGATATGTAATTAAAGATTATGTGTATTTTATTATATGAATACTATTAAGTTTATGATATTGTAGAATTGAGGCTTAACCATAAGCTTGAAATTTAAGAAATATGAGAGTTAACATATTAATCGGCACAAGATTAGAAACTTGATTGTAGATTTGGGTAAGTTTTTGGGTCTAGGATAGACATATAATAATACGGATGTGTATGATCGGTTGCTTACAAATTATGCATATTTGATAGATTGGTAATATTAAAAAGCTTTCTGAAAGGGAAAGGCGAAATCTTGAAGAATTTGTGGCACATGTTCGACTTTCGAGATATGTTAAGTCTTTCGAGACTTCATTGAGGGATATTTTCTAAATAAAAATTTAAATATAGAATAGACAATGGGTAAGGACGAAAGATAGGGGTTTCGTACCAATGGTGTGAGGGGCATTGGTACGAGTACTTGTGTTAATAAAAAGAAAGTTTAGTACTATAATATGATAGATTGTAATTTAACAATGCCAAAATATATGGGCATTCCTTGATTCGTGACTTGGCTCTTCTTGTGTGTCTGTGTTTCTTTATTGAACCTATATATTTGTGATAATTGATGTGATTATATGTCATAACGGCATTTGATTTATTGAGATTCTTCATCATCTCCTTTAATTGATATAGTATTTTATACATGCATTGACATGAGATTGAATATGAGTAAAGTTCTAGTACCTAGAGATCGTCTGTATTGACATCGAGTTATGATTATAAGTTGGGCACATAAAGATCATCTGTGTTGGGGATTGATTATGATTATAAGTTTGATATGTGGAAATCGTCTGTGCTGGATTGTTTTGATTTTATGAAAGTGTGTTGAGATCATCCGCAAAGACACTTGGAGATTATCCGTGTCATATATGGACTTGCAAGCCTCCATCGGCAAATAACTCTTGATGTATTTCTAAGAAGTATCGTTTATATATGGTTGAGAGAGTACAAGGCATTTGAGGCATATCATTTCATGGTGTTGCATTGCATTGCATCTCATTACACATTCTTATTAAATTACTAGTTTTTTGACACGTGCGTTGCATGTGAATACCAATTCAAAAAATATATGTTATAGTAAATAGTGTTGCTTATTTAAGTGAATATTTGAATAATAATCTTAGCAAAAAATAATATTGCACATTCTTTTGTGAATGTTCAATGTGGATCGTTATATATATCTCTTATTCACAAAATCCTCTTATCTCACTAATATTACCTTATAGACAATATTTAGTTTGTATTTTTCTTGTCATCTAACCAGATGTGCTTTGCATGTGTATTCAACATTAAATTGTTTAGATGTCATATAAATAAGTGAAGAGAACAACTACATTTTATATATTCACATATTTTCACATTTGTTGTGAGTTTTTTTTTTTAAAAAAAAAAACTTGAAACATTTTAAAATAATATATTTTAAAGTTAGATTATCTTGTTAACTTGATAATACATTTGTGACATATAGAATACTTTAATTTAAATACAAATACCTAACCAAATATAAATATATATTTGCATTATTGAAAATATTTATCTCATAAAATTAACTATTAAATAAATAATAAAAATTACTAATACAAACTTCAACCGGCGTTATTACAAGTCATATGAACTTTTCCTCGTCTAAAATATTGAAATATTAAGAATTAGTAAATAAGTAAAACAAAAGGATAATGTTTATATAGTAATAACTATTTTTGAAGCAAAATTCCTGAGAGTCTAAATCACATAAGTAGCATTTATAGTAAAGCCATTCATTTGTCTTGAGCATAAAAAATAAATCGTGACAATTCTGTAAATTTTGAAAAAGATATTCAGAAGCATATATCTATATCACAGGAGAAATTGCTAACAAAAACAAACGAATTTAGACTATATCATGTGGAATGTTACATACTAATGTATATATTAAGCACAAAAATAATTATTATATCATCAAAATATTTTTCTCAAGTACTCGAGGTTATGGAATATACCCTCTTAGGATAGAACGACTTACTTCTTTAGAATAGTGGTACCTCATATTTCGCTAAACTTCAAACTCACTCAACGACAATAAATCACACAAAAAAATTTAAAAAGCAAGAAGAAGAAGAAGGGCACTGTTTAACTACCAATCAACCCATAAGTCATCATAGAGTAGCTCCTTTCAAATCATGATTTCATAAACTTCTTCATAATAGACACTTACTTTTCTAAGTATATAAATCATGATTTCATTCATATGTGAGAAAACCTTTCACAAATCATTGATATTTATCTTAAAAGCATCTGTAGTTCATAAATCATCCTTCTCATAAAACATGCATAACTTTCATAATCATAATACATAGTTCATATGCTTTGTTCATAAGTTCCTAGCCATAATCAAGTATAAAGTATGAGTCCATATGAAATCAATTCAAAACCTTGTAATTGAATCAAATCATTCATAATAAGATTGAAAATAAACAATTGAATCATAACAAATAAGACCCATGCAGAATTGCATGAAACCATAATTCAATTGGGTGAAATTGAATTGGATATTGAGATTCTTTTGGGACCCAATATGGATGAAAGAGATACATTGGTGAATTCCCATATACCTTGAGAATCAAAGCCCAAAAGAAATGAATAATGAGACCTTCAATCATTTGAAGCCTTGGTTCTTCACCTTGAAGCTTGAGAGAGAATTGGAGAATAGGACTTGATAGAATTTTAGAGGGTTTGAATGAATGAGAGAATTTAGGCTAAATTTGTAAGAGTAAAAAGGGTTAAAGTGTAGTTATAGGTCTAAAATGACATAGTTTAGGGGTTAATTGGGTAGGAAAAGACCAAGACAACCTTAATTAATAACTATTAGAGGACCCCTACAACTAGACTTGCGATCAGTAAGAACTTTTATGGAATGTCCTGGTCAGTCGTAGAATCAATTACTAGGACCTCAAATTCTGAACAATTTTCGTAAGACCATTTTACAGGTTGTTAACCTTTCTTTGGTCCATAGACTCTTCTATAGAACCTAAATTTAAGTCTAAAATTTCCCTAAATCTGGATCACTACTACAGATCCCACGTACAACCCATACACTGTAAGATGACTTGTCAACTCTTATCATAGACATGTGGTCTCAATCCAATTTCTCTGAATCACTCTACGAGCACTTCCTAGAACCCATAGATCCTCCTACAATTCATCTTATCCATTCATAGGTCATACATCAAAGACTTGACAATTCCAAACCTCAAACGGTCCTACAACTCCCTTCCTTCGGCTCGTAAAACTCCCTATGGTTCGTAGATAGGACTTGTAGATCACTGTATCACTGCCAAAACTAAACTTTTCCTTTCCAATCCGACTTTCTAATTTCTAAGGTGTTACATAAATAAAGAAAATCATACCATAATTCAAAATATATATATATATATATATATATATATATATATATATATATATATATATATATATATATATATATCTAGCACACTCCTTTGAAAGATCAAATATCACGAACCAATCATGACTAGAAGCCACACCAACCCCATATGGATGAATCTAATCTTAATGCCAAACATATTCAATATCGAAGTCACTAAACAAAACTAAGAAGACTAACATAATTTGAAGTTTTAAATGAAATAAATAAAGGTAAGTGAAATTCTAACTATTACACCTCTATAATTCAAAAGTTATCATACTAGAACTCTAACTAAAATGTCTAATGACTCATTTATTTTCATTAAGAACGTCTAAATTTAATGCATATCTAAATGATTAAGATGTTGTCTCTAAATATAAACATTAAATGATTAAGACTTTTGTTATTTTCATAATTTATATGTACATAATAAATATATAATTAAAATAAAATTAATTAAATAATAAATTAAATGACTATTTGATTAAAAAGATGAAACTTTCTTGCTAGTTATGGTGGAGACAGTTTGTAGTGGTGGTGGTTATGGTAATAGTTGTTGATAGTCGGTAATGATAATGATGATGTTGGTTTTGTATATGGAGGTGGTTGGTCTTGTGGTAATTGTCATAATAGTGATATTGATAGAGGTGTTGGTGAATTTGGTTGATGTTAGTAGTTGGTGGTGTTGATGATGATGGTTAAAAATGTGTGGTGGTTGTTGATGTGTTTGTGCTTGTTGGAAGCGGTTCTAGTAGTGAAGATGGAGGTGGTTGGTAGTAGATAGTGATCACAGTAAGGGTAGTGACTGATAGTAGTGGTGGATTTGGCAACCGAAGAATGTATGGTGATAGTTGATAGCTATGCTAGTTGTGATGATAAAATTTATCGGTAGTAGGAATTGACGTTAGTGGAGGTAGTGGTTGATAGTGATGGTGGAGGCGGAAGCGTCTACAAATACGGGGCTAGTGATGGTAATGAATATAATTAAAATTATGGAAGAAGTAATTAAGTGTAATAGCAGGACTACACTAGCTAGCTACAGAGGTGGTTAACATGATAAGGGTGACTGGTGGAAGATGACAGTAATGGTGGTTGACAATGTTGGTGATGGTGGTTATTATTGGAGAGGTGGTTAGTGTTGATGTATGGTGATTGTGGATAAAATTATGATGAGTATTGTCCACACAAGAATACTTCCTAATGATATTAAGACTTTTAAAACATATTAAGATTAATTAAGTGATTAAAACTATGTAAAACTAAATGCGCTTAATAGTCTAATATCTTAACCATTCAAATTTACACCTCCTTTAAATGTAAACAAATGAGGAAGAGTAAAAATAAACAAATAATAATGTCTCATGTTAAAAAAGGACATCTAATCAAAAGATGATTTGTGATAGCAGGGACAAAAGTAACTCACCCTCAGATCGAAAAGTAAGTGGTGCTAAATGTTGGGTTGTGTGGACATCTTTGGATCATAGTCTACACTCAATATGAAGTGCAAGAATTGAATTAGTGCAAATAATGTGTGGTTATAGGCATCATAAGCCGATTAAGATTAGTAACAACTACATAATTTCAAACACGCTGTGAATGCAAGGAATATTTGGATAAATATAAGTATGTACCTTTCTCTAACATGTTCTATCTATCAATCACATTCACCTACTTTATAACATGTCATATTTATCAAGAATTTACCAATCACCAAAGGCCATATACTCAACAACACACTTATCAAAACAAAAAAAGTTAATAAATTAGGGAAATCTTATACACCATAATCTAGCAGTTGTATAATCATGCATCTTGCTAGTAATCTCCAACACTCACTCAATGAATCATAATTAAACTTTCATCTTTACACACATACTAAAAATATATAATGTTTCCCATTTAATGATGACATGCAGAGGATCCTAGGTGTTCATGTACCATATTGGCATGGTATCCAATCCAACAACTCAAACAATTGCTCATTCGTAAGTTCACATCCGACGTAAGCTACATATTATCAGAATAGTAAGTGTATGTTTACCATACCATATATATCTATATGCTAGTCTCTCCAATCATCTCTCTGCACAATTCATTAAGTATAGAATAGTTACCACTTTATAATTCATAACATCAGTCAAATAAACAATTCAATAGTTTACATGTGTATTCATACAAGTAATTATTAATTTAACCTTCGACAAGCACAACTATGCTTGAACACCAATGAAATGGTACGGTAAATGAAGTATGTATAGTTAGTACAAGTACTATGTATTGATAGGCATCATAGGCCTATTAAGATTAGTAACAAGTATATAATGTTAGCTATAGAACAAGAACAGTATATTTTGATGAATATAAGCAGGTACCTTTCTCTAAAATTTTCTATACATCAATCACATTCACCTCCTTTATAACTTATTATATTTATCAAGAATTTATCAACCAGCCACCAAAGGCCTTATACTCATCAACACACTTGTAAAATACAAATAAGTCAATAAATCAAGAAAATCATATACACTATGATCTTGAAGTTGTATAATCCTACATCTTTCTAGTCATCTCCGACGCTTATTCCATAAATCAAAAACTTATCTCTCATTTTCACACATATACTAAAGGCATAATTTTTCCCATTTAGTCATTGACCTGCAGGGGATCCTAGGTGTCCATATACCTTACCATCATGGAATCCAATCCAACAACTAAAACAATCGCTCATTCGTAAGATCATATCAAACTTAAGCAATTTATTATGAAAGTAGTAAGTGTATATTTAACGTACCACACATCTCAATATGCTAGCCTCTTCAATCATCTCTCATGAGTAAACATTAAGTATATAATATTCTCTAGTTAATAATTCATAACATCAATCAAATAGATAATTGAATAGTTCACATACTTATTCAGACAAGTAATCATAAATTTAACCATCTACAAACACAACAACGCCTAAAAATCGATCAACAGACTATACAACTCACAGTACGTACTTGAAACTAAGCAAAGCCTAACTCCAAATAAACTAAAACCTACCTCAATCGGAGAAATGAGAATAAACAATGTAACTCGTCAGATCATTCCCTTATCTTACTACCTCAAATGGCCCAAAGTCTAAGACAAACAAAATACAATAGTACTTTAATCATCTACTTCCTCAAATGAAGATCTAGGGTATTCAAACCCTCATAATTCAACCTTTTCAAAAGATATAACAATTTACCCAGGAGTTATTTCATCATAAAGAGGTTTTCATGATCGCATCAATCTCATTCATGGAGTTTCAGCCTTATTATCCTTTCTTTTTATAACACTACGGAAATACCTAGCTCAGATGAAATCAGGAAAATGTAAAAAAGATTTGAAGTCTGTAAATTTTGAGGCTTACAAGTGATTTTTATGGGTCATGTATGGTTCTATTAATTGTAGACTCCAGTGGTGGAATAAATTCAGAAACTTTAGGCAGTTGACTTGAATAGGGTTATGGGAATTACGGGTAGCGGTTTGGTTTATGAGTCGTAGTTGGGCTTCATAGTCCATTATTTAGAGATTTGGTGATTTCAGTACATTGGCTTCTACGAGAGGATTATACAAGTCATTTATTAGACAACAAATAATATATGGTGGTTCATGGGTCATTCTTTAGAAAAATCAAATTTTAGTTGTTGGTATCTATGAGTGGACAACATGACTCGTTGTTAGACCGATGGTCTGTAAGTAACCTTGTAATGCCCATTCTAAAGTTTTAAGTTAGAGATGGTTTGGTCATTTACCATTCTTTTAGTTAATATACTATGTTGTTTGGCCTATTATATGTGAGCATAGGTGAACTGTAATTATCCTAGCCTCCCCATTAACTCCCCTTCTCTCAAAATTAATTATTTCTCTCCGAAGGTAAGATCAAAGATCAGAGCTTGAAGTATCTTCTTCCAAAATAAATCTATGTTATCTATCAAGGTATGTGGGAGCTCCATCAATAGGTTCTTCTTCACACATTAAGTCCCAAAAAAATCTCAATTTCTGAATTTTCCAAAAGCTAGGGCTTTATGATTTTCTTATGGGTTCTTGTTGAAATTTAATTTGTCTTCATGATTGATCTTATGATGCATGAATTGATTATAATTCAATGTTTTCAATGATAATATCATGAACTCATGAAATGCAAGTATTTTCATAATCATAATTATGCTATTTTTACATGCAAGCTTGATGTTATAAGATTTTTATGAATGAGGGTTTTTTTAGTTAAAGTATCATTCATTATTATGATTATAATGATTTAAATAATGTGTCTATCAATTATATTATGTTATCATGATTTAAGGACCTACTCAGATTATAAATGTTTTCATGAATGATTTAGTATTACCAGATTCGTAACCTTTTCCATAATTATGCATATTTTCTATTGAAAGTTTACTTAGCACCGAGTGGACCTAGGGATAAAGGATCACCAGTTAGTAGATGTATGTGAACTTCAATATAATTCCCTTTGTCCTAGAACTACATGTTTGTCTAAGATAGGCATTAGCTACTGGTTCCACCTTAGCTCAGACTCATGGTCCTTACCTTGCCAATTAGAAAACCCTCTTTTTAGTGTGTAAATAGAACATTGAACTCCATATTTTAGCTCACATGGCTTATGTTGCTTAACGGTATCTTATACAGTTGATATGATTTTCAAAATATTGTATGATTTTTTTACTATGTTATTAGATTTGCCTAGTTATTACAGTAGCACATTTTAAAGACTTGTCACATTATCATGTCATGTTTATGTTTTTTCCTCATACACTATACATTTCAAGTATTGAATGCATACTTTTCTATCTATATTATTTCATAATATAGGTTGTGACGAATATCATCAGGCCCATGGTTAGTATTGCTTTGATTGGCCAATTATCAGTATTGGTGAGTTCTTATCTCCCCGAGAACATTACTTATGATTTCCTTAATGTCTTTACCTTAAGTTTTAAAATAGCTTAGATTTAGCTAGAGACTTGTCCTAGTAACTCATTATGAATATAGGCTTTCAGATAAACAGTTAGATTTCTACATACGTTCTTATGTGTCACATTCTTCTATTAATATGATAGTTATTGAGACTTTATTCCTTCTGCCATTTGTTTTAGTTATGTAATCTAATTTAGTTTTATTTTATGTCATATGGTTAGGTTGGGGTCATGCGTGGATCTAGGAACTGTATATCATCTAGGGGTAGTCTCAGAGCATGACAAACTTAGTATTCGGAGCAAGGTTTAAGTGTTTTATAGGTGTGAAGTGTGCCACATTTATGAATGACAAACTATGAAGTGTCTAATAAATACTTAACTTTATTCATACTCGTAGTCATGCAATAAAGTGACACTATATAAAGTTTTCATCTAACTCGTGCTCTATGCATTCACATAATCATGCTTCCAATAAGAGATTATGTCATAAGGAATCAGAATATTGAGCAACAAGCACCTCGTGCTTTTGTTGACCCTTTGGGTGAAATAGGCATGCGTGTCAAGTTTAGGGATAATTTCCAAGTGGTAGGTCAGGCCATGACCGCTCAGTCCAACCCTGAGGTTGTATCTATTATGAACCCAAATATGGGTACAATGACAACTAGAGATCCAGACTTCACTAGGATGAACCTCCAGAATTTCATGGTTCAAAAGTGGATGAGGAACCATAATAGTTTATTGATGGTATTTAGAATATCATGGAGATTATGGGTGTCACTCTGCTCGAGAGTGTAGATTTGTCCTCTTATTAGTCAAAAGTATTTGCTCAAATTTAGTTCAAAAAATAGAAAGAAAAAAGGACAATTGATAAAGGCCTATTGGATTAGAACAAGTTTAATGGAACTATTATTGACAGGTTCTTCCCTCTTGAGATGAGAGAGGCTAATGTGCAAGAGTTCAGTAATTTGAAGTAAGGAAATATCAGTGTGAAAAGAGTTTGCTTCGAAATTCACAAATAGTGGTGAAAGAGTGTAGAACTTCTATGTTGATCAATGAGATCGATATTTTTAGATTGATTACCCATGTTGAACAAATTGAGGAAGAGAAGCTTAAGGAGAGTGCTAGGGAGAATAAGAGGGCTCAGATCAATAGTGGTGACTATTATCATCAGAGATCCGATGGTGGTGGTGGTCATTCTTAGTTCCATCATAGGTATTCGGGCTCGTCCCCATCTTGTTCTAGTGATACGGTACCTAAGTTCAACAAGGATAGGGTGTCAAACCCTATGTCTCCGAGTAGTATTTCTAGTAGATGGTTTTCCCCACTTTTCAAAAGTGTGGTAAGAGCCATCCAGGAGTACCAGGTGGATGTTATGGATGTGGTAATATTGGTCACATATTAAGGGATTACCCATGGGTTTCTAACAAGGGTTGAGATGTCTGGCAGCAGGCCCAGTCTAAGACTTCTTCATGTTGCCTAACTTAGTAGGGTACCTCATCTAGGTCTGCTGTTAGACAATTTTCAGAACATAATGTATGCTCTTCAGTCCTGCTGGGATCAGAAAGATTCCCCTGATGTAGTCACTATTATGCTATGAGTCTGTTTGTTTGATGTTTATGCCTTGTTAGATCCAAGAACCACACTTTACTTCATAACTCCCTATGATACTATGAAATTCAATTTTAGTCCCAAAATCCTATCAGAACCCTTCTCATTCTCCACTCCCGTTGGTGAGTCAACTTTAGCTAAATGGATTATAGAAATTACACAATCTCAGTTTCTCAAAAAATCACCTCAATTGATCTAGTATAGTTAGATATTCTTGATTTTGATGTTATTCTTGGTATGGACTAGCTTCATTCTCACTATGTGTCAAGCGCTAGTAGAATTATAGTTGTAAAATTTCAATTTCCATATGAATCAATCATCGAATGGAAGTGTAGTACCTCGAAACCTATAGGTCAATTTATCTTATGGCTTAAGGCCAAAGAGAAAACTTCTAAGTGTTATATCTATCAATTGTTTTGGGTTAGGGACACCAATTTTGATATTCCAACAATTCGTGTAATGAATGAAAATATGTTTCTCAATGATTTTCCCAGAATTCCTTTCGAAATGGAAATCGATTTTGCAATTGACTATCTTTCATATACCCGGCATATCTCAATTCCTCCTCATAATGGATACATCTGAGCATAAAAAGTTGAAAGATCACTCAAATGACCTCTTGAATAAAAGTTTCATTAGATCAAGTTTTTCTCCATAGGGTAATCCACTTTACTTTGATCGAAAGATGGTTCTCTTAGAATGTGCATCAATTATCTATAGTTGAACAAGATCACAATCAAGAATAAGTATCCCATCCCAAGGATTGATGACTTGTTCGACCAGTTTCAAGACACTATTTTCTTCTGAAATTAGGCTATCATCAACTCAGAGTCAGAGAATGTGACATTCTGAAAATATCCTTTAAGACTTTGTATGGTAACTATAAATTTTTGGTTTTGTCTTTTGGACTAAGAAATGCTCCTAAAATATTTATATATGTGATGAATAGAGTGTTCAAGCAGTATTTGAATATCTTCGCCAATGCATTCATAAATGACATTTTTATCTATTCTTAGAGTGAGGATGAGCGTGCCAATATTTGAGGATTGTATTGCATGTTTTCAAGGTCTATCACTTGTTTTCTATGTTCAATGAGTATGAGTTTTGGTTTAGGTCTGTAGCATTCCTTGGCCATATAGTCTTAGGAGAGAGTATTTAGTCTCATCCTAAGAAAACCGAGGTCGTAAAAAACTAGCCTAGACCACTTTCTCCCTTAGATATTAGGAGTTTCTTGGATTTAGTTGGTTACGGTAGACGGTTTGTTGAAGGGTTTTTCTTAATTGCTTTTCTTTTGACTAGTTTGACTAAAAAAAAGTGAAATTTCAGTGGTCCAAAGCTTATGAGAAGATTTTTTGGGATTTGAAGACTCAACTTACTTCAGCCCCAATTTTTACTCTACCAGATGGTTTTGTTGTGTATTGTGATGCCTTTAGGATTGGCCTAGGTTAAATGTTTATGCAATATGGTAAGGTCATAGTATATGCATGCAGGCAACTCAAATTCATGAGAATAATTATCCTACTCATGATCTAGAATTAGCAGCGGTAATTTTTGTCTAAAGATTGGAAGGTACTATCTCCATAGTTTTCATGTGGATGTTTTTATCGATAATACAAGTCTTAGATATGTGCTCAAACAAAAGGATTTGAATCTTCAACAAAGGAGATGGCTCGAGTTGTTGAAGGATTATGATATGAGTGTCATTTATCATCTAGATAAGGCGAATGTGGTTGCAGATACTCTTAGTAAATTATCTATGAATAGTGTTTCCCATATTGAAGATGATAAAAAAGAGATAGTTTGTTCTTTACATAGGTTTGTTCATTTGGGAGTTAGTTTGATTGATTTTAAGGACGCTGGAGTTATTGTTCAAAATGGGTCAGAATCATCTCTGGTGTCAGGTGTTAAGACAAAATAGGATAATGATCCGACTTTAGTTAAATTGAAAAAAGTGGTTCTTGATAAGGCAATTAATGAATTCTCCAAAGGAGGAGATGGTGTGATTCATTATCAAGGTCATTCATATGTTGTAAATGTTGATAAGTTGAGATAGCAGATACTTTCAAAAGCCCACATCTCTCAGTATACTATTCATTCGAGAGTCACTAAGATGTACCGTGATTTGCAAAAAGTCTTTTGGTTGAATGGGATTAAAAAGATTATTATAGAATTTGAGGCTAAGTGTCCAAATTACCAACAAGTGAAAGTTGAGCATCACAAACTAGGCGATATTACTCAGCATAAAGCATTCCTAGTTAGAAGTTGAAAGTCTTGAATATGGACTTCATTGTAGGTTTGCCTCGCATGAGCCGTTAGCATTACTCTATTTGGGTGGTTGTAGATCAATTGACTAAGTCGATGCATTATATTCCAGTCAAGACCTCCTATACAGCTGAGGATTATGCTAGATTCTACATAAGTGAGATGGTTAAGTTGCACAGTGTCCCTTTATCCATCATTTCAAATAGGGGTACCTAGTTCACCTCTCAATTTTGGTGATTGTTTTAGAATGGTCTTGGTACTTAGGTTAAGCTTAGCATAGTTTTTCACCTGTAGACAGATGGTTAGGCTAAACAAACTATTCAAACTTTGGTGGATAAGTTAAGATCTTGTGTGATTGAGTTTAAAGGTAATTGGGATGATCGTTTGTCTTCGATTGATTTTTCTATAATAATAGTTATCACTATAGTATTCAGATGGCTCCGTTTGAGGCTACCAAAGGTGTAGGTCTCCTACTTGTTTATTTAAATTTGGTAAGGTGGCCTTGATATGGCATGTCCTAGTTCATGAGGACATGGAGAATGTTTGACTTATTAGAGATAGATTTAGAATGGCCTAGTGTACAAATATATCTTATATATATGTGAGTAGGAGAGATCATGAATTTATTATTGATAATTTTTTTACTTGAAAATCTCACCCATGAAAGGGGTGATGAGGTTTTGTGAGAAAGGCAATCCAGGTCTTTGTAATGTAGGCCCATATCATATTTTGAGGCATTTCAGTAATGTGGCTTATGAGTTGAATTTAGCTTCAGAATTGGCATATATACATCTGGTGCTTCATGTCCCTTTATTTAACAAGTGCATTGTTGATTTGACTATAGTTGTACCTTTAGAGAGTGTTGGTGTGAAGGAAAGTCTCTATTACGAAGATGTCACACTCGAGATTCTTGATCGTTCTGTCCATAAGTTGAGAAATAAGGAAGTTGCTTTAGTTAAAGTCCTTTGAGGCATCAATTAGTTAAGGATGCTACTTAGGAATTCGAAGCAGGTTTGATGTCAAAGTATCTCTATCTCTTTCCTTCCAATTCAGTTTCAACATGAGTATTAAGTTCTTCATATGTACTCTTTTGAATTCATGTGTTCCAACTATCCTCGAATTTACCTATGCATGCATGATCATGAAATCAGTTTTAAACTTCATGTTTTAGCTCAGAGTCAGTCACTCCTTCAACTTATGTGTTTTTTCTTTCATTTTGGGTTGTAGGTATTTGCTTACTCTTTTTATGCCTAGTTGAACCTCATTAAAGGATGAATGTTCCCAAGAGGGAGATATTATAACACCTCAGAAGTGCTTAGCTCAGATGAAATCAAGAAAATGTAGAAAAAATCGGAAGTCTACTGAATTTAAGGCTTACGAGTGATGTATACCTGTCGTGTATGGTTCTACGGATTAGAGACTCCATTGGTGGAATAACTTTAAAAACTTTGGGGAGCGGACTTGAACATGAAAAATGTAAATACACTTTGTGGTTAGGTGTAGGAGTCGTAGTTGGGTTTTCTAGTCAGTCCTTTAGAGAATTGATGATTTCAATGCGTTGAGTTCTACGAGAGAATACTACAAGTCATTTATTGGAAAACGGGTAATATATGGTGGTATGTGGTTCATTCTCTAAAAAATTGAAATTTCATCAGTTGGGTTATACGAGTGGACATCACAGCTCGTAGTTGGAATTACCGTCCGTAAGTCTCCTCGTAATGCCCATTCGGCAGTTTTAAGTCTAAGACTATTTGATCTTTCACCATTCTTTTAATTCCTATACTAAGCCATTTTGGGCTATTCTAAATGGGTATAATTGATTTTGAATCACCATAACCTCCCCATGTACTCCCATTTTCATAAATCAATTGCTTTTCTCCCAAGTTTCTCTCCAAAGTCAAGATCAAAGATCCACGCTTCAAGTCTCATTTTTCAAATTCCAACTAGGATTTCTATCAAGGTATGTGGGAACTTCATAAATGGGTTCTTATTCACCTATTGAGTCTCAAAGAAACCTCAATTTCTAAATTTATGTATTTCCCAAAAGCTAGGGCTTCATGAATTTCCTATGGGTTCTTGTTAAAATTCGATTTCTTTTTCGCAGTTGATCTTATTATGCATGAATTGATTATAATTCAAGGTTTTCAATGATATTTTTATGAACCCATGAGATGAAAGTATTTTCATGATCATAATTATGTTATTTTCATATACAAGCTTCATGTTATCAGATTTTATAAATAAGGATGTTTTCATGTAGATTATCATTCAGTATATATGATTATTATTATGATTATCATTATTTAGATGATTTGAGATAAAATGTCTCTTATATTATGTTATTGTGATTTAAGGAGCTCTATAAATTATCATATTTTTCATGAATGATTTAGTATTTCTAGATTCTTACTGTTTTCCATGATTATGTATGTTTTCGATTGGGAGTTTACTTAGCACAGAGTGAACCTTGAGATGAAGGCTCACCCTTTAGTAGAGGAATGAGGATTTCAGTAACAATATCTTTGTCATAGAACTACATTCCACCATAATGTTTTGTCTTAGATAGACATTAGCTAGTCGATCTATCTGAACTCTGACTCATGGTCCTTACCTTGACAAGTAGGACACTCTGTTTTTGGTAAGGCATATGGTTTATTTCGGTTAATGGTATCTCTCACATATGAAATGATTTTTAGAATATTTTATGACCTTTTACTATGTTTTTCGATCTGATCATCAGTTTTCATTTTATATTTGCTTGGTCATTGCATTAGTATTTGTTAAAGACATATCATATTATCATGTCATGTTTATGAACTTTTCCCATGGCACAGTACATTCTAAGTACGGATCGCAAATGTTTTTACCGATATTGTTTCATAATATAGGTTTTGACCAATCTCTTCAGGCCAGCGGTTAGTATTTCTCTAATTAGCCAGTTAGTAGTGTAGGTGAGTCCTCATCTCCTTGAGGACACCACTTATGATTTACTTCATGTCTTTACCTTCAGTTTTCATACAATTTAGAGTTAGCTAGGGACTTGTCCTAGTAACTCTTTATGATTAGAGGCTTTCTGACAAACAATTAGATTTTTTCTTACGTTTTTATGTGTCAGATTCTTCTATTGATATGGTAGTTATTGATACTTTATAACGCTTTGCATTTATTTCAGTTATCTATTCTATTTTAGTGTCATGTTATGCCATGTGGTTAGCTTGTGGTCACTCGTGACTCTAGGCAGGGTTTCACGTCTAGGGGATAGTCTCGAGGTCTAACACTTGCACAATTCATATGCTCAAAGAACCCGTTTTTATGGGATTTCTAAGTTTTCCAATATCATAATTAATGACTAAAATTATATATGAAAAAGTAGAATTAAACATTTTAGAATTAAAAAAAAAAAAGATGAATAAATATACCTCTCATATGCTATCCTTCTATTTGAAATAGTTCTATAGTTCAAACCCATGAATTTCTATTAACGCTCAAACTACTCTTCAAAAAAATTTCAGAATGAAAGCGATCGTTGTAAAAAAAAAATTATCGAACTATGAGTCGGAGTTGAATCCCACAGGGAGGAGTGTGACGTTAAGAATTCAAGGAGTGAATTCAAATGTGACTAATTTTAATGTAGCTAACGAGATAAATGGGTGGATGATTCCACCAAATTTAATCAAATCAGTTCAAAGTCAAAAATTAACAACAATCTTAGAATAAATGGAGGTTGAAATAATAGAGTTGGCTCTAGGGGCGTGGGGATTGAAAATTGATATCACAAAGGGGTAAAATTATATTGCTCAACAAAGCTTAACAATCATGGACAAGTTAGGTCATCTTTAATAATGTTAATCTTCTTTCGATCTAATAACAGTAGTTCATGAAATCTCCTTTCGTTCTCATTTATGTGCTTTGCAATTCAACTCATTACCTTGATTTTACAACTAGATTCAGCTAGATTGCAAATATTGAACTGATTACCCACTAAAATTGGTCTTTTTCAAGCACCAATTTGAGATCTAAGCTAAGATTAAGTCGGTCACCTTAATCCCTACATTAATCACATGGTAACAACTCAAATCCATGATAGAAAGCAGGAAAACAAAGCAATATAAGATACCCACTAAATTAAATCAACACCCAACTCTATAATCAAACCCTTAGAGATTGGGGTTTTATCCACTCATCACAAAAGGTGCAGAAATTATACCTCTTATGATAGAAGTCATGGGTGTAGTGAATTTAAGCAACTCTAATTAACACCCACTTTTATTTCACTCTCCAATTGTCAATTACAAGAGTGATATTTCAAACCCCAAATTAAGATTTATGCTCAGTAGTTTCTCCCTCTAAAATTGCTAAGTGTAAAAATTGATAAAAGTTCAGACATCTCACTTTCTCTCTCTTCCCAACTATTTATACTTTCCAAAAAAAAATTCTTCAACGTTCTGGTCAGCGACATTACTCGGGCTCACTAAATTGAATCGAAGGATCGTCATTCATGTCATTCAGCTCGCCTTTTACTGGCTCTAAGCTTCAAGTGTTTGAACCTCAGTCGGTGGACTCGATGGAACACGCCTTACAAATTTGGGAGATCACTGAATATCACCGCTGTTTAGATTTTAAACCTTCATTTTTCTTCTGAGCACTGTCACATTTGGTGATGGAAAACATGTTCACCCTTAGAGTTCAGCGGATCACTGATGAATCTATTCTTTGCCCTTTTATTTTAACACTTGGACTTTAAAAACTTGTCCATTTAGGCTAAATGCAACGGGCGATTCACCCTTTCGATTAGGGGATCAACAAAGTAGAGTTTTGTACTTCTTTCCATGTTTTTGGACATTCTTTCAAACATTCATCATTGCCTTGTCTTTTTGCCTCTTTCATAGCTGCAAATCATCAAATTACCATTACAATATGGCATAATTAGGCATTGAGTACACTGATGTTGAACTAGATAGGCCTTAAATGAGTGTAAATCTACCACTCATCAACACCTCCTCAAGTAAATCAAGAACACAATTAGTTCAGCAAGGGTGTCTACAATATCTCTCAATCAGAGATAACATGCAAGTGCCATTACAAGACTACTCTCAACAACCTGCTACACTCAATCATGATCAGAAAAGCTTCGAATAATGACTAGTCGGTATCAACCCAAGCTCAATCTCACTATAGCTTTTCTTCTAATACAAGGCCATGTTTCAACGAATGCATTCAAGTACCCTCACATGAAGAACGATTTCATGCTCTCACAAACCAAATCAATAAAGAAGTAAGGAACCAATACAATTAATACTTTCCTAAAAGAAAAATACATGCAAGCTTTATCCAATACGTTTACCCATATTTTCCAATCATCACACAACCTAGTTCAAGTAAGATCGCGGTCTTTTAGGATTGTAATGGGGCTAAGGGTTAAGGTATGGTAAATTTGGCTTAGTGACTTCACCCTTTCAAAGAATTTTTCCAATCATCTTCACCACTTATCAAGTTCTTTTCATTTTTTTTTTTCATTTGAGAACTCAAACTTTGACTTGTCGATCATTTTATTGGAAACCCCTTTTTATTTAACCAAACTCTCTTTCTCATTTCAATTTTTTTCAAATGTTGTTCATCATAGTATCTCTTCTTCTTCTTTGTATTAACAAGGAGGGGCTCTTGATGTTTGGGTAATTAAGATACAACTTCCAAAGCAAGTGTTTGCAATCGTACAATAGTATAGAAACCCAACCAAGGGTTGGAATCGTTCCCACAGGGAGTGGTTTTGAGAATTAGTAGAAAAATAAAATTTAGTTCTAATTAGTCATAGCTAAAGACATTATCGAATGGAAACATGTTAAATCAAAGGGGTGATGCAAGCGTCAATTATCAATGGGGGTTTGTGACAAGTGAGCAAAAACAGCAAAAAAAAAATAAAGAGAGATACAAATATGGAGACGGGATTCTTTGAATATGATAGGAACACAGGTTAGACTAGACTATTGAGTACATGCTTTTGATAGTAAATCCATTGAATATTTGTGACTAATCTAGACTATAGTGGGGGTAAATTCTCTCTCGAGCAACCTACCCTGATTCAAATGGGTTTCTCTCGGACACCTACTTGCCGCATGAAGAACAGCCTCCACCTTAGCCCACTCAATCTCTCGAGCTGAGTGTGTGAGAGAAGGACTAGGGTTCACTCTATCGAGTTGAGTATGTGAGAGAAGGACTAGAATTTACTCTCTCGAGCTGAACCTCATGTCGACCTACTCCCACCGGCCATCAATTTAGTAGTCTTAGTTTTACGACCTCTCTCTCAAGCAAGCCAAAAATACAAAGGTGAAATAGTATTTGCAACTACAATTTCATTAAGTTCCACCACAACTACTAAACGAAATCACATCTAAACAACAAATACATTATCAACAAGCAAGACCCAAAAGAAAATCTAACTCATATTCACAAAATTAGACCCCAATAATTGGGGTTTTAGCTAGACATGTAAAAGAGATAGAAATTTATACTAATCTGAGTTTGCATTCAAATGGGTATTAAGATTTAATTCTCAAAACAAGTCAAAAGTGAAGAATCCACAAGACCTAAGTCCAAATTCTTAGAGTTGAAGCCCTTCGAATCTTCAAGATCTTCAAAACCCTCTCCAAACTTAGAACTCAAAAATAGAAGCAAAGTCTGAAAAATTAATGTTCAAAGATAAAAAATCCTAGAATAATTTTTCTCAACGAGTATTTATAGTTTTCAAAAATTTGTGTTGTTGCGGATCATTCGACGTCGTAAGTCAAGATCGTCAATCAACTCGGTGATCTGCCCTTGGGTAAGCTTCATCGTCGTCTTGCTCTATTCTTCAGCATCGTCGTGTTTGGATCATTAGTCGACATAGTACAGCTTCGAGGAACTGCTTGGCGATACACCGATTACTCCTTGTCACAGTTGATTTGACCCTTTCCTTCAAGGCTCAGCACACTGGAACAAAAGGCGAGGATAAGACCTTTTGGCAACTCGCCGAATGGATTTGGCGATTCTCAGATCTTCATTTCTTCGTTCTTTTAGTTGCCTTTGTTCTTTTTTTGCTAAATAGTATCCATGCTTTCCTTCAAACTCCAAATACCTGAAACTTAAGGGTTTTCATCAGATATTGAGATAAAATATGCATTTGAGGACACTAATTCTATCAAAATATAGCCCTACATGAGTCCAATTTATGGACTCATCAACACCCCCAACTTAAAATTTTGCTTGTCCTCAAGCAAACTCAAGTTCAGCCATTCAAAAAAAAGTGTCTCAAATAGTGCTACACAAGACTCAATCATGAATGCACATAACAAGACTTAACTTACTTATGCAAAGATCAAATGTGCACTCAAAGATTCAAGCTGTGACTCACCAATATCAAAGAATCTCATGCTCACAATACTTGCTTCAAATGCAAGTTCAAGCTCAACCAAAGTGTCCGAATGGCCTCACACAATGAATGATTCAGTATTCATACACAAAGGTTTAATCATTTGAAGTTCTGGAATCAAATGCAACGCACACTCTCACAAGGAAGAACACAATGTATTCTTTCACCCATAGGTTTGCCCGTAGTTTTCGATCAACATTTGTTTCAGCTCACTCAAGATCAAAAAGGCCTTCTCAAGGCTTGTGATAGGGCTGAGTGCAAAGGTATGGTCATTTAGGCTCAGTGACTTTCTTCTTCATGAAATGTGGTGCTCACAACACTTCCTTTCCTTTTCTTTGATCATTCTCTTTAGTGCTCATAAGTCATCCTATTATTCACTTTCCATGGATTGCTTGGAAACCCCATTTCTTTTGTACTTTATTCCAAAACTTTCTCTTTTTTTTTCTTTTTTTATATGGAGGGGTTCCATTTTTCTCAAAACAATGGGTAAGAGGGACTTTCTTCCACTTCTTGGTTTGCCTTTTGACCTAAGTTGGCTATTCAACTAACCACAACTTCATGAGGATTATAGGTAATGGATAAAGAAAGGACTAGTTTTCATCAAGTTTCTTCCAAAGGAAGGTAAGGCTCACGGCGTGTTCAAAAGCAGTTCACACACTCACAAAGTAGGTCACAAAAGAAGTATATGTCAAATTGGCTTACACTCTTTAAAGTTTCCTAATATCATATCAATAGATAGCCTTACATATTTGACCAGACCAACGGGGCAAATTCTAGGATCCATTACGCATAGTTCATAGGTACGTTCATCACACTAGGCAGACACTATCAGTCAAACAAGACTCCACACTTTTACTAGACTCAATTCGATACTCCACTAATCATAATAAGATGCAAAAAGTTCACATATTTTCTATGCAACTTCATTTAGCCTCATCATAGCCTCGCATTCATGTACGTTCGATTGAGAGCGTTATCCATGTCATCGGTATTGATCGAAACTGAGACTTAAATTTTGCAAATGAACAGCCACATTCAACACACGAGAGGTGGCAAAAATTTTTGGATGGGTCAAAATCATTTTTGCAATTTAAAATAAAAGGAGTCATAAGCTCAAACATCCACAGAAACAGAATATCAAACACAATTTTCAAACTGAACAGCCCAAATACATACACAAAAGCATGAGTCACAAATAGCACACAGAAAGCGAGCCTCACCCCACCACAATTAAAAAGTATTTGTCCTCAAATGCAAATGAAATAAAGTATCCAAAAATGAAAGTGAGTAAGACAAAGAGAGAGGTAGAGAAAAGTCATGTCTACACAGTCGCCCTATTTTTTTGGGTATTAGTGCTCGATGTGTCAACCTGGAATTTGATAATGGCCCTCGGAGTTTCTTTAGAAGATTTAGCGACAGCTGACTTACTAAGATTGCCCAAATCATGAGCTGCCAAAAAAGAGTGGATAGCTATGAAGAATCCACTTCTCCACAAGGGATTAGTGGGGTGTCGGGGATTTGTTCTCTTGCTGGCACAGGGCTTCTTTCCCTTATTATCCATTTTGGAAAGATTTGTCGACTTTGTATATTTCCTAAAATTTTTTGCTTCTGTTTGTTAGGCTGGCATATTTCTTCCAGCTACTTTTGGTCTAGCCATTTCTGCAAAGTATCGAGAAAGAGTTAGAAAGTATTCAGACAAAAGCAATGCAGTTCAATTGCAGAATCACTTTGCCGAACCAGTTGGCGAAGCGCGTAAATACTTAGGCGGTTCGCGGAGTGCAGTGCATAGAGATTACAAGGGTGCAGACAAAGGGCGAACAGGAAGTCTTTCAGTGAGGCGCCAAATGCGTTCGGCAACATCATACTTCTCGCCGAAAGTTATAGAATTAAACATCACATTTAGCATTAAATTATAGGTGATATGGGGAGTGTAGGAGAACCGCCGAGTGGTTCGGCAGGCTTGACCCAGCTCGTCAACTGACCGAACGTGCCTGCTTTCGATCCAACTTTCCCGAATTCAACCTTGTGACCCCTGAAAACAAAATTAAGGCATACACAACTCAAATTAGGCTTAGACCTAGTGACAATCATGCACAACCCACGATTTTTTCTAATTTAAAGTGCAACCTTTGGGAATTAACTATTTAACTTAGTACGGGGAAAAATTTGTGAACCTAAGAGGCAAACAAATATTCTAATCCTACTAGAGAGGCCTAGCACACATCATCAAAGTAATTCCATTTCATTTGAGTACAACTTTCGAGGAAAGGAATGTGGGGTTTGAAGTACCAACCTTTTATGCAGATCAAATGGATATTGAAATGCTAGGAAACAATGTAATCCAACTCGTAGCACAATTCGATACTAAAAATACTCCAAAAATACAAGAAATGTAAAACTAGAGTGTAGGTGTGAGTTTGGGAAGATGAAAAAGTGAGGGACAGGGAATGAATTTGAAACTTTTAAACCTTTGGCCTGAAAAAATGTCTAGTTTTCGCCCATTCGACGACATTAGACAGGATCACCAAATCATTTGGTATTTCGCCGAGTAGCCACTTGCCTCGCTGAATTTAACAAAACTTCTAGTTGTTCTGGGAGTCCAAGCAGTGGTCTCTGTCGGGATCACCGACATGGTCGGCAATTGGCCAATAATTTCCTGTGCACCCTAAGTTTTATAGACTCCAATGGAAGTTAGTCTTACATCTAACGGCAATCTAGTTCGGGGTCGTCGAACCTTTTGGCAATTCGCTGATTGGACTTGTTGCTCTCCAATCTGCACTTTTAGTTCACTCTCTACACTTTTATTTAAACAATCAGCATACCATTATTTTATCAAAGAAAAAGAAAGTAATAAATGGTTTTGGGTTGCCTCCCAAACAGTGCCTTAGTTAACGTCATCGCACGACGCAAGCCCACCTTCAAACATCATTTTTGGGGTTGACCATAGTGTCACTAGGCAAACCCCCATTATGTCTCGAATTTAGGTGAGATGACATCAGACTCATTTGGATCTCCAGCTTTTGATTGATACTGAATGGAGGTAACAATTTGGCTAAGGGTCGACACATCCTCTTTTAACTCCTTTAAGATCTTGTTTGACCCTTCAACTTTATTTAGGATACGAGAAAGAAAATCGTCAGACCTACCACCCTCTGAATCCTTTAGCTTTTAGTGCTTGTAGAGAGGCACATATATGTCCTTCTCCCATCCTTCCAATTAGTATTTTGGTCTCTCCATTCATTATCCTTCCATCCTTCATCTTTAGCCCAACCTTGGTTACCACCCTGCTTTGGGTAGTTTGAACGATAACCACCGCCTTGGTTGGATAGGAAGTTCACTTTCTCATTATACAATGCTTCAAATTTCACCTCCTTAGGATTTGCACACCCGACCCCCACAACGTTGACACCACAGGCACCAGCTAGCATGACATTTTTAGATAAAATGTCAAGATGTCTCATGATCTTGGCTATATTTTAGTCTCTCTCATTATCTTTTTCCATTTGCTCCTTGGATAGCTTGAATGTGAGAGGGGAGACTTGGTCTTCACGAGTATACCATGCCCTATTGATGGCTATCATTCCATCTAAAAGTTTAGTTTCTATTGCATACGGTTGTTACATCAGGCCACTATGTGAAATTTGATTTGCCACACCTTTGTTTACCGAATCCAGGCTTCGGTAAAAGTAATGTAGCAAGACATTAGCGGGCAGATCATGAGTCGGGCATTGTAGCACCAACTTTTTAAATCGCAGCTAAGTCTCATGGATTGGCTCGCCCTCAAAATGCTTAAAGCTTGGATATTATCCCGAAGAGTAATCATCTTTTAATGAGGGAAAAATCACACATTAAATGCGGTTACCAATTCCTCCCAAGAAATGATGGATTAGCAAGGCAATTCCGCCTGCCACTTGCATGCCTCTCCAATTAACGAGAAAGGGAATAGCCTTAATTGAACTAACTCTTAAGAAATGTTTTTGAAAGAGAATGGTCCGCACACATCCACGAAATTTCAAAGATGTTCATGAGGATCCTCATGAGCCAATCCACTAAAAAGTCCCTTTAGTTGCAAGAGTTGCAACATAGTGCTCGTTATGTGGAACACTGCATTTCCCTTGGCTTGAGGTAAACGGATAGCCCCAATACCTCCCATGAGATGGGGGTCATTAATGTTGGGCTCTTGGACATCATTGAGATTTTTGATGTCGTCTTGGTGGTCCACCTAGCTACCGTTGCTACCATTAACACTCATGCTTTCTGAAATACACACACAAGCAAACAAAACAAAACTTAAAATTAAGTAAAGTAAACTACGACTACGAAGAATAAAAATTCTGCTAATCTAAGAATTCTCAAATAACATCATTCCCCAGCAGTGGCGCCATTTTGATGTTTGCGTAATCAAGACACAACTTCCAATGCAAGTGTCTACAATCGTACAATAGTATAGCAACCCAACCAAGAGTTGCGATCGTTCCCACAGGGAGTTGTTTTGAGAATTAGTAGAAAAATAAAATTTAGTTCTAATTAGTCATAGATAAAGACATTATCGAATGGAAACATGTTAAATCAAAGGGGTGACGCAAGCGTCAATTATCAATGGGGGTTTGTGACAAGTGAGCAAAAATAGCAAAAAAAAAATAAAGAGAGATACAAATATGGAGACGGGATTCTTGGGATGTGATAGGAACACGGGTTAGACTAGACTATTGGGTACGTGCTTTTGATAGTAAATCCATTGAATATTTGTGACTAGGCTAGACTATAGTGGGGGGAAATTCTCTCTCAAGCAACTTATCCCGATTCAAATGGGTTTCTCTTGGACACCCACTTGTCGCATGATGAATTACCTCCACCTTAACCAACTAACTCTCTCAAACTGAGTGTGTGAGATAAGGACTAGGGTTCACTCTCTTGAGTTGAACCTCATGTCGACCTACTTCCACCGACCATCAATTTAGTAGTCTTAGTTTTACGACCTCTCTCTCTCGCAAGCCGAAAACACAAAGGTGAAATCGTATTTGCAACTACAATTTCATTAGGTTCCACCATAACTACAAAGAGAATCACATCTAAACAACAAATACATCATCAACAAGCAAGACCCAATAGAAAATCTAACCCATATTCACAAAATCACACCCTAAGAATTGGGGTTTCAACTACACATGTAAAAGAGATAGAAATTTATACCAATATGAGTTTGCATTCAAATGGGTATGAAAATTTAAGTCTCAAAACAAGTCAAAAGTGAAGAATCCACAAGACCTAAATCCAAATTCTTGGAGTTGAAACCCTTTGAATCTTCAAGTTCTTCAAAACCCTCTCCAAACTTAGAACTCAAAAATAGAAGCAAAGTTTGAAAACTTACATTTCAAAGCTAAAAAATCCTAGAATAATAATTCTTAATGAGTATTTATAGTTTTCAAAATTTTGTGCTTCAGCGAATCATTCGGCGATCCACCCTTTGGTAGGTTTCATCGTCGTCTTGCTTTATCCTTCAGCATTGTCGTGTTTAGATCATTGGGCGACATAGTACAGCTTCGCGGAATTACTCGATGTTACGCCGACTGCTCCTTTTCACCACCGATTTGATTCTTTCCTTCAGGGCTCATTACACTGGAACAAAAGGTGAGGATAAGACCTTTTGGCTACTCGCCGAATCGGTTTGGCGATTCTCAGGTCTTTATTTCTTCGTTCTTTCAGCTGCCTTTGTTCCTTTTCTGCTAAGTAGTGTCCATGCTTTCCTTCAAACTCCAAATTCCTAAAACTTAAGGGTTTTCATCAGATATTTAGATAAAATATGCATTTGAGGACACTAATTCTTTCAAAATATAGCCCTAAATGAGTCCAATTTGTGGACTTATTAGCTCCTCATTTTTGTAACAAACTTCAAAGTTGAGACTCATTTCGTTTTTCTTTGCCTTTTACTTGACTTGTCGTCCTCCATTTCCACGCCCTAACTTAGGCTTTTGGCCTAAGTTGGCATTCAAACAAACTGATGCTTCGAAAAGGATTTTGGGTAAGAAGTTGGGAAAAATTTGACTCAAGAGGTTTCAATATGGTTACCAATCAATGGTGCCAAAATAGGTGCACACCCTCACAAGGTAGTCATAAAAGGATATGAAAATTTGGGTTCCCTCTCAAAATTTCTTCCCAAGATCATTCCTTACATTTACCAAGGCTATAAAATTAGACTAACAAGAAAAATTCTAGGATTCCACAAGCATACTTTCAAGTAAATCCTCACCACACATGGCACTTAAATCACAATCATTTAGCACAACCCCAAAAGATCAAAAGCTTACGTGTGATGTTCATTGCAAGGATCATATGAAAAAGCAACTAGTCAACACAAGATTCAAAAATATATCTAATAAGCAACAGATTGATTTCTTCCTTGCAACACAAACATTAGGCACAATGCTCATCATGAGTACTATTCAACACATCAATATTGAACGCAATCGATCCTTAAAATATTATCAATAATAAGTCAAGTATTTTAGGATTTCCAAAAATCATGGGGCAATTAAAATTTTGCGAGAAAGAGGCAAAATGAGATAGACCAATCAAAAAACAATAATAAAAACAAAATACTACAATCATCCAAAAGCTAAAAGTAACAAAATATTATAAAAAGGGGAATATTAGCACAAGTGCCCTCATCCCACTAAAATAGTAAACACAATGTCCACAATGTGAAAATAACTAAAGAAATAGGTTTAGATTAAAGGACTCCCTAAATGCCTAAAATTTGAGGTTGCCGACAATGTCAGGGAACGCCAACCTTAGACAGATCACCAATCATGCATATAGCGCAATAACAATTTGCTTCCAAATCAGTTAACTACATATTGATTGCCTTAAGTGTAAAGGTGCTTCATTGAATTTCCATATTGATCATCGAAGTTGGCAGTACACCCCTCATTTGCGCAACTCATTGGGCAAACTGAATTGGCTTCGCCCAACACTATCAGCAGATTGTTGAGTAGGTATATAGGTCACCAAATTCAACAGTACTCTCACAAATTTTAGATGAATAATGGGTGAACTGGTTGGAGCCTTGCTTAGTGACTTTGGTGAATCACCCAATAAACCTCTCAATCGCCTACCTTCTTTCCATCCTGCACAAGTGATAGCCACATTATTAAAAGCCATTAGTACTTAGGTCTCCTCCCAAGAAGCGCTTGAGTTAACGTTGCCGCACGAAATGAATATGCTTTCAAGAATCATCCAAGTACATCACGACCCTCCCCAATGTATACCTTCAACTTGTGGTCGTTCACTTTGAATTGAATACCCTTTACATCTAGAATTTTACTTACACCATTCCCATACATCGTCGTGACTATTTACTTACATTCCACTTGGACTTCAGCTTACTCAGAAGAGTTTCAATCATGAACTAAAAAGTAGGACTAGGTCACCTACTCTAAACTTTTAACATAGGATCTTTGCATCATGCCACTGCTTAATTTTCTCTTTATAGGTCATATGATTGTAACCAAAATTCATCCAATTAATGGAATTGACTCACATGATTTTAGGCTCCCATTTCCCAATTTAAATTCATCCTCTTCAGCACCCGTAAGGCTTTGTGCTCTGATTTAACCGAAAGATGACAGGCCTTTCTAAATACTAATTTATATAGAGACATTCCAATCGGAGAATTGAAAGTTGTTCAGTAAGCCCAAAGTGCATCATCAAGCTTACTGGACCAACCAATGTGATGAACATTGAATTTTTGGCTAAGATGCTCTTTAACTCCAAGTTGGTCACCTCAACTTATCCACTATATTGCTGATGATACAGTGTGACAACTTTGTGCTTAACCCCATACTTAGACAGAAGTGCTACGAATTGGCTATTGCATAAATGAGAGCCATTGTCACTTATAATGGCCATAGGGGTCACAATCCTTGTGAAATATTTTTTTCTTGAGGAACTTTGAGAAACTTCTCCCTTTATTGTTTGGCAATGATACTGCTTCCACCCATTTGAACACATAATCAACTGTCACGACAATGTCTTTGTTCCCAAAATAAATAGGGAAAGGACCCATGAAATCGATTCCTCAAACATCAAATAACTCAATCTCAAGAATATTTGACAATGGTAATTCATGCCTCTTAGAGATATTTCCTTGCAGTTGGCATTGAACACAACAGTTGCAAAAGCCATGGACATCTATGAACATTTTGGGAAAATAGTAACCATATTGTAATACTTTAGAAACTATATGTATTCCCCATGATGTCCACCCGCCGGTGAAGTATGGAAGGCTTTGAGAATTTCTTGTACTTCAACTTCAGACACACAACACCGGATAATACTATCGGTACATTCCTAAAGAAGAAAGGTTTATCCCATACATACTTGTTTACATTAAATAAGACTTTTCACTTTTTATGGCTACTCAAATCATTCGGTAACAGCTCTAATACGATGAAGTGTGCATAATAGGCATACCAAGGGACAGAGGTTTGAGAAATCAACATTACCGATTCATCAGGGAAAGCATCATTAATGCCTCTTCCCTCAGCCTCTTTAGCATTTTTTCAAGCCTTGATAGGTGGTCGGCTACTTCGTTCTCACACCCATTTCCATATCTTACCTTAAAATCAAACTCTTGGAGAAGAAGCACCCACAAGATAAGTCTAGGTTTAGCTTCTTTTTTGCCATCAAGTATCATAAAGCAGCATGATTTGTATGCACAACCACTTTGGTACCCAGACAATATGCTCTAAACTTTAGAAAACCATACACCACGGCCAGCAATTCTTTCTCTGTGACATAGTGTAACTCTTTTTGAGCATAATTTAAGTCTTGCTAGCATAATAGATGGGATGAAATAACTTGTTTTTCCGTTGACCAAGAATAGCACCAATTGTTATTCTGCTAGCACCGCACATCATTTCAAATGAGGGATTCCAATATAGGACCAGGGGCGGAGGCAACATATACTAAGGGGGTTCATTCGAACCCCCTTGATGGAAAATATTACTATTTACACATGGTTAAAATTATTTTTTAGGTATGTATAATAGATGTCGAACCCCTTTCCATTAGATCGTGTGTTTACTTCTAAGATTTTGAAACCCCTTAATAAAAATCCTGGCTCCGTCACTTTCTAAGACTATAATTATAGGAGGTGAAATAATTTTCTCTTTCAAACTCACAAAAGCCCTTAAACAAGCAGCATCAAATTCTAAATCACTTTCCTTCTCAAGTAGCCTACACACTGGAATAACAAGTTTTGAGATATCTTTGATGAACCGCCTATAAGACCCGACATGGCCTAGAAAACTTCTTACTCCCTTTATGGATATTAGAGGAGGTAACTTGTTAATCACTTTGATTTTGGTCTGATCGAATTCAATACCTTTTCCATAAGTTTTATGTCCAAGCATGATTTCTTCCTTAATAATAAAGTGGAATTTCTCCCATTTAAGAACCTAGTTAGAATCTGCATATCTTTGAAGTACCATCTCTAAATGTCAAGCACTCTTCAAATGAATCCCCAACAACTGAGAAATCATCCACGAAGACTTCTATAAAGTCCTTCAGCATATCCGCAAATATTTATAACATACGCCTTTGAAAGGTGATCGATGTGTTTCACAATCCAATTGGAATTCCCTTGAAAGCAAAGGTAATATAAGGGCAAGTAAAATCATTTTTTATTGATCTTTCGTTGCTATAGATATTTGATTGTACCCGTAATAAATATCATCCCTTACTCGCAAGTCTATCAAGCATTTGATCAATGAAGGCATAGGGAAATTGTCCATCTCAGTACATGAATTTAATTTTTGGTAATCCATACACACTCACCAGCTGATCATGGGCCTAATAGAAATAAGTTCAGCCTTCTCGTATGGAAGTACCATTATACCACCCTTTTAGGGGCACATTGGACCAGGCTCACCCATTGGTTATCCGCAATCGAAAAAATAACTCCCGCATCCAACCATTTTATGATATATTTTTTCGCAACTTCTTGCACTAAAGGATTCAACCTCCTTTGGTGCTCCATGCTTGGCTTGAACCCTTCAATAAAGTTAATCTTGTCCGTGCATACCCCCGGAGATATTCCCATAATGTTTGCAACTGACCACCCTAAAACTCTAATGTGTCATTTCAACACTTTGAGTAAAAACTCCACTAGTTATTCTTCAAGATCACTCTAAATAATAACCGGTAGTTTTTTTTTTTATCCCCAAAAAAACATAGTTGAGATGAGGAGGAAGTTATTTCGATTCTAGCTTTGGCGTCTCAATAATAGATGGCTTGGCCGGTGTTGCTCTTCACTAGACAAGTTGAGATTCTACTTCTTTTAAAATGAAGTATATGAGCCTACACCAATAAGAGAAGCCATGACTTCTTCGTAGTTTCTTATTTCAGCTTGATCATAATTAAGTAATACAGTTGCTAGCGATTGTCCACTATATGTTGCCTCCAAATTACTTGTCACAACTTCATCAATCTGATCCAAGTGAGACACAACGTACATATCACTTAGATTTTTCATTGACTTATGAATATTGAAGTTAAGTACTTCTTCATTGACTCAGAACTTCAATTCACCACCTTTCACATCAACCAAAGCTTTGCCCATGACAAATAGTAGTCTCCCAAGGCTAACCAACATATTAATATCGATTTCACAATCAAGCACTACAAAATCAGTGGGAAACACATACTTGTCTGCCTTTACCAACATGTCATAAAAGACACCAACCAACCTCTTTATTGAATGGTCAGCCATTAAGAGTCTCATGTTTGTAGTTTTTAGTTCATCCAAACCAAACTTTATTAAATATCATTAATGGCATTAGATTTATGCTTGCACCAAGGTCACACAAGGCTTTTGCAAATGTACATATGCCAATGGTACATGGAATAGTGAAATCCCCCGGGTCATCTTTCTTAAGGACTATATTCTTTTTCATCACCGCACCACATGATTGTGGAATTTCAATTGTTCTAGCACCCTGTTCTTTGTCACCAACTCTTTCATAATTTTTGGACGACATTTTAGTCAATGCATCCACCCAAAGGATATTCACTTTCAAATCTTTCACTATCCCAAAAAAAATTGGAATTTTGCATTATCATCTTTCTTCCTCAATCATTGAGGAAAAGAAGGAGTTATCTTGATTTGGGGAAATGTGGTTGGGGCTGCAACCTCACCTTCCTTCACATTCGACTTGGACCCACTTTCAACCACTTTTGTTTATGTCTCATCTTTTTCCTTTGGTGGTTCATCATCGGTAACCACCTTTTGAGCATTGCCATTATCGTGCCTTATTCTATCTTTCAATGTATTTCCACTTTGGGTGACTATAGCAGAAACTTGAATAGACTTCATTGGATTCTCATTGCAAGGGATAAAACTTCTTCAATAGTATTTCAATAGCCAAAATAAGCCAACAGACCCGTTTGTTCTTCAATTAGCATAATGGATGATTAGTGTAAGATTATGGTAGTGGACAATGCCTAAACATCTCTTCATTTCTTGTAAAATCAAATTGGACCCTTCCACTTTGTCAAAAATTTTGGTTAACAAATCTTCTATTGGAGTGCTAAGCGGGTCGTGCAATTTATGAAGTGATCAATACTTGTCATCTCCAGATTTGCCTCCATACCAACTTCCTTTACTGTTTTCAGTCCAACCTTAATTTTTGGCAAGCCTTGGATAGCTTGACGAAAAACCCTCCAACCACCCTTGGAAAAGAATCTTTCCTTATACATCTTCTGGCACACAACATTCACTGTATTTACACCTCTTCCAATAACATGCTCTAATAATATATCAAGTTGAACCGTCAATTTAGCAATGATTTTATCATGCTCATTATTCTTCTTCTCTTGTATTGTAAAGGTACCCAAATGCAGAAGTGACAAATGATCTTCACCAGTGTACCAAGCTTGATTAGTTTTAGTCATCTTATCAACCAATATTGATGCTACCACAAACAGTTTCTTAACTATACCGCCCTAAATAAGGTGATCAATCAATCTTTTATTCACAACATCAAGACTTTGGTAGAAGTATTGCAACAACAACTTATCAGGAAAATCATGGCTTAGGCACTTTAGAAAAACCCATTTAAAACACATCCATACTTCATATATGGGTTCTCCTTTTACTCTTTTGAAATTCTAAATACCCTTCCTCAATTCCATTACTTTAGAAGGCGAAAGAATATCTCAACTAAAGCTTCAATCAACTCTTCCAAAAAGAAATCAAATTTTTTGGCAACTCAATCAACCACCTAGTAGCTTCCCCCACTAAGGAAAAAGGGAATAACCTCAACCACATTGATTCTTGTGAAATGACATTAGCCGCAAAAAGATTGCACACATTCACAAACTTGTGAAGGTGATTGTTAAGATCTTACGGTTAGCTCTGGAATATCGATTTTGGTTTAGAAAGACCTTTGGTTCAGTCCCCAAAGGTATCGGGACAAGTTTTTAGCTTGTGACATTTTGGTTTGTGTTTCTTTGCTAAGTGTTGACTTTGATTAACATCTTTATGAAATGGCCTCAGGCGGTTGTTTTGTCGAATCCACTGAGTTCGGAATGTAATTTTAAAGTAGTTTTCATTTTTGGTCTTTATCGTTTGGACTCCGAATGAATTTTGAGTGCTTGTTCGATGTTTTTGGACACTTAGCCTTTTTGTTGAATTTTGATATCTTGTGCAACGGCTTTTGCAAACCTTTGATCCCTAAAGTGATGTTGCCTTATAATACAAAAGGGGCGCATTAGTAAAGGGCATCACTAGGGCAGGGGTCGCTTAAGCAACCAACCCTTTGTTTTTACGAAGGGCGCCACTTAGGCTAGGTTTGCTTTTGCTAAGCCTACATTAGCTTAATCAATGTTTGGTTTTGCGAACATTTGTCAGACTTTGTGAAGATCGGTGGGATTTAATCCTATTTCTCCTCTATTTTCTTCAAACTTAAAATCCATCCTATTAGAGCTCGGCTTAGAGCGATTTGGAGAAATTGTTGCTCATTTTCAACCATTCAAAATTAATTATCACCATTTCCCTCTCCTATACTCTTTTATGGACTGAATTCATAATTTAATTTCATTACCGACCCAAAAATCCTTGATTTCTAAACTTAAAAGTTTGGTAATTGACCATTTGAGGTACGAATGGAGTCTTGTTTTCACCCATCTTTCAGGCACGTAATCCTCACTCTAGGGAGAACATAATGATGGCTTTTTTTTCGTAATTCTATAACATCAATAATTTTCAACCCAATTTTAGTCTGAAATCTTTGTTAGTCATATGAGTATCGTTAAATGTATTGACTTGCTACTTGTGTTATTGATAGCTTGGCAGTGATCTGAGGCTCGTCGGAAGGGAAAAGTGTCCGAGTTGTAGTTCATGTGTGGTTTTCAGACTTGAGGTAGGTTATGGCTTCTGTTTTTAGACTTGGCTTAGTTAGATTAATTATATTTGGGTAGTATTGCATGATATAGGTTGAACCCTTAGGTTGTGTTGAGCATTATTGATCCATGGATAGTTATGGTCATAGGTTAGGTTGTTTAGCTTAAGTTTTAGTTAGAGAAGCCTTAGTTCAGGTCATCCTTGGGTTCTCTTGAGTAGTATCCTTAGACGTTGCTTCTAGGTAGTATGAAACTTAGGATTGCATGGTGTTTGATTGAATTTGTTAATGGTGTGGCTCCTTGAGTTGTAATTTGGGTTTTCATTGAAATGTTGGGCATGAGGCCTAATCTTGGATTAGCAGGAGTTCCAAGTTATTACTCTTGTGGTGTGACGGATATCCTACATGGTTTTATGTGTATGACTTGTGATAATGATTGTGAACTAATTTTCAATGGAAATGACTTGATTTGTGAAATTTAGTTGTTCTTAGTGAGTTTGAAATCCTTGAGATCCATTTTGGCCTAAAAGTGGTAAAAAAGGGCTATTTTTTCTTGATTTATCTTACCTTTTGCTTGATTTTACTTTAATGAGCTAGATGTACCATTTTGGGTGGCCCATTGGCTTAGGCTTGGGCTATAATTTATCATTTAGATTTACATTATTGATAAGCTCGAAGTGTCATCCCGTACGGCCCATTGATACACATATCCAAGTTAGGGGTAAGCTAGACGTGCCATCCCAAGCGGCCCATGGATACATCTATCCAGGTTATAAGAATCTGGTTAATCTTGAGGTATCATTCCAGGTGGCTCAACGCTTCTTCCAAGCTTATGACTTTCCTTTACTTAGAGTTTTACATTGTATCATTGTGTGAGTTAGCCTTTGAGTGTGTTGATTGTATTGTTGTTTGTGTGTAACTCGTGATTGAAACTTGATATTATCTACATATTCTCTATCGTATGGTTGGTGTATTTTAGTTTTTCCATTGACCTGCTATTATCATCGTAACCTTCATAGGCCTGATGAGTCTGAGATTCACACTCATTTAGGGCTTTCTTTTGATATTTTTACTGTCCTCAAATGTTTAATTCATACTATAAACTAATGTTAAAGCCTTTACTTTCAGGTATGCAAAGTAAGGAGCAAAGCAAGGACACTAACAGGCAAAAAGGAACAAAACAAGCTAGAAAGTGGAGAAAATCAATCCTGGTGATCGCCAAGACCACTCGGCGAACCACCGAGTGGCTCTTTAGATGCCTAAAGTTCAAGGGTGCCAACCCTAGGGAAGAAACCAAGTCGGCGATAGAAATGGGCAGTCGGCGAATCGTTGATCGGTTCCACAATGACAAAATAGAAGCCCAAAGTTAAAGGACTTGGGGATCCTGAGAACCAATGCAAAATGGCGATGAAAGTGAGCAAAGGGAGGACTGCCGAATCACTCGGCGAGCCCAACATATCTGGCCTAATAGCTTTTTAAGCCAAATTTTGGACAGCTATAAATTGAATTTAAATTTGTAAGTTGAGCATCTTGTTATCATTGAATAGAGTTTTCTTTCGAGTTTTAGAGTTCCATTGTAGATTTTGAAGCTTTTTGGAGGCTCAAGGGTTTTTGAATTTAACTTTTGGAAAACATTGTAAAGGCTTGGAGACTATTACCCAACTGATGCATAATCGAGTTGGTAATTTTTTTCATCTTTTTATAGTATTTAGCTAAAACTCCAATTCTTGGGGTGTGATTATGTGATTATGGGTTGAATTAGCTTATGGGTATTGATTATTACTAATTTAAATGCTATATTGAAGTGGGTTTAATCATTAATTGTGTTTTAATCTATGAATTGTAGTTGCAAATGCAGTTCTAACTTTGAGTTCTTAGCTCGCTTGAGAGAGAGTTTTATGAACCAAAACCTTTGATTAATGGTTTGTAGGTATTGGGTTGATGTGGGTTCAACTCAAAAGAGTGAATCCTAACCCAAATCCTACCCATCTTGTTCGAGAGAGAGTATGTATTAAGGTTGTGGGTTGTTCTTATTTGTTAAGCTTGTTGATCTTGAGAGAAATTTCTTGAATCGAAGTAGTTGTTAGAGAGAAAACTATTTCAATCATAGTCTAGCCTACCCACTGATATTTAGCTATTTATTAGTAGTTTCAATTACCTATATAGCGAAATTTTTCCTATAATCAATCACATCTCGAGAATTTGTCTTTGTATTGTTATTTTCTCTTGTTTGATTTCGCTATAGCTGATAATTGCAAACCAAGATCCCCCATCTGACATTTGTGTCACCCCTTTTGACTTGTTTACTTGTTATTTTTGATAATTTCTATTCCTATAACTATTTAGACTACATTTGTACTTGATAACTGAATTTGAACACATATCGCTCCCTGTGGGTTTGACCCCAACTCTTCGTTGGGTTTTATACTGCTTAACTATCATTTGCACCTAGAATTTGATGAGGTGTGCTCGAAATGTTAATCAAAATAGTGCCGCTTCCTAGGAGTGGTGTTGTTTTGAATTATTCTATTGAAGTGTGAATTATGATTTCTTTGTATTGTAGTTGAATCAACTTACTCTTGTTTTGTGAGTTGTTGTGATCAGGTAACAGGATGAGTGCAAATGGAAGCACTGTGAACCAACTTTGTCACCTCAGTGATGAAATCTAGGAAGCCAATGAAGCTCTCTTGGGGGCATAGGTGTTATTCGCTTACCTCCGGCTGAAGACCATGTTGCATTCCATGTGACAAGTACAATGTTACAACTCTTGGAAGTTAAAGAGATATTTGGAGGGTTAGATCATAGAACCCTCATGAGCACGTTCGAAACTTTGTAGGGATGTGTAGTATAGTCTCATTCAATAACATATTACAAGAATTAATCTGTCACAAGTTGTTCCTATTCTCTTTAATCGGTGAAGCTAGTAAATGGTTGGTTGAGTTGCCAAGGGATTCCATCACCTCTTGGGATAAGATTACTACATCATTCCATGTGATATTCTTTCCCCCATCAAGGATGATGTTGCTTAGGGATAGTATCCAAGGTTTCAAATGCTTAGAAGGTGAACATATCCATGAGACATGGCTGAGGTTTAAGAAGTTGATACTTTAATGTCCAACCCACAGGCTGCCAAATCATATATTGCAGTTGTACTTCTATAGGATCCTTGACTCGGTGAACAAAGGAAGTGTTGATCAACTAGTTACCAGAGGTATAATGCAATAGTCCTATGAAGTAGCATCTCAGCTCCTCGATGGCATGACCAAGACCAATAGGGCATGGTACCCTTTTGAAAACCAAGTCTCTCCTCTAACTTTTAGAATGACAAAAGAGAAAATCGAAAAGGATCAAGAGAGGGACCAAAACATGGCCAAAATGATGACCCAGCTCGATCTAGTATCGAAAAATATGATGGGCAGTGGTATGAAGAGTGTCAATGATGTGGGTGTTGGTGGAGGAAACCCCGAAGAAAATCATATTGAAGCGTTGTCCAATGAGGAAGTGAACTTCCTAGCTAATCAAGGTGGAGGTTATCGTTCAAACTATCCAAGGTCAGGTGGAAATTCGTGTTGGAATAGAGATGAGGGATGGAGAGACCGTGACAGAGAATGGCGTGATCATAACACTACCTGGAAGGAAAGAGAAGGGGACAAGGATAGGTACGTCTTACCCCATGAGTGAGAAAAGCCCAAGGAGTTTGAAAATGTTTATACGGAAACATGCTCTCATGTATTCTCAACAAAGTTGAAGGGTCGGACAAATTGTTGAAAGAGATGAAGGAGGATATGTCTACACTTAATCAGACGATCACCTCCCATTCTGTTTCAATCAAGCAGTTGCTGACCCAAATGGGTCAAATTTCTTCTCATTTGAATCCAAGGCCAAAAGGGAGACTACCAAGTGATACCTTGGCAAACCCAAAGAATGATCCATAAAATGGTATTTTCACTGTACCACGACGTTAATTAAGGTACTTCTTGGGAGGCAACCCAGGTTTCTTAATGTTTTAGGTTTTTATTTTGAATAAAGGGTGTTGATTGTGCGGGTTGAAAAGTGAAAAGTGTTGGAAAATGGGTAGTTTGGAGAGAAAAAATCCAGACGGCGACACACCGAACAGGTCAGCGAGCCCCAACTTGGACCGTCAATGGAACCACCAAGCTTGAAGGGGAACTCTGCAAAACTCAGCAGGCTATATGCTTAATCGGTGATTCGCTGAACAGGTCAGCAAGCCTGATTATTTCCGTTATTTGAACCCCCAAAATGTTGGGAGTCCTATAAAATTTGATGACGTAAAATACCACTCGGCGCATCGCCAAGTGGTTCAGCAAGCATGACTTACTCCGCTGAAGGTACCGCGAACTGAAAGGTTTTAAAGGCCAAACTGTTTAAAATTTCAAAATCATTCATCTTCTCCCATTTTTAACTCCCATACCCTCTCACCAACTTTAGATCTTTAATATTTTATTGTTTTTCCCTTTGTATCTTGTGAATTCTTTGTTCAGATTGTGAAACATTGCCGCCTAGCATTAGAACTTTTATTTTCCACATTAAGGATGGTTTTTCGAACCCCATACTTTCATTGTGTGGTTGAAATCGAATGCAATTGATAATTTGATGTTGGTGTTTGTTGGATAGTTAATTATAATTGTGTTTAATAGTTGAATTGTGTGTAATGAAATAAAATGTGTGCCTAATTGCCTTAAATTGATCGATTCTCGTGTTCTTGCTTGTAAAATTGAGTCTAAATTATTGGGTTGCGATGTAATTATATTGGGTCTAGAGGGGTGAAGTATAAGATACCCTGAACAGTGCTAAATGACATAATTTTCCCAATGATGGAACGTTTGACGTCATTCTCAAGGGCAAAAGTTGTCAAATGTCCAATTTTTACAAAATCGAGGGAGGTCTGAGTATCCCGAGGGCATGGGTATTATGGGTCTAACCTTAATTGAGTAGTGTTTGTGTTTAAGTTTTGATTCGGGGGTTTCGAGCTTGATTTTGAAGATTAGGGTTGAAAATTGACACGTTGGGCCGTTTGGCGAGCAAAGTCAAGCTCTCCGAGTAGTTCGGCAGTTCCCCAAAGTCCCCAACAGATCGCTCTTAATTTCAAAAATTGGTTGTGTTTGTTCTTTAACTTTCAGCAAAATGCCTGAGCTTGCTGAGTTCACTTGGCAACTCGTTGAAATGTCTTCTTGATCGCCCTTTTGCCCTCATAAACCCCTAAAATACACTGTAACTTTCGATGGGCCATTTATAGCTCGCCAATTGGTGTTGGCGATTCACTAAATGGTCATGAACATTGCCGACCTGTCTTGAATGTTTGAAAATTGTATGCTGGTACTTTTGGCAAGCCCTATCTAGCTCGCCAAAGCAACTCGGTGATTCTTTGAACTGTTCGGCGAGTCTTTCTGTAACCTATTTTCTGTATTTTTCTTGAACATTTTCTAACATTTTTCTATGTGGTTTGCAGGAATGGCTAGAACAAATTTGAATGATAGTGGCATGCCAGCCCGAAAGCGGGAATGTGGATTCGCAATAAATAAGAAAGCATCTGCTTCCAATGCCAAAGGCAAGAAGTTACCTTTGAAGGGAGGCAAGGGAAAGGCCAAGGAGCCCATAGTTGAGACAGCGGAGTATAGCTCTGGCAATGAGGGTGAGTTGTATGATTCTCACGCTTCATTCTATGAGCCTGAGGACGATCAATTATTATAGTCCTGGCAAGCGAAGTTACGCTCCAAAGCTCATATTGATCCATCTAGGATTTTGGAGCCGACCCCTCTATCTTCAGCTCTAGTGCCTCCTCCAGCAAAGATGGTGATTCCAGCGCCACCAGTTCAGGGTCCTCCTCCACGGTCACTCAACTGGTTAAATGCCGGAGGATTGAGGACCATATTGGAAGAGAAGAGATTGTCCACATATGGTGTAGTGGACAGGCATCCAACAGTGTGGGACACTCTCTGGTTCCACAGATTCGAGGTCTTCACCAGGCCCCGTGGCCCATACATTCCTACATGAGTTCGGGAGTTCTATATTGCCTACAGTAACCTGGTGCCTCAGGTGAAGCAGAAGGCTAGTACCTTCAGTCCAGTGGAGTTTGTGATGGTCCAAGGGAAGAAATTCAGATGCAATAATGATGATATTAATGATTTATTTGAGAGGGATATTAACTTCATACGTGAATACCAGAGTATGATCACATCGAAGACTCTGGATGACGTCAATGGTTGGCTAGCCCTATTGATTTCTGACACCACCCCAAGGTGGATTGAGGCCGGAGCTCCTATAGAGAAGAAGGACCTTAATGTAGCTTCTAGATATTGGTTTGGATTCATCAGCAACTCAATTATGCCTTCAAAGAATGAGTCCATTCTCCACCACCCAAAGGCCGCCTGCCTTAGGTCTATCATAGCCAGGAAGCGGCTAAATTTAGGGATGATCATCAAGCAGGAGATGCTCATGAGGGCCAAGCAGCGCCATACATCCCTTCCATTAGCAATATTGATCACAGAATTATATCAACAGACCGGTGTTCCTTGAGATGCGAAGAGAGATGTAGTGAGCACCCCACCTCTTCTACCGACATCTGGCATATAGAGGCCGAGTACACGAGAGATGAGGCTGACAAGAAGAGAGCAGCTCTGGTGGACACATCCCCGGAGGTCGATATTGATTCACTACCTGCAGAGGCAATTATGCCTACTTCGGCCTCTAGGCCTTTAGGTACTTCTAGCTTTGCTTTTTCCGACATTCCTAGCTCATCTCTTCCTTCCCCGCCTCCTAGATCTGCTGCTGGTAGATCTGCCTCCTAGCCTCCGCTCACCCAGGCTATGCTTCTCAAGATGGGGCACTTATCCCACTCTGCTGATGTGCGTGCCTTTCGGCTAGAGGCTGAGGTTCCCAGAGGCGCCATTTTGATTAACATTTCGAGCACACCTCATCCAATTCTAGGCCCAAACGATTATTAAGCAGTATAAAACCCAACGAAGAGTTGGGGTCGAACCCATAAGAAGTGGTACATGTTCAAATTCATTTATGAAGTACAAATATGGTCTAAATAGTTATAGGAATAGATATTCTCGAAAATAACAAGTAAACAACTCAAAAGGAGTGATACAAATGTTATATGGGGGGTTTTGATTTGCAATTATCAGCTATAGCGCAATCAAACAAGAGAAAATCACAATATAAAGAGGAATTCCTCTTTATAGCTTATAATTGCAAACCAAAACCCCTCATCTGACATTTGTGTCACCCCCTTTGACTTGTTGGCTTGTTATTTTCAACAACTTCTATTCCTATAACTATTTCGACCACATTTGTTCTTCATAACTTAATTTGAACACGTACTGCTCCCTATGGGTTCGACCCAAATCTTCGTTGGGTTTTATACTGCTTAACGATTATTTGCACCTAGAATTGGATGAGGTGTGCTTGAAACGTTAATCAAGGCCTCGCAACATATTTATTTAATAGGTCACTCATGATCAATAACCTAGAGGAAGGTAGATCTCGATGCCCTAGTTGCTTTGTCCCAAAACAGAGTGGTAAAGCTAATCTTCTAACAAATCAGTCAACCAACTCCTACTCTATTGCCATAATTGTAGCTTAGGGTGTGAAAATCGAACCGACAGATAAATCAAACCGGAAAAAGTGTTATTGTTATTTTTTATTGGGTTATTGGGTTAACGATTTTTTAATGGTTTTATAAAATAAAGTTATTGGGTTATCGGTTTGGTATTGGGTTTTAATAATGGGTTATTAGGTAAATCAATAACACATTAAAGCTTGTAATTTACTACTTTTACATGTACATAAATATTATATATTAATATACATACCTTACTAATTACTATCTTTATCCTTTAACCTTCAATTCACACTTCACATTAGCTTTGATTTCATAACTTCACTTTATACAAAACGTCAAAATCTAAAGTAAGAACCCTATTTCTCTTAATTTCTCTCACTTGTATAGTTCTTTTCATGTTTGTTATTATTCTTTCTATTTTATGAGCATTTGTAAGGTTTCATTAGTGTGTTGTCGCGTCAAATTTATTAGAGAAGTCATATATTTATTTTATAAGTATTTTCTTATTGGTTAAACAAAACCGAACGTTAAGGACCAAAATCGATAAATTGAAAATTGATAAAAAAAATTATCTTATTTGGTTATTGGCTTAACGTATTTAAAACCAAAAACTAATAAATCAAATCGATAATATAAACTGAACTGATTGATGCACACCTCTAACTATAGCAACATACCTAGCTAGCTCATAGAATTGCATCTCATACTTAAACACAAACATTGAACTAGCTAAAGATTTGCGAACTCATCCTATAATCCTCTCTCTCATAAGGCATCTCATATACTTCTCCAAAAGAGTCACAGAAAACTAAGCTCAATTCATCGAAGGTGATCCGGTTGGCCTATACTGAAGATAAGCTCACCACCACTACTTAATTGGTTCCTCCATTTGGAACGTAGTGTAATCTACCATGTGCGACTTTAATAGAATGAGGTTGTGCAACCTATCCTAACAACTCACTAGAAACTCGTGAGCAAAGCAACTAAAAACTTCAATGGATCCAACCTAATAAATCAACCAAACATCCTATGTTCCTCAAAAGACATAACTAGCCTACTGTCACGGACTTAGAGTGTTGGCTAAAGCTCCATGCGGCACTTGACAACTTCCTCACTACTCTTTCAAGATCTTGTAAGCTCAAGTAAGCCTTTGAAACTAATATCGTTAAGAGAATGAAAGGAAAGACTTAGAGAATTTTGGAAGAAGGCTTTATATTGCTTGGAAGATTGCTTACAACTTGCTTGTTTGGTTGGTGCCTTGGCAAGTGAATGGCACCTCTATTTATACTTATATCTAAGGGCCTAAGTGTAAATAATATTTACTTACAAGTCCCTAAGATATTTACAATTTAGTCCCTACTCTAGAATTCTCTACATAATCTACAGTTCTCCAAAGCCTTCTTGAATAATCTAAAAGATTCTAGAGTTCTCCGCATGCCTCTCCACAACTCTAGAATCATCTGCCCTCTCCGGACACAAATTTGGTTGTGAATTGGCAGGACATGACACTCTCCCCCACCTATTGATACGACGACCGCGTTGCATCGTCGCTGCATCGCCAACCGGTTCTGGTCTTCTCGTGCGTGTGGCTAATAGTCCATTGACTCAATCAAGACCCTTGCACAACGCCTTCAGTTGTTTCTTGATCTCTTTCAGCTCGGTCTCACGATCTACCTCCTTCCTAGGAGGCACGCGCCTCGGTGGCTTCTTTGGCATCATGATATTGCTCTCCTTCTTTGTGTATGTGGCAAGGACCTTTTTGCACCATTATCTTCCTTCAAACTTGTAATGGTGGCTTTAAACGTCAACTCCTTCTTCTTAGGGGTTTTCTCGAGGTACAGGGCTGTTAGACGAACTCGTCCTTCTGCCGTTGGTACCTTACTCAAGGGCACCATGCATGATCCGCCTTGCTCCATGACCACGAGTTGTTGGATGTAAGGATCGATCACCATGTGGCACCGTTGGAAGAACTCTTGCCCAAGAATTATGTCAAAGAGATCTAAAGAAGCGATAGTGAAATTAGTCTTACCTTCCCACTGGCCCAGCGTGATGCTTACTCCATGCGCGACTCCACATAAGAGAGTTGGTGGTGTATTGATCGTCCTGAGTTGGGCGTTACTTGGACTATAACTCAGCCCCAACCTTGTCGCTGCCGTCTTAGTCATTATATTTGCCTCTGCACCCGTGTCAACCATAGCACAAGCCGGTCTTCCATTGATCGTGAGGTTGACATATTGCGCGTTGTATCCTTTTAGCTTCCCGGGCTGCTTGGTGATAGCTCCGCATAGTCCTATCAATCCCAACTGTGTCGTCTCTACGCCTTGTCCTTGCTCCGATGTATCCTTCTCCTTCCGCTCTGGCAGGATAGCACCAAGGCTCTTCAATTCGGGGCATTTTGCATAACCATGCGGCCCACCGCATATGTAGCAACCACCTCTTTTGGCCGTTTCTGCCTTTCTCTCGATGTCGACATGACATCCAGACTTCTTGCCATCGGACCTATGGGTATCATTATTCTTGGGATGTGGCCGCTGCTCCTTGACTTTGCCATGATCTCCCCCACCATGGTCATGACTACCTCTTATCTCCTCTCCTCTGGCTCTATCATGCTTCTCATGCCTGAAGTCTGTTAAAGCTTCGGCCTGCGTGATAGCTTTATCTACAGTCCTGACCTGTCGACGTTCCAACTCCGTCCTGGCCCAATTTTGTAGCCCATCCATGAAGTGGAACAATATATCATCATCCGTGAGGTTAGGAATTTGAAGCGTGAGGGTGGTGAACTCCTGCATATGTGCGCGTATACTACCCGTTTGCTTCAGCTCCCTAAACTTGCGCTTCGCCTCATAGATGACGTTGCTAGGGAAGAAGGCTTTCTTGAAATCCTCGTGGAATTTCTCCCACGTGTTGATCGCGCACATCCCCTTCCCTATCTCGGCCTCCTTGCGCCTCCACTATAGAATGGCCATCTCCGAAAGATACAACACAGCGGTGTTGATCTTACTCTCGTCGCTCTTCAACCTTTTGTACTTGAAGAAGCTCTCCAAATGCCATAAGAAGTTCTCCACCTCTTGCGTGTCATGGACGCCTTTGAACATAGGTGGCTTGGGAGCCTCAACTTTGGCCTCCCTATCTCGATCAAGCGACGATGATCCTCCAACTTCCACACCCTCTTTGAGTGCTTTCATCTTGGCCTTCATGATCTCAATCGTGCTTAATGCCTCCATGAGCCGACACTCCAAGGAAGTGATGGCCTCCTTCATCTCGATCTCTGCCCTCTGACGTCCCTCCAACTCCTTACGAATGTTATCGATCTCCTCAAGGGTGAAGTCCTCTAGAGTCTTGATCTTGCCATCGACCTTGTTCAAGCGTCTGCCTAAGATCTCCACAACCTGCCTCGCCGTTTCAACCCTTGCGATCCACTCCTCTCCGGGTGTGATGACAATAGGCTCCTCGCCACAGTCATCGTCACTTGCTTCAGTGGTCTAATGTGGGTGAGATGTTAGCACCTCGATCGGTGTAGGGTCGAGCAGCATTTCCTCGCTACTCTTAAGGTGTTTTTTCCCTTGCGATTTTTCTTTCCACCATCCAAACGGACGTTGGTGGTGCTAACGGCGTTCACGTCTCCTTCATTGGTCATTCTCTTAGTATCAAAATCTCGCTCTGATACCACTTATCATAGACTTAGAGTGTTGGCTAAAGCTCCGTGCGGCACTTGACAACTTACTCACTACTCTTTCAAGATCTTGTAAGCTCAAGTAAGCCTTTGAAACTAAGATCGTTAAGAGAATGAAAGGAAAGACTTAGAGAATTTTGGAAGAAGGCTTTATATTGCTTGGAAGATTGCTGACAACTTGCTTGCTTGGTTGGTACCTTGGCAAGTGAATGGCACCTCTATTTATACTTACATCTAAGGGCCTAAGTGTAAATAATATTTACTTACAAGTCCCTAAGATATTTACAATTTAGTCCCTACTCTAGAATTCTCTACATAATCTGGAGTTCTCCAAAGTCTTCTTGAATAATCTAAAGATTCTAGAGTTCTCCGCAAGCCTCTCCACAACTCTAGAATCATCCGCCCCTCTCCGGACGCAAATTTGGTTGTGAACTAGCGGGACGTGACACTACAATCGATTGTGCAACAACCAATACTAGTAATATATCTAAACGAAAAGCCACAGCAGCACACTGCACTCCTGGTATGTGAACACCCTAAAGTATATACCTTGTCTCTCTCTTAAGAACCACTTGAAGTGCTAGATAAGTTCCCTGCATGCGACATACCCTCCATGAAACTGAGGATACTAACCAAGGTATCTTGAAAAATTGTCATGGCTAAAAACCCTGCTAGATGTTGGGTTAGCCCCACACCTTCTGGTTAATGTTGTATATAATCAATATTGACATCGAGCTCTCAAATAGTGCCCTGTCCTAGCATAGTGACTCGTGCCCTACCTCGACCTCTACCTCGACCCCTACCCACAGGCTAAGAAATCTCATCCTAACCATTTGAGAAAGAATTAAGCAAATGAAATTCAGAAGTTGATAGAGTTAAGAACACACGATAAGAAATCAAAAAGTGGGATATTCCTAAGAATGCCCAATAGCCTCCTGAAGATAGGATACATACATCATTGTACTGATCTACGAGAGTCTAGAAAGAACTTTTTCTTGTACTGGTAAGATCAGTTAACTTGATTTTTTTATAACACGTTATCATGACCTAATATTGTGCTATGATTGCACCTACTATAATCCTCCATACTCCAGTAGGCAAGCCAAGCTCAAGACCTATACTGAAAGTAAAAACTGATATGAATAATACGTGAAGTGGGAAATGAGACAATCGAACCACCATGTATACAATGGCGGATCTAGGATTTCTGTTAAGGGGGTTCAAAATTAAAAAAAAGAGTAGTGCCTAAGATTTAATCTTGGAACCTCAAGGTGAGTTTTGAACTCCTCCATTAAGCCAACCTCTTATCTTACATTTAGGAGGTTCAAAATCAATATATAAACATAAAAAAAATTTAAAATACCTTAAATGTATAACGTAATTTTTTGTCGATGGGGTTCAGGTGAACCCGCTCAACAGCCTCTAGGTCCACCCTTGCATGTATAGATACATATATAACATGTACAAAAATATACAACATGGGCCCTAAGGAAAAGAAAGAAAGACAATTTATACAAGATACCAACTTTGAATCTGGTGTCACTAGTACAAGAGCCTCTAAGTATGAGAGTACCGTTAAACAATACATAATTATTTGATAGATAATAAAAAACAAAGACAATAGAATATCTTGTCCCGGATATATTTGCTAGAGATCAAATATACTCTCTTTTGGCAAACTTAATGGAACCAAATTGCTCAAAAACATATATTTAACGGGCCATTTTGAATCCTTCAAACATAGGGAAGTTTTTTGTTATTTTCTCTAATATTCCAGGTAAGAGGTTTTCTAGATCAGATTAAAATAGTAGCTTTTAATAATGAAAATAAAATTGAATGATCTCCCATGAAATTTACCCTTCGTAGAATTGACAAGAAAAAAGGAGTTTACGGATGGCATTTTTTTTTTTGTTTTATTGATAAATAAACACTTAATTACACGGAGATTATTTTATTGAACATAGAATTTAAAAATAAGTTAATTTGAAATATACATCATATTAGTTGTTAAACAGATTTTGGGCATAAATAATTTTGTGTGTTTGTTAGAGAAACTATTTTCTATAAAAAAAATATTTTTCTCAGAAAATGTTTTTTTTTTTTTCTAAAAAATAAATTATTTTCTTACTAATTTTCTAGTGTTTGGTAAAAGTAAGAAAATACTATCGCAAAAATATTTATATATATCTAGCAAAATTGTATAAGCGTGGAAGGGGGTGGGTAGTGGGCCTTGGAGGATTGCGGGGTATAGGATAGTCAAAGGGGAGGGGCGTTGGAGGCGTTGGACGGATGTGTGAGGAGGATACAATAAATATAGAATATCACTTTTAGAACTTGTTTTTCAACCTCCATTAAGTAAATCATTTTTCTAATTTTTTTAAGAAACTTATTTTCCTAAAAAAAGAAAAATTTCAAAAATTATATCCAACCCAAAATGAAAAAAAAAAAAAAAAAAAAAAAACACTTTCCTTCCTATGAAATACACCTTAACTTCAAAAGTTAACTCAAAAAAATAAAAAATTACTCAAACATACTAAAAAATCCTCAAATTTTATCCCGATCCAAGGTGGGATCTTAACATTAGTGATCATTTAACAAAATATTAAAGAAATTAGTTAGAGAAAGGAAAACCACACGAAAATAAAGTACATTACGCAATTCTAAATTTAAAAAAAAAAAAAGAATATATCATATGAATTAAAATAGATTAACTAACATTACTATATGTGGAAAAGAGTTGCATCAACAAGTTCGAAAATAGAAAAGTTTGTAAATGACCAATAAATTACAAGGGCTAAAATGTAAATAAAAAGCAGAAAAAGGGGGTTTGTGTAAAGGCAGCAAAAAGACAAATAAAGATTTGATGGTGTCTAACGTACGACATGTAGTTCCTTTCAAATAATAATAATAATAATAAAAATAGTAGGAGCAAGTGGGAAAATATCCACTCATGGAAACTATTAGACAACTTGTCTACTCTCTCTTACTAAGTACAGCTAAAATCATGCTCAAGTTATTTTCAAACAAGAATATCTTTTTAACTTTAATTTAATTGGTTTCAAATGATTTACTTGTGTTTGAGGATGGAGAGTTTATCGAAAATATTTTTTTCATTATTAACAAGAATTGTGATAGAATGGTAAGTACTCTTTCATTCTTAATCAGAAATTTTATATTCGAGTCTCTTTGAGTATGAAATCATCTTTGTCAGGGACCGATTTATCCTTAATGTGGAATTTTTCAATATAAATTCGAGTTTAGTTTGACTCCAATATAAATATCAAATATTTGGTGGAGCTATGTATACACTCTACCATCTCTGCATACTCTACTCACAGAATTATACCAAGAAATCAAAAGACGTTCAATATTTAATACTCCATATATATTTTTTAATCATGTATAAAAAGAGAGTTTGGATGAACCTCTTGACCCTATTAGACTCCGTTCGTGCATAGAATTATATTGAGTATATTATTATTAGTCAACGAGATCAATTTTTTGAAAAGAAGAAGGGAATTGTTGAGTTGGCTGAACTTCTCCCAATATTGATAATGTTCCTCCCTTGTTATCAGTTGAAATAAAATTATATATTATTATTATTTTGTATCTAAAAGATCTGTTATTTGAACATTCTTAATTTACCTTACCGACATTTTCGCAAGAATTAACCTTAACAGTAAATATAAAGAAGATTTCGATATAATGTAATTTGCCAATCAAACACTATCGTATTAAACTAAATATAGGACATAAGTCAATATAACCCTTTACAATTTAAATCGTAAAAAATAAAACATAAGCGTTAATATTCATGTACTACTAAGGCCGTTTTAATAAGAATATGACATTTGAATCTAACTCAACCTCAAATATTAAGTCATATGAAAAAAAATTACTCAAGTCCATATTATAAGAAAATCACCGGTTGATTTTCTAATTAATGTAACTTTAACCGACTCTAATAATGTGTAGTTTTAAAAAGTTCGAAAACTTTAAGGGGTCGTTTGGTTTAAATACAAGTTATGATGGGATTAGTTATGCTGGGATTAGTTATGTTGGAATAAGTTATGCTGTGATTAATTATGCTGAGATTGTCTTTTATTGACTGTTTGGTTTGTTGTATTAAAACTAATGTGTGTGCCATACTTTTTAAGAATAAGTTGTTTGTTTACAAAAATACCCTTCATCTTATTTAGGCTTTTTATATGTATTTTTTATGGAGCTTTATTTATTCATTTTTAAAAATAAATTACTTGAATATGTTTAATTTTGTATTTCATATGAATTGAAATAGGCCTGTGGGAAGCCTGTCCTCTTCACTATCATAAGTAAAATATTAATTAAAAACAAATCAATCATAATTTGAAGTAAAAACTGTATCAAAATAACCAAAAACATTGGATCAAAACTCCAAAAATGCTTCAAGAAAACAACAATAAAGTGACCAAAATTACCCTTCGTTTTATTTAGTTAATATTTTCTTTGCAAACTTTAAATATTTATTTTTAAAAATAAAACATTTATTTTATTTATCTTAAATATTTTTGTTTATGCATTCTCATGGTAAGTACCATATGTATTTAAAAATATAACTTTTTTCTTATTTAGCTTAAAAATAGAATATCCCTCTTTAAGTTTTATTAAAGTGAAAGAAGATTTATGGGAAATCAAAATATAAATAAACATAAGAATTAGTCAAATAAATCATAAATAAAATATTGTGTAATTTTTTAATAGAAAAATATAAATAATTATCCTAAAAATAAGAAGTAATGAATATTAGCATATATGATATTAAAAATATTGTAAATATACATAAATGTGAAAAATGATGTATACAAAGGGTTTAAAGGGATATAGTTGTCATTTTCCTATTCTATCCCGGAATAAATTATCCCTGAATTACTATACCACCAAATGGGAGGGATAACTTATCCCGGTACTAATTTCTAATCCCGGGATAAGTTATTCCAAGCTTTCCAACCAAATAAGGAAATAAAGGATACTTAAGACTTATCTCGAGATTAACTATCCCTATCCATCACACCAAACGATCCCTAAATTTTATAATCTTAATTCTTTTTTCTATATAATAAAAAAATGTGTCAGAGCTTCGGTTTGCATTTAGTGAGAAGAGGCTGACACAGACGTTGACTATGTGTCGGTTAAGAGTTTATGCACTTTTGAGAAGTTTATTAATTCACATTCACATTTCAACAACTCTGTCAACACCTCCTACCCACTCTCCCTTTCACCACAAGAAATATCATATTTTCTCCCAATAAAAAGCAAAGATTTTTTTTTAATTCAATATTTAAATCTTTTACAAAATTAAAAATTTAGCATATTTTTACATATTCAGAGGCAGAGATAAAAATTTCACAAAAAGTGTTCAGGTGTTGAAAGTGAGTTTGTTTTTCTTAAAAAGTGAAAAAAAGAGATGCATCCGCAAAAACACTTCAAGTTTGCTAGTCTTTGCTCTTTCAAAGCGCTTGAACCACAATGTTATATTATATTATTGTGTCAAAGGTGTTCAAAATATATTATTTAACCATTTTATTTATCATTTTACTTAGATATACATGATATAATTTTACGACGAAAAGTATTTCCCATGTACACATTATATGCACATTGTCCATTATATTTTTTTAAAAAAAATAGTAAATTCAATCCAATCTAGTGAAGGTAAACTACATTTATTCTTGATAATAAAATTATAGCTTGTACCTGGTGGACGTTGTAACTTGTCAGTTAGAAACTGGATTCTTTGTTGGTTTTGATTACATAACAGTTTATCATATTCAAACACATTGGATCCATCATTGTGTAGGTCTAAAACTTATTCATTGCTTGATTTATAACAAGGTTGGATGACATAAATATATACATATATACCATGTCTAGATGTGTTTTTTAAATGCATTATTATTATATGAGTGATTGGAACAGTGAATAGACAATCTAACAAGATCAACCAGTCAAGGACACTTCAAATCAATGAAGAAATACACTAAAATGGGAAAAGAAAGGCCTATATATTTATTAGCAAGAGCTGTCTGTTGTTAGGGGCAATGAATGAAGAACCACACTAGTGCTTTGTGGTAGTTATACTGACACGTGTTAGGCCAAACCGTCAATTTTTTTCATTTCAATCTTTTCTTATATTTGCTTCCTGTAAGTCCTCAACTTAGGTTTCTAGCACATGAGTCCAACATAGTATACTATCAAGAGGCGGTGGATGAATATAATATCTCCATCGTTAGTTAGCGCGCTCCGTATTGAGTTTTAAAAATGCAGAAACTTATTATTATTGTGACTTTCACTGGTTAAGCATCCAAATTAATTTGTCGGTAATTTATGTAGGACGATTAAGTCAAATAACAATAAATTCTTGTCAGACAATTAAGTCTTAAAAAAGAAAGAGATACCACATATGATTAGACATATAGAATACTTTCAAAATATTACATATCTTATTACGAATTAAGAGTTTAATCATATATTGAGAAAAATATATATTGATATATATAGAAATATTTTTGCTATCAGATACACTAAAATAGGGAGGAAAGCGAGAAAAATTTGTTATGTATCTCAGATACATAGGAGAATGGCGAGCGAAATGAGAGGGAGGTGAGCGAAATTTATTACATATCTCAGAGACATGCGAACTCACTTGAATACAGTGTATCTAAAACAAAATTATATGCCTAATTTTGACATCATGGATTCAGAGATATATGTATTTGGAAAACGTATCTGGACGCACCAAAATCAGATAAGATACATAATATTAATATAAACTAGAATGTATATATCTAAGTAATTATCTCATAAACTATTAAAATTTATTAAAATTTAGGTAAGTTTACCTTGAAAAAAAATATATACTTTTTTAATGGGCTCTGCTCTATACAACATGATTTCAAATTAATGGTGCAAATAAATGTTATATATATGGAATGCACAAAGCAAAAAGCTAGAAAAAAAAAGTAGCCCCCACCTTGATGTTTGAATTAATATAGTACTCCCTTTAATTTTCCTAGGTGAAGAGTGTCGGAATAAATAAAAACTTTTATTTATTTTAGCGTGTCATCATGTTTGCGCCTTTATTTAAGTGTTCCTCCTGTTTCAATGAGAATAATTTAACCTTAAATCATGAGACGTAAATGAAGCTTTAATAAACTTACATTTCCAATAACTCAGTGTAAGAAACTGTATTAATCAACGGGGTAAAAATCTAGTCCTTAATATATACTCCCTCCTTCCCTTTTATATGTTATCTTTTTACTTTACATTTGCATTAAAAAATGATGTAACTTTACCTTTCTATGCTTATTTAATTTTTTTGGAATACAAGTTTTCAATCAATGAATATGAATTAATTTATTTTGATTAATTAATTTAACCAATGAACATAAATAATTTACTTAGCTTTTCTATGTTGGTCAAATGTATATTTTTTCAAGGCTAATAACTCACAAGGATAAAAAAGGAACAATATGGTAATTTATGCATTTGATTTTATGAAATGACAAGTATTATGGATCATCTATTTATAGAAATGAATGACATATAAAAAGGGACGGGGAGAGTACTACTCTTTCTGTCCCATTTTTACTTGTCATTTTTGATAAATCAAGAAAAGATAATATTTTTTTACCTATTATACCCTCAATTTATTTAGAGAGTTAATTTTTTTTAAGAAGGTAAAACCTGTTTAATAAGTAAATTGATTTGGGAATTTTAACCTTAATAGGGGTAAAATGATAAACTCAATATGTTAATTATTATTTTGTTAGTAGATGTGTCAAGTCAAAAATGAACAAGTAATAAAGACAGAAGGAGTATCTATATATAGGGACACAATTGTCTTCCGGTCCCTAATTCTTATTTTTATTTTCTAACTCAAGGAAGAGCTTAAATCTAGTCGTTAAAAGATAAATAGTATCCCGTCCCTAATAAGCTAAATTGATGACAATAATTGTTTTCATATTTTCATATCTCAAACTTAATACACCGACCAATAAAAGCTTTTAAAGCTTTACCATTTAAAATAAAATAAACAATGTATTGTACTTTCTTCTTCTTTTTTTGTTTCCTAAGCACGTGTTTAGTATTTGTATAGAAGCCCGACTAAATTACAACTTTACGCCTAGAAGTCTCACGTTCAAGATTTTCTAAGAAAGGTGACTTGAACCCACAGGTAGCTCAAAATAACATGAGGCCTAAAGCAAAACATTAATTAGAGGCCTAAAATATTAAAAGATATATATATATATATATATATATATATATATATATATATATATATATATATATATATATATATATATATATATATATATATATATATATATAATAAGCCGTTTAAATATGTAAATAAAGTTGGTGTAAATATTTAAATAAAACCAAATATAATAAGGATGATTTGATTGATTGAGAAATGTTTGGTGAATTAATCGTTTGGTGAATTAAGTTGTAAAATCCTACTCAGTACTCCCTCTTCCTGTTCCCTTATCTAGTGTAGTAGTTTTATAGTTACTAAATCTATGTAATTTCTCCCAAAATAACTTCTTTTTTTTTTTATTCTATTCATCTCTTTTCCTTAGCCTATATTCTTAGCAAGTTCTTCTCTAACCAAACCCTGGGATACATAGTCCTTCGGTTCCCTGACCATGACGGACTTTCAACTTCCTTAGGTATTTTACAGGTTAATCCATCGTTGCTACTAAGAAAGTAAGGAACTAACCATTTACTAAGAGTAAATAATAACTATAAACAATACATTTCATATATTAACATCATATAATATCATAACATACATAAACATTAACTGGGAGAAAATACAAAGAGCTAGAAACGCATATAACTATTTACATGATAGTGGTCGGAGAAAGATTTCCCTTTTGGGAGTCTCCGGGTGACCTTGCAACTACTTTGTGAAAATAAACACTCCACTCTTTTTTACAAACTTACTTCACTCTTCTTTTTTTTTTTTTTTCTGAAAAGGAAGGGGAATATGAAAACTTCAAACTTGTGAACTATTTTCTACTATGCTCTCCTTGTTCTTCTCTTCGCTCTGTCTTTCTTTTTGCAAATGGTCTCATATTTATAGGTGAGGAAGGACATCTACGGATTTGAAACTTCGAATTTCAAATATTGCATAATCTTTCTTTTCATGTTGAGTGCTTTATGGGTCCCATCGTCACATGACCTTTCAACGACTTTCTTCAAAATAATTGTCTGCTATCTAGTGGTGGTGTCTTCTTTATTGCGGTTTTTGGAGTAATGGCTTATTACATCATTACTTGCTTATCCTTTTTTGTCTTTTCCTCTTGATCATCATGGCTTACGTATTTCTTACGTGTCTAGATTGTACAGTGTAATGGAGTCAAAACTCATTCCTGAGTCATCATCCTCGTTTGGGTCTTGAGCAAATTGTTCTAACAAAGGATTGTATTCGTTATTTTCTGAGTTTTCAGTGTCAGTGTCTGCATTCTACGGTTCTGGTTTTGGGTATTCTCTTATTACTTCTTTAGTTTTTTCATTGAGTAGCTTGTGAAGAGAATTTTGTATCATTGTTATTTTTTTTTTGTCTTTTTTTTCCTCATAGCAAAAATCCTTTAGTCTTCTTTCCTTTTTCTGTAGTCTTGATTGCATTGAATAACTACCCTTCCCGTCATACTATTTGGTCAAATATACCCTTCTAATTAACAGAATTGTGTTAAGTGCCACATGGATGCCACATAAGCGCCACGATTTCATCCATTTCCACGAAGACGAATAATAAGATTTCTAATCCCTAGTTTTCCCCTCATTTCTCCATTTCCATTTGAAACGATTTCACCCACCCCTTTCCCCTCCTTTCGTAGCTAGTGTTGTTTGTTGATAACCAACAGGTGGGTCTTGTAGCCTTCTTAATTTTTACCCACACCCAACCTTGATGAGTTCTTTTTTTTCCCTTTATTGTTGCAATTATGATCATTGCTTTGACTGCTCTAGTTTTTGGTAATTAAGTTGGAAAAGGCAGATATATCTTGTTGTGACAACATCTAGATACCATTGTTGGTGTTTCTGTCATTAGATATCTTTTATGATGTCGTTGAATTGATGAAGCTTGAATGTTGGTGTTTCTGTCATCAGTTCCATTGTAAAGAGATTGAGAATTAAAGCAAACTTCACTTCATATTTTATTCAATAGGAACCTCAATTTAAATACAGTGAGATGTAACTAAGTTGACTAATTCTAAGGAACTAACTTGACTAATTCTAAAGAACTACATTAACAACTTAATCTAATCTTATGGAAAAGACTAAGTCAAATGATATCTACTCTAACAATATGATAAGTATTGATAACCAATTAGTGAATATCTCAATACACCCCCTCAAGTTAGGTGTGTTGCAACAACGCCTAACTTGGATAAACACTGAAGGAAAGCAGGTTTGGGCAGCGGCTTTGTGAGAGTGTCTGCAATTTGATCCGCGGCAGGAAGATATTTGACTATCACTCTACCGAAGTTGACGCTGTTGCGGAGGTAATGAAAGTCTACTGCAATGTGCTTCATCTTAGTGTGGAAAATCAAGTTTTTGCTGAGATATGAGACACCAATGTTATCACAAAAGATGCTTGGCGTTTGCAAGATTGGATATCGTAACTCATTCAACAGGTTGTGGACCCAAGTAATTTCAGAGAGAGCATTGACTACCGATTTGTATTCTGCTTCAGTAGAAGAGCGAGCAACTGATTGTTGCTTCTTAGAGGACCAACAAATAGGATTTGGTCCTAAGAATAGTATGTAACCAGAGGTGGAGATTCTGTCACATGGATCACCTGCCCAATCAGCATCAGCGTACACATATAGATTATTATCAGAGTGGCGAGAGATTTGTAGAGAGGATGTTGATGATGCCTTGAGATATCGAAGAACCCGTTTTATTGCTTTCCAGTGTTCCAAACTTGGTGATTGCATAAATTGTGAGAGTTTGCAAACTGCAAATGCAATATCCGAACGCGTGAACAAGAGTGCGTCGATACAACGTTGCATCTGCTGGAGGGGAACCATCTCTTGCTTTGGGTGGTAAACTTGAGCACATGGGTGTCATAACTCCTTTACAGTCGGTCATATCCACATCTGAGAGAATTTCAAGTATGTATCTGGACTGTGATAAGACAATCCCATTTGGAACATGTTTGACTTCGATTCCTAAAAAATAGTTGAGTTCACAAAGGTTCTTTAGGGAGAACTTGTAGGACAGAGAGTTGATTACATGTGCGATCAAGGTTGGGTAATTTCCAATAATGAGTATATCATCAACATACACTAGAATATACATCGTTACAGCATCAGATGTGAAGATAAATAGAGAAGCATCTGATTCAGACTTAACAAACCCAATTTTATTTAAGTGAGATTTTAGAGCTTCATACCAGGCACGTGGAGCTTGTTTTAGGCCATATATGGCCTTTTTGAGATAGCATACATGATTGGGAAAATCAAAGTTGACATAGCCTTTCGACTGAGCCATGAATATTTGTTCCTGTAAGTTACCTTGCAAAAAAGCATTGTTCACATCAAGTTGCTGAACTTTCCAGTTATTTTGAATTGCAATAGAACGAACAATTCGGACAGTGGTTGGTTTGACAACTAGACTGAAAGTTTCATGAAAGTCCAATCCTGGACATTGTGTGAAACCTTTGGCTACTAATCGCGCCTTGTACCTGTCAATAGAACCATCAACATGTCTTTTAATGCAAAATAACCACTTACAATCAACAACATTATGTATCGGGTCTCTTGGTACTAGTTCCCAAGTGTGGTTTTTCATTAAGGCTTCATATTCCAGATTCATGGCATTTTGCCATTCATTGTGCTTGACGGCTTGCTTAAAGGTAGTTGGAGTAGGAGAAAGGTAAGCCAAAAAACTGAAGTGTTTTCTTGGTGTGAATATATTATTTTTGGACCGTGTGACCACACCGGATGGTGGAGGTGTAGCGGCAAGCGGCATACTGACTGGAGGATGTTGCTGCCGATGCAATGCTGAAGAGGGAGGCGGTGGTTGCTGCCGATGCAAAGCTGATGGGGGAGGGCTGTAATCGGTGAATGGGGGAGTTATGTTGGAGGTGTTATCGTTAAATAGGGAAGGAGTTTGAGAATTGATAGGAATCATACCTGATGAAGTGGAGACTGTAGGTAGTTGCCTTTCAATTGTGGACTCTGGAGTGTTTGAACAAGAGGGGACTATTAAGGGAATTGGAATGGTTGGGGAAAAATTGGAACAAGAGAGGAGTCCAAGTTGTGTTGGTCTTCTGAATGAGTATCCTTACAGACTTGGGACTCTATGATTTCCCATTATAACGTGGAAAACTTATTTTTCAAGTGTGAGAACATTTGAGTAAAAGGAAAAATATCTTCACAAAATTGAACATCACGACTGACAAATATTTTTGAATGCACTGGATTAAAACAGAGATGTGCATGATGAACAATAGAAACTCCTAAGTAGCCACAGGGTGTAGATATAGGCTGAAATTTATTATGTGTATATGGTTTAAGCCATGGATAACAAAGACAACTAAAATTTTTTAGCAAAGTGTATTTTGGAGGTTCGCCAAATAATTTTGTATAAGGAGAATCATTGTTTAGGCCAGGTGTAGGGAGTCTATTTATGAGATAGACAACATGCTGATAGGTAAAGGACCATAGTTCGGATGGTAAGACGGCTTCATTGAGAAGAGTTCGAGTTGTTTCGATAATGTGACGATGTCGTCGTTCAGCTATGGCAACTTGTTGGGGTGTGTAGGGTGGTGAGATTAAATGTTCAATGCCATTGCATCAGAGGTAGTGGTTAAGACCGGTGAATTCACCCCCTCCATTAGTATAAAGTGAGACAATTTTGTGTTTAAAAAAGTTTTCAACTAAAGGATGAAATTGTGCAAAAATTGAAGTGACTTCACTTTTGTTTTTGATTGTATACAACCAAGTATATTTGGTGTAATGGTCAACAAAAATGCAGTAATACAACTTTTTATCAATGGATAAAATGGGTGATGGACCCCATAAATCACTAAACAAAGTTTGAAGTGGAGCAGTACTAGTTAAAGTAAGTCGTTGAAATGGCAAACGATGAGTTTTATTTGAGGAGCAAGAATTACAAAACTGAAACTTCTCTTTTGTTGAAAAGGGAAGGGAAGATTTATTTAGTACTAAGTGTAAGATTTTCAGATGAGGATGACCCAAGCGACGATGCCATAGTTGACGAGAAACTTTGGTGGAGGTGAAGTGGGCGGAAGGTGACATTGGATTCCTCTAGGGCCACTCATAGAGTCCATGTTTATTTCGCCCTTGTACCAGTAGTCTCCAAGTCTTGAGATCCTTCACAAGAAAAGAATGTGGAAAAAATTCGATTGAGGTTAGATTGTCAGTGCGAAACTTAGCAACAAAAATAAGGTTCTTTTTGATAGCTGGAGCACAAAGAGTGTTAGAGAGTATGAAATTGGAATTAGAAGCCTTAATTTGAGTGAAACCAGTGTGAGTAATGGGAATAGTTTTACCGTCACCCATGGACACTTCCTCATTGCCAGTGTATTCTTCAAGATTATCTGAATTAGTGGTGACATGATGGGTTGCTCCAGAGTCAAGGATCCAAGGATTTGCATCTGTTGGATGATTGGACACAAAGTTGACCTTGGCTTCAAAGTGATTGTGTGATTTTGAGCGACACACATCAGCTGTGTGACCGATTTTGTGGCAGAGTTGGCGTTTCACTGCTTGCCTGGGTTGTCATCCAGTTTGTTGATTTCCAGGAATTACTTGTCGTGGAGTATGTGGTTGCGAAGATTGATTGGGGAAGCGACGATTATTCTTCGGATATTGAGGCTGAAAGTTGGTCTTTTGTGCAGCGGCAACTGTGATGATGGATGATGACCTGTCAATATCTTGATGTGTGAGAAAGAGTTCATGGTCTGTGAGTTTCTGGAATAGTTCCTCAAAGCTTAGGGTTGTGTCGCGCACTCTTGTAGCGGCAGTGATTTCACGGTACTCATGACGTAGGCCACTCAAGATCTTGACTGCTAGTTCATCATCAGCCACCGGTGAGCCTGCTATGTTGAGAGCATCAACAATTGATCTGATTTCCTGTAGGTAAGTTGTAACTGTCTTGGAGGCCTTTTTGACGTTTTGTAACTGATTTCGCAAGCTGAAGATGCAAGTGTGACTCCTATTTGCATACGCTGTATGAAGAAGTTCCCATGCTATTTTTGCCAAAGAGGCAGTCGCAATAGTGGGAGCAATGGTGGGGTCAACGGATGCCAGCATTGCCTGTTGAATTAGTTGGTCTTGGCAAAACCATATCTCATATTCAAGATTTGAGATGGTACTATCATTTTGTGTGATAGTTGTTGGCGGAGCAGATATGGCACCAGTGAGATGCCCAAGGAGCTTGTGTCCATTGAGTAGCATCACAAGTTGGGACTTTTAGGTGGCAAAGTTGAGGTTACCTTGCAATTTGGTTGGTAACTGGGCTGTTGGATTGAAATGTACCACATGAATGGTAGTTGGAACTGTAGCAGCAATGTTACTGATGGTATCAGGAACAACCATTGTTCGAAAGCAAGGAAAAATAAAATTGGATCAGACTCGTGAGAGTTTTAGAGGGGCTTTGAAACCATAAAGAGATTGAAAACCAAAGAAAACTTCACTTCATATTTTATTCAATAGGAACCTTAACTTAAAGACAATGAGATGTAACTAACTTGACTAATTCTAAGGAACTAACTTGACTAATTGTAAAGAACTACATTAACAACTTAATCTAATCTTATGGAAAATACTAAGTCAAATGATATCTACTCTAACAATATGATAAGTATTGATAGCCAATTAGTGAATATCTCAATACGTTGCATTTACAATTTGGCCTGTATGAAGCTTCAAGAGTACCAAACTGCGAAGACAACTTGTAAAGGAGTTGAACAAATGTGTAAATGTGAACTGATGAATTAGAGTAACAGCTATATAACTTGTACTTAGTTATATGATTAAGTACAATTAGTTAGTTAGTAGGGGTACATTAGTAAATTGGTTAGAGAGTTAGTTGGTATGTTGAGTCGATTAGCATTGTATATATAGCAATGCATATCACACATATATAGCAATGCATATCACACAATTAGTGCTCACACTTGACATGTTGACAAGTCAAACACCACGAAACAAAATCTGCAATATCTCTATTTATACCACACCACCAATAGTGCTGGCTCAGGTTATGATACATATATATTCACCGCACCTGGATGGATAGAATATCGAGAACAATGGGCTCCTCAAGAATTAGTCTAATCAACTTGCCAACCTTAGGCACAAAAATCCCACCTCCAATCCGTAAGACACCATCATAATCAAGGACATCCTCCTTGGCTTCCCCTCTCATCACCTTGTCTCGGATAAGACATAGTTTCTCGTCATCAAACAGATGCTCATAAATCTTCTCAACTAAGGAAGAACAAGCCTCAATAAAAGTAATCAAGCCATCTGTCTCCTCAAAAATCCAAAAACAGATGAGACTATTGGCTAACCTCTAAACATATCTAGCCAATGGTCTCTCCTCCTCACTAATAATGGCAAAAATTCCCATGCTAGAAGTCTTCCTACTCAAAGCATCGACCATCACATTGGCCTTCCCTCGATGATAAAAGATGGTGATGTTATAGTACTACAATATCACAGTCCATCTGCGCTACCTCAAGTTCAGAGGGACTAAAAATGTACTGAAGGCTCTGATGGTCCGTGAAGACCTCACAATGAAACCCATACAGATAATGTCGCCATATCTTAAGCACAAACACAACAACTACCAACTTCAAATCATGGTTAGGGTAATTCCTCTCATGGCTTTTCAACTGCCTAGAGGCATAGACAATCACCTTACCCTTCTGCATCAGAACACCGCTTAACCCGACTCCAGAAGTATCGCAATAAATGAAATCCACTCCTTTCTCAGGTAGAGTCAAAACTTGAGCTGATGTCAACAAGGTCTTAAGATTTTGAAAGCTCTCCTCACACTCATCACGCCACTGAAAACTCACACTATGACAAGTCAATCTAGTCAAGGGATATGCAATTGTAGAGAAGCTCTGAACAAATTGTCGGAAATAGCCCGCAAGTTGCACAAAACTCCAGATCTCAGTAATCGATGTAAGTTTGGTCCAACCCATCACTGCCTCAATTTTGGCTAGATCTACCCAAATACCCTCCTTGGATACCAATTCCACAGAATCGAGCTAAAACTTGCACTTCAAGAACTTGGCATAAAACTTCTCTTCTATCAATCTCTGGAGTATAATCCTCAAATGCCGATTATGAGCTTCCTTAGTCTTGGAGTACACCAAGATGTCATCAATGAGTACTATCACAAAGGTATTCTGATAAGGACAGAACACCCTATTCATCAACTCAATGAAGGAAGCAGGAGCGTTAGTCAAATCGAACGACATCATAAGAAACTCATAGTGACCATAACGAGTCCAAAAAACTATCTTAGGGATGTCCAACGCCTTAATATTTAACTCGTGATAACCGAATCTCAAATCAATCTTAGAAAATAGAGATGCAACCTGAAGCTGATCAAACAAATCATTAATACGAGGAATATGATACTTGTTCTTCACTGTCACTCTGTTCAACTGTCGATAATTAATAAACATCCTCATGGATCCATCTTTCTTCCTCACAAACAACATATGAGCACCCATGGAGAAACACTAGGGCGAATAAACCCCTTACTCAATAAATCCTGCTGCTGATCCTTCAATTCCTTCAACTAAGTTAGAGCCATACAATAAAGATGAATTGAGATGGGCTTGGTGCCCGGATCCATGTTAATAACAAAGTCAATATCCCTATTCATAGGAACACTTGGAAATCAGTAGGAAACACATTCATAAACTCTTGAACCATGGGCACAAAATCCATGTGAGGTGGCTCAACACTAGTATCCCGAATGAATTCCAAGTAGGACAAACACCCTCTATCAACCAATCTCTGAGCTCTAATCAACGAGATAACCTTGCTAGGGTTAGAACCACTAGCACTCGTCCATTTAACTCTTGGGACACCTGGTATCTTTATGGTCACAGTCTGAGCATAATAGTCAAGGATAGCATGATGCGGAGAAAGTGAATCCATAACCAAGGTAATATTAAAGTCTACCATTCCCAAAATGATCAGGTCTAACCACGTATCATACCCGGCCAAAGAAACAAGACAGGATTGATACACTCGATCCACTATTAAGTATTCACCCACTAGTGTAGAAACATGAATAGGCACATATATGCAATCATAAAACATGTCAAAACTAACAACAAAATAGGTAGACACATATGAGAAAGTAGATCCCGGATCAAACAATATAGATGTAGGTCGATGGAAAACTAGGACGATACTTGTGATCACAGGATCAAAAGTCTCAGCCTTAGGCCTCCCTGTAAAATCATAACACTATCCATCTCAGTCGTCTATAGTCTGAGTAGAACCTACCTCCACCCTGTGGAGCTGTAGTACCCCTTACAAGTAGTCCTGCCACCTCTATCGGACTGAACTTTGCCTTGACCCCTTGCCGATGGCATTGAATCCCGAGTTGGAGTAGCTGAATAAGAACGTTGAGGTCCTGCATGAGTTTGTAGAGGACACTAAAACATCATATGATTTAGATCTCCACAAGTAAAGCAAGATATCAGCATAGATAACTGTTGTTGCGAACCAGACGAACTACCATGACCACTTCAGACAGAACCATACGATCCTCGGGTTGATTACCCACTCTCAGCTGCTAGCATAAATGAATAAACCAATCCACTATGCTGGAAGAAACCACTAGCTCTTTGTGAATCACTGCCTCCAGATGAGGCACCAGAAAACTGACAAGAAGAACAAGCCCTCTTAGGCTCCCCAAACTCTTCTAAAACCATCAACTCTGCCTTTTTGGCAGTGTTCACAATGGAATTGAAGGAATCCCCCTCTGTAGCTTCCCTGAACACATAAGATTTGATTGAAAGAGTCAACTTTCTCACAAATCGGTGTACTCTTTCTGCTTCATCTGACACAATAGTCATAGCATCCCTAGAAAGCTCACAAAATTAGCCTCATACTTAGTCATAGACAAACTACCCTGAACCAAGCTCTCAAATCGCAGATGACTTTCCTCTCTCACTCTCCACGGAATAAAGCGGTCCTGGAAAGCACTACAAAACACATCCTACTCTTCTGGAGGAGATCCAACTGGTCTGGATCTCACAAAAGTCCTCCACCATTCTCTAGCACGACCACGAAAGTAAAGGGCAATAGACCGAACACCACGAGCTTCCACCATGCCTACAACATCAAGCATCTCATAGCACAAATCAAGAACTCATGAGCATCCTCGCTCTTACTACCCTAAAATTAATATGGTTTCATCTTCTGAAACCAATCATAACACTACTAATCAGTTGTTGTCAAGATAATCTCAGGAGCGTTTGTGCACCAAAAACTGGTATAACACTATGTATGATAAGAAAGAATGAATAAAAAGAAGTTTCTTAACAATATTTATAACCTCTTGAAAATAAGTGCAGACGTCTCCATACCAACCCTTAAGACTCTACATAAACTTGACTTGTGTAAACGTGAGACCTATGAACCTAGGCTCTAATACCATTTTGTCATGGCCCAAAAATAGACGTGATGTCACTTGTTTATTCCAACCAAAATTAGTCAGCCTTAACCCAACTAAAAGGAAAACAAAAGAAAAATGGAAAATTGTAAAAACAAGAACAAGATAAAGTGGAAAACTTTTTCTTCTATTAAAACCCCCAAAATATGGTTGTCACGTGTACAAGCCACTACATACATAAGTGCAAAACTAAGAAATAAATACAAGTCTCAAGCTTTGTTTCTCAAATAGAACAAAGTGTAAGGAAAGGAATAAAGAGGGCCAGTCGAATGACAAGCAACTACCTCTTTAAGTCTTGACGAGCCTCGAGATTGTTAGAAGGAGAAAGATATCACATGGGTCTAGGATCGGAACCTACACAAGTGTAGAAGCAAGGGGTGAGTACCAACAACATGGTACCCAACAAGTAACATACTAAAAAAATCAGCTAGCTAGAAATTGAATACTCCTTACACTTAAACCGAACATCCTCAAATTACAAACTGCACAAAAATCAACCCAAGCTAGTAATTCTACATACACGACTCACAAACCTATTATTCATAGTTCAACAATTAACAAATCAAATAAGTCAATAGCAATGAAAAGTATTTTAGTCACACATAACAAGTACATCAATCACAATTCACAAGTAAGTCGCATATAAGCATTAAGTGCATCAAGTCACAATGATCATCACTAGCCGGAACCATTTTCCATCGGCTTAATAATGCTTACCAAAAAAGACCTTGGCATAATAAAACTCGCCAGTAAAAATCTTGATATGATAACACTCACCGATAAAGACCTCGGCATGATAACACTCGCCGGCAAAGACCTCGACATGATAACACTCGTCAAAAAAGACCTCGACATAATGACACTCGCCGGTAAAAACCTTGGCATAATAATACTCACCAGCAAAGAGCCCGACATGATAACACTCATCACATGTCTTATCACAGTGTCCACAATCAATGCATACAAGCAATATTATACCACATGGAAGAGACAACAAATCTTACAATTCAAGTCAACAATCATGCTTTCAAGCATATCATCAATCAATAAGTAAGGTTCACTATAAGGCAATTCACATCATCATGTTCATCACATAGCCCTTTTTCATTTCAACTCCATTTTATTCATTTAGACATAACAAGTGGACAATATAAATCCTTCACCTCATTCTCATTACTCCCAACACACAATAAACAAATGAAGCATAAGAATTTAACTAGGATACAAGGTTTGGGAATCCATTTGCCTTAAATCAATCAACAATCACTCCAATAGTTGAGTCTTCCCCTTTTGGATCACATCCACAGCCACACAATCTATGCAAAAACAAGTATTCACAATAAATGTCTGGAAACAACAATGCCCACATAATTTTCTCTTGAAAAGTGGGTCTATCAATAGAAACCTAATTACGAAAATAAGGTTTGAATCCAAAATTTAATATTTGAAAACATTACTCAAGACTTTAGGAACTCAATAGGCAAAATCATTTCGAGAAAGGACTTAAACACAATTCATAAACTCACTTTTACTTAAAACTCAAGTTCATGAAGAACCCCCAATTTATCAACCCACAATCTTGATTTAAACTCAAAAATTCAATAATAATAATAATGGGTAATAACAAATTTAGAGTTGAGAAACGTTGCCCAACAATTTCATCTCAAAAAACTCAATTAAAATCATATTTAACGAGTTCTCCAAGCTCCAAAAATAAAAAGGGGAAGAAACCCCAATATTTGGGTTTAAACACTGTCAGGGGTCCTCCTCGAATGCGAACCCCTACCCGCGAATGAGGATTTTAATGACCTTGACTTACGCGAACTAGCAGGTCTCCCGTGAATGCGGTGGTCAACATATTGACCTCCCACAAACGTGGTCGAGACTCCGCGAATGCAGGGTTTTCACCACCTCCTTTCCGCGAACACAACCACAAGCTCCGAAAATGTGAAGGGTTCCACAATTTCCCAACTTAGGACCTCAAATGCTCAAAAAGGCTTGGAAGCTAAAATTAATGGCTCTCTCGAATCATATTTCATGTTTCGATATTGATGGAATCGACGAAATCTCATTTCGACAGTCGAAACTCCAAAAGACACTGAAAACCACTTCATTAACAACTTAGTCTTTCAAACTCAAAACTTACCAAATTCTCATCTTTTAACTCAACGTTCAAAACCAACTTTTCAAACTTAATAAAAAATTACTCGAGATCGAAATCAGGAGGGGCAAAACGATAAATTCCCAAAAGTTTCCAAAAAATTACTAACTGAGTCATTACAATCCATTACAAAATTCAACAATTATAAACAAACTCATCACCAAAATCACATCATCACCATCAAAAGGTGCAAACCCACCACCATTGTAGATATTAATATTTCTTCTTCACCTCCTTCAATTCCCAGTTCTTTGCCAACTTATCACCAACAAATTAACTATTACATTTTATTTTTTAATCTCAATCATCAGTTTTATCAACCACCTACAAAGATGAAGAAAAAATTCAAATATAATGTAGATGGTGAAATCGGATAAGCATTGAAATAAGATATGATGGAAGTGGGGGGTGGGGTGGGGTAGAGGATCATGGTAGAGATGGAATGGGGTGGATGGAAATTGGATATGGAAAATGATGAAAAATATAAAAGATAAAAAGAAGAAGAAGATGGGGGACTACATGTGAAGAAGAAGAAGATGAGGTGTGGGGTGGGGGTGGAGGTAGGATGGTGGTAAAAGGAAGATTTTGATTTATTTTTTTATCTAACACTTTTTTATTTTTATTTTTATTTTTTTTTTAATTTTTGCCACTCAGTTTTAAGGGTTAAAATAATTCATTTTTGAATAAAGAGTGTGTAATAAATCACCATGATAGTTTAAACATATAATTGACTTTTTGTGATAAATTTAGAGGTGAATTTATGTCTTTTTCCTTGTAAGAATAAGTGATACTCATATGACCATATGTGAAATTTACATGATGCTTTTGCGATGGTAATGATAACAACTTAGAAAAGCGATGGAAGTCGCGGAAGTCGCTTAATTGACATTGAGATCTCTGCATTTATGTAACATCTCGCTAATTGAAAGAATGAAAAATCTAAAAATTTGTTATGTTAAGTGTGGGTTTTTGGTCAACTTAAAATAACCATAACTCCTAGCTCAGGATGAGTTAGGTGTGATTCCAGATATCGTAGGAAAGATCTTGGAATTTTCTTTCCTAAGCCACCAAGTTTGTGTGATTTCAATTTCGTATGAGTGAGATACGTCCATTGGATAAGGAAAGTGTAATCCTAATTTTGGAAAGGTAGTTTGGTCTTTTCCTTACCTAACTATTTTAATTCATTTTTAGGAGTTTATTTGGGATCTAATAAGAATAAGATCAGTTTAGAAAATTGGAAAAACTAAGTTAGGGTTTTGAGATAAGAGAAAAGAAAAGGATAAAAGAGGAGAAGCAACAAGAATCGTCAAGGTCTTCAAGAATTGCTTGTGGATTTCGTCAAGGGTGATCCCTACGAGGTATGTGAGTTCACATAGCGTTGGGTTTGTTCACCCACACGCCAAACATACTTATTTCAGTATGATTTTCGTCCTAAAAGATTGAGACTTTGATGTTCTTAAGTTATATTCTTGAATTGCTTTTGTTCTTGAATTTTAGGATGATATTGAGGAGTTCTTGAGAGTTTAAGGTCGATTTTAGAGTTGTGTTTGATTAGATTCTTGTGTACGTATGTTGGATATCTGAATCTAATGAGAACTGGATAAAAAGAATCGAATTTAGGTGAATTGGGGTTAGAAAATGAAGAAGGAAACATTCGGGCGAATCTGGTGGCCCAGTCCTCATCACGGACTTGGTCCCCCATTTCATAGAAAGTTTCTTTGCATCGCGGAGCGTTCACATACCATTCTGCCTAAAAATTTATTTTGCGACCAAATAATTAAATGCATCTCTGCGTCGTGGACGTGCTCCCAGACAGTGATTTCTTGATCTTTTCTCATGTTTAATTATCTAGAAACACTCCTAAACATCATGAGATCTTTCCTATCACAAATCAGAATCCTTGAATCGATAATTCAATTCAAGGAAAGTTAAGAGTCAAGTCAAGAGAAGTTGAGAGTAAAGTCAAGAGGAGTTCATAGAGTCTTCCAAAAGTCTTTTACAAATGTTTTATCTTTGTTTTAATATCTGAGTTTTGAGTTGAGTAAAGAGTAAAGTGTGAAGTTCATTTCTTCAAAAGAGTATATCAGGACTATGTGTTCCTAAAGAGTAAAATGTTTTCAGATTTAAAGAAAAAAGGGAACCTTGATTTCCAAAAGATCCTTTGATCTAGTTTTTAGTTAAAGAGTAAATGTTTTCACGTTTAAGCAAGAAAGAGAGCACCAATTCCAAAAGAGCTTTTAAGCTAAGTTTTGAGTAATTATCTCAAACCAAAGAAAGAAGTTATGTTTTTAAACATATGAGCTGAGTATTTTGGGAGTAGTATTGAGCACCGATATGGGGACGAGTTTGAGTTCAGATAAGTCACGTCTCCATAAACCATGTAGCCATCATGGGTAGTAAAGGATCATGCTTTTAGATGATTCCTTAGTGCTTTTTATCATAGACTATTGGATCCACTTAGTTAAGGTGTTCTATATGATGACAAAGTATAAGACAGTTCTAGCAGCGTGGGAAAGACGCTGTATCACCACTTAGGCTTATAGTGGTGGTTGTTGGTTAGAGAAACTCCCACATAAACTATATTACTTTATTATATGAGTAAAGTTGAGGTTGTTATTGCATTTTCTTTAACGAACTAAGTTGTTTTTTGCTGTTTTAAAGGCTTTCTATCTATTGCATGTGTTTTTTGCTTTATATAGAGTTAAGTTGTTCATGAGTTGCGTAAAGCCAAGGTAAGTGTTTCTTTCAGTTCCTTTCAAGCTTATGTCTTGTTTTAGATTTTCCCTCGCATACTCCTACATTCAATGTACTGATGCCATTTGGCCTGCATCTTTTAATGATGCAGACACAGGTAACCAGGATTAGCATCCAGTGCATCGTTGATTCTAGTTGAGCTCCAAAGTTTGTTGGTGAGCCTCCTTGCTTTCGGAGGATCCCTTTTTATTAATTTTCAGTATTTAGTTCATTAGGATGTTGTGGGTCTTGTCCCGACATCCATCTCAGTTATTGAGCCTTCATAGATAGACAGTCAGTTAATTCATTTTTCTTTATCATATTATTGACTTATGTTCAGTTTTGAGTTGCCACTTTGACTAAGTTAAATGTTTATTTCTAAAACATTATGAGTTTAGTTTGAGACAATTGAGTTATCTTGTATTTGAGTTCTTTTCTTAATGCTTAAAGTCTTCCGCTGAGTAAGTAAGCCGAGCCAAGGGTTCACTGGGCCAAATATGGTTCTCGAGTGCCAGTCACGTTCGGAGTGTAGGCTCGGGGCGTGACAATTAAGAGAGTATTATAAGCATGATATAATAAATGTAAACTTACCATTTAAAACTGTTGAAGCACTATCAACATATTTTATTTGGTTTATTTAACAAATAACTTATTCAACTTATTAACAACTTATCGGCATATAAAATAAAATTTCTAGCGTTAAAGGTAGTTTAGGTATAACTATATATTATTCATATTGATTTTTGTTTGTAGTTTTTAATTAATTTTTTCGTAATTATGTTTTTCATGTTGTGTCCTTGTAATTAATTTAAAATAAAACTAATTATGATTTTGCTAAAATCTAAAGATATTGTAAAATTCAAAGCATTAAAAAAATAATAAAAACATGTAAAATCGAAAAACATCACATATATTAAAAGCGTGTTTCAAATTATTTTACTTTTGATGTGTTTTTTTAATATATATCTATATCTATATCTATATTACCTTAAAAGTATGAACTCCAAACTTGAATGTTAAATATATATAATATCCCTATCTTAGGTACCTTAAAAGCATGAACTCCAAACTTGAATGTTAAATTACTATAATATCCCTAATTTAGGTTGTGACTTTTTTGATGAGTTGTGACTTTTCTGATAGGTTGTGACTTTCTTCAAAGGGTTGTGACTTTTCCAAAGAGTTGTGACTTTTCCAAAGAGTTATGACTTTTCCAAAGATTTGTAACTTTTTCAATAAGTTATGACTTTTCCAAAGGGTTGTGACTTCTCAGAAAGGTCATACTACCCTTTGTTGTCTATAAATAGAGGGGTTTCTCTCATTTTTCAACCAACATTTTTTTTAATCTTCTATTCTTCTTGTTCTTGCATTTTAAAAAATTCGGTGTGATTTATTGTCATTGAGTGAGTTCGAAGTTTAGCGAAATATGAGGTACCACTATTTTGATGGAGTAAATTGTTCTATTGTAAGATGGTATATTCCTTAACCTCGAGTACTTGAGAAAAATAATTCTGATGATATAATAATGATTTTTTTTGCTTAGTATATACATTAGTATGTGATTTCACGTATTAGGACACTACTTCTACTTCAAGTGCCAACGATCGTGCGTAGTAATATAACCCAACTAGTGAGTTGGGGTCAAGTCCCAAGGGAGTGGTTCGTACTCAAGAATCAATAGAAAAACATAAATATGCTCAAGTCAATTATATCTAAAAACATTTACGAAGAAAAAGATGATAAATTAAAGGTTGACACAAGTGTCAAATATCAAAAGTGGGTTTGTAGTCAACTAGCAACTAAAAACAACAAATAATATGGAAATGTGAATATGGAGACGGGATTCTTGGGATGTGATAGGATTATGGGCTAAGGTAAACAATCGGGTTGTTGAAATTAATAGTAAACCGCTACAAATTAGTGAATAAGGAAGACTTTAGTAGGGGTAAACTTTCTCTCAAACAATTTACCACGAATCGAATTGGTTTCTCTCGAACACCAATAAGCCGCAATGAAGCACAACCTTTGCTTTAGTCTATTCACTCTCTCGAGCTGAATGTGTTGAAAAGGGTTTAGGCTTCACTCTCTCGAGCTGAACCCATGACAACCCAATACCCACAGACCATCGATTCAGTAATTTTGGTTTTAAAACCTCTCTTTCGAGCAAGCCAAAAACACGAAGTTAGGATTGTATTTGCAACTACAACCCATTAAATTCAACCACAATTACTAAACAAAATCACTTTTAAACAACAAATAGACTTTCAATTAGCAATACCTAACAGTTAACTCAACCCATAATCACATAATAACACCCCAAGAATTGCGGTTTTAGCTAGACATAGTAAAAATCGATATCGAAATGTGTTTCCATCAACTGGGTACAATTAATATTATCTTCACAAACATCTAAGATGAAGAATCTTCAATACCACTTCCAATTTCTTAGAGATGGAAATCTTCAAAGCTAAGGAAATATGTCTCTCAAACTCAGTTCTAAGTTCTAAACTTCAAAAACTTGTTAATACTATGATATGAGATACTAAGCTAAAAATTTAAACAAGTATTTATAGTTGCCAAAAAGTGTGCTGCGAAGGACCAGTCGGTGAAATAAGTCGGGATCGCCAATCCATTCGGCGATCCGCCCTTTGGTCATTTGTATCGCCTTTTTGCTTTTGCCTTCAGCATCCAAGAGCTCCTGTAACTTTGGGCAATATTGCACTGCATCGCATAGCTGTTCGGCGACTCGCTGACTACTCCTTTCTTTTGCCGACTTGATTTTCTCCTGCTTGGCACACTGGAACATTAGGCAAGACCAAGGCCATTCGGCGACTCCCCTAATGGTTTACGCGATTCTTAGGGCTTTCTTTTCTTCATTATTTCAACTGCCTTGTTCCTTTTTGCTCAATAGTGTCCATGCTTTGTCCCTAAGTCCAAATACCTAAAATTCAAGGATTTACATTAGTTATTGAGACAAAATATGCATTCGAGGACACTAATCTATTAAAATTAAGCCCTAAATGAGTCCAAATCGTGGACTCATCAATATGTAATGTTCCAATATATGAAGTTAACATGATGTAGTCTAAATTCATTTGTTTTTGTTAACAATTTCTCTTGTGATGTAGATACATGCTTCTGAATATCTTTTTCATAAATTATTAAACTTCTCAAGAGTTAGAGAATTTTCACGATTTATTTTCTTGATTCTCAAGACAAAAGAATGACTTTATTATCAATTCTATTTATGTGATTTAGATTGTCAGGAGGTTTGCTTCAAAATTGTTATTAATATATAAGCATTGCCTTTTTGTTTTATTGATTTACTATTTCTTAATTTTAAAGTATTTTCGACGAAGAAAAATTTTATATGATTTGTAATAACGTTAGTTGAGGTTTGTATTAGTTTAATTTTTATTATAGTCTAAATTCATTTGTTTTTGTTAACAATTTCTCTTGTGATGTAGATATATGTTTCTAAATATTTTTTTCAGAAATTATTAAACTTCTCAAGAGTTAGAGAATTGTCAATATTTATGTTTTTGATGCTCAAGACAAAATAATGACTTTATTTATCAATATTACTTATGCGATTCAGATTGTCAGGAAGTTTGCTTCAAAATAGTTATTACAATATAAACATTGTCCTTTTGTTTTAGTGATTTACTATTTCTTAATATTTCAGTATTTTCGATAATGAAAAGTTCATATGACTTCTAATAACGCTAGTTGAAGTTTGTATTAGTTTAATTTTTATTATTTATTTAATAAATAATTTTTATGAGATAAATATTTTCATTAATACTTATATATATGTCACGAATATATTATCAAGTTAACAAGATCTTCTAACTTCAAAATCTATTATCTTAAAATTTTTTGAGTTCTTTTTAATTAAATAAATCACAACAAATGTGAAAATATGTGAATATATAAGAACCATTTAATATTTATCATTAACAAAAGAAATTTTATATTCAGTAATATGGAATAAACATTTTCATTTTGTCCCTACACTAAATTAAAATCTAAAATCTATAAAAAATAATAGTATCATTAATTAAAAGTTCTATTTATTTATGTAAGTATAAAATTTATTAGAAATTCATCTATTGCATATTAATTCTTTATTTATAACATTATAAATTCTCTTAATTATTACTAATTATTGCAAATGTTATTCACACTCTTTTTACATTCGTTAGTTATAATATTTGAATTTTCATAGTTATTAGATTAATTATTTCTATCTTTCATCTTTCCTTCTATTAACTTTTGACCAATAATTTTTTCATATTATTATACCGTCCCTATATATGTGATAACACGGCGTTGTAATTTTTCCTTGGACGAATCATGCTTGGTTCAATAAATTTAAAATTGTTTACAAGTATATGAACTATATCTTTGTTGGGTGTAAGATAAACATGTGATTATATATATGATTTCACATATAGTATATATTCTTTAATTTAAATCTTTAGTTTTTCAGTAAAAAAAAGGAAACCTTTCTCAGTTAACTATGGGCAGTCAAATAACTATCTTTGATTTAAGTACACAGTCAATCGAGAAGTCAAATATGACAGCCAACCAAAAGAACGTCATCTATTATGTTGTAACTTATAAAATAAAAATTATTATATAAAATAGTTCTAAAGAATAAAATGTAGTTGTTCTCCACATGTTCATATGACATCTAAACATATTAAGTGAAATACACACGCAAAGTACATACGGTTAGATGACAAGAAAAATACACAACAAATATTGTCTATAAGGTAATGTTAGTAAAATATAACTAATTACATGATTGAATCTCATCAAATTGAAAGAAATATATACTTTATTGCATTTATATAATAATTTTTTTTATTGACCATTTTCATAGGTTCGTGTGAATAAGATATATGAAAATCCACAATGAATATTCATAAAAGAATCTGCAATGTCATTTTGTGCAAATCTTATTATTCAGATCTTCGCTTAAATTTTCTGAATTGATAATCACGTGCAACACACGTGTTGAAAAACTAGTATATATATATATATATATATATATATATATATATATATATATATATATTCATGAATTATCTCATTTAAACCAAACAAAGTAAAAAACTTTACTTGCTTATTTGATTACATTGAATGACTAATTGAGGAATTAAGTCCTCTTTTTGTTTGTGAAAAATGGAAGTAAACAATGTGAGTGAACTATGCGGGAGTCATTTGGTCGAAGGAATTAGAAAAATTAATTCAAACATTAAATCATACCAAATAATAATAATGCCATATTTGATTAAGTATTAGTACTATACATAGCTAGTGCAACGTTTCTTGGTGGTATAAGTAAAGAAAATAATCACGAAATATTTACTACAGTGTTTCACTAGGGGCATTATATAACAATTGCTTATGTTATTTCTTAATTTCATGTCTCAAGAGTAACCCTCTTATCTTCAATGTTTGAATTATCTTGATTTCATGTTTCAATACTATGCCTCATATTGAGGTGCAATTTTAAATTGAATTATTACTACTTTTCAGTTTTGAAGTAGAAAAACATCATTTCTCAAATAATTAATGATGTTTGATTCATATACTCCCTTAATTATCCTAAGACAAGCGTGTTGGAATATAAAGTGTGAATTAATATTTCAATTTAAAGAATATAAAATCTTCGTTAGAATATTAAAGTTCTTTCTTGTACAACAATTTGAAGAATATAAAAATTTCCTTGGTGTTGCTGTAATAAGTTTGCAATTCTATTTATTGCTTACTGAATTGAGTTTGTCAGTTTTGATTGTGAAAAAATTGCAATTGAAAGCTCTACTATTTATGTGACTATTGCGGCACCAAGCTGAACTATTGTGCCACCAAAAGAGAAATTGGGAAAATTCTCTGTAGTAAACTTGAAAGGATGTCAAAGTTTACCAATGAAGAACCTCAAGTGCCTGCTGCTAGTATGTCAAACAGAAAACAATTCATGATTGTTGAGGTATGGAAACATACAAACTTCCTATGCAAGGGCTATATCCTAAGTGCTTTAGAGAATGATTTATACAACACCTAAAGTGCTGTAAATACTTAAAAATGAGTTGTGGGATGCACTTGAGAAAAAGTATAAAATTAAAGGTGCATACTTGAAAAAGTTCTTGATTGCCAAGTTTCTAGACTATGAAATGATAGAGAGGAACCCAACTTCAAAAGCTTCAACTTATTTTTCATGACCTTATTGCTGAGGGTATGGTGGTTAATGAAGCATTCAAGTGGGTACAATGATTGTGTCACGCCCCGAGCCTACACCCTGGGCAGGACTGACACTCGAGAGCCATTGCTGGCTCCAAGCGAACCCTTGGCCTGACTTACTTACTCAGTGAAAGACTCTAAGAATTATTACAATGATCAAATGCACTTACTCAAATTTTAAATAAAATAACTTAGAATGTTTAAAAGTCAATACTCAACTTGGCCAAAATGGCAACTAAAGTCTTAACATAAGATAATGACAATGAAAAGGCTAAAGAACTAACATCTGACTGTCTATGAAGCCTCTAAAACAACTGAGATGGATGTCGGGACAAGACCCTCGATCATCCTTACAAATGAAATACTAAAAAGTAAATGATAACAAAGGAGCCCTCCGAAAAGCAAGGAGGATCACCAACTGACTCTGAATGATCAACTGGATTAACGAGGCACTGGATGATGATCCTGGTTACCTGTATGTGCATCATAATAAGATGCAAGCCAAATGGCATCAGTACATTGAATGTACGAGTATGCGAGGGGAATTCTAAAATAAGACATAAGCTTGAAAGGAACTGAAGAACTTACCTGGCTCAACTCAACTCAACATAACTGAACTCATTTTAATATAAAACAGTTTAAAACAAGTGCAATATAAAGAAAAGTTGTTTAAATCATGACGTCAACTCTGTGTGTATGCAAAGATACATAATACTCCAAAATGTATGTGAAAATATAGTAAAATGTGTATATAATAATACAATTACTTTTGTGGGAGTTTCTCTAACCGACAACCATCACATAAGAGCTATTGTGAGGATACAACGTTTTTCCTCACGCGGCCAGGGCCTTCCTATACCTTGTTGAGGGTATAAAACCTGAATTGCTAAGTGAATCTACTAGTCTATGCTAAAAAGCACTAAGGAATCATCTGAAAAGTATAAGCCTTTTCTACCCATGGTGGCTACATGGTTTATGGGGGCTGTGAGTTGTCTGAACTATCTCCCATATCGGTGCTCAATACTACTCCCAAAATATGATACTAGCTCTTATGTTTTTTTAAAAAAACATACTTCTTTCTGTGATTTGAGATAATTGCTCAAAAACTTAGCTCAAAGGCTCTTCTTGGAAATCAAAGTTTCCTCTCTTGCTTAATTGTGAAAGCATTTACTCTTTAACTGAAAAACTAGCTCAAAGGCTCTTTACTGAAACACTAGCTCAAAGGGTCTTTACTGAAAAAGTATCTCAAAGGCTCTTTACTAAAAAACTAGTTCAAAGGCTCTTTTGGAAATCAAGGTTTCCTTTCTTCTTTAAATGTGAAAACATTTTACTCTTTGGGAATACATTGCCCTGATATACTCTCTTGAAGAAAAGAACTTCAAACTTTACTCTTTACTCAACTCAAAACTTATGTCCTTAAATAAAGTTAAAACATTTGGAAAAGACTCTTGGAAGACTCTATGAACTTCTCTTGACTTGACTCTTAACTTCTCTTAACTTGACTCTTAACTTCTCTTGACTTGACTCTTAACTGATCTTTGGATTGAATTATCGATTCAAGGATTGAGATTTGTGATAGGAAAGATATCATGATGTTTAGGAGTGTTTTTAGATAGTTAAACACGAGAAAAGATCAAGAAATCACTGTTTGAAAGTTGGTCCGGTTTCTGGAGATGTATTTAAATTTTTGGTTGCAAAAATAATTTTTGAGGCAGAATGGTCCGTGACCGCTCCGCGATGCGAGGGAGGATTTTCCAAATCTGAGGACCACCTTGTACCTAGATTTTCCTGACTTGTTCCTTCTTTGTTTTCCAACCCCAATTCGCCTAAATTCGATTATTTTTCTCAAATTCTCTTTAGATTCAGATACCCAACATATGTACACAAGAATCTAATCAAACACAACTTTAAAATCGACCTTACACTCTCAAGATCTCCTCAATCTCATCCCAAATTCAAGAACAACAGTAAATTCAAGAACACACATCAAGAACATTCAAATTGTCAAATTTTAGGACGAATTCATGCTGAATTAAACATGTTTGGCGCATGGTAATCCAACACTGTGTGAACTTACACACCTCATAGGGATCACCCCTTGACAAAATCCACAATCAAACTTGAACGATCTTGACGAATCTTGCTTCATCTCCTCTTTTCTCCTCTTTTTTTCTCTTCCCTCAAAACCCTAACTCTTTTTGGAAAAGTGTAAACTGACCAAGTTCAGTTTAGACCCCAATTAAACTCCTAAAAATGAATTTAAAAAATTGGGAAAGGAAAAGACTAAAATACCCTTCTAAAATCGGGATTAGACTTTCCTTATTTGAACAACCCAACTTGTATCTCTCTCATACGAACTCAGCATAGCGCATACCTGGCAATGTTGGAAATATTATTCCAAGATCTTTCCTATGATATTTGAAAACACACCTAACTCATCCTGAACTAGGAGTTATGTTCGTTTTAAGTTGACCAAAAATCCAACTTAATATAACATAACAAATTTTCCAAATTTTCATTCTTTTCAAAAACAACTCTTTCTAATTCTAGCTCTTTCTATTTCTATAAAATAGCAAGGTTTTATAGGTTGAAAAGATACCTGTTTCGTGGAGAGACTTCCAAAATTATCTAAAGCACAAGCACAAAGAGATGAAGCTGAAAGATCTTCTAATTCGTCTCAAGATTGAGAAAAATAACAAAATAGCTGTGAAGAAGCCACATGGAAATTCAACTATTATGGTACTTAATATTATTGAAGAGGCTCCCACAAAAGGAAAGAAAAGAAGAAGTCCACTGTACATAAGAAAGAGAAAGCCATGAAAAAGTTCAAAGGCAACTACTATAATTATGAAAAAGTTCAACAAGGCTCCTGAATGTCGTGTCCTGAAGAAGGACAAGGGTAAGATAAAGGGTTAGGCAAATATGTGTAACACCTCAAATTCCAAAATGGAAAAGACTGCATGAGTTTTTCCTACTAGTTCAGGTTTACGAGAACTTTTTATGGGCGGTAGACCAGTCTCGTAGAAAGGGACAAAATAATTTTTGAAAAATTAAGTTCATGAACTTTCCTATGGCTGAATAGGATGGTCCATCAAGTGATATACGAGTTGTAAATAGGCCTTGTAGAAAGGTCCTAGAATTAATAAAAAATTAAGGTCAAAAGTTGAGTTATACGATTGGGGTCTACAAACTGTAAAAAGTCTTACGGTCCGTAGATAGTTACCATAAAATTTGGCTTGAATCAACTGCTTCTGAACTTTTCTACGGTTGACTAGTACGGTCTGTAGGTCCAAACCGTAGAAAGGTCCGACAATTAATTTTAAGGGGGGTTTGGAGTCTTTTATGTAAGTGTTAAATGCCTAAAATAATTCATTTTGGTCCTAATTATAAGATATATATAAGTTCTTTAGGTCCTAAAATTACCCATTCTAAAATCATTCTCCTATAATTCAAATTCCCTCCAAGTCCCTTTTCGAAATTTCTCTCGCAAATCTGTGGAAGAAGAAGCTAAGGTTTCAACTAAGAATCTCCAATTCACCATATCTTTTGGGCCTTGATCACTAAGGTATGATATTATTCACCTATGAAGTCCTTTCCTCCATAGGTTTCCCAAAATATTCCAATTTTACAAGTTCAATTCTCAATTCAAAGCTAGTGTTTTATTCAATCTTCATTGGTTTTTTCAATTATGATTCAATTAGTTTTTTCTATATTTTAATGCGTGAATTGACTTAATACATGTTTTTGAGTTGAATTCATATCAACCATGCATGATCCATGATTTTTGACTATGATCACATGATGAAGCTTATGAACTATGAATTTATGAAGATGTGCATGTTTTTATGAAATTGAGGTTTATGAATTAAGAATACTTTTAGATGAAAATATCAATGAAATTGTGAAAGGTTTCTCACATGTTAATATGGTCAATGATTGTAAAAGGATGTCTCACTTAAGGATTCATAAGGTTGAAAGGTTTCTCTCCTATGACGAATCAAGAGTTAAGGAGCTATCCTAAATAACTTTAGCTTGGATTGGTAATTTAATTGTGTCTTTCCATGGAAGATGAAATGAGTATGATTAATGAATAATCCTTAGGATTTTACTTAGCACTGATAGGATATTAAGATGGAGTCTCTCCCGTTAGTAGTGGTTGCATCTCTAGTAGCAATCTCTTTGTCCCTAACTACGTGCCCACAAGTTGACTTAGCGAGTGGATTCACTTAAGCTTGAAGAAAGTTTGTTGTCTTAACAATTAATAACATCTGTTTTAGGTGTGAGTTACACCCCAGATTCCATGTTTTAGCCCATATGGTTTATGTCGGTAAATGGTAAACTACCCACAATGATGAACTAAATTGCTTTTTAAAGTATTTCACAAAGTGTTTTAAACATGTTAAGGTTGCATTGAGCATAATTATGACTTGTTGTTTTTTCTAACCTTATATCTTATGCTTTGGTTTGGTCATTGCATCTCATGTAAAATCCTTTTAGCATGATTTCATAATGTTTATGCATTGTTATCATACTTAGTACATTTAATGTACTAGTGCATACTTGTGCCTACATTTTTTCACTAATGTAGGGTATAATTCTCCTACCTCTCATACTCGTGACTAGTTCATCTCTTGACATTCAAATATTGGTGAATCTTATGTTTTGAGAACCGAGACACTCTTAGTGCTTTCTTCACTTCAGTTTCTTACGTCTCAACCACTTCCTTATGATCTAATAGATGGCTTGATCAGACTATGTTGGACTTCCTCTTTGTCAAACTCTTTCATTATATAAGACTGTTCTTTGAAATATTTATTTTCATTACTTTGTATGATATATGCTAATTGACTTGTGTAGGTCCTTTTAGGGTTTTATACGCCATGTTACACCTAGGCAATAATTTGGGTCATGACAAACTTGGTGTTCAAAGCACAAGGTTTAGAAATGTTCTATGATGTCTCACAAGCCATGTCAAGTAGAGTCTTGTTTATGAGTGTGAAGCGCACCACATTCGTGAATAAGATGCTATAAGATGTTTTAGGAAATTACACTTATTTCATTAGCCTAGAGTCGTGTGATTGAGTGTAACTCTATGTGTCTCTCTCCTAATCATTGTTCAATGCTTTTCAAGATATGGCCCCTCGAAGAGCATACATTAGAAGGAATGTATGTGAGAATCTGGAACAAGAAGCTCCTCAAGTTCCGGCTGATCCTTCGGCTCAAGAAGTAACTAATGTGGAGTTATGAGACACTTTCCAAGTGTTGGCTCAAGTTATGATTGTTCAAGCCAATAGATAGGATAATGCTCCTGTGAACCCAAATGTGAGTATGACGTCAACTTGGATATAGGACTTCACTAGGATGAATCCTCCAGAATTTCATTGTTCTAAGGTTGATGAGGATATCCAATAGTTCAATGATGAGGTTTAAAAGATAGTGGGAATTATGGGAGTGACTATGGTTGAGAAGGTGGAGTTGGCCGCTTATCAACTTAAAGGTGTTGCTCAAGTTTTGTTTGAATAGTGGAATGAAGAGATGGAGGTTGATGCGGGTTTCTTGATTGGGAAAAGTTCAAAGTTGCTTTTTTTGATACGTTATTTCCTCTAGAGATGAGGGAGGCAAAAGTACATAAATTCATCAACCTTTGTTAAGGATATATGAGTGTGAAGGAGTATGCCTTGAAGTTCACTCAGTTGGCTAGGTATGCTCCAAATATGGTTGTTGACTCTAGGGTAAGGATGATTTAGTTTGTTTCGGGTGTGTTCGAATTGGTGGTTAAGGAATGTTGTACCACCATATATATTAACGAAATGGATATTTCCCATTTGATGACACATGTTCAACAAATAAAATTGGAGAAGCTTTAGGAAAGATCTAGGGAGGCAAAGAGGGCAAAGACAACTGATGGTGCCTTTTCATATTTGAGGTTCCATGGACATGGTCATTCTAAATTCTGACAAAGATATGGTGTCTAACCCTAAGTGGCTTGTGTAGGGCCTTTTGTGGTTCTATACGCCATGTTACGCGTAGGTTATACTTTGGATCATGACAATATGGTGGAATAGAGGGAGTATGTGGATGACCTCTGTGCTATGATATCAAAGTGCAATTTGTTAGAAATCTAAGAGAGTGAGTTTTTATACTATGGTGCCACTCGATATGTTTGTTCTGTGAAAGACACATTTGCAAGCTACACTCCTGCTAAATTTGATGAAGTGATTTTCATGGGAATACTACAACAGTCAAGATTGAAGGATGTGGGAAGTACTTTTGAAGGTGAATTTCGGTAGGGTACTGACTCTAACTAAAATCCTACACATTCTTACAGTTAGAAAGAATCTAGTTTCAGAAAGACTAGTCATTAAAAATGGATTTAAGTGTGTTCTTGTTAGTGATAAAGCTATAATAAGTAAAAATAATTTTTCTTAGGAAAGGGCCACCTCATTGATGGCCTTTTTAAGTTAAATGTAATGATTGTTGACAATATTAATAAGATTTTTTCTTCTATTTTTTTAGTAGAGCGAAATGCTTTATGTCATGTTTGCTTAGGATATGTCAACTTGATGTTTACGTAATCAATGACACAAATTCCAATGCAAGTGTCTATGATCATACAATAGTATAATAACCCAACCAAGGGTTGGAATAGAGTCCCAAGGGAGTGATTTTGAGAACTAATAGAAAAATAAAATTAAGTTCTAACTAGTCGTAGCTAAAGATATTAACGACTAAAAACATTGTAAATTAAAAAGGGGGGACACAAAAATGTCAAATATAGATTTGGGGATTTTGTCACAAATATAGCAAAAACAGTAAAATTAACAAGAATTCCATAAATGAGAGGGGATTCTTAGGGTGTGACCGCAATATATGTTGATTTAAATCGTTGGGTACATGCTTTCGATAGGAAATTTGCAAGATAATAGTGACTAGGCTAAGCTTTAGATGGAAATAAGTTCCCTCTCAGGCAACTTACCCCGTTTCAAATAGGTTCCTCTTGGACACGCATTTTCAGCATGAAGGCCAGTCTACGCCTTACCTCACTCACTCTCTCGAGCTGAGTTTTAGGATATGTGACTAGGTCTCACTATTTCAAGCTGAACCTCATGTCGACCCACTCCTCAGGCCATCAGTCTAGCGGTCTTAGTTTTACGACCTCTCTCTCAAGCAAGACGAAAGCACATGGGTTGTTTTTAATTTGCAACTACAAACCCATTAAATTAAACCACAACCACTAGGTGAAATCACCATTAATGTACATCTAACCTATCAGCAAGCAACACCCAACAATAATTTCAACACATATTTGCTAAATCACACCTCAAGAATAGGGGTTTTTAGCCACATATCAAGAGATATAAATTTATACCTAAATGAGCTTGCATTCCAATTGGTATGAAGAATTAACTCTTGTTACAAGCCAAGAATGAAGAATCCAAGAGACCCAAGTCCAAATCCTTGGATATGAAACCCTCTTCTTCTTCAAGTTTTCAAAACCCTCTCCAAACTCAGAGCACAAATAAAAGTACTAAAAATTATATTAAGTATCTGATATTGTCTAATGATATATTCTCTATAACTTTCAACGAGTATTTATAGTTTTCAAAAATCTATGTTAGGACGGATCATTCGGCGACATTAGTCGAAATCGCCGATCGACTCGGTGATTCGCCCTTTAGTGTAGTTCATCACCTTCTTGCAGTCATTGGGTGATATAGTACTGCTTCGCGGAACTTTTCGGTGATGCGCCGACTGCTCTCTTGTTCCGCCGACTTGATCCTTTCCTTCAAGCTCAGCACACTAGAACAAAAGGCGAATTGAGATCCTTCGGCGATTCGCCAAGTGGACTCGGTGATCCTCAGATCTTTATTTTCTTATTATTTTCAGCCTTTTCGTTCATTTTGTGAAGTAGTGTCCATGCTTTTCTTCAATCTTCAAATTCTTGAAACTTAAGGGTTTTCATCAGATATTGTGATAAAATAAGCATTTGAGGACACAATTTCTATTAAAATATAGCCTTAAATGAGTCCAATTTGTGGACTCATCAACACCCCCAACTTAAACTTTTGCTTGTCCTCAAGCAAACTCGAGTTTAGCTGATCACAAAGGGTGTATCAAATAGTGCTACACAAGACTCAATAATGAATGTACACAACAAGACTTAAATCACTCATACAAAGATCAATTGTGTACTCAAAGATTCAAGTTGTGACACACCATTATCAAAGAATCTGATGCTCACAATACTTGCTACTTGTGCAAGTTCAAACTCAACAAAAAGTATCTAAATGCCCTCATATAAAGAATGATTCCATATTCACACATAGAGATTAATCGTTTCAAGATCAGGAATCAGATGTAACGCTCACACTCAAAAAGAGGAACACAATGTGTGATTTCACCCGTAGGTTTGCCCTTATTTGCCAATCGACATTTGATTTGGCTTACTCTAGATCAAAAAGGTCTTTTCAAGGATTAAAATGGGGTGGAGTGCAATGGTATTGTCATTTAGGCTTAGTGACATCTTCATCCTCGTGAGATGTGGTGTTAACAAAACGTCCTTCTGCTTTCCCTTATCACTTTTTCTTCTAGTGCTTCTATGTCATCCTTTTATTCACTCTATATGTATTGCTTGGAAACCCAATTCCTTTTGCACTTTTTATTCCACAATTTTTTTTGGAGGGTTTCCATTTTGTCTTGCAATACCATAGGTTAAGGGAGACTTTTCTTGCACTTCTTGACTTCTCCTTTTCCTTTTCACCATACCCCAACTTAGGCTTTTGGCCTAAGTTGGTTATTCACTAAACCACAAATCAAGAGGATTATAGGTAGTAGGTCAAGTAAGGTCTAGGGTTCATCAAGGTTCTTCCAAATAAAGGTAAGGCTCGGGGGTGTTCAAGAGAGTTTCACACACTCACGAGTAGGCCACAAAAGAGGTATATGCCAAATTTGGCTCACTCTTTAAAGTTGCCTAAGATCCTTTGAAGAGCACACCTTTCTAAATCAATCAGACTAACGGGGCAAATTCTAGGTTTATTCATGCATGGTTCAAAGTAAGCTAATCACACAAGGCATCGACACTTAAATCAAACAAGACTACACACTTTTGCTAGTGTGCAACAGTCATTACAAGAGAATCAATTCAATAAATGACTAATCACAACGAGATGTAATCTCTAAATATGTTGTCCTCTTAGCTCTCGCTCACTACCTCATCGTGCATGTTATCTTCTCCTCATCGGTCTCTATCTCCGACTCTTTATGTCCTGCATCATCCCTCTCCATATCTCTAGTAGTAGCTGGAGAAATCCCCAAAGTCTCACGAGCATCCCTGTCACTGCCTCCCTACATCAGTGTAGTGAAGTCGGTAGCCTTCAAATAGGCTACGTCCTTCTTCAACTCTACTATTTTGGCTTTTAATGTTGAAACCTCAGATGCTCTCCCTGTCTACTCTCATAAGTCATGACTTTAGCAGTCAGATCATTAATAGTGGTCCTAAGAAGCACCAGTGCAGTCAAGATGACACTGTTAATCATCCCTGGGATGGATCTCTCCAATTGCGTCACCCTCACATCCGTTGAATAGGCCAGCTGCCCCATCTTTAGGATTATGGCATGAGTGATCCTATTAGGCTGGGAGGAAGATAAGGTACTTGGAGTCTGCGAAGAAGAAGAAGGAGTGGGTATAGCTGAAGGCTCCGAAGCCGGAGTAGATGAAGGTGCCTCTGCTGGTAATGAGTCAACATCGACCTCTGGAGAAGTATCTACTGGAGCTGCTTTCCTCTTGTCACCATCCTCTTGCGTGAACTCGACCTCTATACGCCAGATATCTGTGGAGGAATATGGGGTGACCTCTATATCAATAGCAGGATCCCGGGATACTCCGACAAGCCAGCATAACTCGATGATCAGAATAGGAAAAGACAAAGACATTTGTGTTTGTTTGGCTCTCATAGCCGTCTCTTGTGAAACCAACAGTCCCAAGTAGATCCACCTCCTAGCCATGATAGAACCAAGGCAAGTCGCCTTCGTATGACACATAATGGACTCGTTCTGGGATGGCATGATAGTGCTGCTGATGAAACCAAACCAGTATAAAGAGGTAATGTTCATGTCCCTCTTCTCAATCGGAGCTCCAGCATCCATCCACCTCAGGGTGGTGTTAGAGATCATCGAAGCTAACCAACCCTTCAAATCATCCAGGGATGGAACAATAGGCAAACCCTAATAGGGCAATACTGAGTGCAGCGGTCGACCCAATACAACATTAATATGATCGTTGTGACACTCCACCTCCTTGCCTCTAACCATAATCAACTTCACCAGTCATAACTCACTAGCCTTCTTCTTGTTCTTTGGGACCAACTCTCCATAGGCTAAGTAGAATTCCCAAACCCAGGAAGGAATATAGGGGCCCTGTGGCCTAGTGAACTGCTCTAATTCATGATATTTGAGTGTGTCGAGCACCTCAGCGTGCTTGCCTTCCAACCCCTCCACCGACCGTAACTTTTCTTCTAGAATGATTTGTAAACCATCGTATTTTAACCTGTTCAACAATCTAGGTGGAGGTGGAGATACGGGGATTGTAGGGTCCACTGGAGGTGGTGCTAGAGTTGGCACTGATTAGGTGGTTGGGTAGTGGTAGCTGAAGCAGTAGATGTGGGCTGAGCTCTAGCCTTGAGTTCATCCCTTTGATTGATCAAAGGTTGCTCATCCTCTGAATCAAAGAATGTTCGTTCAACATTCGTGCCCTTCCTAGCTACATGCTATTTTCATTTTCCTTTATCTCCCAGTTGGAGGTCATCCCTTTTCTTTTTGGAGGGTTTGATCCTCCTTCATTGATCGTAATGGATTTAGCCTTTTTCTGTGGTTGCTCGGCCAAATTGGTTTGTACCATATCCGCAAAAGATCGAGAAAGGATAAGAAACAAGTTCACTTCAAGCATAGTAACTCTCTCTGCAGATAGACTCACCGATCAAGTCGGCGAGTCGCCGAACCAATTTGGCGAACTAAATCGGACTCGCCGATGGGTTGGCTAAACAATTAAAGCAAGTCTGCGATAAGAGAATCCTTTCAGTGAATTGCCAACTACTTTCGGCAAGCAAGGGTTTGTCCTCTGAAAGTTACAGTGCATAAGGGTCTCAGGGGTAGCATATAGAGGGCGAAATAGAGACATTGGCCGAACCGTCGAAGGATTCGGCAAGCTCGACCCAGCTCACCAAATGGCCCAACGTGCCTATTTTCTATCCATTTCTCGAATTCAATCCCACAAACCCCGAAAGAAACATCAAAGCATGCATTAAAAAAATATTGAACAAGACCCATACTACCCACACCCCGGGAACACTCAAATTTCTCTCGGACTTGCCGCATTTGGCCATTTGACTATACTTGCTCTTAAGAGTGCTGTCACACTCTCTATCATTGAGCAAATTTTGGACATTTAGAACAGGCATGGTACTCAGACTTTACCCAATCAATCAAACCAATATGGAATCATTACCCAACCCATTAAAAAGTACAAAGATTACGAACATTCAACAATTAGACAACACATACAAGATTTTCGAACTAAAATAGGCATGTAATAATTCTAATCCTATCAAAGAGGCCCAACACACATCACTAACAAACAATCATCGCAAATGAGTATAACACTTTCAACATAAATTTGGGGTTTTAGGGACTAGCCTTTAATGTAGATTAAATTTGCTTTTGAAATGCTAGGAAGCAAAGAAATCCAACCCCAAGCATTAATTATCAACTACAATACTAATGGTAAGCAAAAATCTAGGAAATAATACCTTTGGTGTGATTTTGAGGAGTTTGAAACAAGGGAAAATGAGAAATTCAAAATTTTTGACTTTGGCAATTATATAACCGTTCAGTTCTTGACCATTCCGCGATGTTGGTCTCACACTCCGACCCACACGGCGAAACGCCAAGTGATCATTTATCCCGTCTTTCCTGTAGAATCGTCAATTTCTTGGGGGTTAAATCGGTGTACTGAGTTCAGGTTGGCGATTCGCCGAGCTGCCTTTCTAGTTAGCAGAGTTTTACAAGCTCTGTATAGCACTTGCATTGAGCCAAACAGCAGATTTAGTTGGGCTTGCCGACCAGTTTGGCGACTCGCGGAATGGGACTCCTACTCACTAACCTAAAATTTTCCATATTTTCCTCATTTTAACCTGCAACATCAACACACCATTATTTTATAAAAGTAAAATCCTAAACATTTAAAACCTTGGGTTGCGTCCTAAGAAGCACCTTTTAACGTCGTGGCTCGACGCAAGTCCTTACTCACTCCTCATTGGTTAGGTATGCCCTAGTGTTACTAGGTAACCCTAATAGTTCATTTGAGTGAAGAGGAGGCACCACATAATTTTGGAGTGTCCTGATCCGCTGGATCGATCTAGAGTGAGAGTCAACCATTATATTCAATGCTTCAATACTCTCCTTCATCTCTTCCAACATTCGATCTTGTTCGTTGATCTTTTGGAGAATGATTTGAAGTATCTCCTCGACACGATTGTTCTCCCTGTCTCTAGGCTGCTTCCTCTCATGGGGAGGTATGTACCTCTCTTGACTCTTGCACTGGTCTTCCACCTCTGTAATTTTGGTGGCCAACTCATGTAGCTGAGTTACTAGTGCAGGTAATGTGAAGTCTCTCTCGACTTCTTGCTTTATCTCAGCCGAGTTGCCACCATTTCCCTCAGCCATGCTCAGGGAACCTACCTACACCAACAAATTTAAAGAAATACAAAACTAAATATAAGGTTGGTAAACTACGATTATTGAAAGCAAAATTTAACTCAAACCAAAAACTTTCAAGTAACAACACTACCCGACAGCTGCGCCATTTTGATGTTTGCATAATAAACAGCACAACTTTCAATGCAAGTGTCTACGATCGTGCAATAGTATAATAACCCAACCAAGGGTTGGGGTCGAGTCCCAAGGGAGTGTATTCAACAATTAATAAAAAAATAAATTAAGTTCTAACTAGTCGTAGCTAAAGATATTAATGACTAAAACCATTGTAAATAAAAAGGGGGGACATAAAAGTGTCAAATATCAATTTTGGGGTTTTGTCATAAATATAGAAAAAGTAGTAAAATTAACAAGAATTCTATAAAGGAGAGGGGATTCTTAAGGTGTGGCAGCAATATATGTTGATTTAAATCGTTGGGTACATGCTTTCGATAGAAAATTTGCAAGATAATAGTGACTAGGCTAAGCTTTAGATGGAAATAAGTTCCCTTTCGGGCAACTTACCCCATTTCAAATAGGTTCCTCTCGGACACCCATTTGCCCTTAAGTGTAGTTCATCACCTTCTTGCACCGTCCTTTCATCATCGTGCTTTGGGTCATTGGGCGATATAGTACTGCTTTGCGAAAATTTTCGGTGATGCACCGACTGCTCTCTTTTTCTGCCGACTTGATCCTTTCCTTCAGGCTCAGCACACTAGAACAAAATGGTGAAGTGAGACCCTTCGGCGATTCACCAAGTGGCCTCGGCGATCCTCAAGCCTTCATTTTCTCATTCTTTTCAGCCTTTTGTTCCTTTTTGTGAAATAGTGTCCATGCTTTCCTTCAATCTTCAAATACCTGAAAATTAATGGTTTTCATCAGATATTGAGATAAAATAAGCATTTGAGGACACAATTTCTATTAAAATATACCCTTAAATGAGTCCATCTTGTGGACTCATCACAACTACAAAACCTTGTGAAAGTTGATTAACTTAGAACTATTGCCTATGTTTGAGTGTTATAAATCAAAATGGAAAATCTGTGTTGAATCTAAGTTTGTTATGCAACCTTGTAAGTCTATTGATGGAAATTCAAATTCTTTAGACTTATTTCACACAAATATATGTGATATTAAGTTAATACCATCTTTCTGTAGGAAAAAGTATTTTGTAGATTTTATTGATGATTGCATTCGATATTATTATGTGTATTTGTTTAATAGTAAGCATAAATCAATTGACACATTTAAGAAATACAAGAACAGAATGGAGAATCAATTGAATAAGAAGATAAAAATAATTTGAAGTGGTAAGAGTGGAGAATATGAATCTCTTTTTGCATAGATATGTTTAGAATATAGAATTATTCATCAAACTATTGTCCCCTACGGACCACAATCAAATGAAATTGTAGAAGGAAGAAAATTAACATTAAAGGAGATAATGAATGTTTTATTAATAAATTCTAGTTTACTGTAACGCTTGTGGGGGACACTATTCTTATGGCTAATCTAATACTCAATAGGTTGTCCTACAACAAAGCTCTATATTTTCCATATGATTGTGGAAGGAAAAATTTCAACTCCAAATATTTCAATGTATGGGATGTTTAGCAAAGGTATAAATTATTTTACCCAAAAGGGTAAAAATTGAACCTAAAACTGTGGATTGTGTATTCATTGGATATACTACAAACATCAAGGCTTGTCGATTTTTGATTAACAAATCCAACAATTTTGAAATTCATGCTAATATGTTAATGGAGTCAGATAATGATGAGTTCTTTGAACACATATATGTGTATATATTTGAATGTGAGTCATCAAGTGAAAGATATAAACAACCGCGGGAAGAACCAAAGGAAAGTACGTCAAGTAAAGCGGATCTAAGGTGTAGCAGACATCAAAGAAGAATTACATCTTTTAGAGAAGATATTGTAGTATTCCTACTTGAAAATGACCACGAAACATTTAGAGAAGCAATGTCTTCTTCTGAGTCAACATTTTGAAAAAAATAGCTAATAGTGAGGTTGGATCAATGATAACGCTCAAATCACTCTCCAAAACTAATTAAAATAGTGACTGGTCGTCGTCAGTAAAAAAAATCAATGAAGAGTCAGGGTCGAATCCCACGGGGAATGGTATATTGTGGAGAATTTCTTATCAAGAATTTTGGACTTTAAATTAGCTCATTTGGAGTAGTAAGAATAAGTGGGTGGATGATACCAACAACTCAATATAAAGATTTGGTTATCAATTATTGCAATTAAACTAAAATGTCACTGAAATAAAGTATTAACAAGTAATCTAGGGGTGTGGGAATTGGAAAATCAATATCACATAGGGGTAGTTGTGTTGCTCTATAGTGATGAACATTCATGAATAGGCTAAGTCATCTGAATTAACGCTAATCATCTTTGGATCTCAAAAACATTTATGTATAAAATCTTCTTTCGATCTTATCTAAATGTCAATCTAAATAACTCAATACCTTACTCTATTCTCTCTTTCAAGAACATGGAAAATAAATTAGACCCATAACCTCTCTTTCAAACAAGTTACAAACATCAAAGCTAAATTTCTAGTATTTAACAATTACCCACTCCAATAAATCTCTTCCGAGCATCAACCGGAGATAGGAAGTAGGAATTAAGTTTGCAACCATATCCCTTAAGTTAACCCCATAGTAACTATTCCAAATTCATGTATGAACAACAAAATAGAGCGTAGCACCATAACCACTACATTAAATCACTACCCAACCCTATTTGAGCACCTGTAGATCTTGATGTTTTAGCTACACATTACAAAAAGTAAGAAGATTATACTTTCCATGATAGCAACCATGGGTAAAATAAGATCAAGTAATTACAAGTAGATCCACTTTGTATTTACTTCAGTTTATCAAATTCAAACGTTAAGTAGTAAAACCCCAAAAGCTAGAACAATGTTCTTTCAAGATAAAGTGTTCTAAAACTCTCAACTCTTCTCTCAAGAGAAATTTTGAAACTCCCAAAATTTGAAATTATAAAATCTTTATCCTTTGGGCTATTTATACTCTCCCAAAATTTGTCCCAAATCCATTTTGCGACTTACTCAACGACATTAGTCGATCTCGCCAAACCTGATTGGAGAATCACCCTTCTCTGTACATCTTACCTTATAATACTCTAGGCTTTAGGTGTTTGAATCTTAGTTTGCAAACTTGATTGATTCAGTCTTTCACATTCAATGAATCATTGAGTATCACCTTGGTTCGTCTTTCAAGCATTCAATCTTTGCTTTGCACATTATCTCTTTCGCAATGTGCATCAGGATTGTCATTCTCCTTCCACACATCACCATCTTTATTGGAGTTAATCAACCTTCTTTGATAGGCACAAGTGCTATGCATTGTCAATTTGGGTGAGTTCATGCTCACTTGGTGATACACCTTTCAAATTAGGCGATCAACAATGTTTACTTTGCACTTCTTTTTGTATTTTTGGCCATTCTTTCAAACATTAGTCTTTGCCTTCATAGATGCAAATCATCAATATTCTATCAGAATAAGACGACATAAGGCATTGAGGACACTATTATTGAGCTAAATGTACCTTAAATGAGTGCAAATCTACCACTCATCAACATCCCAACTTAAACTTTTGTTTGTCCTCATGTAAATCAAAAGCACAAAAACCTCAATAAGGGTGTCTACAAAAGTACTCAATGAGAGCTTACATGCAAGGGACACATCAAGACTACTCTAAATAGCATGCTGCCCTCAATCATGATTAAAAAAAGCTTCAACTGATGATTATACGGTCTCAACACAAGCTCAATCTCACTTTAGCTTCTTGTCTAATGAAAGAACTGTTTCAACAAATGCATTCAAGTGCCCTCACATCCAGAATGATTTCATTTTCTCACAAAGAAAATTCAACAAAGGTGTAAAGAATCAATGGAACTCTCATTCTCTCAAAAGAGATATACATGCAACCTCTGTCCCATAGGTTTTACAATATTTTACAATCATCATATAACCTAATTTGTGCAAGAGCTCAAGGGTCTTTTAGGCTGGTGACGGGGCAGAGGGTTAAGGTATGGTCAATTTGGATTGGTGAACTTACATTTTCAAAGCATTGTCTGAATCGTCATGACCTCTTCTCAAGTTCTTCTTTTTAATTTGAAAACTAAAACTTTGACTTTTTACTCACTATATTTGGAATCCCCTTTATTTCATTCACTTTTCTTATTCATTTTCATTTTTTTCTAGGCATTTTCATTAAAAAAAAGTCTTTATAAGTAGGGATCCTTCTTTTTGTATCACTTTCAAAGTTGAATCTCATTTCATCTTTCTTTGTCATTCACTTGGCTTCCATTCTTTCTCCCTTTAACACCCCCAACTTAGGATATTTTCCTAAGTTGACTATTCAAATATCACAATGCTTCAAAAAGGAGTTTTTTTGGTTAGAAGGTAGGGATAATTTGGTTCAAGAGACTTTCTTTTGGTTTCCAAAAAATAGGTTAAGCTTAAATGGTGCTGAAATTGATTCACACCCTAACAAGATAGTCACAAAGAATTATGGATGCTTTGGTTCCCTCTTTAAATTTTTGCCCAAGATTCAAACAATTGAACTAATAAGGAAAATTCTAGGACTCCACATGCATGCTTTCAAGTAAGACCTCACCATACACGAAACTTCAAAATACACTCATATAGCACATCTTGAAAAGATCAAAAGTATACGTACAATATTCATTGCAAGGCTCATATCGAAACATATCTATTCAACAAAATATTGAAGGAGATCGCTTAAAAGTGAGACCATATCAATTTCACTCTCGCACCACCAACACAATACGCTATGCTCATCATGAGTACTATTCAAAACATCAATATTGGACACAATTGATCCTCAAATTGTTATCAATTAAAACTTCAAGCATTTCATGATTTTAAACTATGGGGGGTAGCAACGTCAAGAGAGAATGGAAAAGAAATAAAGGGACAACTTTAACCCAAAAGAGCAATCTAATATAAACAAAAGTAATAAATATTCAAAACTTAAAATAACAAAATACAATCAGAAAGGGGAATATTGGCATGAAGGACTTCACCACAACAAAATCAAAATGATGTGTCCTTAATGCAAGATAAACAAAAGTACGGGGAGGATGAGATAAAGGGTCCCCCTAATAGGCTATGCCTGTAGAGAACTCTCGTTTGGAGTTTTAGGTAGTGAAGCCTCAAGAGGGGCATCAATGGCCACAAACAGGATCATTGTAGGTGGTAGGGAAGGCTCAACTAGGGCATCAAGGCACGTCTCAGTAGGAGGTGGCATGGTAGAGTCTGGAGTGACTCTACCAGGGAAAACCACTGAAGTTTCTCGAAGAAATTTCTGCAGTGTAGCTTGAAGAATGACCTCCTCGGTTTTGTTTTTCTCTATCAATGTCTCAACAATCCCATGCTCTTCATCCCGCGACTCTTCCTCATAAGTCTCCTCAACCAACTCCTCATTAGCCCTCTACCTCTCATCATTATCTACAGAATCCTTATGCACAACAACCTCAAACTGCTTACTAGAAGGAGGTAGAGTACTCCGCATCTTAGGCATGGGAGCAGGTGTATCTGAAAGGGGAATATCACCCCAAAGCATGGAAATGTCCATCGCGTACAACTAGACCACCTCCGCTCTCAGGGTAGCAAAATCATCCCTCATGGTGTCTAGTGTACCACAACTATTTCGGCTTTCTCCTGAACCTCTAATCTATATATGAGATCATCGAACCTCACATTGTGACTCTTAATCGTTCCCTCACACTTGACCACCCTTTCTACCAAAGGATCCAAGACCCTTTTAATGGCTTGGTCAATGATCTTGGGCATGTCTATTTCAACCTGGGTAGCTCTAACATCTATTGACCGGGCAAGGTTGTCTATCTAATATATCATGGCCTAGGTCAAGGGAGAATGGGTAATAGGAGAAGGTGGAGGTTTCACAGCAGGAGCAACAATAGTAGACACAGAAACTGTAGGGGCAATAGTGGAGGATGGTGTAGAAATACGTGTGTGCTCTATAAAAGGAGCATGTGTGCTTGCTTTAGCTACTAGAGTAGTGGGGTCAACTATGGGCGTCAAGTCTAGTGGTGGTGGCTTCCTTAGAGCCACATTGTTTTATGAATATTGAGCCTCAATCCTCTGAATGTCACTGGAAAAGACCGGTGTGATCCTCACAATTGTCTTCCCCCAAAACAAAACTCTTGCTTTCTCACATAAGTGTGTAATGAGAATCGGGAAGGGATGAGAGGTCTGCTCGTGCCTGGCTTGTAGCAGTATATCTTCCTCAATAATGGCACCTACATTGATCATATCTTTCACAAAAAGGCCCGCTATTACTGGTTTTGGATGCTGGAGTATTAATTCATTTTAAGACGACATGATGGTACTTCTAATAAACTCGAACCAGTATCTTTCCATGATATTGAGGTCCTTATTTTCTATCTTTGCCCCTTCATCCATCCAAGAGAGAGATGACTCATCGGTATCAGAGGGGCAAACCACCCCTTTACTTCATTTAAATTCTTGGTCATCCGGATATTTTATTTATCAACATTATTATCTAGGGTGCACAATACTCTGTTAATCTCATTGGCATGACACTGAACCATCTTATCACTTAAACCTCATCTACTATCTCCCAAACAATGCTCTTTCTATTCTTTGGCAGTGCCTTGGTATAGGCTTCATAGAACTCATGTTTCCTCTTTGGCACATAATGTAGTCTGGCTTCTGTAAACTGCTCCAACTTGTCAAATTTGATAGTTGTCCGTATGGAAGGGTAATAATTCATTACTCTGTTAGTCGAAAGATGACGCTCCTCCAAAATAATTTATTGTCCTTCATCTTTGAGCTTATTCAAAGCCCTTGGAGCTATTATCGAGAGAACATGAGAGGCAGGATTAGGATCTTGTTAGGGCGAACCAACTTTGAGTGGATATTCACTTTCATGGTGGCAATGTGTTTCTTCACTTTCTTACCCCTACTAGTAAGGTTTTCTATTAGGAATGAGAGACCTTAAAAGACTCATTTATAGAGTTTCCCTTTTGCTTCTTTGGAGCAGGAGGATATGATTCCTTTTCCAACTTAGTGTTAGATGAAACCACTTGCTTACTTTTAGTTCTTGTCATGTCCTGCAAAGCACAAATTTAAACATAGGATTTGTGAAGGTTAGTTGAAATTCAAACCACATTGAATTACTTTTCAAAAATCTTTCTAAGGCATACCTATCAGGAAGACGGATCACCACATAGGATCGACGAGCTCTTGTTAACTTGCCGAAATGGAAAATACCAATTAACTCAGGGATCATGCATAAAAGATGAAGTTAATGCCAACTGGGGATTTACCGAGTCGGTTTTGGTGGGCTAAGACAAGTTTGCTGAAACTAATAGTGTATAAGGGAAAGATACATGCATCAAGAGCATTGTCTTCTTCCACTCAGTGATTCTCCAAATGGGATCGGTGGACTAAGACATGTCCGGCAAATGGAATAGTACCCAAGGTCATGTATATGCTAAAAAGGCGAGGTGGGTCTTATTTGGCGATTCGCATAACCTCCTTGGCGAGCTAAGATAAGACTACCGAAAAGGAAATATTCAGCCAAGTGCCTAATTTCATTCCCCGAGCCTACACCCTGGGCGGGACTGACACTCGAGAACCATTGCTGGCCCCAAGCGAACACTTGGCCTGTCTTACTTACCTAGTGGAAGGCTTAAACATAGGAAACATATCTCATGCAATAACTTAAGAGATAATAACTTAGCCAAAATGGCAACTCAAGTCTTAAACGTATACAACTTATATGAATAAGACTAAAAAACTATACTATCCATCTATGAAGCCTATAAAACAAAGAGGAATGTCGGGACAAGACCCCCGAACATCCTAACAACTGAAATATTAGAAAGCAATATAAAAAGGGGCCCTCCGAAAAGTAAGGAGATTCGCCAATAGACTTTGAGTGCTCAACTGGATCAACAAGGCACTGGATGCTGATCTTGATTACCTGTGTCTTTATCATAACAACTATGCATGCCAAATGACATTAACACATTAAATGTACGAGTATGCGAGGGGAATACTAAACATAACATAAGCTTTGAAAAGAATTTGAAAGAAACAATTACCTTGGCTTTACTCAACTCATGAATAACTCAACTCAATCAAAGCAATAAAACACATACAATACATGGAAAACTTTTAAACAGTATAAAACAACTTAGTTCGTTAAAGAAAATGTAATAACAAACTCAATTTACTCATATAATAAAATAATATAGTTTATGTAGGAGCTTCTCTAACCGATAACCACCACTATGAGCCTAAGTGGTGATACAACGTCTTGCCCACGCTACCAGAACTGTCCTATACTTTACCGTCATATAGAACGATGTCATCTAAAAAGTATGATCCTTTACTTCCCATGATGGCTATGTGATTTATGAAGACTTGAGTTATTATGAACTCGTGTCCCCATATCGGTGCTCAATACTACTCCCAAAATGTACTTAGCTCATATGTTTTAAAACATAACTTCATTCTTTGGTTTGAGATAATTATTGAAAACATAGCTTAAAAGCTCTCTTGGAATCGATGTTCCATTTCTTGCTCAAATATGAAAACATTTCTAACTTTTGGGAATACTTAGTTCCCGTATAATATTTGAAGAAATGAACTTTACTCTTAAATCTTTAGTCAACTCAAAACTTAAGTCTTAAGGCAAAATTAAAATGTTTGCGAAAGACTTTTGAAAACTTTATGAATTTCTCTTGACTTGCTTCTTAACTTCTAGAATTGATTCTTAACTTTACTTGAATTGAATTATCGATTCAAGATTCATGATCTCATGTTTATAGATGATTTCATAATGTTTAGACGTACCTTAGACTGTTAGAATCAACTAGAAAACATAGGTATGTTGCTAAGGAATTAGTACAAAAAGATGGGGGAGGGGGGAGAATAGGAAGAACTGGCGTCCATGGTCCTATGAGAGGCGCGAGGCGCCAAACCTTGAAAGTCAGAGAGTGACTTAGGGTGCTCTTGCTGGTGCGGCACCCCAGAGGTCAAAATTCAGCGACCCCTTCTTGGGGATCTGAGAGGGGCGGTGCCCCAGGTGCATTCGACTTTTCTCCTTCATTTTTAAACTCTAAACCCCATCTTTCTACTTAGTTCTTTCCCCAAACACTTAGTTATGATTATACTCTTAATATATACAAGATTCAACTCGAAATCACACCCAAAAACATGAATCAAACTCAAGAAAACTTCAACAACACAACCCACAAGAATTCAAACGAATTTCATCAAGAACTCGTAGGATTTACTTACAAATCAAATATACTTTGCTGAATTAAATCATGATTGGCACGTGGGTGAACTGGCCCAGCACTATCTGATCTCACATATCTTGTAGGGATCACCCCTTGAAGAAATCCACACGCAAATTTCCAAGAAATTGACGAATCTTGAACTTTCTTCTCTTTTCTCCTCTTCTCTCTTTTCTCCAAGCCCTAGCGTAAATTTTAAATTGACTAAGCTGATATAATTCTGATTAGACCTCAAATAAACTCGTAAAAATGAATCAAAATAATAGGGTAAGTAATTGACTAAAATCCCCTTCCAAAATCCGGCTTTAGACTTTCTTTATTTGAATAGCCTAACTTCAAATGGGCATATCTCACTCATACCAACTTGAAATTGCGCAAAATTGGCGGAGTTGGAAAGATTATTCAAAGATATTTCCTAAGATATCTGTAAACACACCTAACTCCTCCTGAGCTAGGAGTTATTGCCATTTGAAGTTGACCAAAAACTCAAACTTAACATACTTAATAATTTTCCAGATTTTTTATTCTTTCCAAAAATGACTATTTCCAATTTTAACTTGTTTCTAGTTCTTTCAATTAGCGAGATGTTACAATATCTCCCCCTTGGGAACATTTATCCTCAAATGAGATTACTCTTAGTAGGCTAAGGATGTAACATCCAACATTCAGATTAAACACCCAACAAGCAATGCAAATTCAACATGCCAACTCATAAATTAAAGAGTACTAAGAAGAGAATTAGTACCTTGGTCTGGAACTTCTTCGGTTTCAAAGAAATGTGGATATCTCTTCTTCAGCTTCCCAAGTAGCTTTCTCAACAAATTAGTTCCTCCAAAGAACTTTAACTAATGCTACCTCTTTTTTCCACAACTTGCGAACTTGGCAATCTAGAATATGAACCAAAATCTCTTCATAAAATAAGCTTTCCTTGATACCAATATCTTCAGTTGATATGATAAGTGAAGGATCTCCCATGTATTTCTTCAACATGGAAATATGAAATACCGGATGAACCGCTGCTAACTCATGTGGTAGCTCCAACTCATAAGCTACATTACCAATCCTCTTGGATATTTTGTAATGACCAACATACCGGGGACTAAGCTTCCCCTTCTTACCAAATCTCATAAAATCCTTCATGGGTGAAACTTTTAAATATACCCAATCATCTACTTCAAACTCTAACTCTCTTCTTCTAACATTTGTGTACGATTTCTGACGACTCTGCGCTGTTTTCAACCTCTCTTGAATCAATTTCACCTTCTCCATAGCTTGATGAACTGGTCCTATCAACCCATACCTTCACCAACTTCAACCATCCAATAGGAGATCTGCATCTTCTCTCATAAAGAGCTTCATAAGAAGCCATTTGGATGCTAGAGTGGTAACTATTGTTGTAAGCAAATTCAATAATAGGTAGGCGATCATCCCAATTACCTTTTGAAATCAATCACACAAGCCATTAACATATCCTCTAAGGTCTGAATAGTACGCTCTACTTGCCTATCGGTTTGAGGATGAAAGGCAGTACTTAAGTTCACCTTTGAACCCAAGCCTTTTTGGAATGACTTCAAAATTGTATAGTAAATTGTGCACCTCTGTCTGAAATAGTGGAGACTGGATCCCCATTAAGTCTTACCGCCTATTGAATATACAACTTATCATAATCTTTTGCTGAATGGGTAGTCTTTACCAGCAAAAAGTGGGTTGATTTTGTCATTCTATCGATAATCACCCAAATAGAATCACATTTCCTGCGAGACCTTGGTAAACCTGTGATGAAATCCATCTTAAACATCTCCCACTTCCATTTTGGAAGTTCTATATTCTGAGCCAAACCACCGAGATTTTAGTGCTCTACTTTAACTTGTTGGCAATTCAGATACTTAGCCACAAATTCAGCAATGCCCTTCTTCATACTACTTCACCAATAAACCTCTCTCAAATTGTGATACATCTTTATGAAACCCGGATAAATGGAATATCTGGAGCTATGAGCTTTTTCCATGATCCTTTGTTGGAGTTCATCCACCCTTGGTACACACAACCTACCTTGATATCTCAATACACCATCTCCCCCATGTTCAAAAGCTAATATTTTTTGCTTATGAACATTTGCCTTCAATTCAAGCATAATAAGGTCTTGGTCCTGCTTCTCTTTTACTATTGACACTAATGATGATTCAACCCATTCATCCCCACTACTCCTAATTCTGTGGAATCCATTAGGCGAACTCCCAGGTGTGCAAGTCTAGGCACATCCTTTGCTAGTTCTTTCTTATCTTCTTCAAAATGGGCGGTACTATCCATAGACAACCTGCTCAAGGCATCAGTAACAACATTAGCCTTATCTGGCTGATAGAATACTCATGTCATAATCCTTGAGTAATTCTAACCACCTCATTTTTCTGAGATTAAGCTCTTTCTGAGTGAACACATACCGAAAACTCTTGTGATCGGTGAACACATCCACATGGACACCATAAAGGTAATGACACCATATTTTCAAGGCAAATACTATGGCAGCCAACACTAGATCATAGGTTGGATAGTTCTTCTTATGAACTTTCAACTGTCTAGAGGCATAAGTTATAACTTTGACATTCTGCATTAAAACACAACCCAAACCAACTCTAGACGCATCACAGTATATGACAAAACCTTGAGTACCTTCTCGTAATGTTAACACTGGGTATTAGTCAACCTCTTTTTCAATTCTTGAAAGCTTTTCTTAGAAGCTTCAACCATTGAAACTTAATGTATTCTGAGTCAACTTGGTCAAAAGGGATGAAATAGATGAGAACCCCTCTATGAACCTTCTATAATAGCCAGCTAATCCCAAGAAACTCGTAATATCAGTTGGACATATGGGCCTAGGCCAATTTTGAATTGCCTCAATTTTTTGAGTATCAACTTTAATTCCCTTTCGAGACACGATGTGGTCTAAGAATGCCACTAACTCAAGCCAAAACTCACACTTAAAGAACTTGGCATATAACTCTCTAGTCTTTAAAGTTTGGAGAATTATTCTGAGATGACTAGTATGATCTTATTCATTCCTTGAATAGATTAGTACGTCCTCAATGAATATGATAACAAACATATCTAAATAAGGTTTGAATACTCTATTCATAAGGTCCATGAATGCTGCATGCACATTGGTCAAGAAAAAAGACATAACTAGGAACTCATAATGACCATAATGGGTCCTGAATGCTGTCTCTGGAATATCACATTCCTTTACCCTTAACTGATGGTATCTTGATCTTAGGTCTATCTTAGACAAACTAGTAGCACTCTGAATTTGATCGAAGAGATCATCAATTCTTGAAAGAGGGTAGTTATTCTTGATGGTAACCTTGTTCAACTGGCGGTAGTCTATACACATCCTAAGGGAGCCATCTTTCTTTCTCACAAATAAGATCGGAGTGCCCTAAGGTGAGGCACTTGGTCGAATAAAGCCCTTATCAAGGAGATCTTTCAACTGCTTCTTCAACTCTTTTAAATCTGCTGGTGCCATTCTGTATGGCGGAATAAATATAGGATGAGTATCTAAAAGAAGGTCTATACCGAAGTCTATCTCTCTCTCAGGAGGGACTCCGGGAAGATCATCTGGAAAGACTTCTGGAAACTCTTTTACTACTAAAACTGTTTAAATATAAGGTATTTCAACACTAGAGTCATTAACTCGGACTAAGTAATAGACACACCCCTTGGAAACTAACTTTTTTTCCTTAAGGTACGAAATAAAATGACCTTTAGGCACTTCACAACTACTTCTCCACTCTAAGACTGGCTTATTAGGAATTTAAAACTTAACAACTCGAGTTCTACAATCAATGGAGGCATAAAAGGCGTGAAGCTAGTCCATACCTAGAGTGACGTCGAAGTATACCATGTCTAACTCAATTAAATCAACCATGGTATCTTTGTGATTGATGGAAATAACACAATCACGATATACTCACTCAGTTAGAATAGACTCCCCAACATGTGTAGAAACAAAAAAGGGTTCACGGAGTTTCTAAGTAAGAACATAAAAACTATCTGCAACCTAAGGGGTTACAAAAGATAAACTTGCTCCAAGGTCTAGAAAAGCATAAACATCAATAGTAAAGACTTTTATCATACTAGTGACAACATTTGGAGAATTCTATTTCTCTTGGTGACTAGTGATCGCATAAAGATGGTTTGCTCCTCCACCAGTACCGGAAGTAGCTCCTGTAGGTGCGCCCTGCTAGTGGAGCAACTGATGAAGATTGGGCTCTAATGCCCTAATTCCCATTACCTTGACGGTTCTTAGGGCACTCTTTCATGAAGTGACCCTCTTGTCCACACTTGAAACAACATGTGGATCCATCGCTACACTTACCCAGGTGGGTTCTACCACACTTAGCACATGCAGGAGCCCAGTTACCTCCTTGTGCCACACTACCTTGAGACTATACAGGTCTAGCTCTGAAGTGTTGGGAATTCTAACTATTATACACACCTCTATTTTTGGGTGCAGGTGCACTAGCAGATGATGGATCATTCCCTTTTGCTTTTGCTAAAAGGGCAAATGGTTCACATTACTTCTTTGCTTCCCAGATTAACTCACTGTCTTAGCCTTCTTGTTTCTAAACTCCTCCTTATCCCTCAACTTTTCTTCCTCAACCTGCTACACATATACCAATAACCTTGATATATCCATATCACCTATTAGCATTGTAGCCTTGCCTTCTTTGCTCGGCAGACGAGATAGCCCAACAAAAAACAAACTCATTCTACTCCTCATATCCACAACCATCTCTGGAGCATAAAGGGATAGTTGGGTGAACTTCAAGCCATATTCATGAACACTTACTGAATCTTGCTTAAGGGCAAGAAACTCTCGTACCTTGGCCTCTCTTAGTTCTCGGGGAAATAAACGCCCCAAGAATGTCTCCTCAAAAGATGCCCAACTCGCAGGTGGTGCTCCCTCAGTTCTACCCTTCTTCCTCTTGTCAAACCAAGTCCTAGCAACATCCTTCAATTGATATGCAGCTAGTTCTACTCGCTCAATATCGACAACGTGCATAACATCAAATACCTTTCTAAGTTCCACAATAAAGTTCTCTAGATCCTTAATAGTGCTTGAACCAGTGAAACTTGGAAGGTTCATCCTCAAGAATTCACGGATCCTCGAAGTGTCAACCTCTTCTTGTCGAGCCCCTCTTTGTTGCCCAAACTGGTTAGTCACAGCTTGACTTAACATCCTTATCACTTCTTTGAACTCAACATTAGTAACTTCTCCTTGGGGTTGCACTTCAGGTGTATTGGGTACCCCTTGCTCCTCAACATTACATCTAGCAGGATAACCTCTAACAACTCTTCATGGAGCATGATTAACTGAAAAAAACACATGTAAGCACAAATTAGAAGAAACATTTTAGAGATCAAACTCTAACTCATGAAATGAGTGTGAAAGAAGTGAGAAATTTTCCTAAGTGTCATAGCCTCCTAATTATAGATGTGGCGCACTTCACACCAATAACTAAGACTTTACAGACACAGCTTCATAGACTCCCTAAGACTCTTGAACTCTATGCTCTGATAACGTGTTTGTCACGCCCCGAGTCTACATCCTGGGCAGGACTGGCACTAGAGACCCATTGCTGGCCTTAAGTGAACCCTTAGCATGACTTACTTACTCAGCGGAAGACTTAGACTTAAGAAACATAACTCATGCAATAACTTACGAGATAATAACTTAGCAAAAATGCCAACTCAAGTCTTAAATGTATACAATTGAAATGAATAAGACTAAAAAACTATACTATCCATCTATGAAGCCTCTAAAACAAAGAGAGATGTCGGGACAAGACCCTCAAACATCCTAACAACTGAAATATTAGAAAACAATGTAAAAAGGAGCCCTCCAAAAAGCAAGGAGGCTCACCAATAGACTCTGAGTGCTTAACTGGATCAATGAGGCACTATAGATGTTGATCCTGATTACATGTGTCTGCATCATAACAATGATGCAGACCAAATGACATAAGTACATTGAATATACCAGTATGCTTGGGGAATACTAAAAATAACATAAGCTTGAAAAGAATATGAAAGAAACAATTACCTTGGCTTTACTCAACACATGAATAACTCAACTCAATATAAAGCAATAAAATACATGCGATATATGGTAAACTTTTAAACAATAGAAAACAACTTAGTTCATTAAATAAAATTCAATAAAAAAACTCAACTTTACTCATATAATAAATTAATATAGTTTCTGTGGGAGTTTCTATAACCGAAAACCACCACTATGAGCCTAAGTGGTTATACATCGTCTTGCCCACGCTGCCAGAACTGTCCTATACTTTGCCGTCATATAGAATGCCTTAACTAAGTGGATCCACTAGTCTATGCTTAAAATCACTTAGGATTCATCTAAAAAGTATAATCCTTTACTACCCATGATGGCTACATGGTTTATGGAGGCTTGTGTTATTATGAACTCGCGTCCCCATATCGGTGCTCAACACTACTCCCAAAATGTACTAGCTCATATGTTTTAAAACAAAACTTCTTTCTTTGGTTTGAGATAATTACTCAAAATTTAGCTTAAAAGCTCTTTTGGAATTGATGTTCCCTTTCTTGCTCAAATGTGAAAACATTTCTAACTTTTAGGAATACTTAGTTCCAGTATAATCTTTGAATAAATAAACTTCAATCTTAACTCTTTAGTCAACTCAAAACTTAAGTCTTAAGACAAAGTTAAATCGTTTGAGAAAGACTTTTGAAAACTTTATGAACTTCTCTGAACTTGCTTCTTAACTTCTAGACTTGACTCTTAACTTTCCTTGAATTGAATTATGGATTCAAGTTTCATGATCTCATGTTTATGGATGATTTCTTGATGCTTAGATGTACCTTAGAGTGTTAGAATCAACAAGAAACATTAGTACATTTCTAATGAACTAGTACAAAAAGATGGGGGAAGAATGGGAAGAACTGGCGTCCCTGGCGCTTTGAAAGGCACGGGGCACCAACCCTTATAATTTAGAGAGTGACTTGGGGTGCTCTAGCTGGCGCGATGCCCCAGAGGTCTAAATTTAGAGACCCCTTCTTGCGGATCTGAGAGGGGCGGCACCCCAGGCCCCCTTCCCAGGTGCATCCGACCTTTCTCCTTCGTTTTTCAACTCTAAACCCCCTATTTCAACTTAGTTCTTTCCCCAAACACTTAGTATCGATTATACCCTCAATATATACAAAATTTAGCTCAAAATCACACCCAAAAACATGAATCAAACTCAAGAAAACTTCAACAACACAGCTCACAATAATTCAAACGAATTTCATCAAGAACTTATAGGATTTACTTTCAAATCAATTATACTTCGCTAAATTGAATCATGATTGGTGCGTGGGTGAACTAAACCAATTCTATGTGATCTCACATAACTTGTAGGGATCACCCCTTAACGAAATCCACACGCAAACCTCCAAGAAATCGATGAATCTAGAACTTTCTTCTCTTTTCTCCTTTTCTCTCTTTTCTCCAAGCCCTAGCGTGAATTTCAAATTGACTAAACTGATCTAATTTTGATTAGACTCCTAATAAACTCCTAAAAATGAATTAAAATAATAGGGTAAGGAAATGACCAAAATACCTTTCCAAAATCCGATTTTAGACTTTCTTTATTTGAACAACCCAACTTCAAATGGGCATATCTCACTCATACCAACTCGGAATCGGGCAAACTTAGTGGCGTTGGAAAGCTTATTCCAAGATATTTCCTATGATATCTGAAAATACACCTACCTCATCTTGATCTAGGTGTTATGGTCATTTGAAGTTGAACAAAATCTCAAACATAACATACTTAATAATTTTTCAGATTTTTTATTCTTTTCAAAAATGACAATTTCCAATTTTAACTTCTTTCTAGCTCTTTCAATTAGCGAGATGTTACACCTAATTTTTACAACTAATTCAACACATATAAAAAATACGAGTTTCTCACCCACACCCAATATTACAATCCACCTATATGCTTTTCTACCCATGAGTACTTAGATTTCCCCTAGATATTACTAAGTATTGCACTAATTGACGATTTCCCTTAAGAAAATAGTCACACCATCTATCATTGGTAAAAATCATACAATTAGGTCAACATTGAGTTACTCAAACTTCACCCACATTAAATTAGACATAGACCTAACACATTTATCAGTTCAATTATACAATTTAACAAACACATGATTCGTAATTTGACAGGCATACATAATCAAAATCTCATGGGTAAAGTTCCAATCATACAATACAATTCTATCCATTCTAATCTGGCACATAAAATCAGTTAAGGGGCTCAAGCCGACACCCTATAAGCACTTTAAATTTAAAAATATCAACAAGGATTTAGAAACTAAACTTAATATCATAAAAAATCAAGAGAAATGGGGGATTGGGGTTGGGTTGATACGAAATCCAAATTAATGGATTCCCGAACTTTGTTAACACTCACAAAAGGCTCACAAACAATTAAAGTATGCAAAAAAAGAGAGAAGGGTATCGAGAAGGCTCTAAAATATCAATGGTTTTGATTTTTGAATTTGAAAAGACTCTTGATCTTTTTATACCAGGACCATTCGGCGATCTTGACTAATGTCTCCGAACATGTTCGACAGATCATTATTTGGCTCTTAAGTTCACTGAACATGCCTGAACAATTGCTAGATCTGAATACTGCTTTGGAGGACCCAATGGAATCCACACAGTGCACTTTGGTTGATCGTCTTTTGGAGTTCTGATCGCCAATTTTGGTAGCACGCTTTTCTATCTATTCAAGATAAAAAACGGACAAGAATGAGTCCGTTTAATGTCTTCAGTGCATTCCCTTTTGGGTATTGGCATCGCCTATGCTTCCCTTTTCAATTTTTCAACCTCTTCTCAATATTCACTCATAACATACGTTATTCAAAAGCAATAAAAACAAAGGTAAATACTTGGGTTGGGATTGTGTCACTTGGTAATGTTCCCTTTTGCCTTGGATTGAGATGAAAGGCAAGTTGGCCTAGTTGGGTGTCCAACTACTTAATGAAAACTGAGTGAGAAGTCACCATCTAGGATAAAGTGGAGAACTCATTTTTTCAATTCCTTCAACACTTTATTGGACCCTTCAACCTTTTTGTAGATCCTTGCAAGCATGTTTTCAGTCTGGCTTCCTTCTGACCCAGTTGGTTCTTTTGGGAGGGGAAGATCATAGAGAGGCACATACCTATCTATTTCCATCTCCCTATCTCTCCAATTTACCTCGCCAATCTTTCCAACCACCATTTCTATTTTTGTTCCAGCCTTGGTTACCACCTTATCATTGATAATAAGTGTGAGAAGCCCCCACTCGATTTCCCAAGTATTGAACTTTCTCATGGTATAATGCCTCAAATTTAGCATCATCTAGGCACTGCCCAGTGTTGTTTTCAACTGCATCCACTGTCTTGGTTCAACCTCCCATGACATGTTTGGACAACAAATTGATTTAGGTCATCATTTTGCCTATGGTTTCATCTCTATCATGGTCTTTATCGACTTGTTCTTTGGTTAAACCCACTTGAAGAGTAGGTACTTGATCCTCTCTAGTGTTCCATTTTCGGTTGACATTAGTCATATCATCTAGCAACAATGAAACCACATCATACAATGTTCATCCACCATGGACTAATTGATCCACCCCACATTTATCGACTGAATCAAGGCTACAATAAAAGTATTGCAACAATAATTTTTCTAGAATGCCTTGTGTTGGACATTGGAAAATTAACTTCTTGAACCTCAACCACGTCTCATGTAGAGGTTCACCTCCAATATGCTTGAAATTTTGGTTTTGAAGGCAAAGTTTTACTATCTTTGAGGGTTGGAAAGAATCTCTCCAAGAAGGCATCATTAAGCTCTTCCCACAAAGTGATCGAATCATTTGGCAATTCTTCCAACCATCTTGTAGCCTATCCCGTTAAAGAAAATGGGAATAACATCAACATTATAGACTCTTGGGAGATATTCTTGAACAGAAAGAGTCCACATACCTCCTTGAAATTTCAAAGGTGTTCATGGGGATCTTCATCAGCTAGACCCCCAAAAAATTCCGTTCATCTGGAGCAATTGTATCATAGATTAGGTGATGTGAAACATAGTCCTCCCGGTTATAGAAGGTATCCAGTTTGCTCCTATTGTTTGAATGACATAAATGGACATGTTATTCAAATAGCCCATGTTGTTGTTTTAACCATAGTGACTATAATTGTCACTTCTACGGTCACTCATTTTGTCAACCTACAAATTAGCTAACAATAACACCAAACAACAAATTTACTAAAAATAAAAAAATAAAAAAATTTAATCTAATTTCTCCATTTGAATTCTCAACCACCACTCTACGATAGCGACACCATTTTTTATAACGCTCAAATCACTCTCCAAAACTAAATAAAAAAGAGTGAGTGGTCATTGCCAGTAAAAAAATCCAATAAAAAGTCGGGTTCAAATCCCATAAGGACTGGTATATCATGGAGAATTCCTTATCAAGAATTTTAGACTTTAAATTAGCTTATTTGGAGTAGTAAGAACAATTGGGTGGATGATACTACCAAGTCAATATAAAGTTTGGTTATCAATAATCATAATTAAACTAAAATGACGATGAAATCAAGAGTTAACAAGTAATCTAGAGGTGCGGGGATTGGAAATCGACGTAATATAGGGGGGATTGTGCTGCTCAATAGTAATGTACATACATAAATAGGCTAAGTCATCTTCAATGACGCTAATCCATTTTCAATCTCAAAGCATCATTGCATCGAATCTCCTTTCAGTCTCATCTAATTGCTAATACTAAATAACCTAATACCTTAATGTATCCTCTCTTTCAAGAATAGGACAAATAGATCCGACCTATAACCTCTCTTTCAAGCAAGCCATAGACATAAAACCTAAATTACTAGTATTGAACTAATTACCCACTCCAATTTATCTCTTTGGGGCATCAACCGGAGATCGAAAGTAGGAATTAAGTTTGAAACCTTAACCCATAGTTTAACCCCATGGTAATTAGACTAAATTAATGCATAAACAACAACAAAACATAGCATGGCACACTACCCACTACATTAAATCAACACCTAACCACATTAGAACGATCTTGGGGTTTTAGCCACCATCACAAAAAGTAGAGAAATTATACCTTCCATGTAAACAATTACAAGTAGACCTACTTTGGATTCAAGTTCAATTTATCATATTAAAACACCAACTTGTAAAGCGCCAAAAGCTAGAAAAATGTTCTTTAAAGTAAAGTGTTCTAAAACCCTTAACTCTTCTCCCAAGAGAAATTTTGGAACTCCCTAAAATGAAACTTATAAAATCTCTATCCTTGGAGCTATTTGTACTTTCCTAAAATTGGGTCCAAAATTCATTTCAGGACTAACTTGGTGACATTACTCGGGTTCTCCAAACCTGTTTTGCGAATCACCCCTTCTCTCCTCAACTCACCATATAATGCTTTAGTCTTCAATTGTTTGAACCTTACTTTACAAAATCGATTGAGTCAGCCTTTCACATTTGATGACTCAACGAGTACCACTTTGGTTCAACTTTTGAGCATTCAATCTTTGCTTTGAACATTGTCGCTTTTATCGATGTGCATCAGGATTGCCGTTCTCATTCGGCGTATCATTGTCTCTATTGGAGTCCGCCGATCTTCTTTGATAGACTAAGTACTATGCACTGTCAATTTGGGTGAGGTGATAGTCAATTGGTGATTTGCCTTTCATGTTAGGCGATCAACAATGTTTACTGTGCATTTCTTTTTGTATTTTTTGCCATTCTTTCAAACATCAGTCCTTGCCTTGTCTAACTGCCTTCATACCTACAACATTTTATCATAATAGGACAACATTAAGCATCGAGGACACTAATTATTGAGTTAAATAGACTTTAAATGAGTGAAAAATCTACCACTCATTAATCAATTTTAAATAACTATACATGGAAATTGGTTGGTCTTTCTCCCGAAAATAACTCTTTAGGGTCAAAATGAATCCATAAAAGGAAAATGAATGTTAATGGCACAGTTGATAAATAAAAGACTAGTTTTGTAGTCAAAGGTTTTAGACAGAAACAACGTTTGGATTACTTTAAGACATACTCGCTTGTAACAAGGAAAACATATGTTTGGGTGGTAGTGATACTAGTGACTGTACATGGTCTTGAAATCCATCAAATGCTGTTAAGGCAATCTTCTTGAATGGAGAATTGGAGGAATAAATTTACATAAAACAATATGACGGACTCGTGATTCCTAGTAAAGAACAAAAAAAGGGCAAACTTGTTAAGTCATTATATGAGCTCAAACAAGGACCCAAATAATGATAAGCTAAATTTAACCAAACAATAATGGCAAATAGATTAAGATCAACGAGTGTGATAAATGTGATATATTAAAAATACTTTAATTCATGAAGTCATTATTTGAATATATGTTGATGACATGTTAATAATGAGTAAATGTATTGACGATATAAATGCTACTAAGCGCATGTTGTTTAGAAAATTTGATATGAAGGACTTAGGAGTTTCTGATTTGATCTTAGGAATCAGAATTCACAAAACTCCACAAGTCTTTGGATTTCAATATTGTCAAGACCCTAATTGATGTAAGCTTTACATTTTAGAGAAATGAAGGTGAGAGTTATTATAATTAGACTATGCAAGAGTGTTGGAAAGTTTGATATATATTATGAATTATAGCAACCAGCTAAAGCATGTGTTATTAACAATTTGAGTAAGTTCACAAGAAATCCCAACCAAATTATTAGATGTTAATGGAACCAGTTTTGGGGTATCTAAAATGTATACAAAATTATGATCTATATTATAACAGATATCCCACAATGATTGAGGGATATAGTGATGCAAACTGGGTCACTAGCTAAATAAAGTAAAATTGACAAATGGGTTTCTATTTATCCTTGGTGGAGGAGTAGTCTCTTAGAAATCATCCAAATAGGCATATATTGCTCACTCTACAATGAAATATAAATTTAATGCTTTAGATAGGCCATATGAAGAAGCTGAATTGCTCCAAAAAAATTTAGAAGACATTTCATTCAAGCTCAAACCTATTCGACCTATATGCATACATTGTGATAGTAAAACATCATTAGATAGGGTGGGAAGCATTTTGTACTATGGAAAAACTCGTCACCTACAATGAAGACATAATATTGTGAGACAAATATCCTCTAGTGGAATTATCACCATTGACTATATAGTATGGAGATATTATGTCGGATCCACTTACAAAAGACCTAGCTAGAGAGGTAGTTGAAAGATCATTTAAGAGAATGAATTTAAGGCTTAAGACAAGTCATCATGGAGGTAACTCTACCTAGTAGACTAGAGATCTAAAGAGTTAGGTTCAAGAAGATCAAACAAACTTTTGCTTGACAGTTCGACATTGTCAAATAATTCAATCAATTCTCATGATGAAGACAATGTTTAGGAATAGTGATAAAACATTATGACTTTTAACAAGTTAATAAAGTGTAAATTTTGCTAATATTCTTTTATTTTGAGAGATTTGACTAAATAGTGTATCTATGCCATAACACAATTAGAAATCACCTATGTGAATGTAAAATGTAAGCCACTTCAACAAGAACAATTGTAAAATCTCATTCCCTATATACTCATGAAACTAGTGGGTGTTCATGGTTGAAACGAACACAAACGTAAGAATCATAGAGGATAAATGGTTAATTATTTGACATATGATTGTCTATATAAACCAAATTTTGATGGTGAAATGATATCAAATCTACCAATTGACCAAGTATATCTGACATATTCACTATGGAAAGTTAAAAGAAAAACCAACTGAGATGCAATTGATCCTTACTTGTAAAGTACACACCCATCCATACATTCATTTATGTTATAGTCATTACCATTTATATAGGGCATCGTTGGGTATAGTAAGAATAAATGAGAAATTGAGTAAGTAAGAAAGGACAGAATATGAAGTGTTCCATTATGAGTGAAAAGCATTTTTCCCTCATTGGTGGTTGAAAGTAAAATTCAAGTATTTAAATGAGGAAATAATTCTACTTGTTGTTAGAAGGGTTGGAAAGAGGGATCATGTAACGACCCATCTAGTCGATATGATTAAGTCAATTATAAAAGAATTTAGACTAGAAACATTCCGGGTAGTGACTTAAAAAATTGAGACTAGGACAGCCTCATACAAATTCTGGGCTAGGTACGGTCTAGGACCATACGAAAATGGATGGGGTATAATTTCCAGTCTTGGTTGTTATTTTATTGTAGCCAAGACATTAAGGAACTCATAGGACTTCACAAAATTAAGTTCAACATGGAAGGAATAAGTCGGGATGTCAATGGAAGAGGTTTTATTCTAAAAAAGTAACCTTTTTGAGATTTTTTTGAGTTTCAGTACTTTTGCCTATCCCTTTATAGCTGGAAGTGTCCACTATAGAGGGTGTATACAGACCACTATAGAGGGGTAAGTTTCACTGTAGTGGGGTAAAATGCGATTTTATGTAGAAACAACCCCAAAAACTCCTAATTTTTGCACTTTTATTCTTGGACTTGGAAGGGGAAATTTAGGGTTATTTAAACTCAATTTCCTATGGAATTGTAATGACCTATTCCCATCGTTATAGAAATGCCAACGGGGAAAAGTTTGGGGCTGGAAAACTTTTTTGTAGTATTTGGATTTTCCCAACCTAATCTAGATTTGGACTAAATTGGAGTCTTCAAGGTGTAGGGAAATCTGGTAATAATCATGTGAGTTAATTGTGATTTTGATTACATAAGTAGTTAGATAATTCATTAAGGAATCCGTAAGACTTTACGGAATTGAATTCAGGCGAGTAGAACTCCAGAATTGATCTTAGCGTAGAGGGTATTTTTTGAGCGTCGTTGGTTAGAGGTGTGTTGTGAAATGGAGATTTTTGAATTCTTTAAATAGCTCTCTGTTTCATGCAATGCGCCTTAGCAGTGCCGCTGTAGCGGGGTATGGCCGCTATGGCAGGCCAGACGCGACTGAAAGTCGTAAATAAACCCTTGCACTACCTTATTTGGCACTTTTGATTTTTAGAGCTAAGGAACGAACCCTAGGTGACTCCTACTCATTTTTCACCATTCTTGAGGCTAAAAGTAGGTTTTTCACTCCCCAAATCCATTTTTTAATCCGTAAAACATAATAGAATGGGTGAATATTAATGGGGGAGAGTTTAGTTATAGATTCTATGGTGGAAACAACCCTAATTTGGATAATTGGGATCATGAATTTGATGTAGGGTTCATAGAATTATTAGTAATTCGAGTAATTAGTGGTAGTTTATTGATTTTCGTACTATATTGATTGCTTGTAGACCAAGAACAAGCGGAATGAATCCGAAATAGGAAGGATCAAGTTTCTTAGGGTTTCGAGCTTGTTTTGAGGTAGGTGATGGTTGTAATTCTATGATTGTGTGATGTATGTTTGTTCTTGTTTCATTATGATACTTGCACGTATTTGAATGTTGTATTATTGATCACACTTGATGTAAATGAGATAGATGAATGATGATTGCTATAAAATCATGACATAAATGTATAATCTTGGGGATGTACTTGTGCTTGTGATTGTAGTGTGTTGAATGGATCGGTTGCCACATTCCGGCATAATATGGGATCGGTTGCCACGTTTTGACATAATCATTAGATCGAGTACCACGTTTCGGTGTGCTAACTGTTTGGGTTTGGTTTCCATGAGAGGACCAATGATTTGTGATAATTGTGTATTTTGAGAAAATGTGAAATTGTTCATTGTTCGTATATGTTGATGTTATTACATATGTTCAATATGTGCATGTGATTGTATTGTTGTGTTGACTTATGTATGTTGAACTTAGTGGGATAGCCGCGTGATCCTACTAGTACATTGTGGCTGTGTACTGATACTGTACTTGCTCTTATGTTTGTTGAACACAGGGCATCTTCAAGTGGCTACTAACAGACCTCGCTTAGGAGATCAGTGATCATTCGAATTCAAGGGTGAGCCAATTCTTTCGGGCTACCATAGGTTCTCTTTTGTCTATGTCCATCCTTTCCGGACTTAGACTATGTTATATTAGTTATTAGTACATTAGTTGGGGGTTGCATCCCTTCTTGTTTAGACTTGGTTCATTGCTAGATGTTTTGGTGCATTGACTTTCCGATTCTACATTATTTCTTCTGCATTGTTTAGTTCTTGTTAGACTTTTGCTGGAGTTTATGAGAACTCCCTATTTATTTCCTTAGCATTTAACTTGCTTCCTTAACTTAAATGTATTAATTTTGGGTTTAGTTGCTTGGTTTGAGTTGAAGTAGTGGTTCTCCCATTGGAGAGTTAGGATGGGTGCTAATCACGACGGTCTGGGTTATGACAAAGTTGGTATCAGAGCATAGGTTCTTTGATCTCGATGTACCAAAACGAGTCTAGTAGAGTCTCATGAAATGGTATGGGGACACCTTTACTTTTGTTCGAGAGGCTATAGAACTTTCGAAAATCTCTGTACTTTCTGTTGTCTCCTTTCGTGCTATGACTTGATTCCAATTGGTATATGGCGATTCAAATGGGTATATAACCTCCTTTACTCTTTTTTCCGTATATGGTTAACTCTAGATATAATGGCGTCATACTTGTAGCTCTCGTCAATGCTCCAAGTGAGGAATTTGTAGCGAGAGGTCGTGGTCGAGGCAGAGGTAGAGGAAGAACTAGGGGTAGGGCTGTGGAAGGGTAACGCCTGCTGGGAATGGAACTCTTATTGAGAATGCTCCTGTGGATGAGAACCCTCATGCCCATCATGAAGAGATTGAAGATGAGAATGTTGATGCTGAGGATATAGGAAAAGATTAAGAGGTACAGGCTGAGACTACCGATGTTCCCCCTAAAGACCAGTGTTAACTCAACAGATCATGTCAATCTTGAAAGAGTTGGTTGGTCCTGGAGTGCTTCCTTTCTTCTCAAGCAACTCAAGCTCCTACTAATCCTCCTGTTCCTAGCACTATGCCCATGGTGGGTGGAATAGGAAGTAACGATGCTTTCTTTCGTCATTTGTTGGATTCTGTTATGACTGGTAATGAACATGAAATGTTAACTAAGTTTTTGAAGCTAAAGCCTCCGATATTTGTTGGTTCTGAGAATGAGGATGCTTATGAGTTTATCTTAGATTGCTATGAGAGGCATCATAAGTTGGGAATTGTCCATCAGTATGGGTTGAGTTTGTGTCCTTTCAACTTCATGGTAAGGCCAAGCAATGGTGGAGAGCTTATATGGAATGTAGATCTTCAACTTTACCTCCACCTACTTGGACCCAAACTCAAGGAAATGAACCATGTAGAAATGTCAATGAATGCATACCATGCACCATAGGGTAAATGTCACGAGGATGTTCAACAATTTTTCTCCAAGAGCCACTTTTCAATGCGAGAACTTCACCAGGTACTCTTCTATGATCACATACACCATTCGGAATTTTAAGGATTTTATAATCATTACTGGTCGAGTCAAACACATTCCCAAACATGAAAATTCATCCATTAGAAATTCTGGAGTGGGAAGAACGTCAATCTATTCTCCGGTGGAGGGATTCCATAGAAAAAGTATTTGGTGTTCAACACCATTTTCATAAACCTTGATAATAACCAAACTGTCACAACAACAGTAGACTATGCAATATCGTGGCTCAATATTTAACGGGAAATTCAGTTCCCATAGATCCTCTACTAGTTGAACCGATAATATCGAACAATAATAAATGGAAAATATAGACTTCTTAGCACACAATATGTAGAACAAAAATTTTTGGAAACTTTTGTCCTTCTTGGCCTGAGTGAGATTCTTCATCGATTAGTGTACCCCAAAATTTTGAAATACATTTGAATCGAAGAAGAGACCTAACAGGCAACCTATTGAGGATTTCCACAAGTATATTCTCTTCAGAGTAAGCATCCATGACCTAGATAGACAAGAAATTCTATCACGCACCTTCAAGTATTGAAAAATTGTATAATTACAACCCAAAAGTTTTAAAATGATAAACAAGAAAGCTTTTTAATTTATTTTATCTACTATTACTAAAAAAATAGAGTATTAAAAAATTAAAAAATTTTAACAAGAGAAAATTTAAGTCCTTTGGCAGTTGAAACATGAGAGAGAAACTAATAGGACAACTACTTTAAGAATTTCTAACTATTCAATGTTTCAGTGAAGGCATAAAACTGGTATAAGGATCATATATTTTTCACCTATCATTTTTATGTAGAGTGACTTTAACATTTTAGTGGTTGAAACAATTAATGCTTGGAAGCGATGCATTCTTGTTCTACTATAGTTTACCCATAGGTGTGTGTTTGGTATGAAGAAAAATTAAATCGTAGTGTTGTATATTTATTTTATCCACTTTGTTTCACAATTATCATAGGTAAAAAGATTTATTCCTTGCAAAATTAATGACGATGCTATTCTCTTTCACGGAATGATAGAACCTAAATAGAGAAAATACACATTTTATCCATAGAAATAGAGCACATATAGATATTAAGTCAAACCAACAACAAATTGAATAAATAAACTCTATTGGTAACACGTGAACTCACTTGTTCCTGATCAATAATATTCATCATTTTTTCTTGCTTTGATGGTTCCATAACTCTTGATCCTGAATTTACAAAATTGGATGAAATTGACTTATGTTATCAAAAATAACAAAAACATACATAAAATAGAAAAAAAAAAAAAAAAAAGCAAATACCTTTGAGAATTTAATTGAAAAGTATTGACTTGTTGTTCAGATGCTTATCTACCATCTATGAAGATTTAATTTGAATTCGTAATTGTTTGCCTTATTTATAAATTGGTTATAGTTATTCATGGAAGAAATATAAATACATTACCAATAGAAGAAATTTTCATAATCTACCTAATAGAAACTATCCAATAAAAGATAACACTATAGATTGCTTTCCGTAAAATCATTATTCAATAGCTAAATTTATATTATTTAATAAAATATATTTATCTATTATTAGATACTAATTAATCTTCTAGTCTTAACATGGTTATTTACTATCGAGTATTTATCACTACTAAAATACTGCTAAAAAACGACGGAAGTAAAAGCGACAGACGGCATCGCTCCTAAAAGAGACGAACTAAGTGATGCTGTCCGTCGCTTTTTGATTAATTTTTTTTTAGTTTTTTAAAAGCGATGGAATGCATCGCCAAGTCCGTCGCTTTTTAATTTTTTTTTTTTTTTTTAAAAGTGACGGACTGCATCGCCGAGTCCGTCACTTTTTAATAAATTTTTATTTTTTTGTAGTCCGTCGCTTTTTTTTGCGGAATTTTGCACCAACAATATATATATATAATAAATAATTAATTATTTTATATCGATAGAGACTCAGTCCGCCGCTTTTTATTAAAATTAATTATTTATTAATTTAAAAGAAGCCATGCCGTCCGTCGCTTTTTATTAATTTTAATTGTTTAATTATTTTTTAAATTAGCGACGGACAACATCTTTATGTCCGTCGCGTCTTGGTCAAAATATCTGGTCAAATATTTTTAAAAAGGGGCGGATAATGTCTCTTTGTCCGTCGCTTTTTGGTCAAAATGTTGGTCAAACTTTTTTCAAGAAAAGCAGCGGACATAGAGACTCTGTCCGCCGCTTTGAGAAATATTTTGATTTAATTTTATTTTAAATCGTCATCCTGAGGACAGTTTTGTGTAAAATAAAAAAAAAATTATAATACCAACTTTCAGATGTTGGTCAAATTAAATAGTATGTAATAAATTAATATTTTCAATTAACTTTAAATAAATCGTCCTCCAAATGACGGTTTTATATAAGTTAAAAAAATAATTTAATATAAAACACCGACCTCCCGATGTCAATATTATTTAATTAACATGATTGCTTTTTATTTATCTTAAAATTTAATGTGATACCGACCTCATGAGGTCGGCATTTTTATTAAATCTAATTACTTTTAATAAAGGTGACATCTGGAGCCCGGAGGTCGGTTTGTTTAAAATATTCCTATTAATCATAATTTTGCTATTGTGCATAATACTAAAATTTCATTTACACCTATAATTAATTGTTCAAAAAGTGTAACAATTGTATACTTTTATAAATAAAAAGTTAGAATTCATGGAATAAAGAAAAAAATATCTATAATCCATATTTAGAGTATGAAACTACGTTGATATGAATTAGGAGAAAATTATGTATACTTATATTTCTAGAGTAATGTACAAATTTTATCAGTCCGTCGTTTAATCATGTACTTAATATTTCATCTCATGATGTAGAGGTGAAGAGCTAACATATAATTCATTCAAGTATGAAATGCGAGATATTATAATTATATACGTTCAATCTTGAATGGATGTCAAGTGTAGTAATCACTTCCTAATTATGATGACATGTAAAGGATACTTCATCGGAGTATGAAATACGTTGATTAATTATATACTCCTCGAATAGTTTAACAAATCAAGTCTTATAAACTAGTGGTTCAGATATGAAATACATTATCAATTAAAGAAATACGTATGATCAATTCAAGGAGATTTATATATTAAATTTGATATTGATAAATTTTTGTTGGTCAATAAAATTAAATTTATATAATTAGAAGGTATATAATTTAAATTTATAAAATTAACTTGATCGATAAATTAATTTATTAAGTTAAACTTCTATTGATGTGTAGTTAAATTATATTTATATATATATATATATGTGTGTGTGTGTGTGTGTGTGTGTGTGTGTGTGTGTGAAGCAGTATTCTCTTAAGTTCGCGCAACTATCCAAATATGGTCCAACCTTGAGGGCTAGAATGAATAAGTTTGTGATGAGAGTGTCTGATTTGGTGGAGGAAGAATGTCGTATGACAATGCTCCAACATGAAATGGATATTTCAAGGCTCATGGTATATTCTCAACAAATTGAGGAGACGAAACTTAAGAAAATAAATAAGGAGGCAAAAAAGGCTATGCCCGATGAACAAGGTCAACCAAGGTCTAAAAAGATGTTCTACAACAAAGATTCCTCAATGGTCAACAATGATTGATTGTCTAACCCTAATTCCAAAGTAGGAAAAGGAAGTGGCTCTTCTTTCGAAAGATCTATATGTTCTAAGTGTGGGAAGAAACATTTGGGTAAGTGTCTTGTCGGCACGGATGGATACTTTGGGTGTGGAAGGAAGGGTCATAAGATGAGAGATTGCCCAACACTTATGGAAAAAAGGAGAGAGACCAACCAAGCTTCTAATGATGGCCCGGATCCTAATGCTCCAAAGAAAAATCATTTCTATATGCTTCAAGCTAACAAGGACAAAGGAGCTAACCTAGATGAAGGCATCAGTAAGTGATAGTTCCTTATAGTTGTGAATGTTGTGATGAGGTCCTTATGATGCTTTCAAGTTTGTCTTAGTTGGGTTTACTCCTAAGTGGGGGATAGTATGTTGAATAGTAAGGTGGTTGAGAGTTTCGATATCCTTATCTCTTTCCTTCTATTCCTATTCAATCTTGAGACCAAGAGTTCCCTGTAGCTTGTTTCATGTTTTGGATTCATGAGTGATTATGTGTATCCCTGGTCTCCTAATGTTATGCACGTTCTTGATGAGTTTATGTTTAAATGAAATATTGAGTTTTCATGAATTATTTTCCTCATGTTGATATGCTTTTAGTATGAGTTGTCTATATGCTTCATGAGGTGAATTGTTGAACATGCCCAAATGTGCTTTTAAGAGAAATTGCATAATGTGCTTAATGATGTTATGATGAGCATGATTTGAGTTGGAGAAGGCAATTCCTCCAATGAAATGAGAAATGTTGAAGTTATGATGCGTAATGAGTTTGTAGATGTAGTTCCTACCTTCTTGTGTTGTATTGAGCTTATTGATGTGGAGTTGATGTTTCCTCCTAGCTTTGTGAATTTTTTATGATGTTTCATGTATGATGGGCTGCTAATATTGATTCATTAACCCCTTAATGCATTTAAATTGTCATTCGAGGATGAATGTTCCCAAGTAGGGGATAAAGTAAGGACCCATAAAATGAATAGGTGAGACTAGAGCCTAATGATTGTGTGTTTGAGTTGTTATGGGGTTTCAAGTGGTAGAATGTTGTCACGAGATTAGGTTGAGGGGTTTAAGGGTTAAACGTGAAGGTAAGACTCCCCAAGGACCACCCTAGGGGTCCTTGAGGAGGACCCTAAAGCCTAACCCCCAAGACCATAAAAAACCAAAAATCTGCCCAAGTGTGGTGACCTATAGATCGGGACCTACACCCCGTAGTGGCTGTTGTTTTATTAAGATATTTTAAGGGTTTTTAAATTATTAAAACACAATTTCAACTCATTATTTCAAAACCCAAAATATAAACCTCCCCTCCCCTTCAAAAGTTCTCTCTCTAGAAACCTCCATTGGAGGTCAAGGATTCAAGCTCTCAAGGTCAAGTCTTCGTCCTTTTCAAGCAATTTTCCTGGATTTCTTCCCTAAAAGGTATGGTAGTCTTCATCTTTGACTTAGTTTCTTTCAAGGAGCCAATTTTAAAAGTGATTTCAAGTCTCCAATGTTTCCCCAAAAACCCTAGTTTTCAAGCTTGGCATGTCTTCAGTTCCAAACGGATTTCAAAAGCTTTATTGCATTGAATTATTAATGAATTGTGGATCTAAAGATGAATTATGATTATTTCTCCCTTGAACCCATGTTTTCCCCCAAATTCTTAAGTTGTGAATTATGAATGGGAATTGATTAATCATGAAAGTATGTTGAATTATTTATGTTTATATTGAATTAGTGGTTGAAGCATGTCAATGCCCTTATATATTGTTGTATCTCAGATTTATGTATTGATGTTGGTTCATAGTCTTGAAAGGCAAGTTCATGAAGGATTATGTATGTTTATGATGTGAGGTATATGTGTGTGATCTCAATCAAAGTGTTATGATCATGTTTAGAATGTCATTGTGTTATGATTGAATGTTATTACTCAATTAACACCTATGAATTATAAGGTTATATGTGAAAGGTTATTCTCACATACACACTCACATGAATGACTAATGAATGAAGTTTCTATGATTATGTTAATGATGATGGGTTGATTGAAAGGCTATTCTCAATTGTACTCTAATGAATGATAATGACATGTTGTGAAATTACTTTCTCATAATACGGGATTCTTAGTTGAAAGGCTATTCTCATCTTTGAATCTATGAGCTATCCAATGAATAAATGATGGTTTGAAATGGATGCCCTCACGTGAGTTGAGGCGGGGTAGTAGCAATATCTTATCCCACAATAATGAACTAATGTAATGAATGTCAAGTACTCCTTGGGTAATAATGCGAAGCACCTAGTAGATATGGATTGATATGGATGGCCTCATGTGAGTTGAAACGAGGTATCTATGTAACACCCCGACTTTTCAAAACATCTAAATTAACTCGTATCTTCATGGAAAGACAAGGAGGGTGGGTAATAAATTAAGAATGATGTGGTATGTCATATTTTTAAGTGTTCACGGGTTGTATCTGATGTTTTGAAGTTAGGTAAGTGGCAAAATAAAAGTTGGTGAAAGTTATCGTATGTTCCTTTTTAAAGATTTCTTTGAAATTTGGGTCAAATGTCTTGGATGTTTTCTCCCAATATATAAAGTGTTAGAAGGCCTATCACCCATTAAATCGAAGGCATATGATTCTAGTTTGCAATGCACAAAACCCCATATCCAACCGACATAGGAGTAAAATTTTATGAGGGTTTTACTACGGACTACCAGGGCAGAATCTGGGTCAGGTCAAAATATGGTATGTCGGCTTACTCAACGTTTTAAGCCATGAAAAAATTTCTTTTTACTTCCAAACCAGAGAAAAAGCTTAAGAGATGGTTCCATGGAGTTATTGCATGATGAAGGTTAGTTTTTAATGATTTCTACCATTAAACGTTGCCCCCTTGCCTAGAAACGTGATCTCTACACATGACAATCGTTTTTCCCTTCTATTAGCTGCGTTTGGAGCTGGTTTTTGAAGATATAAATTAGTAGTTGTTACTGTTTCTTCGAGGTTTAAACATGGTTAACTAAGGTAATCATCTGGGGAATCTTTTATGATTGTTTTTATGAATTTCTACGGACGTTTTTGACAAGTTGGGGCAATATGGCAAATCTGCCAATTTAAGATTAATTATGAACTGTTTTACATACCAACTGTGTATATATAATGCTTTTGAAGCTTAGGACATAAGGAACAACTTTCATGAAGGAACTACGGTCTTTCAAGCGTTCATTGGAAAGGTATGTTAAGGCTATTTCCTTTGTTCGACATGTTTCCTTAGAGGTAGTTAATGTTGGTGATCTAGTAGATGTAATTGTGAGTGGTTGGCTGATTGAATGGTTATAAATCCTTATTTTTGGGACTCATAATCAATTAAAAATGACCTTAAGTTAGGAACGACTTGGAGATTATTCATATATATTGTTTATAGCTAAATTTCTATCCTTTAGCCTATTCAATTGCTTGTTGTCACCCTTGGGGCTATTGTGGTTAGTTGTTAAGCTATGAACTACCTATGGGGGGCTGTGATGTTGTTTAATAGGACTATGTTATTTCCAAAGAGGGCTATGTGTTGCCCACGGGTCTATATTGATGCCAAAGAGTGTTATGTGTTGCCTATAAAGCTATTTTTACACTAAAGAGGGTTATGTGTTGCCTATAGAGCTATTTTTTCACCAAAGAGGGCTATGTGTTGCCTACAGGGCTATGTTGATGTAAAAGAGGGCTATGTGCAGCCCACAAAGCAATGACTTTGCCTAAGAGGGACATGTGCTGCCTAAGGGGCTATATCGTTGCCAAAAAGGGCTATGTGACTTTTTACAAAGACAAGGGGCTACTGGTAGGGGTATGTCGATTGATTAGGCACCTTCTGGGCTTATGGGGGCCTAGGTAGGTGGTATGTTGTTTGTACCTTCTGAGCTTATGGGGGCTTGGTTAGTTTGATGTTTGATCATTTTTGTATTTTTTTAGATTCAGTAGCGGGTTAGCATGCTTATCTAAAATTTTGATATCCTTAAGTGATTGCTTTTGTTATATTAAAATACTTGCTCACTTCGTCTATAGCCTTTCATACTCTGTACATTATTTTGTACTGACACCCCATTTCCTTGGGGGTGCTGCATTCGTTCATGCAGGTCCCAACAAACGACCTTGTAGACCTCCTCAGCATCAGGATTGACTTCTATCTAATTGGCTAGCCCGTTTCCTCTGGAGCTGCCAGAGTTGAGAGGTTTGTTACCCTTTGTTGTATATATCTTTATGGGTAGGCTAGGGCCCTTTCCCGCTATGTACTACTATTAGAGGCTTGCAGACTAGTGTGTAGGGTGTATAGCTACATTATGGCCATACTGGCCTAGTTTGTTGGTTTGCTGAAGCTTGTGAGCTGTTCGATGTATTGTTTTGATATATGCCTGCTTTCAGATTTGGTATAGATATCATGGTGGCCTTGACGGTGCAATCAGGACTTCTGTGCTAGTTGGCTATTTATTTATATGATCTCCTGGGAGTGGTTGTTTCTTTTATAGATCAGTTGACACAGGCCTTGCGGGCCAAGGGCTTAGTTTTAAGTTGAGATATACTTGTTTAGTTTTTTGATTGCGTATGGTTGCCATGTGCTAGTAGAAAATGGTTCAGTAGGGTTGGCTCGGGCTTGAGTTTTGGCGTTAGGAGCCAGTCGTGCCACTCAGTTTTGGGCGTGACAAACTTGGTATCAGAGCAATGTTGTATCCTAGGGAGTCTGCAGCCGTGTCTAGTAGAGTCTTATTTATAAATGTGTTGTGCACCATATTCGATATGAAATAAGCTATCGGGCATGTTAAAATTACTATCTTCTTTTGCTTACCTTGTGCTATAGAGCAGTGTCTTAAGGGTTGAGGTTTCTAGCTTCTAATTGATACTTTTATGCAGATAGAGATGGCTTACACCAAACAGACAACAGCTAGCCAGGGGCTAGATACAGGTGTAGGCGAGGGTACCAACAAAGTACCACAGGTAGAGGTGGCCCATTGTGATAGGGGGAGACACCTTCTCAACCCCTTATTGCTTCTCTACTACTTCAGGAGCCTCCGAGGGCTACAAGACTTCTGACTCCACCCGCAGTACCATCTCTAGTTCCTCCTATTCCATCTAATTAGGATTTCAAGAGTACAGTATATATGTTAGCACTGTTAGTAGCATAACAGCGCCAGCCAGTTGCGCTAGATGTTGCTGGACCTTCTGAAGGTCCTAGAAGTTTGAGAGTTTGTGAATTTCTTGCCTTGAATCCTTCACAGTTTACAGGGATAGATCGCAGAGAGGACCCTCAGTACTTTGTTGATCAACTTCATAGGATCTATAAAGTCATGCATGCCTCAACGACTGAGTCAGTTGAGTTAGCACCATTTTGATTGCGCGATATTACAGTATTGTGATACAAGAGTTGGGAGAGATCTAGGGGAAAAGATACATCTCTACCCACTTGGGATAACTTTACAGAAGCTTTCATAGAGCACTATTTGCCTTGAGAGATTAGAGATAGTTGGTGGTCTAGTTTTTGAACCTCCGATAGGGCATCATAAGTGTCTGAGTGTACGGGTTGAGATTTGATTCATTGGCTAGATATGCACCATTATTTTTTGGTACGATGTATGATAGGTTTTATAGATTTGTGGGAGGGCTCAACTTAGACTATATCGACACTTGTTCTACCGCTGCACTAAATGATAATATGGATATCTTGCGAATTTAGGCTTTTGCACAAGGCATAAAGGATCGCCGACATTTACAGTATATGAGTGAGAGGGTCGAGAGAAAGAGAGACAGAAGAGGGCTAGGGCTGCTAGTTCACAGGGAGATTTTCAGGGTGGTTCCAGACCCCGATATTCTATTAGGCCACCTAGATCTCCACCACAACAGTTCCAAGGTAGTAGATTTGATCGTCAGGGAATGTTAGGCGAAGGTGAGAGTTCATAAGCATCAGGCTCACAGCAGTAGAGGGGTTCAGGCAAGGCTAGGTCAGGCCCGCCGTATTGCGCTACTTGCGATAGAATGCATTTCGGGAGGTGTAGACGGGTTCCACAGTTTGTTATTCTTATAGATAGGAGGGGCATAGGGGGAGAAAATGCCCGACCATAGGTCAGGGTGGTATAGATCAGTCGACCAGGTCGGTAGTAGGTTCCTCTTCATCAGCACAATCTACAGGGCGTGGACCCCAAACTTCAGCAGGTGGAGGTAGAGGTGGAGGCAGAGACGGAACATCTAGTTCTGGTAGTGGAAAAAACCGTACATATTCACTAGCGAGCCGATAGGATTAATAGTTATCTCCAGATGTTGTGATAGGTACATTGATTGTTTGCTCCCATTGTGTTTATGATTTGATAGATCCTGGATCTACTCTGTCTTATGTTATACCATTTATTGCGGGGAAGTTATGTATAGTAGCAGAGTCATTAGATCGACCATTTACTGTATCTGTATCAGTTGGTGCATCTATTGTTGCCAGGAGAGTCTATCGAGGTTGCACGGTAGAAATTATCGACCTTCAGACCTCTGTCGATCTCGTAAAGTTAGAGATGGTCGATTTTGACGTTATTATGGGTATGGGCTGGTTGTCCTCTTTTTATGCTAATGTTAAAGGCCAGACAAAGATTGTTAGATTCCACTTTCCAGGAGAGGTAGTTCGGGAATGAAAAGGTGATACAGCAGCACCGAAAGGTAGGTTTATTTCCTATCTTAAGGCGAGGAGGATTATTACTAAGGGTTGTATTTATCATCTTGTTCACATTCATGATATAGATGTAGAACCACCAACTCTTCAGTCTATTTCGGTAGTTAATGAGTTTTTAGATGTATTTCCAAATGAGCTCCTTCGTATCCCTCCAAAACGGGAAATTGATTTTGCTATCGATATGCTACCAGGTACACAACCCATATCTATCCCTCTTTATAGAATGGCTACTGCTAAGCTAAAGGAGTTGAACGATCAGCTGAAAGACTTGTTGGATAAAGGTTTTATTAGGCCTAGTGCATCACCATGGGGTGTGCTAGTGTTATTCATAAGGAAGAAAGATAGCTTACTAAGAATGTGTATTGATTACCGATAGCTGAATAAGGCGACTATAAAGAATAAGTATCCCTTTCCATGGATCAATGAATTGTTTGATTAGTTACAAGGTGCTAAGTGCTTCTCAAAGATTGATTTAAGATCAGGGTACCACTAAGATACGAGTTCAGGAGAAAGATGTTCGAAAGACAACTTTTAGAACCATATATGGACACTTTAAGTTCTTGGTAATGTCTTTTGGATTAACTAATGCCCAGGAGTGTTCATGGACTTGATGATTAGTATATGCAGGCTGTATATAGACTAGTTTGTGATTGTATTTATTGATGATATTTGGGTGTATTCACGTTCAAAAGCTGAGCATGCAAATCATTTACGAGCAGTCCTTTAGGTTTTTCGAGACCAAGAGCTTTATGTAAAGTTTTCTAAGCCTGAGTTCTGGTTGGACTCTGAAGCTCTCTTAGGCCATATTGTATCAGATGTAGGCATTGCGGTTGATACACAATAGATTGAGGCCATGAATACTTGGCCCAGACCTATGACTCGGGTTGTGGTTCGTAGTTTCTTAGGGTTAGTTGGGTACCACAGAAGGTTTGTAGAAGGATTTTGTTCACTTTCAATCCCATTAACGAAGCTGACTCAAAAAGCAACTAACTTTCAGTGGACTGAGGCTTGCGAGCATAGTTTCTAGGAGCTGAAGTACAGGTTGATATCAGCACTAGTTCTAGTATTGCTAGAGGGTTCAGAAGGCTATGTAGTGTATTGTGATGCTTCTAGTGTTGGGTTGGGATGTGTTCTAATGCAACATAGTAAGGTTATCGCATATGCTTTAAGGTAGTTGAGAAAGTATGAGAAGAACTATCCAACCCATGATTTAGAGGTGGCTGTAGTTGTGCATGCGTTAAAGATCTAAAGACATTATTTGTATGGCGTTCCTGTTGACATCTTCACAGATCATAATAGCCTTTAATATATCTTTAGACAGAAGGAGTTAAATCTGCAACAGCATCGATGGCTTAAATTATTGAAAGACTTCGATGTAGATATTTTATATCATCCAGGAAAGGCGAATGTGGTAGCTGATGCCCTTAGTTGAAGATCTATGGGAAGTTTATCCTATTTAGGTGTTGCGAAATGTGAGCTAGCATGAGAGATTCATCAGTTAGCTATCTTGGGAGTCAGATTGTTAGAGGCAGAAGATAGTAGGGTAACAATTCAAGACATACCGTATCATCTCTAGTTGTAGAAGTAAAATCACGGCAACAAATCCTAGCTTAGAGCAGCTCAGAGCTAAGGCTCAGGATCAACAGTCTTTAGCATTTGATATAGCTAGAGATGGAGTTCTTAGATATACCAGTTGATTATGTGTTCAAAATATTGCAGGGCTTTGACATCGAATTATGGAAAAGGCATATCATTTCCATTATTCTATTAACCCTGGTTCGATAAAGATGTACCATGATATTAAGGAGATCTATTGGTGGCATGGGATCAAGAAAGACGTTGTTGAGTTTGTGGCACAGTGTCCTAATTGCCAATAGGTGAAGGTTGAGCACCAAAAGCCCGTTGGGTTAGTTCAAGAGATAGTCATTCCTTTGTGGAAATGGGAAGCAATTAATGTGGATTTTACTATAAGGTTACCTCGATCATGTCACAAGTTTGACTCTATTTGGGTAATTTTTGATAGACTAACAAAATCAGCCCACTTCATACCAATCAGGGCTACTTTTACGGACGAAGACTATGCAGGGCTCTATATTAGAGAGATTTTTAGGCTACACGGTGTCCCAGTATCTATTATCTGAGATAGAGGAGTACAATTTACCGCCAACTTCTAGAAGTCCTTCCAGAAAGGACTGGGGATATAGGTTAATCTTAGTATAACTTTGCACCCTTAGACAAATTGTCAGGCTAAGCGCACAATTTTGACACTCGAGGATACGCTACGGGCGTGTGCGTTAGACTTCAAGGAAATTTGGGATGACCACTTACCTCTTATTGAGTTTACATACAATAATAATTATTATTCCAGCATCGGGATGACTTCTTTTGAGGCTTTGTATGGGAGAAAATGTATGTCCCCATCGGATGGTTTGAGGTAGCAGAGTTAGGGTTGATTCGACCCGACTTAGTACAACAGACAGTGGAGTAGTTTAAGCTCATTTGGGAGAGGTTGCTAACAGCTCAAAGCCAAAAGAAGTCATACTTAGATGTGCGACGAAGGGACTTAGAGTTTTGTGTCGATGACTTGGTATTCTTAAAAGTCTTGCCTATGAAGGGTGTTATGAGATTTGGCAAAAGAGGAAAGCTTAGTCCAAGATTCATTGGGCCATACCGAATCCTTCGGAGGGTAGGATGGGTAGCTTATAAGTTAGAATTGCTTTCAGGGCTAGAATCTGTTCATCCAGTTTTCCATATATCGATGCTACAGAAGTGCGTAGAAGACCCTTCTTGAGTTGTCCCAATTGAGGATGTTCATATCATTGAGAAGTTGTCCTATGAGGAAACTTTAATTTCCATATTAGATCGACAAGTCCATAAATTGAGAACTAAAGAGGTGTCTTCAGTTAAAGTATTGTTGAGAAACAATGATAGAGATGAGGTAACATAGTCAGCTGAGGATGGCATGAGGTCCAAATATCCTCACGTGTTTCATACCCCAGGGTGATGGCATATCAGTTTATATTAGTGTAGTGAGGTTAGATACCAATCTAATTTTTTTTTATATTGTTGCTTATTATTGTTTTTGTTGTTGTTGTCTATTTTCTCACACTGTTATTGTGGAGCTATAGTGCTTAGCTATTTATGTCATCATGTGAGACACCTAGGTTAAAATTTATGTGTTTCATGTTCAAGGATAGTCACATTTACAAAGGATATTCTGCCTAATTTTTGAAACTCCTAAAGAATTAACCGCGTGACTCAGATTTTTTTCATTCGACGACGAATGTTTCTAAGGGTGGAAGGATGTAACACCCCGACTCTTCAAAACGTCTAAAATAACTCTTATCTTCGTGGAAAGATAAGGAGGGTGGGTAATAAATTAAGAATGATGTGGTATGTCATATTTTAAGTGTTCAAGGGTTGTATCTCAAGTTTTGAAGTTAGGTAAGTGGCAAAATAAAAGTTGGCGAAAGTTATCGTAAGTTCCTTTTTAAAGATTTCTTTGAAATTTGGGTCAAATGTCTTGGATGTTTTCTCCCAATGTACAAATATTTGGAAGTCCTATCACCCATTAAATCGAAGGCATATGAATCTAGTTTGCAAAGCACAACCCCATATCCAACCGACATCGGAGTAAAAAGTTATGAGGGTTTTACTACAAACTTCCAAGGCAGAATCTGGGTCGGGTAAAAAGGTGGTATGTCGACTTACTCAATGTTTTAAGCCATGAAAACATTTCTTTCACTTCCAAAGCAGAGAGAAATCTTAAGAGAGTTTCCTATGGAGTTATTGCATGGCGAAGGTTAGCTTTTGTTGATTTCTACTATTAAATGTTGTCCCTGTGCCTAGAAATATGATCTCTACACATGGCAATCATTTTTCCCATCAATTAGCTGCGTTTGAAGCTGGTTTTTCAAGGTATAAATTTGTAGTTATTGGTGTTTCTTCAAGTTTTAAACTTGGTTAACTAAGGTAATGATCTCAAGACTCTTTTATGATTGTTTTTATGAATTTCTATGGACGTTTCGACAAGTTGGGGCAATATGGCAAATCTGCCGATTTAAGATTAATTATGAACTATTTATAGGTGCGTACCAGCTGTGTATATATAGTGTTTTTGAAGCTTATGACATAAGGAACAACTTTTATGAAGGAACTACGGTCTTTCGAGCATTCATTGGAAAGGTATTTTAAGGCTATTCCCTTCGTTCGACATGTTTCCTTATAGGTAGTTAATGTGTGTGATCTTGCAGATGTAATTATGAGTGGTTGGCTGATCGAGTGGTTATAGACCCTCATTTTAGGGACTCATAATCTATTAAGAATGATCCTAAGTTAGGAACGACTTGGAGATTATTCATATATATTATTTATAGCTAAATTGCTCTCCTTTAGCCTATTCAATTGTTTGTTGTCGCCCTTGGGGCTATAATGGTTAGTTGTTGAGCTATGAATAGTCTATGGGAGCTATGATATTGTCTAATAGGGTTGTTATTTCCAAAGAGGGCTACGTGTTGCCCACGAGGCTATATTGATGCTAAAGAGTGTTTTGTGTTCCCTACAAGGCTATTTTTACACCAAATAGGGGTATGTGTTGTGTACAGGGCAATGTTGATGCAAAAGAGGGCTATGTGCAGCCCACAAAGCTATGATTTTGCCTAAGAGGGATATGTCCTGCCTACAGGGCTATATCGTTGCCAAAAAGGGCTATGTGACTTCTTACAAAGATAAGGGGATACCGATATGGGTAAGTAGATTGATTTGGCACCTTCTTGCGTTAATGGGGCCTAGGTAGGTGGTATGTTTTCTATACCTGCCGAACTTATTGGGGCTTGGTTAGGTTGATGCTTGATCATTTTTGTATTTTTTTAGATTTAGTAACAGGTTAGCATGCTTATCTAATTTTGATGTCCTTACGTGATTGCTTTTGGTATACTATTATACTTGCTCACTTAGTATATAGACTTTCATACTCTGTACATTATTTTGTATTGACGCCCCATTGCCTTAGGGGTGTTGCATTCATGTATGCAGGTCCTGACAAACGACCCAGTAGACCTTCTTAGCAGCAGGATTGACTTCTATCTAATTGGATAGCTCCTTTCCTCCGGTGCTGCTAGAGTTCGGAGGTTTGTTACCTTTTATATATATATATATATATATTTATGGGTAGGCTTGGGCACTGTCCCACCAATATTTACTACTTATATATATATATATATATATATATATATATATATATATATATATATATATATATATATATATATATATATATATATATGGGTAGGCTTGGGCACTGTCCCACCAATATTTACTACTTTTAGAGGTTGGCAAATTAGTGTGTAGGGTGTATAGCTACGTTATGGCCATACTAGCCTAGTTTATTGGTTTGCTGAAGCTTGTGAGTTGTTTGATATATTGTCTTGATATATACCTACTTTCAGTTTTGGTGTAGATATCATGGTGTCCTCGACGACCCATTCAGGACTTTTGTGGTAGTTGGCTATTTATTTATATGATCCGCTGGGAGTGGTTGTTTCTTTTATAGATCTGTTGATAGGGGCCTTGCCGGCCTAGGGCTTAGTTTTAGGCCGAGAAAAACTTATTTGTTTTCTTAATTGCGTGTGGCTGCCATGCTGTAGTAGCAAATGGTTCAGCAGGATCAGTTCGAGCTTGAGTTTTGGCATTAGGAGCTAGTTGCACCCTTCGAGTTTGGAGTGTGACAATCTATTAGCAATCTCCCTATCCCATAACTATGTGCCCACATAGGATATAAGATAGTGGATCCACCTAAGCTAAAAAGTAATGGTCCTACCTTAGGCAAGTAGGAATCCCTTAGCCGGTAAGGGTGACACCGGGATTCCATGAATTGCTCACATGTTCTATGTCGGTTAACATTTACCCCCACAAAGAATGTTAATGAACTATGGATTCTCAAGAATGTACTACTTAGTATGGGTGGTAGTATCGGATGTCATATATGCATTGCCCAAGTAGACTTTAAGAGTAGTCATGGTGTGTTCCTATATAATGTTAAATGAATGAATGTGCTCTTATGTTGATGTTAATGGAGAATGTTGATCTAATATCTAATGAATGAAAGTGTTCTTAATGAAGCTAATGACAAATGTTGACTTTTATGCTTAAATGAAATGATGTATGATATACTTGGATTGTACTATAAGTTACTTCCTTGTCATGATTTATTGTGTATGGTTGTGCCTTGTCTAGGGTGGCTTCGAAAGAGTACTTAGTGTGAGTAGTAGTGTGGGATGCTACTTATACATTGCATAAGTATGACTTAGGGTTTTCCTAGATGTTGGTACTAATGTAATTATATGACTTATGAAACCTTTATCTCTTATGGATGAGTATTGTGTGAAAATGGAAAGGTTGAATGATAAGTTCACTTTCGGTAACCTTAATGTGTTACTTAGTGTGGATGGTGGTATGGGACGATATCCATACATTGCACAAAGTATAGCTTGAGGGTTACATGAGGTGAAGGCTTAATGTGAAGATAATGGTTTATATGTTGATTATGTTTCTAATGTGAGGAAATGACTTGTATGTTGGTTATGTCTGTATATTATGCCTCTTATGTGTTTGTTCATGAAGTTTTCTCAAAATGACATATATAATGACTTTAAAATAAAATGTCCCTTTTAAACATGTGTTTGCATGGCTATCATACTTAGTATTTAATTGTGCTAACCCATATTTTCTTTACCTTTACGAAGTGTAGGGATTGGTACTCAATTTGATTCTCTCTAGTTGAAGCATGGACTTGAGATTCTTCCAAGGCAAAGTGGTATGTCCTCATAGATCGAGGACAAGTGTTTAGATGTTTCTTTTCTTTTATGTAAGAGACAATTGTTGGTCTTTTGATTGTGAAGGGACGTGTCCCTATTTTATTTTCAAGATCTTGTTTTAGATGGCCACGTGAGAGGATAGACTCCCGCTATTTTTGAATGTTTTAAATGAGTGTTTTGATTATATGGTTTTAAAGAAAGTTTTAATTCTATACCATTTTCCGTACATCGAATGTTATGAATACTATGAGGCTTGTCTGAGACTTTTCAGAGTCTTATACGCCGTGTCGCTTCCGAGTGTATGCTCAGGTCGTGACAAACATGGTATCAGAGCACAAGATTTTGGAATGACTTTTAGGATTGATGTCTCACAAGCCACGTCTAGTAGAGTCTTGCTCATCGGTGTTGGTCGCGACACATCTATGAGCGAGAGGCTATAGGACATTAGGAAGTTACACTTCTTTCATTATTCTTGAAGTCGTGCCTTAGAGTTGAGCTCTATAAGTGTCCTTTTCCTAACCCTTCTCTTATGTTTATAGGAGATGAATACAAGGGCTAACCCTAGAAGGATGGAAAAGGAGAAGGTGAATAAGGGAGTTCCTCCCCAAGGTCCTTAATGTGGCCAAGTTCCTCAAGGCAATCAAGTTTCGGTGGATCCCCCTGCCATGACCAATGAATAAATTAGGTCAGCTTTTCTAACCTTATCCCAAAATATGACGACCCAAGCTAATAGGGAGGTTGGACCTCGAGTGAATTATAATGAGAGTATGACGGCTTTGAAATTGAGAGATTTTCCTAGGATGAATCCTCCCAACTTTCTAGGTTCCAAAGTAGAAAAAGATCCCCAAAGGTTTGTTTGTGAGGTTTGCAAGATACTTGGTATTGTTAAATGAGTATTTTGATTGTATGGTTTTAAAGAAAGTCTTAATTTTGGAGTCTTATATTCCGTGCTGCTTCCGTGGTATAGGCTCGGGTTGTAACAGTTAGTCACCCTCATAGTCCCAGAACTATGTGCCCCCATAAGTTAAGTCCCCTCTGTGGGCATCATATTTAGTGATCACGCCAGTCATGCCTCTATACCCTTGGCAAGGTAGATTGGGTCCTCTCGATAGGATGTATACATTGGACTCCACATTTAGCTCATGTGGTTTTCCATCAGTTATTAGTAGCTCCCACAGTTAGATTCTATTGCATTTTCTAAGTTACCAGTTATATGTTCAATATTAAGTTTCAGTATGTACGAACTTGGTCATTGCATTCAATTTAGTTCATATTCAGTATGTTTAGTATATTCCTCATATTCAACTTATATCATTGATCAGTATGCTTTATTTCTGTTATGTATATGTTGTTCAACTTTATCCTATCCTGCATGCTCAGTACCTTTCAAGTACTGACGTATACGCTGCGCTACACTTGGTATCAGAGCATTAGGTTTAAGAGTTCTAAGATGTCTGAAAAGTCACACTAAGTAGAGTCTTTTTCATGAGTGTGAAGCGTGCCACACTTATGAGGGGGAGGCAATGAATTCTTTTAGAAAAAAACTTCACTTTCTTGTTATTCTTATCGTGCATGGGTATGATCTCCTTTCTAACTCGACGTTATGCATTTTTAGATCATGCCTCCTCGTAGAGCTTACGGAAGGAATGCTAATGCTTTCAATGTTAACACAGTTCCTCTAGTCCCAGATCATGAAGTTTTGAATGTTGAGTTTCAAAATGTTATCCAACTTTTTTCCCACAGTGTAGCAAACCAGAATAATCAGCAAGTTCCAGTTCCTACAAATGCTAGTGGTGGATCAGTGGCATCTAGGGTCCGTGATTTTGTTAGGATCAATCCGCTTGTGTTTTTAGGGTAGCATATTGGTGAGGATCCCAAAATTTTATTAATGAGGTCAAGAAGATCTTTGGAGTAATGCAGGTGACTTGAAATGATAGGTTAGAGTTGGCATCATACCAGCTCAAAGATGTAGCTCACATTTGGTTCACTTAATGGAAGGAAATTAGGGGTGAGAATGCAACTCCTGTGACTTAGGAGTGTTTTGCTAGAGCTTTTCTGGACAGGTTCTTTCTAAGAGAGTTGAGATAAGCAAAATCTCAGGAGTTCATAAATTTGAGGCAAGGTCCTATGTCAGTCCAAGAGTACGGATTTAAGTTCACCCAACTCTCCAGGTATGCTCCACATATGGTTGCCAATCAGAAGGCACAAATGAGTAAGTTCCTTTTTGGGGTATCTAACTTAGTAAAGACAGAGTGCAGAGACACTATGTTGTTAGAGGCTATGTGTATCTCTATGCTCATGACTCATGCTCAGCAGTTGAGAGGGATAAGATTAGGGAACAAAATAAGGACAACAAGAAGTCTAGGACATGCAATTATGATTACTCTCAGCAAAAATCGAGTGGTGGAAATCACTTGCAGTTTTAGCAAAAGTCTTCATCTCCAGCATCTTCTGCAGCTAGTTCACCATCCCCTCAGGTTTCGACAAGATCAAAAAGGTATAACATTAGTCTCTAAGTCTCAAGGGAGTGTTTCAACTACTAGAACCTACCCAAATTTTCCAAAGTGTGGTAAGAACCATCTGGGTGAGTGTCTTGCACGGAAGGATGGATGTTTTGGGTATGGTCGGGCTGGTCACAGGTTGAGGGATTGCCCTTCTTCTAAACAGGGAGAAGGAGGTAATAATAGTAAGGTCCAATCTACAACTACAGCAGCAGTAGCAGTAGCAGGTTGCCCAACTCAGCAGGGTACTATATCTGGTACAGGTGGCGGTCAGCGCCATAACAGGTTGTATGCTCTCCAGGCTCGCGAGGACCATGAAGATTATCCTTATGTGGTCACTGGTATGTTACGAGTCTTTGACTTAAATGTTCATGATTTGTTAGATCCAGGGGCTACTCTTTCCTTTGTAGCTCTTTATATAGTACTAAACTTCATTGTCAGTCCAGAAATTCTCTCAAAACCCTTCTTAGTATCTACTCCAATTAGTGACCTAGTTATAGCTAGAAGAGTGTATAGAAATTGCCTTGTCACAATCTCTCAGAAAATCACCTCAGCAGAACTTGTAGAGTTAGAAATGGTAGACTTTGATATCATTCTAGGTATGGATTGGTTACATTCCTATTATGCCTCAGTCGATTATAGAACTAGGATCGTTTATTTTTAGTTTCCCAATGAACCAGTCTTAGAGTGGAAGAGTAGTAGTTCAGTGCCTATGGGTCGATTCATTTCCTACCTTAAGGCCATAAAGATGACCTCTAAGGGGTATATCTATCATCTAGTTTGGGTTAAGGATTCAAGATCTGAAACCCCAAATCTTGAGTCAGTTCCAGTAGTTAATGAGTTCCCAAAAGTATTTTTAGAAGATCTTCACGGATTTCCTCCCAAAAGGGAAATTGGCTTCAGAATTGATCTCCTTCCAGATACCAAGCCTATTTTTATTCCTCCTTACATAATGGCTCCAGATGAGCTTAAGGAATTGAAGGAATAATTGAAAAACCTTCTAGATAAGGGCTTCATCAAACCTAGTTTTTCCCCATAGGGTGAACCAGTGTTTGTGAAAAATAAAGATGGTTCTCTCAAGTTGTGTATTGACTATTGGTAGTTGAACAAAGTCACACTCAAGAATAAGTACCCTATCCCCAGGATTGATGACTTGTTCGACCAACTTCAGAGTACTAGTCATTTTTCAAAAATAGACCTTATATCCGGTTATCATCAGCACACAGTCAGAGATAGTGACATTCCAAAAACAGCCTTCTGAACTAGATATGATCATTATGAATTTGTAATTATGTCTTTTGGACTAACCAATTCTCCTACAGCTTTCATGAATTTGATTAACAGGGTGTTTAAACAGTACTTGTGTCACGCCCAAAGCCTACCCCCTTTACGTAAACATGGGACCTAGGATCATGAGTGACCCCAAGCTAACCTTGAATTGGTATATCATAAGCATACATAAGCAAATATTATGCGGAAGCTAATCATGAGATAAACTAAATGATGGGGAATACCCAATCTAAGTCTGAATATATAAATATCGAGCTAGATTTTAAGACAAAGAACTATAACTCAAAAACTAAAGTTGAATTTGTCTATATCTGAAATAAGCCTCTAACTGAATAGAGATGCTAGGACACCCCCAGCTAACTCTAGAAAATACTGAAACTAAAATGAAAAGACAAATATAGAAACACGTCTATTGTCCTCAAAAAATGAGGACTCACTATTGAAGCTATTGAAATGAAGATCTGGAGCCGATCTATGCGTGATCTGGATGCTGAGGACCTGAACCTACATCACGGGAAGATGTAGCGCAGAGTATGTGTCAGTACTTGAAGGGTACTAAGCGTGCAGGATAGGATAAAGTTGAACAACATAACATAACTGAAATAGAGCATACTAATCAATGATATAAGGTTAACATGAATAATATGCTAAACATGCTGAATGTGAACTAACTGAATGTAGCGACTAAGTACATAACATGCTAAAACTGAATACTGAAAATGTAGCTGGTAACCTGGTCAATACACTAGATTGACTATGGGAGCTACTAATAACCGACATAAAACCGCATGAGCTAAATATGGAGTCCGATGTATATGCCCCATCGAGAGGACCTAATATACCTTGCCAAGGGTATAGAGGCATGACTAGCGTGATTACTAAGTACAATGCCTATAGAGGGGACTTACCTACGAGGGCACGTAGTTCTAGGACTATAAGGGTGAGTGACCCTAGTCCAACTTGGTATTAAGCCTACTCCCAATAGAATTTATCAAATACAAAAAAATTGTAATAAATTGAATACTCGAAGTTCTAACATGTAAACTGAAAATGCAACATTAATATACTGATAATGAAACATCCTTAACTGAACCATGCATAGCTAAATAAATTGACCTAGCAAGTGTAATTCATGAACTAAATGAATCTACACAACTAGGATTCTTAGTTTCAAGTAAGAACTAAGTAATAATTCCACAAAAAACATGATAATCTGATTTGGATTACTCTAATAGCTGAATCACAACATAAAATTTGAAATTCTAGAAACCCTAGGTCTAAACATGGTGTTGATAATTAAGAATCTTACTAAATTCTAGGGACCTAATGGGTGAAAGGAACCCGCTAGTAAAATCCCACATACCTGGTGATGAATTTCACGAAGAAATCATTCGATTTCAGGACTGCAATATATGAAACCTTGCTGCATTGTTGGACTAGGGCTTCTCAACTATTTTATCCTTTATTCATTCTAATTGGATGAGTTTTGGAGATTGAATTGACTAGGGTAGGTTCTAATTAAGTTTCTACGCAAAAACTGACCAAAACTATGTAGTCTAAGGGTTAAACGATGTAGTTTAGGTTCCCAACACATAGAGGAAAAGACCAAATTGACCCCATTTAAAAATCAGGCCGGGCTAACCACGGGCCCTATGGTGGGCCATCACAGGGACCACGGACCTTCAGCGGTTCATGGTCCTTGGATAGTAGTTGTTGATTCTGGGCCTTTCCTTTACGATCCACTTCAAGGACCGCGTGAAGGATCACAGACCATGAAGGTCCTCGTGGTCCTTCGTATGGGCTAGGGGCTTTACTGGTTCGACTTCACAGAAGCAACCTTGGCTCATGTAGTGGTCCACGACCCGTGAACTGTCTCATGGTCCACCACTTTTGGACTTGTGTGAGTCCACGAACAGGTCGACGGAACATGGTTCCTTTCAAAGTATGTGAACCCTATCGTGTTTCGCCCTGTTCTGCTGGTTTTCTGCTGAAAGTTGTAAGTCTGGATTCTGAGTTGTTATAATATCTCCCCCTTAGGAACATTCTTCCTAGAATAAAGCCTAAACTAGCTGAGTATGGAGGGAAGGAGTTGCAATCCCTACTACTAAGTACTAGAAACTCATTTTTGACTGAACTAAGTTCCAAGAACATGCAAATATGCTTAAAATGCAAGTATAACTAAAGGAACAAGATACTAAGACTGAATATATGCAAGAGTAACTAGAAAACTGGAGAGGAACTATTACCTCAAGATGGAGTTGAATCGGGATGAAAGAGATGAGGATACTTGGCCTTTATGGCCGCTTATGCTTCCCAAGTAGCTCCTTCTACGGACTGACTCCTCTACAAAACCTTAACTTAAGCGACTTCTTTGTTTCTCAAGCTTCTAACTTGAAGATCAAGAATCTCAACTAGCACATCCTCATAAGTGAGGTTATCCTTCACAACCACACTTTCCAAAGGTACTATAGATGCTGGATCACCCACACACTTCTTCAACAATGAAATTTGAAAGACCGAATGCACCGCTGCTAGTTTTATTGGCAACTTTAACTCATAATCCACTTTACGAACCCTTTTCAAAATCCTGTAAAGGCCTACATATCTAGGACTAAGTTTCTCTTTCTTGATAAATCTCATTACTCCCTTCATAGGTAACACTATTAGGAAAACCCAATCATCAATTTGGAACTCCAAGTCCCTTTTCCTTACATATGCATAGGACTTATGGTGACTTTGGGCTGTTTTAAGTCTATGATGAGCTGAAAGTTTTCATAGCATCATGAACTGAATACGGCCCTATCAAGGATTCTTCACCTACTTCAAACCAACCAACTAGAGATCTACATCTACACACATACAATACATCATAAGGGGCCATTTGAATGTTGGAATGGTAGTTATTATTGTAGGAGAACTTTATAAAATGAAGGTGATCATCCCAACTACCCTTGAAAGTGATCACAGAAGCTCTCAACATGTCCTCTAAGGTCAGAATGGTAAGTTGTGCCTGACCATCCATCTGTGGATGAAATGTTGCACTGAGGTTAACCTGAGTACTGAGACCTTTCTAAAATAACTTCCAGAAATGAGAGGTAAACTGAGGACCTCTATCTGAGATGATAGACAAAGGAACCCCATGCAACCTAACTATCTCATTAATGTATAGTTTGGGTTAGCCCTCAGCCGAATCTATAGTCTTAAAAGTCAAAAAGTGAGTGGACTTAGTAATTGTTGTCATGCTGTCTACAAGTATGAGGTAAACCTGTAATGAAGTCCATGTTGATCACTTCCCACTTCCATGTAGGAATGTTGATTTCTTGAGTCATACCTCCTGGTTTCTGATGTTCTACCTTCACTTGTTGACAGTTGGGGCACTTTGTCATAAAATCTTCTATTTCCCTCTTCATGCCATTCCACTAAAAGACTTCCCGCAGATCATGACACATCTTAGTGGCACCTAGATGAGTAGAGCGTGAGACACAAAATGAGTCGCATGTTCTATTCATCCAGGTGCCACTAAGATGTACTGTGATCTCCGGGAAGTCTTTTGGTGGAATGGCATGAAGAGAGATATAGAAGATTTTGTGGCTAAGTGCCCTAATTGTTAGTGGGTAAAGGTAGAACATCAGAAACTAAAAGGTACAACACAAGAGAACAACATTTCTACATGGAAGTGGGAAGTGATAAACATGGATTTCATTACAGGTTTGCTTCGTGCTCGAAGATAACATGACTATTTGGGTGATAGTAGATAGATTTACTATATCCGCTCACTTTTTGGTTGTTAAGACTATAGATCCGGTAAAGGCTACGCCAAGATATACATTATTGAGATAATCAGGTTGTATGGGGTTCCTTTTTCTTTAACCTCACATAGAGGTCCTCAGTTTACCTCTCATTTTTTGAAGTCATTTTTGAAAGGTCTTGCTACTCAAGTTAACCTCAGCACAACATTTCATCCACAGATGGATGGTCAGGCAGAGCATACATTTCAGACCTTAGAGGAGGTGTTGAGAGCTTGTGTGATCGAATTCAAGGGTAGTTGGTATGATCACCTTCATCTTATAGAGTTCGCCTACAATAATAGCTACCATTCTAGTATCCAGATGGCCCCTTATGAGGCATTGTATGGGTGTAGATGTAGATCTCCAATTGGTTGGTTTGAAGTAGGTGAAGAAGCCTTAATAGGGCCAGATTCGGTTTATAATGATATGGAAAAATTTCAGCTCATCAGATATAGACTTAAGATAGCCCAGAGTAGCCAGAAGTCCTATGCAGATGTAAGGAGAAGGGACTTAGAGTTCCAAATTGATTATTGGGTTTTCTTGAAAGTGTCACCTATGAAGGGGGTGATGAGATTTGGCAAGAAAGGAAAGCTCAGTCCTAAATATGTACGCCATTATAAGATCATTAAAAGGATTGGTAAAGTGGCTTATAAGTTAGAGTTGCCAGCAGAACTAGCAGCATTCCATTCAGTCTTTCACATTTCATTGTTAAAGAAGTGTGTGGGTGATCCAACATCTATAGTACCATTGTAAAGTGTGGCTGTGAAGGGTAATCTCACTTATGATGTTTTCCAGTTGAGATTCTTGATTTTCTGGTTTGAAGGTTGAGAAACAAAGAAGTAGCTCCAGTTAAGGTTTTGTGGAGAAGTCAGTCCTTAGAGGGAACTACTTAGGAAGCAGAAGCAACCATGAAAGCCATGTATCCTCATCTCGTTCCTTCCGATTCAATTATAGCTTGAGGTAATAGCTCATGTTCAGTCTTTTAGTTACTCATGCGTAAATTGAATCTTCATATTTTGTTCATTCAGTTAGTCTTGCATTTTCAACGTAATTGCATGTTCTTGGAACTTTGTTCAATTAGATTTCAGTCTCACGTATTTAGTGGTAGGGATTGCAGCTCCTTCCCTCCATACTCTGCTAGCTTAGACTTCATTGGAGGACGAATGTTCCCAAGGGAGAGATAATGTAACACCATGTATACTAGAAAGTCCAAATTGCAAAAAATCAGAAGTTACAGGTTCTACCAACAGAGACCACCCATGGATCGTAGGGTGACCCATGGACTGTAGGTGAGGCTCGTGGTTCACCACCTACTGCCCTCTCTAGAAACCCAGATAATCTCACCCAAGGGTCGACCCATTCCAGGACCCACAGACCGTAGGTGAGACCACGGTTTGTGCTCCAAGGCCGTGGTTCAAACCCCTGGCTTTCAGCTCCCAGATGCCAAACGACGCCCTGCCAGGACGGACCATCGGTCAGTCCACAGTCCGTCAATTAATGACTGTCGGTGACTTCGGCAGAGTTTAAGTTAGGGTTGGTTTGGTCTTTTCCCTATGTGTTGGACACCTAAACTATGTCATTTAACCCCTAAACTACGTCATTTTTGTCATTTTTAGTCTAGTAACATAATTAGACTGTACCCTAAGAGATTCATTCATCAAAAACTTAGAAAACTTAGAGCAAAAAGGAGAAAAGAGTAGACCATGCCCTCTCTAAGAACACAACAAGTTTTCCTACGTTCCAGCCCTGAAATCGAAAGATTTATCTTTGGAATTAGTTACCAGGTTTGTAGGATTTCACTGGTGGATTTCTTTCATCCACTAGGTCCCTAGATTTTAGTCAGAATCTTGATTCCCTAAATATTACTTGGATCCAGAGTTTCTAGAACTTCAAAAATTGTTGTTATTTAGCTGTTAGAATACACCAAATTAGATTGTCATGATTTCGTAACAATTTTGCTTAGTTTCTTGCAGGAAATTTAGAACCCTAGATGTGTTGATTCATTTAATTCATGAATTACACTTGGTGGGCCAGTTTATACAGATATACATGCATTAGTTTTCAAATGTTTCATTATGAGTACTTAATGTTGCATTTTCAGTTAGCATGTTAGAATCTCGCGCTATCCAATTATTTTAGTTATGTTGTATTTTTATACATTCTATAGGGAGTATGTTTAATACCTAGTTTGACTAGGGTCAGTCACTCTCGTAGTCCCAAAACTACGTGCCCCCGTAGGTTAAGTCCCTTCTGTGGGCATCATATTAAGTGATCACGCCATTTATGCCTCTATACCCTTGGCAAGGTATGTTGGGTCCTCTCGATGGGGCGTATAAATAGGACTCCACATTTAGCTCATGTGGTTTGCCATCGCGTATTAGTAGCTCCCACAGTCATATTCTAGTGCATCGTCCAAGCTACTAGTTATATGTTAAATATTCAGTTTTAGTGTGTTTGAACTTGGTCATTGCATTGAGTCTCGTTCATATTCAGTATGTTTAGTATATTCCCAATGTTCATCTTATATCATTGATCAGTATGCTTTATTTCAGTTATGTATATCTTTTTCAGCTTTATCCTATCCTGCATGTTCAGCACCTCACAAGTGCTGACGCATACTCTGTGCTACATCTTCTCGTGATATAGGTTCAGGTCCTCAACATTCAAATCATGCATAGATCGGTTTTCGATCTCCAGTTTAGCAATATCAGTGGTGAGACTTCACTCTTCGAGAACGATAGATATGTTTCTTTCATTTCAGCGTTTCAATATTCAGTTTTGCTAGAGTTAGCTAGGGGCATGTCCTTGCATCTTTAGTTAGTTATAGGTTTTTATTTCAGACATACTTAGAATCAGTTCTAGTATTTTGAGTTATAATATAGTATTGTAAACTCTTATTTAGTATGTTATTCAAATCAATATTGGGTATTCCTCATTTCAGTTAACATAATGTTTTAAGCTTCCGCACAATATTTCTCTTCTAAAATTTATCTAGTATGTTATGATATGCCAGCTAAGGGTTAGCTTCGGGTCACTCGAGATCCTAGGTCCCGTTTTTACGTCAACGGGGTAGCCTCGAGGCGTGACAAAGATGATCTTTAATTGAACTGAAATGGTGTTAAAATATAGATTAAAATAAAATAACTAAAGCCTATACCTGAGGAACTACTTTTCACATGATTGCATGATAAACAAACTCTTCAAAATGGCAACTTAACTCCTATAAAACAGCAACTAACTTAAAATGCTGAAGATGGCTAAAAAGTAGGAAAAAGTCCAGCAACTTCTATTGACTTATTACTGCAGTAACTGACGCAATTAATCAGCAATCCTCCTTGCTTCAATTGCTACAAATTCCAATTCTTTCTGAGAGAAATTTGAAACTGCTCCTTGGCAAGGCTTTGATAAAAATATCTGCCATTTAAAGATCTATCTTGCAGTACTATAACCCAACATATCCTTAAAGGTCTCTGAGAAAAAATAATTTGATATTGAAATGCTTGGTTTTTCCAAGAAAAACTGAATTATTTAAGTTAGAAATAGTTGCTTGATTATACACAAACACCTCCATGCAGTTTTCTTCCTTTAAATTCATATCAAGTAGCACTTTTCTAAGCCATAAGGCTTGATTTGCAGCAGTTGTTGCTGCTATGAATTCAGCTTCAGCCATTGATTGTGAGACAATCTCTTGCTTCTTAGAACACCAAGAAAATACTCCTAAACCAAGATTAAAAACAATAACCAAAAGTTGTTTTCATGTCATCGGAAGAGCCACCCAATCACTATCAAAATACCCCTGCAACACATACTTCTTATTCACATAGAACTTGATTCCAAAATTCAATATTCTCTTAACATATCTTATCACCCTTTTAGTTGCTCCAAAATGAGTGTTAGTTGCACAATTATTGAATCTAGATAGAAGATTTACAACATATAAAATGTCGGGTCTAGTTACAGTAATATACATGAGATAGCCAATCAAACTCCTGTAAATAGTCTCATCCACTTTTTCAGCTTCATCATTCTTACTCAACTTCTCCTTCTAACACATTGGAGTAGCTATCTCTTCATAATTTTCCATTCGGAACTTTGTCAAAATGTCTTTTGCATACTTCTTTTGATAGATGCACACTACATTTTGCTCTTGCTTGATTTCCATACACAGAAAATACATCATTTCTCTCAATTCCGTCATCTTAACAGTATGTTGCATATCTTCTTTAAATTTCATGAAAAGTTCATTATAACTTCCAGTAACCAATAGATCATCTACATATAGTGAAATAAAAATAAAATTAACATCAGCACCTTTAATGTAGAGAGTAACTTCACTAAGGCATTTTCTAAAGCCCAGTTGAACCAAATGCTCATCAATCCTACTTTACGAAGCTCTTGGTGTCTACTTTAGTCCATATAATGGTTTTTTGAGCTGATACACTTCATCTTCATGTCCTTTGACTGCAAATCCTTTAGGTTACTCAACATAAATTTCCTCCAAAAGAAATACATTCGAGAATGTAGATTTAACGTCTAACTAAAACACTTTCCAACCATTTTGTACAGCTATAGCCAACAATAATTTGATGGTTTCTAATCTAGCAACAAGAGCAAATGTATGAGAAATATCAATACCAAAAATTTGAGCATACCCGTTTCCAACTAGTCTGGATTTGTGCTTGTTGATAGAGCCATCTGCATTTAACTTGGTTCTAAAAATCCACTTCACTCCTATGAATTTCCTATCTTAAGGTCTTTTCACAACTTTCCATGTATGATTCTTCTCAATCATGGTGAATTCCTCCTTCATGGCAACTCTACATTTTGGAACTTTCTCTTCTTCCCGAAAATTTATTAGCTTACGAATAACCACATTGCATCTCTGATAGATATCAGAGAGAGATCGTGTACCGCTTACCGGGATATCATCCACCAATTCATCTTCTTTCATCTGGAGCATTTTACTTCGATCTGGAATTAATGGTGGTTCTACTTCTTTCAAGTTCCATTGTTCATCTTTCATAAAATACACATCTATAGTTATCAAGATTTTCCTTGTATGATGTTGAAAAACCCTATAAGCCTTAGAAATAGTGTTAAAACTACAAATATTCCAGCTTCCACCTTTTTATCCAACTTATCTCTTTTAGCCCGTGGCATATACGTAAAGCATAAACATCTAAATATTTTGAGATTTTTCAAAAAATGTGTATAACCATACCAGATTTCAAATGGCTTTAAGAATTGGGTAATTGTAGATCCCTAAAATATTGAGGCAATTAAGAATTGGGTATGGCCAAACTCAGTGACAGAAGTTAGGAGTTTCACGGGACTTGCTAGCTACTACTGCGGGTTTATGAAAAACATTACTTCTATCATTGTATATTTGACCAGGTTAAGTAATTTCAGTACAAGATGCCACTCTCAATGTAGATGGTGTGCTTAATTTTAGAGACATGATTTCTGTTCCTCTTCTTGGTGACTTGATCTAGAGCTTGTTTCAAGAGTGTGAAGGTTCACGGTATTCCATTGATCCATGTGTTACTAAGATGTAAAGGGATTAAGGCTACTTTACGGTGGCCTAGGTTTAGGTTTGGGAACACTATCTTTGTTTAACTTTGGATCCGGAGCATCGAAAGAACCTTGACCGGAAAACCTTTGTTGGAACATAGAATAACCATGTCCATCAGACCTTGAATGTGTATATAGTCACCATCACCAGTCTTTGTTGTCTTTGTCTCTTTAGACTTTTCCTTAAGTTTCTTCTCTTTAATTTGTTGAGCAAGAATCATTAGATGAGACATGACCATTTCCTTGATGATCATGGTTGTATGATGTTCCTTAACCACCAATTCAGACAAACCTAAAACGAACTTGTTCATCCTTGCCTTAGAGTGAGCAACCATAGTAGAACCATACTTAGATAATTATGTGAACTTCATGGTATAATCCATCATACTCATATTCACTTGACAAAGATTAATTAGTTCAAGTACCTTTGACTCCCTAATATCAAGGGTAAAAATTCTATCAAGGAAAGTAACCTTAAGTTTTTCCCAATAAAGAGGACCCTCATCAACCACCCTCTCTTCCTTCCAATAGTTGAACCAAACTTGAGCAGCACCCTTATGTTGATAAGCGGTCGATTCTCTGCCTTATCAACCATTGTTACTCCCATGATCATCAACACCTTGTATACCTCATCAATAAACTCTTGAGGATATTCCTTAACCTTGGAACCATGAAACTCTGGGAGATTCATCCTAATTAAGTATCACTCTAGTAGCCGTTGTATCCACATTTAGGATCATGGGGACCATAGTCTGCCTATTGGATTGAGCCAACACTTGAAAAGTAGCCTTAAACTTTGCATTATTCACTTACTCGGCCAAAGGGTCGGCCAAAACTTTTGGAGCTTCGCATCCAAATTACTCCTAACATATGCTCTTCAAGGAGTCATATCCTAAAAAGCATCGGATACGGATTAGGAGAGAGAGATATATAGAGTTACACTCTACCGCATAACTTTAGAATGATGAAAGAAGTGAAATTTCCTAAACATCTTATAGTCTCTAATTAATAAATGTGGAGCGCTTCACACGACGTCGCATGGACTCGCATTTAGGCCAGCTGCGCGCTCGGAGAGCACGGGAGGCCAACTTCTACCCCGCGCTTTGCCTTACGGCGTGCGGCGGGCAACGCGATGCATGCAAGACTCTATTAGACGTGGCTTATGAGACATCTTAGGATCTTTCTAAACCTTGTTCTATGAATACCAAGTTTGTCACGAACCAAAGTAGACCCTAGGCATAAAATAGCGTAAAGAACCCCAAGAGTCCCTAGACAAGCCACTTAGCATACATCATACAAGATAAGAGAAGTAAAGATTTCAAAAGAGAGCATTCACAAGGTGTCGGTCAGGCCCTTTTGGATTTGGGGTGTTACATCATAAGTTATAAGAACCTACAAATAGACTAACTATTATTATATTAAAATTTCATACCAATTCAATGTTGATTTCTTCAAGTTAGGCCAGTCATGAATTTGAGTAGGGAAGGATGGCTTCTCATTATACATCGGTCAAAGCTAAATTTTGTAGAGCACGAAAGCTTACTTTAGCCTAGAAGACAAAAATTATTAATAAATTGTTTGACAATAATATTTTCCATGAAGTGATAATGCTAACTCGTAAAAGTATTTAACAATGATATATTTATTTCTTTGTACTAACATATTTTCCTCAAATTTCTTGTATTTATACTAGACATCCTAATGTCATTTATATTATCTAAAAACATCTTTAATTATCAAAGAATACACATGCAATGTATGTGACACAAAACTAGTAAGAAGGATATTCCCATGATGTCCCATACAAATTCAAATTTGTATCATCTATTGTGGTTGACCATGATAATTTAAATTGAGAAACTATATTTTATAAAAAAAAATTTATGCATCAAAACTATGTGATACTATTTCATTACTTTTTCTAACTTTAATTTATACTTGATATATTAATGGAAAGAGATTGTTTGAATGAAAAATTATAGCTAGAGAGGAATCTATTTATGTGTGTACACAATAGTAAGAGTAATATTACAGACTTTCGGTCGATACTGTCTAAAAATTCCTATAAATGCATAACACTAAAGTAAACTTACTACATGATTAAAACATACTCCCTACAATCTGATATTATTTTATTTAACCACTTCTTTCTTAGAAAATAATTGGATCATCTTCTTTGCCTTAGAACAATAAATAAACAAAGCTTTGACAAATATAAGTTGAAATAAATTAACAAAGTTTCAGTAAATATTACTTGAAATAGAAAAGCACGGATTCAATAGATTTAAAAATAAAATAAGAGACTACAACTTGATAGAAAAAGAAGGACAAAGTATTTCAATCAAACACAAGTAAATACTAAGTAAGTAATCTTGGAGAGACCAAACTTTCTATAAAAGCAAATCTATTCTGAACGCACTACAATATTTTAGGCCTACGGCCACACTAATTTTTGACAACGCTTTTCAAGTGTTGCCTAAAATACTTTTGGGGACGCTTTTAAAGCGTAGCACAAGTTATTAACTTTTAGCTTCGATAATATTTGCAACACTTGTAAATTGTACTCTTTAATGGTATAAGCTATACTTTATAAGTGTTGTTACAGTATGAAATAATTGGCAACAAGTATTTACATATATGGCCACACTTTTAAAATGTCCTATTTTTATAATTGTAAAAAAACATATTACAAATGTGGCCTTAAAATTTTCACTAAAATATTATAGTCCCTTCAACATTTTTAAATCTCCCTCCCATTTTAATTGGGCAAAAAAAAATTCATAAAACATTAAAATTTTCCTTTCCCCCAAATCAGAAAAAAATCCATCAAAGTGAAGAGCTGCAGAAAATGATGGAGTTGAAGAACACACTGAAGAGCTCTAGTTCTCACTAATGGTCTCTAGTTCTCGCTGAGGATTTACATCCTAGTTCTCGCTGAAGATATCCGTCAGGTAATTTAGAAAAACATTCTGTCAATTTGAAGAACATGATTTTCTCTCCAAGCTAAGTCTGAACATACTTTGTTTATGTTTGAGAAGATTTGTGTTGTTTTGGTGAGTCATTCTTCTCTGATCTAGTGTATTTTTTTGGGAATTTTATAGTAAGTATTTGTATTGAGATTTGGGAATGAAACATGCTTTATGTTTCTAGAATTGCAAAGCCTTGATCTGAATGATTGGTTTGCACAATGTGAGTATCTCTGTGTGGTGTTTCACTGGATTACTTTGGGAATTTGAGGTGTAGTTTGTAGTAGATCTGATGGGTATTTGGTTTCTTGATCTGTTAGATCTTCCATATTTTACTTTCTTATTGTAGTTTTAGACTCAATTGACTCCCTTTTTAAGGTAATATGTTCTTGCAACAATTGGATACAATGTCGAAGCTAAGAATTTTTCTTAAGGGTGTTCAAAACTTCAGGATATATATCTAAAAAGTTGTTTTTGACCTATATACACAATTTTATTTGCTATTAGTTGACAATTGTTTCGATTTTAGGGTTGTGCACAAAAGTTGGTTGGTAGTTACTAGCAATGAAAACATAAACAATTTAGTTTCTAGGAACAGTGTCTGCCGAAGTGTCTACAACAGCACGCTAAATAGGTATGTCAAAGTGTGTGGTAACAAATTCTACTACGAGACAAACTTCATGTTTTCTACAGATCGACGCCTCATAAGAGTTTGAATGCCGGAGATGTCTTTGTTAACATCCACTATTAAACTAAAGCTTTATCGATCAAGTTTGTATTAGAACATTTGTTCAGAATTATATTTTAGTTAGACATGGAATATTATAGGTGCAAGTTGATCTCCACTAGCTTGTGAAACACTATTATCTGCATAAAGAGAAGATATCTAATTTCTTATACCATATACAATAGTCAAAAATAGTGGAAGAAATGCTAAATTAATAGACTGGATCCATAGAAGTCTAACATGCTAACTGTTTGTTTTATCAGCTTTTTTTGGAATCTTTGACATAATTTTAACTTTTTGCTGGCTGGTAGTTATGCTCTTTATGTACCAAAATATTATGCTGTTATACAATCCAAAAGGTTAAAGAAAGTAGCATTCAGATAATTTAACATTATGGGCACTACCCACTTACAACATTCTGGTCTTTAGGTGTAAAACTAGTGATCTGATACTCTTTACCATTTTGTTTGGCTTTCTTAAAATTCTGGTCTAGGTTTGTGCATAGTCAATTATGGTATATCTGGTACTTTTGGTGCTTTCATGTATTCACGTTTCTAAGAAGGACTAGATCTTTCCAATGAGAAATTTCCACTTAGAATTGAAAAACATGTGGTGTTTCTAGCTTACTCGTTAGATTAATTTGTAGTTCAAGCAAGTTAAGACTCCTGGGGAAATTGACAACAATTTTTGTCTTAGAGTATTTTTAAATGACCTTGTTGTCTGAAAAGTTGTGTTCTTTTTAAATATTGTGGTGTAGGAGAATTGATGAGCTTGTTGATGGCCCTAATGCACCACACATAACTCCACCTGCTTTGATAGGTGGGAGGCAAGGTTGGAAGATATTTTTAACGAGCGGCCAACTGATATGCATGATACACCTTTATCCGATACTGTTTCTATATTTCCTATTGATATTCAGGTTAGTCTCTATAATTCTATCACCATTATCTTCTCCAGATTCAGATTCTATTCTTTACCATTCTATTCTATTATCCGGATGAACTGATTCTAACTCTTGTGGTAGCTCTAACTCATAGGCTACATTACCAACCCTTTCGGATATTCTTTAAGGGCTAATATACCAGGGACTAAGCTTCCCCTTCTTACCAAAACTCATAACACCCTTCATGGGTGAAACTTTCAAGTATACACAATCATCAACTTCAACTCTAACTCCTTTCTCCTAACATCAGTGTAGGATTTCTGACGACTCTGTGTTGTTTTCAACCTTTCTTGAATTACTTTCACTTTCTCCATAGCTTGATCAACTAAGTCTGGTCCTATTAATCCAGCTTCACCAACTTCGAACCATCCAATAGGAGATCTGCATCTTCTCCCGTAAAGAGCTTTATAAGGAGCCATTTGGATGCTAGCGTGGTAACTATTGTTATGAGTGAACTCAACAAGAGGTAGGTGATCATCACAATTATCTTTGAAATCAATCACACAAGCCGTCATCATATCTTCTAAGCTCTGAATAGTATGCTTTACTTAACCATCAGTCTGAGGATGAAAAGCAATACTTAAGTTCACCTTTGAACCCAAGCCTTTCTAAAAATATTTCCAGAATTGTGCAGTAAATTACGTACCTCTGTCTAAAATAATCAAAACCGGCACCCCATGAAGTCTAACTACATCTTAAATATATAACTTAGCATAGTCTTCTGTTGTATGGGTAGTCTTTACCGGCAAAAATGTGGGTTGATTTGGTCATTCGATCCACAATCACCCAAATAGAATCATGCTGCCTGCGAGACCTTTGTAAACTTGTGATGAAGTCCATATTAATCATCTCCCACTTTCATTCTGGAAGTTCTATATTCTAAACCATACCACCGGTCCTTTGGTGCTCTACTTTAACCTATTGCCAATTCGTACACTTAGCAACAAACTCTGTAATGCCCTTTTCCATACTATTCCACCAATAAACTTCTCTCAAGTCACGATACATTTTTGTGGAACCCGAATGAATTGAATATTTGGAGCTATGAGCTTCCTCCATGATCCTTTGTTGGAGATCATCCACCCTTGGTACACACAACCTACCTTGATACCTCAATACACCATCTCCCCTTTGTTTAAAAATAATTACTTTTTGCTTATGAACATTTGCCTTCAATTCAAGCAAAATAGGATCTTGGTCTTGCTTCTCTTTAACTTCAGACACTAATGATGATTTAGCCCCATTCATCACTACTACTCGTCCTTTTGTGGAATCCATTAGTCGAATTCTTAATCGTGCAAGGCTATGCACATCTCTTGCAAGCTCTTTCTTTCCTTCCTCAAAATGGGAGGTACTACCCATAGACAACCTGCTCTAGGCATCAGCAACAATATTAGCCTTACCTGGGTGGTAAAGAATACTCATGTAATAATGCTTGAGTAATTCTAAACACCTCTTTTGTTTGAGATTAAGCTCTTTCTGAGTAAACACATACTGAAGACTCTGGTGATTGGTGAACACATCCACATGAACACCATAAAGATAATCGTACCATATTTTCAAAGAAAATACTACAGAATCCAACTTTAGATCATGGGTTGGGTAGTTCTTCTCATGAACTTTCAACTATCAGGAGGCATAAGTTATAACCTTGCCATTCTGCATTAACACACAACCCAAACCAACTCTAGACGCATCATACTAAACAACAAAGCCTTGCGTACCTTCTGGTAAGGTCAATAATCGAGCAATAGTCAACCTCTTTTTTAATTCCTGAAAACTTTTCTCACAAGTTTCAGATGATTAAAACTTTACTGTTTTCTGGTTCAACTTGGTCAAAGGGGATGAAATAAATGAGAATCCCTCTACGAACCTTTTATAATATCCAGCTAACTCCAAGAAATTCCTAATATCAGTTCGAGATGTGAATCTAGGCCAATTTTGCATTGCCTCTATTTTCTGGGTATCAACTTTAATTCCCTCTCCATACACAATGTGGCCTAAGAATGCTACAGACTCAAGCCAAACCTCACACAGGCATATAACTCTCTATCCTTTAAAGTTTGGAGAACTATTCTAATATTACTAGCATGATCTTCTTCATTCCTTGAATAGATTAGTATTTCATCAATGAATACAATAACAAACCTATCTAAATAAGGTTTTAATACTCTATTCATAAGGTCTATGAATGTTGCAGGCGCATTGGTCAAATCAAAGGACATAACTAGGAACTCATAATGACCATAACGGGTCCTGAATGTTGTCTTTAAAATATCACATTCCCTTATCCTCAACTGATGATAGCCTAATCTGATGTCTATCCTAGAGAAATAAGTAGCACCCTGAAGTTGACCGAAGAGATCATCAATTCTCAGAAGAGGGTACTTATTCTTTATGGTAACCTTGTTCAACTGGTGGTAATCTATACACATCCTAAGGGAACCATCTTTCTTTCTCACAAATAAGACCGGAGCTCTCCAAGGTGAGACACTTGGTCGAATAAAGCCCTTATCTAGGAGATCTTTCAATTGTTCTTTTAGCTCTTTCAACTCTGTTGCTGCCATTCTATATGGTGGAATAGATATAGGATGAGTATCCAGAAGAATGTCTATGCCGAAGTCTATTTCTCTCTCAGGACGGACTCCGGTAAGATCATAAAAAAAGATTTCTGGAAACTCTTTTACTACTGAAACTGACTGAATATGAGGTATATCAGCACTAGAGTCATTAAATCTGACTAAGTGATATACACACCCCTTGGAAACTAATTTTATCTCCTTAAGGTAAGAAATAAAACCACCCTTAGGAACTGTTGAACTACTACTCCACTCTATAACTAGCTTATTAGGAATTTGAAACCTATTAACTTGAGTTCTATAATCAATGGAGGCATAATAGGCATAAAGCCAGTCCATACCCACAATTCACCATGTCCAACTCAACAAAATCAGCCATGGTGTTCTTGTGATTGATGCAAAATGAAACAACCATGATATACTCGCTTAGCTAGAATAGACTGCCCAATAAGCATAAAACCATAAAAGCGTTCACAAAGTTTCTCAGGGAGGACATCAAAGTTCATTGTAACATAAGGGGTTACAAAAGATAAACTTGTTCCTAGTCTAGCAAAGCATAAACATCAAGAGTAAAGACTTTGATCATACCAGTGACAGCATCTGGAGAGTTCTCTTGCTCTTAACGGCTAGTGATCGCATAAAGGCGATTTTCTCCTCTGCCAGTACCAGAGTAGCTCCTCTAGGTGCAGCCCTGTCTAGTGGCGCAATTGATGAAGATTGGGCTTTATTTCCCTAATTCCCATTACCTTGGCAGTTCTTAGGGCACTCTTTCATGAAGTGTCCCTCATGTCCACACTTGAAACAACCTGTGGAGCATCGCGACACTTACCTGGGTGGTTCTTAGCACACACAGGAGCCTAGTTACCTCCTTGTGACACACTACTATGAGACTGTGCAGATATAGCTCTGAAGTTCTGTCAATTCTGACCATTATACTCACCTTTGTTTATGGGTGCAGGTGCACTAACAGATGATGGAGCATGTCCCTTTTGTTTCTGTTGGAAGGAAGACCGGTTTGCATTACTCTTTTCCTGCCCTAACTCATTCCCTGCTGTTTTAGCCCTCTTATTCTTAAACTCTTAAATATCCCTCAGCTTGTCCTTCTCAACTTGTTGCATATTAATCATTAGCCTTGCTATGTCCATATCACCTATCAACATAGCTGCCTTGCCTTTCTTACTTGACAGGAGAGACAACCCAACAACGAACAAATTCATCCTGCTCCTCATGTCAGCAACCATTTCTGGAGCATAGCGGGAAACTTGTGTGAACTTCAGGCTATACTCATGAATGCTAAAAGAATCCTACTTAAGAGTGAGGAACTCTCGCACCTTCTCTTCTTTAGTTCTCGAGGAAAGAATAGCCCCAAGAAATCCTCATCAAATAAAGCCAGCTCACAATCGGACGTGCAAGCATAAGTTAGAAAGAAACTGTATAGAGATGAACTCTATCACACGAAATAAGTATGAAAAAAGTGAGATAGTTCCTAAATGTTGTAGCCTCCTAATTATAGATCTGGTGCGCTTCACACAAATAACTAGGACTCTACAGACATGGCTTCACAGACTCCCTAGGAGTCTTGAACTCTGTGCTTTGACACCAAGTTTGTCACGCCCCAAGCCTATACCCTGGGCAGGACTGGAACTTAAGAACCATTTCTAGCCCCAAGCGAACCCTTGGCCTAGCTTAGTTACTTAGCGGAAGACTTAAACACAAGAAATAGTCTCGAAAGGATAAATCATGTAATGTCTTAAAGAAAATTAAACTTAGCCAAAATGGCAACTCAATTCTTAAACATATACAACTAAAAATAGAAATACTAAGGAACTATAACTACTCGTCTAAGAAGCCTCTAAAACAAAAAGGGATGTCGGGACAAGACCCTCGATCATCCTAACAACTGAAATACTAAAAACAAAGTAAAAAAGAGTCCTCCGAAAAGCAAGGAGGCTCAGCATATGACTCTGAGTGCTTAACTAGATCAACAAAGTGCTGGATGTTGATCCTGGTTACCTGTGCTTGCATCATAAAAAGATTCAGGCCAAATAGAATCAGTACATTGAATGTATGAGTATGCTAGGGGAATACTAAACATAACGTAAGCTTGAAAGCATTCTGAAAGAAACACTTACATTGGCTTTACCCAACTCATAAACAACTTAACTCAAATGCAAAGTACTCAACAGTAAATTGGGTGCAGATGTACAAAGCATTTAAAATAGTAGGCAGCAATTCAATTTGTTAAAGAAATTCAATAACAACTCAATTTACTGATATAATAAAGTAACATAGTTTTTGTGGGAGTTTCTCTAACCGATAACCATCATTATGAGCCTAAGTGGTGATACAGCGTCTTGGCCACACTGCCAGAATGTCCAATACTTTTCCGTCATATAGAACGTCTTAACTAAGTGGATCCACTAGTGTATGCTAAAAAGCACTAAGGAGTCATCTAAAAATTAAGATCTTTTTTACCCATGATGGCTACATGGTTTTTGGAGACTTGAGTTATTATGAACTCGCATCCCCATGTCGGTGCTCAATAATACTCCTAAAATATACTCAACTCATATGTTTTAAAGACAAAACTCTTTCTATGATTTGAGATAATTACTCAAAAACTAGCTCAAAAGCTCTGTTGGGAAATCGATGTTTCCTTTCTTGTTCAAATGTGAAAATATTTTAACTCTTGGGAATACATAGTTCCCATATAATCTTTGAAGAAATGAACTTTACCCTTACTCTTTCCTCAACCAAATCTTAAGTCCTAAAACAAAGTTAAAACGCTTGTAAAAGACTTATGGAAAACTTTATGAATTTCTCTTGACTTAACTCTTAATCTCTTGACTTGACTCTTAACTTTCCTTGAATTGAATTATGGATTCAAGGATTGTTATTTGTGATATGAAAGATATCATGATGTTTAAGAGTGTTTTTAGATAGTTAAACATGAGAAAAGATCAAAAAATCACCGTCTAGAAGCAAGTCTGTGACGCGGAGATGCATTTAAATATTTGGTAGAGAAATAAATTTTGAGGTAAAATGGTCCATGACCGCTCCACGACGTGAAGCAGATTTCCCCAAATCTGAGGAACAGGTCCACGATGTGGACCTGGTGCCCACATTCTCTCGACTTTTCCATATTCGTTTTCCAATCCCAAATCCCCTAAACTTGACTATTTTTCTCAAATTCTCTTTAGATTCAGTTACCTAGTAAATGTACCCAAGAACCTAACTCAAAAGAACTTCAAAACTCAATGCGATCATCTCAAGAACTCCTCAATTCAGTCTAATTCAAGAACGAAAATAAATTCAAGAATGCATATTAAGAACATCAAACTTTCAACCCTTTGTAGGACAAATTTTGCTTAACTAAACATGATTGACGCGTGGGTGAACGAACCCAAAGCTATGAAAATCTCACATACATCGTAGGGATCACCCCTTGACAAAAACCACAATCTTAACTTCGAGAATTTGACGATTCTTGTTTCTTCTCCTCTGTTCTCCTCTACCTTTCTCTTCTCTAAAAACCCTAACTCAATATTGTAAAGCGTAAACTGACCAAGTTCAGTTTAGACCCCAACTAATTACCAAAAAAGTGAAATTAAAATAATAGGGTATGGACAACACCAAACACCCTTCCAAAATCCAAATTGGACTTTTCTTATCCAACCAGCCCAACTTACAATTGGCATGTATCACTCATACGAACTCGGAATTGCACAAACTCGGCAGAGTTAGAAAGATAATTTCAAAATGTTTTCTAATGTCTCTGGAAGCACAAATAACTCATACTGAGCTAGGATTTATGGTCATTTGAAGTTGACCAAAAACTCAAACTTAACATAACTTAACAAATTTCCAGATTTTTCATTCTTTCCTAAAATGACTATTTCCAATTCTAACTTTTCTATTTCTTTCAATTAGCGAGATGTTACACTTTTGTCCTTCTTGGCATGAGTGAGATTATTCATCTTAAAATACGGCTCATCGATCAGTGTACCCCAAACTTTTTGTAGTGCATTTGAATCGAAGAAGAGACCTAACATGCAACCTACTGAGGATTTCCACAAGTATATTCTCTTCAGAGTAAACATCCATGACCTAGATAGACAAGAAAGTTCTATCACACACCTTTAAGTATTGAAAAATTGTATAATTACAACCAAAAGTTTTAAAATGCTAAACGAGAAAGCTTTTAAATTTATTTTTATCTACTATTACCAAATAATAGAGTATTAAAAATTTAGAAAATTTTTTGAAGAGAAAATTTAAGTCCTTTGTCAGTTGAAACATGAGAGATAAACTAATAAGACAACCACTTAAGAATTTCTAACTATTCAATGTTTCAGTTAAGGCATAAAACTGGTATAAGGATCGTATATTTTTCACCTATCATTATTTTCTAGAGTGACTTTAACATTTTTGTGGTTGAAACAATTAATGCTTGGAAGCGATGCGTTCTTGTTCTACTACAACTTACCCATAGGTGTATGTTTGGTATGAAAAAAAAAAATTAAATCCTAAGGCTGTATATTTATTTTATCCACTTTGTTTCACAATTATCATAGGTAAAAGGATTTAGTCCTTGCAAAATAGATGATGGTATTCTCTTTCATTGAATGATAGAACCTAAATAGAGAAAATACATATTTTATCCATAGAAATAGAGCAGACATAAATATTAAGTCAAACCAACAACAAATTGAATAAATTAACTCTATTGGTAACACGTGAACACACTTGTTCCTGATCAATAATATTCATCATTTTTTGTTTCCTTTGATGGTTCCACAACTCTTGATCCTGAATTTACACTATCGGATGAAATTGGCTTAATGTGTCAAAATTAACAAACATATACATAAAAATACTTAAAAAAAAAAAAAAAAAAAAAAAAAAAAAAAAAAAAAAAAAAAACCTTTGAGAATTTAATTGAAAAGTATTGACTTGTTGTTCAGATGTTTATATACCATCTTTGAAGATTTAATTTGATTGCTTAATAGTTAATTTGAATGCTTAATGGTTTGTCTTATTTATAAATTGGTTATATTTATTTGACTATTCTGGCTAAGTCAATAGACCTAATCCATTGACTAATAATAGACGCATATATCTTAACAATTGGTATTAGAGCAGGTGCTCTCTAGCTGGTTAACACCAAGAGAGATTCCTGCGGAATGATGGTTGATCCACTCAACAGAAATCAAGAAGTGTCAAAGAAGGACTTGAAGAAATACAAGTCTCTAGCTCTGAAGGTGACATCTGGTAAAAGTTCTGATGAAGATGAGGACATGACATACCTCACGAGAAGGTTTCAAAAAATAGTGAGGAGACATAGAGGTTTATGAAAGGCAGTAAAATCAAACAGCGCTGCAAATGCAAACTACCTATGCAATAAGTGTGGAAAGCTAGGGCATTTCATCAGAGATTGCCCCATGCATAAGATCGAACATAAAGACTACCCAGGGCCTAGAGGAGATAAATACAAGTTAAGGAACCCGATCTGTAATAATAATGGGAGAAAAGTTGCATCTCACTATGTCGTGAAGAAAACACTTGCTGTCTTGGGTGATTTCTCAAGTGAATCAGGGGAGTCAAAACATCATGAAGATGCATCAATGCTCGTTGTTAAAGACGATGAAGATGGGTTTGATGGCATATTTGCTTTCATGGAAAAATTTGATGATGAAGAAGTTGAGGAAATGGTAACCCTTTCTGACCTTAAACAAAACTTGAATGTGTACTTTGTTAGAAAGTTGAGGAATCTGGCTGTTTTTTTGATTGACTTTATTACTAAGTCAAAAAATAAAAAGGACTCGATGACCAACAGTCTAGATATTTTTCATGAGGAAAAGTTAGCATTGGTTGACCACATGTCTATTATGGAGGAACAATTGACAGACCGAAAATCTATAACTCAAAGAAAAACTAAAAATGTTGAGTGAAAAATATGGCAGAGGCAAGGGAGAAGCTAGCAACCTACAACTAGAGCTATAAACTCGCCTAAATACTGCTGAAACCAAACTTGTATTGGCTTTGGAGAGAAATAATCAAATGGAGCGGGACCTGTTCTGGCTTAGAGAAGAACTAGAAAAGTCTACGCTATGGGTAAGTTCTTCTAAGCTACTCTCTAGTGTTACTAGTCAGGGCCAAAGAAGTGGAAAGGGGTTAGGAAGTCTAAACATTAATCCTCCTTATAATCCTCACAATAAGTATATGTTTGTATCTGACAATCTGTTGTGTCTTCATTGTGGCCACAATGGTCATCTGAAGAAGGATTGTCTAGCCTTTAAAAGGTCTCAAGAAAACCTTTCTTCCTACGCCATACAGAAAGCTGCACAGAAAAAGGGACCTTCTCCCACTGCCAGAACTCCCAAAAAAAGAAATATTGTTCTGCCTCATTGATCAAAAAGTACACTTATCATGCTTGTATTTGTTTACTGGGATTCAGACTGAAATAGGCTCCCAAGGCTAACAAGTGATATGGTATGCAGGTGAGAGAAAGTAGCAGTAGCCCGTGTTGGTTTATGAATAGCGGATGCTCAAAGCCCGTGACTGGAAAAATTGAAAACTTCCTCTCTGAAGGCACTTCAAGGTGGAGGTGTCTCATTTGGCGATGGCAAGAAAGGGTATATTCTTGGTGCATGCATGATTGGAAGTCTGTGGAACACACCATTGAGGATGTGTACTATGTCAATGGTTTAAGTGCAATCCTTCAAGTGTTTCACAAATATGTTATGAACGAAATTAAGTTAAGTTCTTATCAGATGAATGTGTTGTCACAAACTTGCTCTCTTAGGTGATGACCTTGACAGAAAAGAGATGCAAGAACATGTATGTTGCTGATCTGAACACCACTCATAGTAACAGCCTCACTTGCCTTGATGCTTAAGGTGAGAATATTGATCTATGACATACGAGACTTGGTCATGTGAGTTGTTCTCTATGAACAAAATTGTGTCAAAGGACCTGGTCCACGGTCTGCCCAACATCAAAATTGTAGATGAAAAAGTTTGTTATACTTGTGTTAAAGAGAAGCAGATCAGACCATCTTTCAAGTGGATTAACAGGTTGTTAATCTTCCAAAGAATGTTCCGGCTGAAGTGGTGAATAGTGCATGTTCTATGACAAAAATGATGATATTGAGAAGTTTGATCTCAATGATGTTGAAAGAGTATTTGTGGGTTATTCTTCCTCCAGCAAGGCTTATCCGATATATAAAAATGTGTGCATTTAAAGGATGTTCATATGTGTTTTGGTGAGTCTAGAAGATTTTGAGATGGAAGAACTACTTCAGATTTAGAGAGATGGTCTAAACAGTGAGTTTGCTGAAGAATATTCTTTTCATGAATCCATCAATCCCAAAGAAGCTGATGCAGATGATGAACCTGATGAGGGACCTGGTTCGGTAAATAATGCTAAACAAAAATTATGCAGTTCAAAGTATATCACTCAGTTCCTGACAGGTTGACAGGTTGTCCAAGTTCCTCTTCCACAATGGTTTCAAAAGAGGTATAATTGAAAATTTTCTCTTTTTGAAATCACAAAGGAAAGGACTTGATGATTGTTCAAGTATATATCGATGATATCCTTTGTGAATCAACTTTTAAGGTGTTATGTGAAGAGGTTGCCGCATTCATTAGTAGCGAGTTCTAAATAAGCACGATGGGAGATTTCTTCTTAAAGTTATAAATCAAGGAAACCACTAAAGGTACCCTCGGCTGTCAAGAAAAGTCCATAAAGGAGCTACTCAAAGGGCTTAACATACTTGAAGTCAAGACAATGTTAAGAGGGGTAATGTCATCATAAAGCTTTTCAAAATGGAAGACCAAGTGGCTAACATCTTCACCAAATCCCTAAGCATGGACCAGTTTGTCAAGAACAGGGACCTGGTTCTAGCTTAGAGAAGCTACTAAAGAAGTTTCATATCATAGATACCAAGTCAACTGATACTCCTATTGGGACCAACTCGATGCTAGATGTTGATAGATATGGTCCAGATGTAAATGATACAAGTTTTACGATTTATGCAAGATTCCAAGCTTGTCCAATGGAATCTCTTTTGAAGGCAGCTAAGAGAATCTTAAGACATTTGATGAAGACAGTGACCTGGTTTTCTCTATCCATCAGTAGATTTTTTGTTGATTGAAGAAATATGGTGATGCTGATTCTGCTGGGTATCAAGCTGATAGAAAGAGCATGAATGACTCATTTTCTGGGTTTATATCTCATTTATAAGGAATAAAATACAAGATTTTGTTGCTCTTTCAACAACTGAGGCAAGGTATATAGCAGATCCAGGATGGTGTGCTCAACTCCTATGGATCAAACATCAGCGTGAGGTTCTTAGAGTGGCTCCTCAGGCTATCTCTATCTTATGTGCTATCACGAGTGCTCTCACTATGGCCAAGAACTCAGTCCACCATAAAAGGACTAAGCATATTAATGTGAGAAAACACTTTCTGAGGGATCATGTTAAGAAAGGAAATATCAGCTTGTATTTTGTAAGAATAAAGATCAAATCACTAATATCTTCACAAAAGCTCTGATGAGGGACCTGGTCAAGATAAAAAAAATTGAAGTTGGGGATGATGAAACATTTTTGAATAGATGCTAAAGCAGTAAACTCTCTCATGAATATGCAAAGGGAGCAGGTATCCTCGCTTTTCAGTTATGTATGTATTAGCAAATTCAGTCTTATACCTTTTATAGGTATACACACATGGAAAAAGGGCTGAAGGAAAAGGGAGGTCAGGACAGATCCAGGCAATCACATTTAACCTACAGAGAGGGACCAGGTCCGTTCTCGAAGGTTAGCACTCTTAACATTACATTTTGAATTATGCATGAGAACCGTTACAATTTCCACATGTTTGATCATTGTGCCATATTTTGAATACCAAGATGACACTTTCTTCCACCGGATGCACTCTTCCACTTCCCTTGTACTCCATATTTCTTTCCATCTCCCCAGAAAATTCAAATTCTCTTCCTGAAATCAAAAAATTTCAAAACCCTCTTTTCTCCTCTCTCTCAAGAACCTTCAAATGTTTAAGCCACTGTTCCTACTAGATAATTTTATGATAAAGAAAAGTTTAAGTATGAAGAGGGTCAGGTTCATCAAGCAAAAAGGAAGAAGGTGAAAAGATGGCATTCAAAAAGGAAAAGGTTGACATTCTAAGAACTCAAAGTATAATGAATAGAAGGGTGTCTGACTTTAAAAAAAATGATGATGAAAATGAAAAAAATTGATTGAAATATTTACTCAATTATTGATCTATTCATCTTGGAGGCCTTGAGTAAGTTTAATCTTACCAATCTTTCTTTCATGAGAAACTCAGGCTTGATATGAAAGCTATGACAAATGCTCTTGCTAAAAGGGATACTAAAATAGTTTATTTGAAGCTTAGCTTATGGAGGAACAATCAGAGGGACCAGGTTGAAAAAAAAAATGGTAGCCCTGAAGGTTGGTAGCAAAGCATGTTGAACTTTAAGAGAATCTTCTAAAAATCATGCTAAGGGATATGTTCTACTAATTCTATTATTTCCATCTCTTGCTTCTAAGCCATCCCCTCTCTTCCTAAATTCCCTTGCCAGTCCTCCTCTTTTTCTATTGAAACTTAGTGGGTATTTTCATGGTTCTCATTCGTAATGATATCTGCAATGCTTTGATTGCTAATCTTTTATTTATGAATGAAAAGTGCTTTGTTTCTACTGAATTGTCTCATTACTTTATGCATTTTTACTCATGCTTAGTGTTGCCCAAGTGACCATGAATCTACTTGAACTATATTTCTATCAACTTGGTTTACTTCTTGAACCCTTTTTTATGATGTCAAAAGGGGGAAAATTGATAAGGTATGAGATCAATGATTTAACTACTTGAAAAGATACTTAAAGAGGACATGGTCATGACGATAGGGTGAATCAATGCTACCTGAAAAAGACATGGTCATGCTGCTGATAAGAGGAATAAGTGTTGAACAAGTTTGTCATCATCAAAAAGGGGGAAAATTTTATTTTGTTGATGATGAGAAATTTTGATGATTTGACAAACTTAGGATCGATCCAGTTACCTAAAGAGTCTTATTGATAGGGGGAAATGGTGAAAGGGGGAACTGGTAAATAAGTGTGTTATCATCAAAAAGGGGGAAAATGTTATTTTGGAGTTGATGTTAAGTTTTGATGATTTAACAAACTTATGGATCTAACAAGGGACTAGATCCTTGTTATCGGGACTGACGACAGGGCAAAGGAATTAATAAATTCAGTTTGAGGAAAATTTGTGTGTCATCATCAAAAATGGGGAAAATGTTATATTCTAGGTGTTTTAATGATCCTTACAAATGTAGGGACCCGGTCCCTAGCAGAGTACTCTCGTCTATATTCATCATGGGGTACAACTGTAAAGCTGTCATGTCAGGTGGTAGATGAAAAATGCAATGTACTACACCAATAGAAAGAGCGGACGAGATTTTCTATTTTAGTGGCTCACAATTGTAGGGACTTGATCCCTGGCAGTGTTCTCTCCATCAGATGTATAATGGGATACAGTTGGAATGCTGTCGCATCAGAGGTTGTTGAGGTCGTTAGTGTACCACACCAATCAGAATGGACAAGGTTGTTTGTCCAACGGTTAATACATCTTTATGATTGATATTTTCAACATGACAAACAACATATAAAATTTATTCATTAAAAAAGAGGAAAAGAGCCAGTAATCCTTTTCAAGAACTCCCAAAGAACATTGCAAGGGACCTGGTCCCTGCAAGACAGCGATATGAAAAGGTGACAAGACAGCTGTCATAAAACCTACCACCTCTCTTATGGTAGGTGCGCAGCAGGCCTTTGGCCAATAAGGTCGTCACAAGAAGTTTATGTGTATTTTATATAGTCTCCTCACCAAAACACAAACTCAATATTTAGCAAAGAAAATTGTGAATTTCTGAAAATTCATAAGCTCAAAAAGAAAAGGTCATCTTCAAGAACGAACAATACCCATGCTCAAAAAAGGGATTTGACAGAGTGCTGAAGCATCTTCGTTGAGTTTGAGTTTTGTCTATCATTTTATAAGGTCATTTCAATAGACAGAGCCTCAGTTTTTGCAACTTGAAAATTCTCATGAACACTTGCAAAGACCTACTTTAAAGAAGTATCATCTTCAAGAACAATAAGGACCTGATAGAGCTGCAAGCTGTCTAGTTGACTTAGGATTATATCTTTCATGCTTACATTATAAATTTGTAAGTTTATGTGTATTTTATATAGTCTTCTCACCAAAACACAAACTCAAGATTTAGCAAACAAAATTGTGAATTTCTGAAAATTCATAAGCTCAAAAAGAAAAGGTTATCTTCAAGAAGAACAATACCCATTCTCAAAAAAGGGATTTGATAGAGTGCTGAAGCATCTTTGTTGAGTTTGAGTTCTGTCTATCATTTCATAAGGTCATTTCAATAGATAGAGGCTCAGTTTTTTGCAACTTGAAAATTCTCATGAACACTTGCAAAGACCCACTTTAAAGAAGTATCATCCTTAAGAGCAATAAGGACCTGATAAAGCTGCAAGCTGTCTAGTTGTCTTAGGATTATATCTTTCATGCTTACATTATAAATTTGTAAGTTTATGTGTATTTTATATAGTCTCCTCACCAAAACACAAACTCAAGATTTAGCAAACAAAATTGTGAATTTCTGAAAATTCATAAGCTCAAAAAGAAAACGTCATCTTCAAGAAAGAACAATACTCATGCTCAAAAAAGGGATTTGATAAACTGCTGAAGCATCTTTGTTGAGTTTGAGTTCTTTCTATCATTTTATAAGGTCATTTCAATAGACAGAGCCTCAATTTTTGCAACTTGAAAATTCTCATGAACACTTGCAAACACCCACTTTAAAGAAGTATCATCCTCAAGAGCAATAAGGACCTGATAGAGTTGCAAGCTGTCTAGTTGTCTTAGGATTATATCTTTCATGCTTACATTATAAATTTGTAAGTTTATGTGTATTTTATATAGTCTCCTCACCAAAACACAAACTCAATATTTAGCAAACAAAATTGTGAATTTCTGAAAATTCATAAGCTCAAAAAGAAAAGGTCATCTTCAAGAAGAACAATACCCATGCTCAAAAAAGGGATTTGATAGAGTGCTAAAGCATCTTTGTTGAGTTTGAGTTCTGTCTATCATTTCATAAGGTCATTTCAATAGACAGAGGCTCAGTTTTTTGCAACTTGAAAATTCTCATGAACACTTGCAAAGACCCACTTTAAAGAAGTATCATCCTCAAGGGTAATAAGGACCTGATAAAGCTGCAAGCTGTCTAGTTGTCTTAGGATTACATCTTTCATGCTTACGTTATAAATTTGTAAGTTTATGTGTATTTTATATAGTCTCCTCACCAAAACACAAACTCAAGATTTAGCAAACAAAATTGTGAATTTCTGAAAATTCATAAGCTCAAAAAGAAAAGGTCATCTTCAGGGAAGAACAATACTCATGCTCAAAAAAGGGATTTGATAGAGTGCTAAAGCATCTTTGTTGAGTTTGAGTTCTTTCTATCATTTTATAAGGTCATTTCAATAGACAGAGCCTCAGTTTTTGCAACTTGAAAATTCTCATGAACACTTGCAAAGACCCACTTTAAAGAAGTATCATCCTCAAGAGCAATAAGGACCTAATAGAGCTGCAAGCTGTCTAGTTGTCTTAGGATTATATCTTTCATGCTTACATTATAAATTTGTTCCTAATCTATAAAGGATTCATATCTTTTGTTCGGTGTGTAGAAGTCTAAATCAGTTAGAGTTAACTGATTTAGTGAATAGTGTTGTATCTGCTTAGTCAAATTCTAAGTCATCTGGGAGCTAGTTGATTTAGTGGGCAGTGTGGTATCTACTTAGTTTAATTATAAGCTATAGGGTTTATAGCTTAGTGGGCAGTGTGGTATCTGCTTAGGCTCAGTAAGTAATAGAGTTATTACATAGTTGTGATATTAATAACTTCTTCTCACTTTGGTTGTAACTGTTTTCACTATTTCTTGAAGAGATTAGTGAAAACAGTTGAAATTCCTGTGTGACAGGTCGTGGTTTTACTCCCTTGAGCAAGGAGGTTTGCATGTTAACTGCTTTTGCTGTCTTTTGTGTAATGCCTACTCTTTATTACTATTCTTGCTAAGTTAAGGGACCTGGTTCATTGACTGATAGTGGACGCATACATCTTAACACACACTATAAGTACCCTCAAAGTCTACTTGTACAATGCATGAATAAGATCCCATTATCCCACCCATGCTAAGTAAAGCTTCTTGAGTAACCATAGTTCATAATTAATGTTCTTATTCATAATGTTGCCATAGTGGTTATAAGCCTTAACCACCAAAGACCATCTGAGCTAAACATGGAATCTGGTGTTACCCACACTGAAAAAGGATGTCCTACTTGCCTAAGGTAAGACCATCATATGTTAGCTTTTAGGTGGATCCACTAGCTAAAGACCTATGGGCGCACATAGGTCATACGATAAGGAGATTATTAACAGAAATCCGGCCTTTCCCACGGAAAGGTTTCCATCTCAAGATATTACCTCTAGAAACCCGACCTTTCTCACAAAAAGGTTTCCATCTCATAGTCAATATCCACTCGATCCTAAGCATTTATCCCATGGAGTACTTATTATTAAGTCATAACTTGTTTAATTAAGATAGCTCATTAGATCATGCGTGAGAAAAACCTTTCACCGTCCATGTATATATATAACATTAGATTCAATTAGGTGAGAATTGACTTCCAACCTTAGAATCATCATATTGTGAGAAATTTTTTCACATCATGGTCATCATGTGTTTATGAGAATAGCCTTTCAATCAACACAACAACATTATCATAATCAGGGACACTTTCCTCTCAAAGTGTTCTTAAAGCATATACATAACCTTCATAGTTCATGCATCATATCATATCTTGCCTTTTCAAAGGTCAAAGCTCATGTCAATTCAATATATCTATAATTACTATATTATACATGGATAATAACATGATTCAATAATTCAAATACTACAAGCTTAATCTCATAACATTCTTCTATGATCAACATACCCACATCACAAGATCACAATTGAGTAGTGTGAGGTTTCATTGGTTCTTGGGGGAATTCAACATAAAAACCATAGGAAATCATCAATTTATACATAACATATCATGAATCAATCATTAGAAACATTTCTGCAATGAACCCAGGAGATTAAAGTCAAATCCTAACTTTTGGGGGAATCACTAGTTTTGAAATTGAATTTGGAGGGACTCCATAGATGAATTATATCCATGAATGAAGAGCGATCATACCCTAGTGAAGAATTCAAACAAATTTGAGGAGAAAACCTAGCTTATTGAACCCTAGCTTCCACTTCTTTCTTCTTCTTCTTCTTTGAGTTTTCTAAAGAGAGAATTTTTGGAAAAGATGAATTCTTGGGTTTTGATTTGGGTTTTGGGAAATAATGGGGTTAATGGGTGTATTTTTGACTTAAAAATACTTATATAGGTGTATAAAAGTAAGGAAAAACGACTTCACTTTGATAGGGCTTAAAAAGTAAATCCTTTAAAAACCCCTCACTTTAAATGACCTACCAAGTTCCACGAGGGGCCCCACGAACCGTGGTCATGACCACGAGTCGTGGTCCCACTCGTGGACTTGAGGCAGTGGATTGGCATCATTTGCCTTTTTTCCCACAAGCCCAAGGCAATCCCACGAGGGATTCCACGAGCTGTGGTGTTTGCCACGAGTCGTGGACCTCGAGGTAGTGGTTAAGTCACCTCTCTCAACCCTCACACCACCAACTCCCTTACGAGCCTACCCACGCGTCGTGGTCTTGACCACAAGCCCTGAAGCAGCTCGTGAAGAGGGAGGTTGTTTTTAGGCACTTTTGGCAAGGCTACTGCCTAGCCCTCCACGAGCCCTCCCACGATCCGTGCTCTTGACCACGAGTTGTGGTGTTGGGCATGGTAGGTAGGACAGTGCCTACGCCAAAAGAGGCTAACTTAAACCCACTATTTTGACCCTTTCCCTCCTTCCTTGACTCTAACAATTTTTCCTTAATGTTAACCTTCACATTTTAGCTCTAGTTTAGCCTACTAGTTTCTGGGGTGTTACATAATCTCCCCCTCGGGATCATTCATCCTCGAATGATGATCTAGACACCTTACAGAATTATGGACTCAAGACTAGCAGCCCATCATGCATGCAACATTAAAATAATGCACATTTCAATGGAGGATACATCAACTCCATCTCAAACATAATCAATGCAACATAAGGAAGTAGGAACTACATCTAACAACTCATTATGCATGAAACTCAACTTTTATCATATTCATAGGAGGAACTATCTCTCCAATTAAAACATGCTCAACACAATATCATGGAGCCAATATGCAATTTCTCTCAAAAGCATACTAAAGCATGTTCATCAACTCACCTCATGAAGTCAAATAGACAATTCATACTAAATGCACAACAACATGAGGAACATAACTTATGAAAGATTATTTTATTAATAAGCATGAATTTTATCAAGAACATGCATAACACAAGGAAATCATGGAAACCACATATAACTCATGACTCCCACAAACACTACAACTCAATAGGAACTACTTACCTCAAGCTTGAATAGGAGTAGAAGGAAAAAGATGAGGATATCGGGACTTCATATCGGCCTCGGCCTCCCAAGTAGCACCCTCAACTAAGTGATTCCTCCATAAAACATTTATGGAAGCTATTTTCTTGTTTCTCAATCTCTTTACCTGCCGATCAAAGATCTCTATCGGAACCTCTTCATATGAAAGACTTTCATCAAACCCCAACCCTGCTAGGGGAATAATGGACACCGGATCACCAATACATTTCTTGAGCATAGAAACATGAAATAACGGGTGAATCAGGGCCAACTTATTTGGCAAATCTAACTCATAGGCAACTTTCCCAATACGTTTCAAAATTTGGTATGGGCCTATATACCAGGGACTAAGTTTTCCCTTCTTGCCGAACCTCATCACACCTTTCATAGGTGAGATTTTTAAATAGACCCAATCATTAACTTCAAATTCTAGATCCCTTCTTCTCACATCGGCATAAGACTTTTATCTACTTTGAGCCACTCTCAACCTCTCTCTAATAAGCTGAACTTTCTCAATAGCTTCATAAACCGATTCGGTACCTATAAGAGCAATTTCACCTACTTCAAACCAACCAATCGGAGACATAGATCTCCTACCATACAAGGATTCAAATGGAGCCATACCAATACTTGAGCGGAAACTATTATTGTAGGCAAACTCTATTAATGGCAAGTGGTCATCCCAATTACTCTTGAAGTCTATAACACATGCCCTTAACATATCCTCTAATGTTTGGATGGTACGCTCCGCTTGCCCATTAGTTTGGGGATGAAAAGTCTGCTAAGCTTAACCATAGTACCAAGCCCTTTTTGGAATGACTTCCAAAAGTGTTCAGTAAATTGAGTACCCCAATTTGAAATAATAGATAAAGGGACCCCATGCAACTTAACTATCTCACTTATATACAACTTGGCATAGTCTTCCACCAAATGAGAAACCTTGATGGGGATAAAGTGGGCTGATTTTGTCATTCTATCTATAATGACCCAAATAGAATCATGTTTCCTTCGGGTGTGAGGCCAACCTATAGTAAAATCCATATTCACCTCTTCCCACTTCCAAGTGGGAATTGGTATATTTTGGGATAAGTCTTTCAGCCTTTGATGCTCAATCTTAACTTGTTGAAAATTCAGATATTTGGCTACAAATCCTGCAAAATCTCTGTTCATACCATTCCACCAATAGACTTCCCGTAGATCACTGTACATCTTGGTGGCTCCCAAATGAATAAAATACCGAGAACCATGAGCTTCCTCTAGAATTTGTTCCCTCAAACCATCAACATCTGAAACACATAACCGACCTTGGTACCTAAGCACCCCATCTCCCCCTTGGTAGAAAGCCTCAACGAACTTTTTGAGTACCGACTCTTTCAACTTAACTAGTATAGGATAAAGGTCATGCTTAGACTTCACATCCATCACAAAGTACGATTCGGACACATTATGGACCATGACGCCACCCTTGGTGGAATCCGTAAGTTGAACACCTAACTGGGCCAACTTATGCACATCATGAACCAATTCTTTCTTTTCATCCTCTACGTGAGCCACACTACCCATGGACAATCTACTAAGAGCATCCGCTACCACATTAGCTTTGTCGGGGTGATAAAGGACATTCATGTCATAGTCCTTCAATAATTCTAACCACCTCCGTTGATGAAGATTCAAGTTATTTTGACTAAACACATATTGAAGACTCTTGTGATTGGTGAAAATATCAGCATGCACCCCATATAGATAATGCCTCCATATTTTTAAGGCAAACACAACCGCAACTAATTCAAGGTCACGGGTCAGATAATTCTTTTCATGGACTTTAAGCTGCCTTGAAGCATAGGCAATCACCTTGACATTTTGCATAAGCACCCATCCCAACCCAACTCTACTGGCATCACAATACACCAAAAATTCATTCATACCCTCCGATAAGGTCAACTCCAAAGCGGAAGTAAGTCTGTCTTTCAACTCTTGGAAACTCTTCTCACAAGCTTCCTACCATACAAACTTAGCTTTCTTTTGAGTCAAGGTTGTGAAATAAGAGGCATTAGAAGAAAAACCCTCAACAAATCTCCTATAATAACCAGCCAAATCCAAGAAGCTTCTAATGCCAGCCGGTGATAGAGGTGTAGGCCAACTCTTGACCACATCCGTCTTTTTAGGATTGACCTCAATACCCTTGCTTGACAAAATATGACCAAGGCATGCTACAGACCTTAACCAAAATTCACACTTGCTAAACTTTACAAAAAGTTGGTGGTCCTTAAGAACTTGCAATACTATTCTGAAATTGTCAACATGCACATTCTCACTCCTTGAATAGATTAAAATATCATCAATAAACACTATCACAAACATGTCTAGATATTGTCGGAATACTTTATTCATCAAGTGCATGAATGCCGCTGGAGCGTTAGTCAAACCAAAGTATATTACTAGGAACTCATAGTGATCATATCTTGTTCGAAAATCCGGCTTGGGAATATCAACCCCTATCATCCTCAGTTGGTGAAAACCCAAACAAAGATCAATCTTAGATAAATAACTAGCCCCTTGAAGTTGGTCAAACAAGTCATCTATCCTTGGAGGGGGATACTTGTTCTTGATGATCACTTTATTCAATTGACGATAATCAATGCACATTCTAAGAGACCCATCTTTTTCTTAGCAAACAACAGCGGAGCACCCTATGAAGAGATACTCGGTTGAATAGAACCCTTGTCTAGAAAATCCTTTAGTTTCTCTTTCAACTCTTTTAACTCCGCTGGAGCCATTCTATAAGGAGGAATGGAAATAGGTTGCGTATCCAGAAGGAGGTCAATACCAAAATCTATTTTCTACTCGGGAGAAATGCTGAGCAAATCATCGAGAAAGACTTTTGAAAACTCATTAACTATCGAAACTGACTCAAGGGAAGGGGTTTTAGAATCTACATCCTTCACCCTTACATGATGGTAAATACATCCTTTGGAGATCATTTTCCTAGCTTTAAGAAAAGAGACAAATTGACCTCTAGGCATAGAATTCTTCCCTTCCACTCTAAGATAGGATCATTTGGAAATTGGAATCTAACCACCTGAGTCCTACAATCGATAGAGGCATAACATGCATGCAGCTAATCCATACCCAAAATCACATCAAAGTCTAATATGCCTAATTCCACCAAATCCACCAAAGTAACTTTATAAGACAAGGAAATAGGACAACTTTTATAAAATTTCCTAGCAAAAGGTTCTAATATGTCACAACCCGAGTCTAGACCCCAGATGCGACATGGCGTACAAGACTCCGAAAAGTCTCATACAAGCCTCATAGCATTCATAACATTCGATATAAGGAAAACGGTATGGAATTTACAACTTTCTTTAAAACCATACAATCAAAATACTCATTTAAAACACTTGAAACACAGTGGAAGCCTATTGTCTAACATGGCCATCTAAAAATAACATCCGAAACAAAAGTAGGGTCATGACCCTTTACAATCGAAAAGTCTAACAATAGTCTTTTACATGAAAGAAAATGAAACTTCAAGTACTTGTCCTCGATCTATGAAGACATACCACTTAGTCTTGGAGAATCTCAAATCCAAGTTTCAACAAGAGAGAAAGCTGTTCACTTGTCGGAAGCTACACTTGTAGTAAAACATGAAGAAATATGGGTTAGCACAATTAAGGACTAAGTATGATAGCCATGCAAAAACATGCTTAAAACAGACATTTTGTTTGAAAGTCATGATATATGCCAATTTGAGAAAACTTCATGAACATAAGAATAAGAGACATAATACAAAACCATAACCAACATACATGTCATTTCTTCACATTTGAGCATAATTGACATATATGACATTGCATTACATTAAGCTTTCACCTCAAGTAACCCCAAGCCATACCTTGTGCAATGTATGAATAGCATCCTATACTACCATCCACACTAGATACTACATTCAGGCCACCAAAAGTGAACTTACCATTCATCCATCTTCATACAATACTCATACATAAGAGACATAAACATTACATAAGGCATGACAAGGAATAACTCATAATGCAATCCAAGTATAGCATGCATCATTACATTAAGCATATAAGAGTCAACATTCTTCATTAGCTTCATTTAGAGCACTTTCATATATTAGTTATGAAGACATTAGAGAACTCACTATGACCCTCTCAAAGCCTACTCATACAATGCATGGATGGTATCCCATACTACCACCCACACTACATAGAACTCCTCAAGAAACCATAATGCACATCTCACATAATGGGAATAAGCATTAACTGACATAGACCATGAGAGCTAAATCATGGAATCTGGTGTCATATGACCCCACACCGAAGAAAGGTGTTCTACTTGCCTAAGGTAGAACTAGTAACATTTTAGTTTAAGTAGATCCACTAGCTATCCTATGTGGGCACATAGTTATGGGATAAGGAAGATGATCATTGAAACCCTTGCCTAACATTAGGTGAGTTTCCATCTTACCATATCAACTCGGTGCTTAGCCTACATTCCCATAGAGTAGTTCATTTTCATTAACATTATTGTACTTGAGAGGGCCACCAACATTAGGCCTACTGACCCAAAGTACATTACACAAGAAAGGGCCACCACCATTAGGTCTACCGATTCAAGGTACATTAAGGATAGTTCATTGACTTTCCAAGAAAGGGCCACCACTATTAGGTCTACCGATTTATGGTTCATCATTTCACAAAAGAAAGGGCTACCAACATTAGGTCTACCGATCCAAGGTTTATCATTCATTCATTAGTTTCTAGACTCATCATGAAGGGCTACCAACATTAGGTCTACCGGTTCAAGACATAGCCTAGAATACTTCATCATTCATTTATGAAAGGGCTACCCAAAATTAGGTCTACCGATTCATGTTCATTACATTCATTCATAAACTCCTCATGAAAGTGCTACCAATATTAGGTCTACCGATTCATGTTCATTAAGTCAAGATATATTAATTAGACAAGAAGAGGATGCCTAAGCCTACCAATTCAAGACATGATAGTACATTCAAGGTCACATTCATCAATACAAGAAAAGAATGCCTTAAGCCTACCAATTCAAGATATAACATTACATTATAGAAACCCCTTCACGTTCTATCATCATCATTCATGAGTGTTAATTGAGAATATACTTTTAATCATAACATAATTACCTTCTAAACATGATCATAATATCTTCATTGAGGTTTCATACATTACTTCATAACATGTTCATACATAGATTCATCATGAAATTGCCTTCCAAGGCTATACATCAATCACAACCCAAACATCTTAGATACTACAATAGATAATGGATCTAACATGATTCAATCACTAATTCAATATAACCATAAAAAATTCAACATACTTCCATGATCAATCAATTCCCAATCACAAATCACAATTCGGAATTTGGGGGAAAACATGGGTTCAAGGGAGGAATCATCTTAATTCATCTTTAAATCCACAATTCATTCATAATTCAATGCAATGAAGCCTTTGGAAAAATTTTAGAATTGAACCCGTGCTAAGATTGAAAACTAGGGTTTTGGGGAAAACATTGGAGACTTGGAATCACCTTGAAATTGGCTCCTTGAAAGAAACTAAGTGAAGTATGTAGATTACCATACCTTTTATGGAAGAACTTCATGAAAATCCCTTGAAAAAGATGAAGACTTGACCTTGAGAGCTTGAATCCTTCACCTCCAATGGAGGTTTTTAGAGAGAGAACTTTTGAGAAGAAAGGTTTCTAACTTTGGGGTGATTTGAAATAATGAATTCTAAAATAAAGTTTAATAATTTAGAAATTATTAAAATGTCTTGATAAACCAATAAAAATCATCCATTAACTACACTCAACTTAAAATGAATTTACCAAATAGCACTCACCTTGGCCAAGACATTTGACAACAAACAGTCATGACCCATGAACCACCACCCACGGACCGTGGGTGGGACCACGGGACATTCTTTCAAACCATGGTTTGGTTCAGCAACTAACATTTTAGGGGCTTGACCTACAGAGGCCATCCACGAGGCATGGACGAACCTACGGGGCGTAGGTCCACATCCGTAATTCATCCCAAAAAAATAGCTTTTTGGTTTTCTTAGGGTCTTGGAGTTTAGGCTTAGGATCCTTTTCAAGGACCCCTTGGGTGGTCCTTGGGGATTCGTACCTTGTATTTAACCCCTAAACCCATCAACCATATCTCGGGACAACATTTCTCACCCTCAAACATCATAACAACTCAAACACACACTAGTTAGGCTCTAGTTTCACCTATTCATTTTACAGGTCGTTACATAATAACACTTCGGGGAGTATATCAAACTTCATTGCCACATAAGGTTTCACAAAGTACAAAGTAGCCCCAGGATCTAAAAAGGCATATACATCAATGAAAAAGACTTGTAACATATCAGTCACCACATACGAGGAGCTCTCTTGGTCATCTCAGGATCGAAGAGCATAAAAGTGGTTTTGATTTTGAGCATTGGAGTTTGAACTGCTTGAAGGAGATTTCTTGCCTTCCTTCTCCTTGGCCATAAGTTTTGGGCAATTCCTCAATTGATGGCCACTCTTACCATAACCAAAACAAACATCTGTGCTAGCTAGGCATTTACCCTTATGACTCTTCCCACATTTTGCACAACTAGGCCTATGCACATGAGAACTACCACTATTACCTCCTTGAGGTTTAGGGTTAGACACCCTATCCTTGTTGACCATTGGCGAATCATTTGAGGAACCTTGGTTGGAAAACCTTTGCTTTAACTTTTGTCAACCTTGTCCATCGTACCTAGAATTGGAGAAATTCCCATCACCAGTTCTAGCTCTCTCCACTTCTCTATTCTTTTCCTTGAGTTTGTCTTCTTCTTGGGCATGCACCATGAGACATGAAATATCCATACTTGGGATAAGCATTTCCATACGACATTTTTTAACTATCGTGTCGGACACTCCTATCACAAATTTATTCATCTTTGCCCTTGAATCCGCCACCACAATTGTAGCATACATGAATAATGGGGTGAACTTAATAGCATACTCTTTCACACTCATACCTCCTTAAAAAAGGTTAATGAACTCTTGCATCTTTGCTTCCCTCAACTCTAATGGAAAGAATCTATCAAGAAATGTTGATTTAAACGATTCCCATTCTACTTGGCCTGCTCCTACGGGTCTCTTACCTTTCCATTGATCATACCAAACTTGAGCCATATCTTTTAGTTGGTAGGTGGCTAACTCCACCTTCTCTTCCAAAGATACCCCCCATAATATCCAGCACTTTATAAAGCTCATCGATAAGCCTTTTGGGGATCCTCTTCCACCATGGAGTCATGAAACTCGGGGGGCGGAGGGAGGGAGGGTTCATTCTAGAAAAATCTATCCCTCTAAAAGGGTTTACCAGAGCTACAACCTCTCTATTAGCTTAAGTTGTCATGGCTTGGGCTTGAGTTGTCACGGCTTAAGCTTGAGTCATCAGGCTTGGGCCAACATTTGTAAATTTGATCTAACCTCTACATCCGACATAGCCGAAGGATTAATCGGGGCTTGAGGAACTTGAGGAGCCATTTCATTCACATTCTCACCCTCTATTCTTCATGTGTTAGCCCTTCGTGTATTCATATCTTGAAGACACAAGAGAAGGATTAGGAGAGAGACTTTATAAAGCTAAACTCTATGGCACAACTTAAGAGTAATGAAACAAGTGTAATTTCCTAGTCATCTTGTAGCCTCTCATTCATAAATGTGGCACGCTTCACACTTATGAACAAGGCTCTACTAGACGTGAATTATGAGACATCATCCTAGAATTATTCTAAACTTTCTGTTCTGATTACCAAGTTTGTCACGACCCAAGGGTACCCCCTAGACATAACAAGGCACATAGAACCCCGAGAGGAACCATTTAAGCCACTTAGCATAGCACAACATAAACATAGAACAATAAAGAGTAAAAACAATGTATTTCTATTCCAAAATTTTCATAAAGAAAAGTGGAATTCTAGACTTGTCTCATTTAAGCATCTATTACAATACTTGAATCAAACAGGGTCACAGCCCTTACAACATAATCCAAAAGTCAAATACAAGAACAAGGAAACTACAATGATATAACATCTAAGTGTTTCCACACCTATTGGTGAGTCCATTCTAGCACAGAGAGTCTATCAAATATCCATCTATGAATTTTGATATTATTCCTAAGCAACTTAGTGAACCATTCAGCGTTTCTACACCTATTGGTGAGTCCATTCTAGTAAAGAGACTCTATCGTGATTGTCCCATTTCTATTAATCATATGAGTACCATGGCTAATTTAATTGAATTAGACATGGTACATTTTGATATCATTCTTGGTATGGACTGGCTTCATGCCTGTTATGCTTCAGTTGATTGTAGAACTCGAGTAGTCAAGTTTCAGCTTCCAAACAAGCCAGTCTTAGAGTGGAAAAGTAGTTCAACAGTGCCTAAGGGTCGTTTCATTTCGTACTTTAAGGAAAGGAAGTTAGTTTCTATGGGGTGTGTCTATCACTTAGTCTGAGTTAATGACTCTAGTGTTGAGACACCTCCTATTAAATCAGTTCCTATAGTTAAAGAGTTTCCAGAAGCCTTTGTAGATGCTTGACCCAGAGTCCCTCCTGAGAGATAGAGAGACTTCGGTATAGATGTTCTTCCCAATACCCGTCCTATCTCTATTCCGCCATTTAGGATGGCACCAGCAGAGTTGAAAGGGTTAAAAGAGCAATTTAAAGACCTTTTAGAGAAAGGGTTTATTCGACCAAGTGTCTCACCTTGGGGCGCTCCGGTCTTATTTGTGAGAAAGAAAGATGGCTCTCTTAAGATGTGTATAGATTATCGCCAATTGAACAAGGTTACCATCAAGAACAAGTATCCTCTTCTGAGAATTGATGATCTATTCGATCAGCTTCAGGGTTCTTTTTGTTTTGTTGAAAATAGACCTCAGATCTGGCTACCATCAGTCGAAAGTAAGGGAATGTGATATTCCCAAGACAGCATTTAGGACCCATTATGGTCATTATGAGTTTATAGTCTGGTCGTTCGGTTTAACTAATGCACCTACAGCGTTCATGGACCTTATGAATAGAGTTTTTAAACCTTATTTAGATATGTTTATTATCGTCTTCATTGATGACATACTAATCTATTCAATATATGAAGAAGATCATACCACCTATCTCAGAATAATTCTTCAGACTTTGAAAGAAAAGGAGTTCTATGCAAAGTTCTCTAAATGTGAGTTTTGGCTTGAGTCTGTGGCATTCTTGGGCCACATAATTTCCAATGTTGGAATTAGAGTTGACACCCAAAAGATTGAGGCAGTGAAGAATTGGCCTAGACCCACATCTCCAACTGATATTAAGAGTTTCTTGGGCTTGGCTAGCTATTATAGAAGGTTTGAGGGATTCTCATCCATTTCGTCTCCTTTAACCAAGTTGACTTAGAAAATAGTGAAGTTTCAATTGTCTGAAGCTTGTGAGAAAAGCTTTTAAGAATTGAAAAAGAGGTTGACTACTGCCCTTTGACCTTACCAGAAGGTACACAAGGCTTTGTAGTCTATTGTGATGCGTCTAGAGTTGGTTTGGGTTGCGTGTTAATGCAAAAAGGCAAGTTCATAGCTTATGCCTCCAGACAGTTGAAAGTTCATGAGAAGAACTACCCAACCCATGACTTAGAGTTGGTTGTCATAGTGCTTGCCTTGTAGATATGGCGTCATTATTTAAATGGTGTTCATGTTGATGTATTCACTGATCACAAGAGTTTTCAATATGTGTTCACTCAGAAAGAGCTTAATCTCAGACAAATGAGGTGGTTAGAATTGCTCAAAGATTATGATATGTGTATTCTTTATTACCCAGGTAAGGCTAATGCTATTGTTGATACCTTGAGCAGGTTGTCTATGTGTAGTACTGCCCATGTTGAGGAAGAAAAGAGAGAGTTAGTAAAAGTTGTGCATAGACTTAAACGCTTAGGGATCCGACTAATGGATTCCAGAGAAGGAGGAATAGTGGTGATGAATGGGGCAGAATCTTCATTAGTGTCAGAAGTGAAAGAAAGGCAAGACCAGGATCTCATTTTACTTGACTTGAAAGCAACTGATCATAAGCAGAAAGTATTAGCTTTTAAAAAAGGGGAAGATGGCGTATTGAGATATCAAGGTAGATTGTGTGTACCAATGGTGGATGGACTCCAAGAGAAGATCATGGATGAATCACATAGCTCTAGATATTCCATTCATCCATGTTCCACAAAATGTATTGTGACTTGAAAGAGGTATATTGCTGAAATAGTATGAAGAAGGGCATTGCAGAATTTATTTCTAAGTGTCCAAATTGATTAAAGTAGAGCACCAAAGGCCCAGTGGTTTGGCTCAGAATATCGAACTTCTAAAATGGAAGTGGGAGATGATTAATATGGATTTCATCATAGGTTACCAAGGTCTCGCAGGCAGCATGATTCTACTTGGGTGATTGTTGACAGAATGAAAAAATCAGCCTACTTTTTATCGGTAAATACTACTCATTCAGCAGAAGATTATGCTAAGCTGTATCTTCAAGAGGTGGTAAGACTTCATGGGTTTCTGGTGTACATTATTTCAGACAGAGGTGCGCAATTTACTGCACAGTTTCGGAAGTCATTCCAAAAAGGCTTAGGTTCAAAGGTGAACTTAGGTACTGCCTCTAATCCTTAGTTAAATGGGCAAGCAGAGCGCACTATTCAGACCTTAGAAGATATGTTGAGGGCTTGTATGATTGATTTCTAAGGTAATTAGCATGATCACCTACCTCTCATTGAGTTTGCTTACAACAATAGTTACCACTCGAGCATCCAAGTGGCTCCTTATGAAGCACTTTGTAGGAGAAGATAAAGATCTCCTATTAGATGGTTTGAAGTTGCTGAAGCAAGGTTAATAGGACCAGATTTGTAGCTATGGAGATGGTGAAAGTTATTCAAGAAAGGTTGAAAACGGCGCAGACTCGTCAAAAATCCTACACTGATGTTAGGATAAGGGAGTTTGCATTTGAAGTATATGATTGGGTATATCTTAAAATTTCACCCATGAAAGGTATTATGAGATTTGGTAAGAAGGGGAAACTTAGTGCCTTGTATATTGGAGCTGATCGAATATCCAAGAGGATTGGCAATGTAGATTATTTGTTGGAGCGACCACAGGAGTTAGTTGCGGTTCATCTAGTGTTTCACATCTTTATGTTGAAGAAGTGCAAGGGCGATCCTTCATTGATCATACCAATTAAATATATTGGGATCAAGGATAGATTATCTTATAAAGAGATTCCAGTTCAAATTCTAGGTCGCCAAGTTCGCAAGTTGAGAACAAAAGAGGTAGCATCAGCCAAAGTCCTCTGGAGGAACCAATTTGTTGAAGAAGTTACTTGGGAAGCTGAGGAGGATACGAAGAAGAGAACCCACATCTCTTCGAATCCAGAGAAGTTCCGTATTACGGTACTAATCCTTTCTTGGTATTTATTTATAAGTTGGCGTGTTGTTTTGCATTTACTTGTGTGTGCTTAAACTGAATGTTGCATGTTAGACCCTTAGCCTAGTAAGAGTAATCTCATTCGAGGACGAATGTTCTCAAGGGGGAGATATTGTAACATCTCACAAATTGAAATAACTAGGAAGAAGTTTATAATTAAAAATAGTCATTTTATGGAACAATGAAAAATCTGGAAATTTTGTTAAGTTAGAATATGTTGAGTTTTGGCCAACTTCAAATGGCCATAACTTCTAGCTCAGGATGAGTTAGAGGTACTTCTAGATATAGTAGGAAATCTCTTGGAATGATCTTTCCAACGCCGCTGATTTTGCACGATTTCGAGTTTGTATGAGTGAGTTATGCCATTTGGAAGTTGGGTTGTTTGAATAAGGAAAGTCCAATCTGGATTTTGAAAGGGTAGTTTGGTCTTTTCCTTGCACAATTATTTTATATCATTTTTGGTATTTAAGTTAGGTTCTAATCAGAATTAGATCAATTTATTCTTTTACCAAAATACGCTAGGGCTTGGAGAAAAGAGAAAAGAAGAGAAGAAAGGAGAAGAGAAGCAAGATTCGTCAAGATCGTCGAGTTTAGCTTGTGGATTTCATCGGGGGTGATCCCTACAAGGTATGTGAGATCACATAGTGTTGGATTAGTTCACCCACGCACCAAGTATCTTTAATTCAGCGTATTTTCTTCCTAAAAATATTGAGAATTTGATGTTCTTGATAGTTGTTCCTTGTATTGATTTCGTTCTTGAATATGAGTTGAAATTAAGGAGTTTCTTGATATTAAAGTATTGATTCCTTGAGTCGTAAGAGTTAGATTTTGTGTACATACCTTGGGTATCTGATTGTAAAGTGAATTTGATAAAAAGAATAAATTAAAATTAATTTAAGATCAGAAAACGAGACCAAAAGTTCGTCAGATTTTTGCCTAAGGAGCATTTGGCACGACGCCTCCCCATAGTGCCAGGAAGGCTGGGGTGGTGTTCTAGCAGTGCGCCATTTTGGAGCCCCAGAAATTTGCGGCTGGCACGCCGTGCCAGGGACGCGCCCAGATCATCGTTTGTCGTCGTTTATCCCGTTTAAGTCCTTCTAAAGTGTACCAACACTTCCTATTGATTCTAACTACTCTAAATGACTTCTAAACATCTAGAAATCATCCAAAAACATAAATCATAACCTTGAATCCAAAAATTCAAATTCAAGGAAAGTTAAGAGACAAGTCTAGGAAGTTCTCAGAGTCTTTTCAAAAAGTCTTTTGCAAATGCTTTTAACTTTGTTTTAAGACTTAAAGATCAAATTGAATAAAGAGTAAAAGTTTGAAGTTCATTTCTTCAAAAGCATATGGGGACTATGTATTCTCAAATGGTTTAAAATGTTTTCACATTTAAACAAGAATGGAAACCTCGATTTCCAAAGAGCATTCGGGCTAGTTTTTAGAAAAGAGAAATTGCTTTCTAAATCAAGCAAGAGAGGAAACTTAAAGTTTTTCAGCACTAATCTCGAATCACAGAAAAAAGTATGTTTCTAAACAAAAGAGCTAATATTATATTTTTGGGAGTAGTATTGAACACTGATATGGGGGAGAGTTCAGACCACTCACAGCCACCATAAACCATGTAACCATCATGGGTAGAAAAGGGTCATACTTTTTAGATGATTCCTTAGTGCTTTTTAGCATAGACTAGTGGATCCACTTAGTAGTTCAGGTTCTATACCACCAGCAAGGTGTAGGACAGCCCTGGTAGTGTGAGGCAAAACATTGTATCATCACAATAGATCTTATGTGATAGTTGTCGGTTAAAGAAACTCCCACAGAAGTAATTGTATTCTTATATACATAGTTTATTGTACTTTTACTTACATTTCAAAGTTTTAGTGTATCTTTGCATACACACAGAGTTAAAAAAAAACATGTTTAAAACCACTTTTCTTTATGTTGCACTTGTTTTAAACTACTTTATATTGAAATAAGTTCAGTTATGTTGAGTTAAGTTGAGCAAGGTAAGTTTTTCAGATCTCTTTCAAGCATATGTTGTGTTAAGCATTCCAACTCGCATACTCGTACATTCAATGTACTGATGCCAGTTGGCCTGCATCTTATTATAATGCATACATAGGTAACTAGGATGACACCCAGTGCATCGTTGATCCAGTGAGAACTCTAGAGTCAGTTGGTGAGCCTCCTTGCATTCTAGAGGACTCCTTTTTATTGCTTTTAGTTATTTCATTAGTTTATTAAGATGTTGTGGGTTTTGTCCCGACATCCATCTCAGTTGTTTTAGAGTCTGCATACACAGTCAGATGTTAGTTCATTAGTCTTTTCATTGTCAGTATCTTATGTTGAGACTTAAGTTTGCCTTAATGGCCAGTTGAATGTTTCCTTTATAAAATTCCAGTTTATTACATAGACTTGTCTTTGTTGAATTAAGTCTTCCGCAGAGTAAGTAAGTTAGGCCAAGGGTTCTCTTGGAGCCAGCAATGGTTCTTGAGTGCCAGCCACGTCCAGGGTGTAGGCACAGGGTGTGACAAACTTGGTATCAGAGCACTGGGTTCAAGAGTCCTATGGAGTCTATGAAGCCATGTCTGTAGAGTGCCACATTTATAATTAGGAGGCTGTGACACTTAGGAAAATTTTCTCACTTATTTCACACTCATTTCATTCGTTGGAGTTTGATCTCTAAAATGTTTCTTTCTAATTCGTGCTAGCGCATGTTTTCAGATAATCATGCCTCCACGAAAAGTTGTCAGAGGACGTCCTGCTAGATGTAATGTTGAGAACCAAGAATTACCAAATGCACCTAAAGTGCAACCTCAAGGGGAAGTCACTAATATTGAGTTTATGGAAGATATTAGGATGCTAAGTCAAGCTATGACTAACCAGGTTGGGCAACGAAGAGGATCTCCACAAGAAGAGGCTCACACTTCTAGGATTCGTGAGTTCTTGAGGATGAACCCTTCAAGCTTCACAGCTTCAAGCACTACTGAGGATCCAGAGAACTTTATTGAGGAGCTGCAAAAGATATTTGATGTCATGTATGTTGCTGATACTGAAAGGGTGGAATTAGCTACATACCAAATGAAAGGTGTCACTAGGATTTGGTTCAATCAATAAAAGAAGAACCGAGATGAGGATGCACCACCTACGAGTTGGGCTTATTTTGAGGAGACTTTCTTGGGGCGTCTCTTTCACCAAGAACTAAAAGAGGCTAAGGTACGAGAGTTCCTCACACTTAAGTAAGATTCTTTGAGTGTTCACGAGTATGGGTTGAAGTTCACCCAGCTATCCCGTTATTCTTCGAAAATGGTTGCAGACATGAGAAGTAAAATGAGCTTGTTTGTTGTTAGGTTAGCTGTCTATCAAATAAGAAAGGTAGGGCAGCAATGTTGATACATGACATGGATATCTCAAGGTTAATAGTATATGTGCAGTGGGTTGAGGAAGAGAAGTTGAGGGATAGGGATGAGTTTAAGAACAAGAGAGCTAAGATAGGGAACGAGTCTGGACATAAGAAGAGTAATGCCAACCAATCATCCTTCCAACAGAAATAGAAGGGACCTACTCCATCATCTTCTAGTGCACTTGTACCTAAGAACAAATGTGAGTACAATAGTCAAAATTTCAGAGTTAAGCCTCCTTATTCTCTAGGTAGCATGGCGCAAGGGGGTAGTAAACCTCCTGCCTACGCTAAGTGTGGTAGGAACCACTTAGGTACATGTTGTAAGGGCTCCACTGGTTGTTTCAAGTGTGGTCAAAATGGTCATTTTATAAGAGAATGTCCAAAGAACATGCAGGGTAATGGTAATGGGGGCAATAGAGCCCAATTTTCTTCAATTGCTCCACCAGATAGAGCTGAACCTAGAGGGGCTACTTTCGGTACTGGTGGAGGAATAAACCTCTTGTATTCTATCAATAGTTTCCAAGAGCAAGAGGATTCGCCATATATTGTCACTGGTATGATCCAAGTCTTTGACTTTACTATTTATGCTTTACCAGACCCAAGAGCAAATTTATCTTTTGTAACTCCTTATGTTGCTATGAATTTTGATGCTATTCCTGAGCAACTTAGTGAACCATTCACTGTTTCTACACCTCTTGGTGAGTCCATTCTAACAGAGAGAGTCTATCGTGATTGTCCTATTTCTATGAATCACTTAGGTACCATGGTTGATTTAATTAAGTTAGACATGGTAGATTTTGATGTCATTCTTGGTATGGATTGGCTTCATGCCTTTTATACCTTAGTTGATTATAGAACTCGAGTTGTCAAGTTTCAGTTTCTAAATGAGCCAGTCTTAGAGTAGAAAAGTAGTTCAGTAGTGCCAAAGGGTCGTTTCATTTCGTACTTTAAGGCAAGAAAGTTAGTTTCTAAGAAGCGTGTTTATCACTTAGTCTGAGTTAATAACTCTAGTGATGAGATACCTCTCATTTAGTTAGTTCCTATAGTTAAAGAGTTTCCAGAAATCTTTCCAAATAATCTACCCGGAGTCCCTTTTGAGAAATATAGAGACTTAAGTATAGATGTTCTTCCAGAAACCCATACTATCTCTATTCTGCTATATAGGATAGCATCAGCAGAGTTGAAAGACTTAAAATAGCAGTTGAAAGACCTTTTAGAGAAAGGATTTATTCAACCAAGTATCTCACCTTGGGGCGCTCCGGTCTTAGTTATGAGAAAGAAAGATGGTTCCCTTAGGATTTGTATAGATTACCGCCAATTGAACAAGGTTACCATCAAGAACAAGTATCCTCTTCCGAGAACCGATGATCTTTTCGATTAGCTTTAGGATGCTTCTTGTTTTTCGAAAATAGACCTCAGATCTGGCTACCATTAGTTGAAAGTAAGGGAATGTGATATTCCCACGACAACATTTAGGACCCGTTAAGGTCATTATGAATTTCTGGTCATGTCGTTCGATTTAACTAATGCACCTACAGTGTTCATGGACCTTATTAATAGAGTTTTCAAACTTTATTTAGATATGTTTGTTATAGTCTTCATTGATGGCACAATAATCTATTCAAGATATTAAGAAAATCACTCTAGTCATCTCAGAATAGTTCTTCAGACTTTGAAAGAAAAGGAGTTATATGCTAAGTTCTCTAAATGTGAGTTTTGGCCAAAGTCTGTGGCGTGCTTGGGCCACATAGTTTCCGATGATGGAACTAGAGTTGATACCTAAAAGATTGAGGTAGTGTAGAATTAGCCTAGACCTACATCTCCAACTGATATTAGGAGTTTCTTGGGTTTGGCTGGCTATTTTAGAAGATTTATAGAGGGGTTCTTATCCATTTCATCTCCTTTAACAACGTTGACTCAGAAAACAGTGAAGTTTCATTGGTATGAAGCTTGTGAGAAAAGCTTTCAAAAATTGAAAAAGAGGTTGACTACTGCCCAAGTTTTGACCTTACCAGAAAGTCCGCATGGCTTTGTGGTCTATTGTGATGCGTCTAAAGTTGGTTTGGATTGAGTGTTAATGCAGAATGACAAAGTCATAGCTTATGCCTCTATACAATTGAAAGTTCATGAGTTGAATTGCCCAACCCATGACTTAGAGTTCGCTAGCGTATTGTTTGCCTTGAAGATATGGCGTCATTATTGATATGGTGTTCATGCTGATGTATTCACTGATCACAAGAGTCTTCAATATGTGTTCACTCAGAAAAATCTTAATCTCAGACAATGAAGGTGATTAGATTTGCTCAAAGATTATGAAATGAGTATTCTTTATCACTCCAGGTAAGCCTAATATTGTTGCTAATACCTTAAGGAGGTTGTCTATGGTTAGTACCGTCTATCGTTAGTACCGCCTATGTTGAGGAGGAAAAGAGAGAGTTAGCAAAAGTTATGCATAGACTTGCACGCTTAGGGGTCTGACTGATGGATTCCACAGAAGGAGGAATAGTGGTGATGAATGGGGATGAATCTTCATTAATGTCAGAAGTGAAAGAAAAGCAAGACCAGAATCCCATTTTGCTTAAATTGAAGGCAAATATTCATATGTAGAAAGGATTAGCTTTTGAACAAACGGGAGATGGCGTACTGAGAAATCAAGGTAGATTGTGTGTACCAATGGTGGATGGACTCCAAGAGAGGATCATGGAGGAAGCTCATAGCTCTAGATATTCTATTCAATCGGGTTCTACAAAGATGTATCCTGACTTGAGAGAGGTATATTGGTAGAATAGTATGAAGAAGGGCATTGCAGAATTTATTGCTAAGTGTCCAAATTGCCAATAAGTTAAAGTAGAGAACTAAAGGCCCAGTGGTTTGGCTCAGAATATCAAACTTCCGAAATAGAAGTAGGAGATGATTAATATGGATTTCATCACAGGTTTACCAAGGTCTCGCAATCATCATGATTCTATTAGCGTGATTATCGACAAAATAACAAAATCAGACCACTTTTTGCCGATAAAGACCACTCATTCGGTAGAACATTATGCTAAGTTGTATCTTCAAGAGGTTGTAAGACTTCATGGAGTTTCGGTCTCCATTATTTCAATCAGAGGTGCGCAATTAACTGCACAGTTTTGGAATTCATTCCAAAAAGGCTTGGGTTCAAAGGTAAACTTAAGTACTACCTTTCATCCTTAGACAGATGGGCAAGCAGAGTGCACTATTCAGACCTTACAAGATATGTTGAGGGCTTGTGTGATTGATTTCAAAGGGAATTGGGATGATCACCTACCTCTCATTGAGTTTGCTTACAATAATAGTTACCACTCGAGCATCCAAATGGATCCTTATGAAGCTCTTTATGGGAGAAAATATAGATCTCCTATTGGATGGTTTGAAGTTGCTGAAGTAGGGTTGATAGGACCAAATTTGGTTCATCAAATTATGGAGAAGGTGAAAGTGATTCAAGAGAGGTTGAAAATGGCGCAAAGTTGTCAGAAATCCTACACTGATGTTAAGAGAAGGGAGTTATATTTTGAAGTAGATGATTGGGTATATCTTAAAGTTTCACCCATGAAAGGTGTTGTGAGATTTGGTAAGAAGGGGAAGCTTAGTCTTCGGTATATTGGACTTTATCGAATATCCAAGAGGATTGGCAGTATAGCTTATGAGTGGGAGCTACCACAAGAGTTAGCTGCGATTCATCTGGTGTTTCACATCTCTATGTTGAAGAACTGCGTGGGTGATCCTTCATCAATCATACCAACTGAAGATATTGGGATCAAGGATAGTTTATCTGATAAAGAGATTCCTATTCAAATTCTAGATCGCCAGAGCAAGTTGATAACAAAAGAAGTAGCATCAACCAAAGTCATTTCGAGGAACCAATTTGATGAAGAAGATACTTGGGAAGATAAGGAGGATATGAAGAAGAGATACCCACATCTCTTCAAATCCGGAGAAGTTCCGAATTAAGGTACTAATCCGTTCTTAATATTTATTTATAAGTTGGCGTGTTGTTTTGCATTTGCTTGTATATGCTTGAACTGAATGTTGCATGTTACACCCTTAGCTTAGTAAGAGTAATCTCATTCAAGGATGAATTTTCCCAAGGGGGGATATTGTAACATCTCGCAAATTGAAATAACTAGGAAGAATCTAATAATTAAAAATAGTCATTTTTGGAAAAAATGAAAAATCTGAAAATTTTGTTAAGTTAGAATAAGTTGAGTTTTGTCCAACTTCAAACACTCATAACTTCTAGCTCAGTATGAGTTAGAGGTACTTACAGATATGGTAGGAAATCTCTTGGAATGATCTTTCCAATGTCGATGAGTTTGCGTGATTCTGAGTTCGTATGTGTAAGTTATGCCCTTTGGAAATTGGGATGTTGGAATAAGGAAAGTCCAATCCTGATTTTGAAAGGGTAGTTTGGTCTTTTCCTTGAACAATTATTTTATTTCATTTTTGGTAATTAAGTTAGGGTCTAATCAGAATTAGATCAGTTTATGCTTTTACCAAAATATGCTAGGGCTTGGAGAAAAGAGAAAAGAAAAGGAGAAAGGAGAAGAGAAGCAAGATTTGTCAAGATTGTCGAGTGTAGCTTGTGAATTTCGTCGGGGGTGATCCCTACAAGGTATGTGAGATCACATAGCGTTGGGTTAGTTCACCCACGCACCAAGTATCTTTAATTCAACATATTTTATTCCTAAAAATATTGAGAATTTGATGTTCTTGATAGTTGTTCCATGTATTGATTTCGTTCTTGAATATGAGTTGAGATTAAGGAGTTTCTTGATATTAAAGTATTGATTCCTTGAGTTGTATGAGTTAGAGTTTGTGTATATACCTTGGGTATCTGATTCTAAAGTGAATTTATGAAAAAAAAATTGATTAAAATCTATTTAAGATAAGAAAGCGAGACAAAAAGTTTGTCAGAATTTTTCTTAAGGAATAGGTGGCGTGATGCGGCCCCATAGCAACAGGAAGGCTGGGGCAGCATGCCATCAGTGCGCCATTTTGGAGGCCTAGTAATTTGGGGCTAGCTCGCCACGCTAGGGACTTACCCAGTTCGTCGTTTTTTATCAGTTTTTCATTGTTTAGCCCGTTTAAGTCCTTCTAAAGTGTACTAACACTTACTATTGATTCTAACTACTCTAAATGACTTCTAAACATCTAGAAATCATCTAGATACATGAATCATATCCTTGAATCCATAAATTTAAATTCAGTGAAAGTTAAGAACCAAGTCTAAGAAGTTTTCAGAGTCTTTTCAAGAAGTCTTTCGCAAATGATTTTAACTTTATTTTAAGACTTAAAGATCAAGTTGAGTAATAAGTAAAGAGTAAAAGTTTGAAGTTCATTTCTTCAAAAGTATACGGAAACTATGTATTCCAAAAGGGTTTAAAATGTTTTCACATTTAAACAAGAAAGGAAACCTTGATTTCGAAAGAGCCTTCATGCTAGTTTTCAGAAAAGAGAAATCGCTTTATAAATGAAGCAAAGAGAGGAAAATTTGATTTCCAATATAGCCTTTGAGCTAAGTTTTTCAGCACTAGTCTCAAATCACAGAAAGAAGTATGTTTTTAAACATAAGAGCTCATATTATATTTTGGGAGTAGTATTGAGCACCGATATGGGAGAGAGTTCAGACAACTCACAGCCCCCATAAACCATGTAGCCATCATGGGTAGAAAAGGGTCATACTTTTTAGATGATTCCTTTAGTGCTTTTCAGCATAGACTAGTGGATCCACTTAGTATTTCAGGTTCTATACCCCCGACAAGGTATAGGACGGACCTGGCAGCGTGAGGCAAAATGTTGTATCATCACAATAACTCTTACGTGATGGTTGTCGGTTAGAGAAACTCCCACAAAAGTAATTTTATTCTTATATACACAGTTTATTGTATTTTTACATATATTTCAGATTTTTAGTGCATCTTTGCATACACACAGAATTGACATCATGTTTTAAACAACTTCTCTTTATATTGCACTTGTTTTAAACTACTTTATATTGAAATAAGTTCAATTATGTTGAGTTTAGTTGAGCCAAGTAAGTTTTCCAGATATCTTTCAAGCTTATGTTGTGTTTAGCATTCCAACTAGCATACTCGAACATTCAATGTACAGATGCTAGTTGGCCTACATCTTATTATGATGTAGACACAGGTAACTAGGATTGGCATCCAGCGCATTGTTGATCCAGTGAGCACTCCAGACTCATTTGATAAACCTTATGGCATTCTGGATGACTCTTTTTTATTGCTTTGAATTATTTCATTAGTTCATTAGGATGTCATGAGGTCTGTCCTAGCATCTCAGTTGTTTTAGAGGCCTCATAGACAGTCAGATGATAGTTTTTTCATCTTTTTATTGTCATTATCTTATGGTGAGACTTAAGTTTGCCTTAATGGCTAGTTGAATGTTTCCTTTATAACATTCTAGTTTTTTACATAGATTTGTCTTTGTTGAATTAAGTCTTCCGCTAAATAAGTAAGCCAGGCCAAGGGTTCGCTTGGGGCCAGCAATAGTTCTTGAGTGCCAACCATGTCTAGGGTGTAGGCTCGGGGCGTTACAAACTTGGTATCAGAGCACAAGTTCAAGAGTCCTAGGGAGCCTATGAAGTCATGTTTGTATAGTCCAAGTTAACGATGTGAAGCACGCCACATCTACTATTAGGAGATTGCGACACTTACGAAAACTTTCTGAATTATTTCACACTCATTTTGTGCGTTAGAGTTTGATCTCTAAAAATCTTCTTTCTAATTCGTGCTTGCACGTGTTTTCAGATAATCATGCCTCCACGAAGAGCTGTCAGAGGATGTCTTGCTAGACGTAATACTGAGGAGCAAGAGTTACCAAATGCACTTGAAGTGCAACCTCAAGGGGAAGTCACTAATGTTGAGTTTGTGGAAGCAATTAGGATGCTAAGTCAAGCTATGGCTAATCAGGTTAGGCATAAAAAAGGAGCTCAACAAGAAGAGGCTGACACTTCGAGGATTCGTCAGTCCTTGAGGATGAACCCTCCAAGCTTCACTAGTTCAAGCACTACTAAGGATCCAAAGAACTTTATTGAGGAGCTGCAAAAGGTATTTGATGTCATGCATGTTGCTGATACTGAGAAGGTGGAATTAGTTGCATACCAAATGAAGGGTATCACTAGGATTTGGTTCAATCAATGGAAGAAGAACTGAGTTGAGGATGCACCACCTGTGAGTTGAGCTTGTTTTGAGAAGGCTTTCTTGGGGCGTTTCTTTCCCCGAGAATTGAAAGAGGCGAAGGTATGAGAGTTCCTCACACTTAAGCAAGATTCTTTGAGTGTTCATGAGTATGGGTTGAAGTTCACCCAACTGTCCCGTTATGCTCCAAAAATAGTTACGGACATGAGGAGTAGAATGAGCTTGTTTGTTGCTGGGTTGGCTCGTCTGTCGAGTAAAGAAGGTAGGGCTACAATGCTGATAGGTGACATGGATATCTCAAGGTTAATGGTAAATGTGCAGCAAGTTGTAGGGATAGGGAAGAGTTTAAGCACAAGAGAGCTAAGACAGAGTACTAGTCAGGATAGCAGAAGAGTAATGCCAACCGGTCATCCTTCCAACAGAAACAGAAGGGACTTGTTCCAACATCTACTAGTGCACCTGCACCTAAGAACAAAGGTGAGTACATTAGTCAGAATTTCAGAGTTAAGCCTGTTTATTCTCAGGGTAGCATGGCGCAAGGGAGTAGTAAGCCTCTTGCATATGCTAAGTGTGGTAGGAACCACTCAGGTACATGTCGTGAGGACTCTATTAGTTTTTCAAGTGTGTTCAGAATGGTCATTTCATGTGAGAATGTCCAAAGAACATGCAGGGTAATGGTAATAGGAGCAATAATGCCTAGTTTTCTTCAGTTGCTCCACCAGACAGAATTTCACCTAGAGGGGCTACTTCCGGTACTGGCAGAGGAAAAAACCTCTTGTATGCTATCAATAGTTGCCAAGAGCAAGAGGATTCACCAAATGTTGTCACTAGTATGATCCAAGTCCTTGACTTTACTATTAATGCTTTACTAGACCCAGGAGCGAGTTTATCTTTTGTAATCCTTTTGTTGCTATGAATTTTGATGTTACTCCTGAGCAACTTAGTGAACCATTCAATGTTTCTACACCTGTTGGTGAGTTCATTCTAGCAAAGAGAGTCTATCCTGATTGTCCCATTTTTGCCAATCACTAGAGTACCATGGTTGATTTAATTGAGTTAGGCATGGTAGATTTTGATGTCATTCTTGATATGGACTAGCTTCATGTCTGTTATGCCTTAGTTGATTATAGAACTCGATTTTTCAAGTTTCAGTTTCCAAATGAGCCATTCTTAGAGTGGAAAAGTAGTTCAGCAGTGCCTAAGGTTCGTTTCATTTCGAACCTTAAAGCAAGGAAGTTCGTTTCTAAGGGGTGTGTCTATCACTTAGTCTGAGTTAATGACCCTAGTGTTGAGATACCTCTCATTCAGTCAGTTCCTATAGTTAAAGAGTTTTAATAGGTCTTTCTAGATGATCTACCCGGAGTCCCTCCTGAGAGAAAGACAGATTTCGGTATAGATGTTCTTCCCAATACCCATCCTATCTCTATTCCACCATATAGGATGGCACCAGCAAAGATGAAGGAGTTAAAAGAGCAGTTAAAAGATCTTTTAGAGAAAGGGTTTATTCGACCAAGTGTCTCACCTTGGGGCACTCCGGTCTTAGTTGTAAGAAACAAGGATGGTTCCCTTAGGGTTCGTATAGATTACCGCCAATTGAACAAGGTTACCATCAAGAACAAGTATCCTCTTCTGAGAATTGATGATCTTTTCGATTAGCTTCAGGGTGCTTCTTGTTTTTCAAAAATAGACCTCAGATCTGACTACCATTAGTTGAAATTAAGGGAATGTGATATTCCCAAGACAGCATTTAGGACACGTTATGGTCATTATGAGTTTCTGGTCATGTCGTTCAGTTTAACTAATGCACTTGCAACGTTCATGGACCTTATGAATAGAGTTTTCAAACTTTATATATATATATATTTGTTATCGTCTTCATTGATAGCACACTAATCTATTCAAGATATGACGAAAATCATGTTAGCCATCTCAGAATAGGTCTTCAGACTTTGAAAGAAAAGGAGTTATATGCTAATTTCTCTAAATGTAAGTTTTGGCCAGAGTCTGTGGCATTCTTAAGCCACATACTTTCCGATAATGGAAAAAGAGTTGATATCCAAAAGATTGAGGCAGTGAAGAATTGGCCTAGACCCACATCTTCAACTGATATTAGGAGTTTCTTGGCTTTGGCTGGTTATTATAGAAGGTTTTTAGAGGGTTTCTCATCCATTTCATCTCTTTTAACCAAGTTGACTCAGAAAATAGTAAACTTTCAATGGTCTGAAACTTGTAAGAAAAGCTTTCAAGAATTGAAAAAGAGGTTGACTACTGCCTAAGTTTTGGCCATACCAGAAGGTACACATGGCTTTGTGGTCAATTTTGATGCGTCTAGAGCTGGTTTGGGTTACGTCTTAATACAGAATGGCAAACTTATGCCTCTAGATAGTTGAAAGTTCATGAGAAGAATTACCCAACCCATGACTTAGAGTTGGCTGCCATAATGTTTGCCTTGAAGATATGGCATCATTATTTATATGGTGTTCATGTTGTTGTATTCACTGATCACAAGAGTCTTCAATATGTGTTCACTCAAAAAGAGCTTAATATGAGACAAAGAAGGTGGTTAGGATTGCTTAAAGATTATGAAATGAGTATTATTTATCACCCAGGTAAGGCTAATGTTGTTGCTGATACCTTAAACAGGTTGTCTATGGGTAGTACCACCCATGTTGAGGAAGAAGAGAGAGAGTTAGCAAAAGTTATGCATAGACTTGCACGCTTAGAGGTCCGACTGATGGATTCCACTGAATGAGGAATAGTGGTGATGAATGGGACTGAATCTTCATTAGTGTCAGAAGTGAAAGAAAAGCAAGACCAGGATCCCATTTTTCTTGAATTGAAGGCACATGTTCATAAGCAGAAAGTATTAGCTTTTGAACAAAGGGGAGATGGCGTACTGAGATATCAAGGGAAATTTTGTGTACCATATGGTGGATGGACTCCAATAGAGGATTATGGAGGAAGCACACAACTCTAAATATTCCATTCATTTAGGTTCGACAAAGATGTATCGTAACTTGAGAAAGGTATATTGGTGGAATAGTATGAAGAAGGGCATTGCAGAATTTGTTGCTAAGTGTCCAAATTGCCAACAAGTTAGAGTAGAGAACCAAAGGCCCAGTGGTTTGGCTTAGAGTATCAAACTTTCGGAATAGAAGTGGGAGATTATTAATATGGATTCCATCACAGGTTTACCCTGGTCTCACAGGCAGCATGATTCTATTTGGGTGATTGTCGAAATAATGACAAAATCTTCCCACTTTTTGCTGGTAATGACTACTCATTCAGCAGAAGATTATGCTAAGTTGTATCTTCAAGAAGTGGTAGGACTTCATGGGGTTCCAATTAACTGCACAGTTTTGGAAGTTATTCCAAAAAGGTGTGCAATTTATTTTAGATAGAGGTGCGCAATTTATTGCACAGTTTTGGAAGTCATTCCAAAAAGGCTTGGGTTCAAAGGTGAACTTAAGTACTGCCTTTCATCCTCAGACAGATGGGATAACAGAGCGCACTATTCAGACCTTAGGAGATATGTTGACGGCATGTGTAATTTATTTTAAAGGGAATTGGGACGATCACCTACCTCTCATTAAGTTTGCTTACAACAATAGTTACCACTCGAGCATCCAAATGGCTCCTTGTGAAGTTCTTTATGGGAGAAGATGCAGATCTCCTATTGGATGGTTTGAAGTTGGTGAAGCAGGGTTGATAGGACCAAATTTGGTTCATTAAGCTATGGAGAAAGTGAAAGAGATTGAAGAGAGTTACAAAACGGCACAGAGTTGTTAGAAATCCTACAACGATGTTAGGAGAAGGGAGTTAGAGTTTGAAGTAGATGATTGGGTATATCTTAAAGTTTCACCCATGGAAGGTGTTATGAGATTTAGTAAGAAGGGAAAACTTAGTTACTGATATATTGGAGCTTACCGAATATCCAAGAGGATTAGCAATGTAGCGTATGAGTTAGAGCTACCACAAAAGTGAGCCGCGGTTCATCTGGTGTTTCACATCTCTATGTTGAAGAACTGCATGGGTGATCCTTCATTGATCATACCAACTGAAGATATTGGGATCAAGGATAGTTTATCTTATAAAGAGATTTCGGTTCAAATTCTAGACCGCCAAGTTTGCAAGTCGAGAACAAAATAGGTAGCATCAATCTAAGTCCTTTGGAGGAACCAATTTGTTGAGGAAGCTACTTGGGAAGCTGAGGAGGATATGAAGAAGAGATACCCACATCTCTGCGAATCCAGAGAAATTCCGATTAAGGTACTAATCCTTTCTTAGTATTTATTTATAAGTTGGCATGTTGTTTTCCATTTGCTTGTGTGTGCTTGAACTGAATGTTGCATATTACACCCTTAGCCTAGTAAGAGTAATCTCATTCAAGGATGAATGTTCTCAAGGGAGAAATATTATAACATCTCGCAAATTGAAATAACTAGGAAGAAACTAATAATTAAAAATAGTCATTTTTGGAAAGAATGAAAAATCTAGAAATTTGGCTAAGTTAATTTAAGTTGAGTTTTGGCCAACTTCAAACGGCAATAAATTCTAGCTCAGGATGAGTTAGAGGTACATCCAGATGTGGTAGGAAATCTCTTGGAATGATCTTTCCAACGCCGCTTAGTTTGCACGATTCCGAGTTCGTATAAGCTAGTTATGCCCTTTGGAAGTTTGGCTGTGGGAATAAGGAAAGTCCAATCCAGATTTGAAAGGGTAATTTGGTCTTTTCCTTGCCCAATTATTTTATTTCCATTTTGGTAATTAAGTTAGGGTATAATCAGAATTAGAGCAGTTTACGCTTTTACCAAAATACACTAGGGCTTGGATAAAAGAGAAAAGAAGAAGAAAAAGGAAAAGAGAAGCAAGATTCGTCGAGTTTAGCTTGTGGATTTCGTCGGGGGTGATCCCTAAAAGGTATGTCAAATCACATAGTGTTGGGTTACTTCACCCATGCACCAAGCATGTTTAATTCAGCGTATTTTTGTCCTAACAAGATTGAGAATCTGATGTTCTTGATAGTTGTTCCTTGAATTGATTTCGTTCTTGAATATGATTTGAGATTAAGGAGTTTCTTGATATTTAAGTGTTGATTCCTTGAGTTGTATGAGTTAGATTTTGTTTATATACCTTGGGTATCAGATTCTAAATTGAATTTGAGAAAAAGAATCGATTAATATTGATTTAAGATCAGAAAAAGAGACCAAAAGTTTGTTAATTTTTGCCTAAGGAACAGGTGGCACGACACGGCCCCATAGTACTAGGAAGGTTGGAGCGGTATGCCAGCTATGCACCATATTGAAACCCCAGTAATTTGCAGCTGGCGCACCGCGCAGGGACGCGCCCAGATCGTCGTTTTTCATTAGTTTTTCATCGTTTAGCATGTTTAAGTCCTTCTAAAGTCTACTAACACTTCCTATTGATTCTAACTACTCTAAATGACTTTTAAATATCTAGAAATCATCCTGAAACATGAATCATAACCTTGAATCAATAAATTAAAATTCAAGGAAATTTAAAAGCCAAGTCTAGGAAGTTCTCAGAGTCTTTTCAAAAAGTCTTTTGCAAATGCTTTTAACTTTGTTTTAAGACTTAAAGATCAAGTTGAGTAAAGAGTAAAAAGTAAAAGTTTGAAGTTCATTTCTTCAAAAGTATATGGGGACTATGTATTCCCAAAGGATTTAAAATGTTTTCACATTTAAACAAGAAAGGAAACCTCGATTTCCAAAGTGCCGTCGGGCTAGTTTTTAGAAAAGAGAAATCGCTTTCTAAATGAAACAAGAGAGGAAACTTTGATTTCCAATATAGCCTTTGAGCTAAGTTTATCAGCACTAATCTCAAATCACAGAAAGAAGTATGTTTTTAAACAGAAGAGCTAATATTATATTTTTGGGAGTAGTATTGAGCACCGATATGAGGGAGAGTTCAGACAACTCACAGCCCTCATAAACCATGTAGCCATCATGGGTAGAAAAGGGTCATACTTTTTAGATGATTCTTTTAGTGTTTTTTAGCATAAACTAGTGGATCCACTTAGTATTTTAGGTTCTATACCCCGAACAAGGTATAGGACAGACCTGGCAGCGTAAGGCAAAACGTTGTGTCATTACAATAGCTCTTACACGATGGTCGTCGGTTAGAGAAACTCCCACAAAAGTAATTGTATTCTTATATACACAGTTTATTGTATTTTTACATACATTTCAGATTTTTAGTGTATCTTTGCATGCACACAGAGTTGACATCATGTTTTAAACAACTTTTCTTTATATTGCACTTGTTTTAAACTACTTTATATTAAAATAAGTTCGGTTATGTTGAGTTGAGTTGAGCTAGGTAAGTTCTTCAGATTCCTATCAAGCTTATGTTGTGTTTAGCATTCCAACTCGCATACTCGTACATTCAATTTACTGATGCCAGTTGGCCTGCATCTTATTATGATGAAGACATAGGTAACTAGGATCGGCATCCAGCGCATCGTTGATCCAGTGAGCACTCCAGAGTCAGTTGGTGAGCCTCCTTGCATTCCGAAGGAATCCTTTTTATTGCTTTTAGTTATTTCATTAGTTCATTAGGATGTCGTGGGATTTGTCCCAACATCCATCTCAGTTGTTTTAGAGGCTTGATAAACAGTCAGATGTTAGTTCTGTAGTCTTTTTGTTGTCATTATCTTATGTTGAGACTTAAGTTTGCCTTAATGGCCAATTGAATGTTTCCTTTATAACATTCAGTTTATTACATAGACTTGTCTTTGTTGAATTAAGACTTCCGCTAAGTAAGTAGGCCAGGCCAAGGGTTCACTTAGGGCTAGAAATGATTCTTGAGTGCCAACCACGTCCAGGGTGTAGGCTCGGGGCGTGACGAAAGATATCATTCATCCTCAAGCCATGAGGGACTCACCATAAGCAAGGAGAAATGAACAAATCCAAGCTCTAGTGACAATAGGAACCACCTTGAGAACCGGACCCTACACTTGGGGAAAATGTAGAAAAATATGAGTTAGTACAAAAAGACACTAAGTATGATAGTCATGCATAAAATCATGAAAACATGCAAAAAAGGACATTATAGTTGAAAGCATGCCATTTACCAAGTTTGAAACTCATCATGAATACATTGTGAAAGTATACATCATAAATCATATTTCATACATAAATCATCATACCATAGGAGAAACATACCATAAGTACCCTCAAAGTCTACTTGTCTAGTGCATGAATAAGATCCCATAATTCCACCCATGCTAAGTAAAGCTTCTTGAGTAACCATAGTTCATATTTCATGTTCTTGTTCATAATGTTGCCATAGTGGGAATAATTCTTAACCGGCATATACCATTTGAGTTAAACATGGAATCAGGTGTTACACACACCGAAAAGGGTTGTCCTACTTACCTAAGGTAAGACCATCATATGTTAGCTTTTAGGTGAATCCACTAGCAAAAGACCTATGGGGGCACATAGTTCATGGGATAAGGAGATTGATACTAGAAATCCAGCCTTTCTCATGGAAAGGTTTCCATCTCAAGAGATTGCTTCTAGAAACCCGACCTTTCTCACGGAAAGGTTTCTATCTCATAGTCAATATCCACTCGGTGCTAAGCATTTTTCTCACGGAGTACTTATTAAGTCATAAATTGTTTCAATAAGATAGCTCATTAGATCATGCGTGAGAATAACCTTTCACCGTCCATGTCTACATATAACATTAGATTCAATTAGGTGAGAATTGTCTTTCAACCTTAGAATCATCATATTATGAGAAAACCTTTCACATCATGGTCATCATGTATTCATGAGAATGGCATTTCAATCAGCACAACAAGATTATCATAATCATGGACACTTCCCTCTCAAAGTGGTCTTAAAGCATATACATAACCTTCATAATTCATGCATCATATCATGTCTTACCTTTTCAAAGGTCAAAGCTCATGTCAATTCAACACATCTAGAATTACTACATTAGACATGGACAATAACATGATTCAATAATTCAAATACTACAAGATTAATCTCATAACATTCTTCTATAATCAACAAACCCACATCACAAGATCACAAATTGAGTAGTATGGGGTTTCATGGGTTCTTGGGGGAATTCAACATAAAAACCATAGGAAATCATCAATTTATACATAACATATCATGAATTAATCATTAGAAACATTTTTGAAAGGAACTGATGAGATTGAAGTCAAACCCTAACTTTTGGGGGAATCACTAGCTTTGAAATTGAATTTGGAGGGACTCCATGGATGAATTCTATCCATGAATGAAGAGCTACCATACCTTAGTTAAGAATTCAAATGAATTTGAGGAGAAAACCTAGCTTCTTGAACCCTAGCTTCCACTTCTTTCTTCTTCTTTTTCTTTTAGTTTTCTAGAGAGAGAATTTTTGGGAAAGATGAACTCTTGGGTTTTGATATGGTTTTGGGAAATAATGAGGTGAATGGGTGTATTTTGACTTAAAAAGACTTATATAGGTGTATAGAAGTAAGGCAAAACGACTTCACTTTGATAGGACTTAAAAAGAAAATCCCCAAAATACCTCTCACTTTAAATGAGCTGCCAGGTGCCACGAGGGGCCCCACGAACCGTGGTCATGACCACAGGTGTGGTTCCACTCATGGACTTGAAACAGTGGCTTGGCATTATGTGTGTTTTAGCCCACAATCCCAAGGCAATCCCACGAGGGGCTCCACAAGCCATGGTGCTTGCCATGAGTCGTGGTCCCTCTTATGGACCTTGAGGCAGTGGCTAAGCCACTTCTCTAGACCCTCACACCACCAAATCCCTTCCACGAGCCTTTCCAAGCGTCATGGTCTTGACCACAAGCCATGAAGTGGCTTGTGAAGGGGGAGACTATTTTTAGGCATTTTTGGCAAAGCTACTGCCTAGCCCTCCACGAGCCCTCCCACGATCCGTGGTCTTGACCATGAGTCGTGGTGTTGTGCGGGGAAGTGCCTACGCCAAAGAAGGCAGCCTTAAACCCATTATTTTGACCCTTGCCCTCCTTCCTTGACTATAACCCTTTTTCCTTGACGTTAACCCTCACGTTTTAGCTCTAGTTTAGCCTACTAGTTTATGGGATGTTACAACCACGTACTGAAATTGCAATTTCTCAGAAAGCGCCTTTAATTTCATCAGTGCTAAAACTTGTATTGGAGTTGCAATATGAAAAATACCTCTAATATTGCCTTATTAATCCTTTCAAGCGGGATAAAAGAATAAGAATATCATTTCACCTATCTTTCAACTACACTAAATAATAAAAAGTAAATAGTGAACAAGTTACTCAACGATAATAAATTAGTCAATTATCTATTTGTTATATTCTCCTCCCCTTTCTCCAATAAATAAGATTTATCGATTCAATTGAACCAACCACGCAAGCTCCTTACCTCAAGAATATAAGTTTATTTCAAGCATAAAACTCACATTGTAGTGAACTATCCCTATGTTTTGAATTTCGCTTGTTCTAATGTAAATTTTGTGGTGTTAAAATAATTTTTATAATGTGACAAAAAAATTGATGAAGAAGGAATATGTGAAAAGTAAAACTTTATTACATACCGTACATTTCATGTATTGATTTATGATGCAGATATAGATATTCAGGATCATCAACAGACACTTCGTTGAGATCCGATCATTATTTTCCCCATCATCTCCTAATCGATCACCTCCGATCATTATTTTCCCCATCATCTCCTAATCGATCACCTCGAGACACTAATTTCCCCATCAATAAGCAACATTTGTTTTCTTCATTCCCTTAATATTGACAATGAGTGCAATACAGTGGAAGATTATCATAGACAATTTTATGATAATGTTCAATAATTTTACCCGAATCCTTTCTCCAAAAACTGTAGTCTTACACGATTTGAATATTACCTAATATGTCTAGGATTGTCTTAACCCTAGCAATACTTGACCTAGTTCGATCTTGTGTTGCTTTATACATCACAATAGGCTTTCCTACCGCTGTCGATATTAAGTACCTCCTCACAAAGAAATCTGTAGATAACTCTGACAATGAAATACATACCCAGACTTTAAGTGTTTCCTCCTTAGGATTGAATGATGACGTCCATAGAAAAATTCTGAACAAATATTCTTTGCCATCAAACTTAAAATATTCATAAGAATTTGATAAAACCTTTACAAAATCCTCATATAAATCAAACATGATCAAAATGTAACGAAAATCAAGTTGTCTGATATTACAGTTTCTTTTAACATCAAATTGTTTTGGTAAAAGCTTTCGTAACTCTGATAACATTGTTTTTTCAAGAGCAAATTTGATAATCACAACTTGATGTAAACATTGTTCCCTAGCAAACTGCTCCTTTCCTTCATAGTAAATTCTCCATGAATAAACTCAATGAGTTTAGTACGTATTTTAATAGATATTGAGTCGTTTGTTGTGGTTTAAGGGTTGCTGAATAAGATGTTTTTGTATTAGGGTTGACGTTTGTCTCTCCCACAACCAGAGACTGGGGAGAGGGCGAAGTAACCATGACTGCTATACAAGTCGCCATATATAGAGAGGAAAAGAAAAGAGCGGGGGCTAGGTCAAACTTATTTTTAAAACTCAAAGTTTTGAATATTTCTTAAAAGTTTAAAATTTTTAAAACTATATTTTCAACCCTAATTATCTCAATCACTAATTAAAAAAAGATTTGGCTTGCACTAGTCAAACTTGTCACCAATTTTAATTCCAACAATTTTTTGTCATCTTAAGCTCTGTCTCAAAATTCGTCTACCTCGTATCTGTCTGGTTATGTAGGTATTCGGCCACTGCAACTGAGAGTGTAGAGATCAAGAGATGTCAGGGCGTGAATGCTGCGAGAATCCACCGGCTTTGAGATCAAGCAGCGGAAATGGGTGTGTGTTACAACTTGGAAGCTTCAACACATACATCTCTGGTCCTTCCACTTCCAAACTCGCCGTCCTCCTTGTCTCCGATGTTTATGGTATGTACCTCCCCTTTGATTTGTTGGGTTGGGGGTACGATTAATACTGTAGTTAGGGCTCATTTGATAATAACTAATCTCGAAATTAGTTTTAAGATGAGTTTATTGGATGTTTGGTTGGAATAAAATTGGAGGATAACCTCTTCCTGGATTAGTTATCTCGTGATTGTAGTGTTATTTTATCCCACATTGAGGTTGTAATAACAACGGGATAACTAATCCCAGGATAACTTAGCCTATTACTGTAGTAGCAACGTCTAGACCCCCAGCAACAGGATGTATAGTCTGGAAGGTTAATCAATTTCCTTATTACAAGTTACCCCTAGTTTCCTTTGAGTTTTACAACAGGATGTATAACAAACGTTTGCTATGGGACAATTAAATATGATTCTAACGACTTCCACGTTTAATTTATTATGATACAAGGATTAACTTCTTTGATGGACAATCTCTTATGGTCTTAATTCTTTACAGGTTATGAAGCCCCAAATCTGAGGTACATGCTGCTTCTCAATTTCAGCCTATACTTGTTAAATATATATTTCTGTAACTATCCATTGTGGGTCAAAATAGATGTACAATTTCTAGGAGATGCTTCCCATAGTGGGTCAAAATAGAGCAGATTTGTATAGCTGACCTAGCTAGCTCGGGATCAAGGAATAGTTAATTGACTGATTGATTCATTGAATGTTTTTGCTTCTGTGAAACTTCTATTATTACTTGTCAGATGTTGGAATTTTCATTACAACCACAACTATTCCAGAAAACAAGTCTAACTGCTGGTGATTCAATGGTGTCTTATCTTTTTGGATCTTTTGGTTACGTCAAGAAGAAGTGGGGACATCGGTCGTTGTGTTTGTCTAGTAATTAAGCTGCAAGGAGTTCCTATTTTATCTTGGGCTTATCGCAAACTTCAACTGTTATGTAGGATGCTTGCTGACAAAGTTGCAGCTGCAGGATACTATGTGGTGGTTCCTGATTTTTTTTATGGTGATCCTTATACGATGGAGAAAACTTTATCAATCTGGATACAATCACATGGAACAGTAAGTTTAGGATTTGTTGAAACTTAATCTTTGTCTTTTTAGTAACGTTGCTATAGATTTGCCTCTCGAGAGTCGAAGGAGGCTATGTCATTGGTATACCATTTCTCAATTCATTAAGCTGATCATACTCGGGAATGTTCATGACATTTATAACAGCAGACTTGCTACCATGCTACTCATATTTTTATTTGTTCTTGTTAGGCTAAAGGATTTGAAGATGCAAAACAGGGTTGTTGCAGCTCTCAAAGATAAAGGTATATCTGCAATTGGAGCTGCAGGGTTTTGCTGGGGTGGTATGTTTTGAACTTAATGGTTTTAGGGTTGTCTAACCCTTTCCCATACTAGGATGTAAAGGGTCAATGTTCTTGCGATTGTTTGTGATCCTGACCTCCAGTTTTCTTAACAGCAAAGGTGGTTACTGAGCTATCTAAGTCTGACTACATTCAAGCTGCAGTGTATTGCACCCATCGTTAGTGAAAGTTGATGATTTCAAAGGTATGGCTGTTATTACTGAAATCATCTCTGATCAGATTTAGCTATTACTGCTGACTTTACACTGATTTGTTGCATATGCACCCATTTCCTTTGGTGTTCTCAGTGTACTTGAATCCTAGATTTATACGCATCTGTTGTGTATGTTAGTTATATGTGGGCCATTGAGATCCAGGTGATGGTTGGTACTCCAATAACTTCATATACCTGTTTTGTATTCGGTTATGCCTCAATTCATTCTGATATGAATCTTGCTAATTGTTTTATGAATATCCCTTGGTGCAATTGGTATTATATATAAGTGTCGTTTGAATTCTGTTGACTACCTTGAACTGCATCACCATGAGATCCTTCCTTTTTCTCTTCTTTGTTTTTATTTTCTTTTTTAGACCTTGTTTTTCTTCTCCTTACCAACTGATGATACATATTACTTGCAGAGGTGAAGGCACCAATAGCTATTTTAGCTGATAGATAAAATCTCTCCTCCAAAGCTTATTTAGCAGTTTGAGGAGATTTTATCATCAAAACCTGAGGTACATGAACATCAGAGTTGATTATTATGTTTTTCTCGTCATTCTAAAAAGATTGATGTTTGAAATTATAATGTCCTGTTTATTCAGGGGATATACAAGTAGGTAACTAATTTTGATTTATCTCTCATTGTGTGTTACAAGATTTTAGATTCACCCTTTGCTTTTGTTTGCTCTCTTGCCTTTTGTTTTTATAGGTGGACAAATTTGTCAAATTTTTTCCTGGTGTTAAGCATGGATGGACAGTGAGATACAATGTTGAAAACAAAGAGGCTGTGCAACATGCTGAAGAAGCCCACCGCAACATGTTGGATTGGCTTACCAAGTATGTTAAGTGAGTGCAAGGATACCTGGCAATTGCAATTTCCCGTTAAGAAGTCTAAATATCTGAAATCAGAATAGCAATGTAACTAAATATTGATGAACTCCATATTGCACATCTTGTTTGATGAGAATTTATCTTGCAGTGATCATCTAAAACATACTGCATGGTCTCATATTCTTTATGCCTGGGAATGGTTTAAGATGTGATTCTGCTTCAGCTTGTCCAATGTATCTGTTATGAGTGCTTTCATGTCTGCAAGCACATGAAAGCAGACATGAAACACTGGTGTAAAAACCAAAAACTGACAGATACAAAACCGGCATAAATAGGCAGAGCCCAGAGGTGACAATTAGTACTCAACTATTAATCAGGATTTATCACTGATTCTGGCTGTTATGTTTTCTAGTATGTGCTATTTGCAGGAAAAAGATAAAATTTAGCTACACACACCTACATATGCACCTTCCCTTATGTACAATGATATGATTATTGAATGAGATAAAAGGAAACAAGTTAGACCTAAATTCAAGAAAGTTATTTTAAAAGACTTCTGATCTCTTAGAAAACAATATGTACTTGGCTATGAACAGACTTTAGCAAAAGTAAGGAATCCATGATAACAAGTAGTTGCTATAAAGCTTAGTTGTTCTAGTAACATTTGATTTGATATTTGTTAGAAACCTTTCAAGGGTGTTGTCTAATCTAACTAATTTAGGATACGAGACATAATTGATTATGCGATTTGTAGAGAGAAACTAGATGAAACCAAAATTCAAGCAAGTTTTCTATCTGATTCGGTTAATATCTAATATAAAAGCATTGCTTCAGGTACAGTCAGAAGGGAAGTGGACTTAGCAGAGTCCGAGGTCCCCGTTCCTCTATGTGACTTGACTATTCTTAGGTGACACAAGCAAACAACTACAATGAATTCAGTTTTCTTCATCAGAATTCCATACACTGTCAGCGTAGCGATTGGTAATTCAAAAATAGAAAGAATTTACATAAAGGTGCATACGCGAGAAGGGACCCCCATTCATTGTCAGTGTAGTGATTCTACTTTAGAGTTATGTTTGGTTCCTTAAACGAGACATAAGATGTCCAGTTTAAATCTGCTCATGACCATGTACCATCACCAAGTTGTCAGACATGTACTTCCTAACTTGCTGATTGGCCTTAAAATGATTCTTAAGCTGTGAGTATAACCTGATCAAAACATTCAGAAACTTGTTGATAAGTCAAGTAGCCAGGAACACGGGTGGAGCTACCCTTGTCCAAGTGGAGTCAGTTGACACTCTGCTGGAATATTACACGGTGTAGAGTGTTTTTCTTTTTTAGATTATACATTGAATTTTCTTGACTTCATTTGTTGTCTTTTTTATATTTTAAATGCCCTCAGTGAAAATCGTGACTCTGTCGATGGGAAGGAACAAGTGAAAGCCATTTATCATGACAATAACTTGATGAATTCAACTAAACCAGAACCATACAAGTGCAAGGATATTTCAGGTGCTAGTTTTCCGTCTGGAAAACTGAATTGCTGCATACCTTCAGAAAGCAAACGTGTTGCATTTCAATGTAAGTAGATTTTGCAATAGAAAATAAAGCTTTAATGGATCCTTACTCCGTAGTTAACTAGACAAGGATTTAACTTAAATGCACCTATCATGTAAAGAGTTTTTACAATGTCAGTGTAGTTTTACTTCTTGTTGTAGGTTACTGTTTATTTCCCAGGTACTAATCCAACTTCTTATGGATGGTTAGTTATAGTTATCTTTAGGCAACCTGATTCTGTATAAAAATTCTTTTATTCTATGTTAAAAATTCATAAAATCATCCATGCAATCATGTAAGTATGAAACTTTTCATACTTTGTCTGGACGCGGAAATTATGTCAAATTTAATCGTGTTAATACAAGGTTAATATTTGTACCAGGATAAGTCAGGAATTTGTAGTAAGAAGACATTTAATAGGTTTTAAGAAGGCATATTTTGTGGATCTAGTCTTTGATACTTTGCTATAAATAGGGTCTAACTTATCTAGCCACATTTTCTGGTTCTTAGTTAAGCAGTCTGTAAAGTGTTGATAATTGTTCTTATAAGATTCTTTTTTTCTGGATTTCTCAGAATTCTACTGTCATCTGAAGCACCCTTAGGGCATCTCCAATCCATCTGTAAAGTGCATATAATTGTTGGGACTTTCTTTTTCATTTTTTAATGAAGTTTTTAACTATTTTACATTTTCTAAGAGAAAAGTTTAAAAATAATCAGAAGGATAATAATGAAAATAACATTTAATATTTGTCCTTAAGAGGTGTGTTGTACTTCTTAACAATCCACTTAATATGGACCAAAAGGAGCAGTAAAATTGTTTCCTCTTGCATGTGCTTGTCAGTAGTCAATACTTAATTGATGTTTTCTTTCTTACTATCATTTCATTGGTGTGCTTGTCAATTGATTACTTTCTACCTAACCGATCAGTGGCCCCTTAAAATTGGCATCAACTTTTACTTGGACATCCTAACTAAACTTTATTCATTTTAAGCACCTTATGTCAAACCTTATTGTGTCAATTTGACATTTTTTATATTTTCAGAACCACCTTTTAAGTGCGTACATCCAAACGCCTCATACGTGGCAAAATAAACGAATCAGTATGTGACACGTGGAAATTTTATTTTATTTTTTAAAAACTCAGTTTTAGTTTCTTTCTTTTTCTTTCAGATCCCAAGCCCCATGCCTCCACCTCTTTTCTGCTTCTTGTGTATCCTTCCCCTTTTCATCTGTTCTTCTCCATCAAAAGGCAAAAACATAGGTTAGTTCACAAAGTAAAATACGTTGGGAGAATAAGGGTAATCATATCAAATCGAAAAGTTTTTGTATGACATTTAAAAGAAGTTGATTTCTTGTGCTACTGCGATTGAGATTTACAATGAAGGATATGTAAAATAAATTTCTTTTTTTTTTTTCATTGAAGGTTGTTCTTTATTTCTTTTTTATTCCTTGAAATCAATTTAATTTCGTAATTTCAGTGGAGAAGGTAAGAATGTAAATCAGTTTTTCCATATGAAAGAAGTTGATTTCTTTTATGTTCTCTTGAAATCGATTTTATTTTTGAATATGAATCAAGATGCGAATTCGATTTTCATAGAAGATGGAAGAATCAAAGAGTGTAACCCATTAAAGTATTGTAGAATTTTTTAAAAAAGTTGTGTGGTGATGGAGGATGGTAGAAGGTGGAGAAGATGGAAGGAAGAAAGCAAGGAAGAAGAAGGAGAAGAAAATATTTAAAAAAGTCAGAATATTTACAAAAAAAATCTCTAACGCCCTTAAAATTCGTGTAGCACACGTACCATGCTTAGTCAGCAAAAAGTGTCAAAATAACACAATGAGACGCGACATGAGGTGTTTAAAATGAACAAAGCTTAATTGAAGTGTCTAAGTGAAAGTTTGTGTCGACTTTAGGTGGCCACTTATAGGTTAGACCCTTACTTTCTTACTACCATTTCATTGATGTTGTTAATATAGGTCAAAAATATAACTGAGACATCTCAAGATTCCAATAGAATTTTTTTTCTTTTAATTAAAAAAATAAATACCTCTGATCATAAACAAATGAGTATTTATTTGGGCTGGTACTTAATATGCTGTTGCGTAATGGTACTAAGGTTCATTGGTGTATAAGAATAGTAATAAATATAATTTATTAGTAATGTTGACATTAGTAATGTTTGTATAAGTTATATTTGTATTAATTGCGTTGAAATTATTTTTTATGTAATATTTGGATTGGTGCATTGAAAATAACATGTATTATGTTTTTAAAGAAAAACATTTGCTTATAAAAATATCCTCTACAAATATAGTGAAAAAGACGTGAAAAAGATTTTCAGGGGCAATTGTGTCAGGGGCATATTCAGGAGGAGGTCATTGGGTTCACGTGAACTCATGATCTACTCTCGAGATCATGTAAAATAGTGTTATAATATTTTGAAATACTTAAATATACATGTGTGAACTCACTTTTACTCGAAGTATTCTATAATGGAGTGGTGATTGAGTGCACCTCTCTAAGTGAGGAAAAAAAATTTAAATCTTACATCTTTCTTGTCTTTTTGAGTTCCTCCCTTGAAGGGCTGCTCATTAATCAATGATATATATATATATATATATATATATATATATATATATATATATATATATATATATATATATATATATATATATTAGTTTCACGGAACGCACGTGTATATGTATATATAGTATACGATGTTGTAAAATAGAATTAGTATTACTAAATTAAAAAATTTTAGTAAATAATTATAGTTTAAAGAACATAGGACAATTGCTTTTAAATGATTAATACAAAAATTGTCATAGAGTTACTTGTATTCTGAGATCAAAATAACCAGATATCATTGAAACATTTCAAAATACATTCAAAGTTTAAATATGGGGAGAAAGTGACATTTCATTAGTAGTATTATTTTTTACTTCACTAAATTTTGTAAGCAAATCTAACCAACAAAATTTTACAAAAATATCGATACAAAAAATGTCACCAATAGTTTTTCCTCTTGAGGTTATGAACATAAATTATGGACACCATTTAAGTATAATTTTTCTCTTAAATATTCATATTTGAAATTTAGTATGTGCATGACATTAATAAGGATTACCATAAATATTTCAAGACTTTATCTTTATACACAATCTAACTTTTACTTCTTGTCTAATGAAAATATCTAGTATCTTATAGAAGTTGTATCATGATATAAAATATTAAACTTTTTAAACAATAAAAATTAATAGATGAATAAAATTTAAAGTATTGTTTATAGAATCTTTAATTTGATTTAAGATTATTTTATGATCAATCACTATTTTCTTATCTATTTTATATCGCTAGCAAGGAGTGTATCTTGTGATATACCATTTTCTCAAATTAAAATGAACACAAAATAACAGGAAATACATACTTAAAAATTTCCATACTCAATATAAATATTTAAAAATTAAATAATATATGGAATGATACATAGCCAATGAAGAAGGAAGACAAAAATATATGATCATGCTATATTCACTATAGTGTTCCATTTGATTAAAATCTCTTGCCGCTACCACTTTACTTTATCCGTTCATTTTTACTTACACATCTATTAAAAATAATTATTATCATGACTATATTATCATATTATAAGTAAAGGAAAATCTATTTTTGAAATAGTGGAATTAACATCAAAACTAATGATTCAATAGACTACATTGATGCTCGTTGTTTTAGCAAAATTAGAAAGAAACTCCTTCATTTGAGGGTAAAAAAATAATTAAAAAGAAATATCTTACCCAAATCATGTGACTTTTTTCATATTTGTTTATTATTATTGTTTTTTCCACAACTTTTCGTCAATGTTAACTCATGAAAATCATAAGAAAAAATACGAGTGTGAATTTATGAATGATTTTCTACAATTTGTTCACCAACTCTTTCTTATGTGGTACATCGAATTTTGTTGAACTTTGAACTTAATCAATTGCTGCAAATAACCTTGAGGTTTTTTAAGAAGAAGAAGAGTAGAAAACTTTAAAAAATCGTAGTTTAAAAGTGAGAGGAAGCCCCTCTATTTATAGCTAACAAATAGTAGTATGAATAGGTGTTAATTGTGCCTTATCAAAAAAGTTACAACATTTCAAAAAAGTCACTGCTCATCGGAAAAGTCACAACCTTTTGCAAAAGTCACAACTCATCGGAAAAGACACAACCCTTTGTAAAAGTCACAACCCTTTGAAAAAATCACAACCCTTCAGAAAAGTCACAACTCATCGAAAATGTCAAAACCCGTCAAAAAAGTCATAACCCTTTGGAAAAGTCACAACTCTTTAATATGAAAGGGTATCTACTTTTAATATAATATAAATAATTAAATAAAATAAATAAAGTATTTTAATTAGGGGTATTATAGTAATTTAACATTTAATTTAGGAGTTCATGCTTTTAAGGTAGTATATGTATATATATATATATATATAGTATGGTATCATTGAGGAATGAGATGGTTGTACATGAATGAATGTAGGAAACCTTAATGATACCATAACAATATATGTATTGTAACACTCCGAAAATTTCTAACTTAAGGCCCGAACCATTCTTTATTTACATGTAAGGTCGTATTGGATGATTCTTAAATTTATCTTAGCTAGGTTTAAAGGTCAATTCTTTAGTGTGAGAATGAATTTGGATATGAATTAAACTCACAAGAACCCCCTAGTACAAAGTTGAGTTGAAAACTTCCTTTTTTATTCTACTTAGGTCAACTTCAAACAATCGTATCTCTCACCACAAAATGAATTAGGTAACTCATAACCTATCAAATTGAAGATCTATGAGTCCTCTTTCCGACACCAATAAATTTGCCTTATTTTGAGTTTAGAGTAAAATATTATGATCATTTTACCAAAGAATATTGCAACAAAGTTTTCTGAGTTAGTCCTATGAATCCTTTCTACAGGCCGCAAAAATTTCTATGACTTGTATTGTCAACTCGTAGAAAATTTCTGAGAATTCATATTTTAGGGTCCCATTCCTACGGATCCATCTACATGTTGTTGAAACTTCTATGTGTCATAGTTTGAACCTATACAATGAACTTTTGAGCCTTAAAATTCAATATAAATTCTATGGATTGGATCTACGATTTGTAATAACTTTTAAAAATCGTAGTTTGGACCCTAGAGTGAAATTCTGAGCCTTAAAATTTAGGAAAAACTAAGAAAATACCCCATAAAAGCAAAATAATTACAAGTGTATACCCATTTACATTCATATCCCACTAAATAATTACACTGTATACCCCCTGCCCCCCAAATTAATTTCGCTTAACTGATACTAAATCACTATCATATATTGTATTGGTATCAAAGAGGCTGATAATTTCGGTTAATTGATATTAAATCAATATATATACTACGTTGGTATCATTAAGGTTTCTTGTTAAGAAATTACTCATTAGTCAATGATATCATAAGAGTATATATACTCTTATTGGTTGTTTGGTTTGAATACAAGTTACGATGGGATAAATTATGATGAGATAAGTTATATTGAGATTATTTATGTTGGGATTAGTTATCCTGACATTTTCTTAATGATTGTTTGATTTGTTCTACTAAAAATTATAACCATGGCATCCTTTCTAAAAATAAGTGGTTTGATTACAAAAATCTCTTATTTAACTTTTTGTGTATATTTTTTTTATAGAGTTTTAGTTATTTATTCTTTAAAACAAAACATCCATCTTATTTAGCTTAATTATTTTTATGTATGATAGGATTTCACCCCCGAAAAACTCAATTTCAACTTTGGGGAAAAAAAACAGAAAAAAGGATTTAACCCCTAAAAAATAAAAGAAAAAAAAGAAGAATTGTCTTACTATGCTAGTAAAATGTAACACCTCAGAATCAAGAATTCTTGAAAAGGGAATAAAGTGGGAGGTCACCAGCCCATAACTGAGCCATGACACTCTTCATGGACCCATTCACGAGCCGTGAAGGGAACCACGGCTCGTGGTGGTGCTCGTGGAGCCTTCCAATGCTTGGCAAAGTGGGGCGCCCCTCCCACAAGCCCTTAGACGGTTCGTGGTGAACCTCACGCCTCGTGGTAGTGGTTGTGAAGGGGAGGCAAAATCCACCTCAAGGTTAGCCTCCTCCCACGAGCCCCTAGACGGCTCGTCAGGGTGGTCGTGAAAGGGCAAGGCCACAAGGAACCTCTCCCCAGGCCACTAGTGAAGGACCACGACTGCCACTACGGTCCTTAACAGCTCGCGAGGGCCACCATCTGGTGGTTGTGTCAGCTGTAAGTCATGGTCAATTACGTCTTTTCCATATTATTTTATCTCGATACTACATTGTTTTACCCTTACCTAGAACCCCTATATAAGTGTTTTTAACCCCAAATTTAACCCATTCACGTCATTCTCTTAAAATTACAAAAAAAAAAAAAAAGAACTAGTCTTTCTCTCCAAAATATTTCTCTTTCTAGAAAATCTTGAAGAAAAAGGGTTCAACCTAGGGTTCCAAGTCAAGTCTCCAACTCCACCATTGAAGTTAAGCAATTGGCATTGAGGTACGATAGTTTTATCCATGTATTTCCCAACTTCTCCAATTTTCAAAGTTAGAAATCTCCAATTCAGATAGGGTTTTTCTTCTCTGTTTTGGGTTTTTTTGATTATTGATTTAATTGATTGATTTATGATCTATTATGCATAAATTGAGTTAATCTCATGTTTTTATGATGATCCCCCATGAACTCTTGTAATTCCCATTTTTTGCAAGTTATGATAATGTAATATGGGTTTTGGATTATGAAAGAAGAGTTTACAAAATCAAGCATGTTCTTATGAAATTATATAAATGTTTTAAGGATGCTTTGAGAGTGAAGCATCAATGATGTTGTTATTGTTGTGTTGTTGAAAGAATTTCTCATATACACATGAAAACATGATTGTGAAAGGTTTTCTCACATAATAAGGGTTCTTAGGGTTGAAAGGCTTTCTCACCTAAAAGGAACCAATGTTGAGGAACTATTCTAATGTTGAGGAAAAAGGTGATTACCCATTCTCTCTAATTGAAATGACAAGAGGTGATTACCCATGTCACATGATGTAAGGACAAGAGGCGATTTCCCATGTTCCTTTAAGAGCTAAGTTGAATATGAATAAGAACTATTCCGTGGAAGTTAAGCTTAGTACCGAGTGGACAAGTGGTGATTACCCGTGTCCCATAAACTATGTGCCAACATAGGATTGTCTAGATATATATTAGCTACTGGATCCATATAAGCTAGAAGTTCATGGTGGCAAGTAGGACAACCCTTTCGGTGTGGGAGACATCGGATTCCATGTTGATAGCTCACATGGTCATATATGTCGGTTAATGATACTTCCCACGAGCAAGCTATGATGAATTAAGGTTACTTCAAGAAATATCATAAGTGTATTTTAAGATGATGTTCACTTGCATTGATCATGTTTTATGACTTATGTTTTCTAACTCACAAGATTTATGTATTTTAGCTTGATCATTGCACGCCTATGAAAATGTCACTTTTTAGCACGACTCAAATGTTTTTATGCATGTCTATCATACTTGGTACATGTTTTTACTAACGTATACTCTTGCCTACATTTCCTCAAATGTAGGGTCCGACAGTCAGGGTTCCTAGTTTCGTGGCTAGAGTTCATTGACAAAATTCCAAGTTTTGGTGAGTCCTCATGCTTCGAGGACCATATCTTCATTGTATTTAATTCTTCCTTATTTTCAGTTTTGGTTATGATGTACGAGTTAGGCCCAAATTCATTCTTAGGTACTAGATGGTTATTGAGACGATGCTAGTTTTCTGCTTTGATTTATAAAACTTTGATACATTGAACCTTCTTTAAAATCTCTTTGTCTATTTCTTATGTTATGAATTCTAAGTGGCTTGTATGGGCCTTTCGGGGTCCTAGATGCCATGTTATGCATAGGGGCTACCTTGAATTGTGAGAAAGTTAGTAATCAGAGCACAAAGTTTAGAAAGGTCCTAGGAAGTCTCATAAGCCACGTCGAGTAGAGTCTTGTTCATGAGTGTGAAGCGCGCCACACTTATGAATGAGAGGCAACAATATGTTAGGAAACTCCACTTCTTTCATTACTCTAAAGTCGTGCGATAGAGTTTAACTCTATAAGGTCTCTCTCTTAATCCTTATCTGATCCTCTATATGGCTACTTGAAGAGCTTATTTTGAAGGAACGTGAGGGAGAATGTGGAACAAAAAGCTTCTCCTTAAGCTCCTCAAGCTCCAGTTGACCCTTTGGCCGAGCAAGTGACTAATGCAAAGTTTAGGGTTGCTTTTCAAATGTTAGACCAAGCTGTGATAGCTCAAGCCAATAGGGAGGTTGTGGTTTCCGTGAAACCAAATGTGGGTACGACGACATCTAGAGTGAAGGACTTCACTAGTAGGAATCCCCTGGAGTTTCATGATTCTAAGGTCGAGGAAGATCCTCAAGAGTTCATTGATAAGGTTTACAAGGTATTGATGATTATGGGAGTAATGCTGGTGGAAAAGATGGAGTTGGCCGCTTATTAACCTAAGGGTGTTGCTTAATTTTGATTCAACCAATGAAAAGAAGGGAGATCGAATAATGCGGATCCTCTCGATTGGAAAAAGTTTAAGGTTGCTTTCCTTGATAGGTTCTTTCCCCTTGAGACGAGGGAGACAAAGGTTCTTGAGTTCATCAACCTTCTTCAAGGAAGTATGAGTGTAAAGGAATATGTTTTTGTTCACACAATTGTATCTATATGCTCCTACTATGATTGCCGACCCTAGGGCAAATATGAGCACACTCATTTCAGGTGTGTCTGAAATAGTGGTTAAGGAATGTCGTACCGCCATGCTTGTTAATGACATGAAAATGTTCCGTTTGGTTCATGCTCAACAGATTGAAGAGGAGAAATTTTAGGAAAGGTCTTGGGAGGCAACCTTAAACTTTGCATTAGTCACTTGCTCGGCTATTCTAAGTTTCAACAAAGGTTGACCGGCCAAGGTTCCTCCAATGCTCTTTCTAAGTTCAACAAAGATAGGGTGTCTAACCCTAAATCTCAAGGAGCAAATGGTAGTGGGCCTTTATTGCCTACTTGTGCTATGTGTGGAAGGAAGCACGAAGGCAAGTGCCTAGCGGGTTCCAATGTTTGTTTTAGGAGTGGTAAGATGGACCACAAGATAAGAGATTGTCCATCAGTCGCTAAGAATGAAGGAGATAATCGCTAAAGAGCTCAACCTAATCCTTCATCTGGTCCTAGTGGTTCAGGTTCCAATGCTCCCAAGCAAAACCAATTCTATGCACTTCAGACTCGTGGTGAACAAAAGGGTTCTCCCGATGTGGTTACCAGTATGTTGAAGGTCTTCCAACTTGATGTTTATGCTTTACTTAATCTCGATGCTACCTTGTCTTTTGTGACTCCATATATGGCTATGAGGTTTGATGTTCTTCCGAATGTGTTGTTAGATACTTTTTTCTGTCTTTACTCATGTTGGTGATTCTATTGCGGCTAAAAGGGTCTATAGAAAGTGTCCTGTTTCCTTGTCCCATAGAGTTACTTTTGTTGGTATAGCTTGATATGCTAGATTTTGATGTTATCCTCGGTATGGATTGACTGCACTCATATTATGCTTCTATAGATTGTAGAACTCATGTAGTCAAATTTCAGTTTCCAAATGAGCCCATCCTAGAATGGAAAAAGGGAATCTATGCCTAAGAGTTAGTTTGTCTCTTCTCTTAAAGCTAGAAAGATGGTTTCGAAGGGTTGTTTATACCATCTAGTTAGGGTGAGGGATATAGATTTTGAAACCCATATTCTTGAGTCGGTCCCTGTTGTTAACGAGTTTTTGGAGGAATTCCCAAATAATTTACCCGATATTTCTCCCAAAAGGGAAATAGACTTCGGTATTGACCTTCTCCCTGATACGCAAGCCATCTCTATTCCTTCTTACCGAATGGCTCCGACAGAACTAAAGGAGTTGAAAGAGCGATTGAAATATTTGTTGGATAAGGGTTTCATCCAACCAAGTATCTCCCCATGGGGTCCGCCAGTTTTGTTTGTTAGAAAGAAGGATGGTTCTCTTAGTACGGTCTTTCACCCATAAACCAATGGACAAGTGAAGCATACTATCTAAACTTTGGAAGATATGTTGAGATCTTGTGTGATTGATTTCAAAGGTAATTGGGATGATCACTTGCCTTTGATTGAGTTTGCACATAACAATAGTTATCACTCAAGTATCGGTATGGCTCCATTTGAGGCATTGTATGGTAGGAGGTGTAGATCTCCTATAGATTGGTTTGAAGTGGGCGAAGTTGCTTGATAGGCCCAGAGTTGGTACATGAGGCTATGGATAAAGTTCAACTTATTAGAGAAAGGTTGAAAATGGCTCAAATTCGAAAAAAGTCATATGCCGATGTGAGAAGAAGGGATCTTGAGTTTGATGTTAATGATTGAGTCTATTTGAAAATCACACCCATGAAGGGTGTAATGCGGTTTGGTAAGAAAATTGAAGTGCAATTTTCGCCTATCGGCATTAACACTTCAACATATATCAAAGTTTAGCAAGTTTTATTGATGAAAAATTCATGAAAAATCATAACGTCATCTATTTGATAAACGAAAATAGAGGATTGCAATTGCAAAAGTCATGTGGGTAAATAAACACACAGTAACAACCTAATTCCGTCGTTAGGAAAAAGTCAATGGGGAAATAATTGGGGCCAGAAAACTTTTGAGTAGTAACTTGGGAATTCATAGCCTAGTCTAGATTTGGACGAAATCTAAGTCAGTAAGGTCTAGGATGATCTGTTAATGAATGAGAGATTTAATAATAAATTTAACCACATTAGTAGATAGCTAAGACGTTAAGGAAACCGTTCAACTTTATGGAATCAAATTCGGGTGAATAAAACTCCCAAAAACTTATCTTAGCGTAAACAAGTGTTTTTGAATGTCATGGGTTGAAGGTGTGTTATGAAATTGCAACATTTTGTCTCTATGCAAGCCGCCAGGGTAGGGCCACTGTAGCGAGATAAGGTCTGCTATAACGGGCCAATCACGATTTAAGTTGGAGAAAAACCTCAATTTTGTTATATTTTTGCAAACTTCGTTCTTAAGAGTTAGGAGACGACCCCAAGCGATTTTTTGACAGTGTTCCATGACTTTTGGTGCTAAAGGTAAGGATTTTACTCCCCTAATTCATTTTTCGATCCGTAGAATTTAGATTCATGGGTAATTATCGTTAGGGGAGGGTTTTGGCCTATAGTTGATGGTGGGAAAAAGTCTTAGCTACACCTTAGGATCATGGGTTTGGTCTTGGGTTATTGGGTTTTTTATAATCTCGGTAAATTAGACTTAATTATTGATCCTTACATTAAATTATCCATTTGTAGACCAAGAACAAGTGGAAAGAATCTGGAAAGGGAAGGCTCAAGTGTCTTAGAAGGATTCATGCTTAGTTTCGAGGTAGGTGATGGTTTGATTTCATGTTTGTGTGATGTATGTTAGCATTCGCTTCATTGTAATACATGTATGTATGTGAATAAAGCACTATTGATCAAACCTAATGTAAATGAGTTTGAATGAACGATCATTTGCAATGAATCAACACTTAATTGTATGATTATGAGAATGTACATTATTATTGTTATTATGGTATATTTATTAGATCGGGTATCACGTTTCGACATACAAATTAGGATCAGGTGTCACGTACCGTCACATATATTGGATTGGATGTCACATTCCAACTCACTAATTGGGATCGGGTGTCACGTTCTGACACACTAACAATTTAGTTACGGGTTCCATGAAAGAACCATTGGATTGTCTTATTTACTTGTATTGAGAATTTAGAATTATTCATTGCTCCTGAAATGATAAACAATGTGTTTATTTATTCTGTCATGTTTACTATGTTGTGACAGCTTATATATGTTTTGATTACTGAATAGTCGTGTGATCCTACTAGTACACCGTGGTTGTGTACTGATACTGCACTTTCTCGTTCTTTGTTGAGTACAGGCATCTTCAAGCGACTACATGCAGACCTTATTTAGGAGATTGCTGATGGAGATCGAATTCAAGGGTGAGCCAGTTCTTCCGGGCTTCCATGAGTTCTCATTCTGTTTAGTCCATTTATGTCCGGACTTAGACTAGTACTTTAGATGTTCTTAGACTTGTCGTTAGTAGAGTTTTGGTACAATTACTTTCAGGTTCTAGGTCTTGTTTTATGCAATGTTTGGTAATTGTTTTGTCGAACTTTGAAGTTTATGGAAACTCCACTTTATTTCTTCATTTAAACTTTTTTTTGTATCTTTAAATGTCTAGCTTTGGGGTTAGTTGGTTAGTAGTAATGGTTTTCCTACCGGAGGGTTAGTGTAGGTGTTAATCACGACGGTTCGTTATCTCATTGTACCAAAATGAGTATAGTAGAGTCTTGCGGAATGGTACGGAGACGTCTGTACTTTTCTTCGTGAGGCTACAGGACTTTAGGAAATTTCTCTATTTTTTCTTGTCTCCTGTCGTGTTATAACTCAATTCCAATTAGTATCTGGTAATCCAAATTGGTGTCTAATCTCCTTCATTCTTATGTTCGCAGATGGTTAACACTAGGTTCAAAGGCGTCAGGCCCGTCACTCCCGTCAATGAGCCAAATGAGAAATCTGCAATAAGAGGTCACGGTCGAGGTAAGGGTAGAGAAAGAGCAAGGGGCACAGGCTGAGGAAGGGTAGCACCCACTAGGGGTGGATTACCAGTCGAGAATGCTTCTAGAGATAAGGTTCCTCCCGCACATCAAGAAGAGGTAGAAGAGAATGGGGAATCGAGGATGAAGAGGATGTTGAACAGGAAGAGAATGCACCGGTTAGGAATATCGACGTTCCTCCCTTAGACCCAGTGTTAGCTCATCAAATCATATCTTTTCTGAAAGGATTGGTTGGTCCTAGAATCCTTCTAGCAATGCAAACTACTCAAACTCCAATCAACCCCCGTTACTATTACTAGTGTGCCTAATGCCTTTTTCCGTTGGTGGGTCTCATTATGACTGGGAATAAGCATGAGATGTTGACTACGTTTCTTAAGTTGAAGCCGCCTATGTTCCATGGTTCTGAGAGCAAGGACACCTATGAATTCATCTTGGATTGTTATGAGAGATTGCACAAGCTACTTATTGTACACCAGCATGGGGTAGAGTTTGTGACCTTCTAGCTTCAGGGTGAGGCAAAGCAGTGGTGGAGGGCCTTTGTGGAATGCATATCGTCAGTTTTGCGTCCACTCACTTGGACACAATTTCATGCTCTATTTTTGGAAAAGTATGTGCCCCGGACTTAGAGAGATCGTAATAAGGATAAGTTTATGGCTTTGGAGCAGGGTGGTATGCCTGTGGCTACTTATAAGGCTAAGTTTCATGCTTTGTCTAGATATACAACGTAATTGGTGACTACCAAGAGGAGAGGATTCGTCTATTCGTCAAGGGACTGAACTCCGAGTTACAGGTACTGTCTGTTCATATGACCTCTGTAGGGAAAAGTTTTAATGAGATAAAGGATTTTGTGAAGATGGTGGAAGGAGTTAGGTGTGAAGTGCATGCTAAAGCGTTTCTTAAGAAGGCTAAGAGCACAGGCAACTTTCAGGGTTCCTACTCCAGAGGTTCAGGGAGGCCGACACTTGCAGCTCGGCCAATTCAGTCCGCCATGCCCGCTTCTACAGGTAGTTACTCAGGAACTCCACATTAGAAATTTATTTAGCATAGCCAGGCAGCCGCACCTTCGGAGGGCATCAGGCCGTCTTTTGATCGCACTTGTTATAATTATGGAGAACCTGGGCATATGAGGAGAGATTGTCCCCACCCACATATATTTGACCCCGCGCAGCAGCAAACTAGAGCAGTGGTACCCGGGGGCAACAGTAATAATGGTAAAGGGTGTCCACAAGGTGGTCGAGGGGAAATTAGTGAGGCTGTGGAGTCCGAGGAAATTGGAATGCAAGAAGAGGAGTAGTGCAGCCAGGCAAGGAGGTCGCTCGTCAAGATGACATGGCTTTGTGTTATGCCTTTTCGGGCAAGATCGAGGTTGAGGCGTCTGATGCAATGATCACATGTACTATTCTTGTATGTGACCAAATGACTTCTGTCTTGTTTGATCCGGGTTCTACTTATTCATATGTTTCAGTTTAAGTTGCCTTGGGATTTGATATAGTTTGTGATATATTTGATGCCCCTATCTATGTTTCTACCCCAATTGAAGAGTCTGTCATAGTCCCCCATGTGTATCGTGTTTGTCCTATCTTTTTTATGGGTTTTTAGACTTGGGTTGATTTGGTTGTTTTGGATATGACTGAATTTGATATAATCTTAGGCATGACTTGGTTGTCCCCCTATTATGATGTGTTAAATTGTAATGCTAAGTTTGTGACTCTAAAGATCATAGGGAAAATTTAGAGTGGGAAAGGTGTACAAGCCTAAGCCAGTTAAGGTCATATCCTCCATTCGGGCTAGGAAACTGGTGGGGCAAGGGTGTTTGGCTTATTTGGCTCATATTCGAGATGTTGAGGTCGAGTTTCCCTCTATTGAGACTATTCCTCTGGGGTCAAAATTTAGAGAATTATTTCCTATCGATTTGCTTGGTATGCCTCCTTATCGCATGGCTCCGACGGAGTTGAGAGAGCTTAAGGCTCAAATTCAGGAACTTATTGATAAATGTTTCATTCGTCCTAGTGCTTCCCCGTGGGGTGCTCCTATCTTGTTTGTTAAGAAAAAAGAATAGCAGTATGGGGATGTGCGTAGACTATCGCCAATTGAATAGGATCACCATTCGGAACAAGCATCCACTGCCTCAGATATATGATCTTTCTGACCAGCTGCAGGGGGCATCAGTTTTCTCTAAGATTTGTCGAAGGTCTGGTTATCATCAGTTAAAGATTAGGCCTGAGGATATACTAAAAACGGCATTCAGGACCCGCTATGGGCACTACGAGTTTCTCGTGATGTTGTTTGGGTTGACAAATGTGCCTGCAACTTTCATGAGTTTGATGAATGGTGTGTTCAAACCATTTCTGGATTCGTTTGTTATTGTTTTTATTGATGACATTTTGGTTTATTCGAAGAGTGAGGAAGAACATGTTGACCATCTTTGTATAGTTTTGGGTGTCCTTAGGAGACAAAAGTTATATGCTAAATTTTCAAGTGTGAGTTTTGGTTGACTTTAGTTGCCATTTTTGGACATGTAGTTTTAAGGGAAGGGGTAATGGTAGATCCCCAAAAGATTGAAGCGGTTAAGAATTGGGTCTGGCCTAGTTCTGTGACTGAAATTAGGAGTTTTATGGGGCTCGCTAGCTACTATCGTCGATTTGTGAAGAAATTTTCTTCCATTGCCACACATCTAACAAGGTTAACCAAAAAGGAGGTACCTTTCGAGTGGAATGACGAGTGTGAAGAGAGCTTTCAAAAGCTCAAGACTTTTCTGACCACAACACCTATTTTGGCACTACCGGTGGAAGGTAAGGATTTTGTTATTTATTGTGATGCTTCCTAAACAGGTTTGGGTGTTGTGTTAATGCATGATAAAAATGTCATAGCTTATGCATCGCAGCAGTTGAAAGTACATGAGCGAAATTACCCGATACATGATTTGGAGTTGGTAGCTTTAGTGTTTGCTCTCAAGATCTAGCAGAATTATCTTTATGGTGTCAAGTGTGAGGTATTTACTGACCACCGTAGCCTGCAACATGTATTCACTCAAAAGGACATAAATCTAAGACAGTGAATGTGGATGGAGTTACTTAAGGATTATGATATGACCATCCAGTACTATTCGGGTAAGGCAAACATGGTGGCACATGTGTTAAGCTGAAAAGCGGTGAGTATGGATAGTCTAGCTGGCTTGGTTGTATCTAAGCGGCCTTTGTCTAAGGAAATTTGAACCTTGGAGTCTAGTTCATCCAGTTGTGCATCTCAGAAAGAAATGAGGTGTTAGCTAGCATTAAGGTTAGGGCCACCTTCATTGAAGAGATCAAGGCTAAACAATTTGAGGATGAGAATTTGAATGAGCTTAGAAAGAAGACAGTGTCTGGTAAGGCACAAGATATGGTTCTTGATGTAGGGGGTGTGCTTAAAGGAAGAATTTGTGTTCTTCGAATGGACGACTTGATTCAGAATTTATTGATAGAATCACATGGTTTGCGGTATTCCATTCATCAAGGTGTGACCAAGATGTACCAAGACTTAAAGCAACTTTATTGGTGGCTTGGCATGAAGAAAGATATAGCAGAGTTTATTGCTAAGTGCTAACAAGTAAAAAATAAGCATCAAAGGCCTGCAGGTTTGCTTCAGAGAATACCAATTCCGGAATGGAAGTGGGAAAGGATAGCCATGGATTTCATGGTTGATCTGCCCAAGACTTTGGGGAAATTTAATTCTATTTGGGTAGTGGTTGATAGATTAACTAAGTTATCCCATTTATTCCGGTCAGAATAGACTATAATGCTCAGCAGTTGGCTAAGGTTTATGTGTAAGAGATAGTGAGGCTGCACGGGGTGCCCCTTTCTATCATCTAAGACTGTGGTACGTAGTTCACATCCAAGTTTTGGAGGAAATTACACAATGAGTTGGGCATTCAACTCACCTTTAGCACCGCCTTCCAACCGCAAACGAACGGGCAGTCAGAGAGGACTATTCAAGTGCCAGAGGATATGTTGAGGGCATATGCGATCGACTTTGGAGGACATTGGGATAAGTTCCTACCCTTGTGTGAGTTCTCCTATAATAACTATTACCACTCCAACATTGATATGGCACCATTTGAGGCACTTTATGGGGGGGATGTAGATCAACCATAAGATGGTTTGAGGCTGGAGATGTGAAACCTTTGGGGGTTGACTTGGTAAAGGATGCTCAGGAGAAGGTAAGAAGCATCCAAGCTAAGCTCCTAGCAGTCCAAAGTCGATAGAAAAAGTATGCAGACCATAAGGTAAGAGACATGACATTTCAGACTGGCGAGAAAGTTCTTCTTAAAGTGTCACCCATTAAAGAGGTGATGAGATTCATCAAGAAGGGCAAGTTTATTCCTTGGTATATTGGACCCTTCAAAGTTCTTGACTATGTAGGGCAGTGGCCTATAGATTGGCTCTACCTCCAAACTTATATGGAGTTCATCCAGTATTTCATGTGTCCATGGTGAAGAAGTATCACAGGGACGGGGATTACATCATAAAACGGGACTCAATTTTGCTAGATAAAGACCTTCATTATGAGGAGGAACTGGTGGAAATTCTTGATCGCGACATCCGAAAGCTGAGGACCAAGGAGATAAAGTCTGTGAATATTCAATGGAAACATCATCCGGTGAGGAAAGCTACTTGGAAAACCGAGAGGGCCATGCGAGACAAATATCCCTAGTTGTTCCACGATTCATTTACTACGCAACCTTACTTTAGCCAGTCTTTCCTTGTTGATCACTCGGGGGCGAGTGATGGTTAAATTGATATCTATTGTAACGACCTGATTCTCTAGTTGGGAATTCCTAGCCTAGTCAAGATTTGGACGAAATCTGAGTCAGTGAGGTCTAGGGAAATCTGGTAATGAATGAGAGATTTAATAATGAATTTGATCACATGAGTAGATAGCTAAGATGTTAAGGAAACCGTATGACCTTATGAAGTCGAATTTGGGTGAGTAGAACACCCGAAACGGATCTTAGCTTGAATAGGCTATTTTTAAATGTCATGGGTTGAAGGTGCGTTGTGAAATGGAGGTTTGAAAATCTAATTCCGACTTTTTGTCTCCGATCAAGTCGCCAGGGCAGGATTCATTCCACTAGGGCGGGATAGGGTCCGCTGTAGCGGGCCAATCGCGACTTACGTCAAGAGAAAACCCCAATTTCGTTATTTTTCCGTAAACTTCATTCTTAAGAGTTAGGAGATGACTCCGGGCAATTTCTTGACAGTTTTCCATAACTTTTGGTGCTAAAGGTAAGGATTTTACTCCCCTAATTCGTTTTTCGATCCGTAGAACTTAGATTCATGGGTAATTATCGTTGGGGGAGGATTTTGGCCTATAGTTGATGGTGGGAAAAAACCCTAGATACACCTTATGATCATGGTTTTGGTCTTGGGTTATTGGGTTTGTTATAATCTGGGTAAATTAGACTTAATTATTAATCCTTGCGTTAAATTATCCGTTTGTAGACCAAGAACAAGTGGAAAGAATCTGGAAAGGGAAGGCTCAAGTGTCTTAGGAGGATTCAAGCTTAGTTTCGAGGCAAGTGATGGTTTGATTTCATGTTTGTGTGATGTATGTTAGTATTCACTTCATTGTAATGCATGTATGTATGTGAATGAAGCACTATTGATTAAACCTAATGTAAATGAGTATGATGAACAATTGTATGCCATGAATCAACACTTGATTGTATGATTATGAGAATGTACATTGTGATTATGATTATGGTATGTTTATTGGATCGGGTGTCACATTCTGACACACTAATTGGGATCGAGTTTCACATTCCGACACATTAATTGGGATCAAGTGTCACGTTCCGGCAAACTAACCGTTTGTGTACGGGTTCCATGAAAGGACCATTGAATTGTCTTATTTACTTGTATTGAGAATTTGGAATTGTACATTACTCCTGAAATGATAACCAATGTGTTTATATATTTTGTGCATGTCATGTATACTATCTTGTGACTGCTTATATATGTTTCACTTCCTGGAATAGCCATGTGATCCTACCAGTACACTATGATTGTATATTGATACTGCACTTGCTCGTTCTTTGTTGAGTACATGGCATCTTCAAGCGGCTACGGGCAAACCTCATTTAGGAGATCGACATCGAATTCAAGGGTGAGCCAGTTATTCCGAGCTGCCATGAGTTCTCATTCTATTTAGTCCATTTCTGTCCGGACTTAGACTAGTACTTTAGATATTCGTTTGTTTAGTTTCGGGGTTGTACCCCTTGTTCTTAGACCTGTCGTTAGTAGAGTTGTGGTACATTGACTTTCATGTTCTAGTCGTTTTTTCCCGCAATGTTTGGTAATTGTTTTGTCGAACTTCGGAGTTTATGGGAACTCCATTTCATTTCTGCATTTAAACCTGCTTTCATATCTTTAAATGTCTAGCTTTGGGGTTAGTTGGTTAGTAGTATGGTTTACCCACCGGAGGGTTAGTGTGGTGCCAGTCACGACGGGCTGGGTCGTAACACACAACCAATAATTTAAAGCTCAAAACTTGAGTTAAAACGGTAACTGTTATTGCGAGTACAATTGAAAACAAAATCTTGAACAATAAATTGTACTTTAGAACATAGAATTATTTTCTATGAAAAGGAAAATAAACAACCAAACTCCAAAGCAGTTGAAAATCCCGCAAAAGTATACCGAAGAAACAAGCATGGTAATTTCGTTAACTGAGGAAACAAAATCCTAAACTAATGGGTAAAATAAATTTAGAATCCTAATTGCCGTATATTACTATATTTCATATTTAATAAAAATAAAAATAATGAGAAAAGAAATCTACCTTAAAAGCATGTGCCAGTGTAAAAGTATGTGCGGCGAGTTAATCTCAAAAATAATAATACCCAATTGGTATTGCTCTTTATTATTTAAGAAGAATATATTTTTCCTACTTTCCATTTTTTAACCTAAAACTAACTTTTAAGAACTAAAAACCTTAATTAAAACCCATAAAACTGACGCTTGCCTTTTTCTAAAATTCTCAATCACATAGTAAACACGTAAGTTATATTAAACCAAGAAACATTAACATAGGAGAGAATTTTATCAACAAAAAAATTAACAAATAAAAACATTCTTATTTATTCAAATGGTACCAATTTAGCATGTCAAAAGCAAATAATTAAGTACTAACATCTTCACTAATGACTTGGGAAACTTTGACAAGAAATAAGTCATGATTACAATACCCTTTACCCACAAAACCCATTATTTTTGGTTATCACTACCTTACCAGATTCAAATGCAACTTTCACCCCACCTTTCCTAATAATCACACTGAAATCAAATTGGTTCGGATATTAGGAGCATTCAACACTTCAGTTAATGGCAACATTTTTCCAGATGTAAGCTTAAGAAGAACTTTTTCATTTTCAAGGACTTGAGTGGTTGTGGAATCACCAAGATACACAACTTCTTCTCCTTCATTGACTAGGGTGTAAGACACAAAATCTATTTTATTGGCATAAATATGTCTAGTAGCACCTGAAAGTATCATTCAGTCACTCACATTGACCACAATGTTCACTTGGAAAATGACCGTCACAATGATATCATCTGCTTCAGCCAAATTTACTTTTAGCTTAGCAGGATTGTCATTTTTCCCAACTATGTTTCTACATTGAGCTGCATGGTGGCCTGGTTTTCCACACACAAAACAATTGTCTTTTTTCTTGAAATTTTGATTGTTGACCCTTAGTTTGTAATCAAGTTCATTTCCATACATGTTATCATTATTGCGAGTCTTACTGTCTTCCACAAGATTGACTTTTGTAGCGGTTTCTCTTTCTTTGGCAGAAATTGATTGTTTTCGATTGGTATCCTCAATGATGTGTTTCACCAATTCATCAACAGATAATTGTCTTTTTGTGCTGCAATTTTATTTTGTAGTCATTTCAAGATTGTGGTAGTTTTTCAATCAGCATACCAGCCACGAACTGCTCCGGTAAAATGATTTTCTCCGACTTAAGATCTTCAACTAATTTGTGAAACTTATTGATTTGTACCTTCAATCTTTTTCCTCGGTCATCTCTCATTTGTAAAAATTACCAATAACAAACTTTTTCTTAGTAGCATCGACAATATATTTAGCATGTAGCAATTCTCAAATCTCCTTCGATTCCTTATTAGAACAATATACATCGAACAATTAATTAGAAAGAACATTTAATATTGTGTGCTTACATACCTTATTTGCATAAACCATTGATTTAGCTGTTCAGACACACATTAATCCAGTTGAATCTATTAGCACAGACGCCACTCCATACATATCAAGAGCAGAGAAAGTACGTTCTTTCCATCTCTTAAAATTTTGTCCACTAAAAACTTCCAATTTTTGAACATCAGGGAAATATTTGGTAAAGTTGTGTGAAGGCACAACATGGACAACACAATGAGATGTTTGAGCAACTATAGTGGTACTATCAGTAATAATAGAAGATTGATTGTTTCCGTGAACCATGATAACAAAATAAAATATCATTAAGACTGTTGGAAAATATTAGAAATCACGAAAATCTGGTAGCTTGAGGCGTGCCTATGGCAATGTCCTTAAGGATATTTCACAGGTTAAGGTGTATTCTCAGAATTCAACAAGCTATTCTAGTATTAAACCTAGGAGCAAGAAACTAACAAAAAAGGTATTTTACTTAAAGAAAATCTAGCAAATAAAATAAGAAAGACAAGTTTTCCTAGTTATTCTTTTTCCACATCTTGGCTAAAACCATAAATTTATAGAGATCACAAATTGAGAGATCCAAATCTGTGCACAAAATGACATTCAATGAGTAGTAATTGCCATAAAAGCGATTAATTCCATATATTTCTTTAAATCAGTGCACAATAAATTTCATAAATGCCATAAAAGCTATTAATTCACTCCCATATTAAACCAAATAATCATTGGCAACGTTTTGAAAAATACTTAATTGAATATCATCAAGACTAATATATTATGGGGCAATAATATATAATTAATTTTTTTTGACTAAATTTAATAATAGATATAAAGAATTTCAAAGATGATTCTTATACTTTTTAAGATAATAAAGATATTTTATCAACATTTCTTTCATAATTTCAGGAGGAGTGTTGGAGGAGCCAGAATGAGTCATTGATCAATTTTTGAGAGAATGAGAGATTGTTGAACAACTATTTAGTGCTTGCTAATTTATATGACTCATTTTCTATTTTAGTCAATTGAAAAAAAAAATACATCATTAGCGATTTAATCCTTAGTTAAATTATTTATGGACTTCTTAAGTCACTATAACAGAAAAAATGAATTCGAACAAAATAATTATATGCATCTATAATGCATTAAAACTGATTTTTTTCAATAAAAGTACATATATATTATTCGTACTATTCATTAGTCTATTTGTAGAACATTCTTATATACGGGAGGTGGCACTATCTCCAGGAAAGCTATGGTGTTCTAGGAACAATTATGTTTGCCATGAATAGCGGAAGGCTCAATATTCTACATGTAAAAACATGGAATAAAGCTATGAAATGCAAGATGTTGTGGAATTTATGCTTAAAAAAGGAGGGAATGTTATGGGTTAAATGGATGCATACCTATTATATCAAAGGCCAACACATATGAGAGTGCTGAGTAACTCAAGCCGCATGGATGCTTAAGAAGATTTTAAAAGTTGCTCAAGTAATGGAGGAAGTAGGTTTACCTATGCGCACATACTGGATCAACATGCTTCTCTGTGAAGCAGGTGTATGCAAAACTTAGAGGTACTTATCAGAAAGCATATTCATGGAGACTTGTATGCAATGATTTTATACCGACCGGGCTCCATCGTTATAGAAATGCCAATGGGGGAAAAATTGGGGCTGGAAAACCTTTTTCGTAGTACTTGAATTTCCCAACCTTGTCCAGATTTGGACGAAATCGGAGTCCTTGAGGTGTGGAAAAATCTTGTAACAATCGGGTGGAGTAATTATAGTTTTGATTGCATAAGTGGTTAGATAACTTGTTAAGAAATCCGTATGACTTTACGGAATTGAATTCGAGTGAGTAGAATTCCTGAAATCAATCTTAGCATGAGGGGTATTTTCTGATCGTTGTGGGTTAGAGATGTGTAGTGAAAGGGGATTTTGGAATTTCATCAGTTGACTCTCTGATTCCGTTTGTGCGGCTTTGGCGGGAGTCTGGCCGCTCTGGCGGGGCTTCTACAGTGGGACATGGGGCGCTATGGCGTGTACGACAAGACTTAAAATCGTAGAAAAGGATGGATAGCTCAATGGTTCAAAAATGTCGCTCTGGCGGGACTTGATGTCCCTCTGGCGCCGCCGCTATAGAGGGATGAGGGCCACTTTGGCGGGCCATACGCGACTTAATGTCATTAATAAACCCCTAAACGACCTTATTTGGCACGTTTCGGCTTTTAGAGCTAAGGAACGACCCCCAGGTGATTTCTACAAGTTTTTCACCATTCTTGAGGCTAAAGGTAAGCTTTTCACTCCCCGAATCCATTTCTCGATCTGTAGAACGTAATAGAATGGGTGAATATTGATGGGAAAAGGTTTTGTTATAGATTATGTGGTGGAAACAACCCTTGTTTGGATGTTTGGGATCATGAGTTTGATCTAGGGTTCATAGAATTGTTATAGTTTTGGGTAATTAGCAATTGTTTGTTGATTCCCGTATTATTGTGATTTTTTGTAGACCAAGAACAAGCGGAACAAATTCGGAAAGGGAAGGATCAAGTTTCTTAGGGTTTCAACTTATTTAAAGGTAGGTGATGGTTGTGATTATATGTTTGTGTGATGTATGCTTGTTCTTGCTTCATTGTGATACTTGTGTATGTATGAATGTTGCAATGTTGATCACACTTGTTGTAAATAAGGTAGATAAATATCATTGCCATGAAATCATGATGTAAATGTATGATCTTGATGATGTACTTGTGATTGTGATTGTGGTGTGTAAATGGGATCGGTTGCCACGTTCTGGAATAACTAGCTTGGATTGGTTGCCACATTTCAGCATAAAAATGAGATCGGTTGCCACGTTCCGGCATAAATATGGGATTGGTTGCCATGTTCCGGCATACTAACTGTTTGGGTTTGGGTTCCGTAAGAGGACCAATGATTTGTGATAAATGTATATTGATGAGCATGTAGATAATATTGTAAATGTTGATATATATATGCATGTGATTGTAATGTTGTTTGACTTGTTTATGTTGCACTAGTGGGATAGCTGCGTGATCCTACCAGTACACCGTGGTTGTGTACTGATTATGCAATTGCTCTTATTCTTTTTTAGTACAGGGCATCTTCACGCAACTACTGACAGACCTCGCTTAGAAGATCAGTGATCGTTGCTTCGAATTCAAATTTAATACCTAGAACCTGAAAGTCAATGTACCAAAACATCTAAACAAATAATCCAAGTCTAAACAAGAAGGAATAAATCCCCAACTAATCAACTAATCAACTAACTAGAACAAATATCTAAGTTCAGAAATGATGGACATAGACGAAAGATAATCCCATGGCTGCCTAGAAGAATTGGCTCACCCTTGAATTCGAAGTGACGATCACTGATCTTCTAAGCGAGGTATGTTAGTAGTCGCATGAAGATGCCCTATACTCAACAAAAAAAAAGAGCAAGTGCAGAATTAGTACACAACCACAGTGTACCGGTAGAATCACGCGGCTATCCCATTAGTGCAACATAAACAAGTCAAACAACATTACAATCACATGCATATATATCAACATCTACAATATTATCAACATGCTCATCAATATACATTTATCACAAATCATTGGTCCTCTCACGGAACCCAGACCGAAACAGTTAGCATGCCGAAATGAGGCAACCGATCCAATTTTATGCCAAAACATGGCAACCAATCCGATTTTATGCCGGAACATGGAAACCGATCCCATTTTTATGTCGGACGTGGCAACCGATCCAAGTTAGTTTTGCCGGAATATGGCAACCGATCCCATTCACACACCACAATCACAATCACAATCACAAGTACATCATCAAGATCATACATTTACATCATGATTTCATGGCAAGGATATTCATCTATCTAATTTACAACAAGTGTGATCAACATTGCAACATTCATGCATACACAAGTATCATAATGAAGCAAGAACAAGCATACATCACACAAGCACAAAATCACAACCATCACGTATCTTGAAACAAGCTTGAAACCCTAAGAAACTTGATCCTTCCCTTTTCGGATTCATTCCACTTGTTCTTGGTCTACAAACAATCACAATAACTTGGGAATTAACAAACAATCGCTAATTACCTGAAACTATAACAATTCTATGAACCCTAGATCAAACCCATGATCCCAAACATCCAAACTAGGGTTGTTTCCACCATAGAATCTATAACAAAACCTCCCCCCATTAATAGTCACCCATTCTATTACGTTCTACGGATCGAGAAATGGATTCGGGGAGTGAAACGCTTACCTTTTGCCTCAAAAATGGTAAAAAAAACGAGTAGAAATCACCTGGGGGTCATTTCTTACCTCTAAAAGTCGAAAAGTGCCAAATAAGGTCATTTAGGGGTTTATTAATGACATTAAATAGCGTCTGGCCCACCACAGCGACCCTCATCCCGCTGTAGCGGCAGTGCCAGAGCATCATCAAGTCCCGCCAAAGCAGTATTTTCAAACCAGTGAGCTAGCCATCGTTTTCTACGATTTTAAGTCTCGTCGTACCCGCCACAACGCCCCATGTCCCGCTGTTGCAACCCCTCCAAAGAGGCCAGACTCGGCCAAAGTGGCACAAACAGAACCAGAGAGTGAACTAAAGAAATTCCAAAATCCCCTTTCACTACACATCTCTAACCCACGAACAGAAAATACCCCACACGCTAAGATCGATTCTAGGAGTTCTACTCGTTCGAATTCAATTCTATAAAGTGGTACGGATTCCTTAACAATTTATCTAACCACTCATGCAATCAAAACTATAATTACTCCACCCGATTGTTACCAGATTTTCCCACACCTTAAGGACTTCGATTTCGTCCAAATCTTGACAAGGTTGGGAAAATTTAAGTACTACGAAAAAGTTTTTTCGGCCCCAATTTTTCCTCCGTTGGCATTTCTATAATGAAGGAATCTGGTCCTTACAATAGATACTAATTTACCCATCACTCGTCCCCGAGTGACAAAACTTAGGGAAAGTAGGCTAAGGAAAGAATGAAATAGTACCTGATTCGACGAATAATTGGGGATACTTGTCTCGCATGTCCCTCTCGATTTCCTAAGTAGCTTTCTCAACTGGACAATTCTTCCATTGAAATTTCACGGACTTAATCTCCTTAGTCCTTAACTTACACATATCACGATCAAGAATAACAATCGATTCCTCCTCATATTGGAGATCTTTGTCTAGCACAATTGAATCTCACTTAATGATATAATCTCTGTCACCATGATATCTCTTCAACATAGACACATAAAATATTAGATGAACACCAGATAGATTAGGGGGTAGAGCCAATCTATACGCCATCGACCCTACCCATTCAAGAATCTCAAATGGACCAATGTATCTAGTACTTAGCTTACCCTTCTTGCCAAATCTCATCACCTATTTCATGGGTGATACCTTAAGAAGAACGTTCTCACCAGTCTAAAATTCCATATCTCTTACCTTATGATCTGTATACTTTTTTTGTTTACTCTAGGCTGCTAGAAGTTTAGCTTGAATACTTCTCACCTTATCTTGAGCATCCTTCACTAAATCAACCCCCAAAGGTTTCACATCTCCAGCCTCGAACTAACGTATAGGTGACCTACATCCCCTCCCATATAGTGCCTCAAATGGTGTCATAACAATGCTGGAGTGATAACTATTGTTATAAGAGAACTCACACAAAGGTATGAATTTATCCCAATGCCCTCTAAAATCAATCACACATGCTCTCAACATGTCCTCTAACACTTGAATGGTCTTCTCAGATTGTCCATCCATCTGTGGATGAAAGGTTATACTAAAAGTGAGTTGTGTGCCCAACTTATCATGCAATTTCCTCCAAAACTTGGAAGTGAACTGGGTAGCATGATCTAAAATGATAGAAAGGGGCACGGCGTACAACCTCACTATCTCTTTCACGTACACCTTAGCCAATTGTTCGGCGTTATAATCTGTTCTTATCGAAATGAAATGGGCTGATTTAGTCAATCTATCAACCACTACCCAAATAGAATCAAACTTCCCCAAAGTCTTGGGAAAACCAACCAAAAAATCCGTAGCTATTCTTTCCCACTTCCACTCCATAAGTGGCATTCTTTGAAGTTAACTTCCAGGCCTTTGATGTTCATATTTCACTTGTTGACAATTTTGACGCGTAGCCACAAACTCCGCTATGACTTTCTTCATGCCCGACCACCAATAAATTCGTTTTAGACCTCTATACATCTTGGTCACACCCGGATGAATAGAATATGAGGAACCATGAGATTCTGCCAACAATTTTTTAATCAAGTCATCAACTTGAGGAACACAAATTCTCCCCTGAACACTGAGTACACCATCTACATCAAGAGTGGTCTCTTGTGCCTTACCATTCACCATCTTTTCCTTGAGTTCGTTCAAATTTTCATCCACAAATTGTTTGGCCTTGATCTCCTCAATGAATGTGGCCTTAACTTCAATGCTAGCTTACACCCCACCTCTTTCAGAGATGCCCAACTGCATTAACTTAGACTATAAGGTCTGAATTTCTTTGGCCAAAGGTCGCTTGGTTACATTCAATTAAGCTAAGCTACCCATACTTACCGCCTTTCGACTCAAAGGGTCTGCCACAACATTAGCCTTACCCGGATGGTAATGAATGGTCACATCATAATCCTTGAGTAACTCCATCCATCTTCGTTGTCTCAAATTCAGATCCTTTTGAGTGAACACATGCTACAAACTACGATGATCAGTAAACACTTAACACCATAAAGATAATGCCGCCAGATCTTAAGAGCAAATACTACCGCCGCCAACTCCAAATCATGGGTTGGATAATTTCTCTCATGCACCTTCAATTGGCGCGATGCATAGGCTATAACATTCTTATCCTCCATTAACACAGCGCCAATCCAAAATGAGAAGCGTCACAATAAACTATAAAGTCCTTACCTTTCAGCGGTAATGCTAGAATGGGCGCAGTGGTCAAGAGAGTCTTGAGATTTTGAAAGCTCTCTTCACATTTTTCAGTACATTCAAATGGTATCTCCTTTTTGGTCAAATTGGTCAAGTGAGTAGCAATTGAAGCAAAATTCTTAACAAATCGATGATAATAGCTAGCGAGTCCCACAACACCCCTAACCTCCGTCACAGAGCCAGGCCTAACCTAATTCCTAACTGCTTCAATCTTTTAAGAATCTACCATTACACCTTCTTTTGACACTACATGCCCCAAAAATGCAACTGATTTCAACCAAAATTCATACTTCGAAAATTTGGCATATAACTTTTGCTTCCCTAGAACACCCAAAACAGTAGGAAGATAGTTGGCATGCTCTTCTTCACTTTTCGAATAAACCAAAATATCATCAATAAAGACTATCACAAAGGAATCAAGAAATGGCTTGAACACCCCATTCATCAAACTCATGAAAGCTGCAGGCGCATTGGTCAAACCAAAAGACATAACCAAAATCTCATAGTGCCCATAACGAGTTCTAAACATCATCTTGGGCACATCCGAAGGCCTAATTTTCAATTGATGGTAACCAAATCTTAGATCAATCTTTGAGAAAACCATTGCACCTTGCAATTGGTCAAAGAGATCATCTATTCTAGGTAAGGGGTGCCTCCTATTTAATTGTCAGTAGTCTATACATATTCTCATACTATCATCCTTTTTCTTAACAAACAAAACTGGAGCACCCCATGGGGAAGCACTAGGGCAAACAAATCCCTTATCAAGGAGCTCTTGGATTTAAGCCTTAAGCTCTCTTATATAATTCTACCGAAGTCATGCGAGATAGAAATAGGACGAGTATCAGGCTCCAAATCAAATACAAAAATCTATATCTCTATTCGGAGGCATACCAGGCAAGTCATTAGGAAACAATTCACTAAATTCAGACACCACAGGAATAGACCCAATGGATGGAGTCTTAATCTCAACATCCCTAACATGAGCCAAATAAGCCAAACAACCCTGCTCTACTAATATATTAGTTCGAATGGAGGATATAATCTTAGCTTGCTTAGGCTTGTACACCCCTTCCCACTATAATTTTTCCCTTCCCGAAATTTCTAGAGTTACCGACTTAGTAGTACAATTAAGCACAGCATAATAGGGGGACAGCCAAGTCATGCCTAAGATTATGTCAAAGTCAATCATATCCAAAATCACCAAATGAGCCCAAGTCTGAAAACCCATAAACACAATAGGGCAAACACGATAGACATGATGGCTATGACTGACTCTCCAACAGGGGTAGAAACACGAATGGGGGCATCAAGTATATTACAAATCATCTCAAAATCAGAGGCAAATCTCACTGATACATACAAATAAGTAGACCCCGGATTAATAACACATTAGCCATCCGGTCACAGACAAGAATAGTACCTATAATCACCGCATCGGACGCCTCCGCCTCATTTTTGCCCAGGAAAGCATAACATTGAGCTCTATCATCTTGACGAGCCACCTCTCTGCCTAGTTGCGCGTTACCCCTATCTCCATTACCATTACTATCTCCTCTACCTCCACGGCCTCGCTGATTACCTCCTCACCCACCTTGTGGATGTCCTCTACCATTATTATCGTTCCCCGCGGGTACCACTGCTCTACACTGTTGTTGCTGCACGGAATCTAACACATGTGGATGGGGACAATCTCTCCTCATATGCGCAGGTTCACCACAGTTGTAGCAAGTATGATTAGAAAATGGTCTGCTACCAGCCTCTACAGGTAACTATTCGGGTTGGTTGTAATAGTGGTTCTCCCACCAGATGGTTAGTGTGGGTGTCAATCACAACAGTCTGGGTCGTGACAGAGTTTTGGAAGACCCAAATGAATTTTGATACTTTACCTAGCAATTCTCAACATTCACACTAGAGATCGACAGTTGAAGTGGAAGTTGATAGATTAGAATGTCTGCCCTTTATGTGAAGCACAAAAGGAATCAACTGAGTACTTATTCTTTAAATACTCCTTTTTGGCTGCAATTTGGAACAAACTATTGTGTTGTCAAGGACATAACAAAAACACAATAAATGGACAGAGGAAGTGTGTTGGATTGAGACTCATGCTAATGGGAAGAATCCACATGTTGAATTACTTAGGATCAGTGTAGTGGATGCATTAATGATATGGTGGGAAAGGAATTGTCGGGCCTTTCATACCAAGAAGAATTCAGATTGTGGTTATGCGCGAAGTAGTTGAAGTCCAAGTTAGCGAGCCGAATCGCAGAACTTAACTACTAGAACTATAGCTCATGTTTAATTGCTTAACTACTGGTATGTTATGATTATGTCCTACTTTGTACATAATTTCCTAATTTGGTATATAAAATGCCTTTATTAGTTATAACCAAAAAAATAGCCATTAATCTCTTAGAGATAAATATATTTTTCATGAAAAAATATATAAAATATTTATAATTATTTATAAAAATTTAATATTATATATATATATATATATATATATATATATATATTATAAAATTTGTGTATATAATATCTTTTTTTTGTTGAAAAAGTCGTCTTCGAGCGGTTGAATTTGTAAAAAAAATTATGAAAACATACCCGACCTTAGGAGGCCAATTTGTTTGATATTTTTATTTTTTTTTTTCAATTTTTGATGCTAAAAGAATTGATCTACGAAAGTTGGTTTTGTTAATTTAAAAAAAAAAACAAAGAAAAAAAAAATGACCTTGCAAAGTCAAATATAATCCCAATGTAGGATTGGGAGAGACGCCGGTTGAACTTGAAATTTAAATATCTTCTTGAAAGTAGGGCCGCGGGGGGGGGGGGAGGGGGAGAGGGTTGAATTGAAAATTTATTTCTTAGTCGACTGTCAAAGGATGAGAGTCGCCTTTCCAGCAAGTTAGCATAACAAATTATAGATAAATGTGAATAGCTAAAAGTAAGAGAGACAAATATTTTTATATTGGTTCGGATTACAGGTATGGTACCTAATCAAGTCCTTTTGAATTATAAGGATTTTCTTTAAAGCTTTTTGAGAAACTTGTTAGTACAGAATTTTATGATTCTCAACTCTACTTGATTCCAAACCATATGTACAATCTTGACAGTCACTACCTATATGACCTACCTGTGTCTTTTCTTTCTCTTTTCTTTTACAATTGTAAATTAGAGAGCATACTTATTTTTATGAAAGATAGAAGAGAGATAGTATACAAGTTCAAGTGAAGTGTGTAACTATTTCATTTCGTAAGGCTAACTTTTATAGCGGGCTTTAGTGAAACTGTGTTTAGCTCTACTAGGAAAATCCAACGGTAATTCTTTCAATTAAGGATTCGTATTGATTTCTTGATTGAGTATACATGTCCATATAAGATATGTCTATGTGATTCTTTTCTTTTCGATCGTCAATACAAAATTTATATCTGCCTTCTACAGAGTATTTGCTATTCTCTGAGTCTTAATCCTCCATCTAAATCTTGATTTTGATTATCAAATCTTAATACCATCTTTCCTTTTTTGATTTAGAGGTGATTTGTTGATTGATCACTCATTCACAAGTCACAACAAATCATTTTTTCTTTCTTTCAGATGATTTCATTTCCTTATCTACTTCCTTGCATTATAGATGATAACTCTTCATTGCTGCTCCTTTGAGTGTCTTCCCTGCTCATGAGATTTGTTTCTATGTTAATTGTTATAGTAAAACCTCACTAAATTAATATACGTGGGACTCTAAAATATTATTATTTTATAGAAGTATTATTTAATTCATGAATTAATATTTATTAATTTAAAAATTGTTTAGACACCGCAAAGTTCATTCGGAGATGAAATCTAATAGAATTTAAAAGACCCACTTGTGAAAACGTCATTCATGAATTTGAGGTCATGATTAATGATCCTGATTACCAGAATAAAATGGACATTAATAACCTGTTAGATGGGTGAAAATGATACACGCTCAGAGGTCCCGAGCTTAGAAGAAATTGTGGATACCATTGGAAAAAACAATGTTGATTATAAAGTTAAAGATGATACAATACCTTTGGAACAAGTTACGTGTAAGGAAGCACTTATCACATCTAAAACTCTTCATAATTTTATGGTATAGTTCAAAAATGCAACACCAAAACTTTAATTGGATACAATAAGAAAAGTTAGAGATGAGCTTCAACTAGATTTAAATTTTAACAAAATATAGAAAACAAAATAATCATATTTCACTATATTGTCTTAGATATATCTGTACTTTTAAGAAATTATTAATTTATCATATTACTGAGATCATATATTTATATAGGGACCTTCAAAAATATGTTATCTTATTATCTTATCGAAATGAGTGCTTTTTTTAATCTGCCCAAACCAAGACTGGATGAAAACATTAGTCTAGAGAGATTATTAATTAACCGAGTATTAATTTAGTGAGGTTTTACTGTATTATTAAAATATATTTCATAGAATTATATTCACAACAATTCTCAACACACGTATACATTGTATTTTAATGCGGAGTCGTTTTGCTATATACTTTGCAGTTGCCAGGAGTGTGCAAAAATCGAACCGATCAATAGATCAAATTTTAAAAAATATTATGTGATAAGGCATAAGTACCCCCCCTAAACTATGACCGAAATCTCATGGACACACCTTAACTAAAGTAAGGCCTATTACCCCCTGAATCCATTTTTTTGTAATTTTATACACCTTTTTGGCTTACGTGGCATCCAAACATCTCTCACGCGCCTCAACTATGTGGAGTCACAGAGTGTGTCAAGTAAGCTAGGGGGGGGGGGGGTAAAAGGACCTTAGTTTAGCTAAGGTGTGTCTCTAGGATTTCGGTCATAGTGTAGGGGAGTACTGGTGCATGCCTTATCCCAAATAATGATTTTGGTCATCGTCTAGGGGAGTACTTGTGCCTTATCCCAAATATTATTGATTTATTGTTATTGGGTTATTGGATTAATGAGTTTTTAATGATTTTATTAAAAAAAATTGTCAGATTAGCGATTCAATTTTTTTTTTAATATTAGTTTATTTGGTAAACGAAAAACCCATTAAGATTATAGTAATTTACTGTTTTAACCCTACATAAATACTCCATTAAATATTAATATCATTACCTTACTAATTACTATATTTGTCCTTTAGCTTTCAATTCAATTATTGTCCTAGTTCTTCTATTTGTGTTGCACTTATATAGTTTTTTTCATGTTAGTTACTATTGTTTCTATTTTATGAACATTAAATAAAGTTATATTATTGTTTTATCACGCTAAAATGTTGGAGAAGTCATATATTTGTTTTATTAGCATTTCCTTATTGGTTAAATCGAAAACCGAACCGTTAAGGACTAAAAATTGATTACAAATATCTTGCTGGTTTGGTTATTGATTTAGCATATTAACAATTAAAAATCGAAAACCGATAAACCGAATCGACAATACATAAAGCCAAACCTAACTGACCGATGCACACCCTTAATTCCAATTCAATTGTGATTATTCGTCTTTTGTTGATTGTATTTGTCATCAAGTTGGATCTTCTAGGAGTCATCGTCGAAGTATTAAGCCATTAATATATATATATATATATATATATATATATATATATATATATATATATATATATATATATATATATTTACATTCATTGAGCCCTAGATGTGAGGTATTGGTGATATATATACAAGTTCAAGTTAAGTGCGTACCTATAAGGTTTGGTAAGGTTGACTTTTATAGCAAGCTCTTGTGAAGCTGATTTTACCTCTAATAAGAAAACCCAAGAATATTTCTTTTAATCAAGAATTTATATTGATTCCTTAATTGAGTGGGCACATCCATTGGTATATATATTTGCATTCATTGGACTTAACATTCATACAACATCAGTTGAATCAGAATGGCCTCAAGCAATTTTCGGACTATGTTGCTTGAATCATATCGAAGAAGCTACTATATTGAGTACTCGTAACAAAATTGAGATATATGTTATCACGCTTTCCCAAAATTGCGGAATTAAAGAAGTGACTAAGTGAATGTCCAAGTATATTAGAGTTCCAGAGCTCCGCCAACAACGATTTTTGTTGTACAATAAGGAAGCCACACAAAATTGTCCAACTATAAAAAAATTGAGGAAGTGAAAAAAAATTGAAGCACTTAAAGACTCCCTTGAAACCATTTCAACTATCAAAAAGCTGAAAGAATTAGGTGTGCTGAGGTTGTAAAGTGTTTGTCTAAGATAGGTGATGATCATAGATTCGAAAATAGCAAAAAGACGATCTATGATCTCAGTCTAGGGATAGTAAACAAGCTACTACATGGAACAATGCAGCATCTGAAATCATGTGATGGAACTCGAAATCGGACTTTGAGTGATGTATATCATATCTATTTATACTACCTTAAAAGCATGAACTCCCAAACTTGAATGTTAAATTACTATAATAACCCCAATTAAAAATACTTAATTTAGTTTATTTATTAATTTAATTAATTTTATTATATTGAAATTAGATACTTTTTCAAATTAAAGGGTTGTGACTTTTTCAATGAGTTGTGATTTTTCCAAAGGGTTGTGACTTTTTCAATAAGTTGTGACTTTTTCGGAGGATTTTGATTTTTTCGAAGGGTTGTGCCTTTTTCAAATGGTTGTGAGTTTTCCAATATGCAGTGACTTTTTTGAAAGGTTGTGACATTTCGGATAAGGCACAATTAACACCTATTCATACTACTATTTGGTGGCTATAAAAAGAGGGGTTTCTCACACTTTTAAACTATAATTTCTTTAAGTTCTCTACTCTTCTTCTTCTTAAAAAATCGCAAGTGTTATTTGCAAAAATTGATCAAGTTCAAAATTTTATGAAATTCAAGGTACCTCATAAAAAAAAATTGGTGAAAAAATTGTAGGAAATCATTCAACATTTCACACACGTATTTTTTCTAACCATTTTCATGAGTTAACAGTGACGAAAAATTTGTGGGAGAGACAATAATATTAAACAAATATGAAAAAAGGCATATGATTTAAGTAAGATATTTCTTCTTTGTTTTTATATTTTTTTTTTCTTTTCCCTCAAACGAAGGAGTTTCTTTCTAATTTTTCTAAAATGATGAGTATCAACGTGGTCCATTGAATTATTAGTTTTGATGTTAAATTCACTATTTCAAATATATATTTTTTACTTTTACTTATAATATGATAACATAGCCATGATAGTAATTATTTTTTAATAGATATGTACGTAAAAATGAACGGAGAATGTAAAGTGTTGGTGGCAAGAGTGAATATGGTATGACCATATATTTTTTGTTTTCCTTCTTCATTGGCTATGTATTGTTCCATATAATTTTTCTTTATTTCAGAAGATATACTCCTTACTAGCTATATAAAAATAGATAAGAAAATAGTGATCGATCATAAAATGATCTTAAAACAAATTAATGATTCTATAAATAATACTTTACATTTTATTCATCTATTAATTTTTATGATTGAAAAATTTAAATAATTTATATCATGATACAACTTCTATAATTATACTAGATACTTTTATTAGACAACAACTTTATGATATGTAAGCAGCAGAAAAAAGGAGAAGACTACAATTCCACAAAGATAAGGTAGAAACTTAATGAAATGAAATATTTTTCACCATAGGTGATGTTATTCATATATTAAAATTAAATTATTCTACTGAAGTATATATAGCCATTATTCATGATAACAACAAAGTAGACATTTTGGTAAAATTACCTCTCTATGATAGCCTTACTCAAATATTAATATAGTAATAATATTTTGTAAAAGATATGTTAAATATAAAGATAAAATACTAAAATACTTATGGTAATCCTTATTAGTGTCATGCACATACTAAATTTAAAGTATGAATATTTAAGATAAAATTTGTACTTAAATGGTGTACATCATTTATGTTCATAACCTCAAGAGGAAAGGTCATTGGTGACATTTTTTGAATGATTTTTTTTTCCTATTTTGTTGGTTAGATTTGTTTACAAAATTGAGTGAAGTAAGAAATAATATTATTAAAGAAATGTCATTTTCTCCCATATTGAAACTTTGAGTGTATTTTGAAATGTTTTAATGATATATGGTCACTTTGATCTCAAAGTACAAGTAATCTATAACAATATGTATTAATAATTTAAAAGCATTTGTCATATGTTCGTTCAATTATAATTATTTACTAAAAATATTTAATTTAGTAATATTAATTGTCTTTTAAAACATCATACACTATATATAGATACACATGTGCAACGCAAGTGCTGTAAAACTAGTATTACTAAAAGTGGGAAGCTCCAAACTCTAACGTTGGATTACCATTTTACCCCTATTTGATATTAAAATATAATTATAAAATCTAACTAAATATTAAACAATAATGTTTGAATTACCTTTCAAAAATAATAAATCATAACTATTATAGTGAATGATAATAGTAACGTGTATATGCAATTTATAACATTTAATTTTAAAAAAAAGTCTCTTAATTGCAATTTGCAACAATCAAGATTTAAATAAGCAATTTTTATAACAATAAATCATTATTCTAACAAAAATATGATAATATATCACTATTAATTTTAGTAAATATTCTTAATTGCTAGAATAAGATAATTTGAAGGGTTATTGATTGAATCGAAAGGTTTTTCAAAAGAAGAAAAGTCAGTTAGGACTTTAAGATTTGTATAAGACACTTTCTTTTGTTGTTTGTTCAAGAAAACATTTATGCCTATAGCGTGAATTGTCTGTTAAATTTCTATTTCCTTTTCAAATAAGTTTTTTAATCAAGTTATACATTATTCATTTTTATGTTTTTCTTGCCATTGATTTATTATTCTAACTGTTAAATTTTAAAGCAACATAGTCCCAAACGTAATTTCATCAGAGTTCAGGAGGTATGACTTTTTCAATACTAAATTATCAAATCAATTATTATCATGTTTATATTATATATATGTACATAACATGATCGTGAACTTGTAGATTTCACTTTTTCATTTCACATATATAATCCTTCCTCAAACAGTAAAAGTTACTTAATTGAATATTGCTTAATTTAAGAAATTAAAATATTAGTTTTGCTTATGTTTTAATGGTAAACGTGGTTTCGCTGTTTATGGTGCTCCAATTTTCTACAGTTTCGGTATGTGATCAACTCCTTTTGCATGAATTGGCTAATTCGTTCAAATTTAATTGGCTATCCATAAATATCTATTCTTATTAAACAATTATGAGATATGAAAATTTACCGTTTGAAGCTTTTTGTGGAACAATACTTAATTATTCAAACTTCTCTTATTACCTGCACTCAATAATAAAACAAAAAAGTTGGTGTTTATAAAATAAATGGCTAACAAAGTGTTTTTTTTTTTTGGCAATTTACTTTATAATTGTAATAAATGTAATTAATATGATGGAGACTTTATCAATATATGCTTTTACTATTGATAAGTTCAAGTTACTAATTAACTTGAATTCCCTGTTGTTAGTTTTTGTTGCAGCCTAATGAATATGAAAATATACAGTTTGAAGCTTTTTGTGGAACAATACTTAACTATTTAAACTTCTCTTATTACCTGTACTCAATAATAAAACAAAAAAATTGGTGTTTATAAAATAAATGGCTAACGAAGTGTTTTTGTTGGCAATCTACTTTATAATTGTAATAAATGTAATTAATATGACTAAGACTTTATAAATATATGCTTTTACTATCGATAAGTTCAAGTTACTAATTAACTTGAATTCCCTATGTTTGTTAGTTTTTGTTGCAGCCTAATGAATAATGCAGGTTTTTTAGTGAGACACTAGGAAGCAGAGGCGAATCTAGGATTTTTCGAACATGGATGCATCAAGTAAAATGTATTGAAGTGGGAATTGATCCTTAATCCTCAAGGTCAAAAGCTCAACATATAACCATGTGGACCCTTTTAGACTTCTTGTAGTACAAGTGCCAGAATATAATTTTATACAATTTTTAGAAAAAATATATATAAAATATCTAATTTTAAGGAGAGACCATGGATGCCGGTGCCCTATTTTTTGGCTCTAAATTTGCCACTACTAGGAAGTAGGAATCATTGAAACATTAGTATACTTTCAATAAGATGGAAGAAGTCATTTTGTCCTTTATTTTAGGTGGACAAGAAATCATTTATCTACAAATTATTGTTTAGATAGAAAAAATCATCTCATCAAATCTAATATAAAAGGTGTGTGACATGATATATAAATTACATAATTTACAAAGAAGCACCTCCGCAAATATCGACTCCATTTTGAGTTTAAGTGCTAGGTGACTAAAACATAATATTAATGTTCATCATCATCCTCCGTAACTTGTATTCTTGGTACCCTTTAATTTCTATTTTTATTATCTTACATATCACTTGAAATCATAAATAGAAGAATTTGAAACCAACTAACAGGTATATACGTGCAACACACGAATCAAAAACTAGTACTTGAAAATATGCAACAAAATATTTGATCTTGAAAAGCGCAACATAACAACTAAAAATGAAAGGGGAATCATAAATTTTTGTAGTACAACAAAGTTGCTACACAAAAATATCCATCTATCAAAAAGCTGAGAGTGAAATATTTATCTTGATACAAAAACGGAACAAATTATTTTATCTTGATACAGAAATGGAACACAAGTTATGATACAACAAAATCAAGAGCAATCTTCTTGAGGTCAGCCAAGTTCAATGAGAGAATGCAATTTACTAGTTTTTTTTTTTTTTTTTTAATATGGACCTATTTTTTCAATATATTAGGGGCTCAATGGATGACACCATAATCGAATGTATCAAAAAGATAAAGGAGAACTATCCCCGCTTGTTCTGTTTAGACAACCTGAAATAATAAAAATAGAAGACATTTTGAAGACAAGGTTGCAGCAATGCATACTAAGTATAGATCCTTAAGACTTTTGGCCCTTTGTATAACTGATATTTACAGGCCTCTCTCTATTTCACTATTGTACAGGGTCCATTACTAGCTTAGTACTTGGTTTACAAAGTGAAGAATATGCACTTGGCTTGCTAAAAAACCAACTAGTGCGGGTTGAGCTAAATTAGGCAATATGCATTTACTTCATCACGCCATTTGCGACATCAGGGAGAAATATGGAAATTATGAATATCAAATCACACTAGAACCAATGAAATGGTAATAATGTGCATAAGTGCATATTCAACCAAATAGTTATAGCAATGCAATTGATGAGACACAAAACACCTTATTGCCAGATGTGGCAAACTTGAAAGGACTTGCCATATTTAGCTCAAAAAACCAAAAACAATGAAATCGATCAAATAGAAACATCAAAGTAGCAACAAGAAGATAATATGCAAATCAACTGATAAAGAACATGAATCACAACAATTAAACTGAAAATACATCAAAAAGCAACAGGAATACAATAACAAGTAATGTAATGCAAGTAAATGGAAAACAAAAGTTCAGCATTCAGAACATTATAATTATCAGATACCAAATTTGATAAAAACATCTTTCACTTCCACTACCAGAAAACAACAATGAACTTTGGTGAAATACAATACCTTTTGATCACATTCTTCATTGTTGTATCGATAAATTATGTATTCCAGCTACTCATTAAGTCCATAAATCTCCACTCCTCCCAAGAATCCACCTGAATTGACAGTGTTCCCTTTGAGCAAAATAAGTGATTCCTGTAATCCTGAACATAAAACAAGTGAGAGATCCCTCGAATACCAACGTCCGTATTTCGTCCACTATTTGGATCATAAGAAACCAGATCATTCCTCTTAGCTGAAAACAAAAAGTCACTGTTGTTCCAAAATCCAACAACTTTTTCCATACCTGCAACTAATTTTATACTGTACAATCTACTTCAAGATTCCAAAACTCCATACTACTTCATCACCCATACTTCACATGAAGCACCATCTATCTCCATCCCATAATTAACAACAACAAGTGACTCACAAACAACATAATCGATAAATTTGTTGGAGATACACAAGCTAAAGCATATGGCAGCATAATCTCCCCAAACACCTCATCCGCTATACTAAAAGACATAACTAAACTCCGAATTCCACAACTATTCGGAACCACATCATACGCAATCAAATGTACAACTCCATTAACAAAAGCTTGAGACCACATAACTTCCACCAGGCAACGCTTAATCTCAACTCCTACCACTCTCCTCCAAACCCCACTATTAAACGAATAAATTTCAATCTCAAGAGGATCATTATAACCGAATACAATATTCGTGATACACAAGTCTAACCAACTTATAGTCATCAGTCTCAGGTAAATCAGCACCAAATCCAAGAACAAACATATGAAGTGACTAAGGCATAATTGAAGGCATAGGTATACTTATACACTTATGAATAAAAGGGTTCCATAGAACAAGACTCCGCAACTCACCAAGCAAATCATCACACAAGCGCACGATGACGTTACAACTGCCAACAATTTTGAAATACCCTTGTTGGCATTTTAAAGGGAAATTTAGTTCCGGTGTAAAATCCAAGGTAAAGGGTCGATTCTTAGATTCTTGAAACAATGAATAGTACTCTCTTTTGCGAGTTCTGACGTAACGCCTAACAAGAAAGATGTTAGCATGTGGGGTTTGGGCGAGGTGAGCAGAGATGAAAGAAAAATTGGTGATGAGTGAATGCCATGATTTGCAAACAAATGTGAATCGAATTAAGGATTTAATAATAGTTTCAATAGAATTTCACTCAAAAGTTCGGAACCAAAGTAGGCAGAGTTAGAATCAATCATTGATCAATTTTGAGAGAAAAAGGGAGAGATAGGAAAAACCCTACTTGTGGAAGAAAATTTTGGTAAAATTTGCTTTAATCACAAGGATGTCGATGGGTTGGGGCAGATGTGGCCTTTGAGGGGCGGGGCAGGACAAGTTTAGATATTTTTTAATAAAAATCATGCGATGCAGGGCGGGTTGCGGGTTTGGGATAAATGCTAAAATCGCTAAGCTATTTCTTTTATTGATCTTCAGTTTAGGACCTTTAGGCCAGAAAATCCAACAATCATATACTTACCAGATTAACCTTTTACTTGTGTTTTATTAGCTTAATCCTATTATTTATTAAGCTATACGATTAAGTTAATAAAACACAAATAAAAGGTTAATTCGGTAGGTATATGATTGTTGGATTTTCTAGCGTAAAGGTCCTAAACTGAAGATAAGTGAAATAAATAGCTTAGCAATTTTAGCATTTATCCCAACCCAACAACCACCCTGCACCACATGATTTTTATTAAAAAATATCTAAACTTGTCCTGTCCCGCCTCATCCCGCCCCACCACTCAAAAGCTATCCGCCCCGGCCCGTTAACATCCCTATATTTCAAGCAAATTTTACAAAAATTGTCTTCCACAACTAGGGTTCTTCCTATCACTCCCTCTTTCTCTCAAAATTGATCAATGACTGATTCTGACTCTACCTACTTTGGTTCCGAACTTTTAAGAGAAATCCTATTAAAGCTACCTACTAAATCCTTAATTCGATTAACAATTGTCTGTAAATCATGGCATTCACTCATCACCAGTTTTTCTTTTCATCTCTTCTCACCTTGCCCAAACCCCACATTCCAACACCATTCTTGTTAGGCATTACTTCAGAACTGGCAAAAGAGAGCACTATTCGTTGGTTCAAGAATCTAAGAATCGACCCTTGTGCTTGGATTTTACATAGGAGCCGAATTTCCCTTTCAAATGCCAACAAGGGTATTTCAAAATTGATGGCATCTACAATGGCATCGTGTGTTTGTATGATGATTTGCTTGGTCCGTTGCTGAGTCTTGTTCTATGGAACCCTTCTATTCATAAGTTTATAAGTATACTTATGCCTTCAATTAAGCCTCAATCACCTCATATGTTTGTTCTTGCATTTGGTGTTGATTTTGAGGTTGATGACTATAAGTTGGTTAGACTTGTGTATCATATGAATATTGTGTTCGGGTATAATGGTCCTCCTGAGATTGAAATTTAGTCGATTAATAGTGGGGTTTGGAGGAGAGTGGTAGGAGTTGAGATTAAGCATTGCATGGTGGAGAATTTGTGGTCGTTGGCTTTTTTAATGGAGTTGTACATTGGATTGTGTATGATGTGGTTCTGAATGCATGGCTGTGGAATTCGAAGTTTAGTTATGTCTTTTAGTATAGCGGATGAGGTGTTTGGGGAGATTATGTTGCTGGATGTTTTAGCTGGTGTAACTCCAACAAATTTATCAATTATGTCATTTGAGGAATTACTTGTTGTTAATTATGGGAGGGAGATAGATGGCGCTAGATCTGAAGTATGGGTGATGAAGCAGTATAAAGTTTTGGAATCTTGGAGTGGATTGTACTATATAATTTTGGTTGCAAGTATGAAGAAAGTTATTGGATTTAGGAACAACGATGGCATTTTGTTTTCAACTAGGAGAAATGATCTAGTTTCTTATGATCCAAATAGTGGACAAAATACAGATCTTGGTATTAGAGGAATCACTCACTCGTTTTATGTTCAGAATTACATGGAATCACTTATTTTGCTCAAAGGGAACAATGTCAATTTGGGTGGATTCTTGGGAGGAATAGAGGTTTATGGACTTAATGAGTAGCTGGACTACATAATTTATTGATACAATAATGAAGAATGTGATCAGAAGGTAGGATATTTCACCAACGTTCATGGTTTTTTCAAGGTAGTGGAAGTGAAAGATATTTTATCACCAATTTTTCTTTCATCTCCGCTCACCTCGCCCAAACTCCACATTCCAACACCTTTCTTGTTAGGCATTACGTCAGAACTCGTAAGATAGAGCACTATTCGTTGTTTCAAGAATCTAAGAATCAACCCTTTTCCTTGGATTTACATAGGAACTGAATTTTCCTTTCGAATGCCAAAAAGGGTATTTCAAAATTGTTGGCAATTCAATGGCTTCGTGTGTTTGTCAGATGATTTGTTTGGTGAATTGTGGAGTCTTGTTCTATGGAACCCTTATATTCATAAGTTTATAAGTATACCAATGTCTTCAATTAAGCATCAGTTGCCTCATATGTTTATTCTTGGATTTGGTGTTGATTTGCCTAAGACTGATAACTATAAGTTGGTTAGACTTGTGTATCATATGAATATTGTGTTCGGGTATAATGGTCCTCCTGAGATTGAAATTTATTTGATTAATAGTGGGTTTGGAGGAGAGTGGTAGGAGTTGAGATTAATCATTGCATGATGGAGGTTATGTGGTCTCAGGTTTTTTTTAATGAAGTTGTACATTGGATTGTGTATGATGTGGTTCCGAATGGTTGTGGAATTCAGAGTTTAGTTATGTCTTTTAGTATAGCAGATGAGGTGTATAGGGAGATTATGTTGTCAAATGCTTTAGCTGGTGTAACTCCAACAAATTGATAATTTATTTTGTTTGAGGAATCACTTGTTGTTGTTAATTATGGGAGGGAGATAGATGGCGCTTCATCTAAAGTATGGGTCATGAAGCAGTATAAAGTTTTGGAATTTAGGAGTAGATTGTACTACATAAATTTGGTTGCAGGTATGGAGAAAGGTGTTGGATTTAGGAATAACGGTGACGTTTTGTTTTCAACTAGGAGGAATGATCTGGTTTCTTATGATCCAAATAGTGGACGAAATACAAATCTTTGTATTCGAAGGATCTCTCACTTGTTTTATGTTCAGAATTACATGGAATCACTTATTTTTCTCAAAGGGAACAATGTCAATTTGGGTGGGTTCTTGGGAGGAATAGAGGTTTATGGACTTAATGAGTAGCTGGACTCTATAAATTATTGATACAATAATGAAGAATGTAATCAGAAGGTAGGGTATTTCACCAAAGTTTGTGGTTGTTTCAAGGTAGTGGAAGTGAAAGATGTTTTATCAAATTTGGTATTTGATAATTATAATGTTCTGAATGTTGAACTTTTGTTTTCCATTTACTTGCATTACATTAGTTGTTACTGTACTCCTGTTGCTTTTTGATGTATTTTCAGTTTGATTGTTGTGATTCCTTATCTTTATCAGTTGATTGTCATATTATCTTCTTGTAGATACTGTGATGTTACTAGCTGATCAATTTCATTGTTTTTGGTTTTTTGAGCTAAATATGGCTAGTCCTTTCAAGGTTGCCAAATCCGACAATAAGGCTGACTTTTATAGCAGAGGCTCTGGTGAAGCTGCTTTTAGCTCTAATAAGAAAACCCAAGAGTATTTATTTTAGTCAAGAATTTATATTGATTACTTGATTGAGTATACAACATCCATTGGTATATATATTCGTATTCATTGAGCCCTAGATGTGAGGTATCAGTGGCAGAAAAGGAATTAAGTCTTTCGAGTTTGGATCGTTCTGAAAACATCTGATCGATATACAAAGAAAAGTATCATCATTATGTTAATTGGACTTAACATTCATACAATACCAGTTGAATCAGAATGGCCTCAAGCAATTTTCTAACTATGTTGCTTGAATCATATCGAAGAAGCTACTATAGAGTACTTGTAACAAAATTGAGATATATGTTATCACGCTTTCCCAAAATAGTGAAATCAAATAAGTGACTAAGTGAATGTTCAAGTATAGTAGAGTTCTAGTTACAGAGCTCCGCCAACAATGATTTTTGTTGTACAATAAGGAAGCCACACAAAATTGTCCGACATTCAAAAAACTGAGAAAGTGAAGAAAAATTGAAGCACTTAAAAGACTCCCTTGAGACCATTTCAACTATCAAAAAGTTGAAAGCATTAGGTCCACTGAGGTTGAAAAGTGTTTGTCTAAGATAGGTGTTGATCATCGCTTTGAAAATAGCAAGAATACAATCTATGATCTCAGTCTAGGGATAGTAAACAAGCTGCTACATGGATCAATGCATCATCTGAAATCATGTGATGGAACTCGAAATCGAACTTTGAGTGACATATATACTTGAAAAATATGCAAGAAAATATTTTATCTTGAAAAGCACAACATGTCAACTAAAAAGGAAAAGAGGAATCATAAATTTTTGTTGTACAACAAAGTTGCTACACAAAAATGTCCAACTATCAAAAAGTTGAGAAAGTGAAAAAAATTGAAGCACTTAAGGACTCCCTTGAGACCATTTCAACTATTAAAAAACTGAAAGAATTAGGTCTGCTGTGGTTGGAAAATTTTTATCCAACATAGGTGATGATCATCTCTCCAAAAACAACAAGAAATGTGATCTATGAGATCATGTTATGGAATGCAGAATCTGACTTTGTAACATATATACTGGAAAATATGCAACAAAATATTTTATCTTGATACAGAAATGGAACACAAGTTATGATACAACAAAATCAAAAGCAATCTTCTTGAGGTCAGCCAAAGTCAATCAGAGGATTTAATTTACTAGTTTTTTTTTATATGGACCTAGTTTTTCAATATAGTAGGGGCTCAATGGGTGACACCATACTCGAATGTATCAAGAAGATAAGGATAACTATCCCTACTTATTTTGTTTAGACAGTCTAGAATGATAAAAATAGAAGACAAGGTCGCATAAATGCATACTAAGTATAGATCCTTGAGACTTTTGGCCCTTTGCAGCACTGATATTTACAAGCCTCTCTCTCTCTTTCACTATTGTACAGGGTCCATTACTAGCTTAGTACTTGATTTACAAAGTGAAGAATATGCACTTGGCTTGCTAAAAAACCCAACTAGTGTGGGTTGAGCTAAATTAGGCATTAACTTCATCACGCCATTTTCGACATCAGGAAGAAATAGGGAAATTATGACTATTAAATCACACTAGAAGCAATGAAATGGTAATAATGTGCATAACTGCATATTCAGCCAGATAGTTAGACCAGTGCAATTGATGAGACACAATATGAGCTTTACTGTTGGGGAGAAGTGTATTATTTTATTAATATGTATGTGTATTTATACAAGAGAGCAAACTACAAATAAGGAAAGAATCAAGTACTAAGGGATTGTGATCTTCACCTAATTATAATAGAAACTAAATCGCTAATGAGATACTAAGATATGGAATATCAATCAAGAGATATCACTAATACACAAAACACCTTATTGCCGGATTTGGCAACCTTGAAAGGACTGGCCAAATTTAGCTCAAAAAAGCAAAAACAATGAAATCGATAAGATAGTAATATCACAGTAACTACACGAAGATAATATGACAATCAACTAATAAAGTCATAAAGATAAGGAATCACAACAATTTAATTAAAATACATCAAAAGGCATCAGGAATACAGTAACAACTAATGTAATGCAAGTAAATGGAAAACAAAAGTTCAACATTTAGAACATTATGATTATCAAATACCAAATTTGATAAAAACATCTTTCACTTCCACTACCTTGAAATAGCCACAAACTTTGGTGAAATACCCCATCTTCTGATCACATTCTTCATTATTGTATTGATAAATTATGTAGTCCAGCTACTCATTAAGTTCATAAGCCTCCATTCCTCCCAAGAACCCACCCGAATTGACATTGTTCCCTTTGAGCAAAATAAGTGATTCCCTGTAATTCTAAACATAAAACAAGTGAGAGATCCCCAAGATCCGTATTTCGTCCACTATTTGGATCATAAGAAACCAGATCATTCCTCCTAGTTGAAAACAAAACGTCACCATTGTTCCTAAATCCAACAACTTTCTCCATACCTACAACCAAATTTATACGGTACAAATTACTCCAAGATTCCAAAATTCCGTACTACTTCATCACCCATACTTTACATGAAGCACCATCTATCTCCCTCCCATAATTAACAACAACAAGTGATTCCTCAAACAACATAATTGATAAATTTGTTGGAGTTACACCAGTGAAAGCATCCGGCAAGATAATCTCCCCATACACCTCATCCTCTATATTAAAAGACATAACTAAACTCCGAATTTCACAACCATTCGGAACAACATCATACGCAATCCAATGTAAAACTCTATTAACCAAAGCTTGAGACCACATAACCTCCAAATGCAATGCTTAATCTCAACTCCTACCACTCTCCTCCAAACCCCACTAATAATCGAATAAATTTCAATCTTAGGAGGACCATTATGCCTGAACACAATATTCGTATGATACACAAGTCTAACCAACTTATAGCCATTAGTCTCAAGCAAATCAGCACCAAATCCAATAACAAACATATGAGGTGACTGAGACATAATTGAAGGTATAGGTGTACTTATAAACTTATGAATAGCCATTAGTCTCAAGCAAATCAACACCAAATCCAATAACAAACATATGAGGTGACTGAGACATAATTGAAGGTATAGGTGTACTTATAAACTTATGAATAGAAGGGTTCCATAGAACAAGACTCCGCAACTGACCAAGAAAACAATCATACAAACACATGATGCCATTGCAACTACCAACAATTTTGAATACCCTTGTTGGCATTTGAAAGGGAAATTCTGTTCCGATGTAAAATCCAAGGAAAAAGGTCGATTCTTAGATTCTTGAAACAATGAATAGTGCTCTCTTTTGCGAGTTCTAACGTAACGCCGAACAAGAAAGGTGTTGGAATGTGGGGTTTAGGCGAGGTAAGCGGAGATGAAAGAAAAACTGGTGATGAGTGAATACGATGATTTGCAGACAACTGTGAATCGAATTAAGGATTTAACAGGTAGTTTCAGTAGGATTTCTCTCAAAAGTTCGGAACCAAAGTAGGCAGAGTCAGAATTAGTCATTGATCAATTTGAGTGAAAGAGGGAGAGACAGGAAGAACCCTAGTTGTGGCAGACAATTTTGATAAAATTTGCTTTAAATATAGGGATGTCTATGGGCTGGGGCGAATATAGCTTTTGAGGGAGGGCGGGACGAGGCAGGGCAGGATAAGTTTAGATATTTTTTAATAAAAATACTGCGGTGCAGGGCAGGTCGCGGGTTTGGAATAAATGTTAAAATCGCTAAGCCATTTCTTTCACTTATAGGAAAAGAAAGCAAGAAGATAAAATCGTTTAGTTATGTCTTTTAGTATAGCGGATGAGGTGTTCGGGGAGATTATGCTTCCGTATGCTTTAGCTGGTGTAACTCCAATGAATTTATCGATTATGTTGTTTGAGGAATCACTTGTTGTTGTTAATTATGGGAGGGAGATAGATGGCGCTTCATGTGAAGTATGGGTGATGAAGTAGTATGGAGTTTTGGAATCTTGGAGTAGATTGTACAGTATAAATTTGGTTGCAGGTATGGAGAAAGTTGTTCGATTTAGGAACAATGATGACGTTTTGTTTTCAACTAGGAGGACTGATCTGGTTTCTTATGATCCAAATAGTGGACGAAATATGGATCGCGGTATTCGAGGGATCTCTCACTTGTTTTATGTTTAGAATTACAAGGAATCTCTTATTTTGCTCAAAGGGAACAGTGTCAATTCGAATGGGTTCTTGGGAGGAATGGACGCTTATGGACCTAATGAGTAGTTGGACTACAAAATTTATCGATACAATAATGAAGAATGTGATTAGAAGGTAGGGTATTTCACCAAAGTTCGTGGGTGTTTCAAGGTAGTGGAAGCGAAAGATGTTTTATCAAATTTGGTATTTGATAATTATAATGTTCTGAATGTTGCTTTTTGATGTATTTTCAGTTTAATTGTTGTGATTCCTTATCTTTATGACTTTATTAGTTGATTGTCATTTTATCTTCTTGTAGTTACTGTGATGTTACTATCTGATCGATTTAATTGTTTTAGCTTTTTTTGAGCTAAATACGGCCAGTCCTTTCAAGGTTGCCAAATCCGGCAATAAGGTGTTTTGTGTCTCATCAATTGCACTACTCTAACTATTTGGCTGAATATGCAGTTATGCACATTATTACCAGTGTGATTTGATAGTCATAATTTTCATATTTCTCCATGATGTTGGAAATGGCGTGATGAAGTAAATGTATAATGCCTAATTTAGCTCAACCCACACTAGGTCATTGCTAATACAAAAAGGTTCACACAAGATATTTAAAAATAACAGGACCAAATGTTCCTCATTGGCTGATTCTTCAATTTCCTACTCAACATATTATAGGCCTTTTTGACATCAACTTTCATGAGGCATCTAGGAGTTGTCTTTCTATCATGTTGTTTGAGCAAATCATGGCATATAAGCACATTATGAATCATAGATCTTCCTAGTATAAAGATTGCATGACTATCTGCTACTATATGAGCAACAGTCTCCTTCAGTCTACTTGAGCATTATTCATAATACAACCTACCAAACGACGACCACAATGCAACATGATATTTGTCTATATTGACTAGCATTTTCTTGGATAATAAACTTTTGGAATGAGGGAAATATTAGTAGAAGTGATTTGTTAGAGCAGTTCACCATTCCTGCAAAAATCAACAACTCTTTCATTCTTCTCAATCAAGCAGATTTGAAATCATCTGGCCCAGGACTTTTATTCTTCTCAATCCCAAACATCCAATCTTCACATCCTTGCATGTGTGAACTCTGTTAGCTTTGACTCTACTCGAAGTTGTCTACAAACACTTTAGTAATGCTTTCAGAATTAGTTTTCAAGTTCCCTGTGCTTGTTAGCAGTCATTTCTGTTACGGGTTGTATTGGAATTGTTAATGCGCATCTCCAAAATAAACAACTTAGTTAAATCTGGACAAGGACAGTAATCTGGATTGCTAGTGTTATTTGTTCACGCACGATTAACCAAATAGAGAAAGTAGATGATACATCTGTCAAATATTATCCGAAGGACAACCAATTAAAGATTTTGACTTGATGAGGGGGCTCTATTAATGCTTCTATATATATATATATTGATTATTATGCCAGACAAAGGACGATCATATAAATAACATCGATTAGCTGTATTTCACAAAAATAGACAAAGAACAAAAGTAGCAGCTCTGGCGAATCTAAAACATCATACCAATTTCACAGCTTCAAAAACCAATATCATACAGTTAGGAACTATGGTCACAAACACTTGTGAAGAATCCCAGACAGCAGTAAACAAACAAGACAGCATCCATCAGGTAATATCTTTGTTCACAATCTGCGAAGGGATAGTTCAAGGTTAATTAGCAAGGCCATTTGGAGTTTTGGAGTTGACCAAATGGCAAGTTTGTCAAATTGCAACAAGCATCAAGTATTAATGTAAATTAGACACACTTTCTATCTGTAGGATTGGTTGCTAGAATTATCACCCAGCTTCCCAAATAGGGAGAAACAAATCATATATTTTATTGATGCACGGATTGTGGTACGTTGGAAATCTAGTGGATACATTTCTTGCAACAAATAAATGATATCCACACAAATCTACTCCAGGGACCATAGGGACGTAGCAAAAGCTTATTACTACAATGATTCAATTGACAGTTCAGTTCATAATCCTGGTGAATGGAACTCTCTTCAGCTAGAAGTACCCTTGAAACAGACTAAAATAGGAGATAATTGTATACTAAAACCATAAGATGCAACAAAAGTCTGAATGATACCTTTGATATATGCTTTTTCATTCCATCATTAATTGGCCCATCTAGTGACCTCTCAGCAAGTTCATAACACGTTGCATTACCTTCTGGACCATTAACTTTCTCTTTGTGCAAGTATCTGTGGATGTGCAAAAATCAGAACACCAGAAAGAAGAACTATATGACATGGACATGGAATCCTCTGGTTTGTCGGTTCTAACCTTTGTTGAACAATTGCTTCCAATGCTAGTTTGAGGTTTCCATGAACAGGATGGCTTTCATCAGTTTCAGACAATCCCAGTCGTCTCAAATGATGCCAAAGATTTTTTTTCAACACATTGATAGCAACAAATGTAAGCTTCATTCCTCTCATTATATATTAGGAAGTAAAAGATATGGAATAAATAGGAATTGAAAAATATGTTCAAGCAAAAACGAAATTGCAAATATACCTTCATTAATTTTGCCTCCAGCAAGACAAACAATGCTAGAAACGACAAAAGTAAGAGCAGTGACGTGTGATTTATTTTCATCCTCCACAAATGCCTTGTATACATCTGCAGGTAGCTGACTTCCGAGAATATATGACTTTGCATCAGCTGTCACTGTCCATCATGAAAAAGTCCATGTTGAAAATACACAATTCAACAACAAAATACACAGCCTATAGTTCCGAATAGATTAACAACACAAACAGTTTGCAGCTTAAAATGAAGAATTCCATTTTGCAAGCCTCAAGTATGAATACTACTAACTAATACCTATCTTATACAATATACATCACAGTTCCAAGTTTAGTTTGTTTTTGAAGATTACTTATTACAAGTAGCAAATATCCACACTTTGTATTATGTATCTAGGGATAATCAGATGGAAAATCCAAGTGTCGCTCATAAAAACCTCATCCCCCAACCCCCAACAATCGCAGATTGCTTTCCCTGTTTCATTCAAACACAGATGGATTTCCACAGCCTCTCAAGGAGAGAATTGCAAGCTCTCTGCAAGAAGAACCAGTGGTATCAAAGGAAAAAAGCACAAAAAGCTCTAAGGTCTGTGGAGGCTTTAAGCTCAAAGCACAAATAAAGCGTGGGCTTTAATTAAAAAAGGCACAAAGGGAGAAAAGAATACAAATATATATGTTTAGTCAAAGACTAATAATTATAAAACATGAATGACAAATATATGACCAAAGAAATTGAAAAAAAATTATGATAAAGTCAAATATCAATTATTTAGTGTCACTTCTTCATAAGAGGCTCATTGGCAAAGAAATGTTTGCCTTAGACCCTTGGTGATGACACTGAAATGCACCTAAAGCGAGGTGAAGTGCTCAACATGTTTTGAGCCTCACTTCAGGGCTTAAGTGCACTTAAAGCGCGCCTTTGATAACACTGAGAAGAGCAAAATCCTAGCTAGCATCACCAATGTCATCTTCTCTTCAATCTCTTGAGTTTGGTGATGGGATTAAAGAGGTCTTGAAAACATGTGAATTTGATATTGCAAACCCATCCATGGAGTCTCCTGGGAGTCATAAGCAGTAACAAGTGCACCTCAGACTGGTTCCCAAACTATACAACATAACATGACTTGGAAACTTTGGAGACCTTGACAAGGAATCGCTGCAGAACAAGAGGGGCATTGGTCAAAAACTTTGATGAAGCCCAAAATGATATGCATGAGACTTCTGCATTACCAACTACCAGAAGGAGGGGTGTAATAACTTCACTTCGCACTTAGCTGGAAACAGAAATGAAGGAGTGTGAACCAAAAGAGAAAACCGGGGTGGATTGAAGAAGAAAAGAAAGATGTTCCAAAGAAACCAGCAGCTGTTCTCACTAGCCAAAGAAAGGAAGTGAAGGCAAAGAGTTCAGTTAGGAAAGTCTATAGCCAATCAGTGAGGTTAGCTAGAAACCTATGCAGGAATCAAGCACACAAGAGAATGAAGAATCAGGAACCATCACATTTGATGCGCTTTTTGAAGAAACTTATGAAAGTTTAGAGGTGGGCTCTGAGTAGTATTTTGTTCACAAGACTAAAGAATTAGACGAAAATGGTTTTGATTTAAAATCATCTGAGAGTTTGAACATCAAGAATGAAACAGATACTGTATCAGGTCAACAACATGAAATAGACATGGAAAATGGTTTTCAACAAGACAGTGGCAGTGCCCTGGTAGTTGTTGCTTTAGACACAAAGTAGAAGAGGGCTCAAAGGAAGTAGCACTTGGTCACAATAACAACAGATCTGAAGAGAAGAAACGATGGAAGTATATGAAATCAATCATGTTGAGGCTAAAAAGGAAAACGATTTTCAGAACAAAAACCGGAACTTGGGTGATGATATGAAGATGAATTCAGATGGTAATGTGGTTCTGACCAAGCAGGCACATGAACAGGATGAGCCCCATTGTGGTGATACATCTGATTTTGTGGCAGAAAATGGAGACGAAGAAGATAATTTTAATCAGATGTTTGAATGTCAAGTGGATGAGGCTGCAGAATGTAACTCTGACGTGCAGGAAAACAAGAGTTGATGGAAGAACCTGTGAGTGCCAATCCAGAATCAGACATAGATTTCCATGAAGAGGTGTTGTGTCTGAAAGATATTGCCAAAACTAACATGGAAGACACTGGAGAAGAAGAACCCATGGAAGAATATGAAGTTTATCATTCTGCATTGTGTCAACAGTGCAGCTCATGGTCTGGAAGTTGCTAGAGAAAATCCCATGGAAGAATATGATGTTGATCGTACTGAGGCTAATGTGGATGCACCAACTGCTGCTATGGAAGTTATTGGACAAAAAGAACCCATTGAAGAATCTGAAGTTGATTATGTTGAGGCCACTATGGAGAGTGAAGCTCATAGTCTCCAGCCCTTGTTTCTCTCATAACTGATGCTTCCCAGGATAGTGAGTACGAGATTAAGGTGGGTGGAAGTCACCAGTATTTTCATGTTTTAGACAAAGAACAATCAGTAATTGATCATGATGAGGCTAATGTGGATGGTGTTGCTCTTGCTCTTCGTCCCTTGGTGTATCTCATACCCAATGCTGCCCCATACATATTCTTCATTGGGGAACTGAATACTATGCAAAATCCTTCAGCCTTGGCAAGAAGAAGCCAAACTGTATCACTCAGACAAGCTGCCTGACACCAGTGAAAAAGTCTTCAAACAAGACACCACTTAACAATCCATCAGCAGTGACAACCATAAGGCAAATACTTGTTACAGATAAAAAGGAAAACTTGGTTCATACGAAAGAAAGCGAAGGCTACTATATTTTAAACAATCAGCACCCACATCGGTGGTCACATTTGTGATGTGCATGCAATTTTCTGCATTTCTTCTTTGGAGATGGCCAAAACAAACATGTTCATTGTGCCACTCAGGCTAGGAGGATTTTAAAATTGCAGATATGTCTAGGAGCATGTGCATATGATGACTAGGATATGCTTGCAACGTATTATCATGCTCTGTTTTCCCACTCTTTATAAAAAAAAATATGCTAGGGACACGATTTTGTAGTTCCATAAGCACAGTATTTTTTTCTAGCCATGTTTACTTTTCATCTTTTTCTTTCTTTTTTCTTTTATGAATTGTGCTTTTGGTACTCACTTAGCTTCATCATCATGATCAAAACAAGTCTGTTTTTTGGTATACTCACTTTGGGGGTCGCACACAAACATTGTAAGACGACAATATAAAGAAAATTGTTGATTTTAGTACTGTAAGTCAATTTATTTCTAGCCTTTGGCTTTACGTGAATTTGACTGCCTTTTTAATCTACTATGTGTTCATCATCCAGAGGTTGAAGGTTTTTGGGTTTGCTACTGCCACTTGGCTAGTCCATCAGCATTGCTCAGCCCAACTTATTTGCATCTTTTCAAGGAGGGTATTCATCCAATAGGGGAGGTTAGTTTTGGTGCTCATGTTAACTAATGCTTTTCTGTGTCTTCAATTTTGTTAAAGTCCTTAACGATGTATACTCTTACCTGAGTTAATTTCATGATTATATTTGTCTGTGAAGGATGCTGCTAATTTCCATGGTGGAAAGTGAATAATTCGTTTTAAAAAGGCTGTCTCAGGACATTATTGGGATGACCTGGTAAGCCAGATGCTCTGTGATTGTTGTTTTCTATCAACTTAGCTGAACTTTTTGGCAATAAAATATTAAGTGCAGAAATAAATTTTTAACTCAATCCTTTGGTTATCCAAGTGGGGTTTAAGGAGCAGGATCTACCATATAGAAGAAAAGAGAAGAAGAAGAAGAAAGAGCACTAGAAGCTGAACTGACTTCTTAGACCAGACTTTTACATCAGTATACAATCAGTATATAATCTGTCTCCTAAAGAGAGTGTTGTTGCATTGATGTTCCTCCTCAATTTTTTTGTCAGTAGCTAGATTTTTCAAGATGCATTAGATTCCCAGTATCTAACCAAAAAGTTGAGTTAGTTCGAAGTATTCTCATCTTGGAGTATATGCACTGCTGGCAATGGCAATAACTAAAATCTTTGAAAGATTTAGCTTGAGGAAGGTTATAAAAATGTTTAAAGAACTACAGATCACAAAAGATCTTAGTGGAAACGGTGTTTGCTAAAATCAAGGCAGCAAGCTCACGATCAGCCTTGTAAACCTTCTTGGTTTGCTACTTCTAAGAAACATGTCTAAATTTTTGATGATTGGTATTTCTTGAGTTTTTTAAAAACTTGTATAAAAACTAAAATTAGTTGAAGAGATATTCAAATGGAATGCAAGAGGAGTTTTGAATGGTATACCTACAAAAAAAATTTCTCTTTTTCAGACAAATAAATCAACTACCTAAGGAAATATTCAACACTGCAATATTTTAGTTACTCAGTACAATCAACAATCAACTAAACCATAATCCTAAACTAGTTGACGTTCTATATGAATTCACCGGATCTATTCTGCTATCTTAAAACCCTCATTTCACACAACACGTGGATGCAAAGTATTCCCTTCATAGATGGGTGCATTTTGAGTAACCTAATAGTAGTTTCTATTTTTACATTGTCCATTAACCTAGTGCAACCCATCCTCCTTTACCTAGCTAATGTTTTGCAAGTCAAGAAGAGGCTCTACTTTTTTTTCTTAAAGTCTGAAGCCCTCCTATGACACCCAGTAGAAGCTCAGGAATGTATCAAATCATCTCTATCTACTCCAAAACTAAAAATAAAAAGAAAAATATGGGAGCAAAATTCTGTATTACAAGGCTCTATCCATTTTTTATATGATTGTGGAGTTAGGGACAAGAAACTAATTCCACGGGATACCTACCACCTATAACAGTCAACCAGATAACTGTATCCACCAAGGCTAGGACAAATTGAAAGAATCACCTAGTACTTTTTTTGTTTCTGGGATTTGAAACTAAGATCTGACCGTTCTCAACCACTTCATGGACCACTAGGCCACAACTTTGGGTGCTACTGCGGACTATACTTGAGGAAGGCCTTTTCCCGAAATATCTGGGGAGGTGAATAAACACCAAGCTATTCATTCCTAATCCACCAAAAAAGATAACACAAAACCGCCCATGCTACAGTACACATAATTATTGGGAATTCTAATACAACTAAAATTTTGAAATAAAAGAAGATTGAATGGTTTAAAGAGAACCTTGCTGAGATGAACGAGGGTTTTGAGGAGCAGAAGAGTGAGCGAGTTGAAGTTCCCTCATTTCAAAGCCAAAAATAGAGGAAAGTTTGGATTTTGCCTCATTTATAACAAAAGCAGGGAGATTTCTTTGACGATAATTTTTGCCAGTGATCAATTGGGTTAGCTCCTCCCTCTTTATTGGGCAGCCTGAACTCTGTTCGCTCTTGAATAATACATACCTAATCACCTCTGCTACAAGATTATCTTTCTCCTCAACTGAAATACCAAATTGAGAAAAATCCTCCCCAGAACTAGACATACTGTATTGAAAAATTAGCAATAATTTCAGTTAATTCGATTATCCAAAACTGGGTTTTGGGGGAAATACAAATTCTGAGGGATAGAAGCTGACATACCTTTTGCCTTCGATTCTTCGATAGTCTTAAGAGAAGGAAATAAGGGAGTGAATTCTGAGGGTTTTGTAGTTATATTCTGGCTTTGTTTTCCCGCCATAAAAGGGATGGTTGGTAGGGGTGGCAATTGGACACTTTGAGTTAAATTTGGGCAGATCAAAATGGCTCAAGTTATGACCTAATCTAACCTAAAATTTTTTGGCTAAATTGGGTTAGGTCAAAACGCGATAGTTAATGGCTTAGTAACGGGTCATAATCCAACCCGTCCTATTTTTACTAAGTTTTAATAGTTCTATTTGTTATTTTATAAGCTTTTAGTAACTAATAGAATTATTATTTTTCTTTATTATAACTATATATAACATATAAAAAAAAAAGAATTGAAAGGATATCTCAAAAATCAATTTGGGTTACATATCAATCCAATTTTTAAAGGGAAACTACATAAATGTTTCATAAAATCTAATATAAATTATAAGCTCATACCCAAACCCAAAAGAATTTCTAAAATACTCATTCTCTCATAAATAATTACAGCTCATACCCCCCCACATTAAGGCTAATAATTTTCGCTTAACTGATACTAAATCAGTATCATATATTGTATTAAGGCTGATAATTTTTGTTTCACTGATACTAAATCAATACCATGTACAGTTTTGGTCTCATTAAGGCTGATAATTTCACTTAACTTGATACTAAATCGGTATTTATATACACTGTATTGATATCATTAAGGTTTCTTGTTCAGAAATTATTCATTAGTCAATGATACTAAAAGAATATATGTATATTGTTGTGATATTATTAAGGTTTTTTGTTTAGAAATTATTCATTAGTCAATGATACTATAAGAGTATACATAAATTTGGCGGAATACATAAACATGCCCCTGAACTTGTTTGATTTTTCCTCGCAGGTACCTCAACTACGCCACCTTCCTATTGAATCCCTGAACCACCCATAATTTGTACCTTTTAAACTCTATTGGCTGACATAGCACAAAACTTTAGCAAATATGTTTTGTTGGTTGTGCGCGTGAAATCCACCTTTCCCACATGGAAAGTGCAATCAATCAAAATACTCAAACCGTTTAAATAATTTACAAATTAGTCGATCTTGTCAAAATAAAAATCCAAATAAAACCTAGGAACCCAAAACATTTCAATAGTTCAACCCAAACAACTCTAAGAATGGATGCTTCATTAGTTTCTCTGTTGCTGCCCTTCTGAATGGATCTTGATCAAGACATAATCCTACCATGTCCTTAAAACTCTCTAAGAATTTCTTGTAATACTTTTTTTTTTGTTTTCTCATTATCAAAAAAACGAAATCGATTTGTGACTTTTATAAACAAGGACTTTGAAGGAGGGCTTTGAGATTTTTATGAACAAGGACTTTGAAGGAAAGAGATGAGACAGGGGAGGCCTTCCATGTGCTAATTCAAGAGTAGTAATACCGCAGGACCAACATCAGCCTTGAAATTGTACCATATATATGAATGTATCACTTCAAGGGTCATTCAATATGGTGTTCCAGCCACACCAGTGAACATTACACATGAAGATAAGGAAGAAAACGACGACTTATAACTTGAAATTGGCTCTTGATGTAGAAACTCCTAAATCAGCTAGCTATATAGTTCCATCAGAATCTATAAGAAAAATCGATGAAGAAGAGAGATACTTTGAGCAGCTCCAACTTAAAATGACATTAAGAAAGAAGAGAAAGAAAAGAGAATTAAGAGTACATGGACAAAAGGGAAAGAAGACCGTAGTGGATTCCACATCAACTCCTTTAAATGGTCTTCACGAGCTTAAGCGGCATGAGAACACGCTTTGTGTCATGTCAACCAATAGTGTTTAAAAGGTACAAATTATGGGTGGTTCAGGGATTCAATAGGAAGGTGGTGTAGTTGAGGTGCCTGAGAGGAAAAATCGAACAAGTTCAGGGGCCTACTTATGTATTCCGCCAAAATATTTTATGGTATTAAGATTTCTTGTTCATAAATTACGTATTAGTCAATGATACTATAAGAGTATATATATACTCTTATAGTATCATTGACTAATAAGTAATTTATGAACAAGAAACCTTAATGATATATATATATATATATATATATATATATATATATATATATATATATATATATATATATATATATTAAGCGCAATTATCTATATTAACGATAAAAATACAATATATGATATTGATTTAGTATCAGTTAAGCAAAATTATCAGCCTTAATGATACTAATATAGTATATGATATCGATTTAGTATCAATTAAGCAAAATTTGTTGGTGGTATATAGTGTAATTATTTAGTGGAGTATGAATGTAAAGGGGTATATGTTTGTAGTTATTTTACTTTGAGGGAAGGTGCCATGCGTCGTGGTAGGTGCATAAACTAATAAGTCCCCTATAGGTTCCGACCTGATATTCAACGGGTGTGTATCATTAGTACATATATGCATCACTCTATATGACATTGCACTACATTGGATTGCACTCCATCCTTGTTCCTTGACCTTTATGAGTGAGTTGCTATGATCTTGTGGTTACGTGAATATGAAAGACCGTGATGATATTATTCATGTGTTGAGGAGGTGCAAGTTGTGATGTAATATATGTACTATGGTCTATGTTGCTCTATATATTGTGGAATTTTTGGTTGGGTTGGGTTGGGTTGATCTGATTCCTATGCAGGTTATAGTATGTAGAGATTCAGATGGTGTGGTTAGAGTTCATGTGTTCAGTATTGCTTTACATAGTGTTAGTTATAAATGCTTGTTGAGTATCGTTGTTATTTGGTACTCACTCTCTTGGATTTTACACTTGTGTAGGTTATGGGTCCAGGACATTTTGATTACCCCTTTTCATCTTTGTCTGCGACTTTCTTTGGGAGTTTGTAAGGTAGCTTCCTATTATATCGGCAAACGTCACATACTCTTTCATTATGTCATTTTTCTATTCTAGATACAGAGACATTCAGACTTGCATTTTTTTTGAAATCTATTGTAATACTTAGAGGCTTGTACATGTGACACTAGATTTTGGGGATAATTGAGTTATAATATGATTTTCTGCATGTTTATGTTATGATAAGATCTAACTTTAGTTCAAACTTCCGCATTTACCTTATCGAGGATTGTTATCAATTATCCTTATCGAGGTACAAAAATACCAAATTGAGAAAAATCTTCCCCAGAACTGTGATGAAAAAATAGCAATAACTTGAGTAAATTCAAATTTCTAAAACTGGATTTGGGGGAAATACATAATTCTTTTTTTTTTATGACAAGGGAAAGCCGCTACTCTTTGGTTGTGCAAAGGGTAAAATTCTGCCCCGCACAAAGCAAGCCTGACATTAGCCTTTAGATGTGTATAGGGTAAAACTCTGTCCCGTACCAAGTTTTCCAGCAGTAGACAAACCTGGTGCGACGAGCTCGACCCAAAAGACAAATCCTTACTTCCATTGACAAGGGCTTCGAACTTCACACTTCCAACATGGAACTCTAAGTTTATACCACTGGTCACCCTTCGGGTAAAGGAAATAGAAAATTCTGAGGGATACAAAATACAAAATATGAATTTCATCCCTTTAGCCTCCGATTCTTCGATAAGGGAGTGAATTCTGAGGGTTACGTAGTTAAATCGGGCTTTATTTTTCTGCCAGAAACGGATGGGGAATCAAATATCAATTGTAAGGAGTCGTAAGAATTTTAAGGTTTATATTTTTCCCCTTCGTCAACAGTGATAAGAATTATTTTTTTCTTGAAAATTGAGGGTAAAAAAAATTGGAAACTACATAAATGGGCCATAAAATCCAAAATAACATAATTCTAGAAATACACATTCTCTTAAAAAAAATTACAAACCCATATACCTTTTTTATTCTCATTTATTCTATTTGTGCTAATCATTAATTTCTTTTGTTCTTTCTTATTTATTTTATTTATTTTTCAATTCTTTTTTTATTTTATCTTTTATTAGAGATATCATTAGGTAATAATTTTATTATTTCTTTTGTTCTTTCTATATTTTCACCTTTTTAAGAAAATAAAATAAATTATTTTGTTCTTTCTCATTAATTATTTTTATTTTCTTTTTTATTATTTTCTCGTTTTTTTTTCATATTATCATTTATTAGAATACCATTTGATAATATTTTTATTATTTCTTTCTTCTTAATTTTAGTTAGTTTATCTTCTATTATTTTTTATTTTTTGGAAAAATTACTTGGATGGGTGGCTTTTAAAAAATAATTACTGATTTTAGCGATACTTTTTATTTATTATCATTTTTGGCAATACATAACAATATTATGTTAAATCTGCAATATGTATTATAACTATTTTCTAAAAATATATTATGTTTTTTTTGGTAGAAAGTTGACACATTGTATTATGAGTGTATTAAAATGTGTGATAAATGTATTATCCATCAATAAAACTTGTATTATATGTGAATAATAAATTGTTCTTTGTAATATGTATTAAAACTATATTAAAGTGATTAAATGAAAAAAAATGTTATTGCCATAAATGATAAATATTTTTTTATTATAGTATATTTATGTAAGTTTCCCTTTTTTTTTTCCTCTTTCTATATTTTTACCTTTTTAAGCTGATATAATAAATTAATTTTGTTATTTATTATTTTTATTTTCTATTTTTTTCTTTTCTCTCTTTTTTTTTTTTTTTCATATTATCCTTCAATAGAGATACCATTCGGTAACAATTTCTTTCTATCCTTTTTCATTTTATCCTATCTGAGATATACCATTTGGTAATATTTTTATTATTTATTTCTTTGTTCTTCTTTTTTACTTTCTTTTTTCCTTTAGTAGAGATACCATTTGGTAATATATATTCTTATAGTATCATTTACCAATGAGTATAGGTTGTGAACAAGAAACCTTAATGATATTTTTATATATAGTGATTTAGTATCAATCACTAATAAGTAGAGTGTGACCAACAAACCTTAATGATACCCCAACAATATATATATATATATATATACACACTCTTATAGTATCATTGGCAAATGAGTAGAGTGTGAACTGGGATGATTCAACTAAAAGAAAGGTAAAATTATTACATAATTTTGTTAGACTTTGTTCCTTTGAAGTTTTACGGAGAGATGAAAAAATAATGTAATTTTAAATCTTCTTTCTTTTTTTCTTTTCGATCATAATATTATTTTGAGCTTATGGTATTTATTTGATTTGGTTATAGGCATGCGTCCAGAAAATAAGAAGAAAACATATGAATTTATGAAATTTGTAGTTCGAAGTTTTTACATGAAACATGTGACATATGATATGGAAAGGATATGTGAGCTATGAAAATTTATGAAATCGTATGGTCCCCCACTCTTCCTCTATATGTGTTTGTATAAGTTCACATCAATCGGAATCTTATTCAGACTATCACACACAAATATTTTTGAGTAAGACGCTTTTTCTCGCATGAAATTTACTTGACAAATATTGAATCTCATTTGAGATAATTGATTTAAGTGTAATATTTTTATTGGTATTTTCATTTTTTATTGTGAACAAGTTTGAAGTAGATATTTGCAATAGCAAATTTAATAGATGGCAATGGGTTGTTCAGCGAGGTATAACATTTAAATTATAATTTATTTTACTATCTGAGATGGTTCATTTGAAGCTATAAGTTCTTGCAAGTTGCAACTATTTAAGTTTTTATATATCGAACTATATGAAGATTTTATGATATAATTTTTATATAACTAGACAAATCTCACTTAGAGCCTGTTTGAAATAATTTATTTTTAGTGTTTTAAATGTAAAATAATTTTTAAGTTCTTTTATAATATTTGGGTAAAATAAAAAAGTGTTTTACCCAAATAGACAAAATAAGTAATAATTTAGAATTTATAATTTTAAAACTATAAGCTCATCCATCTATTTATTTAGATTTATAGCTTACACTTCTTCATCTTCATAACTTATATTCTTAATTAGTATTATTAATATCTACAACTTCCAAATCTAATACATTTTTATCACCCCCAATTACTTAATGTTCAAGTTTATGACATCTTAAAGTCACATTAAAATAATATTTTTATCCAAAAATATTTTGAGCTTAGTTATTTTCTACTTTAATTTGGTAGTGCAATAGCTATCAATAAAGACTATTTGTGTAGTTAATTTTATTTATAAGGAGGATACGAAATAAGATATATAAAATGGAAAAACTACTTAAGTAGATATACATTCCTATCATATATACTAAAATTACATCTACTTTCAAACAATTACATATATTACCAATTTTAATATTTTATATCATATATTTTAAAAGATACAATTAGATACAAAAATTCCTTAAAATTAGGATTGATTAATTATCTTTACATTTAAACGCCAAAATTAATGATCCAATTGTAATTAATAATTTTTTTCTCTCATCTACCATTTCCTCTTCAATCCCCTACTCCAACAGTATCTCTACTCCCTCACGTCCTCCAACCCCTCTATCATTTCTCTCCCTTCCTTCATCCTCTTAATATCAATACTGATTCTTCCTCATCTTCCGGCGAAACTATGGCCGCGTTAAGTCTCTTAAAGGACAATACTCAGCTACTGCCAGAGGTCCGTTCATCATCATTAGCCAGGCGGAGATGTACTATATCTTCGGTAAGTACGGTGCTATAAGGCGGATTCGTATTGACACAACTAAGGATGCGCGTGGAACTGCTTTCGTCGTTTATGAGGATATATATGATGCAAAAACCAACGTCGATCATCTCTCCGCCTTCAATGTCTCTAATTGATACTTGATAGTTCTGTATTACCAGCAAGTGGGTATGAGTAAAAAAATTGACTAGAAGAAGAAGGAGGACGAGATACATGTTTTTGGATATATATATATCCACAAATACATGTTTTTGGATATAACATATGAAATTAATATGTGATACATCAAATTAATACTAGATACATATAAATAGATGTATGAAATTATACTAGGTCATAAAAATGAATACATAAAATTAATATTAGATACATATAACAAATATATGAAATTAATATGAGATACTTCTATGATACATATGAATATACTTGTGCGCCCATGTATCATAGTCTACTTATTCATATGGAATAAGATATTAATCATGATACACCTGATTGTATGTTTTTATGTTCATCTAATCAAAGTACATCCGTTTTTTTATGTATCTAAGAGGCTAGTACATGTTCATGATACATATAAAGAGAAAAGACATAAAGTCATCACTGAAGTTATCTCAAATGTTTAAAAGGACACCTTAACTTTGCACGTGTCCTATTACCCCATAAAAGTATTAAATACCCTTGTAAATAGACCATTTTGACTAATTTCCTCATCTATGAAGAGGCGTGTGATGCTCACCTTTTTGACCATTTTAATTAAATTTAAATATTAATAAAAGTGCGAATAATCCGACCCGAATTTTAACACAAACACTTCCATTTCTTTTCTTTTTCATTTTTCAAATTTTCTCTTCTTTTCCATTGAAATTTGCTCCCACCCTCCTTAAAGAAAATTGAAGTTGCGGCTAGGTCTTCATCTTCTTCATCAAATTAAAGTATGGTATATGCGACAATGAAGCCGACAAAACCAAGGCTAGAGAGGGGCCTAAGAGAAGATTGATTAGAACCACTCTTTCTACCAAAAACGTTAAGAATCTTGAGAAAATGTGTACGGATTTGGTCTATAGTGTTAAGGATAGGAGATTCAGAGTAAAGGGACCTGTAGAAATGCCAACAAAGCTTCTTAACACTATCCCTAGGAGGCACAAATACATTGAGTTGCGGATTCACGAGCATGAATTGACCTTTTTAGCTCCCAGATGTTGTCAAGCAAATCACCTCAATCACCACTGAACCTGGTGTCGAGGTTGATGTCACCATTGTTGATTCCTAACTTGTTTGAAAAAATCTTCTCCAACAACAAATTTGGGGAAGATGAAGTATTTAATTATTTAATTAATTAATAAAAGAAAACAGTTGAAATGTGCCTTTTTTTAATTGGTTTTTGATGGTTAAAATAAACCTTCACGCGTTGTTATTTGAGTGTTCACAAACATAGTGAGAAAATGGGTCAAAATGATCATTTTACAAAGGTATTCAATACTTTTGTGGGGTAATAGGACACTCGTAAAGTTAAGATGTCTTTTTGAAAATTCGGGACAACTTTAGTGGTGACTTTATGTCTTTTTTCTACATATAAATGTGTATGTGCAACTATATAGTACGTGTTCATGATACATATAAATGTATATGTGCAATTGTACACTCATGTATCTAAGTGTTTAGTTTGTTGGATACATCATATATTGATAATATATACATCAAATTAACGGATTTATTATTTTAAGAGTAATAAAATGAAATTAATCAAATTACATAACAAAAATATACATGTTTTGGTCTTTTATCAATAATATTAATAAGTTTATTATTTAAAAGAGTAATAAAATGAAATTAATTAATCATAGATACACTCCTTGATTTCCGCATTATATTAAGGGATTTGATAAATTAAATTTCAGAATTAATTGTTCATATATTCTGAAAATCCTCAATTACTCCTTTAATTAAGGAAATTAGTTACAACCATTTAATTCAAACAAATAAAACATGAATCTCAATTTTTAAAATTGTCAGATTACATGTATCTGACGAGTAATGATACATGTATCCAAAGGAAGAAATATGGTACAAGAAGTAATATTTGAAACCATTGTGAATCCTAGTAATTATGACCTAAACTAGTAAAATTTATGTAGTTTGCCCATATAAAATAGCAAAATTAATTTGAAACTTTTCAATGAAACAATAAGAACAAGATCATTATTAAAAGTTAGCATCGAGAATAATTATCAAAAAAATTCAAGTGCGTTCGTGGATGCACTTATCGGCGAAATATAATCAAAATTATTATGAAGTTATTTTTAGATTTTTAATATAAAACACAAATCATGAAAATAAGAAAAATTAATTAAGAGAATTGATTTTTGACATTTTCCATAAATTAGTAAAAATTTAAAGATAAGCTAACTTGATTATTTTAAGGTACGACGCTAATTGTTGATGTTTCTCGATGGAATTGAATAAGCAAAGATGAAAAAAATGAAAAGTGAAATAAGGACAAAGTGAGAATCGAAAAATAATGTTGGAATAAATACAAAGAAGTGAAATTATATCAGAGAAATTTATTAAGGATTTTTTTTTTTTTAAAAAAACATATTAAAAAAAGGGAAAATAATGTAAAAAAGTTAATCAAAAGGAAAAGAAAAAATTTAAATTTTTCAACACAGTAATGTTGCGGATGTTGTAAAAATTAAAAAAAAAAACATTTTTTGTTAATTGAATTCCCAAAATTGTGAAACAACTTTTTGACTTATAAATATTTTAACATGCATGTTATGTTTGTACCTGAATTCCACACTAATGCACAGGTGTTGTTTGATAAAATGTCTGAAATAATTGAATAACAGTATGAGTTTTCTTGCTTCTATTTTTCTTCTCTTTGACATATTTTCCCCTCTTCTTTCAGTGAGAAAAAAAGTGACTACTGTAATGAAGTTGGTTAATGGTGTTTATTGACGAGTCATATGGCGAGGTGAGGATTGGACTTCCCATTTTTCAGAATTATAGAGAGTAATATAATTCTTCAGTCCTTTTATGTTATTTTAATGTGTTTTTACACATAGTTATGGTGTTGAAACGCCATAATTAGTTTTCGGGCACCAAACAATTTTGAAACTTTACTGTGATCCTTGAGTTCTTCTTCATATGCGGCAGTGGAAAACTGAGAAGACATAGATGCACCTCTACAAAATGAGAAGGTATCATTAAATATAAAAAGGTCCCATTGTTGCTGTGTCAGATGACGGAACATGGCATGCCCCTAGAAAACTTAGGCAAAGATTTTCCTACAGTATGAAGAAGATGTTACTTTAGATGGATATCGCTTTCAACTTGTATGGTCTATGTAATGCTTCATCAGTTCTTTTTCAATTTCTCATTGTGCCTTGCCCTTAGCATAACATACCTGGTTAATTGTAAATACTTCACGTTTCTTTAAAGATACACAGGAAAGGGACTATCCGAACTCATTTAACACTCTTCAACAAGTAAACCTTGAAATTCTTAGTAAAAATTCTCTAAACACATAGATTTAATTTTTTTTTTCCCAGTAGGAATCAAGTCGACACATCGTTGTGCATTTTACACTTTCAATTTCTTGAGTTGAAGGTATTAACACTTTGTCTTTATTGATTGTTTTATGATCTTATTTGTTATCTAGAATGTATTTAAGCTTCAAAAGTAATTGGAATTGGGACATTTGATTGTGGAAACAGAGGATTTATTTCTGAGTAAATAACCTTAAGAGAACTGTACTCCGAGATATTAATTTTCAGTTGTTGCTGTTTAAAAATGTAGCATGTTTCTCCTAAATGTCATGCTTCATCTCCAATTATTTTTTTCAGTAGGCATCAAGTCAACTGATCGATGTGCATTTTGCGCTATTGATATCTCGAGTTGAAGGTGTTAACACTTTGTCTTTGTTGATTGCTTTATGCTCTTATCACATGTTGCTTTCTACATCTGAATTGCAAAAGAGATCATGTGGAACAACTAACATGTAAAAAATCATGTAGAATAGACAAGTTTTTGTTCTTTGATCACATATTTCATATTAAAAATGAGATTTTGCTTCACATTACCTTTCTTTGCTTATTGTGTGTTTAATTAATTTCTTTATGGAGAATTACTTTTATCTAAGAAGAAAAAACGAGTTTATGTTCGCTACTCTTGTCACTATGAAAACCATTACTAGTTGAAATTTTTAAATGCTAAAGAAAGTGGACTTTATTATTCGTAATAGTGTCTACTCATTTGGATAATGGTTATATATAGTGCAAGTCAGCTACACTCTGTAGACGGCCAGATCTATACTGTGGAAGCATGTTGTCATTTTCATATTTGATTATTATTTTACTATTCCTCGACCTTCGAGCTATTTCATAAAGTATCTTTGTCCTTGTAGTGTACAGTTGGTAATAGTGAGAATAATTTGACCAATTAGGTGGCCTTAACAATGTAGTCATTTGCAGTTTTTCTTTTCAAACAATGTATAATACTATTCTTTACCAATTTTCATGTCAATTCATAGCACTTGATGTTTTGATATATAGATTCAATGCTTCTTCAATTGAAGATATACATTCATGGCTCTCAGTCTTGAGATACCCAAAGAACGTTATTTGTGTAGGAGTATATGTATGCTTGAATTTTATAGTTTCCAGCATCGCATAATATTCATCCAAAGATGAAACTAAAGTATATTTGTGCGTACAACTATTGTCAATTTGTCATATCCTATTATGTACGTGGTTAATTTGAACATGTAGATATAGTGATCGTAGGATTTGACTAAAAAGAGTACATGACAATTCAATACTCTCTCTAGTAAATAATACAATCAAGAAGGAAGGGTTAAAATTATGTATCTTTACCATATCAGTGTCATGTGATTGTGACATATGAAATTGGAGGGTCTAAAGTAAGTACGAATCGTTTGTTAGATTCTTTGCTATGTATATATTTTAAGAAAAATGTTTAGTTTGATGAATTTTTTGTTCAAAAATTAATATATAATATTGTGTTGGTTCTTAATAGTTCATATAGTTAATGATTTATTTTTCAATTAAAATATCTGATTTTTTCATATATATTCCAATTAAGGGGACACACAATACACGTGGGCGCACACACGCATACGCACATGCACACACGCGCACACACAAGTTTCTGGACACGTGTATTCCATGTTAACCAGTATAACTTTTTAAAATGACTATATTTTTATTCCTAAACTCTTTCAAATAGATCATTGATCTTTGTTGCATTTTCTTAACCAATTGGCAAAAGACAACTGCATATTTTGGTCAAAAATAATAAAATAAAAGACACAATTGTGCTATTTCAAATAGATCATGCATCATTATAACTGGCCATGCTCTTAAAATTTCCAATATAATCTTATCAAATCTTTCTGTTGAATCTTTAGACACTTCTCCAAAAAATAACAGATACCTTCTAATCAAAAAAGAATGAAAAACATATCAATATTCTCTTTGCAAAGCTAAAGAAGAAATACTCTCTTTCAAACATATATATATTTTGTTGGGTTGCAATGGTGGTGTTGCTAAAGGAGGAGTTTTTTTTTTGAAGCTTGTTAAAAGAGGGTATCAATTAAACAATTTTAAATTTGGATACAACTTAAATGACAATATCAAAATAGGTGCCTCGTGAAACTTTTACATGTTTTCCCCTTAAATTGACCTACACTGACTACACAATACAACTACGAACTATCGATCCTCAATGTGGGGTTTGGTTCATGTTCTAGAACTTTCCGCACACATGTAACAATATAACCTACAAAAATGATGCCTTGTGAAACTTTTACACATTTGCCCCTTAAATGGACCTACACGATGCAAATGCCAACTTATCAAGCCTCAATGTGAGGCCAGGTCCAAGCTCTAGAATTATCTACATATTCATAATTAACAATACAACCTATAAAACACGTGCCTCGTGGATCTTTTACACGTTTTCCCCTTAAGTGGTCAACAATGTAAATACAAACTAATCGAGCTTGAATGTGGGACCATCTGCACACACCGTTAATAATACAACCTTCTATAAAACAAGAAATTCATAATTTTTTTTACACATTTACCCCTTAAATGAACTTGCGGTGCAAATACGACCAAATCGAACGTCAATGTGGGCCCCATTTCCAAGCTCTAGAAACTTCCTCACAAAACTAACAATACAAACTATAAATCAAACACCGTCCTTCAATAGAAAAAAAAATATCCTCTATCTCTCCCGTTAACATTCAGTAAACTATAGGTACATATATTCGAATAGCTATAGACATAGTGGTGGCATCAGAGTTAGTTCCATCTCTTGAAGGGCTAGCCCCAATTGAAGCCAGATCAATGATTTTTACTCATATTCTTCGATTCTCCATCTCTACTCTGCCATTTGAAGATGTACGTAATATTGTGGCAGTGGTGGACACAGCGAACAACTCAATCTCCTTCTTCGAAGGTCATCCTATCAATGCAGAACCTATTTTGGAAGGGTTATCACATGCATCAACCGCTTCCATTGAAGCGATACCAATGGTTAAGGTTTTAGGTGAAGGGATTGATTGCTCTATTTGTTTGTCGGATTTCGAAATTGGCAAGGAAGCTAAGGAGATGCCTTGTAAACATCATTTTTATTCGATCTGTATTGACAAGTGGTTGGGGATCAATGGATCGTGTCCGATTTTTAGGTATAATGATGAAGATGAAAGAGGTGATGATGGCGGCAGTGATATGAGCGAAGATAGAGTGATGTTTGTTTTGCATGTTCTCATTACACCAATAACTACACACTGAGTAATAATATCGATAACAGAAATGCATAGAAATTCTGCTGATATGTTGATGGACGTTAGAGTGCATAGAGATTCTAAGGTATTCGAATCTAGAGGTGGTGATGTATTCGAAGCTAGAAACGATGCTGTATCTAAAGCTTGTGAAAATGGTAATGTATCTGAAGCTGGAAATGGTAATGTATCTGAAACTGGAAATGGCGATGAATTCGAAGCTAGAGACGACGGAGATGGTGATGTATCCGAAGCTAGAGATGGCGAAGATGACGGTGAATCCGAAGCTCAAGATGGTCATTGATGACAATTAATTTGGTTATTTTCCTTATTTATTTTCGGCGTCTTCTGCTTAACTAAAATATAAAAAGTTATTTGTACAAAATATCAGGCTTAACTTAATTATAAAAAGTTGTTTGTACAAAATATCGCACACTTTTCACTAAGATGATGACAACTATTTTGAGATGACCTAGCTCAACATATGGTCATTGACGACAAACAATTTGTTTGTTTATGTATTTGTTTTGGGCATCCTCTAATTTCATAAAACCGAAGTATTTAGATTTTCCTAGATAGAGTGTATTAGAAGTTGACACCAATAAAGTGAAAGTTCATGTGATCAAACAAATGAGCTGCAATCAAGATTAAATGCTTCGAATCAACTTCTCTTTAGCTAAGCTATTCATAATTTGGTTAGCCACTCCTTATGAAGTGATAGGATTCATGAATGTTATGACAATTGTGACAGTGATCAGTTCACCAAAACAAGAATATATGTTAAACATCATTGAACTTTAAACTCCAACAAATGTCAACATTATCTCTGGTTAATCCAGATATGTTAGACTTACTAGTATAAGTAAGGAAACTTCTATCTCTATATTGATTGTGATGAGTGCATTGACAAATTGAATTATCAATTGCTTTACTTAAATTTTTTTTAAAAAAAATGATGTTGCATCTTTTCCCCCAATTTTTCTTTGGTCTTCATATTTACAAGACATGTATTTTTCAATATCTCCAAGTTGACCATGATTAGAGTTATGTGTAGTAGAAAGTTGTGTATCCCATTGAGAGGTTTCATCCTCCATCAATTCTACAAGTGCATTGATTCCTAACATTTACACATAATTAACACTTGTTTACCAAATTTAGTCAATTTTTCATTAGAAGGTAATTTCTTTTTTCAACAATCTCCAAGAGAAGAATGATGTATTAAATGAAATTTTGCTATTCTACATATGGTTTATAAAGTTCATTCTACGGTAGGGAATCATGATGATTTGTCACACTCTTATTAAAAAAAATACTGCTCATAGAGTATTTTCAAAATGTCTTTTCTTATGTTCACTTAATTGAGGACATTAATAGTACTTTCTGGCGAGATAATATTCAATTTCTTCATATTTCTACTCTTTCCTTCAATGATGTCACTAATTTGATACTCTTTAACTTCCTTCAATTACGAGATTTTCCATCTCTCTTTTTCCTAAACACCAGTTCCTGGGCACGTGTGTTGCACGTGTAGCCCATGTTATACTACTATACAAGAACTGCCACATGTAAAGTCCAATATCCATATATATCGATCGATTTCAAGCTTATTCAAGGTTCCTCCATCAAGAAATAATTGTGTTGTGGGCAAAACTCTTCCTCCTGATTTAGGATATCAGCGTCCTAAATCATATAATATAAAATTGATTTTTAATATAAAAACTTACTCATAATATCATATAATCTCCACTAACTATGACAATTCATATATTCCTCAATAAAATAATAATAATAATTAAGAAAGAAATTTAAAAAAATTAGAGATAATTGAATCAATCAAAATTCTTATTGGTAAAAATCCACAAATAAAATCACTACTTTTCCTTAATATGAATATAATGAATTGGGGTTTTGCATTGAAAACCAACTCCAAACTCATGTTTGTGGTTGTAATTTTCCTATGGAGTCACTTGAATTTCATTAACTTTTAGACATTCCAAAAGTTACTTACTGTTACACTTCTAAAATGCATGTATTATCAAAAGTTAATAAACAAAGAGCAAATCAAAGGTTGCTAATTTTTGGGCTGTTTCCACATATTTGTTGTTCCCATTTTACTTTTTTTTTTGTTTGGTTATTGGTAATAAGTTTTGTCTTTTTGATATGATTAATATTTAATTAATTAAGTAATATATGTTATGAACATGAATTAGTATTTAATTAGGAATATAATTTTATTAGATTTTATTTTAGTGGAGGGGTAAAATGGTAATCCAATTTTGAAGATAGGAGCTTCCCACTTTTAATATATAAAATATATATGATTGTGATTAAAGATACTTAATGCCTTTTTAGTAAGTTGGTGTACTGCTTTCTTTGTTCTACTGTGGAATTAGAGTTGCATTACTTTGGCTTAATTTGTGTGGCGTGACGTATACCTTGTTTCTTTTGACTTAGGATAGTCGAGTGTCAGTTTTAATGTATTTTTCTATTTTTAAGAATATGATGAATAACAAAGGTATCATTTCAATTTGGGAACACCATAGATATGAGATAATAATTATCAGAGCTATTTTGTTCAATTACTTTTTTTTTTTTATAAAAGAAAAATTTATTAACTAAACTTGAATCTCATTTTCTTATCGTCGTTTTTAAGCAACTCCAACCACCTTTGTTATCTCAAATTGAGATCATTTTGTTCAATTACGTTTTTTTATAAAAAAGAAAATTTTATCAACTAAACTTGAATCTCATTTTCATATCGTCATCTTTAAGCAACTCTAATCACCTTTGTTGTCTCAAACTGAGACCCCTCTGTTTGCAAAGCTTTATAAAACTGAATCTCAATTCCGTACTTACCATACTTGAGGTCTAAAATGATTCGGATAACTGTGTCAGGATATTTGTAGAAAACAGAGGAATGGTAAGGCTACAAATGTAAAGTGCAAGAAAGATTCTCCAGTGATATACTCTTTTTGTTTCAATTAATTTGTTTTACTTTCCTTTTTAATCAATTTCAAAAAGTTAATTATAACTTCCAAATGATATATTTAACACAACAAGATTAAATATCGTTTTAGTATATTCTACTATCTTTACTTTAAAACCACATATCAGGAAAAAATGAGTTTGTAGGAGCGGGGCAGACTCACTCTTAGCCAAGGGGTGTCAAGCGACACCCCTTCGTCGGAAAATTACAGTGTATATAGAGGTTAAATTTTCAATTTTGGTTTTATATATATATATATATATATATTACCTTTAAAACATGAACTCCTAACTTGAATGTTAAATTACTATAATATCCCTAACTAAGGTTTGTGACTTTTTCGATGAGTTGTGACTTTTCTGATAAGTTGTGACTTTTCTCAAAGGGTTGTGATTTTTCGATGAGTTGTGACTTTTCCAAAGAGTTGTGACTTTTTCAATAAGTTGTGACTTTTCGAAAGAGTTGTGACTTCTCGAAAAGGTCATGACTTTTCAGCTAAGACACAAAAAATACTTGTTCATGCTACCCATTGTTGACTATAAATAGAGGAGTTTCCTCTCATTTTCAACCACAATTTTTTTAATCTTCTACTCTTCTTCTTCTTCTTGCATTTTTAAAAATTTCGTGTGATTTATTATCATTGAGTGAGTTCGAAGTTTAGAAAAATATTAGGTACCACTATTTTGATGAAGATATTTGTTCTATCCTAAGAGGGTATATTCCTTAACCTCGAGTACTTGAGAAAATAATTCTAATGAATTAATAATTATTTTTTTGCTTAGTATATACATTAGTATGTAATGTTTCAATATATGAAGTTAACATGATGTAGTCTAAATTTATTTGTTTTTGTTAACAATTTCTCTTGTGATGTAAATATATGTTTCTGAATATCTTTGTCAAAAATTATTAAGAGAATTGTCACAATTTTTTTATTTTGATGCTCAAGACAAAAGAATGATTTTATTTATGAATACTACTTATATGATTTAGATTGTCAGAAAGTTTGCTTCAAAATAGTTATTACTATATTAACATTTCCCTTTTGTTTTACTGATTTACCATTTCTTAATATTTAAGTATTTTCGACGAAGAAAATTATATGACTTATAATAACGCCAGTTGAAGTTTGTATTAGTTTAATTTTTATTGTAGTCTGAATTCATTTATTTTTGTTAACAATTTCCATTGTGATGTAGATATATGCTTCTGAATATCTTTTTTCAAAATTATTAAACTTCTCAAGAGTTAGAGAATTGTCACAATTTGTTTTTTTGATCCTCAAGACAAAAGAATGACTTTATTTATCAATACTATTTATGTGATTTAGATTGTCAGGAAATTTGCCTCCAAATAGTTATTACTATATAAATATTGCCCTTTTGTTTTACTTATTTACTATTTCTTAATATTTCAGTATTTTCGACGAAGTAAAGTTCATATGGCTTGTAATAATGCTAGGAGAAGTTTGTATTAGTTTAATTTTTATTGTAGTCTAAATTAATTTGTTATTGTTATCAATTTCTCTTGTGGTGTAATATATGTATCTGAATATATTTTTTTAAAATTATTAAACTTCTCAAGACTTAGAGAATTATCACGATTTGTTTTTTTGATGCTCAAGACAAAATAATGATTTTATTTATCAATGTTACTTATGTGATTTAGATTGTCAGAAAGTTTGATTAAAAATAGTTATTACTATGTAAATATTGCTCTTCAGTTTTACTAATTTACCATTTCTTAATATTTAAGTATTTTCAACGAATAAAAGTTCAAATTTCAGTATTTATACATGTCACAAATGTATTATCAAGTTAACAAAATCTTCTACAAATGTATTATCAAGTTAACAAAATCTTCTAACTTCAAAATATATTATTTTAAATTTTTCCGTGTTCTTTTTGTTTAATAAAGCTCACAAAAAATGTGAAAATATGTGAATATATATGAATCATTTAAAAGTTATATGTAACGACCCGATTTCGTTGTTAGAGAAAAGCCAATGGAGAAAGAATTGGGGCAAGAAAACTTATTCGTAGTAACTTGAGATTTTCTAGCCTAGTTCAGATTTGGATGAAATCAGAGTCAGTAAAATTTCATTGACCATCTTCATTGGTTCGTGTGAATAAGAGATATATATGACGATCCACATTGAACATTCACAAAAGAATCTGCAATATTATTTTGTGCAAAACTTATTATTCAAATCTTCGCTTAAATTTTCTGAATTGATAATCACGTGCAACACACGTGTCAAAAATCTAGTTACCTTAAAAGCATGAACTCCTAACTTGATGCTAAATTAATATAATATCCCTAACTTTGGTTGTGACTTTTTTGTTGAGTTGCGACTTTTCTAATAAGTTGTGACTTTTTCAAAGGGTTGTGAGTTTTCGATGAGTTGTTACTTTTCCAAGGAGTTGTGACTTTTCCAAAAAGTTGTAACTTTTTCAATAAATTGTGACTTTTTTAAAGGGTTGTGACTTCTCGGATAGGTCACGAATTTTACGATAAGACACAAAAAACACTTGTTCATACTATCATTTGTTGACTATAAATAGAGGGGTTTCCTCTCATTTTTCAACCACATTTTTTTTTAATCTTCTTCTCTTCTTCTTCTTGCATTCTATAAAATTTCGTGTTATTTATTGTCGTTAAGTGAGTTTGAAGTTTAGCGGAATATGAGGTACCACTAATGAAGTAGATTTTTCTATCCTAAGAGGGTATATTCCTTAACCTCGAGTACTTGAGGAAAAATATTATGATGATATAATAATTTTTTTTTTCTTAGTATATACATAAGTATATAATGTTCCAATATATGAAATTAACATGATGTAGTCCAAATTTATTTGTTTTTTTAAGAATTTCTCTTGTGATGTAAATATATGCTTCCGAATATTTTATTCACAAAATTATTAAACTTCTCAAGAGTTAGAGAATTTCACGATTTATTTTTTTGGTGCTCAAGACAAAAGAATGACTTTATTTATCAATATATGCTACTTATATGATTTACATTGTCAAGAAGTTTGCTTCAAAATAGTTATTACTATATAAACATTGCCCTTTTATTTTACTGGTTTACTATTTCTTATTATTTAATTATTTTTTGATGAAGAAAAGTTTATATGATTTGTAATAATGTCAGTTGAAGTTTGTATTAGTTTAATTTTTACTGTAGTATAAATTCATTTATTTTTGTTAAGAATTTCTCTTGTGATGTAGATATATGTTTCTGAATATCTTTTTCCAAAATTATTAAGGTAATGTGTGTGTGTGTATATATATATAACCTTAAAAGCATGAACTCCTAACTTGAATGTTAAATTACTATAATATCCCTAACTTTGATTGTGACTTTTTTGAAGAGTTGTGACTTTTCTGATAAGTTGTGACTTTTTTCAAAGGGTTATGAGTTTTGATGAGTTGTGACTTTTCCAAAGAGTTGTGACTTTTTCAAAGATTTGTAACTTTTTCAATAAGTTGTGACTTTTCCAAAGAGTTGTGACTTCTCTAAAAGGTCACGACTTTTAAGATAAGACACAAAAAGCACTTGTTCATACTATCATTAGTTGACTATAAATAGAGGGGTTTCTCTCATTTTTCAACCACATTTTTTTTAAAAATCTTCTACTCTTCTTCATCTTGCATTTTAAAAAATTTGTTGTTATTTATTCTCGTTGAGTGAGTTCGAAGTTTAGCGGAATATGAGGTACCACTATTCTGATGAAGTAAATTGTTCTATTCTAAGAGGGTATATTCCTTAACATTGATTACTTGAGGTAAATAATTATGATGATATAATAATCATTTTTTGCTTAGTATATACATAAGTATGTAATGTTCCAATATATGAAGTTAACCTGATGTAGTCTAAATTCATTTGTTTTTTTAACAATTTGTTTTGTGATGTAAATATATGCTTCTGAATATCTTATTCAAAAATTATTAAACTTCTCAAGAGTTACAAATTTTCACGATTTATTTTTTTGGTGTTCAAGACAAAAGAATGACTTTGTTTATCAATATTACTTATGTGATTTACATTGTCAAGAAGTTTGCTTCAGAACAGTTATTACTATATAAACATTGTCCTTTTGTTTTACTGATTTACTATATCTTAATATTTAAGTATTTTTTGACAAAGAAAAGTTTATATGACTTGCAATAATGCTAATTGAAGTTTGTATTAGTTTAATTTTTATTGTAGTATAAATTCATTTATTTTTGTTAGCAATTTCTCTTGTGATGTAGATATATGCTTTTGAATATCTTTTTCCAAAATTATTAAACTTCTCGAAAGTTAGAGAATTGTCATGATTTGTTTTTTTGATGCCCAAGACAAATGAATGATTTTATTTATCAATGCTACTTATTTGATTTAGATTGTTAGAAAATTTTCTTCAAAATAGTTATTATTATATAAACATTGCCATTTTTCTCACTGATTTACTATTTCTTAATATTTCAGTATTTTCGACGAAGAAAAGTTCTTATGACTTGTAATAACGCTAGTTGAAGTTTGTATTAGTTTAATTTTTATTGTAGTCTAAATACATTTAATTTTGTTAATAATTTCTCTTGTGATGTATATATATGTTTATGAATATCTTTTTCCAAAATTATTAAACTTCTCAAGAGTTAGAAAATTGTCATGATTTATTTTTTTTAAGCTCAATACAAAAGAATGACTTTATTTATCAATGCTACTTATGTGATTTAGATCATCAGGAAGTTTGCTTCAAAATAGTTATTACTATGTAAACATTGCCGTTTTGTTTTACTAATTTACTATTTCTTAATATTTCAGTATTTTCGATGAATAAAAGTTCATATGACTTCTAATAATACCAGTTGAAGTCTGTATTCGTTTAATTTCTATTATTTATTTAATAGTTATATTTTATGATATATATATTTTCATTAATGCATATATATATATATATATATATATATATATATATATATATATATATATATATATATATATATATATAACGTTAATTAAATGTCTTATTTGTTTATTTATGTAAGTATAAGTGATTACTAATTATTGCAAATGTTGTTCACACTCTTTTACAATTTTTAGTTATAATATCATGAATTCTCATAGTTATTACATTAGTTATTTTTATCATTCATCTTTCCTTATATTAACTTTTGACCAATAATTTTTCATATTATTATACCGCCCCTATATATGTGATAACACAATTGTTATTTTTTCTTGGACGAATCATGCTGATTGAATAAATTGAAAATTGTTTACAAGTATATGAACTATATCTTTGTTGGATGTAAGATACTTAGGTATTTATATATATGATTTCACAAATATAGTATATTCTTTAATTTTAATTTTTAGTTTTTCAGTAAAAAAAAAAAAAGGAAACCTTTCTCAGTTAACTATGGACAATCAGATAACTATCTTTGATTTACTTACACAGTCAATCGAGAAGTCAAATATGAGAGCCAACAAAAAGAATGTCTTCTATTATGCTATAACTTATAAAATAAAAATTAATATGCAAAAATAGTTTTAAAAATAAAATGTAGTTGTTCTCAACATGTTCAAATGATATCTAAACAGATTAAGTGGAATACATGTGCAAAGCACATTTGGTTAGATGACAAGAAAAATACCCATTAAATATCGTCTATAAGGTAATATTGGTGAGATACGACTAATTATATGATTGAACCTTATCATATTGAAATAAATATATAAATTATTGCATTTAACTAATAGAATTATTCATGGACCATCTTCATAGGTTCGTGTGAATAAGATATATATATATATATATGACGATCCACATTGAACATTCACAAAAGAATATGCAATATTATTTTGTGCAAACCTTATTATTCAAATCTTCGCTTAAATTTCTGAATTGATAATCACGTGCAACACACATGTTGAAAAACTAGTATATATATATAAGTATTAACACCCATTGACACAAGTTAAATATTTAGTCTAGTGGTTAAAGTATTACACATATTTAATGATGTTGTCTATACTAATCCTACTAGCCTCATAATTTTTTTTTACTATAACCATTAACACAGTAATAGAGAATTAGGAGTTCTTTAGTAGTAAATAAAAAGGATGTATTTGGTCATATTTTGAAAATTCGAGAATTGTTTTGTAGTTAAGTGAAATATTATAGGATGTAACGAAAGTTAAAATAAAATAATAAATATAGTATTTAAGTAAGTCAATACATTGGATTACATGCTTATATATTTGTCACTTTGTTTATTATGTTACTCCTCTTTTTCTTCTTCATTCTGAATTAGCCATTTTCCCCCTTTCTTCTTCTCTTCGTTACAACCAAAGAAAGTTGAGACAATCCGTTTTCATCTTCTCCGATCACTCATTTTCATCTTCTCCGATCCGTTCCTCGTTTTCTCCGTTGCTAAAACAATTATAGAAAGCAGAGAAATCAATCAACAAAATTCATTTTTCTAACTCAAACCCTTAATTTTACTCCCAATTTCTGTTCAATTTCAAATTCTTACCCTACCCGTAGCTTCGGTTCAATGTAGAATCATTGCCGTCCCCCGCCATGAATCGAAGATGAGGTAGATCGGACACTAAACCGTCTTTCTAGCTGGTATCCAGTAATTTTTTCAGTAATATCAATGTAGAACAGTCTGCATTGCTTTCTTCATGTAAATTTAGCGAAATTCGAGTGAAAAGTTTCGATTTTGAGAACAAAAATGTTGATTTTAAAAGTATAAATTAGAGAAGGTGGGTTGTTTCTGATGGGATTATTTGTATAAATAAAGAGTCAACTTCTGAGGTTTTAATTGGATCAACGACTGGATTTACGTATGACTCGTTAAGGGATGACAGGAATTGAAGTTTGGGTTGTTTATGTAGTTGGCGGGATGGAATATTATAACTACATTTGAATTAGAAATCACATTATTGCCAGATGGCATTAAAATGTGTGGATTTAGGTGATGAAAGATGTGTTTGTTGATGTTATACGTGAACGTCGTAGTGGCTTATTGGATTCTACGTTACTTGTTATGATATGGGTATTTTAATTTTGGGTGGCTTTGACAATTAAGGACAGGAATTTAGGTGAGCCAAGTAAGGGCAGAGTGATTGTTATCGGGGCACTTCTTGTTGGGTTGGTGGCTGCGAGGAAACTGATGTCATTTGGCTTTGAAGTTGCGCTTTTGGAGGGACAAAAGCGTGTAGGTAGAAGGGTGTACAAAAATATGGAAGGGGAATAAGGTGACAACTGCTGATTTAGGAGGAATTGTTTTGACAGGTACACTAGGGAATCCGCCTGGTCTATTGGTACAACAATTGTCATATACACTTCATAAAGTGAGAGAGTAATCCACTCTATCCTGCTGATGGGAAGCCTGTAGGGGAGTAGGGGAGTATTTGGATAAAAAAGGGAGGTTGTTTATCTTGGAGAGGCATTGGAGACTTTGTGAGAGGATTTTGTTCTATAGCTATACAACTGCTGCTGGTGGGCCCTTATTGTTAACTCTAGTCGCAGGAGAAGCTGCACACAAGTTTGAGCTAATGGCCCCTACTGATGCAGTCACAAAAGTTCTTCAAATTTTAGAAGGTAATTAAATGTCAAGTTCCACATTAGCTTTGCTTTCAATTTACCAAAATCTTATTCTTCTTTCTTTTGAATAGCATATTATTTGGTGGCGAAGTAACAAGTAAAGAATAAAAAACTTCTCGAGCAGAAAAATAAGAATGGAGTTGCTCGAGAAGTGAATTCATGTTATCTTGGTCTAGAGTTTAGCGGTTGAAAGAGTATCAGTGCCATGCCCAATTTGTATTTGTTTAGTTTCAATTTGAAGCATGTATGTATTGTCTTGTTTGAGATAAGATCTTGCTTTGTTTAACTTTCTGTCCCTTCTTAAAATAGTGAAACCACTAGAGTAACATATAGAGAGAAGTGGGTAATCTGTTAAAAGACTTTTCTTGTCTCAACTATATACTTCAGAGATGATTTCATCATCTGTCGTTTATTTTTGCTGCTATCCTGCCACCATGCATGGAACATTTCTCACTGTGCTTAGAGAAGCTACAAAGATGGCCAACCACAATAGTGTTAGAACATTGCATTTGAAGGTTTAGAAGAAAAAAACCGAGATAAGGTATACTTCAGATCTTTTTAAAGGCATGTCTAATGTTAGAACTAACTTTGTTTTATCTCATTATGTTGTTGAGACGTTGCTTTTAAATACTTGACTTTTATTGTTTATGGTAAAGAATTAACTAATTTCTTTCTGCAACCATCTTATTTCTTCATTCTACTTACATAATTCTTGAGTATGATTTATACCCGACCTTTATAATATTGCTATGTCAACGATGTTTGCATGCTTACTTTATGCACTAAATGCTGAAGCTGAAATAAGATAATGGGTTAAATGCAAGCAACAAGTGACACCAGTAAGTAGGGGCAAATTTAGTTGGCGTAATGTAATAATTGTGTACTATATATCCTTTAGCAGCAACAACAACAAACCTAGTGTAATCCCACAGGTGAGGTTGTACGCATACCTTACCCTTACCTTGAGAAGGTAGAGAGATTGTTTCCAATAGAACTTTGGCTGACCGAACAATGAAAAAGAGGCAACTTTAACATGCCGAAGCAACAAAAAAATAAGATAACTGGGTTAAATAATAACAGGTAGCAATAATAAAAGATGGGAAAAGCAACAAGAATAGTACTAACACATTGAGAATGGGGAAAAAAACACCCACCTACATGATACCCTTCTATCCTAATCTTCGACCTCCATACCTTCTTGTCAAGGATCATGTCTTCGATAAGCTGAAGTTGTGTCATATCCTACCTAATCAGCTCAATCCCAATACTTCGTAGGCCTACCTCTACCTCCCCTTAAGTCTAGAATGACTAACCAATGTAGTCCCACTCGTGGGGTGTGTGGACGGTAGTGTATATGGAGACCTTAACCCTACTTGGGAGGTAGAGAGGTTGTTTTCTATAGATACTCAGCTCATGTATTGTGAGCAATATGTGTATAAACTGACTCATTCTGCTACTCAAGTAAATACAAAACCAATACACCAAAATTACTATCAAGCGTTCACGAATTTCTATGAGATGTTGTGTTATCTCCTTCATCGAGCTTGCTAAATAGGATAACCAATAATCTTCTTTATATACTTAGCAAATCAAACACATTCTTTTTTAATAATATTAACGTGATTTTTTTAAAAAAACATTTACTCATTGGCAACAGGGTACACACGCTACATGCATGCACGGAGACTAGAAATGGGAACATGCAAAGTAAATACTTACAAACCAATGCATTAATTTTCTTAATTAATCTTAAGAGATAAAGAAATTGAAAATTTATGTTGATTGATACACTAATATAGACCACATTCATATGCAAAAGAGTTGAGGAATTCGAAAATTATTGAATGCTTCACTAAGAAATTTGAAAATTATTCATATGCAGCAATAAAAGGTCATCTGAATAGTCATTTCCTAAGGCTACATTTACCTATTAGAGTTAGAAAAAATATTATGATATATAATTGTTTTAACACCAACATCTCTTTGTTTAGTGCTAAAGGAAACTTGATATCTAGCATCGACGTCTCATTATTCAAATAAAATACACTACACGGATTTTATTTCCTTATTTAAGCATCTATAAGGATTGTCTATAGACGAAGAATAACCACTCTACTGTGCATGTTCATACTTTCAAATATTACCTAGGAGAGCTAATCTTGTAATGCAGGTTCATATCTTTTTTTTACTCCTTAATACTACTTTGTAGCTACTTGCACAGTTCAACTCTACCGTAAATATACTATCTCTAAAAACTTATATTTTTTGTTCTAAAAAAATGATTACAATAATCATTCGTGATATGTATTACTAGATTTTGTAGATCTTCATTAAATTAGGAAGTGGAAAAGTGTCATTTACGTTTATTGTTCTTCATTGTCTATTTTCTGCATGATAAAAATCTTCCTAAATTTAAGTGGCACGTCTAATTTCCTAATCGTGAGCAGCCCCGCCCCAACTTTGTATGAAGTTTCAACTATGTGATATTGGCTTCCTTTTGTTAGCTTTGTGCTTTAAGAGTTATGATCAAGGTTTATATTACTTTGGTCGTCCAATTTTGTGTAGCAACGTTGACTGGGCATGATATAAATAAAGAGAAAGTATATATATTGTATTATTTTTGTGGTGTGACTAAGTCATTCCCGACATTATTAAATGAAACGTTAGAATTGTTGGGGAGCAAAATGCTCGCTATTATTATTGTGATGATACCAGCTTTCGACATTACAATTGTGCTACATCATACCAACCTAAATTAATGTAGTTGTTTAGTTTCACGTGTTGAGCTAACAGATCTAATTATTTTGAGCTTAACAGTATATTAAACCAGCCGGATGGAATCATCAATTTAAGCTTGTAATATTTTGCCTTCAAATTTCGTGTTAATCATTACAAACATGTTTTGTTTTTACTTATGTCATTTGCAACTGTGGCATATATTAGCCTTGAGACTAACATTTCTTATATTTTGTGCTTAAAAGGTGTTATAAAGTCAAGAGCAACCACTGTCAAGTAAAAAAAATAGTCGGGTATGAGTCCTTTCCCACCTCTCTTTAGCTTCCTCTTTCCTCTTTCTTTTTCTGGTTCAGAGTTTCAGCTTCTTCGTGGATCCCCTTTTAAACTTATTTCTCAGGAAGGCAAAAAACTTTGGCAGAGGCAACGGAACCACTTTATCTGATGGGGATATCAGAACTAATGTAGTCGTGAACTGCTTTAGCTCTACGCCTGGCAAATAAGAAATTGGCCCTTCTACTGGTGTGATAAGGGATCTCGCTTCCTCCAAGTTTGAATATTCTTGTAATGACAACATTGGCTCTAAACCATTGGGTAGTGGTTATGGATATGTGCTTCCAGTCCTTTCTTTCCTGATCTTGCTTGCCTTATCCAAAAGTCAGTTATAAGCAACTTCCACTTTTTTATCCAAATACTCATCTATGGGCTTTCCATTAGCACGATAGAGTGGACATTGGTCTCTCACCTTATGAAGTGTATACGACAACTGTTGTTCCAACAGACCAAGCGGATTCCCTAGTGTACCTGTCAAAACACTCCCTCCTAAATCAGCAGCTGCCACCTTATTCCCTCCTTCCATCTTTTTTTGTATACACCCTTCCACCTACACACTTTCGTCCCTCCAGAATAGTAACCTCAACGCCAAATAACATCAGTTGTCTTGCAGCCGCCAACCCAGCAAGACCTGCCCCGACAACAGTCTCTCCGCCCTTTCTTGGCTCAACTGGAATCTTGTCATTAATTGCCAATGCCACCAAAAATTAATATATCCATATGATAACAAGTAGTTGTACGCAGAATCTAATAACCCATTACAGTACAAACATACCTTTCGTCACTCAAATTGACACATTTTCATGTCATTTGGTACTAATATGATTTCTGATTAAAATGTAGTTATCCTATTCTATCCCGCCAAATACAGAAACAACCCTAATTTAACTTTCGTCATTCGTTAACGACTCTGACGAAAATCCAGCAGTTAATTCAATTAAAGCCTCAAAAGTTGGCTCTCTGTTTATAGAAATTTTCTCAACAAAAGCAACTCGCCTTCTTGAACTTGTACTTTTGACCACCTAAGAATTAACATTCGTATTTGTAAAACAGGAACTTTTCACTTGGGATTTGCTAAATTTATCTGAAGAAGATGAAGACAGAAATGCAGACTGTTCTTCATTGGCATTACTGGATACTTGGAACAAAGGCAGTTTACTGCCTAGCCTACCTTTTCTTCTCTTAATTGGAAGGGATGGAAATGATTCAGGTTTGAACCGAAATTAGGGTTAGGATTAGAATTTTGGAAGTGAACTGAAATTGGGAGTAAAATTAATGTTTGGGTTTGAGTTAGGCAAATGAATTGGGAACTAGAGAAAAATTTTTGTGATAAGTTTGGGATTGGTGTCCCTGGCTCTACTTCCACCCCTCTGAATTCTAGTGTTGGAGGAACAATATTGGCTGATCCATGCTTCAAACACGGGTACATGTGCTTCATTGTGATGGTTGGTAAAAGACAATGTTGTGGGAGCAGAAACTTTGTATTTCTTGGCTCTTCTATGGTAATTATCTTTATGTCATTTTTCTCTTTATGACTGTGTGATTACACTTAACATAGATCTGATTATCTGCATTGATGCTGTGTCTTGCAGTTATATGTGACAATCAACTCTTTGCTCATTGTCTGCAAGCATTGCTCATTGTCTGCAAGCATTGTACATTCTTAGTGGTGCTCTTTTGTCCGAATGAAGGGGAAAGAATTATGTACTGTACGTGTGCTATTGTGCATGCCAATCTATGAGAAAGATTTGACATTCTTATCACTCACTGGAAAGTTGCTTAGTATGCCAACAGTAGCAGCCTTTTCATCATCCGTCGTGAATGATGATGATAATGTATGCAGATGCATTTCTTCTAGCTGCTCCATTAGCTTTCCACCCTGCATATCATTTTACAATACGTAAATCAAATTTAAAGCTCCATTCCTAATCTTGGATAGCGGCTTTCTGTTAGGAATGGTAAGAGAAAGCAAACAGCCACAATTTCCTTCATTTTTCTTCTGACCTTTGAGGCATTCGAACATGTAGCGATGGCATTAAGTGCTTTTAACAAGTGACTGTACTGGATTACAGGATTAGTAAGATGAAGTGAAATCATCTGCTGAGCGACATCTTGTTTCACTAGTACTATGCCAACTTTCGATTGAGCTGCTATTTGTGCAAGAATCACGGATGTTGGCTCTCTTAGAGTCATGAGCACTGATTTCATGGAGAAAAGAAGTTGTAGCAGAGTAGCAACAATGCCCGGTTTTATCAACATTTGCTTTTGAGGCAGACAAGTTGTGAAATGCGTTAAGAGATGATTGCTGAGCTTCTAGGTTCTCAGAGGCGAACATTTTGACTAGTGGTTCAACAACTCCATCTTGTCCCAGGTTAGCTCTATTTTGATCCGGGAGTTGCATTCTTGAAATTGCTGTTACCATTAGAGTATTTTACATAAGAAAGAAATTTGATTCCATTGATCTACACTACTAACTTATTTCAGATCTTTCTGTCTCTTCATTGTTGCTGCTATTCCTAAAAAAATATTAGATCTGCTTGTCTAGAACTTGCTATTGGTAGTAATTTGGTAGCAAAATCACTGATATTCGTATGGGGTTGATAGATAATTCGATAAACCAATGCGTTTTTTTTTCTTCTTTTCGTGTTTCTGATTTTCAAGTGTTTGTTATTTGCAGGTTCTTGAATTGGCTGGAAATGCAGCAAGGGACAAGAAGAAGACTAGGATCGTTCCATGGCATATTCAATTGGCAGTGAGGAACAATGAGGAACTAACCAAACTTCTCGGAGTTGTAAGAATTGCCAATGGTGGTGCGATGCCCAACATTCAGAACCTTTTGCTTCCAAAGAAAACTGGTGGTTCAAAGCCATCTGCTGATGAAGATTAAACAAATTCAAGACTTGGTTTTTCTTAGTTATAGCTCTGTTGGTTCTTCTTTTTCTGGAATAGTATCAAGGATTTGCTAGTGTTTTCTTAGCTGTTTAGTAGATTTTGGGGTTTATGTTTGTTTTTGTGTATACAAATGATTTGGGCAATGAATGAAAACATCAATGTGTTAGACTCAAATTTCTTATTTCTAATTGACGATGTGAACATATGTATCAAATCGAAAGAGTCAATGAAATCGAGCTTAGTTTGAGTGTGTGTCTTGACATGGTTAATGGTTCTTGTGTCGATGGAGATCTCTCGTTATCTGGTGTTCACAAGAAAATTAGATTCGAAAGAGTGAACGAAATAGAGCTTTGTTTGAGTGTGTATGGTTCTTGTGTTGATGAAATCTTTCATTATTGCGATTTCATTCCATCAAGTTTTGTAATGTGCGGTACTGAACCTGAGTTTCAAGTCTCTTGATTATATTATCCGGTGTCCACATAAAAATTGGAATCGAAGGAGTCGATGAAAAGAGCTTGGGTCAAGTGTGTATCTTTGACAAGTTTGATGGTTTTTGTGCCGATGGCGATCTCTTGTTATTGCGATTTCATTATCCGGCGTTCAAAAAAAAAATTGATTCGAAAGAGTCAATGAAATAGAGCTTAGTTCGAGTGCGTATCTTTGACAATTTTGATGGTTTTTGTGGTGATGGAGATCTCTTGTTATTGCAATTTCATTATCTATCAACTTTTGAAATGTTACTTTAACTCTTGAGTTTCAAGTCTCTTTGATTATATTATTTGGTGTTCGCAAAAATTATTGAATTGAAGGAGTCAATGAAATAGCACTTAGTTGGAGTGTGTATCTTTGACAAGTTTGATGGTTTTTGTGTTGATGGAGATCTCTTGTTATTACGATTTCACTAGCAAGTTTTTTAAAATCGTGTGTTACTTAACCCTTGAGTTTCAAGTCTCTTTGATTATGGAAATAGGTTTAATACATAGTTTACCTGTTAAGGTTTTACTTAAATTTCATTTACATAATACAAAAAAATTGTAAAAGGAAATTGAGTACATTCTCTCAAGTGAACTTACGTTTTAAGCTTTTAAATAAAGTATTAGCTAGATGGAGGTGTTAAATGAATTTGTCGTAACATAGTGAATAAATAACAAAAACATAATATAGGTAGGAATAAAGTCCACCTACATTAAAATACAACTAATTATAACACTAATTTTAGTAACTTATAATTACCAAAAAAAATCAAATTTCTATTTCTATTGGAATTAGGATTAGACTAAAAAGACACCTATAAATACACTACTCTACCATTAAATTTCTAATGTGCAAAAAATAACTTTTTACTTCTAAATAATTTTTCCTTTTCTCAAAATTTCTTACTTTTAACTATTTTTTTCTTTTCTCATACAAGTGATCATATTGTTATTAGCTCAAGAAATGACAATACATATATATATCCTGACTGCCAATAATTGGCACTATGTCCATTTGCCCGTTATTAGATACACCAATAATGTTCACCATGTTCGACCCCCCATTATTGGACACATATATAATGCTCATGATCATGCCCAATCCGTAGTTAGACAGAGATATGCCCCTAGGTATATTAGTTGGTCATTCCCTCCGTCCGGATACATTAACATTAGTACGGATGGAATTTTTATGCAGAATTTAGGGTTAGCATAATACAAAGGCATTGCATGAGACGATAGGGATAGGTGGTTAGGACGATTTGTGGGGCGATTAGGTATGGTAACAACGTCGTGCCTCACGGCGGAACTGTGGGCCATACATGTGGCGGGCTGACCTTGGCGAAGAACGTCGTCATTGAGACTGACTCTCATGAAGCATTGATGCTAATGAGATAAGGGGAGACCCCGTCGACAATCATCCCGATCGCGATGTGATAGAAGAGTGTCAATGCCTCCTGTCTGAACTTCGGATCTCCATGATGCATACTCTAAGGGAAGGAAACAGCTGTGCGTATGACCTAGCGAAATTGGGAAGAATGCAATTAGATGAAGACCTTGTAATACTACATCGTCCACCACATTCCAAATGTAACTTATCGTGGCGGTTACTGGATACCTGCTACAAAGACAGTTTACTGTCCGATCTACCTCATCTTCGATTCGTGATAGGGGACAGAAATTATTCTACTTATCATCCACTCAATTGACACTTTTAATGTATTTTTCTATTTTTAGTTAGGAATTATATTTACAAATGTAACTATGTACGTCTCTGAATTATTAAAAATAATTCACTTTGACAATACTGCAGTATTTTTTCTCTCAAAGTTTTTCTCCGTTATTTTCTTAATTTTCTTATTAAAAAACCAACAAGACTAAAGACATTTAGTTTGCGAATTTTACTGTGTTTTCAAGATATTCAAATTCGTTTGATGTTTTTTACAACCGTATAAAAAATAAATAATTTTTAATTTTTGCTCTGTTATTTATTCTTTAAAGATTTTTCTTATTTCTATTTTCTAGTACACAAGGAAAGTAAGAACTCATAAGTTGTGCAACAAGTAATACTAAAGAGAAGGAAAGAAATTCTATTTATTGTCAAATGACTAAATTCTTCCATGCAAAGCAAAGAAATATGTTTCCCCGACAACATTAATTCCGAGTATGACCTAACAAATAAAGTCCGAAGCTGGTAGAGTGTTGCACAGACAGACTGTATAGAGAAGTTGTTTCCAATAAATCTCAGCTAAAAAAAATAAAATGTACAAGATACTTTAGGGTGATTCTATCTCCAAATCTTCATATGGTACAATTTCTTTGCCAGAAGAATCATCTACAACCTGATCATCATTTTGAGTTGTAGTCGTCATCTCTTGAAGTGGAGGTGGATCTACAAGTGGTGTTGTTGGATTATCATTACATGATAAATGAAGCTTCATCTCTCTGTGTTCTTGACACAATGCACACCAATGTAAACAACAATGTACCATACATGGATCACATGGTGAATCCTGTAATGGAACAACACAATCAATCATCATATTATTGCAAATACTTGATCTAATCAAGAGAAAGAAAAAGGCAAGATAATCTAATCAAGCAAGTAATTGGCGAACATGGTCAATGACGAGCATGTTAAAGACTTGATCTCTACTCCACTTCATACTAATCATGCTTTAATGCAACCTGAATCTGAAAATGTTGAGCTTGGTGAAGAAGTTGACCGGACTGGTCTAATGAAGAAATACCATGATAATATGGTGTTCGTTAGAACATCAAGAGACTGTATAGGGAAGCCAATCCTAAAACAGTAAGCCACCTTGGCTTAGTGACTCTGTCACTTGTATCAAATCTTTTGGGAATTGTTCCTATCGTTACTAATTATGTTACTTATTCTCATTTATTCAAAACCTATCAAGCACGTATGCGCTCTTTTAAGTCATTCTAGAGCCATGATCTTTTCAGAAGGCCTCACAAAGTAAATGATAGGTAGATTTAATGCAAGTGAAGATTACTGCACTTGAGAAAATACTTAAATGCAGGATATAGACGGAGTTCACATGACCATTCGTTTTTCACTAAACAACATGGTTAGGACATTATGGTGTTGTTAATCTATGTTGATGATGCCCTTCTTACACGTAGCAAGTCTTCTCTTATTCCTAATACTAAGCAATATTTGGATATCCTGTTTTATGTGAAGAATTTGGGAAGCTAAGATATTGTCTATGGATTGAAGTGCTAAAGAAAGTACATTTTAAAGCTTGTCGTAACTTTGATTGGGCTGCTTGTCCTAATACTAGAAGATCATTCACACATTCCGTGATTCAATTGAGAACTTCTCTGATTTTCTGAATGTCAAAGAAGCAACACATTGTAATTCAAATCTCAATCATTTTTTGCAGAAATCATCTGGTTGTTAGGTTTACTAAGGAATTCATTATCATAATCACCATTCATATTTATATCTTTTGTGATAGCAAGGTTGCTATGCAGATTGCTGCAAATTTGTGAATGTACCAAACACATTGAAATGGATCATCACTTCATCCATGATAATCTCAACGCTTACCGACTTCAATTTTACTTTGCATATAATGGAATAAAAGAGAAGTTGAGTAGTTCACCTTAAGATGATATTTTCTTTGCAACATTTGTCTGGCAATGCCAGTATAGATACCACAAACCCACCAAGAGAAGAGGAGACCTTCAGTAATAAGGCATGCAGTATCAGGATCAATGCCATGAAATGCTGCAGTAAGTGCAGCAAGAGTAATCCCACCTTCAATGCACACCAAATGACCAACACAAGCTCCTCTGCTTGAAATTTCATCATTCAACGACTCCATATGTCGTCCGAACAAAACACAAGGGCAAAATAGCCCAACCAAACCTAAAAATTAAACATCAAAAATGGCAAAGAATATTGAAGTTTTTAATCTCAATAATGTCATGAGATACTTACAACTATCAACATCTTCTGTACACCCAAATATTCCAGTTGCCCAATCTTCATCTGCAGGAGGTTCATATGATGGAGGTAGATTTTGCCCACAATGTTCACATTTAGCACACGATTGCTGTCAAATAATTTTTAAAAAAAGACATTTAATTATTTATTAGTAAAGTAATTAAACCAAGGAATATATGCATAAAGATATATAATCTGATCATGAGATGGTGTTTAATTTTATTTTATTTTCAAAATATGCTTCTAATTTTCCAACTCCACTCTTTAACTGATAATTGTACATCTTATTAGGTGCCATATATCAGAATTTAAAAATAATAATTCCCTCTATTCTTATAGGAATTAATGTTATTAGTGATTAAGAATTTCCATATCATGATCTCATTGAGGGAATTAAACTCATATATATATGACGATGAAAATTCTTCATTCACCTTTTAGATGAGTTGTTCTTTATTTGGTCCCCATTTTATTTTAATGAAGTAAGTAAAAACAAATTGTTCTTTTTTCCATCAATTCGCTCGATCACATATAAACATATAGTCGAATAATTTATAATTGACGATGCATGCATACATAATAATGTATGATAAATCAACAGGGCTATGACAATAATCTCAATGGAGATTAGGATGTGGCTTTTTCCCCCCTTGGTTAAAGACCAAGAAGACACTATGTTAATAAAAACAAAAATGATTGTAAATTTTTTTTATTAGAATGTGAACATATGTTATCATAGATACTTAAGCAGAATATTATACTTTTAAATTCGTTCAACTCACACATGCAGGGCGAAGATCGGATCCATTTTCTCTATGTCCATGTTTTTCAGAATACTATACTTTTAAATTCGTTCAATTCAGAATATTATACTTTTTTATGACAATTATTATATTAATAAAACGAAAACTCAAAAAGAAGAAATGTAATGAAAGATTAAAATAACCTTTTGGACATCAATAGGTTGATTAAGCTCGCCAGGAGTAATATTTTGCAATGAAGATTCTTGATCCTTTGTTAATCGAACATAAGTCCCCGTTGCCATCGTCTTAGATTTATTTGATCATCAATGAATAACAATAATTGAGTTGGTGTAGCATATATACCTTCATTAAGGTAATGTTAGTTACAGACAAGTAGATAAGAGAGGAAAAAGGGATAGGGAAAGTATACCGTAAAACTTGGAATTTTTTTATTTTAATTGCAAAACACTCATAAATAAGAGAGTACCAAATCAAGAGATATAATTTTAAAACAACTTTTTGAAGAATTAATGAAAATATTATATTGCAATTCGTGGTTAACATGGTTTTGCGCACCCGACTAACGTGCTAGTGGCATGCCAATTACTACCAAGGAGTGCGATGGAATGTGAGATCGTATATACCGTAAAACTTTTCTAAATTAATATAGGCGGGATCATGAAATATTATTATTTTGTAAAGGTATTATCTAATTGATAAATTAATATTTATTAATTTACGAAGTGTTTTGACACCAAAAAAATTGTTCAGGGATGAAATCTCAAAGAATTTGAAAGAGCCCACTTGTGAAAACGTCATTCATGAACTTGACGTCATGATATTGATGTCGGTTACCGCAATAAAATGGACGTTAATAACATATTGGATGGGTGAAAATGATACATGTTTAAGGTCCAGAGCTTAGAACAAATTGTGAATATCATTGGAAAAACAATGTTTGGTAAGTTGAAGATGATACAATACCTTAGGAACCAGTTATGAGTACAAAAACACTTGCATCTAGAAATCTTCCCAATTTTATGGTGCAATTAGAAAAGACAACACCAAAACTTTTGGATACAATAAGAAAAGTTAGAGATGAGCTTCAACTAGATTTAAATTTTAACAAAAAAAGAACATAATAGAATCATATTTCACTAAATTTTCTTAGATATATTTCTACTTTTAAAGAATTATTAATTTATAATATTAATGAGACCATACATTTATATAGGGGTTTTCTGAAAATATATTATCTTATCATATATATTATCGAAATGAGTAATTTTTTCCATTGGCCCAAGTGGAGACCGGAGGAAATTATTATCTTAGAGAGATAATTAATTAATTGAGTATTAATTTATTGAGGTTTGACTGCCTTCTTAATGAGAAGTTTTAGGTCCAAGCCTTTTCATAAAAAATAATAATTTATTGCTTAAATTGCATACATATTCTAAAATATTTGAGTTTAAATCCAAACGTCATATATAAAAAAAAAAGATAAGTAACACCACTTTTAACTGTATATTCTTGTGTGTTAAATTATATATAGTGCTTTGTATTTTAAGAAAAAAAATGGTAATCATAATACTCTAAAGAACGAAACAATTAGAAGCAATCCTAAAATGGGTCTTTGAAACATTATGAAGGAGCTAATTCGTTCAGGTTTCAATTGATTACTTCAATAGAGAAGGCGGGGCATCCTTGACTCATCATTATAACACATAAGGCTTCAATGTACTACACCGCTTTGCTAATTCGAAGCACCCCACTATGAGAATCTAGCTTCATTGACGCTCGGCTAACTCTTAAACATTCGCGATGATCGTATGTTCACTTTCTCAGTAGCAAAATCGATTCTCTTTGCCCCTTAACAAAAAGTAGAAGGACAAGAAAAAGATTATTGGTTTTCTTGCTCCCACTTCCTCATCTGCGCTCCTCAAGCCAACTTTGCTATTTAGTTCAGTCTCGAGGATGGGATAATAGGGGCGTAGCACGGAATATGTAGGAGTAGTCTCACCCTTTCTGAATCATATCATAGGTTTTTTTTTTGGATGACAAGGGAAACCCACAACCGCTATCCTTTGGGTGCGTCCTCGCTCCTATGCAATAGCTCGCAAATCAAACAAGAGAGGTAACCCACACTAGGCAAGCCCAGTGCGATGAACTCGATCCATAAGGCAAACCCTTTGCTTTCGCTGGCAAGGGGTCTTGAACTTGAGCCCAAACCACAGGGCCATCCCGAAGGGTTCGTTCCATAGGTTTTTGCTTTAAGAATATGTGCACTTGCCATATACAACAGTATTTTGATCACCTGAGGGGGACTTCTTTTGATAATGTCACACTATTAAGTAAATATAAGTTTAACCTTTTAAAAATAGTTAAATTTTGATGCACTAATAGTGTGAGAGATTTTGTAGACTAGTAAAGATAACAGCCCCATAATAATTAGTGGGAGAAAAGTTACAACAACTTGTATAAAAAATGTTTACACCAACAATTATACATTTTGAAAATCTGATTTTTATCTAGTGAATCTAATGGTTTTATACGTTTGTTTTATTGCTTATTATCAGCAAGTCCAACATAAAATACACGAAAACTATTGCTTGAGGCCACGAATATCATATGCATTTCAAATTTTGCTGTAGTGGATATATATATATATATATATATATATATATATATATATATATATATATATATATATATATATATATATATGTATCTCCTCTCAGCTGCATTACAACTCCTCCAAATGAAAAAAAAAAAATGTCTCTGAGCACCAGTAAATCTATTGTTATATTAATAAAATATTTTGATTGTTAATCGGAAAGCCATGAATGGATTAGTCCCAACAACCAGAACATAGATATTTGAAAGTTAAAACTGAAGGAGAATATAATTAAGCAGAAACGGCAATAATTCGTACTTAGCGCAAAAACAAAAACAGAGAAAAATCAAGTTGAGGAAAGTACATTTAAGAAAACAAGAAGTCAATCTGAGCCAATTTCATATCAAACTCTTTGAAACAAGCAATGCAGAAATTGCTAAGGTGTGACAGTATTGCACTAATGATAAGACGAAACAGATCATAAATATAAATTCATGTTCATGGAATTGAATATGAGATAAGTTATCTAAACGTACCTTTTAACGTGTTCCTCTGAGATCCTATATAGCTTCCCATGCATGACATATTCGAACTTGTCAGCAAGAGATTTCTTGTTACCCTGCCATCAGGTTGCAATACCATTAAGTCCCATCTAAAGTACAGATAGAACAATAATCAGAAGTCAAACAAAAAAGGAAGAAGGAAAACGAAGGAAAATAAGGAACTTTGTACAAGCATTTGGTCAGTTGTGTTAGCCATTTTCTTTAAGCATTAATGTTTTATCAAATATAAGAATTAACTTCTTCTCAAGCATGTCGACACCATTTTTTGTATGAGAAAGTTGCTGAGTATTTCAGTTATCTTGTTTGCACAGTAGAATATATGTCATATTAAAGACTTCCACGAAAGTAGTATCATAGAAACATACTAAAGAGCAACAAGTACGCCTCAATACCAAGCTAATTGGGGTCACTACAAAGAAAACACAAGGAAATTATGAGCTACGTACAGATTGAAAAAGACGAGGGGTTCTTATGCATTTAACTCTACTTTTAATGTATGTTAAATATCCAAATACAAAGGGAAAAGACATAAATTCTCCTTGAACTTGTCCCGAAAAGTCAGTTACACACTTAAACTATTATAGTGACCTATTACACACTTATACTATTTAAAAGTGAATTTTCTTACCCCCTAAAACTGACATGACAAAAAAATAAAACAAAAATAAAAAATAGGCGCCTTAATTTGAAATTGAAGTAACAAAAAAGTTAGAATCCTCTTTTCCACCCCTACTCCCCCACACATCTTTTTCTTCAAACCCCACCCATTGTCCTCTTCTTCTTCATTCTTTATTTTCATCACACTTCTTCATTTTTTATCACAATCTTAAAGCACAATTTTTTTTTGATTCGCAATTAGGTTAATTCCCATAGATTTGTTAGTGAATACTTGTATTTTATCTAGAAAAATTTTGATTGATTGTTTCTATCTTTTTCATTTTTTTTTGACTTTGTTAAAGAATTTTTGGTTGTTAAGCAATTTTTGATTTTGGTGGTAATAGCAGCTTTATGGGTTTGGTGGTGATGGGTGACAAACTTTAAAAGAGGTAACTGAAGGTGGTGAAGAAGAAAAAATCGATATTGATAATGGTGGTGGTGATATTTGGTGTTTGGTGACAAAGAAGAAGAAGAATTGAAGGTGATATAGTGGTGGTGAAGAACAAAATCAATAGTGAAGGTGTGAGCCGAATATGATTTTCCGATGAAATGAGAATTGAAAATGGGTGGGATTAGTGATGAAGAAGATACAATTATTAGAGAATTAAAACAATTAATTAGGAATTAGTTAGAGTAAAACAAAAGAAAAGTTAATTAATAAAGAAAAGAAAACAAAAAATTGTAATTTATGACATGATGTTGATGTAGCGCTGATGTGGCAGCGAGTGTAATACACCACATAATGTGAGAGTGGTTTTACACGTCTCGGGTGGTAATAAATTCATTTTTGAATAGTTAAGGTGTGTAATAAGTCACCATGATAGTTTAAGCGTGTAACTAACTTTTCGGGACAAGTTTAGGGAGGAATGTATATCTTTTCCCAAATATAAAATGCAAACAGGAAGATGAGCAAATACACGAGGCTCAGAATCATAACAAAACAGCTAACTCAAGGACGGCAACTACATTACGTACAAGTTGATAGGAGTTCTAATTATCATCACAAACTACTAGTAGAAAAACATTTTATCTGATGTTACCGGACACAAAGATCATAATTTCATTTTAGGTTTCCACACCCTAATATAAATAAACTATGTTCCTAGGACTCCATTTTTACCTCAGTATGACTAGGGTGTGGATATTTCGCGTGGATCTTTCAAAGAACACATTAGCCACAAAGATTATACACCCACATCGGATACGCAACTGTAGTCTAATTCAGAACAACATATAGAAACAAAAGATAAAATCACCTAAATCTATCAATAGATCCATTTGGAAACTACATATTCATTGAAAACTGTTGGACAAAATGATAATCGCACCTAGGATAATGTCCAAACTAAATAGCAATAGGAAGAGAGTAACAACAATACCAAATATTAAATAGGGAAAATATGATAGTCGAATAAGTAATACAATAATATTGATGAAAACTTTGTAGAGTGTCAAAAGACTACTACTCAACACTCTTTTATTTCTTACAACTCACAATAGTATTACTTCCACATTATTTTCTCACAAACTAAGAAATAGTTCTTGAATTACTCACTCTACTCTCTATTGCTTCTCTATTTTGGTGTATCTTCAAGTGTTCAATTATGACTCTATTTATAGATTTTTTTGAACCTCTCGATTACATTATTAATGACATACATGTGGTAGCTAATTTCCACAAAGTTTGGCTGCCAAACTCTACCAAAACTCTACCAAACTTTGACTACCAACTTCCACAAATGTGGCTGCCAACTTTCACATTTGTGGCTATTAATTTCAACAAGTGTGACTGCCAAATTAGTTGTTGCCAAGCTTTTGTTCCCACAAATTTCTCCCTTAATTTTGATTTTTCTTCTTTACTCCAAGGCTTTATCACAATCTCTGAAAATCTTCAAACTTGAGAGGCTTTGTAAAGATATCTGAAACTTGATCATGAGATTTCACATACTTGAGCTCTACCTCTTTCTTGGAAATGCATTCTCTGATAAAGTGATACATTGTGTCTATGTTCTTGCTCCATCATGATACACTGGAGTCTTGACAAGTTCTTGTGCAAATTTGTTATTAACACAAATCATTGTGGCTTTAATTTGCGGCAAATTGAGTTCCTTCAAAAATCTCCTCAACCAAATAGCATGACACGTACATGATGTCGCTGCCACATATTCAGCTTTACAAGTCGAGATAGTGACAATTGGTTGTTTCTTTCAACTCCAAGAAATAACACAATCACCCAACAAAAACATAAAACCAGATGTGTTTTTTCTATTATCAATATCTCCCGCATAATCACTATCACAAGTCCCACAAGTCTAAAATCATCAAAAGAAGAATAAAATAGTCCAAGGTCGATTGTACCTTTTAGGTAACGTAGAATTGTTTTAGCGACCTTCCAGTGAGTGGAGGTAGGAGCTTCCATGAAGCGACTTACTACTCCAACCGCAAAGAGTATATCTAGTATCGTACATGTCAAGTACCTTAGACTTCCTACGAGACTTTTGAACAGAGTGGAGTCCACCTTTTCTCCATCATCAAACTTTGACAATTTTATTACACTTTCCATTGGGGTGTTCACAGGGTTACAATCAAACATGTTGAACTTCTTCAAAATCTCCTTTGTAGAGATTTCTTGAGATATGAAGATGCCTTCCTCCATTTGCTTCACTTCTAGACCCAAGTAAGATGATATGAGCCCTATTCTTGTAAGGGTTTTGCCCTGATTTTCTTACCTTATTTGAAGTTTGTTTTTTCATAAAAGGAAAAAAAACATTACCATAAATGTTTTTACTTTTCTTGAAGGAAAAATATATTTTTGTTCGATATTTGGTTTATTCTTTTCTTAGAGGAAAATTGTAGATCTATAAATTGAAGATCGCTATTCCCATAGTATAACACTATAGCTTCCACAATGTAGACGTTTAAGAGTGTCACGCCCCGAGTCTACACCCTAGACGTAGCACGACGTATTTGACCCCAAAGGGTCTCATACAAGACCTTAACATATTATGAACATAAGATAATAGAAAATACGGAAAATTTAAAACTTTTTACAATCGAAGTCATTTTCATAAAAGCATGCAGAAGTCTTTCTATACTTTGTCTCAAACCATCTAATACAACTTTATAATAAAACTCACGGGACACAACCCATACAATAGTCTTAAAAACATGAAATAAAGACATAAATGAAATGTTGGGCTTTGTCCTCGAAGCAATGAGGACTCACCAAGATCTTCAACTCCTTAGCTTCTTAGGAAACCTAGCTTCAAGATAGCACTCAAGTATCCAAACCCTACATTTGATTAGAATGTAGGCAAAGTATGCGTTAGTACAAAATGTACTAAATATGTTAGCTAGCATAACCATAAAAGCATATGACAAGGGTTCGTCAATATAAGACATAATCCAAAATCATATGAAATACTTTATGAAACATAAACCATAGGCATAAGAGACAATATCATCATAATAAGCAAAGCCTCCAACATAAGCATCATATAAACATCATTTGACTCTTAGTCATCTATACCATAATAGAACCATTCTCAAGTAACCTTAAAAGCATACATGTGCAAAGCATGAATAGCATCCCATAATACCACCCAAGCTAAGTATCCCTTTTTGGTCATCTTAATCATAGCGTATATGCATGGTCAATTCTTACACTTTTCTACCATAAGGGTACTATACTCCTAAGTAACCCCAAAGCACACTTGTGCAATGTATGAAAGGCATCCCATATACCCTCCACACTAAGCATAACCTTGAAGCCATCCTAGTCATAATTACCCTCCTTTGGTCTCATTATTAGCTTACCTCATGTAGACAAGGGAACTATCACCTTAGGTCAATCACATCTTGGAAGGCAACTATAGCAACAATCCATCAAGCATAACTCATGTAAGACAACACTCATTAGGCAACCTTTAGTCATACTTGTGCAATGTATGAATAGCATCCCATACTACCATTCATACTAAGTACTTCTTTAGGTCATCATACTCATTTCCTTAATTAGAGACTAGCCCCTTTTGAAAGCATAGGAACACTAGGAGACATTTTGCTAAGCCTATCTTAGTTCCTCATTGTTTCGAACCCTAAGAGATACTGTATTAGGTATATATTAGTTCATCAAGTTTGAACTCTTGGGGATGCTACTTAAATCATAATCTTAGTTCACTAAAGTTGAACCCTAAGAGATACTTCCACAAGTATAATCTTAGTTCATTTAGTTTGATCTCTAGGAGATGCTTCTTCAAGCACAATCTTAGACCATTAAGTTTGATATATAAGAAATGCTTCATTATGCACAATCTTAGACCACTATTTGTGTTGGACTCTAGGATATGCTACATGATGCACAATCTTAGTCCATGAGGTTTGAACTCTAGGATATGCTACAGTGAGCACAATCTTAGTTCATTACTAATCTTGTTTAATTAGGATATAGCCTTAACCGACATGAGAACATATTAGCTATCATATGATCTCTCAAGGTATTACCGATACCATCAAGGGTTGGTCCACTTGCCTAAGGTAGATACGGTTTGTTATCTTAGTCGAATCCACTAGCTAACTTACCTATGGGGCACGTAGTTATGGAATACGAAGATTACTACTAGAAATCCAAAACTTCATTAGGTGAAAGCTTCCATCTCATGAGACACACTTTGGGAAATCCAGACTATTTTAGGTGAGAGATTCCATGTTGGAAGCCCAAACTCAACTACGTGGGAACCTCCATAGAAGCCCAAACTCAACTAGGTGGGAACTTCCATCTCATTTCAATATCCATTCGGTGCTTAGTCTAAATTCCACAAGATAATCATTAAGTCTCTACTTTGACACAAGTTTATGGAAAGATGTACTTGACAACCAATCCATGCTAATACCTCTTTTAAACCATGTGTGAACAACTATCACCATCTACGACCTTGGTATAAAGGCTCTATAGCCTTAGGTTCAATTAGGTAAGAGAATCCTTTCAACCCTAGAACCATTACTTCATGGTAAGTTCATCTTCATGCCTAACATCATGTATAGAATTCTACATTAGACAAGGATATCATTATGACTTAAGTGATTCTATCACTTCCTACCATCTATGATTCCTAAGGTGAATCAGGTAGGTAAAGATCTTTCATCACAATTCTATTCATAGGCCTTGTATTCACATGTAGATTTAACTCTCAAAGTCTTAGCATCTATAGTTAATTATATTAGCTTCACTCTAAAACCCTAGTGATCAACATTCGCAACTATGAGTCTTCATTCATAATAATTTTACACCATGAAAGCATCTTATGAACCTAGATGTCGAGGCATTCAATCACATTATTTATTACTAGGTGATTCTAGCCACAATTCATCCTAAAGGTTCAATTTCAACTTTACAAGTCAAGATCAATCATATTCAATAAGGTCTAGTTAAATTCATGATTATGTGTTCCTAACCTTGAACAATTACTACACATGACATTGATTTAAGAAGATCACCTATGAACCTTCAATTTTACCTTTAATGGCTTAAATCCACAATATATCAAATTTATCACATAAACTATGGTTAACCATAGAATTCACATAAATTCATCAATACATCATGATCCAATACTAAAACAATCAGAATTGAGTATTATCCAACCAACTGGAATCATACTCAAGCACTACCCACACTTTGGAAGAAACCCTAGCTTAGATTGGGGGTTTTTCTTCAAAAATTATGGGAAAGCTAGGGGGCTTTATGGGTGGAAGAACCCATAGATGAAGAAACTAACATACCTTAGGAAGACCCTCCACGAATTTGAGGGGAAAAGGCAGCCCCTTGAACCCTAGACTTCACCTTGATCTTCTTCTTTTATATGGCGTTCTAGTGAGAGAATTATTTGAGAGGGAGTTTGGGGTCTTTAGATGAATAAGTTAATGAATTAGTTTAGGGTCCTATTTAGCTTATATAGGTGGTTTAATAACCAACTAACTGACCTTCCTTTAACCCCTTCTTAATTACTAATTAACCCCCAAAGCCCTAACTAATAGCTAAAACTTAAAAAGCTGCTCCCACCTACGACTCCACCACCCACGGACCGTTGGTGGACCTACTGAGCGTGTTGCACCTCCGTAGGTGAGGTCTGCAGCTTAAAATTTTCAGACTATCACAGGCCTTGACCCATGACCCCAACCTACGGGACGTGGGTCCATCTACGGCCAGTAAATGGCATACGTAGGTAACTTAAATTTGGCAGTTTTGGGGGCTGCTAGAGGACCCCCTTTGGTTGGTCCTTGGGGGGGTCGTACTTTGACGTTTAGCCCCTAAAACCTCCATTCTAAGTATGAGAATCATTTTGATTTTTATTTCTCTTACCACACTCCAAAACACTTACGAGAAGCTCTAGAACTCTCTAGTTCAACTTACTAGTTTTCGGGGCATTACAAAGAGTTTAGTTTAAGGGGAGATTTATTCTTTCAATAGTTTTAGTATTTTGCTCTTATATTAGTTTTAATATATTAATATTATGTTTTAGTATAAGTTTTTATCATCTGATTTATCAACCATATGATATGCAATTGTAAGCTTCTGCATGATGCCCTAATTACTTTCGAACATAACAAGTGGTATCAGAGCTAATGGTTCAATGACTCAGGTTCATCGAGGTTGAAGAGAGGTTCAAGGTGGTTTCAAATCAATTTATAACCAATGAAGAAGATTTTTGTCCACCTACATGTGGAAAAGAGATTTAAACCATATTTTCAACACTACAATTGTTGCATCTTTGTAAATAAAAATAAAATATTTTAAAATTATTTTTAACCCATATATTTTGACTTTATTTTTAATCATGACAAGCAACAGTGATGAAGACCATACGAAGAACAAAGATTATCATGCAGTGAAGAAGACAAATCAAGTTTTGTCAAGAAAATCTAGCCAAAAGGAAAATTTGTTAGGGTTTTGCCCTGATTTTCTTACCTTATTTGAATTTTATTTTTTTCTAACAGAAAAAAATACATTACCATAAATGTTTTTAGTTTTCATGAAAGAAAAATATATTTTTCTTCGATATTTGGTCTATTCTTTTCTTAGATAAAATTTTTGGAGATCCATAAATTGAAGATTCCTATTCTCAAAGTATAACGCAGTAACACCCCATACCTAAAAAAGGAAGGCTTAGCAAATTTCAGGACTTCCAGGTGTTACCCATGAGGGAAAACCACGTCTCGTGTTTGGACCCATGCCACGTGGGTGAGCTCTATTGGTGGACACCCGGGAAACTGCTTGAGGCAGTGAACCACAGCTAGGACCCACGCCCTGTGAATGGGTCCACGGTCCATGGTTAGGGAGTTGTGGGTCAAGGTCCAGAAAATCAAGTCCTAGACCATAAAACACCCTTGAACAGGACGGACCGTAGGTCCATCCACTGTCCGTTGACATGGTCTTGTGGGTGGGCCTGTGGGACGGTTAAGTGAGGGATTAAGGGTCTTTTTCGATTTTAATTAAATTTAAGTGGTGTCATTTTGCCTACATATAGATCACCTATATAAGTATTTTAACCCCCAAAATCCCCCAATTAAGTCATTCTGTCAAATCCCAAAAGAAAACCCAAAACTCCTCTAAAAAATTCTCTCTCTAGAAGTTTGAAGAATAAGGAAGAAATTCAAGCTAGTTTAAGTTCAAGGTCTCCATTCTTCAAGCTTTGTGGGAAGTTGGACAAAGGTATGATGGCTTTTCATCCATGGGATCCTTCCTCCCATGGAGTCCCTTAGAATCCCCCAATTGTGAAGTTTAAATCCCCAATTCTAGTTAGGGTTTATGCCAATGTTGTGGGTTATGATGAATGTGGATCTAAATAGTTGGATTATGATTGTTTATGATTGAATTGATAGAATTACATGTTTTTAGGATGAAATTACATATGCCCATGCCTATACCATGATTTGACTTAGAATTGATATAATTGGGTTGATGCCATGAAGGGAAACTTTGTGGGTTTAGGGTTGTCCTTATAGGATTGGTGAAACATGATTAGAATTGCCTGAGAATGAATCCTAGTTAATGATCATGAGAACTAGGGCTTTGAGAGTAAATCCTATGATGTGAATTATTGGTAATTGATGTTATTGTTGAGGAAGGGATACTTCCTACATGAATAGCCTAATTATGAATGTATAGATGTGAAAGGTTTGCTCACATAAATGATTCTAGGTTGAAAGGATTGCTTACCTAAAATGAATCCAGACTAACATTCTAAATGAATGATGAGGCTAGAGGCGACTACCCTTGACCTCTATATTGAAGGATATGTGGTGATTTCCCATACTTCTTAGAATTGAACAAGAGGTTATTCCCTATGTTCCTAATATGATGAATGGACATGGAGGCGAGTACCCATGCTCCTTATGAAATAATGTGGAGGCGAGTACCCGTGTCATATGATGTGATTGTGGAGGCGGGTACCTATGATCTTAAGGTAAGTAAGGCAAGAGGAGAATACCCACTAGCCTTTGTAAGTTTGGAAATGAGGTGAATCCCCATGTCTTTAAATGTAAGTATGAATGATATTATTATGATTATGTTATAAAGATGTTTGAGTTGGAGTGTTGCTAGATACGCCTTCCATGATGTAAACTTGACTAGATGTGGATGACCCAAGTCTTAGTTAAGATTAAGTGAGGTTACTTGAGGAAATATTTCTCTCTTATTATGATGCCTATTATGCCATGATTATGCTAATGTCTTATGTCATATGTTGACTAATGCTTACGTTTATGTTGTTTATGCTAGACATTATATTTAGTACTTAATTGTACTAACACATACTCTTGCCTACATTCTTATCAAATGTAGGGTCTGGCAACAAAAAATCTCACACTCATGGCTAGCTTTGTTGTTGATCATGGAAGTGAAGATTTGGTGAGTCCTCATTGTGTTCGAAGATGTGATCACCCTTTTCTCCTATGTCTTTCTTTTATGTCTTGGACAATTGTATGGGCTGTGTCCTAAGACTTTATTCATGTTGTTTTAGATGATTTGAGACTATGGTATTAGACTTCCACTTGTTTTATAAAAGACTTTGATTGTGTTGAAATATTTTAAATTTTTGCACCATTTTCTAATGCTTTATGTGATGATATGCTAAGTGGCTTGTATGAGGCCTCTCGGGGTCTTATACGACTTGTTACATCTATGGGGTACCCCTAGGTCGTGACAAACTTGGTAATTAGAGCACAAGGTTTAGAATGGTTCTAGGATGTCTCAAACCATGTCTAGTATAGTCTTGTTCATAAGTGTAAAGCGCGCCACATTTATGATTGAGAGGCTATTAGATATTTAGGAAACTTCACTTCTTCACTTCTCTAAGTCGTGCCATTGAGTTTAACTCTAAAAGTATTTCTCCTAATCCTTACCCTATGGTTTTAATGATATGACTACTAGAAGGTCTAATACTAGGAGGATGGAGGGAGGCAATGTTGATCAAGAGGTTCCTCCTTAAGTTCCTCCCCAAGCTCCTCCTTAAGCTCTGATTGACCCATTGAATGAGAACGTAACAAATGCGGAGTTTCGGTCGGCTTTCCAAGTGTTGGCTCAAGATGTGATGGCTCAAGTCAATAGAAAGGTGGTAGCTCCTGTGAACCTAAGTGTGAGTATGGCGGCGGCAAGAGTGAGGGATTTTACAAGGATGAACCCTCCCAAATTTTATGGCTCTAAAGTAGAGGAAGGCCCTCAAGAATTTATAGACGAGGTCTACAAGATACTTGCTATTATGGGAGTGAATTTGGTAAATAAGGAGGAGTTAACCGCTTACCATCTCAAAGGGGTTTCTCAAATTTGGTTCAATCGATGGAAAGAGGCAAGGCCGGTGTAAGCGGGTCTCATAGAGTAGGAAAGGTTCAAAAGTGATTCTCTTGATTGATTTTTGCCTCTAGAGATGAGAGAAGCCAAGGTGCTCTAGTTCATCAACCTTAGTCAAGAAAATATGAGTGTAAGGGAATACGCTTTGAGGTTCACTCAACTATCCAAGTATGCTCCTTCTATTGTGGTAGATCGTAGGACCAAGATGAGTAAGTTTGTGTCGAGAGTGTCCAACTTGGTTGTCAAAGAGTGCCGCACCACTTTTCTTGTTCGTGACATGGACATTTCTCACCTTATGGTACATACCCAACAAATTGAGGAAGAAAAGCTCAAGGAAAGATCTAGAGAGGCAAAGAAAGCAAAAGTGAATGATGGCAACTATTTGCATTCTAGGTTCATTGGACAGGGTCATTCAAGGTTTCAACAAAAGTTCTCTAGGAAAGGTTCTATAAATGCTCCTCCAAGGCCTAATAATGAGAGGATGTCTAACCCAAAACCTCAAGGAGATGGTAATAGGCCTTCAATGCCTACTTGTGCTAAATGTGGGAGAAATCATGAAGGGAGGTGCCTAGCAGGTTCTAATCCTTTCTTTGGGTAAGGAAAGACGGATCAAAACATAAGGAATTGTCCTTCAATTGCAAATAATGAGGGAGGTAATCGTCATAGGGATCAACCCTACCCTTTATCTGGTCCAAGTGGTTCAGGTGCAAGTGCTCCTAAGAAAAAACGTTTCTATGCTCTCTAAACTAGAGATGATCAAGAGAACTACTTGGATATAATGACTGGTATGTTAAATTTTTTCCATATAGATGTATATGATTTACTTGATACAGGCGCTACTTTGTCCTTTGTGACTCCTTATATAGCTAAGAGGTTTGATATGCTCCCCGATGTGTTACTAGAACCTTTTTCTGTCTCTACCCCTGTTGGTAATTATGTGGTGGCTGAGAGGGTCTATAGAAGATGTCCCATTTCCCTACCCCATAGAGTTACTCTTGTTGATTTGGTAGAGCTTGATATGTTAGACTTTGATGTCATACTTGGGATGGATTGGTTGCATTCGTGGTATGCCTCTATTGATTTTAGGACTCAAGTAGTCAAGTTTCAATTCCCGAATGAGCCTATCCTAGAGTGGAAGGGGGGAAATTCTATGCCTAGAGGTCAATTTGTTTCTTACCTTAAAGCTAGAAAAATGATTTCCAAGGGTTGTATTTACCATATAGGAAGGGTGAGGGATATGGATTCCGAAACCCCTTCTCTTGAGTCGTCCCCGTTGTCAATGAGTTTCTGGAAGTATTCCCAGATGATCTACCTGGTAGTCCCCCCGAAAGGGAAATAGACTTCAAAATCAACCTTATTCCGAATACACAACATATCTCTATTCTTACTTATAGAATGACTCTGGCGAAACTTAAGGAGTTGAAAGAGAAACTAAAGAATTTGTTGGACAAGCGTTTTATCCGAACGAGTATTTCTCCATGAGGTGCTCCAATTTATTTTGTTAAAAAGAAAGATGGGTTCCTTCGTATGTGTATTGCCAATTGGGCATTTAGTAAAGATTCCTCATTACCCTTCTCTAGTTATTTCAAATTGGCGAGATGTTAAAATATCTTCTCCTTGGGAACATTCGTCCTTGAATGAGATTTCTCTTACTAGGCTAAGGGTGTAACATCTAACATTCAGCTCGAACACCCAACAAGCAATGCATACATGATAACTTATAACTGAAAGAGTACTAAGAAGAGAATTAGTACCTTTATGTGGAATGTCTCTAATTTCAAAGATATGTGGTTATCTCTTCTTCATATCTTCCTGAGCTTCCCTAGTAGCTTCCTCAACAAATTGGTTCCTCCAATGGACTTTGACTGATGCTACTTCCTTAGTCCTCAACTTGTGAACTTGGAGATCTAAAATCTGAACCGAAATCTCTTCATATGATAAGCTATCCTTGATCTCAATATCTTCGGTTGGTATGATAAGTGAAGGATCCACCATGCACTTCTTCAACATGGAGACGTGAAATATCGGATGAACCGCTGTTAACTCTTGTGGTAGCTCCAATTCATAAGCTACTTTGCAAATCCTCTTGGATATTGTGTAAGGGCCAATATACTAGGACTAAGCTTCCCCTTCTTACCAAATCTCATAACACCCTTCATGGGTGAGACTTTGAAGTAGATCCAATCATCCACTTCTAACTCTAACTCCCTTCTTTTAACATCGGTGTAGGATTTCTGACGACTCTGCACTGTTTTCAACCTTTCTTGAATCACTTTCACTTTCTCCACAACTTGATGAACTAGACCTGGTCCTATCAACCCTGCTTCACCAACTTCGAACCATCCAATAGGAGATTTGCACCTTTTCCCATAAAAATCTTCATAAGAAGCCATTTTGATGCTCGAGTGGTAACTATTGTTGTAAGCAAACTCAATTAAGAGGCAGGTGATCATCCCAATTACATTTGAAATGAATCACACAAGCCCTCAACATATCCTCTAAGATCTGAATAGTGAACTCTTCTTGACCATCTGTCTAAGGATGAAAAGCAGTACTGAAGTTCACCTTTGAACCCAAGCCTTTCTAGAATGACTTCCAAAACTGTGCAGTAAATTGTGCACCCCTATCTGATATAATCGAAATAGGGACTCCATGAAGTCTTACCACCTCCTGAATATATAACCTGGCATAATCTTATGTTGAATGGGTAGTCTTTACCAACAAAAAGTGGGCTGATTTGGTCATTCGATCCACAATCACCCATACAGAATCATGTTGCCTGCGAGACCTTGGCAACCTTGTGATGAAATCCATGTTTATCATCTCCCACTTCCATTCCGGAAGTTCTATATTCTGAACCAAACCACCGGGCCTTTGGTGCTCTATTTTAACTTGTTGGCAATTCAAACACTTAGCAACAAAGTTTGCAATGCTCTTCTTCATGCTACTCCACCAATAAACTTCTCTCAAATCACGATACGTATTTGTGGAACCAGATGAATGGAATATCTTGAGCTATGAGCTTCCTTCATGATCCCTTCTTGGAGTCCATCCATCATTGGTACACACAATCTACCTTGATATCTTAATACGCTATCTTCCCCTTGTTCAAAACCTAATACTTTTTGCTTATGAACATTTGCCTTCAATTCAAGAAAAATAGGATCTTGGTCTTGCATTTCTTTCACTTCTAACACTAGTGAAGATTCAGCCCCATTCATCACCACTACTCCTCCTTCTGTGGAATCCAGCAGTCGGACTCCTATGCATGCAAGTCTATGCACATCTTTTGCTAACTCTCTCTTTTCTTCCTTAACATGGGTGGTACTACCCATAGAGAACCTGCTTAAAGCATCAGCAACAACATTAGCCTTACCTGGGTGGTAGAGAATACTCATGTCATAATCCTTGAATAATTCTAACCACCTCCTTTGTCTGAGATTAAGCTTTTTCTGAGTAAACACATACTGAAGACTCTTGTGATCAGTGAATACATCAACATGAACACCATACAAATAATGGCGCCATAGCTTCAAAGAAAATACTACAAGAGCCAACTCTAAGTCATGGGTTGGGCAATTCTTCTCATGAACTTTCAACTGTCTGGAGACATAACCTATAACTTTGCCATTTTGCATTAACACGCAACTCAAATAACCTCTAGATGCATCACAGTACACCACAAAACCTTGAGTAATCTTTGTTAAAGTTAACACTGGGGCAGTAGTCAACCTCTTTTTCAATTCCTGAAAACTTTTCTCACAAGTTTCAGAACATTGAAACTTCGCTGTTTTAAGAGGCAACTTGGTCAAAGGAGACGAAATGGATTAGAACCCCTCTACAAACATTCTATAATAGCCAGCCAAATCTAAGAAACTCCTAATTTTAGTTGGAGACATGGGTCTAGGCCAATTCTGCACTGCCTCTATCTTTTAGGTATCAACTCTAATTCCATCACCGGAAACTATATGGACCAAGAATGCCACAGACTAAGACAAAATTCACATTTAGAGAATTTAGCATATAACTCCTTATCTTTCAATGTCTAAAGAACTATTTTGAGATGGCTAGCATGATCTTCTTCATTCCTCGAATAGATTAGTATGTCATCAATGAAGACGATAACAAACATATCTAAATAAGGTTTGAAAATTTTATTATAAGGTCTATGAATGTTGTAGGTGCATTATTTAAATCGAACGACAAAACCAGAAACTCAAAAGGACCATAACGGGTCCTGAATGCTATCTTGGGAATATCACACTCCCTTACTTTCAACTGATGGTAGCCATATTTGAGGTTTATTTTCGAAAAACAAGAAGCACCCTAAAGTTGATCGAAAAGATCATCAATTATTGCAAGAGGATACTTATTCTTGATGGTAACCTTGTTTAATTGGTGGTAATCTATACACATCCTAAGAGAACCATCTTTCTTTCTCACAAATAAGACCAGAGCGGCCCAAGGTGATACACTTGGTCAAATAAAACCCTTATCTAGCAAATCTTTCAAATGTTCTTTAAGCTATTTCAACTCTGCAGGTGCCATCCTATATGGCGGAATAGAGATAGGACAAGTATCTAGAAGAACATTTATACCGAAGTCTATCTCTCTCTCAGAAGGGACTCAGAGTAGATCATCTGGAAAGACTCCTAGAAACTCTTTAACTATAGGAACTAGCTGAATGGGAGGTATCTCAACACTAGAGTCATTAACTCAGACAAAGTAATAGACACAACCCTTAGAAACTAACTTTCTTGCCTTAAGGTACAAAATTAAAAATAACCCTTTGGCGCTGCTGAATTACTTTTCCATTCTAAGACTAGCTCATTAGGAATTTGGAACTTGACAACTTGAGTTCTACAATCAATGGAGGCATAACAGGCATGAAGCCAGTCCATAGCTAGAATGATATCAAAATCTACCATGTGTAACTCAATTAAATCAGCCATGGTGTCTTTGTGATTGATGGAAATGACACAATCACGATAAAATCACTCAGCTAGAATAAACTCCCCAATAGGTGTAGAAACACAAAAGAGTTCACATAGTTTCTCAGGAAGAACATCAAACTTATTTGTAGCATAAGGGGTTACAAAAGATAAACTTGTTCCTGGGCCTAGGAAAGCATAAACATCAAAAGTAAAGACTTTGATCATACCAGTGACAACATCTGGAGAGTTCTCTTGCTCATGATGAGTAGTGATTGCATAAAGGTGGTTTGCTCCTCTGCCAGTATCTGATGTAGCTCCTCTAGGTGCAGCCCTGTCTGGTGGTGCAACTGATGAAGATTGGGCTCTATTGCCCTGATTTCCACTACCTTGCCTGTTCTTAGGGCACTCTTTCATGAAGTGACCCTATTTCCCACACTTAAAACAATCTTACTGGCCATCAAGGCACTTACCTTGGTGGTTTCTACCACACCTAGCACATGCAGGAGCCCAGTTACCTCCTTGTGCCACACTACCTTGAGACTGTGCAGGTCTAGCTCTGAAGTTTTATGAATTCTGACCATTATTCTCACCCTTGTTTCTGGGTGCAGATGCACTAGCAGACGATTAAGTAGGTCCCTTTTTGCTTCTGCTGAAAGGACGAATGGTTCAAATTACCTTTTTGCTGCCCGAGCTCATTCCCTGTCTTAGCCTTCTTGTTTGTAAATTCCTCCCTATCCCTCAACTTCTCTTCCTTAACTTGCTGCACAAAAACCATCAACCTTGATATGTCCATGTCCCCAATTAACATAGCTTCCTTACCCTCTTTGCTTGACAGACGGGACAACCCAGCAACAAATAGACTCATTCTACTCCTCTTGTCCGCAACTATCTCCGGAGCATAACGGGATAGTTGGGTGAACTTCAATCCATACTCATAAACACTCAAGGAATCCTTCTAAAGGGTAAGAAATTATCGTACCATCGCCTCTTTCAATTCTCGAGGGAAGAAATGCCCCAAGAAGGCCTCCTCAAAACATGCCCAACTCGCAAGTGGTTCATCCTCAGCTCTGTCCCCTTTCCACTAGTCAAACCAAGTCCTAGCAACATTCTTCAGTTGGTATGCAGCTAGTTCAACTCACTCAGTATCGACAATATGCATAACCTCAAATACCTTCTTCAGTTCCTCAATAAAACTCTCTGGATCCTCAATAGTGCTTGAACCCGTGAAACTTGGCGGATTCATCCTCAAGAACTCACGAATCCTCAAAGTATCAATCACTTTCTATCTATCTCCTCTCTGTTGCCTATCCTGATTAGTCACAGCTTGACTGAGCATCCTTATCGCTTCTCTGAATTCAGCGTTATTGACTTCTCCTTGGGGTTGCCCCTGAGGTGCATTTGGTACCCCTTGCTCTTCAACATTCCTCCTAATAGGACGACCTCTGATAGCTCTTCGTAGAGACATGATTATCTAAAAACACGTGCAAGCATTAATTAGAAGGAAACTTTTTTTAGAGATCAAACTCTAACGCAAGAAATAAGTGTGACAGAAGTGAGATAATTTTCCTAAGTGTTGTAGCCACCTAATTATAGATGTGGTGCACTTCACACTGATAACTAGGACCCTACAGACATGGCTTCATAGACTCCATAGGACTCTTGAACTCTGTGATCTTATATCAAGTTTGTCACACCCCGAGCCTACACAGTGGACGTGGCCGGCACTCGAGAATCATTTATGGCCCCAAGTGAACCCTTGGTCTGGCTTACTTACTCAGCGGAAGACTCTATGCATATATATAATGATCAATAGCACTATACTCATTTGAATAATAAGATACTGAGAATGCTTAAAAGTAAAAAATTCAACTTGGCCAAAATGGCAACTCAAGTCTTAACATATGAAATGAAAATGTAAAGACAACTGGACTACTAACTGTCTAGCTGTCTATTAAGCTTCTAAAACAAAGAGGGATGTCGGGACAAGACCCTTGATAATCCTAACAATGAAATACTAAAAACAAAAAGAGTCCTTCGGAATGCAAGGAGACTCACTAGTTGACTTTGAGTGCTGAACCTAATCAACGAGGCACTGGATGCTAATCCTGGTTACCTGCGTCTGCATCATAATAAGATGCAGACCAACTGACATCAGTAAATTGAATGTAAGAGTATGCGAGTTGGAATTCTAAACACAACTTAAGCTTGAAAATGACCTGAAAGGAACACTTACCTTGGCTTTACTTAACTCCTGAATAACTTAACTCAAAATAAAGCAATAAACATATGCAATATATAGGAAGCTTGTAAAAAAGTGGAAAACAACTTAGTTTGTTAAAGAAAAATGCAATAACAAACTCAAGTTTACTCACATAATAAAGTAATATAGTTTCTGTAGGAGTTTCTCTGACAGAAAGCCACCATTATCAGCCTAAGTGGTGATACAGTGTCTTGCCCATGCTGCCAGAACTGTCCTATACTTTACCTTCATATAGAACGCTTAACTAAGTGGATCCACTAGTCTATTCTTAAAGCATCTTAAGGAGTCATCCAAAAAGTATGATCCTTTACTACCTATGATGGGTACATGGTTTATGGAGACTTGAGTTAATATGAAATCGCATCTCTATATCGGTGCTCAATACTACTCCCAAAATATACTTAGCTCATATGTTTTTAAACAAACTTCTTTCTTTGGTTTGAGATAGTTACTCAAAACTTTGCTTTAAAGCTCTCTTGGAATCGTTGTTCCCTTTCTTGTTCAAATGTGACAATATTTTAAACTCTTTGGAATACTTAGTTCCTTTATAGCTTTTTGAGCAATGAACTCAACCCTTTACTCTTTGCTTAGCTCGAAACTTAAGTCTTAAAACAAAATTAAAACGTTTGTGAAAGACTTTTGAAAATCTTTAATGAACTTCTCTTTACTTACTTCTTAACTTCTAGACTTGACTCTTAGCTTTCCTTGAATTGAATTATGGATTCAAGGATTGGGATTTATGATAGGAAAGATCTCATTATGTTTAGGAGTGCTTTTAGATAGCTAAACATGAGAAAAGATCAATATATGGTGCGTCCGCGATGCGAAGATGTATTTAAATTTTGGTCGCAAAAATATTTTTTTGAGGGAGAAAGGTCGGTGACCGCTCTGCAATGGGAAGTGACTTTACCCTAATCTGGGGAGCAAGTTTGCGACGCAAAGCCAGTGCCCATATTTGCCTGACTAAATTTTTTCTTCGTTTTCCAGGCTCAATTCACCCAACTCGATTCTTTTTCCCAAATTCTTATTAGATATATATACCCAACAAATGTACCTAAGAAACTAACTCCAACCAACTCAATTATTTGACGTAACGATCTCAGAAATGTCTCAATTTCAGCCCAACTCAAGAACAATATCAAATTTAAGAATACATATCAAGAACATCAACTTTCACACTCCTTTAGGAAGAATTCACGCTGAAACAAACATGTTTGGCACTTGGGTGAACAAACCCAACGTTTTGAAAGCCTCACATACTTTGTAGGATTAATTCCTTGGCGAAATCCACAACCAAATCGCACGATCTTGGGGAATATTGAGCTTTTCTTTTCCTTTCTGTTCTTTTCTCTTTTCTCCAAGCCTTAGCATGAATTTCCAATTTTCTAAACTGACCAAATTCTGATTTGACCCTTAATTAATTCACTAAAATGAGTTAAATTAATTGGGTAAGGAAAATACCAAACTACCTTTCCAAAATCCGAATTGGTTATTTCCTTATTTGAACAACCCAACTTCAAATGGGAATATCTCACTCATACGAACTCGTAATCATACAAACTCAGTGGAGTTGGAAAGATTATTCCAAGATCTTTCCTACGATATCTAGAACTACGCCTAAGTCATCCTAAGCTAGGAGTTATGGTCGTTTGAAGTTGACCAAAAACTCAACTTAACATACTTAACAAATATCCAGATTTTTATATTCTTTCTAAAAATGGTTATTTCCAATTCCTAACTTCTTCCTAGTTATTTCAAATTGGTGAGATGTTACAATAGGCTTCTGATAGTCGCCATATTAATAACCAGAGAATTTTTTTTATTGTAGTCTATGCCTTCCGTTTGTATATCACCTCTAATAACCAATCTTAATTTTAAGTCTTTCTATTCTTCCATCAGCCTTTTGTTTAACCTTGTAGACTCACTTAGAAAGTAAATCTTTCCTTCCAGAAAGGTGAGGCACCACACCCTATGTTTGATTAATGATCAAAGCCTGCAATTTAGAATTCATGGAAGCTTTTCATCTAGGATGTTGGCAAGCTTGAGAGTAATGAGTGGGTTTTGAAATTTGTGAAATAGAATGTAGCAAAACCTAATTTTTGATAAAAAAGAGAAGGAAATGGATATGTAGGTGGTGAGGATGGTACTATTAGACAAGTAGTCGTAAGATCAGTGGTAAAAAAATTACTGTAAACAAAGTAATGTAAATGACTAGGTAAAGTTCCTTTGTTTTCTCTACCATATCTTCTAGGGGTTGGGATGGTAGGGGTAAGTTAAAGGTATTGATTAGTGGAGGTATGTGGAGTAGTAGTAGCTTGAGGATGAGAAGTGGAAGTAGTGTCCATAGAAGGAGATAAAATTGGTGAGGGTTGGTCTTAAATTGTAGGAGAAGGAAAGAACATGGATTCATCTATAGTATGATCGAAATAAATAGAAGAGATAGATGTAAAAATGGTATTAGGAAAAGAGTCAAAAGGAAAAATGTGTTCATGAAAATGAACATCCCTTGATATGCATACCTTCTTACAATCTATAATAAGGAGTCTATATCCCTTTTGTCTAGTAAGATAGCCTAAAAAGATTCAAGCAGCTGCTCTAGCTGAAATTTTCCTTTATTGTGAGTTAATGTAGAAGCATAATATAAACATCCAAAGCTTATAAAATGATGATATGAAGGTTTTTGATTAAACAAGAGTGCATAAGATGTGTTATCTTGAAGTACTCTAGATGGAAACCTGTTGATCAACTATGTTGCGGTGAGTATGCACTCTCCCCAATAAGGAATTGGAATTTTGGAATGGAACATTAAGGCTCTAGCAATTTCCAGTAAGTGCCTATGTTTTCTTTCCACAATTCCATTTTGTTGGATTGTGGATATGCAAGAAGTCTGATGTAAAATTCCCTTTGATTGTAAAAATGAAGAAGTTTTTTCCCTCTTCCCTAGTTCCAAGGCATTGTCAGATCTTATTAGTTTCACTTTAGCATTGGACTGTCTTTCTTTCATGCATAGGAAAGACTTGAGTACTAAAAAAACATTTGATTTAGTGTTCAACTAATAAGTCCAAGTCCCTATATTACTATCATCCACAATTGTGAGAAAGTATTTATAACCATTATAAGTAGGAACCTTTTAGGGACCCCAAATATCAATATAAAAAAGATCAAAAATTCCTTTATTCTTAACATGAATATTTGGAAATGGTAGCTTAGAGTGTCTTGCTAAAGGGCCATAAAGTGCAAGTGCATTCAAAATTTCATTGAAAATGAAATTGAACTGATATATTTCATTGCATTGAAAGGCAAATTCCCCAATCTTATATGCCATAACATTACATCATATTGTGATTTAGCTGAAATAGGGACATAAATTGAATCTAGAATAGAATGAGAATTAAATCTCTAGGGAAACAAAATTACTGAATCTGAAATAGAATGAGAACTAGCTCTCTTAGGAAATGAAACTGTTTTTTGTAGCAAGAGGTTGAGTGCCACTACGCTCTAAAATGTATAGTCCATCATTTTCTTCAACAAAAGCCTAAGGACTTTTGAACAAAGGGCCTTGCAAAAAACAACTAGTAGATGTGAACATGATGACACACTTGAAAGATAGACATAGTCTATAAGCTGAAAGTAAATTATATCTGAAACTTGGGATATGAGGTACATTTGCAAGTATAAAATCAGGCAAAAGAGAAATAGATCATGCATAGGTAACCTTTACTCTAGATGAATTAGGTAACCTGACCATTAAAGGCTTAGGTAAGGGAATGAGAGATAAGAAAGATTTAGGATCAAAGAACATATGTTTAGAGGACCTGAATCATTTATCCAAGATTTAGAATTTGAAATATCTACTAAATAACAAGAGGGAGAATGTTCAAAACAAATACCAGCAGCCGAGTTGACATTGACTTCTGATCCAACAGGTTTTCCTTCTTGAATATGTTTTAAGAGATAAACAAGCTGGGTGAATTGATTTGGGGAGTTGTTGAGAAACATCAGGATTCTCAGAAGAAGCAAGAATAGATTGATTTCTATTTGGTTCTTCCATTGAAGTTGCAGAGTTGCTTCTCACAATTTCTTGAAATTTCTTGGATTTGGTGAACTTAATAACTGTTGGAAAACCTATTAGCCTATTACAATTAACAGAGTGTGATTAGTCATCTTACAATAGTTGCAAAATTTGCTTTTCTTTCTTTTGTAAGATGTGTTTCCTTTGAGATAAGTATTTCTAGGCTTCTGTTTATAGTTAAATCCAAATCCAGACCCATTATTTGTTGAGTGTTGGGTTGATTTTCTGAGATAGTTGATTTTCCTACCATGAAGGAAGAGCTATCTCCAGGAAACTGAGAAGATAGATGAGTTCCTCTCTGATTTTCATCCTGCATCAAGAGAGAATATTCATAGTTCATAGTGGGTAGTGGAGTAAGCATAAGAATATTGCTTCTGGCTGGTGCATAGGTATCAATCATTCCCATGAGGAAATGAATGTCTCTCATCTCCTTTGAATTGAATCAACTTTTTTTTTCCTTTATATGAACACTCACAGGTGCAAAGCATATTAGTGTTCAGAGTGTCTAACTAATCCCATAACCTTTTCATCTTGGTGAAGTATACGACCATATATGTAGATCCTTGGACTAAATCTGCAATTCTTTCTGCATATGATACAATTTTGTCCTATTAGGATAGCCCAAATCTATGTTCAAGATTTGACCAAACACTGGAAGAAATATCTTTAGAAAGAGAATTAAAAAGCAACAGCGACTCCATAGTTTAAAGGTTGGATCAATCAAGGTTGGAGCATGACAAGCTTTATCTATGAAGCCCAACTTGTTTTTGCTAAAAGAGAGATAAGAATAGACCTTCTCCATCCTGGATATCCTTTGCCACCAAAGGGAATATTGATCAGGACCATTCCTGGTGTATCAGATGGATGAAGAAAGTAGGGATAAAGATTTTCAATGGTGATTACATTGTCTTGTTGAACACTTGTATTAAAAGTGCCTTCAGTGCTCTCAGCAGTGGAGTTTGGCATCTTTGTAAGGAATGAAAAATAGAATAATCAAAGAAATTAAAAAGATATGAGCTAGCAGATGTTACTGCTCTGATACCAATTAGAAATATAGGAGAGAATGTATGGATATTTTTCTGTATTTCCTTATTATCATTGTATAGATTTCTACCACTATTTATACATGTGATTGCTAAAAAGGAAGTGTAAAACATAATTAATGTATTTACTCTAATTCTGAATGATTTTATTCTTTACTATGTATACAATTATTGTTTTTATCGTTGTGTATCTAGCGAGCTGTGTATAACTTGTGATTTTTCAATTCCAATATCAGATCAATTCAAATCAAACGAGCCCAATAAATTGCTAGCCCAACTTTTCTATAAGGAGTCCATTCCCCTCTTTCTTATATTGGTCTACAATGTTAACAAGAGTGGTTTACCTTTTGTGTGAATGTCGCCTCTTATCTCCAACATCATCCAAGGTAACATTTGACCATAGAATTTCATAATTTCTTCATCTTAACACAAATTAATACCTTTCACCCGTGGAATTCATATGTTTTCAAGAAAATTACCTCTAAGGTTCAAGAAGCGAATTTTTGCCATCTTTTCCTTAAAATATCACACCTTTCTCAAGAATTTGGAGCACATAAGGTATGTAAGGCTATCATAGTGAGAAACTAAGTTCTTTCTCACTCTCTAAATCTATTATTTCAATTAGTAAGATCAAGGGTTTTACCCAAAGCCTATGATTTTCACATTCCTTTATTTCAAATGTGTTCATTGTTGATTACATTATTGAATTTACTATATTATATCTTAATGACGATCCTTGATTTATTTAAGGTTCATGTTATTCTACATCATGACCCCCTTTTTATAAACCAAAGTTATTTGAAAACCAGGTCATAGTATTTTATATACATTGTTTTCATGAAAGAAGTAAGATTAAGATTTTCAAAAAGTGTTTGAAGAAAGTATTCTTGTTTCAAACAAGTGCATCATTTCAAAAAATAGTTCAAGAAAATATATTTTGCATTTAAAATTCATATTTTAGAAAGAAAGTTTAGAAAGTTTGTTAAAGAAAGCATACCTCAATTTTGAGAATGCATAGTCTTATGTTTTTCAGAAAAGTATAGTCAAATTTTAAAGTAAAACTCAATTCAAATTAGTGCAGTTTCAAAGAAGCATTATTGATCATAGACTCCGAGTTTCAGATTATCACTTTTTCCCATAAAGTGGAACATTTACCCTAAAAAGGACATCATACAGTTATTGAGCATTAATGCATTATTTTGGGAGTAGTATTAAGCATCGCGTTAGGTAAGTGTTCAAATAATCCAAACCCCATAGTTGCATCGCCAGCGTAGGATAGGATCATGTCGTTTATTCGAGCGACTCCTCAAAAGCTCTTGATAAGAACGTAGAGATTGAATCCATTAGATTAGTTTGTCTTGTACCCTGGCATGTATAGGATGACTCTGGTAGCATGTGCAAGACGTTACATCATCATAATGCTCAAAGTGATGGTTTTCAGTTAGAGAAACTCCCCAAGAAAAGTATAATTATATTATTTTTTAGTATTTGTTATTATGCATATTTCTAGTCATAAAGTTTCATGTTAAATTACAGACACATGCATTACTATTCACTTGACTTTATTTCAGAGTATCTTTAGAGACATTAATTTAGCTCAATATATTCAGCTTTAGTCAGTTGTTTCTTTCAGCTATTTTACATACCGTACCTTTCATATACTGACATCATTTGACGCTGCATCTTTTAATGATGCAAATTCATGTAATTAAAATCGACAACAAACGTATAAATAAAATCACTTTCATCTAGCATTCCTGAGACCTTCTAGATTTTGGACTACTCTAGTTTATCTCGAGCACAAATATTTATTAGATGTTGTTAGTACAATATTCAGGTTGTCTGGGGTCTTGTCCTCCTTAGCCTCCCAAGTAGCCTCTTTAACGAACTGATATCTCTATAATACCTTGACTAATGCTACTTTATTGGTCCTCAAATTACGAACCTGTCGATCTAGAATCTGAATGAGAATCTCCTCATAAGATAGGTTGTACTTAATACCAACATTTTTTAGCAGGTATAATAAGTGAAGGATTGCCCATATACTTCTTTAACATTGAAATGTGAAACACCGGATGGACTGCTGCTAACTCTTACGGTAGCTCCAACTCATAAGTTACACTACCAATCCTTTTACATGTTCTATAAGGACTACTATACAAGGGACTAAGCTTCCCCTTCTTACCGAATAATGCCCTTCATGGGTGAAACCATCAATTATACCCAATCATCTACTTCAAACTCTAAGTCTCTTCTCCTAACATCAGTATAGGATTCTTGACGACTCTGCGTTGTTTGCAACCACTCTTGAATGATATTTACTTTCTCCAAAGGATGATGAACTATGTCTGGTCCTATCAACACCGCTTCACCAACTTCAAACCATCCAATAGTAGATCTGCATCTTCTCCCATAAAGAGCTTAATAACGACCCATTTGGATCTAGAGTGGTAACTATTGTTGTAAGCAAACTCTATGAGGTGTAAGTGATCATCCCAATTAACTTTGAAATCAATCACACAAGCCCTCAACATATCTTATAAAGTTTGAATGGAGTGCCTACTTGACCATCAGTCTGATAATGGAAAGCAGTACTCAAGTTCACCTTCGAACCCAAACCTTTCTAGAAATACTTCTAGAATTTTGCAGTAAATTGTGCACCTCTATCTAAAATGATGGTCACTGGAATTCCATGAAGTCTAACTACCTCTTGAAGATATAACTTTGCATAATCCTCTGCTGAATTAGTGTTCTTTACCAGTAAAAAGTGGGTTGATTTTGTCATTCAATCTACAATCACCCAAATAGATTCATGTTGTCTGCCAGACAGCGGCAAACCAATAATAAAGTGCATCTCTCACTTCTATTACAGAATATCTATATTTTGAGCCATACCATTGGGTATTTGGTGCTCTACCTTGACTTATTGGCGATTCGAGCACTTAGCAACAAACTCTACAATACTCTTTTTCATACGATTCCACCAATTGTCTTCTCTCAAGTCACGATACATCTTTGTGGAACCCAGATAGATAAATATCTGAAGGTATGAGCTTCTTCCATGATCCTCTCTTGGAGTTCATCCACCCTTGGTAAATACAACCTACCTTGATACCTCAATATACCATATCCCTCTTGTTTAAAAGCCATCACTTTCTGCTTATGAACATTGATTCAAGAAAAATTGGGTCTTGGTATTTTTTCTCTTTTACTGACAGACATTAATGATGATTCAACCCCGTTCATCACCACTACTCTACCTTTATTGGAATCCATTAACCGGACCCCCAATCGTGAAAGCATGTGCACATACTTAGATAATTCCTTTTTCTCTTTCTCGACATGGGAAGTACTGCCCATAGACAACCTGCTCAAAGCATCAGCAACAACATTAGCCATACCTGGGTGGTATAGAATACTCATGTCATAGTCCTTGAGTAACTTTAACCACCTTCTTAGTATGAGATTAAGCTCTTTCGTACTGAATACATACTGAAGACTCTTGTGATAGGTGAACACATCCACATGAACACCGTAAAGATAGTGATGCCATATTTTCAAAGAGAACACTAGAGCAGCAATTCTAGATCATGGGTTGGGTAATTCCTTTCGTGAATCTTAATATGTCTGAATGCATAAGCTATAACCTTGCCATTCTGCATTAACACACAACCCAGTCCAACTTTGGAAGCATCACAATACACAACAAAACCTTGTGGACCTTCTGGTAAGGTCAACACTGGAGTAGTAGTCAACCTAGTTTTCAATTCCTAAAAGCTTTTCTCACAAGCTTCAGACTATTGAAACTTCGTTGTTTTCTGAGTCAATTTTGTCAAAGGGCATATATAGATGAGAAACCTTCGACAAACCTTCTATAATATCCAGATAACCCTAGGAAACTCCTAATATCAGTCGGAGATGAGGGCCTAGGCCAGTTTTGCAGTGCCTCTATCTTCTGAGTGTCAACTCATATCCCATCACCAGAAAAAATATTGCCTAAGAATGCCACGGAATCAAGCTAAAACTCACACTTAGAGAATTTAGCATACAACTCTCTATCCTTTAGATTTGGAGAACTACTCTGAGATGACTAGCATGATCTTACTTATTCATCGAATAGATTAGAATGTCATCGATGATGATAACAAACATATCAAGATAAGGTTTAAATAGTCTGTTTAGAAGATCCATGAACGTTGCAGGAGCATTAGTCAAACCAAATGACATGACCATAAACTCATAATGACCATAACAGGTCATGAATGATGTCTTTGGAATATCACTTTCCCTTACTCTCAACTAATGATAGCCCAATCTGAGGTCTTTCTTAGAAAAAAAAGTGGCACCCTGAAGTTGGTCGAAAAGATCATCAAATCTCAGAAGAGGATACTTATTCTTGATAGTAACCTTGTTTAACTGACGGTAATCAATAGACATCCTAAGTGAACCATCTTTCTTCCTCACAAATAAGACCAGAGCGCCCCAATGTGAGACACTTGGTTGAATAAAGCCTTTATCAAGGAGGTCTTTCAACTACTCTTTTAACTGTTTCAACTCTGTTGGAGCCATTCTATATGGAGAAATAGAGGTAGGATGAGTATTGGGAAGAATATCTATACCGAAGTCTATTTCTCTCTCAGGAGGGACTCCAGGAAGATCATCTTGAAAGGCCTCTGGAAACTCACTCACAACTGAAGCTGACTGAATAGGTGGTGTCTCAACAGTAGAGTCATTAACTCAGACTAAGTGACAGACACACCCCTTGGAAACTAACTTTCTCACCTTAAGGTAAGTAATGTGGATCAGATTTAAGTTAAGGAATAGTGGAATGAAACTATGGTAAGGCAACATGCACCACCTCTTCTTATACCCCATATTTTGAGTACCAAAATCCATTATAAGGAATGGGTATTGGACGAAGCAATCTAGAAAAGCAATGAAAGTAGACTGTTTTCTTGTTCTTCGACTTGGGATCTGAATAGGCAAAAAGATGAAGAAACTTTTATAAATAAATATAGTTGGCACAAGAACATTCCATTTAATATTTCCTTTCTGAATTGGAGAGCTTTGAGGGAGAAACTGCCTATTAATGAAAAGATTAGCACTTTTGGAAAGGAACCTGTTAAATGCTTTTGTTGTATCAAAGTTGACTGGGATAACATTCCTCACATTTTTTTGCTACTGGATACTTTGACAATCATATTTGTCAATTTTACTTAGCTATGTTTGTGATACAACACAATCACAATTCCTTGAATAATATTCTGCTAAACTGGTGGACAGTGGAGATAAGGCATGAAGTTCAGAAGCTCATGATGCAAACCCTTCCCCTTATTATAAGCTGGAACCTGTGCAAAAATTGATGTATAGCCAAGTATGGGGACAAAAAGTCTAGTACTTTGAGGGTAAAGTTTCTAGTCTTTAAAGACATGAAAAACTCCTCACCACTGTTTACCTCTATATCCCTTGGGTTCATGTCTGGAAGAACTTGATCAATATGATGGAAGCATGTAGGCATGAAACTAGTATTATATCTGTTAATTGGGAGAGGCCTTAACATGACACCTACAAGATTAACACAGATGGTGGTGCACTCAACAATGCGGGCAAGATTGGAGGAGGGGTATTTTGAGAGACTGTCATGGCAAAGGAAGTTCTATACCTACCAATAGTTTCCTAAACATGCCAAAGGAAGTTATGTATTGGAAAAATTAGGAATGTCTAATTTTAGAAGGAAGAAGTTGAGAAGAATAAAGCATCCCCCTTGACTGGCCCTTATGATTTTGATATAGAAGTCTCTATTTTGTTGAACTTATCCTATTCAATCTAGATATTCTCTTGGCAATATCTATTTTGACTAGGCCTAGGTTTTTGTTTCTTCTTTTACTTGTTTGGGGAGAGTCTCCCTCATTTATGTTTCCTAGTATCTTTGTATTTAGAGAATTCCTCTCTTAGGTGTTTAGAAGCTAGGCTTCATTTTATAGTATAGGGGAAGAGTTGATTGACCTTAGTAGGATGATCGACTCATGAACCACCATAGGTTGAAGGTAAGGTTTATGTCCCCATCCTTGTATTTTGTTGTTTGTTTTATTTATGCTAAGGCATGGGGGTGTTTCTAAGCGCCTGAACCCCCAAGGGTCGTTAAAAAAAAGAGAAAAAAATCAAGAAAACCTTCTTAGAGATTGTTGAATTAGTTTCTTGAAATCTCTATGGACAAGAATTATGATTTTCATTAGTGATTCATAATTGTATGGAGAAATTTGAGTTGGAAAGAATGGAATTCTTGGAGAAAAACTTACCTTGAAGAAGAATCTTGAAAAAGATGGAAAGAATTTTGAATGGAGTCTACTTTGATTTTTCCTTATGATTTTGCCTTAGGGTTTGAGAGAGAAGAGAATGATGGATTAAGAGATGAAAATTTGATTGTTTTGGGTCTTTGAATAGTCAATAAATTTGTCAAGGGTTTTCTTGGTGGTAAAAAGACAGAAACGACCCATTTTAATGTTTTCCCGTCGGCTAATTCGTCACTGCACTGAATCAGGGTACTAAAATAATCACAACTATTTACTTGAAACTAGGATTGATGTGAAATTGGTGGCATTGGGAAGAAGATTCAAATACCTTAAATTTGATAGGTTATGGGCCACATAACTCTTTATATTCTAAGAGATATGGTCATTTAAAGTTGACCCAAGTAGAATCTAACATTAAAACTTAATCGATAAGGAAACTTTCAACTCAACTTTATGCTAGGAGTTTCTAGAGACCTTAATTGATATTCAAAATTATTAAACTCTAAAGAATTTACCTTTACACATATGAACAATTTAAGAATCACCCGACATGACCTTTTACGTAAATAAAGAATAGTTCGGGTCTTAGCTTAGAAATTTTCAAGTTGTTACAGATCACTTGCAAATGGGTTTATCGTTTGAAGAAAAACTCTTATGGGTTTGTAGACAAATACAAAGCTCGGCTTGTTGCATGTGGTTTTTCTCAAAGTTATGGACTTGAATATGAGGAAACATTCAGTCCAGTTACAAAAATAGTAACTGTAAGAACCATTTTTTCTCTTGGGGCAACAATGAATTGGAAGTTGTGGCAGGTTGACGTAAAGAACACTTTTCTTTATGAAGAATTGGATCGTGAATTGTTTATGGAGCAGCCAAAAGGATACGTTTCTCTGTAGTATCCTCAACATGTTTTTCGATTAAAGAAAGCATTGTAGAGTCTTAAACAAGCACCACGTGCGTGGTATGGTAAAGTTGCCCAACATTTTTTTTGTGGCTTTAAAGATTCCAATGCAGATTCTAGTTTATTTATTAAATCAAAATCAAATATGCACATGATGGTCTTGTTATATGTGGATAACATGATCATTACTGGAAATATTGTTGTTCTTCCCTGTTCTTTAATTTTACGTTTTCGCTAATAGAAAGTGCTGTCAAGCTTGTGTCAAATCCAATTTTTCATGGTTGGACAAAACACATAGAGGTTCGTCATCACTACATTCGAGAGAAAGTGTTGGAGCAAGAAGTTGTTCTGAAAGGAATTTCTACAAATGAGCAAGTCGCGGGCATATTTACAAAGGCCTTGATAACGCCTAAGTTTGAATATTAAAGGGCTTCTCTTGGAGTTATTGATCGTAAGCATGCACTAAAGGGGAGTGTTAAAAATTAGTGCATCTTCAGTGTTTTACTGTTTTACTACTGCGCTGTTTAGTTTACTTAATCAAATAAATCAATTCCTATTTCATAGGAAGTTTATCTTGATAGGAGTCTTAGTAAGTTATTAGGGTCCTTTAAGAAGTTGAAGTCAGTGGCATATTATATACAGCTGTATTTAATATGAAACTGTGATTTCTATGTTACAAAAATGATCTTTCGATTCGATTTGAGATGAAGAATTTGGGGGAAGTGAGCTATTTTCTTGGTCTGGAAGTTGAAAAAACAGATCAAGGATATTTTATTTATCAAAAGACATACAAGAAAATTGCTGCAGTTTTTTGGCATGGGGGTCGGGGTCGAAATAAAAAGCCACTCCAATGGAACCACATCTAAAGTTGATGAAAGACAAAGGAAAGCCATTAAAAGATGCCAAAAATTTTAAGTAACTTGTTGGTAGTTTAATTTAATTAGCTATCACAAGACCGGAGATTGCTTATTCCATTGAAATTGTTTCTCAGTTCATGCAGTGTCCAAGAAGTTCACACCTTGAGGTGGAAAAGAGAATTCTTCGTAATGTGAAGGGCTCACTTGATCATGGTCTTATTTGGAGAAGACATGAAAATTTTGTGATCAATGGATTTACCGACGCGGATTAGGCTGGAGATGCAAATGATAGACATTCAAATTGAGAATATTTTTTAAGTACTGATTCAGCTATGGTATGTTGGTGCAACAAGAAGCGACCAGTGGTAACATTATCTAGCACTGAATTTGAGTACATAGTTGCCGCAACTAAGGTTGCACAAGAATGTATGTGGTTGACGAGATTAATAAGAGAGATGTTGTGCAAAGTTTATAATGCTATTCAAATTAGATGTGATAATGAAAGTGCTTTCAAGCTTGCATCGAATCCAATTTTTCATGGTCAGACGAAGCACATAGAGGTTCGTCATCAATACATTCGAGAGAAAGTCTACAAGGGAATTTCTACAAATGATCAAGTGGAGGGGGCTTTGATAAAGCCTAAGTTCGAATATTTCAGGCCCGCTCTTGGAGTTATTGATCGTAAGCATGCACTAAGGGAAGTGTTAAAAATTAGTGCATCTTCGGTGTTTTACTGTTTTACTTCTGCATTGTTTAGTTTATTTAGTCAAATAAATCATTTCCTATTTCATAGGAAGTTTATCTTGGTAGGAGTCTTAGTAAGTTATTAGAGTCATTTTAGGAGGTGAAGTTAGTGGAATATTATATACAGTTGTTGCGTATCTATTGTAAAAATAAAGAGCCTTCAGTTCAAGAAAATAAAGTTCTTCTGTTCCATTTCCTGTTCAACTGCTACACTTGTTCTTTCTTTTCTCTGCGTGTACTTTTGTTTTAATCATCAAAAAGGACTTGATGTTTCGCACTTAAATGAAAGCGATTCATCATGGTAAGTTGAACACCCTCAAATTTGATTGGATTAGATTGTTTTCAGTTTTCTTTGCTGAATCTTTCTGATGCATTTTGACTACTAATGCCTACTCTGTAGGAAAATCCAAGAGACTTCAAGTAGCTTCAGTACCTTCTTTATAATTCTTAATACAAGTCACGAACTTAAAAAAAAAATAACACTTGCGAATCTACAAGGATAGACATAAACCACTCATCAAATTACCTGAATGAAATAACCAGTATCTGGTGTCCCATCCAAGTTCAAAGTAGATGCTATAACCATGATAAATTTCTCTTTTATGCGCATAGGATATATTTCGATATTTATATCCAGCAGAATGAACATATCAAACTACTCACTTTGTGCTTCAATGTGATAAAATATAAAATGCATGGTGTGTTCGATCACATTATTTGCAAAAAAAAGAGTGTTGCTGCAGTTTGATAATTCATGGTGACAATAATAATCAAAACATAGTCCATCGTATGCCACCAATCATGGTTTTGTCGCATGAACTCTATATTTAGTACTCCCTTATATGTGCAATCAACAATATACTTAGGGGCGTTTGATAGAGTGTATTAGAAAAAATAATGCATGAATTAGTCTTGCGTATTACTAGTACCTTGTTTGGTACTCTTTTCCAATCTTTATACACTTTATTGTTTACTAGTTTTGATGCACATGCGTTGCGCGTGAATATCAAACTATGTATTACATTAATAATTATGTGAATATTATTAAATTAAAAATTAAGTAAACAATTATAAAATGAATGATAAAGTATAAGTTCCTATGAATAGTTTATGTAAGCTTTATTATGATTACTATTTAAAATTAGTCACTTTTAAAATATTTTAGTTACACATCCTCTTAAATATACTTTCTCCTCCCTCCCCCATAGTGCATTACTTAGTTATTATTGTATTGTTGGGGTTCTTCCTTTTAATATAATATAATATAAATAAATATTGATGTAAAATATAAAAAATATACTAAATTGGATATTTTTAGCTTGAGTATTATATTAATTAACATTCATGTTAGGGAGTGTTCCAATTTCATTAAACTTTGAGATTGTCAATGTCTAAAAATCAAACATGAGTTTTTAAGAATAGAAGAATAGAAAACATAAAAAAATCGTAGTTTAAAAATGTGAAGAAAACCCTTCATATATAGTTAACAAAGGGTAGTATGAGAATGTGCATATTGTTTCTATTATAAAAGTCACAACTATTTGGAAATGTCACAACTCATCGAAAAAGTCAAAACTTTTTGGAAAAGTCGTAACCATTCATGTGAAATGGTGTCTTCTTTTAATATAATATAATATAACATAAATAAATAAGTAAATAAGTAAATATATAAAATATAGAAGATAGACTAAATTAGATGGTCTAAGAAGAAGAACAATGAAAAACTTCAAAAAATTATAGTTTAAAATTTTAAGGAAAGCCCTCTTTTTATAGCCTAAAAAGGGTAGTGCATAAAAAAATTTGTATTGTTATCAAAAAAGTGTCATAACCCTTCAGAAAAGGCACAACTCTTCGGAAAAGTCACAACCCTTTGAAAATGTCACAACTCATCAAAAAAGTTATAACTCTTTGAAAATGTCACAACCCTTCAATGTGAACAGGTGCCAATTTTTAATATAATATAAATAAATAAAATAAAATATATTTTTATATAAAATATACTATATTTGGTGTTTTAAGTTGGTGGTATTATAATAATTTATCATTTAAGTCATGTAGTTCCTTCTTTTAAGTTAGTATAGAAGATAAAAAAAAATAGATATAGATTTGTCTAATTTAAATTTGATATGAAATTTTAAATAATAAAGAAGACTTTTAATTTAAGGATATGTATACTATATAAAAATGTCTTTTAACTTTGTGGTCTTAATGATGCATCCCTAACCACCAAGAAAATAGAACATTCATATTAAATTGAATATAAATAAAAGTACAACAAATAAATTGGAAACGGAGGAGTACTTATTAAATCTAGTTTAGACACTTAAAACAAGTTTTTGATCAAATCTTTTTTCTCCAACAGTTTGAGACTTTTCACAGTTTGAACACCAAGTTGTAGTTTGTGCAACAGAAAATCATTGAACTTCTTGTCAAGTAGAAGTTGTTGCAAAAATATATTTATGACAATGAAAATGAGTACATATTTGGACTCTTCAAACAAGTTTTTGATCAAATCATTTTTCTCCAACTGTTTGAGACTTTTCACAACTTGAACACCAAGTTGAAGTTTGTGCAATAGAAAATCATTAAACTTCTTGTTAAGTTGAAGTTGTTGCAAAAATATATTTATGGCTATGAATATGACTACATATTAATTATCTAGATAGTCTTCTCATTTGAAGTTAAGTTATTCCATTCTCCTTGTTGCATCAACTTTTGTTGATCTATTTAATTTAACCACATAAAATATTGTAATTGCATAATTGAACTACTATCACAATCTTCCTTGTGTTAAGAAGATGAATAGAAAATGTACAAAATTCAAAGTGTGAGAAAACCCCATATTTATAGACAGCAAAAGATAGTATGAAAAGGTACTGCTTATTGTGCCTTATCAGATAGGTCACAATCATTCAGAAAAGTTGTAACTTTTCGGAAATGTCATAACTCATCGAAAAATTTACAACTCTATCAAAAAGCTACAACCCTTCGGAAAAGTCACTACCCATCAGTATTAAAAGGTGTCAGCTTTTAATATGATATAGAACAAATAAATAAGTAAAATATAAAAATACAACATATTTACTAAACTAGTGTTTTTGATGCATCAAACCAAACAATGCATAAAAATAATCTATGTATATTAAAGCAAGTGTTACTAATTATACACTCTATTTAGCATTATTACTTATACACTCTATCAAACAACCTCTTAGTATTGTAGTGCTTAGTGTTATCAATAGTTGTTTGGTCAGTCCACAGTCTGCAGAACCACCACACAACCCCATGCTCCTTCCTAAGCCCCTCATTGTTCATGAGAAAGAAACTAGAAGGTACAACTATACAAAAGAAAAGTTGAATCACTTATAGAGGATACTATTGCAAGGAATGTCATATAATGATGTTGTTAGCCAGAAAAAAATAAGAATAAAAAGAAAAAGAGAATTTGGTCTAACAAATATGAATATATTAAGAAATCGATTACAGATGCACAATATATGAATGAACAAATTACATTGAAGACCTCTTGTCCTGATCTATTATCTTTTTGCATCAATCCTAGGGTTATAGTGATTAGTGACTGGCAAATGGTCTAATCATGGATGCAATAGCTCCTCCAGGAAATATTTGATTGATTGGGAGGTGGATAGACTGGCTCAATGCTGACAACAAATCAACAGCCTTAAAGAACTACTCCAACCCCTGATACAATCACATGGAAACATACAATTGATGGTAGATTCTCAGTTAACAAATTTAACAAAATCGAAGGGAGCAGCCAGGATGTAGATGGGACCATGGAAGCAGATCGGGTAAAATTTGGCACCAATTATGGTTAATTGTTTTTCTTGGCTGGTGGCCTGGAAAGCATATCTTTACATGGGAAATTTTTGAAAAGAGGTGGGTTCCAAATAGTTTATAGATGTTTCTTATGTAATCAGGTATAAGAAACTAATAGTCATTTGTTTCTACACTGCAAGATAATTGAACAAATTTGGTCACTATTCTTAAGTCTCACAGAAACAAAAGTGTGAATGCCAGAGCATACTGCAAATTTGCTGAGTTGCTACTAGATTAGGAGAGGTGGAAGCAAGAGACAAAAGAAGTGGTGGAGAATAGACTCTGCTTACATATGGTGGACAATACGGAGAAATATGATAGGAGATGTTCTTAGTATAGGTTTACTTTCATTACAACAAGAACATACTCGGTGAAATCCCATATAGTGGAGTCTGGAGAGGTTAGAGTGTACCCTAACCTTACCACTATCTCGTTGAGATAGAGAGGCAGTTTCTGAAATAACCTCGACTCAAGTGAAGTAAATATAGGTTTACTTCCATTCAGGAAGTTAAATGAAATTGTATTATACCCTTCTATATTTGGTGTAAAGAGGAATATATAGATGAAATTGATCTTTTAAGCTTATCGTAACTCCTCTTTTTATTTAGGTTTTATGGTTCAATACTTTTGGGGTCTCTAGCATATAAGGATACTACTACAGAAGAACCCGTGTTGTGCACTGGCCCAAAAACAACACAAAAGGCTATTAATAATTCGGAAAATAGACTTGAATGAGTTCGTCAACTGAGTTTCAAACACCTGAAGCCTGAAGCAAATGAAAGGTGAGCTGAGGAATTGACAGTGATCCACCAATCGTGTTTGACGAGCCGAACTAATATCGTTGAGTTAGTCACGCAGTGAATTTTGGGCTAAATTTTTGGAAGCTATAAATATCCCAAAGGAGAGAGAAAATATAGAGCTTTTTGGCAGAAATTTTTTTAGAGCTTTTGTTTTGAGAGTGTTTGTATAAGATTTCTTACCTTGTGAAAAATATTTTTAGTTTTGGTGCTTTCAATTTTATTCTTGCAATTGACAATTGGATCTCGGTAGAAGGCTTTAACACTCTTTGTTAATTTGTATATTTATTGCCGCTAAAAAGTGTTTTTGTTGTGGTGATCTAATTCGGGAAACTTTTGAATGATAGGGAAGTGGATAAACTGACTCAACGCTAACAACAAATGAACAGCCTCAAAGGCACAACTAACTCTAACCCTTGATACAATTAGATGGAAACATGAAAATGATGGTAAATTCTCAGTGAACAGATTTTACAAAATTGAAGGGAGCAGCCAGGATGTAGGATGGGACCATGGAAGCAGATCTAGAAAAGTCTGGCACCAACTAAGGTTAATTGGTTTTCTTGGATGGTGGACTTAATTGAAAGCATATCTTACATGGAAAATTTTGAAAAGAGGTGGGTTACAAATAGTTTATAGATGTTTCTTATGTAATCAGGAATAAGAAACAAATAGTCATTTGTTTCGGCACTGCAAGATAAGGATACTAGTACAGAAGAACACGTGTTCTGCACCGGCCCTAAAACAACACAAAAAGCTATTAATAATTCGGAAAAGAGACTTGAATAAGTTCATCAACTAAGGTTCAAACACCTAAAGCCTGAAGAAAATGAAAGGTGAGCTGAGGAAAAGACGGCGATCCACCGATCATGTTTGGCAAGCTTAATTGATGTTGTTGAGTTAGTCACACGGTGAATTTTAGGCTAAATTTTGGCAAACTATAAATAGCCCAAAGGAGAGAGAAAATATAGAGCTTTTTGGCAGATCAGTCATTCAAACATAAAATTAGTCTTAGTATCATGTTCCTTCAATTTGTACTTGCATTTACACCATATTTGCATGTTTTTCGAACTTAGTTCAGTCAAAAATTAACATAAAGTGTTTAGTGGTAGGGTTGTAGCTCATCCCCTTAATTTTAGCTAGTTTAGTCTTTATTTGAGGATGAATGTTTTCAATGGGGAGATAATGAAACACCCTGTATCCGAAGCAAACCAAATTGCACATTTCAGAAGCTAAAGGTGCCACCTACGGGCACCATCTACGGATCGAAGGATGACCTATGGTCCGTGATGGTGGTCTGTGGGTCACACCTATAGACTCCCCCAAATCTTTGCCCGAAAATTCGGCTAAGGGTTGACCCACAGTCAAGATCTAAGGACTGTAGGAGGACCAACGGTTCGTCCTACAGGTCCGTGGTTCGCACGCACGACCCTCCTCCCAAAAACCTCAGATAAATCAGCTAAGTGTTAATTTACGACCGGACCTACGGTTTGTAGGTTAGGTCACGGACCGTGGTCCATGTCTGTGGATTGATGCCTCAAAAACCCAGCTTCAATTATGAAAAAAGGACGGCCAGCATGAATCGTCATTCAATCGACAGTCCGTTAGTCCCGTCCGTCAGTCCGTTCATCAGTCACTTCGATAGCAGTTAAGTCGAGTGTCTTTTGGTCTTTTCCTTATTCGTTCGACACCTAAACTACATCGTTTATACCCTAAATTATGAGGTTTTAGTCAGTTTAAGCCTAGAAAAATAACTAGAACTTACCTAAGTCAAATCACTAATTAAACTTAGAAAAATTAAAGTGTAAGAGGAGAACAGAGGTCAAGAACCCTAGTTCAAGAACGCAACCAGATTTCATCAGTTCTAGCCCTGAAATTGAAATATTTCTTCGTGGAATTCATCACCAGGTATGTGGGATTTCACTAGTGGGTTCCTTACGCCCATTAGGTCCCTAGATTTAAGTCAGATTCTTGATTCCCTATTATCAACTAAACCTAGGGTTTCTATAACTTCAGCAGATTATGATGAATTATTTATTTACATGTTCCAAATCAAATTATCATGGTATTACTTTGTTTCTCCTATGAATTTCAAAACCCTAGCTATGTATTTCTTTAGTTCTTGAATTACACATGCTAGGTCAGATATTTCAGTATTTCAGATATACTGGCCTCAGTCTTGAATGTGTCATTATTAGTATACTAATATTCATTCTCAGTTTTCTTGTCAGTTTTGTGCTATCTAGTATATTACAAAAATTCAGCATGTGTTAATCATTTAATCTATTGGGAGTAGCATAATACCGAGTTGGACTAGGGTCAGTCACCCATATAGTCTCGAAACTATGAGCCACGTAGGTTGTAATTCCCCTTTGCGGGAATCATTTTAGTGATCACACCAGCATGCCTCTACACGTTTGGCTGGGTGTATTGGCTCATCTTGATGGGGCGTATACATCGAACTCCACATATAGCTCATGCGGTTTTATTATCGGTTATTAGTTGTTCCCACAGTTCAATCACACTCCATTGCATTGACCACATTTCAGTATAATCAATATTCATCATCAGCATGTCTAAATTTGGTCATTGCATTCTATTAGCTCAGTATTCAATATCTATATCATGTTTATATTATACTCTTGCTTCATTGCTTGTTCAGTTTTATGTTTAGTTCTACCTTACTCTATCCTGCAGGCTTATTACCTTTCAATTACTGACGCATACTCTACACTACATCTTCTTGTGATGGAGGTACAGATTCTCAACATCCAGATCACCCTTAGATCGGTTCTCGATCTCCAGTTCAGCAGCATCTGTGGTGAGTCCTCATTATTCGAGGACAGTAGTCATGTTATCTTTCAGTTTTCATTGTTTTAGTTTTAGTTTTGCTAGACTTAGCTGGGGCACGTCCCATCACTTCTAGTTAGTTAGAGGCTATTTTCATACATAGTATTCAGCTTAGTATTTGAGTTTGACATTTCTTTTGTATTGAAACTCTCCGATTTGATATATCCAATTTAGTATATGGGTATTCCCCATCATTTCAAATTTACTTATGATTAGCTTACGTATCAGTTATTACTATTGTTAGTATGCTCATGTCGTGCCAGCAGGTTTAGCTTGGGATTACTTGTGATTCTAGATCCTATGTCCATGTCTCGGGGGTAGCTCAGGGCGTGATAATGATCATCTCTCGTTGTGCGCTTAATTCCTCTTGAATGGGAGCCAATGCCACCGTTATCACATGATTGATCATAGAAGGCACAGCAGCCTCATCCCTCACAGCCCTCACATGGACCGAATAGGCAAGGTTTCCCATCTTATAGATCATAGCATGTGTGAAGGGGGGCGGGAAGCAGTAGTAGAAATATATGCAATAGAGGTGGAAGAGTTGGGTATACCTCTAGGCTCAATCGCCAGTGTAGATTGAGTAGCATTTGCCTCCATGGCCTCAACATCAACCACTGAAGAGGTTCCACCAGAGCCTTCTTCCTCCTTTCTGCTTCATCCTTCGTGTACTCATCCTCAATCCTTCAAATGTTATTCAATGACACCGGAGTCACCTCTGTATTTGTCTTTTCCACAAATGGCACACTTACTCGATAATAGAAATCACTAATCAGCACTAGAAATGGTAATAAGGTTTAGTTTTATTTTCGTTCGTCACCATCTCCTGAGAAATAATTGCCTCGAGATTCATCCGCTCCCGATAAAGAATACAACCCAGCATTGCAGCCTTAGGATGCCAGATAATTGATTCATTCTGAGAAGGCATCAGGATGCCCTAGATAAGCCCAAAATAATATTGAGAAACCAGATGCAAGTCCTTCTTCTCAATCACTACCGCTGCCTCTAGGCAGGGAGGAGTAGCATCGCTTAGCAATGGGGCCAACCACCTCTTCAAGTCTTCTAGAGTTTTGATCTTGACCATGTCGGCCAAATAATGGATGGTATGCGTAGTGTGGTCCAAAAAATCATTGATGTTGGTCTCATTTAACTTTAACTTCTTGGCCCGCACCTCTTCATAGTCCACCGATGCCATCAACCCATCCTTCTTCTTCACTTTTGGGAACGTCCTCGCATAACTAGCATAGAATTCCCGAACCCAAGAAGAAACATATGGATTTTGTGGCTGAGTGAAATTTTGAAATTTATGAAAGCACAACATCTCCCACACATCCGTATACCTCCTACCACACCATCTGTAGAAAATCGCTTCTCCTCTAAAATCTTCCTCAAGCCAGCAACCTTTAGTCGATTCATAGAACGAAGATGATGTACTAGGGTTGAGGGAACTTGAGGTGCATGTACTGCTACAGGTACTAGAAGTGTTGTCGATGCTGGAAATTTGGCCAATGGGTCATGAACAGCTACAAAATATAGTTCGGTACGCCTCAGCTTCAACAACACTCCCTCGGTTGTATGCATTGGAGTCATAGACCCCGCAACTTCTTCCATTTCAAACTCAAAGGAGGTAAGATGATTGGAGTCAATGCCCATGTTGTCTGATAAGCCCGAGCTCAAACTGGAACTTTCCACTACCTTGTTTTTTCTTTTTCCCTTCACATTCCCTTGAGAAGGCTTAGGAAGAGTGGTCCGGGTAGGTGTGACTTCCGCTGCAATTACCACCCCTTTTGCCTTTTTTTTGGGTGCTGGACCTCTTACCAGAAGCTTATGTCTGGCCATACTTGTAGAAAAACACAAACAAAATACATGCGGTTGCAAAGGGTTGGCAAAATGTCATTTTCAAAAAGAGTGAAGGAAAACTCGCCAATCCACTCAGCGAGCGGTAGAGGGCTTGCTGAAAGTTCCATAATGAAATAGTAGAAATTTAGTATAAAAGGGTGATATCATAGACAATTAGTTGAGTCATCGAGTTCACTCGGTAACCACAGGTAGCTTAGCTGAATGTCACAAAAAGGAAAGAAGGAAGGCGAGATGGAACTCATATTAGCAAGTCGCCTAGTATACTCGGCGAGCACAAGCATATCGTCGGAAGTTACAGTGCAAAATACTAATAGATCAGGTCAAAAAGGTGATAAAGGGGGTCAATTGGTGAGTCGATGAGTCACTCGACGAGCTAGACTCAGCTCGCCAAGTGGCCTAACGTGCCAGATTCCCAACCCAAATTCCAATTCTCAACGCACTGCCTATGACATCCTATTTCTAGGATAATTTTATGCACTTCAAGCCTACCCCCAATAATTACATACCCTAGAGTACTCAAACTTTCTCTAATTGATCTAAATTCGACCAAACAACGATTTTTCCCTTCAGAATGATGTTACCCAATCCATCATTGGGCAAATTTGAGTTTTTTGATGGAACTTGGGTTACTCAAACTCCCACACAAAACTCAACATGCAAAACCTGCAATTTACACAATTTAAATGCCAATCTCAAACTAATTTAGGCTAAACGAGATATCAGGCATGCTTGATTTCAAACTAGATATTAATGAGCAGTTTAACACAAAATCAAAGAAAATAATAGATCTACGAACTACTCAACACATGTTCGACACAAATTTTCCAATTTAAAAACAAGTTTAGACAACCAACCTTAATTGTAGACAAACGACACTAAGGCAAATAGAAATAATGCCCAACACTTCAGATTCCGCTTACACAAGGATACCTACAAAAATTGTAGTGAAAAACTATGATTTAAAATTTGATTTTAAGTGTGCAAGAGCCAAAAATTTAAAATAACAAAAATTTAAAATGGTTGAAAGGCCTTTGACCCTTCAATTAGTGCCTCACTTGGCAAGACTCATTAACGCCAATGATCCATTCAGCGTTTTGCAAAATCCAACAGTAACTCAGCCATTCAGTTGATCCAAAGAATGAGCTGTGTCGGGCTCGCCGAGCCACTCGGCTATTCACCGAGTGGACCTTAGCTCACCTAACTTCCCTTTTCCTCCAAAATTTGAATTTCATCCTGCACATCTAACAAACATTATTCAAAATAAAAAGTAAAACTTGGGTTTCCTCCCAAGGAGAGCCTTATTTAACGTCGTGGCACGATGTGGTCATGTGATCATGACTCATTCTTCGAGTTTACTAAAGTATCACTAGGAAGACGCCATTTCAGACTTAGATTTAAATGAGCCGAGATCTGACCCATCTGTGTTTTAAGCTGCTTAATGGAAACCAAGTGCAAAGTCACCATTTGATTTAGAGAAGAGACATCGTCTTTCATCTTCTTAAGTACCTTGTCTGATCATTCCACCTTGTTCAAGATACAAGAAAGAATATACCTGATCTGGAAGCTTTTGGGATCAGCCCTTGGTTCCTTCGTCTTTTGACGTTCATGAGAAGGCGCATAGCAATCTTTGTCACCATCTCTATCTCTCCAATTTACACCATGGTCACGCCATTCTCGATCTCGATCTCTCCAACCATCATCACAATTCTAACATTGATTCCTGCCCGACCTTGGATAGCTCGGACGAGAACCTCCAGCTTGGTTCAACAAGAACTGAACCTTTTTGTTGAACATGGCCTCAAATTGTACATCATCAAGGTTCACCCCCATTATTAACACAAACCAAATTCACAACCTTGCAACCACCTTCCATGAAATTCTTTGTCAATTGGTCCATTTGGGTCATTATTAGGGCCATGTTTTCATCTCATTCTTGGTTCTTTTCCATTTGCTCCTTTGTCAGCCAAGATTCAAAGGAGACACCTGATCTTCCCTTGTTTACCATTCACGATTAATTTTTCTCATCTCATCAAGCAGAGCTGACGCTATGTCAAATAGTTGTCTCATGATTCCACCCCGAATGAGTTGATCAGTGACACCTTTGTTGATCGTATCAAGACTTTGACAAAATATTGCAATAACACATTGTTCGGCATCCTGTGAGTCAGACATTGGAGAACCAACTTTTGGAACCTTAACCATCTTTCATGGATGGGATCACCATCCATCCATTTGAAATTCTGATATATTATCCCTTAACTTAACCATTTTTTAGGGAGGGAAAAACCTTTAATAAAACACTTCTGTGAGCTCCTCCAAAGAAGTGATAGACTCCATTGGTCATTCAGTCGATCACTTTGTTGCCTCCCGCATTAGAGTAAAGGGAAACAAACGGAGTCAGACTGACTCTTGGGTGATGTTCTTAAAGGAAAACGGTCCACACACATCCACAAAATTTCAGATGTGGTCATGAGGATCCTCATGAGCAAGTTCCCCAAAGAGACCCTTCATTTGCAACAACTGCAACATCGTGCTAGTCACACGAAACACCGCATTGCCCACAGTAGGCGGCAATTGAATAGCAATCGTACTTCGAGCTGATCCTCATTTACATCGTGCAACTTTCTAATATCATTATATTTCCCAAGTTGACTTTCATTGCTCCCGTTCACGCTCATTTTTTCACCTGGTTTGGAGCAATCAACAAGAAAAAAAATAAGACAATTCAACTAAAATAAAATTAGTTCACGAAAACAGTTTAATAAAAGAATTCTAAACACCACTATCTGGCCGCGGCACCATTTTTATAATGCTCAACTACACTTTATCCAATTCTAAGCTTAGGCAGTCGCTAACAAGTATAAACCCAACTAAGAGTTTGGGTCGATCCCGCAAGGAGTGTTACATTAAATAAGTCAATTAGGAAGTAATAACATTTTATAATCGTTTGTAGAAGTAAAGGTTTTGCAACATAAACTTAAATCACGACGTTTAAAAGATTAATATCAAATGTGGGGAATTTAGTAAAAAATTTCTAGAAAAAAAAAACTACATGGGAGATAAGCAACTATAGAACGAACATTAGGAATGTGATCAATCAAACACTAATTTTGCGTAATGGCTATTACTAATTGCTTAAAGTTGTTGAATCTCAATGGGTAGGATAGGTTTTGAATACAATAGTCATCTCTTGATCAACTATCATGTTTCAAGTGAGTTCTCTCGAACCCCAACAAGCTCAACACTACCAAGCAACCCAATTCCTTAATTAGACCACTTTCTCAAGCTGGGTTTGTAAAGGCTCAATCAAACTCACTTTCTCAAGCTAGATTTTAAAGACACAGTCAATACAACTATCAATCAACCATTCTACTTTAATACATCTTTCTCAAGCAAGAATAGAGAGCTAAGCTAGAACTGAATTGTCAACTTCAGTTCATCAATTAAAACATGAACAAATAATTGAACCCATTTCAAAACAATATTAAAATCAACAATTAATAACACCCGTTAGCTAATTACTGCATTCGACTACATGATCACACCCCTAAAGTAAAGCGTTTTAGCCAAACATAGCAAAAAGTAAGAAAGCGTTACCAACAAGATTTTCCATCTGAATTGCTAACAATCTGCAATACCCAGTTCCAAAATCAAAGCAAAAATCATACAATCTCCAATTCTAGATCCCAAACTTCTTTAAGATGTTTAACAAAGTGTAAAATTTAAAAACTCTCAAAGACTCAGGAATACACAATGTAGGAACTCCTTTTCTTCTTTCAAAAAATGAATTTATACGTTCCCAAAATCTCAACAAAGAGTCTAATTGGCGAGGTTAGTCAATCTCGTCGATCAACTCGGTAAACCACCCATTTTTGCTTCTTCTCACCTTTTCGCCTGAGTCTTGCAGCAAATTGTTCTAGTAATTTAGGCGACCTGAATCGTGATTAAAGATCCATTTGGCGAGTTGTTAAGTCATCCTTTTGCTCACCAACGTTGTTTGGAACATGGGACACTTCGCTGGAACTTTAAGCGAGCTGGAGGCTTACTCAACCAGTCGCTAAGTGACTTTTGCAAGCTCCAACCTCTCTTTTCTTCATTTTTCCAACTTTTTCGCTCATTTTTACATTGTAATGTCCTTGCCTTGCCCTTGAGCCTTTATTTTTGCATATTAACATTAGTTTTGAGCACAAAATGGGCATTGAGGGCACTAAATCAATGATTAATAAGCCCTAAATAAGTCAAAATTCCCTACTCATCATGTGGAACACAAGTTTCGGAGGCCACCTTGTGCTATGTATGGTAGGAACCATCTAAGAGAGTGTCATGATGGCTCAAATGGTTGGTTCAAGTATGCTAAGACATGCCATTTTATGAGAGAATGCCCTAAGAACAGGCAGGGTACTGGGGAAATAGAGACCGATTTTCTTCAGCAGCTCCAGCAGATAGAAACACTCCGAGAAGAGCTACTTCAGGAACAGGCAGAGGTACTAACCATCTGTATGCTATAGCTAGTCACCAAGATCAAGAGAACTCGCCAGATGTTGTCACTAGTATGTTTAAAGTCTTTACTTTTGATGTTTATGTCTTATTTGATCCAAGTGTGAGTTTGTATTTTATGACTCCTTATGTAGCCATGATGTTTGGCATTTCCCCAAACAACTTCTTGAACCTTTCAATGTTTTCACATTTATTGATGAGTCTATTCTAGAAGAAAGAGTCTATCGTGATTGTACCATATTTGCTAATCACAAGGACACCATGGCTGACTTAGTTGAGCTAGATATGATGGACTTTGATGTTATTCGATGTATAGACTAACTTCATACTTTTATACCTCAGTTGATTGTAGAACTCGAGTAGTCAAGTTTTAGATTTCTAATGAGCCAGTTTTAGAGAGGAGAATTAGTTCAGTAGTACATAAATGTCATGTTATTTCATACCTTAAAGCCATAAAGTTAGTCTCTAAGGGGTTCATCTATCACTTAGTTCGATTTAATGACTCTAGTGTTGAGACACTACCCATTCAATCAGTTCCATTTGTGACTGAGTTTCTAAAGGTATTTCCAGATGATTTTCTCGAATTCCCTCCTGAGAGAGAAATAGACTTCAGAATAAATATTTATCCTAATATTCAAACTATTTCTATTCTGCCATATAAAATGGCCCCTAATGAGTTAAAAGAGCAGTTGAGAGATTTTCTTGATAAGGGTTTCATCCGACCAAGTGTCTCACATTGGGGTGCTTTGGTCTTATTCGTGAGGAAGAATGGTTTTCTTAGGATGTATATTGATTACTGTCAGTTGAATAAGGACACCATAAATAATAAGTATCCCCTTATGATAATTGATGACATTTTTGACCAACTTCAGGGTGCCAGTTGTTTCACTAAGATAGACCTCAGATCTAGCTATCATCAATTCAAAGTGAGACAAAGTAACATCCCGAAGACATTATTCAGGACCCGTTATGGTTTTTATGAGTGCCTTGTTATGTCATTTAGTTTTACTAACGGCCCTACAACATTCATGAATCTTATGAATAGAGTATTTAAGTAGTATATCCAAATGTTTTTTATGTATTTATTGATGACATATTGATTTATTTGTGGAATGAGGAGTACTATGCTATTCATTTGAGAATAGTCCTCCAAGCTCTAAAGGATTGTGAGTTGTATGCCAAGTTTCCTAAGTGTGAGTTCTATCTTGAATCTGTGGCGTTCCTAGGCCATATTGTGTATAGCGAGGGAATTCAAATTGACATTCAAAATATTAAAGAAATGCATATTTGGCCATTGATATACAAGTTTCTTGGGATTGGTTGGTTACTAGAGAAGGTTCGTCGAGGGGTTTTCATCTAATTCATACCCGTTGACTAAGTTAATTCATAAAATATCTAAGTTTCAATGGTTTGTAGCTTATGAGAAAAGGTTTCAGTAATTGAAAACTTGGTTAACCACTACTCTAGTATTAACCCTACCAAAGGGTACAAAAGGTTTTGTTGTTTATTGCGATGCGTCTAGAGTTGGACTTGGTTGTGTATTGATTGACAATGGTAAGTTGGCAGCAATAGTTTATTCTCTCATAATATGGTATCACTATCTTTATGGCGTTCACGTGGGTGTCTTCACCGACCACAAGAGTCTCTAGTATGTTTTCAGTCAGAAGGATCTAAATCTTTGACAAAGGATATAGTTAGAACTACTAAAATATTATGATATTAGTATTTTATACCATCCATGTAAGGCTAATGTTGTTGTTGATGCCTTGAGCAGGTTGTCCATAGGGAGTACAACTCAAGTTGAGGAAGTCAAGAAAGAATTGGCTAAGTAAGTTCATAGACCCTCATGTCTAGGAGTCCATTTGTTAGATTCCGATGAAGGTGAATTAGTCGTGATGAATGGGGTTGAATCATCGATAGTATCAATTGTGAAGGAGAAACAGGACAAGGATCCTATTTTACTTGAGAAGAAGGTAAATGTTCATAAGTAGAAAGTGATAGTCTTTGCACGAGGGGGAGATGGTGTGTTGAGGTATCAGGGTAAGTTGTGTGTTCCAAATATGGATGAATTCCTAGAGAGAATCATAGAAGAAGCCCATAGTTCCTGATATTCGATTCATCCAAGTGCCACAAAGATGTACCATGACTTCAGAGAAGTATATTGGTGGAGTGGGATAAAGAGGTGCATTGCTGAGTTTGTTTCCAAGTGCCCAAATTGCTAGCAAGTCAAGGCTGAGCATCAAAGGCCATTTGGTGTAGCTCAGAATATACCTCTTCCAAAATGGAAGTGGGAGATAATTAATATGGATACATTACTGGTTTACTGCGATATTATAGACAATATGACTCCATTTGGGTGACTATGTATCGGATGACTAAATAAACCTTCTTACCAGTAAAGACTACCAATGCAACAGAAGATTATGTAAATTGTACATTCGAGAGATAGCTTAGTCAACTATACATTGTTCCTTCCAAGATATCGAAGAGGGTTGGTAATGTAGCTTATGAGTTGGAGATACCATTCGAGTTAGCAGTAGTTCATCCAGTGTTTCATATTTCTATGCTAAAGAAGTTCTTGGTTGATGCTGCACTCATTGTGCCTACTGATAGTATTGGAGTAAAGGAAAGCCTGTCCTATGAGAAGATTCCAGTTCAGATCCTTTATCGTCAAGTTCGCAAGTTGAGAAGTAAAGAGGTTGCATCAGTCAGTCTTATGGAGGAACCAATGTGTTAAGGAAGCTACTTAGGAGGCCTAGGAGGTCATGATAAAGAGATACCCTCACCTCTTTTCCTCTAAATCAATTCCAGATCAAGGTACTAACTCTTTGTAAAGTACTCTTTAAATTGATATGTTGAAGTTTATGTTATTTGCATGTTTTGTGCTTTGTATTGGGTTGTTAGACACTTTCCCACCCCTTTCATGCTTAGTATGGCTTCATTCAAGGATGAATTTTCCCAAAGAGGAGATATTGTAATACCTCGTACTTCTAAAATTGGCTAAAATTGGCAAAGGGGCATGTCCAAGAACCAAAATGGACCATGTACACTTCACGAGACCTTAGATGGCCCGTTTAGGGGACCACGACCCATCTGGACCATCGTGAAAGATTGCCCAAGGCAGCCAAAGTGAAGGTCACCTAGATGAGCCACTAAACGGTCTGTGGTAACTTGTACGATCCATTTAGTGGTCCGTACAAGTCACCAATCAAATTTTTGGGTCAATTTCAAATGATCATATCTCTTAGCACTAAATGAATTAGCTTGCCCATGACCTATCAAATTAAAGTTATTTGAGTCCTATTTCCAAAGCCACCAACTTTGCCTAATTTCAAGCCTGGGGTAAAATGTTATACCCGTTTTAGTGAAGCCCTATCGGGCAGGGAAACATAAAGAACCACTAGACGGGTCATGATGCTTAAACAATATGTGAAGCTATAGACGGCCCGTGAGACTGGCTGTGTTGGGCACTGTTTTAGTTTTAAAAGTTTGGGTCATTTTGGTCTTTCCCCCTATGCATTTGGTACTTAAACTATGTCATTTTAACCCTATTCTAAGTCTAAACTACGTCATTTCACAACAAATTAAGGGCTTAGAAAGTGTTAATCAATTATTTTACGTTTATTAACACTTCAATGCATTAAAGAAAGGTTCCAAGAGGAGAAAAGCTAGGGTTCAAGCATTATTAAAGTTTCTTCAATTTCGCCAAAGAACTTCGTTCATCTAGGTATGTAAGGTTATCATAGTGTTGGACTAGTTCGTCCTCACACCATATATCTACTTTCAAATCAATAAAAGCTTAATTTAGGTTCTATCCTTAGATTTAAGTATTATTAAGATGAGTTGATATTGAGTCCTGAATTCTTGAGTTATTGATTATTGAATTCCTATTCCTAATTATTGAATTGTCATACAATGTGAATTATAATTATTGAGTTGATTGTTCATGATTATTTTTTAGCATGAACCCTATTTTGAGTGTTTAGTGAATTCTTATTGATAATCCTTTAAGCAAAATATTATTGTTTAAACAGAGTTTTAGGGAAGTAAAGAATAGTTAGGAAAGAGTATAAGGGAACTAAGTATTTTCAAATAGATTTCATTTTTACATGAAGAAAAAGAGTAGACTTTTTGAGAAAAGTTAAAAGTGTTTTCAGAAAGATTAAAGTACATAGCAGTTACCTCTTCAAGAGGCCCCTTTTTGAGTAATTATCTAAACCCAAAACGTATTTTTACATTATGTAAAGAGAAATCCTATTTTCTAAATGAACAATGAGTTTCAAAGACATTTCAGAGTAGTTACCTCGTTTAAGGGGATAGTTTGAGCAATTATCTCAAACCAAAGAAAAAAAATATTTTTATACATTGAGGAAAAGTAAATATTATTGGGAATAGTGTTGAGTACCAATATAGGGGAGAGTTCAGACAACTCATAGCCCCCATAAACCATGTTTTTTCCACATGGATACATGATCATACTTTTTAGATGAATCCTTAATGACTTTGGGCAAAGCTTAGTGTATCCACTTAGTTGAGGCTTTCTATATCCCCGCATGATATAGGATAGTTCTGGCAGCATGGACAAGACACGATATCATCACTTAGCTCATAGTGATGGTTGTCAATTAGAGAATCTCCCAATAAAGTTAGAGTGTATTTTTATATACCACTTCTTATGTTAAAGTTCACAGGATGAGAAAGTATTTTTTTTTTAAAGTTAAATAGTTTCATTCCTTTAATTTTTTGCATTCAGTTGAGTTATGCTATACCTATTGGAGTCCTTGAGTTATGTTATACATATTGCAGTCCTTTTTTCAGTTATTTCACCTCGGCTATAGTGCATACTCGTACATTCAAATGTGTTGATCTCATTTGATCTACATATTTTATGATGCAGATATAAGTATTGAGGATCATCAATAGGCATTCCATTGAGATCACTTTGCACTTCAAATAGCTTTGGTATGCCTCCTTGCATTCCAGAGGAAGTCGATGTTGTTGTTGTTGTTGTTGTTGTTGTCATTGTTGTTGTTGTGGTTGTTGTTGTTGTCATTGTTGTTGTCGTTGTTGTTGTCGTCGTTGTTGTTGTTGTTATTGTTGTCATTGTTGTTGTTGTTGTTGTTGTTGTTGCTGCTGCTTGGGGACCAAAAATGGTTCTCGAGTGTTGGCCACGTCCAGGGTATAGTCTTGGGGTATGACACAAAACCTCAAGTCATGATGCCACCTAACTCATATTTTGGGATTACAAGTAGCCAACATAATTGGTAGAAACAACAATCAACAAGAGAAAATGGAAGCAATTTCAGGAGAGAAAAAAAGCAGAAGATAAGAACAACGAAAATATATAAAAACCCAAATAAAAGATCCCATCCCATGACTTGATAGTCACAAGTATAGAGCTATTATGTAACACTTCGTAACTCTATTCGTAGAAATTGAATCTTTCATCATAAGTATATAATGTTGAACCAAGTGGTGTCCCACATGTGCTTATGTGTTAAGGTTCATCGATGGAAAGATGGCTCGTAGGTGCCACTGTTGCTCAGCAGTGCCAAAAATCCAGTGGGTGCTAACGAAGATTAAGGCACATGGCTTGTAAGTCTAAGCACAGTCTGTCTTTTATACTCGTTGTTCAAGTACTGGAACTCATCTTCGCTGAAGTCATTGACGATCCATCAATGACGGTCCGTCATTAGACTCACGGCTCATTAGTAGCTTATGTTGTTCCACCCTTTGTCAGACTTCCTTGAAATCTCAATCCATGCCTCCACCTACGGCTCGTTAAGTGAATGACGGCTCGTAAGTGGGCTCGTTTGTTGCCAATTTTTTGTTGCTTCAGACACTTTCAACACCAATTGCTTCAAACCTATTTCCCGCAAAATTAGATGAAACCACCATCACATCCAATAACAAAATACCTAAGACTCCTGCAAAACTCCAAGTTTAATGCATCAAAAATACCGTAAACTCATGGTACATCAACGCCGTCAACTCAAAATCATTGCTTGTCCTCAAGTGACACAACAAACTATAAATGGCGTTTATGCAGAAGCAACACATAAACTCAAGCAATAATATGGCATTTGCTATTAATTACTCTCTCTAACTATCTTCAGAACAATGCAAACCTTTTATTCATATTGAACAAGCTAACTCATGCGGATCAATTTATGACATAGACATACCAATAGACACATTCACATACACAGACAATAATCACCAAGATACTAACTCTCTAATAATGAAACTTGTGCCCTTATCGCAAAGAAATCCTTTTTTCACACAAAATTTGATGTTTTAGTGGGACTTTGACTTGACATTCTTGCTTGTTTCATCTTTTCTTTATCTTTTTATTCAAAAATTATCATTCTTTTGTTTCTTTTTGTTCCGACACACCATTCTGCTCTACCATTTTTGCTCATCTTTTCTTTCTCGACAAACGACTCTTTGTGTACCCTTTCTTTCAATGTTTATCTTCACAATAGCAACACTCAACTCATATATTTTGCATGAGTTCAGGTTCACGATATCTTATGGAGGACTAGGGCCAAAATCAGGGTAAACTTCTAACGTAGCTATCCTCAACCTAGGCTTTTAGCCTGAGTTGAGGTACACAATGTCCAAGGACGAACCAGGGACCAGGGCCACACAGATTTTTAGGGAAGGTGAGTTGGGTGTATTGAAAGAATTATTATTTGTTGGGCTCAAATATTTGGATCAAATGGAGCATTTATTTCTTTTGGTTGGTTTCTTTTAGGCTTAAGTGGACTCATTATCAACAATGGCCAATGATCATTTCCCAATTCCTAGTCTAAATCATCTTATCAAGACCAATGGGGCAAGTTCTAGATTGTCACACACTATATGAATATACAAAACAACCTCACACACATATGAAACCTTGTTTCATTATCAAATCATTAAAGCATATGGTTCAAGTTATAGCTTATTTTATGCTGTCATATCGACTCCTATCATGTCATACAAAGATCCAACACATTAAACTCATCAAGCATACAGATTTAGCACATAGTAAAACTTTGAGTGGTATCAATTTTATGTTCTCTTGCCATCATGATGTCAATTAGTCTACTTCTACATGTATACTATCCTAAACATGCTGGTTCAATAGAAACTAAGCAGTTCCTTGGGGAAAAAGATCACAGGCAAGAAATCCCCAAAGAAGGATTGTGAGTTGGGTTATTTAGACTTTGCCCTATCACTCACAATTCATTTACCCCACCCCCACCAAAATATGGTGCAATTGCACTCAATGCACAAAGAAATGTAATACATAGGGTGAGACAAACATGTGGCGCATAAGTGCCAAAGACCTATCAAGAAGCGAGTAGATCTAGTTTCCCAAAACTCACTAGATCAACAAGAGTGATGTCGCTAGTAACGCCCTCAACAATAGTAGGAACACCATCAGTAGTGTTCCCCAATATAGATGCACTCGCAACCAACTCCCTCTTTCTATGCCGCCGCAACACCTAATCAAGTATAAACTCTCGTTGATCTGCCTTGAAAAACTGTCTCTCCCTCTTTATGGCATGTCTCACCTCCTCTAGATCAATAGTGTGCTTAGAAGTACGTGTGCACTTCCCAGCCGTATGATGGGGTCAAGAGAAGGTGTTTCCTCGCCAAATAGATCATTTAGTATAACTTCACTAGGATCCTCCTCTGGGGAAGCCTCCTCTAGAAAAACTAAGGCATCAATATCAGACCAAATTTTTGCCAACTCCGACTGCAAAGTTGTCATATCAACAGTGGCACTAGGATGCCTCTACATCACCCTAATCTTAAAGGCATCTATCATTTGATGCACCGTCTGGATCATCGCATCAATGTCAACCTCTATCCGTGCCTAAGAATCCTCAACAAACCTTCTCATTCATGGCCTAATATGTTGTAAAAGAGTAGCCATCTAAGTCTCCTGCTTCTGGACTAAAGAAAGGGGCAGCATGGTGAACCTAAAAGGGGTACAAGCACGAGGTAAGCTTGCAGCCTGGCCGGATAAAGCAGATGGGGCACATGGTGATCGATCTCTGTAGTAGTAGTAGGAATACGTTCCTCTTCTGCAAGCTCGACCTGAACCTCAACATCACCAACCAAAGGGGGAAAATTAACATGTAGTCCTTTCTTGGAAGCCACGGGGTTTGTATCATCTTTTATTAGGCCCACGTAAATCGTCTTAGTCGCCTTCATTAGCTTGTCAAAATGCCACACTGGCACTATAGCCTCTCTACAAAGGTGAAAAATGATTCAGGGAAAGGAAATGGTGGTCGTCCTCTGGAAAGCTCTCTAATGTATCTCCGCTTAGATAATCCATTAGAAATTGATCTCTAGCCGTGCCAACAGAGACACAAGCATAAATTCTCGATACTAAGTCACATGGTGTCCGTCTATGTAGGGGACAAACTAGTCTTCATGATAGACCAGAAAAGCTTGTCTGCAAAGATGAAGGTTACCTTACGGATAGGCAATGACATATCGCGCACCCAGTCAGTTCTCTCTACATCCTTGAAAATGTGGTGAGCCATCCATTGAAGTAAGGCCTCTCACTACCTGAATTCCATCAAAAATGTCCTGCTCTACATAATCCCCATCCTATAGTCATACTTAGTTGTATTAATCAATTAATTATGTGTCGGGCCATAAATAAATTGGTGGATGATAGTCTTTGATAGGTCAACGTGGATACCCCGCACCAATGTAGTGTAGCACTCCGAAAATGGTAGGTTAACCTAGAGCCTAAACATGAGGATGAAGTCAAGAATAAGGGTTTTAAGAGTCAAGGCCTAAGGGGCAAGTGCCAAGTAAAAGGGGCAAGCCAAGGCCAAAGGCCAAGGCTGCCCCAAACTTGAGCACACTGCCTCAACTTCCACGGCCATCACAACGCCTCTTTGTCATGACCATGGCTCATGGGAAGCTTCTTGGAGTTGCCTTGGTGAAAAGAGAGAAGCCTCTAAAGGTCTTAGCTGCTGCCTCAAGGCCACGAGAGGGACCACAGCTCGTGGAGCCCCTCGTGAAGATTCCTTGGGCATTTGAGCTAGGGGCCCCAAAAGGGCATGGCTACTGCCTCACCCTTCACGAGGGTGACTACAGATCGTGGTCCACTCCACGACTCGTAAAGGGGCTCGTGAAGATTTCTTTGGCGAGGTAGCCTTGTGCTCTAAAATCATGGCCATTGTCCCAACCTTTACGGGCAAGACCACAAGTCATGGTCCTCACCACATCTTGTGAAGGTGCTCATGACACCTAGGTGTGGTCCATAAAGGAGGGTCATTTAAGTCTTTTCCTTTTCAAGTTCAATCAAAGTGAGGTCGTTTTGGATATTTTTAGGGGTACTATTTAAGTTGATTTTAAGTCAAATTCACCCAATTTTAGTCATTAATTCACATTACCCAAATAATTCCTAAAGTCCTCTCCCTCTTAATATTTCTCTCACTAGAAATCCTCCATTGAAAAAGAATAAGAACTTGAAGACTAGGGCTCAAGAAATCAACTTCACAACTCCAATTCATGGGGAAATCCTCAATCAAGGTATGGGGGTCTTGATTCATGGAAAGATTTCTTACATGAAACCCTAAAATTCTGTATTTCAAATTGGTAGATTTTTCAAAAACCTAGGGTTTTCAATCTAGTCATAGGTTCTTCCTGAAAATGATTTCAATGGGTTAATTGTCTTATATTATGATTGTATTGTTGTTTAATGGTGATTTTTATAGTAAAGTCCTCCATGACCCATGAATTTTCCCATGACCCAATTTCATGAATTGTGATGGGTGTATTGATGCAAGATGAGTACTATGAATTATGTCTATGGTATTTTAGTTTTGAATCTTGTTTTATCCATGCCTAATGTAGTATTTCTAGGAGTGATTGTGAGGCATGATTCATGACCCTTGAAGGGTAAATTATGAATGTTTGTACATGTTGATGAAAGTTGTGTATGAACTTATGATTCACTTAGAAAGTGAAGATCCTGTGGTTATTGTGTAAATTATGGTATTGTTGAAAGATAATTCTCCGCTTACCCTTACACATGATTATGTATGAATTGTCTAGGATGATGATAATGTTGTTGTGTTGGTTGAAAGGTTATTCTCATGAAACACTATGAACATGATGTGAAAGGTTTACTCACATGTTAATGAAGATTCTAAGGTTGAAAGTCCATTCTCACCTAATTGAATCTATGAGCTGTTTTATGAGTTATATTGAATGAAGGTCAAGATATTCCTTCACACATGTAAATTCAATTCAAGACTAATTATGTATAATTTGGGAAATAATGCTTAGCACCGAGTGGATATGAAAAATGAGGTAGAGGCCCTCCCGTCAATACAATAGGCGAGGTCATCTAAATTACTCTCATGAGATGGAGTCTCCTCCGCCAATACAATAAGTCGGGCCTCTAGAACCAATCTCCCTATCCCATAACTATGTGCTCACATAGGTCTTTAGCTAGTGGATCCCTCTAAAAGCTATACATTTAGTTCTACCTTAGGCAAGTAGGACACCTTCTTTCGGTTTGGGGTTACACAACACCGGATTCCATGTAGCTCACATGATCTATGTTTGTTACGACTATTTTGCCTACATGACAAGATAATGAACATGACAAGAACTATACTTCTTGATGAGATTTACTTAGTAGGAGTGGGGCTATGGGACTTCACTTTTAAATTGTACAAGTGGACTTGGAAAGGGGTTATAGGATGGTTCTTTATGCTATGATAAGACATGATTGTATGCATGTATGTTGAATGGATTGTTGCTATGAATGACTTTCCTTATGTTCAAGTAATGTACGTAACTATTGACTATGAGGAGGTCTAAATATGATATGTATGACTAAGGTGACTTCAAAGGAGTACTTAGTATGATTGGTATTATAGGATGCCAACCATACATTGCACAAGTATATCTTAGGGTTGCTAAGGCAATGGTTCTACTATGTTATGAGGATTTATGTGATGAATATTCTATGACTTGTGTTTTAAATTAAAATTCATAATTGATTCTCAAACTTGACAAATGCATGCTTCTCAAATAAATTGTCCTTTTTATCATATTTCAAGGATTTTTATGCATGCTTCCATGCTTAGTACATTTTTGTGCTAACCACTGTTTCTTCTACATTTTTTATAAGTGTAGGTTTTGGCTAGGTGAAGTGTACTTCCTTTCTTGACTAAGGCTTGGATTGCTCGTCTCCAAGACTTGTGGTGAGTCCTCATGGTTCGAGGACAAGATGTCATTCACTTTTAGTTACTTTCTTATATTGTACTTTTGAGTCATTTTTACTGTAAAGGGATGCGACCCTATTGACATTCTATTGTAGTAGATGGATTATTGGAAAATGTCTAGATTCTTTTCGGTTTTATGAAAAAGACTTCAATTGTAAAATTTTAAATTCTATGTCATTTCTACTTTCTTATGTTTATATATGATAAGGTCTTGTATGAGACCCCTTCGAGGTCAAGTATGGCGTGTTGCGTCTAGGGGGTTCCCCTGGGTCATGACAAACTTGGTATCACAGCATAAGGTTTTGGGATTGATTTTTAGGTTGATGTCTCATAAACCACATCTAGTAGAGTCATGTTCATGAGTGTGAAGCACGCCCCACTTATGGATGAGAGGCTATAAGATATTTAGGAAAGTTCAATTCATTTATTACTCCTTAGTCGTGCTTAGAGTCCTAACTCTATGAAGTTCTTTTCCTAACCCTTCTCTTGTGATTATAGGCAATGAATACAAGAAGGGAAAATACAAGGAGGATGGAAGAGGAGAACTTGAATGAGGGAGTTCCTCCCCAAGCTCCTCAAGCTCCTAATGATGAGGGGACTATGACCAATGTGGAAATACGGATGGCTCTCCAAACATTGACTCAAGTCATGACGGCTCAAGATCATGCCATGAAAACTCAAGCCCAAGCTATGATTGCCCAAGCCAATTGAAATTTCGGGCCCTGTGTGAACCCTAGTGTGAGCACCATGGCTTCAAGGTTGAGAGATTTCACAAGGATGAGCCCTTCTACATTCTTTGGTTCCAAAGTGGTGTACGACCCTCAAGTGTTTGTGGAAGAGATCTACAAGATAATTGATGCTATGGGGGTGACTCTAATGGAGAAAGTGAAGCTAGTCGCTTATCAAATTGAAGGGACTGGCTCAAGTATGGTATGCCCAATGGAAAAGGAATAGGCTGGTAGAGGTGGGTCTCATAAATTGGGAAGTGTTCAAGAAAGCATTCCTTGATAGGTTCTTTCCCCATGAGAAGAGGGAAGCCAAAGTGGAGAAATTTATCAACCTTCATCAAGGAGGTATGGGTGTTGAAGAATATTCTCTAAAGGTTACCTAATTGTCCAAATATGCTCCATTCTTAGTGGCAGATCCTAGAGATGAAATGAGTAGGTTTGTAACGGGCGTGTCGAGTTTGGTGAGAAAAGAATGTTGTTCGGCTATGCTTCATGATAATATGGATATATCCTGTGTTATGGTGTATGCTAAGCAAATGGAGGATGAGAAACTCCTAGACAAGAATAGAGAGGTAAAGAGGGCAAGAACCGATGATGGGAATTCTTCAGAGGGTAAGTTCGAGGGTCAAGGTAAACCAAGGTTCAAGAAGAGGTTTTCCAACCAAGGATCTTCTAGTGCTCCAAGGGCCAACAAAGATAGGTTGCATAACCCTAAGCCTCAAGGAGGCAATAGTGGTGGATCTTCCACGGAGAGGCCTACTTTTGCCAAGTACGGTAAGAAGCATGATGGTAAATGTCTTGCTGGCATGGGTGTGTGCTATTGTTGTGGTAAGAGTGGTCATTAATTGAAATATTGCCCAACACGTATGGCCAAAGGGAGAGATGATAAGAAAACTCCTCCTAGTGGTTCAAACTATGATCAAGAAGAACCGCTTCTATGCTTTTCAATCCCAAGGTGACCAAAGAGTTCCTCGGATGTGGTGATGGGTAGTTGCAAGTCTTTTCTATTGATGTATATGCATTGTTAGACCCCAGTGACAATTTGTCTTTTGTTACACCTTTTGTGGCAATGAAATTTGAAATACTCTCCGATGTGTTAGAAGAACCTTTTTCAGTGTCTACCCTGGTTGGTGACTCGGTAGTGGCAAAGGGAGTCTATAGGAGTTTTCCGATTTCCTTGTCCCATAAAGTTACCTTGGTGAATTTTGTGGAGTTAGACATGTTAGATTTTGATTTGATTTTGGGTATCGATTGGTTGCATTCATGTTATGCCTCTATTGATTGTAGGACTTGAGTAGTAAAGTTCCAATTTCCAAATGAGTCTACTTTAGAGTGGAAGGGGGAAATTCTATTCCTAGAGGTCAATTTGTTTCTTGTCTCAAAGCTAGGAAATGATCTCTAAGGTGTGTATTTACCATATTGTTAGGTTGTGGAGGTTGAGTTTGAAACCCCTTCCTTAGAGTCGGTCCCGGTGGTGAGTGAGTTTCCAGAAGTATTTCCCGATGACTTGCCCGACATTCCTCCTGAATGGGAAATAGATTTTGACATTGATCTCTTTCCGGATATGCAACCTATCTCCATTCCTCCTTATAGAATGGCTCCGGACGATTTGAAAGAGTTGAAGGAGAAACTCAAGGATTTGTTAGACAAAGGCTTTATTCAACCAAGTATCTCTCCTTAGGGTGCTCCAGTGTTAGTTGTAAAGAAGAAGGATGGGTCCCTTAGAATGTGTATTGATTATCGCCAACTAAACAAGGTAACCATAAAGAATAAGTATCCCCTTCCAAGGATCGATGACTAGTTTGATCAACTCCAAGGGGCTAACTATTTCTCCAACATAGATCATCATTCGGGTTACCATCAACTAAGGTTAAGAGGGGTTGACATTCCCAAGATGGCCTTTAGGACCCAGTACGATCACTATAAATTTATGGTGATGTCATTTGGGTTGACCAATGCCACGGCGGCATTCATGGACCTGATGAATAGAGTTTTAAGGCACTATCTTGATATGTTTGTGGTAGTGTTTATTGATGACATTTTGATCTAAGCAAAGAGTGAAAATGAGCACATGGACCATTTGAGGATTTTATTGCAAGCCCTCAAAGACCACCAATTGTATGCAAAGTTTAGTACATGTGAGTTTTGGCTAAGGTTTGTAGCCTTCCTTGGCCATATTGTATTGAGCAAGGGTATTGAGATAGATCCTAAGAAGACGGATGCGGTCAAAGGTTGGCCTAGACGTCTAACTCCTACCGATATTAGAAGCTTTTTGGGTTTGGCCGGTTACTATAGGAGGTTTGTTGAGGGTTTTTCCTCCGTTGCTTCTCCGCTGACGGCCTTGACTCAAAAGAAGGCTAAGTTTGAGTGGTCGGAGGCTTGTGAGAAAATCTTTTAAGAGTTGAAAGATAGAATTACTTCCGCTTCGGTGTTGACCTTATCGGAGGGTACCAATGGTTTTATTATTTATTGTGACGCCTCTAGAGTGGGTTTGAGATGTGTGCTCATGCAACATGATAAGGTAATCACCTATGCTTCAAGGCAACTCAAGACCCATGACAAGAATTATCCAACCCATGATCTTGAATTGGCGGTGGTAGTGTTTGCTTTGAAAATATGGAGACATTATCTATATGGGGTGCATGTTGATGTGTTCACCGATCACAAAAGTCTCCAATATGTGTTTAGCCAAAAAGACTTGAACCTCTGACAAATAAGGTGGTTAGAACTTTTAAAGGATTATGACATGAGTGTCCTTTACCACCCTGAGAAAGCCAATGTAGTTGCAGATGCCTAAGTCGATTGTGCATGGGTAGTGTGGCTCATGTAGAGGATGGGAAGAAGGAGTTAGTTCGTGATGTACATAGGTTGGCCCGGTTAGGCGTCCAACTAGTGGATTCCACCAAGGGTGGTGTCATGGTCCATAGTGGTTCTAAATCATCCTTTGTAGTGGACGTGACTTCCAAGAAAGACCTTGATCCCGTATTAATGGAGTTGAAAGAATTGGTACTCAACAAGTTCGTTCAGGCTTTCTCCCAAGGGGGAGATGTGGTTCTTAGGTACCATGGTCGATTATGTATTACAGATGTTGATGGCTTGAGAGAAAAAATTTTATATGAAGCTCCTGATTCACAATATTCTATTCATCTGGGGAGCCACCAAGATGTATCGTGACCTACGGGAAGTCTATTGGTGGAATGGTATGAAGAAGGATATAGCGGGTTTTGTAGCCAAGTGTGCGAATTGTCAACAAGTTAAGGCCGAACACTTAAGACCGGGAGGCTTGTCCTAAGATATAGATATTCCCACTTGGAAGTGGGAGGATGTGAATATGGATTTTATTGTGGGGTTGCCTTGTACTCGAAGAAAACATAATTCTATTTTGGGTCATCGTTGATAGAATGGCAAAGTCCGCCCACTTTATTCCCATCAAGGTTTCACTTTTGACGGAAGACTATGCCAAATTCTACATCAAGGAGATAGTGAAGTTGCATTGGGTTCCACTATCTATTATATCAGATCAGGGTACTCAATTTACTTCACATTTTTGGAAGGCATTCCAAAAAGGGCTTAGTACAAAGGTCAAGCTTAGTACGGCCTTTCACCCTCAAACGGATAGTCAAGTGGAACGTACCATTCAAACCGTAGAGGACATAATGAGGGCATGTGTCATAGATTTTAAAGGTAGTTGGGATGACCATCTACGTTGACCGAATTCGCCTACAAAAATAGTTACCACTCAAGCATTGTCATGGCTCCTTTTGAAGCATTGTATGGTAGGAGGTGTAGATCTTTGGTTCATTCATTTGGAGTAGGTGAAATTGCTCTAATTGGTCCCGAATTAGTTTATGAGGCCACTGAAATAGTCCGACTCATTAGAGAGAGGTTGAGGATGGCCCAAAATCGGCAAAAGTCTTATGCTGAGGTTAGGAGGGACCTAGAATTTGAAGTCAACGATTGGGTCTACTTGAAAATCTCACCCATGAAAGGTGTGATGAAGTTTAGCAAGAAGGTGAAACTTAGTCCACGGTATGTTGTCCCTTATCAAATTTTAAAACGTATTGGGAAAGTTACCTATGAGTTAGACTTGCCAAATGAATCGGCTCTGGTTCACCTGGTATTTCATGTTTCTATGCTCAAGAAGTGCATTGGTGATCCGATAACCATCATTCCTTTTCAGGTTTTGGGAGTTGATGAGAACCTTTCCTATGAAGAGATTTCGGTAGAGATTCTAGACCGAAAAGTTAATAGGTTCAGAAACAAAGAAGTAGTTTTTGTTAAGGTTTTATGGAGGAATCACTTAGTTGAGGGTGCTACATGGGAGGCCGAGGTCGATATGAAGTCCCGCTATCCTCATCTTTTTCCTTCTACTCCTATTCAAACTTGAGGTAAGTAGTTTTCTTGAGTTTGGTGTTTTGGAAGTCATATGAGCTGTAAGTGTTCTTTATGATTTCCTTATGATATGCATGTTCTTGTGAGAATTCATATTTAGCATAGATTGAGTTTTCATGATTTATATATTCCTCATGTTGATTTGTATTTTAGTATGATGATTACATATTTGACTTCATGAGGTGATTTGATGAACATGCTTAGTTATGCTTTTGATGAAATGGCATATTGGCTCCATATTGTTGTGTTGAGCTTGCTTTGAGTTGGAGAAGGTAGTTCCTCCTATTATGATATGAAATGATGAGTTTGGAGCATAATAGGTTGTGGATGTAGTTCCTACCTACTTGATTGCATTGATTATGTTTTGAGATGGAGTTGATGTTTCGTCCCTTGATTTGTGCATTATTTTAATGTTGCATGCATGATGGGCTGCTAGTCTTGAGTCTTCAATTCCGTAAGGTGTCTAAATTGTCATTAGAGGACGAATGTTCCCAAGGGGGAGATAATGTAACACTCTGTAAAATGGTAGGTTAACCTAGAGCCTAAACATGAGGATGAACGTCAAGAATAAGGGTTTTAAGAGTCAATGCCTAAGGGGCAAATGATAAGCAAAAGGGGCAAGCCACGGCAAAAGGCCAAGGCTGCTCCAAACTTGATCACACTGCCTCAACTTCCACAGCTCGTGGGAGGCTTCGTGGAGTTGCCTTGGCTAAAGGAGAGAAGCCTCCAAAGGTCCTAGCTACTGTCTCAAGGCCACGAGAGGGACCACGGCTCGTGGAGCCCCTCGTGAAGATGCCCTGGGCATTTGAGCTAGGGGCCCCAAAAGGGCATGGCAACTGCCTCACCCTTCACGAGGGTGACCACAGATCGTGGTCCACTCCATGACTTGTTATTCTTAGAAATTTTTTCAAGTTTTTCGACAATCTCTTGAAATGTAATTTCTCCGTAAGATCCTCCAGCAGTAGCAGTAGTATCTAGTACAGCCTTTCCATTATCATCTTGTCCTCTGTAACAATATTATTTTAGTGACTCATCATCTATGCGGTGGTTAGATACACTCCTCAGAAACATAATGAATATATCCCAAGAGCTATTCACTGACTCTCTATAAAATGTTACAAAGTTATTGAGTTTTCCTTGAGATTCAACTTATTGGACACCGGGAAATACTTCTTTGTGAATACCCTATGTAACCCATCCAAAGTGGTGATTGAGTTATATGGAAACTGAGACAGCCATACAGTAGCATTATTTGTCAAAGAAAGTGGAAACACCCTTAAGTCGATCACATCCATGTCTAAATCTGGTCGTCCCATACTACTCATGTAGACACTCTTCACTTTGCTCATATTAGTATATGGATCCTCCAAAGATAACACAACAAACAATCATATAGATATAAGCATTTGCATCAGACTGCTGGTCAGCACAAAAGTATGTCTAGGAGGTAGTGTAGGGACAACTATAGCACCAAGCGATCCCACATCATTGTTATCAACCCTATAGTTTTCACACAAATCTGGTGTTGGATGATTGTGCACTCCTTCAGGATTCTCAACTTGAAGGTTTCTCTGAACATGTCTAGGAACTTCCACAACTCTAGGAAGTTGCAGTCCAACAACATCCCCTTGACCCACTCTAATTGGATCATTTTGTGCCTCAAGATTTAGACCTCTTTCAGCCATTCTTCTCAGAGTTTTCTTAATTCAGGATCGTAAGGAGTCAAGGGGTTGCCTTGACTTTGTGTACTTGGCATACACTGGAAATAAGACCTATAAAAAACAAAAACAAAACAAAATGTATATTAAGAAATAAGTGACTAAAGTTCAATAAAGAAATTAGTCAAATCTAAAAGCCTTATTTCTCGGTAGCGGTGCCAAAATTTGATACGCCCAAATTACACCTCCCTAAAGAAGTATAAGCAGTCGTTGCCAAATAAAGAACCTAATTTAGGTTAGGATCGTTCCCACGAGGAATATGGTTTAGTCTTAGGCTAATTCACAGTTTATTATACTTTTCATCAAGTTTATTTTTGTAAAGAGAGGGGATTTGTAAACAAAGTAATTATTGATTGATTTGTAGTAACAAGTAAATAGGATTCACAGTTTGAAAAATCAATATGAGATGAAAAGTAGGGCACAAATGTTCCCCACAAGCTTTTCACGCAATAAACCTAATAATAGTAACTATTTCCTAGTGTTAGCTTGCAAGGTTGGTAACTTAGGTATCTCCTAAGTGATTGGTCATCCAAATACGGAATTTCACCACGCTACTTGGTCGGCCTACGAGTGTACATTTACCCATAACCCAAAATTAGCCCTTGCACTAGGTGGGTCAGGCTATTAGATAGTGGATTATCACGCTAAATCTCTGTTGTTCAATCCCTTTCTCATTCATTACTTTCTTGGTTGAGCAAGTAGGAATGAGGCAAGTTATAACGTTGTGCACCATTTAAAAACATTCAAAAGGAAAGGATTAACAATACATGCATAAACACTAGTCTAGAATTACTTATTTGTTAGTTTTATGTTGTTAATTACTCATGGTTCTCACAATCCTAGTTGTAGATTTAGTTATTCATGTTTGAATTATCACAATTCGTATTAGGGTTTACAATATAAATCATTAACTTACAATTAGAATAGATGAAATCCAGAATATTGAATTGAAGAACAAACATAAATTGCATAAACCAAACTTTAAGAACAAAATGCCGAAAGTGTTCGCAAAAAAAATCCCAAAGCTAAAATCAATGTTTCACAAAATGGCAAACAACCCAAAACCGAAAATTGAAATTAATATTTATAGAAAATAAATCCTAAACCAAAAATTGAAATTAATATATATAGAAAATAAATCCTAAACCAAGTAGGAAAAGGATATTTAGGAAATTTTGGTTTGGACAGTGTCTCGAAGACTGGACACCCACTGTTTGTCGATGGAACGATGGATCGTAGGTTCCACCATTGCTAAGCAGTTGGCTAAAAATCCTATGGACGCTACCGACAATTACGACCTTCGACCCATAGGTCTAAGCACGGTATGTCTTGTTCACTCATTGCTCAAGTACTAGAACTCATTTTTTCTACAGTCTTCAACGATCCATCAACGACAGTCTGTCAGTGGACTCACAACTTGTCAATAGCTTCTGTGGTTCCACCCTTAGTTAGATTTCCTTGAACTTTAAATCCACGCCTCCACCTACGGATCGTCAACTGAACGACGACTCATAGGTGGGATCGTATGTTGCCAATTTCCTGCTGCTTCAGATACTTTCAACACCAAATACTCCAAACCTATTTCCTGCAAAATTAGATCAAAATACCATCACATCTAATAAAAAAATTCCTAAGACTCCTGTAACACTCAAGTTCAATGCATCAAAAATACTGTGAACTTATGGTACATCAGTACTCATCTTCACTTCTTCTAATGTTTTTTTCATTCTTTTCACTTGGAAACTCAAACCACAATTTTTTCACTCAATTTATCAGACACCCTTTTTATTTCATCACATTTTCTTTTTCATTTCAATTTGAAAACTTTTGCTATTTTTTTTGTTATACGAAGAGGCTCCTTCTTTTTACAACTAACTTCAAAGTTGAGTCTTAATTTTCTTTCTTCACTTTCCACTTGACTTTCTCTCCTTCTTTCTTTCCATACCCCAACTTAGGCTTTTGTCCTAATTTGTCTATTCAAACAAACTAATGCTTTGAAAAAGATTTATGGTCTAGAATTTAGGGACAATTCGGCTCATGAGGTTTAACAAGGTTGACAACAAATGGTTTAGAATAAAACAGTGCCAAGATGGTTGCACACCCTTACTAGGTCATCATAAAAGGTATGATAATTGGGTTCCTCTAAAAATTCATGCCAGGATCATTTCTTGCATTCACCAAGGCTATACAATTAGACAAACAAGGCAAATTCTATAACTCAACAAGTATGCTTTCAAGTAGGAACTCACCACTCATGACACTTTAAACACAATCATTTAGCACAACTCCTAAAAAAAACTTACATTCGATGTTCATTGCAAGGCTCACATCAATACGTAGCTAGTCAATACAAGAATCAAAAGATCATTCAAAAGTAAAGCCACATTGAATTCTTCTTGTAACATTAACAAAAAAATACATTTCGCATCATGAGTACTATTCAAGACATCGATATTGGAAATAATCGATCCTCAAATATCAACAATGAAAATAAAAACATTTTCAATCATTTCAAAACTCCAAAATCATGGAGGCAATAGGTAGAGATACAAAATGGAATAAAAACCATCAACTATCATAAAAACAACAAAATACTACAATATATCAAAATGAAGCTAAAATAACAAAATACAATCCAAAAGGGAAAAGATATGTAACACCCCAAAAAATTCTAAGCTAAGATCTGAATAATTTTGTAACACCTCGAAACTCTACTATTAAAATTTGAATCATTCTTGTAACACCTCAAAGTTTGAGAAAGTCAAAAGAGGGCTAATGGGAAAGTCCATGAACCTAAAATGGATCATGGCCTCTTCACGGAATCCTAAATGGTTTGTTTAGGGGTCTACGACCTGTTTAGGGAAAGGTGGAAAATCTTCTAGGGCTTCCAAGGTGGGGGTCACATGGATGGGACCCTTGATTGCCCATGGTGGCTTGTACAGTCTGTTTAAGGGTCCATACAAGTCACCAATCAGTTTTTAAGTTTTCAATCAAATTCAAATGATCATATATCTCAGTACGTAATGAATTAGGTGGTTTATAGCCTATAAAATTAAAGGTTTTTGAGTCCTCTTTCCGATGCCACTAAGTTTTCTGCATTTCGAGTTGGGAGTAAAAAGTTATCACCATTTTAGTAACGCCATGTTAGTCAAACGATGGTTCATAGACGGCTATACGGCCCATGAAAAGTTTCACAGGAGTGGAGCCATCCTTGAAGGGCACTCCATCAATTTTTTAAGTTGGGGTCATTTTGCTCTTTTCCTCTATGTATTTGGTACTTAAAATATGACGTTTTAACCCCTATTCTAAGCCTAAATTATGACATCTTGCACCTAGTTAAGGGCTTAGAAATTTTTAATCAGTTCTTTTACATTCATTAACACTTCAATTCATTAGAGCAAGGTTCCAAGAGAAGAAAAGCTAAGGTTTCAAGCATTTTTTGAGTTTCATTGATTTCACCAAGGAATTTGGTTTTCCAGGTATGTAAGGCTATCATAGTGTTGGACTGGTTCGTCCTCACACCCTACATCTACTTTCAAATTATTAAAATAGTAATCTAGGGTTCTATCCTTAGTTTTGAGTATTCTTGAGATGAGTTGATATTGAGTTCTGAATTCTTGAGTTGCTGATTATTAAATTCTATTTCTTGATTATTGAGTTGTTATGACTTGCATTGATATTCTTGAGTTGATTGTTCATGTCTATTTTTCATCATGAACCCTATTTTTTTAGTATTCATTGAGTTCTTATTGAGAAACTTTTAAACAAAACATAATTGTTTAAACTGAGTTTTGAGAAAGCAAAGAGGAGTTTGAGAAAGAGCTTAACCAAGATTTAAGTAAGAGTATAATGGAACTAAGTATTTTCCAAATGTTTCATTTTTACATGAAAAAAGAGAATATCATTTTGAGAAAAGTAAAAAAGAGTTTTCCAAAAGATTGAGTACATAGCAATTATCGCTTAGAGAGGCCCCCTTTTGAGTAATAATCTCAATGAAGAATGTATTTTTACATTGTGCAAAGAGAAACTTTGTTTTCTAAATGAGAAATGTGTTTTAGAGATATTTCAGAGCAGTTACCTCTTTTTAGAGTATAGTTTGAGCAATTATCTCAAACTATTGAAAGAGTATGTTTTTACACATTTGAGCAAGAGTATAGACTAATGGGAGTAGTATTGGGCAAGAAACCAAACCTGGCACATTCAATTCCATTTCGAGTGAGCACTGATAAGGAAGAGAGAGTTCAGACAACTTACAGCCCCTATAAACTACGTCTTACCAACTGGGGTACATGATCATACTTTTTAGATGAATCCTTAGTATTTTTAGGCAGTGCTTAGTAGATCCACTTAGTTGAGAGATTCTAATCCCAATATGATGTAGGATAGCTCTGGCAGCGTGAATAGGACATTGTATCACCACATAGCTCATAGTGATGGTTGTCGGTTCGAGAATCTCCCAATAAAGCTAAAGTGTATTTTAATATAACACTTATTATAGTGAGTTCAGAGATGAGTAAGTATTTTGTAAAGCTTTAAATGATTTAACTCTTTTATTTCTTTACATTTATCTTGAGTATATTTTATCTATTACAGTCCTGTCATTTAGTTATTTCACTTTGACTATATTACGTACTCATACATTCAATGTAATGATGTCATTTGACTTGCATCTTTTGATAATGCAGATACAGGTGTTCACGATCATCAACGGGCGCTTCATTGAGATCATTTTACACTTCATATAGCTTGGGTGAGCCTCCTTGCATTCTGGGGACTTCACATTTATTTTCTAGTCAATTGTTTTGATATATCATGGGTCTTTTCCGAACATCCATCTTGAGTAATACAGACTTCACAGATAGATAGAGTTGAGGAGTCTCTCAGTATTTACTTTTCCTTGAAATGCTTTTGCAAACTATTGTACTTATGTTGTTGAGTATTTTACACACAGTTTAAGTTGAGTATTTACTTTGAGTTTAAATTTTCTAAATTTTGTTTTTAAGCCTATTATCGCTTAAGTAAGTCTTTCTCTAAGTAATCAGCAAGGCCAAGGGTTCACTTAGGGACCATCAATGGTTCTTGAGTATCGATCACGTCTAGGGTGTAGGCTCGGGGCATGAAAAGGTAGGAACATGTGCACTTATCCCACCAAAACAATGCTAGTAATGCCCTTAATTTTATAAATGTATGTACAAGAGGAGAATGAGAAAAAGATCCCCCTAACAGGCAATGCCTATGAAGAGCTCTGGTCTTGAGCCTTAGAGGGGATGGCATCATCTTAGGCATCAGTACTTAGAAAAACTGAAACATTAGACTGTATAGTAGCATCAATGCCATGCACATATGTGGGAGAAATAATAGAGTCTGAAGAACCCCACTAGTGCCAACTGTGTAAGTCTCTAGATAAGATCTCCACGTCATCATGTTTAATATCGACTCATAGATCTCCTACAACACTGTTAAGGTCTCAGTTATCCTTTGTTCATTCTCTCTCATATACTCATCCTTAACTATCTCCTCAACATCATCATCACCACCAACCTCATCATCCACATCAATTAGCTTCTCAAATACGCCACCAAGTAAATTAGCTCTTGGCTTAGAAGAGGCACAAACTCAATCATCTCATGCAAGGGAACCTCACCCCATAACATAGATATATCAGTGGACCTCACCTTATCCACATCAACACCTAAGAGTAGTTATGTCCCCTCTCAACCTAGTCAGAGCAGTATATCTACCCTTGCACTTCTCCCTAGCCTCCACTCTAGTGGTGAGGTTAACCAACCTTTCCCTATACAAAGATAAAGTAGTCCTATGGATCAAAATCTCACCCCCTAACCGGGCACATCAAAGCCTCAATTGCCCGCTAAATAATCTTAGAAACCTCCCTCTCTATCGTACATACCCTAGCATCCGTAAAAAGGGCAAGGTTGCACATCTGGTATATCAAGGCCTATGTCAAGAGTGACTAGGATGTAGGGGTAGGGTATAGGAGAAAGACGGAGCAGCTAAAGAAGAAAGTGTCACAGAAGGAGAGGGACGAGAAACGTCAGTCTCAAGGGTAGTTGGATCCACTACTGGAGTGGTGTCAAGTGGTGGTGGCTTACTCCTCGCCGCATCATCTCTCAAATATTCTTCCTCTATCCTCTATATATTATTAGACGAGAAAGGGGTCACTAATGAGTCCACAAATTGGACTCATATAGGGTTATATTTTAATAGAAATTGTGTCCTCATATACTTGTTTTATCTCAATATCTTATGAAAACCCTAAAGTTTCAGGTAATTGAAGTTTAAAGGAAAGCATGGACACTACGTCGCAAAAAGAAATGAAGAGGCTGAAAAGAACGAAGAAATGAAGGCTTGAGGATCGCCGAGTCCACTTGGCTAGTCGCCAAAGGGTCTTACTTCACCTTTTGTTCTAGTGTGCTGAGCCCTAAAGAAAAGGATAAAGTCGGCAGAAAAAGGGAGCAGTCATCGTATGGCCCAAAAGTTTCGCGAAGCAGTACCATGCTACTTAATCACCCAGAGCATGACGATGCTGAAGGCTGGTCGAAGACGGTGATGAACTACACCAAAGGGCAAATCACCGAGTTGATCAGCGATTTCGACTAACGTTGCCGACTGATTCGCTGCAGCACAAATTTGTGAAAACTATAAATACTAGTTAGAGTTATAGTTTTAAGTGTCGAACCATTATTATAAATTTCATATAAAATAGTACTTTTTGATATTTTTTTCTCTAAGCTTGAGAGGGTTTTGAAGACTTAAAGATCCAAAGGGTTTCATCTTCAAGATTTAGGTTTAGGTCTCTTGGATTCTTCAATTTTGGCATGTATCAAGACTTAAATCTGCATACCCTATTGAATGCAAGCTCAATTTGGTATAAATTTCTATCTCTTATACATGTGTGGCTAAAAACCCCAATTCTTGGGATGTGATTTAGGGAATATGGGTTAAGATAATTGTTGGGTCTTGCTTGCTGGTAGTTTAATCGTAGTTTAATTGTGATTTCGTTTAGTGGTTGTGGTTGAGCTTAATAAGGTTGTAGTTGCAAATATAATCTCATATATGTATCTTCGGCTTGCTCGAGAGAGAGGTCATAAAACTAAGACCACTAAATTGATGGCCAGTGCGAGTGGGTTGACATGAGGTTCTGCTAGAGAGAGTGAACCATAGTCCCATGTCCACACACTCAGCTCGATAGAGTGAGTTGGTTAAGGCGAAGGTTGTTCGCATGCGGCAAGTGGGTGTCCAAGAGGAACCCGCTTGAAACGGGGTAAGTTGCTCAAGAGAGAGCTTATCCCCCTAAAAGTCTAGCCTAGTCAAAATTATTATATAAATCTTCTATCGAAAGCATGTACTCAATAATCTAGTTTAACCCATATTCCTGTTACTTCCAAAGGATCCAAGGATCCCCTCTCATTGGTTAGAAATTCCTTGTTTATTTTGCAATTTTTACTTATTAGTGACAAACCTCCCCCCCCCCCCCCCCCCCAATTGTTAATTGACACTCTTGTGTCCCCTTTTAATTTACAGTGTTTTCAATCATTAATGTCTTTAGCTACTACTAGTTAGAACTAAGTTTTATTTTTCTATTAATTCTCAAAACCACTTTCTTGAGAACGATCCCAACCCCTTGTTGGGTTATTAAACTATTGTACGATTGTAGACACTTGCATCGGAAGTTGTGTCTTGATTACGCAAACATCAAAATGGCGCCACTGCCAGGCAGTGATGTTATTTGAAAATTTTTAGTTCATTTGAATTTCATTCTTGTTAATTATAGTTATACTTACTTAATTCTTACTTTTGTTTTGCTTGTTTGTATATTAAAATAGGAAAGATGAGTATGAATGGTAACTATGGGTACCAAATGGAACAAGTGTTATCTTCTCTCTACCCAAAACCTAAAGAGAGGCAACCTCATGAAAATAAGGAAAACCTCACTAATGGAACTTGAGTGAGGAGTTGTGTCGTGCCACGACGTTAAATAAGGCTCTTCTTGGGAGGCAACCCAAGGTTTTACCACTCTATTTTTCTCTAAGAAATAATGGTGTGTTGTTTGTGTAGGTCGAAGTATGGAAAGTGAGTGAAAAGTGCAAATTGGCGAGCCAAAGGTCCAGTAAGCGCATCGCCGAAGAATTCGGCAACCCCGACTTAGACCGTCGTTGGACTAAAGACAATTTCAAAATGGAGTCTTTAAAACTCGGTGTGCCCAGGAAATTATTGGCGAACCGCCGACCTGGTCGGGGATTACGATCTAGTTCGCCGTTTGGACCCCCAACTTAACTAGAGGTCCAGTAAAACTCGACGAGGTAAGTATCCACTTGATGAGTCGCCGAATGGATCGGTGACCATGATTGTTTTCGAATGGGCGAGAAGTGGATGGTTTCTCAAAAGGCCAAAGGTTTAAACTTTCAAACTCTACACATTCCCTCACTTTACACCTTCACAAACTCGCACCCGTTTAGTATTTTAAATATTTCTTGCTTTTTTACTGTATTTAAGCTGTTGATTGGTGCTCGAAGTTGTATTACATTGTCGCATAGCATTTCAAAAGTATTTTATTCGGCATCTAAAATTGGTTTTCCAAACCCCAAATTTATTTTTAGCAATTTTGTACTCATTTGCACTGATCTTATCTTAGTGATGTGTGTTGCGCTTCTCTGATCTTAATTGTTTTTGCTTATGCCTGTGAAAATCTTGCCCGTAGTGTTTATATTGTTAAAACCCCATATTTTTTGTGCCTTAAAATTGGTTAAATTTTGTGGGGTTGTGCTTGCATGTTGTTGAGTCTAGCAGGGAGAATTCTGAGTATCTCAAAGATATGGTAAAGACCAATATTGTCATGCCACCCTAGAAAAGAGCACGTGATATCACAACAAATGAAGAGGAGTCAAATCCTCCCAAGACAGGAAGACAAGAACCTCCATCTGGAAATAAAGTATGGGAAATAGGCCCACTTCTGACAGGAAGACCACTATCAGAGATCCTAAAGTTCTTCGTGGGCCTGGGGATTCTATGCAGTTGTGCAAGCCTTTTTGACGGAAACACCCTTAGCAGCTCCTAGTAGGTCTGGTACAGTTGTTTCTTCTGAGGCGACTCCGGGTACTGAGACCCAGGACAAGAGTGATGCACCGGGCACTGATGCCTAGACAGATAGAGCGACTGTGTAGACAGGACCCCCTTTTTACCTCCCTCTCTGTCTTACTATATTTCACTTTTGGATATTTTTGTTTGCATTTAAGGAAAAATGTTTTATTTGTGGTGCGGTGGGCTCACCTTTTGTGACTCTCTGGTTTTGTTTATATATTAGGTTGTGAGCTGAAATTGTGTTTTATACACTACATCTTGTGGATGTTTGAGCTTGTGGCTCCATGTTTTTAATTATGAATGATTTTTTACCCTTCAGAAAAATTTTGCCACCTCTTTTTTGTATTGAATGTGACTGTTCCTTGGCAAATTTGAGTCACAGTTTCGATCAATACCGATGAATTAAATAGCGCTTGCAATCGAACGGACATGAATACACGGCTATGATGAGGCCAAATGAAGTTGCCTAGACAATATGTGAACTCTTTGCATCTCGTTGTGACTAGCCTATTGTCGAATTGAATCTCTTGTGATGACCGTTGCGCACTAGCGAAAGTGTGGAGTCTTGTTTGACTTTAGTGTCGATGCCTTGTGTGATGAGCTTACCTTGAACCATGCATGATGGATCCTACAATTTTCCCCTTTAGTTCGGTTGACTAAGTAAGGCTTTCCATTGACATGATCTTAGGCAACTTCTAAAAGTGTGAGCCAATTTGACATATACATCTTTTGTGACCTACCTTGTCAGTGTGTGAACCGTTTTTCAACACTCCTTGAGTCTTACCTTTCTTTGGAAGCAACTTGATGAAAGCAATGACCTCTCTTTATCTATCACCCATAATCCTCATGAAGTTGTGGTTGGTTGAATAGCCAACTTAGGATAAAAGCCTAAGTTGGGGGTGTGATGAAAAGATAAGGGCAAGTCAAGAAGTGCAAGAAATGTCTCCTTTAACCCATGGTGTTGAGAAAAATGGAGCCCCTCCATATGAAAAAAAGAGAAAGAAGAAAGAAAAATAAAAAGAATGAAAAAGAAAGTTGTGGAATAAACTACCAAAGAAATGGGGTTCCAACAATCCATGGGAAGTGATTAATCGGATGACTTATGATGCACTAATGAAAATGATGAAGGCAAAATAAAGGAGGTGTTGAGAGCACCACATTTCATAAGGATAAAAGTCACTGAGCCTAAATGACCATACCTTTACACTCAGCCCTGTTACAAACCTTATTAAGACCTTTGTGATCTTGATAAAGTCGAAACAAATGTTGATTGGAAAATACGGGCAAACCTATGGGTGAAAGCATGTATTATGTTCATCTTTGTGAGTGTGAGCATTGTATCTGATTCCTGAACTTTAAATTTATTATACCTTTGCATGTGAAAATGGAATCATCATTTGTGTGAGGGCATTCGAAGGCTTTTGTTGAGGTTTAACTTGCAGTTGAAGCAAATATTTCGAGCTTGAGAATATTTGGTAATGGTGTGTCACAACTTGAACCATTGAGTACACAATTAATCCTTGCATAAGTAAATTGAGTGTTGTTGTGTACATTCATAATTGAGTCTTGTGTAGCATTGTTTGAGACATCCTTGTTGAACTGTTGAACTTGTGTTTTACTTGAGGACTAGCAAAATTTTAAGTTGGGGGTGTTGATGAGTCCACATATTGGACTCATTTAGAGCTATATTTTAATAGAAATTATGTCCTCAAATGCTTATTTTATCTCAATATCTGATGAAAACCCTTAAGTTTCAGGTATTTGAAGTTTGTAAAAAAGCATGGACACTACGTCGCAAAAATAAATGAAAAGACTGAAAAGAACAAAGAAATGAAGGTCTGAGGATCATCGAGTCCACTTGGTGAGTCACCGAAGGGTCTTACTTTGCCTTTTGTTCCAGTGTGCTAAGCCCTAAAAGAAAGGATCAAGTCGGCGAAAAAAAGGAGCAGTCGGCGCATCATCGAAAAGTTCCACGAAGTAGTACCATGTCGCCTAAGGACCCAGAGCACGATGATGTTGAAGGCTAGTGAAAGACGGAGATGAACTACACCAAAGGGCGAATCGCTGAGTTGATCGGTGATTCCGACTAACAACGTCGAGTGATCCGTTGCAGCACAAATCTGTGAAAACTAAAAACTATAAATACTAGTTAGAGTTGTAGCTTTAAGTGTTGAACAATTATTATAATTTTCATAAAGAAGAGTACTTTTGGATATTTTTTGCTCTAAGCTTGAGAGGGTTTGGAAGACGTGAAGATCCAAAGGGTTTCATCTTCAAGATTTGGGTTTGGGTCTCTTGGATTCTTCAATTTTGGAATGTATCAAGACTTAAATCTTCATACCCTGTTGAATGCAAGCTCAATTTGTTATAAATTTCTATCTCTTATACATGTGTGGCTAAAAACCCCAATTATTGGGGTATGATTTAGCGAATATGGGTTAAAATAATTTTTGGGTCTTGCTTGCTGATAGTTTGATCTTATTTTAATTGGGATTTCGTTTAGTGATTGTGGTTGAACTTAATGAGATTGTAGTAAGTATAATCTCATATATGTGTTTTCGTTTTGCTTAAGAGAGGGTCGTAAAACTAAGACCACTAAATTGATGGCCAGTGTGAGTGGGTCGATATGAGGTTCAGCTCGAAAGAATGAACCCTAGTCCCATGTCCACACACTCAGCTTGAGAGAGTGAGTGGGTTAAGGCGAAGGTTGTTCGTCATGCGGCAAGTGGGTGTCCGAGAGGAACCCGCTTAAAACGGGGTAAGTTGCTCGAGAGAGAGCTTATCCCCCTTAAAGTCTAGCCTAGTCATAATTATTCTATAAATATTCTATCGAAAGCATGTACCCAATAATCTAGCTTAACCCGTATTCCTGTCACATCCCAAGGATCCCCTCTCATTGGTTAGAAATTCCTTGTTTATTTTGCTATTTTTACTTACTAATGTCAAACCCCCCCCCCCCCCCCTTGTTAATTGACACTTTTGTGTCCCCCTTTAATTTACAATGTTTTTAATCACTAATGTCTTTAGCTATGACTAGTTAGAACTAAGTTTTATCTTTTTATTAATTCTCAAAACCACTCTCTTGGGAACGATTCCAACCCTTGGTTGGGTTACTAAACTATTGTACGATCGTAGACACTTGCATCGGAAGTTATGTCTTGATTACGCAAACATCAGTCACCTTAGCCATCTTTCCTCTCTTTGTAAGGCATTCTTGAAGCCTCACACAACTATGTGATCAAGACTAATAATGGGAGAGAGGTCTACTCCTCATTAGCTTTCATCAGCATGTCCTTCTCAATAATAGCACCGAAATGGATTTGTGTCCAGTTAATAATGCTACCCACTAAGATGGCCTTCGGATGATGGAGGATGGACTCATTTTAGGATGACGATTCACCGATTAGCCCTAACTAAAAGAGTAAGTTGGACCAAAAGTAAACCAAACCGACAATATCCTAACAAGCATCTTCAACAAGGCGTTAAATGATTTGAAAAATGACTTCTCCATTTTAACTCAGATGGTTACTTCTCACTCCATATCAACCAAGCAGCCAAGACTCAATGTGTTAGCTCTCTAACCATCTTAATCTAAGGCAAAAGGGAACGTTGCCTAGTGACACTATCCTTAATTCCAAAAATGATTGTTGATGAGTAAGAACTATGTTGTGCCACGACATTAAATAAACTGCTTCTTAGGAAGACACCTAAGTGTATTTTATTGCTCTCTATAACGTCTATTGTGAGTGTTGGTTGAAATGAAGTCAAAAAGTTGAAAAGGATGCATTAGGCAATGCAAGTATCTAATCGGCGATGCACCGAAATGATTGGGCGAACATCTTCATGTTTGCCTTTTGAGCCATGAATTTTAAAAAATGATATTGTCAACTTCGATGAATAGAGACCTATTTGGCGATCCGTCGAATCACACTAGGCGAACTGCATTGAGTTCACCGAGTTAAACATCAGGTTTGGTATTTGTTCAGGCATCATCGCTGAGCTTAAGCTCTTTCGGCGATTCGCCAAACATGTTTGAAGACATTAGTTGTAGTCCGTGGAGTGCACTTGAAATAAAAATGTCGAGAGTCATATTAAGTTTTAAAAAGCAACATTTGAAATTTTGAGCTCTTTCACTTCCTAAACTCTTAACCCTTGCTTAAATGCTAGTGGGTCCTCATTTTTAATTCATTTTATCACTTGGAGCTCATATTTGCTCGAGACTATCAATCCCAAACCCCTCCTTCTTCAATTTTATTGTTTGTACTTCTTTGACATTGGTGTTTCGAAGCTTTCACTGTTATTTTTGTCTAAATTTGATGTCTTTAAGATGGGTTTTGTGTTGTTGCTAATGTTGGGCTATTTAATTTGCTTGGGTGGTGCTAAATTTTATAGAGTAAGTTGTTCCCATGAACCACTAAATGTTACTGAGAAGAGTTTAAGAGAACACAAATGGTTCTAAAAGTACTAATTTTATATTGATAAAAAAAACCTACTATTTTTAAGAAAAGCATAAACAGTTTCAAATGAATTCAGCCAGATAAAGAGAGGTTCAGTTTGTCCTTAAAGAAAGTATTATTTTTCAATTGAAAAGTGACTACTATTTTCAGAAAAGTATGAAGAGTTTTCAGAGTATTTTAGAAAGATTGAGTACAGTTCAGTTACCTCTTAAAAAGACTTTTTTGAGTAATTATCTCAACCTAGCGAGCTTTTTACATGAACATACAATTATATACTTTAGGAGTAGTATTGAGCACCGATTTTTGGGGAGAGCTCAAATAACTCACAGCCCCTATAAACTACATAGCCAACGTAGATAGAATTGTATCGCAAGACAGATGACCCCTCACCTGCCTTAAGAAGTCTTTTAAGTGGATCCATTAGTTCAGTTGTGTTATGTACTTTGGCAAGGTATAGGGTGACTCTGGCAACGTGGGTAAGATGTTGTATCATCACGAAGCTCATAGTGATGGTTGTCGGTTAGAGGAATTCCCTAATAAAGTATATTTTTATTTATATATTTCAGAGTTCAGTATCTACAATTATTGTATCCGTACAGTCGGAGTTTAAATAATTTTCATTATTATTTATACTATACTTCAGTTGAGTTACTTTTAGTCCTTAAGTTAGCTATTTGTTTTTATTCAACCCTATTACATACTCGTGCATTCAATGTATTGATGTCATTCAACCTACATCATTTAATGGTGCAAATTTAAGTACTTAGAATCATCAACAGGAGTTCCGTTGAGATCAGATCATATGTTCATCATCTTTTAGTGAGGCCTCCTTGCTTTCTAAGGACTCCAGTTTTATGATTTGTTAGTAGTAGCATTTTGAGATGTCATGGGTATAGTCTTGACACCTATCTTTATACATTAAAGGCTTCATAGATAGACAGACTTAGTCAGTATTTTAGTATTTAATTTCAATTGTTTTATTTACAACTTTATGTTTAATACTCAGTATTTTTGATAGTTTTGAGATTTAATAAACTGATTTTAACCAATTCTTTAGTTTTGATGCTAGATTATGCTTGAATTAGCCTTCCTCTTGTTAGTTAGCCAAGACAAGGGTTCGCTTGGAGACAAGTAATCATTCTAGAGTGTCAACCACGTTCAGGTTATAGACTCGGGGATTGACATATCTATACATTTAATTGTATTGTATCAAGGATAAACATAAGTCCTCCACTAAACATGTTATATATAAGTTTAGAAAATAAGAAAAAAAAAATCTATCAAGTTAAAATCTACCAATACAGTAAGTATGAACTATATTGTTATTATATGTAAGTTAGAATCCTAAATACAAATAATGTGTGGGAAATAATGCACGGTTTTCTTGATTTTGATCTTAACTAGTAAATGTTATGGTATACCACAAAAAATTTAAACCTTAAAATTTTAATCAATCATTGGATCGTAATTCCTACTCTTAAAGATAAAAATAGAGAAAATTTTCAAAACAACAATATTTTAGCATTTATTAGAATTTCTTAACCACATTTTTAATATTTATTTAAAATGTCATTATTTTTGCTTGTTATAGGGATAAGTTATGTATTTTTTTATTTATTTAACTTAAAATAATATAACTAAGAAATAAAAAATTAGAAAAAATCAAGGGAGACAATATTTTTGTCACGATCCAGATCATCGTGATTGACACCCCCACTAACACTTCAGTGGGAGAACCACTACTACAACCCAAACCAAGCAACTAAACCAAAACTAAGGCATTTAAGATATGGAAGCAAGTTAAATACTAAAGGAAATAAATAGAGTTACCATAAACTCTAACAAATGTATAACAATAATAAACTAACATTGCAGAAGTAATGCCTAGAACCTGAAAGTTAATGTACCAAAACATCTAAAGTTCAACAAGTCTAAACAAGAAGAGATGCAACCCCAATCTAATGAACTAATCAACTAACTAGAACATAGTCTAAGTTCGAAAATGGTGGACATAGATGAAAGAGAACCCATGGCAGCCCGAAAGAATTGGCTTACCCTTGAATTCGAATGATTACTCATCTCCTAAGCGAGGTCTGTCAGTAGCTGCTTGAAGATGCCTTGTGCTCAACCAAAATAAGAGCAAGTACAGTATCAGTACACAACCACAGTGTAATGGTAGGATCATGCGGCTATCCCACTAAGTTCAACATACATTAGTCAATACAACAATATAATCACAGGCAAATGTCAAACATATACAATATCATCAACATATACGAATAATGAACAACTTAAAATTTTCTCAAAATACACAATTATGACAAGTCATTGGTCCTCTCATGAAACAGTTAGCATACCAAAGTGTGGTACCCGATCCAATGACTATGCCGAAACGTGGCAACCGATCCCATAATTATGCCGGAACGTGGAAAATGATCCAAGTTAGCTATATCGGAATGTGGCAACCGATCCATTCAACACACTACAATCACAATCACAAGTATATCCTCAAGATCATACATTTAAGTCACAATTTCATGGTAACCATCATTCATCTATCTCATTTACAATAAGTCTGATCAATAATGCAACATTCGCATACATACAAGCATCATAATGAAGCAAGAACAAGCATACATCACACAATCATAGAATCACAACCATCACCTACCTCGAAACAAGCTTGAAACCCTAAGAAACTTGATCCTTCCCTTTTTGGATTTGTTCCTCTTGTTCTTGGTCTACAAACAATCAATATAATACGGGAATGAATAAACAATCACTAATTACCCAGATTACTAACAATTCCAACAACCCTAGATCATACCCATGATCCCAAGTATACAGCATAGGGTTTATTCCACCATAGAATCTAGATGAAAACCCTCCCCCATCATTAATTGTCCATTCTATTACGTTCTACAGATCAAAAAATAGATTTGGGGAGTGAAAAGCTTACATTTAGCCTCAAGAATGGTGGAAAAATGTTAGGAGTCGCTTGTGGTTCGTTCCTTAGCTCTAAAAATTAAAAAGTATAAAATAAGGTCGTTTAGGGGTTTATTTATGACTTTAAGTGTAACACCCCAGAAAATTTTTGAACTGAGACTCAAACCATCCTTCATTGTGAGTAGGATTTTACGGAGGGAATCAAAATTTCTTGAGTGTTAAGGTCACTAGATGTAGCACCTTGAATTCCAAGAAGAACTAAAGAGAGTTCATTCAAGTCATTCCTAAGTTCTTCTAAGTTGTGGGTCAATTTCAAATGACCATAACTTCCTGTACAAGATGAGTTATGTGGCCTACAAGGTACCCAATGAAATTTCATTGAATTATCTTTCCAACAACACTGATTTTGCTAAGTTTTGAGTTTTGATAAGTGAGATATACCCTTTTAAAGTCAAGTCGTCCAATTAAGAAAAGTTACCTGAAAATAGTATGGGGTATTTTGGTCTTTTCCTTACCCAATCAGATTTAATTCATTTTTAGTAATGTTTCACGGGTATAATCCTATTGGGTTCAGTTTTATAATCCTAATATACACCTAGAGTTTTAGTTGAGAGTTCAAGAAGAGAAAAGACGAGAAAAGAAGAGAAAAAGGAGAGGGTCAAGCGTTCGTCGAGATTCTTGAGTGTTGTTACAGATTTTCGCCATGGGTTTAATCCTTAATAAGTATGTAAACATCCATAGTGTTGGTTTAGTTCACCCACATGTCAATCATGTTATTTCAGCGAAATTTCATTCTTGAAGTTGAAAGATTAGAGTTCTTGATGAATTCTTGATAGGTGTTCTTGAAGTTCATTCTAAATCTTGTTGTGTTACGGTTTTGATGATTTCTTGAGATTAAATTTAGTGTTTTGAGGGATTTATTGAGTAGATTAGAGTGTACTTATGTTAAGTAATTGAATCCAAGTGATTGGGGAAGAAATCGTTCGATTCTAGGCGAATTAGGGTGAGAAAATGAGCAAAGAATTTCATCGAGTCTTCTGGGCTGGGGCCTAGCGCGTCGCGCCAGCCAGAGCACCCCAAAGTATTCTCGAAGTTAAGGGGATGGTGCCCCATGCCACCCATATTCCCAGGGTCGCCTGCCTCGTTCAGTTTGCAATTAGTTGCTCCGTTTGAGTTCTTTTGAAGGGTACCTTCACTCATTTATAATTCTAACTACTCTAAGCTACTTATAAACACCTAAAATCATTCCTAACATGATCATAACCTTGAATTCATAATTTAAATTCAAGGTAGATTTGAGAGTTAATTTTGTAGAATTCTTTCGAACATTCTTAGAAAGTCCTTTTGTGGAGTCTTCTACAACTTCTAGTAACTTGTTCAAAGACTCAAGTAAGTGAGCATGAGAGTGAGGAGAATGTATTCATGAGGCTACCCTATCACCGATATCCTTCATATCATGAACCATAACTCTTGAATTCATAATTCGCATTCAAGAGAGAGTTAAGAGTAAAATTCAAGAAAGCCTTTGAGCTAAATTGTGAATCTTTTGATATCAACAATTGATTTGAACTAAGTTATGAGGAAGTAAGTAAGAGAATGAGAAGAGTAGTATACGTGAGTTCTATGTAGTTATGTAGACCATCGAGTTGAGTCGTTCATGCCCATAAATTCCGCACGGACTCTATAAATTGAGTATCATTGAGAGGAGTAGTATCTTCAAGTTATAAATCTTGAGTATTGAGTCCCTAATTCCCTTTGAGTTTATATTTCTAATCATAGGACTATTACATCGTACTCATGAAGTCCTTGAGTTGAGTTGTTCATGCCCATAATTCTGCATGAACCCTATAAGTCGAACAATCTTGAGATGAGAAGTATCTTTGAGTCCTTGAGTTGAGTAGTTCATGCTCATAATTCCATATGAACCCTCCAAGTCGAGCAATCTTTAAATGAGTAGTATCATTAAAGTTCTTGAGTTCCATGTATTGAGTTCTACCTATGGTTACTGAAAACCTTGCTTTGAGTCGTTCACGACCATAATTCAGCATGAACCATATTTTAAGAAGTCTTTTACAAACATTTTAACTTTGTTTTAAGACTTAAGCTTTGAGTTGAGTAAAGAGTAAGAGTAAATTTCATTTTCTATAAAATGATATATGGGAACTAAGTATTCCCAAGAGTAAATGTTTTCACATCAAAGATGAGAGGAAACTTAGATTTCTAAAAGAGTTTTGAGCAGTTTGAGTACCATCTCTTTTAAGAGAAATATTTTTGAGTAATTATCTCAAATCAAAGAAAAAGTTATGTTTTCAAACATATGAGTTGAGTATTTTGGGAGTAGTATTGAGCACTGATATGGGGAAGAGTTTGAGTTCAGATAACTCACGTCTCCATAAACCATGTAGCCATCATAGGTAGAAAGGATCATACTTTTTAGATGATTCCTTAGTGCTTTTTAGCATAGACGGGTGGATCCATTAGTTAAGGCGTCCTATATGACAGTAAAGTATAGGACAATTCTGGAAGCGTGGGCAAGACGTTGTATCATCACTTAGGCTCATAATGGTGATTGTCTGTTAGAGAAACTCCCACAAATTATATTGTATTTTTATATACACATTGAGTATTATTGTATTTTTCAATACATTGAGTTGCTATCTACAATTTGACAGCTTTTCATATATATTGTATCTTTTACTATTGCTTTATCCTTGAGTATCATGAGTTAAGTCTATTGAGTTGAGTATCCAGAGTTGAGTACCCAGTCGAGTATCTAATATTTGAGTTTAGTATCTTATTCTTGAGTTGAGTAAGTACAAGAAGAGGTAAGTACGTTTCCTGTTTATTAAGTTCAAGCTTATGTTTATGCTTTAGAATTCCTCTTACATGCTCGTACATTCTACGTACTGAGCCATTTCGTCTGCCTCCTTTCATGATGCAAACACAGGTATTCATGATCATCAATAGGAGCTTCGTTGATACATCTGGGAGTTTGAATTAGCTATGGTGAGCCTCCTTGTTTTCAGAGGATTTTATTAACTTGTCAGTTTAGTCAGGATGTCGTGGGTCTTGTCCCGACTTCCATCTTTATCAGTTAGAGGCTTCATAGATGATCAGTATAGTTGAGAAGTCTATATTATTTATTTTATTAAATGTTTTAAAGACTTAAGTTGCCTATTTTATAGCGAGTTGAATAATTTATTTTATTCAAAGTTTTCTTTTGAGTTAAAGCTTTCCATTTAAGTTTCATGAATATTTATTCAGTTTTTAAGTTTTGTATACTTGAGTTAGGCTTTCACTTGAAGTCAGCCAGGATGAGGGCTCACTTGGGGACCAGCAATGGTTCTCAAGTGCTAGCCACGTCCAGGGTGTAGGCTCGAGTTATGACACTAAGTCGCGTGAAACCCGCCACAAAGGCCCTCACCCCGTTGTAGCGGCCCCCGCCATAGCCACTTGCATGAAATAGTGAGCTATTTCAAGAATTCCAAAACTCCCATTTCACAACACACCTCTAACCAACGACGCTCAGAAAATACCCTTTACACTAAGGTCGATTTTGGGAGTTCTACTCCGCCGAATTCAATTTCGTAAAGTTGTACGAATTCCTTAATAAGTTATCCATCCACTCATGTAATCATAATCATAAATAAATCACCCAATTGTTACCAGGTTTCCCTACACCTTAATGACTTTGATTTCATCCAAATCTGGACTACGTTGGGAAAATCCAAATACTACAAAAAAAAATTTGATCCCAAATTTTCCCCTGTTGGCATTTCTATAACGACGGAAACAGGTCGTTACAATTTTAAATTAGGTAAAATTGTTGAATATATTCATTACTTTCGTTACAAAATATAATGAGACCCAAAATAGGTGATTCTCTTCCCTCTTCGTAAAACTCCAAATTTGACTTCAAATTCTCTTCTTTGTCCAAATTGTAATTATTTTATTTTTAGTAGAAATGTCTCTAGTGTGTCATTATTTGGCCTTGTCTTCAAAACTAATTATTGTTATAAAACTCTATGATAATACCATATGATTTATCTGTTAAACTTGATTTTTTAAAATTTACAAATTCTATAGTTTTATCTGTTATTTGGCATACCCTTTTCACACTGCAATTTCTTTTTTTCCAAAATATTGTATATTTTCTCAAACTGTATTCATTTCAATATGTATACTATTTGTATTTGTGTTCATTCTAGTTTTCAAGTTGTATTTTGCAATGAAACTTGTATTTCTTTATCAGTTTGTATTCATTCCAATAGGTGTGCCAAATGAATCTGTAGTTATTTAAGAAGCATATTTGTATTCATGTATTTTTTTCACTGTGTATTTATATTTTTCTTTTGAATCTTGTATCATTTTTAAGACATACTCCTTCCAATATGTATTTGTATTTGTAATCATTCTAGTTTTTATGTTGTATTTAATATAATGATATATAAAATACAAAAATAATATGATGGAAAAGTGAGAATGAAATATAAAACAAAAAAGGAATAATTGAATACGTGTTGCAATCATTCTTAAATAAAATACATAACTAGTTGGCATACCTTTGGAAAGAATCCGAAATTAGGAACAAATACAAGATTCATAAACTATGCAACATGGCATTCTGAATGAATACAAATATTAATAGCATACATACTCGTTTGAATGCAAATTGAGAAAGAATACAAAATTCTGAAAAAATTATAAATCCAAAACAAACTAATAGGAAATTGGTCTTCCTCAACTTGGTCTTCAGCAAGTTTTTCAAAATCTTCAGCAACCAAAAAATTTCTTTTTTAGTAAAAGTGGCTTTAGCCTTACTGACATTGTTATCTTGAAATTGAATGCAGGTAGAATCGTGAAGAAGCTTAGATGTCCTCTCTTGAGCCAATTTAGCCTCACAGTCTACATAATTTTCGAATAATCCTTGAATAATGCATAAATCAAAATGGAAAAATCCCCAAAAAATTGATAATTTTATGGGATACCTCTTATAGTTATCTTTGAATCAGAAGTTGGAATGCATTTTTTGTGCTTTTATCTAATACTCTAACTAAAAATAGAGAGAATGAAAAACACAAGAACAGACAAAAATCTAATTAGCTTCAAACGAAAACATAAAACAATAGAATACAAAAAACTATCAAAATCAAATTCCTAAAAATTCGAAGAAATCCTAAAGGATGTATGCCAAACATATGCTTACCTTAATCAGTTAGATTGTATGATTGTGGAATTGTGATGTATATGTCTATGAAGATTTTGTCAACTTCTGAAGAAAAAATCGTGCAATATTTTAAAGAGATAAGCAAGAGAAAGAAGTTTTGGAAGAAGCATTGAGGGAATACAGTGATGGGACTTTGCCAATTTTTGAAAAAAAAAACATGCAATATTTTTGTCACGACACAGACCATCGTGATTGGCACCCATACTAACCCTCCAGTGGGAGAAACATTACTACAACCCAAGCTAAGCAATTTAACGAAAAATAAAGTCATTTAAAGATACGGAAGCAGGTTAAATGATCAAAGAAATACGGAGTTCCCATAAACTCAAAAGGTTCAAACAATAATTTCACCAAACTAATGCGGAAGTCTTAACCCCTAGAACCTGTAATTCAATGTACCAAAACTCTACTAACGACAAGTATAAGAACAAAGGGTACAACCCTGAAATTAAACAACACCTTAAACAAATAGTCTGAATCCGAAAATATTAGACTTAAAGAAGAAAGATCCATGGCAGCCTGAAAGAACTGGCTCACCCTTGAATCCAGTCATGCTCAATAATCACCTAGCTGTGGTCTATCAATAGCCGCCTGAAGATGACATTTACTCAACAAAAAAAAAGCAAGTGTTGTATCAGTAAACAACCACAGTGTACTGGTAGGATCACACGGGTATCCTAATAAGTGAAACACATGCAAGTAACCACAACATTATAAAATAGGCATATACCGAACATATACAATATTAGTCATCTTTTGAGGATCAATGTAGCATTCCACGTTCTCAATAATACACATTGGTTATCATTTTAGAGCAACAATCAGTTTTTCAAACTCAATCACCATTAGATATGAATGTAATCATCACAAGTAGATACACAACACAATTCAATGGTCCTCTCACGAAACCCAATTCAATGGTCCTCTCATGGAACCCATACCCAACTAGTTAGTGTACTAGTACGTGGTACCCAATCTAAGTTAGTGTGCCAGATCGTGACACCCGTTCCAATGTTTATGCTGGTATGTGAAAATTGATCCCAATTAGCATGTTGGATCGTGACACCTGTTCCAATGTGTATGCTGGTACATGGCAATCGATTCCAGTTAGTGTGTCGAAACGTAACACCCGATCTATTCAACAAGCCACAATCACAATCACAAGTAAATTCTCATAATCATACAATCAAGTCATGATTCATGGCATTCAATTATTCAATTATCCTTATCCACGATTAGTGTGATCAATAATGCAACATTCGCATACATACATGCATTATAATGAAGGAAGTACAAACATATATCACACAATATGAAATCACAATCATCACCTACCTCAAACAAAGCTTAAATCCCCTAAGAAACTTGATTCTTCCCTTTTTGGATTCTTTCCGCTTGTTCTTGGTCTACAAACAATCATAATAATGCGAGAATCAATAAACAAGACCTAACTACCCAGATTATAATCAATAACATTCACCCAAGATCAAACTCATGATCCCATTATCCAAATTAGGGCTTTTCCCACCATAATTTCCATATAAAAACCCTCCCCCATCAATAATTACCCACTAGTTTACATTCTACGGATCGAAAAATGGATTCGGGAGTTAAAACCTTACCTTTAGCCTTAAGAATAGTGAAAAATGGTCAAGAACTCACTTGGGGTCATCTCCTAGCTCTCGAAGTGGAAAAGTGAAGAATAAAACGAATTTGGGGTTTATTTCTAACTTAAGTCGCATCTGTCCCACCACAGCGGTACTTACCCCACACAGCGGCCCTGCCTTGGCGGCACAAAATCTCGATGTAGCGGCTTGGACGGAACAGAGAGCTAAATAAAGAAATTCTAAATCCCCATTTCACAACATGCCTTCATCCCATGACACTCATAAACTACCCTCTCACACTAAGATCAATTTTAAGAGTTCTACTCGCCCGAATTCAATTCCGTAAAGTCGTACGGATTCCTTAACATATTAGCTATGTATTCATGTGATCAAATTCATAATTAGATCTCTCATTCATTACCAGATATCCCTAGACCTCACTGACTCTAATTTCGTCCAAATCTGAACTAGGCTAGGGATTCTCAAGTTACTACCAAAAAAATTTTACTGTCCAAAAATTTTCCCTATTGGCTTTTCCATTACGACGGAAACCAGGTCGTTACAAAATATATACCAATTTACCCATCACCCATCCCCGAGTGACAAACTAGGAGAAAAGGGTTAAAACGAGAGTAGAGTAGTATCTGAATCGTCGAATAGTTAGGAATATTTTTCTCATAGGCCCTTCTTACCAAATCTCATTACCCTCTAAGGGTTTCACATCTCCAACCTCAAACCAACCAATTAAATACCTACACATCCTCCTATACAATGCCTCCATGAAGTCATCATAATACTGGAGTGATAATTATTGTTATATGTACACTTAACTAACAACAAAGTTATTCCCAATAACCAGCAAAGTTGATCGTACACATGTCTGCAACATGTTATCAAGGACTTTTGACACAACATTCGAACGAATCCTTTCTCACATAACCATGATAAAATCCTAAATCAAAACTCACCACAATTAGAGGTGAACTTGAACCAACCAACACATACTCATAATACCCAAACAATCATAGTTTTTATCAACATCTCCATCTCACAACCCTAATTCCCATAAGCTTAAGTTATAAAAATTTGATCTTTAGAAATCATATACTCGTCGTGGGATATGTCCAAGCATACAAACACTCCAACAACACTATCAAAATGCTAGATTTAGTAATTGTCGATTAACTCTTAAGAACAATAAAATTGGACCCAATGATCCCCACATTCAACCACACACAATCAATACATGACCTCGATGACTAGATGAATATTAAGATTGTCAGACAACCATGATTACACCGAGTAGCTCTTCTATGAATTCTCATAAGCAAGTGGTACATGTAGAACCACTGAATTACTTTAACAACTCTAAGACAACACCACATAAGTCCTCTGAAATAACCAACTCTTTCCAATAATCCCACTCAACCAAGAGAACATCGCAGGATCAGTACACCTGATCCACCTCACAAGTGAAAGCACACGTGAGCATAGCTAGTGCATCATACTCACAACCATGTACAAATGAAATAAATGGTCTCATAAGAATTTACGGAATAAGTATTAAATAGAACCAAAGGTTTTCCTCTAAAGAGTCGATACCAGTCATTTTCATACAGTTGACTCCACATACTCCTCGCATCATTCCACTGAAATCCACGCTCTCAATACTAACAACCATCATGAAAACTCTGACCATTTACCTTACTATAAACCAACATTTTTAAATGAAAACCTTTCTTAGATACTGAACAATCAACAATAATAAACTTTACGACTCAACCCATGTGTAGGTCATTTCAAAGGCCTAATACCTGATACAGTTGATCATTTCTCACCTTACAAATTCATGCATTGACAAAATATATCACCACGAATGTAGACATACAATGAAAAATCTGAATTGTAAATTCAACTCTATAACACAATCCCGTTATCTATCAACATTAACTTGTACCTTGAAGATTTTTATGAATTCATAGATCTTCGCGTATCATTGATCGAATCTCCATCGATCTTACAATATCCTTCACTAAAAATTCCATCATACTCATTACTAAACTTAAAAACAAAACCAAAACACTTATCATCACACTCGAGCTAATGTCTGTACACTCATTTCTCAAGTCTTTCCCAATAGTTTTTAACCTATCTGATGGACCCATGACACTATTAACATAGCCACAACAAAATGAATGAAATCACGCATCTCTGAACCTAATTATCTACCCCTCTGAAGATACCTATTTAGCCTTTGAAATCAAATAAAATATTCTTGCTCTCGCCTCTCTCTAAAAGATGTACTACATCCCACTATTTTTCTTCATTATGACTCTAGATCTTTTAAATTTTGTTCGAGTGGTGTTTTACCATCTCTTAAAACTTTCCGTACAACCACGTTACGCACCAAATATTAGAAAACCAAAACCTTAGATACTTACAAGTTGTAATTACTATACAAAATTCACTTAACCAACAATCTTATTATATAGTTCCATCCCGTCACAATCCATCACGAACTCTTATTACCATTACGCTCAGTCAACCTTGACTATCACTACGAAGTCAACCTTTTCATTAACATGACACCTCAAACTCAGGTATACTCATCAAATTCAAAGCACTAACCCAATTTATACATACTTTCTTACTAACATCTTCAATTGTCTTCACCCAAGTATACTAATGGGACTTTCTTTATCCATAAGCTTGTCATTCCGATATCGATCCACTCCTTTATGGCCTAAGATAAAATCACTGGTCCTTGTACTATCCTTATTCTTATTAACAAACAAGATAGGAGCATCCCACAGGGAAGCATTAGGACGGATGAAACCCTTATCAAGAAGCTCTTGGATTTGAGCTTTAAGCTCTCTCAATTATTCCAGAGCTATGCGATAAGGAAGAATGGAGCTGGGGCGAGTGTTAGTTTCCTAATCAATGCAGAAATTTATATCTCTATTCGGAGGCATACTAGGCAAATCAGTAGAAAACACTTTTCTAAATTCTGACACCACAAAAGTAGATTCAATAGAGGGAGACTCAACCTCAACCTCCCGAATATGAGCTAAATAAGCCAAACAACCCTGCCCTACCAGTTTCCTAGCCCGAATGGAGGATATGATCTTAGCTTGCTTAGGCTTGTACACCCCTTCCCACTCTAACTTTTCCCTTTACGGAATTTCTAGAGTTACTGACTTAGTAATACAATTAAGCCCAGTATAATAGGGGTACAACCAAGTCATGCTTAAGATTATATCAAGTCAGTCATAACCTGCATAACCAAAACAACCCAAGTTTGAAAATCCATAAACGTACAAGACAAACACGATACACATAGGTGACTAGAATAAACTCTCCAGCTGGGGTGGAAACATGGATGGGGCATCAAGTACATCACAAAATGCATCACATCCCAAGGCAAATAGAACTAACACATATGAACAAGTGGAACCCGGATGAAAATAATTAGTAGTCATTCGTTTGCAGATAAAAGTAGTATATTTGATCACTGCATCTGACGCCTCAACCTCGGTCTTGCTCGAAAGGCATAAAACTACATCCTGTCATCTCGACGGGCAACCTCCTTTCCTGGCTACACTGCTCCTCTACCCGTATTACCATTATCCCGGCCTACACGGCCTCGTTGATTCCCTCCTCATATGCCAGGTTCTTCACAATTCTAATACATTAAATAACTCAACCAAGTAAGCACCACTGTTATTGTAGTAGTCGTATCATGACTCTATTTGATATATAATCAATCAAGGAAACATAGTATAGCTTCAAATCTCAATTGGCATAACTTAATTTCATCATTAGCTAAACAACCCATACTTGTTATAAAAACAATACTAAATGCAATTTCCAAAGTAATAGTGTTCATTATCTAGCCGTCCCTTACCAAAACTTCTTGAATGTTGTCACCTATAAACTTGAATCTGCAAATCTGACCTTAATCCCTTCACAAGCGACGATAGTAGCTAGCGAGCCCCACAAAACTCTTAATTTCAGTCATAAAACTAGGTCGGACCCAATTCCCGACTGCTTCAATCTTTTAGGGATCTACCATTACCCCTTTCCTTGAAACTACATGCCCTAAAAAGGCAACCAAAGTCAACCAAAATTTCACACTTAATAAATTTAGCATACAACTTTTGTTTCCCAAGAACACCCAAAAAAATACGAAGATGGTCGGTGTGCTCTTCCTTACTTCTCGAATAAACCAAAATGTCATCAATAAATACTATGACAAATGAACCAATACATAGTTTGAACACATCATTCATCCAACTCACGAAAGCTGTAGGCGCATTTTTCAACCCAAACGACATAACTAGAAACTCATAGTGCCCATAGTGGGTACTAAATGTCGTTTTTGGTATATCCTCAAGCCTAATGTTTAATTGATAATAGCCAGACCTTATATCAATCTTATAGAAAACTGATGCACCCTGCAACTGGTCAAAAGATCATCTATTCGAGATAGCACACACTTGTTCCGAATGGTGAACCTATAATAATTATCGATAGTCTATACACATCCTCTCTTACTAGTGATGGTGTTACCACTTTTGTTGCTCTAGTTCGGACCATAGAGTGAAGGAGGAAATATACCAATTTGTATCACCCAGATACCAATTGGATTCAAGTCATAGCACGAAGGAGTAGAAAGAAGTGAGTTTTTTTTCCTACAGTCCTATAGCCTCTCGAAGAAAAGTACGGACGTCTTCATACCATTTTGCAAGACTCTACTAGACTCATTTTGGTACAATGAGATCAACGAAACTACGGCTCTAATACCAACTTTGTCATGACCCAGACCGTCGTGATTGGCACCCATACTAACCCTTCGGTGGGAGAACCATTACTACAACCCAAGCTAAGCAACTTAACAAAAAACTAAGGCATTTAAATATATGGAAACAGGTTTAAATGACCAAAAGAAATATGGAGTTCTCATAAACTCCCAAGGTTTAAACAATAACTTAATCAAACTAATGTGGAAGACTTAACCTCTAGAACCTGAAAGTCAATATACCAAAACTCTACTAACGACAAGTCTAAGAACAAGGGGTACAACCCCGAAACTAAACAACACCTTAAACAAATAGTCTGAGTCTGAAAAGAGTGTACTTAAACAAGAAATATCTGTGGCAGCCTAAAAGAACTGTCTAACCCGTGAATCCGGTCACGCTCAATAGTCACCTAGTCGAGGTCTATCAATATCTGCCTGAATGCCATGTACTTAACAAAGAACAAGCAAGTACAATATCAATACACAACCAGAGTGTACTGGTAGGATCACGCGGCTATCCCAATAAGTGAAATACATGCAAGTAAACACAATATTATAAAGCAGACATGTACTAAACATATACATTATTAGTCATCTTTTGAGGATCAATGTAGCATTCCACGTTCTCAATAACACACATTGGTTATCATTTTATATCAACAAACAGTCTTTCAAACTCAATCACCATTAGATATGAATGTAATCATCACAAGTAGATACACAACACAATTCAATGGTCCTCTCACGGAACCCAATTCAATGGTCCTCTCATGGAACCCATACCCAAATTGTTAGTATACCGGTACGTGGTACCCGATCCAAGTAAATGTGTCTAATCGTGACACCCGTTCCAATGTTTATGCCGGTACATGACAATCGATCCCAGTTAGCATGTCGGGTTGTGACACCTGTTCCAATGTTTATGTCGGTACGTGGAAATCAATCTCAGTTAGTGTGTCAGAACGTAACACCCGATCCATTCAACAAGCCACAATCATAATCACAAGTACATTCTCATAATCATACAATCAAGTCATGATTCATGGCATTTAATTATTCAATTATCCTCATCCACGATTAATGTGATCAACAATGCAACATTCGCATACATACATGCATTATAATTAAGCAAGTACAAACATATATCACACAACATGAAATTACAACCATCACCTACCTCGTACAAAGCTTGAATCCCCTAAGAAACTTGATTCTTCCCTTTTCGGATTTTGCCCGCTTGTTCTTGGTCTACAAACAATCATAATAATGCAAGGATCAATAAACAAAACATAATTACCCGGATTATAATCGATAACATCCACCCTAGATCAAACCCATGATATCGTTATCCAAATTAGGGATTTTCCCACCATAATTTCCAGATCAAAATGCTCCTCTATTGATAATTACCCACTAGTTTATATTCTACAGATCAAAAAATGAATTCGGAGAGTTAAAACCTTACATTTAGCCTCAAGAATGGTGAAAAATGGTCAAGAAATCGTCGAGGGTCGTCTCCTAGCACTTAAAGTCGAAAAGTGCAGAATAAAATGATTTTGGGGTTTATTTTTTACTTAAGTTGTGTTTGTCCCGCCACAACGGTACTCACCCCGCTACAGCGGCCCCGCCCTAGCGGCACAAAATCCCGCTGTAGCAGCTTACATGGAATAGAGAGCTAAATAAAGAATTTCCAAACCCCCATTTCATAACACACCTTCATCCCATGACACTCAGAAACTACCCTCAATTTTGTAAAGTCGTACGGGTTCCTTAACGTCTTAGTTATCTATTCATGTGATCAAAATCATAATTAGATCTCTCATTCATTACTAGATCTCCCTAGACCTCACTGACTCAGAATTCATCCAAATTTGGACTAGGCTAGGAATTTTCAAGTTACTACCAAAAAGTTTTCCGGTCCAAAAATTTTCCCCGTTAGCTTTTCCATAACGACGAAAATCAAGCCATTACAATTTTAGAGAGAGAAGCTAGAGAAAGAAGGTTTGGAAGAATCGTGAAGGGAAAATCCTCAAAATTTTGTTGATTATATGGGATACCTCTTGTAGTCCTCTTTGAATCAGACATTGGAGTGCATTTTTTGTGTTTTCCCTCATCTAAAACCCTCACTGAAAATAGAGAGATTGAAAAACACAAGAACACACAAAAATCTAAATAGCTTCAAACAAAAACATAGAACAATAGAATACAAAAAAAAGTATCGAAATAAAATCCCTAAAAATTTGAAGAAATCCTAAAGGGTGTATGCCAAACATATGTTTACCTTAATTAGTAGGATTGTATGATTGTGGAATTCATGTGATGTATATCTCTATGAAGATTTTGTCAATTTTTGAAGGAAAAAATTGTGCAATATTTTAGAGAGAGAAGAGGGAGAAAAGAGTTTCAAAAGAAGCACGGAAGGAATGGAGTGATGGGATTTTGCCAATTTTTGAAAAAACAAATTGTGCAATGTTTTAGAGAGAGAAGCTGGAGAAAGAAGGTTTGGAAGAATAGTGGAGGGGAAAATCCTCAATTAGTCAAGATTCCTAATTTATTTATTGAAAATAATTATACATTAAAAATATTATTAAAAAATGACAATATTTTAATCGTATGGAAAATTAAGTGTATTTTAATCTAGTTTTAAAATTATATCAATTGAATCCTGCGTTTTCGGAACAAATTAACTATCCATTCTCTCTCTCATTTAATTCCATCATTACATTCCCTCCATGATTCTTCCAAACCTTCTTTCTCCAGCTTCTCTCTCTAAAATATTGCACAATTTTTTTTTCTCAAAAATTGGTAAAATCCCATCAATCTATTCCCTTCATGCTTCTTCTGAAACTTTTTTTCCCCTCTTCTCTCTCTAAAACATTGCATGTTATTTTCTTAAAAAATTGACAAAATCTTCATAGAGATATACATCACAATTCCACAATCATACAATCTCACTGATTAAGGAAAGCATGATGACTACGACATACATCATTCAGGATTTCTTTGAATTTTTAGGGATTTGATTTTGATATTTTTTGTGTTCTATTGTTCTATGTTTTCATTTAAAGCTTTTCAGTCTCTCCATTTTCAGTTAGGATTTTAAATAACGTAAAACACAAAAATTGCACTCCAATGTCTGATTCAAAGTGGACTACAAGAGGTATCCCATATAATCATCAACTTTTTGGGGATTTTCCCTCCACAATTCTTCCAAACCTTATTTTTTTAGCTTCCCTCTTTGAAATATTGCACGATTTATTTTATTTCAAAAATTGGAAAAATCTCATCACTCCATTCCTACCATGCTTTTTCTGAAATTTCTTTCTTCTGCTTCTCTCTCTAAAATTTTGCAAGATTTTTTCTTCGGAAATTGACAAAATCTTCATAGACATATACATCAAAATTCCACAATCATACAATCCCACTGATTAAGGTAAGCATAGGTTCGGCATACATCCTTTAGGATTTCTTCAAATTTTTAGATATTTGATTTCGATATTTTTGTGCGTTCTTGTGTTTTTTAATCTCTCTGTTTTCGGTTAGAATTTTAGATAAGGGGAAAACACAAAAATTGCACTCCAATGTCTGATTCAAAGAGGATTACAAGAGATGTCCTATATAATCGTCAACTCTTTGGGGATTTCCCTCTACGATTCTTCCAAACCTTCTTTCTCTAAAATATTGTGTTTTTTTTCTTTCAAAAATTGGCAAAATCTCATAACTATATTCCCTCCATGCTTATTCCGAAACTTCTTTCTCCCGCTTCTCTCTCTTATATATTGTGCGATTTTTTCTTCAGAAATTGACAAAATCTTTATACATATACATCACAATTTCACAATCATACAATCCCACTAATTAAGGTAAGCATAGGTTTGGCATACATCTTTTAAAATTTGTTCAAATTTTTAGGGATTTGATTTGGATATTTTTTTTGTATTTTATTGTACTATGTTTTCATTTGAAGCTATTTAGATTTTTGTGTGTTCTTGTGTTTTTCAATCTCTCGGGTTTTAGGTAAGGGAAAGCACAAAAATTGCACTCCAATGTCTGATTCAAAGAGGAAGTCACATGAGGTATACCAATAGACTATATTTTTTGTTTTTTAATGAGGTAATTAATATAGGGAACAGGTCTGATAGACCCCTCAACTTTGTCATTTGGAGTTGATATGTCTCTCGTTATAAAAGTGGTGCATATATGTCCTTAATGTTATATAAACGGCTAAAGTGAAAAAATTAATTCAAATTTATTTTTAATTATTTTAATAAAATATATATTATCCCATATGGATATATTTAATCCTCCTCACATTTTATTTTTTTTTTGGTTTAATGACTAAATTAAATTTATTATTTTGATGTTCAAATTTATTTAAAACTATTCGTTAAATGAAGGGTATATCCGTATATGTGAGCTCATTTTGTAATGATAGAGATATATGTGAGTCATTTGTATAACACTAGGGGTATATAATGAGGGTAAATGACAAAGTTGAGGAATATATGAGGCTTTTTTTCCTATTAATATATTATATTGTGTTTCTTACCCACAACAACCAAAAAAAAAAAATGAATTGAGAGCAAGAAATGAATAAAATTAAAATTAAAACTAAAACAAACTCAATTAACGGTAATATGAACCCGAGTGTACAAAAATTTTCTTAATTTTCCTATGATGTGACTTGCATGAAGCTTGGTTTCTCTTCGAGAACCTTGATTTTACCGGAAGCTTAGTGCAGCTGACTGACTTGTACCTTTTTAGCGTTGCCATAAAAATGGCTCCTCGGCCCAGAATCCAACATCGGCTCCAACAAGGTGCCAAGTCGAAATCGGATAACAATAAGTGTCAATTTGATCCACTTTATTGATGGAAAGATCTGGTAGATTGAAAAATGTATCATCTTTATCAGTCGATGGAGAAGTTATGAATGTTTCCGTGGACGAAGATGAACTATGCAGCTCGATGTGGCTCGACTCAGCTTCATTTCCGTTGAATGTGGTGGATGCGGCTTTTGCAGCCGCGATTTGAATGTCCTTAGGGGAATTAGAAGTTGGACGTGGGAGTTGATCAGCTAAATAAGGGAAATTAAGGTACGCCGAGTGACCTTTAATGGCTAAAGCCGCAACATCATGAGCTCGAGCAGCCATTTCAGCTGTTGAATAAGTTCCTAACCATATTCTTGATTTCTTCCTTGGCTCTCGGATTTCTGACACCCATTTTCCCCAATTCCTTTTACGAACTCCTCTATAGGTTGGATGCTTGTCATTATGATCGTCCGGAATAACTTTTTTCCTCCTCTTGTTCTCATTGTCGTCCCTATTCAATTCTTCAACTTTCTTCGATTCGTACTCTTTTAGGATCTTTGTGTTAACGTTGCCCTCGTTAAAGGAGGACGAGGACGAGGATGAAGAAGAAGAATCTAAGCTATTTGATTTTTCAAGTTGAACTTTCATTATTGTGATCATTAGAGTGGTAAGGTAAAGAACGTATAAGAAGGATAGTATATAGTAAGTAGTACATTAATTAATAAAATAGGAAAATGGTAACTTGTATACAAAATACACTGGTTCTTGTTGTATAAATTGGTAAGATTCATTTATATAAAGTATAAAGGAAATAAAGAAGAATGGACCGTTGGCCACGAGGGTGTGTACAGATGAGCTATTTTGTGACCCATGTGGCAAAATGACTATTCTTTTCTTTTCTTTTTTTGTTTTTTCAAAAGGAAGAAAAAGAAAAGGGAGAATAAACTTTTAAAGTGTAGTACGCATTTTTCGGCATCATCGCAGGGAAGAGAAAATTCTCATTACAAAAGAACCATGTAATTCACATTGGATCTTTGTACCAATACATGATCTATTGATAGAAAGAGTAATATACGGAAAATTGTCAAAAATATCTTTAAATAGAAAGAGTAATATACGGAAAATTGTCAAAACTATTTTTAAACTATGCTAAATTGAACAAAAATGCACTGTACACGACCTTTAACTTTACATCAACTGGCAACAATGGCCTTTAACTTTGGGTGTGCACAAGTAAGCAATTAAACTTGTATAAAACTGAACAAATAGACCTACATAACACCCTACGTAGTGATTTTGTGTCATGCGTGGCGTCCTACATGTATTATGTCATATAGGGCACATGTGTCTACTTGTTCAATTTATAAAAGTTTAAGTGTCTACTTATGTACACTCAAAGTTAGAGGGCATAGTTATCTGTTGAAATCAAGTTAAGGGTAATGTTTATATATTATGTTTAGTTAATAATTTGGTCTAAAAATATCCCTATTATTATTTAATATGTTAAAAATACTCTGACTTAATAGTTCGGTCTTCATTGATTGCTATAGTTTACTGAATATTAATTATTATAATTTTCATTTTGGGTGTATCTATTCCACATGGTAATAAATAAAAAAATATTAAAATATATATCATGACTTTGCTATGGCTGCTTTCATTCTTATTCTACAAGTTTCAACAAACTCTAAACTATACCAGTCAGTCAATGCAGGATTTACGTACCCAATCTCTATCCTTTGTTTTTGTTTTTTTTCATACAATTATAGTTAGGTCTATATTGCACAATTTAATTGCATACTAAAGTTGGAGACCGGCGCTGGAGTTTTAGTTGGTTGACCAATAAAAGTCTTGACAAGGAAACATAGAAATGAATTCAATAGATCTGAGTAGGGGTGTCAAAAATGAATCCAAACATAAGTAACCTAACAGAATTTTAAGAGTTGGGCTCAAGATAATTTGAATTGGGTTCAATCTCAACTCATTCAAGCTTAACTCATTTTAAGAGAATCCTCAATTAAACCCAATTCAATCTCTAATTTCAACCTGTTTTAAAACTCTTTACTAAGATATGTTCTATATTAAAGGTATGAATTATTATCTACTTAACATCTTTTAGGATTTATCTATCCATTTGCTACTTTTTTTAAAAAAAATTGAACTGAAATTCGAATTGTGATTATAAAAATTAAATATCACTATGTTAAAATTATTGAGATTAATCGGGTCAAATTGGTCGGGTCAAGACCCAACCCGTTTTTTAGCCCATTTGAACCCAACTCATTTGAGCCCAAAGTAAACTTGGACGGGTCAAGGTCCAACCCGATTTCTATTTCAACCCATTTTAATATCTTCAAGTTCAAGCCAACCCGCTCATTTGACACCCCTAGATCTCATCTATGGGTAATTCATGTCATTTCAAATTTTTTATCCGATAGGTGAATCATTGAGTCTTGCTTCGGCTTCTTTTTAACTTCATTTAATGAGTTAATGATTGTTGTTGAGCCGTATATTTATATTAATAAATTCATTATAAATATACTAATATTAAATTTAAAACTAAATTATTATCACTTAAAATCGTTATCATAAATTTTAGATCCAATAAAATTGAAATGTTAACTTTGTCTTGTATAGTTGGAAAACAAAATTTTGCCATATTATGAAAGAAAAAAAAAGTATTTGATTTGATTATTTTTTTATAATTAACGGAAGAAGGCAAATCTACTTTTTTGGTTAATAAATTCAAACTGGAGTTCAGATCTATTTTCCACTAATTTGGAATTTTGTTACTACGAAGGAGACAAAAATATTGAAGGCCAACACATTATGACCTTTATGAGAAAATCTTGTGGTTTCTAACAAAATGAAATCAATTAATCAGAATATCTCGAATTTTCAATGACATGTGGTTCTGGAAAAGATATAAAAAAAACTAAATTATAATTTTTTTAGAAATAAAAAGAAATTAAATTCACTTTGATACACATGACTCACATGTAGTGGGTCCAAATTAAACCAGTTCAAAAGTGAGTCCTTTACTCCTCATATTTACTTGCCTAATTGGCTAATTTGATTAAGTAATTTGGGAATATTATTTTATATTTTCAAGTTTTGACACTGACTAATGACTATATATATATATATATAACAAAAAAGAGTTTCAACTATGAGGTTGAACCTTTGTTAAATAGAAAATATAAATTGGAAAAAATAATCTCTTTTGGAAACGTCATTAATTCTTTTCTTCAATAATATTTTATTGTTTAAATAAGTAAGTTTTTATCTAACCAAAAAGTTATATTAAATAGGTACTTACTATTTAATTGAGGGTAAATTTGTGGAAACACATTTTACTTCCTCTATCTCATTTGTACATGTTCAATATTTTAATATAGATTTTTATTTTTACTTGTAATTTTTAATATATAAAAAAACTAATTTTTCCTATAATATTCTTAACAATAATCACTTATTTTCAAATTATTTTTTAAGACCTAATATTAAATACCAATTAATATGAATATTATGATAAAATCTTCCTACCAAAATAAAACTTTTAAAAATGAATGTTCTTAAAGGTGTACCAATGTAAAAACAACATACAATATAAACTACAAAAAAAGTATTTTTGACAAGATCGATGTGCTAAATTGTGTCAAAGACTCTTTTCCCCTTTTCCCACAATCTTGTGTACATTTACTTCCTCAGTTTATTGTTATTTATTCATTATTTTAAACATATGTTTTAAATTTTATTTGTCATTTTTAGTATACACAGAAAAGATTTTTTTTAAAATTCTATTTTACCAATATAACATACCCAATAAAATCGCACAAGTGAGGTTTGAAGATGATATAATATATACAGATCTTATCACTATCTCGTAGAAGCAGAGAAGCTATTTTTGAAACTTAATTATTTATACCCAAATATTTTGAAAACATAAAACTATACATTAATTTATATAATTAATATGACAATTATGATAAAATATTTATATTAATTATTATAAATTGAACTGATGGAATAGTATAATAAGACTTGGAGGCATCCGACAAAAAGTGTCACTAAGGATCAGGAACTATCAATGCCATATTAAGGCAATTGACCATGAAAAAAAAAAACCAAACAAAGAAATGAAAACAAAATTAAAAAAATAAAAGGGTCATGGATTCTCTGGTTGCCCAATGAATTCATTAACTTGAGAACGTGTTTTGTGATATTTGACAAAATAATTCAATTAAATTAATTTATAAGTAGGTCGTTGTCTCCAAATTAATAATGCATCCCAAATGTCATTTTTATATTTTGCACACACATGCAATGAGGTAATTAATAATGAATGAGTCAATAATTATCAATATCACAAAAATCAATATTAATTTGGTTATTTTCTCATGTTAATTACTCCCTTCATTTATATTTACTTAATAATTTTGGATTTTACGTATCTTTTCAAAAATAATGATTAATATGAATATTTTATCATAATACTTCTATTAGTTGATGTATATATAATTTCTTATCTTGATAAATAATCTGGCAATTAAATAACTAATATTTAAGGGTAAAACTAGAAAAAATAATTATGTTTTCATGATATATAAAAAAAATGACAAATAAACGTAAAAATTGTTTTTTAAATACTAAAGTATGTAAAAGAGAAAGAAGAGAGTAATTATATATAATGTTGATCTCATGCAAAAGTTGCAATTATCAAATATTCTTTGATATGTTTAATTATTTGAATAGAGAGTCTATCAAATTGTTTTTCTGTCTTCACACGATAGAAACAATATATATGTCTGTATCAAATTTTTAATTTTTACTTATAAAATTATACCGAATATATATATTATTGAAAAAATTAAACATATAAAAAAATTAAATCGATGAAAAATCTAAATACGTCCTATACCTCCGCAACTAGGATAATGAGTTAATATCTCATATGGCACTCAACTAATAATTATTTTCATAGAAAGTCCATCAACTTTCTTTTACAACCATAAAGTCACCCTACTATGAATTTTTTTCATAGAAAGTCACTCACCTAAGGATTATTTTCACAAAAAGTCATTCAACTTCCATTTTTAACTTCAAAGTCATTTAATTATGAATAATTTATCTACAAGTCACTCAACTTTTGATATTTCATTTAGAATGTCATCCAAACAATTTGAATAATTTTTTCATTAAATTTTATTGAAATATAATTTTTTTTTGTAAATTATGTTTTTTAAATAATAATAAGATACTCATTTTAATTATTTTATTAAATTTTATTGACAGACAATTTTTATTTTAAACTAATTTCTTAAAAATAAGTAAGATACTCATTTTAATTATTTATTAAAATACAAATTATTTTAAAGTAATTGTTTTTATCATCTATGGTCCATATTGCGACTTACGGCAGATGCATGGCCATATGCCCATATAGAATGGATAATATCCTTTAACTTTATGTCAATCAAGTTCTACTATACTGATTCTGTGTCCATGTTCTTCTTCACTTTTATGACACTTCGCTTTATTAGTTTAAAATAAAACAGTATTTTAATAAAATTTATTAAAAATGAGTATTTTATTGTTTTTTAAAAACTTATTTAAACCAAAATTGTATTTAAGCAAAAATTGCATTTTTTTAACAAAATTTAATTTTAAAAAAAAGCTAAATTTGTTGTGTGACTTTCTAAGCGAAATAGCAACACTTGAATGACTTTGTAGATAATTTTCTTTTAAAAAAAAAATAAAAAGAAAAGAAATTTTGAAATAGTAGTAAATTTTAGGAATAACAAAAATAAAAATCATATTAGCGTTCTATAATTGCGGTTTTGTTATTTGTGTCCATAGCCAAATTATGCTTACTATGAAGCATCTGATTTGTATAAATCGCGACGATTTGTATAAATCAGGCGCTAATTGTCTATGAAAAATGTGTTTGTATATATATGTTCTCTGTGTTAGGCTAGAGTGGCGAGCCAAATTGGGAGAGAGAGAGAGAGGAGAAAGGAGAGCGAGAGAGGGCAAAGAGTGGAGAGAGGTGAATTGTATATGTATATCGGTTAGATAATTTTATATATGTAACTTCTAGGTATATGTGTCAATGATTGTATTTGTATATCTCCATAAAATTTGAATTTGTATACAATTGAATTGAGTTAAAACGTTTGCATTTGTATATCAAATCTCTCTCTCATTTTATACAAATACAAATTATACATTGTATCTTATATAATTTGTTTGTATAAATCGAGAGAGAGAAAGGCAAAAGAGAAGTGGAAGGGGAAGATTTGTATTTGTATAATTATAAGTGTATAGGACGGAGAGATATGTATTTGTATTTGTATATACATTCTTTCTTGCTTTATACAAACGCATACACAAATTATACATTTGTGTTTATATAAAGTGAGAGAGGCGAGAGAGAGAGATGACTGAAAAAAAGGACAGTGGAGAGTGAGATTCCAGAGAGAGGGGAGAGAGGCGAATGACAAGAAGTTTACTGGAATTTGGAATTAAATAAAACTTTAGCTATAACATTTATTTTGAATTAATAGTTTGTTATAATGCACAATTTAGAAAACAAGCACACTATTAGTGGTGCTAATTACATGTCAAAACAATAATTTTTCTAATTATATTTTTTATCAAAAAAATGTTGTTTTAGAAACATGTATCTAATGAGACAAATAAATGTATTTCAGATATTTGCGGGTCAAATTAGGTGTTATTTATTTCAGATATATTGTATCCAAACATGATTTGTATATATTGTGGATCTATTGACTCTCTCGCTCACCTCTCTCCCCCACCTCTCTCCCCATATTGTTTATATATATATATATATATATATATATATATATATATATACCTCTAGTTATACTTTCAGGCTAAATATACTCTTATGACTAACAGGGGACACTTGGACAGCTAAGATCAAATGAATGTTCAATTTAAAATAAATCAAATTCGGATATAACCTGCCCCAACCCAATAATTTTTTAACCCGACCTAATTATAACATTGACCCATCCAATTTATATTTTATCTCCTCACAGCTACTACCGACGATGATTTTGAGCAAGAAGAAATAAAATGATAGATCAACCATAAATCTCTTAGGTTAAAACCAAATTCCCTCAAATATGTTACTGCACTAGTCACTTTCCATTTTCATATCCTATTTTATCCTTTGGATCTCAAGATACTACTGTGTTACTCCTATATGTGAATTTGTGTGTGGGTTTGCATGCTTAGCTGGAAATTGAATGAAATTCAAAAATATGTGGAGAAGGACAATGCATGATAAGTTAGGATCACTTTTTTCTTCAGATATCTGAATTCGCATTCTTCGAAAAATTAATTTGTAGCAGCCTACAAGCTAGGATTCGACAAAAGGATGCTCTGTAGCCATCCTTTCCTGGAGTTCATTGATAAGAGGACGTGGGTAAGTCAATGTTATAATTAGGCCGGGTTTAATTATTGGGGTGGGGTGGGTTATATCCGAATTTGATTTATTTTAAATTGAGCATTTCATATCTTAGTTGTCCATGTGTCCTCTGTTATTTATAAGGATATATTTAGCTCGAAAGTATAATGGGAGGGTATATTTAGCCCAAAAGTATAAATAGGGGTATATTTAAACTATTTTCTATAGTACATGAGCATATTTGACCCTTTGCCGATATATATATATATATCAGAATGTATCTGAATTTTGCACATTTTTATATTCAATATCAATTTCATATATCAATATTCAGAATCAATTTCATCCAGTGTATCTGATATCAATAGCATCTCATATATTCGATATCAATTTCATTAGTGTATCTGATATCAAATATTTAGTTTATTTGTGTATAAATACATATATTTGATATCAAAATATACATACATAATACAAAATAATATAAATATACCTATAAACTATTATAAATGATATGTAAATATCCTTTATTATACTTTAAGATTATATATACCGTGCCATCAATTTTTTGGATTGTGTATATCCTAAAGGCAAATAGACTGACAAATGACAGCATCTTAATAGTTATACCCAAAATTATTTTAATTTTTACCCATACATTAAAACTGAGATTAGACCTGATCAAGAAATAAAAGATAATATAAGACCAGCAGGAAAAAGAATGCCTTTAGAAGAACCTATAAGGTTACAAGGAGGAGGAAATAAAGGAAAAATATTAAATATAGCTTCACATGATCCACAAATATGGAATACAATAATAGATTTATGGAAAGGAATAGTGGTAGCAGACTTTATTAAAAATTATCATAAAACTGATGTCGAAACTATGTATAAATACTTAGAAACCTTTCTAGGAAAATCTTGTAAAGCTGTATGGGAATCATACAAATAGACTTACCCTTAAGAATTCCAAAGATTAATAGAATTAGGACCAACTCCATATAATTTTACAAACAAAATACATGTGTTACTAACAGGAGAAGACCCAAATAGTGGCTTAGTAGCGTTACAAAGAAGTGCGGTAATAAAACTAGAGCAACTAAGCATATAAATTGGATGCATATAAAAAAATTTCTCAAAGACTATTTTTACTATTGTACTATTAGATAAAATACGTTTAATGAAGAATTAGGTGAAAAGTTATTTAATAAACTACCAGGAGCTTTAGGAAGAGAAATAGAGGAAAGATGGTATAAAAGAGAAGGGGTGATTTTCTAAATCCCACATCTTTATGGTCTATAGGACAAAAAATACAACACATAATGGAAATATTAATACAAAAATGTACTAACATACAAATACAAAATCAATTAAAACAAAATGAAATGAACTTTTCTAAAACAATGATATATACAATCTAAAGTTATGATAAAGAACCAAGTAAAACGAGAAAATATAAAAGAAGAATAAACCATAGCCAAAGACCATACAAATTAAAAAAATATTTCTTAAGAAAATCCTCAGCAAGAAAACCATACTTAAATAGAGATAGACACGTTAGAAAATATAGAAACAACAGGAATTATAAAAATAAATTAGGATGTTATACTTGCGGAAGCATAGAACACTTAGCAAATACATGCCCTAAGAGAAATAACATGCAAACTAGAAATTCTCAATTAATAGTAGATTTTCAAGAAACCCTATCAGACGTAGATGAATATATGTCAGATACAGAAAGCATATATTCGGTGGTAAGTATAGATACAATAGAAGAAAGAGAAAACCTATCAAACTTATCTGATTCAGAAGATGATAATTTAATTAATTAAATAGGACTAGAAAGGAATACAGATTTCTTAAATAATATAAGTATGATGATGAACATCTCACAAGACTGTAATCATGAGTTCGAAAGACTAAAAGGAATAGATAGTAATCAATGTAATATATGTAAATGGTACTCTAGTAAAATAAATAGAGCCAAATGTAAAAATTGTTATATGGAAGCTTGTATTAATTGCATAGAAAATAAATTAAAACAACAAGTAGATAAAAATGAAGAACAAGTCCATACAAAAAACCAGGCTACTAATCTAAGGCCAATAACTCTAGAAACTAGAGTAAATGACTTAGAACAAAGATTAATTACATTAGAGAAAGGAAAAGAAAAAAATGGACAAAGAAAATACACAGTCACAAGGTATAATACATCTAGATCAAATAGAAAGCGAATTAATGAATATAGAAGAAAATAACCCTAGTTTTATATGTAATGAAGATAAACAGTTTGGAACAATAAAAATACTAGTAAGAATAAAAATCAAAGATATAGAAATAGAAACTTTAGCTTTAGTAGATACAGGTTGCACTAGTTGCCTCCTTAATAAAAAGATACTGCCACACAATCTTTTCCAATTTTAAAAACATTAAAGGAACCAATACAAGCAATACAAATGGATGGAACTTATAATCTTTATGACCAATATATAGAAAAAGTACAAATTAGTTTTATAAACACATGCAGTGAATTCTATAAACCTACATATAAAATGTATAAGAAATTAGTAAGAGATCTTAATATTAAAACTAACTTAGTCTTAGGTTTACCATTCCTTATACAAAATAACGGAAGTTGTTTATTCTCTAGAGATGGGATAATGATGTTTAGAAATACAACATATACTCCTGTAAAAACTAGAAAAATTCCAACCAAGGAATTAAATAAAGGCAATAAAATAAACACAAAAAATACAACTCCATGTTGTGGCGATTGTAACAATAATGACAGTTGTTGTTCAAACAACCTATATGAAGAAAAACAAGAAGAAAATTATGTAGAAGACATACACATAGAAGACATAGAAAAGGATTATACTTTAATAAATATTGAAACAGAATTTTACAATTTTCAAAAAGGAATAAGTACTATAGGAAAAATAAAAAATCCTAAAGACTTAGAAAATATAGTAGCAATACTAGACGAAATGAAAATAATAGGAGAAAAACCCTTAATACATTGGGGAAGTAGTAAAATTATGTGTAAACTATATATAATAAACCCCGAGTATATTATAGAAACAACAACAATAGAAGCAAACAATGAAGATACTGAAGAATTCACTAAACAGATTAAAGAACATCTCAAATTAGAAGTAATAAAAAGATCTACATCGAGACATAGATCAACAACATTTATGGTTAGAAACCATAGTGAACAAGTGCGAGGAAAAGCTCGCATGGTAATAAACTATAAAAGATTAAATGATAATACCAGAACATATGCATATAAACTACCTTATAAGAATGAGTTAATTAATAGAATATAAGGTAAAAAGATATTTAGTAAATTTGATTGTAAGTCAGGATACTGGCAGGTGAAAATGCACCCAGAAAGCATAGAATGGACGACTTTTACTTGTCCAGAAGGCCATTTCGAATGGCTTGCCATGCCCTTTAGTCTAAAGACAGCTCCGCCTATATTTCAAAGAAAGATGGATGATATGTTCGGAGATTATAAAAATTTCGTACTAATATATGTAGATGATATTCTAGTATTTAGCAGAGATATACAAGAACACTTATGACACCTACAAATAGTCTTCAGATTATTTGTAAAATATGGAATAATAATAAGTAAAAAGAAAATGGAACTGTGTAAGACACATATAAATTTCTTAGGAATAACTTTAGGAGAAGGAAAAGTAAAACTACAACCACATATAGCCAAGAAGGTGTTAGAAATGCCAGATAAATTAGATAATACAAAAGAACTACAAAAGTTCTTAGGATTAGTAAATTATGCTAGAAACTTTATCCAAGACTTAGGAAAAATAGCAGGACCTTTGTATGCTAAGAGAAGTAGTAAAGGACAAAAACACTTTAACATAAATTATGCTATAAACTTTATCCAAAACTTAGGAAAAATAGCAGGACCTTTGTATGCTAAGACAGGTAGTAAAGGACAAAAACACTTTAACATACAACACTACTAAGAAAACAGTGAATACCGACCTAAAAATTACCGACCTCAAATGGAGGTCGGTAATTTCCGACCTCCGGAGGTCGGTATTCTTAAAAAGAATAAGAAATTAAAAAAGCTTTAGGAAACCATCGGTTTTTATGCAAAATAAAGCGGGAAAACAAAATTCCGACCTCTGGAGGTCGGAATTTTTCCCTGGAAAAATGAATTACCATAAAAACCGACCTCTTGATGTCGGTATTAATAAAATAAATAAATAACAATATTTTTTTTCTCAATTAAATATAAAAAACAAAATTGAGAAATATTTTGATCTAATTTTATTAACTTCCGGAGGACGGTTTTGTGTAAATAAATCGTCTTTCGGATGACGGTTTATATAAATTAAATTAATATAAAATACCAACCTCATGTGGTCGGTATTTTTATTTCATCCAAATACTTAGCAACATTAGGAGGTTGGTTAGTTTATTACACAACAGTTTATGCAAACTAAAGCAGGAAAATAAAATACCGACATCTGGAGGTCGGAATTTAAAAAATACAAAAATATAATTACCGACCTCCGGAGGTCAGAATTTAAAAAATACAAAAAATAAAAAATTCCGACCTCAGGAGGTCGGAATTTAAAAGATACAAAAAATAAAAAATTTCGACCTCAGGAGGTCGGAATTTAAAAGATACAAAAAATAAAATTACCGACCTCCGGAGGTCAGAATTTCAAAAATACAAAAATAAAAATATCGACCTCCGGAGGTCGGAATTTCAAAAATACAAAAATAAAAATACCGACCTCCGGAGGTCGGAATTTAAATAATACAAAAATAAAAATACCGACCTCTAGAGGTCGGAATTTAAAAAATACAAATATAAAATTACCTCCGGAGGTCGGAATTTAAAAAATACAAAAATAAAATTACCGACCTCCGGAAGTCAGAATTTCAAAAATACAAAAATAAAAATACCGACCTCCGGAGGTCGGAATTTAAATAATACAAAATTAAAAATACATCGACCTCCGGAGGTCGGAATTTAAATAATACAAAAATAAAAATACCGACCTCCGGAGGTCGGAATTTAAAAAATACAAAAATAAAATTACCGACCTCCGGAGGTCAAAATTTCAAAAATACAAAAATAAAAATACTGACCTCCGGAGGTCGGAATTTAAAAAATACAAAAATAAAATTACCGACCTCCCGAAGTCAGAATTTTAAAAATACAGAAATAAAAATACCGACCTCATGAGGTCGGTATTTTTCAATACAATAAAAACCGACCTCTTGATGTCGGTATTAAATAAAATAAATAAATAACTATATTTTATTTTTTTCTCAATTAAATATATTGATTTAATTTTATCGTCTTTCGGAGGACGGTTTTGCGTAAAATAAAAAACAAAAAAATCTATTATAATATCGACTTCCGAAAGTTGGTAAAATTAAATAGTATGTAATTAAATTAATTTTCATTAAATAAATCGTCTTCCGGATGACAGTTTTATATAAGTTAAAAAATAAATTAATATAAAATACCCCGACCTCATGAGGTCGGTATTTTTATTTCATCTAATTACTTTTAATAAAAGCGACATCCGGAGGTCGGTTTGTTAAAACTGTTCCTATAAATCATAATTTTGCTATCATAATACTAAATTTTCATTCTACACATACAATTAATTGTTTAAAAGAGTGTAACAATTTTGTATACTTTTATAAATAAAAAGTTAAAATTCGTGGAATAAATAAAAAAATATCTATAATCCATAGTTAGAGTATGAAACTACATTGATATGAATTAAGAGATAATTATACTTATATTTGTAGAGTAATGTACAAATTCTATCAGTCTGTTGTCAAATGATGAACTTAATATATCATGTCATGATGTACAGGTGAATAGCTAATTAACATATAATATAATCTATTTGAGTATGAAATGTGAGATAATATTATTATATACGTTCAATCTTGAATGGATGTCAAGTGTTGTAATAATATCGTAGGCAATGATGACATGTAAAGGATAATTCATTGAAGTATGAAATACGTTGATTAATTATATATACTTATTGAGTAGTTTAACAAATCAAGTCTTATGTTTATTAGTGGCTCAGATATGAAATACATTATCAATTAAAGAAATACCGATGATCAATTCAAGGAGATTTATATATTAAATTTGATATTGATAAACTTTAATTTGTTGATCGATAAAATTAAATTTATATAATTAGGAGGTATATAATTTACATTTATAAAATTAACTTGATCAATAAAATTAAATTTATTAAATTAAACTTCTGTTGAATTTATATAATTAGGAGGTATATATATAAATTTATATATATATATATATATATATATATATATATATATATATATATATATATATATATATAATTTTAATTTATAAATGTAATTTTAATTAATAAAATCAACCTCAAGAGATGAGTTTATATTAAGATAAATTAATAAATACCGACATTAAGAGGTCGGTATATTTAAATTATTATTTTATTTAAATAATATCAACATCCCGTGGTCGGTAAATTAAACACTTCTCTTAAAAAAAGAATGATATAGTATCAAAACCCTAAGGCATCCCTCTCTCCACTCTCAGTCCTCTCTCTCACCCTGACCCAACCCCATCTTGCCCATCGGGCTTACTTTTCAAAGTGATCTTTCTCGATTTCGGAACGGAAAGGCTTGATTGAAGGCAAAATTTGGTGTAATTCGGTATTAAATAAATAAATAAAAATATTTTATTTTTTCTCAATTAAATATTAAAAACAAAATTGAGAAATATTTTGAATTAATTTTATTTAAATAGTCTTCTGGAGGATGATTTTGTGTAAAATTAAAAAATAAAAAATCATAATATGGACTTTCGAAAGTCGGTAAAATTAAATAGTATGTAATTATATTAATTTTCATTAAAATATTTATATAGTACTTCCAAAAAAATTAATAAATTAATATTTTCTTTAAATAAATCGTCATCTGAATGACGATTAATTTCAAAAATACAAAAATAAAAATACCGACCTCCGGAGGTCGGAATTTAAATAATACAAAAATAAAAATATCGACCTCTGGAGGTCAGAATTTCAAAAATACAAAAATAAAAATACCGACCTCCGGAGGTCGGAATTTAAAAAATACAAAAATAAAATTACCGACCTCCGCAGGTCAGAATTTTAAAAATACAAAAATAAAAATACCGACCTCTGGAGGTCGGAATTTTTCCCGGAAAGAAATGAATTACAATAAAAACCGACCTCTTGATGTCGGTATTAAATAAAATAAATAAATAACAATATTTTGTTTTTTTCTCAATTAAATATATAAAAAATTTGAGAAATATTTTGATTTAATTTTATTTAAATCGTCTTTCGGAGGACGGTTTTGCGTAAAATAAAAAACAAAAAATATTATAACACCGACTTACGAAAGTCGGTAAATTTAAATAGTATGTAATTAAATTAATTTTCATTAAAATATTAATATAGTGGCTTCCAGAAAATGAATAAATTCATATTTTCAATTAACTTTAAATAAATCATTTTCAGATGACAATTTTATATAAGCTAAAAAATAAATTAATATAAAATACTGACCTCATGAGGTCGGTATTTTTATTTCATCTAATTACTTTTAATAAAAGCGACATCTGGAAGTCGATTTGTTTAAAATATTCCTATAAATCATAATTTTGCTAGCATAATACTAAATTTTTATTTTACACCTACAATTAATTGTTTAAAAAAGTGTAACAATTTTGTATACTTTTATAAATAAAAAGTTTGAATACGTGGAATAAATAAAAAAATATCTATAATCCATATTTAGAGTATGAAACTACGTTGAGATGAAAATCGACTAAAGTAGTCGGTTTTTATGCAAAATAAAGCAGGAAAATAAATAAATAGCAATATTTTATTTTTTTCTCAATTAAATATATAAATTAAATTGAGAAATATTTTGATTTAATTTTATTTAAACGATTTTGCATAAAATAAAAAATAAAATTACTGACCTCCGGAGGTCAGAATTTAAAAAATATAAAAATACTGACCTCCAGAGGTCGGAATTTAAAAAATACAAAAATAAAATTACCGACCTCCGGAGGTCAGAATTTCAAAAATACAAAAATAAAAATACCGACCTCCGGAGGTCAGAATTTAAAAAATACAAAAATAAAATTACCGACCTCCGGAGGTCAGAGTTTCAAAAATACAAAAATAAAAATATCGACCTTCGGAGGTCGGAATTTAAAAAATACAAAAATAAAATTATCGACCTCCGGAGGTCAAAATTTCAAAAATACAAAAATAAAAATACCAACCTCTGGAGGTCGGAATTTTTCCCGGAAAGAAATGAATTACAATAAAAACCGACCTCTTGATGTCGGTATTAAATAAAATAAATAAATAACAATATTTTTTTTTCTCAATTAAATATATAAAAAAATTGAGAAATATTTTGATTTAATTTTATTTAAATCGTCTTTCGGAGGACGGTTTTGCGTAAAATAAAACACAAAAAATATTATAACACCAACTTACGAAAGTCGGTAAATTTAAATAGTAAGTAATTAAATTAATTTTCATTAAAATATTAATATAGTGGCTTCCAGAAAATGAATAAATTCATATTTTTCAATTAACTTTAAATAAATCATTTTCGGATGACAGTTTTATATAAGTTAAAAAATAAATTACTATAAAATACCGACCTCATGAGGACGGTATTTTTATTTCATCTAATTACTTTTAATAAAAGCGACATTCGGAGGTCGGTTTGTTTAAAATGTTCCTATAAATCATAATTTTGCTAGCATAATACTAAATTTTCATTTTACACCTACAATTAATTGTTTAAAAAAGTGTAACAATTTTGTATACTTTTATAAATAAAAAGTTAGAATTCGTAGAATAAATAAAAAAATATCTATAATCCATATTTAGAGTATGAAACTACGTTGATATGAATTAAGAGATAATTATACTTGTATTGGTAGAGTAATGTACAAATTCTATCAATATGTTGTCAAATGATGAACTTAATATATCATGTCATGATATACATGGTGAAGAGCTAATTAACATATAATATAATCTACTCGAGTATGAAATGCGATATAATATTATTATATACGTTCGATCTTAAATGGATGTCAAGTGTAGTGATAATATCGTAGGCAATGATGACATGTAATGGATAATTCATTGGAGTATGAAATACGTTGATTAATTATATATACTTATTGAGTAGTTTAACAATCAAGTCTTATATATATACATATTTATTAATGGTTCAGATATGAAATACATTATCAATTAAAAAAATACCGATGATCAATTAATTCAAGGAGATTTATATATATATTAAATTTGATATTGATAAACTTTAATTTGTTGATCGATAAAATTAAATTATATAATTAGGAGGTATATAATTTAAATTTATAAAATTAACTTGATCGATAAAATTAAATTTATTAAATTAAACTTCTGTTGATGTGTAGTTAAATTATATATATATATATATATATATATATATATATATATATATATATATATATATATATATATATATATATATAATTTTAATTTATAAATGTAATTTTAATTAATAAAATGAACCTCAAGAGATGCGTTTATATTAAAATAAATTAATAAATACAGAACTTAAGAGGTTGGTATATTTAAATTATTATTTTATTTAAATAATATTGACATCCCGTTGTCGGTAAATTAAACACTTATCTTAAAAAAAGAATGGTAGTATTGAAACCCTAAGTCATCTCTCACCCCAACCCACCGCCCCATCTTTGCCCATCCCCACCCATCCCTGCGCCACGCCACGCCATGCTACACCACCAAGCTCGGAAAAATGAATTACAGTAAAAATCGACCTCTTAATGTCTGTATTAAATAAATAAATAAATAAAAATATTTTATTTTTTCTCAATTAAATATTAAAAACAAAATTGAGAAATATTTTGAATTAATTTTATTTAAATCGTCGTAAATTACTGTACAAAGCAAGTTCTATCAACATTATTACGTTCGATCTTGAATGGATGTCAAGTGTAGTGATCATATCGTAGGCAATGACATGTAAAAGATAATTAATTGGAGTATGAAATATGTTGATTAATTATATACTCCTCGAGTAGTTTAACAAATGAAGTCTTATATATTAGTGGTTTAGATATGAAATACATTATCAATTAAAGAAATATCGATGATCAATTCAAGGAGATTTATATATTAAATTTGATATTGATAAATTATCAATAAAATTAAATTTATATAATTAGAAGGTATATAATTTAGATTTATAAAAATTAAATTGATCATTAAATTTATTAAATTAAACTTTTGTTGATGTGTAATTAAATTAAATATATATAATATACATATATAATTTTAATTAATAAAATCGGCTCAAGAGGTGAGTTTATATTAAAACAAATTATTAAATGCTATATTTAAATTATTATTTAATTTAAATAATATCAACTTCACGATGTCAATATTTATTCAATATTTTTAAATATTAGTAATTATTTTAAAAGATACCGACATTCTGTGGTCGGTAAATTAACACTCCTTTTTAAAAAAGACTTATAATCTCAAAACCTTAAAAGTCATTTTTTTCACTCCAAGTTCTCTCACTCCTCTCTCACGTCATCCAACCCCTCCCCCACACCCCGACCGCCTTACCCCCAATATCCTAACCAGCGCAGTAGCAGGAGGTGGCGCCACCATCCCGACCGATGCGTCGCCTCGATCAGCAGCAGCGCATAGGCAGCGGCAGCAGAGGCAGCTCGCACTGGCGCCGCCTCCATCTCGACCGGCGCAGCAATAGAAGGTCATGCTGGCAGCTCCATCTCGACCGACGCCGCCTTCATCCCGACCCACTGCCCTTCTCCTTTAATTCAAGCTTAGGGTTTCATAATATTATTTTTAATTTCTTTCAATTTGATTGTTGAATTTGTTAATTAGTGTATTGAATTAGTTTTTTTTATTGATTGTTAGTTAATTAGTAAGTGAATGATGTAGGGTTTTTGATTGTTTGTTTTCTACAACAGGTATGCCCATTTATGATTATGCTCAGCTAAATTATTAATTCCTGTCAACCATAATATTATGTGATATACTTATGATTATTATTATGAATTAAAATTATTCAATAATTTATTATCTAGTTTACTAGCATAGAGAAAAGTAGGAGAAAACTTCTAGAACTATGCCATCTAAAAATGGGAAACCAGGAAAGGCAAAGAGGCCATGTTAGGGGAAAACCTAAGTGTTGAGGCGCTGTTTAGGAAGATAATATCCGAAAAAGGTATCATGCTAGTAGTGACCAGATGATAAAATACGAATACTTTAAGTCATAATAAGCTATCATAAGGTTACCATATGGTAGACATTGAAGACAGGAATAATTTGATAAAAATGAATATAACAAACCCACCAACCATAGTAATTGACAATAGTTATTTTGATATTAAGCATAAGATACTTATTTTTAAGATATTAGAAAAAATAACAGAACCTAACTTAAGAAAATTCATATGGGAAAAATTGATAAAACACGAAGAAGAAGAAATAAATAAACTAATAAAACAAAATTGGATTGATGACATAAAACATATAATACAAGAATTATACGATAATACAGATTATCTAGATATAATATACTCCTCAGATTATAATAGTGATTAGATTATGATAAATGAAGAATATTTCCAACTTTGGAAATAAGTTACAGCTGAAATAGATTCATGGGAACAAATTATAAAAACTTATCTAGAAATGTATTTTAGGACACAAGACATACAATACCTACATATGCTAATAGAAGGAACCCAAATACTGTTATTGTTAGTTTGTGTTTGTTGATTGTGAATTGAAAATTTTAATGTTAGGGTTAGTTTGAATTAGGGTATCTTAGGATTTGTTTGAAATTTGGTATTTCATGAGTTAATTAGTTTGATTTTGGAATTGTAAAGTTAGATTGAATTAGGGTATTTAAGGAGTTGTTTGAATTTGGGTATTATTTGAGTTATTTTGAATTATTATTGAGATTTTAGGGCTAATAGTTTGAATTTGGGATTAGGAATAGCTAGCTAGTTTGAATTTTGGATTTTAGCACTAGTTAGATTTTGGGATTTTAGGACTAGTTTGAATTTGTGATTTTAAGACTAGTTTGAACTTTGAATTTATGACTAGTTTGAATTATTATTGAGATTTGAGGACTACTAATAGTTTGAATTTGGGATTTTAGTAATATAGTTTGGTTTTTGAATTCTAGGAGTACTTCCAATTTGTGATTTTAAGACTAGTCTGAATTTGGAATTTAGGACTAATAGTTTGAATTATATTTGATATTTTAGGCTATTTAATAGTTTGAATTTGGGACACTAGCTAGCTAGTTTGAATTTGGAATTTTAGGGATTTGAATTAAAACTTAATTAGAACTTATAATTAATTATAACTTGAATTTACTATAAATTGAACTTAATTAGGAATATGAACTTGAAATTAGAACTTGAACTTGGAACTAATTAGCTTGAATATATAACTAATTAAGTTTAGAAATTAGATATGAACTTGAACTTTTATATATATATATATATAACTAATATTCTTGGATTTGAAGTTTGTATTTAACTAATTTAAGAACTTTTCGTGCCATGTAGTAACTAATAGTTATTGAATATTTTTCTAGTGTTGAAAGAATTGATTTTGTGGGCTAGGCAGCTAAGGAAGCTCAACATAAAAAAAAGATACAAGCTTCTTTCATCAAAGAAGAAGATAAGGTTTGGTGTTTCTAAATTTATAAAGTTCAAGTACAATTTCTTTTTATAATGTGTTTGTGTCCTTCTAGTATTGATACTTAGTTTAAATTTTGAGATAATTTGTTTGTGTCCATTGAATGTTTGTTTAGCATAAGTACCAACACTAGTTGATCCTATTGATGACAAAATTGATTTTCTTGCAAGATTGATTTGTGTCCATCTAGTGTTGAAACTTAGCTTTAATTTAATGTGTTTGTTAAGCATAAGTACCAACACTAGTTGATCGTATTGATGACAAAATTGATTTTCTTGCAAGATCGATTTGTGTCCATCTAGTGTTGACACTTAGCTTTAATTTAATGTGTTTGTTAAGCATAAGTACCAACACTAGTTGATCGTATTGATGACAAAATTGATTTTCTTGCAAGATCGATTTGTGTCCATCTAGTGTTGACACTTAGCTTTAATTTAATGTGTTTGTTAAGAATAAGTACCAACACTAGTTGATCCTATTGATGACAAAATTGATTTTCTTGCAAGATCGATTTGTGTCCATCTAGTGTTGACACTTAGCTTTAATTTAATGTGTTTGTTAAGCATAAGTACCAACACTAGTTGATCCTATTGATGACAAAATTGATTTTCTTGTAAGATCGATTGGTGTCCATCTAGTGTTGACACTTAGCTTTAATTTAATGTGTTTGTTAAGCATAAGTTCCAACACTAGTTGATCCTATTGATGACAAAATTGATTTTCTTGTAAGATCGATTTGTGTCCATCTAGTGTTGACACTTAGCTTTAAATTAGTAGTTAAGTTAAAAAGTTGTTAAGTTGTTTCAATAAGTTAAAATAAATAGTGTCGTTTAGTTGGCCGATTTAGTTGTTGGAATTAAGCCAAAACTAAACTAGTTAAAGTTAAGTTGTTTAAATTAATTATAATAAATAATGTGGTTTAGTTGTTGGAATTAAGTCAAAACTAATGCAGTTAAGTTAAAATGTTGTTAAGTTGGTTCAATAAGTTAAAATAAATAATGTCGTTTAGTTGGTCGATTTAGTTGTTGGAATTAAGTCAAAACTAATGTTGTTAAAGTTAAAAAATTGTTAAGTTGTTTAAATAAGTGAAAATAAATAGTGTCGTTTAGTTGTTGGAATTAAGTCAAAACTAAACTAGTTAAAGTTAAGTTGTTTAAATTAGTTATAATAAATAATGTGGTTTTGTTGTTGGAATTAAGTCAAAACTAATGTAGTTAAGTTAAAAAGCTGTAAGTTGTTTCAATAAGTTAAAATAAATAATGTCGTTTAGTTGGTCGATTAAGTTGTTGGAATTAAGTCAAAACTAATGTTATTAAAGTTAAAAAATTGTTAAGTTGTTTAAATAAGTGAAAATAAATAGTTGGTCGATTTAGTTGTTGGAATTAAGTAAAAACTAAACTAGTTAAAGTTAAGTTGTTTAAATTAGTTATAATAAATAATGTGGTTTAGTTGTTGGAATTAAGTCAAAACTAATGTAGTTAAGTTAAAAAGTTGTTAAGTTGTTTCAATAAGTTAAAATAAATAGTGTCGTTTAGTTGGTCGATTTAGTTTTTGGAATTAAGTCAAAACTAATGTTATTAAAGTTTAAAAATTGTTAAGTTGTTTAAATAAGTGAAAATAAATAGTTGGTCGATTTAGTTGTTGGAATTAAGTCAAACCTAAACTAGTTAAAGTTAAGTTGTTTAAATTAGTTATAATAAATAATGTGAGTTAGTTGTTGAAATTAAGTCAAAACTAATGTAGTTAAGTTAAAAAGTTGTTATGTTGTTTCAATAAGTTAAAATAAATAGTGTCGTTTAGTTGGTCGATTTAGTTGTTGTAATTAAGTCAAAACTAATGTTACTAAAGTTAAAAAATTGTTAAGTTGTTTAAATAAGTGAAAATAAATAATGTCGTTTAGTTTTTGGAATTAAGTCAAAACTAAACTAGTTAAAGTTATGTTGTTTAAATTAGTTATAATAAATAATGTGGTTTAGTTGTTGGAATTAAGTCGAAATAATGTAGTTAAGTTAAAGAGTTGTTAAGTTGTTTGAATAAGTTAAAATAAATAATGTCGTTTAGTTGGTCGATTTAGTTGTTGGAATTAAGTCAAAACTAATGTTGTTAAAGTTAAAAAATTGTTAAGTTGTTTAAATAAGTGAAAATAAATAGTGCCATTTAGTTGGTCGATTTAGTTGTTGGAAATAAGTCAAAACTAAACTAGTTAAAGTTATGTTGTTTAAATTAGTTATAATAAATAATGTGGTTTAATTTTTGGAATTAAGTCAAAGCTAATGTAGTTAAGTTAAAAAGTTGTTAAGTTGTTTCAATAAGTTAAAATAAATAATGTCGTTTAGTTGGTTGATTTAGTTGTTGGAATTAAGTCAAAACTAAACTAGTTAAAGTTAAGTTATTTAATAAGTTAACATAAATAATGTCGTTTAGTTGGTGGATTTAGTTGTCGGAATTAAGTCAAAAATAATGTTGTTAAAGTTAAAAAGTTAAGTTGTTTCAATAAGTTAAAATAAATATGTCAAAACTAGTTAGACTTAGAAAATTGTTAAGTTGTTTAAATATTACATTCTTATTCGTAGAGTTATATGTTTAAATTACAGGATAGGTATATACGAATATCTCAGGAATATCGTAGTACTCTACCTCTTGAGAGTCGGGACAGACCATTTACACAAGAAGAAAACGAGAATCTTTGGAAACAAAGTGCTGGTGAACCGATTAGAGGTTCAGTCTACGGCTATCCAGAAAAGGCGTATCAGAAGAAGAAGTCTTGGCGGTGATAGAGAGACAATATCTGCAATGGAGAGTGATCAGGGTGATGAGGAGTAGTTGTTTCTATTTGACATTTTAGATTTCTATATTTTGGAATTGTTTGATTTTATTTTGGTTTATTTTGAAGTTGGATGAAGTTTATTTTGAAATAGTTTAATGTATATATTGAAAATATTGTGTTGTTTTGGTTGGATGAAGTTTATTTGAAATTCTTTGGGTTGTTTTGGTATAAATATGCAGGTGGGCAATTAAAATTGCAGCAATTTGCTGCCTGTTTTATAGCAGAAAACCAACCTCCGGAGGTCGGAATTTTAAAAGTAAAAAAATAAAAATACTGACCTCCGGAGGTCGGAATTTAAAAGATACAAAAATAAAATTACCGACCTCCGGAGGTTAGAATTTCAAAGATACAAAAATAAAATTACCGACCTCCGGAGGTCGGAATTTTAAAAATACAAAAATAAAAATACCGACCTCCGGAGGTCAGAATTTAAAAGATACAAAAATAAAAATACCGACCTCCGGAGGTAGGAATTTAAAAGATACAAAAATAAAATTACCGACCTCCGGAGGTCGGAAATTAAAAGATACAAAAATAAAATTTCCGACCTCTGGAGGTCGGAATTTAAAAGATACAAAAATAAAAATACCGACCTCCGGAGGTCGGAATTTCAAAAATACGAAAATAAAAATACCGACCTCCGGAGATTAGAATCTCAAAAATGAAAAATAAAAATACCGACATCCAGAGGTTGGAATTTAATTATATAAAAAATTAACAAATATCGACATCTGGATGTCGGTATTACAAAATATGAGAAATAACAAAACTGACATCAGGAAGTCGGAAAATAAAATAATGAATTTTTTGACTTAAAATAAAAACTGACCTCGAGAGGTCAGTAAATACCAACCTCCGGAGGTCAGTATTGAATAGCGACCAAGCTTTTTCCGACTTAAGCTGGGATGTCGGTTTTAGGTCGGAATTATAGGGAATACCGACCTCCGGAGGTTGGTATTCACTGTTTTTTTAGTAGTGCAAGCTATAAAGTTAGTCCAACAAATTAAAGACAAAGTTAAAAATATACCTGACCTTCAAATACCTTTAGAATCAGATTATTTAATAGTTCAAACCGATGGGAGTAAATTAAGATGGGGTGCTATTTTAAAATCCAAACCAAATAAATATAGTTCAAAAATGAAGAAAAAATCTGTGCATACCAAAGTGGACAATATAAAGAAAAAGGTAATATGAGTAGTATAGACGTAGAAGTATTAGCCGTAATATATGGACTTAATAGTTTTAAATTATATATTTTAAATAAAAATGAAGTCTTAATAAGAATAGACCGCGAAGCGAAAGTTAAATTCCACGAAAAAATAAATAGTAAAGCTAGCAGTAAAAGATGATGGTTAAATTTTATGGATATAATATCTATATACAATAATATTGTTTTTGAATATGTTAAGGGAAAAGATAATGATCTAACAGATAAATTAAGTAGATTACAAATAAAATCTAATTGACTTCTATTTCAGTATGAGACCAAGCATGAGACCAACTGGCCAACAGCCAACAGCCAACAGATAGAGGGAAGAGCATTGCCCAGCCAAAAACTTATGCTCAAACATTATTAGTAAGACAAAATTTCCGACCTTTAAGTACAACAGACAACGTAATGGAGATAATTTATTTTGGTAAGTATAATTTAATTTCATATCCCAAGAGTAATTTATCTTTTAGAATAATTCCAGAGTTTACTTTAGATAAGCCACAAAAATGTCTAGTAGATAACTTATGGATAACATATAATAAACAAGACACTAAGTACTTTATTGCTGTCACAAATGCTTTATGCCAATATTTTTTAGACAAAAATAAAGATAATAAATTTAAATATTATGTAGTCATACATGACAAAACTAAAGGCATTTTCCAAACTTGGATAGAAGTAGTTGACTCTATAAATGGAGTAAAAAACCCACTTTTTAAAGGCTTTAATGATTTTACAGAAGCTTTAGACTATGCTAGACGAATACTCGGACCAAACTATTATCTTTTGCCAGCCCTAAGACAAAACCAAACCTAAATACCTCAATATAACATCCAGAAAGACTCAGACAAAATTATATTCTGTGACCACTGTTCTTCAATGACTGAGGGTTTCAAAAGAATCAATGCTAAAAATGAAATCCTTATCCAAGAAAACATGAGACTGATAAAACAATTAGAGACATTTCAAAGCAAATATATTCCAAGAACAGATCTCAACGCTCCAAAAAAAGACATGAGTTCTCGATCTCACTTAAAAATGGATGAGACGGGTGAACTCTACTGTATCAGAGAGAGATACAGCTAGTCCGGTTCAAACGGTGATCGATAAAGACTTATCAAACCCGTTAAAGGCTGTCACTTTGCCAAAAAGTGAAGAAGAGGAATCTTCTTCCTCACGAAGGAAATTACATAAATCATTCCAGAAAAATACTTCACAAAGAACTATAGCTTCAAAAATGGAAAAAATATGACAAAATAGAAGCTATAATTAAACAGACTTTGGAACAATTTTTCCAAAATAAAAGCAAAGACAAATATGTTGTTAATGAAGACATTTCTAGTTCAACCAACGATGGATTAGTTCATAATTTAGAAGACAATAATAGCAGTCCAATAAGCTCAGGAGATGAATATGGAAGTAATAATGATCTGAATGTGCAATACGAAGACAATGATTCGGGTATAAGTTTCGACTCTACAGCACTACACAACTTGGATACCTAACCACTCATCCAGACCAAAAAAGGTGATAGGATTATTCTCGAGGAAGACACGGTGTGATAAAATTATTCTCAAGAAGACCAAGAAGACAAGAAGATAATAGATAAGATCAAGTAAGTGTGCCATGCGGGTATGCCCACTAATGTCATGTGAGTGTTGTCACTTTATCACTATCCTCCAAAAGAGAGAAAAACTATTGAGACACGCGTCTAAAGTCCAAAAAGATGACATTAATAACGCATGTGACGATGGGGCCCAATGAGCACCCGACTTGCATTATTAAAGGAATTTTATCAACATGTCGGCCATCAATAAGTGAGGCCACGTAGAGTGTCTTAGAACCGTTCTTTTATTTTCCCTTAGCCTATATAAGAGTGTAGTAGTGTTAGTAGAAAGTAGAGCCAAAAAACCAAGGAGTGAGGCTTCAGAAAAAACCTTCCTTCAACCTTCTTCATGTTTATTATCCACTACCCATTATCCTTTGTTGTAAATTAAAGTTTATATAATAAAAATAAGTGTTTAAGTTTTAAGTCTTCAAGGTTTTCAAAGTTCTTCAGGGGTTCCCGAAAGGGAAACCTCTCTCTATTTATCATGTAAATTTTATGTTGTTGATCTCCCAAAATCCCCGAAAATTATGTTATTCTTTTATCTTGATATATTATTATTTGCTTACTATATTGATATTTTGTAAACTATTGTATATGTGAAAAATTGATTATCCTTAGTATATGGTTAGCTTCTTAATTTCTTAACAATGACTATGGATTAACCTGTAAATTCCTAGGATGGTTGGCCTTGATAGTCCGTTACAAAGGACATATTTGTTGCCAGATTAATATCCGGGATGTGGCTAAAGATGATGTTGTTAGGAATAAAGATTAAGAGGAAGAGATGAACGGGATTAAAAAAAAAATAATAATAAAAAAAAATAAAAGGGGAAATTAGGGAATTACATCATAAAATAAACATGATAAAACTAAAAGAGAGAGGGAGTACTGAATAGGATTTACAACATATTAGAACCAAGCCTAAGCTATACTATACTACAATTCTACAACTTATTATCTACAATTCTACAACTTATATCTAAGCGTATTATTATTGGCCTAAGCTATACTATACTACAATTCTACAACTTATTATCTCCAATTCTACAACTTATATCTAAGCGTATTATTTTATATATATATATAGAGAGAGAAAGAGAGAGAGAAGATTTGTATAAATGAAGAAATGAGAATATACACGATCAAATATAAAAATGTGGGATCCATCATAACCATTTTCTTAAACAATAACCCTTTTATATAATTAATTAAAACTATAGTCATGTAGCATAATTATCTATTTAATGTTAGCTTAGTTATATAATTTTCCCTTAATATATCTGTACTTAAATACGTATATTTGGTATCAAAATATGCACTGATACACATCATAAAATGAAAGAGGGGAGAGAGGAAGAGCCCCGGTAGCAAGAAGAGGAAAGAGAAATGAAGAGAGATCGGAGAGAAAGGGGAGGAGAGAGACATTATAAAGAAAGAATACAAACAAGTTTCATATCGACATCATCGAGTAAGAAACTGCAACCCTTCATATTAACAACTAAGACACGGCGTTGGGCGCTAGATAGTATGTTATTGATATCCCTACACCTCAATGAATCCCTCTAAGTAAATGCCAACAATGAAATGGAACAACACATCCATTTTGGCAACTCAATTTCTAGGTTTCATACATAGATATCCCCAACTCAATTTAATATGCCAACCTAACTTTGGGCCATCCCATATCATAACCCTTAAGGACCTTTGGTTTGATACATATAATATTATAAATATAGTACCTACATAATAAAATCATAATTAGTAATACACTCTTTGACTGGTTTCTTATTGTTTACCCTTTGGTTTGATACATATATATTATAAATATAATACTTGCATAAAAAATCATAATTAGTAATACAATCTTTGACTGTTTTCTTGTTGTTTCATCCATTTACAAATTATTGCATTACCCTTATATAGAAGTAGGACTTGTGTTGGACTAACACACGTTTAAAAAGTGATATCAAAAGCATTTCAAGTTGTACTATGAGGCATTATAATTTTTGACCCTTTGTGGCCCAATTTGATTGGGTATTAGCACCTAAAGGCTATTTTATTTCCATGTGTGAGCAATTGAGATTGCTATAAGTTTAATGTCTATTTCTGCATGTCTAAAGTTAAAGAGTATAATATTAATTTACGTCAAATGTCTATTTGTGCACGTTCAAAGTTAAAGAGTATAATATTAGTTTACGTCAAATTAAAAAGACATATTTATGTATATGCTTTTTTAATTATTGGAACAAAATAATATTATAGAGAACATAAAATATAGCATAACATGACAAATTGGTATTACAGAAGACACGACTATTACAATAAAATAAAAGTTGTTATGGATGATGATTGTCGTAGAGAAATCTTACTATAATTATGAATTTACATCTATGATAATATGTTGATGTAATACATAAACATGACCCTTAACTTAGCTTCAGCGGACAACTATGCCCTCCAACTTTGAGTGTGCAAAAGTAGGCACTTAAGCTTGTATAAAATTGAACAAGTAAATACATGTGTCCCATATGACATAATACACGTAGGATGTTAGGTAGAATACAAAATTGTCATTAGGGTGTCATGTAGGACGATTATATCTGTTTGTTCAATTTTATACAAATTTAAGTTTGCATTGGCTGTGCTACGTCAATGAATTTTTCGTCGGTGTTTTTATATTCTGCCTCTTTACTAACGGGTAATTGATAAACCTGCTCGAAAGATTATACTAAAAAGGAACAAATATAAAAAAACAGGTAATAATCTTTTTTGAAGTTCACATTTGAATTTTTTTTATTGGGCAGATCCAGCCATGAATTTCATGAAGATGTTCGGTCAAATAGTCCGCTAAATATAAGCCTTTTCTTTTGCCAAGTTATTGCCTTTTAATTATTTGTAACAAAGATTAGCTTTAATTTATTTGTTTTTATGTGTTAATTTTTACCAGAGAGAAAGAGAGGTAATTTGAAAATATATAAGGTGAGGAGAAGGTAATCTAAAGTCATTTTGCTTGATTATTGCTATATTTCAATTAGATTATTGTTGTTATTTAACAGAAATCACTTCATGCATATGAATAATATTGGATGCTTTGAAATGGTGATGAGTCTGCATAGAATATTTCTGATTTTTTTTTTCTTGTATGGTGTCTCGAGTCTATTTTAATGCTAATAATGATTGATGGTGGGAAATTCTACACAGAATTTCTGAGTACACGGACTCTCCATATTTCTTCTTACCGGGAAAGTGTGGGGTAAGACTTCAGCTGAGCTCACAAAAAAGTATATACTCAAAAGACAGGAATATGTATGCCATCAACTTAATTAGTGGATCTATTGTTTTATGTTGTGGAAAAACGTATCACCTTTAAAGCAAAAATGCAGAAAACTAGCAGATGATAAATCATAAGACTTATTAATTCAAAACTTTCAAGACATGATTCATGAATTTTATGATAAAAGTAAAAAGTTGATAAAATTGAATGCCAAAGGGTTTTGTTCTCTTGATATCAATTGATGGAGAAAAAACAAGCCTAACAAATAAGTGCAACTTTTGTTGGATGACAGGGCTAATTCTGAAAGTCTATTACCAACAAATAGAAATAATGTGCTTCGTATGCAGCTTCCAGATGTGCTATCACAATACCTTTTATCAAAAGTTATTATTTAATTCTTTTAACTCTCATTTTTTGGATGTTTTATTACTGTTACTTGAATTTTAGAGCTTGAATGGTATTATCGATCTTCATATTTTGTGATGTAGGAACTCATGTTCATTTCGTATTATCATGTCAACTGCTTCATAGACTGTATTATCGATCACATTGAATTGACATTTGGGGATAAAAGAGGAAAAAACATTGATGCGGCTACATATTCCCTGCCTAACTTCTAGGTGGCTCAGCAGAAGAAACAAAAAGAAGAATGGAGGAGAAACCTGAGGAACCATGTAATTCCATGGTGATTCTGGATACCTTCAAAGACTGGATTCATCTCTTTCTAGATGTATGGGAAAAGAGTCGACTTGATTAATCATATTTTCCAAAAGTAGACTTGTAAACATTGATAACTCTGTAAATCTTATGATACGAGAAAATCAATAATGAGTTAATTGTTGATGTTGTATTATAGTTTATAACCGTAGAAAGATTACATGAAAATTCAAGAATGTTGGATCCGTGCTCAGCACGGGCAATCACCGATCTAGTTTAATTATAGTAGACACTAGACATAACAATTTTGGTGTGCGTGATTTTTCAAAAGGGTTGTAACTTTAGATTGTTACTTTCTAGAAGGATTGTGACTTTTCAAAAAGAATGTCACATTTCCAATAAGACAAATAAACACATGTCACACTACCCTTTGATGTCTATGAATAGAGGGTTTTTTTTTCTTATTTTTCAACAATGAATTTTCTAAAATTCTTCTTATTCTGTGGAAATAAATTCTAGTGTACTAGACTGCCTTTGAGTGATTCACTGATATTGTGATTTTTGGTATCAATACACCAGTGAGTTAGATCGCTCTATCCTGGGAGAATATATTTCATTAACTTCAAGTACTTGATGGAAATAGTTTCTTTAAGGAAACATTATTTATTATTAAGTAGACTCGATTTTCTTCTTTGAGAAAAAAATATTTTCTATATTGTTTTTGATCTATTTCATATTATATTTTATTTATTGGTTTTAACTTTCAGACTTTGAATATATACTCTACTTTGTTCTTTTCTTACAAGTTCTGCGAAGTTATTGTTCTAGTATCTTAGTAATGCCAATTGGCAAGAGAGAGTTCTCTCTGAGGGCTGAAGTAGCTAACTTTTGTTTAGGGACAAGTTGATTGATGTTGAACTGCTTGTAATTGTTGGCCATAACTGTGATGATTTTTCCTAGTAAAACAAATTCAAACAAGTTAGAAAAAAGTTGAATAAGAAGATTAATCAATACAACACTTTGTCCAATCCCCACGATGAGCGCCAAACTGTATACCCTTAAATCGATATGATTTGATTTGTGCAGGTGGTTTAAGAATTCATGAATTGTAATAATCAAATAACTAGATTGTGATGAATCAATACTTGCTTAATAAATATAGTGTTATATTAGAGGTTAAATGATAAACAAAGGGTTAAACAACAGTAGTTGAATTAAGTTAATACATGATTTTTAGCGGCAATAAATTAACTACAATAGCTCAATTGCCGCTAAATATGTATTTTTAGCGGCAAATAGCACTCTTTGTATATTTCCCTAAAGTCTTTAGCGACATTGAATCTAATGACACTTAACTAATGCGGGTAAAAACTTTAGTACTCTTTATTAATGTATTTATTTATTGTCGCTAAAAGTTGTTTTTGTTAAGTAAACGAATTAGAGTGAATTAAGCAACCATAAAGAAGAATGCTGCCAGTGATGTCAGTGGGATAGTTTCAATAAGTGGTGAAAATACCTTAAAATTTGGCATGAATTATTACTTTCGCTTCTGGGTTATGTATCATATATACTAATGGCTAAAGTATCCCCTTTTTTGCATTTTCCTTTGTTCTTAGTCTCACCCATGGCCTACATCAATCCCTTTCTACCCTATCTAAGTTTTCCTCCATTCAAGTTTGACCTCACTTTTTTTTCTTGACTATACCTTGTAGATGGGAATTTATGTTAATGTTGAGAATTTCATGATCGGATAATTGACAGTCCCACAAGGTTTTTTTGAGGTTGTAAAAATTACTATGAGTTAGTTTATTTTGCTGGGTCTGTTACATGATTTTTTTGTTTTTGATATGTAAAAGAGTCAATTTTAGTATAATATTGGCAAATTTATTTTATGTATTTTTTTTTGTTACTGTAGGTTAATTTTAGAGTATGTCACGATCCGAGCATATATCCTGGACGTGGCCGACACTCAAGAATCATTGCTAGTCCCCAACAAACTCTCATCCTGACTGACAACAAGCGGAAAACTAACTCAAGCAATATTAGGTTTAAAAAAGAATTAAATCCGTTAAACTCAAATATAAGTATAGTCTGAAACACTTTGTGCAATTCCTCTACAAAGTTTTCTGGATCCTCAGGGACACTTGAACCAGTGAAGTTTGGAGGATTCATCCATAAGAACTCACGGATCCTAGAAGTATCAACCACTTCCTGTCAATTTCTCTTGGTTGCCCAGCTTGGTTGGTCACAACTTGGCTCAACATTTGGATAGCTTCCTGAAACTCAGAATTGGTGACCTCTCCTTGGGGTTGCACTTTCTGGTGCATCAGGTACCCCTTGTTCCTCGACATTCCTCCTAGCAGGATGACCTCAGACAGCTCTTCATGGAGGCATGATCTGAAAGATACGCGCAAGCACAAGTTAGAAAGAAACTTTTATAGAGATGAACTCTATCGCACGAAAAGAGTACTAAAGAAGTGAGATAGTTCCTAAATGTTGCAGCCTTCTAATTATAGATGTGGAGCACTTCACATCAATAACTAAGACTTTATATACACAACTTCATAGACTCCCCTTGAGCCTAAACTCTGGGCCGGACTGGCATTCGAGAACCATTATGGCCCCCAAGTGAACCCTTGGCCTGGCTTAATACTCAACGGAAGACTTTACTCTATATTCACAAGAACTCAGAGATAAATTCATGTAATAAACTTATAATGTTATAAAGGAAATATTCAATTGGCAAAAGAGGCAACTTAAGTCTCAAACATCAATAACTGAAAATGGAAAGACTCATGAACTAATAATGTCTAACTATCTATGAAGCCTCTACTTACTGATATGGACATTGGGACAAGACCCACGATATCCTAATAAGCTAAAAATGATTAAAAAAAATAAAGGGATTTTCTAGAAGCAATGAGGCTCACCAACAACTTTGAAGCTCAACTTGATCAACAAAAGGCTACATGTTGATCTGGTTACCTGTATCTACATCATAAAAGAAGCAGGCCAAACGGCGTCAATACATGGAATGTACGAGCATGTGAGGGGAACTCTAAAACAAGACATAAGCTTGAATTGAAACTGAAAGAAACACTTGCCTAGTCTTAACTCCACTCAACTCATTTCAATATAAAGCAGTAATAAAGATACAATATAAAGAAAAACTTTAAACAATATATAACAACTCAATGTGTTATAAAATACAATATAAACTCTATTTGTATATATAAAGATACAAAATAATTTATTGGGAGATTCTCTAACCCACAACCATCACTATGAGTTATGTGATGATACAATATCTCGCCCACGTTGCCAAAACTGTCCTATACTTTTCTGGAGTATGTAACTACTCAACTATGTGGATCAACTAGTCTATGCTAAAAAACATTAAGGAATCATCTAAAAAGTATGACCCTTTCTACCCATGTTGGATACATGGTTTTTGGAGACTTTGAGTTATCTGAACTCGTCCCCATATCAGTGCTCAATACTACTCTCAAACTGTAACTAGCTTATATGTTTGAAAACATAACTCTCTCTGTGGTTTGAGATTATTACTTTAAATCTCTCTTAAAAGAGATGGTACTAAAACTGCTCATGAAAACTCTTTTGGAAAACGGGGTTTCCTCTCATCTTAAATGTAAAGACATTTGCTCTTAGGAATACTTAGTTCCCATATATCATTTTAAAGAAAATTAAATCACTCTACTCTTCTCAACTCTGTGTTCAACTCATTTAAAACAAGTTGTAAAACAGTAGCGAAAGACCTCTTAAAATGACTCGAAGAACTCTCAATACTTGACTCTCAACTCTATCTTGAATTTAAATTATGGATTCAAGGGTTATAATTCATGTTTATGAATGATTTCTAGATGCTTAGAAGTAGTTTAGAGTTGTTAGAATTAATAGGAAGTCATAGTACACTTTAGAAGGACTCATACGGGCTAAACGACGAAAAACGGGTTGGAGCAAGGTTACCTTGGCACACTGTTAGCGCGGGGTGCCAGCCCCTGAAGTTCAGAGAGCACATTCTGGCATACTACTGGCGTGCCATACCAGCCTTGTTTGCTCATCAATGGCGTGCTGCGTCACCCCTCTTCCAGTTCAAGTCGACAAATTTTTCAACTAATTTTTTAATCTTAAGTCGATTAGATTCGATTCTTTTTCTCAATTTCTCTTTAGATTTAGTGATCAAATACACGCACACAATAATCTACTTAAAATGAATCTTAAAATTGATACGATTTCCTCAATAACTCATCAATCCCATCCTAATTCAAGAATGGAAGCAAATTGAAGAACAATAATCTAGAACATCAAACTTCATGCTTTCTAGAATGAATTTTACACTGAAATTAACATGATTGGTACGCGGGTGAATGAACCCAATGCTATGTGAACTCACATACCTCTTAGGGATCAAACGTTTATACTCACAATCTTGATGAACTCTCACGATCTTGACGAAATCTTGACATTTATACTCTTTTCTCCTCTTTTCTTTTCTTGAACCATTTTCCATAACCCCAGCATGAATTATGATAGTGTAAACTGAACCAAATCAGTTTAGACCCCTAATTAGTTACTAAAAATGAAAAAAATCTGATATGGCAAGGAAAAGATCAAAATACCCCTCTTAAATCCGGGTAATTTTCCTTAAATGGATAGCTCGACTTTAAACAGGCATATCTCTCTCATACGAGCTCAAAAATTAGCAAACTTGGTGGCATTGGAAAGATGATTCCAAGATATTTTGTTTGATAGCTTATGGGCCACCAAACTCATCATGAATGCTATGGTCATTTTATGTTGACCCAAAACTGTAACGACCTGTTCCCGTCGTTATTGAAAAGCCATTGAAGAAAAATTTTGGGTTGAAAAACTTTTTGTAGTAACCTGGATTTTCCCAATCTAGTCCAGATTTGGAAGAAATCAAAGTCATTAAAGTCTAGGGAAATATGGTAACAATTGGGTGATTTAATTATGATTTTGATTACATAAGTAGATAGCTAAGACGTTAAAGAACCCGTATGACTTTACGAAATTGAATTCAGGTGAGTGGAACTCCCGAAACTAATCTTAGGGTGAGCGGGTAGTTTCTGAATGTTGTTGGTTGTAGGTGTGTTGTGAAATGGGGTGTTGGAATTATTAAATTAGCTCATTTTCCATGCAAGCCGCTATGACAGGGATTTCTACCACCAGTGCGGGACCGCTGTAGCATGGTGGTACTGTTGTGGTAGGACAGACGGACTTAAAGTCGAAAATAAACCCTAAAATCATTTTATTCTATAATTTTTAAACTTGAGAGCTAAGGAACGAACCTAAGGCTTTTCTTGACAGTTTTCCACCATTCTTGAGGCTAAAGGTAAATTTTCACTCCCCGAATTCATTTTTTGATCTATAAAATGTAATCTAATGGGTAATTATCGATAGGGAAGGGATTCGATCTGAGAATTATGGTGCAAAAAGCCCTAATTGGGATATTGGGATCATGGGTTTGATCTAGGGTTGATAGTATTGTTTATAATTCGGGTAATTAGTTATTGTTTACTGATTTTCGTGTTGTTATGATTGTTTTTAGACTAAGAACAAGTGGAACGAATCCAAAAAGGGAAAAATCAAGTTTCTCAGGGGATTCAAGCTTGTTTCGAGGCAGGTGATAGTTGTGATTCTATGATTGTGTGATGTATGTTTGTTCTTGCTTCATTATGATACATGTATGTTTGTGAATATTGCATTATTGATCACATTTCTTGTAAATGAAGATAGATGAATGATGAATGCCATTAATCATGACTTGATTGTATGATTATGACAATGTGCTTTGATATTGTGACTGTGGCTTGTTGAATGGATTGGGTGTTGCATTTCGACATATCAACTTGGATTAGTTGCCACGTTTCGCATAATTATGGGATCGGTTGCGACGTTCCTGTATAATCATTATATCGAGTACCTAACTGTTTGGGTTAGGTTTCCATGAGAGGACCAATGACTTGTCGTAACTGTGTATCTTGAGAAATGTGAAACCGTACTTCGTATTCGTAAATAATGATGATATTATATATGTTCGGTGTATGCATGTTATTGTATTGTTGTATTGACTTATGTATGTTGCACTTAGTAGGAAAGCCACGTGATCCTACCATTACACTGTGGTTGTGTACTGATACTACACTTGCTCTTTCTTTGTTGAGTACAAGGCATATTCTGGCGGCTATTGACAAACCTCGCTTATAAGATCAGTGATCATTTGAATTCATTAGTGAGCCAGTTCTTCCGGGCTTCCATGAGTTCTCTTTCCGTCTAAGTCCATATTTCAGACTTAGACTTTCTAGTTAGTTATTAGTACATTAGTTTAGGGGTTGTAACTCTTCTTGTTTAGATTTATGGATCTTGTTAGAGTTTTGGTATGTTGACTTTCAAGTTCTAGGCTATTTCTTCCACATTGTTTAGTTTCGTTGTTTGATCTTTTAGAAGTTTATGGAAACTTCATTATTTAGGTATTTAAAACTGCTTCTATATATTTAAATTGTTTAGTTGGGATTTAGTAATGGTTCTCCGACCATTGGGTTAGTGTGGGTGCCACTCACGATGGTCTGGGTCGTGACAAAGTTGGTATTAGAGCCTAGGTTCATTGAACTGGATGTACCAAAATGAGTCTAGTAGAGTGTTGCGGAATGGTATAGAGACGTCTATACTTTTCTTCGAGATGCTATAGGACCTTAAAAAATCTTTCTGTTTTCTCTTGTCTTCTTTCATGCTATTACTTGATTCCAATTAGTATTTGGCGATTCAAATTGATATCCAACCTCCTTCACTCTTATGTCCACAGTTGGTTAATACTAGATTTAATGGTGTTAGGCCTGTAGCTTTTGTCAATGCTCCAGCTGAGGACTCTGTAATGAGAGGTAACAGTTGAGGCAGGGTTAGAGGAAGGGCTAGGGGTAAAGGCCAAGGAAGGGCAACACCTACTAAGGATAGAGCACTGGTTGAAGACATTCCTCTAAATGAGGCCCCTCTTGCACATCATGAAGAGGTAGAGGAGAACATAGGGGTTGAGGATGAGGATAATGTTGGGCAAGAGGAAGAGGTGGAGGATGAGACTACTAGTATTCCTCCTTTAGACCTAGTGTTAGCTTAGCATATCATGTCATCATTGAAAGGGTTGGTTGGTCCTGGAGTGCTTCCCTCTATTCAAGTAACTCAAGCTCCTGCCATTCCCCATGTTGCTATCACTGTCCCCAAGGTGGGCGGAACTATAGGTAATGATGCTTTCTTCTATCCTTTGTTGGGTTCTGTTATGACGGGTAATGAGCCTGAAATGTTGACTAAGTTTTTGAAGCTTTAGCCTCCTGTATTTTTTGGTTTTAAAAGTGAGGATGCTTATGAGTTTATTTGGGTTGTTACGAGAGGCTTCATAAGTTGGGAATTATCCATCAGCATGGGGTAGAATTTGTAACCTTTCAACTTCAAGGTGAGGCTAAGCAATGGTGGAGAGCTTATGTGGAATGCAGATCTTCAGTTTTACCTCCACTTACTTGGATCTAGTTTCATGCTTTGTTCTTAGAGAAATATGTGCTTAGGAATTTGAGGGATCGCAAGAAGGATGAGTTCATTGATTTGGAGCAAGGTGGTATGTCTGTGGCAGCTTATGAGGCCAAGTTTCATGCTTTGTCTAGATATGCTACTCAATTGGTGACTACTGAGGAGGAGAGGATCCACTTATTTTTTAAGGGACTTAATTCTGAGCTGCAGATATTATCTGTTCATATGACCTCTGTAGGGAAGAGCTTTAAAGAGGTAACAGACTTTGTAAAGAAAGTGGAGGGGGTGAGGCGAGACGGTCAAGCTAAGGTATTGGAAAAAAGGGCCAAGAACTTGGGTAACTTTTAAGTTTCTTACCAGGGGGTCCGGAATGCCAACGCTTGAAGCCAAGCCAATTCAGTCTGTTATGCCCACCTTTACAGGTAATTACTCAGGAACTCTACTTCATAATTTGATTCAGGATAGCTAGGGAGCCGCGCCTTCGATGGGAAGCAAACCATATTTTGATTGTACATGTTACAACTGTGGTGAACTTGGGCATATGAGGAAAGATTGTCCCCACCCGCGCATGATGGATTTTGCACAGCAGCAGACTAGAGCAGTGGTACTCGCAGGAAATGGTAATAATGTTCGAGGATGTCCACAAGGTGGACGATGAGGTAATAAGCAAGGCTATGGGGGTAGAGGAAATGGTAACACAGGCAGAGATGCAGTGCAGCTAGGTAGGGAAGTAGCTCGTCAAGATGATAGGGCTCAATTTATGCCTTTTCGGGAAAGAGTGAGGCAGAGGCGTCTGACACAGCGATCACATGCACTGTCCTTGTGTGTGACCGTATGGCTAATTTGTTATTTGATTCGAGTTCTACTTATTCTTATGTATTGTGTGATTTGCCTCAGAATTTGCTATGATTTGTGATATACTTGATGTCCCCATCCATGTTATTGGAAAGCCAGTCATAGTCACCCATATCTATCGTGTTTGTCCTATTTTGTTTATGAGTTTTCAGACTTGAGCTGATTTGGTGATTTTGGATATGACTGACTTTGACATAATCTTAGGCATGACTTGGTTGCCCCCCTATTATGATGTGGTTAATTGTAATACTAAGTCTGTGACTCTAAAAATTCTGGGAAGAGAAAAATTAGAGTGGGAAGGGGTGTACAAGCATAAACAAGCTAAGATCATATCCTTTATTCGGGCTTGGAAACTAGTAGGGCAGGGTTGTTTAACTTATTTAGCTTATATTAGGGATGTTGAAGTTGAGACTCCGTCTATTGAGTCTATGCCCATGGTATCAAAATTTAGAGAAATGTTTCCTACTGATTTGCCTAGTATGCCTCCGAATAGAGATATAGATTTCTGCATTGATTTGGAACCTGGTCCCCGCCCCATTTCTATCCCTTAATGTCGCATGGCTCTGGCAGAATTAAGATAGCTTAAGGCTCAAATCCAAGAACTTTTTGATAAAGGATTTATTCATCCTAGTGCTTCCTCGTGGGGTGCTCCGAGCTTGTTTGTTAAGAAAAAATGATGGTAGTATGAGGATGTGTATAGATTATCGGCAATTGAATAGGGTCACCATTCGAAACAAGTAACCATTGCCTAGAATAGATGATCTGTTTGACCAATTGCAAGGTGTATCAATTTTCTCTAAGATTGATCTAAGGTCTTGCTACCATTAGTTGAAAATTAGGCCCGAGGATGTGCCCAAAACGGCGTTTAGAACCCCTTGTGGGCACACCAGTTGCTAGTTACGTCTTTTTGTTTGACCAATGCGCCTGCAACTTTTATGAGTTTAATGAATGGGGTGCTCAAATCATTCCTTGATTCATTTTTTATAGTCTTCATTGATGATATTTTGGTCTATTCGAAAAGTGAGGAAGAGCATGCCGACCATCTTCGTAATGTTCTAGGTGTTCTTGGGAAACAAAGGTTATATGCAAAATTCTCTAACTGTGAATTTTGGTTGACTTTGGTTTCATTTTTGGGGCATGTAGTTTCAAAAAAAGGGTAATGGTAGATCCCCAAAAGATCGAGGCGGTTAAAAATTGGGTTTGTCCTAGCTCTGTTACTGAAGTTAGGAGTTTTCTGGGGCTCGCTAGCTACTATCGTCGATTTGTGAAGAACTTTGCTTCTATTGCCACCCACTTGACAAATTTGACCAAAAAGGAGATACCATTTGAATGGACTGAAAAATGTGAGGAGAGCTTTCAAAATCTGCACCTATTCTAGTATTACTGGTTGAAGGTAAAGATTTTATTGTTTAATATAATGCTTCACATTCTGTTTTGGGTGCTGTATTGATGCAGGATAAGAATGTTATAACTTATGCATCGCGTCAATTGAAGGTGAATGAGAGGAATTACCTAACACATGATTTGGAGTTGGCAGCGATAATATTTGCTCTTAAGATTTGGTGGCATTACCGTTATGGTGTTAAGTGTGAAGTGTTTATTGATTATCATAGCTTGCAGCATGTATTCACTCAAAATGATCTGAATTTGAGACAGAGAAGGTGGATGAAGTTACTCAAGGATTATGATGTGACCATTCACTACCATCCGGGTAGGGCCAATGTGGTGGCAGACGTGTTGACTCGGAAAAATAGTGAGGATGGGTAGTTTAGCTTTCTTGAGTGTATCTAAACGACCTTTGGCTAAGGAGATTCAGACCTTGGAGTCTAAGTTCATGTATTTGGGCATCTCAGAAAGAGGCGGGGTGTTAGCTAGTATTGAGGTTAGGGCCACGTTCATTGAGGAGATCAAGGCCAAATAGTTTGAGGATGAGAATTTGGAGGAGCTTAGAAAGAAGACTGCAATAGGTAAGGCACTAGAGACCACTCTTGATGCAGAGGGTGTGCTCAATTTTAAAGGAAGGATTTGTGTTCCTCGAGTTGATGACATGATTCAGAAATTATTGACAGAATCCCATGGATCGCGATATTCCATTCATCCGGGTGTGATCAAGATGTACCGAGACTTGAAGCAAATTTATTGGTGGCCGAGCATGAAGATGGATATAGCGGAGTTCGTGGCTAAGTGTCAAAATTGCCAACAAGTAAAGTATGAACATCAAAGGCCTATATGTTTGCTTCAGAGAATGCCAATTCCGGAATGGAAGTGGGAAATAATAGCAATGGCTTTCGTGGTTGGTCTTCCCAAGACTTTGGGGAGGTTTGATTCTCTTTGGGTAGTGGTTGATAGATTTACTAAGTCAGCCCATTTTATTCCGATAAGAGTAGATTATAATACTAAGCAATTTACTAAAGTTTATGTGAAGGAGATAGTGAGGTTGCATGGGGTTCCCCTCTCTATCATCTCAGACTGTGGTACGCAATTCGCATCCAAGTTTTGGAGGAAATTACATGATGAATTGGGCACACAACTCACTTTTAGTACAACCTTCCATCCACAGACGGACGGACAGTCAAAGAGGACTATTTAAGTGTTAGAAGACATGTTGAGGGCATGTGTGATTGATTTTGGAGGGTATTGGGATAAGTTCTTACCTTTGTGTGAGTTCTCTTATAATAATAGTTATCACTCCAGCAATGATCTGACACCATTTGAGACACTTTAGGGGAGGGGATGTAGATCACCCATAGGGTGGTTTAAGGCTGGAGATGTGAAATCTTTGGGAGTTGATTTAGTAAAGAATGCTCAAGTTAAGGTGAGGAGTGTTCAAGCTAAGATTGTAGCATCTCAGAGTAGACAAAAAAAGTATGCAGATCATAAGGTAAGAGATATGACATTTCAAACTAGTGAGAATGTTCTTCTTAAGGTATCACCCATTAAAAGAGTGATGAGATTTGACAAGAAGGGCAAGCTAAGTCCGTGATACATTGGTCCCTTTGAGGTTCTTGAATGTCTAGGGCCAGTGGCTTATAGATTGGCTTTACTTCCAAATCTATCTGAAGTTCATCCGGTATTTCATGTGTCCATGTTGAAGAGATATCATGGTGACAGAGATTACATAATTAAATGGGACTCAATTGTGTTAGACAAAGACCTTCAATATGAGGAGGAACTGGTTGCAATTCTTGATCGTGATGTGCGTAAGTTGAGGACTGAGGATATTAAGTCCGTGAAGGTTCAATGGAAGCATCATCCAGTTGAGGAAGCTACTTGGGAAACCGAGAAGGACATGCGAGACAAGTATCCCCAATTGTTGATTGATTTAGGTATTACTCCATTCTTTCTTTAGCCTGTTTTTCCTAAGTTTGTCACTCGGGGATGAGTGATGGGTAAATTGGTATATATTATAACGACCTATTCCCGTCGTTATAGAAAAGCCATCGGAGAAAAGTTTCGGGTCAGAAATTTTTTTCGTGGTAACTTAGATTTTCCTAACCTAGTCTAGATTTGGATGAAATCGGAGTCATTAAAGTATAGGGAAATCTGGTAATAATTGGGTGATTTAATTATAATTTTGATTACATGAGTAGATAGCTAAGATGTTAAAGAACCCGTACCACTTTACAGAATTGAATTCGAGTGAGTAGAACTCCCGAAATTGATCTTAGCGTGAACGGGTAGTTTCTGAGTGTCGTTGGTTAAAGGCGTGTTGTGAAATGGGCGTATTGGAATTATTAAATTAGCTCATTATTCGTGCAAGCCACTATGGTGGGGATTTCTACCACCAGGGCGAGGCCGCTGTAGCGGGGTGGTACCGCTGTGGTAGGATAGACGCGACTTAAAGTCGGAAATAAACCCCAAAATTGTTTTGTTTTGTAATTTTCGAACTTGAGAGTTAAGGAATAAACCGAGGGATTTTCTTGACAATTTTCCACCATTCTTGAGGCAAAAGATAAGATTTTCACTCCCCGAATCCATTTTTCAATCCGTAGAATGTAATCTAATGGGTAATTATCGATGGGGAAGGGTTTTGATATGGGAATTATGGTGGAAAAATCCCTAATTGGGATATTGAGATCATGAGTTTGATCTAGGGTTGATAGTATTGTTGATAATCCGGGTAATTAGTGATTATTTATTGATTTCCGTGTTGTTATGATTGTTTGTAGACCAAGAACAAGCGGAACGAATCTAGAAAGGGAAGAATCAAGTTTCTTAGGGGATTCAAGCTTGTTTCAAGGTAGGTAATGGTTGTGATTCTATAATTGTGTTATGTATATTTGTTCTTGCTTCATTATGATACATGTAAGTATGCAAATGTTGCATTATTGATCACACTTGTTGTAAATGAAGATAGATCAATGATGAATGTCATGAATCATGACTTGATTGTATGATTATGAGAATTTTCTTTGTGATTGTGATTGTGGCTTGTTGAATGGATAGGTGTTGCATTCCGACACACTTACTTAGATCGGTAGCCACGTTCCGACATAATTATGCGATCGGTTGCCACGTTCCGGCATAATCATTGGATCGGTTACCACATTTTGATATACTAACTATTTGGGTTTGGGTTCCATGAGAGGACCAATGACTTTTCATAACTGTGTATCTTGAGAAATGTGAAACCGTACTTCGTATTCGTAAATGATGATGATATTGTAGATGTTTGGTGTATGCATGCTATTGTATTGTTGTATTGATTGTATGTTGCACTTAGTTGGATAGCCGCATGATCCTACTAGTACATTGTGGTTGTGCACTGATACTGCACTTCCTCTTTCTTTGTTGAGTACATGGCATCTTTAGACGACTATTGACAGACCTCACTTATAAGATCATTGATCGTTCGAATTTAAGGGTGAGCCAGCTCTTCCGGGCTGCCATGAGTTCTCTTTCCGTCTAAGTCCACATTTCGTACTTAGACTTTCTAGTTAGTTATTAGTACATTAGTTTGGGGGTTGTAACCCTTCTTGTTTAGATTTATGGATCTTGTTAGAGTTTTGGTATGTTGACTTTTAGGTTCTAGGCGAATTTCTTCCGCATTGTTTAGTTTTGTTGTTAGATCTTTTGGAAGTTTATGGGAACTTCATTATTTAGCTATTTAACCCTGCTTCCGTAGCTTTAAATTGTTTAGTTGGGCTGTAGTAATGGTTCTCCCACCGGAGGGTTAGTGTGGGTGCCACTCACGACGGACTGGGTCGTAACGAAAACTCACACTTATCATAACTTGCCAAAATTTCCAAATTTACTCTTTCCAAAAATGGTTCTTTCTAATTTTAGTTCTTTCAAATACTGAGGTGTTACAGTAAGGTTGTTTTTATTATTATTTGTGGATATTTGTGAGTTCAAGTGCTCACAAAATTATGTTATGAGATTTTAATATGTTATGTATAAAACTTTAAATTTAGATTTTAATGTTAATTTAGAATATTTTAATATGATGTGAGATATTTGTGGACGTAATGTTCCGCTTTATTAGGGAGTGTTGTTGTTCGAGGCTCTTTGGTCATTTCTTTATCATCTGATGTTGTTCTTTATAACTTTCTGGAATTTAGAAAATTTCGTTACTTCTAACCAACTATTTCATGGAGATTTTCTTAGACTTCTTTCTTATACTTGAAACCTCTCTATGACTCATACAATAATTTTTATGCAACAAAAACAAAAATTTTAAAAGTATAGCACTTTAAGATTTCAGAGGAACGCTTAAGATAAAATGTTCGTAACAATGTAGTGTATGTATTGAAAGTACGAATATTACCGAATGATCAAATAGTTCAATTCCATGCAAAGCACATATAATTTACCTAGTTTATTATATAAATTAAAAGCTCATTCAAACATAATTTACTTCTTGCGCCTATGCAATAACAGATTAACTTAAGTTATATGCATTGATCATAAACAAAAAGTACTATATTATTATTACAATTTAATTAGTTATAATATACTTTAAAATTATTTTTAATTAGATTATCATATCTAGTTTATTATCAAGAGTAATAGTAAAACTTGATGGCTTAATTATACTATAAAGTATACACTATCAGTGTGTAGAATTTAAATTATCAGGGAATTTATGCTAGGGGAGTTAACTTAATAGATCATTTGATTTCAGTAGCTAACTTGGCTTATACTATGTATATATGTTGTAAAAAAAATTAACTAAACAAGTAAAAAAAAATAAAAAATTTTGAATCTAAAATATCAAACGCATTATGGTAAAATTCTAATTTCATGATATGCCTCTAAATTCATGTCCCTACCCTTAATGATTCTTGGAAAATGCCAACAAAGGAAGGGAACAAGAAATAAATGGATCCATTCTTATGGTTAGGTTTCACACATGCATATGCCCAAGCCCATTTAAAATCTTACCTAACTTTGGGACATCCCACATTATAACCACAAGGGATCCATTTAAGTCAACTACACTATGATATGAAATTAAAAAAATTAATGCAACACAATGGAATAGGATGGATACCAATTCTTGATGGTCTCTATAGGACAGGGGACCTCTTAATTCTGATAGTCATTTTCGCCTTTTCGCTGTGCCAATTGATTCGATTTTCACGTGTTGTCACAATACTATATTATAAGGATTGATATGAATGTAGATACCACTTTCAATTGTCATAATTTTCTTTTCTAGAGTCAAACGATAAAAACTTTCACTAACATTTTACAATGTACTTATTAATCATATTGATATGCAAATTAAAAAATGCAATTTATAATACTCTTCGAATAGTTTTTGACTATCTAATATTTTTTTATTAAAATATCGAATTAATCTAATCTAATTTAACTTTAAAAATTAGTCAAATTGACTTTCGAAAAGCGCAACATGACAAATAAATGTGGACGGAGGGATTACATTGTTTTCCTCTTTTGACAAGTAGAAAAATGTTGTCTACTAGTATATTCTACGTACTAATATATTTTTATACAATTTCCAAACAATTCAAATTCATTTATTTATTTAAATTTTTATATTGGTGTGATCATTTATCTCTGAAACAAACTTGTCTAACGGGTACTTAAGTATCGTGACTATGTTAAGTTACATTTATGGATTTTGGGCTTGTTTTTCCCAACATAACATCTCTATTAATGTTTGCCTTGTGAACCACTATGTTTGCAATAGTGTATTATCTTCTTTAATTATGTAGCTAAAGAAACTTATTGATTGAACAAAGAATATCGACGAGTTCTCTCTACCATTAATAAGCCCTATGAGTTGTCTCAATTTTATTATCATGTTAAGAAGTCTTTTATTTACAACTAGTTGAAGACTCAATAAATATATCAAATATTAAATGAAAAATGAAAAAAAAATCTATAGTTTAGTTTGTATACAACTTAATTTCTTTGGTAAATTCCATAATTCTCTTTAAATTTTAAGTTCAAAAGGGCTTTCAGTAATGAAAGTGACAAAATTGTGTTAAACGAAAGTGAATTATAACAAATAAGGAGTCGTCATTTAACAATGTGCTCTAATGTGCAAAATCACCATTTATAACATTTATTCTTTTCAAAATGATTTGACTCCAAAATAACTAATCAACAAGAAAAAATTATAGTTAAACACCCTCAAATTTTGTGGTTTAACATATTCATTTTATTAATTTATATTAACTTCAATATTTTCCTTCAAAACAGGAAAACCCGAAAATCATTATTTTTCCAATAACACTTCTCATTTTATAAAAATAACACATGCTATAGCTAATTATTATTAATTTGTAGTACTCAAAATGCCGTTAAACATTCCTTGATTTTTTTTTAATTATTATTATTATTATTACTACTACTACTACTACTACTATAACTATTACTATTACTGTTATTACTAGTACTATTATTATTATTATTACTATTATTATTATTATTATTATTGTTGTTGTTGTTATTATTATTATTAGTATTATTATTAGTACTATTATTATTACTATTATTATTATTATTATTATTATTATTATTATTATTATTTGTATTAGTATTACTATTACTATTACTATTACTATTACTATTATTATTATTATTATTATTATTATTATTATTATTATTATTATTATTATTATTATTATTATTATTATTATTATTATTATTGTTATTATTATTATTACTATTATGTGTTTTGTTGCTTTATATTGAGTTAAGTTGTTCAGGAGTTGAGTAAAGCCAAGGTAAGTGTTTCTTTCAGATTCTTTTCAAGCTTAAGTTATGTTTAGTTTTCTAGCTCGCATACTCGTACATTCAATGTACTGATGCTAGTTGGCCTGCACTTATTATAATGTAGACATAGGTAACCAGGATCAGCATCCAGTGCCTCGTTGATCCAATTGAGCACTCAGAGTCAGTTGGTGAGCCTCCTTGCATTCTGAAGGACTCCTTTTACTTTGTTATCAATATTTCATTGTTAGGATGATCAGGGGTCTTGTCCCAACATCCCCCTTTGCTTTAGAGGCTTCATAGACAATCATACAGTTAGTAGTTCAGTTGTCTTTACATTATGATTATATATGTTAAGACTTGAGTTGCTATTTTGGCCAAGTTGAATGTTGATTGTTAAACATTCTAAGTTATTTTATTCATCAATTTATGTAAGTTCATTTGGTCATTGTAATAATGCTTAGAGTCTTCTACTGAGTAAGTAAGCTAGGCCAAGGGTTCGCTTAGGGCAAGCAATGGTTCTTGAGTGCTAGCCACATCTGGGGTGTAGGCTCGGGGCGTAAAAAACTTAGTATCAGAGCCCAGAGTTCAAGAGTCTTAGGGAATATATGAATACATGTCTGTAGAGTCCTAGTTATCGGTGTGAAGCGTGCCACATCTATTATTAGGAGGATGCAACACTTAGGAAATTTTCTCACTTCTTTCACACTCATTTCGTGCGTCAGAGTTTGATCCCTCAAAAGTTTCTTTCTAATTTGTGCTTGCGCATGTTTTCATATAATCATGCCTCTACGAAGAGCTGTCAAAGGTCGTCCTGCTAGGTGTAATGTTGAGGAGTAAGGGGTACCTAATGCACCTGAAGTGTAACCCTAAGAAGAGGTTACCAATGTTGAGTTTCGTGAGGCTATCTAGATGTTGAGCCATGTTGTGACTAACTAAGTTGGGCAACAAAGAGGAGCTAGACAGGAAGTGACTAATATTTTGAGGATCCGAGAGTTTTTGAGGATAAATTCTCCAAGTTTCACGAGTTCAAGCACTAATGAGGACCTAGAGAGTTTTGTTGAGGAACTAAAAAAGGTATTTGAGGTTATGCATGTTGCGGATACTGAGAGAGTTAAACTAGTTGCATATCAACTGAAGAGTGTTGCTAGCACTTTGTTTGACCAGTGGAAAGAGGGTAGAGCTGAGGATGCACCACCTGCGAGTTGGGCATGTTTTGTGGAGCCCTTCTTGGGGCATTTCTTTCCCTGAGAACTGAAAGAGCCTAAGGTACGAGAATTTCCTACCCTAAAGCAGGATTCCTTAAGTGTTCATGAGTATGGATTGAAGTTCACCCAACTATCCCATGATGCTCCGAAGATGGTTGCAGATATAAGGAGTAGAATGAGTCTGTTAGTTACTGGTTTGTCCCGTCTATCAAGTAAGTAGGACAGGGCAGTGATACTAATTGGGGACATGGATATATCAAGGTTGATGGTCCAAATGTAGCAGGTTGAAGAAGAGAAGCTGAGGGATAGGGAGGAGTTTAAAAATAAGCAAGCTAAGACAGGTAATGAGTCTGAGCAGTAGAAAAGTAATGTAAACCGTTCGTCCTTTCAGCAAAAGCAAAATGGACCTGTTCCATCATCTGCTAATGCACCTGCACCCGAAAACAAAGGTGAGTATAATGGTCATAATTCGCAAAACTTTAGAGCTAGACCTGCACAGTCTCAGGGTAATGTGGCACAAGGGGGTAACTGGGCTCCTGCATGTGCTAGGTCTGGTAGACCTACCCATGTAAGTGTTGTGATAGCCAGTCAGGTTGTTTCAAGTGTGGGCAAGAGGGTCACTTCATGAAAGAGTGCTCTAAGAACAAGCAAGATAGTGGAAATCAGGGCAATAAAGCCCAATCTTCATTAGTTGCTCCATCAGACAGGGCTGCACCTAGAGGAGCTACTTTCAGTACTGGCGGAGGAGCAAACTGCCTTTATGCAATCAGTAGTCGTCATGAGCAAGAAAACTCTCCAGATGTTGTCACTGGTATGATCAAAGTCTTTACTTTTGATGTTTATGCTTTGCTAGACCCAGGAGTAAGTTTCTCTTTTGTAACCCCTTATGTTGCAAATAAGTTTGCTGTTATTCCTGAGAAACTCTGTGAACCCTTTTGTGTTTCTACATCTGTTGGGGAGTCTATTCTAGCTGAGCGAGTTTATCATGATTGTGTCATTTCCATCAGTCACAAACACACCATGGCTGATTTAATTAAGTTAGACATGGTAGATTTTGATGTCATTCTAGGTATGGACTGGCTTCATGCTTTTTATGCCTTCATTAATTGTAGGACTCGAATTGTCAAGTTCCAAATTCCTAATGAGGTAGTCTTAGAGTGGAAAAATAGTTCAACAGTGTCTAAGGGTCGCTTTATTTCATACCTTAAGGCAAGAAAGTTAGTTTTCAAGGGTTGTGTCTATCACTTAGTCTGAGTTAATGACTCAAGTGTTGAGATACCTTCCATTCAGTTAGTTCCTATAGTAAAATAGTTTCCAGGAGTCTTTCCAGATAATCTACCTGGAGTCCCTCTTAAGAGAGAGATAGACTTCTGTATAAATGTTCTTCCAGATACTCGTCCTATATCTATTTCGCCATATAGAATGGCACCAGCAGAGTTGCAAGAGCTTAAAGAACAATTGAAAGATCTGCTAGATAAGGGTTTTATTCGACCAAGTGTCTCACCTTAGGGTGCTCCGGTCTTATTTGTGAGGAAAAAAGATGGTTCCCTTAGGAGGTGTATAGATTACCGTCAGTTGAACAAGGTTACCATTAAGAATAAGTATCATCTTTCGAAAATTGGTGATTTTTTCGATCAGCTTTAGGGTGCTTCTTGTTTTTCAAAAATAGACCTCAGATCTGGCTACCATCAGTTGAAAGTAAGGGAGTGTGATATTCCAAAGACAACATTTAGGACCCGTTATGGTCATTATGAGTTTCTGGTAAAAAATGTCGTTCGGGTTGACTAATGCACCTGAAGCGTTCATGGACCTTATGAATAGAGTTTTCAAACCTTATTTAGATATGTTTGTTATTATCTTCATTGATGACATGCTAATCTATTCAAGGAATGAAGAAAATCATGCTAGCCATTTCATAATAGTTTTTCAGACTTTGAAAGATAAGGAGTTATATGCTAAGTTCTCTAAATGTGACTTTTTGCTTGAGTCTGTGGTGTTCTTGGGCCGCATAGTTTTCGGTGATGGAAGTAGAGTTGATACCCAAAAGATAGAGGCAGTGAAGAATTGGCTTGGACCCACATTTCCAACTGATTTTAGGAGTTTCTTAGGTTTGGCTGGGTATTATAGAAGGTTTGTAGATGGGTTCTCGTCTATTTCATCTCCTTTGACCAAGTTAACTTAGAAAACAATGAAGTTTCAATGGTCTAAAACTTGTGAGAAAAGCTTTCAGGAATTGAAAAAGAGGTTGACTACTGCTCTAGTTTTGACCTTACCAGAAGGTACTCAAGGTTTTGTGGTGTATTGTGATGCATCTAGAGTTGGTTTGGGTTGTGTGTTAATTCAAAATGGCAAAGTTATAGCTTATGCCTCCAGACATTTGAAAGTTCATGAGAAGAACTACCTAACCCATAACTTAGAATTGGCTACTGTAGTATTTTCTTTGAAGATATGGCGTCATTATTTGTATGGTGTTCATGTTGATGTATTCACTGATCACAAGAGTCTTCAGTATGTGTTTACAAAGAGCTTAATCTCAGACAAAGGAGGTGGTTAGAATTACTCAAGGATTATGACTTGAGTATTCTTTACCACCCAGGTAAGGCTAATATTGTTGATGATGCTTTAAGCAGGTTTTCTATGGGTAGTACCGCTCATGGTGAGGAAGAAACGAGAGAGTAAGCGAAAGATGTGCATAGACTTGCACGCTTAGGAGTCCGACTGATGGATTCCACAAAAGGAGGAATAGTGATTGTGAATGGGGCTGAATCTTCATTAGTGTCAGAAGTGAAAGAAAAGCAAGATCAAGATCCTATTTTGTTTGAATTGAAGGCAAATGTTCATAAGCAAAAAGTATTAGCTTTTGGACAAGGGGGAGATGGCGTACTGAGATATCAAGGTAGATTGTGTGTACCAATGGTGGATGGACTCCAAGAGAGGATCATGGAAGAAGCTCATAGCTCCAGATGTTTCCATTCATTCAGGTTCCACAAAGATGTATCGCGATTTGAGAGAAGTCTATTGGTGGAGCAGTATGAAAAAAGGCATTGCAGAGTTTTTTGCTAAGTGTCCGAATTACCAATAAGTTGAAGTGGAGCATCAAAGGACCGGTGGTTTGGCTTAGAAAATAGAACTTCCGGAATGGAAATGGGAGATGATAAATATGGATTTCATCACAGGTTTGCCAAGGTCTCGCAGGCAACATGATTCTATATGGGTGATTGTGGATCGAATGACCAAATCAACCCACTTTTTGCCAGTAAAGACTACCCATTCAGCAGAAGATTATGCCAGGTTATATATTTAGGAGGTGGTAAGACTTCATGGAGTCTCTGTTTCGATCATATCAGATAGAGATGCATAGTTTACTGCACAGTTTTGAAAGTCATTCTAGAAAGGCTTGGGTTTAAAGGTGAACTTGAGTACTGCTTTTCATCCTCAGACAGATGGTCAAGTAGAGCGCACTATTCAAACCTTAGAGGATATGCTGAGGGCTTGTGTGATTGATTTCAACTGTAATTGGAATGATCACCTACCTCTTATTGAATTTGCATACAACAATAGTTACCACTCTAGCATCCAAATGACTCCTTATGAAGCTCTTTATGGGAGAAGATGTAGATCTCCTATTTGATGGTTTGAAGTTGGTGAAGATAGATTGATAGGACCAGACTTGGTTCATCAAGCTATGGAGAAAGTGAAAGTAATTCAAGAGAGGTTGAAAATGGCATAGAGTCGTCAAAAATCCTATACTGATGTTAGGAAAAGGGAGTTAGAGTTTGAAGTAGATGATTGGGTGTATTTGAAATTTTTCCCCATGAAGGTCGTTATGCGACTTGATAAGAAGGGGAAACTTGGTCCCCGGTATGTTGGCCCTTACAGAATATCCAAGAGGGTTGGCAAAGTAGCTTATGAGTTAGAGCTACCATAAGAGTTAGCAACAGTTCTTCCGGTATTTCATGTTTCCATGTTGAAGAAGTGCATGGGAGATCCTTCAGTTATCATACCAACAAAAGATATTGGGATCAAGGATAGTTTATCTTATGAAGAGATTCCTCAGATTTTAGATTGCCAAGTTCGCAAGTTAAGAACAAAAGAGGTAGCATCAGTCAAAGTTCTTTGGAGGAACCAATTTGTTGAGGAATCTACTTGGGAAGCTGAAGAAGATATGAAGAAGAGGTATCCACACCTCTTTGAAACTGGAGAAATTCCAAATCAAGGTAATAATTCTCTTCTTAGTACTCTTTAATTTATGAGATTTCATTTCTTGTTGGGTGTTTGAGCTGAATGTTATATGTTACACCCTTAGCCTAGTAAGAGTAATCTCATTCAAGGACGAATGTTCCCAAGGGGGAGATATTGTAACATATCACAAAATGAAATAACTAGGAAGAAGTCAAGAATTTGAAATAGTGATTTTAGAAGATAAAGAAAATCTGGAAATTTGTTTAAGTTAAGAATGATTTTTGGTCAACTTCAAACGACCATAACTCCTATCTCCTGAGGATATAGGTGTCTTTACAGATAACTTATGAAAGATCTTGGAATAATCTTTCCAACACCGCTGAGTTTGCACGATTTCGAGTTTGTATGAGTGAGACATGCCCATTTGAAGTTGGGCTGTTCGGATAAGGAAAGTCTAATCCGGATTTTTAAAGGGCAGTTTAGTCTTTTCCTTATCCAATTTATCGGAGGTGTTTTCCCGACATCTCTATTTGTTTTAGAGACTTCATAGACAGTTAGACATTTAGTATTTCAGTTGTCTTTACATTATCATTTCATATGTTAATTAAGACTTGAGTTTCCATGTTGGCCGAGTTGAATTTGTAAAACATTCAAAGTTATATTATTTATCAATTTGAGTAAGTGCATTTGATCATTGTAATAATGCTTAGAGTCTTCCGCTGAGTAAGTAAGTGTCATGCCTCAAATCCCATTAAGACGGACAGGCACCCGATGCCTTAAAGGCCTTAGAGAACCAACATGTAACCTGTGCTTACTATAACTATGACAATTTTGTGACAAGTTAACATAGGATGCAGCAATAGGAACCAACATAAGTAGACCCAAAACTTATATACAAGAATTGACCGTTGAGGCCACAACTTTTTAAGACGCAACTAAACCATACACATATGTCTACAAAGCCTCCAAAGATAGAAAACCTTAGAGTAGGTCGGGACAGACCCCGCCTTACCCTTAACTATGACATAATACCAAAATGAATCTACCAAGGACTCAGTAAAGCTCCGAATCAACCTAGAGCTCACCAAAAGTAGTTGAGTGTTGTGTGCTCCTATTGAGGAGGTCTACTAGCTGGAGTACTTGTGCCTGCAACATGAAATGCAGTGTCCCCCGCGAGGAACGTCAGTACAAAAAAATATACTGAATATGTAAGGCAATAACATATATATAACAAGAGTTTGAATGAAATCAAGTATCAATATATGTGTGCATAAATCAAAACTGAAGACCACATTTGATAACTCTTGTGGGATCATGTATGTTACATTCTTGTCTTTATATTTCTGTGTGTTAAGATCTTTATAAGGCATGCGATATGAATGACCAGCGGATCAGTGAACTCATCACCCCTTAAGTTCTTTATAACAACACTCCCATCATTCCTCACTCAAACTCATACATAAAGAGGAAGAAAATGGAGCAGTCACCTTACCTCAATTTTTGCAACTTCTCCTTATAACTTGAATTCCTCTAGAACTTCAACTTCCCTTCACACTTAAATAAAAGAAGAAGAGAAAAGTATCTTAATAATTAAGGGAAGTGAGCAATAGGTTGTGGGAACTTTTGCCTTCTACTATAATTGAGCATGAATAACATGTTTTCTAGTCTTCCATAGGAGAATTAAGCTAAATCCACAAGTGTTTCTCTTACCTTGGTGTGCAGATATTTGGGTTTCTTCAAGAACCTTAGAAGGTACTTAAAGGCTGCTATTTTAATCCTTAAGAGAAAAGAGAGAGAGAGAGAGAGTTGGAGTGAATTGTAAATATTTTGTGTTAAAAATGAGTGAGAATAGCAGCCAATATATCTTATATTGAGCTTTCTTCACCTTTAAGAATATCCTCTAGAACCTTCCATTTTTGGTCCATTTGCAGCCACTAATTGGTGAAGTAGGTGATGCACCTGCTTCTGTATATCAAGTAGCTCAAAAGGTCAAACTAGGTGATGCACCTACTTGCTTTCACTTGGGCTTAAATATATTGGGCATTGGTAGATTTGGCTGTTGGGCTTTAATTTCAATTTCCTTTTATTTAACTTAGTTTGGGCCTCAAGTGAGTCCATTAGTATAGACCCAAATCTGATCCATAAACCTTGACCTTTTTAACTAGATCCATATAGCTCAAGTAGGTGATACATCTACTTGGTCCTTTGGACTGGTCAATAAGTCAAAGTAGGTGATGCGCCTACTTGTCACCTACTAGATTAGTTAACTCAAGCAAGCAACTCACTTATTTTATTCCATTTTTCTAAATATTAATCCCTTTTTCTTTAACTTAGCACTTAACTTTCAACTTTAAGCTCAATTTCCACCTTACTGCCTCTAGTTTAAATACTCCCGTCAGAGTTAACTTGCGGTACACATGCTGAAACGTGCAAGGCATCACATCATCTTCTGAGCTAGTTTAAACCAACACTAATCATATAAGAAAGATGGTCCCTTGCTTATACTATACGGCTATGTCAAGTATCACAAGAATAGAACAAACATATGCATAATACGGATTGTTACATCCTCCCCCCTTAAAACATTCGTCCTCGAATGTTAGCATGGTTATCCAGCCCAAACAAGTTCAAGCCTACGTTAGTACTACTATTAATCATGTTGAACATATAGACTTATACTTACTTGTTAACGCCTCAACTTAATATTTTCATTTTCCTCATCGGTTTGGAAGAGATGAGGATACTTCAATTTCATTGCTTCTTCGGCTTCCCATGTAACTTCTTCTACTTGTTGGTTCCTCCATAGTACCTTTACAGAAGCTACTTCTTTATTTCTTAACTTCCTAACTTGTCGATGCAGAATAGCAATGGGTACTTCTTTATAAGTGAGATCTCTCGTAACCTGTACATCTTCAATAGGAGTAATACGAGATGGGTCACCTATGCATTTTCGAAGCATTGAGACATGAAATATCGAATGAATGGTTGAAAGCTCTTGAGGTAGCTCTAACTCATACGCAACTTGGCCAATTCTTTGGATAATCTTATATGGCCCTATATAGCGTGGACTCAACTTTCCCTTTTTACCAAACATCATTACCCCTTTCATTGATAACATCTTCAAGAATACCCAATTCCCTATGGAAAATTCTAGTCCTCTCCTTCTAACATCCGTATATGATCTATGTCAACTTTGAGCTATATCTAGTCGCTGCTGTATCACTTTGACCTTTTTCATAGCTTGATGAACAAGGTCTGGCCCAAATAAGGCAGCTTCACCTGTTTCGAACCAGCCAATTGGGGATCTATATTTTATACCTTATAAAGCTTTATAAGGTGCCATTTTAATACTTGAATGGTAGCTATTGTTGTATGCAAACTCGATCAATGGCAAATGATCATCCCAACTACCTTTGAAGTCTAATATACAAGCTCACAACATATCCTCAAGTTTTTGAATTGTATGCTCTTCCTGACCATCTGTTTGAGGGTGAAAGGCTGTACTTAAATGCGCTTATGTTCCTAAACTCTTCTGAAATGACTTCCAAAAAGTTGCAGTGAATTGAGCTCCCCTATCTGATATAATAGAGATTGGCACTCCATGTTGCCGAATTATCTCTTTAATATACAACCTTGCATGCTCTTCAACTGTATAAGTAGTCTTCACCAACAAGAAGTGTGCTGATTTGGTGAGTCTGTCAACTATTACCCATATGGAGTTAAACTTTCGAAATGAGCGAGGCAAACAACTAACAAAATCCATGTTGATCATGTCCCACTTCCAAATTGGAAGTTCTATACACTGCATATAACCTCCAGGCTTTTGGTGCTCTACTTTTACTTGTTGACAATTTGGACATTGAGCCACGAATTCCGCAATGTTCTTCTTCATGTCCCCCCACCAGTACATTTCTTTCAAGTCATGATATTTTAGTTGACCCCGGATGGACAGAATATCTTGAATGATGTGCTTCCATCATTATCCTCTTTCTTAATTTATCTACGTTAGGTACACATAATCTATTTTGACACCGAAGTACTCCCTCTTGTGTAAGCTCATATGCCTTTGTCATACCCTGCTGTACATTCTCCTTAAGCTGTAATAGAATAGGATCAGTGTACTGTTTCTCTTTCACTTCCACTACTAATGAGGATTCTGCCGTATTTTTGCACAATAACCCTTTCGTTTGGATATCAAGAAGGCGAACCCCAAAGCTAGCTAGTTGGGATAGATCCTTAGTTATTCCTTGTCTTTCCATAGACTGCCCATAAGTGCTTGCCATTATTTTACAGCTTAACGCATCAGCTACTATATTGGCTTTACCGGGATGATACAAGATATCAATTTCATTATCATTTAATAGCTCCAGCCATCTTTGCTGCCTCAGATTTAGGTCCTTTTGCTTAAAGATATATTGCAAACTCTTGTGATCAGTGTCTATGTCAACATGAACTCCATACAAGTAGTGGCGCCATATCTTCAAAGCAAACACAACTACTGCTAGCTTTAGATCATGGGTTTGATAATATTTCTCATGTGGCCGTAGCTGCCTTGAACCATATGCTATTACTTTACCATGCTGCACCAATACACAACCTAAGCCCACTCCTGAAGCATCGCAATACACTGCATAGCCTTTTGCGCCTTATGGAAGTACCAATACAGGTGTAGAAGTTAATTTATTCTTCAGCTCTTGGAATCTTCTTACACATTCATCATTCCACTGAAACTTGGTTTCTTTATGTGTTAGCTTCGTGAATGGTGCAGCAATGGAAGAGAATCCTTCAACGAACCTTCTGTAATAACCTGCCAATCCAAGAAAACTACGGATCTCCGTAGGCGTTGTAGGTCTTGGCCAGTTTTTCACAACTTCTATCTTCTGGTTATCAACCCTTATTCCTTCATCGGATACAATATGACCTAAGAATGCCACAAATTTTAACCAGAACTCATATTTAGAGAACTTTGCATACAACTTACAAGCAAGAAGAATTTGTAAAACCTACCGCAGGTGATTAGCATGGTCCTCTTCCGATCTTGAATACACCAAAATGTCATCTATAAACACTATCACGAACACATCTAAAAATGGCTTGAACACTCTATTCCTCAAATCCATAAAAGCTGCTGGTGCATTCGTTAGCACGAATGACATGACTAAAAACTCAAAATGACCATACCGTGTTCGGAAAGTTGTCTTGGTTATATCTTTGTCTTTAACCCTCACTTAGTGATAACCCAATCTCCAGTCGATTTTTGAAAAACACCTAGCACCTTGTAACTGATCAAACAAATCATCAATTCTAGGAAAGGGATATTTGTTCTTAATCGTTACCTTATTCAACTGGCGGTAGTCGATACACATTCTTAACGAACCATTTTTCTTGCGTACAAATAAAACTGGTGCTCCCCATGGGGACATACTAGGCCTTATGAATCCTTTTTCTAATAAGTCTTTTAATTGCTCCTTCAACTCTCGTAATTCTATCGGGGCAATTCTACACGGAGGAATGAAGAGAGGTTGAGTATCTGGAATCACATCAATACCAAACTCTAATTCTCGTTCTGGAGGCAAACATGGAAGATCTTTAGGAAATACATCATGAAACTCATTCACTACCGGAATGCATTGAAGAGTTGGTGGCTCTGCATCTATATTTTTCACTCTCACTAGGTGACATATGTGTCCTTTGGACATCATCTTCTTTGCCTTAAGATAAGAAATAAATTTACCTCTTGGTGCCCCAATATTACCTTTCCATTCAAGGACTGCCTCTTTTGGAAAATGGAAATGCACCATCTTAGTTCGACAATCTACCGTAGCATAACAAGAGGCTAACCAATCCATACCCATTCTAACATCAAAATCTACCATTTCTAGCTCAACAAGGTTAGCCAATGTATCACGATCACAAACAGTTACAATGCAATTAGGATAAACCCTTCTAGCTATAATAGACTCACCAATCGGTATAGACAATTTAAATGGCTTCACTAATAATTCTGGTGTTCTTTTAGACTTTTCAGCAATCAATGGAGTAACATATGATAGTGTAGATCCCGGATCAATTAATGAATATACAATATGTGAAAAGATGGACAATTTACCTGTAACCACATCAGCGAGGCTTCTAAATGTTGTTAATCCCCTAGAGCATATGTGCGATTCTAAACTCCACTAGAACTAGCAGCTCCCCTAGCTTCTCTACAGCGACCAGTAGGCATCTGTCCCTACCCAAAGAAGGTGCTGTGATGATGATGCAGCAACTGATCTAGTAGGTTGTACCACACCACCCATACCCCTATGAGGGCAATTTCTCATCATATGACCCGATGTACCACACCAAAAACAAACATCTGTCCCAAACCTATATAAACCTGGATGATTCCTTCCATATTGTGTACAATGCTGTCGAGGAGGCCTTGATTGGCATGTACTTCCCTGCTCTTGATGACCCGCTATTTGTGAACCTTGACTTTCACTTATTTGCCCAAGTTGATTGCCCCTAAAACCCTTGAAACCGAGGGGGGGGGGGACTAGCTGTAGAGTAGGAAGATGATGGCCTAGGTGGTCTGCTAAAAAATTGAGGCCTAAACGCACCTTGGGATGATGTAAACTGCCCTATGGATCTGGCCCTCTTAGAATGCCCTGTTTCTGACTCTTGTGTCCTCCTTTGCCTTTGATCCTCTAACTTTTGCGCAAAAGATTGCATCCTTGGTATATCTATATCTTTATTCAATAGAGCAATGGTACAGTCTCTAACCATATATAAAGTTAATCTATCCATATATTGATGAACTCTATCCCCCATAATAGCTACTACATTAGGAGCATACGTGGCCAAGGAATTAAATTTGAGACTGTACTTTCTCATACTCATACTTCCTTGGTAGAGATTTAAGAACTGATCTGCACGGGCCTCTTGGATCTCCAATGGCAAATAATGGTCAAGGAATGCCTTTTCGAACTCTTTCCATGTAGCTGAAGGTGCATCTATTCCCCTAGATTGCTTCCAAGCTTCATACCACAATATAGCCACACCCTTTAATCTATATGTTGCTAGCTCAAGTGCTTCTTTACCACTTACATGCATAACATCTAATGTGCGTTGGATTTGATCTATAAAGTCTTGTGGATCTCCATTAGGATCTGACCCGGTGAATTATGGAGACCTGCTACTGGACCTTCTTGCCTTTGGCCATGGCCAACAACTATACGAGTCAATAATTGGATTGCATTCCTCAAATCTTGATTGGCAGCATTAATAGGGAGTTCTTGGGGTGCAGACTCCCTCCTTAGATCTTCTGGAGATGGAGGGGTCGAGAAAGTCTGTGATAGACTCATCTTGAGCCTCACCTTGAACAACTTGACTAGGTGGTGGTTGGCTAGTCCCTTCTTAGGCAGCCATATCTACTCACTTACCAGTACTTTCACTCCTCTTCGTAATCGACATCTTTGCTACAATAAAATAATTTAGAAATTAGATATGATTCGCCTACAACACTGGTTCTATTCCACAATCTAAGAAATGAAAAAAAGGAGACAACTCCTATATGTCCCGTAACCTCATATTTATAAATGTGGTGCACAACACATCTATAAGCAAGACTCTACATAGACACAACTTTGTAGACTCCCTAGGATGACCAGCTCTGATTCCATTTTTTTCACGCCTCAAATCCCATTAAGACGGACAGGCACCCGATGCCCTAAAGGCCTGAGAGAACCAACATGTAACCTATGCTTACTATACATATAACTATGACAATTTTGTGACAAGTTCACATAGGATGCAGTGATACGAACCAACATAAGTAGACCCAAAACTTATATACAAGACTTGACTGTTGAGGCCACAACTTGTTAAGACGCAATTGGACTATATATATAAGTCTACAAAGCCTCTAAAGATAGAAAACCTTAGGGTAGTCGGGACAGACCCCGCCTTACCCTTAACTACGACACAATACCAAAATGAATCCACCAAGGACTCAGTAAAGCTAACCTGGAGCTCAGCAAAAGTAGCTGAGTGTCGTGTGCTCCTATTGAGGAGGTCTACTAGCTGGATTACCTATGCCTGCAGCATGAAATGCAGCGTTCCCCGCGAGGAACGTCAGTACAAAAAAAATGTACTGAATATGTAAGGTAATAGCATATATAAAACAAGGTTCGAATGAAACCAAGTATCAATATATGTGTGCATAAATCAGAACAGAAGACCAATTTGTTATCACTTATGGGATCATGTATGTGCATTCTTGTCTTTACTTTTCTGTGTGGTAAGATCTTTGTAAGGCATGTGATACGAATGACCAGCTGATCAGTGGTAGAAAAGGATGACCCATGCTAGGCTTTTTAACCCCTGGAATGCGGTCCTCATAATTACACAAATTGGGATTGGCCATGCTAGGCTTTCACCCCTGAGCTGCCATCCTTCTATACCAATTGAGATCGGCCCATTCTAGGCTTTCGCCCCTGAGCTTCCACCTTTAATTATACAGATTACTTCACTTAGATTCTTTAATCTTTGAGATTGTTGTTTTGGTGGTCATAATTATTTTTGAAATTTGGAACTACGGACCAGTAGTAGAAGACATAAAAGTAATACTTCAAGGTAATAACACTGACATAAGGAGCTATGTAACATCAATACATTACTTGTGAGCTTAAATGACAAAATTGTCTTCAACTAACTAAGAGGAGGATTCACCAAACTTGCTTTTGGAAATATCATTTCTATATTAGCACATAGGAGGATAATTACACAAGTATAGACTACTGAACTTATAATGAAGTAATTCTATACACTAAGGAGAGGGGGAAATATTGTTAGCTATTTGGAGATCGTACGCTGCCACTATATCTCCTTTACTAGGAATAAAACTTAGGAAATTCACTTATTGATATTAATTGCAAGTATCAGATTTCATGCCAAAGAATATTGAAGAGAATTGCCTTACATACCTTAACCTCTAACCAATAGAACTATCACGATTCAGCCTCCCCTTTTAGGTTTTAATCTATAATATAAGTCATGATAAACTAAAATTAGCAGTTATCATATCGTGAACCCTGTAAAACATTAGCTAACATTGATGGATAATAAGCCTATACAACCCTTAAAATAATGTGTATCAACACACCCTCCTTCACTGCCAATACATTCATTATATATCCTTTTCCAAGATTACCCAAGCTGTACCAACAACAATACACATAAAACAACCTCAAATATTCTTTATCATACAACCAATTATTGAACTCAACACCCCTTTAAGTTCTTTATGACATCACACCCATAATTCCTCATTCAAACTCATACATAAGGAGGAAGAAAATGGAGCAGTCACCTTATCTCAATTTCCACAACTTCTCCTTATAACTTGAATTCCTCTAGAACTTCAACTTCCCTTCACACTTAAACCAAAGAAGAAGAGAAAAGTATCTTAATAATTAATTAAAGTGAGCAGTAGCTTGTGGGAACTTCGGCCTTCTACTATAATTGAGCATGAATAACATGTTTTCTAGTCTTCCATGGGAGAATTAAGATAAATCCACAAGTGTTTCTCTTACCTTGGTGTGCAAATATGACTTCAAGAACCCTAGAAGGTACTTTAAGGCTGCTGTTTTAATCCTTAAGAGAAAATAAAGAGAGAGATTTGAAGTGAATTCTAATTATTGTGTGTTAAAAATGAGTGAGAATAACAACCAATATATCTTATATTGAGCTTTCTTCACCTTTAAGAATATCCTCTAGAACCTCCCATTTTTGGTCCATTTGCAGCCACTAATTGGTGAAGTAGGTGATGTACCTGCTTATGTACATCAAGTAGCTCAAAAGGTCAAACTAGGTGATGCACCTACTGGCTTTCACTTGGGCTTAAATATATTGGGCCTTGGCAAATTTGGCCTCTGGGCTTTAAGTTCATTTTCCTTTTATTTAACTTAGTTTGGGCCTCAAGTGATTCCATTAGCATAGGCCCAAATCTGATCCATAAACCTTGGTTTTTTTAACTAGATCCATATAGCTCAAGTAGGTGATGCACCTACTTGGTCCTTTGGACTGGTCAATAAGTCAAAATAGGTGATGCACCTAATGTCACCTACTAGATTAGTTAAATCAAGCAAGAAACTCACTTATTTTATTCCATTTTCTAAATATTAATCCCTTTTGCTTTAAGTTAGCACTTTACTTTCAACTTTAAGCTCAATTTCCCCCTTACTGTCTCGAGTTTAAATACTCTCGTTAGAGTTAACTTGCGGTACATATGCTAAAACGTGCAAGGCATCACATCACCATCCTAGCTAGTTTAAACCAACGCTAATTGTATAAGAAACATGGTACCTCGCCCATACTATATGGCTATGTAAAGTATCACAAGAATATAATAGGCATATGCATAATACAGGTTGTTATAGTTAGCTAGGCCAAGGGTTCGCTTGGGGCCAGCAATGGTTCTCGAGTGCCAGCCACATTTAGGGTGTAGGCACGAGGCGTGACACTTACATACCTGAAAGAACAAGGTTCTTGAAGAATCTTGAAAAAGGACCTAAATAAAAGCCTTGAAACCTTAGCTTGAAGGAGAAAAATCAAGAAAACCTTTCTTGAGATTCTTGAATTAGTTTCTTGAAATCTCTATGGCCAAGAATTATGATTATTATTAACGATTCATAATTGTATGAAGAAATTTAAGTAAGAAAGAATGGAATTAATAGAGAAAGACTTACCTTGAAGAAAAATCTTGTAAAAGATTGAAAGACTCTTGATTGGACGTCCTATTGTTTGATTTTTCCTTAGGGTTTTGCCTTGGGGTTTGAGAGAGAAGAGAATGGGGGATTAAGAGATGAAAATTTGATTGGTATTGATCTTTAATTAGTCAAGAAGTTCGTTTAGGGTTTTCTTAAAGGTAAAAAGATAAAAATGACCCTTTTTAATGATTTCTCTTTGCCTAATTCATCACTACACTATATCAACTTACTAAAATGGTCATAACTCTTTACTCAAAACTTGGATTGACGCGAAATTGGTGGCGTTGGAAAGAAAATTTATCAAATACCTTTAATTGGATAGGTTATGGGCCACACAACGCTTTATATTCTAAGAGATATGTTGACCCAAGTAGAATCTTGCATCAAAAATTAAACGGTAAGTAAACTTTCAACTCAACTTTGTGCTAGGAGATTCTAGTGACCTTAATTCATATTAAAATTCATTCTCACACTAAAGAATTGACCTTAACAACTAAGAAAATTAAGAGTCACTTAGTACAACCTTACACACAATTCAAGAATGGTTAGGAGCTTAACTTAGATTTTTTTTTTGGGGTGTTATAATATCTCCCCCTTGGGATCATTCATCCTCAAATGACGGTTGGATTGAGAATGGAAAGGTTTTATTCTTAGTATACTCAGGCCTAACTCAAAATCACCAAGTACTTAACATAAGTTGATTATTTTGATCTAACTCACAAGATTCAAGTACTATACCTCTATAGGAAAAATCCCATCCCAAGGACACTACTCCTTACTGCTACATTAAGATAACCTTGAGCTCATATCACGAAACACCTAGTGTATCACACATTGCCCACATGTTAACAACACCACATTCAAGCTTAGAACCTTAACAACTCCATGGACTCCTACTAACCACTCCTTATAAGAATTCCTCCTCCTCTCATCATCTCTACCAACATAACTTTCATGTATTATTACAAGAAATCTGACTTATTACTCATCGCAAAACCTTATATCCTTCTCCGTCCACATTCATAACCTTAGATGGAATAAACAGACCATCACTATCACAATAAGAAACAACAATCTTCTTCTCTATCATCACACTACTACTATCAAAATTAAAAGGGTAACTGAAGGTGCTTGAGAGCGAAAGATCATAAGTACGATTCGCTCGAGATATCTGATATAAGAATATGCGTGGTATGTATGTTGCCACCTATTGGGAATAGATCATGAATTTATGAGACTCAACATAGTATGAGACATGAATGCTTATATGAATAGGTTCATATCATGAGTTTTATATCCATAACTTTATGGATTAAGCTTGAGATTAATGAGCTAAAGTCTTTGACTCTCATTCTGGAAACTGAACATAGACGTGAATCTCTCTAAAGTATATGAGCATAGGTCATATACAAAATTCTAATATAAGAAACATCATCATGATGTTGTAATGACTGAACTATGAGGAATACGCTAGAGTATCAATTGATTGATGTACCTCCTTAACTCTTTCTGAAGACATAAGTATCACATTCTCAACATTTGACTTGATTCCTCACCTTCCTTATGTTTGGAGCTGACACATTGAAAGCTATGGACCTATTCTGTCTTCTCTAAACTAGTCTATAATCACCTTATTCTGAAACTCGGGAGGACCTCTTTCTATGATGATTCTCTTAGCCTCTTTTCAATGGCTTATAAGGCCACATCATCAATCTTTCAAGGGGAAATTTAATGCTTACATCAGCGTATCCCACATTAATAGCTTAGTTATACTATCTAGGCACACATGAAGAAGATCATTAACTTAATTGGAACCTCATCTTATTACATACCATTTTGGTACACCTCTTAAGGCTCTTGTTACTCTTATGACTTAACCACACTTCATTGCCCTTATCTAAGAGTTAGGGTCTCTTACTTGTACCACTCACATTCATTGCAACTAACATCTCAGTTTCCTTACCTACTCCATGTCAAGTCTACCAGATCAGATCCTAAGACTAACATCATCACCCTCATGTTTCCATTCTTTTGATCATGACACTCATCTCAAATTCAAACTTAATGTTTATTACTAAACTTGGATATCAATATGATTGCTCGCTTAATATAATAACTTACAATGACTAGATACAAATTACGAAACACTCGCGCACTCAAACCTCATGTCAAGTAATCAATCTTTATCTTCATACTTACAAATCACCATCACATTCCACTTCACCGCTTAACTACTAGCTACTCATTCATTATACATCATTACCTAATTAGTTCTATAACACTTTGAATATTATGGGCTCTCTCTTAAAAATCATTAGTCTAGTTTAGAGCTATACCTCATAGGTACTTCTGCTCTTCTATTCAACACCTGCACTTGGTCGTTACCAACACAATGACACCTCATCATAAACTCCTTTCAAGTTAAAACATTTCTCTAACCAATCCTGACTAGTAACTATTCCTCTTACTTCTGACAAGAACTCTCTACACCATTATTATTGCATGCTTTTCTCTAACTTAAGGGAACTCTTTACTACTACTGCTCATCATCTCATAATTAATACTATCTTTTAGGGTAAAAATATTACCCAAGCTCCAAAACACACTTTCTTATAAGGGTCTCACCTGAATAAGGTTTAGAGAATAGAGTACATCCCGATTTTAGCTCAAACACATGATTCATATGAATGTGAGTGCATTCTTTTGAAACTAAAAACTTAAGCTCACTCACGGGCTTCTCTCAATCCCCTCTGTAGTCTCATGACTTTCTCACGACTCTTGCTGAGAGTAACTCATTGATATGTAACTGTTTCTACTTTCAACTACCTTGAGTATGAGTGGTAGTTCAATGGATCTGAGGAAAGCACGAGTTAGAATAAATTCCTTATGACACAGTTCTATTGCACGATTTAGAGTATGATAGAAGGGAAGCTTTTCTTAAATATATGTAGTCCCTCATTTATTGAAGTGGGGCCCTTACAATCATAATAAAGAGCTTACTAGCATGGCTTCATAGACACCTTAGGACACTTGAACTCTGTGCTTTGATACCAAGTTTGTAACATCCCTTTCCAATTACCATATGCAAATAAATCCCAAGATATTTTTATGCATATATTGTCCCCATGCAAGTAAATAATGATAATAAAAAATATCATCAACTTTCAAGTACCCAAACTAATTGAGTTCATGCTTCATACAATCATTCCAAACAAGTAGAAAATGTAACATATTACAAAACTTGGGCTTACACACCCCAAATAAACCCAACATATAGCCATACTTAGATTACAACCCATGGACATGATACAATTAGCCCTCAAAATCGAATGCAAATATACATCACATAGATCATGTATAAGTACCAAATATATATGCCTATATGCAAATGTGATCTTCTTTAAAGTTCTCAAAATTTCCATCTCCCATGGCCATCTTCATGCCTCCTCAGCCCCTACGATAGAAACAACTATCGCTAAGCATATAGCTTAGTGGTGTAAAAACTATAGGGTCGGAATCCTCAAAGTTCACCAAGCTACCTTTTCCAAGTCAATGAACATCATACTTGAAACATAATAAATAAATCAAGTAACAATAGATAACAAGTATCAGGTTCTATATTCAAAGATACAAATGTCAAGAAGCTCATAGCACCACTTTCCAAGAATTTCAATAGCAAGGCTCCTCCCAAAATATACTTCATGTCGTCACACCCGGCACAAGCAAGTATCAAGAAGGGTCGCTGTGCTGTATCAAGAAGGACCGAAGCCCTGTATCAAGAGAACCAAGAACCATATTAAAAATGGCTTTCTAGTTCGTACTTAAAATGGATAACTTTCATTCCTAAGACGAACTACAAATCCAGAGTCAAGATGGAAAATGATCCGAATCAAGAGGCCTGCCAATAGTGACAAAGCCACAGCCACAAGAAGGACATAGTCCCAACAAGAGTGCCAAGTTATCAAACAATCCGTACCAGTGGGCGAGTTACACAAGCATCATATCTAACACAACAATGCAAAGTGACAAGAGGTAGTTGAGGTATCAAGATCAAATTTCATATATACCAGCCATTACAAGAGTGCAAGTACAAGTTTATACACAAATCTCAATACTTTTGCGTAGCAACAGTCCAACCAACTTCGCAAGCTCAAACCGGAGACCAACCAACGTATCAAGGTCCTCAACTTGTTCAAAAGTATATATATAACCTTAAAAATACAATTAAATAACTTCTTTAATTCCTAATATCTCAATAATGTCGAAATAAAATAGGGTTATCATCACAAGTAAGCTCAGCCCGCACAAATACAATTTTGTTCCCAAAACAGTGATTCTGGCCAGTTTAGCACCCCATGGTGTAACTTAGATTTGAACAGGAAAATAGTGAAACTAGAATTTGTAACCTTCATAAAAGTTGTAGATACATCTCTTAAGACTGCAACTCAATAAGAATCACCAAAAAATACATTTTTTACAAGAAGATATGATCAATACACTAACAGTGGTTCCTACCGAATTTTTAAATTCGAAGTCTGGACAAAACTTGTCTTGCGTTACGTCCCAAATTTCAAATCTATAACAGCTAAATTAGACTTTTAGATAATCATAAAAGTTGTAGGTACATGAATCATATTTCCAAATCATATTTATTCACCCAAAACGGAGTTCTAGAGAATCAGATATTCTAACCGTAATACACCCTATTCAGCATCAAAACAGAGAAATCTGGACAGAACTTGTGCGGTGTTTCGTCCTATTTTTCAAATCCATAACAGCTAAATCAGACTTTCACATAAACATAAGATTGTAGATATATGAATTATCTTTCAAAATCATATTTATTCACAGTAAACTAAGCTCTAGAGGACAAGATATACACATATTACCCAACACTACCCAGCTCAGAAATAAATTCCAGCACTTACCAATAAGGCAGTTTGTCTCTTGAATTTCAGCCAAAAGACCAAGGTTTTTTTTCTTGTGATTTTGAAGAACAAATGGTAAGCTAAGTTTCTAATGGTTTTAGTCTTCAATTCACCGAAATTAATGAAAGAGGAGTGAACTATATAGTCAACAAGTGATGTTTATCACTTGTACACTTGTCCAAATGAAGGAGCTGCCCCAAAAATAGTGTGTTGCCCAACTACAATGTGCTGCCCAAAAATGCATATATACATATTTATGTATATGCCTCATCACCATATAGTTATACATAATTAGGATAGAAAATTATGTAGATACCCCAATACAATCCCTTAACTTACGATTACAATTTATGCTAAACAAGCTAGAAATTTTCACAACATTTTAAGTTCCCAAAATGAGAGTAAACCATATTGAAGTAGTTTAGCGAAGGTAAATCCATATACAAATTCTTATTAGCATTTAGGGTTGTTACAACTCTCTCCCCCTTAAATAAACTTCGTCTCGAAATTTACCTTACACTAGTCCTGAAACAAGTGCGGATATTGGGTCCTCATATCTTCTTCTCTCTCCTAGGTAGCTTCTTTTCCCGAGTGGTTCCTCCAAAGTACCTTTACTAAGTGGATTTTCTTGTTTCTAAGTTGCTTTATTTCCCGGGCTTGAATTAAAATAGGTTCTTCATCATACGTCAAGTTAGGATTAACCTCAATAGATTCAATTGGAAGAACATGAGATGGATCAGAACGGTATCTTCTGAGCATAGAAACATGGAAGACATTGTGTATCTTATCTAACTCAGGTGGCAAAGCCAATCTATATGCAACCAGTCCAACCCTTTCAAGTATCTCATAAGGTCCAATAAATCGAGGACTAAGTTTTCCCTTTTTGCCAAATCTCATAATCTTTTTTCATAGAGACACCTTCAAAAATACCTTATCTCCCACTTGATATTCAATGTCCCGCCTTTTAAGATCAGCATATGACTTTTGTCTATCCGAAGAAATCTTTAGACGATCCTTGATAATTTTTACCTTGTCTTCTGTTTGTTGCACAAATTTAGGACCAATAAGCTTCCTGTCACCAACTTCACTCCAACAAAAAGGGGTCCGACATTTTCTTCCGTACAAAGCTTCATAGGGAGGCATTCCAATACTCGATTGGTAAATGTTATTATAAGCAAATTCTATCAAAGCCAAATGTTTGTCCCAACTACCCTCAAACTCTATAATGAAAGCTCGAAGCATATCCTCCAAAACTTGTATCACCCTTTTCGATTGACCGTCTGTCTGAGGATGGAACGAAGTGCTAAATTTCAGCTTAGTACCTAAAACTTCCTGCAAGCTACCTCAAAATCTAGACGTAAACTTGGGTCTCGATCAGATACAATAGACATAGGGATCCCATGTAGTCTTACAATCTCATTAATGTACAACTCAGCTAATCGCTCAAGTGAGTAATCCATCTTGAATGCTAAGAAGTGCGTACTCTTGGTCAGCGTATCCACAATCACCCATATTGCATCATGATTCTTTAGGTATGAGGAAGTCCAGAAACAAAGTCCATAGTTATTCTCTCCCATTTCTATTCCGGTATCGACAAGGGCTATCGCAACCCAACTGGAACCTGATATTTTGTCTTTATATGTTGACAAACTAAACATTTAGAAATGAACTGCGCAATGTCTTTCTTCATACCATTCCACTAATAATTTGCTTTGATGGTTTGGTACATCTTTGTACCCCCAGGATGCATTGCATATGATGAAGTATGTGCTTCATTCAGTATCTCTTTCTTCAAATTGTCATCATTAGGAACACAAATTCGATCTTAATAAAATAAGACACCATCCTCTGAAAATGTAAAATTAAGTTTTTCCCCGTTTTGAACTTTTCGGGTCACTTTGACAAGTTTCTCATCCAACTTTTGTGCTTCCTTCACCTGTTCAAGTAATATTGGCTTTACTTGCAAATTAGCGACAACTGAACCCTTTGAATCAAGTGTCAAACAAACATTCATGGCTCTCAACTCAAGAAGCAAGGGCAAAGGCCTCAGAGAAATACTTGCGAAGGATTTTCTACTTAAGGCATCTGCAACCACATTAGCTTTACCTGGATGATAATCAATTATGCAGTCATAATATTTAATGAGTTCAAGCCATCTACATTGTCGGAGGTTCAGCTCCTTCTGAGTACTTAAGTACTTTAAGCTCTTGTGATTAGTGAATATATCACATTTCTCTCCATACAAATAATGCCGCCGTATTTTTAAAGCAAACACTACCGCAGAAAGCTCAAGATCATGAGTAGGATAATTCAATTCATGCGGTTTTAATTTTCGAGAGGCATAAGAAATAACCTTTCCTTCAGTTGGTAAAGTAAGTATAGGTGCTTGAGTCAACAAGGATTTGAGAGTTTCAAAGCTTTCTTGGCATTTGTCATTCCAATTAAACTTCACTTCTTTCTGCAATAGTTTAGTCAATGGAGAAGCAATAATAGAAAAACCTTTCACAAATCTTCTGTAATATCCTGCTAAGCCCAAGAAACTTCTTACTTCGGTTTGACTTTTTGGAGGTCTCCACTCAACGACTGCTTGTGTCTTACTAGGATCAACCTTGACGCCTTCAGCCGATACAATATGTCCCAAAAACTTCACTTCATCAAGCCAAATTTCACACTTGGAAAGTTTAGCATAAAGCTCTTTCTCCTTCAAAATTTGCAAAATAATCCGGAGGTGTTTATCATGATCTACTGTACTTCTGGAAAATATTAAAATATCATCTATAAAAACAACCATAAACTAATCAAGATAAGGCTTGAATACTCGATTCATTAGATCCATGAATACAGCAGGAGCATTTGTCAACCCGAATGGCATCACCAAAAATTCATAATGACCATACCGAGTTCTAAAAATAGTTTTAGGAGTATCATTCTCTCTAACACGCATTTGGTGATATCCAGACCTTAAATCAATCTTTGAGAATACTTTAGCACCCTACAGTTGGTCAAATAAATCATTGATCCTTGGTAGTGGATATTTATTCTTGATTGTGATTCTGTTCAATTGTCTGTAGTCAATACAAAGCCTGAGAGTGGCATCTTTCTTCTTTACGAATAATATCGGGGCTCCCCAAGGAGAAACACTAGGTCGAATAAAACCTTTCTCATGAAGTTCTTGCAATTGAGATTTCAATTCTCTTAATTCTGCCAGAGCCATTCTATAAGGAGTGATAGAAATAGGGGTAGATCCAGGAATAAGCTCGATAGGAAATTCAACCTCTCTTTTCGGGGGCAATCCCGAAAGATTTTCTGGGAAGACTTCTGGAAAATCACGCATAACAGGAATATTCTTGATACCAGGACACTCTAACCATGAATCAACTATGTGAGCAAGGTATGCCTCACAACCTTGACGCATCCACTTTCTTGTCAAGGCCGTCGAGATAATACTAGCTGTCAATGGTCTTTCACCATGTAAAATGATATGTGTAAATGTAGGATCTTTAAAAGTCACCTGCTTAGACCTACAATCTACGACTGCATGATACTTATAAAGCCAATCCACCTCGATAATAATATCAAACTCCTTGAAGGGAATTTCAATCAAATCAGTAGGGAAGACTAGATTTTGAATCATAAAGGGACAATCTTGATAAAATCGATTACACACAACTTGATAACCCAAAGGACTTTCAACCAGCACATCAAAATCAAGTCTCACAGATTTCACGTTTTCAGGAAGAGTAAGTGATGAACAAAGATAGGAATATGTAGTACCGGTATCAAACAATGTAAACACACATAAGCCAAATAAGTGAAATTTACCGACAACCACGTCTTGTTCATCTTGATCCTCTCTCTGCCTCATAGCATAAGTGCGTGCAGTAGCCCGTGGTCCACTAGATTTATTCGCTCCACTTACACCTGTTGCTTGTGTATTTTTAGGTCTTGAACCTTCATTAGTTCGAGGAGGATTAATAGAAGGCTTATGAACTAAGCCTTCAGTTCTCAAGGAACGAACATTACTAGGATTAGTACAATCCTTCACTTTATGATCAAAGCTCCCACAATTGAAACATGCAACAGAAGTTCTCCTGCAAGTACCATAATGATTTTTTTCACATTGTGGACAAGTGGGAGCACGAGACCTACCTTGGCCATAACTTGGAGTGCTAGCTGTAGAAAATTCTGATCTGCATTGCTTTTGCTGAGGTGGCCTGTTAACACTACCAACTTTAAAATCATCAAACCTTCCCCATTTGGATGGCTCCAAAATCTGATCTCGGCTATCGAAATTTGTTTTCATTTCGACTAGCTTCTTTTTTATCAAGTCGTTCCCAAGTAGAAGCAGCAGACACCAACTTACAAAAGTTCTCATGTTGAAAGATCGCCATATTCTTCCTAATGGAATCATTTAAACCATCTTCAAATTTTCGACACTTGTCTTTTTCTTCTGTAATAATACCTCCAGCATAACGAGAGAGCCATAGAAACTTCTGTTGATATTCAGCAACAGACATGCCTCGTTGCCTTCAATTCAAAAACTCCTTTCTCTTTGCATCACAATACGCAGGTGGGACATACTTCATACGAAATTCCCTAATAAAATCATCCCAAGTAAGAATAGGAGGTTTTACCTTAGCATTCAGAACACTTACCCACCAATCATAAGCATCCTTTAGTAGGAGTGAAATAGCTTACTTGAATTTGATAACATCAGAACACTCTAACTACTCAAATACCCTTTCCATGCGTTCCAGCCATTGTTCAGCATTCGTGGGATCAACGATGCCTTCAAATTCCACTCCACCCATTTTTCTCATTTTCTCAAAGTTAAGCACATTAGGATCATGGATCGCTTCCACCATGTGGTAGAAGCATTCAGCCATTTGTTGAAAAGAAGGATTTATAGCTTGAGTACCACGACTCATGTGAGGACGTGAACCATCTCTGGCACCCTGCTGGTTTCCCACTTCAGACCCACTAGTGTGGGGAATATAATGATCCGATAATGGTTCTCCAACTTGTTCAAGTGCATTAGGTTAGGAAACAGAGGCACCATAACCTTCACGAGCAGCTTTCATAGGTCGGTCAGCAGAAGAGACCATAATTTAATTCCTTCAAAAGGGAAGATCACATTGCATTATGGACATGTATATGATGCACGTGCACTTTACTTGCGATAAAAAAATAATGAATCATGCAAGTGAACAAATAATGCACATAACTTTTATTTCCGAAACGAACAAGTATACAAGTACTTTACAGCTAAAGTCCTAGAATCACAAACCTAGGCTCTGAAACCAAAATTGTAACGACCCTTTCCACTCTCCATACGCAAATAAATCACTAAAATATTTTATCCATTTTCCGCATATATTGTTCCCATACAAGTAAATAATGCTCCTCAAAATTTTTCATCAACTTTCAAGTACCCAAACTAACTGAGTTCATGCTTCATACAATTATTCCAAACAAGTAGGACATGTAACATATTACAAAACTTGGGCTTACACACACCAAATAAACCCAACATATAGCCATACTTAGATTACAACTCATGGACATGATACAGTTAGCCCTCAAAATCGAATGCAAATATACATCACATAGATCGTGTATAAGTACCAAAATTTATACAAAATATATATGTCTATATGCAAATGTGATCTTCTTTAAAGTTCTCAAAATTTTCATCTCCCATGGCCATCTTCATGCCTCCTCTCGATCAGCCCCTATGATAGAAACTACTATCGCTAAGCATATAGCTTAGTGGTGTAAAAACTATAGGGTTGGAATCCTCAAAGTTCACCAAGCTACCTTTTCCAAGTCAATGAGCATCATACTTGAAACATAATAAATAAATCAAGTAACAATAGATAACAAGTATCAAGTTCTATATTCAAAGATACAAATATCAAGAAGCTCATAGCACCATTTTCCAAGAATTTCAATAGCAAGGCTCACCCCAAAATATACTTCATGTCGTCACACCCGGCACAAGTAAGTATCAAGAAGGGTCGCTGCCCTGTATCAAGAAGGACTGAATCCCTTTATCAAGAGAACCAAGAATCATATTAAAAATGGCTTTCTAGTTCGTACATAAAATGGATAACTTTCATTCCTAATACGAACTACAAATCCAGAGTCAAGATGGTAAATGATTTGAATCAAGAGGCCTGCCAATAGTGACAAAGCCACAGCCACAAGAAGGACATAGTCCCAACAAGAGTGCCAAGTGATCAAACAATCCATACCAGTGGGCGAGTTACACAAGCATCATATCCAACACAACAATGCAAAGTGACAAGAGGTAGCTGAGGTATCAAGATCAAATTTCATATATACCAACCATTACAAGAGTGCAAGTACAAGTTTATACACAAACCTCAATACTGTTGCTTAGCAACAGTCCAACCAACTTCGAAAGCTCAAACCGGAGACCAACCAACGTATCAAGGTCCTCAACTTGTTCACAAGTATATATATAACCTTAAAAATACAATTAAATAACTTCTTTAATTCATAATATCTCAATAATGTCGAAATAAAATAGGGTTATCATCACAAGTAAGCTCAGCCCGCACAAATACAACTTTGTTCCCAAAATAGTGATTCTGGCCAGTTTAGTATCCCATGGTGTAACTTAGATTTGAACAGGAAAACAGTGAAACTAGACTTTGTAACCTTCATGAAAGTTGTAGATACATCTCTTAAGATTGCAACTCAATAAGAATCACCAAAAAATACATTTTGTACAGGAAGATATGATCAATACACTAACAATGGTTCCTACCGGATTTTTAAATCCGAAGTCTGGACAAAACTTGTTCTGCGTTGCGTCCCAAATTTGAAATCCATAACAGCTAAATTAGACTTTTACATAATCATAAAAGTTGTAGGTACATGAATCAGATTTCCAAATCATATTTATTCACCCAAAACGGAGTTCTAGAGAATCAGATATTCTAACCGTAATACACCCTATTCAGCATCAAAACAGAGAAATCTGGACAGAACTTGTGCGGTGTTTCGTCCTATTTTTCAAATCCATAACAGCTAAATCAAACTTTCACATAAACATAAGAGTTGTAGATATATGAATTATATTTCTAAATCATATTTATTCACAGTAAACTAAGCTCTAGAGGACAAGATATACACATATTACCCAACACTACCCAGCTCAGAAATAAATTCCGGCACTGACTAATAAGGCAGTTTGTCTCTTGAATTTCAGCCAAAAGACCAAGGTTTTTTTTCTTGTGATTTTGAAGAACAAATGTTAAGCTAAGTTTCTAAGGGTTTTAGTCTTCAAGTCACCGAAATTACTCAAAGAGGAGTGAACTATATAGTCAACAAGTGATGTTTATCACTTGTACACTTGTCCAAATGAAGGAGCTGCCCCAAAAATAGTGTGCTGCCCAAACATGCATATATACTTATTTATGTATATGCCTCATCACCATATAGTTATACATAATAAGGATAGAAAATTATGTAGATACCCCAATACAATCCCTTAACTTATGATTACAATTTATGCTAAACAAGCTAGAAATTTTCACAACATTTTAAGTTCCCAAAATGAGAGTAACCATATTGAAGTAGTTTAGCGAAGGTAAATCCATATACAAATTCTTATTAGCATTTAGGGTTGTTACAAAGTTTGTCACTATCCGAGCCTACACCCTGGACGTGGCTGGCACTTGAGAACCATTGTTGGCCCTCAAGCGAACCCTCATCCTGGCTAATTACAAGCAGCAAACTAACTCAAGCATACATAAGCATCAAATTGAAATAAACATTTAAAAATAATTTATTAAATCTCAAAACTTTGCTAAATATATTAAGTATGAAGCATAAGTTTGAATAAAACATCTGAAAACTGAAAGACTCTCCAAAATTGTCTAACTATGAAGCCTCTACTATATATAGACTCACGACTACTCACAGTGTTACTAATACTAAGAACTCATAAAATTGAAGTCCTCCGGAAGCAGAAAGGTCTTACTTAAATAATGTACTTTAGTAAACATTATTTTGAGAATGTTCATTGTATAACCACTATCCATCCTCACACATCTCTGATTATCGTTCTTAATCTACGTGGACTCTTATATGATCATATGATTTGTTTAAGCACATATAGTTGTGTAAAATTTTTATAGTTTTTTTTATTTAATTATTTCCTTTTTTTGATAATATGCTAGTAGGAGCTACAAACTCATACATAATACTATTCATAAAGCGTGTAGTTTAGAATTTATAGTGAATTAGTTGATGGTCCTCACTATAATCTAATTTATGCAGTACTTTTTTTTATATACTATTTTTTTTACCACCCGCATATACCTTATAAATGAAGTGTCAATCTATTTAATCCATCATCCACTAGCCACATGAGAAATAATTGATTATATTTATTAATGTACAATACTAACAAAATTTAAATATTCACTTTTTGCAATGGTAGTAAAGTACAACTCAAATTACACCTAATCGTAATAACTGCCTTTTTTGTATAAAAAAGAAGGCAATCTTTATTTTCAACTCCCTCATTCTATAGACTTCATTTTATATTCAATTTCAAATAATTACAATGTCTCAAGACCCTCAAATATCCAATGCAAAATAATTATTGTTCTATTTACGTTAATGAGGAATGAGTTGCTTGTCATTATGTTGTCGTTCCATCTAAATAAATGATGAATGCGCAAAGAAGAACCTAAGGACTTTCTGACATTCTTTTTAATATAAAAAAGAAGGTAATCTTTGTTTTAGCTCCCTCATTTTATTGACTTCCTTTTTTATTCAATTTTACATAACTACAATGTGTCAAGCATCTAAAACATCCAATGCAAAAAAGCTATTGCTCCATCTAAGTAAACGGGGAATGTGTTGCCTTCCGTTATGTTGTCGCTCCATCTAAGTAAATGAGGAATGTGCAAAGGAGAATCTAAATACTTTTCGGCATACCTTTCAAGATGAGGAAAAGTCTCATATATCTGACCCTGCAATCAATAGAAGAATAGATAAATTTATAGAGTTTATGTAATACTTCATTAACATATAAGAGTTTATAATAAATCAATAAGATGATAGATAATAAGTACCAGAAATGCCTAGAAAAATTTGTATAAAGTGTATAAGGTATTATTCTTCTATTAAAAGTTTTTTTATGTTTATTTCAATCAATCTTCTTCTTCAAACAACTCAATGCTAGTCCAAACGACTTTTTTCCTAATGGATAATTATCGAAGAAATTTATACCAACCATTATTTTGATTTGGTTTGAACCCACTTTATTTGCTGAATCCCTTGCCAGCAGCATCGAGTACACGAACCAAACTAAAACGCACTTCAACTTTTGCTCCTTTCTTAATTGATTACATTTAATCAATCTTATCAACCTTGTAATAGTGATGTTCCTGTTCTTGATCACCTTGAAATAAAAAATTATATAATATTGAAGGACTTTACTCATTTTTTATACATGGGGTATGCTAACAATTCAACCTTGTAATCAAAAAAATCTTCTTTATGTTGAAACAAGTTGGCTTATCATTCACTTAGAACTAGATCTCAAATAACTTTTTTTTAATTCTTCTCACATCGCAACAACATATAACAATTCATTTATTTATTGAATTTAAAATGCATTGACAAATGTCTCAAGTATTCAAAACAATTTTTCTTGAAATCTATATAGAGCTTTTGATCAATTAGAATTTTTCTAAAGTGATCACGATAAACTGCCACCTTACTCTTACAAAAAATTTCTAAAGTGATCAACTTCTTCAGCTTTACGTTTCCTACTGATGCAAGCAGTAGAAACATATTATTTAATGATTTTCTATCATAGCATTACTATACAATCTATAAGCAAAAATAAATTTGTAGTGATCATCAATATATCGACCACTAGTCTATTAACTGAAACAAAAAAAGTACTCTATCACACATGAAAAACAAGTAGCAGTAATTTTAGTGTAACACCCTGCTACTAGAAAGACTTTGAATTAAAAAGAAATCATTTTTTTTTGAAATAATCAAATTTGGAAAGTTTGACGAAGTTAAGCTAAGTATGAGTTTTAGTCAACTTAAAACAACCATAACTCCTAGCTCAGGATGATTTACGTGTGATACAAGATACCGTAGGAAATATCTTTGAATTACCTTTCCAACACCACCGAGTTTGCTCAATTTTGAGCTTGTATGTGGGAGATATGTCGATTTGAAGTTGGGTTGTATAGATAAGAAAAAAGTCAAAATCGGATTTTAGAAGGGTATTATGGTATTTTCACCATCCAATTAATTAAATTCATTTTTGGTAATTAAGTTGGGGTCTAAAATGATTGGATTCAGTTTACGCTTCGTAAAAATAAGTTAGAGTTTTAAGAGAAGAGGAGAGAAGAGGAGAGAAGAGGAGAAGAAGCTTAGAATTGTCGTGTTCTTGAAGATTTGCTTGTGGATTTCGCCAAGGGTTGATCCCTACGAGGTATATGAGATGAAATAGCATTGGGTTAGTTCACCCACATGCCAATCATGATTTAATCCAGTGAAATTATGTTCTTGAAAATATAAAAATTGATTTCTTGATGGATTGTGTTGAAGTTTCTATTGGGTTCTTGATTGTTGAAGTAATTGAGTAGTTCTTGAGTTAGATTCATGAAAGTTGACATTGTTTTATGTTGATTCTTGCATATTTTTGTTATGCATTTGAATCTAAGTGTTTGGGGAAGGAACCAATCGAATCTAGAGGGTTTAGAGTTGAAAAAATGAGCAAGAATAATTAGAGATTTTCTGGGCAGGGGCATGGGACGTCGTGCCACTTAGAGCGACCCACTTCAGTGTCTGAAGTTTGGGCTCTGGGGCGCCGCACCACTCCTTTCCCACTTCTTTCCATTTGAGTTCCCTTGAATTGTACCTATGTTTCCTAGTTGTTTTCTACACTCTAAGGTATGTCTAAACATCATGATATCATCTATAACATGAGATCATGACCCTTGAATCCATAAATCAAATTCAAGGTAAAGCTAAGAGTCAAGTCAAGAGAGTTCTTAGAATCTTTCCAAAGTCTTTTACAACCATTTTAAACTTGTTTTAAAGACTTAAGAATTGAGTTGATAAAGAGTAAAGACGAGTTCATTTCTTTTAAAATGAAGTATGGGGACTAAGTACTCCCAAAGGGCAAATGTTTTCACATTTAAGATGAGAGGAAATACCGATTTCTGAATGAGTTTTCATGAGTAGTTTTGAGTTCCATCTCTTTTAAGAAATAAGCTTTTTGACTAATAACCTCAAATCACAAAGAAAGAGTCATGTTTTTAAACATATAAGCTGAGTATATTTTGGGAGTATTACAAAGCACCGATATGGGGACGAGTTCATAATAACTCAAGTCTCCATAAACCATGTAGCCATCGTGGGTAAAAAGGGTCATACTTTTTAGATGACTCCTTAATGCTTTTTAGCATAGACTAGTTGATCCATTTAGTTGAGGCGTTCTATATCTGACAAGTTATAGGAAAGTTCTAGCAGTGTGGACGAGATGTTATATCATCACATAGCTCATAGTAATGGTTGTCGGTTAGAGAAACTACCATAGAATTTATATTACTTTATTATATACATAAATTGAGTTGATATGGTATTTACCCACTACATTGAGTTGCTATGTATTTCTTAAATACTTTATATAAATTGCATCTTTTACTATTGTTTATTTCTGCATTGAGTTGAATTATCCATGAGTTGAGTAAAGCTGAGGTAAGTATTTCTTTCAGATTCCAGTCAAGCATACGTTTTGTTTAGAATTCCCCTCACATGCTCATACATTCAATGTACTGATGCCATTTGGCCTGCATCATTTTATTATGCAGATATAGGTAACCAGGATCAACATCCAGCGCTTTATTGATCCAGTTGAGCACAAAGAGTCAGTTGGTGAGCCTCCTTGCTTTCTAGAGGGTCCCCTTTTATTGCTTTGTTATTTCAATTGTTAGGATGATCGAGGTTCTTGTCCCGGCATCGCTCATAGTTTTAGAGGCTTCATAGACGAATAGTTATAGTTCATTAGTCTTTCAATTTTTAGTTGTTTATGTTAAGACTTGAGTTGCCATTTTGGCTAGTCCGTTGTTCTTTCAAGACTTTCTAAGTTTATTGCATGAGTTATATTTTGAGACTGTTTCTAATTATTTAAGTCTTTTGCTAAGAGTTAAGCTAGACCAAGGGTTCGCTTGGGGCCAGCAATGGCTCTGAGTGCCAGTCCCGCCCAAGATGTAGGCTCATGGAACGACATTAAGAAAGGGAGAATGCAAAAGACAACAATCAAGTTCACCATTAATGTCTACTAAAACATATAATTTTTTTTAAAAAAAATTGATAGAAAATATAAAATTTCAATTTTTTTAACCATTATCCAAAGCGAAATGCAATTAAAAATGGAGAATCAAGAACATGAACTCAAAACATATCAAATTTTGACAAATTTAATCAAGAACAATCAAATTTTTGTAAAAATTCAAAATCTACTAAACTAAAAAGCAACAAAAATAATAATAATAAAATGGAGCTAAAACTATTCGGGAAAGAAAAATGAACCTACCTGAGCACAAAAAGATGAAGGTTTCGACTTGGGAAGAAGATTGGAGAAAAAAAATATTTCAACTATTTGAGATACTCAAGAAAATAGGGAAGAAGAGAGGTTGAGAAGAGAGATTTTTTTTTTTGAATAATTAAATGAATTTAAAAATGTGGGAATATTTAATAAATATAAAAATTGACTTTTTTGTATTTTTGTAAACTAGTATTTTATCCCCCCAAGTTTTTAAAGTGATGAAAATGTCCCTAACCCCACACCCTAGTCCCACTTTTTCACTTTTTCTTAACATAACCCTAAAAAATAAATCAAAAGGAAATTGAATGTCTATTGACTAAAATAAGTTTTGTTGGTGGGTACAGCACCAAATTATCTCCACTCACTCACTCAGTTTGAAGCCCTAGTTTCTTCATAAGCGAGCAGTATTCTTGAATCGAACTCTCTCTATCGATTTTCGAATAGGTAATTTTGGAGCTTCTATTTTTTAATTTGAAATGTTTTGAGCCCTAGTTAAGGAATACAACATTAATAGTTGAATGTGAGATAAAAAACTTGTTTAAATCAACACCTAGTTGGCACCACAATTACCTCCTCTTAGTGATACGCAATAGGAGTGTCTTTAGAAAAAATGACTTCAAGATGAATATTCTTTATCTAAATCAACATCCAAGATTCCATGTCCTACTAGTACGCCTTAATGCTTATGTGTTTTGTAACCCTTGTATCTGTATTGTATTAACTGAATGTCGCAGATTGTTTTGTTTTTAGCTATGCCTCGTAATGCTTTATCTTAAGCTTTTTTAACTAGTACCTATAAGTTTTTGTTTTGTGTGAATATGGGGCCTTACAGGGTGCTGGTGGCTTCTCTATAATTCACTGAAAAGCTATGGTAATAGGCATCCGTACTCATTATTTTGTTTTAGCTGTAATATTTTGTCTCAGGAGGGTGCTCAAGTTTGTAGGTAAAAAGAGCTTCATAGTCTAGATAAAGAATAGACTGGTATTTGTATCATAATAATCATCTGTAGTCCCAATAAGTTTTGCCCTCATTCAGGAGGTCTAGTATGCTTAAGTTGTAATTGCAGGTTGGAAGAATTAATATCAAATTATTTTTGTTGTTGTTGTTGTTATGTTCCTATCCTATATTTTGGACTTCCAATTCCCCGCATTTTGCTTGAGCGTAGAGCACATTAATTTCAATATTTAGAAGTAACCATACTTCTAAACTAGCTCCTTGTGAGATGTAATATAGGTTTCATTGGATCCACGTTAGCTATTTAATTAGAACTAACTAAACAGAAATATTCCTCCTTCTCTATATAAAGCATAATATAAAAGATTTTCTTCTCTCTCTCTACCGTATGATTTCTGCTTGTAACCAACTACCAGATTGTAATAGAATAGTAGTGAGTCCTCTACTACCATTTTCTCCACCTTACTAATTGACAACAACGGAAGTTTTCTTGGCTAATTTGGTTGTTACATGTCATGACCTAGACCGTCGTGATTGGCACCCACACTAGCCCTCCGGTAGGAGAATCATTACTACAACCCAAATCTAACAACTTAACCGAATACTCGCATTTAAAAATATGGAAGCATGTTTAAATGACAATAAAAATGGAGTCCCCATAAACTCCAAAGGTTTAAACAATTAACTAACCAAACTAATGCGGAAATTCAACCCCTAGAACTTGAAAGTCATTGTACCAAAACTCTACTAATAACAAGTCTAAGAGGAAGGGGTACAACCCCAAAACTAAACAACACCTTAAACAAATAGTCTAAGTCCGAAAAGAGTGGACTTAAACAAGAAAGATCCATGGCAGCGTGAAAGAACTGGCTCACCCTTGAATCCGATCACGCTCAATAGTTATCTAGTCGAGGTCTATCAATAGCCTCCTGAAGATGCCATGTACTCAACAAATAACAAGCAAGTACAGTATCAGTACACAACCACAGTGTACTGGTAGGTCGCGCGGCAATTCAAATAAGCACAACATATATCAAAATTACAACAAGGTAAACACATACATGCACAGAATATAAACATACAAAACGATTATCACTTACGAACAACGTATATTTTCACAATTCTCAAGATATACAATTATGTCAAGTCAATGGTTCTCTCATGGAACCCAATTCAATGGTCCTCTCATGGAACCCATACCCAAACTATTACCATCCCGATACGTGGTACCCGATCCAATGTTTATGCCGAATCGTGGGAACCGATCTCATATTTATGCTAGATCGTGGCAACCGATCCCATATTTATGTCAAAATGTGGCAATTGATCCAAGTTAGTGTGTCGGAATGCAACACCTGATCCATTCAACAAACAAGAATCACAATCACAATCTTAATGTATATTCTCACAATCATACAACAAGAGGTGATTCATGGCATGTAGTTCTTCATTCATACTTAGTTACATTAGGTGTGATCAATAGGCTTCGTTCACATACATGCATGCATTACAATGAAGCAATTACTAACATACATCACACAAAACATGAAATCACAACCATCACTTCCCTCGAATCCAAGCTTGAATCCCTTAAGGCACTTGAATCTTTCCTTTCTGGATTCTTTACGCTTGTTCTAGGTCTACAAACAACAATTTATACGCAAGGATCAACATATCAAGGTCTAATTATCTGAATTATAACAAACCCAATAACCCTAGACCAAACCCTTGATCCCCATACCCAGATTAGGGCTTTTTCCATAATAATTTCCAGGTCAAACCTTTCCCCCATCGATAATTACACATTAGATTACGTTCTACGGATCGAAAAATGGATTCGGGGAGTTAAAACCTTAATTTTATTCTCAAGAATGGTGAAAAAGGGTCAAGAACTCGTCTGGGGTTGTCTCCTAGCTCTCAAAGTTGAAAAATGCAGAAGAAAGTATTTTTTGGGTTTTATTTTCGACTTAAGTCACGTTTGTCCTGCTACAACGGGACCCATCCCGCTACAGCGGTATCCATCCCACTACAGTGACAAGCATGGAGACAAAATGCTGGAATTTGAATTCCAAGCCCCCATTTCACAACACACCTTCATCCCATGACACTCAGATAATACCCATTCACGCTAAGATCAGTTTTGGGAGTTCTACACGCCCGAATTCAATTCTGTAAAGTCATATGGGTTCCTTAATGTCTTAGCTATCTACTCATGTGATAAAAATCATAATTAAATCACCCAATTATTACCATACTTCTCTAGACTCGCCTGACTCCAATTTTGTCCAAATCTGGACTAGGCTAGGAAATTCCAAGTTACTACTCAGAAGTTTTCTTGTCCCAATTCTTTCCCCATTGGCTTTTCCCTGACTACGAAATCAGGTCGTTTCATTACAACTGTGAAGGTTAGAAATGGGCAATGAGAAGATGAACATAGAAGACCACATATATCCTTATCTATCATCACTTAAATGTTGATTGAAACTAAATAACAATCTTACTTAAGTATCAACACCACGACATTTGACTGGATTGTCTCATAGTTTTGCTTTATATTTTGTATGAAATATTAGGTTCTTTGATATGTTGCATAAGCACAACGAATTTCCTAGGGTAATAAAAAAATAGCATGTTGATAGTATTGTTGAATTATATGTGGATGAATTGGTGGACTCATCTAGAAATAGACTAGAATTCCTAAACCATTCATGTTTCTGAATCACTTGGCAATAAATATTGAGTTTCAACACATTGTAGCTGATACATGGTAGTCCTATGAAAAGAATATTAAAGAAGTTCAAACTTATGAAAGGTTCAATGAAAACATTGAATACTATATACTTCTCTAATGCTGAGCTTAAGCCACAGTCTTTCAGGGAACAAAGCAACTTACATTGATCTAGGTTTCATCAGATCCAACTTTTGTGTAGCTATTTTAATTAGAAATAACTAAAGATTGTAATCCTCCTCCTCTCTGCAATGGAAAAGTTAGATGTAGCAACACAAGGCACATTTGTAGACTTTCATTTCATTCATTTAACTGATTGGTAAAGTTCCATTTTTTTCTTTAGGAGTTGCAAGCAAAAATTAAATGATGTGATGCCTGCTTGATATCTTTTTATCTTATCATCTAATTACTGAAATTAGCAGAATGTTTCTTATTTCGTCTTTTTGGTCTCTACGAGTATACAATAAACCAACTAGTTGCTATGTGTGCTAGGTTGTTGACTTTAATCTGCTCTTGTCCCAACTGAACTATCAAATGTTTGTCTCAATTATCGGGTGACAAACTACGATCCATATATTTCCACATATGCGGTAAAAAAATTACACTTAAAGAAAGAACCTGATTCTATTCCTTTTCATTAATGTGTCATTCCACTTTACTGATGCTAACTCAATGCTTTAGTTAGGAGATTTTTTTTTTTTTTTGGGAATTAATAGTCAATTGCAGTTTTCTTTTTCCTTCATGAAGTTTTCATGCTTCATAGCATGTACGAATCATACGAGTATGGAGAATTAGAAACTTCTACTAGTGTATGACTTAAATTACATGGAATAGATATCCTCCTCTCTACTTGAGCTATTGATTAATAATGCAAGAGACCTAATATGTATAAATAGAACTATTTATTTTCTAATAGTTTAAACTTTTGGATGACATGGTTTATACTCATGTACACAAGTTTTGAGTTGAGGATAACTATTTTCACTCAACAAGAAGAGAAGAATTAGGTAACTGCAAAAATTTTCTAAAAGGTAAATCTTTTTAAATCTTTAAACTATATTGTTTATTTATTGGAAGCATCGTTTGCCGCAAACTCTCTCTGTTGATTTATTGCAAGCATTGTTTGCCTATATGTGGATATAATCTAGATTGTTTATTTATTTTACTGTTGGATAGTGTTTCTTGTTATCTTTTTAATCCTAGTGGCTGAATTTTGGCTTGTCCATTTAGTTCTGAATAACCAACTAAAAGCTTAAAGGCTACACATGATTTTCTTGAACACCCTATAGTTTTATGTTTCATATTCTATGACATATTTTACTGTAGCTAAAATTAGTTAGATGAGTTTTAAATCTAAATTGGTTGTTTGATATTGTGTATAATTGCAACTCAATTTTCTGTATGTCCTTTTTTTTTTTTTTTTGATAAGTCTCTAAAGATAAAGGTTTGGATAGATAAGCAAATAAGTTCAAGAGAAAGAAACAAAAAATGGCTTCTCCCCTTTGGTTCAGATATAAGTGAATAACTAATTTGTGCAACTCTTAAATATAAAGGCTATGACTCGTCAGTGAAGTAAGATATGATGACCTAGGATTGTATATCCCTAAGTAGAATCTTACAATTTGATTTCTAGGATTCTAAATTAGTACTTAATTTGATGTTAAAAAAATTTAAATTTTGTGATATTTGTGTAGATGGATTGTAGTAGGATGTATAATATGACTATTTTTTGTCTAACGGGGTTGAGGCCTAAATTTGTAGAAGGTATCATTGATTTCCTGGAGTATGCACATCACAAGGTTTATACTCTATAGAGCATTTTGTCTTTTCAATACAAATCATATCTTATGGCTTCATATATTATAATTTTTGCTGTCCAACTTATCACCTTTGTTAAGATATGAAATTATACTTTTTTTGAAGTCATAATATGCTTAATCTTATAAGCTACAATTATGTCAGAGTCACTCATTGTTGTCCTTCGTCGATGAATTCTTCTACGTTGTCTTCTTGCTTGATTGTTAGTACCACTTACAATTGGAGTACTTTGAGTCTGTCCTTGTCCAACCATTTCCAAAATGAGAAAAATTAACAACCAGAACAATTATTTGTTACCATTAATAGGTGTTAAGAACATAGTTATTTCTGTGTAATCTTATTTATTAGCCAAAGTGAGAACATGATTAAATATATCAAATTGTATCGAATATTCATCAAAGTCAAAAAGCATTCAACCTTTTATCTACTCCCACAATTCAACATAGAAAATTCATCAAATTGGGTAAGTTCTTTTTACCTAAAGTATGAACATAGGGGCTTTGATACCCTTTTAAACTCTCTCCTTATTTATTATTTAATAGGAATGAGATATTTTTCCTTTTTACATTTTGAATAAAAGAAAATGGCATTTTTCAGATATCTATGTTTAAAAATGAAGAACTTTTATATATAAAGAAGTCATAAATTTTAAAATAAAAATTATAATGATAAACTAGAAAATAAATAGAAAAATCTAGGCTTTGATACCAACAAAAAAATTAAACAGTAACATGACCTTCAATTGTACCTAATAATAATAACAAAAAAAATTTCAGAAACAAACAAATATTCTTGGCACATCTTTGACAAATAAGAAAACCTCTTCTATTGATGAATATAATATTGTGATGTTCAATTTTATGTCAAAAATTATGTATCTTCACCTTTATTTATAGCATATCCGGGCTTGGTCATATGACAAGTAGTTTGACCCATTTGATTACTTCTTTATGATATTGGATTTCTTATATCTATTTTAGATAATCATTATTGATTTAACTTAAGGAAGAACTATTTAATTATACAAACTTTTCTATCATATTTACTAATTCTCCCTATAGTTTGAAAATCATGTAACTAGGTGTATTTGACTTGAAATTTCGTATGAAATTATTAATTAGTGTGACATTATGTAACTATTTCAAATTATAGGGAGAAATAGTAAATATGATAGAAATGTTTGTATAATTAGATAGTTTATTCTTAAGTAAAATCAGTAATGATTATCTAAAATAGATTTAAGAAATTTAATATCATAAATAAGTAATCAAATGAGTCAAACTACTTGTCATATGGATAAAGCCAGTTAGGCTATTGTCACGACCCAGACTGTCGTGATTGGCACCCACAGTAACCTTCCAGTGGGAGAACCACTACTACAACCCAAACCAAGCAACTAAACCAAAAACTAAAACATTTAAGAATACAAAAACAGGAATAATAGCCAAAACTGAAGTTCCCATAAACTTCCAAAAGATCTAATAACTAAACAATACGGAAAATACACCTAGAACCTAAAAGTCAATATACCAAAACATCTAAAGTTCAACAGTTCTAAACAAGAAGGCTCACAACCCTAAACTAATGAACAAATCCACTAACTAGAAAGTCTAAGTCCGAAATGTGGAGATAGACGAAAGGAGAACTCATGGAGGCCTGAAAGTATTGTCTCACCCTTGAATTCGAATGATGACTACTAATCTTCTAAAGGAGGTCTGTCAATAACCGCCTGAAGATTCCCTATACTCAACAAAGAAAGAGTAAGTGCATTATCAATACACAACCACAGTGTACTGGTAGGATCACATGTCTATTCCACTAAGTGTAATATACATAAGTCATTACAACAATATAATCACATGCATATATTGAACATATTCAATATCATCATCATTTATGAACAATGAACAATTTCACATTTCTCAAGATACACAATTATATCAAATCATTGGTCCTCTCATGGAACCCAAACCCAAATAGTTAGCATACCGAAATGTGGTACCCTATCCAATGTTTATGCCGGAACGTGGCAACAGATCCCATAATTATGTCAGAACGTGGCAACCGATCCAAGTTAACGTGTCAAAATGCAACACCCGATCCATTCAACAAGCCACAATCACAATCACAAAGTGCATTCTCATAATCATACAATCAAGTCATAATTCATGGCATTCATCATTCATATATCCTTATTTACATTTAATATGATCAATAATTCAACATTCGCATACAAACATGTATCATAATGAAGCAAGAACAAACATACATCACAAAATCATAGAATCCTAACCATCACCTACCTCGAAACAAAGCTTGAAACCATAAGAAACTTGATCCTTCCCTCTCCGGATTCATTCCACTTGTTCTTGGTCTACAAACAATCAATATAATACGAGAATCAATAAACAATCACTAATTACCCGGATTACTAACAATTCAAACAATCCTAGATCATACTCATGATCCCAAGTACCCAAAATAAGGTTGTTTCCACCATTGATTCTAGATCAATACCCTCCCCCATCGATAATTACTAATTAGATTACGTTCTAAGGATCGAAAAGTTGATTCAGGGAGTTAAAACCTTACCTTTAGCCACAAGAATGGTGGAAAACTGTCAAGAATTGCCTAGGGTTCGTTCCTTAGCTCTAAAAACTAAAAAGTGCAGAATATAAATGTTTTGGGATTTATTTATGACCTTAAGTCGTGTCTGGCCTGCCACAGCAGCCCTCACCCCGCTACAGCGGCCCTCACCCCGGCTCCTTAGCTCTTGCACGAAACAATGAGCTATTTTAATAATTCCAAGACCCCCATTTCACAGCACACCTTTAACCAATGACACTCAGAAAATACTGTTCATGCTAAAATCAATTTCAGGAGTTCTACTCACCCGAATTCAGTTTCGTAAAGTCGTATGGATTCCTTAACAACTTATGTAACTACTCATGTAATCAAAATCATAAATAGATCACCAGTTGCTACCAGATTACTCTAGACTTTGATGACTCCTATTTCATCTAAATCTGGACTAGGTTGAGAAATTCCAACTTACTACGAAAAAGCTTTCGACCCAAAATTTTTTCCCTTTGTTTTTTCTATGACGATGAAACTTGGTCGTTTCAATAGATACCAATTTACCCATCACTCGTCCCCGAGTGACAACTTAGGAAAAATAGGCTAAGGAAGGAATGAAGTAGTACCCAAATCGACGAACAATTAGGGATACTTGTCTCGCATATACCTCTCGGTCTCCCAATTAGCTTCCTCAACTGGACGATGCTTTCGTTGAATCTTCACGAACTTAATCTCCTTGGTCCTCAACTTATGCATATCACGATCAAGAATTGCAATCGGTTCCTCCTCATATTGGAGGTCTTTGTCTAATACAATTGAGTCCCACTTAATGATGTAAACCCCGTAACCATGATATAACTTCAACATGGACACATGAATTACAGGATGAACACCCGATAGGTTAGGAGGTAAAGCCAATCTATACGCTACCGGTCCTACATATTCAAGAACCTCAAAGGGACCAATGTATCGTGGACTTAGCTTGCCTTTCTTGCCAAATCTCATCAACCCTTTCATGGGTGATACCTTAAGAAGAACATTCTCACCAGTCTAAAAAGCCATATCTCTTACCTTATGGTCTTCATACTTTTTCTGTCTACTCTGGGCAGCTAGAAGCTTAACTTGAATACTCCTAACTTTATCTTGAGCATCATTCACTAAATCAACCCCCAAAGGTTTCACATCTCCATCCTCAAACCATACTATGGTGATCTACATCCCTTCCCATATAATGCCTCAAATGGTGCCATATCTATGCTGGAGTGATAACTTTTATTATAGGAGAACTCACACAAAGGTATGAATTTATCTCAATGCCCTCCAAAATCAATCACACATGCCCTCAACATGTCTTCTAACGCTTGAATAGTCCTCTTTGACTGCCCGTCCTTCTGTGGATGGAAGATTGTACTAAAAGTGAGTTGTGTGCCCAATTCATCATGTAATTTCCTCCAAAACTTGTAGGTATACTGAGTACCACAATCTGAGATGATAGAAAGGGGCACCCCATGCAACCTCACTATCTCTTTCGCATACACCTTAGCGAATTGTTCATCATTATAGTCTATTCTTACTGAAATTAAATGGGCTGACTTAGTCAATCTATCAACCACTACCCAAATAGAATCAAACTTCCCCAAAGGCTTGGGAAGACCAACCACAAAATCCATTGCTATCATTTCCCACTTCCATTCTGGAATTGACACTCTTTGAAGCAAACCTGCAGACCTTTGGTGTTCATACTTCACTTATTGACAATTCTGACACTTAGGTACAAACTCCGCTACATCTTTCTTCATGCCCGGCCACCAATAAATTCTCTTCAAATCTCAATACATCTTGGTCACACACAAATGAATAGGATATTGTAAACCATGGGACTCTATCAACAATTTTTTAATCAAGTTACCAAATCAAGGAATACAAATTCTTCCTTTAAAATTTAGCACACCCTCCGCATCAAAAGTGGTCTCTTGTGCCTTACCAATCGTAGTCTTCTTCCTAAGTTCATTCAAATTTTCATCCTCAAACTTCTTGGCCTTGATCTCTTCAATGAATGTGGCCCTTACTCTAATGATAACTAATACCCCACCTTTTTACTGAGATGCCCAACTGCATGAACTTAGACTACAAGGTCTGAATTTCTTAAGCCAAGGGTCGCTTGGATACACTCAAGTAAGCTAAATAACCAATACTCATCATTTTTTGACTCAAAACATCTGCCACCACATTAGCCTTGCTCGGATGGTATTGAATGTTCACTTCATAATCCTTGAGCAACTCTATCCACCTTATCTGTCTCAAATTCAGATCCTTTTGAGTAAACACATGTTGTAAACTACGATGATCAGTAAATACCTCACACTTAACACCATACATATAATGTCGCCTGATCTTAAGAGCAAACACTACCTCTACCAACTCCAAATCATGTGTTGGGTAATTTCTCTCATGCACCTTCAATTGACACATGCATAAGCTATAACATTCTTATCCTGCATCAACACAGCACCCATATTAGAATGTGAAGCATCATAATAAACAATAAAATCCTTACCTTCAATCGGTAATGCTAGAATAGGTGCGTTGGTCAAAAGAGTCTTGAGCTTTTTGAAGCTCTCCTCACATTTTTCAGTCCATTCAAATGGTATCTCCTGTTTGGTCAAAATTGTCAAGTGAGTGGCAATAGAAGCAAAAGTTCTTCACAAATCAATGATAGTAGCTAGCGAGCCCCACAAAACTCCTAACTTTCATCATAGAGCTAGGCCGAACCCAATTCTTAACCGCCTCAACCTTTTGAGGATCTACCATTACCCCTTCTTTTTAAACTACATGTCCCAAAAATGCAACTGAAGTCAATCAAAATTCACACTTAGAGAATTTAATAGGCAACCTTTGTTTCCCAAGAACACCCAAAACAATACGAAGATGGTCAGCATGCTCTTCCTCACTCTTCGAATAGAACCAAATATCATCAATAAAGACTATGATGAAAGAATCAAGAAATGGCTTGACCACCCCATTCATTAAACTCATGAAAGTTGCGGATGCATTAGTCAAACCAAAAGACATTACCAAAAATTTATAGTGCCCATAGTGGGTTCTAAACGCCATCTTGGGCATATCTTCATGCCTAATTTTCAATTGATGGTAGCTAGACCTTAGATCAATCTTGGAGAAAACCGATGCACATTGCAATAGGTCAAAAAGATCATTTATTCGAGGCAAATGATGCTTGTTTCGAATAGTAACCCTATTCAATTGCCGGTAATCTATACACATTCTCATACTACCATCATTTTTCTTAACAAACAAGACTGGATCACCCCATGGGGAAGCACTACGATGAATAAATCCCTTATAAAGAAGCTCTTAGATTTGTGCCTTAAGCTCCGTTAGGGCCATGCGATATGGAGAGATAGAAATGGGGCGCGCACCAGATTCTAAATCAATGTAGAAGTATATATCTCTATCCAGAGGCATACCACGCAAGTCATTAGGAAACACTTCTCTAAATTTTGACACCACAGGAATAGACTCAATAGATGGAGTCTCAACCTCAACATCCCTAATATGAGCCAAATAAGTCAAACAACCCTGCCCTACCAGTTTGCTGACCCGAATGGAGAATATGATTTTAGATTGCATAGGCTTGTACACCCCTTCCCACTCTAATTTTTTCCTTCCCAGAATTTCTACAGTTACAGACTTAGTAGTTTAATTAAGCACAACATAATAGCGGGACAACCAAGTCATGCCTAAAATTACATCAAAATCAGTCATATCCAAAATCACCAAATCATCCCAAGTCTGAAAACCCATAAACAAAATAGGACAAGCACGATAGACATGGGTGACTATGACTGATTCTCCAACTGGAGTAGAAACATGGATAGGGGCATCAAGTATATCACAAATCATAGCATATTCTAAGGTGAATCACACGGATACATATGAATAAGTAGAACCCGAATTAAATAACACATTAGCCATTCGGTCACAGATAAAAATAGTACCTGTCATCACTGCATCAGACACCTCTTCCTCATTTTTACCCGTAAAGGCATAACACTGAGCCCTATCATCTTGACGAACCACTTCTCTGCCTGGTTACACATTACCTCTGCCTGCATTACCATTTCCTCTACCTCCGCGGCCTCACTGATTACCTTCTCACCCACCTTGTAGACGCCCTTGACCATTATAACCATTTCCCGTGGGTACCATTGCTCTAGTCTGCTGTTGTGCGAAATTCAACACATAAGGGTGGGGATAATCTCTCCTCATATGCCCAGGATCTCCACAATTGTAACATGTACGATCAAAAGATGGCTTGTTGCCCACTGAAGGCGCTATCCTGAATCAAATTATGAGGTGGAGTTGTCGAGTAATTACCTGTAGAGGCGGGCATAGCAGACTGAATTGGATTGGCTGTAAGCGTTGGCCTTTCGGACCCCCTGGAATAAGAACCTTGAAAGTTAATCGAGTTTTTGGCCCTTTTTTCCAATGCTTTATCCTGATCGTCTCACCTCACCCCCTCCATTTTTTTCTCAAAGTTTGTTACCTGATTAAAGCTTCTCCCAGTTGAGGTCATATGAACAGATAATACCTACAACTTAGAGTTTAATCCCCTAATAAATAAAAGGATCCTCTCCTCCTCAGTAGTCACCAAGTGAGTAGTATATCTAGACAAAACATGGAATTTGTCCTTATAAGCAACCACATACATACCACCTTGCTCCAAAGCCATTAACTCATCCTTTTTGCGATCTCTCAAAGTTCTAGGCACATACTTCTCTAGAAACAAAACAGGAAATTGGGTCTAAGTAAGTGGAGGTAAAGTTGAAGATCTACACTCGATATAAGCTCTCCACCACTGCTTAGGCTTACCTTGAAGCTGAAAAGTCACGAACTCAACCTCATGCTGATGGAAAATTCCCAACTTATGAAGCCTCTCATATCAGTCTAAGATAAACTCATAAGCATCCTCAGTCTCAAAACCAAGAAATACAGGAGGCTTTAGCTTCAAAAACTTAGTCAACATTTCAAGCTCATTACCAGTCATAACAGAACCCAACAAAGGACGAAAGAAATCATCATTACCTCCAGTCCCACCCACCTTGTGCATAGTGCTAGCAACAGGGGGATTAGAGGGAGCTTGAGTTGCTTGAGCAGAAGGAAGCACTCCAGGACCAACCAACCCTCTCAGGAATGACATGATTTGCTGAGCTTACATTAGGTCTATGGGAGGAACACCGGTAGTCTCAGCCTGCACCTCTTCCTCTTGTCCAACCTCCTCAACATTTTCAACCTCAATATCCTCTTCTATATCTTCATGATGCACATGAGGGGCCTCATTTTGGGGAGAATTTTTGACCGGTACCCCATCTCTAGTAGGCACCACTCTTCTTCGGCCTCTACCCCTAGCTCATCCTCTACCCCTGCCTCGACCACGACCTATCGCTGTAGATTTCTCAGCTGGAGCATTGATAGGAGCTATGGGCCTGATGCCATTGAATCTAGTGTAACCATCTATAGACAAAAGAGTGAAGGAGGTTAGATGCCAATTTGAATCGCCATATACCAATTGGAATCAAGTCATAGCACAAAAGGAGACAAGGAAAAATAGAGAGATTTCCTAAAGTCCTATAGCCTTTCGAAGAAAAGTAAAGGCATCCCTGTGTCGTTCTGCAAGACTCTACTAAACTCATTTTGGTACATTGAGATCAACGAACCTGGGATCTAATACCAACTTTGTCACAACCCAGACCATTGTGATTGGCACCCACACTAACACTCCAGTGGGAGAACCACAACCTATAACCCAAATCAAGCAACTAAATCAAAAACTAAAACACTTAAGGAATACTAGCCAAAAATGAAGTTCCCATAAACTTCCAAAAGATCTAAAAACTAAATAATGCGGAAAGTACACCTAGAACCTGAAAGTCAATATACCAAAACATCTAAAGTTCAACAAGTCTAAACAAGAAGGGACACAACCCCAAACTAATGAACAAATCCACTAACTAGAAAGTCTAAGTCCAAAATGTGGACATAGACTAAAGGAGAACTCATGGCAGCCTGGAAGAGCTGGCTCACCCTTGAATTCGAACGATGATCACTAATCTTCTAAATGAGGTCTGTCAATAACCGCTTGAAGATGCCCTGTACTCAACAAAGAAAGAGCAAGTCCAATATCAGTACACAACCACAGTGTACTGGTTGGATCATATGACTATTCCACTAAGTGTAACATATATAAGTCATTACAGCAATATAATCACATGCATATATCAAACATATATAATTTATCGTCATTTACGAACAACAAACAACTTCACATTTCTCTAGATACACAATTATAATCAAATCATTAGTCCTCTCATAGAACCCAAACCCAAACAGTTAGCATATCAAAACGTGGTACCCGATCCAATGTTTATGCCGAAACGTGGCAATCGATCCCATAATTATGCCGAAACATGGATTCGATCCAAGTTAGTGTGTTGGAACGCAACACCCGATCCATTTAACAAGCCACAATCACAATCATAAAGTACATTATCATAATCATACAATCAAGTCATAATTCATGACATTCATCATTCATATATCCTCATTTACATTTAATGTGATCAATAGTGCAACATTTGCATACAAACATACATAATTATGAAGCAAGAACAACCATACATCACACAATCATAAAATCACAACCATCACCTACCCTGAAACAAAGCTTGAAACCCTAAGAAACATGATCCTTCCGTTTTCGGATTTGTTCCGCTTGTTCTTGGTATACAAACATTCAATAAAATATGGGAATCAATAAACAATCACTAATTATCCGTATTACTAACAATTCTAACAACCCTAGATCATACCCATGATCCCAAGTACCCAAAATAGGGTTGTTTCCACCATAGAATCTTGATCAAAACCCTCCACCATCGATAATTACCCATTAGATTACGTTCTACAGATTGAAAAATGGATTCGTTGATTTAAAATCGTACCTTTAGCCTCAAGAATGGCAAAAAACTGTCAAGAATCGCCTGGGGTTCATTTCTTAGCTCTAAAAATTGAAAAGTACAGAATAAAGACATTTTAGGGTTTATTTTTTACCTTAAGTCGTATCTGGCCCGCCACAGAAGCCCCGCCAGAGCGACCAAAACCACCACCAAAGCATTTTGTACGAAATAGTGAGCTATTTTAATAATTTCAAGACCCCCATTTAACAACACACCTTTAACCAATGACGCTCAGAAAATACCGTGCAGCCTAAGATCAATTTCGGAAAGTTTACTCACCCGAATTCAGTTCCTTAAGTCGTACAGAATCCTTAACAACTTATCTAACTACTCATATAATCAAAATCATAAATAAATCACCCAATTTCTACCATATTTCTCTTGACTTTAATGACTCCGATTTCATCCAAATCTAGACTGGGTTGAGAAATTCAAAGTTACTACGAAAATCTTTTTCGACCCAAAATTTTTCCCTGTAGGTTTTTCTATAAAGACGGAACCTGGTCGTTACAACTACAAATAAAATTGAAAAGACATGATTTTTGACATAAAAATGAACCTCATTATATTATATTCATCAATTGAAGAGGATCTCTTGTTTTTCAAAAACGTGCCAAGAATATTTGGTTTGGTTTTGAAAATTTTTTGTTATTGCTATTAGTTATAATTGATGGTCATGTTACAATTTCATTTTTTTGATTGTATCAAAGCCTAGTGTTTTCTATTTATTTTTTAGTTTATCCTTACAATTTTTTTTTACAGTTTTGTGACTTTTTTATACATAAAAGATCTTCATTTTCAAACATAGATATCTGAAAAATAATAATTTACTTTTATTCAAAATGTAAGAAGGCAAAATATCTCATTTCTACCTAATAAAGAGAGTTTGAAATGATAAAAAAAATACCCTATGTTCATAATTTAGGTAAAAAAGAAGTTACCCAATTTGATGAGTTTTCTAGGTTGAATTGTGGGAGTAGATAAGAGGTTGGATTCTTCGACTTTGATGAAGTTACCCAACCCCACTTTTTCACTTTTTCTTAACCTAACCCTACAAAAAAAATCAAAAAGGAAGTTCAAACTTATGAAAGGTGCAATGAAAACGTTGAATACTACATACTTCTCTAATGCTGAGCTTAAGCCACAATATTTCAGGAAACAGAGCATCTTATATTGATCTTGGTTTCATTGGATCTAACTTTTTGTAGCTATTTTAATTAGAACTAAATAAAAAGTATAGTCCTCCTCCTCTCAGCAATGGAAAATTTAGGTGCAACAACACAAGGCACATTGGCAATCACTTAAAAGTTAAAACTTAGTTGTAGACTTTCATTTCATTCATTTAACTTACTGGTAAAGTTTCATTTTTTTCTTTAGGAATTACAAGAAAAAAATCAAATGATGTGATGCCTAACTGTTATCTTTTTATCATATCATCTTATTGCGGAAATTAGCAGAATATTTCCTCTTTCGCCTCTTTGGTCTCCACTAGTATACAATAACCAGCTAGTTGCTATATGTGCTAGGTTGTTGACTTCAGTCTACTCTTGTCCCAACTTAATTGTCAATTGTTTGTCTTAATTATTGGGTGGAAAACTACGGTCCATATATTTCCATATATGCGGTAAAAAAAATTACAAGAACCTTATTCTATTCGTTTTCAGCAATGTGTCATTCAACTTTAATGATGCTAATTAACTCAATTTTTGAGTTAGGAGAATTTTTTTCCTTTTTTTGGGAATTAATAGTCAATTGTAGTTTTCGATTTCTTCATGAAGTTCTCATGCTTCAAAGCAAATACGAATCATACTAGTATGGATAATTAAAAATTTCTGTTAGTGTATGACTTAAATTACATGGAATACATGTCCTCCTCTCTACTTGAGCTATTGATTAATAATGAGACCTAATATGTATAAATAGAAGTGTTTATTTTCTAATAGTTTAAGCTTTTCGATGACATGATTTATACTCATGTACACATGTTTTGAGTTTAAGGATAACTCTTTCAATCAACAGGAATAAAAATCCTTAAACTAGATTGTTTATTTATTAGAAGCATCATTTGCCGAAAACTCTCTCTGTTGATTTATTGCAAACATCGTTTTCTTATATGTGGATAGAACCCAGATTGATAATTTACTTTACTATTGCTTCGTGTTTCTTGTTATCTTTATGTCTCTCTTTTTATAAGTTTCTAAAGATAATGGTTTGGATAGATAAGCAAATAAGTTAAAGAGAAAGAAACAAAAAGTGACTTTTCCCCATTGGTTAGTATATAAGTGAATAACTAATTTCTATAACACTCAAATATAGAGGTTATGACTCTCTAGTGATCTTAGGTATGCTGACCTAGGATTGTATATGCTTAAGTAGAATCTTACAATTTTATTTCTAGGACTCTAAATTATTACTTAATTTAATGTTTAACAAATTTAAATTTTGTGATATTTGTGTAGATGGATCGTGGTTGGATGTATAATATGACTAATTTTTGTCGAATGGGGTTGAGGCCTGAATTTGTAGAAGGTGTCACTGGTTTCGTGGAGTATGCACATCATAAGGTTTATACTCCTTAGAGAATCTTGCCTTTTCAATACAAATCATATCTTATGGCTTCATAAATTATAATTTTTGTCGTACTACTTATCAGATTTGTTAATATATGAAATTATACTTTTTGAAATCATAATCTTCTTATTCTTATAAGAGACAATTCTATTAGAGTCGCTTATTATTTTTGTTCATCAATGAACTCTTCTACGTTGTCTTCAGTACCACTCACAGTTGGAATACTTAGAGTCCGTCCTTGTCCTACCATTTCCAAAATGAGAAAAAATTAACAATCAAAACATTTATTAGTTACCATTAATGGGTGTTCAAAACATAGTTATTTCTGTATAATCTTCTTTATTAACCAAATTGAGAACATGGTTTAATATATCAAACTGTATCAAATTTTCGTCAAAGTAAAAAATCATTCAACCTTTTAGCTTCTCCCACTACTAAACCTAGAAAATTCATCAAATTTGGTAACTTCTTTTTATCTAAAGTATGAACATAGGATCTTTGCTACCCTTTCAACTCTCTCCTTATTTAATAGAAATGAGATATTTTTCCTTTTTACATATTGAATAAAAGAAAATGACATTTTTTCAGATATCTATGTTTAAAAATGAAGAACTTTTATTTATATGTCATAAATCTAAAAATAAAAATTATAATGATAAACTAGAAAATAAATAGAAAAATCTAGGGTTTGATACAAAAAACAAAAAAAAAGTAACTTGACCTTCAATTGTACCTAATAATAATAATAAATTTTCAGAAACAAACCAATTATTCTTGGCACACCTTTGACAAATAAGAAATCCTCTTCTATTGATGAATATAATTTTGTGATGTTCATTTTTATGTAAAAAATAATGTATCTTCAGCTTTATTTATAGCATATCCAGGCATGGTCATATGACAAGTTGTTGACCCATTTAATTACTTCTTTATGATATTGGATTTCTTATATGTATTTTATATAATCATTATTGATTTTACTTAAACAAAAAACTATCTAATTAAACAAACTTTTCTATCATATTTACTAATTCTCCCTATAATTTTAAAACCATGTATCTAGGTGTATCTGACTTGAGATCTTCTTTGAAATTATTAATTAGTGTTACACTATGTAACTATTTCAAATTATAGGGAAAAATCGTAAATATGGTAGAAATATTTGTACAATCTGATAGTTTTTTCTTAAGTAAATTCATTAATGATTATCGAAAATAGATATAAGAAATTTAATATCATAAATAAGTTATCAAATGAGTCAAACTACTTGTCATATGGACAAGCCAGTTAAGCTATAAATAAAATTCAAAAGACATGATTTTTGACATAAAAATGAACATTGTTATATTATATTCATCAATAAAAGAGGATCTCTTATTTTTCAAAGAGGTGCAAAGAATATTTGGTTTGGTTCTGAGAAAATTTTGTTATTACTATTAGGTACAATTGATGGTCATGTTACAATTTCATTTTTTTGTTCGTATCAAAGCCTATATCTTTTTATTTATTTTCTAGTTCATCATTACAGTTTTTGCATTTAGTTTTGTGACTTTTTTATACGTAAAAGAGCTTCATTTTCAAGCGTAGATATCTGAAAAATAATAATTTACTTTTATTCAAAATGTAAGAAAGCAAAATATCTCATTTCTAGTTAATAAAGAGAGTTTGAAATGGTAGCAATTTAATGAGTTTTCTAGGTTGAATTGTGGGAGTAGATAAAAGGATGAATTCTACGACTTTGATGGAAATTTTATATTGTTTGATATATTTAACCATGTTCTCAATTTGGCCAATAAAGAAGATTTACATAGAAATAACTATGTTTTAACAACTATTAAATGGTTATGAATAAATGTTCTGATTGTTTCTTTGTTTTCATTTAAGAAATGATTGGACAAGGACGGACACGAAGTACTCCAACTGCCAGTGCTACTAACAATTAAATAAGAAGACAACGTAGAAGATTTCTTCGACGAAGGACAATAATCAGTAATGATTCTGATGGAAAAACAGAAAACTAAAAATTGGAGAGAAAACAAACTTGGACTCTATTCAATAGGCACAAATTTTCATCTGTCGATTTACTACAATTTAACTCTTTTTAAATAGAGTTTTACTAACTTAAGATAAGGTAGCACTAACTCCTACTATCACTCAAATACTAACAAACTGAAAGGATTCTTCTATCTTTATTCAACCAACTACTTATGTGCTAAAGACTAAGTCAATTGAAACACTAACGACTAAATAAAGGAAAACTATAACCAACAATCCCTCCCTTAAACTTAAAGTCATACTATTAGTTTATCTTGCTTGAAATCAACAACTTGTTTCAACTGTTAGTTTTCGAAGTGTAAACACCAACTAGTTTTATGAACTTCAAGAAGGATGCTAATTTGAGAGACTTCGTAAACACATCAGCCAGACGATTTTCACGTCTGCAGAAGATGAGATCGATTACTCCATCTTTTGTAGGTCCCTTAAGAAATGAAATTTGACATCAATATGTTTACTTTGCCCTTGATAAACAACATTTTTGGAGAGTTTTATTGCTGAACTGCTGTCACAATAAATGGTAGTAGAGCCATTCTGCTTGAAATGAATTTCTTCAAGAACCTTACGCATCAAAATTGCTTGACAGGCACATGTTGCTGCCGCCACAAATTCAGCTTCTGTAGTTGATAAAGTCACAATTGATTGGTTTCTCGAAGACCATGAAATATCTCTCGACCCATCATAAAGACATAACCAGATGTACTCTTTTGATCATCTAAATCTCCAGAAAAATCATTGTCAGTAAAGCTAACTTAGTCTATTTTTTCTCCTTTTGCATAGAACAGACCATAATTAGTAGTTCCTTGCAAATAGTGAAAAATTCTCTTTGTGGCAAAAAGATGCATCTCTTTCAGACTTTCCATGTATCTGCTAATAAGACTTACAACATGCATAATATCAGGACTTGTGGCCATTAAATACATCAAAGTTCCCAATATTTGATTTTAGAGAGTGTTTTCAACTCTTCTTCCTCCAGGTTCTTTAGTGAGCTTTGAACCAAACTCAGCGGGACTGCTGGCAGAGTTGCAACTCTTCATCTGAAACCTATCCAAAATCTCTTGAGCATACTTCTCTTTTGTGATGAAAATCCCATCAGCAGATTGAACAACTTCAATTCCAAGAAAATAATGCATCATTCTAATATCTTTCATATCAAATTCCCCCATCATGGACTTCTTAAAACTTTGAACCATGGAGATGTCATTTCCGGTGTAAATTAAATCATCCACATATAAACAAACAATGATTCTTTTTCCTTTATCATCATTCTTTGTAAAGAGTGTGTGCTCATATGGACATTTCTTAAATCCCTCCTTAGAAAAATAAGCATTTATACGACTATACCAAGCTCGTGGAGCATGTTTTAGTCCATATAGTGTCTTCTTTAATTTACACACCTTATGTTCTTCTCCAACCTTGACATAACCAGGAGGTTGATCAACAAATACCTGTTTATCCAAGTCCCATGTAAGAAGGCCGATTTGACATTCATTTGAAAAATGGGCCATGAGTGTTGAGTAACCAATGCTATCACTAGTCTGATAGTATCAAGTCGTGCTACTGGAGCAAAAACTTCTTTGTAATTTGCACCGAACTCTTTCTTATAGCCTTTATCTACTAAGTGTTTTTTGTGTCACTCAACTTCACCTTCCTTGTTCATCTTTTTCTTGTATATCCACTTGACACCGATTGTCTTATGCCCTTTTGGAAGATCAATCAACTCCCAAATGTTATTTCTAGCAATTGTTGCCATATCTTCATCCATCACCTTTCGCCATTTTGCATCTTCAACAACTTATTCAAAGCTGGTAGGATCACAATATGAAAATAATGCAAAATGGATGAGTGGATCTTTAGATTGATCAATTCTAGTTACCTCAAAATTAGTCTTCCATGCAAGTCTTTTTTTTTTAATCATTGAGGACACTTTTATTCTTGTATAGAAGTTGAAATGGGTGACTCAATTGGATTTGTAATTGTCAGCTTTTCTGTCTCCTCCAGTTGTTGTTGTATTTCCTATTCAAAGGCTACGGGAAGGAGCTGGTGATCCCTTTCATCCTTTCATGACCAGGTAGCATATTCATCAAAAATTACATCATGACTAATGATGATCTTCTTGGGTGTTTTATTAGCTTTAGATTGATTCCTAACACCAAGAAAAGTGCATTTTTCACCTTTATCGTCTAGTTTGATCCTCTTCTGATTTGGAACTTGTGCATAAGACACACCTCCAAAGATTCGAAGATGGCCAACACTTGGTTTCTGCTTGCTCCATGCCTCCTCTGGCGTCATATTTTGAACATAAAAAGTTGGTCTTCTATTTAAAATATGAATGCTCCAATCAACAGCTTCCGGCCAAAAACTTTTTGAGACACCACTCTTAGTTAAAATGTTGCGCACCATGTTAAGGATTCTATGGTTCTTCTGCTCATAAACACCATTTTGCTGAGGTGTGTCAGCTGCTGTAAGTTGTCTCTTGATTCCATTTTCCTCACAAAAAAATATAAATTCTTGAGAATTTAACTCTCCTCCACGATCAGTGCGTAAAGCTTTCAATGGACTAACCATTTCTTTCTCAACAAGTGCATTAAAACGTTTAGAAACATCAAAATCTATAGACTTTTAATGTAAAAAATACACCCATGATTTTCAACTGAAGTCATCAATAAAGCTTATGAAGTACCTTTTACCACCATTGGAATTTGGATTTATTGGTCCACAGAGATCCCAGTGCACTAATTCTAGCAACGTCTTTGCTCTCTAAGATTTGCCTTGTGGAAATGGACAGCAAGCTTGTTTGCTAACAACACAATTTTCACTTGCAATTGGCCAATACTTAGAAGATTGGTCTTCAAAATCTGGAACAAAAAAAAATCAGCAATTGTCTGGGAGTAGTCTCTATTGGTCTGAATTAGAACCTGCCCTTTTACCATAGCTATGACTTTGGAGTTGTTCCCGAACTTCACGCTATCTTGAAAAGATTCATCCAAGGCGGAGAAAATAGACTTATCTCCACTCATATGATTATTGCATCTAGAGTCAAGGTACCATAAATTCTTATTTGTTTCCTCTTTCATGTAGCAAACCATCAACAAAGATATCTCTTCTTCCTCTTGTTCTGCAAAATTCGATTCTTTTCCATGCCTTAGACAAATTTGTTCGGCATTCTAATTTGTAATGACCAAACTTGTGGCATATGTAACATTCAATTCTAGACTTGTCTAATGACTTTGAGTTGTAGTCACCTCATCCCTTTCCTCTGCCTTCATTGTCATAGTGTTGACGTTGCTGATGATTTCCACCATAGCCTTGACCTCTACCTTTGCCTCTGCCTCTACCATTACCTTTATTGTACCCTTGTCCTCCAGAACGGTTATCTATTAAGGCATTCAATGCCACCTCCTCCTTTTCTCATTAAGTGAATTTTTGTTCGTAAATTAACAAAGAGCTTTGTAATTCATCAATTGAAAGCAAATAAATATCATGATATTCTTCAATAGAACAAACAACAAATTTAAATTTTGGTGTCATGGTCCAAAGAATCTTTTCAACAATTGTAACTTCATTTGACTTGTTGTCGTGGATCCTCATTTTGTTGAAGACTGATATACTGTGAGTTTATGGTATTTTTAATGCATTTCACTTAAGATTTGTGTGTGTATAGAGTCATTTTGTATGGGTATGTGTTTTATCATGATTGTAGGAAATAAGTTCAGACGCGTAAGTAGAGAGATACAGCTGAAGATTGTTGTATAAAAGGGCACCTACGGTTGTGACCTACGGACCGTAGGTCCAGTCACGGTCCGTTGGTAGTAGCCATAGACGGGCAGGCATGTCTTGAAGTAAAAATCAGGGAATTCTTGACTAAGTATGGAACCACGACTACAAACGATGGATCGTAGGTCGACCTACAGTTTGTCCTGCAGCTCCGTCAAATGATTCAGAGAAGGGGGTTCTAGTACTTGATTTCAAAAGTCTAAGTATGAAACTACGGAGGAGGATCCCTGGACCGTGAAAATTGAGTTATTTCCCGTACTGATGATCCGTCAAATGTCACTGAGAGTTGGGGTTCCAAGGTTCTAAGAGTTTGCCCAAGTCCCAAACCATTGAAGGGACCTATGGACAGTAGGTCAGTCTACGGTCCGTAGGTCAGTGTCGTAGATTGAAACTGCATCCAGAAACTTTATTTCCTTATTTCGTTTCATTTTTATTTGGGACATGTTTTTGTATATATAGGGTATGTAAACCTCGTTTTTAGGAGTTAGACACTATTACTTTAGTTCTAGTTTTTCGCTTTGGAGATTAACTTGCAACTTTAGCAATTCTTGATTTCCTATGTTGGTTTTGAAGATTTTTACCTTGATTCAAGTTGACATTTTGGGGTTCTTCTACTTATTACGTAAGTTCATGATTTCTTCATCTAAAAATATGAATTGTGTTCTTGCTACTATGGGTAACTATATCCACAACTAGGGTTGTGGGAACCATGAGCAATTAACAAAGTATGAATAGTAACTAAGTAATTATTGAATAGTGTTGTTGCATGCATTGATAATTCTTTCGTTTAAAAGTCTTTTTAACAGTGGCTAACGTTAGAAATCACCTTATTGCTACTTGCTGGACAAAGGAGGTAGTTAATAAGAAAAAAATTATCAACATAGATTTAGTGTGATACTATCTAATAGTCTAATGTGAATTGGTGCGACGGTGAAAATTAAGTCATACATTGATGTGATGCCTAATATGAGGTAAAGGTAAGGGTTAGTAAATTATACACACGTAGCTGGACCAAGATGCGGGGTGAAATCCTCTATTTGGCGGACCAAGCACTTAGAGATACATAACTTGCCACTTTGCATGTGATACACTAGGAAAGGATTACTCTTACTAGGATTACCGCGTTATGAGCTTATGGGGAACACATATACCCTAGTTTCTCTCTCTCATTAATAACAACTAAAGTTCAAATATTGGTCACTTGCTCTATAAACAACAATCAGTTATTTGTTACACAAAAACTGCCCCTTTACTTACTTGTCTCGAAAATTCGTTGACTAAACGAATATAATCGTAAGTTAAAGTTAAGTCTAAACCATATTCCTCGTGGGATCGACCCAACCTACAAGTTGGGTTCTTTACTTGATAATGATCGCTTATACCTCTTTAGGGAGGTGTAATTTGAGCGTATCAAATTTTGGTGCCGCTGTCGGTGAATAAGGCTTTTAGATTAAGTTTAACTATGCTATTGAACTTTAGTCAATTATTTCCTAATTTTACTTTTTCTTTCATTTTTGTTTCTCTCAGGCTCCTATTCTAGTGTATGCCAACTACACGGAGTCAAGTTGAACCACTGACTCCTTACGATCTAGAATTGAACAGAACTTTGCGAAGGATGAATAATCAAGGGGTCCCAGCCAATCCTATCGGAGGACTCTAGGTGATGGAGTTGAGCTGTAGCATCCTAGGGCTAATAATGAGAATGTTAAAAATCAAGGTGGTAATCTATTCAAAGATGCATTGAGGGTGCAAAATCCACCAGAACTGAGGCTGCGTGATAACTATAGGGTCGACTTCAACACCGCTGAATTTGAAGGACCTATTGTTCTACCTCCTCTACCTCTGGGCACTCATTCGTGCTGAAAAGTAGTCTGATGTAGTCTGATGCAAATGCTTACATCGAGGGATTTGTTTTGTGGTATGGCATCGGAGATCCACATGGGCACATGGCCAAGTTGAGGAGTGTTTACAAAAGTTGTGTGGGTCGATCGAATTTAGATGTGGATGTCATTGGGTTAAGAGTCTTCCCTCTATCATTGACCGGAGATGCTGCTGTATGGTTTACTGAGCTTCCTTAGAACTTAATTCACACATGGGAGAAATTACGTAAAATGTTTATGGCAAGATACTTCCCAGTGTCAAAGAAGTTGAACCATAAAGATAAACTCAACAACTTCATAGCACTGGAGAGTTTGTGAGTAGTTCGTGGAATAGGTTCACTACTTTCATAAGAAGTGTTCCAAACCACCATATTGATGATGAGTCACTGAAGGAGTATTTCTACAGAGGCCAAGATGAAAATGGCAAGGTTGTGCTTGATACTATCGCAGGAGGATCATATGGTGAGATCGCTGAGAAACTGGAGAAGATTTCCAAGAACAACAAAGCATGGATCACTCGAAAGTCAGACATTGGAAGAAGCACTTTTGCAATTCACTCTGCACCTAGACAATCTGCCTATGACATTCGTGACGAGATTTCTCAGATGAGAACAGAACTTGGGCTGGTGTTGAAGCATATGAGCGGAAGTACCTAAAAGATAAATACGGTGAATTATTTGACTAAAAATCTACCACCGGTTGAGAAGTGCTACTATGAAGAGGATACTTATGCAGTGAATGATCAGACGGGGGTTTTTCGAGACAACACCCAAGGTTCCAATTCAGATAATTGGCGCCAAGGTCAGAACTATAGCAACTACAAACGAGAGGATCATTATTTCTAGGATGGAAACTACAATTGTGAAAACACCTACAATTGAAACAACTATGGCAGCAGAAACAATAAGGCTGGGCCATATGTTCCTCCTCAAAATTGAGAATCTGGTAATAGGGAAGCTAAAGGTACTATGTCACGTATTGAGGATATAATACAGAAGATGATAAAGAGGTTTGATTCAACTGATGAGAATGCAAAAGAGATGCAAAATGACTTGTCTGGATTTGGTAAAAAAGTTTATGCCCATGCAGTGTCGATCAAGAAACTTGAGAAGTAGATGAATCATTTGTCCACTACAGTCAATCCACGATATCCTGGCACACTTCCTAGAAACATCATCCAAAATCCAAAGAATGATGGGCATCGTATGGCAGTCACTACTCGAGGGGGTAAGCAAACCGTTGATCCACCCATGCCGTATGAGGTTGAAGTTGATGTTACTAAAGATGATGATAAGATCGAGGTTACTGGAGAGCCCGAGAATGCTATATAGAAGGAAGTGGAGATAACCCAGAAAGTTGTTCCCATGCCTAGACCTCCACCTCCATTCCCACAGAGGTTAGTAAAGAAGACTAAACAAGGGAAATACCACAGGTTTATTAGTATGGTGAAACAATTTTCCATCAATGTTCTGTTGATAAAAGCCTTGGAGCAAATGCCAGGGTATGCGAAGTTTATAAAACATTTAGTGACTGAGAAGTGGGCCGTGAGTTTTGAAGATGATGATAGGTTGCAACATTGTAGTGTTTTTGATACAAGGTCCCTTGTGCAGAAAAAGGAGGATCATGGTGCCTTCACTATTCCTTGTACCATCGGGTTGTTGCATTTTGCTAAGGTGTTGTGTGATTTGTGTACTAGTATTAATCTGATGCCATTATCTATTTACAAGAAGTTTGGTTTAGGGGATCCAAAACAGACTGCGATGTGATTGCTCATGGCCGATAGAACTGTGAAGAGGCCCATTGGTGTGCTCCACGATGTACTAGTGAAAGTTGAGTCTTTTATCTTCCCGACGAATTTTGTGATCCTTGATTATGAGGTTGATTTGGAGGTTCCCATTACCCTTGGAAGACCATTCCTAGCCACTGGGTGCGCCTTAGTTGATACGGAGAAAGGACAGATGAAGTTTCGATTGAATAATGAAGAGGCAACTTTCAACATCTGTAGATCCATGAAGCAGAGTAATGAGCTCAAGTTGGTATCAATGGTGAATCATATTGTAGAGAGTGGTTCTGATGTGTCTATTGAAGAGAGGTTGGGTGTTGATGCACTAGCAACGACAATGATGAATTTTGAGGGTGATGGTATTGAAGACTATGATGAATTAGTCAACGCGCTTGATAGGTTCGAATTCGGTTCAAAACCAAAGAGATTGGAGTTAGACAAGAAGAATCGCGACTTTCCACTCGCAAGACCGTCTGTTGAAGAAGCTCTGAAATTGGAGCTTAAGGCTCTACCGTCACATTTGAGGTATGTATTCTTGGGCAGAGATAGTACTCTTCAGTCATCATTGAAGCAAATTTGAATGTGACAGAAGTTGAGGCATTGGTTTATGTGTTGAAGAGGTTCAAGTGGGCTATTGGGTGGACTATTGCAGACATTATTGGGATCCCTCTTGGCATTTCTTCTTATAAAATCCAACTCATGCCGGATCACAAGCCTAGTATTGAGCACTAGAGAAGATTAAATCCGCTTATGCAAGAGATAGTGAAAAAGGAAATCATCAAGTGGTTGGATGTTGGAGTTATTTATCTCATTGCACATAGTAGTTGGGTTTGTCCTATTCAGTGTGTGCCCAAGAGGCGGGATGATTGACGTTCCGAATGCGAAAAATGAGCTTGTTCCGATCCTGCTTGTGACCAAATGAAGAGTTTGCATGGACTACCAGAAATTAAGCGTTTGGACAGAAAAGGACCACTTCCTTATGTCATTCATGGATCAGATGTTGGACCGACTTGCAGGTAAGGGTTGGTATTGTTTTCTTGATGGTTATTCGGGCTACAATTAGATTTCCATAGCTTCGAAAGACCAAGAGAAGACCGCCTTCACTTGCCCTTATAGGACTTTCGCCTTCAAACGAATGTTATTTGGGTTGTGTAATGCTCCAACACCCTTCCAGATTGTATGATGTCGATATTTTTTTATATGGTGGAGGACACTATTGAAGTATTTATGGATGATTTTTCTGTGGTAGATGACTCTTTTGATCGTTGTTTAGACCATTTGGCCGAAGTAATAAAACTATGTAAAGAGTGCAATCTTGTGCTCAATTAGGAAAAGTGCCACTTCATGGTGAAAGAGGGGATACTTTTGGGTCATTGAATTTCTGAGAAGGGTATTGAGGTTGATAGAACGAAAGTTGAGGTAATAGAAATGCTTTCACTACCTATCTCTGTTAAAGATGTTAGAAGTTTTCTTGGGCATGCAGGTTTCTATATAAGGTTCATCAAGGATTTCTCCAAAACTGCACATCCATTGTGCAAATTGCTCAAAAAAAAGTGTAGGTTTGAAATTGATGATGTTTGTCTAAGAGCATTTGGGGAGTTGAAGGAAAAGCTAGTTTCCACACCTATCATTATTTGATCAGATTGAGGGCAACCATTTGAGGTAATGTGTGATGCGAGTGCAGTGGCGCTTGGTGTGGTATTGGGATAGAGACGAGAGAATATTCTTCATCCTATTTACTATTCTAGTAAAGGTCTACATGTGGCTCAAAAGAACAATACAGTGACTGAACAGGAGCTTCTTGCGGTGGTTTTCGCATTCGAGAAATTTCGATCCTACTTGCTTGGTACAAACGTCATAGTGAACACTGATCATTCTACATTGAGGTATTTGATGGCTAAGAAGGATGCAAAACCGAGGTTGATTAGATAAGTGTTGTTGCTGCAAGAGTTCGACTTTGTGGTGAAAGATAGAAAGGGGACATCAAATGAGGTTGTCGATCATTTGTCCAGATTAGAGGAAGAAGTTATGCTCAATCTAGGTGATAGGGTTGAAATTAATGATGCTTTTCCAAATGAATATGTATTGGTTGCTTCTCATGATCTAATTCCTTGGTTCGCGGACTTTGCTAACTACTTGGTAAGTGATCTGGTGCCATCTGATTTGCCTTTTCACCAAAGGAAAAAGTTGATGCATGATGTTAAGAAGTTATTTTGGGATAAGACTTATTTGTACCGTAGTTGTGCTGATGGGATTATTCGTCGTTGTGTGCCCAAGGTTGAGATATTGAGTATACTAGAGGCGTGTCACTCATCGCCTGTTGGTGGGCATCATAGTGGTATTCGGACTGCGCATAAAATTTTGTAGTGTGGGTATTACTGGCCTACCACCACCAAGATGCTCATGATTTCGCCAACTCTTGTGACCGTTGCCAAAGAGAAGGAGGAATTTCAAAAAGGCAAGGGCTTTATATGAATCCAATATTGGTGATAGAGTTGTTTGATGTATGGGGCATTGATTTTATGGGTCCATTTGTGAGCTCACATGGGATGACGTATATTGTTGTTGCAATCGATTATGTATCGAAGTGGGTGGAAGCAATTGCACTTTCCAACAGTGAAGGTAAAAGTGTCATCGTATTCTTGAAAAAGAATATCTTCCCTAGATTTGGTACACCTAGGGCAATTATCAGCAATGGAGGTTCCCATTTCTGTAATAAGTTGTTCAAGGAGCTACTTGAGAAATATGTCATCCGCCACAATGTAGCCACTCCTTACCATCCGCAATCTAGTGGGCAAGTTGAAGTGTACAACAGAGAATTTAAGAAGATTCTGGCTAAGACTGTGAATGCGAATAGAACTGATTGGTCAAGGAAGCTTGATGATGCTCAATGGGCCTATCATACCGCATTCAAACTCCCATAGGTTTGTCCCCCTACCAACTTGTATATGGGAAGTCTTTCCATTTGTCGGTAGAGCTAGACCATAAGGCTATGTGGGCACTAAATAAGCTAAATTTGGATTGGGGTGCCACATCGAATCAGAGATTAAGTGACTTGAATGAGCCTGATGAGTTTCGCCTAAGAGCTTATGAAAGTTCAGCCTTGTACAAAGAGAAGATGAAGAATTATCATGATCAAAAGATAGAAAAGCGTGAATTTATTGTGGGTAATCTAGTGCTTCTATTTAACTTTAGGTTACGCTTGTTTCCTGGCAAGCTCAAGTCCAAATGTACCGGGTCATTCATAGTCACTCAAGTGTTCCCACATGGAGCGGTCAAGCTCGAGAACAATGAGGGAACAAGGTTCAAGGTGAATGGGCAAATGATCAAGGTCTATCTGGGAAAAGAGGAGAATGTGCAAGAAGTGGTTGAGGCCTACTATCTTGATGAAGTCTAGGTAATCAAGAGGCCTGTGTCGTGCCACGATGTTAAATCAAGCACTGCTTGGGAGGCAACCCAAGATGTACAATCTATCCAACTATAGGTTTTTCTTTTCGGTGTAATAGTTTTCTTTGTTTATTAGCTTTTTTGTATTCCTTTATATAGGTGCTTTATTTTTATTCTAGTTTTGACTAGATATAGAATAGGGTCCGTGTCAAAAAAGTGTCCATAAAATGTAAAAAAAAAGGCCTAATGATTGCTACATATGCAGGGTTGAAAAGAAAAATCTGTAGAAATTGTCTGGTACTGTAGAGGTCTACGGACCCCATCAATGGTCTGTAGGTTAATCCACGGACAGTGAATGGTGTCCATAGATCCCAGGAAAGTCCTCAAATTTTTTCTAAGTATTGAGTGACCTATAGACCCGACCTACGGTCGGTAGGTCGACCCACGGCCCATCGACGGGGTTTCGTGGGTCCAAACCTAGGGTTTGCTTGACCTGTCTCGGACAACTTTTAATAAAACCCCTCTTTTTAAAAACATCTCCCCTATTACCAAAACTTCCCCAAACCGTTTTTAAACGTCTCTTCTCCTAAAATCCCTCCCTATTAATCCCATATCCTATAAATCATTCCCCTTACATTTCCCCACATTCCGAATTCACTTTCCTCCTTCCCAAATTTCCTCATTCCCTATTTTCCTTAGTTTTTGGTGTCTGGGTTCAGCGAAAAGGCTAGTAAGAAGTTGTTGGGATTTTAGGACATAACACCATCACCCACTTCCTTTGCTTGTAAGGTAATCGACTTCCCCTTCACTTTGAATTTCGGTTCATTGTTGTTATTAAAAGTCAGGAAGTGGATCTTGATCTTGGGTGTGATATTGTATGTGTTCTCCATGAATTGTATGTTAAGAAACACCATTGGGACGATAGATTGTGAATGTGTGTTAATTTTAATTGATGAACAAAGCATGTTAACTGGTCTAAAGTAAATGTTCTGACTTAGGGTTTCATGTGTCGGTTGAATAATTAGTTAAATTGCATGGATTCAAAACCCTAGGGATGATGAACTATCTTGTTTTATATTGAAATGAATGAATAGACCTAGGATTGAATGAATTGATGAATGAACTTGGCGTACAATAAAAAAAGAGTTCAAAACATGGCACGGATCCAATTTACGAGACCCCATCCACGGACCGTAAGTCCACCTACGGACTGTAGGTCCGGGTCATGAGTCTGCACAAAACCAAACCATGCTAAGTGTGTAACCATGGAGGTAGAATACAGTCCGTAGTTTGATCTACGGATCGTTCTGTATATCCATGGTTCATATCAAAAACCCCTCTTTTGGGTACTCTGATCTACGGAGGGGACCTACGGATCGTGGTTCCTTCAACGGACCATAAGTACCCACTGAGTTCACCTGTGCCCTAGGGAAGAGGCACCGTTCTAGCCACACTTCTGATGCCACTAAGGATGCGAGGGCAAAGAAGAGGGAGTGCCAACAAAATGCGTAGGCTAGGAAAGATTCTATTGTGGATGAGGAGTTGCGCCAGCAAAGAGTTCGTGAGGGTGCTCTTGGGGTCTCAAGTTCTGTGCCCGCTACTAAGACTATTGCTACTATGAGAGATGATGTGAGCACTACTTATGGTGCTGAGATGATAGATGGGGGCTCTTCTAACGGCGTTCCCTATGATGTGAGCACTACTGATGGTGCAGAGATGATAGATAGGAGCGCTACTAATGGCGTTCCCCATGTTGATCCAACAGGCTCTGGGAAACCGAACCCACCCACTTGTTGAGTTATTCGGCCCATTTGTGCCACAGGTTTGCTTCACCTTCACCCTACTCTTTATTGCTTATTTTTGTGTGTTTTGAGGATAATAGCACTTTATTTGGTTGGGGGTGGGGTAAACGGATTATGAGTGATAGAGTGAAGTCTGAGTAGCCCAACTCATAGTCCTCTCTTGGGGTTTTCTTGCGTGTGTTTTTCCCCCCAACAGACTATTTTTTAATTTTGTTGAACCAGAATGTGTTTTAAGGATAATAGCACTTTATTTGGTTGGGGGTGGGGTAAATGGATTATGAGTGATAGAGTGAAGTCTGAGTAACCCAACCCATAGTCCTCTCTTGGGGTTTTCTTGTGTGTGTTTTTCCCCCCAACAGACTATTTTTTAATTTTGTTGAACGAGAATGTGTTTGGATTGTATGTGTAGGAGCATGAGAAAGAATAAAGCATGATGACATGAGCATGAAAGAAGAAAATGATACCCATCCAAAAAAATGTGGTATGTGCTAAAATATGTAGGCTAGAATGAGTTGAATGTGTTGGCTCTGAATGTGACATAATAAGAACCGATGTGACCCCATGACTAAATCTAAAAACTTGAACTGGGTAATATGATAATCTGATAATGAAACAAGGTGCCAAGAGTGTATGAGGATAGATGAATGTTCAGACACTTTTGTGCCAATCTAGAACTTGCCTCGTTGGTCCTGCTAGGATAATCTAGGCTAGAAGTTGGGAAGTGATCATAGCCCATTGTTCAAATTATTCCACTTAAGCCTAAAATGATCTAACCAAATGGTAGCATTGTCCCCTTTTGATCCAAATATTTGAGCGTAAAATTGACAATTTCTTTTGATTCACCTAACTCATCTTCCCTTAAAATGTTGTCTTGGCCCCGATCCCTCCTTGGACATGTGCACCTTAACTTAGGCCAAAAGACTAAGTTGAGGTTGGCTAAGTCAAAAGTGACCTTGATCTTAGCCTTGGTCCGACATCGGACATTGTGCACCTCAACCAAGGAAAAATGCATAAGTTAAGGGTGGCTAAGTCAAAAGTGACCTTGATCTTGGCCCTGGTCTGACATCGTACATTGTGCACCTCAACTAAGGAAAAATGCATAAGTTGAGGGTGGCTATGAAAAAGGAAACCTAATGTAAAAAAAAAAGGTATGAAAAGAGTTTAGTGTTGAAAAGAGAAAAAGAAAGAAAGAGGATATGACTTTGTGCAAAAAAGGCAAAAGAATAAGATAAGTGAAAGCATCAAAAGAAATAAAAAAAAATAAAGTGAAAAAGAAAAAAAAATATATAAACAATTGTCACAAAGTCAAAAGTCGCATCCTTGGTTGAAAAGAGAAGGGAAAGAAAAAGGGATGAAAAGTTGCCAAAAGTAGGTCAAGGAAGAGGTAAAAAGCCAATGTAATGTCAAGGAGGGCAGAAAGTCACTATAAAGTACCCAAATATACCACACCAGACCCTGAGCCTACATTATAAGCTAAGAAAGTCCTATAGTGATCCTAGCAACTAGTTTGGAGAGTCTAAGTAGTGAAAATAAGAGCAAGCCTAAGGTATTGAGCACTAATTGTACTTGAAGTTACTTTTGAGTGTGACTGTTGAATGAATCCTTGTACTGAAAATCATATTCATTGTGTGGAAAAGGATTTCGTTTGAAGTAAGGACATTAGTTACACTGTCGGAAAGTTAGTACCTTTGTGATTGTGAAAAAGTGTATGTTGTGTGTCTATAGGTCGATCTTTTTCATGTTTTGAACCGCATGAGTTAGCTTGTTGAGTCTAAGAGAAATGATTTGCACTAGAAAAGAAAGTTGGGATAGAAAGCCATGTGATTGCTTGAGCTTGAATGTATGTTTCTACATAAGTGTCGTTTAGAGTCTTGGTGTGTCGCTTGAGGACACGCAATGAATTTAAGTTGAGGATGTTGATATACCGTGAGTTTACGGTATTTTTAATACATTTCACTTAAGAGTTGTGTGTGTCTAGAGCCATTTTGTATTGGTATTAATGTGTTTTTATCATGATTGCAGGAAATAAGTTCAGACGTGGAAGTAGAGAGACACAACTGAAGATTGTTGCAGAAAAAGGGCACCTACGGTGACATATGGACCGTAGGTCCAGTCACGGTCCATAGGTAGTAGCCGCAGATGGGCAGGCATGGCTTGAAGGAAAAATCAGGGAATTCTTGACTAAGTGTGGAACCACGACTACAAACAACGACCATATGTCGACCTACAGGCTGTCGTGCAACTCCGTTAAATAATTCAGAGAAGGGGGTTCCAGTACTTGATTTCAAAAGTCTAAGTATGAAACTACGGAGGAGGATCCACGGACCGTGGATCGAGCCACGGCCCGTACTGATGATCCGTCAAATGTTATTGAGAGTTGGGGTTCCAAGCTTCTGAGATTTTTCCCAAGTCCCAAACCACGGAAAGGACCTATGGACCCTAGGTCAGTCCATGGTTCGTAGGTCAGTGTCATAGATCGAAATCGCATCCAGAAACTTTATTTCTTTATTTCATTTCCTTTTTATTTTGGACATGTTTTTCTATATATAGGGCATGTAAACCTCATTTTTGGGAGTTAGACACTATTACTTTAGTTCTAGTTTTTCGCTTTGGAGATTAACTTGCAACTTTAGCAATTCTTGATCTCCTAAGTTGGTTTTGAAGGTTTTTACTTTGAAATTCAAGTTGAGATTCTAGGTTTCTTCTATGTGTTACATAAGTTCATGATTTCTTCATCTAAAAAATATGAATTGTGTTCTTGCTACTATGGGTAACTAAATCCACAACTAGCGTTGTGGGAAGCATAAGCCATTAACAAAGTATGAATAGTAACTAAGTAATTCTTGAATAGTGTTGTTGCAAGCATTGACAACTCTTTCATTTAAAAGTCTTTTTAAAGGTGGCCAACGTTAGAACTCGCTTTGTTGCTACTTGCCAAACCAATGAGGTAGTTAATAAGAAAAGAATTATCAACATAAATTTAGTGTGATACTATCTAATAGTCTAATGTCAATTGGTGTAAGGGTGAAAACTAAGTCATACATTGATGTGATGTCTAATATGAGGTAAAGGTAAGGGTTAGTAAATTATACACACGTAGCCAGACCAAGGTGTGGGGTGATATTCTCTAGTTGCCAAACCAAGGAATTAGAGATACATAACTTATCACTTTGCATGTAATACACTAGGAAATGATTATTATTATTAGAATTACCGCATTATGAGCTTATGGGGAATATTTACACTCTAGTTTCTCTCTCTCATTGATAACAACAAAGTTTGAATCTTGTTCGTTTGTTACCTAACTATAATCAATTATTTGTTTCACAATCCCCCCCCCCTTACTTACTTGTCTCGGAAATACATTGACTAAATGAATATAATCGTGAGTTAAGTTTAAGTCTAAAACATATTTCTCATTAGATCGACCTCAACCTAAAAGTTGGGTTCTTTATTTGACAACGATCGCTTATTCTTCTTTAAGGAGGTGTACTTTGAGCGTATCAACGACTGTCATTAGCCGTGAAAAATAGTCGCTAACTAACTCTCCAAATTTCATTCGAAGAGTTTCAAACTCCAAATGAAGTGCTTGAAGTTGTTGCCTCTTTGCCCTCGTCGATCCTTGATATTTCTTCTTTATGTAGTCCCAAATTTTCTTAGAAGTATCTTTAGAAAGAATAGTTTCCAAGATTGAACGTTCAATTGCTTGGAAAAGATAATTCTTCATCTTGAGGTCCTTCAACTTTGCTTCTTGTGCTTCTGCTTTTTGTGTGTCTGACACTGTTGTGCCTTCTGCTGGTTCTTGTATGCCATCCACAACCACTTGCCAATACTCCTTTGATCCTATAAATTACTCCATCAACATGCTCCAGTGATCATAGTGACTATCAAAGCAAGGAATGACTGCTTGCACAAAGTTTTCTGAAGCCATAGATTCATAAGTTGCTCCTACAATTTCTTTTAGTATTTCTCTCACCAGACTGGCGCTAATACCACTAATGGAAAAACAGAAAACTAAAATTGAAGAGAAAACAAACTTGGACTCTATTCAATAGGCAAAAATTTTCATCTGTCGACTTACTAAAATTTAACTCTTTTTTAAATAGAGTTTTACTAACTTAAAATAAGGTAGAACTAACTCCTACTATCACTCAACTACTAACAAACTGAAAGGATTCTGCTATCTTTATTCACCAAACTACTTACATGCTAAAGATTAAGTCAATTGAAATACTAACGACTAAATAAAGGAAAACAATAACCAATAGATTCTGATTATGAAATTATTAGAACTGATGTTCATAGTTCTATTCAAAATATCTTTAGGGATCAAAGAGCTTGGAAGAGGGAAGGGAGAATAAAATATGAGGAATATCCAAATGGAGCCTTCTTCTTCCATACTAGAATATATTCATCTATTTAAGATAAATCAAGAAGAATTGACTTCTCATTTTATATCGGTCTTGGATCCAAAAGCTTTATTTATATTTATTGTTTTCTCTCCCACAGAACTGGATGGAAGTAATGATTAACATTTATATTTGTCTTGGTCCAAATGAGGATTGTCTGACATATATGTATGCATTTAAAGTCAAGTGGGAGGAAAAAATAGCTATAGAAGCTAAAATACAAAAATATTGGCTTCTAAGGGCCACTCTTACTGTTTTTGTTATTATACCCATTCATGTTGTAATTGTTGTCACGGTTAAAGTTCCCGTCACAATTAAAGTTCCCTTCGCAATTATAATTAATCTAGTTTTGACCTTGATTTCCTTGACCTTGGCACCAATTATTCTAGTTTGATGCTTAGGCGTTGGTCCGGAAACCCCCCGTCTGATCATTCACAAAGTTCGCATCCTCCTCATAAACATACTCATTAGCCAGCGGTGCTTTAGTCTAATAGTTTACTGCATTGACTTTCTCAGCACTTCTACTCACATGTTTCAATACTAAGTCAATTTTTGTTCTCAACTCCGCCATCTCTTCATGATTATCATCATTGGACTGATTCTATGTACTTGTATTGAAAAAATGCTCTTTGCAGTTGCCGATGTTCTAGTGCTCCATGCCTTACTATTCTTGGAAATCTTCTCAAGTTTCTCAGTAATCTCCTGAAATGTGTTTGCCCCGTAAGATCCTCTAGCAATAATATCTAGCACAATTTTCCCATTGTCATCCCGCCCTCTATAAAATTACTCCTTGATCGATTCATCATCAATACAGTGGTTCGACACATTTCTCATGAATCTTGTAAATCTGTCTCAAGAATCACTAATTAGCTCCTCATTTAGCGCCACAAAGTTGTTGAGTTTATCTTTGAGCTTCAACTTCTTTGACAAAGGTAATTATTTCTTTGAGAACACTTTACGCAGCTCCGTTCATGTGGAAATCGAGTTATATCAAAGCTAAGATAGAAACACAATTGCATCACCCGTAAATGACAGTGGAAAAACATGTAAACCAATCACATCCATGTCTAAGTCTAGCCTCCCCACACTACTCTTACATACATTGACGAGTTTACTCAGATGAGCATATGGGTCTTCAGATGGCAAACAATGGAACAACTCTCTAGATGTAAGAATTTGCATCAAACTGCTAATAACCAAAAACGTAAGTCCAAGTGGTAGTGGGGAACAACTATGGAACCCGTTGATCCCACAACATTATGATCAACCCTGAAATTATCACGCACATCGGGTGCTTGCTAATTTTTCACTCTTACAACATTGTCAAAGAGAGGGTTATCCTGAATTTTTGTAGGAACTTCCACTACTATGGACATTGAACTCCAAGCACCCCCACCTGATCCTCTTCGTTTGGATCATTGTTCAATTACAAATTATGACCTCTTCCTGCCATTCTTCGCAGAGTTCATCTTAATTCAGGATCATAAGGAGCTAGGGGATTTCCTTGACTCCATGTACTTGGCATACACCAGAGATAAGACCCGTAGAAACAAAAAAAAACATTAATCAGGAAATAATTAACTAAAGTGCAATAACAAAATTAGTCTAATATAAAAGTCTTATTCCCTCGTAGCGGCGCCAAAAATTGATATGTCCAAATTACACTTCCCTGAAGAAGTATAAGTGGTCGTTGTCAAATAAAGAACCTAACAGAGGTTAGGGTCGATCCCACGAGGAGTATGATCTAGACTTAGGCCAATTTACTGTTGATTTTAGATTTAGCCAAATTATTTCTGTAAAAAGGGAGGTTTTGTATCACAAAATAACGATTGATTGATTTTAGTAACAATTGACCAAGTAACATAATTTGCAATTTGTAAGATCAAAATGAGATGAAAATAAGGTATATGTGTTCCCCACAAGTTCTTGACGTGGCACACCTTATAGTATTAACTCGTTCCTAGTGTTTGACATGCAAAGTCGGTAAGTTAGGTATCTCCTAAGTGATTGGTCGTCCAAGTAAGAAATTTCACCACACAACTTGGTCGGTTTACGAGTGTATGCTTTACTAACCTTACCCTTGACCCCAGATTAGCCCTCACATCTTTAGGTTAGGCTATTAGATAGTGGATTATCAACGCTAAATCTCCATTGTTTAATTTCTTTTCCCATTCATTACTTCCTTGGTCAGGCATGTATGAATAAGGTGAGTTTTAACGCTACACACCGTTTAGAGGCATTCAAAACGAAGAGATTAAAAATACATGCATAAACACTATTCAAAAATCACTTAATTATTAGGTCTACTTTGTTAATTACTCATGGTTCCCGTAACCTAGTTGTGGATTTAGCTACTCATGCTTGAATATTCACAATTAATAATATGATGAATAGAATAAATCATGAACTTACAATTAGGGTAGATGAAATACGAAATCTTTAATTGATGAACAAAAAACAATATTATAAATCAACACTTCAAGAATTAAATGCTCAAAGTGTTTGTAAGTTAATTCTCAAAGCCAAAATAACAAGTATCAAATCGTCTAACAACTCAAAAAAACGAAAATTACAAATAATACTTATAGACATCAAATCCTAAACATAGTAGTTAAAGGAAATCTAAGGAAAGTTGGCTTGGGCAGTCGTTTCTACGCTTGGCACCTAAGACGCATAGGTATTCATATGGTTCCTAGGTGACCTCCGTCAATAAGTAGTTAATCCTTTACTATACTAGCACCATCTATGGGTATAATCTACGGTCCATAGATCTTTGTGCGGTCCGTCCTGTCAACTCATCATTCGATCATTGGAACTCAACATCTCTAAACATTTCTATGACTCCATCGTATGGCTCATAGAAGCAACTAAGACTAGTCAGTAGCTTCTGTCATTTCACGCTTAGCTCGAGGAATCACCACTTCAAACCACAAATCCTACCTACAGCTCATAATTCAAGTCGTCAATCACCAAAAATAACTACTGCTGCAACATTTCAATGTCAACTACTCCAAAACCTATTTCCTGCAAAATACCATCATATCTACTAACAAATGCTTAAGATGCAGGCAAAACTCCAAGTTTAAAACATCAAAAGTACCGTAAATCCGTGGTACATCATCAACCCATTTAGCATAAGGTATATAGAATATCTAAAGGGAAAGCCTATCTTGTAAATCAATGCTAATAATATACTCTTGAAGAATAGACCATGTTCAATTACTCATTGAATAATCACGTAGCACAGAGAAATAGGCATAATCAACTAAATTACGCAATGTGACACCCAGTATTTCCATTAGTACTCGTCACCTTCCCGATACATTATCCCAAGATATATGGTATAATCCATTTATCATTTAGCTAGATTTTTTTCCTATCAAAATCAAAGTCTTAGCTTATCTACAAAAGAGCTCTGATAGAGTTTGAATTATGTGCAGTGAAGGAGCCAAGTCCTTCACACTGTACAGGATGGGATTGTTGATCAAATCAAAACATATTTTAAGTGCAAAGAAGGATTTCTCTAGATATTGGGATTGCGCCAATTCTAGTGAAACAAGGAGAAAGATAAGTATGGAAAATTTACCTTATTTACCAAAGAAGAAGGATACTTTAAAAATTATGGCCCCTTGTTGGAATTCGAAAGGCTACTTTTCTTAGAGAATCCCCATTGTGTCTCTATAATTGCCATTAATTCTCTTTTTCAAATTTTCTTACACTATAATCGTGAAAGCTTTTTCTCACGTTATTTTCCCACGTAGGCATCACACGTGGTTTTAACATCATTACTTTGCCCATCTTCAAGCATCACTTGAAGTGTAACATTAACAAAGCTTTTAATGTTATTGTTATGGGCTAAGTTAACCTAACATTTGTTCTCATCTATTGGGAAGAGACCAAATGAATATGTTGCTCATCAATAAACATGACCAACACTTCTAAGTTGAGCCATCATTTTAGACATCACTCTCATGTGTTGTTTGACACTATGGTTATTTCGATTCTTCAACGTGTCAAATTGAATAGTAAACTATCTTAGGTGAATCTGTATTGTATTATCAGACATCTCTCATAAGTGTGCCTACATTACATGAGTTGTAAAATATTGTTAACGTCTTAGATGAAAGCATCAATAACAAAATCTACAAAACTAGTACTAGAGTCTTTTTACTTCTATGCATTGTAAATATCAAGATCTCTCATATGTTAGGCAGTGGTATCCTCACTACTAAAAAAAAAACTGTTAAAAGAGACCTCAAAAATAGGTCGCAAAACCTCATCAGGTCGCTATTTGCATCTATTATTTTTTTTAATGAGAGAGACCTCATGAGGTCGATTATATATTTTAGAAAATCCACCGAAGAATAGTATATGTCGTTTATTCAAAAAATTATTTTGAATGTGACTTTAACTAAAATATTCGACTTCATGAAGTCGCTATTCGTTTAAATAAAAAATAATAATTTAATTTTAGATACTTGGTGAGATCTCTTTTTTTTTTTTTTAATTAAATTTGGTCAATAATATTTTATTTATTTTTATAATAAAAGACCTCATGTGGTTTCTTTTTTTAATTAAATTTGGTCAATAATACTTTTTTTACAATAAAAGACCTCATGAGGTCTCTTAAGACATTTATTAAACGTTTTTTAGACCCGTCACAGGGACACTCAGTTTGAAACCCTAGTTTCTTCACAGGTGAGCTGTTTTCTTGAATCAAACTCTCTCTATCGATTTTCGAACAGGTAATTTTGGAGCTTTTATTTTTTAATTTCAAAAGTTTTGAGCGAATATTACTGCATTAATAGTTGAATGTGAGATAAAATATAATTGTCTTTTCAGTCATCTTCTTGTTTAAATCAACACCTAATTGGCACCACAATTACCTCCTCTTAGTTATGCCTTCAGAAGAAACTGACTTTAAGATGAATATTCTTTATCCGAATCAACCTCCCAGATTCTATGTCCTACTCAGGGGCGGTTCAACCTAATTGGGGCCTAAAGAAAAGTTTCAATTCAAGGCCTAAAATATAAACAAACTTCGTATACACATCTGGTCCTAGTGATACACCTTAATGCTTATTGTGTTTTGTAACCCTTGTATCTGTATTGTATTAACTGAATCTCGCAGATTGTTTTGTTTTTAGCAATGCCTCGTAATATCTTGTCTTAAGTTTTTTTAAACTAGTATCTAAAAGTTTTTGTTTTTTATGAATATGGGGCATTACGGGTTGCTGGCGGCTTCTCTGTAATTCACTTAAAAGTCGTGGCAATAGGCATTAGTACTCATTATTTTGTTTCACCTGTAATATTTCGTCTCAGGAAGGTGCTCAAGTTTGTAGGTAGAAAGAGCTTCATCGGCAACTTGTCTGTTAGGCAGAAGGCTAACTTTGGCATGCCTGCATATTAAGGAATAGAGTGCAAAAGTACCACCTGCAGCAGAATCCATGTAAGTCAGTTTAGCGACCAAATACCAAGCTTATCTTTGTGACTTGTGGTACATACCTTCTCTGCTGTTATCAGTTCGAAGCACGATAAAGACATATTTGAATAGAGGAACTTGAGTTAAAGTCCAAAAAACCAAAGAAAGAATTCCAAAAATCTCTTCATTTGTCCCCGAATGGTGAATGTCTTCTGTAAATGTGCTCTTGTAGACTTAGAGAGGGAAAATACTGAGATCACCATACACTATCCCAAGACTCTGATATGCCAGAATCAGCGTACTCTTCCAAGACTTCTATAATAAAGAAACATAAAGGGGGCATTAAGTGTAAGTAAGATGTGAAAAAAAGAAAAGGAGATCACCATACACTGAAGCGTCATGGCAATTGGCATTAGTACTCATTATTTTGTTTCAACTGTAATTATTTTGTCCTTTAAAAATGATTATTTCTGTTCAGCCACTGTACTGTTAGATTTCTTGATAAGTTAAATGATTGACAATAAAAGAATGTGTAGACTGTAGCATGTGAGTGGAAATCAAAAGCTAAGAAATACAGAGTTATAAATTAGAAATTCATATAGGCAATTTGCCCTTGTTGAGAAGGTCCCAATATGATTTCCCCTCGTTGAGAAGGTCTAGTGATGTATAATTTTGAAAGTATGCTTAAGTTGTAATTGTAGCTTGGAAGAATTAATATCAAATCATTTTTGTTGTTGTTGTTGTTCCTATCTTGTATTTTAGACTTCCAATTCCCGGCAGTTTGCTTGAGCATAGAGCACATGAATTTCAATATTTAGAAGTAACCATAATTCCGAATTAGCCTGTTGTGAGTTGTGATCTAGGTTACATTGGATCCACATCAGCTATTTAATTGGAACTAACTAAACAGGATAGTCCTCCTCTTCTATATAAACCATAATTTTGAGACATTCTTCTCTCTCTACCGTATGATTTCTACCTGTAAGCAGCTACCAGACTGTAATAGAATAATTGTGAGTCCTCTACTACCATTTTCTTCACCTTACTAATTGACAACAGTGGAAGTTTTCTCGGTCAATTTAGAAATGGGCCATGAGAAGATGAACAGAGAAGAGCACATACATCCTTATCCATGATCACTTAAAATTTTGATTGGCACTGAATAGAAAAGTTACTTAAGTATCAACACCACAACATTTGACTGGATTGTCTCATAGTTTTGCTTTATATTTTGTATGGAATATTAGGCGATTTAATAAGTTGCATAAGCACAAGGAATTCCCTAGGGTAATAAAATATAGCATGTTGATATTATTGTTCAATTATGCTTGGATGAATTGGTGGGCTCATCTAGAAATAGACTAGAATTCCTAAACCATTCATGTTTTTGAATCACTTGGCAGGAAATATTGAATTCCAACACATTGTGGCTGATACATGGTAGTCCTATGAAAAGAATATAAAAGAAGTTCAAACTTATGAAAGGTGCAGTGAAAACGTTGAATACTAGATACTTCTCTAATGCTGAGCTTAAACCACAGTGTTTTAGGAAACAAAGCAACTTACATTGATCTAGGTTTCATTGGATCCAACTTTTGTGTATCTATTTTAATTAGAACTAACTAACGAGTATAATCCTCCTCCTCTCTGCAATGAGAAAGTTAGGTGCAACAACACAAGGCACATCGACAATCACTTAAAAGTTAAAACTTAAAACTTAGTTGTAGACTTTCATTTCATTCATTTAACTGATTGGTAAAGTTTCATTTTTTTCTTTAGGAGTTACAAGCAAAATCAAATGATGTAATGCCTGATTGTTATCTTTTTATCTTATCATTTTACTTCTAAAATTAGCGGAATGTTTCTTATTTCGTCTTTTTGGTCTCTACGGGTATATAATAAACTAGCTAGTTGCTATGTGTTCTAGGTTGTTGACTTCATTCTGCTCTTGTCCCAACTTAACTGTCAAATATATGGACAAACTATGGTCTATATATTTCCACATACAAGTATGGATAATTAGAAACTTCTTTTAGTGTATGACTTAAATTACATGGAATAGATGTCCTCCTCTCTACTTGAGCTATTGATTAATAATGCAAGAGACCTAATATGTATTAATAGAAGTGTTTTGCTTTCTAATAGTTTAAGCTTTTGGATGACATGGTATATACTCATGTAGAAAGGTTTTTAGTTGAGGATAAATACTTTCTATCAACAGGAAGAGAACAATTAGATAACTGCAAAATTTTCTAAAAGATAAATATTAAACTAGATTGTTTATTTATTGGAAACATCACTTTCCGCAAATTATCTCTTTTGATTTATTGCAAGCATCCTTTGCTTATATATGGATAGAATCTAGATTGTTTATTTATTTTACTACTGCTTAGTGTTTCTTGTTATCTTTATGTCTCTTTTTTTAGTGTTATACTAATGCCTTTTAATTAAGTCTTAATTTATTATATTAACAATATTTAAGTATCACAACAAATTAATAAATTGAAAAGTAATACATTTTCATATAAATTACTCAAAATATCACAAGTCATATGATTACTTGTCTATATTGCATGTCATCTTTCTCATTATGATGGTGATAACAATTTATAACACTATCTACCGAAATCTTAGCTACATTATCCATAGGAGAAGATTGATAAAAATGAGGCCTAGGACACAACCACATTGCCAATATTTCTATATTTTATCTTCTATATCTTTTTTTTTCCTCCCACTTGACTTTAAATGCATACATATATGTCAAACAATCCTCATTTGGATCAAAACAAATATAAATGTTAATCATTACTTCCATCTAGTTATGTGAGAGACAAAATATAAATATAAATAAAGGTTTTGGATCCAAGACCAATATAAAATGAGAAGTCAATTCTTCTTGTTTCATCTTAAATAGATGAGTATATTCTAGTATGCAAGAAGAAGGATCCCTTTGGATATTCCTCATATTTTATTCTCCCTTCCCTCTTTTCAAGCTCTTTGATCCCTAAAGATATTTTGAATAGAATTTGGAACATAGGTTCTAATAATTTCATAATCAAAATCATTACTGCTTATTGTCCTTCGTCGATGAACTCTTCTACGTTGTCTTCTACTTGATTGTTAGTAGCACTGACAGTTGGAGTACTTCATGTCCATCCTTGTCCAACTATTTCCAAAATGAGAAAAATTAAACAACCAGAACATTTATTCGTTACCATTATTAGGTGTTGAAAACATAGTTATTTCTATGTAATCTTCTTTATTAGCCAAATTAAGAACATTGTTAAATATATTAAACTATATCAAATTTTCATCAAAGTCAAAAAGCATTCAACCTTTTATCTACTCCCACAATTCAACCTAGAAAATTCATCCAATTGGGTAACTTCTTTTTATCTAATGTATGAACATTTGGTCTTTATTGCCCTTTCAAACTATCTCCTTATTTAATAGAAATGTGATATTTTTCCTTTTTACATTTTGAATAAAAGAAAATGACATTTTTCAGATTTCTATGCTTAAAAATGAAGAACTTTTATATATAAGAAGTCATAAATCTAAAAAAAATAAATTATAATGATAAACTAGAAAATAAATAGAAAAATCTAGGCTTTGATAAGAACAAAAATATTAAACAGTAACAGGACCTTCAATTGTACCTAATAATAATAACAAAATTTTTCTTGAAACAAACAAAATATTCTTGGCACATCTTTGACAATTAAGAAATCCTCTTCTACTGATGAATATAATAAATTGATGTTCATTTTTATGTCAAAAATCATGTATCTTCACCTTTATTTATAGCATGTCCAGGCATGGTCATATGGCAAGTAGTTTGGCCCATTTGATTACTTCTTTATGATATTGGTTTTCTTATATCTATTTTAGATAATCATTATTGATTTTACTTAAGGAAAAACTATCTAATTATACAAACTTTTCTCTCATATTTACTAATTCTCTCTATAGTTTGAAAACCATGTATCTAGGTGTATTTGACTTGAAATCTCGTATGAAACTATTAATTAGTGTGACACTATGTAACTATTTCGAATTATAGGGAGAAATAATAAATATGATAGAAATGTTTGTATAATTAGATAGTTTATTCTTAAGTAAAAATATTAATGATTATCTAAAATAGATATAAGAAATTTAATATCATAAATAGGTAATCAAATGAGTCAAACTACTTGTCATGGGGATAAACCCAGTTAGACTATAAATGAAAGTGAAAAGACATGATTTTTGACATAAAAATGAACATCATTATATTATATTCATCAATAGAAGAAGATCTCTTATTTTTCAAAGAGGTGCCAAGAATATTTGGTTTGGTTCTGAGAAAATGTTGTTATTACTATTAGGTGCAATTGATGGTCATGTTACAATTTCTTTTTTTTTTTCTTTTTGTTCGTATCAAGCCTAGATTTTTCTATTTATTTTCTAGTTTATCATTACAATTTTTGTTTTTAGTTTTATAACTTTTTTATACATAAAAGATCTTCTTTTTCAAACATAGATATCTGAATAAATAATAATTTAATTTTCTTCAACATTTAAGAAGGCAAAATTTCTCAATTCTATTTAATAAAGAGAGTATGAAATGGTAGCGAAGACCCTATGTTCATAATTTAGGCAAAAGGAAGTTATCATATTTGATGAGTTTTCTAGGTTGAATTGTGGGAGTAGATAAAAGGTTGAATTCTTCGACTGTGATGGAAAGTTTATACTTTTTGATATATTTAGCTGAATTTTTCTTATTTCGTCTTTTTGGTCTCTCCGGGTATACAATAAACCAGCTAGTTGCTATGTGTGCTAGCTTGTTGACTTCAATCTGCTCTTGTCCTAACTTAACTGTCAAATGTTTGTGTCAATTATGAGGTGATAAACTACGGTCCATATATTTCCACATATGTGGTAAAAGAATATTACACATTAAGAAAGAACCTGATTCTATTCCTTTTCAGCAATGTGACAATTGATTTTACTGATGCTAACTCAATGTTTGAGTTAGGAGAGTTTTTTTCTTTTTTTGGGAACGAATAGTCAATTGCATTTTTCTTTTTTGTTCATGAAGTTCTCATGCTTCAAAGCATATACAAATCATACATGTATGGATAATTATAAACTTCAGTTAGTGTATGACTTAAATCACATGGAATAGATGTTCTCCACTCTTCTTGAGCTATTGATTAACAATGCAAGAGACCTAATATGTATTAATTGAAGTGTTTATTTTTTCTAATATGTATAAATAGATGTGTTTATTTTTTAATAATTTACGCTTTTGGATGACATGATTTATACTCATGTAGACAGGTTTTGAGTTTGAGGATAACTACTTTCGATCAACATGAAGGGAAGAATTAGGTAACTGCAAAATTTTCTAAAAGGTAAATCTTTAAATCTTTAAAGTAGATAATTTATTTATTGGAAGCATCATTTGTGGCAAACTCACTCTGTCGATTTATTGCAAGCATTATTTTCCTATATGTGGATAGAATCTAGATTATTTATTTATTTTACTATTGGTTAGTGTTTCTAATTATCTTGTTAATCAAAGTTGCTGAATTTTGGCTTATCCATTTAGTTATGAATGTCCAACTAAAAGCTTCAGGGTTGCATATGATTTTCTTGAACACCCTTTAGTTGTATTTTTTATATTCTATGACATATTTTACTAAAGCTAAAATAAGTCAAATGAGTTTTAAATTTGAATTGGCTGTTGGATATTGTGTATAATTGCAATTCAATTTTTTGTACGTCTCTTTTTTCGTAAGTTTCTAAAGATAAAGACTTTGATAGATAAAAAAAAATAAGTTCAAAAGAAAAAAACAAAAAATGACTTTTCCCCTTTGGTTTGTAAATAAGTGAATAGCTAATTTCTGTAACACTTAAATATAGAGGTTATGACTCTCTAGTGATGCAAGGTATGATGACCTAGGATTGTATATGCTTAAGTAGAATCTTACAATTTGATTTCTAGGATTGTAAATTAGTACTTAGTTTAATGTTTAACAAATTTAAATTTTGTAATCTTTTGTGTAGATGGATCGTGGTTGGATCTATAATATGACTAATTTCTGTCGAACGGGGTGGAGGCCTAAATTCGTAGAAGGTGTCACTGGTTTCGTGGAGTATGCACATCACAACGTTTATACTCTTTAGAGCATCTTGCCTTTTCAATACAAATCATATCTTATGGCTTCATATATTGTAATTTTTGTCGTACAACTTATCACCTTTGTTAAGATATGAAATTATACTTTTTGAAGTCATAATCTACTTATTCTTATAAGCAACAATTATGTTAGAGTCACTCATTATTGTCCTTCGTCGATAAACTCTTGTACATTGTCTTCTTGATTGATTGTTAGTACCACTCATAGTTGGAGCACTTTGAGTCCATCCTTGTCTAACCATTTATAAAATGAGAAAAAATAAATAACCAGAACATTTATTCGTTACCATTAATAGGTGTTAAAAACATAGTTATTTCTATGTAATCTTCTTTATTAGCCAAATTGAGAACATGGTTAAATATATCAAACTGAATCAAATTTTCATCAAAGTAAAAAAGCATTAAACATTTTATCTACTCCCACAATTCAATCAAGAAAATTCATCAAATTGAATAACTTCTTTTTTCCTAAAGTATGAACATAGGTCTTTCATACCCTTTCAAACTCTCTCCTTATTTAATAGAAATGAGATATTTTTTTCTTTTTTCATTTTGAATAAAAGAAAATGATTATTTTCAGATATCTATGTTTAAAAATGAAGATCTTTTATATATAAAGAAGTCATAAGCCTGAAAATAAAAATTAAAATGATAAACTAGAAAATAAATATAAAAAATCTAGGTTTTGATATGAACAGAAAAACTAAACAGTAACATGACCTTCAATTGTACCTCATAATAATAATAATAATAATTTTTTTTATAAACAAACCAAATATTCTTGGCACATCTTTGACAAATAAGAGATCCTCTTCTATTGATGAATATAATATTGTGATGTTCATTTTTATGTCAAAAATCATCTATCTTCACCTTTATTCATAACATCTCCGGGCTTGGTCATATGGCAAGTAGTTTATCCCATTTGATTACTTCTTTATGATATTGGATTTCTTATATCTATGTTAGATAATCATTATTGATTTTACTTAAGGAAATACTATCTAATTATACAAACTTTTCAATCATATTTACTAATTATCCCTATAGTTTGAAAACCATGTATATAGGTGTATTTAACTTGGACTATCGTATGAAATATTTAATTAGTGTGACACTATGTAACTATTTCAAATTATAGGGAGAAATAGTAAATATGATAGAAATGTTTGTGTAATTAGATAGTTTTTTCTTCAGTAAAATCATTGATGATTATCGAAAATAGATATAATAAATTCAATATCATAAATAAGTAATCAAATGGGTCAAACTATTTTTCATATGGACAAGCCTCTTAGGCTATAAATAAAAGTGAAAATTGCTTGATTTTTGACATAAAAATGAACATCATAATATTATATTCATCAATAGAAGAGGATCTCTTATTTTTCAAACAAGTTCCAAGAATAATTGGTTTGGTTCTGAGAAAATTTTGTTATTATTATAGGTACAGTTGATGGTCATGTTACTATTTCATTTTTTCTGTTCGTGTCAAAGCCTAGATTTTTTAATTTATTTTCTTGTTTATCATTATAACTTTTGTTTTTAGTTTTGTGACTTTTTTAATACACAAAATATCTTCATTTTCCAACATAGATAATCTAAAAAAATAAATTTTTTTTATTCAAAATGATAGCATTTCTATTTAATAAAGATAATTTAAAAGGGTAGCAAAGACCCTATATTCATAATTTAGGTAAAAATGAGTTATTTGATTTGATGAGTTTTCTAGGTTGAATTGTGGGAATAGATAAAAGGTTGAACGCTTCGACTTTGATGGAAAGTTTATATTGATTGATGTACTTAACCATGTTCTCTATTTGGCCAATAAAGATGATACATAGAAATAACTATGTTTTTAACATATGTGAAATGGTTATGAATAAATGTTCTGAATGTTTCTTTGTTCCCATATTAGAAATGGTTGGAAAAGGAAAGTGTCACAATCCAAAAATGAACGTGATGACAGTCGTCTTATCCCATCAAGACAAGTCAGCCTAAAACTCAACCATTACGATAAACATCGGAAGTGTATAATCAACTTAAAAATACCCCCAAAACTTGGTTATCACGTGCACAAGCCGCTAATGTGTTTTAACAAAATTGAAAGAAAATACAAGTCTCAAATGACATTGTTTCTAGAATAGAACAAGATCATAATTAAGGAGAAGAAGGTCCGCTGAAATGACAAGCAGCTACCTCACAAACTTTAACAAGAAGCCTCAGACAAAGAGAGAAGAAAAGATCACGAAGCTCTAGACTAGTAACCTACAAAAATGTAGAAGCAAGGGGTGAGTACCAACTACACGGTACTCATCAAGTAAACTTCTAAACACAAGCTAAGGGAAGAGAATACGGGTACTCCTTACACCCCAACCGAACCTCCACAACTACAACTTGCATAAAATCCATCTCAACCTAATAATTCACAATTTACATAGCACACAACTCAATAACAATACTTTAACAATTACATATCCTGAACAACAAACTCAATATTCATCAATCATAAGTTCCACAGAAAGACACTTACAAGATAAGCAACACACAAATCAAGTTCACCAATGATAAAGATATGCAATGCAATGTCACATAGAGTAATGCATGTTTGACCTAATGAAACATTCACAATTTGGAACCCAAGGACATATTTGTTCATGCATCCGTCGCGGCGTGTGACACGACCCTCGATAATAAAATCTGTTGCAGCGTGCGACACATTCCTTGATAATATAATCCATCGCGATGTGCGATACGTCCCTCGATAATAGTATCCATCGCGGCGCGTGACACGTCCCTCGAAATGGTACATCCTCTTTAATTTCTTATTCTTCCTCAATTCACATAACACTTGTTACAACCATGTCTCAGAACCAATGCAAATGACATGTTCATACAAACAATGAGGAGATTACCATTTTCATAACAATACACAATTCATAATAACACAATCGTGATATAACAACAATGAATCAATAAGCCTTTCAAACCATTCTCAACACATCACACACCAACAATTAATCACATTGTCTTTTATTGCCCTTTTTTCATCATTAGAATTATTCAATATGGACAAGTTAACCCATTACCAAGTCCCATTATCCCCAACACAGACCACAAGGAAATACACGACTCTATATACTTAACAAGGATTTAGAAATTCACTTGCCTCAAATAATTGAACAATTACTCCGGGACTTGAGCCTTCCTATTTTGTTGGGCTTCCAAATCAATGCAATATATTCACATAAATTATCACAATAAGATTTTGAATCTAACAACACCCATATTACTATATGTCTAACTTAGACCCAAAAACTCACCCCAAATCTATAATCAAGTTCCTAATTTTGATGCCAAATAACAATTTAACTCTCATATTTCCAAATTTCAAATCTAGGGTTAAGTTTCAATTTCTCCATTATCATAAATCTAATAATATTCATATAATATAATATAATTAATATTTAATTACCTATCTCAATATATCAAAAACTAAAATTTATAGATCAATTATAATAATAAAATAAAAGAAGATTTAACCCCAAATTATCATCAACTTACATTCAGTAACTTGAATCGAGAAAACCAAACAACCATCCATTTTATACGTATAAACCACCTGAGCGTCTTTTCAAATTTCAGTTTCTCAAATGGAAAAGAAATTGGTCACTAATTAATGATGACATTCAGATCTTGTCCCCTAAATCAACAAATCAAAAACAAAACTAAATAAATTTGTCCACCCTTATAAATCCAAATTCCAAACCCATTAATGCCTACACTTTTACTATTATTATTGCCCTATACATTCCTAATCCTCAATTTTTTATACATGTTACTGACATTAACAATTGATAAGAAAAGGAATGATAGAGTTTGTAGTACCTGTGGCTTGTCTTCTTCGGTCTTAATGTCTTCTTTTTTTTCCAAGTTACAATAAAAATAAATGTTAAACCCCATTAACTCTTTAAATATATGAGTCAAGTGATATAGAGTATTAACTTAATACTTGGACTTGGTCCATTAGCAACCAACTAAATAAATAAATTATTTAATATACACCCATCAATTAAATAATCGTAGTTATCGAATAATTTAAAATTCTCAAACCAACTTCACCGACTGATCATAAAATAACTCGGGGCAACTACCGAGAGGGGTAAAATTGTAATTTTATGAAAATTTCCAAAAATGACCTTTTGGATCATTATATTATCCACCAGTAAAAATCATGTTCGTCCTCAAACATAAAGAAGTAGAAGAAAGAATAACCGACATTACCAAAAGTCTGAGGTATGATCTTCCAAGGCCGGTGTTCATCTCTCCAAGTGAGCTCCACCTTAAGACCATTCTATCAAGATCAACTACTAAGAATTGAACTTTCAAATCAAATTTGACAGATCTTCAAATTAGAAGTGATTACCAAACCATAGACTAACTCATTCGAAATCAAACAATCTAGATCATAACAAAATCATCAGGATGAATCTTTTCTCACATAACCATGATAAAATTCTCAATCAGTACTGGCTACAACAAGAAGAGAACCCGAACCAACCACCAACACTCATAATGCACAACCCATCATAGATCTTATCAATGTTCTCTTTTCACATAATAATCTTTCCATGAGCTTAAGTTATAAAAATATGATCTTTAGACATCGGATACTCATCAAGGGAGAATCAAACATATCTAACCCAAGGATGAAAATGGTCAAGTAACCGTCTAGCGAGGCAATACACCTAAGTATATTGAACCGCTACGATCAAAATGCTAGATTAGTAGCTATGATTGTAGAAAAAACTTAAGAACAACAAAACTAGACGCTATGGTCCCCACATTCAATCACAGATAGCCAGAACGTGATACCGATGATGAGATAAATCTTAAGTCTGTCGGACAACTGTAAATATTCATGATAGTTCTCCAATAAATTTTCATAAGCAAAGTTGTGCATGTAGAACCACTGAATACTTCAACTACTTTAAGAAAACACCAAATATGTCATATCTAAAACGACCAAGTATTTCCATGCATCCTATCCTACCAAGAGGACATTGCAAGATCGGTACACCCGATCCACCACTACAGATCCACCCACAAAAGTGAAAACATATGTGGCATAAGCAACAATCATTCTCCATAAACCATGTTCGGAATGAAAATGATATTCACATAAGAATGTACAGAACTAAGGTCGAATAACACAAGATACTCTTTCCATAGTGTCCATATCAAGCATTTCCATTCATATGACTCCATCTCCTTGATTTTCTAGCTATTTACAATCATCAGTCTATTCCATATTACAATCGTACACATACTTGGTTTATCGAACCCCACTTGCTCTTCACAATACTTCATTGAAGTTAACCCTCCTAATACTAACAAAACATCATAACCAAACCATTCATTTTACCTATCTCTTAAACCATCACTGGAATCAAAGTTTTCTTAGAAAATACATTGTCACCTCCAAAAATTTCAAAATATGGCTTTCTCTCTTTCCATTTAAGCATTCCATGACAAATATGAGTCATACTCAAGAATGATAGCACTAATTTTAAATCTAAAAATACATTCCCATCGAGGTACAATAATTGTATCACACCCAATGTCAACTTCACGTAATCATTCACATATCAAGTTTCAACTAACATTCAAACCATCATATACCTCTTGCCAAAACTTAGAGAAATTCTTGGTAACCCCAATAATTCTATATATTATGAGAACATAACCTCTATTTACTATCAAGTGTCTATGTAACACATCACATCAGTCTTTGTATTCTCATTTAACAGAGTAGTCTCGATCCCCTCAAAATCCTAAATAACAATGTATAACTGTAGGTCATATTGTTGCGCATCCATAAGTCACCTAACATAATATGAACAATTTAGCCCTACATAACAACACACAATCTTACACACATCACTATTTGTCACCCAAATCAAAACTCAATCTTCGTAAAAGTCTATGATAAATCTCCTAATAAGTCTGTGCCGAATTTATTCACATCTCTTAGTCATTTCTAAACACAAAGGAAAACATTCAGACAACCTTTAACTTCAAACCAAGGATCTATACGAGAGGTCTTATAACTTCACCTTTCTTAATTTTTTCCATGACGCAAAATCCAAATACCTTGAACCCTTCAATATACCAAACTCTTTTTCCTTTCACTAACTAGCTTACCTATCTCATCCTTTGACCAACAGCCCACGACATGTTACCTTATACTCAAAACCAACACCTTTCCGTGAAAACCTTCCTAAGGCCCTTTAACAATCAAAAGTAACAAGATTTATGACCCAAACCATGCACAAGTTCTTTAAAATGCTCAATATCCGATGCAATTGATCCTTTCTTACCTTACCAATCCATAACTTGACAAAACATACCACAATGAACATAGACTTCCAATGAAAAACATGAATTCTTAGTCCAACTGTGTAACTCAATCCCTTTATCTATTAACATTAGCTCATACCTTGAAGGTTTTTTTTTTTGAAGTCACGTATCTTACCTTATCATTGATCATCTCTCCATCGACCTTACTATATCCTCCACCAAAAATCAAATTGTACTCATTACCAAACTAAAAACCACAAAAGAACTTATCCCACAGTTTTTAACTAATCTGATTAATCCATGACACTATTACCATAACCAGAGTGAACAGATGAAAATCACGCGTCTTTAAGGCTATTTCTCAACTCCCCTAAGATACATCTTTAACCCTTGAAATTAGAATAAATATTCTTGCCCTCGCCTCCTTCTGAAGGCTACACTACCTCCCACTAATTATTTTCATTATGACTCTAACTCCTTTAAATTCTATTCGAGTGGCATCCCAGCACGTCCTAAAACTTTCCATGCAACCACGCTACTCACAAATAGTAGCAAACCACAACATTAGATACTCATAAGCCATCATTACAATATAAAAAATTATTTAACCAGCAATCCTTATCCTATAGTTGCATCTCAATTCCAATCAATCACAAACTCTTATTACTATCATGCTCAATTAGCGCCTACCATCACCATGAAGTCAACCTTGTCATCGACATGACATCTTAAAAGCAGTTATACCAACCAATTCCAAAGGACACACTCAATTTTATATGCACTTTTTTATTGAAAAATCCTTCATTGCTACCACACAAGTATACTCGTTTGAAATTTTCTTTACCCATAAGCTTTTCATTTTGATATTGATTTATTTCATTGGAGCTTACAATGAAATCACTCGTCCTCTTTTAGAATACCCGGGATACACTTAACAACCTAACACATTAGTACTGTTCAAAAGATTCACCACTAAGATCTTCCTTATAAATAATGCTTAACCTAATTGCTTATAGTAACACATTAGTCGACTTCTCAAATACGAATGCAACACTGAATCTCATTATACAAGTTTGTAATACAACTGATAACCCCTTAAGTAGGTAGTATTCGCATTTAACAATCGACGTATTCATTTTCATATACCACTAGTACCATATCGTGAAAGTCTGTTAGATCCACCATTAGAACACATCATACATATCCAGAATATCGTACCCAAATAGCCCACTTATTTCTACCTATTGAGTAGCTGCAAAACATTATCAAATATGTTCAGTCTTTATCCCAATCGATATGCATTCTTTCTTAAATGAAGTCGATAGCAGAAGTAACACACTCCATAACTCTAACCAAGTAAGCATCGATACTATTGTAGTAGTCGTATCATGACCTTCTTTGATATAACACAATCTATAAAATCGTAGTAGTTATTCTAACCTCAATTGGCACAACATAATTCTCATCATTCGCTAAGTAATCCATACATGTTATGAGAATTTACTAACTATATTTTTCAAAGTTAAGTTCATTATTTAGCTATCCTTTTAATCATTCCACCTCCAATTGTCAAACCACTCCAAATGTTGCCTATACCACACAAGTACTGATCCCACTACTAAATGAGTAGCCTAAAAAAGTAAAAGACATTCATGAAGTCCCTTAAACCACTATTCAACCTAATCATCCAAATATCCTCAAAATGTTTCGTCAAGTCATCACCTAACTCAATCTATTCAAATCATTGAACATTCCAAATTTGACAACACATCATTCCCATAAGTCTATCACTTCCACATTTGTAACAAATCTAACATCCAAGATATATACAACACACCAAATACTCACACGAGGAACTACGCATGAGTCATCACATAAGTAAGAGAGAATGGAATGAAGTGATAAAAATCAGAACAGACAAATGATGCACAATAAAGATTCAAGAATTGAATATTTTTCCTAAAAGTCACCATAGCCTCTCGAAGATAAGTACAAATGTCTTCGTAATGATCCTCGAGATTCTACTTAGAATTGAATTGTATTCACATGAGACCTATGAACTAGGGCTCTAATACCATTTTGTCATGACCCAAAACTGAACGTGATGGCACTCGTCTTATCCCACAAGATAAGTCAACCTAAAACTCAGCCATTACGATAAAATGCGGAAATCTATAATCAACTTTAAAATACCCTCCAAACCTAGTTGTCATGTGCACAAGCCTTTAATGTATTATAAGAAAATTGAAAGAAAATACAAGTCTCAAATGACATTGTTTCTATAATAGAACAAGATCTTAATTAAGGAGAAAGAAGGTCTGCTGAAAATACAAGTAGCTACCTCACAAACCTCCACAGGAAGCCTCGAACAAGGAGAAGAGAAAAGATCACGAAGGTTCGGGCTAGTAACTTACAAAAATGTAGAAGCAAGGGGTAAGTACCAAACCACATGGTACTCAGCAGGTAAACTTCTAAACAAAAGCTAAGGGAAGAGAATACGGGTACTACTTACACCCCAACCAAACCTCCACAACTACAACTTACATAAATCCCAGCCCAACCTACTAATTAACAATTTACATAGCCTACAGCTCAACAAAAATACTCTAACAATTACATATCCCCAACAACAAACTCAATATTCATCAATCACAAGTTCCATAGAAAGGCATTTACAAGATTAGCAACACACAAGATCAAGTTCACCAGTGATAAAGATGTGCAATTCAATAAAATGCAATGTCAAATAAAGTGATACATATCTGACCTACTTATACACACCCGCTATCTCACAGCCTGGGACCCATGAGGGACATATCAGTCTATGCATCCATCGCGGTGTGCGATACGATCCTCGATAATATAATCCATCGCGGCGTGCGACATGTCCCTCAATAATAGAATTTGTTGAAACGGAGCACAACACGTCCCTCGAAATGGTACATCCTCTTGAATTTCTTATTCTTCATCAATTCACATAACCCTTGTCACAACCATGTCTCAGAACCAATGTAAATGACATGTTCACACAAATAATGAGTAGATTACCATTTTCATAACAATGCACAATTCATAATAACACATTTGTGATACAACATAAACAATCAATCAATAAGTCTTTCAAGTCATTCTCAACACATCACACACCAACAATTAATCACATTACGTTTTATTACCCTTTTTAATCATTAAAATTATTCAATATGGACAAGGCAACCCATTATCAAGTCCCATTACTCCCCAACACATACCACAAGGAAATATACGATTCCATACACTTAACGAGGGTTTAGAAATCCATTTGCCTTAAATAATCGAACAATTACTCTGGGACTTGAGCCTTCCCATTTTGTTGGGCTTCTAAATCAACGCAACCTATTCACATAAATTATCTCAATAAGATTTTGAATTTGACAACACCCATATTGCTATATATCTAGCATAGACACATAAACTCACCCCAATTCTTTAATGAAGTTCCTAATGTTGATGCCAAATAACAATTCAACTCTCATATTTTCAAATTTCAAATATAGTGTTAAAGTTCCAATTTCTCCATTATCATAAATCTAATAATATTCATATAATACAATTCAATTAATATTTAATTACCTATCTCAATGTATCAAAAACTAACATTTATAAAGAAATTATAATAATAAAATAAAAGAAGATTGAACCCTAAATTATCATCAAGTTACATTCATGTAACGACCAGTTCCCGTCGTTATTGAAAAGCCAACGGAGAAAATTTTTGGGTAGTATCTTGAAATTTTCCAACCTAGTCGAGATTTGGACAAAATCGGAGTCAGTGAGGTCTAGGGAAATCTGCTAAAAATAGGAGATCAAATTATGAATTTGATCATATGAGCAGATATCTAAGATGTTAAGGAACCCGTATAACTTTACGGAATTTAATTCAGGCGAGTAAAACTCTCAAAATTGATTTTAGCGTGAACGAGTATTTTTTGAGTGTCGTGGAATGAAGGTGTGTTATGAAATGGGGGTTTGGAACTGTTAAATTAGCTCTCTATTTCCATGCAACCCTCTATGGCGGGATTTTCCTACCAGGGTGGGGCTACTGTAGCGGGATTTGGGCAGCCATTGCGGGACAAATGCGACTTAAGTCGGAAATAAACCCTAAAAATGTTTTATTCTCCAAGTTTCAACTTTGAGAGCTAAGGAACGAACACAGGTGTTTGCTTGGCAGGTTTTCACCATTCTTGAGGCTAAAGGTAAGGTTTTCACTCCCCGGATCTATTTTTTCGATCCATAGAACCTAGTTTCTTAGCTAATTATTGATGGCGGAGGGTTTTAATATGGGATTTATGGTGGAAAAAGCCCTAATCTGTGTATAGGGATCAAGGGTTTGACCTAGGTGATGATTGTGATTTCATGTTGTGTGATATATGTTTGTACTTGCTTCATTATATGCATGTATGTATGCGAATATTGCTTTATTGATCACACTAATTGTAAATGATATGAACGAATAACTATATGCCATGAATAACCTCTTAATTGCATGATTTTGAGAATGCACATTGTGATTGTGATTGTGGTACGTTGAATAGAGCAGGTGTCACATTTCGATACACTAACTGGAATCGGATGTCACATACCAACATAAATATTAGAACGGGTATCACGATCTGACACACTAACTTAGAACGGGTGCCACGATCCGGTACACTAACTGTTTGGGTATGGGTTCCATGAGAGGACTAATAACTTGTTATGCACACGCTTATTGTTGAGAATATGGAATTGTACATTAATCCTTAAATGATATTGATATTGCATATGTTTGGTGTATGTTTGTTTATGATGTTGTAATTACATGCTTATATTGCACTTGGTGGGATAGCCGTGTGATCCTACTAGTACACTTTGGTTGTGTACTGATACTGCACTTGCTCTTTCTTTGTTGAACACAGGGAATCTTGAAGTGACTATTGATAGACCTCATTTAGAAGATCAGTGATCATCATTGAATTCAAGGGTGAGTCAGTTCTTTAGGGCTGCCTTTAGTTCTCCTTGTTTAGTCCATTTCTTTGGACTTAGACTAGTTCATTAGATAATTCTCTTGTTTAGTTTGGGTTGTACCCACTTTTGTAGACATGTTTAGAGTTTTGGTACATTGACTTTTAGGTTCTAGGCGTTATTTCCGCAATCATTTGTTATACTTTTGGAGTTTATGGGAACTCTACTTTAATTTTGCATTTAAACCTGATTTCATATATTTAAATACGTAGTTTTATGGTTAGTTGGGTTGTAGTAATGGTTCTCCCACCAGAGGGTTAGTATGGGTGTCAATCATGATGGTCTGGGTCGTGACAAAGTTGGTATCAGAGCCCTAGGTTTGTTGATCTTGATGTACCTAAATGAGTCTTGTAGAGTCTTGCGGAACGGTGCGGAGACTTCTGTACTTTTCTTCGAGAGGCTATATAAGTTTAGGAAATCTCTCTATTTTCTCTTGTCTCCTTTCGTGCTATAACTTGGTTCCAATTGGTATCTGGTTATCCAAATTGGTATCTAATCTCTTTCACTCTTTTATCCGCATATGTTAACACTGGGTTCAACGGCGTCAGGCCCGTAGCTCCCGTCAATGCTCCAACTGAGCAATCCACAACAAGAGGTCGCGGTCGAGGCAGGGGTAGAGGAAGAGCAAGGGGCAGAGGCCGAGGAAGGGTAGCACCTACTAGGGATGGAGCACCAGTTGAGAATGCTCCTAGAAATGAGAATCTTCCTCTGCATCATGAAGGGATAGAGGAGAATGTAGAAGTTGAGAATGAGGAGGATGTTGGAAAAGAGGAAGAGGTGCATGCTAAGACTACAGGTATTCCTCCCTTAGACCTAGTGTTAGCTCAACAGATTATGTCTTTCCTAAAATTATTAGTTGGACTTGGAGTTCTTCCCGCAGTGCAAGCAACTCAAGCTCCTGCCAATCCCCTTAGTGCTATCACTATCCCCAAGATGGGTGGAACCATAGGTACTGATGCTTTCTTCTGTCCTTTGTTGGGTCCTATTATGACTGGTAATGAACATGAGATGCTGACCAAGTTATTGAAATTGAAAACACTGGTAGTCCATGGTTTTAAGAGTGAGGACGCCTAAGATTTCATCTTAGATTGTTATGAGAGGCTTCATAAGTTGGGAATTGTCCATCAGCATGGAGTAGAGTTTGTGACCTTCCAACTTAAGGGCGAGGCTAAGCAGTGGTGGAAAGCTTATGTGGAATGCAGATCTTCAACTTTACCCCCACTCATTTGGACCCACTTTCATGCTCAGTTCTTTGAATAGTATGTGCCCTAAACCTTGAGAGATCGTAAGAAGGATGAGTTCATGACTTTGGAGCAAGGTGGTATGACTGTGGCTGCTTATGAGACTAAGCTCTATGTTTTGTCTAGATATGCTACGCAATTGGTGCTAACTGAGGAAGACATGATCTGTTTGTTTGTTAAGGGACTGAATTATGAGTTACAGGTATTGTCTGTACACGTGACTTCTGTAGGAAAAAGCTTTAATGAGGTAACAAATTTTGTGAAGAAAGTGGAAGGGTGAGGCGAGACGGTCAGGCTAAGGCATTGGCTAAGAAAGCCAAGAATTCAGGTAACTTTCAAGATTCCTACTCCAGAGGTTCAGGTAGGCCAACACTTACAGCCCGGCCAATTCAATTCATTATGCCCACTTCTACAGGTAATTAATTGGGAACTCCACCTCAGATTTTGATTCAGGATAGCCAGGGAGCCACACCTTCGACGGACAGCAGGTCATCTTTTGATCATACTTGTTATAATTGTGGAGAACCTGGGTATATGAGGAGAGATTGTCCCCACCCGCGCATGATGGATTCCGCGCAGTAGCAGGCTAGAGCAGTGGTACTCGCAGGAAATGGTAATAATGATCGAGGGCATCCACAACGTGGGTGAGGAGGAAACCAGCGAAGTAGTAGAGGTCGGGGAAATAGTAACGCAGGTAGAAGAACGGTACTACTATGCAGGGAATTCACCCGTCATGATGACAGGGCTTAGTGTTACGCATTTTCGGGCAAGACTGAGGTGGAGGCATCTAACGCAGTGATCACAAGTACTATTCTTTTTTTGACCGGATGGCTAATGTGTTATTTGATTTGGGTTCTGCTAATTCTTATGTATCCGTGTGATTTGCCTCAGAGTTTGATATGATTTGTGATGTACTTGATGCCCTCATCCATGTTTCTACTCCCGTTGGAGAGTCTGTCATAGTCAACCATGTCTATCGTGCTTGTCCTATCTTGTTTATGGGTTTTCAAACTTAGGCTGATTTGGTTATTTTAGATATGAATGACTTTGATATATTATTAGGCATGACTTGGTTCTCCCCTTATTATGTTGTGCTAAATTGTAATACTAAGTTTGTGACTCTAGAGGTCCCAGTAGGGAAAAATTATAGTGGGAAGGGGTGTACAAGCCTAAGAAAGCTAAGATCATATCCTCCATTCGGGCTAGGAAACTGGTGGGGTAGGGTTGTTTGGCTTATTTGACTCATATTCAGGATGTTGAGGTTTAGTCTCCCTCTAATGAGTCTTTCCTTATGGTATCAAAATTTAGAGAAGTGTTTCCTACTGATTTGCCTGGTATGCCTCTGGATAGAGATATAGATTTCTGCATTGATTTAAAACCTGATACTTGTCCCATTTCCAACCCTCCATATCATATGGCTCCGATAGAATTAAGAGAGCTTAAGGCTCAAATCCATGAGCTTCTTGATAAAGGATTTATTCGTCCTAGTGCTTCCCCATGGGGTGCTCCTGTCTTGTTTATTACGAAAAAGGATGGTAGTATGAGAATGTGCATAGACTATCGACAATTGAATAGGGTGGCCATTCGAAATAAGTATCCATTGCCTCGGATAGATTATCGTTTTAACCAATTGCAGGGTGCATCAGTTTTCTCTAAGATTGATTTAAGGTCTTGTTACCATCACTTAAAGATTAGGCCTGAGGATATACCAAAACGACATTTAGTACCCGCTATGGGTACTATGAGTTTTTAGTTATGTCGTTTGGGTTGACAAACGCGCCCGCAACTTTCATGAGTTTGATGAATGGTGTGTTCAAGCCCTTTCTTGATTTGTTTGTGATGGTGTTTATCAATGACATTTTGGTTTATTCGAAAAGTGAAAAAGAGCATGTCAACCATCTTCGTATTATTCTGGGTGCTCTTGGGAAACAAAAGTTGTATGCGAAATTTTTCAAGTGTGAATTTTGGTTGACTTCGGTTGCCTTTTTAGGTCATGTAGTTTCAAAGGAAGGGGTAATGGTAGATCTCCAAAAGATTGAAGCGGTTAAGAATTGGGTCCGACCAAGTTCTGTGACCGAAATTAGGAGTTTTGTGGGGTTCGCTAGCTATATCGTCAGTTTGTGAAAAACTTTGCTTCTATTGCCACACATCTTCCAAATTTGACCAAAAAGGAGATACCTTTTGAATGAACTGAAAAAGGTGAGGAGAGCTTTCAAAAGCTCAAGACTCTTTTGACCACAACACCTATTCTAGCGCTACTGGTGGAAGGTAAAGATTATACAGTTTATTGTGATACATCACATTCGGGTTTGGGTGCTGTGTTAATGCAGGATAAGAATGTTATAGCTTATGAATCTCGGCAGTTGAAGGTGCATGAGATGAATTATCCAACACATGATTTAGAGTTGGTAGCGATAGTGTTTGCTCTTAAGATCTGGTGACATTTTCTTTATGTTGTTAAGTGTGAATTATTTAATGATCATCACAGTCTACAATATGTATTTACTCAAAAGGATCTGAATTTAAGACAGCGAAGGTGGATGGAGTTAGTTAAGGATTATGATGTGACTATCCAATATCATCCGGGTAAGGCAAATATAGTGGTGGACGCACTAGTCAAAAAGCGGTGAGTATGGGTAGTTTAGCTTGCTTGGGTGTAACCAAGCAACCTTTGGCCAAGGAAATTCAACATTTGGAGTCTAAGTTCATGTAGTTGGGCATCTTAGAAAAAGGTGGAGTGTTAGCTAGCATTGAATTAAGGGTCACATTCATTAAAGAGATCAAGGCCAAACAGTTTGAGGATGGGAATTTGAAGGAGCTTAGAATTAAAACAGTGATTGGTAAGGCATAAGAGACCACTCTTGATGTGGGAGGTGTACTCAGTTTTAAAGGAAGGATTTGTGTTCCTTGAGTGGGCGACTTGATTCAAAGTTTATTGGTAGAATCCCACGGTTTGAGGTATTCCATGCATCTTAGTGTGACTAAGATCCGAGACTTAAAGAGACTCTATTGGTGGAAGAAAGATATAGCAGAGTTTGTGGCTAAGTGTCAAAATTGCCAACAAATAAAATATGAGCATCAAAGGCCTGTAGGTTTGCTTCAGAGAATGTCAATTCCAGAATGGAAGTGGGAAAGAATAACCATGGATTTCGTGGTTGGTCTTCCCAAGACATTGGGAAAGTATGATTCTATTTGGATAGTTGTTGACAAATTAACTAAGACAACCCATTTTATTACAGTCAGAACAAACTATAATGCTCAACAATTGGCTAAGGTGTATGTAAAAGAGATGGTAAGGTTGCATGGGGTGTCCCTTTCTATCATCTCAGACCGTGGTATGCAGTTCACAGCCAAGTTTTGGGGAAAATTGTATGAGAAGTTGGGTACTCAACTCGCCTTTAGCACGTCCTTCCATCCGTAGAAAGACGAGCAGCGGAGAGAACTATCCAAGTGTTAGAAAACATGTTGAGGGCATGTGTGATTGACTTTGGAGGACATTGGGATAAGTTCCTCCATTTGTGTGAGTTTTCCTATAATAATAGTAGTTACCACTCAAGCATTGATATGGCACCATTTGAAGCATTGTATGGGAGGGGATGTAGATCACCTGTAGGATGGTTTGAGGCTAGAGATGTGAAACCTTTAGGGGGTGATTTAGTGAAGGATGCTCAAGATAAAGTGAGGAGTATTCAAGCTAAGATTTTAGCAGCCTAGAGTAGAAAGAATAAGTATGCGTACCATAAGGTAAGAGACATGACATTTCAGACTGGTGAGAACGTTCTTCTTAAGGTTTCACCCATGAAAGGGGTGATGAGATTCGGCAAGAAAGGCAAGCTTAGTCCCCGATACATTGGGCCATTTGAGGTTCTTAACCACGTAAGGCCAATGGCATATAGGTTGGCTTTACCCCCTCACTCATCAAGAGTTCATCCGATATTTCATGTGTCTATGTTAAAGAGATATCATGAAGATGGGGATTGCATCATAAAATGGGACTCAGTTGTGTTAGATAAAGACCTTCAGTATGAGGAGGAACTGATTGCAATTCTTGATCGTGATGTCCGAAAGTTGAGGACCAAAGATATTAAGTCCTTCAAAGCTCAGTGGAAGCATCGTCCAGTTGAGGAAGCTACTTAGGAAACCGAGAAAGACATGCGAGACAAGTAACCCCAGTTGTTCGTCGATTTAGGTACTACTCCAATCTCGCTTTAGCCTGTATTTCCTAGTTTATCACCTAGGGTCAAGTGATGGTTAAATTGGTATCTATTGTAACGACTGGTTCTTGTCGTTATAGAAAAGCCAATGGGGAAATATTTTGGGCCGAAAAACTTTTGGGTAGTTTCTTGAAATTTCCTAACCTAGTCCAGATTTAGACGAAATCAGAGTCAGTGAGGTCTGAGGAAATCTGGTAACAAACGGGAGATCAAAGTATGAATTTTATCATATGAGTAGATAGCTAAGATGTTAAGGAACCCGTATGACTTTACGAAATTGAGTTTGGGCGAGTAGAACTCCCGAAATTGATCTTAGTGTGAATGGGTATCTTCCGAGTGTCGTGGGATGAAGGTGTGTTGCGAAATAGGGGTTTGGAACTCTTAAATTAGCACTATTTCTGTGCAAGCTGCTATGGCGGGATTTTCCCGCCAGGGCAGGGCCGCCATAGTGGGACAGAAGCGATTTAGTCATACATAAACCCCAAAAATGTTTTATTCTGCAAGTTTCGACTTTGAGAGCTAAGGAACGAATTCAGGTGTTTTCTTTATAGGTTTTCACCATTCTTGGGGCTAGAGGTAAGGTTTTCACTCCCTTAATCCATTTTTCGATCCATAGAACCTAGTTTCTTGGGTAATTATTGATGGGGGAGGGTTTTAATCTGGGACTTATTGTGGAAAAAGCCCTAATATGGGTATGGGGATCAACTGTTTGACCTAGTTGATGGTTGTGATTTTATGTTGTGTGATATATGTTTGCACTTGCTTCATTATATTGCATGTATGTATGCGAATGTTGCATTATTGATCACACTAATCATAAATGAGTATGAACTAATCACCTCTTAATTGCATGATTGCGAAAACGTACATTGTGATAGTGATTGTGGTATGTTGAATAGAGTGGGTGTAACGACTTACTAATTAGGATAGGATGTCACATACCAACAATAAATATTGGAACGGGTGTCACGATCTGACACACTAACTTGGAATGATCTGACACACTAACTTGGAATGGGTGCCCCGATTCGGTACACTAACTATTTAGGTATGGGTTCCATGAGAGGATCAATGACTTGTTAGCACGTGCTTATTGTCGAGAATGTGGAATTGTACATTGATCCTGAAATTATATTGATATTGCATATGTTCAGTGTATGCATGTTTATGATGTTTTAATAACTTGCTTATATTGCACTTAGTAAGATAGCCGCGTGATCCTACCAGTACACTGTGGTTGTGTATTCATACTGCACTTGCTCTTTCTTTGTTGAGTATAGGGCATCTTTAAGCGGCTATTGACAGACATCATCTAGAAGATAAGTGATCGTCATCCAATTCAAAGGTGAGTCAGTTCTTCCGGGCTGCCTTGAGTTCTCCTTGTTTAGCCCATTTCTTCGGACTTAGACTAGTTTTTTTAGACAATTCTCTTGTTTAGTTTGGGTTGTACCCACTTTTGTAGACATGTTGGTTAGCGTTTTGGTACATTGACTTTCAGGTTGTAGGTGCTATTTACGCAATCGTTTGTTACACTTTTGGAGTTTACGGGAACTCTACTTTAATTATGCATTTAAACCTGCTTCCATATCTTTAAATACATAATTTTATGGTTAGTTGGGTTGTAGTAATGGTTCTCCCACCGAAGGGTTAGTGGGGTGCCAATCACGATGGTCTAGGTCGTGACAGTTCAGTAACTTGAATCAAGAAAACCAAAGAACCATCCATTTATACGAATAAACCACCTGAGCATCTTCAATCTCAAATGGAAAAGAAATTGGTCACTAATTAATGATGACATTCAGATCTTGTCCCCTAAATCAACAAATCACAGACAAAACTCAATAAATTCGTCCACCCTTAAAAATCCAAATTCCAAATCCATTAATGCCTACACTTTTACTATTATTATTGCCCTATACATTCCTAATCCTCAATTCTTTATACATGTTACTGACATTAACAATTGATAAGAAAAAGAATGAAAAGGCTAGATAGAGTTTGTAGTATCCGTGGCTTGTCTTATTCGAATTACGGCCGATGTCTTCTTTTTTTTCCAAGTTACAATAAAAATAAATGGTAAACCCACTAACTCTTTAAATATATGAGTCAAGCGATATAGGGTATTAACTTAATATTTGGATTTGGCCCATTAACCACTAACTAAATAAATAAATTATTTAATATACACCCATCAATTAAATAATCATAGTTGTCGAATAATTTAAAGTTCTCAAATCAACTTCATCGACTGATCATAAAATTACTCGGGGCAACTATCGAGAGGGGTAAAATAATAATTTTATGAAAATTTCCAAAAATGACCTTTCGGGTCATTAGAGAAAGACTCGAAGTACTCCAACTGTCAGTGCTACTAACAATAAAGTAAAAAGACAATGTAGGAGAGTTGATCGACGAAGGACAATAATCAGTAATGATTCTCAAATTATTAGAACTAATGTTCCAAGCTCCATTCAAAATATATTTAAGGATCAAAGAGCATGTAAGAGGAAAGGGAGGATAAAATATGAGGAATATAAAGAGATTCAAATGGATCCTTCTTCTTCTTCCATACAAGAATATATTCATCTATTTAATATGAAACAAGAAGAATTGACTTGTTATTTTATATCGGTCTTGGATACAGAAGCTTTATATATATATATATATATATATATATACTTTTCTCTCCCACATAACCGGATGGAAGTAATGATTTGCATTTATATTTGTCTTGGTCTAAATGAGGATTGTTTGACATATATGTATGCATTTAAATTCAAGTGGGAGGAAAAAATAGACATAGAAGCTAAAATATAGAAATAATGGCTTCTAAGGACTTGTTCTAGGCCTTATTTTTGTATCAATCTTCTCCTATGGATAATCTAGCTAAGATTTTGATTGATAGTGTTAGAAATCCTTATCAACGGAGTAATGAAAAAGATGACATGTAATATAGACAAGAAATCATATGACTTGTGATAGTTTGAGTGTTTGAGTAATTTATATGAAAATGTATTCTTTTTCAATATGTTAAATTATTGTGATACTTAGATATTGTTAATATAATAAATTAATACTTAATGAAAAGTCTTTAATATAACACATACTAAGAAATAATTTTAATTTTTGAATAGTCATATGATCTGTAAGTGATGATTGAAAATTTTATGACCCTCAATTCTATATTTTTAAGTGAAGTCATAATGGAAATTGATTTTCTTATGTGGGTATATCACATGCATTATTAATGATTGACTCTGACATAATTGTTGCTTATAAAAATAAGCAGATTATGACTTTCAAAAGTATAATTTCATATCTTAACAATGGTGATAAGTTGTACGAGAAAAGTTATAATATATGAAGTCATAAGATATGATTTGTATTGAAAAAAATAAAATGCTCTAAAGAGTATCAACTTTGCGATGTGCCACCCAGAGGAGGGTACCACTGCCTTACGTTTGAGAGATATTGGTATCTGCAATGCATAGAAGTAACTATTTTTGTAGATATTGTAGACTAAGATGTGAACAATATTTTACTACTCGTGTAATATAGGCACACTTATGAGAGACGTATGATAATATAGTACATATTTACCTTTTACAATTCAATTTGACACTTTGAAGAATTGAAATAATCATAGTGATGTCTGAAATGATAACTCAACTTAGAAGTGTTGGTCATGTTCTCTGATGAGCAACATGTTCATACAGTGATTTGGTCTGCTTAACTTAACACATAACGATAACATTAAAATCTTCGAAAATGTTACACCTCAAGTGATGCTTTAAAATGAGCGAAGTAATGATGTCAAAACCACACGTGATGCCGGGAAAATAAAGTGAGAAAAAGCGTCTAGGATTCTAGTGTAAGAAAAATTGAAAAAGAGAATTAATCAACTACAGAGAATCAATGGGGACTCTCTAAGAAAAATAGCCTATCGAATTCCAAAGAGGGGCCATATTTTTCAATGTGTCCTTCTTTGGTAAATATGGTAAAATTTCCGTACTTATCTTTCTCCTTTCACTAAAATTGTCGCAATACCAATATCTTAAGATATACTTCTTGCACTTAAAATATGTTTTGATTTGATTATTCATTGAGTAATTGAAGTATTGAACATGGTCAATTCCTTAAGAGTATATTATTAGCATTGATTTACAAGATAGCCTTTCCCTTGGAGATATTTCATATGCCTTATGCTAAATGGGTTGACCAGGTTTGTTTTCATGCATTTTTTATGTGCCATATATTTTTGCATACATAATTAATGCTTATTTCATGATATATATGTATGGGAAAATTGTATGAAATAACAAATTTTTAATTCAAAGTAGATGTTATAGTCATAATTTCTTTTATTTGTAATTCGCAGCAAACATTTCATGTTTTTGCCATCTGTATTTGTATATTTCAATATACATATGTGTTGTATATATGTAGTAATTTTGTTTATATACAATTAATATGTTTTAGTTTGTATACCGAAATATACAAATAAATATTTTGCAGGACCCATTTGGTATACATAAGTGTCGTATATATGTAGTAATTTTGTTTATATACAATTACTATGTTTTAGTTTGTATACCGAAATATACAAATACAGATTTTGCAGGATCTATTGGTATACATATGTGTTGTATATATATAGTAATTTTGTTTATATATATTTACTCTATTTTAATTTGTATACCGAAATATACAAATATAAATTTTTTATGTATATGTATATCGAAATATACAGATTAATAGCCATAGATAACATAAAGTTTGCTATGGAGCGTAATTATACAAATTATAGCTATATCATACAAATATAATTTTTATGTTTGCTAAACCTAAAATTTACTCATGTATTTGATACTCTGATATGTACATAGTTTATGGCATGATGGAAATGATTTTGTGCATAGTAATATAGGTATGACGTGGTGGGATCTAATGTCATGTAGAATGATATGTTTATTTAATGATGAGATTGGATTCTGTGTAAATTGTTATGATTTTCATGACTCTCTTTCACACAAAATAAATTTAATATATTATCAAAGGGTTTTTCAATGAAAAAAGTGATAAAAATATGTGTTTCATGAAAAAATTATTTCAAAAATTGGAGTCGTCAGTTGACAATATGTTTTGGTACGGTCACAGCCAAAAACGTGATGACACTTATTTATTCCTACCAAGACAAGTCAGCTTCAATCCAACAAAAACGAAAGAAATGCGGAATATAAAACTAAAACAAGACAAAGGCAGAAAACTTATTCATTCTGAACAATATCCCAAAATTCATTTGTCACATCTACAAGCCACAAATGAAAATACATAACTCGAAAGATAAATATAAGTCATAAACGTATTTGCTTCTCAAGTAGAATCAAGCATGATAAAAGGAAAACAGGGCCTGCCGAGATGAAAAGGAGCTACCCCTCAAGTCCTTCAACATGCCTGGAATGTCAGGAGAAGAAGAAGTAGATCACACATGTCCGGGCTCGGAACCTACACAAGTGTAGAAGCAAGGGGTGAATACTAACAGCACGGTACCCAACAAGCAACCTAATAAACAAGGCATCTAGCTAGAAATCGAATACCCTTTACACTCCAACCGAACCTCTTTAAACTACAACATGCACAAAAATCAATCAACCTAGCAATCCTACAATACACGGCTCACAAGGCCCAAAAACCACAGTTCAATAGTCACAATCAACAATCGAACGAATCAAGTAAGTCAATCTCAAAGTCAAGTAGTTCAGTCACACATAAAAAGTATATAAATCACAATTAACAAGCAAGTCATGCATAAGCATCAAATGCATCAAGTCACAATAATTAATCTCTTGTGGGAATCATTTCCCATTGGTACAATATCACTAGCCGAAACCATTTCCCATCGGCTTTATATCAAATCCCAAGCCAAAACAGTTTCTCATCGGCTCTATACCAAATCACTAGCCAGAACCGTTTCCCATCGGCCTTATATCAAATCACTAGATGGAACCATTTCCCATCGGCTTTATAAGCCCTTGCCATAAATGACCTCGGCATCACAAAATTCACCGGTCCGTAGACCACCTTATGATTTGTCCTGGCTATTGTAAGCCAAACATCAGAGACTTGACATTTCTCAAATATCAATAGTTCAATACAATCCTATGACTTCCTTCCTATGACTAGTAAAACTTCCTATGGTCTGTAGGTAGAACTCGTAGACCACTGCATTTGTGCCAAAAATTCAACCTTCCCATCTCAAACTAAATTTCGAATTTTGGAGGTCTTGCAGGTCTAAAATTTACCTACCATATATGAACAACCTAGCATGCTCCTAACGACCTAACCCAATTAACGAAGCAATCCAATTATGTCGTAGCTCAAATATTTCCAAGATATCTATCTACCTGATTAATTGCTTGTTATTCCCATACTAAAACTAATTATCTAGACACTTATTTGATCATAAATTATTACATGCATGCCCTCTACTTTGAGGCAAGCTAACAACAGATCTAGCTACCAACAATTCTACAAAAAAATATTAAATACTTCTTCTATATGAAGGCAAGCCTTGAAAAATAGATGGTTGTCACAGATAATTCTACATAAAAAAAAAAATTAAATGCTACTAAACACTTCTTGATTTTTTGTCTTTATTTTAAAAAATAATCTTCTTTTATTTTTAAAGAAAAAAATATTATCTAATTAGTTTTAGATTAATAAAATGTAGGGAAATTATTTAGACTACAAAGAGAAGTAACTAAGAAATAAAATGCTAAAGTCGCTAGCTTATTTATCCAAGAAATGCTTTTCATGAAATGATTATCCAAGATTTAGAGGTAGTTGTTTGCATGATTCATACTGAGTAAATATCTTAAAAGGTCACTCAATTATGTGAAATTATTTTTAAAAAATCACTTAACTTAGTTTTGTATCAATAAAGTCACTTAACTTACAGATTTTCTTTTATATATAAAGTCATCTAAGTTGAACTATTTTTCTAAAAAATCATTATAACCAAAAGATAAAAGAGATAATTTCATTAACCACCCTTCAAGTTTAGTTTTGTAATACTTACTTTTATTTTAGTTTATAATATTATACTTACCTCTCTTATTTTTCTATTAATAATTATTTTCTTAACGTAATTATTATGAATATGAAAAATACGGATTTGGCTCCCCCTAGTACTCTTAACCTCTAGTCAAATACACATCTAGATGAGAGACATATGTTTTATTAAAAGTTTAAATGTTAAGATTATATCACATTAATTAAGTAATATCATAACCATGATTAAGTGAATAAGTTTTGAACAGATAATCTTTTGACTTTGGTAAGAAAAGATATTCCCTACAAATCATAGAATCTATTGATTTTATTTTATATTTTTATATTCAAATATTAATATTGCACATAAATTAATCACTTTTTGTGCTCGTTAATTTATTTTTAAAATATTATGGGGAGAAATAAAAAAAAATAAAAGAAAGAATTATTGCCATTGATAGAATCGTATAATAAGAACGGAAAATAGAAAATGCATTAGAATTACAGACGTGAAAATATCTACAAAAAATATTCTTTTTTTAAAAAAAAAAAAAAAATACACTAATTTAAAGGGATAATATTTTGTAAGACTACTGTTTATAGGCTAATCAAAAACGTTGTTAAGTTCCTGTCCCATAATTTTAATGTTTAAATATAAAATATCAAAAATAAAATTAATGATATTAATATATCCCTATTAATTAAGTTAAGACAATTATTATTTAAAAATAGGGAAAAATGCCTGAAATATATCCGAACTTTGACCAAAATTGTTGTAACAATGCCGAACTTTGAAAAGGACCTTTTACCCCTCTACACTATTTAATAGTGTATTTTACAGGTATATATGTGCTCACGTGGACATCATAAATATTGCATCATTATAAATAGCAACGTGTCCATGTAGACACATATATACTTTTAAAATATACTATTAAATAGTGCAGAGGGTAAAAGGTCATCCATAAAGTTTGATATCGTAACAGCAATTTCAGCCAAAGTTGGAGTATTTTTCAGGCATTTTTCCCTCAAAAATAAATAAACAAGAGAGATAAACATAATATTATAAACTAACATGAAAGTAAATATTAAAGAACTAAACTTGAAGGGTGATTTATGCAATTATCTCTTTTATCTTTTGGTTATAATGATTTTGTAGAAAAACTAGTTTAACTTGAATGACTTTATAAAAGAAAATATATAAGTTGAATGATTTTATTGATACAAAACTAAGTTGAGTGACTTTCTCAAATAATTTCACATTCTTGAGTCACCTTTTGAGATATTTACTCAATTCATAGTTGTCTGGATTTCCTTTATACTTATTTTCCTTTTTTGCATGTTACAATGTTTTTAGGTGGAATTCTGATTCGTAGAGGCTTGTACTAGTGGATAAAAAGTTTTGAAAACCTTCGTTTTAAATTAGTCTCCTATTCGGTAGGGTTAGGTGCCGTTGCAAATAAATGAAAAAAAAAAATCATCGTGCCAATTTCTTAGGGATCACAAACTGGAGAAACTAACCAACCAGCAAAAAAATATTATTACCAAAAATTTATCTATCGATTAAACATCAGACTTAATAAGTATTCAATAATTGGAGTAAAGGTCATATGAATTCATATTATGTACTTATAGAAGAATCAATTGTCTCATTATATTATTGCCATAAGAACAAGGGTTTTCAAGTATACCAAGAATTTAGGATATTCAGAATAACTTACTAAAATTAAATATATATTAATAATTAAATTGTGTAAATTATTGAAATTGTCCGACAATTTTCATGATTATAGTTGGACAACACCTAATTATCATCATATCATATTTATATATGGCACGATCTAAAATCGCAGAGGTCATTATTAATATTTTTTATTGACTTGCCATAAGTTATAGTAGAAGTGAAGCTCACCTACACTAGAAATTCTGATAACTACTGAATTGATACAATGAAACATAACACGCATATTCACTTAACCTTACACTAATGTATGCTCTTAAATCAGGAGCGAGCAGAGTTTAGTGCTTCGGAAGTTCAAGCATCCATTAATCTGGAAAATATATATTTTATATTTAATTTTTAAAAAATAGGATATATCTGCTGAAAAGCGTTAAGAGCTCGAACTCTGCTTAACACAATTTTTATGAACTCCCCTCCTAATTTTCTTACTTGACTTTTCCGTCGTTTTGTCTAAAATATGTATGCTTCTTCTTTTTCCTTTTTTCTTTTTTCTTATTTCATTCATAGTCTAATTTTTATGTTTACTTTTTAACTTTTTTGAATGGGTTTTTATCAACTTCTTTAATTCTTGTGTTTAAATATATTTTCACTTCTATTTCATGATTGATTGTAAATTTACTATTAGAGGTTCAATAACCACAACCTTAAAATCCTAAATTTGCCGCTATCTCAAACTTAACTAAACTTAATAAAACGAATTACTCTTTATTAAGTTAAATATAAAAAAATACAAGCTCATGAAGAAAGCTTCAGGAATATGCCTAAATGACAATATAATATATATATATATATATATATATATATATTACGTGATTCGACATCAACAAAAACTGAACTTACTACAAAATTGTCTGTTTCTTACTTATTGAAAATATACCTAACAAAGTCAAATAAGATGTTTTACACGTAGATTTTGTTTGATTTTTAATTTTGTTCAATTTTAATTTTTAATTTCTTAAACATCCTCGTGTAATTTAAAATAAAAGAATTGTTTTTTAAAATATAGCTTGAATTAGTGATATTTCATATCAATTGTTGAGATATGTTTTCTGCATCTCTATTAAGTAATCAATAACATATCAAAATTCCACTAATTTAGGAGATAATTATTTAGATAAATGCTAGTTTACAATAGTACGAACCTTACCAGATTTTGGTCTCCAGATACATGCATCTGGTGCGTCCAAATACATCAAATACATAGGTCAAAATTAAGTGTAATTTGTTTTAAATACAATATATTAAGGTGGATCCACACAAATCTAGGATACATAGACAAATCTCGCTCGCCTCCCTCCTATCTCGCCCGCCACTCTCCTATTTCGCTCGCATATCTAGTATCCCTAATGCATGTAACTAGTGTCAGATACATGTATCTAGTGTGATTCACATGTATCTGGATACATAGAGAAATCTTGTTGGCCTCTCTCCCATTCTCGCTTGCCTCTCTACCCCTCCTAAGCTCCTCCAAGCTTAGGAACGAAGGAGGGGAGAGATTTCAACGCCAAGGGGGTCAAACCCACGGATTTTGTCCAAAGTTCATCAAGATTCATCCCCCACAGATTTAGAAGCTCATGTTCATAGTTCTTCAACGATTATTTGGCATCTCGATGGCTAGACTTAACTGAGTAGTTAGACATTTCTTTAAATTCACAATGCCTTGTAAGTTGTCGGGAGATTGCATGTATAGGTATTTGGGTGTGGAGTCTGGGCGAATGAGCTCGTGTTTATGGTTATTTAAGATAGTAATGGACTTGATTAGCTAATTATGTTTTCCTTATGATGATTGGTTGGTGTTATCCTAGGGGTGGTGAATTGTGGGTAATCAAATTATGACCCAGAAACTTTTTGGGAAGAATCTTTGGTAGTAGGTGATGGTGGTTTTGTTTCCCATTTATAATATATATATATATGTGTTTGTTAACTACCTCATTAGTATTACCTATATAATGTATAGTTAGGTAAATGGACGAAGTATAAACTGAATGTCAACATGTTTTCAATCTTATGTAATGAACGTGTTTACTTTGATTGGCTCGGGTACCATGCATGGTATGCATGGTACAGACTAACAGTTGGCTTATGCACACGTGGTACATAATATCTCTTGGTTGGCTCGGACACCATGCTTGGTACATATTTGAGTGGCTCAAGTACCACGCTCGGTATGGTACATTTATATGGTTGGCTCAAGTACCATGTCGATATAGATTTACTAATGGTTGGCTCAGTTACTACATTAGGTACATTTTATTTCTCTCGTATGTTTGAACCATGAGTAGATCAGGTTTATTTATTGTGTTGTATTTATCAGATGTTGGCTCTGAGTGGTTGGGCTGGTGTATTTAAATGTTGGAATGGTCTTGTGTAGACCCGGATTGTATGTTCTTTATTATTTTATTGCTTTGTAGACAGACCCGCATGTTACTTCTCATTTTCAAACATTTCTCCTTATTTAGAAAGAAGAGGTATAGAAATGCATTTTCTAAAATCAAAGGTCCCTCCGTCAGAACATGGATTTATATATATCTGCGGAAACCATTTTAAAAGTTACCCAAATCGAGGATTAATGTATAGGTATTGGTGCTGAATTTATCCAAAGCAAAGAAAAATTACATATAGAGAGTAGAGAGTAGAACAACCAACAACTTGATAATGTAAATTCACTTGCATGCATGGGCCCAAGTGCCTATGGAGCTATATATTATGCGCCTTCAAAAAGTTTCCCTTATATGCAACAATTTTTGAGTGTATATGCGTTCAATAAACTGAAGAGGGGGGAATATTGCACTTTCTATAAGCGTTGTGAAAATAGGGAAAATTTAACAGCTCACTCTTCTAGTTAAAAGTGTTTCCGTCTGAAAAATATCAAAATTATGCTCAATGTACTTGAAAAAGCTTATAATTTTGGAATTAAGCTCGGTGTTTCCAATATCAAAAGATTAGAATTTTCAATTTCTTTTTTTCCCTTACTTGTCGAAGTACATGCAAAGGCCTATACGTAAAATTAACAAATTGAAAAAATAGTCACATCAAGAACAAAGCGGAAGAAACACTACATTTCAATAACAAAGAATACCATAAGAATTGAAATACAAAGTTGTAAATAGGGGACGATGGTGGAGTGGAGGAGAAAACGACAGCGATAACAACATCCAATCAAGTTTAAATTCAATGCATGCAACATTACCACAACCCAAACACAAAAATTGGAAAAAAAAAAATATCAAACCCATCAAATGAAAAATTGACAAAAGGTTACCTAAAACCAAAAGAAAGAAAATAAAACTAAATCTCGGGAAAGAAGGGTGCTATGACAAAAAAAAAAAAAATACTATTAAACATGAGTGATTGAAAGAATTAAGGTGGAATGAAGCAAATTAAAATCTAAAATGATAAGAAAGAAAGAAGGCATGAGGAAATTCATTTCCACTGAAATTAAAATTTCAGATGGGCCTTTCATTTTGCAAAACAAGTTTTCTTCAAGCTGGGACAAAGATCAATGAAAAGGAATAGGATATATCATAGAGAAAAATCAGATGTCACAAGTTCCTATAAGTATCCTAAGGCCGGTTGTCCCCTATTTATTCATACGTGTTATTATGAAAGGGTACATGTTGAGCTGTACTTAGTCGAAATTTATTGTACAATATATGTTTCTTTTTGTACAAGTTCTTAGTGCAGAATTGGTCCAACTCTTGTTGGCTTATAAATTAGAGTAAAGTAATAACTCAAAGGAGCACTAAAATTTAGTGCTCATCTTTTAATTTCTTGATTTATTGAGACAATAGAAGGAAGGTGAAGCTTCATTATGCAACTCTTCGCTCTCTATATGACAATTCAATATTCCACAACTTACTTTTCTAATAATAAAATATTCAATATTGTTATAGTGATGATCAATATAGTTAGGTAATGTTCTCAATAAAAAAAAAGATCTAAAAATAAATCAACAGGGTAAATATGTAATTTATTATTTTAATACATGTCTAACTAATATCCGCATAACTTATTTCACCTTCTACCCTGCATAACTTATATATAGATTTCTTCATAAGTTATGTTGGCATTAATTATATAAGACTACAAAAAATGCAACCAAACAAAGTCTAAAATTAATACATGAATAACTTTTATACAATATTTAGAATCCTACCAACCAAACATGGTATAAGCTATGTTGACTTTTTTACCTAAATCAAAAAACTTCTACCAAACATAGTGAAACTAAGACATTTTTTAATACATGAATAAGATGTATGTTATACGGTAACCAAACGGCTCCTAATAGATATGAATATATCGAGATACATGTATCTAAAAAGGTGCAGATACGCGTATCTGAAAAGGTGCAGATACGCGTATCTGAGGCTCATAATATGGTAGGGAATGTAATTTTGCAAACTAGTGTAAATCTAAGTATTAGATCCTAAAGTAGTGGACTTTGTGTAAGTTACGTTTAATAAATTCACTTCTAATATGTAAAATTTCTTTAAAGCATTATATTTCAATTGATGTAAATCAAATTACTCCTTCAATTTGTCACGACCCAGACCATCGTGATTGACACCCACACTAACCCTCAGGTGGGAGAACCATTAATACTTATAATTAGCTAACCAAAGAACCAGACAACTAAGGCATTTAAGTTATGAAAGCAAGTTAAATAGCTAAGCACTGAAGTTCCCATAAACTTCCAAAAGATTTAACAACAATGCGGAAAATACACCTAGAACCTAAAAGTCAATATACCAAAACATCTAAAAATGAACCAAAGTCTAAACAAGAAGGGTTACAACCCCAAACTAATGGACTAACAACTAACTAGAAAAGCCTAAGTCCAAAATGTGGACATAGACGAAAGGAGAACTCATGACAACTCGGAAGAAGTGGCTCGCCCTTGAATTCGATCAACAATCACTGATCTTCTAAGCGAGGTCTGTCAATAGTCGCTTGAAGATGCCCTATACTCAATAAAAAAAATAGCAAGTGCAGTATCAGTACACAACCACAGTGTACTGGTAGGATCACGTGATTATCCCACTAAGTTAACATACATAAATCAATACCACAATATAATCACATGCATTTATCGAACATATACAATATTATCAACAATTACGAACAATGAACAACATCACATTTCTCAAGATACACAATTATGACAAGTCATAGGTCCTCTCATGGAACCCAAACCCACACAATTAGCATACCGAAACGTGGTACCCGATCCAATGTTGATGTCGGAACGTGGCAACCGATCCCATAATTATGTTGGAACGTGGCAGCAAATCCAAGTTAGTGTGTCAGAACGCAACACCCGATACATTCAACAGGCCACAATCACAACCACAAAGTACATTCTCATAATCATAAAATCAAGTCATGATTCATGACATTCTTCAATTATATATCCTCATTTACAACAAGTGTGATCAATAATGGAACATCCGCATACATACATTGTACCATAATAAAGCAAGACAAATATACATCACACAATCATAGAATCACAACCATCACATACCTCGAAACAAGGTTAAAGCCCTAAGAAACTTGATTCTTCCCTTTTCGAATTTGTTTCGCTTGTTCTTTGTCTGCAAACAGTCAATATAATACGGGAATCAATAAACAATCACTAATTATTCGAATTACTAACAATTCTATCAACCCTAGATCATACCTATGATCACAATCTCCCAATTAGGGTTGTTTCCATCATAAATTCCAGATCAAACCCTCCCCCATCGATAATTACCCATTAGATTACGTTCTATGGATCGAAAAATAGATTCGGGGAGTTAAAATCTTCCCTTTAGCCTCATGAATGGTGGAAAACTGTCAAGCAAAATCCTAGGTTTGTTCCTTAGCTCTCAAATTGAAAAATTGCAGAATAAAACGTTTTTGGGGTTTATTTACGACTTTAAGTCTCGTCTGGCCCGCCACAACGGTCCTCACCCAACTACAGCGTCCCTGCCCTGGCGGTAGAAATCACCGCCAAAGCAGCTTGAACGAAACAGTGAGCTATTTTAATAATTCCAAGACCCCATTTCACAATGCACCTTCATCCAACGACACTAAAAAACTATCCATTCACGCTAAGATCAATTTTGGGAGTTCTACTCGCTTGAATTCGATTTCGTAAAGTCGTACGTGTTCCTTAACGACTTATCTATCTACTCATTTGATCAAAATCATAATTAGATCACCTATTGTTACCATATTTCTCTAGACTTTAATGGCTTCGATTTCGTCCAAATCTAAACTAGGTTGATAAATTTCAAGTTACTACGAAAAAGTTTTTTGGCCCAAAAATTTTCCCCGTTGGATTTTCTATAATGAAGTAATTCGGTCGTTACAATAGATACCAATTTACCCATCACTCGTCCCCAAGTGACAAACATAGGAAAAACATGCTAAAGAAGGAATGAAGTAGTACCTTAATTGACGAACAATTGGGGATACTTGTCTCACATGTCACTCTTGGTTTCGCAAGTAGCTTCCTCAACTGGATGATGCTTCCATTGAACTTTCACGGACTTAACCTCCTTGGTCCTCAGCTTACACACATCATGTTCAAGAATTTTAATCGGTTCCTCCTCATGTTGGAGGTCTTTGTCTAACACAATTGAGTCCCATTTTATGATGTAATCCCCGTCACCATGATATCTCTTCAACATGGACACATGAAATATTGGGTGAACACCCGATAGATTAGAAGGTAGAGCCAATCTATAAGCCACCGGCCCTACACATTCAAGAACCTCAAAGGGACCAATGTATTGCGGACTTAGTTTGCCTTTCTTGCCAAATCTTATTACCCCTTTCATGGGTGATACCTTAAAAAGAACTTTCTCACTAGTTTGAAACGTCATGTCTCTTACCTTATGATCCACATACTTCTTCTGTCTACTCTGTGCTTCTAGAAGCTTAGCTTGAATATTCATCACCTTATCTTGAGCATCCTTCACCAAATTAACCCCCAAAGGTTTCACATCTCCAGCCTCGAACCATCCTATGGGTGATCTACATCCCCTCCCATAGAGTGCCTCAAATGGTGCCATATCTATGCTGGAGTGATAACTATTATTATAGGAGAACTCACACAAAGGTAGGAACTTATCCCAATGCCCTCCAAAATCAATCACACATGCCCTCAACATGTCTTCCAACACTTGAATAGTCCTCTCGGATTGCCTGTCCGTCTGTGGATGGAAAGCTGTACTAAAAGTGAGTTGTGTGCCCAATTCATCATGTAATTTCCTCCAAAACTTATATGTGAATTGGGTACCACAGTCTAAGATGATAGAGAGAGGAACTACATGCAACCTTACTATCTCCTTCACATACACCTTAGCCAATTGTTCAGTATTATAATCTATTCTTACCGAAATAAAATGGGCTGATTTAGTCAATCTATCAACCACTACCCAAACAAAGTCAAACTTCGCCAAAGTCTTGGGAAGACCAACCACAAAATCCATGTCTATCCTTTCCCACTTCCATTTCGGAATTGGCATTCTCTGAAGCAAACCTGTAGGCCGTTGGTGTTCATACTTCACTTGTTGGCAATTTTGACACTTAGCCACGAACTCTGCTATATTCTTCTTCATGCTCGGCCACCAATAAATTCACTTCAAATCTCGGTACATCTTGATCACACCCAGATAAATTGAATATCGAGAACCATGAGATTTTGTTAACAATTTCTGAATGAAATCATCAACTCGAGGGACACAAATCCTTCCTTTAAAACTAAGCACACCGTCTGCATCACGAGTGGTCTCTTGTTCCTTACCATTCACAGTCTTCTTCTTACGTTCATTCATATTCTGATCCTCAAATTGCTTGGCCTTGATCTCTTCAAAGAAGGTGACCCTCACTTCAATGCTAGCTAACACCCCACCTCTTTCTAAGATGCCCAACTACATGAACTTAGACTCTAATGTCTGAATTTCGTTAGCCAAAGGTCGCTTGGTTACACCTAAGCAAGCTAAACTATCCATACTCACCGCTTTTCGACTCAAAGCATTTGCTACTACATTAGCCTTACTTGGATGATATTGAATGGTGACATCATAATCTTTAAGTAACTCCATCCACCTTTGTTGTCTCAAATTTAGTTCATTTTGAGTGAACACATGTTGCAAACTACGATGGTCAGTAAACACTTCACACTTAATACTATAGAGGTAATATCGCCAAATCTTAAGAGCAAACACTACCGCTGCCAACTCCAAATCATGTGTTGGATAATTCCTCTCATGCATATAACATTCTTATCCTGCATCAACACAACACCCTAGCCAAAATGTGAAGCATCACAAGAAACAATAAAATATTTACCTTCAACCAGTAATGCTAGGATGGGTGCGATGGTCAAAAGAGTTTTGAGATTTTGAAAGCTCTCCTCACATTTTTCAGTCCATTTAAATGGTATCTCCTCTTTTTGTCAAATTAGTCAAGTAAGTGGCAATGGAAGCAAAGTTCTTCACAAAACGACGATAATAGCTAGCAAGCCCCACAAAACTCCTAACTTCAGTTATAGAGCTAGGCCGAACCCAATTCTTCACCACCTCAATCTTTTGAGGATACCATTACCCCTTCCTTGAAACTACATGTCCCAAAAATGCAACCAAAGTCAACCAAAATTCACACTTAGAGAATTTGGCATATAACCTTTGTTTTCCAAGAACACTCAGAACAATACGAAGATGGTCGACATGCTCTTCCTCACTTTTCAAATAGACCAAAATATCATCAATAAAGACTATGACGAATAAATCAAGAAATGGCTTGAGCATTTCATTCATCAAACTCATAAAAGTCGCAGGTGCATTAGTCAAACCAAAGGACATAACTAGAAACTCGTAGTGCCCATAGCGGGTTCTAAAAATCGTCTTGGGCACATCCTCATGCCTAATTTTCAATTGGTGGTAGATAGACCTTAGATCAATCTTGGAGAAAACTGATGCACCTTGCAATTGGTCAAAAAGATCATCTATTCGAGGCAAAGGATACTTGTTTCAAATAGTGACCCTATTCAATTGTCGATAATCTATACACATTCTCATACTACTATTCTTTTTCTTAACAAACAAAACTTAAGCACCCCATGGGGAAGCACCAGGATGAATAAATCCCTTTTCAAGAAGCTCTTGGATTTGAGCCTTACGCTCTCTTAATTTTGCCAAAGCCATGCGATATGAAGGGATAGAATTAGGGCGGGTACCAGGTTCTAAATCAATGCAGAAGTCTATATCTCTATCCAGAGGCATACCAGGCAAGTCATTAGGAAACACTTCTCTAAATTCTGACACCACATGAATGGACTCAATAGAAGGAGTCTCAACCTCAACATCCTTAATATGAGCCAAATAAGCCAAACAATCCTGCCCTACCAATTTTCTAGCCCGAATGAAGGATATGATCTTAGCTTGCTTAGGCTTGTACACCCCTTCCCACTCTAATTTTTCCCTTCACAAAACTTCTAGAGTTAGAGACTTAGTATTAAAACTAAGCATAACATAATAGGGGGACAACCAATTCATGCCTAAGATTATATCAAAGTCAGTCATATCCAAAATCACCAAATCAACCTAAGTCTAGAAACCCATAAACAAAATAGGACAAGCACGATAGACATAGGTGACTATGACAGACTTTCCAACTGGGTAGAAACATGGATGGGGGCATCAAGTATATCACAAATCATAGCAAATTCTGAGATGAATCCCACAGATACATATGAATAAGTAAAACCCGGATCAAATAACACATTAGTCATCCGATCATAAACAAGAATAGTGCTGTGATCACTGCGTCAGACGCCTCTGCCTCATTTTTGCCCAGAAATGCATAACACTGAGCCATCATCTTGACGAGCTACTTCCCTGTCTGATTGCACGTTACCCCTGCCTGCGTTACCATTTCCTCTACCTCCACAGCCTCACTAATTACCTCCTCGCCCACCTTATAGACATCTTCAACCATTAATACCATTTCCCCCGGGTACCACCGCTCTAGTCTGCTGCTGCCCGTCGGTGGGGACAATCTCTTCGTTCTCATATGCCCAGGTTCTCCACAATTGTAGAAAGTACGATCAAAAGATGGTCTGCCGCCCATCAAAGGCGCAACTCCCTGATTGTCCTAAATAAAGTTATACGGTGGAGTTCTTGAGTAATTACCTGTAAAGGCAGACATAGCAGACTGAATTGGCCTAGATCAAGTGTTGGCCTCCCTGCCCCTTTGGAGTAAGAACCTTGAAAGTTACCCGAGTTTTTGGTCCTTTTAGCCAATGCCTTGACCTGACCGTCTCGCCTCACCCCCTCCACTTTCTTAACAAAATATGTTACCTCATTAAAGCTCCTCCCTGCAGAGGTCATATGAACAAATAATACCTACAACTCAAAATTTAATTCCATAATAAATAAATGAATCCTCTCCTCCTCAGTAGTCACCAATTGAGTAGCATATCTAGACAAAACATGGAACTTGACCTCATAAGCAGCCACAAACACACCACCTTGCTCCAAAGCCATAAACTCATCCTTCTTGTGATCTCTCAAAGTTCTAGGCACATATATCTCCAAAAACAGAGCATGAAATTGGGTCCAAGAGAGTGGGGGTAAAGCTAAAGATCTGCATTCCATATTAGCTCTCTACCACTACTTAGCCTCACCTTGAAGTTGAAAAGTCATGAACTCAATCCCATGCTGATGGACAATTCCCAACTTATGAAGTCTCTCATAGCAATCTAAGATAAACTCATAAGCATCCTCACTCTCAGAACCAAGAAATACAGGAGGCTTTAGCTTAAAAAACTTAGTCAACATTTCATTCTCATTATCAGTCATAACAGAACCCAACAAAGGATGGAAGAAAGCATCATTACCTACATTCCCTCCCACCATGGGACAGTGATAGCAATAAGAGGATTGACAGGAGCTTGAGTTGCTTGAACAGAAGCAAGCACTCCAAGACCAACCAACCTTTCAAGAATGGCATGATCTATTGAGCCTACACCTCTTTCTCTTGTCCAATCTTCTCAACATTTTCAACCTTAATATTCTCCTCTCTCTCTCTCTCTCTCTTCATGATGTATGGGAGGGGCCTCATTTTGGGGAGCATTTTCGATTGGTACCCCATCTCTAGGATGCACCACTCTTCCTCGACCTTTACCCCTAACTCTTCCTCTACCCCTGCCTTGACCGCAACCTCTCGCTGTAGATTTCTCAACTGGAGCATTGATGGGAGCTACGATCCAGACGCCGTTGAATCTAGTGTTAACCATATACGGACAGAAGAGTGAAGAAGGTTAGATACCAATTTGAATCGCCAGATACCAATTTGAATCACCAGATGCCAATTGGAATCAAGTTATTGCATGAAAAGAGACAAGACAAAACAGAGAGATTTCCTAAAGTCTTATAGCCTCTCGAAGAAAAGTACAGACGTCTTTGTACCATTTTACAATACTCTACTAGACTCGTTTTGGTACATCCAGATCAACGAACCCAGGCTCTCATACCAACTTTGTCACGACCCAAACCATCATGATTGGCACCCACACTAACCCTCTAGTGGGAGAACCATTAAAACTAATTAGCTAACCAAAGAACTAGACAACTAAGGCATTTAAGTTACGGAAGCAAGTTAAATAACTAAAGACTGAAGTTCCCATAAACTTCCAAAAGATCTAACAACTAAACAATGCGGAAATAGCCCTAGAACCTGAAAGCCAATGTATTAAAACATCTAACAATGAACCAAAGTCTAAACAAGAAGGGTTACAGCCCCAAACTAATGGACTAACAACTAACTAGAAAAGTCTAAGTCCGAAATGTGGACATAGAAGAAAGGAGAACCCGTGATAGCCTGGAAGAACTAGCTCACCCCTGAATTCGATCAACGATTACTGATCTTCTAAGTGAGGTATGTCAATAGCCGCTTGAAGATGCCCTGTATTCAACAAAGAAAGAGCAAGTGCAGTATCAGCACACAACCACAGTGTACTGGTAGGATCACACGACTATCCCACTAAGAGTAACATACATAATTCAATACCATAATATAATCACATGCATTTATCGAACATATACAATATTATCATCAATTATGAACAACGAACAACTTCACATTTCTCAAGATACACAATTATGAAAAGTCATTGGTCCTCTCATGGAACCCAAACCCAAATAGTTGCATAACAAAATGTGGTATCCAATCTAATGTTTATGTCGGAACGTGACAATCGATCCCATAATTATATAGAAACGTGGCAACCAATTCAAGTTAGTGTGTTGGAACGCAACACCCGACCCATTCAACAAGCCACAATCACAATCACAAAGTACATTCTCATAATCATACAATCAAGTCATGATTCATGGCATTCATTAATTATATATCCTCATTTACAACAAATGTGATCAATAATGCAACATCCGCATACATACATGTACCATAATGAAGCAAGACAAACATATATCACACAATCATAAAATCACAATCATCACCTACCTCGAAACAAGCTTGAAACCCTAAGAAACTTGATTTTTCCCTTTCCAGATTCGTTGTGCTTGTTTTTGGTCTACAAGCAGTCAATATAATACGAAATTTAATAAACAATCACTAATTACCTAAATTACTAACAATTATATTAACCCTAGATCATACCCATGAGCTCAATCTCCCAAGTAGGGCTGTTTACATCATAAATTCTAGATCAAACCCTCCCCCGTCGATAATTACCCATTAGATTACGTTTTATGGATCGAAAAATAGATTCAGGGAGTTAAAATCTTACATTTAGCCTCAAGAATGGTGGAAACTGTTAATAAAAGACCTGGGCTTGTTCCTTAGCTCTCAAATTTGAAAATTGCAGAATAAAACTTTTTTGGGGTTTATTTTCGACTTTAAGTCGCGTCTGGCCCGCCAAAGCAGTCCTCACCCCGCTATAACGGCCCCGCCCTAGAGACAAAAATCACCGCCAAAGCGGATTTCACGAAATAGTGAGCTATTTTAATAATTCTAAGACCCCATTTCACAATGCACCTTCATCCAACGACACTCAGAAACTATCCGTTCACACTAATATCAATTTCGGGAGTTCTACTCGCCCGAATTCAATTCCGTAAAGTCGTACGAGTTCCTTAACAACTTATCTGTCTATTCATGTGATCAAAATCATAATTAGATCACCCAATTGCTACCAGATTTCTCTAGACTTTAATGACCCGATTTCGTTCAAATTTGTACTAGGTTGAGAAATTCCAAGTTACTACGAAAAAGCTTTTGCCCAAAATTTTTCCCCGTTGGATTTTCTATAACGACGGAACCCAATCATTAAACTATTTCATATTAAGTGAATTTTTGGGGCTTTTTTCAATGTTCAAAATAAATGAATTGTTCAGATTTCAAGATAAATGTTTGATTTTATTTTTTTTCATATTTGTGTTTTTCTTGAATAAAGTGCTATATTTTCTAGGAGATAAAAATTGCACTACTTACAAATTTATATTTATGATTTTACAAAGGACAATAGTGAAAAATATGGTTTAAATTATGTCCTTAAATATTTTTTTTAATGGGGTGCATTGACTCAGAAATTCACTTAATTCTCCCTCTGTCCCTTTTTTACTTGTTAAATTTTGACTTGACACAGCTATTAAGAAAACAATGATTGGTATTGTGAGTTTACCATTTTACCACTATTAATTGGTAGAGTCTTAAACATATTTACTCATTACATTTTTCAAAATCGTTAACTCAATATTAATAAATTGAGGGTATAATAGAAAAAAATTTATTTTTTTTTATCTGTCAAAAAATGACAAATAAAAAAGAAAATTAAATTAAAAAATATTTGACAAGTAAATAAAACGGAGGGATTATGAAATAGAGGGAGTACTATTGTACCATCATTATGAGGAAGAAGAATATGAGACGATTCTGTCTGAAATTGTTCAATATTTTCTTTTACAAAAGCAAGTATATGTGTAATGTGTATATATATAATAGAGAAATGTTTTATTTTACTTGGTATCATTTCACATTTATGCCCTTCAACTTTTGGTGTGCACAAGTAGGCACTCAAACTTGTATAAAATTGAACAAAATAGACACATAAGTTCTACATGGCATAAAACACATTGGATACCACGTAGGATGCAAATTGTTATGTAGGATATCACGTAGAATATGTGTGTCAATTTATATAATTTTATACAAATTTAAATGTCTATTCAAAATGAAAGAAAATGTAAAATGAGACTAAATTAAGCAGCATATTCATGTATCAATGCCTATTTAAAAGGCTGACCAAATAGGTGCCCCTGAGCAAACGGACCAAACCTTCGACTAGCCTACAATTAAATATTACTTCTGAATGAAACCATTATTTAATTTGAAATATTTTTCAGCTATAAATGCCTAATAATTTCAACTTGAACTTGGACATATTTTACAAAACAAAACTTTAAAGAGATATATGTGTGATCACCTCCTCCTCCTCATTTTTTTTTTTAAAAAAAATTGGTATAGTCTGGTATAATTACTTGCATATTATTATTTTTATTGTTATTATAATTTTTAAATTTTTTTTTAACCATATCCTCGAGAAAAAGAAAATCATATCCCATTGATAAAGATTATTTTCTGAAAAATAATATTATATATTTAAGTTTTAGGGGTCAATTCACTACTAAAAATAAAGATATTTTTCATTGGGAAACATTAAAAAATATAGAACATGATTTCCTATTTATTTTCGATCAAACTAACTCATTGAAAATATACATAATATTATTTGGGAAATTTCCAAATTTTTTCGTACGAACATATTACATTTTTTTTCATGGACTCAATCAAAATATCTATAAAAATAACAAGAATAATTTGCAATGAAAAAGTTAGCGCAAGTAGTGATTGTTTTCACCTATAATTAAAAAAAAAAGAGCTATACCAATATTTAATTAGGTATAGCAAGATCTTTCAAACCTTTTTTTTTTAATTAAAATAACTTTTGACTATATTTGAATTCATAAAGTGGGGGGAATGTGGGGTAAGTCGTGGGGGTATGTGATAGTGCCCATAACCGCCTTAACCGTCACTGTTTCAAGAAATAGATAAAATCAGCATAAAAAAAACATGGAAACATGAAATAGTATAGTACTAGTAAAGAAAAAAAAACAGTAATGGAAGGAAGAAGATCATCATCTTCATATCATCGTCATCATCGTTACGAGTTTGATGAGGATGAAGATGAAATAAAGAAAGGGCCATGGAAAGAAGAAGAAGATGAAGTGCTCATAAATCATGTGAAGAAATATGGTCCAAGAGATTGGAGCTCCATTCGATCCAAAGGCCTTTTGCAACGTACTGGAAAATCTTGTCGTCTTCGTTGGGTCAATAAACTTAGACCCAACTTAAAAAAGTAAATTACTACTACATTCTTTAATATGTCAATTTTAACGTTTTTATTGATTTTTATTTGCAACTTTTGATTGTTGTTTTGGTGAAAAGTGGAGTGAAATTTTCTGGAGAAGAAGAAAGGACAGTGATTGAACTACAAGGACAATTTGGGAATAAATGGGCTAGAATTGCTACATATTTACCAGGGCGAACTGACAACGATGTTAAGAATTTTTGGAGTAGTCGACAGAAAAGGTTGGCCAGGATTTTACGAACATCCCAAAATAACACCACCCAAACTTGTGCTTTTCCCCTAATATTAGAGGTATTATATTATTTCTTGATTTATCTATGTCATTCTTTCTGTTTGATCTCGAGCATGGGTGCTTTGGTATTTTTGTTGGATTCTCAGACTAGGAAAAGAAATAAATTGATAGTGCATGTCTACAACATGTCATATTGACTAAACAACACTTCTCATTTTTTTTTTTCCAATTTGAACTTATTTTTTTTCCCTTCTATATATTTTCTATGTTGAAAAGCATAATATATACGGAAAGAACACCTTATATACTTTCATCCTCTTTTTAATTCATCTTTATTTCTACTATAGTCCGGTCATCTTAACTTGATGGTACAAAAAAATTGTACAATTTGCATTAACTGGACGTTGTCAATGTTTTATTGTGAAATTTGAAAAAAAAAAATATTTTTGTTATCGAATTGAAAAATGATATTTAAAAATGCATGCATTGTAGTTGTGTTTGACCATAAATACAAATTGAAGACGTTATTTTTTTACTTTTGTTTAGTAATTTGAAGGAAAAACATATTTTTGTTTGGATTTCTTTTTTATCAGGCACCTAAATTGAGCTCATCAAGAGAACATGAAGAGTCATTGTCCAAGTCACAATCTTGCTCATCATCCTATATTGACAACTATTCTGACCACATGATGAACCAACAAGTTGTCCCCTTGGCAGATTTAGTGATGACTCCAAATTCAATTGATTTTGAACCAAACATGCTTATGCATCATCAACTTGACATCATGAGTACTACTACTATTCCTAATGATGAGAAGAAACTTGGAATTATAGAATCTTCACATATCCCAACTCATGATGACTTTGCTTTGCCACTAGAAAATCAAGAATTCCCCATCATGCCTAACTTCATAGATGTTTTTGGACATGGATTTGATAATGTGGAAATACCATTTGTGAAGAGACAAATTGAGAAGCCACTTCCTCCAGATAGCTTCATTGATGACTTCCCTTTGGATATGTTTAAACATATTGAACCTCTACAAAGTCCATCTCAATGGTGATTTATTTTTATTCTTGTTAGGCTCTAGCTAGTAGTAACAAGTCCATCTCAATGGTGATTTATTTTTATTCTTGTTAGGCTCTAGCTAGTAGTAACTAGTCATTATTAACTAGTGCTAGTATTTTGCCATTACATGCTATTATTGTCTTTCTCTTTTTCCCTTTTTGTATCAAGACAACTTGATTTTAGTGTTTAATTGCTCAAATCAAATGCTTATCTTGTGTTTTATGATGGCTAGATAGAAGATTTTTCTTTTGTTTGTTCTTTTTTACTTTCTCAATAAAATTATACAATACAATTAGATCACTTATTAATCATAGCTAAATCTTTATGATGAACATCATTGGATATCAAGTTTAGCAGTTTGAGGACAATCTTTTGGGTGACTCATTCTTGTGCAATTATAATAACATTATTTCTTCCAATTTATCCACAATGGTGCATTTTACTGATGTTGGGCAAACTTTGTGCCATCTCAACTAGTGTGTTGTGTCCTCACTTGATTTAATAATTTCAATGCGGAGCATAATATGAATATATAAACTAAAAAATAAAAGAAAATGTCCACTGATTTTGGACCATGTTTAGTATGCCAAAAATCTAATTTAGATCACATATTTTATCAAGGCAAGTTATAATATTATGTTTGAGATATCATCTCTTACGTACTATTTTGTTGGTAGAAGCAGCATTAAATCTAATTTTGGCAGTGTTGGGTATGTCAAATAAAAAAAATGACCCTTTTTATCCTCTTAGTGTTCTTTGGTTAGTTCTAAAGCACTCAATCCAGAATACATGATTTTTCTCTCCCTATGGCATAGAACATAACAGTTCAAAAATATCTAAATTAAATAAAGTATAAATTTAATAGTTGCTAGGAACATGAAAGTGGAGAATTGGAATCCAATTATATCCTTACTTCTGTCTCTCTTTTTTCTAGACAAATAATAAGGGACAAAAATCTCAAATTGTAGTTACAAAGACTAATTTCTAAGACTTAAGTGGTCACTGGTCAGTGAAAATGTGTTAAATAAGCTTATAAGCGATTAAGTTTCGTTGTATTTCAATAATATATGCAAGGGTTACAATATTTATAAAATTATGAAAAATATATAATCATCTGATTCTTCCCCCACGATTGGCAACTCAAGAGTTTTACTTTGCTCTTGAATCGATCAATTACTTATTGAAACTTCACCACAAAAATGTGGAGCCAAGCTTTGATCACAATATAGAAACTTGTGCCAGCTCACAATTTGGAGACGAAGAATTTTTTGTGTGTGGAAGACTTGCAAAACACTACTGAAGAGCAGAGCTTCTCTGAGTCTTTCTCCCTTCTCTTCTACTCTTCTGAAGACTCATTTATATGGGAGTGAGCTAGGATTTGACAGTATTTTGGTCTCCAATTAATTTTAGAGGATCTTGGGCTTGAAGAGCATGAGTTGGACTCATCTTATCAACTTAACCGACTTACTCAAATGTAATTTGAACTATATTAAGTCATATAAGTTTGACTTACATACTAATCCAACTTTATAAATCAATGATTGACCCAATAAGTCTAAATTAAACCTAACAATCAAATGCAGAAAAAGCCCAATTATATCTAGCAGTCAGTACCCCTCAGTTACTAATGCAAGTTTATTTACTGTAAAAACCCAATAAGGCACAACTAATGCCCTTAATACTCATTTATTTATAATAATTACTCAAATTCGTTATCTACTTCAATTTTATGTTACTATTCTTTTTGATTACTATAAATACTAAAAAGAAAATCATTTCTACGGCGTAACATTCTTTCTTTTCCATTTCTAAGCTTCCTTTTCAATTCTTCATTATTATTAATTAGTGAATTTAGCCACGCTTCGCGCAGTTAAGAAATATATATGTAAATTTATTTTAAAAATTATTATGATACAAGAAATAAAAAATCAATTATAGAAATAAGAAAAATGATAAAATCACAATACAAATATTTTTGTAGAATTAGAGCTTGAGTGAATTACATTTTTATTATTAAATTTTTTTTCAAAATTAAAAGACTAACTTATTAAGAGAAAAATTCATATATTCTGATGTTAATATATAAAATTCGGATAAACATATTTAAGGACTTGATATTTTTTCTTATTTTTGTTAAATGATAAATTTACTCTCCGATGAATCTTCCTTTAATTTCTATTTCATTTCTTCTTAGTATTTGATCCTTTCTTTGTCCTTGTTTTTTCTCTTATTCATCATCGTCTAAATAATTATTTTTCTCTATTTTTTATTATCATCTAAAGAAACCTCTATTGCTAATTTTTCGTATATATCCTATATTATTATGGTAATTCCTTAGAAGTAGAAGAAATGAACAAATTCAAATGGTTTTTCACCATAAAAAATACCTAAAAATTGCGTATTTCAATACTTAATATGCATTTTTTTTGAGCCATGAGTAATAAAAGTAAGTAAAAAGAGAAAAATAACAACACAATTTTGTCAAGTCCTTAATCACAAAAATAATGATTATAAAAAATCAGATAATCAACGCAATTATTTTTTAGCTTTTATCAAGCACCCCTTCTATCCATATCCAAGAGCCTTCTCATGGAGTCAAACTAAAGTATAAATCTGATACTACAACAATAATATAGAATATCACTATTTTAAATATAGAATAAAAATAATAATCTTGAGTAGGAATCTAATGAAACAAAAAATATGAATTTATATAGACAAAATTGAAGAAATTAATATCATAAGTTATCTTAAATTTTGAAATAAATAGTTGGGGGTTATGAATATGAAAATTTAAAGAAAAGAGTTAATAATATTAATTTAAGTAAAAGTTCAATTAGGTATAAGTTATGGAGATAAGAATTTTAAAATAAATAAAAGAAGAAAAAAAATAAAATAATGAAGACCTAAAAAAAAACTCATGTATTATTCAACATTTGTTGGGTGTTTAAGTTTTATTAGGAAAGCAAACAAATAAACTTCTTCTCTTTTTGTGTTTAACAAAATTGAAAGAGGAAAAAAAAAATACAATAAAGTGGTAAATATTGAGACTTTTAATTTTTTTGTAACAAAGGATAATAATGAGTGTAAATAATTTTTCAGACATTTAAGTATAACAATAAATAGAGGAGCAGTAATTGATATATTTATTTTTTTGTACAATAATAAGTAAGTAGAAAAATATGGAAAATTATCAAAACAACTGAGGAAAAAAGATAAATAGAATCTTTGGCCAAAAAGAGGTGCAACTTCACTTCTCTAACATCTAGCTTATATTATATATAGATTTTTAAGTACAACAATATGTAATAGCTATGAGAAATGTACCAATAGTAATATACCTTTCAAGCATGGCAAAATTTTAGAATATTGATATCAAAACAATACATTAATGAATCTTCAAAATATTAAAAACATTCAAACTTTATACTAATATACTAATCTTTCAATACAATTAAACTTCCTTCTTCATTTTGATGATCTTGTACTAAATTAATGTGAACATCTCTTTATAATGAGTCTTTGAAGAATATATCTTTGATCTTCATCAAAGCAAAGAACATATCATGTCACTATCTTTTCCATGATTTCTTATGGAAAAGAGGAAGAATAATTTATATATTTTTTTTTAAAAAAAGAAAAAAACTACACTATTAGAAAGAAAGAATGAGAAAAAAACTACATTAATAGAAAGAAAATGAGAAAAAAAACTACACTAATAGAAAGAAGGAATGAAAAAATGAAAAATGAATATTCAACTTCTCCATAGATGATTGTAATTTATAAATTTGATAATCCATAAGAATAATTTGAAGAGATATGTTATTTAAGTAGAGAATATGAATAGATGGAGGTTTTCTTGTAATTCATTAGATATAATTAGAATAGTAAATATGATTGATTTTTTTAATTTAACAAATAAAATATTTAATGAGAAGAAATCTCAAAAAAGGAGAAAAAAGATAAATATGAATGGCGGTCATAGTGGGGTGTCACATCTCCTTGTATATGTTTCTCCTTTATATTCTATATAAATTTGCTCTTAAACTTTTTTTTCCTAAAAAAGAAGTTATTTCTTAGGCTTTTTTTGTTTGTTTTTCTTTTGCCACAATTATTTATTTTATACTGTATTTTGTGTGCAGTATTTATATATTTTTTTGTTAGGAAATAAAGTAGAATTTTCCCCTGTGAGAAGTATTTTGTCCAAATTCAAGCTTCAAAACATGTCATTTATTTATTAATAAATATGATGAAAGAATAACCAAAATTCAGTATGAAATTGATATAATTATTTCTAAAATTATAATAAGACATTTACTCCAAAAAAGATAAAATTATTACATTTCAATCTACACTATAACTATGTACAAGTTTGCATAAATGAAAAAAGGTAACACAATTTGATATAACACTAATGAATAACGATAATATATTCTACCAAGTTGTAATAATTATCAAAATTCAATATGAAATTAATATAATTATTCCTACCATATAATAGGGCATTTTCCTTTAAAATAAAATTATTACACTAAAATTTACAGTATGACTATATAAAAACTAGCAATAAATAATAAAAGTAGCAAACAATGATACATTACTAATAATTAAGAGATTGCTTAGACAAAGCTTTTTGTGTGAGACCGATGTTCCCCACCTTTCTTACCTTGTTTTTTGGGATTCAAATTAAATGTCTTATTATAATTTTAGGAATAATTATATCAATTTCATATTGAATTTTGGTTATTCTTTCATCATATTTATTAATAAATAAAAAAGGTTGGTATGATTTTGTATTTGCTCCCAAAACGAATGACATTTTTTTTAAAAAAAAACATGTGGGTGTTTCTTTTATCTCCAGATAATCTATATAACATATAAAGTTAGGCAAAAGAAAAATGACACGAGGCATTTTTTTTTTAATCAGAAAATCCTTGATCATTTTTTTCAATATCATATGCAATTAATAGCTTAATAGAATTTAATGTATGATGGTTTTGCTATAAGATGAAAATTATGAGATTTTAGTTGTTTTAATTTTATCCTTACTTATAGTACTATCAAAAACATTCTTAAGCAAAAGTTCAAAAAATATTAATAATTTAATATCATAATTCAATTTTGAAAACTGACAGTTATTTCATAATTTCAATAATGTGCTAATTTTTTTACTCGATTATCGACATGAGCAGATTTACATTTACATTTTCGATATTCTAAATTTTTTTACATCTTAAAATCATATAAGATAGTTTATATAGGATATAAATAATTAATCAAATAAATTAATATTAAATTAAATTTGTTTTATTTTTATTTCAATATTTAATGTATGTGAGAGAGAGTCAAAAGATATACATTTTGATAGGAGTTAAGGAGCAAATCAAATTACTATAATTTAGGGAGGAATTATTGGAGAACCAAATTACTACAATTTATGGAGAAGTTACGAGGAAATCAAATCACAACAATTCAGCAAGGAGTTATTGAGAAAATCATATTACTACAATTCAACCATGTCTTGTAATTTCAAAACTCTCTCCATAATCTTCTTCAAAGAAAAAATTATAACATCTTCATTTTCGTATTTATACATTTCGATAATAAGGAAAGTACTGATAATATTGTTATCATTCAAATCAGTTCTACAAACAATCCGACAAAAAAAGGAAGTGCAAGAATGCCGTCTCTTGTGTCGTCTCTCCTCAGTCAGACGATTCTGACTTAGATTTTATACCAGAAATAAATCACAAAAAAGGTAAAATTTTTGTTGTGAGAAAAATATTATTGAATTGTGTATCTGAGTTGTTACATTGAACCCTATTTGCAGACATTACATTGGAATCATTTTCCAACTAAGATTCGTATTCGTATTCGTATTCCTATTCTAAGTAGGAATGTATATACACTTATTTATATTCTAACACTCCCCCTCACGCTGGTGCATACAAATCATATGTACCTAGCTTGTTATAGATGTTATCAATATGAGGACCTGTGAGGGACTTGGTGAAGATATCAGCAAGTTGATCATTTGACTTCACAAATTTCGTAACAATATCTCTTGAGAGTATCTTTTCTCTGGAAAGTGACAATCAATCACAATGTGCTTAGTCCTTTCATGAAACACTGGATTTGATGCGATATGAAGAGCCACTTAATTATCACACACAAGTTTCATCTGATTAATTTCGTCAAATTTTAGTTTTCCCAGCAACTGTTTTATCCAAACTAGATCACAAGTTGCTGCCGCCATTGCTCGATATTCTGATTCTGCACTAGATCGAGCAACCACATTTTGTTTCTTACTCTTTCAAGACACCAAATTACCTCCTACTAATATTCGGATGTTGAACGTCTATCAGAGGGTGATCCTGCCCAATTAGTGTCTTTATATCCAATGATATGCTCATGACCTTGATCCTTAAAAAGTAGTCCTTATCGGGAACTGACTTTATATATCGCAGAATACGAACAACTGATTCCTAATTACTATCACAAGGGGAAGTCATAAACTGACTTACAACACTCGGAGCAAGAGATTTCAGGTTTAGTCACTGTAAGATAATTCAACTTTCCAACAAGTCATCTATACCTTTCAGGATTACTAAGTGGCTCCCCCTATCCCGGAAGGAGTTTAAGATTTGGATTCATAGGAATGTTAATAGGTCTACATTCCATCATTCATGTCTCCTCAAGAATGTCTAAGTAGTACTTGCATTGAGAAATAACAATATCTGACCTAGACTAAGAAATCTCAATACCTAGAAAATACTTCAATATGCCAAGGTCTCTAGTCTGGAAGTGCTTAAAGAGATGTTGCTTCAAATTGGTGATACCATCTTGATCATTACCAGTGATAACAATATCATCAATGTAGACAACCAAATAGATACACCGATTTGGTGTAGAATGCTGATAAAACACAGAGTGATCAACTCCACTACGAGTCATGTCAAACTGCTGAATTACTGTGTCGAACTTCCCAAACCAAGCTCGAAGAGACTTTTTCAGACCATAGAGTGACCTACACAATCGACATACAAGGCTACTAGACTCCCATGACCAACAAATCTAGGTGGTTGCTCCATATAGACTTCTTCCTCAAATCACCATGCAGAAAAGCATTCTTAATATCCAATTGATGAAGAGGCCAATAACGAGCGGCATCCATAGATAGAAAAAGACGGACAAATGCTATTTTAGCCATAGGAGCAAAAGTGTCACTATAATCTAGCACAAACATCTGAGTATACCTTTTGGCAACAAGGCGAGCCTTATGCCGATCAACCTGATCATTTGGATCAATTTTGACAGCATAAACCCAATGATAACCAACAATAGATTTACTTGCAGGAAGGGCGATAAGCTCCCAAGTACCACTTTTATGCAAAGCAGACATCTCATCAACCATAGCTTGCCTCCACCCAGAATGAGAAAGTGTATCACATGCAGTCTTAGGAATAGAAATAGAGGACAAAGACGATACAAAGGCATAATAGGGCGATGATGACTCAAGAAGGTATAATGCAGGTTAGTATTTTGAGTGGATCGTATATCTTTTTGAAGTGCAAGTGGTTGTCTAGGAGGAGGCAAGTCCGCAGTAGGAGTAGGGTCCGGAGCATGACATGAATCATCTAGGACTAGGGTTGAATGCAGACTACGATGATAAGTTAGGAGTGGTGGCATTACAACTGGAGATGTAGAAGTAACCGCAAATTCCTCAACAGGTAAACCTGAGTTATAGTAAGACCATAGATACATCAGGACTATCAGAAGATGTATAGTAAGGCTGAGACTCAAAGAATGTAACATCAGCAGACATAAGTTATCAATGAAGATCATGTTAATAACATCAATACCCTGTTTGAACTCGAGCGTAACAAGAAAGAAATATTTGAGGACATGGAGGGGGGGGGGGGGAGCTAATTTGTCTTTCCATGCTAAGTTATGAACAAAACATATGCTCCCAAAGACACGAGGAGGGATAGTATAAATATGTGACTGAGAAAACAGTATGGAATATAGAGTCTGATTCTGAATAGAATATGAATGCATTCTATTTATTAAATAACAAGACGTAAGAACTGCATCTCCTTAAAAATGCAGCGGAATATGTGATTCAAAGAGAAGAGTACGAGCGCTCTCAATAAGATGCCTATTTTTCCTTTCTGCTACACCATTTAGTTGAGGGGTGTATGGAAAGTAGTCTGGTGAATAATGTCTTGCTAAGTCATAAACTCCTGAAATTGGGAGGATAAGTATTCTAAGATATTATCACTACAAAAAGTACGAATAAAAACACCAAATTGATTTTGTATTTCAGCAAAGAAACTTTTGAATATAGAAAATAACTCAGAATGATCTTTCATTAAGAAAACCAAGTACATCTTGAATAATCATTAATGAGACTAACAAAGTAATGAAATCCTAAGGTGGATCTCACTCTACTAGGACCAAACATATCATAATGAACTAATGAAAAAATAGACTATGAACGATCCTCAGTACTACGTGAAAATGTAGCACGAGTGTGTTTCCCAAGTTGACACAACTCACAATCTAATGTGGATAAACTAGACAAACTAGGCACCGTCTTTTGTAGTTTGGATAGACTCAAATGTCCCAAACATTTGCGAATTAGATTTGAGGAATCTGTAAAGGAGCATGATATTAAGGAATTTGAAGAGGTAAGAAAGGAAAGGTCTTGTGATTCATGTCCTTTTCCAATCATCTGTCATGTACTGCGGTCATGCATGAGAAAAAATCATCAAAAAAAGTTATGTTACAATGTAGGGCTTTCGGTAAATGACTAATAGATGCTAGATTAAAAGTAGAACCAAGGACATAAAGAACAGAGTCTAGGGTGACAGAATATAGGAGTTTGGCTTTTCTAGCACTTTTTTTTGTTTTGTTTGGATCCCATTAGCTAAAGTAATAGCAGGAAGAGATTGTGAATAAATAATATCGGATAAAAATGATTTATTATCAAAGATATGATTAGAATTCCCTAAGCCCATTCATTAATGCTCAGATTACACCACTTCTAATTCTAGGTGTAGACGATCGTTATCTAGTATAAAACCCAACAAAAAGTTGGGGTCGAACCCACAGGGAGCGGTACAAGTTTGAATTCAGTTATGAAGTTACAAATGTGGTCTAATCGATTATAGGAATAGAAATTATCGAAGACAAATAGACAAATCTAAGGGGTTCATAAATAATGTTACATTAGGGGATTTGGATTGTCAATTATCTGCTAAAACACAAACGAAAACATGAGAAACAACAATATAGAGAGGAATTCTAAGGATGTGATTGATTATAGGCTACTTTCGCTATATGAGTAATTGAAATTACTAACTTATTGCTAAATATCAGTGGGTAGGCTAGACTATAAGTGTAGCAGCTTTCTCTCGAACAACTACTACGATTCAAGTGATTTCTCTTGAACATCAACAAGCTTATCAATATAAACAACCCAAAACCTTAATTTATCTACTCTCTCGAGCTAGATAGGTAGAATCGAGTTTAAGATTTACTCTTTTGAACTAAACCTATATCAACCCAATAACTACAACCATTAATCAATAACTTTGGTTCTAAAACCTCTTTCTCAAGCAAGCCCAGAACTCTAAACTAGAATTGCATTTGCAACTACAATTCATAGTTTAAATCACAACTAATGATTAAACCCACTTCAATTAAGCAATTTAAATCAGTAAATAACGATACTGATAAGTTAATTTAGCCAATAATCACATGATCACACCCCAAGAATTGGAGTTTTAGCTAAACATCATAAAAATATAAAAATAATTACCAACTAGATTGGCCATCAGCTGGGTAAAAGTATCCAAGTCTTTAGAAATGCTCCAAAATGATTCAATTCAAAAACCCACTTAAAAATCCTTAAAATTAAGCTTAGAATTATTCAAAGTCTACAATGGAAACTAAAAGACTCAAAGAAAACTCTAACTCTCAAACTTGGGGATCAGAACTCCTTAAACTCTATTTTAAATTTCAATTTATAGTTGCTCAGTTTTTGGCCTGAAAGGCCATTGGGCGAAGTAAGTCGCGCCTCGCCAACTGGTCCGACGATCCTTTTCTCCCATCCATCGCCAACTTGAATTGGCTATCAGTACTCATAGTTCTGTAAACTTAGGCGATCAAAGTTATTGTCGCGAAGTTGATCGGTGATCCGCCGACTGCCCATTCCTGTCGCCAAATTGATTCTTCCTCAGGGCTGGCATGCTGGAACTTTGTGCGAGCTAAAGAGTCACTTGGTGGTTCGCCAAGTGGTCTTGGTGATCACCAAGATCACTTTTCTTCATTTCTTTAGCTTTTTCGCTCCTTTTTGCTCTGGTAGTATCCTTGCCTTTCTCCTTAGCCTTTAATACTGCAAATCAACACCTTAACATCACTTTAGAGCATAGATTAGACATTTGAGGACACTTATACTATCAAACCAAAGCCGTAAATGAGTCTAAATATAGGACTCATCAACACCCCCAACTTAAACTTTTGCTTGTCCTCAAGTAAAACTCAAGATCAATTAGTTCAACAAGGATGTCCACAAACATTACTTTTTAAGACTCAACATAAATGCACACAAAAGGCTCAAACCACACCTACAATGATTAATTGTGCCCTCACAGTTTCAAATTGTAACTCATAATTATCAAGTGTACTCACGCTCACAATGCTTGCTTCAAATACAAGTTCAAGCTCAAAAAATGTATTCAAATGCCCTCATAACAAGATGATTCCATATTCAAATCCTCATACACTGTCTTCTCTCGCTCGCCAAGTTGATCCTTATCTGTCTCAGCCTCGGAATCAACATCAGTGTCATCAGCTCTAGTCTCATCTCCGATCGTAGTAGCCGAAGGCACATCAGAACAAGCTGGAATATTTGTGCTCAGGACCTTAGGGATATCCACAGTGCTAAAGAACATGGATAAATCAGTGGACTTCAGCTTGTCCACATCTCTATGTAGCCTAACAAGATTGTCCTTCAAGGCCGTGACAACATTTGAGGCACCTTGGCCCTTCTCACATTACACCACTCTCACGGTAAGGGCATCCATGGCTAACTTGTGTCCATCAATCTCAGCTCAAATGGGTGCTAAAATAGAAGCAATAACCGGCTTTATCATCCCAGACAAAGCGACCTCTACCCGGGAGGTACGCACATCAGCAAATTGGGTTAAATGACCCATCTTGTAGAGTATGGCTTGGGTGATAAGGGTCGGGCAGTAGAAGCAAGTAGAATATCTAGTAGGAGGGGAAGCAATAGAAGTACTCGGAATCAAAGAAGAAGAGGGTCCAGATGTAGCTGATGGCCTACTGGCCTGAGTAGACATGACTGCCTCTATAGGTAACATATGAATAGCAACCTCCGGGGATGTATCCACCAGTGCTGCCCTTCTCTTATCAGCCACATCCTGTACATACTCGGCCATTATACGTCAAATGTCAGTAGAAGATATGGGTGTCACCTCCACATCCATCTTCGCATCTCTCGGGACATGGGCCCGTCTGCCCATCTCTTGCTCAATCAACATCCCCAAATTCAGCTTCCAGCAATCAATGATAGACCCTAGACAGGCTGCCTTAGGGTGTCTGAGGATGGACTAGTTCTGAGACGATATAATGGTGCTACTGATAAACCCAAACCAGTATTTGGCAGCAACATTCATGTCCTTCTTTTCTATGTAGAAACCTGCCTCTATCCACATCAAGGGGTGCCAACTAACCCTTAAGATCCTCCAACGTCTTCTTCTTGATTATATCGATGTAATCATGCATAATATTTTAAGTGCACCCATAATACCTCATTGAAGTCACAACAGTGACATTTAACTTTCTTTCCACTAACCATCATGAAGTCCACCAATTTGAAGGCATTGGCCTTCTTTTTCCCCTTTGATACCAGCTCACCATAGGATGAATAGAACTCCCGGACCTAATTAGGAATGTAAGGGCCCGGGGTTTGGTAAATAGCTCGAACTCTTGGAACTTGATAGTGTTCCACACCTATGGATACATGTCCACCACACCATCGGTAGACATCTGTTTTCTTCTAATATGGTCCTCAATCCCTCAGCCTTTTAATCGATTGAGTGACCGAGGAAGAGGACCCTAAATAGGAGGTGCTTGCACCACAGTCTATGATGAAGGAGGCATTGGAGTTGAAGTTGAGGGGTAGACGGCAGAGGCACTGGGATCCTAGACGAATCGTTCATTGATTTGGACCGTACCTCCGCTCTCTTGGCCTATAATATCTAGTCATCCTCAGGCTCAGAAATGGAAGCCTGAGAATCATTCTGTGAGTCACCCTCACTGTCGGAGGTGGTGAGGTATGTCTCGTAGACTCCCTCATTGTCTGAGGTCACCTCAACAAGTGGCACAACTACTGGTGCCTTGCCCTTCCCTTTACCTCCCTTTGGAGGTAGTTTAGTAGCCTTTGCTCTGGAAGCAGTCGCTACCTCATTAATAACAACTCTGTGTGCCTACTTTTGGGGCGACATGTCTCTACAGGCGACTTTGGATATAGCCATTCCTGCAAAACAATGTAGAAAAGGTTAGGAAAAGTCAAGAGAAATTTCAGAAAAGAAATTGCAGAAAGACTTGCCAAATCACTTTGGCGAGCCAGGTCGAGCTCGCCAGAAAATACAGTGCAAAAATGCTCAAAATTCAAAGTTGGTCAGTGATGTCAATGGCCATTTGGCGGATCACCGACACCAATCGGCGGACTAGAAGTAGCTTGCCAAAAATTACAGATCAATTATGGGAAAAAGGGGTGCAGAAGGGCAATAAAAAGATACTTTCGGCGAGCACATGCATATCACCAAAAGTTACAGCACTCAAACCCACAAAATAGAGAAATAAAGGGCGATCTATGGGGACTTAGGCGAACCACCGAACCACTCAACGACCTCGACCCAGCTTACCAAATAGCCCTTCGTGCTAGTTTTTCACCCTGTTCTTCAAAATCAAGCCCGCAACCCACGATAATAAAATAAACACCAAAAAATATGCAATTAACACTAGACCCATGCCCTTGGGGTACTCCGACTTCACCAGGTTTGGCCAACATTGGCCAATTGACGTCTTTTACCCTTAAAAATGATGCCAACCACTTTATCATCGGGCAATTTTCGACGATTAACACAATTCGAGGTTACTCAGACTTCACCCCACTGGACCCAACACATAATCAACACAACCCAACAATTTAATCTACTATTGACATGGGAATGAACTATTTACGATCATTTAAGCACAATTCATTTAAATACGGGCAATCCACAATCATACGATGATCAAACTACACTAACCAACGATATTCAACAACAATTTTATCACAAGCATTTGATTTCAACCAACAATTAAGTTTGGGGGTTAGAAAATCCAACTTTTTATGTCAATATTTGTAAAGCAAGGCGCAAAGAAATCCCAAAATCAATCTCGAGCAAAGATCGCACGTAAAAACGAGAGTAAAAATGCTAAAGTACTAGAATTTTAATGCCGGAGTGAAAGTACGAAAGTTGAAAGAGTGAGAAACTGAAGGATTATTGAAGTTTAAAACCATTTGGCCTTTTAAAACCATTCATTTCGCGTGCAAGTCGGCGAGGTTAGTCGAGCCCGCCAACCCACTCGGTGATGCGCTGAGTGGACTTTAGCCTATTGAATTTTATAGAATCTCCAACAAACTAGGTGGTTCCAACGACGGTCTAAATCGAGCTCGCCGACCTATTCGATGAGTCGCCAATTAGAGTTTTGGCTCGCTTGGTTGCCATTTTCCCAAAATTCTAACTTTTCAACCTGCACATTCGACACCCATTATTCAAATGACAGAAATAAAAGCAATAAACCTTGGGTTGCCTTCTAAGAAGCACCTCATTAACGTCGTGGCACAACGTGGATATGCTTTCATGGATCATTCTTTCGATTAGTCAAGGTATCATTTGGTAGACCTCCTTTTGGCGGCCTTGGATTCAAATGAGATGAAATTTGACCCATTTACGTTTCAATTTCTTGATTGACATTGAATGTGAGGTGACTGTCTGATTAAGTGTTGAGACGTCCTCTTTTATTTCTTTCAAAACTTTGTCTAACTTTTCTACCTTATTGAGAATGCGTGAAAGCATATCTTCCGTACGGACATTCTCCGAGTCTGCCCTTAGTTCCTTGGGATTTTGACGCTCATGAGGTAGGATGTATCAGTCCTTGTCACTATTTCTTTCCTTCTAAGTAGCTTTTCGATCACGCCATTCACTATCACGATCTCTCCATCCATCATCTTTATTCCAACTCGGATTTCCACCTGGCCTTGAATAATTTGAACGAAAACCTCCTCCTTGATTTGCAAGGAAGTTCACTTCCTCATTATATAACGCCTCAAAGTGTGCTTCATCGGGTTTTTCTCCCCCAATACCCACAATATTTACACTCTTCAACCCACAACCCATCACATTTTTCGATAATAAATCCAGTTGGGTCATTATTTTAGCCATATTTTGGTCTCTCTCTTGATCCTTCTCGATCAGCTCTTTTGTAATCCTAAAAGTGAGAGGAGACACTTGGTCCTCATGAGTGTACCATGCTCTATTGATCTTAGTCATACCATCATGGAGTTAAGATACGACCTAAAAAGGCAGTTGCATTATACCTTCGGGAACAAGTTGATCAGCAACCCCTTTGTTCACCGAGTCAAGACTTCTATAAAAGTATTGCAACAAGACGCTGTTGGGAAGTTCGTGTTAGACATTCAAGTACCAACTTCTGAAATCTCAGCCACTTCTCGTGGATTGGTTCACCTTCCAACCGTTTAAAACCTTGAATACTATCTCTTAACGTCATCATTTTTGATGGGGGAAAGTATCTCACATAGAAAGCTACAGTAAGCTCATCCCAAGTGGTAATGGAGTTCCTTGGGAGATCAGCTAGACACTTGGTCGCTTCTCCCATCAAAGAAAATAGAAATAATCAAAGATGAACTGATTCTTAAGAGATATTCTTGAATGAGAACGGTTTACAAATGTCGACGAAATTTTGAATGTGCTCATGGGGATCCACATGAGCCAGCCCTACAGACAATCCTTTCATTTGTAAGAGTTGAAGCATTGTGCTAGTGACAAGAAAAACAACATTTCCCTCAACAGGAAGTAAACGTATAGCCTTGACACCACCCAATCGGATAGGGTCATTAACATCGTTCAAATTCTCTACATCGTCTTGGTGGCCAACTTCTCATTCACGCTCATTTCTTCTTCTGTTCAACACAACCAACACAAACACAAAACAAAGTAAGTCGATTCAACTACAACACAAGAAGAACACAATTCAACTTCAATAATAGAATTCTAAACAACACTTCCCGGTAGCGGTACCATTTTGATTAACGCTCAGATTACACCACTTCTAATTCTAGGTGTAGACGATCCTTATCTAGTATATGAAACCCAATGAAGAGTTGGGGTTGAACCCATTGGGAGAGATACAAGTTTGAATTCAGTTATGAAGGTACAAATGTGGTACAATCGGTTATAGAAACAGAAATTATCGAAGACAAATAGACAAATCTAAGGGGTTGACAATGAATGTCAAATTAGGGGATTTGGATTTCAATTATCAGCTAAAATACAAATGAAAATAGGAGAAACAACAATATGGAGAAAAATTCTTGGGATGTTATCGATTATAGGCTACTTTCGATATATGGGTAATTGAAATTACTAATTAATTGCTAAATCTCAGTGGGTAGGCTAGACTATAAGTGTATCAACTTTCTCTCGAACAACTACTACGATTCAAGTGATTTCTCTCGAACATCAACAAGCTTATCAATACAAACAACCCAAAACCTTAATTCATCTACTCTCTTGAGCTAGATAGGTAGAATCGAGTTTAGGATTTACTCTTTTGAGCTAAACACATATCAACCCAATAACTACAACTATTAATCAATAACTTTGGTTCTAAAACCTCTTTCTCAAGCAAGACCAGAACTCTAAACTAGAATTGCATTTGAAACTACAATTCATAGATTAAACCATAACTAATGATTAAACCCACTTCAATTAAGCAATTTAAATTAGTAAATAACAATATTCATAAGCTAATTCAGCCAATAATCACATGATCACACCCTAAGAATTGGGGTTTTAGCTAAACATCATAAAAAAGATAAAAAAAATTATCAACTAGATTGGTCATCAGCTGGGTAAAAGTCTCCAAGTCATTACAATGCTCCAAAATTATTGTCGTGGAGTCGATCAGCAATCCACTGACTGCCCTTTCATGTCGCCAAATTTGTTCTTCTACAAGGTTGACACGCTAGAACTTTGTGTGAGTTAAAGAGCCACACAGAAGTTCACCAAGTGGTCTTGGCGATCACCAGGATCGCTTTTCTTCACCTATTCAGTTTTTTCTCTCCTTTTTGCCCTGTAGTGTCCTTGCCTTGCTCCATAGCCTTTAATGATGCAAATCAACACTTTAACATCACTTTAGAGCATAAATTAAGCATTTGAGGATCACTTATACTATAAAAATAAAGCCTTAAATGAGTCAAAATCTCGAACACATTACCCATGACTCATGATCCAAGAGTACTAGACTATGACACACAAGCAAAAAAATTACCCATAACAAAAACATCAGGTTGTGCAACCGAAATTACTTGTGGAGACATTTTCTTATTTTCACGATATCGAAGGAACTCATCATATTTTGTTTGTGCAATATGAGAATTAATGGATGGTTGATTAGGTTGAGCACCATATGCTACTGGTGGAGATGTTTGTTTACTTGCGCGGTTTCGAAGGAACTCATTATATTTCTTTAGACTAATAGGATCATAATTGAGTGGTGGACTATGCAAAATATAACATATGTCACGAGTGTGCCCAAGTTTATGACAATGACTACACTTGGATCGTGGTTTCCTAAAAATGTTATTTTTTTGCAGGATTCATTCTTGAGAGCTAAGAGACGACCCAGGCTATTTCTTGAAGGTTTTCCACCTCTAGTAGCACTAAAGGTAAGTATTTTACTCCCCTAATTTTTTTTCGATCCGTAGAACTTAGATTCTTGGGTAATTATTATTGGGGGAGGATTTTGATCTGAAGTTAATGTTGAAAAAAGCCCTAAATTGAGTATTGGGATCATGGGTTGGTCTTGGTTTATTGGGTTTGTTATAATCCATGTAATTAGACCTTAATTTATTGATACTTGTGTTATATTACTTATTTGTAGACCTAGAACAAGCAGAAAGAATTCACAAAGGGAATAATCAAGTATCTTAGGAGGATTCAAACTTGATTTGAGGTAGGTGATGGCTTGATTTCCTGTCTGTGTGATGTATGTGGATTAATTGCTATATTGTCTGTATGTGAATTCGATAAAATATGGCAACCGACCTAATGAAATGATTGTGAACGATGCATGTCATGAACTTGTGTACTTGACTATATGACTTGAGTATTGTACATTATGAAGTGATTATGATTGTGGTTGTGTTGATGGGATCGGGTGTCATGTTCTGACACATACATAGGATCGGGTGACATGTTTCAACACATATTTTAGATTGGATGTCACGTTCCGATACATTAATTGGGATCGGGTGTCACGTTTTGGTATACTAACAGTTTGGGTATGGGTTCCATGAGAGGACAATTGTGTTGCTATATCTAATGCTAATGAGAATGTGGAATGGTATATTGCTCTTGAAATGATAATTGAATTGTATTATGTATATGTGTGCTTATTATATTGTGATTGTCTTAGTATTTGTGCTTATAGGAGTAGCCACGTGATCTTTTTAGTACAGTGTGGTTGCGTAATGATATTGCACTTGCTCTTTCGTTGTTGAGTACAGGGTATCTTCAGGCGGCTAGTAACAGACCTCATTTAGGAGATCACTGATCGAGACCGAATTCAAGGGTGAGCCAGCTCTTCCAAGCTGCCATGAGTTCTTCTTGTTCTTAGTCCATTTTCTTTGGATTTAGACTAGTACTTTAGATATTCGTTTGTTTAGTTTTGGGATTGTACCCTTTTTTCTTAGACTTTGTTGAATTTTAGAGTTTTGCTACATTGACTTTTAGGTTCTAGGCTTTGTTTTCGTAAATGTTTAGTAATTCTTTGTCAAACATTTGGATTTTATGGGAACTCCAGTTTATTTCTACATTTAAACTTTCTTCCATATCTTTAAATGTCTAGCTTTAGGGTTAGTTGGTTCGTAGTAATGGTTCTCCCACCGGAGGGTTAGTGTGGGTCCCAATCACGACGGTCTGGGTCGTGACCAAATTGGTCACGACCCAGACCGTCTTGATTGGCACCCACACTAACCCTCCGGTGGGAGAACCATTACTACGAACCAACTAACCCCAAAGCTAGACATTTAAATATCGGTACATTTTGAAAGCTCTCTTCACACTTGTTAGTCCACTCGAAATGGACCTCCTTTTTGGTCAACATGTGTGGCAATGAAAGCAAAGTAGTACCCATGGTTTGCGGTATTCCATTCATTCGAGTGTGACCAAGATGTACCGATATTTGAAGTGACTTTATTGGTGACCTAGCATGAAGAAAGACATAGCTTAGTTTGTGGCTAAGTTCCAAAACTACCAACAAGTAAAATATGAGCATCAAAGGCCTGAAGGTTTGCTTCAAAGAATGTCAATTGCGGAATGGAAGTGGGAAAGGATATCTATGGATTTCGTGGTTGGTCTTGCCAAGACTTTGGGGAAGTTTGATTCTATTTGGGTAGTGGTTAACAGGTTGACTGGGTCAGCCCATTTCATTCCAGTCAGGACAGACTATAATGTGCAGCAATTGACTAAGGTGTATGTGAAGGAAATAGTGAGGCTACACGGAGTGCCCCTTTCTATCATCTTAGACCGTGGTACACAGTTCACTTCCAAGTTTTAGAGGAAATTGCATGATGAGTTGGGCGCTCAACTCACCTTTAGCACCACCTTCCACTCGCAAACGGACGGACAGTCAGACAGGACTATTCAAGTGCTAAAGGACGTGTTGAGGGAATGTGTGATCAACTTTGGGGGACATTGGGATAAGTTACTACCCTTGTGTGAGTTCTCCTATAATAACAGTTACCACTCCAGCATTGATATGGCACCATTTGAGGCACTTTATAGGAGGGGATGTAGATCACCCATAGGATGGTTTGAGGCTGGAGATGTAAAACCTTTGGGGGTTGACTTGGTGAAGGATGCTCAGGATAAGGTAAGAAGCATCCAAGCTAAGCTTCTAGTAGCCCAAAGTCGACAGAAAAAGTATGCAAACCATAAGTTAAGAAAATGGCATTTCAAACTGGGAAGAAAGTTCTTCTTAAGGTGTCACCCATGAAAGGGGTGATGAGATTCGGCAAGAAGAGCAAACTTATTCCTTGATACATTGGACCATTTGAAGTTATTGACTGTGTAGGGTTAGTCACCTATAGATTGGCTTTACCTCCAAACTTATCTGGAGTTCATCCAGTATTTCATATGTCCATGTGTTAGATAAAGACCTTCAGTATTAGGAGGAATCGGTGGCAATTCTTGATCGCGACGTCTAAAAGCTGAGGACCAAGGAGATAAAGTTTGTGAAATTTTAATGGAAGTATTATTCGGTGGAGGAAGCTACTTGGGAAACTGAGAGGGACATGCAAGACAAGTATCCTCAATTGTTCAACGATTCAGGTACTACTCTACCCTTAATTTAGTCATGATTTTGTCGTTCTGGAAAATTGGTACTATTGTAACGACATGATTTCGTCATTCTGGAAAAGCCAATGGGGAAAGAATTGGGGCCAGTAACTTGGAAATTCCTAGCGTAGTCCAGATTTGGACGAAATCAGAGTCACTGAGGTCTAGGAAAATCTGATAATGAGTGAAAGATATTATAATGAATTTGATTACATGATTGGATATCCAATACGTTAAGAAACCCATACGACTTTACTAAATCAAATTTAGGTAAGTAGAACTCTCGAAACTGACCTTAGCGTGAACGGATAGTTTGTGAATGTCATGGGTTGAAGGTGTGTTATGAAATGGGGGTTTGAAACTAGAATTTTGATGTTCTGTCTCTGCGCAAGCCACTGAGGTGGGATTTATCCCACCAGAGCAGGGCCATTGTGGCAGGATGGGGTCCGCCATAGCGGCCTAGTCGCAACTTAAGTAACCCCAAAAAAGTTATTTTTCTGTAAGTTTGGTTATTGAGAGCTAAGAGATGACCCAGGGCTATTTCTTGAAGGTTTTCCACCTCTTCTAGCACTAAAGGTAAGGATTTTACTTCTCTGGTCCATTTATCGATATGTAGAACTTAGATTCTTGAGTAACTATTATTAGGGGAAGGTTTTGATCTGAAGTTAATAGTGGAAAAGGCCTTAAATTGAGTATTGTGATCATGGGCTGGTCTTCGATTATTGGGTTTGTTATAATCCGGATAATTAGACCTTAATTTATTGATCCTTGCGTTATATTACTTGTTTGTAGACCTAGAACAAGCAGAAAGAATCCAAAAAGGGAAAAATCAAATCTCTTAAGAAGGATTCAAGCTTGATTTTAGGTAGGTGATGGTTTGATTTCCTGTTTGTGTTATGTATGTGGATTAATTGCTATATTGTATGCATGCGTGTATGCGAATCCAATAAAGTATGGAAACAAACCTAATGAAATGATTGTGAACGATGCATATCATGAGCTTGTGTACTTGACTATATGACTTAAGTATTGTACATTATGATGTGATTGTGATTGTGGTTGTGCTGATGGAATCAGGTATCACGTTCCGACACATATATTGGATCAGGTGTCATGTTCTAATACATATTTTGGATTGGGTGTCACGTTCCAACATATTAATTAGGATCGAGTGTCACATTTCAGTACACTAACAGTTTGGGTATGGATTCCATGAGAGGACCATTATGTTGCTATATCTATTGCTAATGAGAATGTGGAATGGTACATTGCTCCTGAAATGATAACTGAATTGTATTTCGTATATATGTGCTTATTATATTATAATTGTCTTAGTATATTGTGCTTATGGGAGTAGTCGTGTGATCCTACCAGTACACTGTGGTTGTGTATTGATATTGCACTTGCTCTTTCTTTGTTGAGTACATGACATCTTCAGGCGGCTACTGACATACCTCATTTATGAGATCACTAATCGAGACCGAATTCAAGGGTGAACCAATTCTTCCAGGCTGCCATGAGTTCTCCTTTTGCTTAGTCCATTTTCTCCGGACTTAGACTAGTACTTTAGATATTCGTTTGTTTAGTTTCGGGGTTGTACCCCTTTTTCTTAGACTTGTTGAATTTTAGAGTTTTGGTACATTGACTTTCAGGTTCTAGGTGTTGTTTCCGCAAATATTTAGTAATGGTTTGTCAAACTTTCAAATTTTATGGGAACTCCAGTTTATTTCTGCATTTAAACATGCTTTTGTATCTGTAAATATCTAACATTGGGGTTAGTTGGTTAGTAGTAATGGTTCTCCCACCAGAGGGTTAGTGTGGATGCCAATCACAATGGTCTGGGTCGTGACAACTGGAAAAGAAAAAGAAAATTAGCAAGAAAAGTGACTAACATGGAATCATTGCTGACAGAAAGAATATGATTCAATGAGAGTAAAAATCAAGTTCTATCTTTATTTCCCTTGATTATTATTTTTTCTATCCTTTATAAGTTATGAGATTTATTTAATAAATGTTAGGATAGATGATCACTATGTGATGATCTTCGAATATATCTTTATTATTATTACTATGTATTCTATTTAGAGGAGGAAATTTTTTTTTGTAGTTATCTACTCCATGTGAAATTTGATTGTGTCCGACTTTTGGAGACTAAAATCTTCTAATTTTTTACTCCTTTCATTTGAAGAACATAAGAACTTCACAAACAAATAAGATTATGCATTGGTTCGAAGAATATAGAAACTTCACCAAGTTGTTAAATGCTTTGTTTGAATGAATATTCTGAATTGATGGGTATAAAATCATCATTATGAATATTAAGGATAAATGATTTGAAAAAAGATAAAATCTTCATCGTTAGCTAGAAAATAGTGTTGTATTTGAGGTTTGTGGAGATTAAAACCTTTCTGGTTTACTACTCTGTCTGAATGTGAAACTGATTTGAAGAATATAAAAACTTCATTAGAATTCAAGGTTCATTCGGTTAACAATTAGAATAATATAAAAACTTCATCGTTAAACTAGAAACAAGCTGCATAAAGATTGAATCTTTATTGTTAGTATTCTATATACTAAGTGGTCTGTCTAATTGTGACAGAAGGAAAAAAATATACTAGTGACATAAAATTAGTGATTTTTGTTCTTGCAATGGGTATTTCTGTGGATTCAATCTCCAAAAAAGGCTTCGTGTTGCCAATGTGTATTTTGATGGTATACAATTTGAAAGCATGGGAAAAAATATGCGGAAAATAATTTCAAATACTTGAAAAATATTTTTGAAAACATATTTAAAATGTGGGGGGTTCTTTACTTGTGATAAAGACAAAATTAGACTTACTATCTAATTTAAAAGTACAATATATGAAATTTAATGACATTCTTGTATTATGTGTAACACCCCGAAAATTTCTAAGTTAAGACTTAAACCATTCTTCATATACTTGTAGGGTCATATCGGGTGATTCTTAAATTGGGAATATGTGTAAATGTAAAGTTTTTAGTGTGGAAATTATTTTGTATATCAATTAAGGTCACTAGAAGCTCCTAGCATAAAGTTGAGTTGAAAATTACCTTACCGATTAAGTTTTGATGTAAGATTTTACTTGGGTCAACTTTAAATGACCATATCACTTAGACTATAAAGAGTTATTTGGCCCATCAATATAAAATTAAAGGTATTTGAATCTTCTTTCCAACGCCACCAATTTCGCAACAATCTGAGGTTTGAGTAAAAATTTATGACCATTTTAGTAACCTGATAAGTGCTGTGATGAATTAGCCGATGGAAAAATATCAATAAGGGTCACTTTTGTCTTATTACCTCTAAGAAAACTCTAAACGAATTTCTTGATTAATTAAAGACCCAAAACAATCAGATTTTTATCTCTTACTTTATCACTCTCTTCTCTCACAAACCCTAAGACAAAACCCTAGGGAAAAATCAAAGTATAAGACTCCATTCAAGATTCTTTCAATCTTTTCATAGATTCTTCATCAATATGAGTCCTTCTCCAAGAATTTTATCCTTTCTAACTCATATTCCTCCACAAAATTATGAATCACTAAATGAAAATCATAATTCTTGGCCATAGAGATTTTGAAGAAACTAATTCAAGAAATCTCTAGAAGGGTTTTCCTGATTTTTTTGCTTCAAGATAGGGTTTCGAGGCCTCTAATCAAGTTTTTCTTCAATATTCTTCAAGAACCTTGTTCTTACAGGTATGTAAGGCTATCATAGTGTTAGAATAGTTCATCCTCATGCCCTACATCTTCTTTAAAATCAATAAAAGATAAATCTAGGATTCTACCCCTAGATTTGAGTATTATTGAGCTGAGTTTATTTTGAGTTCTTGAGTTCCTGTCTCTTTTTGAAATTCTATTCCTAATTATTTAATTGTTATATGTTATGACTTAAAATCCTTGAGTTGAATCGTTCATGTCTATATTTCAGCATGAACCCTATGAATTGAGTATTTTTGAGAGGAGAAACATCGTTGAGGTATGAGTTTCGAGTTCTTGAGTCCTTGAGTTCTGAGTACTGAGTTTCCTTATTACTATTAAGATCTTTGAGTTGAGTCGTTCATGTCCATAATTCCACATGAACTCTATTATTTGAGTTATAAATTTTGAAAAACTTTTTAAAGCCAACACTTGAGTTCATAAACTGAGTTTTCAGAAAGTAAAGATGATTTTTGAGAAAAGAGTTTCTAAAACATCATTAGTATGACAATCGAGTATGCTATCAATTTATGAGTAGTACGATATCTAGATATACCATCAATGTTTATGCAGTATGACTTCCCGAGTCATCAATAATCATATTAAAATATTATTTTGATATATTTTTGAGAAAGTGTTTTCAAGTATGAATTGAGTGAGAGCATAAGGGGATTATGTATTCCTAGAGGTATCAATTTTTACATTGATAAAAGAGAAACTGAGATTTCTAAATGAGTTATGAGTTCAATGATATTTCAGGAGTAGTTATCTCTTTTAAGAGGATAGTTTGAGCAATTATCTCAAATTAGAGGAAGCATATGTTTTTTCAAACATCGAGCATGAGCATATATTATTAGGACTATTATTGAGCACCAATATGGGGACGAGTTCAGATAACTCACATTCCTCATAAACCATATATGCCAATATGGATAAAGGATCATACTTTTTAGATGAATCTTAAGTGCGTTTGGGCAGAGTTAAGTGGATCCACTCAGTTGAGACATTTTATAGCCCGACAAGGTAGGACAGTTCTGGCAGCATGGGCAAGACGATGTATCATCACATAGCTCATAGTGATGGTTATCGCTTAGAGAATCTCCCAATAGAGTTAAAGTGTATTTTTATATATTACTTATTATGTTGAGTTTAGAGATGAGAAAGTATTTTGTAAAACTTTAAATGATTTAACTCCTTTATTTCTTTACATTCAGCTTGAGTACATTGTTGTCTATTGCAGTCCTTTCTTTCAGTTATTTGTTATTCAGTTATATTATATACTCGTACATTTAATGTACTAATGTCATTTGACCTGCATCTTTTAGTGATGCAAATACAGGTTATTAGGATCCTCAACAAGAGTTGTTGAGATCATTTTATCCACTCATTTGCTTATGAGTGAGACCTCCTTACTTTCAAAGTACATCATTTTTACAAGTTGTTAGTAGTAGTTATTTTGAGGATTCGTAGGTCTTGTCCCGACACTAATCTTTATATAGTAAAGGCTTTATAGATAGACAGTTTTGGAGAGTCTTGCAGTTTTAGATATTTTATTTAAAACTTATGTTTCATACTCAATATATTCACTGATGTTTTGAGATTCACTAAACTATTTTTAAACGTTTCTTTCAATTTGATGCTAATGTATGCTTAAGTTAGTCTTCCGCTTGTAGTCAGCCAGGATGAGGGTTCACTTGGGGACCAGCAATGGTTTTTGAGTGCCGGCCACATCCAAGATGTAGGCTCGGATCGTGACAAACTTGGTATCAGAGCACAGAGTTCAAGTGTTCTAGGGTGTCTATGAAGTCATGTCAGTAGGATCTCATTTATGGTAGTGAGGGTCCTACTTCTATAAATGAGAAACTACAAATATTTAAGAAAAGTTTCCCTTCTTTCATACTCTAAATCATGCAATACAATTGTGTCAGAAGGAATTTATTCTCACTCGTGCGTCCTCATATCCATTAGACTACCCCTCATACTAAAGGTGGTTTAAAGGTAAAGCCCAAGATACTTATGGATGAGTTATTCTTAGAAAATGTCTCGAGGAAGTCATGAGATTACAAAGGGGATTGAGAGAAGCACGTGAGTGAGTTTAACTATTAAGATTCGAAAGAATGCATTCATATTCATATGAATCATGCATTTGAGCTAAAAGTGAGATGTACTTTATTCTCTAAACCTTGTTTTAGCCGAGATCCTTATGAGGAGGTGTGTTATAGAACTTGGATATCATTTTCACCCAAAGGGTAGCATGAGTTGTGAGATAGTAAGATTGAAAGTGCCCAGAGTTAGAGGAAATTATGTAGAGGTTCATTAATCTAAGAAAGGGAGATGGTGTTTTGGCAAGCTATGTTACTATAATTATGCACTTAGTAAGTTATTAATGAGGAGCTTTTCCTTATGTATAGACTATGAAGTGATGAGTTGTGAATGTTTCATAATAGGAGGTAGAGAAAGAGTTGCGAGCTAAGATGAGTTAGAGTATATTTAACTAGAATGGAGTTTTTGATAAGGTGATAGATCTAAGCCAGACTTATGATTTTATGGGAGAGACCATAATATTCAAAGTGTTGTAGAACTAATTAGACAAGGATGTATAATGAGTGAGTAAATAGTACTTAAGTTGTGAAATGGAATGCGATAGTAATATGTAAGATAGTATATATAGTAAGCGAGCAATCATATTGATATATGGGTTTAGTAATGAACATTAGGCTTGAATTTTAGATGAGAGTGGTTGTCAAAAAGAATGGAAACATGAGGGTGATGATGTTAGTTTGAGATCTAATCTGGTAGATTTGACATAGAATAGGCAAGAAATTAAGGTGTTACCTTTTACAAGTGTAAGTGGTACAAGTATGAGATTCTAACTTTTAGATTAGAGAAATGAAATGTGGCTAAGTCATTAGATTAACAAGATAATTAAGAGGCATACTCGAGATCGTATGTAGTTAGACGAGGCCCCAATTAAGTTAATGATTATTTATCATGTGTGCCCAGATAGTATAAGTGAGCTATTAATGTGTAATAGGCTGAGGTAAGCATTCGTTTTCTTCCCTTAAGAGCTAGATGAAGCAACCTTATAAGCCATTGAGAAGAGGTTAAGAGAAACATCTTAGAAAGAGGTCTTAGAAGGAGTCTTAGTACCTGCTTATGGAGAATTCAGTATCCATGGCAAAAGCCTTTCCCGAGTTTTAGAGTATATGGAATGTAGACCAGTTTACAGATGATAAGACTAGATCCATGGCTTTAGATTGTCAACTCCAAAACTAAGGGGGAGATGATAAGATGAGAAATCAAGTCGAGTGTTGAGGATGAGATAGTGATGTCTTCAAAAAGAATTTTAAAGATATATCAATCCGTTCATAATCTTGCATATTCCTCAAGCGAAGTTATTACAATATCTTGTGGATATTCCTAATATCAAAAATGTGTCTATGACCTATGCTTATACATTTCAGAGAAATTCACATCTATTCTAAGTTTCCAGAATGAGGAGCAAAAACTTTAGCCCATTAACCTCGAGCTTAATCCATAAAGTTGTGAATATCAGCCTTATGATATGAACCTATTCATATAAGTATTCATGTCTCAAAGTATGTTCAATCTCACAAGTTCATGATTTACTCTCAATGTCTAGCAACATAATGTTATAACATGCATATTCTTACATCAAAATTCTCGAATGAATCGTCCTTATGATCTTTCGCCCTAAAGTCCTTTCAGTAATCCTTTTTAGTTTTGGAGAGGGGTTTGTTGATAGTAGTTGTATGATGATGGAGGAGAGGATTACTATTTCTTATTATGATAGTGATGGTGTGTTTATTCTATATAAGGTTATAAATGTGGAGGAAGAAGGAGATAAGGTTTTACAATGAGTACTAAGTTCGCTTCCTAGTGGTAATGCATGAAGGTTCAGTTGGTAGAGATGATAAGAGGATAAGAAGTTCTTAAAAAGTGGATTAGTAGGATTTTATAGAGTGATTTAGGTTCTAGGCTTGAATGTGGTATTGTTAACATGTGGAAAATGTGTGATACATTAGGTGTTTTGTGATATGAGCTCAAGGTTAGATGAATGTAGTGGTAAGGAGTAGTGTTCTTGGGATGAGATTTCCTACAAAGGTATAGAACTAGAATCTTGTGATTTAGATCAAAATAATCACCCTATGTTAAGTACTTTGTGCTTCTGAGTTAGATTTGAATATAGTAAGAGTAATCCCTTTCCATTCTCAGACCAGCCATCATTCGAGGACGAATGATCTCAAGGGGGAGATATTGTAAAACATCGAAAAATTCTAAGTTAAGACTTGAACCATTCTTCATTTACTTGTTGGGTCATATCGGTCGATTCTTAAATTGTCCATATCTTTAAAAGTAAATTCTTTAGTGTGGGAATGATTTTGGATATCAATTAAGGTCAACTAGAAACTCCTAGCACAAAGTTGAGTTGAAAGTTACCTTACAGATTAAGTTTTGATGTAAGATTTTACTTGAGTCATCTTTAAATGACCATATCTTTTAGAATATAAAGAGGTACGTGGCTCATAACCTATCAAATCAAAGGCATTTGAATCTTCTTTCCAACGCCACCAATTTTGCAATAATCTGAAGTTTAAGTAAAAAGCTATGACCATTTAGTAACCTGATACAGTGTTGTAACGGATTAGCTGACGGAAAAACATTAATAAGGGTCATTTTTGTCTTTTTACCTTTAAGAAAATCCTAAACGAATTTCTTGATTAATTAGAGACCCAAAACAATCAGATTTTCATCTCTTAATCTATCATTCTCTTCTCTATCAAACCTTAAGACAAAATTCTCTTCTCTCTCAAACCCTAAGACAAAACCCTAAGGAAAAATCAAAGTAAAAGACTTCATTCAAGATTCTTTCAATCTCTTTCAAGTTTCTTTCAATCTTTTTCAAGATTCATTCAAACTTTTCAAGATTCTTTCAATCTTTTTCAAGATTCTTCTTCAAAGTAAGTCCTTCTCCAAGAATTTTATTCTTTCCAACTCAAATTCCTCCATACAATTATGAATCACTAATGAAAATCATAATACTTGGCCATAGAGATTTCACGAAACTAATTCAAGAAATCTCAAGAAAGATTTTCTTGATTTTTCTCCTTCAAGCTAGGGTTTTCGAGGCTTCTAATAAAGTTCTTCTTCAAGATTCTTCAAGAACCTTGTTCTTCCAAGTATGTAATACTATCATAATGTTGTACTAGTTCGTCTCAAGCCCTACATCTACTTTCAAATCAGTAAAAGAGAAATCTAGGATTCTACCCCTAGATTTGAGTATTCTTGAGATGAGTTGATTTAGAGTTCTTGAGTTTCTATTTCTTTTTGAAATTATATTCCTAATTATTAAATTGATATATATTATGCATTAAAATTCTTGATTTAATTCGTTCATATCGTAATTTTAGCATGAACCCTATGAATTGAGTATTTTTTTAGAGTAGAAATATCGTTGAGTTATGAGTTTCAAGTTCTTGAGTCCTTGAGTTCTTGAGTCTTGAATTCTGAGTACTGAGTTTCGTTATTGCTATTAAGATTCCTGAGTTGAGTCGTTCATGTCAATAATGCCATATGAACCCTATAATTTGAGTTATAAATTTTGAAAAGCTTTTTAAAGCCAACATTTGAGTTCCTAAACTGAGTGTTGAGAAAGTAAAGATGAGTTTTGAAAAAAGAGTTTCTAAAACATGATTAGTATGACAATCGAGTATGCCATCAATGTATGAGTAGTATGATATCTGTATATACCATCAATATTTATGTAGTATGACTTCCCGAGTCAGTAATGATTATATTAAAATATTATTTTGATATGTTTTTGAGAAAGAGTTTACAAGTATGAATTGAGTAAGAGTATAAGGAGACTATATATTCCCAGAGGTATCAATTTTTACATTGATAAAAGAGAAACTGAGATTTCTAAATGAGTTATGAGTTCAAAGATATTTCAAAAGTAGTTACCTATTTTAAGAGGATAGTGTGAGCAATTATCTCAAACCAGAGGAAGAGTATCTTTTTTTAAACATTGAGCATGAGTATATATTATTGGGAGTAGTATTGAGCACTGATATGGGGATGAGATTAGATAACTCACATTCCTCATAAACCATGTTTATCAACATGGATAAAGGATCATACTTTTTAGATGAATCCTAAGTTCCTTTGGGTTGAGCTTAGTTGAGGCGTTCTATACCCCGACAAGGTAGGACAATTCTAGCAGCGTGGGCAAGACGATGTAGCATCACGTAGCTCATAGTGATGGTTGTCGGTTAGTAAATCTCCCAATAGAGTTAAAGTGTATTTTTATATATCACTTATTATGTTGAGTTCAACGATGAGAAAGTATTTTGTAAAGCTTTAAATGATTTAACTCTTTTATTTTGTTACATTCAGCTTGAGTACTTTATTGTCTATTGCAGTCCTTTCTTTCAGTTATTTGTTATTCAGCTATATTACATACTCGTACATTCAATGTACTGATGTCATTCGACCTACATCTTTTAATGATGCAGATACAGGTTCTTAGGATCCTCAACAAGAGTTGTTGAGATCACTTCATCCGCTCATTTACTTATGAGTAAGACCTCATTAATTTCGAAGTACTCCATTTTTATGAGTTGTTAGTACTAGTTCTTTTGAGGAGTCATAGGTCTTGTCCCGACACTCATCTTTATACAGTAGAAGCTTCATAGATAGATAGTTTTGAAAAGTCGTTCAATTTCAGATATTTTATTTAAAACTTATCTTTCACACTCAGTATATTCACTGAAGTTTTGAGATTCAGTAAAATGTTTATAAAGTTTCTTTCAATTTGGTGCTTATGTATGCTCAAGTTAGTCTTCTGCTTGTAGTCAGTCAGGATGAGAGTTCTCTTGGGGACCAACAATGGTTCTTGAGTGTCAGCCACGTCCAGGGTGTAGGCTCGGGTTATGACATTATATTAGACCCACAAAATATAGTATATTTGATATGTGGTCGTTGAGTCTCTCTTTACTAGTATATGATATGACTAGTATAAAACCACAAAATTATATTAATCATTCAAAGGAATTGTATTCTTTCATGAAAAAGTGTCACTTAAAATATTGTGATTTTTATTAAAATATATGTCTATTAAAATAAATTTATTTTTATAGACATGAACATTGGTGAAAAGTGATTTGTTATGTTTGTGTTGCAAAACAAGCATTTGGGTCATATTGCCCTTATTGGACCTATAAGACTATGGTCATGGTTAAATCTATAACAAATTAAATGTTATGGAAGGGTCCTACTGAAAAGTACATCTGGCAAGGTGTTGATTCTTAAACAATATCTATGTTTGACAAAGTTATAAAAGGTAAAAAACAAAATATTTGTAAGAAAAAAAGTTACCTCACAGAAGGTCTTTTCAAACTCAGTATTTCTATATGTTCTTACTTTCTTGAATCAAACTGTTTGTGACATGAACGCTTGGGACATGTCAATTACGAAACATTGCAAAAACTTATCAGCTTAGAAGTTTTGCCTAACTTCTAGTGCAATAAATCAAAATGCCAAATATGTATTGAATCTAAGTATGTTAAGCATACTTATAAATTTGTTGAAAGAAATTTTAATCCCTTAGAATTGATTTACACTAACATTTGTGATATCAAGTCAACACCATCTTGTGATAGGAAAAAGTTTTTCATAAATATTATTGACAATTGCACTAGATATTGCAATGTCTATTTGTTGAATGGTAAGGATGAAGCGATAGAAACATCTAGGCAATATAACACTGAAATTAAAGATCATTATCATGATTAGAAGTCGTAGGTATGAAGAATATGAATTTTATTTTGCAGAAATATTTGAAAAATGGAATTATCCATCAAATTAGTGCACATACTCACCTTGATCTAATGAAATTGTTGACAGGAAAAAATCAAACTTTGAAGGAAATATTGAATGTCCTACTTATAAGTTTAGGTTTACCACAAAATTTGTGGCGGGATGCTATCTTTATAGCAAAGGAGAACAACAAAGACAGAAACAAAAAAAATTTTTTGTTAATAAAAGGAGCAACAAATAAAAAACTTTTGTTTGTTAAGAAAGGGAGCAACAAAAAGTTTTGTTTGTTTAGGCTTTGTTGTATCCTGATAGAGAATTGTTTGTCGTCCCTTAAAGTATATACAAGCATTAACTTTTGAATGATAGTGATCTAACAATTTCAAATACAGTCTATTCCATATGAGAAATGGAAATGAGTGAACTATTCCCAAAAGGGTCAAATAGGACCTAAGACTGTCGATTGTATGTTCATTGGATATGCTACAAATAGTAAAGCATGTTGATTTATGGTTCATAAGTCTGAACCGTCGGATAGTCAAGTAAAGGGTCTAAACGACCTTGGAATGAACCAAAGTAGAATGTACATAATAAAGAAAATCCAGAGGCGTAGTAAATGTTGAAGGACATTTACTTCCTCTGGGTTTGAATTTGTAGCATTTCTTCTTGAAAAATGAGTCTCATATATTTGAAGAAGCTATGTCTTATATGGACTCGTCCCTTTTTGGAAAGAGGTTGTCAATAGCAAGATAGATTCAATCTTGAGCAACCATACTTGAGAGTTGGTTGAACTTCCTCCAAGAATAAACTTTTTGGTTCAAAGTGGATCCACAAAAGGAAAAGAAAGTTGATAGAACTATTGACAAATACAAAGCAAGACTTGTTTCCATAGGCTTTAAACAATAAGAAGGCATTGATTATTTTGACTCATAATAGCCACTAACTAGGATTACATCAATTTAGATGTTAATTACACTATTTATATGGTCTTCAAATTCGTCAAATAGATGTGAAAATAACTTTCTTAAATGGAGAATTGGAGGAAGGAATTTACATGGAACAACCCGAGGGTGTTGTGGTTCCTATTAAATAAAAGAAAGTGTGTAAACTTGTTAAGTCACTTTATGAACTAAAAACAAGTGCACAAATAATGACATACGAAGTTTGACCAAACTATGTTGGCAAATGAATTCAAGATTAATGAATGTTATAAATACTTTTACATTAAAGACACTCCAAATCACAAGGTATTGTTTGTTTTTATGTTGATGGCATGTTGATAATCAAAAGAGACATTTCTGACATAAATGCTACTAAGCATATGCTAAAAAGTAACTTCGATATGAAAGACATTGAAGTTGCTGATGTGATTGAAAAGGTACTTGACAAGTTCAAGTACTTGGATTTCAATATAGTCAAGACTCCAATAGATGTGAACTTTGTACTTTAAAAGAATGAAGGCAAAAGTGACTCACAATTGGATTATGCTAGAGTATTGAGAAGTATGATATATATCATGAAGTGAACACAATCAGATATACCATGTGATATTCGTAAACTGAGTCGGTTCACGAGTAATCTCAATCAAACCCATTGGATGACAATGAAAAGAGTTTTGGAGTATTTAAAACATACTTAAAAATTAATGTTTTGCATTATAACTAATATTCAATAATATTAGAAGAATATAGTAATGCAAATTGAATCACCATGTCAAATAAAGTAAAATCCACAAGTGGATATGTATTTACTCTTAGTGGAGGATCAATCTCTTGGAAATCTTCGAAACAGAAATGCATTGCTCGCTCTACTATGAAAACTGAGTTTATCACTCTTGATAAGACCGGTGAAGAAGTTGAATGACTCCGAAATTTCTTGAAAGATTTTTGACCCAAACCTTTAGCTCTAGTATGCATACACTATGAGAGTATGCTTTCAATAGGTAAGGCATGAAGCATGATGTATAGCGGAAAGTCTCATGATATATGACGTAGACATAATATCGTTAGAGAACTACTCTCTAGTGGAATTATCATAGTTGACTATATAAAGTCAAAGGATAATGTGTCGGATCCACTTACAAAAGGCCTAACTAGAGAGGGAGTTGATAGATTATCAAAGGGAATGAGACTATGGCCGATGACAAGTAATTGTGGCGGTAACTTTACCTAGAAGACTGGAGATCCCAAGATCTAGGTTCAAGGAGATCAAACAAAGTCACTGATGACGGTTCAACGTTGTCAAACTATTTTTTATGGTCCATTCTCATGATAAGACAATGTTCAGTAACAAGGATAAAGGCATTAGGACTTTTTAATGGTTTTTAAGTTTGATATAGGGTATATCAAATGGGGTATCTACGGGATAACACATTTAAAAATTACCTATGTAAGTGTGAAGTGTAAGTCTCATCAAGGAGAATCCGGTAAGGCCAGTTCTCTAAGCACTTATAAAATTGAGATGTGGTCATGGCTGAAATGAACAAAACAATGAGAACCAAAAACAGTTCAAGGATTGATTGTATGACTTATGTTGTCTAGGTATACACCAAAGCTCTACGGTTCAAAGATATCAAATTTACCGATTGACCGAGTATATCCGATATATGTTCACTATGGAAAGTTCAAAGGGAGATCCACTTATCTAGATGCAATCAATCCTTACTTACGAATCACACAATTTTTCATGCATATGTTTTAACAATAGTCATTCCCTATTCATGTGGGGATTTGTTGAGTTTTAAAGGTGTGAATAGGAAATGAAGGGATGTCACTTTCCTGAAGGGTTGTCACTTTCCTGAAGAGTTGTAACCTTTATGAAATGTTGTGTCCTTTCTAAAGGGTTATGATCATTTGAAAGGTTATGCCTTTTCCAAAAGTTTGTGACCTTTATGAAAAGTGAGAGGAATTAATCTACAACCTCGAATACTTGAAGGAATTAAACTTATTATTTCTAATTTACTAATCTAAACACAATAGATAACATTATCATTTACCACTAAAATAAATACTTAAAAAATGTCAACAGAAAGAAGTAAGAAGAATAAAAATTTCAGATTAATAGGACAAAACAAACTAATTGAGAGAAAGTTATGCAATGCAATATTCCAACACTGATACACTCCTAAATTTATGACAAGTATATCATCAATATATTATTAATTTATTTATGAAAAAACTACTAACTAGATATACATCAAAATCATATAGACTAATCTTACTTCTAGTTTCAAACAATTATGTACAATCAAATGTACAAATCACTTAAAAATGTTAATAGTCAATTGACAATTTGAATATTTTTCTGGAGAGAGAGCCATATCCCTCTATCAATCACATTAACAAATTTGAATATTCTCTCTCTCTAGTCATATCCCTATGCCAATCACCTTATCCAACCGTAGCTCTCATCAACCCCCACTCCCAAGTCCTCCACCACTTAGCTCCACCATTTCTCTCCCTTCATCCTCTGAAATCAAGTTTTTTATCTTCAACTATTAATACTGAATCTTGATGATCGTCATTATATAAAGAGGTTCGTTGTTATTGTTACATTATTATCATGTATTTGGTATATAGTTCTTCCTTTTCGTGTATCTAAGATATTTTGATATTGTAAACATGCATCTCGATTATTTAAATCGGCTGTTTCTTTTCATGTATCTAATATATTAGGCCTCAATTAATTCAATAGTAAACATGTATCTCGAATACTCAAACTGACGGATACATGTATCTAGTGAGTAATGATGCTTGTATCTAAAGGAAAAAATCTGGCATAGAAAGTACTATGGTGATAGTGGCCATTGTTGAAAAACTTCACAATAGCAAGGAAGAGCAAAAAACAAATTGATGCCAAGAAGATGGATGAGGTATACAATTAGAGAATTAGTTTGGTTTTATGATTTCATTATTTTAGGATAATTTGTTAAAGTTGATATGCTAAGGAATTTCTAGATATGTTAGAGTTGTTAATTAAGCCTCAATGACTCCTCTAATTATGAAAATCAGTTACACACATTTAATTCAAACTAATAAAACATGTATCTCGAATATTCAAACTGCCGGATACATGTATCTGGCGAGTAATAATATATGTATCCAAAGGACAACCGTCAGATACATGTATCTAAAGGATGAAATATGGTATATGAAATAATATTTAAAACTATCAAAAATTCTATTAATTAGGACCTAATCTAGTGAATTTATGTAGTTTGCTCTTTATTTATTGTTTACACCTATCTTTTAATAAAACTAAATATGTGAGATGTTGTTAGTATTCTAATGTTAAGACTTTGAAAGCTTAAAAATCCTGTTAAAACTAGTAATAACAACATTTAAATATGTCATTTATTAAATTTTCTCGATGATTTTATCGTTTAAGTTTATTACTAAATTTTTACGTTATTTTTTCCTTTCTTTTTTAAGCTGATATTATACACTAATTTAATCATTTCTTATTTAAGTTGATATTTTACACTAATTTAAATGAGTAATCTCATTTACTGTCGTCTCACACATATTCATTCGATAAAAAAGACACATATATAATCTAAAGAATCATGAAAAGACAATTATTGTTTCTTATATAAAACTATAATACCAATTAATATTTAATTATATTTTATACTCCCTTCATTTCATTTTATGTGATATTTTTTAATTTTAAAAAAAAAATACTTTTAAAATCCGTGATAAATTTTATTTAATTATAATAAAATAATATTTTTTGGAACGGACTATAAAAAATAAGTGTCACATAAATAAAATAGATGAAGTATAATTTTTAGAACCGCGTGAAGAGTGGATAGTTACACTAATATCATTTATTAAAAGCAGACATATTAACGAAGAAATGCTTACTTAATAATTCCAAAATTTGCTACATGTTAAATTGTGAATAATAATAATAAATACAAGTCTCCAAAATTGGTGGTACCCACCTTTTAAGAAAAACAACAATAATGCAAGTAAAATTAATAAAGAAAAAAGGGACACGTCAATGGTATTATCCGGAAAAACATGTGGTAGGGAAACTTTGACTAATTCAACATATTTGGTGTTTGAACTTTGAACTAATCGTAAACTTTGAATCCACCACTTATTTTACTCACATTCTCAATTCACTCTCCCACCACTTAAAAATAAAACAGAAAAGTCTGTATTGAATTTTTATTTTTATTTTTTTACTTATTGAACTAAAAATAATTTTAATGTTTTTTTTTTTTAACTAAAAATACTCTTAAAACTAACGATTGAATAGGTGGAATTTATATAAAAAAATTATATATTAATCTAATATTATTAAATTACCTAACCTATATGAATTGATACGATTTATTGATATAATTAAACCTAAATTTATAATTATTAACCTGAATTCCTGGACACAATTTTCATCTTCAATTATCAGATCCGCTGCTGTTGATATATTTTTCAAATTGATCAGTTGTGTTAAAGATTTTCAGCAACTGAGAAACATCGATTGGAAATATTACGGAAAATATTTTATTATAAATATTTATAAAGAATTTTTCATAGCTTAAAACATGTCAAAAGATATTACGTTTAAAGATATTTCACTGTATTTCTAAGAATTTAATAAATATTCTAATATAAAATTAAAAATCAAAATCTAATAGAAGATTAAAGAAGAAAACTCAACGCACCAATAGAATATGAAGAAAGAACTCGACTTCATATCTCTTCTACCAAAAGAAAATGAGTTGAGAGTTTGAGATTTTGCTTTATAATATAAGACAGAATGTTGAGGAGCCTAGGGTCAGTCGGTCAATTGACTGGTTTGCCCTTCTCCTTCAAGTTCCTTTATTTACATTTAGTATTTTTATTCGTTTTGATTTTTATATGTTATATATTTACAAAAATAGTACTAAAAATGAACTTGAAATATTAAAAAATTGATCAGCATTCAAAATTTCATTTGTACTATTTTATTTGAAAATTACATTAAGAATACTATAAATTACAATAATTAACATCTTAAAATATTTGAAAAATGTATTAAAAATGTGGTTAACTCTCAATATTTTACACGTGCCACATAAATTGAGATAAAAAAATAATATATATTATTTGAAAATTATGTTAATAGTACTAAAAATCACAACTTAAAGTATTCACATGTGCCACATAAATTTGGACAAAGAAAATAACATATATTATTTAAAACTTATGTAAACTAAGAGTACTATACGCTAGAATAATTAACAACTTAAAATAATTAAAAAACATATTTGGTTGACTTCAAAATTTCACATGGGCCATATAAGTTGTGATAGAGTGAATAAAATATATTATTTGAAAATTACGTTAAAAGTATTATAAATTACAATAATAAAGAAAATATAACATGTGCCACAAATATTATTTGAAAAGTATGTTAAACATATTATAAAAATAATTAACAATAAAAAACATATAAAAGTTTAATTAATTCTCCTTATTTTATCTGTAACAAATAAATTAAAACAAATAAAGTAATATATATTGAACCGAACTTGCTCGAACTTTTGTATAAGAAAGATCAATAGCAGATTGTCGGCTACAACATCAGCCAATCAAAGTTCCTTTTGCAGCCATAATGTCTCTTTAGTAATTGAGAAATTAATAAAAGAAATATTATTAAAGAATCATCAAGACAAATGAAGGAGATATGTAACAGTCCAGCCATTATGAATATTAAGAATCATATAATGACTAATTAAGGTCTAGTCAATTAGAAAATTAAGACCCTTTTGAATGATAGTCAAAGAAGAATCTAGACACTTATTTTTGAGATATTAATATTATTTATCCAACATTAATATGAGTTGTGGTGCAGTAGTGAATTGTTTCATACTTAAATTAATTAAATTTTGTTGGAAGCGTTATTTCTAAAATTCTTAAAATGGATTTTATAACATGTAATTTAGGACTTCAATGTGAATATCAAATTTTGAGTGTAAGCTCACTAAAAAAGAAGCAATTAAGAAAATTTATTGCAACTTATTTCAAAACACTCACAAAATTTAATAGTGCAAAAGCTTACATGCGAATATAATTTGTTATGAAACTATATAAAACATAAGAAAAATAAAGTAGGAGGGACAAGAGAGAAACTTCTTATTCATCTTGAATGATACTTAGAAATTGAGGTATACCATAGATTCATTTCAATGTAGGAGAACTTTATTTATAGGGAAAACTGACTTAGTTCCCAACTAGGATTCCTAACTTCTCTCCGAAGGAATCTCGATAAATAGATATTCATTAGAATACACATATGTTTATGACACTCCCCTTGAATGTCTATTTGATAGATTATATGCCTCGTTCAAATCTTACTAGGTAAAAATCTACTGAAAAAAATTTATTGAAGGAAGAAGAGTACACATATCTAATAATACGCATTTTGGATGCATCATTAAAAGTCTTAGAAGGAAAATCCAATGGGACAAAACCTTTTGAGGAAAAAAGAGTACATCGCGTATTAACTCCCCCATATGAGATCATCAATCCAAAGATGTGAATCTTCGCATTCCAAGTTTGTGCACCATCTTCTCAAAAGTTATAGTTAGTACAAATCTTGATGAATAAATCAACCATATTATTACTTGAACAAATATGTTGCACGTTGATATCATCATTCTTGGGAGCTCATGTGTGTAGAAAGATTTGGCGAAATGTATTTCGTGCTATCTCTTTTTATGAATCATCTTTTCAGAAACAATTGATTCTGGAAGTTCCCCACTTCCACTTCTTTAAGCAAATAATCAATTATATTTTGAAAACTCAGAGTTCCAATTAAAACAATCAACTTGCATAAAAACACAAAAGATTCTTGATTGATTTAATCTATATGAGGATTATAAACAAGTTTTTCAAAACTTTGCGTATGTTTTAGATTTTGATATGAATCCTTCAGGGATTTCATATCAATTTTGTCAAGTGACAACATTCAATATTAAATGTATGACATCTTCTGGTGTCTAGACTGCAAGTCAAATAATATTTACGCTTACCAAGATATATCATTTCACTTTTCACTTGATAAACATTTCTGTGTCAACATGCTTTAATAGACTGTAGAATTTAAATCCTCATAATCTTTTAAAATATTATGTGCGATTGTATCAAAGATATCTTCGATGAAATATTACTTTGTATTGGTTCACATTATGACATAACTTATTGCGATCTCATGACTTCATTATTTTCAGGTACTTTCTCTTCTTATCAGGTTTCAGGTGTCATAAGCTCTTCAAGAGTACATTACCTCATTATGATCATTTTGATTCTTTGCTCCTCCCCCTTTTCAAGAATTATGTTATGTAGAACCGATTGGTCTATCAATCTTTATGCATGTCGTAGACTATGTCGTTAAGGGACATTTAATAAGAGCATTTGCAACCCTTGGCTACTTATTATCTCCCCCTTATTTTAGACAAACTATCATATATCCCATTTTATATTGGAGAATCCATATTTGTGCATCATGATACATTTACTAATCATATGCCGCACATCAAAATATTAGATGGAAAATATTTGGTCCCTGACCATAAACAAATTAAGAGAAAAATTAATCATATTTTATTGGTGTGATCCATATAATTACTTTTGTACGCAATATATTATATTTTAGACCATGAAGCTTTGTTCTCATAAACAATGATTGGCTATTTATCTGAGGCATTGAATATCACATCAGCTTGGATATTTATCCACTTTATCAAGATGAATTGTATTGATTACATATTCTGAAAATTGTGCTCTTAACTCAATTATTTTGCACAAATAATTTTGTGAATGTCAAACTGTAGGTTAAAAATAAGTGTATATGTGATTATCTTATAGATGCATCTATTTATCATATCACATGTCAGGTGGACGAACCCATATTCACCTTTTATACTTTTAGAATTTAGATATTTAGTCCCAATATAAGGTGATCCAATCAACTTATCATGAGAATAAGTAACAAAAAGATTCTTGAAGAATTTTCTAGTTCTTCAATATATGTTGAATATTTAATATTCACATCTTTCGGGAGGCCAAAATAACATATGCTTCTCCAAGATCTTTCATTTTAAATTTAGAAGAAAAAATGTTTTTAGTCTCATTCATAACATTCATATTAGGGCGAAAGATTAACATGACATCTACATACATATATATAATCACACAATCTGAACCTATCATTTTAGAATAAACACAAATATCATACGAATTGATGTTGAAGTCATTATTTGCTATTATGATATTAAATTGTTCATATAACTGCTTAGGTGCTTTTTTTAGTCCATACAAGAACTTTTTCAATTTGCATAATTTATTCTTTTGTCTTAAAACTACAAAATCCTTAGATTGAGTCATACAGATCTCTTTCTCTAAATCACCATTTAAAAATATCATTTTGACATCTATTTGGTGTACCACTAAACTATGAATAGAGGCTAAAGTAATAATAGTCCTAATAGTTGCTATTTTAGTCACAGGAGAATAAGTATCAAAGTAATCAACACTTTTTTAGTTAAATCTCCTAATCACTAGCCTATACTTATAGTTATTTATTATACCATTAAATTTAATTATTTTTTAAAAAATATTCACTCGTAGCTTATGAATTTATAAATTTTTTGTAAATCATACATGTTCCAAAATCATACATCTTTTCAAAACATCATGATCTCATTGCTTCATCATAAGTCTTAGGGTCTTCTTATATCAAGTAGATAAAGACTAATTCATCATTTAAATAATCATTATTAGTATTTTAGTTTAAAATAATAGTGATAAAATCAAAACTATAGCTAATCTCAATTTTACACTTTTTACTCCTTTTGAGTTCATTTTCTTGATCATTAGAAATAACATCAGATGAAGACCCAACATGAGAATTAACAAATAAATATGTAGAAGGAACTAGTATTACCCATATTTTGCATCCACAGCAAAGTAAAAATTCTTTCTAGGAGATAGACCCCCTCCTAGAAATAGTCGTGCCACCACACCAAACCACCGGATCTCCAACCCCCCGACCACCAGATCCACTGGATATGGATTCTCGCAAGAGAGAGGAAAACCACAACCCCCACTCCTTCAAGGAGATTCTGATCGACAAAAGCAAAAGCCTCAACCAAGCATATGACATCCCAAAAAGCTCTGTACAACATATGGATAAATGTCCCTAACGAGATGTTATACAACTAACTGAAGAAGATAAACAAAGGCTTTATCAACCTTGGTGCTTACCTGTCATAATCAAAGTTTTTGGGAAAAAGCTATCTTACGCATACCTCAAAAACAAATAGATAAACACATGGAAACCAATTGAGCCACTCATTCTAATCAATCTAGGAAGTGACTACCATGTCACAAAATTTAATATTCCAGCTAATACGAATAGAGTACTAAATGAAGGACCATGGTTTATAGCTGGGAATTTTGTATCAGTAAGGAGATGGGAGCCGAACTTTATCCTACAAACTTCCACGCTCACCCACACCGCAATTTGGGCTAGGCTGCCACATCTACCAACAGAATTCTATTACAAAAAGATTCTCGAACAAGTTGGACAAAAGTTGGGAGCCCTGCTTAAAATTGATGTGTGTACATTGGCCACCCTAAGGGGACGACATGCTAGAATATGTGTACAAGTCCCGCTGAGGTACCAATAAAGAGCGAAGTAATAATCCGCACACAAAAACAAAATGTGGTGTACGAAGGGGAAGGAATTATGTGCACTGGTTGTGGAAATCTAGGCCACGTAACCAAAAATTGCCAACAAGTCCCACAGTTTAAGCACACAGGACAAACGTCCAAGGAAGATGAGCATAAAGAAAAGCACGCAAACGATGGCTGGCAAATCGTCAACTTCCCAAGAAGGACCAATGCGCAATCCAAAGATAAAGCGAAAGGCACAGGGAATAGATAACAGCGGAATCCACCGTAGGTAAAGGCGTAGGACCCATATTCAGGTAAGTTTCTTGACGCCACCACCCCAACCCAATCACATGGGGATGGATGGATAAACAAAAAAAATGGGAAAAAGGAAAACCATAAAAAAGAAAAGAAGAGTTATGAGAGTGGACCCAGAGCTCAAGACCCTAAGCTCCAATGCTCAGCCGCTAATTCCATTAATAGCATTAATATCCTTCCCACTAATCTAGTTAGTGGCGGTAACTAAAAGATTGAATTTGAATTTGGAGAATCCAAAAATCCTTTAGTCTTTAATGCAAAAACCTTCGGCGGGCCCTATACCTCAACTATACGCAGCCATTCTCCCATTTCCTCCATGGATACTTCTCTAATATCCAACCTTTCATATCCCTCCCCTACCCCCACCCCCCGAAAAATATAATCATCACTCCTGCGCAGTTGATATGACTAAGACAGTCACACCAACTAACAATCTCATTACTCACCAACAAGGAAATGGGAAAACCTCCTTAAAGGAGGCATATAAGGCTCCACTTAAACCTCCAAACAGCAGCAATGGTGTCCACACCCACCTCTTCCTAAAACTCGTAAACTTCCCCACTAACCTTCACAATCGTACCACTATCCCCTCCCACATTCAGTCATCCTGCCTGGAGCTAGCACTGCTAGGCAAGCAGCTAGAGTTCCACACGACGGTGGGAACACGACCAGTGACCTTAATAGTCCAAGACCGAGCATATCTGGCTCAGATAGTCAAAGACGGAATGGACCACGCGATAGAGAGCTTGGGTACCCAAATATGGATGCAAACTCTAAAGCAAGCACAACAAATGGGATGCATCAACTCCATACCGATGCACGAACTAAGAAAACTAATGGAATAAACCTTTTAAGTGCTACCATTCTTTCCTTTCTTCCCATACCTCTCCAACACTAAAGGACTCAAGTTCATCCATCTAAACAACCCAGAGAAGGAGGGAAAGAAACACCCAGCAAGCGAGGGGCCCTTAACCCACGAGCTACTAAAACAAAACACCAGGGAAATGGAACAAATCCTAGCAAGCTTAAGAGAACAATGTCCCAAAGTAGTGACCTTGGAGAAACTGCTCCTGAAGGAATTCGCGGAGATGGACAACACGACATTCATTGTACAATGCCCACAACACATAACTTCGTTCTCATTGAACTTGAGAAATGAAAAGGAGTCAGTGTCATCTGCAGTAGCACTGAATCCACTGAGGACATCCAAGAACCAACCCCCAACGGAGAAAGGGAAGGAACCATAAGAGACTCCAACCAACTCACTGAACATGATGAACTTCATCATCTGGAACGCATGATGAGCCAATAGCGCAAGCTTCAGGTGTCAATGTGATGTCATGGTAAAGGCACACAAGCCTGCACTCTTAGTGTTGCTGGAAACAAAGATGACTGAGCACAAACTTCTTACTGACGAGATCAAATTTGGTGCTCAAATCCAATCTGTTGCCAATGGGTTCTCCGAAGGAATCATGATCATGTGGAAGGAGGACATCCTAAAGCTTGAGAACATCAATGTCACTTCTCAAGGAATTCATGTCATGGTCAAGGTACTCCTTAACTCCCAACCTTGGTTTTTTTTTGCTATTTATGCTAGTCCCGACTTCCCCACTAGGACGCAGCTCTAGAATGAACTCTATAATCTCTCTCATAGGGTTACTGGTGAATGGCTCATTGGAGGAGACTTCAATGAAGTCATCCATGCCAGAGAGAAGCTTGGAGGCAACAACATTAATAACTCAAAAGTTAGCCTCCTTTGGGATTGTCTTAATTAGTGTAAAATGGTTGACCTAGGATTTAGGGGTTGTAAATATACTTGGACTAATAAGCAATACAGAAATAGAAGATAGCTCATCCTTGAGAGACTCGACAGGTGTGTCGCTAATGACTCTTGGATAAAGCTCTTCCCCAACTCCCTTGTAACCCACCTCCCTAGGACCAAATCTGACCACTATCCTCTCCTTGTTGAACTAAATAACCAAAGATGTAGGAAGCCAAAAACCTTCAGAATGGAGCCCATGTGGTGTGGCCACCCATCCTTCCGGAATCTTGTCAGTCAGTGTTTCGAAGGGCCAAACAACATAGTAGGTTCCATTCACCTGTTCAAGAAAAAAGCCTCCATTTGGAACAAAACAACCTTTGGAAACATCTTCATCAAAATGAGGAAAATCCTTAATAGGCTGTCCGGAATCCAAAACTCTCCAAATTACCATCGCAACCTCTTCCTCCAAAACCTCAAATTTGAACTCCTCAAAAGATACGACGGTCTCTTCAAATCCGAAAATGACTTCTGGAAGGCAAGTCTAGGATCAATTAGCTTAGCGAGAGTGATGCAAACACCACCTTCTTCAACACCTTAACCATTAATAGACGAAGAAAGAATAGGATCACCTTAATCAAAGACGAGGTAGGCAACTTGTATGAGAACCACGAGAGAATTCAAGAACATATCTTTAACTTCTTTGTGAATCTCTACACCACCAGTCATACCCACTCTAGCAGGACTATCCGGATCATCCCTAATAGGCAAAACAATCTCCCTATTGAGGCACTCAAAGCCCTGAATGACCCGCTTCGCGACACTGAGATCACAAAAGCACTCCACTCCTTCAAGCCTCTCAAAGCCCCTAGGTCAGATGGCTTACACCATATGTTATACCAAAAGTATTGGGACATTGTTGGAGACAAGACAACAACCTTCTGCAATGGGGTCTTTGAACACTCAAAAATGCCTCCCAATGCTAACAACACTCTCTTGTGTCTGATCCCTAAATGTAGCAACCCCCTCCCCACCACCACCACCACCCCCTTAAGAGCTTCGACCTATTGGATTGTGCAATACTATCAATAAGCTTGTAACCAAGATTATAGTTAATCGCATTAAGCCCATTTTTCCCACTATCATTGGTCCCACCCAATCCAACTTTCTCTCTAACAGGAGAGCTTCGAACAATGCCATTATTGTCTAAGAGTACATCACCCACTTTGGTCAAATGAAGGGAAAATAGGTCAATATGATCCTTAAGATTGACTTAGAAAAAGCATTTGATAGGATTGACTGGCCATACATCAGGGAAACACTAACCTTCTTTAATTTCCCTAAGAAACTGTCCAAGCTCATTATGACCTGCATCAGTTTCAGCTCAATGGCCATTATTGTAAATGTGGACCAAACAAATACTTTCAACCCCTTTAGAGGCATCAAACATGGAGACCCTATGTCCCTCTACCTCTTCATCATATGTATGGAGAGGCTATCAAGATCTATAGACAATGTAGTGGCATCTAGTCAGTGGATTCCAATCAGTACAACCCCAAAAGGACCTAAGATCTCCCACCTTTTCTTTGCGGATAACCTTACTCTCTTTGATAGAGCAACTCTTGGAAACTGCTCAACCATCACTGGAATTCTCTAAGAATTCAACTCTCTTTCAGGCCAAAAGGTAAACCTCACCAAGTCCAAAGTCTTTATTTCTAGGAACTATCCCACCAATATGGCAGCCCAATGCTCCAACCTACTCAGGATTGAGAGTTACGAAACCTTTGGGAAATGCCTTGGATTTCCCATCTTCCATAAAAGACCCACCAACGCAGACTTCTAATTCCTTATTGACAATATGAGGAAAAAATTGGCAGGTTGGAAAGCCAAAACACTCAACATGACAGGTAGGACTATATTGTCTAAGACCACCCTTAGTAGCATCCCCTCCATGTAATCAAATACATCAAGCTACCTGTTAAAGTCATTAATACCATCGATAAGGTGCAAAGAGATTTTATATGGGGAACTACTGCTGAAAAGAGGAAGCTTTACCTGATAAACTGGGACATAATCACCAGTAAAAAAGCTTAGGGTGGATCGGGAATCCATAAGGCCGAGATAAAAAATAAGGCCAGCTACACAGCTCTCGCGTGGAGGCTCTTCCGAAATCCCACCAAGCTCTGGAGTAAGGTTCTCACTAGCAAGTACTATAGAGCAAACACTCCAAATAGCTCCACCAAACCTGTGTCAAGAACCTGGGGTAATATCCAAAAAGGATGGACAAATTGTGCTAAAGCCACTAGATGGGTGGTATACAAGGGTGGCAAGGTGAAATTCTTTAGAGACACCTGGATGCCCCACTTTAACACCATCCGACATAATATTCAAGGCCCCATCTTGAAAGAGGAAGAGACCTTGAAGGCCAAAGATGTCCACCTCAATGGTCAATGGGATCTAGGGAAACTGTCCATCACCCTTCCATCGAGGCTTGAGCACATCATCAGGGGCATATCCTTCACTAACAATGGAAACAAAGAGGACAACCGTATTTGAGGCCTAACCGACAATGGACTATTCTCAACAAGCTCAGCTTATGACCTTATCTCGAAGAACAACTCCAAGAGCCACCATGCTAACAATAGCAAAGGCTTCTCAAGAATCTGGAAGGCTAAAACTCTCAACAAAATCAAAACCTTCCTTTGGATGTTTTACCATGGTCGAACCCCTACCAACCACCAACTCCACAGTAGGGGCCTCCTTATCAACCCCAACTGCAACATCTGTGACTCCCCAGGGAAGACACCAACCATATCTTCTTCCATTTTCCCAATGCTATCACCCTTTGGAATACAGTCACAAGCATGAGCCTAGAGCCCATAAACGCTGACATTAGAAGCGTCAATATGGATAACTGGATTGAGCTTTGGAAAAACTATGGGAAAACCAATTTCAATAATTGGGTGAACTGGGGTACGCTCATCCCTTTTTACCTTTGGAATATCTGGTTAACTAGAAACAACAACACCTTCAACAACAACAAGGATCCAATCAACAACAAACACATTGTCTCTCAAGCTATGGAATAGCATCTCCTGCAGCAGAAACCCCAACCCCCAACGCTCAAAGAGCAACCATCCAGATTAAGTGGGATCATTCTGATATAGGAAGCTTTAAGCTAAACGTTGACAGAGCAGTATCCAAAAACCCCTGGGTAGGATGGCTGGGAGGAGTCTTCAGAAACAAGACAGAGCAATAGGTGCTAGGCTTCCACAAAGCGATACCCCACACAAACCCAAGAGGCGCAAAGCTACTGGAGATTTATAGGGGCTTCTCCTAGCCATTGAGCATAATATCACCCCCATTGAAATTAATACCGACTCAACAGAAATTATCAAAATGTTAAACCACAATAATTTGATCTATGATAACATTTTTATTGAGTGCAGGCACTTAATGAACAGGCTGGAGATAAGAGGGCTATCCCACGTATATAGGGAGCAAATCAAGGTTGCTGATGCAATGGCCAAGGAAGGAATGAAGAAGCAACATTTTGACAATGTAGAAGTTTTGCTAGTTCCTCCGGTGTTTGTACAAAAAATAGTGGAGGCAGACACCGTAGGAACTATCTACGTTAGACATTTGAATCCTCTTTTTGGAATTTCCCAGGGCCGGGATGTGGCCCAAACTAATACTATTACTATTAATGTGCAGCCCAACGCGGCAGAAGCATAAGACTCTATTGGCGAAAACACCTAATTAATATAATCAACTCCTTTGTACATCACTAAACATATTATTTTTCAGAGAAAAAACATGCTCAAAAACTTTTGATCTCTCGATTCACAAATATAATGATCATTCAAAGACATAAATCTATATACAACATAATTTTAATCGTAATTAATAAAGGTAGTGTCAAAAGTGTTAGAACATGTATTAACTTGTTTAAAATTAGGTAGACCAACCTTAGCCAAACATCCTACACTTTCAAAAATTTTAAGTTAGGAATAAGAAAATTCACAACTCATATGAGCTCTTGTCCAATTTTGTATGAGGAATTATATTAAGAATATAACAGATAGACAGGACTGTTTCACCCCACATATTATCAGATAGACCTGAGCTTAAAATCATAAATTCATCATTTTTGAAAGATTTTATTTTTTTTGTTTGGCTACGTCATTTTGTTGGGAGTATGGGGACACTAACATTATGAATATTATTATTTTTCTTATAAAAATATTCTAGAGTTTAGTATTGTATTCATCATTCCTATCAGATATAAATCTCTTGATTTTTCTGTCTGATTGATTTTTCACTTCTACTTTAAATTTCACGAACATACTTTTATCCTCGTCTTTAAATTTAAGAGGATATACCTTAGTGTATCTAGAAGAGTTCTCAACAAAAGTAATATAAAACTTTTTTCTATTTTGGCTAATAGTGTTCTTGAAATCTACTAAAGTTTTAATATATTAGATATCAAGCAATTCATACTTTCTAATAGTAACACAAATTTGATAGAGTTCTTGACATGCTTTGCTTCTACACATATTACATTTAAGAAAGATATCAATTTTTACTATATGAATTAATTTCATTTTTTAAAGTTTTTTAATAGAAGCAATATTAGTATGACCTAGTCTACCATAACATAAATTAATGAACTCACCAATATAAATAGAATTGAAATACTTACATTATTGGCGGTCTATCGAACAATGTTCAATACAAATAATTATTCACTAAGATATTTTTTTTCAGCAAAATCTCCTTCACGAGAAATAATTTTATTAGCTTCAAAAATAAGTTTGCCTCATCAATTATAGCAGGAATTACTTCATTTTCCTTAGCAAGATGAACTTGGATATCACTTTGTCCTCCTTGCTTTGAATTTAGCCCTTATTTTATATAGCACTGGATAGTCCTGCAATCAAGCTTTTTACAAAAAAAATAAGGACCTTTTGATTTTTGAATCCGACTTTCTAGATTTTTTTTCTTCACATGTTTCTTTTTCAAGATTTTATTATGTTTATCTTTGAATCTATCTTTCACAACAACATTAGAAGATTTCACAAGATTAGCTATAGAAGAATTAAGAGAAAGAACTTCAATTTTATTTTTGAGAGGACTTGTCTCCTCAATCTTCATGTGATTAACAGGTTTTGGAGAGTCAAAATTTATTTTTCTTCTGTTTTAATTGATTTCTATAATTACTTCAAGATGATAGAATTTTTGCAAGCATAAAATTAGCTTGAAAAATCTTACACATCTTCATATCATCATTGAGAGCATCAACAATCAAATTCTCATACTCATGAACTTGTTCTATGATATACTTAGTGTCAATCATCTGAAACTTAATTCAATATTTTTCCCACATCGTTAGCATCATTTTTTTAAAAATGTCCCATATTTCCTTAACTGATTTATACTTAACAAACAAATCAAATAAAGAATTAGTCATATGATTAAGCAAATATCCTCTAACCATTTTGTTATCTTTTTCAGACTTTATTTTAAAAAGCAACATCAACAACCATAACATTATGAAAACTAGTAGTGGCGTTAGAACAATCAGCGGGAGGTTTGTTAAATAAAACACAATCAAATTTTAATTGTTTAAACAAAATCAATTTTTTTTACCAACATTTAAAATTATTTTCATCCAATGGATCAAGCTTTTGACATGTCTGGGAGAGTTTTGTTCAAGAAATTGGCCATTTGTTCAATATTGTAAGTGAAAACCATTTTTAAATTATTGATGAAAATACTACAATATTTGATATTGGATTGAAATTAAAAATAGTAATCAAATTATCATAAATACTATGTCGTGACAAGTCATTATCTTGCAAGTGATTTTGACACGACTCCGATACAAATTGTTAAGGCCAATCACTTTCCAAGGTTCCACGACTCTTTCAAACTGGTGCACTCAAAGTTAAAAGTTTGGAATTACTCAAGTACTATTGCCTAGAAATTAACAAAAATAAAAAGTAAATGAAAGATAAAGTATGTGAGAAAGCTAACAAAGGAGATACTATTTCTTTATGTGAATGTGCTTTCTTATTAAAAGAAGACATCAAATATATATGTATAAGAATTATAAGTTTTGACGAGAAAGTAAATGAAATATCAGTTGAATATTTCCATAAGTTTCTGAACGATGAATTCAAGAGAATGAATATGTGCATTCTCATTAGCACAATTAATTTAATAGAGTGAATGTGAAATTTTACTTCGCATTTTCATATGCACAATCAATTGCAAGAAAATGAATGCAATAAATATTATTTTACATTCTCAATTCTCATTCATGTACGAGAACGCGCTAATAGGTTAAAAAATGATTTTTATCGTATAGTTTTGTGTTGGGTTAGATCATGAGTGTGTCTTTTTTTTTTTTTAATGGCAGGCAAATCCGCTGTTGCTGTTCTTTGGGTGCGCACAAGGTAAAATTTAGCTCCTATGCAATGGCTCGCAAATCACATAGGAGAGGTAACCCGCACTAGGCAAGCCCGATGCGACGAGCTCGACCCAGAAGACAAACCCCTTGCTTTTGCTGGCAAGGGATTTCAAACTTGAAACCTCCAACATGAAAGTCCCAAGCGCAAATCACTAGGCCACCAAGTTCAATCAAAATTTTATGTGAACAATTAAATAAGGAATTGAGATTTAAAAAAATAGTGCGTCACGCCGAAATTAACAAATTACAATTTTTGACTGGGATAAATAAGATAACAAAAAAGTTATAGAATTTTTTTTATATGTATTTAATCAATTGACCTAGATATGATAATTCTAATATAAAAAAAATTCTAAAACTATTAGGAGATTAAGGGTGTGTTTGGTATGAAGGAAAACATTTTCTGGAAAATGTTTTTCAATTTTTTCATGTTTGGTTGGCTGAAATGTTTTGGAAAATGTTATCATTTTCTTCAAATTTAAAGAAAATGATTTCTCTTCAAAAATGAAGGAAAACAATTTCCAAAACTCTATTTCATCTTTCAATATTTTTTCTTACTCTACCCCAAACCCAACCCTCACCATCCAAAAAAAGAAATTAAATTTTTTAAATTTCAAATATTTTTTCACTCCTACTCCCAAACCAACCCCGAACCCCCTACCCTCAATCCAGCCCCCCTTCCCCAAACAAAAAAAAATATAAAAAATAAAAATTATTTTAAACAAAATATTTCAAATTTTAAGATATTTTTTACCTCACCCAACCCCTACCACCCCTATTCCCCCCCCCCCCCCCCCCCAAAAAAAATATGTTTTAGAAAAATATTTCAATTTTTTAAAATTTCATCTTTTACTCAACCCATACCCGAACTCCCCCCCCCCCCCCCCCCCCTCCTCCATCAATTTTCATTGTTTACTCCCACCAAACCCAAGCCACCCTGTCAATTTTTTTTTTCTGAAAAATATTTCAAATATAAAAAAATTATCATTTTTTACGCCATCTCCATCCCTATCCTCCCTTATCCCCCCCCCCCCCCCCCCCGCCCAGGCCACCCCATCAAAATAAAAAATTAAATATTTTTTTTATATTTTTTAAAAAATATATTTTCAAATTTAATAAAAGTTCATTTTTTACACCACCCACCCTACCCCCCGGCACTCAGCACCAAGGCCACCTCGTCAAATTTCTTTTTTTAAAAAAAAAAAAAATTGTTTTGTAAAATATTGCAAATTTTAAAATTTTCATGTTTTATGCCACCCCTATCCCAACCCCAAGCCCCCTCCCCCCACCCCCGGCTACTCCCTGCCCCGTCAATATTTATTTATTTTTTAAAATTGTTTTTGAAAAATATTTTCATGGGTCGAAAGTCTGAGTCAGATTTTAGGGTCGGATTTTGAAACGGTCATCGGGGTCTTGTCCTAGATTTGGTGTGAAGGTCGGGTCCCAGATCAATATCGGGATAGATTTTCGGATAAAAAATTATTTTCCTAAAGAATATTTTCTAGTCTCAAACCAAAATAAAAGATATTTTATGGAAAAAAAATTATTTTACCAACCGAACATTAAAAAAATAATTTTTATTCACCAACCAAACATGAGAAAATAAGTGGGAAATCCACTTGTTTTTCAAGAAAACATTTTCTAGGAAAACAATTTCCATTGAAAACATTGTTCTTCATACCAAACACACTCTAAATCTCTCCTAAAGAAATATTCTCTAGACGACTATATTGTGCATATTATTGTGTTCTTGTGAAAAAAAAGTAATTATTAATTCAAGCATCGACTAAATATTATGGAAGAGATCTTTTTCAATAAGGCAACTTTTTTCACCAAGAAAATATTCCAGAGACAAACACAATTATGATAGAATTCAAATAACATAAAAATTTGAGGAGGAACTTTAACAAATCACCCCTTGACCTGAATTTTCCTAGCAAATAATCTTGATCCACTTCTTTACATAACCTTCATCATTACTACTTGCCAGGATTAAAACTAGTGAGATCTAAAAATTATGATTAAAAATAATTTTAAAATCGTGCAAAAGCTAATAATTACAAATATTGACAATGATATATCAAATGACAAACGAAAATTATAAAAATATTATATGTATGATATGAGTTCGGTCAATTGTCCTACATATGATAATTCTAATATAAAAATATATTTTAAAACTATTAAAAGAATAATTTTTCCTTAAACATAACTCTCTACTCGACTACGTTGTGGATGTTGTTATGTATTCTTATGAGAAGAAAAATAATCTTCAAGTTGTAGAAGTTCAATATTTTTCCGCTAAGAAAACATAACTCAAAAATGGAAGATATCGTTTTGAACAAGAAAACCTTTTCGAAGTAAATTGTAAAGTAGAAAATTCAAATAAGGTAGAAGAGTCGAGGCATATTCTAACATAAAAGTCACGAGTTTGAAAAATTTAATCAAGCGTGATTAAATTGTATAATTAATGGAGGGTCAATTTTAAGCTTGAAAATAGCATTATCGGTAACTTTGATCCAAAAGGTGAAACTTGGAAGAAAAATATTTTTGAGTCATTTTTGATATATTAAGAGCATTTTTTGACCTAATCGGTGGAAGGAAAGAATTTAATTCAATAGGTTGAAAAAGGATATTCTTTTGGGTATTTTTAATAAATACGTTAGGATTGAGGACATGTACGATAGAACCAAGACTAGGATGAAGGCAGTTTCCCACTCTGAGCATTTCCTAGTCATGATGGGGTTGCACTAGGGATCAACTTTTAGCCATTTTTTTGCACTAGTTTGGATGAACTAACACGGCATAACCAAGGTGAGATGTCATAGTGTATGTTTCACAAATAATATAGTATTAATTGACGAGATTTGTGGTAGAGCGAATGCTATGCTAGAGGTTTGAAGATAAATTCTGAAATTTTAAAGTTCAGGCTAAGTAGGATCAAAATTGAATACTTGAAGTGTAAGTTCAGTGATGTTACGCATGAAATCGGCGTGGAAGCAAACCTTAATGCTCAGGTCTTCCCCAAAAGAGAGGATGTTGCGAGTATATTTGGGTTCTTTAATTCAAGGTAATGAGGATATCAATGATAATGTCACCCATTGTGTTGGTACAAGATCGTGATATGAAGGCTCAATCCAGAGTCTTTTGTGATAAGAAGGTATTGCTAAAAACTAAATGTAAGTTCTACAAAGTGATGATTAGAGTGAATATGTTGTATGAGACAAAGTGTTGCCTAGTCAAGAACTCACATGTTGAAAAGAATAAAGTTGTGGATGGATGCACACTGTCATAACATGATGGGTAAGGTGCGAAACTACACTTTAAAGACAGAGTCACTAGATTCCAACATTTCCATTGCTATATAATATGAGGATGTTGAGATGAAATTGTGGGCATATTAGGAGAGATAATATTAGGAATGAAGATATCATGGACAAGGTAGGAGTGACTACCATTGTGAACAAGATGAGAAAAATGTGGCCGAAATAATTTAGACATGTGTAAAGGAGAAGTGTAGATACTCCAGTAAAGAGGTGTGAGAAGTTGCCAGTAATGAGCATCAAGAGAAGTAGATGTAAGACAAAGAAGTATTGAGGGCATGTAATTAGATATGACATGTTGTATCTTGGACTTACCGAAGACATGACCTTAAAAAATAGGATTTGGAAATTGCGGTTAAGGATAAAAGGTTAGCGGGCAATTGAATGTTCTCTCCCACTTTCCTACAGGATAGGCTTCGTGATCATACTTCGACTTAAATTCTTATTGGTGGTATTAGCATTATAGATATAGTTTTTTTTGTTCTTCAGATATCCCCATGTTTTTATGCTTCAAATATTGCATTTTATGTATTCTCTTTTTCAAATTGTTTGGATATGCTTTATTTTAAATTAAGGATCTATCAAAAACAACATATCTTAACGAGGTTGGAGTAAGATCCACTCATTATCCTTTTCATAACCCACTTGTGAAATTACAACGGATGTGTTGTTACAATGGGTATGTTTTTATAAACTCCACATGGGCAAGTGCAACTCTCCTGAGCGTACTCTCATATCTATTCGTGCAAAACTTCATATAAATAATTTACAGAATATTTTCATTACCTTCAGAACCTAACACAATAAAAACCTTTTGCTTAGCAAGAAAATATTTTCTTGAAAAACAGTTCCGTCATATCAAATGCACCCTTCTTATCCTATTGTTCTCATCCAGTTTGGGTGCTTTTAAAAACAAACTGCTCTATAAGGCCACAAATCCATCGAGCTTGAAGCCAAAAAGCGTGGCAGTGATACGCACACTTAATTGAAGCAAAACACATAACTGACAAAGAATTGAAATACCAAATATAATCGTTACTATAAGAATTAATTTTGAAATGCTAATATCAATCCAACTCCTCAGAGATAAGATTCTTGAGATAATATTGCAAGTCACTGTTTGAAGCGCACAATTCTCAGAAGTGCATGGCTTTGCCCATCATAAAGCTTTTGGCGCCCTGGCTTTGCATCGCTTCATGGCTTCAAACAATCAAGGAATGACTTTTAATTACCTTTCATTGTCTGTTTGGTTCTATACCTTGAGTGATCTACTGTAAACGTTGTCTAGCACAAGCACTGCACAACTAGAAGAGTAAATTGCAACACTAAACAATAGGTCTAGTACTGTGAGACCATAATAAGGTTTAAACTAAAAGAGAAAATCCAGAAACAGAGGAATCCCAGGCTAGACTACCCATCTCACCCAGATGCACAAAGAGGGGAAAGAGAATGCTACAAGCATATGCATTGCCCAAACACCTAAATCTGCAATCATACAATCGCACTGTATGTTGCAACCTGAACGTAGAGATGATCAGGAAGCAGAGGAAGAAATTATAATGTTTATGATGAGAATGCATAACTCTATTATGAGAAAATACACAAAGTTGGAACCTGGATGTTTTTCTTCGTCTTCATAACTTAGCCAAGCCAGGTCAGTGTAAGGCTGCCTAAAACCATGGGTAAGTTGTAAAGTTCAAATATGTAGCAGCTCACAACATTTTTACTTCGATATATTCAAAAGGAATTACATGCTCAAATATGATATATTACCTCCCACTGACCTACTTCAACAGATATAGTGATTGTTTCTCAGTGGGATGGATGATGGATGATGCGCATAATTGAAGGAGTAGTCATGTCAAAATGGCCGCTCCTTCCCATATATCAGCTTATACCTAATTGCCAGCCTCCTATGTCTTAAATATTGTTTTTGAGAAAAGAGAAATTGTGTTGGATAACAACTAATAAGGCTGAAAGTATCATTCCTAAACCTTAAAAAATCCAAAAACCCACAACAAAAATTCATTCAGAATACCAAATCAAGCTATTCTTTGACAAACTATTTTGATCGAATTAAGATCATGTATCAGCCACCCGTAAGACTATTTGCATCATTTTCATTTTTAAAGAGAAAAGGAATAAAGGACACTATCCTTGCATCCTGACAAATGGCCTTCCACTACAATATATATTCATTCATTCTGTCTTTTAGAATAAAGGCAACCATGAAAAGGACAATTGAAACAAGTATAAACAGCCTAGGGATATCAAAACAGAATTTCCAATAATTTGTTAGAAAGCCATATTTACATCTGCAACTATGGATATGAAATCAAAGAACTAAACTTCAGCTTTCTTTATCATAAAAAAATTAAAAACTAAACTTTAGCAGCTATTTCTGAAACCTAATGAAAAACTAGTGCTGGGAAAAAAAGATTTATTCTTCCTTTTCATGTTTCTTTTACAGATAAGAACTGATTATACCTCCAAATGCAATCATAAAATTTGGAAGCCATCACCTTCAAACTTCCACAAAAAGCAAAGGACATTCGAAGGACAACCACCACCTTTGAAGGATTCCTTTTAACCCTGCAAGGAAAATCAGGTTGTTACAAACATAGTGAGAATACAAGAGATGTAATTTTATTGAACAGTGAACTATACCTTTGGAACATTTTCACAAACTTTATACAAATCAGGAGTTATTGAAGCCAGCCATAAACCAGGGAAGAGGGTCTGCAAAGAAGTAAGAAAACAAATTCAGATCATTCCATAACCACAAGGCAAAATAGACGGAGAAAAGTGATGATAAATTCTCACATCAAGTTGTTTCTGAACAGTCTTTACTCTCTTCTTAGGTTTTCTTGTAGCCTTTGATCCAGTCATAGCATATATATCTTCATCGATCTCTTCTCTGGAGAGGGCTATCGAAAACCTAAGCCTTTTTTCCTTCTTCGGAGGGTTGGATTCATTATTTTCTGGCTTGTTCACATTCATGTGAGGCGATTGAGATTTGTTCTCCTGTATCGCCGATCCACTGGCTCGAAATGGACCTCCATTCACATTCAATGATTTTTGTACAGCCTTTCTGGGTCTCAGATTCCACGTCTTTGGTGCTGTATCTTCAGCAGCTTCCTCGTCTGCAGTAACCTCTTGAGATTCATCACCCTTTTGCTCTTCATGGATTTCCTCGGCCTTGTTTTTCCGAGGGATTTTGAGCAAGATTTTCGATCTACCTTCTTTATTCCCTGCCGCATCCACCTCTAAAACTTTATGCTTCTTATCTGATTTCTCACAGATCCCTTTCTTCGTACTTTCAGGTGCTGAAGTTCGTGAATGTCTACGATACTCAACAACACTTCTGTCCTTGTCCGATTCAGGAACAGATTCACAGTGCATTGGAGACTGACGCGGCAGCACAGACTCCCTCATCGGAGACTGATGTGGAGGCACGGAATCACGCATGGAAGATTGGCGAAACGCCGTAATGGATTCAGACATCGGAGACTGGCGAGCCGCAGCAACAAATTCAGACATCGGAGACTGGCGAGCCGCAGCAACAAATTCAGACATTGGAGACCGTCGGGATGCGACCACAACAGATTCATGCATCGGAGACCGGCGAGATGCCACAACAGAATCACTCATCGGAGACCGGCGAGACGCCACAACAGAATCACGCATCGGAGAGCGGTGATTCGCCACAACCAAATCACGCATAGGAGAGGATGATTCGCGCATGGGAGACCGACGAAACCCCGAAATAGGCTCTCGCATGGGAGACTGGCGTGCAACAGAATCACGCATAGGAGACTGACGCGGCGCCGCAGCTATAGATTCACTCATTGAAGAGTGAGATTGTGATTGACGCTGCGGCGAATGATGGCGCGACGGGGAAGATGAATCTGAAGAAAGCTTATTTGATCGGCGGCGCTGGTGATTGTTTGAGTGCTGATTCTTCTTCCATTTCAAGTATGGTAAATCAAAGTTGTGAAGTGGGTTACTAGACTTTGCTGGAACTGTAGAAGTCATAGTACAAACAAGAACATCCAAATCTTTTCTTCAAATCAAACAGAAGAGAACAATACATAAGCAAGTATATCAAGGCGATTAAGTCCAAAACAATCTCATTGTGACTGAAATCTAAACATATAAAGCAAGATTGAGTTGTTTTGAATTGCTGAAAAGGTATCTGGGGAAGAGAAAACTTTGAAAGAAACCCTAGACAGAAAGAGAGAGAGAGGCAATGGGTGGCTTGAACAAGTGAAAGAGCGAAGTGTATAGAGGAAGATGGTTTATTTGATTACTATCCTGAATCCGGAGATGCACATGGGAGACTTGACACTTTTTTTCTATTGCCCATTATAACCCTACTCGCCCCCAATTAATCACAAATACCCCTTTTTAGATCATCAATTTGTTTTATTAATCACCATGCGTTTTGACCATAGAATTTGGAAAATATATTTAACTTTTTTTAAAAAAATTATGGTTTATATCCATAAATTTTAAAAACTATCAAAATTAACTATAAATTTGTATTACAAAGCAAGATAGAATAACAAGTTTCATGACTTCTGCGACAAGTTGGATCATGAATCTTTGTTGCAACAATAACAAGTATTGTATATGGCACTGGAGCAATGTGGTAGTTCGGAGTTAGTCCAACCATTCCATACATAGTGAAATAGACGAAACACATGATTTTTTTTTATCCTGAGTCAGTTGTTCGTGATTTTCATTAATAATCATATCATCACTTTCATATTCACTGAATATTCCATCGATCTTTTGGTGTTTACGTAAAAAAAAATTATGTAATATAGCGCAAACAACTACTATATATGTTGTTTTTGTAAAAGATAAAAGTTTGGTGTAGAATTTGAACTTTTAAAATTTTCCAAATAATAAGATGTGACCCAAATACTATTTTTTTTCTAGTATTTAGGAATTTGGGTTATTTACCAAAAAAAATTGTTAAATAATGACAAATTGTATGAACAAATACTATTTGCCAAAATTTTCCCCAAATTATACTTTGGAAAATCTATGGTCAAATGGGTCCTAAGCATTTTGGACTTGTGATTTCAAATCGCGATATAAATTTGTGAAATGAAATCAGTGTTTGGACATGCGATCTCGCATTGATGATGCGCTATGAGATGAAATTTCAAATTCTCCAAAAAGTATGATTTGAGAATTTCAAATCATGATTTGAGATTTTTCAAATACAACTCTCAACCCACAAGTTTATATTTTGTAAAACAACCCAGCATTGATATCTTCTAACCTTTTATTTCATATGCAACAAAAATTATTATTACTTCAAATAAATTACTACTTTACCATTTATATTCACCAAATTCATTACTATATTTTTTTTTTATCAAATTTGTACTAACAAATGGCTAAAAGTAGCAATGTTGGTTTGTCTTTTCGGTCATATGATCGAGAAATGCAAGTTCAACGTGAGAAGGTTGTTTATACTATGTGGGAAGATTATATTAAAGACTAGTACACTATAATTTATGTTAAAAAAAATTTCATTAAATTATAGTTTGATCAATAAATGTTGTATTTTTTTTTAGAATAACTTTGTGATTGTTATGAAATTATATAAAATAATGAGAAGAAAATAGGGAGAAGAGAGAAGACTCATGATTTCTCTTGAAAAGGATATTTAAGGATACACAGATTTGATGTACAATGAACGGAAACCCCTTTATTTATAAGGGAAAAATTGACTTGGTCTCCAAGTAGGACTCTTAACTTTTCTCTAACAGATTCCACATAATAAGCATTAACTATAATACAAATATGTTTATACCACTCTCCATTGGATGTCTATTTGATAGATCAATTGTCTCATTAAAACCTTACTAGATAAAACTTAGTGGGAAAAAATCTAGTGAATGAAAAATAGTACACATATCTAATAATACGTATTATGTATGCCTCATTAAGAACTATCACGACCCGATTTCTCGAGTCATGATGGCACCTACTATACCCTACTAGTAGGTAAGCCAACCAGTAACCCAGAACATCAAGCAATGAGAGTAAGGGCAGAAACTAGCGAAAACAATAATCTAAACAAGGACAACAAGGCGAAAGCAAACCAAAATAAAAATATATAGAATTCCTCCCAAAATCTAGAAGTCACTAGTACAGAGCTATCTAATAGAGTACAAGTCCCAAAAGTGGACCACAACAAAGCGTGTCTCAAAGGCAACAAGACTAGCTAAAACAAAAGAAGGAGGTAAGACAAACCCAAAACGCCAAGTGCTCGCCCTCGTCTCCGAATCACAACTGCAAAAGAAGGATGGAACTACTCATCGCTAATAACTGGAACTGGGACTTGCATCACGAAATAGATGCAGAACGTAGCATGAATACCAAAACAACAGGTACTCAGTAGGCATCAAAGGCCGACTGAGCAAAAAAGGGTAAAACCAATAAGAAAGGATAGAATCTAGACACAAAGAGGTCAAAGCGAATAAGAAAAAGGAGCATACAAGCATGCTAGAAATAAAATAAGTACAACTAAACTAAACCTAACTGGACCCCTATAAGCCCAGAAGGTACACTTGTGCACAAGTTTAAATAAAACCTGAACGGACCCCCCACAAGTCTGACAGGTACACAAAAAAGCTAAATCTATTGAGAAAGAAGAAATCCAGGCTCCCAACCCAAAGTAACCAAGATAACCCATCAAACTCTACCCTACTAGCAGTGCACTCCCATCCCAGCTAGAAAGAGTGACTCCAGGGGGAACCCTACCAAATAGTCCACTCTCAGCACAGCTAGAAAGAGGGACCCGAGGGTGATGTTGATATCGCGAGTCGTCTTACCATGCAGTCAGCTTCCAGCCCAGCTAGAAAGAGCGACCCAGGGATACCCAGCCAGTAGCACACTCCCAGCCCAACTAGAAAGAGAGGCTCGGGGGTGATCGCCAAAATCACTGAGTTTACCCAGCCAATGATACGCTCTCAGCCCAGCTAGAAAGAAAGATTCCGAGGGGATAGTATCTCCAATAGGATCCAATCCAACAACAACCACCATGGAATGTCGTCCACTCTAAGAAATTACAGAAAAGGCTACAAGCCTATACCATCTCAATCCCACGCCTCTAGTGATACATCGAACCTTCGAGAACGTGTTGAAATCGCAAAATTAGAGGGAGAAGATACAGAACAGCAGCAAGCAGCGATAATGACTAATCTAAGGCTCAACTATCAGACTCAAGTCTGCTACTTCGGTTTCCAAGGAGCTAAGTCATCCGAACGACGTCGGCGGAAAGTCAAGGTTATCTAGCCCACACGGGTTATAAGTCTAAGACAATGCTAGCATAACCTAGACTAAGGACATCATGCTTATGGTTAAGGGCGAACAGACATACAACACATAGCATACAAGCATACAATAACATTTAGCACATAAACATGCAACTCTACTAAATCGGTTAACATGATACTACACCCGAAATATAGCCAATTGATCCTAACATGAGGTATCTAATCAAAGTAAAGTAGGAAACTGGTACCCACCCTAATTCACTTTAATCGACATGCTTTCACACAATTAAGCTCAATCTAATAGAAAGGAAGTTGTAGCCTATCTTAAGGTCGATCGCGCGCCTTCAAATCACTTTGCCGGAGCTTTCCTTCTCAAACGACCTTTGAATGTTGTCACTCTATCAAATATAGGATCACAACGTTAGTACGGTCGTTTAGACACCAAAATCACAACAAATGGAGACGGGTCAGTTTTGGGGTCAAAACGGAGAAAGTAGGACCCGTGCTGGAAATTCCAGAATTAATCCCAAAAGTAGGTCTTAACCAGTTCCCCGAGCTCATGTCCCAAAATGGGACACAATTCGGGGCTCAGGACAATCACAATATCAACATGCAACCAAAACCCGAATTTTCTCAAGAACTAGAAATGGGACAACAACTGAATCAGTAACTTTACAAGAAACGGGAGGTCTACAGTGAATTCTGACAACACCACGATGTTCTCCTCGGAAACCACTCAAGATAGCCTCAAGAATCATTGAAATCAGGCCTAAAATGGCTGAGAAAACAAGTCTAAAAAATTCCAAAACCAAGCTCACAAAAAGGGTCGTGGCAGTAGGTATTTTACGAAATTTATCTCAAACGGGGACCCTAAATCAGTTTCTGAGCTCACCAACGCGTTCCTTGCGAAAAACCCCATACGATGAACTTGTTAATCACTGAGTTTGGACTTGAAATGAGAGAGTTAAGCCCTTTTAAAGTTTTAGAACAAGTGCTAAATTTTCTGCATAAATACACCATATTTTCAGCATATTTCAAAAACTTAAAAACTCCGACGTGGCGCTTCGAACTCGTTCGAAACCCCGTGCACGCAAACGAGATATGCAAACATACCAAATTTGATATTTCGGACTCAATGGCATAGTCAAAATTTTCATATGAGGTCAGATTGATAAAAAGTGGGTTCCACACCCAAATGTCATTTTAATAAAAAAAAAACCACAAAAGGCCTCGAAAAAAATATCGAAAACCTCGAAACACAAAAGAAGGGTCAATCTAGACCAAACTCGACATTTCAGAGCTGACCGAGCTGACGGAATTCTCAACCGAGCGCGTTTACTCAAAATGTTGACTAAAGTCAAACTTAGGCTTAAACTTAAAGTTAAAACGCTTAATCGCACCGACTCACACTGAAAACCTCGGGAGTTATGCTGACCATGCTATTAGCCTAAAATGACCCTTCCGGAGCTGATGGAATCGTCAGAATTGGATTTCGATGTCATCTTTTTGAACTTTTGATCGAAAATGATCATTTAAGGTTCATAAGCTCCAAAAACACTAAAACTCGCACAATAACCAAACGAATGACCAGGTGACCGAACTGTCAGTCCCAGCAAGTCATAAATGACTAGGGGTCGCTATAGGAATGCTCTAAATGACACACAGAAGGCAAAACACAGAAATGAACAGGAGGGTCATTACAAGAACCTTACAAGAAAAATTAGGGCTCTGCAAAAAGCGAACCACAAAAATATTATTGGGCTATTGAGTTTTTAATGGGTTTATAAAAACAAATTATTGGGTTATTGATTCGGTTTTAGTTTTTACTAGTAGGTTATTGGGTAAACCGATGACCCAATAAGACGATAATAATTTACTACTTTACCCTTCCTAAATACTAGATATTAATAATTTAAAATATAACTATACACTATAACTATATCAAATTATCAATATTCTACCCACTTCACAATAGACCGCTTTAGTCTTTTCTGTTACTCAAGACCTAAAGACTATAGTAAGGGTTCACAATTATAACTATTTAATTTTAGTTTTAGTTTTAGTCCTGTTGGACTATTTGATTTCAGTTCTTGTTTTCGTTGATAATTGTAGGCTGTAGCTTTTGCAAGTTTGTAAAGGTTTATAATTTGATAAACATTAGAAATTTCAGACTATGTTTTGACAGTGACATGTATTTGTAGCCTTCGTACTACATATGCTCTCATTGATGTAATTTCTCATTATCTTTCTTGTTTCATTATATCAAAGCATTTAGAGAAGTGAGAAGTCATATATTTTATTTTCTGGACATTCTTATTGGGTAAACCAAACCGATAACGACCAAAAATTGATAAATCAATAAAAAATATCTTATTGATTTGTTATTGGGTTAACATATTTAAAAACCAAAAATCGATAACCCGAACCGATAATACATCAAATCGAACCGAATCGATCGATGCACACCCCTAAGAAAAATCCAATGGGACAAAACCTTGTGAGAAAAAAAGAGTACATCGCATATTAACTCCCCCCTAATGTGAACATCTGTCAAAAAACTTGAATCTTCTCATTCTAAGCTTATGCACCATCTTTTCGAAAGTTGTATTTGGTAGAGACTTGGCGAATAGGTCAACTATAGAATTGCTTGAACAAACCTGGTTCATGTTGATATCACCATTCTTGGGAGCTCGTGTGTGTAGAAAAGTTTTGACGAAATGTGCTTCCTTCTATCTCCTTTTATGAATCTTCCCTCTAGGACCAAAATTTTTTTGCAAATTCCTCACTTCAATTTCTTTAAGCAAATAATTTATTGCCTTTTAAAAACTCTTTAAGAGTTTCAAGTTATTAACTTGCATAATAATACTTGTGTATGCTTCATGCATTTTGAATCGATTTAATCCTTATGAGGATTATAAACAATTTTTTTTTTCAAAAAACTTACACATGCTTTAGATTTTGAATCTTTCAAGAATTTTCATATTAATTTTGTCAAGTGACAACATTGAATATTAAAAGTATGACATCTTCTAGTGTCTAGACCACAAGTCAAATAAACTTTACGCTTACGAAGATACATCATTTCACTTTTTCCCTTGATAATTATTTCTACACTAACATGCTTTAATAGTCATAGACTTCATATCATCATGATCTTTTACAAAATTGTGCATTATTGTATCAAAAATATCGTCAACGATATATCATTTTGTATCTATTCACAATACGACATAAGTTATTGAGATCTTATCACTACATTATTTTCAGGGACGTACCCCTCTCATGAGGTTTTATGAAGTGTTATGTCGTAAGATCTTCAAGAGCACATTGCCTCCTTATTATGATCATTTTAATTCTTTGATCCTCCCCCTTTTCAAGGATTATTTTACTTAGATTTGATTAGTCTATCATACTTCACGCATCTTGTAGACTTTATTCTTTAGAAACATTCAATTGAAGCATTTACAATTCTTTTGTTGCTTCTTATCTCCCTCTTATGTTAGACAAACTAACATGTATCTCAATCTATTTTGGAGAATCCATCTTTGTGCATCATAGTATATTCATTAATCATGTACTACACATAAAAATTATCAGATGAAAAATATTTGATCCCTGACCATAAATCAACTAAGAGAAAAAATGATCATAATTTATTGGTCTGAAGCATACAATTACTTTTGTATGCAATATCGTATTTCAGATCAACACATGAAGCTTTATTTTCATAAGCAATGATTTCACTATATATCTGAGACATTTAATGTCACACCATCTTGAATATTTATCAATATTATCAAGATACATTGTCTTGATTACATATTTTGAAAATTGTGCTCTTAACTCAATTATCTTGCATAAACAATTCTGCGAATGTCAAACTACAAGTTGGCAACAAACGCACATGTGATTATCTTATAGATGCATCTCTTTATCATATCATATGCCAGGTAAACGGGCTCATATTCACCTTTTATACTTTTCAAAATTTAGGGATTTAATCTCAACATTAGTTGATCCAATCAACTTATCACGAGAATGAGCAACATAAAGAATTCTTGAAGAATCTGCTAGTTCTTCAATACTCAGTATGCACATCTTTGAGATGGTCAAATCATTCATGTCAACTAATAAAATTATTATTACTAGTAAACTCCAAGTTTACTATGACATGTGCCTTTTGCTTTAGTAAATTTATAATTTACTATTATATGAGAAAAATTCAATTTTATTACTTTGAGAGTAAATTTTAGATTTATTTCTCCTCAATTACTCTACCTCTTGTAAAGATGAGTTGTGATCCCATCACAAAAAAATTCATATCCGCATTGATAAGCTTTATTTTACACTACAAAATTCACTTTAATATTGAGTTTATTCAATCTCAATCGATAGACATTAATCATTAAATGCTTGAGATGAAAACTCTACATTATTATCAATGCAAAATTATCAAAAAATTGTGCTTGTAATCGTATTATTTGTGTCAAATTTTTTGTAAATGCCAATTTGCGTAATGACTGATGGAAATCAACACACATGAGACCACTACAAGAAGAATTCATTAGGACCATAAAACATCTAAACAGCCCACTTGGTGGGTAGATAGGTCCACAAATATCCTCATGTGTGTGTTTCAAGAACGCAGAGGACTCAATCTCAAATTTTGTTGATGTTGGTCTCACAATTAACTTGCCTTGATAACAAGTCGTACAAAAAAATCACCATTTAAAAGGATATTTAAATTTTTAATGGATTTACATTTCAATTTTCTATAATTTGTCTCATCATTATAAAGTCATGATGTCCCAGACGGTCATCTCAAAATGCGAAAGTATTGAAGTTAGTAAGTTCCTTATTTACTATAGAATGTGCCTTAATTGCACTAATTCTTGTCCAATCCAAGTCAATAGATAAAGTATAAAACTTTCTATAACACATGTGTGTTCAAAGACATTCTTGGTGATAACACGTCCAAGATCAAGGTCGCGACCTTTTCCACGCCTAGCCTAGTGGACTTACACTGCATTCACTTCAGAGAATGAATTTGTAGTATTTTTAACATTTATCAAAAGTTCTCATTTTTTTATGAATGAAATACAATCATTTGAGCATATCATCTTATGATAGCTTAGTACCTTATTTCACATTCATGTGCATTATTCATGAATCATTTGTCTTCTTTCAAACATATTATACACTGCTACCACATTCATTTTAGAAAATGGAACGATTTCAATGTAATATGTTTCATGACTAAATCACATTGTTTGCTTTAATAGTCAATATATCATCTATATAGTGCATTGAGACTTAAATTCAATGTATTATCCATAAATTGATGGTATTTGAATCCAGCATCTTATCATCATGGTGCATCAAGATTTGAACATGATGTCTTACCCTCTTGGTACGATTGGACATGAATCCATAGTCTTACCTTCTTGGTGCGATTGGACATGAATCCATCAGCTTACCCCATTTGGTGCGATTGAACATGAATCTATCGTCTTACCTCATTGGTGCGATTAGACATGAATCTATCATCTAACCCTCAATTGAGACACACCCTCGAGTCTTTAATAACAATATACCACATCAATATTGAATAAACAAGTAGTGTATACAATGAGTATTGGAGATGTTAGCCGACAAAAGTATGTTCTAGCGTGATAAAGAAAGGAAAATTTGCAAATATTGAATTGAATTTTATTTTTCCTTTTATTAATTAGCTAGTAGTGCATAGCTCAAGCCTCAAACTATTTTTTTTTTAATATTGAGCAATTTAATTGATCAACAGGATTCATCTTTACCTCAAATTAAATTGAGTATTCAAAGTAGATAATCTATTCCCCCCCCCCCCCCTCTCTCCCCCGCCCCCACCCCACAAATAACTAATCTTTCTTTTTCCTTAAAATAATTTAGATTGCAAATCTCTTATTAATTATAAAGATGTTATAAAATAGTAAAACTCAAGTTGATAGAAATAATTACCATGACATTACCTCGCATCGTGATCATTCAAGATATGTAACACTAGGTTGTTCCAAGGAATCAAAAAGAGGCAGCACAACAACTTGCGGCCAGAAAATTACGAGGATGGCCAAGAAATACCTATCATTGATTCTTAACGAAGAATGAGCAATTCGTGCTGATAACGTGTTATAAAACTACAAAATAAGAAGAAAAAAGTAGAGAGAAGAGAGCAGACTTACTATTTCTCTTAAGGTGTGATTTTACAATGAAGAGAACTCCTCTATTTATAGGGGAAAATTGATTTGGTCCCAAAGTCTGGGTTCCTAAATATTTTCTAACAGATAGACATTTACTATATTTATTACAATGATAGTGTATTATGCAATTTTATAAACTTTTTACTTATTTGGTACGATTGTATAAATAATTGGGACAATTTTAATAGTTTTACAAGTTATGGATTTTTATGTTTATGAAAAAATATACAACATAAAGTCCAAATTGCATATCCAAACAAAACTTCAACTTCATCACATGATTTCATGTTATGATTTTGTATCATGATTTAAAATCATGACTTGAATGGCCGAACGTGCCCTAAATAATACTCCCTTCATCCATCTTTACTTGTTCAATATACTATTTTGGGATGTCCAATAATACTTGTTTAGTTTATAAAATCAATGAATAATTTTCAATGTTGTGTCTATTTTACTCTTGCCCTTCATTTTTCAATGTGTAATGACTTATATTAATAAATGTGATTTGGTAAAATTATCCCTATCATTTATTACTTCTAAATCTCTATGCCAAATCAATAGTGAACAATTACTATTAAACAGAAAGAGTAAAAGAATTAAAATTATAGCACACATCATATTCATAATAAAACCTAATTAAAATGAGGAAAGTTATAACTATGATGAAGTTCAAACATAAAATGCTCTTCCTTCCTATTATTTTAAGTGAGATTTTTCTTTCAATTATATGATAAGAAATTTGTATCCTAAGTAGCTATGTACGCACTGCTTCATGTAGTATACATTTGTATGTATCTTGAGAACTCAAAAAGCATATAATCTTGTGTCGATCATGATATTTTCTTGATTTTGATTTTCAAGTATGTGTATTGTATCTTGTTCATATTGAGAAACCTCTTCGGAGATCTTGTTTGTTTAAATGGTTGCGACTATCTAAAATTTCATCTTGTTATTAGTGTTCAATTTTTCACCTTGTAGTTCTCTCTCCTATTTTTTCTTCCTCTAGTATGATGTAATTAAAAATAGGTAAAAGGGTAAAAAATATCCCTCAATGTTTATTTACTTGATGTTTTTATCTTTTGTTATGTTAGTAGACCATATTTAACTCCGATGGCATCGAATTTATCACTTATATTTCTAATTGGATGAAAAAATTTCAAACCAACAAAATTATCGAAAAAAACCAGTAATCTAATCAGTCATGATACATCTTAATTAAAAAGAATCTAAACAATTATACCATTTATATAAGTATTTTTCAAAAATTGAGACATAATTAGAGCTAAATTTCTTTTCTCCCTCACTACTCATCACCAAAATTTCTTCATCTCCCCTCTTGCTTAAGTATATTTATACTATTTCTCTAGTAGATTAGATAGAAAATGTCCAAAATAATTATTCTTCGCAAAGAAAGTCTAGTTGTGGTTTGATTGTCAAAAGTCTAACTTCAAACATTCCATCTATGTGACGACCCATCCGGTCGTTAAGGGTAAATTAATGGTGAAAGAATTTGGGCAAAAACACTTTCAGAATAGTGATTTGAAAATTCTAGGCTAGGCCAGTCTCAAGCGAAATCTGAGCAAGGTGAGGTGTAAGCCAATCCAGATGGGGAAAATTGTCAAAGCTTAGGTTAGTTTTTCTATTAGCTAAGACATTACTGAGCCAATAAGGCTTTTCGAATCAAATTTGAGTGAGTAAAACTCTCAATATGAAAAATGACGTAAAGGGTTAGTTTGAGACGTCAAGGTTCGAAGGTATGTTGTGAAATGAAGAATTTTGAAGGGATTTCAGAGTTTCTGTCATGTGCAAGCCACTACAGCGAGTGTCACGCCGCTATAGCAGGGGAATTAATTTTCTCTATAGCGGGTTATCCCTCCACGACGATGTTGTTATAGTAGGTTGGGTCGCTCTATCAGGGTTAAATCACATTTTATGCAAAATTTTTCCTAAATTGCTTATTATTCTACAAATTTTATTTTGGGAAGAAGTAGGGCAATCTAATGCAAAATTTTCACTTTTCCACCAATTTCTTCGGTAAAGGTAAGTAATTCATTTGCATACCCCGGTATTTGATTCTTAGGCCTTAGAATTCTTGATGAGTGGTATTAAAGGGGAGGTTTTGTTGTATTTATGGTGGAAAATATCTTGGTTTGGGTGGGATGCTCATGTAACTAGTTTGGAGTTTGGATTCAGTTATAATTCGGGTTCAATTAGGCCAAGTTGGGTTAATTTGTGTATTATAATTATTTATAGACCTAGAACAAGTCAAGAATTGTAAAAACGGAAAGGCTCATGTTCAATAGAGCTTCTAAGGCTTGATTCAAGGTAGGTGATGATTGTTGTTTTCAAGTTTATATCTGTATGCATGCTAACTGTTTCTATAGTGAAACCTATATAATGCATGTTTCGAAAAACAGAAGGATTGAGTGTGAAATGATGAATTGTTGATAATTTCATTCAATATAGGTGTTTTGTTTACTTGTATTTACAAGAGTGGTTGCACTTTATTTTGCTTGTAATTGTATTTTATTGTTCTTGTGATTGTATTTGTGTGACTAATGGTTGGCTCAGATACAACACCTAGTATGTATTAATGATTGGTTTAGAAAATAGAATCAACGAATAGGCTCCCGGATAGGATAGTGGTGTGCAATAGAGTCACACATGGGAGAGTGACACGCCGTCGCTAGTGATTCATGCATTGGAGATTGTGATTGTGATTGTCGCTGTGGTGAATCATGTCACGATAATGAGGATGAATCGAAAGAAAGCTTGTTTGATCGGCAGCGTTGGTATCACGACCCAGACTGTCGTGATTGATACCCACACTAACCTTCCGATGGGAGAACCATTAATACTAATCAGCTAATCCAAAAACTAAATATTTAAAGATATGGAAGCATGTTTAAATACCAAAATAAGTAGGGTTCCTATAAACTCCGAAAGTCTAACAATTCATTACTAAAACATTGAGGAAAACACCCCTAGAATCTGAAAGTCAATGTACTAAGACTCTAACAAACCATAAGTCTAAAGAAAATGGGTACAAGCTAATTAAACATACAAATATCTAACTAGAAAGTCTGAGTTCGAAAAGAGTGGACTAAAACATAGAGAACTCATGGCAGCTTGGAGAACTGATTCACCCTTGAATTTGATTGATGACTGATCCCTTAGATGAGGTCTGTCAGTAGCCGCCTGAAGATGCCCTGTACTCAAAAAAGAAAAAGCAAGTGCAGTATCAGTACACAACCACAGTGTACTGGTAGGATCACGCGGCTATCCCACTAAGCACACCATATATAAACAATCACAACAAGTAAAGACGCATATACCGAACATATACAATATCAATTATTATTTCAAGGGCAATGTACCATTCCACATTTCCAATATCAAGTAAATTTGTATATATGACAAGTCAGTGGTCCTCTTATGGAACCTATACCCAAACCGTTAGTGTATCGAAACGTGGTACCCGATCCCCATTAATGTACCGGACGTGACACTCGATCCCATATATACGTCGGAACGTGGCACCCGATCTAAGTTAGTGTGTTGGGAATGTAACACCTGATCCATTCAACAAGCCACAATCACAATCACAATGTACATTCTCATAATCATTCAATCAAGTGTTGATTCATGACATACAATCATTTGTTTATACTATTCGCATTTGATGATCAATAGTGAAACATTTACATACATACATGCATTACAATGAAACAAATACTCACATACATTACATAAACATGAAATCAAACAATCACCTACCTCAAAACCAAGCTTGAATCCTCCTAAGACACTTGAGTCTTCCCTTTTTGGATTCTTTCCGCTTGTTCTAGGTCTACAAACTATTAATACAACGCAAGGATCAATAATTAAGGTATAATTTACCCGGATTATAACAAACCCTATAACCGAAGATCCAACTCATGATCCTAAGGTGTAGCTATGGCTTTTTCCCACCATCCAATTCAGTTCAAAACCCTCCTCGACCAATATATGATCAAGATTCTAAGTTCCACGGATCAAAAAATGGATTAGGGGAGTAAAATCTTTATCTTTTGCACCAAAACTAGTGGAAAATTGTCAAGAAATCGCCAGGGGTCGTCTCCTAGCTTTCAAGAACGAAAATTGCAGAATAATGGCATTTTTGGGGTTTATTTCCGACTTAAGTCACAACTGGCCCGCTATGGCGGCCCCCATCCTGCAATAGAGACCCACCCCTAGCGGCTCGCATGGAAACAGAGAGTCAAATTTAGATTTCCAAGCCCTTATTTCACAACACACCTTCAACCCATGACACTCATAAACTGTTCAATCACGCTAAGATTAGTTTCGGGAGTTGTACTCACCCGAATTTGATTCCGTAAAGTCGTACGGTTTCCTTAATGTCTTGGCTGTACACTCATGCGATCAAATTCATTATTAGATCTCTTATTTGTTACTAGAGCTCCATAGACCTCACTGACTCCAATTTCGTCCAAATCTGGACTAGGCTAAGAATTCTGAAGTTACTACAAAATGTTTTCTGACCCAAAATTTTTCCCTGATGACTTTTCTATAACGACGGGAAAAGGTCGTTACAATACACTACTATAACACTGCTAAAAAGCGACGGACATCGTCGCTCGAAAAAGCAAAGCCATGTTCCACATTGTCCGTCGCTTTTTAATAAAAATAATTATTTCTGAATTATTTTACAAAAAGTGACGGACAACATCTCTTAGTCCATTGCTTTTTTCTGTGGATTTTTGAGCCAAATATATATATATAAAATTAATAATTATTTATTTAATATAAATATAGACGCTGTCCGTCGCTTTTAATTAAAAATAATTATATATAAATTTAACAATAGCGATGCCGTCCGTCGCTTTTGAATTTTTTTATTTTACTAATTATTTTTTTAAACAAAAAAAATCAATTCATGAGCATAGTTCAACATGATCATTATGGTACTACCCAACAAAATCAAATAAGCACATGTTTCAAATGGATTATAGCCCACCTATAAAATACAATTTAAAGCTCAAAATGCATAAGAATAATCAAAAAGCAACCTCAACTAGAAGAAAAACTCAAAAATAATAGGTGAACAATGTTTAGTTGATTGCTTAAGCAAGCAAATGCACTCCACGCACTCTCAAGCACTCAGACAAAGTATTGCAAGAAAAAAGGAATAAAAGGGCTCCAAGATTTCAAAATGTTTTCTTTTTGAATTTAAAAAGAACCTTGGAATTTTTATATTAGGAACACTTGTTGGTCATGACTAACATCGTGAAGTGTGTTTAGCAGATCACCAATTGGAGTTGAAGCTCACCGAAACTTCCTGAACAAACACCAAACTTGAAGGCTGATTCGGCGGACTTGGTAAAGCCTACATAGTTTACTTCAGCGAATTGCATGGTCAGTTGATCGCCAAATGGAGCTGAAGCTCGCGAAAACTGCTTGAACGAATACCAGACAAGAAGGCTTATTCTATAGACTTGATTGAGTTGACATAGTTTACTTCATCGGATTGCCTATTGGAGCTTAGATCACCGAAATGGACAATTCATTTTCCACAATTTCTAATTTAGTAGGCGGACAAAAATGAGTCTGTAAAACTCCTTCGGTGGATCACCGTGCTGGTTTTGGCATCAACTAATGTTCCTTTTACAATTTTTGACTTCTTTCAACATGAACTCACAACACTCGTTATTTAAAGTAATAAAAAAAGTAATTAGTTGAGTGGCCTCCCAAGAAGCGCCTTATTTAGCCTCGTGGCAGAACATAGTTCTCATTTCCTCAACATTTCATTTTTGGAATTTTGGACGGTGTCACTAGACAACGTTCCCTTTTTGCTTGAATTGCAATGAGTGGAGATCTAGCACAATTGGGTCTACATGTGCTTGATGGTGCTTGATATATACTGAATGAGAGGTCTTGTTTGAGATTAATTTGATAACTCATTTTTCAAATCCTTCAAGGCTTTGTCAGACCCTTTTATCTTATTGAAGAGCCTTGTGAGCATTTCTTCCGATTTCCTTATGGACCAGTTGGGTCCTTTAGCCGTTGACAATCACATTGAGAAACATATCTATCTTTGTCAGCCTTTCCGTCTCTCTAATTTCCACCACACCAATCTTTCAAACCATTGGCTCGATCGTTGTTCCAACCTTGTAATTGGTCATTTGGGTGAGAACCCCCCATTTGGTTTCCAAAATATTGAATATCTTCATTATATAATGCTTCAAACTTGGCATCATCCAGGCACTGCTCACTTTTAGTTCCTACCGCATTCACCAATCTAAGTTCATCTTTCATGACATGTTTAGACAACAAATCGATTTGGGTCTTCATTTTGATCATGTTTTTATCTTGTTCATTGTCCTTCTCGATTTGTTATTTGCTCATGATCAATTGTAGAGTAGACACTTGGTCTTCTCTAGTATGTCATACTCAATTAAATTTGGTTATGTCATTTAGTAATGAAGCAGCCATATCATATGATTGTCTAATTTATCCTCCTTGGACTAATTGATCAACCACAACTTTATTGACTGAATCAAGGGTGCAATAGAAGTATTGCAACAAAAAATCACTTGGAACATGACGTGTTGGACACTGCAAAAGTAGTTTCTTGTAACGCAACCAAGTCTCATGTAGAGGTTCACCTCCAATGGGCTTGAAATTTTGAATTTGGGTTCTAAATTTCACCATCTTCGAGGGGGAAAGAATCTCTCCAGGAAAGCTCTAGTCAACCCCTCCGAAGAATTGATAGAGTAATTTGGCAATTCCGCCAACCATTTTGTAGCTTCTGCAGCCAATGTGAATGAGATTAATCTCAACCTTATGAACTCTTGAGAGATGGTCTTGAGCACAAACGGTCCACATACCTCCATGAAATTTCTAAGGTGTTCATGGGGATATTCATGAGCTAATCCCCCAAAAATTCTTCTTAGTTGGAGAAATTACAGCATTGCTCCAGTTACAATAAACAAAGTCCTCTCAGTTCAGGAAGGTATTCGAATGGCTTTTGTGGTTTGAACAATATTCACAGGAATATTATTCAAATCACCCATGTTGTCATTTTGACCGTAGTGACTATCATTATCACTGCCATGGTCACTTATTATGTTAGACATGTAAATCAGCCAACAACAACATAAAAAAACAATCTACTACAACTAAACACATACACAAACTAATATTTCAAATAGAATTCTCAACCACCATCCCCAACAGTGGCTCTATTTTTGATAACACTCAAATGTACTTATTAAAAGGAAATAAAATAGACAACGGACATAGTAAAAAGAAATACCCAACTAAGAATTGGGTCGAATCCCACAGAGAATAGTATATCGTAGAGAATTCTATCAAGAAACTTGGATTGTAAAATCATTCATTTGTAATAGTAAAAACTAGTGGTCACAATTTAACTAATTTAACAACAAGATTTAGTTAACGATGGTCACAATTCGACTAAATTTATGGAAGATTCAAGAATTAACAAGCAATCTAGGGCTGCGGGGATTCAAAATCAATGTCAAATAGGGGTAATTGTGCTGCTATATAGTGATGAACATTCATGAATTAGCTAGGTCATCTTCAATCTTCTTTTGATCTCAATGAATCCTTACACAAAATCTATTTTTGTCTCATCTATATGTCAATCTAAACAACCCAATACCTTACTATATTCTCTCTTTTGATGCAAAATAGGGTAAATAGATCTGACCTATACCATTTATTTTCAAGCAAGTTACAGACATCAAACCTAAATTGGTAGTATTGAATTAACTGTCCACTCCAATCAATCTCTTTTGTTAGAAATATGAATTAAGTTTGCAACCTTAACCCATAAGTTAACCTCATACTAATTAGCTCAAATTCATGTATGAACAATAGCAAAACACAACATAACATAATACCCACTACATTAAATCAACACTCAACCCCATAAATGCACTTCAAGATTTTAAGGTTTTAGCCACCCATTACAAAAAATAATGAAATTATACCTTTCATGAAAGCAACCATGGGTAACATGAAATTAAGCAATTACATCAAACTCACTCTGAATTCAACTTCAATTTGTAAATTCCAAGAACAAGTTGAAAAACCCCAAAAATTAGAAAGTGTTCTTCACAAGGTAAAGTGTTTCTCTCTCTAGAATATTCAAAATCTCCTCACCAATTTCGAACACTCTGAAAAAAACACTTTAAAAAACTCAATATGCTACCCTTTGGGCGATGTTAGTCGGGCTCGCTGAGCTCATTCAGTGAATCACCAAATCATGCTTCAACTTGTCTTTTCTTGCTCTAGGATTCAGGTGTTTGAACCTCTATTGGCAAGGTTGTTTGAGTCTTCCTTTCACATTTGGTGTATCACCAAGTACTACCTTAGTTTGCCTTTCGAGCCTTCATTTTTTCTCCTTGTAGTGTCGCTTTCAGCGATGGTCAATAAGGTCACCATTCTCATTCGGTGAGTTGCCTTCTTTTGGAGTTCACCGACCTGACTCGATAAACACAAGTGTAGTGCAATGTTACTTTGGGCGATGTCATGCTCACTAGGTGATCAACCTTTCTTGTTTGGCAATCATTAATGTATAGTTCACACTTCTGTTTACATTTTTGTCCATTCTTTCAAACATCCATCCTTGCCTTGTCCATTAGCCTTCATAGATGTAAATCATTTACATATAACTAGAATAGAAATTAATTAGGCATTGAATACACTAATTATTGAGCCAAATAAGCCTCAAATAAGTGCAAATCTACCACTCATTAGTGCATTGCACGACCCAAATATAATCATCTTGAAAGCAAACATCCTATATGGGAAAGTGAAAGTGCTCTTCTGTTTGTCTTCAGACGCAATTGATATCTGATTATATCCAAAATATCCATCAAGAAAATAGTTCCATCCTTTCCCAGCAAGACGGTCTAACATGTTGTCTATAAATGGCATTTGGAAGATATTTTTTTATGTCCACACATTTAACATGTGATAATCTATGCATACTCTCAAACCAATGACCAACCTCATAGGAATAAGCTTATTCTTCACATTCAGACTCACCGTGTTTCCTCCCCTTTAGGCACATATTAAATAGGACTAGCTTAATTACCGTTAGCCATCGGATAAACAACTCCAACATCTATCTACTTGGTAATCTCTTTCTTGACAACATCTTGCATAGGTGCATTAAGTCTCATTTTGTGCTCAATACTATGTTTGCAATTTGGCATAAGTTTGATTTTATAGGAATATATGCCTAGTGGGATGCCTATAATTTCAACAGTGGTACATCCAATCGCCTTTTCAAAATATCTCAACACAGATGTCAAAGCCTCCACTTGCCTTACAATTAGATCTGCAGCACTGGTGATTGGAAAGGTAATTTTGTGGCCTAGAAAAACATATCATAAGTGAGAGGGAAGAGTTTTGAGTTCTAACTTTGGAGTTCTTAATGGATAGTTTTGCGGACAGGGTTTCTCTATTGTTTATATGTAAGTAAAATTTCTTTGGTGCAATATTGTATTTCCCTAACCCATCAAGTGGAATAACCGTCTCCACATACTCTCCAATAAGATCTCTATAAAAATCATAATCACTGTGGCTATTGCCTGAACACCTAGTCTTTTTTCAATTGTCAAATTCAGATTGCTCCTCAGTAATTAAGTTCACTGCTGAGATCACTTTGGTGTTTCATCAATTTACAGATGTTGAAAGTTACTTCTTCACTACTCAATCTGAACTTCATATGCTCTTTCTCCATATCGACTAAATCATACCTGATAGTAAGGAATGGTCTACCCAAGATGATGGGCACTTCAAAATCAACTTCATAATCCGAACCATGAAGTCTGTAGGAAATATGAATGCCTCAACTAGGACCAGAAAATCATGAAGGACATCAATTGGTTTCTTGATGGTGTGCTCTACCACAAGTAGCCGCATTGAAGTCGGTTTAGAGGATCCTAAACCCAATTTTCTGAATACTGATAGTGGCATCAAATTAATGGTATTACCAAATCACATAGGCTTTTAGTAAAATGTAATGCTTCGATTGTACATGGAATTGTTAATGCTCTAGGATCTTCATTTTTCTACACTAACGATCGGGTGGGTATGGCACTATAAGGTTGCAACTTGTCATTTCCTTCAAAGATCGCAAACCTATTTTTAGTAAATAGATCCTTTATAAACATTGCATAGCCCGACATCTTCTTTAGTGCTTCAATTAAAGGGATGCTTATTGAGAGTTGCTTCAACATGGAGATAAACTTGCGATATTTGTCTTCCTCAGTTTTCTTGACTAATCTCTATGAAAATGGTAGAGGAGGTTGAGGTATGGGAATTTTATTTTGAGTGGCTTCTTTTTCCTCCCTAATTAGATCTTTGGGTTTCCCTTCATGCTCATCTTTAGTAATTTCAAGTTCCTTTGGATTCTCCACTACTATTGTATTAGGGGATCTACATTTTGTTTTCCACCTCGTATAGTGACTACCATGCAATGCCCATCATTTTCAGATTTTGGACTATATTGCTTGGTGAGTGTTCCTTTTTGGCTTCGTTACAAGGATGAGGAAATTGGACCCAACCAATTTTCAATATGTTTGATGGATGTAGAATGTGATTCTACTTTCTGATTCATACCTCATAGGTCAGTTTATATCTCTTTGATATTATCATTAGAAGCTTCGAACATTTTCATCACCATAGTCATCATGTCTTCAAGCCTTGCAAACCTCGATCTTCCATCTCGATTGCCTAGTGGAATATATGCACCACTCCTTTCATTTCTATTGTTGTCTATCCTCAACTAATAACCCTTTATGTCTTGGCCCCAGTTCTGGTCGTTGTATATATTTTGATTGTAGTTCTTATCATGATTGTAGTTTGCATCTCAACTGTAGTTATTGTCACGGTAGTTGTTACTTTCTCGGTTGAAGTTGTTATCTCAATTGTAGTTCCGACCTTGATTCCCTTGACCTTGGTGCCAAATATCTTAATTGTTAGCTTGGGTGTTGGTTCAGAAACCCTCTATTTAATCATTCACATAGTATGCATCTTAGTCATATCCGTAATCATCATATAGTGGTGCTTTGCCTTGGTAGCCTATTATATTGACTTTTTTGAACCATTTTATCCTTTTTTCAACACCAAATTAACCTCTATTCTCAACTATGCCATTTTCTTGAGAAAATCCTTATGCAATATCATTGCTTCTTGTTTGTGGTTTATGTGTCCCTATTAGTCCATGCTTTATTTTTTTTAGCAATTCGATCAATTTTTTCCATTGCTTCTTCAAAATTGTTTTCCATGAATGTTCCTCTCATGATAGTTTCCAACACTACTTTTCCATTGTCGTCTAGTACTAAATAAAATATCTCAAGAAGCGAATCAATGGTGATTTTTTTGTTTGGCACACTCAGATATTTTGTAAATCTTTCTCATGCAACACTTATCAACTCTCCCGGTATTTTTTGCAAGTAATTGATTTAATTCTTCAGTTTCAACTTCTTGGACAAGAGGAAGTATTTTTATACAAAAAACTCATGTAACTTCCTTAGTGAAGTGATTGAGTTATATGGAAGCTCTTCTAGCCAAAGAGTTGCTTCTCATGTTAGTGATAACGAGAACATGCATAATTTGATGTTACACCCCAAAAATTTCTAAGCTAAGACATTAATTATTATATGAATGTGTAAAGGACAAAACTCGATGATTTCTAATTCTACATAGGTTTTAAGATCAATTCTTAAGATTGGGAAGTGAATTGCATGTGAACTAAGGTCATACGCATCCTCTAGCATAAAATTTAGATAAAAGATTCCTTATTAATTGAGTTCTGGTATACAATTTTATGTAGGTAAATTTCAAATGACCATATCTCCTAGAATATAAACAGTTCTGTGGAAAATAATCTATCAAATTAAAGGTCAATAAGTCTTCTTTCTAACGCCACCAAGTTTGCACCAATTGAAGTTTAGAGTAAAAAGGTATGTTCTTTTTATTGGACAATATCCTACTGTACATCGGCTGTGCACCCGAGGTATCTTCCACGCGATAGCATGGGGAGGCAGTAGCTATTGCCTTCCATCACATTGTCCGCACACCAGGCACATTTTTATGAGATAGTGTGCCTCGATAGCCTCTTAAGAAATCCCAAAGACGTAGTTAACCTCCCTAGTTCAAAAATTTATCCTAGAAAGAGAAGTACTAAAGAAACTAACTTACTTTATGGTTCATGCATCATCAAGGGTAAGATTTGACCATAAAATTTCATAATTTATTCATTTTAACACCAACTAACATCTTTTACCCATTAAATTTATAGGTTTTCAAGAAAATCCACCTCTAATGTTCAAGAAATGAATTCTTACCATATTTTCCTCTAAAGATGTCACCTTTCTCAAGAATTTTCAGCGTATATGGTATATAAGTCTATTCATAGTGTTGGACTAAGATCGTTGTCACATCCTAAATCTAAAATTCAGTCAGTTGGAGTCAAATCTAGGGTTTTTATTCAAGTTTTGCATGAACTTCAAATTGACCTTTATCCTTTGTTATTGAATTCTAATTCTTATCGTTGAGAGTTTAGTACTTCATGTATTTTAGTTCTTGAATTATTATTCATGCTTATTTTATCATATGAACTATATTTAGTTGAGAATTGTTGAAAGCTTTTGCACAAATATTTTAATGCATTGACTTCTGAATTAATGTAAGTTCATGTATTTAAAGTTGTCAATTGAGAAGAGTTTTTAAGGGAACACTAAAGGTTCCAAATGAAGTATTTTGTATTGAAAAAAGTACTGATGATTTAGGAAGAGCATAAATAGTTTCAGAAGAAGTTTTAGTCAATAAAGTAAAGATCCTATTATTCTAAAGAGGTCCTTTTGATTACTAACTCAACATAGATATTAGTATGAGAATTATTGCACGATTTTAGTCTTTGTTAGTTGAATAGTCAGGCAGTTGTGGGTCTTGTCTCGAAACCTACCTTCAATTAGTAGAGGCTTCATAGATAGACAAAGTTAGCGAGTCAATTCAGTCTTTAGTATTCAGAAAATTTAAAACATTATTGTAATTTTAATTATTTATATTCAATTTATTAGAGATTTTTGTATGAGATATCTTTAAATGACTTTGAATGTTCATTTTATAAGGTTTACACATGTATGTATAATTTTTCGCTCATTAGTCATCTAGTTCAAGGGTTCACTTGGGACTAACAATAGTTTTAAGTGCTTGCCACATCCAGGGTGTAGTCTTAAAGTGTTCCTAACTTGGTATTAGAGAACATAGTTAAAGTGTCCTAGGGTATTTGCGGAGCAATGTGCAATAGGGTCTTGGTTATGGGTGTGTTGTGCACCACGTTTATAATCAGGAGGCTACAATGCATTTGAGAGATTCTTTCCATCTTTTCATACTTTAGATTGTGTAACAAAGTTGTTCCATAAGAAACTTATTCATATTCATGCATTGCTCAAATCTATTTAACTACCACTCATATTGAAGGTGGTAAAAGTAGTAAATCTCATATTCTTATCGATGAGTTACACTTAGATAAATCTATTAGAAAGGAAAGAGACCGCACAAGACATGAGATGAACCCATTAGTGTGCTTTAGTTTATTGATTGGAAAGAATGCATCTTATTATAATAAATTGTGCATTTAAGTCAAAGCTAGTTGTCCTCTTAGACTTTCTTCTTTAAACCTTATTTCAGATGATACCCTTAAGAGGGAAGTATGTTTTAGATTGCTTGGGTAGTATTGTCACCCGAAAGATAGTGTGATTTGTGATGTTATGAGTCATTAGTTGTAAGAGTGCCTAGAGTTAGAAGTTTGAACTTAGCAAAGTAGTAATCTAAATTGTGGAAATAGTTATTGTGTAAAGTATGTAGCTGTAGTCATGTACTCAGTAAGTCATTTATGCGGTAATATTCCTTTATGTGTTGGCTAAGGAATAGTATATTTTGTGTGAATTTCATGATATAACGTAGAGAAAGAGTTGTTGGTTATAATGAGTTAGAGTATACTTGAACCAAAAAGGAGTTTGTGATGATGTGCCATTGCCTTAGTAAAGATCAAGTAAAGTTTGGAACAGACAATGTAGTCAGGAGTTGACATATCTAGTTATACCTTTGTGATTTTGATGGGAGAGAGCCATAATATTCACAGAAGTATGAACTATTAGGCAAGGATGTATAATGAATGGGTAAATAACACTTAGGTTGTTAAATAAAATTTGTTTATAGGCTGTAATTAGATAGACTAACAAAGATCAACTGTTTTGTCATTCTATTATAGTGACTAGTGTTTTATTGATTTTATCTACTTGTTGTAAGTTAGTGTTGTATGTGAGAAGTATGTTGTTATCAATTTTTAGTACTACACGCTAAGCTATAATGTGAGATGGACATTTTGATTTAAAGAAAGACATTATTATAATGTTAGTTTTGAGATTTGATCTAGTAGGCTTGATATAGCGTATATGAGAACTTAAGATGTTAACCTACAACAAGTGTGATGGTACTAGTATAGTATATGTGATCCTTAGATAAAAATGATGGGTTGTTGCTAAGTCATTAGATGAAAAAGATCCTTAAGATGTGTACCCAAGAAAATATACAGTTATGTAAGGCTCCAATTTCAAGATTTACTATGAGTGCCTAGCTAGTATCCTTGAATTGACAATGTGTAGTAGGTAGAAGTAAGCATTATATGGTACCATTAAGAGTTGGGGAGAAAGGTTTTCATATATATATATATATATATATATATATATATATATTGATGATCCTCTCAATATAGTTTAGAGTTTCCTTCATTTAGGTAGTTATTAACTTAGAAGAGTTCTGTTAGTGGTCTAAGAAGAAGAGGTCAAATTATTAAGTGTTAGAAGAAGGGGTTATGTACGTCAATAGGAGTAGAAGTTATAAAATGGTGACTATATAGGCAGGGGCAAAGTTAAGAGAAGTATTTTCGAGATAAGTCCTAGAAGATTTTTTTAGTATTTCCAGATGTCGTCAATCAATAAGTGTTTAGTAATAATGTGCTTAATGTTGCTCCAAATTGTTAGAGTAAACTGAGCTTATCAAAGTTTGAGAAATATGAAATAGGTCCATAGAATTATAATGTTGGCTTCAGGCCTATGGTGGAGATGAAATGTTGTTGTGTTTAGAAATGAGTTATAATAGATTATCAATCCATTCCTACTCTAGTTTTTTCCTAAATTTTGAATCATTATAACACCATGTTTATGTCTCACATATTAGCAATATCCCCATGACCTATGCTCATCCAGTTCAGACAATGTCACCTTGATGCTTAGTTCCTAGAACAAGAGGCAACATATTTTAGATCAGTGACCTCAATATTATTCCATGAAGTTGCTACTATCAACCATATTACATGAATCTATTCATATAAGCACTCATTTTTCACAGTATGCTCAGTCCCATGAACTAATGATATACCCTCAATAGCTAGTGAAATCACCCTACGTCATGCATATTCTCAGATCAAACTTCTAGAATAATTTGTGCTTATGATAATTTGTTCTCTCTAAGCCCTTCTAATGATCCTTCTTCGGTATTGATAGCGATGTTAATAGCATCTTAGTGTTGGTCTAGATGTGATTGTAGATGACCCTTACTATAAAGATCATAGTATGCTTTTTTCATGTAAGGTTTTACGTGTGAGAAATATTAAAATAAAGCTTTTTTATATGTAGTATCTAGGTGAGAGTATTTTTTGCGTCCCTTTCTAGTAATTAATTATTTTTCAGCAGGTAGAGATAATGGGAAGGTAGAAAATTCTTAAAAGAGTTGGTTACCTAGAATTTCATGAAGTGGGTATAGTAATAGGCTTGAACGTGGTGTTGAAAGTAAGTGGATGATTGTATTATGCGACAAATGAGTTCTTGATTAGAACTAGAGGTCTATTGAATGAGGTGGTAAGAAGAAGTAGTATGCTTGGAATTAAAGACTCGACAAGTAAATATTATGATTACATGATTTAGATTAGTCACCATCTTTAATGTGAGGTCCAACAGAAGTGCTAGGCATAGTACCCGCCTTAGACATGCCATCCAGGAAGCTAAAGATCCTAGCCAAAGTATCCCAAAGCACTGGCATGACAACAAATACTGGTGGAGGCTGGAATGGCCCCACACCCTCCTATTGACGCCGAACATGCTCAACCTCTATCAGGGGTTTTGGTGTTGGTTCCAACTCCCAACCTCTGGGTCAATCTCTTGCTCTGCCCTAGCAAGGTCTCCACTTAGAGGTGCAGGAGGCTCTTGCCCACATACAATCAATCTCATCCTGGCCATCTCAAAAGGAGTGAAGTAAATGGAGTTCAAATATCAGTACAACAATCAACACACGATAAGAAACAAGAAACAATGAAGTATTACCAAGAATGCCCTATAACCTCTCGTAGATTGAACACAAACGTCATCATACCGATCCACAAGAATATACTAGGCCCTTTCTCCCGCACTAGTAAGATCGTGAACCTAAAATTTTGATACCATATTGTGCACTACAACCTGCCAAGTGGATAAGCCTAAACCCAACACAAGGTATGGAAGACATAACTTAAAATAAAAATAGAAATAATAAGTGGAAGAGCAAAATAATATATAAGGAAAAGGGGCCATACCATAAATATTTGTAGTATGATACAAAATGTACAAAATAAGCCCAAAAGTGTCCCAAAGACAAACTACACAAGATACAAAATGCCAGACTTGGTATCACCTATATAAAAGTTACTACAAATAGAATACCATACATATATAGAAAGGACTAGCTAATCCAAAATACAAACAAGAGAGTCACTATAAAAAAAGGATAAAATGAAGCCTCTGAACACTGGAAGCTCACCACAATCCGAGTAGGTGACCGTTACGGGAGATCCAACACTCACTAACAGATATAGACATGTAGTATAAGTTACAGGAGATCCAACACTCACTAAGGGTGGCTCGAACTAGGAGCTGCATTAGAAAAGATGTAGACACGTAGTATAAGTACCAAAACATGGGGTACTAAAGATAAAAAATATTACCGAAGCATGATGATACTAAAAGATGGAGAAAAAAAATCTAAGACAAACTAACATAAGATAGAGGACGGGCTAATAATATCAATGATTAAGTGACAACATACACACAAGACAAACAATCTACATACTCAAAGGCCAACTTACACAATGATATAATGTAAAACACCACATAAGGAGGGACCTTAAGCCCAGAAGAGACATCGAGCCGGTTGGAATGATACCTTAAGCTCAATTGAAGGCTTATAACCCAGCGAGATGAATCCATGGGCCTCTCGGGATGGCACATCGAGCTTACTAATAGCCTGGATATATGTATCAATAGGTTGGCGGGGATGATACTTCAAGCTTATCACATTGTAAATCTGAATGATACACTATAGCCTGAGCCTAAGCTAATGGGTTTCCTGAAATGATACATCGAGCTCGTCATCTTAAAAGTAGCAAAAAGTGTGAAAAATCAAGTAAAAGCGACCTATTTTTAGCACTTTTAAGCCAAAATGAGTGTAAAGGACTTCAAACTTATTAAGGTCAATTTTCTCTCCCAAAATCAAGTCATTTGCATCACAAATCATCAATGTATAACTCCTCAAACTATTGTCATAAATAAATCATGTCATACACATAGAACCAGGAAGAATACCTCTCATATCATGAGAGTGCTAACCTAGAACTCATGCGAATCCTAGCTTACGGCCTCATGCCCAACAATTTAGTGAACAACCAAAGCCACAAATAAAGGATCCACAACATCAACTAAATCAACCAAAAAAATCAAACACAACATAGTCGTAAGTTTCATGCCACCTAGAAGCAAGGTCTAAGAATACAACTCACGCAAAAATAAGGATAACCTAAAATATCATTGCTCCGACTAAACCTTATGCTAAGAAATACACCCTATAGCCATAACTAGACAAGGATCGATAAAGCTCAACCCAACCTAAGGGTCAAACCTAAATCATGCAATACTACCCAAATATAATTAATCTAACTAAGCCAAGTCTAAGAAAAGGAAACCATAACCTACCTTAAAGCCCAAAATCGCACACAGACTACAACTCAAATACTTTTCCCTTTCGGAGAGCCTCAGAGCGATGCCAAGCTACCAACAACGAAAAAGGAAACACCAAAATAAACACAACAATACAAAATTACGATAAGGAATTTGAAATTTAAGGAAACCCAAAAATGCAACTGTAGGATCCGCACACAGAGTAACAAAATCGACTCTATCATGAGGTACACACCTTCTCAAGGAGGCTATGCCCCGACAATGGGCACAATCCGAACCGTAATTAAGCAGAAACAACCTACCACATTTTTAGCCTAAATGGAGACAAAAATAGCAACTTAAAGTGAAATTGACGGAAATTACCAAGGTAAAAAGATGAATAATCAATCTTGGAATGTGGCCATGAAATTCACGAAAGTGCTCCAACATGAATCACTCAAATTTGACATGAAACACACTTAAAATCACAAATAAACCAAGTTTGAAATAGCTGAAATGCATGCTAGGTTTGTCTTTTAAAAGATTGAATTGCCAGGGATTTTATCCTTCGCTAACCTGAAGGTCTCCCATCATAAAGCTAACCTCTCCACAAATGCGGTGCGAGGCCTGTGAATGCGAGGTCTAGGCAAGTCACCTTTCGTGAACGCTGAGGCATGCACATGTACTGGAGGGTAAGAGGGGAAACCATCCTTGAATGTGGAGGTCAAGAATTTTGGTCTCTACAAATATTGCTATGGCCCATGATCGTGAAGACAAAATTAGTGTTGTATGAGCAACACTGCATTAGCAACAACACGTGTAAATCAAATTCCCCAATTAGGGTCCGAAACTCGTTCAGAACCTCGTTAGCACAAACCAATTATGCTACAAGATTGGAAAAAACATTACAGACTCAACAGAATTAAAGTATCCACCAACCCAGGTCGTCTCATCCAAAATTTTGACCAAAGTCAACACTTTTGAAGAAATACAAAACAAAACTCTAAACACCACAAAATCATCCCAGCTACGTCGGGAGTTGAACCAAAGGTCGTTCTAGACTAAACTCGGCGTTCTGGAGCTAACTGTGATGATATAATTTAATTCTGAGTGCATTTACAAAGAAAGTTGACCCAGATCAAACTTTGAGGTAAACTTCAAGGATAAAACGCCTAATCGCACCAACTCCAGACGAAAGCATCAAAACCTAAATCAATCATCATAATGGACAAAAAATTCCCTTCCATAGATGAGTGAACTGATGGAATTTTGATTTGACATCAGAATCTCCGGATATTGACTACAGTCAACTTTTTCGAGCTTAAAGCTTTCAAAACTCAAAATCTCACACCAAACTAAAATGAACACCTTGAGAAGCATGCCACCTAGTCCAGCACCACATAGATGATATAAGGGAGTTAGGGGAAGGGGAAAATTAGGAAAAGTACGCATACAACATAGAAATGACCGTGTGGATCATTACAATATCCTTGTTTGTGGCGCATAATTCTTTAAAATTCTTTCCAATAAGGTGGAAGTTTATATATTATAAAACAAACAATAAGGTTATCTCCAATTTTGATCTTCTCACCTAAGCCCTCCAACTATCATTATAAATTCATGAGCTTGATCTACCATAATTTTTTGTCCACCATTTCGAAAGTAAAAAAATAGCTAGAAGCATATTTATTCACCGCAGGTTCTTTGATATGATACTTTCTCTTCAATGCTTTATAAATTTTCTTTGTACTAGAGTAAGTTCTATAATCATAAAAATATCAAATATACAGTTAAGAATATAATACCGTCATTTAAAAAAACTACCATCTTACTTTTTCACTTTCTCTTGATGAGAAATAAGTTCATCATCATTCATGGATGTGTCTACAACTTTTTATTAGGATTCTTCTCAGTTAACACATAAGAAACATTGAGAAGACTTAGATAGAAAATTACTTTATCAGTTCATCTCTTGAAATAGTTACTATTGAACTGAAATGACTTGTTAAGATCTCCTATCTTAACATCCATGGATTTTTCAACTTTAGCCATTGAATCTCCTTAAATTGTTGGTGAAATTACATATTACAAATTATGATGAGCTTATTTCTCATCAAGAGAAATTGGAAAAGTATGATGGTACTTCCTATAAGTTTCAGTATTAAATTCTTTATTTTCTATCTGATAATTTTATGATTATTAAGATAAAACTTACTCTAGTTAAAAGAAAAATTTGAAAGAATTCTAGACTATTATGACACCGAAGAAGTTGTAGTGAAAAAATACTAGCCTATTTTATGTTTTCAAATGGTTGACAAAATATTTTGTAGTAGATCAAGGTCTAAACTTTATAATGATTGTTGGAGATCTCAAGTCAGAGGAGACAAAAATTGCAGATAACCTTATTGTTTGTTTCATAATAGATACAATTTCACCTTCTTGAAAAGAATTTCAAAAAACTATGCACCACAAACAAAATGAAACTTCTCTTGAAACACTGATAATGAAACTTCGCATGGAAAAGGAGGCAAGGGGCCAATATGCATTTTTACATTTAGAAGAGAGCAACATCACAACAAAGAAAAAAATTACTGTGAAATTGTGATTTTTGCAGTTTTAAGAAATGCTTAAAAAATGACAGTATTACAAGTGCATATTTTCTAAATTTAAATAAATCACATATTATTGTTTGGATTTGCTTTGGTGATTTTGGCTCTAACATGAGTGTTAGCAAAGAAATTATGAAAAACAAGTTGATTAGCCATTTTGGTATGAAGTATTTGGGTGAGATGAAATTCATTCTTGAAATTAAAAATATTATAAAACTTGAGATGTAAGTTCCCTTGTAAGTTACATTAAGGTAAAAATATGTGAAATACAATTTTGTTGGTTGTGTGAGTCTTGCAACTCCTTCTGATTCAATTATGTAAAAAGGGTATGGCAAAGAAAAAAAAGGAATTTGCATGCCTAATAAAAAAAAATGTGAGTTACGTGACTGACTGATATTGCATTTGCCAAAAAAAAAACTTGATTTTAGCATATCAAACACCTTATTTTGAAAAATTAATTTTTCTAATATTGATTAATTGTGATAGCACCCGTATTATTGGTAGGGTAAAAATCTTTATTTCAACAGTAAATTCAAACTCATGAGGAGAAGAACACAATATTATAAGATCAAATTGATCACTGGTATACAATCAATATTAGTTGTGTTAAAATTTGTGATAAACTTCCAAATTCATTAACTAAGGCCTTGCAAGATAAAGGATCTGAAGAACATCGAGTGGGATGATATTGAAACTCATAAATTATTGAGTCATATATGAGGTAACCCAACCTAGGGGTTAGAGATCCTATAACCAGGTTCAATGGGAAAAATGAATCATATGATACTTTTTGTGAAAAGCATTATTTTTAATTTTATTCAATCCCTATGATGTGAGTGCATTTATCCTATAATGATTTGTGGAGGTTGAGTCTATGAACTCTTAATAAAAGTTTCTATCTCGTATCAATGGGGTGTAAAATTATAGGAGCTCCCTTGACAGATTTCACCTAGTGAGTGTGAAAGTAGGCCGTTTTCCATGAAAATTGGGTTTATTCTCAAAAACACTCATGAAATCGAGATAGCACAAGGTCGTAGTGTGCTGGCTTTTAAAACTCATGTGAACACTTTGATTATTATTTGTTGGCAGTATTACCTAATTTCCCTTAAGCAATCATAGTTTATGTCTGAGACACCATAATGACTCTAGAGTAAAGATTATTGTTTTACTAAGTGGAGATTCAATGCAGAGCACACCTTCATTATGCACAATAGACTTTCTTTAGTTGCTAGACTCACTTATCAAATATTAAAATGAGTGAGGTGATTGTTGCTCTAAACATTTTAATATTAATAATCAACAATTTTTATTTGCTTATTTTGGAGTACAAAGATGCTGCCTTGCAATCTGTTTTAGTGGCTGATCTTTCCAGCCATTGGTGGCCATTTTATTGTGAATTATACCCCTTATTCAAGCTAATTTGGCTTAATTGCCTTTAGTCTAGTGATTGAACATGGTAAGCCATGTCCATTACTAAGTCAATTTAAACTCCATTATTTCACTCTTTATTCATCCATTATACCTTGTAACTTAGTAATCTGTAGGCCAATTATCTTCTTTATTTTCTACCTTATCATCTTCATATTCATTGCGAGGAAGAATTTCTCACCTATAAATAGTGATGGCCTTCTTTTGTTTTGAGTACAAGAAAATAGAGAGTACACAAAAGTTAGTCAAAAAGAGAGTTCTTATTAGTTGACCGGAGGTGTTCTTTTTGTGGAGCTTTGGAGTCAATTCTTATCCACAATTTGTTAAGTTATACTTTGTGAATTGACTGTTGTATCATGTAGGGGACCAGTCAAGAGAACTACTGTTGTACTGGTGAAAATATTTGATACGGTGTGCTTGAATCTCCTTAAAGAGAGCGAGATATCTGCGCCACACCCATAATAAATTTTTATTTTCTTCATTTAATTTTTCAATTCTAATTTGTAATTTCACCAACAATTCATTTTACTATTAGATTACATCTAGAAATGAAAGAAAAAAGTTTTTATCTAAAAAAGGAGAAAAAAAAAGATAATTAACATTTGTGGTCTAGAAGAGGTGTCACACCATTATATAATATATATATATATCAAAAGTCATGATAGTAATGAAAATAAAGACAATTAAGTTTATATTAAAGAAATGAATAAATGAAGTAGTAGTAATTGACACATTTATTTTTGTATAATAATAACAAATAAATAAAAAAATAGGAAAAATAATCAAAAGATAGAAAAAAGATAATTAAAAATGAAGGTTTTTGTTATATATGTCCGATTAGACACCCTTCGTCAGAAAATGACACTGTATTGATAAGTAAAATGATACATTACATGGTTAAATAACACATTCTGTACACCCTTGAAGAAACAACAGAGTTCTTAGCTCAGTGATTTTAGTCGTTCTGCTCAAGCTATGTCATTTGCAACCCGATCTGCATGAGTTCGATTCCCCTAAATATGTTATTTGAATTTTGATTTTTTTTTTCCTTTTCATTAAAAAATTAAATAAAATTTAAAATTAATTATTCAATTTAATGTCAATAAGCAAATCCTATTTATTTATTTCATAAAGCTACTAAAAGTGAAAAGGCTCTATATAGAATTTTTTTTAATATAACTCGTTTGATTCTACTCCTTATTTTTTATTTCTCGTGAAATCTCGAAGCATAAAAGTGATTTCACTCTAAACTAAATTTTTTCTCTCTCTTTTAACTTTGTATGTTCACTTTCTATCAAATAGACGTGAACATTAAAGCTAAATTTATGTAGTTTGATTTTAAAATTTTTGATAGATTTTTTAATTAAAAATATTAAGCATTAATGTTACGTAGTTTACTAAATTTAAGTGCACCCTTTAATTAAATTATTTTTATTAGCTATGAAATTTTTGGACACCCTTCGTAACAAATTTATATATATATATATATATATATATATATATATATATATAAAGTTATGATCATTAAAAGTCATGAGAGTAATGAAAATAAAGACAATTAAGTTTTTATGCTAAGGAAATGAATAAATGAAGGAGTAGTAAGATACACATTTATATTTGTATAATAACCAGAAATGAATAAATAAATAAATAGATAAAGTTATTTTAAAAAAAAAGGGATAAAAAGATATATAGGATTCTTGGTCAAAGGGAGATGCCACATCACTTTTCTTTTATCTACCTTTATATAATATAGGAAAAAATGTCGGAAATATATCCGATCTTTGATCAAAATTACTGTAACAATATCGAACTTTGGAAAGGACTTTTTATCCCCCTGCACTATTTAATAGTGTATTTTAAAGGTATATATGTGCCCATGTGGACATCATAAAAATTTCATAATTATAAATAGTAACGTGTCCACGTGGGTACATATATACCTATAAAATACACTATTAAATAGTGCAGAGGGGTAAAAGGTCCTCCTTAAAGTTCGGTATCGTAACAACAATTTCGGCCAAATTTGAAGTATTTTTCAGACCCTATTATTTATAGATTGAAAATGTTAATATCAACGCTTAGCCTTCATATTCTAAATTAATACCAAAAATATTAACTTTAATTAAAGGTGCTTAAAAAAAAAATAAAGTAGAAAAAATATTTTAAAGAAAATAAAAAGTAGAAAGAAATTAGTAGAACAAAGAAATTGCAAGATATAATGTTAGCATTAGTTTCGTCTCCTTTGAAATCACAAAACAAATGTATCCTTATTCTCCTCCTCCTTTATTATGAATCTCATAAATAAATTGATTCTCTCTCCAAATAATTTGTTTTCCCTTTGAAACACTCATCACTCTTCCTATAAATTTCTCAACTCCTAATTTACTATAAATCTTACAAATGTAGATTGATTCTTTCCTTAAATAATTTTTTTTGCCCTTTGAAACACTCCTCACTCTTCCTATATTTCTCAACCAAAACAATTGTTTCCCTCATATATCTCCTTATAGGAGAAATTGTAGTGCAATATCTTTAAAAAAAAAATTATTTTGAAAGAAAAAAACATTTCTTACAAGACCTTTCTTGTTACACCAATATCTCTAGAAGGATACAACATACACTCTCTTTGTCACGACCCAAAAATTGGAGCCATGATTAAACCTAGCAAAATCCACTTGTAGATAAGACAAATCATGCCGGAATGACTAGTAACGAGCATGTTGGACAGAAAGCTTAAAACAAAAGAAAAACAATCAACATAACAGAGAAATAATAGCAGAAAGGAGAAAAGATATAAATATATACAATAGTACACGATCTAGCCCTACGACCTTGTATACGATGGTAAAAAGCTACTAAAATGAGTACAAGCTACAAAATAAATAAAATAAATACAGGTTGTCTAAAATAAAAAAGACTAGCCAAAGTTATATATACAAATAGAGATGATTCAAATAAGGATGCCATCAACTCACCCTCCATCTACGGAAGCCCTGCTGCTGCACATTAATCAAAGTTGTCGTGTGGCACTCAGATCTGTAGTAGGAAAAATAGATGCGACGTGTAGCATGAGTAACAAACAACAGGTACCAATCGGAATCATAGGTCGACTGACTTTGGAAAGAAAATATATAAGTGAGGAAATATATGGTAGCTAAAGGTCATATAAATGGAACAATAGCAATAAGTCTAACTGTACAACTCAATAAACTAGAAGGAATGAAGCGGTAAAGTAAACTAGCTATCTAAAACTTAACTGGACCCTATAATCCTAGAACGCACACATGTGCAGAATTGAAAGGTAAGCAACCCAAACGGACCCAACAAGCCCAATGAGTACACAAATGAGATAATGATATCCCTGTCTATGACTAAGTATAATCTGGAGTTGAACCAGCCGACCCCAAGTTTGAACCACAATGAATGCACCCTAAAGAACCCAATAGAACCAAGATATCAAGACTAAAACACAATTAATAAAGCTATGCTCTTACTCGAAACGTGGCTAGTATAAGTTTCCTCAAACATCGAATCACGGCTAGTGAAAGTGTGCCTGAACCTCAAAGAACGACTAGTAGAAGTGTGTCCGGACCTTAAACTAAGGCTAGTACACTTTTTAGGATTCCATAATCACATGTTCTTAATAATGTGGGAATAAATCACAAGAGACCCATTCCAACTAGAAATCAATGTCCTGATCCAATGTAACTAATAAGGCCCAAAATCACAATAGAAAGATATCAGGGCCATAGCATAGGGAAGTTATGGATAAAATCCAATAAGAGGAGAGTTGTAATTGATCTAAGGATTCATGCTGCCAGACTCTAGTCTGCTACACTTGTCTTCAAGAAGTTAGAACCATCCGGAACGACATTAGAGGATTTCTAAGACATAACATCTCAAAATAGAAACTCTAACGTAATCAATGTCCTATGCCTAGGATAAGGCCAAGAATAAGTCACAATTAACCATACACAAAAGCATACAGCTACACCATTGCATGATACAATAGAAAAAACAAGATAAACATGCAGAGTTCCCCTAAAATTACCCATAAAGTTGGTGAAGACAAGATTTGTATCAAATAAACAAGATAAATGCTAAGAAACCTTCAAAAAAACTAGCTAAAAACATGTAAATACAAACATAATCTCAATCTAAGATTGGTAAGTCATAGCATACCTCGATGTCGATTGCATCTACTCCAAAATCTACTAAAACAGAGCTTTAGCCTTATAAGTCACATTTGATTGCTGCCACATTAAAAAATAAATGATCAAGATGTCAATATGCATTTTTGACACCCAATTCACAATAATTTAAGGGGGGGGGGGGGGGGAGGGGGGGAGGGGGAATAAAGATGAGTCAAAAAGTCATTGTGGGATCCACAAAAGGAATTTCAAAATTTACTCTGTCAATAGGTCCTATTTGGCTCAAGAAGTCCGTGCTCTAAAGATAGGCATAATTCGAGTTCATATCAAGCCAAAACAATTGATGCATCAATAGGCAAGGGAAGGAAACTTACAAGCTTGCATACGTAATCAACGAGCCTATTGAGTTTAAATAAAGACCAAACACGATAAACTTCTATTTCTAAGGTTCAAAGTCAATTTTAGAGAACTTTACACTTCCATTTTGGGTGATTTCAAGTGCCATGAGTCAGGAATTAGTGCAGTTTCATATTGGAGAGTTCAAGGATTTTTGAGGGATATCAATAGGAGGTAAATTTCATCCCAAAAAGGACTTCCTAGTTCTTTAATGGTGGTTTCCTTTGTGAATTGTTGAATTGTTTATTTTCTTTCTTTCGAGAATTGAATGGTGTCTTGTTTTGGGACACAAGCTCAGCCTGTAAAATTGGACATTTTGACACAAATTTTATGATTCTCAAAGTGGGTCCCATATTCCCTTGTTTGAGTCAATTTTGGATATCTCTCCAGTTGTTGTATTTCTGGTTTCAAATTATTCATTTTGATGTTTTAATTGTATTTTTGAAAGCGTGGTAGTAATCATAGGACATTTAGCTCCAGAATCATGATTTTGGAACACGTGCAGTTTGCATTATGGTAGGCTTCAACTTCTCGATCCTTAGATTGAGTTTACTATTGTAAATTCATATTAAATTTCTAAAATTGGGGTTGGTTTGCAGTTGATCATGTCTGTTTTGTTAGAAATCATGCTTTAGGCCTTATTTCCCTATTTTTAGGGACTCGTGTATGATTATTCATGTACGTGATCATGCCTTACCTTGTGGGTGTCCATTTCTAGTCAATTTTGTGATCTTAAATAGCATGTTATTGGCTTTAGTGTAGGTTCAGGATAGTGGTGCCTTAGAATCATGTTTTGGAGCTAACATATCTTAGAATTGATACAACATCACTACAAACCGCTTCTCTTCTTGTAGACTGTTGTAGCAAGCTTTGTTCTTATAGTGTAATCCTTATCTAGGTGAAAACTCAACTCTTATGAACTTTGTATCCATAAATTACCCTTGTGATTGACTCCGTCATGCTCATGGGTTAATTTAGGCTTTATATGATATTTAGTATCTAGTGTTAGAGTTGGAGCTGGAGTGGGTCCTTTGCAATTTTGGAGGTGGTTATGATATATGGTTTGGATTAATTGTGACCTAGAAATGGAAAATTAGGGTTTTTGGAGTTCTTTTCCATGATTCAAGGTCTGTGAGCTTTTTGTTATCTTGCGTTTGAGGCCCCTATGTACTTACTTCTTAGCTAGGTAAGAGGCTTGGGCATATATTCTTTGTCACAGATTAAGGCTCTAACACATCTTTTAGCATTGATTTCATTCTGGCACACCCATTTTAGTCAGGTTGAGTTTTGACTAGGTGGTTCTATTTTGGGTTCTTGGTTTGCGTTTGTCGTGGTTCCTGTGTGTGGAAGGCCATGACAATTCTAGATGTGTTCTCCAGTTCTTCTATTAGTTTCTTAGATCTTATATGTATCCATCAGGCTTATGGGGTCTATTTGAGTTATTTTACTTTAAATTGCCCATGAGTTTACCTTCTGGGCTTAGGGGGTCAGTTATGTTTTAGATAGCTAGTTACTTCATTTTTTGTTCTTTCCATAACTCGTCTGCTATTTTGTTAGGATTTTAGCTACTATATTCTTTCCATGGCTTTTATTTGCTTTCTTTTCTGCTCTTTATTATTTCTTTTGCTTTCCAAGCTCAGTCGACCTATGATGCCTGTTGAGTAACTTTTTATTTGGTACTCATATTACACTCGACATCTATTTTTGTGATGTAGTTTCGAGCACCACTCACCTATTTTGCTATCGAGCTCGTATAAAGGATATTTGGACATGAGAGTAACTTATGGCATTATAGATCATGCATGTGTCCTATTGTTTAGTCGTATCTACATACATAAGGTAGTTTGTCTTCACAGTGTTTCTTATCCATTCTTTTAGATAAGGGTTCTTAGTTCACTTCTTCCTTTTGAAGGATATTTCGAGAAGTGTTAGGTACTTGTGTTGATCTTAGCACAACTTTCCACCTGCATATTGATGGGCAGTCAGAGCATAGTCTTCATGTTTTGGAGTATCTGTTGTGGGTCTTTGTATTGGACTTTGGAGGTTAGTGGAACCAATTCTTGGCTTTGGTAGTGTTTGTTTACAACAACAGGTACTACTTGAGTATTTAAATGGCCTATTTGATGACTTATATGATAGGGGTTGTCACTGTCTAATTGGTTGGTTTGAGTCTTTGAAGCCTAGGTTACATGGTACTGATTTTCTTCAAGATACCTCAGATCATGTATGGGTTATTCAGGTTAGTCTTAGGTTAGCTCAGCTGTAAAGACCGATTCCCGTCGTTATAGAAAATTCAGTAGGGAAAAAGTTTGGGCCGAAAAACTTTTTTGTAGTAACTTAGAATTTCCCAACCTAGTCCAGATTTAGATGAAATCAGAGTCAGTAAGGTCTAGGGAAATTTGGTAACAATTGGGTGATCTAATTATGAATTTGATCACATGAGTAGATAGCTAAGAAGTTAAAGAACCTGTACGACTTTACGGAATAGAATTCGGGTGAGTAAGAACTCCCGAAACTAATCTTAGTATGAATGGGTGGTTTTTGAATGTCGTTGGTTGAAGGTGTGTTGTGAAATGGGGGTATTGGAATTATTAAATTTGCTCACTTTTCTGGGTAAGCCTCTATGGTGGGTGTTTGTGCTGCTAGAGTGGGGCCGCTTTAGTAAGGTGGTACCGCTGTGGTGGGATAGACGCAGCTTATGTCAGAAATAAACCCCAAAAATATTTTATTTTGCACTTTTTGAATTTGAGAGATAGGAGACGACCCCAGATGCTTTCTTGACCATTTTTCACCATTCTTGAGGCTAAAGGTAAGGTTTTAACTACCCGAATCCATTTTTTGATTTGTAGAATGTAATTTAGCAGGTAATTATCGATGGAGGAGGGTTTTGATCTTGAAATCATGGTGGAAAAAGCCCTAATCTTTGTATGGGGATCATGGGTTTGACCTAGGATTGATATTATTGATATAATTCGGGTAATTAGGTGTTGTTTATTGATCCTAGCATTGTATTGATTGTTTGTAGACCAAGAACAAGCAGAAAGAATCCAGAAAGGGAAGGATCAAGTTTCTTAAGGGTTTTCAAGATTTGTTCAAGGTAGGTGATGGTTGTGTTTTCATGTGGTGTGATGTATGTTTGTTCTTACTTTATTATAATACGTGTACGTATGTGAATATTGCATTATTGATCACACTAATTGTAAATAAGGATAGATGAATGATAAATGGCATGAATCATGACAATGTTGTATGACTATGAAAATGTACTTTGTGATTATGGCTTGTTGAATAGATCGGATGTTGCGTTCTGACACAGTAACTTAGATTGGTTGCCACGTTTCGGCATAAATATGGGATCAGTTGCCACGTTCTGGCATAAATATTGGATTGGATACCACGTATCGGTACCCTAAAAGTTTGGGCGTGGATTCCATCATAGGACCATTTATTTGACATAACTATGATATTTGAGAATTGTGAAACTGTTCGTTGTTCATAAATGATATTGATATTGTATATGTTTGGTGTATGCGTGTTATTATTATGTTGTAAAGACTTATATATGTTGCACTTAGTAGGATAGCTGAGTGATCTTACCAGTTTGTGTACTAATACTACACTTGCTCTCTCTTTGTTGAGTACTGGGCATCTTCAGGTGGCTATTGACACAAGTCACTTAGAAGATCGATGATCATTTTGAATTCAAGGGTGAGCTGGTTCTTCTGGGATGCCATGATTATCTTTTCTGTCTATGTCCACATTTTGGCTTAGACTAGTACTTTAGTTAGTCTTATGTTTAGTTTGGGATTGTACCCTTCTTGTTTAGACTTATGGTTGACCTTCAGATGTTTTGGTACATTGACTTTCAGGTTCTACATGTTTTTTTCGCAAATGTTAGTTTTGGTTGTTAGACTTTTGTTGGAGTTGATGGAAACTCCCTCTTGTTTCCTTAGAATTTAAACCTGCTTCCATAACTTTAATTACCTTAGTTTGATTAAGTTGTTTAGTTTGAGTTGTAGTAATGGTTCTCCAATCGAAGGGTTAGTGTCGGTGCCAATCACGACGGTTTGAGTTGTGACAAAGTTGGTATCAGAGCCTAGGTTCGTTGATCTCGATGTACCAAAATGAGTCTAGTAGAGTCTTGTGGAATGGTACAGAGACGTCTGCACTTTTCTTTGAGAGGCTATAGGTACTTTAGGAAGTCTCTCTATTTACTTTTGTCTCCTTTCGTGCTATAACTTGATTCCAATTGGTATCTGGAGATTCAAATTGATATCTAACCTCCTTCATTCTTCTGTCCGCAGATGGTTAACACTAGGTTCAATGACGTGAGTCCTATGGCTCCCGTCAATGCTCTAGTTGAGGAATCTACAGTGAGAGGTCGCAGTCGAGGTAGGGGTAGAGGAAAAGCTAGGGGTAGAGGCAGAAGAAGGGCAACACCTACTATTGATAAAGCACCGGTTGGAGATGCTCCAAGAAATAAGGCCCCTCCTACACACCATGAAGACGTAAAGGAGAATGTAGAAATTGGGGAGGAGGAGAATGTTGGAAAAGAGGATGAGATGCAGGCTGAGACTACATGTATTCGTCTCTTAGACCCAGTGTTAGCTCAATAAATCATGTCATTCTTGAATGTATTGGTTGGTCTTGGAGTGCTTCCCTCTGTTTAAGAAACTAAGCTCCCATCAATCCCTCTATTTCTATCATTGTCCCTAAGGTGGGTGGAAATGTAGGTAATGATGCATTCTTTCGTCCTTTGTTGGGTCCTGTTATGATTGGTAATGAGCATGAGATGTTGACTAAGTTCTTGAAGTGTAAACCACCTCTGTTCTATGGTTCTGAGAGTGAGGATGCATATGAGTTCATCCTAGATTGCTATGAGAGGCTTCATAAGTGGGGAATTGTCCATCAACATGGAGTTGAGTTTGTGACCTTTTAGCTTCAAGGTGAGGCTAAGCAGTGATGGAGAGCTTATGTTGAATGCAGATCTTCATTTTTACCCCCACTCACGTGGACCTAGTTTCATGCTCTATTCTTGGAAAAGTATGTTCCTTGAACCTCCAGGGATCATAAAAAGGATGAGTTCATTGCTTTGAAGGAAGGTGGAATGTCTACAGCTACTTATGAGGCCAAGTTCCATGCCTTGTCTAGATATGCTATGCAATTGGTGACTACTGAGGAAGAGAGGATCCGTTTATTTATTAAGGGACTAAATTCTGAGTTGAAAGTATTATCTATTCATATGACCTCTGCAGCAAAAAGCTTCAATGAGGTAACAGACTTTGTGAAGAAAGTTGAGGGGTTGAGGCGAGACGGTCAGACTAAGGCATTGGCTAAGAAAGCAAAAAATTTAGGAAACTTTCAAGAATCTCACTCCAGAGGTTCAGGCAGGCCAACACTTGCAGCCGAGCCAATTTAGTCTGCTATTCCCACCTCTACAAGTAATTCCTTAGAACTCCATCTCATAATTTGATTCAGGATAGCAAGGGAGTCGCACCTTCGGCGGGCAGCAGGACATCTTATTATTATACATATTATAACTGTGGAGAACCTGGGCATGTGAGGAGAGATTGTTCCCACCCACGAGTGATGAATTCTGCGCAGTAATAGTCTAGAGTAGTGGTACCCGCAGGAAATGGTAATAATGGTCGAGGACATCCATAAGGTGGGCGAGGAGAAAATCAGCGAGGCCGCGGAGGTAGGGGAAATGGCAACGCATGCACAGGTATAGTGCAACTAGGCATGGAAGTCACCCATCACAATGATAGGGCTCAGTGTTATTCCTTTCCAGGCAAGACCGAGGCAGAGGCGTTTGACGCAGTGATCACATGTACTATTCTTTTCTGTGACCAGATGGCTAATGTGTTATTTGATCTGGGTTTTACATAATCTTATGTATCCGTGCTATTTGCCTTAGAATTTGCTATGATTTGTGATGTACTTGATGCCCCCATCCATGTTTCTACCCCAGTTGGAAAGTCTATCATAGTCACTTATGTCTATGGTGCTTATCCTATTTTATTTATAGGTTGTCAAAGTTGGGCTGATTTGGTGATTTTGTATTTGACAGACTTTGATATAATCTTAGGCATGACTTAGTTATCCCCCTATTATGTTGTGCTCAATTGTATTGCTAAGTCTGTAACTCTAGAAATTCCGGGAAGGGAGAAGTTAGAGTGGGAAGGGGTGTACAAGCCTAAGCAAGCTAAGATCATATATTCCAATGGGGCTAGGAAACCGGTAAGGTAGGGTTGTTTGGCTTATTTGGCTCATATTCAGGATGTTGAGGTTGAGTCTCCATTGATTGAGTCTATTCCTGTGGTGTCAGAATTTAGAGAAGTGTTTCCTAATGATTTGCCTAGTACGCCTCCGGACAGAGATATAGACTTCTACATTGATTTAGAACCCGGTACTCATCCCATTTCCATCCCTCCATATCGCATGGCTCCGACGAAATTAAGAGAGCCTAAGGCTCAAATCCAAGAGCTTTTTAATAAAAGATTTATTCGTCCTAGTGCTTCCCCATGGGGTACTCCAATTTTGTTTGTTAAGAAAAATGATGTTAGTATGAGAATGTGTATAGATTACATGCAATTGAATAGGGTCACCATTCGAAACAAGTACTCATTGCCTCGCATATATGGCCTTTTTGACCAATTGCGGGGTGGATCAGTTTTCTCTAAGATTGAACTAAGGTCTGGCTACCATCAGTTAAAGATTAGGCTTGAGGATGTGCCCAAGACGACTTTTAGAACCCGCTATGGGCACTACGAGTTTCTAGTTATGTCGTTTAGGTTGACAATGTGCCTACAACGTTTATGAGTTTAAAGAATAGTATGTTCAAGACATTTCTCTATTTGTTTGTTATAGTCTTTATTGACGACATCTTGGTCTATTCAAAAAGTGGGGAAGAGAATACCAACTACATTCGTGTTGTTCTGGGTTTTCTTTGGAAGCAAAGGTTGTATGCAAAATTTTCTAAGTGTGAATTTTGGCTAACTTCGGTTGCATTTTTGAGACATGTAGTTTAAAAAAAAGGGGTAATGGTAGATCCCCAAAAGGTTGAGGCGGCTAAGAATTAGGTTCGGTCTAGATGGAAGTTAAGAGTTTGGTGGGGTTCGCTAGCTATTATTGTTGATTTGTGAAGAACTTTGCTTCTATTTCCACTCACATGAAAAATTTGACCAAAAAGGAGATACCATTCGAATGGACTGAAAAATGCAAGAAGAACTTTCAAAATGTCAAGACTATTGACCACCGTACCTATTCTAGCACTACTGGTTGAAGATAAAGATTTCATTATTTATTGTGATGCTTCACAATTGGGTTTGGGTGCTGTGCTAATGCATGATAAGAATGTCATTGCCTATGCATCATGACAGTTAAAGGTGCATGAGAGAAATTATCCAACACATGATTTGGAGTTGGCAGCGGTAGTGTATGCTCTTGAATCTGGTGGCATTTCCTTTATGGTGTTAATAAGTGTGAAGTGTTTACTGATCATCGTACTTTGCAGCGTGTGTTCACTCAAAAGGATCTGAATTTGAGACAACGAAGTTAAATGGAGTTACTCATGGATTATGATGTGACCATTCAATACCATCCGGGTAAGGCTAATGTAGTGGCATACGCTTTGAGTCAAAAAGCGATGAGTATGGGTAGTCTAGCTTTCTTGAGTGTAACTAAGCAATCTTTGGGTAAGGAAATTCAGACCTTGGAGTCTAAGTTTATGCAATTAGGAATCTCATAAAAAAGGTGGGGTGTTAGCTAGCATTGAAGTAAGGGCCACATTCATTGAAGAGATCAAGGCCAAACAGTTTGAGGATGCAAATTTGAATGAACTTAAGAAGAAGATTGCGATTGGTAAGGCACAAGAGACCACTCTTGATGCGGAAGGTGTGCTCAGTTTTAAAGGAAGGATTTGTGTTCTTCGAGTTGATGACTTGATTCATAAATTATTGGCAGAATCCCATGGTTCGCGATATTCCATTTATTCGGGTATGACCAAGATGTACCGAGATTTGAAGCGAATTTATTGGTGGCCGAGCATGAAGAAGGATATAGTGGAGTTTGTGGATAGGTGCCAAAATTCCTAACAAATAAAGTATGAACATCATTGTCTATAGGTTTGCTTCAGAGAATGCCAATTCTGGAATGAAAGTGGGAAAGGATAGCCATGGATTTTGTGGTTGGCCTTCCCAAGACTTTGGGAAAAGTTGATTCTATTTGGGTAGTGGTTGACAGATTGACTAAGTCAGCCCATTTTATTCCAGTAAGAATAGATTATAATGCTAAACAATTGGCTAAGGTATATGTGAAGGAGATAGTGAGGTTGAATGGGGTAATCCTTTCTATTATCTTAGACTGTCATATGTAGTTTACCTCCAAGTTTTAGAGGAAGTTACATGATGAATTAGGCACACAACTCACTTTTAGTACCGCTTTCCATCCACAGACGGACGGGCAGTCGGAGAGGACTATTCAGTATTAGAAGACATGTTGAGGGCATGTATGATTGATTTTGGAGGGCATTGGGATAAATTCTTACAATTGTGTGAGTTCTCTTTTAATAATAATTATCACTCCAACATAGATATGGCACCGTTCTAGGCATTATATGGGAGGGGATGTAGATAACCCATTGGATGGTTTGAGGCTGGAGATGTGAAACCTTTGGGGGTTGATTTAGTGAAGGATGCTTAAGATAAGGTGAGGAGTATTCAAGCTAAGCTTCTAGCAGCCCAGAGTAGACAAAAGAAGTATGCGGATCATAAGGTAAGAGACATGACATTTAGACTGGTGAGAATATTCTTTTTAAGGTAACACACATGAAAGGGGTGATGAGATTTGGCAAGAAGGTCAAGCTAAGTCCGTGATACATTGGTCCCTTTGAGGTTCTTGAATTTGTTGGCTAGCGGCTTATATATTGCTTTACCTCCTATCCTATCAGGAGTTCATTCGATATTTTATGTGTCCATATTGAAAAGATATCATGGTGACGGGGATTACATCATAAAATGGGACTCAGTAGTGTTAGACAAGGACCTCCAATATGAGGAGGAACCGATTGCAATTCTTGGAATTTGCCAACCTAGTATAGATTTGGAAGAAATTGGAGTCACTAAGGTCTAGGGTAATCTGGTAACAATTGGGTTATATATTTATGAATGTGATGAGATGAGTAGATAGCTAAGACATTAAGAAACCCGTATGACTTTACGAAATTGAATTCGGGTGAGTAGAACTCCCGAAACTGATCTTAGCGTGAACAGGTAGTTTTTGAGTATCGTTGGTTGAAGGTGTGTTGTGAAATGGGGGTATTGGAATTATTTAATTTGTTCATTGTTCCGTGCAAGCTGCTATGGTGGGAATTTTTGCCACTAGGGTGGAGCAGCTGTAGCGGGGTGGTACCGCTGTGGTGGGACAGAAGCGACTTATGTTGAAAATAAACCCCAAAAAAGTTTTATTCTGTACTTTTTGACTTTGAGAGCTAGGAGATGACCCAGGTGCTTTCTTGACAATATTTCACCATTCTTGAGGCTAAAGGTAAGGTTTTAACTCCCAAATCCATTTTTCGATCCATAAAATGTAATCTAGTGGGTAATTACTGATGGGGCAGGATTTTGATCTGGAAATGATGGTGGAACCCTAATATGGGTATGCGGATCATAAGTTTGACCTAGGATTGATATTATTGATATAATCCGAGTAATTATGTGTTGTTTATTGATCCTAGCATTGTATTGATTGTTTGTAGACCAAGAACAAATGGAAAGAATCCGAAAAGGGAAGGATCAAGTTTCTTAGGGGATTTCAATTTTTGTTCGAGGTAGGTGATGGTTGTGATTTAATGTGTTATAATGCATGTTTGTTCTTGCTTCATTATGATAGGTGTATGTATGTGAATGTTGCATTATTGATCACATTAATTGTAAATGAGGATAGATGAATGATGAATGATGAATGCCATGAATCATGACTTAGTTGTATGATTATGAGAATGTACATTGTGATTGTGATTGTCGCATGTTGAATGGATCGTGTGATGCATTCTGACACACTAACTTAGATTTGTTGCCACGTTTCGAGATAATTATGGGATCGATTGCCACATTCCGGCTTAAACATTAGATCATATACCACGTACCGGTACACTAATAGTTTAGGTGTGGGTTCTATGAGAGGACCTCTGATTTGACATAACTGTGATACTTGAGAATTGTGAAACTGTTCGTTGTTCATAAATGATTTTGATATCTTATATGTTTGGTGTATGCATGTTATTATTGTGTTGTAATGACTTATATATGTTGCACTTAATGGGATAGCCGCGTGATCCTACCAGTACACTGAGGTTGTGTACTGATATTGCACTTGCTCTTTCTTTGTTGAGTAGAGGGAATCTTCAGGCGGCTATTGATAGGGTTCGCTTATAAGATCAGTGATCATTTCAAATTCAAGGGTAAGCCATTTCTTTAGGGCTACCATGAGTTCTCCTTTCTTTCTACGTCCACATTTCGTACTTATACTAGTACTTTAGTTAGTCTTATGTTTAGTTTGTGGTTGTACCTTTATTGTTTAGACTTATGGTTGAACTTCAGATGTTTTGGTTGACTATTAGGTTCTACGCGTTATTTCAACAAATGTTAGTTTTGGTTGTTAGACTTTTGTAGGAGTTTATGGGAGCTCCCTATCTTTTCCTTAGTATTTAAACCTGCTTCTGTAACTTTAAATGCCTTAGTTTAATTAAGTTGTTTAGTTTTAGTTGTAGTAGTGGTTCTCCCACCGAAGGGTTAGTTGGTGATCAGTTATTCCTTCGAGTGTCCCTATGAATGGCGTAATGCGGTTTAGGAGGTGGGTCAAGCTTAGTCCCACTTATATAGGGTCGTTTGAGATTTTGTGGATTATTGGTGATGTCGCTTATGACTTGGCCCTACTTCTTATATTTCCAGCTATTCATTCGGCTTCTATGCTTTGTCGGTATGTTCTTGATGAGTCTCATATGCTCGGGTTTGATTCAATTGGGTTGTATGATGGTTTGACCTTTGTGGAGGAGCAAGTTGCTATTCTAGAAAGATACATTCAGTGGTTGAATTCAAGAGACATTCATGTGGTTAAGGTCCATTGGAAGTATCGTCTAGTTGGGGAGGCTACCTTGGAGAGTGATCACAAGATGCGAGAGTACTTTCCTTCCTTGTTTGAGCCTTCATGTACATCTTGACTCTTAGATTTTTGGATGGAAGTCCCTTTTAGTAATGGATGTTGTAATGACCCTCCAAGTCATTTTATTGTCATTGCCTTCTTTTTATTATTTATAGTGTTCCTATAGCAACCCCAAGTCATTTATGATTTATTGAAATTAACAATTTGGCACCTTTTGTTTGGATTCTGTGCAAGTTTTCTTGTCTAGGACCTTTTAAAACTTGAATAGTTGACTTTAGTCAAAAGTTCAGGAAGACGGCCTCAGAATGTAGTTTTGACAGTTCATTTAGCTCAGGAACATCAATTTTGGCCTAGAAAGACCATTGGTGTGGATCCCTATGCTTTTCAAATCATCTTGATGCCTCTTATGAAATTTTCCTTTAAATGGTTTTTATTTGTGGGACCCACTTTTCGTCGAGAAGACCTTTGTTGGAAGTGGGACCCACTTTTCGTCGAGACGACCTTTGTTGGAAGTTTTGACATTTATATTGAGTCCGAAAGGCTAAATTTGGTAAGGTAGCGAATCTCATTTATTTGGACGATGTTCTGAATGATTTTCGAGAACCCGTTAGGGATTTTCAAACTGCGCAAAACTATTTGATGTGCATCAGCTCGTGCAACCACTTTCGCTCTTTACGTTCGCGGGTTCCATGTTACATCCACATTGACTAGTGGACTTGGTCTCTACATTCGCAAAGGCTTGGGGGTTTAGTCTTCGTAAATGTGGGTCCTAGGCTGCATTTACGTAGGTTAAAGAGGTTTAACCTTTGCATTCACAAGCCTAATATGCGTTTGAAAAGGTCCCTTTTGTCTAGTCTCTTAAATCTAGATCATATGCAATCAACTTCTATTTGTAAGTTTCAAAGTTAATTTTATAGAGCTTCACTCAACCTTTATTTTTGGTGATTTCAAGTGTTGGGCTTTGAAATTAGTGGTTCTTCGTATTGGAGTGTTCATGGACTTGTAGGGACCATCGAGTGGATGTATATTTTGTCTCAAATGGAAATGGCTAGTTCATTAATAGTGTTCTACTTGGTATATTATTGCATGTTGTTGTTTGATGCCTTTCGACATTCAATTTTGTTTCATTTTTGGACAAAAGCTCAGTGAGTTAAATGGACCTTATGATAGAGTCAATTTGGGAATCACACTACGAGTTCAACATTCATATTTTTTTAATTTATTTTGTATCCATCTCCAATTGTTGTGTATTTTGTATTAAAATATTCATTTTGATATTACGATTCTATTTTTGATAGTGTTGCAGCGACAGAAAGCCATTTAAATAGGAAAAGCTCTAGAATCATGATTTTGGAGAGCGCACTTTGTATTGAGGTAGCCTACGATTTTTTAGTCTTTAGATTTAGCTTACGATTGTAAATTTCATGTTGATTTGCTACAATTGGGGGTGGGTTGTAGTTGATCATGCCTATTTTATTTGAAATCATTGTTTAGGTCTTATTTTTGGGTTTTCAGGTATTCTTGTATGCTTATTCTTGTAAGTGATCATGCCTTACCTTGTGGTTGTCTATTAGTATTTGATTTGTGATATTGAATAGCTTGTTGTAAGCCTTAGACTAGGTTTATGCTACTATTTCCTTATAATCGAGTGTTAGAGTTGGTAGGCCTTAGAATTGCCCCTACGTCACTTCAGATTGCAAAGCTCCTTCTAGACTATTATAGCAGACTTGGGTCTGATATTTAGATCCTTAGCTAGGCGACAACTAAACTCTTATGAACTTTTTATCCATAATTTACCATTTTGATTGAATCGGGTGTGTTTGTTGATTTATTCAGGCTTTGTCAAACTTTATGGTATCGAGTCTTGGAGTTGGAGTAGGAGTGGGTCCTTGAGCGTTGTGTCTTAGATCGGTTGTGAGATGGTGAAGGAAAATTAGGGATTTTGGAGTAACTTTCCAGGGTTCAAGGTCCATGTTCTTCATGTTATCTTGGATTGGAGGCACTTGTGTACTTAATTCAATCATTAAGATCAATAATCAAAAGAACCCAAGGTGATTGAAGAAAGCCTTAGCTAATTTGGGGAATTCTACATTTTGAAATAGAGAAATTTGGGGACTCCATGAATGAAAGAGATTCATGGATTAAAACTACCATACCTCTAGTCCACTTGCTTATCTTCAATGGAGGAATTGAGACCTTAGCTTGAAACCTTAGTTGGATCCTTCTTCTTCTTCTTCTTCTTCAAGTTTCTAGAGAGAGAATAGAGAATATTTAGGAGGAGATTTGGTTTTTCTTTTGGAAATTCGGAAGAATGAATTAAATGGGGTGAATTTGGGGGTAGAAAGGCTTATATAGGGATTCTAAACTTAGGTAAAATGACATAGTATAAGAATTAATTAATTAGGAAAAGACCTAACTAACCCTAAAAATAACTGCCAGCTTACAGCCGATGGACCCCATTTGACAAACCATGGTTTGACCTACGGTTTGTCCTGGTAGACCGTCGTTTGGCCATCATAGACTAAGATTTTGGGCCTTGAACCACGGACCGTGGTCTAACCTACAGTCCGTAGGTCTTGCCCATCGGACTATGGCTAGGCAGGCCAACCACGGACCACACTTACACTCCCTGATTCTATCCACGGGCTGTGGGTGGATGATGTGGTTTGGTACCTGCAGCATCTGTAAAGCTGCAATTTGGCCTTTTTTTGAATACGGGGTGTTACAAGTTGGTGCAACCACTTTTGCTCTTCACGTTCGCGGATTACAGGCCACATTCGCAATGACCAATAGACATGATCTCTGTATTTGGGGAGGCTTGGGGGTTTAGACTTTGCAATCATGGTCCCTAGGCTGCATTTGTGAAGGTTAGGGAGGTTGAACCTACGCATTTGTAGGTCTAGCTCCATGTTCGCGAAGGTGTTTGTTGTCTAGTCTCTTAAATATAGACCAGGCACAATGAACTTCTATTTGTAAGGTTCAAAGTCAATTTTATAGATCTTTACACCTCCATTTTGGGTTATCTCAAGTTTTGTGGGTTCGAAATTAGTAGGTCTTCTAATTGGAGTGCTCAAGGATTTGCATAGGGGGCATTGAGTGGATGTACATTTTGCCCCGAATTGGACTATATAGTTCTTTGATTGTGTTTTACTTCGTGAATTGTTGCATGTTGTTTTTTGATTCCTTTCAAAATTTAATGTTGTCCGATTTTGGGATACGATCTTAATGAGTTAAATTAGACCTTTTGACAGATTCAATTTTGGGATTCACAGTACAAGTTCCAAATTCCCTTTTTTTTTTTTATTGATTTTGGGCCCATCTCCAATTGTTGGGTATTTTGTGTCAAACTATTCATTTTGATAATGTGATTTTGTTTTTGATAGTGTGGCATCGATTGAAGGACATTCAAAAGGGAAAAGCTCCAGAATCATGATTTTAGAGCACGCATAGTTCGCAATGATGTAGGCTATGACATCCCGATCTTTAGATTTAGCTTACGATTGTATATTCATGTTGACTTGCTGCAATTGGGGTTGGGATATAGTTGATCATTCATATTTTGTTTGTAATTGTTATTTAGGTCTTATTTTTAGGGTGTCCTGATTCTTGTATGTTGATTCTTGTAAGTGATCTTGCCTTACCTTGCGGTTGTCTATTTGTAATTGATTTGTTATCTTAAATAGATTTAGACTAGGATTATGCTACTATTTCCTTAGGCTTGAGTTTTAGAGATGACACCTTAGAATTACTCTAACGTCTCTTTGGATTGCTCAACTCCTTGCAGATTATTCAGCTCTTATGACCTGTTTATCCATAATCTACTTTTGTGATAGACTCGGGTGTGTAATTAGGTTTACTTAGTCTTTATCCAGCTATTTGTTATCAAGTCTTGGAGTTGGAGTGTGTACCTTGCAATTCTAGAGGAGGTTCCACGTTGCGTCTTAGACCGGTTGTAAGTTGGCAAAGGAAAATTAGAGATTTTTCTTTTCGTTTTCACAGTTCAAGGTCCATGTGTATCTTGATATATTGGGTTCGAGGCCCTTGTGCACTACACTTACTTCTTAACAGGGTTAAAAGCCTTTGCGTACCTTCTATTTATCCGGGTTCACGACCTATGCATATATGGAGTCATGGTTTGGGACCCTGACTCATCTTTCACCCTCGTTTCTAGTCTAGACACACCCTTCTTTGTTAGGTTCGAATCCTAACTAGGTTGTTCTATTTAGGGTTCTTAGGCTGTGATGAGTCCACAATTTGAACTCATTTAGGGCTCATTTTAATAGATTTAGTGTCCTCAAATGCATATTTTGTACCAATAACTGATGTAAATCCTTGAATTTCAGGTATTTGGATTGAGGAACAAAGCATGGACACTATTAAACAAAAAGGAACAAGGCAGCTGAAAGAACAAAGGAAAGAAGGCCTGAGGATCGCCTAACCCATTAGGCGAGTCACCAAACGACCAGGGTCTAGCCTAATGTTTCCGAGTGCCAAGCCCTGAAGGAGAAAATCTAGTCAATGACAAAATGGAGCAGTCAGCGAGTTGCCAAACGGTTCCGCGATGCAGTGCCATATCATTCAAGGTTATAGAATGAAGATGCTGAAGGCAAAAGCAAAACAGTGATGAAAATGACCAAAGGGCGGATCACCGATTGGGTCGGCTATCCCAACTAATTGCGCCGACTTAACCTCCGCAGCACACTTTTTGACAACTATAAATACTTTTTAAAATTTTTGGCTTAGTATTCGATCTTGTGTTAAAACATAATATTTTTCAGTTTTTGAAGTTGAGAGCTTATAACTAAATAGAGAGACAATATTTCCTTAGCTTTGAAGATTTGAGGATTTCCATTTATAAGATATTCGAAGTTGGTTTTCAATATTCTTCATCTTAGACCTTTGTAATGACAATATCAATCGTACCAGTTGATAGAAACATAACTTGGTAACGATTTTACCTTTGTATTATGTCTAGCTAAAATACCAATTCTTGGGGTATGATTATGTGATTATGGGTTTATTTAACTGTTGGGTATTATTAATTGATAGTTTATTTGTTGTTTAAAAGTGATTTCATTCAGTAATCGTTGTTGAATTTAATGGGTTGTAGTTGCAAATACAATTTTAACTTCGTGTTTTTGGCTTGCTCAAGAGAGAGGTTCTAAAACCAAAATTACTGAATCGATAGTCTATGGGTATTGGGTTGTCATGGGTTTAACTCGAGCGAGTGAACCCAAAACCTTTTTCCACACATTATGCTCAAGAGATTGAATGGACTAAAGGGAAGGTTGCGCTTCATTTCTGCTTATTAGTGTTCGAGAGGAACCAATTTGATTCGGGGTAAATTGTTTGAGAGAAAGTTTACCCCCACTAAAGTCTAGCTTATTCACCGATTTGCAGTTGTTTACTATTAATTACAATTACCCAGTTGTTTACCTTAGCCCATACTCCTATCACATCCCAAGAATCCCATCTCCATATTTGTATTTTCATGTTATTTACTTTTTTAGTTGATAGTACAAACAAACACCCCTTGATATTTGACACTGTGTCACCCTTAATTTAAACCATACTTTTATTCATAAATGTTTTTAGCTATGATTTACTAGACAATATTCTTACTTGCCTATTGATTCTCGATTACGAACCACTCCCTTAGGACTCGACCACAACTCACTTAGTTGGGTTATATTACTACTCACGATCGTTGGCACTTAGTATTGGATGAAATGTTCTGATACGTGAAATAAAAAATGGCGCTGCTGCCGGGGAGTGGTGTTACTTGAGTATTTTTAGTTAAGTTGAATGTTGTTCTTGTTAGTTATAGTGATATTTACTTATTTTTTAGTTTTGTTTTGCTTGTTTGTGTTGAAACAGTAAAAATGAGTGTGAATGGTGACCAAATGGACACCCCCTTTTGAGATTTTTTAATCTTAGGGATAACCTCCTAATGTTCAAGCAATTGGGGGGGGGGGGGTGAGACTATCCATGAGATGTGGCCGAGATTTAAGGCATTACTGTAGCAGTGCCCAGCTCATGGAATGCCAGATAAATTGCTACTGGAATGCTTCTATAGAGGTCTTGGCCTCGAAAATAGAAGCGCAACTGATCAACTCTTTGCAAGTTGTTTGATACAACAACCCTATAAAGTAATATCCCAACTCCTTGATGGCATGATTAAAGCCAATAAGGAAACAGAAAAAGACCAAGAGTGGGCTGCATTGTTGACTCAGCTGGATGTCTTGTCCAAGAAGGTCATGGAGTTAGATGCAAGGTCCAACAAGAAGGACAAGTACCTTCCCCCTCACGAGTGTCAAAAGATGCAACAACAAGAGGGTGGACAAAATGAAGAGGTCCTCTCACTTATTTTACACAAAATCGATAAACAAGATAGAATGTTGAATGAGATAAAAGAGAATGTCTTAATGCTTAATCGAATGATAACCTCTAATTCCATGATTATTTAACTACAAGACGCCCAAATAAACCAAGTGTTTTCGTGTCTCTACTCACAGCATAAAGAGGGGTTGCCTAATAACACTATGGTCACCCCAAAAATGAGGTTTGAAGGTGGACTTGCGTCGCACCACGACGTTAAATAAGGCGCTGCTTGGGAGGCAACCCAAATTTTATTTCTTTCTTTTTAATTTTGGAATAATGGTGTGTTGATTGTACAGGTCAAAGTATGGAAAGTGATTGAAAAGTACAGGTTGGTGAGCAAATGGTCTATTCAGCGAATCACCGAAGAGGTTGGCGACTACGACCTAGACTGTCGTTGGACTCAAGATAATTTTACAATGGAGTCTGTAAAACTAGGCGAGCCCAGGAAATTATTGGCGAGTCGCCAACCAGGTCCGCGATTGCAATATATACCACCGTTTGGATCCCAAAATCAACTAATGGTTTGGTAAAACTCGACGAGGTAAGTTACCACTCAATGTGTCACCGACTGTATCGGCGAGCATGACTAATGTTGCCGAATTGGCAAGAACTGAATGGTTTTTATAAGGCCAAAGTTTTAAACTTCCATCTCTTTCACTTTCCCTCACTTTTTATCTTCCCGAACTTACACCCGTACTCTAGTTTATATATTTTTGCACTTTTAGAGTATTTTAGTCATTGATTTGTGCTCGAAATTGGATTACATTGCCGCCTAGAATTTCAATTTTATTTATTCGGCATAAAAGGTTGGTTTTCCGAACCGTGAGTTTATTTTTATCGATTTTGTACTCTTAGGTAAATGATCTTTTCTTGTTGTCGTGTGCTATGCCTCTCTACTAGGATTATAATGTTTAAATTCCTGTTTTAATACGATAATCATGCCCATAATGTTTTGAATGTTGAAATCCCATAAATATGTGCGTTAAAATAAATTAAATTTCGTAGGGTTGTGCTTGCATGTTGTTGGTTTTAGTTGGGTGAAGTCTGAGTATCCCGTATTTTTGCAAAACGACGTAATTTACCCAATAATAGAAAAGATGATGTCATTCTTAAGGGCAAAAGTCACTAATTGAACAAATTTGGCAAAATCGGGAGATGTCTGAGTATCCCGGGGTAATATGTACTATAGGTCTAGTTATAATTTGAGTTTTGCATACTTTGATTTTTTAATCGGGTGTTGCGGGATTGAATCTGAGAAGTTGGTTTGAAAGTAGGCATGTTAGATTGTTTGGCGAGTTGGGTCGAGCTCGCTGAAGCACTCAGCGGTTCGCCGAAGGTCCCCATCTCACCTTTAATTTTATGTTTAATGTGTTGTTGGGCTTTGTAACTTTTGGCCAGAAGCCTGAGCTCGCCGAAGGCACTCGGTGACTTACCGAAAGACTTCTTGATCGCCTTTTGTCTGCACCCCTACACCCTTTTTGCACTGTAAATTACGGCGGATTAACCATTGCTCGTCGAAAGCTGTCGGTGATTCATCAGATGGACTTTTCCATCACCGACTTGCCATAACTTTAAAGCCCATCCTTTTGGTGAGCCCGATCTAGCTTCTCCAAAGTGATTCAGTGAGTCGCCGACTAGTTCGGTGAGTCTGTCTACAACTATTTTTCTGTGATTTTAACTGAAATGTTTCTAACCTTTTTCGGATGTTTTGCAGACATGGCTACATCTAAAGTTACAGGAAGAAATATGTAACCCCAAAGGAAAGCAAAAGGGATTGCACTCAATGAGGATGCAGCTGCATCCAGGGGCAAGGCCACAAAACTCCCCACAACTGGTGGGAAAGGCAAGTGTAAAGGCAAAACACCTGAATCATCGAAGTCAAGCTCCGAGAGTGACGACATCTATGACACTTCCCTCACCACTTCTTAGAGTGAGAGTGAGCATTAGGAGCCTCAAACTATAGCTTATTATGATGATGAGCTGATAGAAGCATAGAGGGTAGAGCTGCGTTAAAAAAGAATGTATGATCCGTCTAGGATCAGGACTCCTCCACCCACCACTCCTTCTCCTCTAGTTCCAGAGTAGGCTACAGTCCTAGCACCTTTTGTACAGGGTCTGCCTCTCAAGTCGATGAACAAATTAAAGACTGAGGGGCTGAGAACAATTATTGAGGAGAAGTGTCTGTCCACGGATGGGGTCATTGACAGGTACCCAGAGATTATGAGATGTCTGAAGGCTCATAAATTCCAAATCTTCATAAAGTCTCGTGGCCTGTATATTCCAAATTAGGTCAGAGAGTTCTATGCCTCTTATGGGACCATGATACAATAGAGGAAGAAGTACGAAGCTGCTTTCAAACTAGTTGACTACATGGTCATTAGAGGTAGAAGAGTGAAGTGTGATGCTGATGGAATCAATGTAGTTCTGGAGTACTCAAATGACATCGACGACGACTGTCAGCACATGATTAGAACAAAGACTCTGGAGAACACGAAAAAGTTGTTGGCCCCACTAATATCAAACAATGCTCCAAGTGGCTTGAGGTGGGAGCACATATTGAGAAAAAGGATTTTAACATCGCTGCACTATTCTGGTTTGGCTTCATCAGCAGTACTATTATGCCATCCCAGAACGAGTCCATACTCTGCCATGCCAAGGCAACCTGTCTGGGTTGCATCATTGATGGGACGAGACTAAATTTGGGGATGATTGTAGCACATGAGATAGTCATGAGGGCCAAGCAGCACCAGACCTCACTTCCCTTTTTGGTATTGATCGCTGAGCTGTGTAGACGGGCTTGGGTTCCTAGAGATGCAAAGAAGGATGTGGAAGTGATTCCCATATCCTCTAATGATGTATGGAGGATTGAGGTAGAATATTTGAAGGATGAGGTGGAGAAGAAGAAGAAGGCAGCCCCGATCGACTCTTCCCCAGGTGCGGACACAGACTCATTACTTGTAGAGGTATATTTGCCTACTCCGGCCCCTAGGCCTTCAGTTTGTCCATTCTGCTGATCATCGGGCTATCAGACTCGAAGACTCCATTCTGGGCATGATTCAGACTGCCCTGGCTGATGTTGTGACGCCATTGAGCGCTGCCATTGATGCCCTTGCGACAAGGATAGCGGTGTGTGAGCGTGACTAAGGGGCCGCCAAAGAGGTGATAGCATCAAAGGCCGCTATTTCTGTGTTAAGGAGTGACATAGATCAATTGAAGTCCATCGACATGTCGATGATCTTTGTGACACTGGAGATTTCAGATATGCCTTCAGCTACCACCGAAAATGAGATTAGATTTGCGGAAGCAGCTGATCCTGAGTCTGAGGTGGTGACTGATGAGGGATGCTCGAGGTAGATGAGGAAGCTTCATATGAGGGCCTTACTGAGACTGAAGAGGCCATGGTAGATGCTGTTGTACAGGCTTCCTTAGAAGATACTCCCTTAGCTGCTCCTAGTGTAGCTGTTGTTCCTTCCGAGGTGAGCCCGAGCATTGATGCCCAAGTTCAAATGGATGCACTGGGCACTGATGCCCAGACAGATGGTGCGAGTGATTAGACAGGACCCCTCTTCATCCCCTCTCTGTCTTTCTTCACTTTAACTTTTGGATATTTTTTTTGTTTGCATTTGAGGACAAATTGTTTTATTTGTGGTGGGGTGAGGCCAACCTTTTTGTGTGAGTTTCTGTGAATATTGATGCTTTGCTAATATATTTGGGTTTTTGAGCTGAAATTGTGTTTTTACACTTCTTTTTATGGAAGGTTTTAGCTTGTGCCTCCGTGTTTTTAATTGTCAATGATTTTTGACCCATCTGAAAAATTTTGCCACCTCTTGTTTGTGTTGAATGTGGCTGTTCTTTTTCAAATTTGAGTATCGGTTTTGAATAATATTGATGACTTGGATAGTGTTCATAATCTAACAAAAAAGAATGTGTGTCTACGATGAGGCCAAATGAAGTTGCATACACAATATGTGAACTCTTTGCATCTCGTTATGACTAGCCAAGTATCGAATTGAGTCTCTTGTGATGAACATTGTACACTATCGAAAGTGTGGAGTCTTGTTTGTTATTGGTGTCAATACCTTGTGTGATGAGCGTACCGTTAACCTTGTGTGATGACACCTAGAATTTGCCCCATTGGTCCGGCTAACTAAGTGATGCAATCTCTTGATATGATCTTAGGTGACTTTAAAAAGTGTGAAACAATTTGACATTATAACTCTTTTGGGGCTTACCATGTGAGTGTGTGAACTCCTTTTATTTTTGTTTAGATTTTTGGCTTGCCTACTCGGGGGTTATAGTAGCCACCATTATGGGCCGATTTCGGATCGTGACAGCGTGGTATGAGAGATTTAGGTTCACCAGTCTTACCAGTATAGGAGAAAGTGCTTAATAGAGTATCACGAATCAATATGATGACGTTCGTATGCAATCTTCGGGAGTCTATAAGCATTTATAGGAATATTTCACTATTTCTTATTTCTTATCGTGCTTTCGTGAATTATGGAATTTCTTAACCTTATTTGTTTCATTCTTCAGCAAATGGAAAGGAAAAGATCATCCGTAGGTGGGCGAGAGGTTTCTACACCTCCAGATGGAACCCCAGCTAGGGGTAGAGGTTGAGTTAGAGAATGGGCAGTAGCACAAGCTAGGGAACATGAGCGAGCATCGTCAGAGTTAAGCATGTTTAGTTCAGTCGGATTATGTGGGGACATCCTAGCCTCCACCTTGATCTGTGACCGCACCAGTGCTACAAGATACTTTGGTAAGGTTCCTCAACTTCATAGAGGGTATGTCCTAGTAAGGACTTTGCATAGTACTTCATGTGGTTGCGAGGTTTAGGAGAAGGCTCAAACTTCATGTCACGCTCCGAGCCTGCGCCCTAGGCAGGACTAGCACTCGAGAATCATTGTTGGCCCTAAGTGAACCCTTGGCCTAGCTTACTTACTCAGCGGAAGACTTAAAAGACAACATTATAACTCAAACGTAGAATGTATAAATGGAAACATTCATTGGCCATAAAGGACCTTGTCCTGGCTCAACTCTTGGCGGAAGATTTACTCTTAATAAAAGAACTTTTAAGAGTAAATTGTAACTCAAAGGATAATTTAGAATGTTTTATAAATAAACATTCAACTAGCCAAAGTGCCAACTCAATTCTCAACATAACCGAATGAAATTGAAAAGACTCATGAACTAACAATATCTAACTATCTAAGTCTCTAATAACTGAGATGGACGTCGAGATAAAACCCCCAAAATCCTAACAAAGGTAGAATGATAAAGCAAGTAAAAGGGATCCTCTAGAAGCAAGGAGACTCACCAACAACTCTGAAGCTCAACTAGATCAATGAAGTGCTGGATGTTGATCCTGGTTACTTATATCTACATCATAAAAGATGAAGGCCAAATAGCGTCAGTACAAGGAATGCACGAGCATTTCAGGGGAATTATAAAACAAGACATAAGCTTGAAGCAAGGAGGCTCACCAATAACTCTGAAGCGCAACTGGATCAATGAAGCGCTGAATGTTGATCCTGGTTACGTGTATCTGCATCATAAAAGATGCAGGCCAAATGACGTAAGTACATGGAATGTAAAAGAATGTGAGGGAAATTCCAAAACAAGACATAAGTATGAAATAGAACTGAAGAAACTTGCCTTGTCTTAACACTACTCAACTCATTTCAATATATAGAAGTTATAAAGGTGTCGTATCAAGAAAAGCTTTAAAACATGTAGCTAACAACTCAGTGTATTAAAAAAACACAACAGTAACTTAGTTTTGTATATGAAAATATAAGTAACTCTGTGAGAGATTCTCTATCCGACAACCATCACTATGATCTATGTGATGATTCAACGTCTTGCCTCACGTTGCCAGGGCCATCCTATACTTTTTCAAGGTATAGAACCTACTACTAAGTGGATCAACTAGTCTATGCTAAAAAGCACTAAGGAATCATCTAAAAAGTATGACCCTTTCTAGCCATGTTGGCTACATGGTTTATGTAAACTTTGAGTTATCTAAACTCGTCCCCATATCGGTGCTCAATACTAATCCCAAAATGTAACTAGCTCATATGGTTTAAAAACATAACTTTCTCTATTAAAAAAGTCTATCTCTTAAAAGAGATGGTACTCAGAACTGCTCATGAAAACTCTTTTAGAAATCGGTGTCCCCTCTAATCTTAAATGTGAAAACATTTACTCTTTGCGACTAGTTAGTTCCCTTATAATCTTTTGAATAAATGAACTCGGCTCTACTCTGTCTCAAACTCCATGCTTAAGTCTTAAAAAAAGTTTTAAAAAATTGTAAAAGACTTTTTGAAAAGACTCGAAGAACTCTCTAGATTTGACTCTTAGCTGTATCTTGAATTTGAATTATAGATTCAAGGGTTATGATATCATGTTATGGATGATCTCATGATGTTTAGATGTATGTTAGAGTGTATAAATAAACTAGAAAACATAGGTAAGATTCAAGGGAACTCAAATGGAAAGAAGTGGGAAAGGGTAGAGGACCTGGCGACCCTAGCATACTGGGTGGCGTAGGATGCCAAACCTTCAACTATAGAGTTTGGGTTGGGGCGCACAAAATGGCATGGCGGCCTAGAGCCAAACTACAGTGCTTTACTTAGGAAGCATTGAGTGGTGTGGCACCCTACCCCTTTTCGCAGAAATTTAGATTAATTTCCCTACTCGTTTTCTAACCCCAATTCACCTAGAATCGAATGGTTTCTTCCCCAATCACTTAGATTCGAATACCCATCATTAGTGTACAAGAATATACTTAAAAACAACCTTAAAAATCATACGATTATCTAAAGAACTCATCAAAACCTCAACAATCAAGATTATGAACGAAACTTCAACAATGCTCATCAAGAACTCAAATCTTTTACTTTCATAAACGAAATTATGTTGAATAAATTATGATTGGCACGTGGGTGAATGAACCCAATGCTATGTGAATTCACATACCTCTTAGGGGTCAAACCCTTGGCGAAATCCACAACAAAACTCCTCAAGAACTTGATAAACGCTTGACTTTTTTCTCTTCTTCTCCTCTTCTTGAACTTCTCTCAAAACCCTAGCATAAATTTGGATTTGTAAAACTTAACTGAATCAGTTTAGACCCCTAGATATTACAAAATTTCGTTTTAAGTTAATTGGGTAAGGAAAAGACCAAAATACCCCTCTTAAATTCGGGTAACTTTCCTTAACTAGACAGCCTGACTTCAAACAGGCATAACTCCCTCATATGAGCTCAAAAATTATCAAACTCAGAGTCGTTGGAAAGAGGATTCAAAGACCTTTCATTTGTTATCGTATGAGCCACCTAAATCCTTCTGTAACGAAAGTTATGATCATTTGAATTTGACCCAAAACTCATACATAGCATAAATTGCCAAAATTTCCAAATTTATTCTTTCCAAAAATAGTTTCTTGCAAATTGTAGTTCTTTCTAATGCGGGATGTTACAATATCTCCCCCCTTGGGAACATTCGTCCTCAAATGAGATTACTCTAAGTAGACCAAGGGTGTAACATCTAACATTCAACACAAACACCCAACAAGCAATATAAAATATAACAAGGCAACTTAAAATAACTTCCAAGAAAGGATTAGTACCTTAATTTGGAATTTCTCAAAATTCGAAGAGATGTGAATATCTCTTTTGCATATCCTCCTCAGCTTCCCAAGTAGCTTCCTAAAAAAAGTGATTTCTCCATAAGACCTTCACTGATGCTACCTTTTTGGTTCTCAACTTGCAAACCTGGCGGTCTAAAATCTGAATAGGAATCTCCTAATAAGATAAGCTATCCTTAATACCAATATCTTTGGTCAGTATAGTTAGTGAAGGATTGCCCATACACTTCTTCAACATGGAAATGTGAAATACTAGATGAACTGTTGCTAACTCTTGCGGTAGCCCAAACTCATAAGCTACATTACCAATCCTCTTGGTTATTTTGTAAGGACCAATATATCGGAGACTAATCTTCCCCTTCTTCCCAAATCTCATAACACCCTGCATGGGTGAAACCTTCAAGTATACCCAATCATCTACTTCATACTCTAAGTCTCTTCTCCTAATATCAGTGTAGGATTTTTGACAACTCTGCGGTATTTTCAACCTTTCTTGAATAACTTTTACTTTTTCTATAGCTTGATGAACTATGTGTGGTCCTATCAACCCAGCTTCACCAACTTCAAGTCATCCAATAGGAGATCTACTTCTTTTCCCATAATAAGCCTCATACGGAGCTATTTGGATGTAAGAGTGAAAACTATTGTTGTAAGAAAATTATATGAAAGGTAGGTGATCATCCCAATTATCTTTGAAATCAATCACGCAAGCCCTCAACATATCTTTTGAAGTCTAGACGGTGCGCTCTGCTTGACCATCAGTCTGAGCATGAAAAACAGTACTCAAATTCACTTTAAACCCAAACCTTTCTGTAATGACTTCCAAAATTATGCAGTAAATTGTGCACCTCGATCTAAAAGAATAGACTATAGGACTCCATGAAGTCTAACTACCTCTTGAAGATACAACTTGGCATAATCCTCTGCTAAATGGGTAGTCTTTACCGGCAAAAACTGGGATGATTTAGTCATTTGATCAACAGTCACCCAAATGGAATCTTGTTGCATGCGAGACTTCAACAAACCAGTAATAAAAATCCATATTGATCATCTCCCACTTCCATTCATGAATCTCTATATTCTGAGTCATACCACTGGACGTTTGGTGCTCTACCTTAACTTGTTGGCAATTCGGGCATTTAGCCACGAACTCTACAATAGCCTTCTTCATGCTACTCAATAAATATACTTCTCTCAAGTCACGATACATCTTTGAGGAAACTGGCTGAATAGAATATCTAGAGCTATGAGCTTCCTCCATGACTCCATAATCCTCTCTTGGAGTTTATCCACACTTGGTACACACAACCTTCCTTGATACCTCAATACACCATCTCCCCCCTTTTAAAAAGCCATCACTTATTACTTATGAACATTTGCCTTTAATTTAAGCAAAATACGATCTTGGTCTTGTTTGTCTTTCACTTCAGACACTAGTGATGATTCAACCCCATTCATTGCCACCACTCCTCCTTCGTTGGAATCCATTAGTCGAACTCCTAATCGTGCAAGTCTATGCATATCCTTGGAAAATTCTTTCTTGTCTTCCTCAACATGGGAGGTACTACACATAGATAATCTACTTAAAGCATCAACAACAACATTAGCCTTACCTGGGTGATATAGAATACTCATGTCATAATCTTTGAGTAAATTCAACCACCTCCTCTGTCTGAGATTAAGTTCTTTCTGACTAAACATATACTAAAGACTCTTGTGATCGGTGAACACATCCACTTGAACACTATAAACATAGTGACACTAAATTTTTAAAGCAAACACTACCGCATGCAAGTCTAAATCATGGGTTGGGTAATTTTTATCGTGAACCTTAAGCTGTCTGGAGGCATAAGCTATAACTTTCCCATTCTGCATCAATACACAACTCAGTCCAACTCTAGACGCATCATAATATACCACAAAACCTTGCGTACCTTTTTGTAAGGTCACTAGTGGGGCAGTAGTCAACCTAGTTTCTAATTCTTGAAAGACAAGCTTCAGACCATTGAAACTTTGTTGTTTTCTGAGTCAACTTAGTCAAAGGGGATGAAATAGATGATAACCCCTCGACAAACCTTCTATAATATCCAGCCTACCCCAAAAAACTCCTAATATCAGTGGGAGACATGGCTTTTGGCCAATTCTGCAGTGCCTCTATTGTTTGAGCATCAACTCGAGTTTCATCAGCTGACACAATGTGGTGAAACAATGCCACAGACTCAAGCCAAAACTCACACTTTGAGAATTTCGCATACAACTCTCTATCATTTAGAGTTTTGGAGAACTATTCTGAGATGACTAGCATGATCTTCCTCATTCCTTGAATAGATTATGATGTCATCAATGAATATGTTAACAAACATATCTAAATAATGCTTGATTACTCTATTCATAAGGTCCATGAATGTTGCAGGAGCATTAGTTAAACCAAACGACATGATCATAAATTCATAATGACCATAACGGGTCCTAAATACTATCTTAGGGATATCACTTTCTCTTACTCTCAAGTGATGATAGCCTTATTTGAGCTCTATCTTAGAAAAACAAGTGTCATCCTGAAGTTGATCGAAAAGATCATCGATTCTCAAAAGAGCATAGTTATTATTGATAGTAACCTTGTTCAGCTGACAGTAATTTATACACATTCTAAGAAAACCATCCTTTTTCCTCTCAAATAAGATCGGAACGCCCCAAGGTGAAACACTTAGTCAAATAAAACCCTTAATGAGGAGATCTTTCAACTAATCTTTTAACTCTTTCAACTTTGTTGGTGCCATCCTATATAGAGGAATAGAGATAGGACGAGTGTCGAGAAGAATATCTACATTGAAGTCTATTTCTCTCTCAAGAGGGACTCTAGAAAGATCATTTGGGAAGACTTCTGGAAACTCTTTTAGTACTGGAACTGATTGAATAGAAGGTGTCTCAACAGTAGAGTCATTAACTCGGACTAAGTGATAGAAACACCCTTTGGAAACTAATTTTCTTGCTTTAAAGTACGAAATAAAAAGACCCTTAGGCACTGCTAAACAACACATCCACTAAATAGCTAGCTCATTAGGAAACTGGAACTTAACAACTCAAGTTGTACAATCGATTGAGGCATAACAGGCATGAAGCCAGTCCATACCTAGAATGACATCACAATCTATCATATCTAACTCAACGTAGTTAGTCATGGTGCTCTTGTGTTTGACGGAAATGGTACAATCACGATAGACTCTCTCAGCTAGAATAGACTCACCAATAGGTGTAGAAACACTGAATGGCTCAAGAAGTTTCTAAGGAAGAACATCAAAATTCATCGCAATATAAGGAGTCACAAAAGATAGACTCACTCATGGATCTAGCAAAGCATAAATATCAAATTTAAAGACTTTGATCATACCAATGACAATATCTTGTGAATCCTCTTACTCTTGGCGACTAGTGATAGCATACAGATGGTTTGTTCCTCCGCCTGCCCATGAAATAGCCTCCCTAGATGCAACTCTATTTGGTGGAGCCACTGAACAAGATTGGGCCCTATTGCCCCAATTACCACTACCTTGTCTATTCTTAGAGTATTCTTTCATAAAATGACCATTTTGACCACACTTTAAGCAACCAGTTGAGCCATCATGAAACACCCTTGAGTAGCTCCTACCTCCTTGTGCCATAATATCTTGGACTGCGCAGGTCTAGCTCTAATATTTTGCAAATTTTGATTATTGAACTCACCTCTATTTCTTGGTGCAGGTGCACTAGCAGATGATGGGGGTAGGTCCCTTTTTCATATGTTGGAAAGATGACCGGATGACATTACTCTTCTGCTGTACGAATTCATTTCGTGTCTTAGCTTTCTTATTTCTGAACTTTTTCATAACTCTCAGCTTATCTTTCTCAAGCGGTTGCACATGAATCACCAGCCTTGCTATGTCAATATCTCTTGTTAGCATGGCTGCCTTACCCTCCTTACTTGACAGACGAGACAACCCAGCAACAAATAAACTCATCCTATTCATCTGTCACGCCCCGAGCCTACACCTTGGGTGGAAACTGCACTCAGGAACCATTGTTAACACCAAGAGAACCCTTGGTCTAGCTTAACTCTTAGCGGAAGCTTACTCATTATAAAATACTTTAAAAAGTAAACTGAATGCTCAATAGATAACTTAGAATGTATTAAATGACATTTAACTTAGCCAAAAAGGCAAATTAAGATTCAACATAAACCAATAACAAGATAGTGACAAATAAACTAACTATCTATGAAGCCTATAATAACTTAGATGGATGTCAGGACAAGACCCACGACATCCTAATGAACTAAAACATTAAAAACCAATAAAATAGGATCCTCTAGAAGCATGGAGGCTCACCAACAACTCTGAAGCTCAACTAGAATCAATGATGCGCTAGATGTTGATCCTGGTTACATGTAATTGCATCATAACAATAATGCAGGCCAAATGGCATCAGTACATTAAATGTATGATCATGCGAGGGTAATTCTAAAACAAGACATCAACTTGAAAAGGGTACTGAAAGAACAAACCTGGTCTCAACTCAACTCAACTCAACTGAACTCATTTCAATATAAAGCAGTAATATAAATGCAATATAAAGAAACTCTTTTAAAACATATATGAAAACTTTGTGTATTAAGAAATACAATAGTAAATCTGTGTGTATGCGAAGATATAATATAACTCTTGAAGTATATAAACTGATGAGTAACTCTGTGTAGATATTAATACAAAATACTTATGTGCAAGTTTCTGTAACAAACAACCATCACTTAAGAGCATTTGTGATGATACAACGTTTTTCCTCACGCTGCAAAGGTCATCTTATACCTTGCCGAGAGTATAGATCCTGACTACCAAGTGGATGCACTAGTCTATACTAAAAAGCACTAAGAAATCATCTAAAAAGTATGACCCTTTTCTACCCATGATGGCTATAAAGTTTATAGGGGCTGGGAGTTGTCTGAACTCTCCCTCATATCTGTGCTCAATACTACTCCCAAAATATAATACTAGCTCTTATGTTTAAAAACATAACTTCTTTCTGTGGTTTGAGATAATTCCTCAAAACTTAGCTCGAATGCTCTTCTTGGAAATCAAAGTGTCCTCTCTTACTTAATTGTGAAAGCATTTACTCTTTATTGAAAACTATCTCAAAGGCTCTTTTGGAAATTTCAGTTTCCTTTCTTGTTTAAATGTAAAACATTTTACTCTTTTGGAATACATAGTCCCGATATACTTTTTTTTTAAGGAATGATCTTCAATCTATCCTTTCTACTCTTTACTCAACTTAAAACTCAAGTCTTTAAACATAGTTAAAATATTTGTAAAAGACTTTTGGAAGACTCTATGAACTTCTCTTGACTTGGCTCTTAACATTCCTTGAATTTGAATTTATAGATTCAAGATTGTGATTTGTGATAGGAAAGATATCATGATGTTTAGGAGTGTTTTTAGATTGTTAAACATGAGAAATGATCAAGAAATCATTGTCGAGAAGCAAGTCCATGATGCGGAGATGCATTTAAATATTTGGACGCAAATAAATATTGTGGCAAAAGGGTCTGTGACCTCTCCGCGACACGGAGAAATTTTTTCCAATCCTAAGGAACCGCGGACCTGGTACCAAGATTTGTCCGACTTGTTCCTTCTTCATTTTCTAACCCCAATTTGCCTAAATTTGATTCTTTTTCTCAAATTCTCTTTAGATTCGGGTACCTAATATATATGCACAAGAATCTAACTGAAACAACTCAAAGAAACAACAAGAATCTAACTGAAACAACTCAAGGAACCAACACTATAACCTTAAGAAACTCCTCAATCTCAACTCAAATTCAAGGATGAAAGCAATTCAAGAACACACATCAAGAACATTTAAACTTCCAATCTTTTGAGGATTAATTCACACTGAAATAAACATGTTTGACATGTGGGTGAACGAACCCAATGTTATGAAAGTATTACATACCTCGTAGGATCAAATCCTTGACGAAATCCTCAATCAATTCTTCACAAAGACGACGAATCTTGACTTTTCTCTTCCTTTCTCCTCTTCAGTTCTTTTCTCTAAAACCCTAGCGTGAAATCTTTGAGTGCATAAACTGAACCAATTCAATTTAGACCCCTAAGTAATTATCAAAAACGAAATAAATTAATTGGGTAGTGAAAAGTCCATAGTACCCTTCAAAAATCTGGTATTGACTTTCCTTATCTAGACAGCCCGACTTTAAATGGGCATATCTCTCTCATACAAACTCAAAATTGATCAAACTCAGTGGAGTTTGAAAGATAATTCAAAGATCTTTCATGCAGTATCTTGTAGAATACCTAATGCGTCCTGATCTAGGAGTTATGGTCATTTGAAGTTGACCAAAAACTCATACTTAGATTAACTTTGTCCAACTTTCAAAATTTGATTATTTCAAAAAATGGTTTCTTTCAAATTCTAGTTCTTTCGAATAGGGAGGTGTTACAATATCCACCCCTTGGTAATATTCAATGTCGAATGAGATTACTCTTAGTAGGCTAAAGGCGTAATGTCAATATTCAGTTCAAACACCCAACAAGCAAATCAAACACATCAAGCATATCTTAAAGAGTACTAAGAAAAGAATTAGTACCTTAATCTGGAATTTCTCTGGACTCAATGAGATATGGATATCTCTTCTTCATATCCTCCTCAGGTTCCCAAGTAGCTTCCTCAACAAACTAATTTCTCCAAAGAACTTTGACTGATGCTACTTTCAGTAGTCCTCAACCTGCGAACCTGATGGTCTAGAATCTGAACGGGAATCTCCTTATAAGACAAGTTGTCCTTAATACCAATATCTTCAGTTGGTATGATCACTGAAGGATCTCTCATACACTTTTTCAGCATAGAAATGTGAAATACTGGATGAACCGTTGCTAACTCTTGTGGTAGTTCTAACTCATAAGCTACATTGTCAATCCTCTTGGATATTCTGTAAGGAAAAATATATTGGGAACTAAGTTTCCCCTTCTTACCAAATCTCATAGCACCTTTTTTGGGTGAAACTTTCAAGTAAACCCAATCATCTACTTGAAACTATAAGTCCATTCTCCTAACATCTGTGTAGGATTTCTAACGACTCTACATTGTTTTCAATCTCTCTTGAATAACTTTCACTTTCTCCATAGCTTGATAAACTAAGTCTAGTCCTATCAACCCAGCTTCACCAACCTCAAACTATCCAATTGGAGATTTGCACCTTATCCCATAAAAAACATTATAAGTTACCATCTGAATGCTAAATAATAATTGTTGTTATAAGAAAACTCAATGAGGGGTAGGTGATCATCCCAATTACCCTTGAAATCAATCATACAGGCCATCAACATATCTTCTAGAGTCTAAATAGTTTGCTCTGCTTGACCATCTGTCTGAGGATGAAAAGCAGTACTTAAGTTCACTTTTGAACCCAAGCCTTTCTGGAATGACTTCAAAAATTATGCAGTAAATTGCGCACCTCTGTCTTAAATAATCAAAATTAGAACCCTATGAAGTCTAACTACCTCTTGAAGACACTACTAGGCATAGTTCTCTACTGAATAGGTAGTCTTTATTTGCAAGAAATAGGCTGATTTAGTCATTCAATATATAATCACCCAAATTGAGTCATGCAATCTATGAGACCATGGTAAAACTGTGATGAAATCCATATTGATCATCTCCCAATTCCTTTTTGGAAGTTCAATATTCTGAGCCATACCACTGGGCCTTTGGTGCTCTATTTTAACTTGTCGGCAATTCAGACACTTAGCAACAAACTCCGTAGTGCCCTTCTTCGTACTGTTCCACCAATATACTTCTCTCAAGTCACGATACATCTTTGTAGAACCTGGATAGATAGAATATCTGGAGCTATGAGCTTCCTCCATGATCCTCTCTTAGAGTTCATCCACCCCTGGTACACACAACTTAACTTAATACCTCAATACACCATTTGCCCCTTATTCAAAAGCCATTACTTTTTGCTTATGAACATTTTACTTCAATTCAAACAAAATAGAATCTTGGTCTTGCTTCTCCTTCACTTCTGACACTAATGATGATTCAGCCCCATATTCATCACCACTACTCTCCTACTAGGGAATCTGTTAATCAAACTCCTAATCGTGCAAGTATGTGCACATCTTTCACTAACTCTTTCTTATCTTCCTCAAAATGGGTGTTACTACACATAGATAATCTACTCAACGCATCAACAACAACATTAGCCTTATATGGGTGATAAAGAATACTCATGTCATAATCCTTGAGTAACTCTAACCGCCTCCTCTATCTGAGATTAAGCTCTTTGACTCTTGTGATCAGTGAACACATCTACATGAACCCATAATGACAGTGACGCCATATTTTCAAAGAAAATACTACGGCAACCAACTTTAGATCATGGGTTGGGTAATTCTCATTAACTTTCAACTGTCTGGAGGTATAAGCTATAACTTTTTCATTCTTTATTAACACATAACCTAAACTAACTCTGGACGCATCACAATATACCACAAAACCGTGAGTACCTTCTGCTAAGGTCAATACAGGGGTAGAGTCAACCACTTTTTCAATTCCTGATAGTTTTTCTCACAAGCTTCACACCATTGAAATTTAATTTTCTTATGAATCAACTTGATCCAAGGGGATAAAATACATGAGAACTCCTCTACGAACTTTTTATAATATCCAGCCACTACCCCAAGAAACTCCTAATATTGGTTGGAGATGTGGGTCTAGGCCAATTCTGAATTGCCTCTATCTTTTGAGTGTCAACTTTAGTTCCATCATTGGATACAATGTGGCCTAAGAGTGCAACAGACTCAAGACAAAACTCACACTTAGAGAACTTGGCATACAACTCTCTATCCTTTAGAGTTTGTAGAACTATTCTGAGATGTCTAGCATGATCTTCCTCATTCCTCGAATAGATTAGTATGTCATCAATGAACACGGTAACAAACATATCTAAATAAGGCTTGAATACTCGATTCATAACGTCCATGAACCCTGCAGGTGCAATAGTTAAACCAAATGACATGACAAGAAACTCATAATGACCATAATGGGTCCTGAAAGCTGTCTTTCAAATATCACATTCCCTTACTCTTAACTGATGATAGCTAGATCTGAGGTCTGTCTTAGAGAAACAAGTGGCACCCTGAAGTTGATCGAAAAGATCATCAATTCTCATGAGGATACTTATTCTTGATGGTAACCTTGTTCAATTGATGGTAATCTATACACATCCTAAGGGAACCATCATTCTTTCTCACAAATAAGACCGGAGCACCCAAATGTTAGACACTTGGTCAAATAAAACCCTTCTCAAGGAGATCTTTCAACTGCTCTTTCAACTCTTTCAACTCTACTCATGCCATTCTATATGGCGGCATAGATATATAACGAGTATCAGAAAGAATATCTATACTGAAGTTTATTACTCTCTCAGGAGGGACTCTGGGAAAACCATCTCGAAATACTTGTGGAAACTCTTTTACCACTGAAACTGACTGAATATGAGGTATCACAATACTAGAGTCATTAACTCAGACTAAGTGATAGACACACCCCTTGGAAACTAACTTTCATGCCTTAAGGTACAAAATAAAATGACCCTTAGGCACTGATGAACTACTTTCCACTCTATAAATGGCTCAATAAGAAACTTGAAGGTGACAACTCGAGTTCTACAATCAACTGAGGCATAACAGGCATGAAGCTAGTCCATACAAAGATTAATATCAAAATCTACCATGTCTAACTCAATTAGATCAGCTATGGTGCTCTTGTGATTGACGAAAATGGTACAATCACGATAGACTCTCTCTGCTAGAATAGACTCACCAACATGTGTAGAAACACTAAAGGACTCACTAAGTTTCTCAGGAAGGACATGAAAATTCATCGCAACATAAGGATATTCAAAGGATAAACTCGCTCCTGGATCTAGCAAAGCATAAACATCAAATTTAAAGACTTGGATAATACCAATGACAACATCTAGAGAATCCTTTTGCTCTTGGCAACTAGTGATAGCATAAAGATGGTTTGCTCCTCCGCTAGTCCCAGAAGTAGCGCCTCTAGCTACAACTCTATCTGGTGGGGCAACTGAAGAAGATTGGGCTCTATTGTCCCCATTACCATTACACTACTTGTTCGTAGGATACTCTCACATAAAATGACCGTTCTGGCCATACTTGAAGCAACCAGTGGAGCCATCATGACACATCCCTGAGTGGCTCTTACCACACTTAGCACATTTAGGAAACTTACTACCCCCATGTGCCATACTACCTTGAGAATGGGCTGGTGTAGCTCTGAATCCCTGTGAAGTTTGACTATTGTACTCACATTTATTCCTTGGTGCAGGTGCACTAGCAGATGATGGAACAGGTCCCTTTTGTTTCTGTTGGAAAGATAGTCAGTTAGCATTACACTTCTGCTGCCTAGACTCATTTCCTATCCTAGCCCTCTTATTTTGAAACTCCTCCCTATCTTTCAATTTCTCTTCCTCAACCTATTGCACATGGATCATCAGCCTTGCTATGTCCATATCTTTTATCAACATAGCTACCCTGCCTTCCCTACTAGACAAATGAGACAACCCAATAACAAATAAACTCATCCTACTTCTTATGTCAGCAACCATTTCTAGAGCATAGCGTGAAAGTTAGGTGAACTTCAGACTATACTCATGAATGCTCAAAGAATCCTACTCAAGTGTGAGGAACTCTTATGCCTTTGCCTCTCTCAGTTCTCGGGGAATGAAACGCCCTAAGAAAGCCTCCTCAAAACAAGCCCAACTCACAAGTGGTGCAACCTCACCTCGATTCTTCTTCTATTGATCAAACCAGATTCTAGAGACACCCTTCATTTGGTATGCAACTAGTTCTACCCTTTCAGCATCGGCAATATGCATAATCTCAAAGACCTTCTGAAGCACTTCAACAATGTTTTATGGGTTCTTAGAAACACTTAAACTAGTGAAGCTTAGAGGATTCATACTTACGAATTCATGGGTCCTTGAAGTATCACCCCCTTCTTGTCGATTCTCTCTCTGTCAAACTTGATTGGTCACAACTTGACTTAACATCCGAATAGTTTCATAAAATTCAGCATTAGTGACCTCTCCTTAGGGTTGCACTTTTGGTGCATTAGGTACCCCTTGTTCCAATAGTTCAACATTCCTTCTAGTGGGACGACCTCTAAAAGCTCTTCGTGGAGGCATGATCTAAAATACACATTCAAGCACGAATTAGAAGAAAATTTTTTAGAGATAAACTCTATCACATAAAATGAGTATGAAAGAATTGAGATATTTCCTAAGTGTCGTAGCCTCCTAATTATAGATGTGGCACGCTTCACACCGATAACTAGGACTCCACATACACGTATTCATAGACTCCCTAGGACTTTTGAACTCTGTGCACTGATACTAAGTTTGTCACAACACGAGCCTACACCCTGGGCGAGACTGGCACTCGAGAACCATTGTTGGTCCCAAGTGAACCCTTGACCTAACTTAACTCTTAGTGGAAGACTTACTCTTGATAAAATACTTTAAAAAGTAAGTTGAACTACTCAATAGATAACTTAGAATGTATTAAATAACATTCAACTTAGCAAAAGTTGAAACTCAAGATTCAACATAAGCCAACAACAAGATAGTGACAAATGAACTAACTAACTATCTATGAAGCCTCTAATAACTGAGATGGATGTCGGGAAAAGAATCACAACATCCTAATGAACTAAAATACTCAAAAGCAATAAAAGGGGATCCTCTTGAAGCAAGGAGGCTCACAAACAAACTCTAAAGCTCAACTAGAATCAATGATGCACTAGATGCTAATCCTAGTTACCTGTATTTGCATCATAACAATGATGCAGGACAAATGACATCAGTACATTAAATGTACGAGCATGCGAGAGGGAATTCTAATACAAGACATAAGCTTTAAAAGGGAACAAAAAGAACAAACCTGGTCTCAACTCAACTCAATTGAAGTGAACTCATTTCAATATAAAGAATTAATATAAATGCAATATAAAGTAAACCTTTGAAAAAATAGATGACAACTCTGTGTATTTAAAAATACAATAGTAACTCTATATGTATGAGAAGATACAATATAACTCAAGATGTATATAAAAATACAAGTAACTCTATGTATATATTAATACAAAATACTTATTTGGGAGTTTCTCTAACTGACAACCATCACTTAAGAGCTATTGTGATGATACAACATTTTACCTCACGCTGCTAAAGTCGTCCTATACCTTGCCAAGGGAATAGAACCTGACTACTAAGTGGATCCACTAGTCTATGCTTAAAATCACTAAGCAATCATCTAAAAAGTATGACCCTTTTCTACCCATGATGGCTACATAGTTTATGGGAGTTGGGAGTGGTCTGAACTCTCCCCCATATCGGTGCTCAATACTACTTCCGAAATATAATACTAGCTCTTATGTTTAAAAACATAACTTCTTTCTGTGGTTTGACATAATTGCCTAAAACATAGCTCAAAGGCTTTTCTTGGAAATCAAAGTTTCCTCTCTTGTTTAATTGTGAAAGTATTTACTCTTTATTGAAAACTAGCTCAAAGGCTCTTTTGGAAATCTCAGTTTCCTTTCTTGTTTAAATGTGAAAACATTTTATTCTTTGGGAATACATAGTCCCAATATACTCTTTTCAAGGAATGAACTTCAATCTTTACTCTTTACTCAACTCAAAACTCAGGTCTTAAAACAAAGATCAATTATTTGTAAAAGACTTTTGAAAGACTATGAACTTCTCTTGACTTGGCTCTTAACTTTCCTTGAATTTAAATTTATGGATTCAAGGATTGTGATTTGTGATAGGAAAAGATCTTGTAATGTTTAGAAGTGTTTTTAGATAGTTAAACATGAGAAATGATCAAGAAATCATTATCTGGAAGCAAGTCCGCGACATAGAGATTCATTTAAATATTTGGTCACGAAATCAATTTTGAGGTAGAAAGGTCCGTGAGCTCTCTGCGACGCATAGAAAAAAATTTCAATCTTGAGGAACAGGTCCGCGACGGACCTGGTACATAGATTTGCCCGACTTGTTCCTTCTTCATTTTCTAACCCCAATTCCCCTAAATTAAATTTTTTTGTTCTCAAATTCTATTTAGATTCAGGTACCCCGTATATATATAAACTAGAATCTAACTCAAACAACTCAAGGAAACAACACTATTACCCCAAGAAACTCTTCAATCTCAACCCAAATTCAAGGATGAAAGCAATTCAAGAACACACATCAAGAACATTCTAACTTCCAATATTTTTAGGATGAATTCATGCTAAAATAAACATGTTTGACACGTCTCTGAATGAAATCAACCTTATGAAAGTCTCACATACCTCGTAGGATCAAATACATAACCAATTCCCCAATTAATTCCCATGAAGACGATGAATCTTGACCTTTCTCTTCCTTTCTCCTCTTGAGTTCTTTTTTCTAAAACACTAGTGTAAAATCTTTGAGTGCGTAAACTGACCCAATTCAGTTTAGACCACTAAGTAATTACCAAAAATGAAATAAATTAATTGGGTAGTGAAAAGACCATAGTACTTTTCAAAAATCTAGTTTTGACTTTCCTTATCTAGATAGTCTGACTTCAAATGGACATATCTTCCTCATACCAACTCAAAATTGATCAAACTCGGTGGAATTAGAAAGATAATTCAAATATCTTTCCTATGGTATCTTTTAGCACACCTAACTTATAATGAGCTAAGAGTTACAGTCATTTGATGTTGACCCAAAACTCATACTTAGCTTAACTTTGTCAAACTTTCAAAATTTGATTATTTCCAAAAATGGTTTCTTTCAAATTCTAGTTCTTTCGAAGAGCGAGGTGTTACATCCTCATGTCAGCAACCATCTACGAAGCTTAACGGGAAAGTTGGGCGAACTTAAGACTATACTCATGCACACTCATAGATTTATGTTTAAGAGTGAGGAATTCTCTTTCCTTGGCCTCCCTCAGTTTAGGGGAAAGAAACGCCCCAAGAAGGCCTCCTCTAACATAGCCCAATTCACAATTGGTGCACCATCAGCTCTACCCTTTTTCCATTGGTCAAACCAAATATTAGCAACACTCTTTAGTTGGTATACAGCTAGTTCCACTCGCTCAGAATCAGCAACATGCATAATCTCAAAAACTTTCTTCAGTTCCTTTACAAGTTTTTTTGGATCCTTATTCACACTTGAACAAGTGAAGTCTGGGGATTCATCCTTAAGAACTCGCCTATCCTAGATGTATCAGCCACATCCTATAAAACCCCTATCTATTGCCCAACTTGATTGGTCATAGCTTGACTCAACATTCGGATAGCTTCCTGAAACTCAGCATTAGCGACCTCTCCTTGGGGTTGCACTTCTCCTGCACTAGGTACCCCTTGATCATGTGGTTTAACATTCCTCCTAGCGGGAGGACCTTTGATAGCTCTTTGTGGAGGCATGATCTGAAATACACGTGCAAGCACGAATTAGAAGAAAAATTTATGGAGTTAAACTCTATTGTATAAAATAGTATGAAAAAAGTGAGATAGTTCCTAAAAGTTGCAGCCTCCTAGTTATAGATGTGGCGCACTTCACATCGATAACTAGGACTCTATAGACACGGCTTCATAGACTCTCTCTTGCACTGTGTGCTCTGATAGCAAGTTTGTCACACCCCGAGCCTACACCCTGGACGTGGGTGGCACTCGAGAACCATTACTGGCCCTAAATGAACCTTTGGCCAGGCTTTACTCTTAACGAAAGACTTAGTCAAGATAAAAGCACTTTAAAAAGTAAATTGTAACTCAAAGGAAACATAGAATATTTTATAAATAAACATTCAACTAGCCAAAGTGGCATCTCAAGTCTCAACATAACCAAATGAAATTGAAAAGACTTATAAACTAACAATATCTAACTATCTATGATGCCTCTAATAACAGAGATGGACATCGAGACAAGGTCCCCGACATCCTAACAAAGCTAGAATGATAAATCAAATAAAAGGGATCCTCCGGAAGCAAGGAGGCTCACCAACAACTTTGAAGCTCAACTGGATCAACGAAGCATTGGATACTGATCCTGGTTACCTGTATCTGCATCATAAAGGATGTAGGCCAAATGACATCAGTACATGGAATATATAAGCATGTGAGGGGAATTCTAAAAGAAGACTTAAGCTTGAAATAGAACTGAAGAAACTTACCTCATGTCAACGCTACTCAACTCATTTCAATATAAAGCAGTAATAAAGATGCAGTATAAATAAAAGCTTTAAAATATGTAGATAACAACTCAGTTTATTAAAAAAACACAATAGTAACTTAGTCTTGTATATGAAAATACAAGTAACTCTGTGGGAGATTCTCTAACCGACAAATATCACTATGAACTATGTGATGATACAACATCTTCCCTCACGCTTCCAGGATCGTCCTATACTTTGTCGGGGTATAAAACCTACTACTAAGTGGATCCACTAGTCTTTACTAAAAAGCACTAAGGAATCATCTAAAAAGTATGACCCTTTCTACCCATGTTGGCTACATGGTTTATGGAGACTTTGAGTTATCTGAACTCGTTCCCGTATCGATGCTCAATACTACTCCCAAAATGTAACTAGTTTATATGTTTAAAGACATAACTTTCTCTGTGCTTTGAGATTATTAGTCAAAAATCTATCTCTTAAAAGAGATGGTACTCAGTACTGCTCATGAAAACTTATTGAGAAATCGGTGTTTCATCCATCATAAATGTGAAAACATTTACTCCTTGGGTCTACTTAGTTCCCATATAATCATTTGAAGAAATGACCTTGACTCTACTCTTTCTCAAACTCCATGCTTAATTCTTAAAACAAGTTTAAAAAAATTCTAAAAGACTTTTTGAAAAGACTCGAAGAACTCTTTAAACTTGACACTTAGCTCTACATTGAATTTTAATTATGGATTCAAGGGTTATGATTACATGTTATGGATGATCTCATGATGTTTATATGTACCTTAGAGTGTAGAAATCAACAATAAAACATAGGTATGATTCAAGGGAACTCAAACAGAAAGAAGTAGGAAAGGGTAGAGGATCTGGCGACCCTGGCGTACTGAGTGGCGCAGGCCACCATACCTTGAACTACAGAGTCTGTGTTGGGGGACACTGAGTGGCGCGACGCCCCAAAGCCCAAACTACAACGCCTAACTTTGGGCGCATTTAGTGGTGTGGTGCCCCACCCCTTTTCCCAGAAATTTTGACGAATTTCCTTACTCATTTTCTAACCCCAATTCACCTAGAATCGAATGGTTTCTTCCTAAATCACTTAGATTTGAATACCCATCATTAGTGTACAAGAATATACTAAAAAAAAACCTTAAAACTCATACGATTATGTCAAGAACTCATCAAACCCTCAACAACCAAGATTATGGATGAAACTTCAACAAAACTCATCAAGAACTCAAATCTTTTACTTGCATGAACGAAATTACGCTGAACAAATCATGATTGGCACGTGAGTGAATGAACTCAATGCTCTGTTAACTAACATACCTCTTAGGGGTCAAACCCTTGGCGAAATCCGCAACGAAAATCCTCGAGAACTTAATGAACGCTTGACTTTCTCTCCTCTTCTCCTCTTATTGAACTTCTCTCAAAACCCTAGAGTAAATTTGGATTTGTAAAAATGAATAAAATCAGTTTAGACCCCTAGATATTACCAAATTTTGTTTTAAGTTAATTGGGTAAGGAAAAGACCAAAATACCCCTCTTAAATCCGGGTAACTTTCCTTAACTAGACGGTCAGACTTCAAATAGGAATAACTACTGGCGTACCCTCATAGGACTCAAAAATTAGCAAATTTGGTGGCGTTGAAAAGAGGATTCCAAGACCTATCATTTGATATCTTATGGACCCCCTAACGACTTATGTACTGAAAGTTTTGGTCGTTTGAAGTTGACCCAAAACTCATACTTAAAATAACTTGCCAAAATTTCCAAATTTATTCTTTCCAAAAATAGTTTCTTGCAAATTCTAGTTCTTTCTAATGCGGGATGTTACAAGGTCATACATAGAATTGCGGAAAAAAATAACCCAAACCTGGTGTATACACCAAACTAATGCAATTTTCACTATTATGTGATTTAATGAAGTAAAACACTTGTTAATTAAGTAAGGGTAAATAAAATGATCTATAAATTTAAACACATGGCATGCATTTATTGGATTGGTTTATACACCCGGTGCGGATAAATTTTATCCTAGAATTGCTGTTCAATTTTCCCTTTGATCAAAGTTACATACACCAAGCAAACACCCTCAAATAGATTAACTTGTTTGTTGTCAAAGACTTCACCAATATATCAGCTAATTGCTTATAAGTGCTGCTATGTTTTTAGTACAATCTCCTCATTTGCAACCAAATCACGAATGAAATGGAAGCGAACATTAATGTGCTTAGTTCTACTATGAAAATATATATTCCTTGTCATGGAGATTGATGTTTTGTCATCGCAGTGTAACTTTGTTGGATTTTGTTGACATCCATATTTTATTCAAACAAGGCACAACGTTATGGTGACTCAAAAAATAATCAATTACATCAATTTTAAAAGAGCATTTAAAGAAAAAAGAATTTTAAGGGAGTCACCACCTAATTTTAGGATGTACGAAACTAATTAATTTAAAAATGGAAAAGGGTCAAATATACCCTTGTATTATTAGAAATAGTTCAAATATACCTTTTGTTATACTTTGGGTCCAAATATACCCCTCCCGTTGTACTTTAGCTCCAAATATACCCCTAATTTTATCGAAAAGACACATGTCAAGCTTAGAATTAATTGACTCATCCCTAATTTTAAATGTCCGATTTTGATAGGAACTCACCCATCTAACCGACCCAACCCATTTTTTTCATCTTCTTCACTTTTCTGTCCAGAAAAAATAGTAGTTGCGGAGATTCTCCCTCCATCTCCTTCCTCAAATTCCAATCGAATACACCAAGAACTGTAGTCATCATGATAAAAAAAATATACCAATTTGATTTATCATCATGACTAGAAACACAAGCTTTCCCTTCATCTAGCACAATCGAGAATTCTTTGACAGTTAAATATGATCTGAAACTCAACCCAATAGCGACTTGTAGCATTTTCTCAGCAACATCAAGTATCCAATACCCAACAATTAAAATAGCAATGGTATGAGGCTTAGATCCTTTCCTGAAGGGATAGCCGAAGGCCTGCTCAAGGTCGCGGCAAATCCAAAGAGGAAATCAGCTATAGTAAAATGTAACGCCTATGGAAATGAAAGTTCGACGACACCTGAAACAGAATGAGCAATTTTCACTGTTATAACCGATAACTAGTTGAATAATAGTGTAATAAAAGAGGCAAATCGATGCGGAATTCCAAACAATTGAACATTAGGTGTAAGCAAAGAAAGCTGAAATGACTAACCGAATTAAACACCAGCAGTATGGGAGCCACCATTATAATTTGCACAGATTTGCTGGTCTGGTAAAGGATGCTCAATGTAGAGAATAAGAAATAGTAAGTTTGATTGGGTCGCGTGGTTAGAAGTGTGGGTTAAACAAATTGGATATTTAAAATTGGGATGGTTCATTTAATTATAAGTTTAACATGACTCTTTCTGTTAAAATTAAGGGTATATTTGTGTCAAAGTATAATAAAAGGGTATATTTGGACCCTAAGTATAAAGAATGGTATCTTTAAACTATTTCCAATAGTAGAGGGGTATATTTGACCCATTTCCATTCAAAAAAATATCTACAAAACCAATAGACTCTAGGTAAGGGTTCAAGTGATTACATAGAAAAGGTATTAAGCACCCTTCAAAATCCATAATTGTGGATCCCGACTAAATTAATTTTTTGAAATTGAAGAGGAGATAAAAATATTGTATGAGTATATAATAAACATGTAATATACACAAAGAATAAAGTAAATCATAATATAGGAAATAACCTAATTTTGTCTAATGCCAATGATATACACAATAATGAATCCAAAAATATTATTCAAACTTCATTCGATTAGCTTCCTTGGAAAGGACACCTATAAAGACACTTAGTAAAAGTGTTATTAATCGATAAATATGAATCAAATAAATAAATATGAATAATAATTTAAAAATAAAATTGGTCTTATGAATATGGGAGGCCTTGAAAATGGATTAAAATTTCTTGATCGGCCAATTTAAAAGTATAATATATATGAACTTCAACTAAATTTTCCGTCTTTTAAATTGGGGATGCCTCTAACACCAATGGAAAGATTTTTTCGTTAGCCAATTTTAATAAAAAATATTTCTAAACGCAAAATCATACTCATAAATTAACAAAGATGAAATAACAAAATATCTTAAAAAACAAATAATAACAACACAAGAAATTAATAATGACAACCAAATGATAATAACATAGAGATATAATATAATTCATTGGAAAGTCATAAGTGAGTAAAATAAAATGTAGCACAATTGCTAAACATGATAAACATACAAATACAGCATCGAGTACGAAATCAATTAGAGAATAACTTAGTGCAAGAAACAAAATTAAATCCATCTTAACAAGAAAACATAACAAGCTTAGAAACACAAATACGAAAATGACAACAGACTTGTGGATTAATAGACATTTTAATCAATTAAACAAAGAATATGGGCTTTGTTAATGAGTTCGCAAATGCACAGGCAAGCTTTGATGAAAGCTTTGGATGACACTTATGTACCCGTGGGTACTAACAGTGATAACCTGGCTGCCATGATAAATCGGATTATTCGAGGACACCGAATCAGTTTCTGTGACGAAGAGCTGCCCTTTGAAGGGAGGATGCACAACAAAGCTTTGCATGTCACCATTATGTGTCGAGAAAAAATAATAAATCGCGTCTTGATCGACGACGGGTCCGGTCTTAATATTTGCCCCCTGTCGACCCTGAAGCAGCTGAAATTTGACTTGGGAAAGCTTCAGCAAAACCAAGTCAATGTGAGAGCTTTTAATGGAGTGCAAAGGGACACATTGGGTGCGGTAAACTTGGATATCCAGATGGGTCCTGCGGAATTTAAGATAGAGTTTCAGGTGTTGGATATCAACACCAGTTACAATTTGCTTCTCGGAAGACCATTTATCCACATGGCTGGAGCTGTGTCGTCTACACTTCACCAACTGATGAAGTTTGTTTGGAAGGACCAGGAATTGGTCATTTATGGTGAAGGGAGCCATTCCAACGGGTATGCGCCGATCGTTGATAATGTCTCTCGAGGTTGTGATTTCTACACGGTGGAGCTAGTAAACGCCACTGGTGATGACTTGGCTCCACAGCCCCTTATGCCTTCTGTGTACAAGATGATTGCTACAGTTATGCTTCGGAGTGGTTTCGAACCGGGTTTCGGATTGGGGAAACACTTTCAAGGAGTTGTCGAGCCTATCCAAATTCCTGTCAAAGGAGCAAAGTTTGGTTTGGGGTATGTCTCCACAGGTGATGAGACAGAGATGGAAAACAAGAATATGGATCAAGCATTATCCAGGCCAATCCCTCATCTGTACCAGTCATTTCTGGTGCGAGAATATGTCGATGATGGTGGTCTAAGGGAAGGAATCTGTGGCCTTTTTGAGGAGATTGATGCGGTCGTTGAAGAAGAGGCTGGGATATCAGGCGTCCGTGATGCAGAACCTGCAGAGCAGTTACAAAATTGGACCTCCACACCAATCCTAATTTCCCGCTCTTCTGGGTAGAAAGGACATGTGCTTTTGTTTGTTTCTTTAAATCGGTGGTAGTCCGGAAGAGGCCCGAGACCCACTCTTTATGCAGTTTTCACTTTTTTGAAGTTTTAAATTTTCTTGTGATGCTTTAAAAGGCCAAATGGCCCTCGGCCACGGTCAAAGTTATGTTTGTCTTTAAACTTAAATGAAAGCCTCTTTTATCAAAATTTGTTTAGTTATATATTTAGTTACATGTTTCTATTTTACTTCCCTAATTTTGTTTGTTTATGATTTCAGTAATATTAATTTAAAACCTGCCAATGTCATGTCATGTCATGAGCCGAATGAACGAAATGAAGCAGGTGATGATGAATGCAAGGAACACGAAGAAGAAAATGAGATACCAGAACATATAGCTGAAGAATTTCGACAATTTGAGAATCAACACAAGCCAAATCTGGAAGAAACTGAAACTGTGAATATTGGAGATGGAGAATGTGTCAAGGAGGTCAGAATCAGTGTCCATCTGACTGATGCTCAAGAGAAGGACCTAGTTTGTTTGCTCAAAAAATACATTGATGTATTTGCCTGGTCTTACAAATATATGCCGGGGCTAAGTACGAATATGGTGTCGCACAAATTGCCAATTAATCTAGACTTCAGTCCAGTGAAACAAAAGACTCGAAAGTTCAAACCGGAATTGAGTTTAAAGATCAAAGAAGAGATTACCAAACAGATCGAGTCTCAAGTGGTGGAAGTGACACAATATCCAACTTGGTTGGCCAATGTTGTTCCGGTTGCAAAGAAAGACGGAAAGATCAGGATTTGTGTTGACTACAGAGATCTCAACAAAGCTAGCCCAAAAGATAATTTTCCATTACCAAACATTCACATTCTCATCGATAATTGTGCTAAACATGAGATGCAGTCATTTGTGGATTGTTATGCGGGCTATCATCAAATCCTAATGGATGAAAAAGATGCAGAAAAAACAGCTTTCATCACACCCTGGGGTGTATATCATTATCGAGTGATGCCTTTTGGTCTCAAAAATGCGGGTGCTACGTAGGGCTATGACAACTATCTTTCATGATATGATTCATAAAGAGATCGAGGTGTATGTAGATGACGTCATAATCAAATCTCGCGAGAGTTCGGATCACTTGGCTCACTTGAGAAAGTTCTTCGATCGTCTGCATCGGTACAACTTGAAGTTAAATCCTGCCAAATGTGCTTTTGGAGTGCCGGCCGGCAAGCTGTTGGGATTTATAGTCAGTAGGAGAGGCATTGAGCTTGATCCTTCCAAGATTAAAGCAATCCAGGAATTACCTCCTCCGAAGACCAAGAAAGAGGTAATGAGTTTTCTGGGAAGGCTGAACTACATCAGTCGATTTATAGCTCAATCTACCGTGGTATGTGAGCCAATCTTCAAGTTGTTGAAGAAAGATGCTTTGACCAAATGGACCGGAGAATGTCAGACGGCTTTTGATGCTATCAAGAACTATTTGTCCAATCCACCAGTGTTAGTTCCTCCACGAGAGGGCAGTCCATTATTGTTATATTTGTCTGTCTCGGATAGCGCATTTGGATGCGTGCTTGGCTAACATGATGAAACTGGGAAGAAGGAACGAGCCATTTATTATTTGAGCAAGAAATTCACTCCGTATGAAGCTCGTTATACGCTTCTAGAAAGAACTTGTTGTGCTTTGACTTGAATTGCGCAGAAGTTGAGACATTATTTATCTTCTTATACCACATATCTCATTTCCAGGATGGACCCATTGAAATATATCTTTCAGAAAGCAATGCCTACCGGGAAGTTGGCTAAATGGCAAATGCTTTTGAGTGAATTCGACATTGTGTATGTGACCCAGAAGGCGATAAAAGCACAAGCCTTAGCTGATCATCTTGCAGAGAATCCAGTTGATGAAGAGTATGAACCACTCAAAACATACTTTCCCGATGAAGAGATTGCATTTGTGGGTGAAGATATCTCTGAAGCATACCCTGGTTGGAGGGTATTCTTTGATGGGGCGGCGAATCACGAAGGGAAAGGTATTGGAGTGGTTTTAGTGTCAGAAACCGGTCAACACTATCCTATGGCGGCTAAGCTTCGATTTGACTGCACAAACAACATGGCTGAGTATGAAGCTTGCATCCTCGGTCTGAAAATGGCAATTGATATGAACGTGCATGAGTTGTTGGTCATTGGAGATTCAGATTTGCTAATTCACCAGGTTCAAGGAGAATGGGCTGTGAAGAATCCAAAGATCACACCATACGTGCAGTATATACAGAAGTTGTGTAAAAGGTTCCGCAGAATTGAGTTCAGACATACTCCCAGGATACAGAATGAGTTGGTTGATGCTCTTGCCACCATTGCCTCAATGATTAAACACCCAGATACAAGTTATATTGATCCTTTGGATATCGAGGTAAAAGAGCAGCCTGTTCATTGTTCACATGTCGAAGTAGAGCAAGATGGCCTACCTTGGTATTTTGACATCAAAAAGTATTTGGAGACCGGAACCTATCCTGAGAATGCAACTTTCAACTAGAAGAAGTCGATACACCGTATGGCCCTCAATTTCTTTGCAAGTGGAGAAATCCTTTACAGGAGGACTCTAGATTTAGGTCTTCTCAGATGTGTTGACGCTGGTGAAGCTGCAAAGCTTCTGGAACAGATACGTGCAGGAGTTTGTGGTACTCACATGAATGGACTCACTTTAGCAAGAAAGATCCTCCGAGCCGGTTATTTTTGGATGACTATGGAGCATGATTGTTGCAAGTTTGTGCAAATATGTCATAAATGTCAAGTACATGGAGATTTGATTCGAGTTCCACCTCACGAACTCAATGCTATGAGTTCGCCTTGGCCGTTTGTAGCTTGGGGCATGGACGTGATTGGTCCAATAGAGCCAACTGCCTCCAATGGACACAGATTCATATTGGTTGCCATTGACTACTTTACCAAATGGGTGGAAGCAGCTTCGTATAAGTCGGTGACTAAGAAAGTTGTAGCTGATTTTGTTCGCAACAATCTGATCTGTAGGTTTGGGGTGCCAGAATCCATCATTACTGATAATGGAGCAAATCTCAATAGTCACCTGATGAGGGAGATATGCGAACAGTTCAGGATTACTCACCGGAACTCAACCGCTTATCGTCCCCAAATGAATGGAGCTGTAGAAGCCGCCAACAAGAATATAAAGAAGATTCTGAGGAAAATGGTTGATAATCGCAGAAGTTGGCATGAGATGCTACCATATGCTTTGTTGGGTTACAGAACGACAGTCAGAACATCAATTTGAGCCACTCTATATTTGTTAGTATATGGAACAGAAGCAGTTATACCTGCAGAAGTTGAAATACCTTCGTTGAGAATCATCCAGGAAGCTGAGTTGAATGATGCTAATTGGGTTCGCAAGCGGATGGACCAGTTGACCTTGATTGATGAGAAGAGAATGGTTGTTGTTTGTCACGGTCAACTTTACCGACAGAGAATGCTTCGTGCTTTTCAAAAGAAAGTAAGATCTAGAACGTTTGAGGTTGGTCAGTTGGTTCTCAAATGTATTTTCCCTCACCAAGATGAATATAAAGGGAAATTTGCACCAAATTGGCAAGGACCCTACATGGTTCGTAAAGTGTTACCTGGAGGTGCTTTGATCCTGTCAGAGATGGATGGAACGGAATGGCCAAAGCCAATCAACTCAGATGCTGTCAAGAGATATTATGTGTGAAGTATTAGTTTGCATTTCCGTCGTTTCCTTGTAATCACTTTATTTGCTTGTAATCACTTTGTTTGAAATTTTACCCCTCTTGTAATGAACTACGTCTGACCTGAATTCTCGAGAATGAGATACGTAGGCGGCCTATGTCGGCCTCGGTCACCCCGTTATTCCTTTTTAAATGTTTCCTTTAGGGGAACTACGTTTGACCTGATTCCTGCCTCAACGGGATACGTAGGCGCCACAAGGGCTCGGTCATATTTCCCTCAAGGTTTCTATTTCTCTTTACAATAGAAACTGGGACAAAATTTTTGAGAGGGACTCAAAAAATTCTCGAGAAGAATATCTCTCCAGCAAAGTTAAGACTGAAGTCACGTTGAGAATTATAACCGGGACAGAATTTTTGAGAAGATCTCAAAAATTCTAGCTCAAATACTCCAAAACAATAGACTGGGACAGAAATCCTGAGGATGACATCAAAATATTGATGATGCTCATCGACAGTTTAGAACAGCTTTGAATACTTCCCATTAACTAATCAGATAGACCTCGAGGCATCAACTTCAAAGACGTTCACTAAGCTTGACGTGACATGACACTTGGCAGTGACCTTTTCCAAACATTACTTTTTGAAAATCTGTTTTCCTTAAAACTTTTCTTTCGTGTTTTAATTATTTTGTATAACAAATGTCTTGTCTTATCTACCAAGAAGCGGGAGATCGGAGAAATCAATTGGAGATAGCCAGAAAAGGATCAGACAACCAAAAAGATCGACACAGATCAGTTTATCTTAAACTAACAATTTTTCTGTGGATGCAGGGCTATAGGTTTACCTCAGAATCAGCATATTCTTCTATGCAATAAATACGAAGAGGTCAAAAGGCGAGGATCTCCCCAAAACTAACAATTTCTCTGTGGATGCAGGAAATATGTTATGCTTCTTATACCTAAGAATTGGAAATAGAAATATTATTATTCAGTTCCCAGCAAGGCGAAATCTATAACAAACATGCTACTATGTTCAGAGACGGAACAAACAAAAAAGAGAGCATTATTGTTATTTTTCAGCTACCAAGATGCCTGGAAGACATTTATCTGCATTATATTATCAGATATGATAATACTAGTACTTTGAAGATTACCTATATCGTATTGTCAAATGAGATGATACCAATACTCCGAGGATTATTGTCAAAAAGACAATATCACCACGACAAGATACTTGAAAGATCACCAAAATTGCTCAGTGAAGTATCATCTCCGTTTCGTATTGGGAGGCATCATCATCGCTTTTATGCATTGCGAAAAAATTCATGCATCGCGAAAATTCATACATTGAGAAAATTCATGCATTGAGAAAATTCATGCATCGCAAAAATTCATGCATTGAGAAAAAATTCATGCATCGCGAAAAAATTCATGCATTGCGAAAAATTCATGCATCGCGAAAAAATTCATGCATTGAGAAAATTCATGCATCGCGAAAATTCATGCATTGAGAAAATTCATGCATTGCGAAAATTCATGCATTGAGGAAAATTCATGCATTGAGAAAAATTCATGCATTGAGAAATTCATGCATTGCGCAAAAAATTCATGCATTGAGAAAAATTCACGCATTGCAAAAATTCATGCATTGAGAAAATTCATGCATCGCGAAAAAATTCATGCATTGCGAAAAAATTCATGCATCGCAAAAAATTCATGCATTGAGAAAAATTCATGCATTGCGCAAAAATTCATGCATTGAGAAAAATCCATGCACTGCAAAAAATTCATGCATTACGAAAATTCATGCATTGAGAAAATTCATGCATCGCGAAAATTCATGCATTAAGAAAATTCATGCATCGCGGAAATTCATGCATCGCAAAGATTCATGCATTGCGAAAAATTCATGCATTGAGAAAAATTCATGCATCGCGAAAATTCATGCATTGAGAAATTCATGCATTGCGAAAATTCATGCATTGAGAAAAATTCATGCATCGCGTAAATTCATCCATCGCGAAAATTTATGCATTGAGAAAATTCATGCATCCAGAAAAATTCATGCATCGCAAAAATTCAATGATCGAAAAAATTCATGCATCGCGGAGAGCAAATTCATGCATCGCGAAGAGTCATTCATAGAGTGTTATCAAACGAGATAATACCATCACCCTGAGGGACATCATCAATAGAATATCCTCAACCTACAAAAGGATCTTCATTATCATTATCCTATCGATGGATCAACATTATCCTACCGATGGATCTCCTTTATCAACATCATCATCCTGATAATGAAACATCATCATAATGTCATGTAGCAGCACTATCCTACCAATGGATCAGCATCATCCTACCAATGGATTATCGTCATCTTACTAATGAAGAATCATCATTATTATTTTCATTTGCAAGAACGATGTCAAAAGAACTATCAACATATTACATCAGTCTATTGCTTATTACTTCATATCAAAAGAAGAGTACATTGAAGAATCATATTGCAAATATAAGATACAAGTTTATTTGCTTTACGTCAAACCCGATGAAGTTGACATTAAAAGTTCAAGGGGAGCAACTAAGTGTCAACATAGTAAAAGACGCTATCTCTCCATTTGAATCATATTTTACACTAATGAGTTTTATCTCAGTCTTTGTCGAGAACATCCAAGAGGATGAATTCTCAAATCAAACCACAGGTGCGGACGACATCAAAAAAGGATGCAACACAACGTGGAACTTTTTCTTAGCGGCGAACTGGGACATAGTCCAAAGAGGAACACCAAACTCTGAGGATGCGAGCAGAAGAGCGACTTCCACCACAATCAAACCACACCCCTCTCGGAAGGCATGTGGGTTTTTCTTTAAGTTTATTGGTTTCAATTTCGCATCCGGAAAATTTGATCTCTACCGGAAGCAACTTTCCAATCTAAGTGACAATGCTCCAAGAGATTTGGAAATTATGTCTGTGTAAGTTCTTAATTGTGGGTGTGAAGCGCGCCACATTCATGGCTAAGAGGTTGCAAGCCTCCTTTCCATACTCGACTTATTCTGTCACTTTTCTAGAACCAAAGGTTATCTTGCATAATAGATTTCCTTTTCAACCGATCGAGTCGAACTACAAGTAGCTTGATTCCCTAAGTTGAGGGATATGTAGGCAGAATCAATGTTGAAACTCGGCTGTATTCCAACATTCGCACTTAAATCTTATTCTCAAGCATTTCGGTCCCTTCATTATTCGGTATCGGGATGACTTTTGAATTCTTTCAAAATCGTGCGTCAAATCAAGCTTCTCGAACTACAAGTGGCCTGAATTCTCATATGACTTGAGATATGTAGGAAACCCACTCCTGTGTTCAACCATAATTCCTAAAGTCCGTACCAAAAGCTTGTCCGAAAGGATGAAGACGTGGTCGGTCAAAATTGGATTCGTCAATTTCATTTGCCTCGAATTTCTTTCATCAATCCAAGTCAAACGAGGGACAGCTGTTGACACCCAATTTTGACCCTCCACAATATAAATTAATCGTCAAGCTTCTTCAATTTCTAACAATTTAAAATAATTAGTTTTATAGAAATTTCAAAAATAAAATAAAATAACATAGCTTGCAAGTTAATTTAATTAATTTTGCCACTTTTAAATAATATGTATGTTTCATTTGGTTATGTACATAATTAATGCATTTTACGAATATTCAAAAATCATCTCAAAAAGATTTTATATTTAAATACTTTATTAGTAGTAAGGGTCGTAATTTTGAATTAATGAATTTTATAAAATCCAAAGTACTTTCAAGTTATTTTAGAGTATTTTTTATAAACTTAAATAATTTTAATAATGAATGTGTGAAATTTTTACAATCACGTATTTTATAATTATTTGGAAAATCATCACAAAAAGATTTTACATTTTTTAGTTAGATATTTTGTTAATTTAATTTCGAGTTCCTTAGTTTGTAATTAAACTAATTATTTCATGACCGATTTAATTAGTTTTATTTTGTTAAGATTAAGAAGCTCGATAATTAATTAATGTTAATTCATCTAAATTAAATCTAATATTTAAAAAAAAAAAACAAAATAAAAAAAAAAAATTTAACCCCTTCCTATTTGGGCCATTTTCCAAATGGCCCAATTTAATATAATTAAACATCCCACTTCCCAGCAACAACCAGCAAACAATACATACTAAACAACCCAATCCTTTAAAACCCTCACCCGACCCATTTTCCTTACAGCAACGCACAATACCAAACAAACCCACATGACCCCTTTTACCCATTTTCTTCTTCCTCAGCAAAAGAAACCCAGAACCGACCCCACCCCCCTTCTCCTTCTTCTCCTCTACAACGTGAATGCCCTGTAAAATATGAAAATCACATCAACGACAACCCCAAAAGGACCCACTGCCCATACCTTCTTCTTCTTCTTCACGCTAAATCCACCCGGAATTCGCGTCAACTGCTCTGCGAACCCATACCATAGCAACCTAATCTATCACCCTCATGTCCCTTTCCCCCATTTCAAAGGATTTTCAAAGGGACAGAGGGATTCCGGATTTGAATTTTCTATTCCATTTCCCCCCTAAATCGACCCTATTTCCCTCTATATAAAGACCCATTTTCTTTAGTGTGAAAAGAGGGCGAACAGAGGAGATAATTTTTTGAGCTTGAGATCTTTGGTGATATTGATTATACACTTCAAAATTTTATATTTAGCTTTCTTGTTCTAAGTTCGGAGAAGGTCCTCGCTCAAATCTTCTCAATTTGCTATTTGTGTTTGGCTTTTAGTGGTGGAGGAATCGCTGCCCTCCGAGCTCGTCATTGTTCCATTCGCTGCTCCGAAAGAGGTAACCTCACTTCCCCTTTTACATTCTACTTCGATATGGTGTGTTGTATCACATTCTTTGTGCCGTCCGGTTAAGTGGAGTTGAATCCCCGCATTGTCGTTTGTTTCAGTCTCATTCTTTTTTTTTTTGTGAGTGTTCAGCTGTAAATATGTATTAATAAGCATCAGTGAAATCGCTTTGGAGATCATATTGATCGTTACAATTTGTTAGCTTGAGTTTGTATTTCTATAGTCAGCCGAGTCGTTGCCTCGTTTTGTTTGGAATGGTGATGATCATTCACTTTTAAGATTAGATTGGCCAGTTGCATATGTTCTGTCCTCTTCACTTTTTACTTGTGATTTTGGCTGTCTTGTTTGCCAATTTAAGATGTTCTCTCTCATCATCATTAGTTCAGTACCATAAGATCTGTTTTATACTTGGATGCCGGCTGTGCTTTCTCTTATATTTTGGCCAGTATGGTTACAACTTATCATAATCTCATTTCAATTCGGTTTATAGGCTTATCGCTAGTTTGTTACAATGTGCATCTAGTTCTTCACATGCTAGAATTGTTTTGGCTTCAAAATGTGACTTGTGCACCTCTCTATTTTTGTTAAGTTAATACTGATTTATTACCAAAAAAAATAAAAATAAATAAATAAATAAAATAAAATAAAAAATTTCGGAGCATGAGTCCTTCTTAATGATGTGTGCTACCTCTGACCATTTAAGTTAATTGTTTAAAGTGTTTTGATATCATCGTACCAACTAATGTCTTTCAAATCTCGTTGTGTCCGTAGCTTCTCATGTAGGATAATTTAATCTATTTCTTTATCTTGTCTCTAATTCAATTGCAAATATTTTGGAATGATCTTGGTATTGCCATCGTTGAAATTCTCTAAGAGTGATGATTTTCCCTTTTGTTTAAAACTATAATTTTCTCTTCTCTAGGATGATGTAGTTTGAGTTTTTAGATTTTTGTTTTGTTTTGCTTAGTTGAATCTGTTGCCATTATTACTATTATTATTAGTACCGGTACTACTACTACTAGTATTGGTTTTATTATTATTTTAGTTAAATCTTCGTCGTTGAGTTGCTAGCATTTGTGGTGTTGATTTTCCCTCAAGCATGGTAGCCATCAAATTTGTTTGTTTGAGAATAGAAAGATTAGATTTTGCATATTAGTTGAAATAAATTGTTGAATGTGTCTTGCACATGATTAAAAAGTGCATTTCTTCCTTATGTTTTCTCTTCCAATGACCTTATTGAAAAATCAATAAGTTTGTTGTCGTTATAGGTTATTTGATCCTTGATTCATCATATTGTGGTATAAAATGACATAATTATTTTAGTGTTTATCTACTTAATATTCACATTGTTGAACATTCTAAGATTATTAAATGTGTTTTGACTATTGAGCGTCCGTTTAGTTATTGAGAGGTAATTGAACTTATTGTTATTATCCCATATGTTTAATTATTCTAGTTGAGTTTCCCTATGATTGACTATTAATCCTCATCTCTTTTCCTCGCATGAACTTTTGTTCCGAGACCAATTTGGGACCCCCTCTCTCCTTGCATTCCCTCGTTGGGTTAAAGACCCAATTTTATCTCCTCACAAGTCAGCCAAAAAATCATAGCGGTGTACAGGTTGAAGGCAAAACAAGGCAGGATATTGAAATCTCAAGTCCCAAAAGCCAAATAAAGGCTGTACACAAGGTTTATACTGCTGTATACAGCAAAGAAAACGAAAATACAGGTCCAAAACGTGAAAAATACAGGGCTGGGCAGTGTACAGGTGTTCGGGAGCGAAAGATACGTAAAAAGAGCTGATATACATGTCCGTATACACTGATATACAACTAGTGTATACCAAAAACGGGATTGGACAAAAGTTCAAAAAATCCCAACGAAATAGGCCCAAAAGGCCCAAATTTAATTTCTCTATTAATTATTTATTTGTGATTATTTATTCTTTGTTAACTCTAACTTTATAATTATTAATTAGCTTAATTAGATCCCCCAAAAGACGAGCTATTTTCTTTGCGTCGGTTGAATTTTTATTTAGTCAAATATGCCGGTCAAAATTATGCATTTTAATTAATTTAAACATTTAGTTCTTAAAAATAATATTTCTAAGCTTCTCACTTAATCACTTTTTATTCACTTTAAAATTGTTAAAATATTTTTTCTTAAATAAACTTTAAAAATTAGCCAAACCCCTTTTCAACTAAATATATATGTATATATACATATACATACTCACTTAGTCATTTTCTTAGGAAGTGTTAGCTAATTAAATAAAAGTGGATTCTCATGTTTAATTTAGTAAATTGGTTTAACGTTTTATTTCAAGATAAATTACATGGATTTTATTTAATCTAACCTTATTAATATTTTAATCACTTGCATTAAATTCAAATGTTTCATTTTAGGTCCCTTTCTCTAAAAGTGAAACGAAATACAAATGTGTCATTTATTAAATTTCTTAAAGTTAAACCAGTATTGTGATTTATTATTATTATTATTATTATTATTATTATTATTATTATTATTATTATTATTATTATTATTATTATTATTATTATTATTATTATTATTATTATTATTATTATTATTATTATTATTATTATTATTATTATTATTATTATTATTATTATTATTATTATTATTATTATTATTATTATTATTATTATTATTATTATTATTATTATTATTATTATTATTATTATTATTATTATTATTATTATTATTATTATTATTATTATTATTATTATTATTATTATTATTATTATTATTATTATTATTATTATTATTATTATTATTATTATTATTATTATTATTATTATTATTATTATTATTATTATTATTATTATTATTATTATTATTATTATTATTATTATTATTATTATTATTATTATTATTATTATTATTATTATTATTATTATTATTATTATTATTATTATTATTATTATTATTATTATTATTATTATTATTATTATTATTATTATTATTATTATTATTATTATTATTATTATTATTATTATTATTATTATTATTATTATTATTATTATTATTATTATTATTATTATTATTATTATTATTATTATTATTATTATTATTATTATTATTATTATTATTATTATTATTATTATTATTATTATTATTATTATTATTATTATTATTATTATTATTATTATTATTATTATTATTATTATTATTATTATTATTATTATTATTATTATTATTATTATTATTATTATTATTATTATTATTATTATTATTATTATTATTATTATTATTATTATTATTATTATTATTATTATTATTATTATTATTATTATTATTATTATTATTATTATTATTATTATTATTATTATTATTATTATTATTATTATTATTATTATTATTATTATTATTATTATTATTATTATTATTATTATTATTATTATTATTATTATTATTATTATTATTATTATTATTATTATTATTATTATTATTATTATTATTATTATTATTATTATTATTATTATTATTATTATTATTATTATTATTATTATTATTATTATTATTATTATTATTATTATTATTATTATTATTATTATTATTATTATTATTATTATTATTATTATTATTATTATTATTATTATTATTATTATTATTATTATTATTATTATTATTATTATTATTATTATTATTATTATTATTATTATTATTATTATTATTATTATTATTATTATTATTATTATTATTATTATTATTATTATTATTATTATTATTATTATTATTATTATTATTATTATTATTATTATTATTATTATTATTATTATTATTATTATTATTATTATTATTATTATTATTATTATTATTATTATTATTATTATTATTATTATTATTATTATTATTATTATTATTATTATTATTATTATTATTATTATTATTATTATTATTATTATTATTATTATTATTATTATTATTATTATTATTATTATTATTATTATTATTATTATTATTATTATTATTATTATTATTATTATTATTATTATTATTATTATTATTATTATTATTATTATTATTATTATTATTATTATTATTATTATTATTATTATTATTATTATTATTATTATTATTATTATTATTATTATTATTATTATTATTATTATTATTATTATTATTATTATTATTATTATTATTATTATTATTATTATTATTATTATTATTATTATTATTATTATTATTATTATTATTATTATTATTATTATTATTATTATTATTATTATTATTATTATTATTATTATTATTATTATTATTATTATTATTATTATTATTATTATTATTATTATTATTATTATTATTATTATTATTATTATTATTATTATTATTATTATTATTATTATTATTATTATTATTATTATTATTATTATTATTATTATTATTATTATTATTATTATTATTATTATTATTATTATTATTATTATTATTATTATTATTATTATTATTATTATTATTATTATTATTATTATTATTATTATTATTATTATTATTATTATTATTATTATTATTATTATTATTATTATTATTATTATTATTATTATTATTATTATTATTATTATTATTATTATTATTATTATTATTATTATTATTATTATTATTATTATTATTATTATTATTATTATTATTATTATTATTATTATTATTATTATTATTATTATTATTATTATTATTATTATTATTATTATTATTATTATTATTATTATTATTATTATTATTATTATTATTATTATTATTATTATTATTATTATTATTATTATTATTATTATTATTATTATTATTATTATTATTATTATTATTATTATTATTATTATTATTATTATTATTATTATTATTATTATTATTATTATTATTATTATTATTATTATTATTATTATTATTATTATTATTATTATTATTATTATTATTATTATTATTATTATTATTATTATTATTATTATTATTATTATTATTATTATTATTATTATTATTATTATTATTATTACTATTATTACTATTATTACTATTATTACTATTATTACTATTATTACTATTATTACTATTATTACTATTATTACTATTATTACTATTATTACTATTATTACTATTATTATTATTATTACTATTATTATTATTATTATTATTATTATTATTATTATTATTATTATTATTATTATTATTATTATTATTATTATTATTATTATTATTATTATTATTATTATTATTATTATTATTATTATTATTATTATTATTATTATTATTATTATTATTATTATTATTATTATTATTATTATTATTATTATTATTATTATTATTATTATTATTATTATTATTATTATTATTATTATTATTATTATTATTATTATTATTATTATTATTATTATTATTATTATTATTATTATTATTATTATTATTATTATTATTATTATTATTATTATTACTATTATTACTATTATTATTACTATTATTACTATTATTATTACTATTATTATTATTTTGTGTTAAATCATCTTTTAAACAATTAGTCAAAATATTTTTAGTCAAGTCGAAGGATAACCGCGTGTTAGCGGGCGTTTCAAGTGCCTTAAAAACCTTCTTGAAGCGTAAATAAGAACTTCTTACCCATTTTCTCCAATTTTGAAGACTTAATCTGTTAGAGTCTTTTAAAATTAAGTTTTTCTTAATTTCTTTAAAAAATTAAGTGGCGACTCTTTTCTAAGTACTTTTCTTAAATTATTTTATACTTAGAACATTTCATAAAGTGATTTTTCTACAGATAAGAGAATTACGGCGCAACAGAAGGTACACATGTACGAAATTGAAAGGTAAACAACCCAAACGGACCTGATAAGCCCGGTGAATACATAGAAGAGATAATGATATCCCTGTTTATGAGTAAGTATAATCTGAAACTGAAACAGCCGACCTAGGCTCAAACCACGATGAAGACACCTTGAAGAACCAATAGAACCAAGACTAACAAAAAAATGAATAATAAAAGTGTACCGAGGCTCAAACCGCGGCTAGTGAAAGTGTGCCCCAGCCTCGAACAATGGCTAGTAGAAGTGTGCTTGGACCTCAAACTATGGATAGTACACTTTGTAGGATCCATAATCACACATTCTTCATAATGTGGGAATAAATAATAGAAAGAGATGTATTTCGTAATAACAAGGGACCTACTCAAGCTAGAAATGAATATTTGATTCAATATAACCAATAAGGCCCAAAATCACAATTGAAAAATGTTGGGGCCATAACATACCGAAGTTATGGATAAAAGTCCAAGAAGAGGAGCCTATAAAGTCCAAAATAGTTAATTCATAAAGAGGCGAGGGGAGGAAAATTACATGCTTAAAAACGTAATCAACGAGCCTATAGAGTTTAAGGAATGACCAAACATGATAAACTTCTATTTCTAAGGTTCAAAGTCAATTTTAGAGAACTTTTGAACCTCCATTTTGGGTGATTTCAAGTTCTGTGGGTCTGGAATTAGAGTGTTTGGGAATTTTTGAGGGACATCAATTGGAGGTAAATTTCATCCTAAAAGGGACTACCTAGTTTTTACTTTTGTTTTTTCTTATACGTGGTCATGCCTTACCTTGTAGGTGTCTATTTCTAGTAAATCTGTGATCTTGACTAGCTTGTTCTTGGCTTTAGTGTATGTTTACACTACTTCTGCCTAATACTTGTGTTTTGGAGCTAAAATACTTTAGAATTGATATGATATCGCTACGGACTGCTTTTCTTCATGTAGAATGTTCGCAGTGTTTGGTCTTAGAGTGTGATCCTTAGCTAGGAGATGACTTAACTCCTATGAAATTTTAATCCATAAATTACCCTTGTGATCGAATCAAGCATATTCATGTGTCAATTTAGGCTTTATCCTATATTTTATATTGAGTCTTGGAGTTAATGCTAGAGTGGATCCTTGGCAATACAGAAGGTGTTTATGTGATGTGGTTTGGATTAATAGTGACCTAGCAAAGGAAAATTAGGGATATTAGAGTTTTTTTCCACATTTCAAACTACATGTGCCTTTTGTTATCTTGAATTTGAGGCCCCTATATACTTACTTCTTAGCTAGGGTTGAGGCCCAGGCGTATGTCCTTTGTCACGATTTGAGGCCCTAACTCATCTTTTAGCCTCAGTTTCAGTCTTGGCACACCTCTTTTTAGTTGGGTTTCAGTCCTAACTAGGTGGTTCTATTGGGGGTTCTTGGGTTTCCTTTGTGGTGCTTCGAGTCTCAAGAAGGACATGCTAGTTCTAGATGTGTTCTCTAGTTCTTCTAGTAGTTCCTTAGATATTATGTGTATCCATCAGGCTCATGAGGTCTATTTGAGTTATTTTACTTTAAATTTCCCACGAGTGTACCTTTTGGGCTTAAGTGGTCCACTTAGGTTTTAGATAGCTATTTACTTCATTTTTTTGTTCCTTACATAGCTCGTTTTCTTCTTAGTTTGGATTTTCTTTACTATTTTCTTTTTGTGGCATTTAGTTGCTTTCATTTCAAGTTTTTATTATTGCTTTCACCTTCCAAGCTCAGAAGGCTTATGATGCCTACTGAGTAACTTTTCATCTAGTACTCATATTATACTTGACATCTATTTTTATGATATAGGTCCAAGCACTAGTCACCCGCTTTGATATCGAGTCTTTGAAGTCTAGGTTACATGGTACCGATTTTCTTCAATAGGCCTTAGATCATGTAAGGATTACTAAAGTTAGGCTTAGGTTATTTAGCGCAGGCATAAGAGTTATGTTGATCGTAGGTGTTGGTCTTTAAGATTTGGAGTTTATGAACAGGTATTCTTTCGAGTGTCACCGAGAAGGACGTAATGGAGTTTAGGAGGTTGGTCAAGCTTAGTCATAAGTATATAGGGTCATTTGAGATTTTCTGGAGTGTTGGTGATATCACTTTTGAGCTAGCCCTACCTCTTGCATTTTCAACTATTAATTAAATTTTCCATGTTTCTATGCTTTGTTGGTATGTTCTTGATGAGTCTCATATGCTCCGGTATGATTAAGTTTAGTTGGATGATGGTTTGACCTTCGTAGATGAGCCAGTTGCTATGCTATAAAGATATGTGTGACAGTGATATTCAAGAGCCATTCATTTGGTTAAGGTCCATTGGAGACATCCTCTAGTTGAGGAGGCTACCTTGGAAATTGAGCACAAGATGCGAGAGTAGTTTCCTCGCTTGTTCGAGCCTTCATGTACTTCTTGACCCTTAGTTTTTTGGATGATAGTCACTTTTAGTAGTTGGTGTTGTAATGACACTCCAAGTCATTTTATTTTTATTGCCTTTTTTTCATTATCTATAGTGTTCCTATAGCAACCTCAAATCATTCATGACCTACTGGGACTAACAATTTGGTCACCTAGTCGATCATTTTGATTCAGGAAAACGACCAGTTCTGGTGGTTCATTTAGCTGCAGAACATCAATTTTGCTATAGAAGGACCTCTGGTGTGGATCTCTAGGCTCTTGGGATCATCTTGAGGACTCCTATGGAATTTTCCTTTAAACAATTTCTAAGTGTGGGACCCACTTTTCATCAAGACAACCTTTGTTGGAAGTTTCAACATCTCTGTTGAGTCTGTAAGGACAAATTTGTTGAGGTAGAATATCTATTTTATATGTATGATGTTCTAAATGAATTTAGAACCCCATAGCAAATTTTCAAGTTGGGAGAAACCATCTGTGCAACCACTTTTTCTCTTCACGTTTGTGGGCTACAAGCCACATCCGCAGTGACCAATGGACCCGATCTCTGCATTCACAGAGGCTTGGGGTTTTAGTCTTTGCAAACACGGTCCCTAGTGTAATGACCTATTCCCATCATTATAGAAAAGCAAACGGGGAAAATTTTTTGGCCGAAAAACTTTTTCGTAATAACTTGGAATTTCCCAACCTAGTTCAAATTTGGACAAAATCGGAGTCAGTATGATCTAGGGAAATCTAGTAAAAATTCAGTGATCTTTTTATTATTTTGATCACATAAGGAGATAGCTAAGACGTTAAGGAACCCGTACGACTTTATGGAATTGAATTTGGGCAAATAGAACTCTCGAAATTGATCTTAGCGTGAGAGGGTAGTTTTTGAGTGTCATAGGACGAAGGTGTGTTGCAAAATGGGGGTTTGAAAATTCTTTATTTAGCTCTCTGTTTTGTGCAAGCCACTGTGGCGAGATTTTGTATTGCTGAGGCGAGGCCATTATATCATAGTGAGGACCGTTGTGGCAGGACAGGCGCGACGTAAGTGGGAAATAAACCCCAAAATCATTTTATTATGCAATTTTTGACTTTGAGACCTAGGAGACGACCCCAGGTGCTTTATTGACAATTTTACACTATTCTTGTGGCTAAAGGTAAGGTTCTAACTCCCCGAATTCATTTTTTGATATGTAGAACGTAAACTAGTGGGTAATTATATATGGGGGAGGGTTTTGATCCAAAAATTATGGTGGGAAAAGTCCTAATCTGGGTATGGGGATAATGGGGTTTGATCTACGATTGATAGAGTTGATTGTAATCCAGGTAATTAAACATCGCTTATTGATTCATATGTTATATTGATTTTTTGTAGACCAAGAACAAGAGGAAAGAATCCAGAAAGGGAAAAATCAAGTTTCTTAGGGGATTCAAGCTTTGTTCGAGGTAAGTGGTGGTTGTGATTTCATGTTGTATGATATATGTTTGCTTTTGCTTCATTATAGTATGTGTATATATACGAATGTTGCATTATTGATCACATTATTCATAAATGAGGATGATTGAATAATTGTTTGTCATGAAATCTTGAATTAATTATATGATTATGAGAAAATACTTGTGATTGTGATTGTGAATTGTTTAATTTATCAGGTGTTGCATTCCGATACACTAGCTTTGATCAGTTGTCACGTTCCGACATAAATATGGGATCAGTTGCCACGTTCTGGCATAAACATTGGATCGGGTACCACGAACTGGTACACTAATAGTTTGGGTTTGGGTTCCATGAGAGGACCATTGACTTGACATAACTGTATATCTTGAGAAATATGAAATTGTACGTTGTGCATTAATGATGTTGATATTGTATATGTTCGGTGTATGCATGTGTTTATTATGTTGTAATAACTTATGTATGTTGCACTTAGTGGGATAGCCGTGTGTTCCTACCAATACACTGTGGTTGTGTACTGATACTACACTTGCTCTTTCTTTGTTGAGTACAGGTGATCCTGAAGCAGCTATTGACATACCTCGCTTAGAATATCAATGATCGTTTTGAATTCAAGTGAGACAGTTCTTCCGGGCAACCATGTGTTCTCTTTCTGTTTATGTCCACATTTCAGACATAGACTTTCTAGTTAGTTATTCGTATGTTAGTTTGGGGTTGTACCCCTTCTTTTTTAGACTTATGGTTCTTGTTAGAGTTTTGGTACATTGACTTTCAGGTTCTAGGCATTATTTTCCGCATTTGTTTCGTTAGACTTCTGGAGTTTATGGGAACTCTATTTCTTTTCCTTAGCATTTAAACCTGCTTCTGTAATTTTAAATGCCTTAGTTGTTTGGTTCTTTGGTTAGCTAATTAGTATTAATGGTTCTCCCATTGGAGGATTAGTGTGGGTGCCAACCACGATGATCTAGGCCATAACAAAGTTAGTATTTGAGCCCTAGGTTTGTTGATCTCATTGTACCAAAACGAGTCTAGTAGAGTCTTGCGGAACGGTACGAAGTCGTTCGTACTTTTCTTTAAGAGGCTATAGGACTTTAGGAAAAACTCACTTCTTTCTACTCATTGGTGCTATGACTTGAATCCAATTGGTATCTGGGTGATACAAATTGTTATCTTTCCTTTTTCACTCTGTGGTCCGAACTAGAGTAACAAAAGTGGTAACACCATCACTAGAAAGAGAGGATGTGTATAGACTACCGACATTTGAATAGGGTCACCATTTGAAACAAGTGTCCACTGCCTCGGATAGATGATCTTTTGACTAGTTGCAGGGTGCATCTGTTTTCTCTAAGATTGATCTAAGTTCTACTATCATCAGTTAAAGATTGGGCCTAAGGATATCCCAAAAAGGGCATGTAGGACCCGCTGCAGGCATTATGAGTTTCTAGTTATGTCGTTTGGGTTGACAAATGCACCTGCAACTTTCGTGAGTTTGATAAATGATGTGTTCAAACCATTTCTTGATTCGTTTGTTATAGTATTTATTGATGAAATTTTGGTTTATTCGAAAAGTGACGAAGAGCAAGCCAACCATCCTCGTATTATTCTGGGTGTTCTTAGGAAACAAAAGTTGTATGCAAAATTTTCTAAGTGTAAATTTTGATCGACTTCGGTTGCCTTTTTGGGGCATGTAGTTTCAAAAGAAGGAGTAATGGTAGATCCCCAAAAGATTGAAGCAGTTAAGAATTGGGTTCGGCCTAGCTCTGTGACTGAAGTTAGGAGTTTTGTGGGACTCGCTAGCTACTATCGTCACGTGTGAAGGGATTAAGGTCAAATTTGCAGATTCAAGTTATAGGTGATAACATTCAAGAAGATTTGTAAGGGACCACCAAATAATGGACTCTATTAATTTGGGTATGCATTTAGTATTATTGTCAAAACATATATGAGTTGTTTAGCGAATAATGAAATTAAGTTATGTCAATTAAGGTTAGAAGTTATACAACAATTTTATGTATTGTTTGTATATCAAGAAGAGGTCAGGATATGACTGCTCCAATAACATCGATGTTTACTTGGTTAAGTTATTAAGTGTGTTACAATTATGGAGAACCTAGACATATGAGGAGGAAATCAGTGAGGCTATAGAGGATGGGGAAATGGTAATGTGGGTTGAGGAGAAGTGTAGCCAAGCAAGGAGGCTGCCCATCAAGATGACAGGGCTCAGTTCTATGCCTTTTCGGGCAAGACCGAGGCTGAGGGTTTGATACAATGATCACAAGTACTATTATTGTTTGTGACCGAATAGCTAATGTGTTGTTTGATCTGGGTTCTACTTATTCTTATATATCCATGCGATTTGTCTCAGAATTTGATATGATTTGTGATATACTTGATGCCCCTGATTAATGTATCAAGGCATTTCATCCAATACTAAATGCCAACGATTGTTCGTCAATATAATAACCCAACTACGTGATTTGGGGTCGATCCCACAGGGAGTAGTACTTTCTTCAAATTCAATAATAAAAGTACAACGAGAACCTCTTCAATCAAACAATTCTTGCACAATTAATGTTGAAATCTCAAACTGGTACACTAACAGTTTGGGTTCCATGAGAGGAACATTGACTTAACATAATTGTGTATCTTGAGAATTTTGAAATTGTACGTTGTGCGTACATGATGCTAATATTGTATATGTTCGATGTATGCATGTGTTTATTATGTTGTAATAAATTATGTATGTTGCACTTAGTAGGATAGCCACGTGATCCTACTAGTACATTATGGTTGTGTACTGATATTGAACTCGCTCATTCTTTGTTGAGTATAGGGCATCTTCTGGAGGCTATTGGCAGACTTCACTTAGAAGATCACTGATCGTTTTGAATTCAAGGGTGAGCCAGTTCTTCTAGGCTGCCATGAGTTCACTTTCTATTTATGTCCATATTTCGGACTTAGACTTTCTAGTTAGTTATTCACATATTAGTTTGGGGTTATACCCCCTTCTTGTTTAGACTTATGGTTCTTGTTAGAGTTTCGGTACAATGACTTTCAGGTTCTAGGCGTTATTTTCCGCATTTGTTTTGTTAGGATTTTGGAGTTTATAGGAACTATATTTCTTCTCCTTAGCATTTAAACCTTCTTCCGTAACTTTAAATGTCTTAGTTGTTTGGTTCTTTGGTTAGCTAACTAGTATTAATGGTTCTCCCACCAGAGGGTTAGTGTGGGTGCCAATCACGATGGTATGGGTCGTGATACCTAGGCTGCAATTGGAAAGGTTATGGAAGTTCAACCTCTGCATTCACAGGGCTAGCTCCATGTTCGCGAAGGTATTTGTTGTCTAGTCTCTTAAATATAGACCAGGCACGATCAACTTCTATAGGTAAGGTTTAAAGTCAATTTTAGAGATCTCTACACCTCCATTTTGGGTGATATCAACTGTTGTGGGTTCGAAATTAGAAGGTCTTCAAATTGGAGTGTTCAAGGATTTGCATGGGGGCATTGGGTGGACGTAAATTTTACCCGAAATTGGACTACCTAGTTCTTTAATGGTGTTTTACTTCGTGAATTGTTGCATGTTATTGTTTGATTCCTTTCAACATTTAATGTTGCCCCATTTTGAGATACAATCTAAGCGAGTTAAATTGGACCTTTTGACAGAGTTAATTTTGGGATTCACAGTAAAAGTTCAAAATTCCCTTTTTTTTAAATTTTAGGTCCATCTCCAGTTGTTGGGTATTTTGTGTCAAAACATTCATTTTGATATTCTGATTATATTTTTGATAGTGTGGCATCGACTGAACGACATTCAAAAGGGAAAAGCTCTGAAATCATGATTTTAGAGCACCCACAATTTGCATTGATGTAGGCTACTAGTTCCCGCTCTTTAGATTTAGCTTATGATTGTAAATTCATGTTGACTTGCTGCAATAAGGGTTGGGTTGTAGATGATTTATACCTATTTTGTTTGAAATCATTCTTTAGGCCTTATTTTTAGGTTTCAGGGATTCTTGTATGCTTATTCTCGTAAGTGATCATGCCTTACCTTGTGGTTGTCTATTTGTAGTTTATTTATTATCTTAAATAGCTTTTTAATAACCTTAGACTAGGTTTATGCTACTATTTTCTTATGCTTGAGTTTTAGAGATAACACCTTAGAATTGCTCTGACGTCACTTAGGATTGCTTAGCTCCTTACATATTATTCATCTCTTATGACCATTTTATCCATAATTTACCCTAGTGATAAACTCGGGCGTGTTTTTGAGTTTACTTAGTTTTTATCCAACTATTTGGTATCAAGTCTTGGAGTTGGAGTGTGTCCCTAGCAATTGTAGATGAGGTTCCATGTTGCGGCTTAGACAAGTTGTAAGTTGGCAAAGGAAAATTAGGGATTTTGGAGTACTTTTCCATGGTTCAAGGTCCATGTGCTTCTTGATATATTGGGTTCGAGGCCCTTGTGCACTTACGTCTTATCTGCGTTAAATGCCTTGGTGTACCACCTATTTATTCGGGTTCATGGCCTAGGCATATATGGAGACCTGGTTTGAGGCCCTGACTCCTCTTTTACCCTCGTTTCTAGTCCAGACACACCCTTCTTAGTTAGCTTCGAGTGCTAACCGGTGGTTTTATTTAGGGTTCTTGGGTTGCCTTTACCACTGTTAAGGTCTGTAAAAGGTCGTGACAGTTCTAGATGTGTTCTCACGTACTTCTAGTAGCTCCATAGATCTTTTGTGTATCCATTGGGCTTATAAGGGTTTGTTTGGGTTATTTTACGTTTAATTGATTGCAATTTTACCTTTTTGGCTTATGTAGTCTAGTTAGGTTTTAAATAGTTATTTACTTCATTATTCGTTCTTTCAATAGATCATTTTCTTCTTAGTTAGGATTTTTGTTACTATTTTATTTCCATGGCTTTTAGTTACTTCCTTTTCCACTTTTCATTATTGCTTTTACTTCTGAAGCTTAGTTGGCCATAAACTCCTATTGAGTACCTGTTGTTTTGGTACTCATACTGCACTTTACATCTGCTTTATGATGCTGGTCTGAGTTCCAATTGCCCGTATTGATATCGAGCTCACAACAGGGACTTTCAGAGTGAGGGCGATCTTATGGCATTCTGGAGCATGCCTAACTCCTTTTGTTTAATTAGCTTTTTCTAGTCTTTTGGTTTTTGAGACTAGTCTGTATATTTTTTGTGCACTTTTGGGACTTGTGCTCTTTTGTAGTAGCTCTGTACATGTGACTACCAAGGTTTGGGTGGGATCTCTTTTGATGTGTATGTATAGTGTTTATGTTCTTATCTTCCATTGTTTCGTTTAATGTTTTATATTTTGTTTCCAATTTTTTGTTGTATCTACCCTTTATTCCTGTTACTAGGCATTCTGGGCAACATATTGGTTGACCGACTAGACGGTTATAGTAGGTGCCATCATAACTAGAGTTTCAGTTCATAAAAACATGTGAGATCACACCCAGGAAAATCAATTTTCATAATGACTATACTTTTAATGTAGAATTGAGGGTCTTAAAGTTTTCTATCATCATTTGCAGACCAATTGACCATACAAAAATTCAAGTTATTTCTTAGCATGTGTTATATTAAAGGTTTGTAAATAAGTCTTAATCCATATTATTAATTATATTTAAGTATCAGAAAAATTAAACACAAAGACAAAGAACACATTTTCATAAAAAATATTCAAAATATCACAAGGCATATGATCACTTGTCTATATTACATATCATTTTTCTCATTACGTAGGTGATGAGGATTTATAACACTATCAGCAAAAATAGCTAGATTGCCTATAAGAGAAGATTGATAAAAATGAGGCCAAGGACAGGTCCTTAGATGCCCATATTTCTTTCTTATAGCTTCTATATATTTCTTTTTCCTTCCACTTGATTTTAAGTGCATACATATATGTCAAAAAAACCCTTATTTGGACCAAGACAAATATAAATTCTAATCATTAGTGTCATCCAATGATCTCAGAGAGAAAAAATAAATATAAATAAACCTTCTAGATCCAAGACCCATATAAAATGGGAAGTCAATTCTTCTCGTTTCATTTTAAATAGATGAATATATTTTGGTATGGAAGAAGACGGGTCCATTTTGATTTGTTTAAAATCCTCATATTTTCTTCTCCCTTCCCTTATCCAAGCTCTTTGATCCCTTAAGGTATTTTGGATAGATCTTGGAACATCATTTCCAATGATATCACAATCAACAACAAAATCGTTACTAGTTATTGTCCTTCCTTGACGAACACTTCTACGTTGTCTTCTTGCTTGATTGTTAGTACCACTCACAATTGTAGTACTTCGAGTCTGTCCCCGTCCCCTTCCAACCATTTCTAAAATGAGAAAAAAGAAACAATTATTATATTTATTCATAACCGTGTTAAAACATAGTTGAAAGAGAGCTTGGGTCTTGGCGATTTTGATCATTTCTTGCCCATTTCCAGTGATTCAAATTAAATTTCTTTCCTTCTCACTTCCTAAACTCGATGTTAGATTTATTTCCTTGATTCAATTTTGTTTTTGACGTTAATCCTATGGAATTCAAATCTTGCTAGAAATGTTATATTGCTTATCTATATATATGATCTTTGAGACCTCGGTTGCCTATAATGCATGCAGAGTACCCACTTTTTTGGTAGTCATACTACACTTCTCCATCTTTTTTTTGTTACAGCTCCCAGTATGAGGCACCCTAAGTGAGCGTCGGATCTACCTTGGCTGTCACAGACTTGGATCGTGGTGAGCTCCTGGGGTTCAAAGACTTGTTGCTTTACCTCTTTTGTACTAATTTGTATTTTGTACTTTTATTAGTTAGTTCTCTTGTACATATAGCCATATCGTACTTAGTAGCTCCTGTATCAATCACAGTACGTCCGGGGATTTGGTTCTTATGTTAGTTTGTCTTCTTGGTCACTTTTGGGCCTTTATTTTATATTTTGTATCGTACTTAAAAATATATACTATGGCCAATTTCTATATCTTATTTAGGTTTCTGCTTAGTTATAGTCATTATTTTATTTAATTGATATCTTCCACAAATTTTTGTTTAGATTTTTGGCTTGCCTACTCAAGGGTTATAGTGGCCACCATTATTGGCCGATTTCGGATCGTGATAGTGTGGTATCAGAGATTTAGGTTCATCGGTCTTACCAATATAGGAGAAAGTGCTTAGTAGGGTATCACGAATCAGTATAATGACGTTCGGATCCAATCTTCAGGACTCTATATGCATTTATAGGAATACGTCATTGTTTCTTAATTCTTACCGTGCTTTCTTGAATTATGGAAGTGCCTAAACTATATTTGTTTAATTCCTCAGCAAATGGATAGGAAAAGATCATCTGTAGGTGGGTGAGAGCCTCCTACACCTCCAGATGGAACCCCAACTAGGGGTAGAGGTCGAGTTACAGAATGGGCAGTAGACAAGCTAGGGAACAGAAATGGGCACTGTAACAAAAAGCCTGAGATACTTTGACTCGTGTGGGGACATACTAGTCTCCACCTTGATTAGTGACCGCACCAGTGCTACAAGATACTTTGGAACGGATCCTCAACTTCATGAAGAGTATGTCCCGACACGGACTTTGCATAGTACTTCATGTAGACGCTAGATTTAGGAAAAGGCTCAAAGTTCATCACAAAAAGGGGCATGGGGTGTTCAGATTACAACAACACAATTTACTACCGCAACTTCTCATTTAGTGGTTCTACTAGTTTCGACAAGTGATCTACCTATAGTGATGATACCACCTATGTCTTCTTAGGAGCACAAGATGTTGGGACAGTTCATAAATTTGGGTCCTCCTGGTTCATAGGTGTTGCAGGTGAAGAAGCACATAAGTTTATAGTCAATTTTTCGGAAGAAGTTGCATAACCTCGGTTTAGTGGAATCTCACGGGGTTGTTTATACTAATATTCAACTAGATGGTTCAGTAAAGAAATTGTGGAGGTCTTATCTAAAGTATATACTAGCCTGGTCATCTCCGATGACTTGACTCAGATCTTTGAGGCTTCTTTGAGAAGTATGTACCGCGGAGTTTGAGGAAGCAGTTGAAAGATGGGTTCATATACTTCAATCATGGGTCATTGTCAGTTGTGGGCGTATGAGACATCATTTCGTAAATTATCCAGACATATGACTATTATTACACCAATAGAGTCTGAGAGGGTGCACATATTTGTTATAGAGTTGATGGTAGCGTTGGGTTGTCCTTTTCTATAGATAGTTAACCAATCGAACACCATTGAGGGGATCCTCATGAGGCCTATGGAGGAGGCTATAAGCGGCCCCATCATTAGGGTGGTTTTAGCAAGTCTCAGTCTTATGGTAGAAGATTTCTAGGGAGAGGTTACCCACAACAATTTAAGCCGACCAGACTGGTTCATGAAGCTTAAAGATGGTGGAACTCCGGTGAGCTTGATCCTTTGTGATTTTTTTGGCCATTTCAAATTATTAGATTGTTTATCTAAGTAATTTAGTTGACAAGCCTTAGTTTAGGTTAATTCTTGACTTAGTTGTCATTTCAGATACTTAGAATGCTTTTGGGTGGCGCAAAACATAGTTTTATGTGCATTGATTACTTTGGTGTTTTTTGGACCCCTTTTCAATTATGTTTAAATAACTTTTTAACTCTAACACATTTTGACTTAATTTCAACAACATAATCATCAAAATAAATCACATAATTAATTTAAACTTATTTTAACAACTTTTTAACTCTAACTAGTTTTGACTTAATTCCAACAACTAAATCCATCAACTAAAACCTATTATTTATTTGAATTTATTTAAACAACTAAACAACTTTTTAACACTAACTAGTTTTGACTTGATTCCAACAACTAAATTCATCAACTACACCACATTATTTATTTGAACTTATTTAAACAACTTAACAACTTTTTAACTCTAACTAGTTTTGACTTAATTCCAACAACTAAATCCACCAACTAAACAACATTATTTATTTGAAGTTATTTAAACAACATTAACTCTAACTATTTTTGAATTGATTCCTAAATATAAAGCTAAGTGTCAACACTAGATGGACACAAATTGATCTTGCAAGAAAATCAATTTTTTCATCAATAGGATCAACTAGTGTTGGTACTTATGCTTAACAAATACATTATTCCTAAAATAAAGCTTAGTATCAATACTAGATGGACACAAATCAATCTTGGAAGCAAATCAATTTTTTCATCAATAGGATCAACTAGTGTTGGTACTACGCTTAATAAACATATTTCTAAATTTAAAGCTAAGTGTCAACACTAGATGGACACAAATCGATCTTGCAAGAAAATCATTTTTGCCATCAATTGGATCAACTAGTGTTGGTACTTATGCTTAACATACACGCTATTCCTAAATTAAAGCTTAGTATCAACACTAGATGGTCACAAATCAATCTTGCAAGAAAATCAATTTTGTCATCATTAGGATCAACTATTGTTGGTACTTATGCTAAACAAACACATAATCACCTAATTTAAAGCTAAGTGTAAACCCTCGATGAACAAAAACAAATTATCACAAAATTAAAGCTAAGTATCAATACTAGATGAAGATAAACACATTATAGAAAGCAATTATACTTTAACTTAAGAAATTTAGAAACACCAAACCTTATCTCCTACTTTGATGAAAGAAGCAGTGTAGTCTTGTATCAACTTTTTTAGTTGTTGAGCTTCCTCAATTGCCTAGCATGAAAAGAAACAATTTTAAAAAATTTCAGTGGTCGTTATAGAGAGATTTCAATCATTATAGCATTTCAAAAATGGCTCAGACAATTTTGTATAAGTCAACAAATTATATTAATTTACACCCACAAACCAACCTCTTTCACATTAAATTCTTCATTTTTTTCCGTATTATTTAGTAACTCTCCTCAATTTTCTTCATACATCCAACTTCTTTTTGTTTGTGTTTGAAATAGAGGTTCGAAATTTAAAATATAAAACAGATAAAGAGGTTAAAGGGGTTTAATATCTACTATACATATATTAAATTTATTTTAACATGTATAATGGTGTAATTTTCTACCCCTATTCATAATCTACTATACATATATAAAATTATTTTAACCATGTATAATGGTGTAATTCTTTTCCACGTTCATTATGAACACATTCCTATTTTATTTTTTAGTTATACAAGAATAAAATATTATATAGTAAATATGTTCATAATTATCATATTCCTTGTTTCTTTTCAAATAGCAAAAATGAAAACAATTGAACAACCCTGTTTCTTTTCAAATAAGCACTAAAAATGAATTTTCAAAAATTAAAAACTTACCTAAGTTTGGTACTGCTGCCGTCCACAGATGTTGCCGCCGTTTGTGCACTGATGCTGATGTCCGCTGGTGCGGTGCTTAGTCCTGGTGCTATTGCGTCATTTGCAACTATTGTTGTTGCGTCATCTGCGACTATTATTGCCGTCTGCTGGTGCGGCGCTGCGACTTCCTGATGTTGTTGAAGCGTGGAATGGTGGCACTGCCACCTCCTGCTGGTTGGAGATGGTGACGTGGCTGGCAACGATCACAGATAGGTGGGAGAGGTGAGAGAGGTTAAGGAGTGAGAGATGTCACTTAGGGTTTTGTGAGAAAAGAGAAATAATTATCATTCTTTTTTAACTGACTACGAGATGTCTGTATCTTTTAAAATAATTATCTATATTCAAAAATATTTAATAAATACCGGCATCGTGAAGTCAATATTATTTTTTTAAAAATACCAATTTAAATATACCGACTACTTGAGGTCAGTATTTATTAATTTATTTTAATACAATCAGACCTCTTGAGGTCGATTTTATTAATTAAAATTACCCACACACAGAGGCACGCACACCCGCATGCACGTACGCGTGCGCGTGCGCGCACACTCATATATATATATATATATAGACACCTTCCAAGTATATAAATTTATCAATATCAAATTTAATATATAAATCTCCTTGAATTGATTATTGGTATTTATTTAATTGATAATGTATTTTATATCTAAACCGCTAATATATAAGACTTAATATGTTAAACTACTCGAGGAGTATATAATCAACATATTTCATACTCCGATGAATTATCCTTTACATGTCATTGTCTACGATATGATCACTACACTTGACATCCATTCAAGATCGAACATAATAATCTTGATAGAACTTACTTTGTATAGTAATTTACGATGTTCTATTGTCTATTTCATAAAACGAGATAAGACATTCAAGGTTATACGTACTAATAATTAAACAATTAATTATAAATATAAAATTTAATTAATTGTTATCATGACATTTTTACGAGTATTATCACACATTTCAAACTTGAATGGATTATATGTTAGCTCTTTACCTCTACATCATTACATGAGATATTGAGTTCATGATTTGACGACAGACTGATAGAATTTGTACATAACTCTAGAAATATAAATATAATTATCTCTTAATTCATGTCAACATAGTTTCATAGTCTAAATATGGATTATTGATTTTTTTTGTTTATTACACGAATTCTAACTTTTTATTTATAATAGTATACAAAATTGTTACACTTTTTGAAACAATTAATTGTAGGCGTAAAATGAAAATTTAGTATTATGCACAACAGAAAAACTATGATTAATAGGAATATTTTAAACAAACGGACCTCCGGATGTCGCTTTTATTAAAAGTAATTAGATTAAATAAAAAATACCGACCTCATGAGGTCGGTATCACATTAAATTTTAAGATAAATAAAAAGTAATCATGTTAATTACATAATACTGACATCGGGATGTTGGTATTTTATATTAATTTATTTTTTAACTTTTATAAAAATGTCATCCGGAGGATGACCTATATAAATGTAATTGAAAATATTAATTTATGAATTTTCTGGAAGTCACTATATAAATATTTATAGAAAATTAATTTCATTACATACTATTTAATTTCACATACTTCTGAAAGTCGGTATAATAATTTATTTTTTTTATTTCACACAAAATCTTCCTCCATAAGATGATTTAAATAAAATTAATTCAAAATATTTCTAAATTTTGTTTTTAATATTTAATTGAGAAAAAATAAAATATTGTTTTTTATTTAATACCGACATCAAGATGTCAGTTTTTATTGTAATTCAATTTTTGCGGGAAAAAATCCAACCTCCAAAGGTCGGTATTTGGTTTTCCCGCTTTATTTTGCATAACAACCGACTCTTTGTAGTCATTTTTCTAAAGGTTTTTCTATTCTTTTTAACAATACTGACCTCCGGAGGTTGGAAATTACTGACTTCCATTTGAGGTCGGTAATTTTTAGGTCGGTATTCACTTTTTTTTAATAATGATTACCATGAGAGGCAACCACACTAAATCCCCCGTAGGAGTGTTGGAGAAAATAGACAGAAAACTTGGAGAAAAATAGAGGCTCAAAGTTAAGAGTATTGTATGCTAAAGTCTTAGTTTTTTCTATATCTAAAATCAAAGGAGAGTACAACTTTTTATAGTCTTGAAAATAAACAAACTACTAAGTCACTAGATTATCACTACTCCCATTAACTAAGCAAGAAAATAATTAATAACAACAAACTAGAAAGTACTACACCATGGTCTGCTAACAGCTATCCCGAGAATATAGGACACTACTAGCCAACTTAATTGACCAGGTCATTCATAGAATTGCGGAAAAAACATACCCACATCGAGTGTATACACCAAACTAATGCAATTTTTATTATTATGTGATTTAATGAAGTAAAACACATGTTAATTAATTAAGGTTAATTAAGTAAAATGAACTATAAATTTAAACACATGGCATGCATGTATTTGATTGGTGTATACACCAAGTGCAGTAAATTTTACCCTAGAATTTCTGTTCAATATTCCCCTTTGATCAAGGTTACAAACACCAAGCAAACGCCCTCAAATAGATTAACTTGTTTGTTGTCAAATACTTCGTCAATATATCAGTTAATTGCTTATAAGAGCTAAAATGTTTCAATACAATTACCTCATTTGCAACCAAATCACGAATCAAATGGAAGCGAACATTAATGTGCTTAGTTCTACTATGAAAATGTAGATTCATTATCATGGAGATTGATGTTTTGTCGTCTTAGTGTATCTCTATTGCATTTTGGTGCATCCCTATTTTATTCAAACAAGGCACAATGTCATCGTGACTCAAAAAATAATCTATTGATTAAATTTTAAAAGAGCATTTAAAGTAAAAAGAATTTTAAGGGAGTCACCGCTTAATTTTAGGATAATTAGGAAACTACTTAATTTAAAAAATAGAGAAAGGTCAAAAATATCCTGGAGTTATTAGAAATAGTTCTAATACACCTTTCGTTATACTTTGGGTCCAAATATACCCCTCCCATTATACTTTAGGTCCAAATATACCCTCTCATTGTATTGTGGCACATATATAACCCTAATTTTAATGGAAAGACACATCTCAAGCTTAGAATTAATTGACTCATCCCCAATTTTAAATATTCAATTTTGATATGAACTCACCCATCTAACCGACCTGACCCATTTTTTTCATCTTCTTCACTTTTGTGTCCAGAAAAAATAGTAATTGCGGAGATTGTCCCTCCATCTACTTCCTCAAATTCCAATCGAATACACCAAAAACTGTAGTCGTCATGATAAAAAATATACCAATATGATTCATAATCATGACTAGAAACACAAGCTTTCCCTTCTGCTACCATAATCGACAATTCTTTGACAATTAAATATGATTTTAAACTCAACCCAATCACGACTTGTAGCATTTTGTTAGCAACATCAAGGATCCAAAACCCAATAATGAAAATAGCAATGGTACGAGGCTTAGATCCTCTCCTGAAGGGATAACCGAAAGCTTGTCCAAGGTAGCGGCAAATCCAATGAGGAAATCATCTATAGTAAAATGCAGCACCGGGGGAAATGAACGTTCGACGACATCTGAAATGGAATGAGCAATTGTGACTGTTATAACTCATAACTAGTTGAATGACAGTCTAATAAAAGAGGCAAATCAATGTGGAATTCAAAACAATTGAACATTAGGTGTAACCAAAGAGCTGAAATGCCTAACCGAATTAAACTATTATAATTTCCACAGCTTTGCTAGGGTGGTAAAGGATGTTCAATGTAAGAAGAAGAAACAGTAAGTTTGATTGGGTGGGGTGGTTAGAAGGGTGGGTTAAACAAATAGGATATTTAAAATTGGGATGGTTCATTTAATTCTAAGCTTAACATGTGTCTTTTTTGTTAAAATTAAGGGTATATTTGTGTCAAAGTATAATAAAAGGGTATATTTATACTCAAAATATAATGGGAAGGGTATATTTTGACCCAAAGTACAACGAAGGGTATGTTTAAACTATTTCCAATAATATAATGGTATATTTGACCCTTTTCTATTTAAAAAAAATATCTACAAAACCAATAGACTCTAGGTAAGAGTTCAAGTGATTCCAAACGAAAGGTATTAAGCACCTTTCAAAAACCATAATTGTGAGGAGATAAAAATATTGCATGAGTGTGTAATAAACATGAAATATACACAGAGAATAAAGTAAACCATAACATAAGAAACTACCTAATTTTGTCTAACGCCAATGGTATACACAATAATGAATCCAAAAATATTATTCAAATTTCATTCAATTAGCTTCCTTGGAAAGCAACATTGGTACCTATAAAGACACTTATTAAAAGGGTTATTAAAGGGTAAATATGAATCAAATAAATAAATATGAATAATAACTTAAAAAATAAAACTCTTCTTATGAATATTGGAGGTATCACACCTCAACGCTACCCCCTGGACGTAAACACGGGACCTAGGATCACGAGTGACCTCAAGTTAACCCTGAGATGGCATATCATAAGCATACTAAAATATTACTGAATAAATATTCTATGTAGAAGCTTAAACAGCAATAACTAAAAGTGGGGAATACCGAATACTGATCTAAATATATAAAAGACTATGAGTTTAATAACAACTTGAGGATCAAACTAAAAACTAAAATAGAATCTAGTACTATGTCTGATAAAGCCTCTAACTAACTAAAGTTGTTGGGACATGCTCCCATCTAAATCTAGAAAAATTGAAAACTAAATAAAAAGACTAAAGTGTAAAGCATGTCTATTGTCCTCGAAGTATGATGACTCACTACTGAGGCTGCTGAATTGGAGATCGAGAACCGATCTATGCGTGATATGGATGCTGAGTACCTGATCCTCCATCATGAAAGGATGTAGTACAGAGTATGCATCAGTACTTGGAATGTACTAAGCATGATGGATATAGGGTATAGCTGAATAAAATACATCACTGATCAAAGCATACTGAGCAATAACATAATTTGAACTTAATATAAATGTGGAAATATACTGAAGGTTGAGCTAAATTCAATGACCAAGTACTAATCCTCCTTTTTATTCAATTATGTAAAATGGTGTGGCAAAGGAAAAAGGAATTTGTAAGCCTAATAAAAAATATGAGATATGTGACTGGCAACTTGACTTGATAATGCGTTTGCAAAAAAAGACTAAGCAGGTATAAATAAATCATATGAGAAATTGGTGCTAGTTGTTGGAACTAAGAAAAATAAATTATATTATTTGCTATCTTAATTTAGAGGTTGAATTAAAAATTAAAGTTTCAACTAGTGGAAAAACTGATCGAATTGATTTTACTATATCAAACACTTTATTTTGAGACATTAATTTTTCTAATTTTAATTAATTTGATAGCACCACTATTATTGGTAGAGTACAAATTCGTTATTACAATAGTAAATTCAGACTCATGAGGAGAAGAACACAATATTATGAGATCAAATTGATCACTGGTATACCATCAATATTAGTTGGGTTAAAATTTGTAATAAACTTGCAGATTCATAAATTGGATCTGAAGCACATCGATTGAGTTGAAATTGAAGCTCATAAACTACTAAGTCATATATGAGGTAACCCAACATGGGGACTAGATATTGTATAACTATATTCAATGGGAAAAATGAATCATATGATGGCTTGTTGTGTAATGCACTCTTATTAATTTTATTTAATCCCTATGATGTGAGTGTATTTATCCTATAATTACTTGTGGAGGTTGAGTCTATGAACTCTTAATAAAAGTTTGTATCTCGTATGAGTGGGGTGTAAAAATATAGGAGAACCCTTGATAGATTTCACCTATGTGAGTTTGGAAGTAGTCTTCTTCCTATGAAAATTGGGCTTATTCTGAAAAACACTCATGAAATCGAGATAACACAAGGTTGTAGTGTGTTGGCTTTTAAAGCTCATGTAAACACCTTGATTATTATGTGTAGGCACTGATACCTTATTTCCCTTAAGCAGTCATAGTTCAACTCTGAGACACAACGACTCTAGAGTAAAGATTAATACTATTTTATTAAGTGGAGATTCAGTGCAAAACACACCTTTATTATGCACAGTAGTTTTCCTTTAACTGATAGACTATCTTATATAATATAACAAGATTACACCATAAACATAAATTCTAACAAAGAGAATCTACTTCACAAAAACCAATTTGTCTATTTTAAAATCTTTTTCAAGAACCCTTCTAAGAAATTTCTAATTTTAATGAAGATAAATACACAATACATGTAGCTGCAAAAATGCAAAACCCACGAAGAAGAAGCCCCAACATATGATACATACCTACAAGGAAAAACGTAGAAGAATGAGAAGAAGATACACCGTCTTCAAGAAGAAGTGAGAAGCGACAATACCTAAGAGGCTGAGCTTCTAATGAAATGGTCTTGAAGAGACTAACCTACCTGATATATGTTAAACATTTACCCTTTTATTTTATTTTAAAAAATTAATTAAGAGAAAATCTTTAGGCGGGTCTAGTAAATTTAGTGGAGGGAAAATAATTAAGGGTAAGATATCCATTGCAATACATTTATTTTCATAAGAACCGTGACCATAGAGTAGCCTACAGGGTCGGTTTTGTGGAACCCTTGCAATAAGAGACACTTGGCAACAATTGCAGTTCTAATGCAACAATTTAATTTTAGAAGTGTTTCATTAGGTCCTGTTGTCTATTGCAACGATTATAATTGTGGTGAATGACTATCTATTGCAACACATATTTAATCGTTGCTAAATAATTGTTGCTACAGGCATGTTTTCTAGTAGTGTATTAGTAATCAACAATTTTTATTTGCTTATTTTGGAGTACAAAGATGCTGCCTTCCCATCCGGTTTAGAGGCTGATCTTTCTGGCCATTGGTGGGTATTTTATTGTGAATTATACTCCGTATTCATTGCATCAACATTTTGTGTTATTTCTACTTATTTACTCCGTTTGGATATCAATGCTAATTAGGCTTAATCGCCTTTAGTCTAGTAACTAAACATGGTTAGCCGTGACCATTACTTAGTTAATTGAAACTCCTCTATTTTACTCTTTATTCATTTATTATACCTTGTAACTTATGTAACATCTAGGCCATTTATCTTCTTTATTTACAACCCCATTATCTTTCTATTCATTGTAAGGAACAATTCCTCACCTATAAATAGTGATGACCTTCCTTTGTTTGAGTACAAGAAAATAGAGAGTGCACAAAAGTTAGTCAAAAAGAGAGTTCTTATTAGTCAAATAGAGGTGTTCTTTTTGTGGAGCTTTGGACTCAACTCTTGTCTAAAGTTTATTGAGTTATACTGTATCAATTGGCTGTTATATCCTGGAGGGGACAAGTCAAGAGGACTACTGTTGTACTGATGAAACATTTACTAAAGTGGGCTCGAGTCTCCTTAAAGAGAGCAAGATTTCCGCGCCTCATCCAGAAGAAAATATTTATTTTCTACCTTTTATTTTTCAATTATTATTTGTAATTTCACCAACAATTCATTTAACTAATAAATTACATCTAGAAATGAAGAATAAAGGTTTTTTTCTAAAGAAAAGAAAAAAAATATATAAATAGCATTTGTGGTACAGGAGAGTTGCAACACCACTTTATATATATATATATATATACACACACACACTCAGGGGCGGATCTACATGGAGGTTAAGGGGTTCACCCGAACCCCCTCGTTGAAAAATTACACGGTATATATAAGGTCAAATTCTGTTTTTATGTGTGTATATATTAAAATGAACCTACATGTAAAGAAGCTAGCTCAGTGGTAAAGGGGGTTCAAGAATTCGCTTGGATGTCATGGGTTCGATCCTGCGCAACAACACTTTCCTAAATTTTTTTCTTGTTTGCTTCATTTGGAAAATCAAATAGCAAGGTTGAGATGGACTCAACATTTTTGGGCTGTAGCTTTATTGTTTCTTTTTTTTTCCATTTTTTTATTGTTATTTCTCCCTTTCAATATTCATTTGTTCGAATTTCTAAAGCACACTATTTTCATTTTTGTATTTTATCATTTTTATTTCTATTGCGTTTTCTTCATTTGGAAAATTAAATAGCAAGGCTGAGATGGGCTCAGCATTTTTGGGCTGGAGCTTTGTTGTTTTTTTTTTTCATTTTTTTTAATGTTATTTCTCCTTTTCAATATTCATTTGTTCGAATTTCTAAGGCACATTATTTTCATTTTTGTATTTTATTATTTTTATCTCTATTGCTCATTTCATTTTTACGTAACTCTCTTTATATATATTAATTCAAAGGATCTTTTTAAAAAATTGTCAATTATTCTTAAACTTGAAATTGAGATCGAGAAAAAATACTTTAAAGTTAAGTTAAACTAAACTTAATCGAACGAATAAATTTGAAAGACATGATCATTTATCATATTTCTTTCTCATTTTCTATTCTAGAGAGATGTAAACTGTATTTATATGATTTATTCTTTTTTTTTTTTTACCAATGGAAAACCTTATAAATTGAATAAATGAACAAAAATTGGTGATGCTATTTATTTATCCTTTTAATATGCATTATAATATTAGTAACTCAATCCCCACACATTTTAAAGAGTATTAAACAATTTTTAAAGTAACATATGATTGAATGAACACTAATTTAATTTATTTTAAAAATTCAAAATAATGTAAAATAATAAAAATTTAAAGATTTTTTTTTTTTTTAAAAAAAACAGAATCAATGAAGCACGATAATAGAAGGAAGAAATGCTAAATGGTGCATGACAAGGCAAGTTAATTTAATGGATTAAGGGTAATTTTCTTCTTTCCCGATCCGTTTTGCTCCATTTTTTTACTTACTTCTTATAACTTGAACCCCCTCCACGAAAATCCTCTCTCCGCCACTGCGCACACTCACTAACTTAAAAGCATGAACTCCTTAACTTGAATGCTAAATTACTATAATACCTTCAAATTAAAACACCCAATTAATTATTCTATATGATTTATTTATTTATTTGTTCTATCTTATATTAAAATCTTACACCTTTTCACATTGATGGGTAGTAAATTTTTCGAAGGATTGTGATATTTTTTCGATGAGTTATGACATTTTCAAAAAGTTGTGATTTTTTTAAAGGGTTATGGCTTGTCTAATAAGGCATGTATAACACTTTTTAATATTATCCTTAGTTTTCTATAAATAGAGAGGTTTTCTCACACTTTTAAACTATAAATTTTGTCTAGGATGCCATCAGCTCACCCTCTATATACGGAAGGCCCCGCTGCTTCACATTAATCAACATTGTCAGCTAACGCTTGAATCTGCAGTAGGAAAACTATATGCGGCATGTAGTATGAGTACCAAACAACATGTACCCAATAGGCATCATAAGCCGGCTCACTTGGGAAAGAAAATATGTAAGCAAGGAAATATATGGTAGCTAATGGTAATATAAATGGAACAATAATAGAAAGTCTAACTATACAACTCAATAATCTAGAAGGAACAAAGTGGTAAAGTAAACCAACTGCCTAAAACTTCTCTAGACCCTTATAATTCAAGAAGTTACACATGTGTGAAGTTGAAAGGTAAACAACCCAAACGGACCTGATAAGCCCAGTGAGTACATAGAAATGGCAATGATATCCCCATCTATGACTAAGTATAATCTGAAACTGAAACATCTGACCTAGGCTCGAACCACGACGAAGACACCCTGAAGAACCAATAGAACCAAATATCAAGACTAAAAATGAGTAATAAAAGTGTGCCAAGACTCAAACAGCGGCTAGTAAAGTATGCTCGAACCTCAAACCGCGGCTAGTGAAAGTGTGCCCAAGCCTCGAACAATGACTAGTAGAAGTGTGCCTGGACCTCAATCTATGGATAGTACACTTTGTAGGATTCCATAATCACACATTCTTCATCATATGGGAATAAATAATAGAAAGAGACTTCTTTCGGAATCACAAGGGACCCACTCAAGCTAGAAATGAATGTCTGATCCAATATAACCAATAAGGCCCAAAATCACAAACTAAAAACACGGGGGCCATGACATTGGGAAGTTATGGATAAAAGTCCAAGAAGAGGAGAGTTGTCATAAAGCTAAGAATTCATGCTACTAGACTCGCGTCTAATACATTGGTCTTCAGGAAGTTAAAACTGTACAAAACGGCATCACAGGATTTCTAAGACATAACATCTCAAAATACAAACTCTAAGACAATCACTAGCCTACACCTAGGCTAAGGCCAAGAATAAGTTACAATTAACCATACACAAAGGCATATAGCTACAACATGGCATGATTGTAACACCCCAGAAAAGTTTTGAGCTAAGATTCGAACCGTTCTTCGTAGTGAATGAGATTTTTGCGTGAAATTTAAAATTTCTTGAGAATTAAGGTCACTAGATGACTAGATGCAGCACCTTGAGTTCCAAGAAGAACTTAAGAGAAAAGCATTCAAGTCATTCCTAGTTTTTCTTATGTTTTGAGTCAACTTCTAACGACCATAAGTCATAGTACATAATTAGTTAGGTGAGCTACAAGATAGAAAAGTAAAGCCCTTTGAGTCTTCTTTCCAACACCACCTAGTTTGCTCAATTCCAAGCTCTGAGTAATAATTTATGATTGATTTACTAACGACGCGCAAACCTGGAAGCAACTCCACAATGGCTTCTTGACGCAGAGCCAATACGGACCTCACTGCCTGGTGAAAAATCATTCCGATTCCCAGCTCGTTTTAATTATTTCTTAATAGGTATTTTAGTCCTAAAAACCCTTAAGAGGTCATCTAAATTGCCCTAAACGTGTAGAAAACTAGTTTTTCATAAATCAAACCCTCTTATCCACTCCAAAAATTTTGTGCTTAAGGGATTCAAGAAATGCTAAGGCTAGGGTTCATCTTTCATGATTTTCCTTCAAGTTCTTCAAGAAGATGGTTCTTTTAGGTATGTTAGCTTCCATAGTATTGGGTTTGTTCACCCACACGCCAATCATGTAAATTTTAGCATTAAGTTCGTTCTAGAAAGTTGAAAATTTGATGTTACTGATATGTGTTGTTGAATTTTCTTTCATTCTTGAATTAGGCTGAGATATAAGAGTTCTTGAGATTATTGTTTCGATTTATAGAGTAGTTTTGAGTTATATTCTTGTGTACATGTGATGGTTATCTGAATCTAAAGAAAAGTTGAGCAAAATAATTGAATTTAGGCGATTTCGGGTTAGAAAACGAAAAAGAGAAAAGTCGGGCAAATCTGTCACTTGGCTCCGCATTGTGGAACTGCCTCCTCATTTCATAAAGTTGTCTTTGCGTCGCGGAGAGGTCACGGACCTCTCTACCTCAAAAGTTATTTCGCGACCAATTATTTTAATGTGTCTCCGCGTCGTGGACTAACTTCCAAACAGTGAATTTTTGATCTTTTCTCATGTTTAGCTATCTAAAATCAATCCTAAACATCATGAGATCTTTCCGATCACAAATCACAACCTTGAATCCATAATTCAAGTTCAAGGTAGAGTTAAGAGTTAAGTTTTTGAGAATTCTTTCAAACATTCTAAGAAAGTCCTTTTGAGGAGTTTTCTACAATTTATAATAACTCATTTCAAGACTCGAGCAAGTGAGTACGAGTGAGGAGAATGTATTCATGAGTCTACTTTATCATTACAAGATCCTTCATATCAGGAACCATAACTCTTGAATTCATAATTCACATTCAAGTGAGAGTTAAGAGTAGAGTTCAAGAAAGTCTTTAAGTTCAATTGTGAATCCTTTGAGATCAACTATCGATTTGAACTAAGTTTTGAGTAAGTATGAGAATGAGAAGATTTGTATAGGAGTTCCTTATTGATATTTTGACCCATAAGTCGAGTGGTTCATGCCTATAACTTCCGCATGAACTTTAGCAGTTGAGTACCTTTGAGAGGAGTAGTATCTTCAAGTTCTAAGAATTGAGTTCCTAATCCCGTATGAGATTATATTTATAATCAAGTCATTATTACATGTTACCCATGAAGTCCTTGAGTTGAATCGTTCATGCCCATAACTCCGCATGAAACCTATAAGTCGAACAGTCTTGAGATGAGAAGTATATTTGAGTTCTTGAGTTGAGTAGTTCATGCTCATAATTCCGCATGAACCCTCCAAGTTGAGCATTCTTGAAATGAGTAGTATTAGTGAAGTTCTTGAGTTCCAAGTATTGAGATCTATCAATGGTTAATGAAAACCTTGCATCGAGTCATTCACATCCATAATTCGGCATGAACCACATTTTAAGAAGTCTTTTACAAATGTTTCAACTTTATTTTAAGACTTAAGTTTTGAGTTTAGTAAATAATAAAGTTGAAGTTCATTTCTTCAAAAGTATATGGGGACTATGTATTCCCAAAAGAGTTTAAAATGTTTTTTCACATTTAAATAAGACCGGAAAACTGAGATTTTCAAAAGAGCCTCTGAGCTAGTGTTTCAGTAAAGAGCCTTTGAGCTAGTTTTTCAGTAAAGAGCCTTTGGGCTAGTTTTTAGTTAAAGAGTAAATGCTTTCACAATAAAGCAAGAGAGGAAACTTTGATTTTCAAGATAGCCTTTGAGCTAAGTTTTTGAGCACTAATCTCAAATCACAGAAAGAAGTGTGTTTTTAAAACATAAAAAGCTAGTTTATTTTGGGAGTAGTATAGAGCACCGATATAGGGGAGAGTTCAGGCAACTCATAGTCCCCATAAACCATGTAGTCATCATGGGTAGAAAAGGGTCATTCTTTTTAGATGAATCCTTTTCGCATAGACTAGTGGATCCACTTAGTAGTTCAGGTCTTATACATGTGGCAAGGTATAGGATGCGCTGGCAGCATGAAGAAGATCACTGTATCATCACTATAGCTCTTAAGTGATGGTTTTTGGTAGAGAAACTCCAACAAAAGTTATTTGTATTCTTATATACACAGTTGTTTGTATTTTTTTTTTTACATACATTTAAGAGTTTTAGTGTATCTTTGTATACGCCCAGAGTTGACTTCATGTTTTAAACAACTTTTCTTTATATTGCACTTGTTTTAAAACTGCTTTATATTGAAATGAGTTTCGGTTATGTTCAGTTAAGTTTAGCTAGGTAAGTTCTTCAGTTTCCTTTCAGATTCTTTTCAAGCTTATGTTTATGTTTTAGAATTCCCCTTATATGCTCGTACATTCCACGTACTGAGCCATTTGGCTTGCATCTTCTCATGATGAAGACACATGTATTCAGGATCATCAATAGGAGATTCGTTGATACATCCGGGAGTTCGAGTTAGTTATGGTGAGCCTCCTTGTTTATGAAGGATTTCATTTACTTTTCAATTTAGTTAGGATGTCATGGGTCGTGTCATGACTTCCATCTTTATCAGTTAGAGGCTTCATAGATAGTTAGTATAGTTGAGAAGTCTATATAATTCATTTATTTTATTTAATGTTTTAAAGACTTAAGTTGCCTATTTTATGGCGAGTTGAATATATTATTTTTATTCTAAGTTGTCCATTTGAGTTAAAGTTTTGAAAAATTGAGTTTATTGAATTTTATTCAGTTTTAAGATTTTGCATGCTTAAGTTAGTCTTCACTTGTAGTTAGCAAGGATGAGGGTTCGCTTGGGGACCAGTAGTGGTTCATGAGTGCCGGCCACATCCAGGGTATAGACTCGGGTCGTGACAATGATACATCAAAACAAACAAGATAAACATGCTTTGTTCCATTGAAATTACCCCCAAAGAAGGTTAAGAGAAGATTTCTATCAACTAAACATAAGACAAGCAAAGAAAACTTCCAAAACTAGCTAACAACATCTAAATAAAACCACAAACTCAATTTAAGATCGGTAAGTCGTAGCAAACATCTATGTCGATCGCGTGTGGTCCAAAATATACTAATTAGAGCTTTAACTTTATGAATCACATCTTATTACTGCCACGCTAAAAATAAGTTGACGATGTCAATATGGATATTTTTATAAAAATTAAACACAAAGAAACAGAACACATTTTCATAAAAAATATTGAAAATATCAGAAGTCATATGACCACTTGTCTATATTACATATCATCTTTCTCATTATGTAGGTGATGAGGATTTATAACACTATCAGCCAAAATCTTAGCTAGATTGTCTACACGAGAAGATTGATAAAAATGAGCAGGTCCTTAGAAGCAAATATTTCTTTATTTTAGCTTCTATATATTTTTTTTTGCTTCCACTTGATTTTAAGTGCATGCATATATGTCAAAAAATTCCTTATTTGGATCAAGACGAATATAAATGGTAATCATTAGTGTCATCCAATGATCTGAAAGAGAAAAAATAAATATAAATAAAGCTTCTAGATCCAAGACCTATATAAAATGGGAAGTCAATTCTTCTTGTTTCATATTAAATAGATGAATATATTCTGGTATGGAAGAAGACGGGTCCATTTTGATCTGTTTAAATTCCACATATTAGCTTCTGCCTTCCCTCATCCAAGCTCTTTGATCCCTTAAGTATTTTGGATAGATCTTGGAACATCACTTCTAATGATTTTAGAATCAACATCGGAATCATTACTAGTTGTTGTCCTTCCTCGAAAAGCTCTTCTACATTGTCTCCTTGCTTGATTGTTAGTACACTCATAATTGTACTTCTTCGAGTCTGTCCCGTCCCCTTCCAACCATTTCTAAAATGAGAAAAAAGAAACAATTAAAATACTTATTCATAACTATATAATAGGTGTTAAAACATAGTTGTTTCGACAAATTTATTTTTATCAGCTAGATTGGGAACATAGTAATATATCAAACTATGTAAAATTTCCATCAAAGTCAAAATATTCAATATTTTATGTATTCCTACAATTCAACCCAGAAAACCCATCAAATTGGGTCACTTAAGCTATGATCAAGGTCTTTGCTGCCCTTTCAAACTCTCTCTTTAATAAACATTAATGAAATATTTTGTCTTTTTAAATTTTGGATAAATGAAAATGATCTTTTCAGATATCTTATATGTAAAGATGAAGATGTTATATGAGTAAAAAGAGCTAAAACTAAAAATTATAATAAAAGACTAAAAAATAAATACAAAACTTTAGGCTTTGAAACAATCAAAAAAATAAAATATTAACATGACCATCAACTATACCTGTTAATGATAATAGATTTTTCTTAGAACCAAACTAAAAATTCTTGGCAACGCTTTGACAAATAAAAGATCTTCTTCTATTGATGAAAACAATATTGTGATGTTCATTTTTACGTAAAAACCATGTATTTTCACCTATATTTATAGTGTGTCCAGGCTTGGCCATATTAAAAATAGTTTGACTCATTGATTATTCTTAATGATATTATATTTCTCATATTTATGTTAGATAATCATTAATGATTTCAATTAATAGATATGTAACAATTGTAATTACCCTTGAGGTCATTTATGTATTTTTGCATGCATTTATTATTTTGACGCTTTTAGTAGATTTCTTATACCTTTTTGTGCGGTGCTTGGATGGGTGGCACATTTTTCAAGGTGGTTGGGACAGTTTAGTGTGAGTTTTACCCTTTTGCAGGCGTATGAAATGAATGTATTGATTTTAGTCAACATCCAAAGATCCTGATATTGGATGGGATTCCATCAGTTCCATCAGCTCTCGAAGGGTTTTTTTGTCTAGTTGGATGGTTGGTTTAGGTTTCGAAACTTTCATTTTGAGTTTGTGTTGCATGGCATTTTAACTTTAATGTTTTGGCCAAAGATTTACTTAGTCAACTATCTTGGTAAAAGTGCTTGGATGAGAAATCCATCAGTATTGTAGATTCTAAAATTCCAAGTTTTGTCTAGACTGACCTTTGGTTTAGGTTCTGAAATTCCAAGTTTTAACTTCATTGTTTCTTGTTTCTTATCGTGCTTTCTTGAATTATGGAAATGTCTGAACTTTATTTGTTTCATTCTTCAGCAAATAGATATGAAAAGATCGTATGTAGGTGGGAGAGAGCCTCCTACACCTCCATATGGAACCCCAACTAGGGGTAGAGGTCGAGTTAGAGAATGGACAGTAGCACAAGCTAGGGAACATGAGTGGGCAATGCAACAAAAAGCCTAAGATACTTTGGTTTGTATGGGGACATCCTAGCCTCCACCTTGATTCGTGACCGCACCAATGCTACAAAATACTTTGTAAAGGATCCTCAACTTCATGGAGAGTATGTCCCGGCATGGACTTTGCATAGTACTTCATGTGGACGCCAGGTTTAGGAGAAGCCTCAAACTTCATCCCAGAAAGGGGCATGGGGTGTTCAAATTACAGCAGCACAACCTACTACCGCGACTTCCCATTTAGTGGTTCTACTAGTTTCGACAAGTGATCTACCTATAGTGGTGAGGCCACTTATGTTTTCTTAGGAGCACAAAATGTTGGGACAGTTCATAAATTTGGGTCCTCCTAGGTTCATAGGTGTTGGAGGTGAAGAAGCACACAAGTTTATAGTCAGTTTTTCGGAAGAGGTTGCATAACCTCGATTTAGTTGAATCCCACAGGGTTGTTTACACTAATATTCAGCTAAATGGGCCAGTAAAGAAGTTGTGGAGGTCATAACTCAAGTATATACCAGCCTGGTCATCTCCAATGACTTGACTCAGTTCTTTGAGACTTTCTTTGAGAAGTATGTACCTCAGAGCTTGAGGAAGCCATTGAAAGATGGGTTCATAAAATTGAATCATAAGTCATTGTCAGTTGTGGGTGTATGAGACATGGTTCCACGAGTTATCCAAACATATGACCATGCTTACACCAATAAAGTCTGAGAAGGTGCATATATTTGTTAGAGGGATGAAATTTCACTTTAGTTGGCAATAGAGTTGATGGTACCACTGGGTTGTTCTTTTCTTTAGATAGGTAACCAATTGCACACCATTGAGGGGATCCTCGTGAGGCCTATGGAGGCAGCTAGCTATAAGTGGCACCATCCTTAGGGTGGTTTTAACGAGTCTCAATTTTGTGGTAGAAGATTTCTAGGGAGAGGTTACCCACAACAATTTAAGCCAACCAAATTGGTTCATGAAGCGTAACGATGGTGGAACTACGGTGATCTTGATCCTTAGTGATATTTTGGCCATTTCAGATTGTTAGATTATTTAGCTAAGTGATTTAGTCGACAAGCCTTAGTTTAGGTTAATTCTTGACTTGGGTGTGATTTCAGATACTTAGAATGCTCTTGGGTGGCGAAAAACTTAATTTTATGTGCATTGATTGCTTTGGTGTTTTTTGGGCCCCTTTTCAGTTATGTTTAAACAACTTAACAACTTTTTAACTCTAACTAGTTTTGACTTAATTCAAACAACAAAATCCATCAACTAAACCACATTATTTATTCAAACTTATTTTAACAACTTTTTAAATCTAGCTAGTTTTGACTTAATTTCAACAACTAAATTCATCAACTAAACAACATTATTTATTTGAACTTATTTAAACAACTAAACAACTTTTTTACTCTAACTAGTTTTGACTTGATTCCAACAATTAAATTCATCAACTAAACCACATTATTTCTTTGAACTTATTTAAACAACTTAACAACTTTTTAACTCTAACTACCAACAACTAAATCCACCAACTAAATCACATTATTTATTTGAACTTATTTAAACAAGATTAACTCTAACTAGTTTTAAATTGATTTCTAAATTTAAAGCTAAGTGTCAACACTAAATGGACACAAATTGATCTTGTAAGAAAATCAATTTTTTCATCAATAGGATCAAGTAGTGTTGATACTTATGCTTAACAAACACATTATTCCTAAATTAAAGCTTACTATCAATACTGGATGGATACAAATCGATCTTGCAATAAAATCAATTTTGTCATCAATTGGATCAACTAGTGTTGATACTTATGCTTAACAAACATATTATTCCTAAACTAAATATTATTATCAAGACTAAATGGATACAAATTGATCTTGCAGTAAAATAAATTTCATCATCAATAGGATCAACTAGTGTTGGTACTTATGCTTAACAAACACATTATTCCTAAATTAAAGGTTAATATCAACACTAGATGGACACAAATCAATCTTGCAAGAAAATCAATGTTTTCATCAATAGGATCAACTAGTGTTGGTACTTATGCTTAATTAATATATTTCTAAATTTCTATTATATAGAAATGTGATGAGGAGGACGACCAAGGGCAGAATTGTCTTTTCAAGTCAAGTCAAAATTGTCTAGAAACCACATTTCTTCTCCAAAACAGAACTAGAAACATTGCTATAATCCAAACCCAAAACAGAAGAACCCTTCAATTCTCATTCAGCTTTCAAGAAAACATAAGAACGTCCTCATTCAACACCATAGCTGTCGCCAAGCAACACAACTATGAGTTTAATTGACACGTGGTTATGCAAGGCTTCCATGACTCCAACTCCGCCATTTCAATGAGTATTGTTGCAATTGTGCGAAAAGTAAAGATCAAATTTAGTAGTTAGAAATAATGAATCTCTCCTTCCCTGTATGTATAAACTCTCCATTTCACCTTCATTTTCTGGATTTCTCCTTCTTATATCAATAACAATAATTTTCCGGTTTTCTCAGTGTTCGCTAAAACTATGTTCAGAAAATTGTTGCACAAACTATATCTTTTAGTTCTCAGTTAAAGCCGTAAAAGTTATTGGAAAGATTAGGCAACGCTTGGCCTAAATAAAGTTACTAATTCTACTTTTCTACTACAAGGACATACTAGTTGTCATGATTAAAGAAAGGCATAATACATAAAAAGGACCTTTAACTTGTCATCAATTCACAACTATGACCCTAAACTTTGCCAGTGCACAAGTAGGCACTTTAACTATCACAAATTTAAACAATTAAACACTTGTATATCCCAGACAAAGTGCGTGATATACAAATGCTTCTACGTGGCTGCCAACTAATTAAAATAAATACACGTGGATTTTTCAATTAAAAAACTGAAAATAAAAATAAAATAAATATAAGTGAATGTGTATGATCCTATGCTTAGAACATACAACAACATTTTCCTCTTTCTTCTCTACAAAACCCTAACCTTAAGTTCCTACATTTCATCCTTTGAATCAAAGGTAAAATCGTTCAAGAATTGTGCTGAAATTTCACGTACTTGATGTCAATCTGTTCTTCTTCCTCAATTTAGTTAAGGTATGTTTAATTTTCCCTTTTGAAATTCGTTTTTGATAATTTTATATAAAAGTATGACTGTAAATTTGCTCTTTTTTTCATAGTATTGAACATATGGGTCACATTATCGCTGTTTTTCACCATGGAGGTAGATTTTATAAAGGTCAATATGTTTCGAAATTGGACAATATTGTATTTAGCATAGACAAGGACCACTTCTCTTTGACCGAAATGAAATCTTATGCAAAAGATGCTGGGTATGATGAAATTGAAGCTTTTTATGTTGAAGACCCTACTACCCATAGATTTGTGAAGTTAGAAAGTGACAACCAACTATACAATTGTGTTAAAGAATTGTGGAGTGGGTCCTATTTCAATTTGTATTTGAAGCATGTGATTGTTGAAGAAAGGGGTCCCACTACTAGCACTGTCTTGGGAACATTTTCTGGTGAAAAAAATATTCAAGAATTAGGGGATTCCTCTAAAGCTTCACATCCTGAGGATGGTATAAATGGGCTCTTAAACGAAGGAGATGGTGATGATAATGAGGAAGAAAATAGTGACTCTCTTGACTTTGAAGAGGAAGATTTAGATGGGGTTCCGGATGAGGATGACAGTGAAGTTGATGAAGAATTGAGAGCCTTTAGAGAAAATCTGAGACAAGAAAAGAGGAATGAAGCTGCAAAGTCAAAAAAGAGAATTAAAAAATCTTCCAAGAATCAAGAGGTTGAGCTTGGAGAAGCTGGCATAGATAAAGGATTTGAGGATATTTTCAAGAACAAGGCAGCCAAGTATATTGGTAGATTGGGAGGTAATGAAGAGTTCATTGGTTCATCAGATGAACTAAGTGAAGATAGCGATGAAGAGCTAGATGTTTTAGCACAACCAGGTGTTGATTTACCTTCAAGAAGAAAAAGCAAAAAATTGAGGTATGATAATTCTTGTTCCATTTCTTTCTTTGAATTGGGTATGATATTTGAGAGTGCAGTTGAGTTTAGAAAAGCAATTGCTGATTATGGTGTTCGACAGAAGGTTCAATTAAAAATTAAACCCAATGAACCTCATAGAGTAAGGGTAAGATGTGTAGGAAAATGTAACTGGGAAATCTTTGCTAGCTTGGATAAAGATACAGGAAACTTTTCTGTGAAAAATTATTATCCTGTTCACAGATGTCCTACAAAGAACATGAACAGATTATGCTCAGCCAAATATGTGGAAAGAAAGATGAGGGAAAGAATAATATCCCAACCTGATATTAGAGTTCATAAGCTTCAAGAGACAATACGAAAGAAGTGGGGTTTAAAAGTGGGAAGATCAATATGTTATAGGGCAAAGATGAATGTTATCAACAAGTTCTTGGGTGATTGGAAGCTAGAGTTTTCAAAGTTGTTAGACTATGCTGATATGATTAAGAGTACGAATCCTGGGACTTCTTGTTGGGTGAGAACTGATAATGAAACAGTCCCCGAAAAATACTTGTTCAAATATTTCTATGTTTGCTTTGGGGCATTGAAGAATGGATGGCTTGAAGGTTGTAGGAAGATTATAGGATTGGATGGATGTTTTTTGAAGGGTGCTTGTAAAGGAGAATTATTAGTGGCTGTTGGAAAAAATGGAAACCAACAAATGTATCCAATAGCTTGGGCAGTGGTTGACCAAGAAACTAAACACTCTTGGAGTTGGTTCTTGAGCTATCTCATTCAAGATTTGCAACTTGGTGACGGAAATGGCATAACAATCATGTCTGACATGCAAAAGGTATTGTTTTAAACTGTTTATACTTGTTTATATAAGTTGTTTCTGCCTTCTTCTTCTTTATACTTGTTTTATCTTTTATTTACAATTTATAATTTTGAATCAGTTGAGGCATATGTGATATTGTAGTATAGAAAAATGAGGCATGTGTGATATTGTAGTATAGAAACAGGGAATGACCATGCCACATTTTAAACTACTAGGAAAATGTGTTTCTGAACATAGAAAGCCTGCAACTTCCTGGCATCAATATATCCACTCTGTTAAGATTATGTGTATTTGTTCATATTTCTGTCCCCTATCAGTAATGTATGAAGCTCTTATTAATCTATCCTTTGATATCTAGAGTCTCCTAAGGTAAATAAATGGGAACAAACAAACACTAGTGTTGTTAACAAACAAACTATAAACACCTCAAGAACACTATCTAAAATTCAAGAAACATAGTGTTGTTGTATTTTTCTTCTTTTAATTTTTTTTTTATCATTTGAAAAAAGAAGCTGATTTCTACCAGCTTTTTAAATTTTCTGCCTTATTTCTTGTTAAAATTGGACTTAAGCTTTATGACGTAACATCCTTTGTCATGTCTATTTACTTTGAAAGTTGAGGCATATGTGTATTTTCTTTAAGTTTGAACTTGAAGGTGCTGCTTTTCTATCCTTATTACTTTGGTGTTTAATGTTGAACTTCATCTATTTATTTTATTTTCTAGGGTCTTGATTCAGCTGTTGATGGGTTGCTTCCTAATGTTGAAAGGAGAATGTGTGCAAGGCACATTTGGGCAAATTGGCAAAAGATTTGGAGAGGTGAAGCAAGGAGAAAAGCATTTTGGAGGTGTTCCAAAGCTAGTTTTGAAGTAAAGTTGAGTGATCAATTTGCATATTTGGGACAACTTGGTGACAACATTTGTGAGTCATTGCTTAAGTATAACAAAGAATATTGGTGTAGGGCTTTTTTTAGTGAAAGAACCAAGTGTGATGTGGTGGAAAATAATATGTGTGAAACATTCAATTCTTGGATTGTTGGTCCTAGGCATAAATCTGTGATTAGTATGCTTGAAGATATTAGACATAAAATGATGGATAGACATGGAGATATGATCAAGTTTGTCGATACTTGGATCAGTGACATTTCACCCATGGCAAGACTAACTTTAGAAATAAACAAAGAGATTGGTAGGAAGCTAAAGGTGAATTGGAACCATGACACTGGATTTGAGATTCTGGATGGAGAATATAGGCACATAGTCAATATGGCTAATAAAACATGTAGTTGCAGGTTATGGCAGTTGAAAGGTATCCCTTGCCAACATCTAGTTTGTGCCTTGTATCACATTGGACAAGAACCAGAAAATTATGTAGAGCATTGGTACAGAAAAGATACATTCCTACATGCTTATAAGTACTTCTTGCAGCCTATCTCTAATATGAAAATGTGGCCGGAAACCAATAACCCACAAATAGAGCCCCCTGAAGTTAAGCCAATGCCCGGAAGACCAGGCAGATGTAGAAGAAAAGATAAAGATGAACCAAGAAAAAAAAAGTGGGGGAAAGCATCAAAAAATGGAGTAAAAATGACATGTTCCAAATGCCATCAATTTGGGCATAATAAAAGGACCTGTAAATCAGTGGTAAGTATTGTATTTGATATTTCTTTTCTACGTAATCATTTTTAGACTTCTCAATCTTTTTCTTATTGTATAGCCCTCTCAACAGCCTCGTCAACAGCCTTTTCAACAGCCCTATCAGCAGCCTTTTCAACAACCTCGTCAACAGCTCTCACAACCATCGGTGAGTCAGTCTAGCACTCAACATTCCACTTCTTTATGTCCAGAAACTTCAAGAGTAGAAGGAAGAAAAAAGCAGACAAATAGTTCTTCTACAAGGGCATCTTCTTCATTTGGAAGGAAGAGTAGAAGAGATGTTGGATTTGGTGTTTACACAGATATACAATCTGGAAGACAAGTCATTAATGTATGTGTGCTCTTAACTTGCTTTTTTTTTTTTCATCTTTATTTATATATAAAGAGTAATGTATAGGTAACCTAATGTATATGAATTATATAGCCCGGGAGATCAAGTGATAGAGTTATCTCAAGTGGGACAACATTAAAGGATGCATCACAAACAAATGTAGATCTTGGATTCAAACCACCTGGTTTGAAATGGAAAGGAAAAGAAGCTATCACGGGAAATCAACTTCAACAAATGCAACAACGGAAAAAAATTCAAATCAAATCTAAATGGGTACCATGAGAGTTCAATTATGCTAGTGATAAGGTTACACTTTGGACAACTCTGTTTTTGCTTATTTTGATATATATTTTCTGAAGGCATAATTCACGTAAAACAGTGCTAGTGGCATTTAGATTTGCCTTTAAATTATTCCACTTTTGATCATTTTGATGTACTTTTGGATATTTTGATGTATATTTGCCTTTAGACAACTCTTTTAAGGTTATTATGGCTATGAAGCATGTTTTATGGAGGTTAAGTTGATATTTTGTAAAGCTTTTAGGTGTTTGTTATTGAAAACCTTATTGATGTTTAGTACATACTATGTGAGTTTGAGTTGTTTTATTAGATATAGCTTCATATGGGTATGAGCTATTTTATTGATGTAGTATGTAGATGCGAGCTATTTTACTGATCGATGTAATATGTGCGGAGCTGCTGTTATATTATAAGATTTTCCTTTTAATTTTTGTTGTTAAAACAAAAAGCATACAAGTTGCTCTGTTATCTGTAGGTTACAGTAGCATTGAAGCAAGAAACATGAGTTTTGCTAATTGTACATCTTTTGTGCTCCACATAAACATCTTCAAGAGCCAATTGTTTTGCCAATTATACTAGCTTTTGAAGAATATCATAGCACCTTTATTACACGTCCCTGTGTCAATATAGTTCTTTTGTTTTCTTTAGTGTTTGTTCTTCTCCAATTACATCCAAAAATTGTCAATTAGCAGCAGAAGTTACGTCTACAAATATTTTGGAGTATCAAGATACGTTTGCAAAACTAACATACAATTATTCAACAACTAAAACTTCTTTACAGTAGGCTGTTATCAACCCAAAGAAAACTACATTATAGTCCCAAAATGACTCCTGCAACTAACCAAAGTACCCAAAATCAACATACGTAACAATCACTACATAAAGAACTCTCTATAAATCCAAGATAGGATCACAACGATCAACAAAACTCGATATTTTCTCCTAATTTTTTGATTTTCTTCATTATGTTGTCTTATCCTTTTTTGTAATCCTGAAATAATAGTTCTAGCTTGTTCGTTATAATCAATTTCGCACCACTTGAAAAACTTGCATCCAACTTGTTTAAGAAGCAACAAAATAATCATAAAATTGTATCTTGAATGCTAGAATTTAAACAAAAAAAAGGTCATCTAAAATGAAACCTTACCCGACCATCTTCACATCCAAGAAAACAGCGACCTGGGTTATTTACGGACCAAGAAATCTTCATTAAAGCTCTTTTTCCACAATGACAAAAAAAATTTGATGTCATTTCAGTGAGCAGAAAATTGTGAAGAAAGAGAGGAAAATGGCAAAAGTTGTTGAAGAAATTAGAAAGGAGAGTAAAGTGAGATTTTGATTTAAAAAAGGGAAATAGATAGATATATATGAAAGAGATTCATTAAGGGTAGAAGTGTCATTTAAGCCTTTTTTTACCGTTGGGGGCCTTTATTTTTACCACTGACGCGCCTAATTAAAGTGTGTTTCACGCACTTTGCCATGTAGGATTAGAGTGTTTAATTGTTTAAATTTGTGATAGTTAAAGTGCCTACTTGTGCAATGGCAAAGTTTAGGGTCATAGTTGTGAATTGATGACAAGTTAAAGGTCCTTTTTATGTATTATGCCTTAAAGAAAAGAGTAGTTTAGTTTGAGAAGAAATGGAACTACATAGCACAAGAAAAATGGAAAAGTTGTATGTCTGCTTATTAGAATGATCTCGGAGATAAAGATAATTTATGCCCAATCAGTTCTTGGATGATCTGCATAATATCCTTATATGTGAGGGAAAGAACACGCAGAAAATCATCTTACACAAGTTAGTTTTCCAATAAGTATTGACACTATTTTTACTATTTGCATGCCTCAATTATATTTGTTTTGTTATTGCTTGAACATATCGTAATAGTGAAAGCTTGCTGCCATAAATAGCAAGCTTGCAATTTAAGTCTCCACTTTCATGGTTAAAGTGAAGACTTTTCTATTTGAGTTAAGCATTTGACAGATTTTACTAAATGAATTTTATAAACTAATACTCTTCTTATAATAAGTGTATCTAACCAAAGACAAGATAGCTGTCAACAAGTAGAAGCGGGGTGGTGGAAATTTGAAGACGGAGAAGAAAAACTTCATAGAACAATATATAAGGGCTCTTCTAGGCTACAACAATTATATTTATAGAAAGAAAAATTCATAGAGTGTCCCGTACTTTTCATAACATGTGTTATTTTAGATGGATATCACTTTCAATTTTTTTGGTATAATGTGCTTCGTTAGTTCTTTTCAATTTCTCATTGTGGCTTTTCTTTAGCGTAATTTACATGCTTAACCTGCCTTGAGTAGAAGAAAGAGTTGTACTATAAAGATCAGTGGTTTCATTAAATATCATTGAACTGTAATAGATCATTGATGAAACATAGGAGGTCATTTCAATTGTTGTAGTAGGAATGTTAATCTTCATGATGAAATTTAATAAACTACTACTGAAAGTTCTCAAGCGAAGTGAGTACAATAGAAAACTTTCTTTTTTATTGTTTCGGCCAGTTACATTTACTATTGATGTTGGATAGCTTTTATTATTTACAATTTGTAGTATCAAGTTCAGAGCACCTTACTTGAAGTAGGATTATAGTGTTGAGTTTGGAGTACCTTTTTATTGTAATTTGAAATTTTTTATCTTCTCAAGTACACAGAAAAAGTGCATGTTGACACCTCCTTTTCTGTGATGTTTTCTTAAAATTGATAAAGTATTGTGTATTATAATCGCAAAACTAAAAACTCATATTGTTCAACTGCCAGAATTGGTTTCATTTGGCCAAGTTTGAGATCTACTGATTTTATAACAACAAATTTGTGATGTGCATACTGCAAGTCCAACAAACTATTGGAGTTGAACTATGATGTTAAATTAAAGATGTGTATACAGTATTAAAATACTATCCGAATCTTGATGTATTAAACATGTTAGGTAGAATGTTGAATTTAGAGAGTTATCCTATGTACGAAGAGTCATTGTCTTTTAATCAGAGTAAAGGACAAACTATTTGTTGTTTTCTTCTTTTAATTTCATTTAGCTTGATATTTTTGTTGCAGGATGGTTAACATTGTTTTTATTTCATTGAATTGCAAAGTGTGCCACTATACCTATCTGAAATGGATCCATACAAGTACATAGGAGCACTCAACGTTGATTTTCAACTGGCCGTCACAATTGGTATACTTGCAGCCCATGTTTTGAACTATTCCAAGATTCATTGGGGATGGACGTTGGGCTTAGGAGATGTCATGGTACATGTATTAATCATCACAGTAGGCTCATTGTTTCTCTCTGAGACCCCAATTCCATGATAGAACATGGTAACCACAATGAAGCCAAAGCTGATCTGAAGAAAATCAGGGGAATTGAAAGATGTAGATGAAGAGCTCAATGATTTAGTTGTGGTAGCTGAGACTTCTAGGAAAAGTGAACGTACCCTTGGAGGAATCAATGTGATTATGTTCTGTACACCAGTGTTGCTTAAGACTATTGGTTTTGTTGTTTATGGTTCACTCATGTCTACTGTGACCACAGGCCACTGGTGGAGTCAATGTCATTGCCACTATGGTTCCTATTTACTCTGTTGATATATTGGGAATGAGACTCTTGTTTCTTGAAGGGGGAGTTCAAATGCTCTTTTGCCAAGTAAGTTCATTTCATCTTGGAATTTTCATGGTGAAATTTTCATATGTGCTATTACATGACCCGTTCTATTTGACATATCTTAAGAAAGAATTCTACTTAAAATGACTCTATTCCATCGTAGTTAGCCAAACATATTGAGATCCATAAGAATAACCAAAATCTCGATACTATGTATATAGTTGAGTAAAAACTATGAGGTATTTTGAGGAAACCATTAATTTGTGTCTGAAATACCAACATTGATTGATGAATCGAACCTAGAAATCTCAAGCTCAAGTTGATGTGGAATTTACGGCAAATAAATAAAATAAATAGAAGAAGCAAGTTATGTTACAATTGCTGTTTGGTTAAAGGTTGTACCTTTACCTTCTATATTTGTACTCATCTTGATCAAAGACTACTTTATTAACTCCATTAACTTATCCAAACTCATAAAAAAGAAGGAATTTTAGCTTAGAACTAAATTATAAGAACTGAATATGAAAGAAGAGAAGCTTGGTAGCTTGCTCCAATCCAGTTTCAGAGATGCAGGAGTCCAAGGCAACTGTCGGGCCATTTTAGTGCACACAAATGCATTGGGCAGGATGGAAGAAATATTGATCGTTGCAGGTAATTTATAGTGATAGAAATCATATCCAATTGTTAAAAAATGGTTGCTAGAAGTCAATGTTTTTGTAGTGAACTTTGATACAACTAATCCATTTGATAGTATACATAGAAGAACAGATTTTTAATTTTTTTTTTTTTACAAAGGTACAACAAAAGAACTGATATTTGAAATAAAGATTTTAGCTAAAACTCCTCCAAACTTTGTGTAGAAGCTTTAGTAGTGGTAATTCACGTGTGATCACCAAGACAGATTGTTGGAGTAAAATCTGGATGAGGCTCATAAGAGAATTTGTTTCCTCAGATTGTAGTTACTATGTGAATGTAAGTTAGTGTCTCAGTTGTGTAAGCTATTTTGTAGGTCTAGAGTTGTATATGTTGTGTGAGAACTCTAAGTTTTTGCGATATGCAAGTCTTATTTGTCTTTTGTATAGAGTACATTTGTTAAAAGAATTTGTGCAAATGATGTAGATAGGACATCTTTTTATACTTTCGATTTGATCTTGATAAATTTATTTTATATATCTTTGTGTTGTAAAAAATTGCATTGTTTCACCTGTGAGAGCTAATAAGGATATCTTGATTCTGCTTTTTTTAATTATATTGAAAGCAGTTAAAGAAAGTTGAGTTTGGGATATATGTAAATAAAATAAAGCGGAGTATTTTTTATTTTAAAAAAGTTATATGGGTTGATATTGTAAAAGTTGCATGTTAGGCATTTGAATATCGACCTTTTTGTGGAGCTGGTGATAAGAGTAAGGAGCTTGAGGAGAAAAATGTATCGTCGTTGGTTTTAATTTTAGTTTTAGTTTTTAGTCTTTGCTTCTCTAGCTCTGCACTTCTTTTCTTGCGTGCAAATTTAAATGTTTTCTTTTTCTTGTAGAAAGTTATCTTACAACTATGATGTGGTTATCCTTTTTTTTTCCAATAATAACTAATGGCTTATCTTCCTTTTTTGTATTTTTTTTTGGGTGATTGCCCTGTTTATCTGCTTTAGGTGTCAATTATTGCCTTTGTTCTGGTACTCCTCTGGTGAGTTGCAACTTTAATTTTTGACCTCTTTTCTTGATCTATTCAGTATTTTTGCATATGAGTTTCACCATAACAATATATATAAATCATCTAGTTACTTCATGTTATGGCTTTTATATATTGTTATGATTTTTTTTATTAGTATTTACACACCATGTGTTTGAAGAATGTGACTGCTTTTTAGCGTTGTTAATAATTGTCATATGATAATTGCTTACATATGCAAAAGTGGGATTCTCAAAAAGGAGATTGTATGACCTATATCCTTTGTGGTGCAATGAGCTGCCGCATTTCACTGCACCGATCCTAACAAAGTTAGCAGATTCAGACATTCAGTCCTCATATATCTATTATACAACATGAGGATTTATTGGTGAGTTTCAATCGTTCTTTTTCTTAGTGTATTTATCTAAATTTCAGTTTGTACGATGCTTTAGGACAGAAAAAGATAGTAGAGTATTTTTTCCTATATTGCAGCCTGCAATTTTTAATACTCTTAAATTTCATAATAGGTAGAATTAAGTGCAGAAAAAAAACATATATTGTTATAAAATTTGTATTTGTTGCATGACGTGATATATCCAATAGTTTTACTTTGTCTAAAACTATCCTCTTCACCTAGCAATTTCGCAATCCCAAAATCACGTAAATGGACAACCATGTTTCATCTAGCAAAATGTTGCTAGGCTTCAAATCACAATGCACCCACTAGCTGTGAATAACCGTTATGGAGATAGTCTAAAGTAGATGCTACACCGATCATTATGTCCAAGTTTTGCAACATGTCTATGAATCTGCATAAGTCATAAGGTGTAACCATTTGTTAAGACTGCCATTTGGCAACTACTCCAAAATAAGGCCTTGAAAATATCTCATAGAGATTCTATAAATGTTCAAATTAGTTAGGCATAATCATAGAAATCAAGCTCATGCGACGCTGACATTAATGAAGAATGTCCGTACTCCATTTTATGGGACTAAATTGGGTTATATTGTTTATGTATGTATAGTCATAGAACTTAAGTAGAACGAGCTACATTAGACTTGAAACAATCTAAGTATCTAATAATTTTAGTTTCATACCTCATTTGTTGTGCTAAGAATTAGTGTCCAGGAAAGCTATTGCTTCGTCACTTTAAGAGGTGAACTGTTGCAAAGTGGTATAACAATGTTGCGAAGTGCTGAAGCGAAGCACCTTAGAGAAGCAAGTGCTTCAATGGCGAAGCGAGGTTAAGTGTGAAGTAATATGTAGCATCTCTCCTTTATATTTTAAACGTTTTAAAAGGTTTATTTTTATGAAGTTCAACATCAAAATTTTACATTTCAGACAGCTAGGGTTTCACGTCCTCTCTAATAATCGACTTTCAGGTAAGCATCTTTTCTATTTTTTTCTCGTTTCTTCTTCTACTTCTCCATCGTCCTTTGGTGTTTCTTTTCTTTCGTCCTTCTACTTTCTTCATCCTAATTTCTAATGTAATAGGTGATTTTGGTCAAAGACGATCCAGAAGAAATTGATCGCAACATACAATATGCATCTGTTAGTGTCTGATTTATAAATATTGTATATATAAATGTAATTAGTACTCTCATACATGCAAATAGTATGACATTCACAATATATAGAGAACACACATTTATCAGCTATACTATGTTCAAAACAATGTTGTTTATACATAATTTGATCATTTATATTAATCGATTTTATATTAAGAATAAGACTACACATTGGGCCCGTGCACGGATTTTTGCTTATTTTACAAAAGTCATTCCAAGTACATGCATTACTTCTATTGATCCACCACGTTCATCCACTAACTTCTCAAAGTTGCAGAGATATTTTTAGATTATGACATTTCCCCTAAAATGTTGATTAGGAATCTGTAAAGCTTGCTTAATATTGAATAGTAGAAGATATGACTTTCCATATCTTGATATAGAAGTTTACTGTAAGCAGTGATGTGAAAATATTGACAAATTTCCATGTGAATGAACAAATAAAGAAAAGATCATTAAAGTACTATCTACGTAGAAGATTTGATTTAGAAGTATATGTCGGAATGCTTTCCGTTATCCTTGACATAGACAAACAAATCATGTTGTTCTCATTTCCCTTATTCAATTGTGTCTATTCATCAGTTTTACAGGTCAGAGTATCTTCTTCTTCATTTTCAGCCACTACACCAAAACAGATTGAAGAAACTATGAAGTTGGGTGGCTTCACCCATGATAAAGTGAAAGCCATCAACAACTGGTCTTTTTGTGTATGTACATTAGTAGTCTTTATCAATATTCAGTTCTCCTATAACATTTCACGTTTTTTTATTTACATGACGCTTGATATTAGATATTTTACTGAAATGCTTCATAAATTGCAGATATGCATATTTCATATCAGGTGTCTTCCAATCATAAGTTGTCCAATAATCATTTGTTTATGTAGGAGTACAATGTATAATTATTAAATATACATACTTTCGAAGGACACATGCTATTGCCCAGGATAGAACAAAGTATATTTTGTTGCAGTGCAGTTGTAACTTATTACCACCTAATCATGTGATTGACTCAGAAGTTTTGACTAAGAGACTATGGTGCTTAGTGTCACGGACTTAGAGTGTTGGCTAAAGATCCGTGCGGCACTTGACAATTTACTCACTACTCTTTCAAGATCTTGTAAGTTTAAGTAAGCCTTTGAGGGGAAGATTTCTAAGAGAGCACAAAGAAAGACTTAGAAAAGAACAAGAGAGCCTTTTGGAAGAAGGCTTTGTATTGCTTTGTGGAAGATTGTTTACAACTTGCTTGCTTGGTGCCTTGGCAAATGAATGACACCTCTATTTATACTAATATCTAAGAGCCTAAGTGTAAATAATATTACCTTACAAGTCCCTAAAATATTTACAAGTTAGTCCTAAGTCTAGAATTCTCTACACACTCTAGAATTCTTTAAAGCCTTCTTGAAATGTCTAAAGGATTCTACAGTTCTCCGCAAGCCTCTCCACAACTCTAAAATCATTCGCCCCTATTCGGACGCAAAATTTGGCTAGCTAAGTGGCGGGACGTCACACGCTCTCCCACTTGATGATGCGACGACCGCGGTGCATTTCTACAGAAACTCTCGGACTTGGTCTTTAAATTGCCACAAGTCTTCATATCTTTCCTACGTGGCCTCCTCCGGAGTTTGTCCCTTCTAATGTACAAGGAACATGGCGCTGGCTTGTTGACCTCGCTTCCGTTTGGCTTGGTAGTCTATGATAAGTTGAATCTCCCGATCGTGCGAGGTAGTGACAGTAATGGGTGCCCGTCGTGATTGGTTCCGGCGTTCTTCCTTGTCCTCATGGTATGGCTTAAGGATGCTTGCATAAAACACCGGATGGATTTTGAAGTGTGGAGGTAACTCCACCTTGTCTGAGATCTTGCCCACCTTGGCAACGATCTTGAACGGACCCTCATATTTTCGCACTAAGTTTTGATGAACGCCCTTAGTGCCTTGAACTTTCTTGGATTGAACTTCACCAAGACCATGTCGCCTTCTTTGTAGTCTGTGGGACGCCCTTTGCGGTCGGCAAACTTCTTCATCTTTTTAGCTGCCTTGTCTAAGTAGGACTTGGCAGTGTCAAGCTATTCCTCCCATCCATTGGCAAGATGGTAGGCTCCCAAACTCTTCCCTTGGAAAGTGACTGGTAGTGAATACGGAGTTTGGGGTTGTTGGCCTGTCGCCAACTCGAACGGTGTGCGCCTTGTGGACTCGCTCCTTTGCAAATTGTATGAAAACTGTGCCATGTCTAGAAGCCTTGCCCAATCCTTTTGGTGGCACTAACATAGTGCCTCAGGTAGCACTCTAATAGGGCGTTGACGCCTTTCATCTGGCCATCGGTCTGTGGATGGAAACTTGTGGAGAAGTGAAGTTCTGTGCCAAGTATCTCGAACAGCTCCCTCCAAAAGTTCCCTGTAAAGCGGGGGTTTCGATCACTAATGATATGTCTTGGCAGCCCCCAATACTTCACCACGTTCTTGAAGAACAATCGGGCGGCCTTCTTGGCAGTACAACCGGCTGTGGCAGGTATGAAGGTAGCATACTTTGAAAATTTGTCCACCATGACCATAATGGTTCCATACCCGTCAAACTTGGGTAAGGAAGTGATAAAGTCCATGGTCACGCTTTCTCATGGGCGTTCCGCTACTGGCAGTGGCTCTAGTAGTCCTTCCGGTTGCCTTTGTTCTACCTTGTCTTGTTGGTACACAAGACAAGTCTGCACATAGCGCTCGATGTCGTCCCGCATACGCGGCCAGTAATAGATAGCCTCGATCAGCGCCCTTGTTCGTCGCTGCCCCGGATGCCTGGCCCACTGTGTGTCGTGGCTTTCTTTAATGATTCGTCGCCTGATAGTCCCGAACTTGGGTACATAGACCCTTCGACCGGATGTGAGCAGAAGACCACCTTCCACCCAAAATCGCCTTGTCTTGCCTTGGTTGGCCAACTCCATCAGCTTCTTGGCCTCAGGATCATGCTGCATGCCATCTCTAATTGCATCCTGAATGTCATAATGGGCCGTTGTGATGGCAACAAGTTTGGCCTTCAGACTTAGCGCATCGGCCACAACATTGCCTCTTCCTGGCTTGTACTCCAAGTCATAGTCGAATTCAGCTAGAAAATCCTGCCACCTAGCTTGCTTCGGGGTGATCTTCTTTTGTGATTGGAAGTAGCTAGTGGCCACGTTAACCGTCTTGACCTCGAACTTGGAGACTAGCAGATAGTGCCTCCATGTGCGCAGGCAATGTACGATGGCCATCATTTCTTTCTCCTGCATCGAATAGCGCCTTTCAGTCTCATTCAATTTGTGGCTCTCAAAGGCAATTGGGTGTTTGTCCTGCATTAAGACTCCCCCAATGGCAAAGTCCAATGCATCCGTATGCACTTCGAAGGTTTTTGAAAAATCGGGCAGCGTCAATACTGGCTCTTCTGTTACCGCGGTCTTGAGACCTTCGAAGGCTTCCTGGCACTCCTCGCTTTAGACCTACGGCTTGTTCTTCTTTAATAACTCTGTCAGTGGAACGACCTTAGTGGAGTAGCCACTGATGAACCTGCGGTAATAGTTCGCAAGTTCAAGAAACGACCGTAGCTCGGTCACTTTGGTGGGCGCCTCCCACTCTTGGATTGCTCGGATTTTCGCCTTGTCCATCCGGAGTTCGCCCTGATTGATGATATGGCCTAAGAAGTGTACTTCGTATTGGGCAAACTCGCACTTCTCCCGCTTGATATATAGTTGGTACTCCCGTGAGACTTGGAAGACCTTCCTCAGATGCTCCACGTGATCATCCAAGGTGTTACTATAGATGACTATGTCATCTAAGTACACTACTACGAATTGATCCAAGTAAGGATGAAATATCTTATTCATGAGTGTGCAAAAAGTTGCGGGTGTATTGGTTAAGCCGAAGGGCATCACCAACCACTCGTATGCTCCGTACTTGGTTACGCACATTGTCTTTGGTTCATCCCCTTCTGCGATGCGCACTTGGTAGTAACCTTTCTGGAGGTCCACCTTAGTGAAGTACTTGGCCTGTCCAAGTCTATCAAACAAATCTGCAATAAGCGGGATAGGATATTTATTCTTAATAGTTACCTTATTTAGCGCCCGGTAGTCGATGCATAAATGCAATGATCTGTCTTTCTTCTTCTGGAATAGCACCGACGCACCATAAGGTGCCTTGGATGGACGAATGTGACCGGCCTCAAGGAGCTCCTTTAACTGCTTCCTTAGCTCCTTTAGTTCGGGTGGAGCCATACGGTAAGGTGCATGTGCGGGTGGCTTGGCTCCAATCTCCAACTCTATCTTGTGGTCTATGTCGCGCCTTGGAGGTAGAGTCTTTGGCAGCTCGTCCGGCATCACGTACTTGTTTTCTTTAAGGACCTTCTCTATGATCGGTGGCAAGGACTCCTTAGTACCATTGTCTTCTCTTGAACTTGCAATTTCTACAACTCACATCCTTTCCTCTTTTTTTTTTTCTCTTGTTCAACATCAAACTCTTTTCATACCCATTTTTGTTTTGGTTTCCTCTTTCCTTGCCACCCTCAACTTATGGATTTTCTAGTAGTTGAGGTGCAAAATACCCGATGTTGGATCAGGGCCAAGATTGAGGTTACTCCTTTACATTATCCACCCTCAACTTAGGCTTTTGGCCTAAGTCGAGGTGCACATGTCCAAGGAGGGACCGGGGCCAATATAGTAGATTATAGGAAGGTGAGTTAGGGGTTTAGAAAGAAATGGTCTAATTTAGGCTCAAAGCATTTGGATCAAATTGTGCATTTATTTCATTTGGTTGGATTCTTCTTTTAGGCAATTTGTGGACTTATCAGAACAAGGGCCTATGATCACTTCCTAGACTCTAGAGTAGATTGTCTTAGCAGGACTAACCGGACAAGTTCTAGATTGGCACAAAAACTTTTTGAACAATCAACTATTCTCATACACTTTTGGCACATAGTTTCATTATCAGATTATCAGATTACCCTGTTCAAGTTTTAGATTAAGTCATGCCATCAAGTTGGTTCATTATTATGTCATAGTCAGAGCCAACATCTTCAACTCATTCTAGCCTACAGATTTTAGTACATATCACAAAAAAATTTGGACGGGTATCATTTCTTTTCGAAAGTTGCCATCATGCTTCGTTATTTCTTATGCTTCTACACATACATATATTAAGCAATCTCTTGGGGAAAAGAACACATGCAAGAAAACCCCAAGAGAGGATTATGAGTTGGGTTACTCAGACTTCACCTTATCACCCACAATCCATTTACTCCACCCCTAAAGAAAAATAGGTGCAAGTGTCCCCAATGCACACAAAAAGCAGTAAAAAGTAATGGATTTGGGTGAAGCAAACTTGTGGCGCATAGCACCGATGAACCATCAACAAGTGGGTGGGTCCGATTTCCCAAAGCCCTCTACAACAACATTGGGGCCACCATCAGTAGTGGCCACGTTAGTAATCACAGCACCCTCAATAGTGCTATCAATCATTCTAACAGCACCATCAGTGGTGCTCACATCATGACTCTCAATAGTCGGAACCTTGACAACGGGCACAAAAATCGAAGCCTCACGCGCGCTCTCATGAACATTTTGCTGGCGCAACTCCTCATCTATAATAGAGGTTTTTGAGCCTGTTCAGTTCACTGGTGCTCCCACTTCTTTGCTTAGGCCTCCTTATTAGTTTCAGAATTTTTTCTGGAGTGGTGCCTCTTCCCACGAGCACAGGTGGGCTCCGGCTGTGCATTTATATCCTCTCTAAATAGAGTATTGAGTACGGTATCATCAACTAATGTCGCCTCAATAGGTGCAGACTCTGGCTCATCTGTGGGCGCATAAATGATGACATCTATATCGGCCCAGAGACTGTCCAACTCAGTACGAATGGAGGAAAAATCTGTGATCGGGGCTTTCCATGCGAGTACTCTCAACTCGAAGGCATCCAAGCGCTTATGAACGGCCTGAACCTTCTGATCCATCATGGTTTCCATTCTCTTCTCTATCCTAGCCTCGGAATATACAATGGACTTTTGCATTCATGGCTTCACATGGAGAAGCAGAGTGGCCATCTATGCCTCCTATTTCTAAACTCGAGCTAACGATGAACTAGGGGCGACTCTAGATGAGCTGGGGGCCTGACTAACAACCTAAGAAAAGAAGGTTGGGACATCATCAGTGTGAGCTGGAGGGGTAGGCTCATCACCCTGCATCTGCTCCACAGCAGCTACTAAATCATTACCCAATGGCATATCGATCTGTGGCCCTCTGCGAGGTGCTGCCACATTTGCCTTGTCCCGAATCAAGCCAATATCTAGGGTCTCCGTTGCCTGTATCAATTTTTCACAATGCCAGATCAGCACACCAGAGTCCCTGCATAGTTGAAAAATGAGGCACAAAAAGGGTAAGTAGTGGAGGTCTTGAACGGCCTCTCATGAATCTCTTCCAGCAACATGCAGGCGAGGTCGATCTTGAACCCAACTACTAATGTTGCTATAATTACTACTCTATCCCATGTAAGTGCATTGTCAGCCTTTGTGGGCGACACTCTGATCCGCACCAGCAACCAAAAAAACATGTCCACCAAATTCAAGGTGGCCTTCTGAATACCCAAACATAGTGAGCTAACCCACTCTGTATGCTCTCCATTTGCAGCTATATGCCTGGCCAACCATAATAATACATCCTCCCTTTATTCGGTGTTACGTGTCAAGGCTCCACTCCTCACAACATCCCATCAGTAATCAAATTCGACCGTGTTGAGTGCCCAAGTGTGATCAGGGTCAGGGCTGTAGAGGAATCGGTTGATAGTGGTATGTGATATGCCCACTAGAAAACCTCGGACCATAGTAGTAGTGAGAGGGTCCTAGGTTGTAGGCTTTGACCTCTTGTCAATCGAACCTCGGAGAGTGGCAGCATAAGAGGCATAGAACTCCCACACAATCTCCTCGCTATAAGTCCCGGGGTCTCGAGCCATCCAAATGCACTTGTGAACTTGAAAAAGCCGGTGGATGTCAGGAATAGTGTGTAAGCTGCCCGTGAGGACACTATGCTCTTCGGTAATAAGTTGGGACATCTTCTCTTTATCATTCAGCATTTTGGCATCCTGGTACATTTGCAATTGTCCCTCAACACACCATTTGTTTGGCTCCCCAGCCATCGAATCAGGGTCGTAGCTTTTTGGCACTAGGACTTCTCCCAAACTAGTGGCCTCATCAGACAAGGCAGTTTTGTCATGTGACCTTGAGCCTGTGGCGGATCCATAATCAAAGCCAGAAGCATGGGCTGGCTTAGAGCCGAAACAGAGGCAGACTCTGAGTCAAAAGTAGAACCAACCTCAAAATCAAACCAACCGGTGACCTGATCAGTGTGTTCTCCTCATTTGACTGGGAGACAGTGACTACGTCAGTGATCACCTGCCAGGATGTATTTCGGGTAGCCCAAGGTGCAGTAGGGGAAGTCCTCTTGGCCAGTGGAACATATGCTGGATCCTTTTCTGCGTCTGTGTCCTCATCAATCAATCTAAATGTAGGCAGCACGAATTTTGATTTTCCCCTTTTGAAGTAGGTCACATGCTTCTTAGGCGCCATGGTACTTGTGGATTTCTAATTAGTACCAAAATAGACTCATAACACACTCAAAACTATTTTAGAACTAAGAACGAACAAAAATTATAAATAAAAAACATTCAGACAGTGGCTTCAATGGCCACCTATGGTGGGAATCTACGGTCCGTAGGCTGACCTACGGTTCATGGACCCTTCCGTAGATCAGAGGTACCAAAAAGTTGGTCTCTGATGGGAACCACGGATATGCAAAACGATCCATAGATTGATCTATGGACCGTAGTCCAATTCCGTGGTTCCATACTTGGTGAAATTTCCATGTGCCATCAACCACGGACCTGATCTAAGGTCTGTAGATTGACCTACGATCCATAGACGTGGTCTCATGGATGGGATCTGTGCTAGGTTTCAGGCATCCTTCATGTTGACCCTAATTTTACAAATTTCAACAATGTAACCTAATCTTCTAATGCATTTCAACAGAAATTATGCTAGTTCGTCATTCTAAGGGTTCTAATTACTAAATTCAAAGGAATTGCACAACAAATTAGGAACCCTAAGTTGAAACTTGCATTTAGACTCTCATTACACTAGTTTTATACATTATAAAGACACACAATCACTATCTATCATCCCAAGGGTGTTTGTAGTTCTAGTTTAGCATGCACTTACATACAATCAACTACCCAAGGTCAAGACCCAATTTCGGACTTTCTATAATCAATCACTAAATCAAAAATCAAAGTGAAAGGAAAGTCTATTACCTTACAAGCAACGAGAATGAGGTGATTGTGTGACGACTTGAGACTTCCACCAACCTTTTGCTCACCTTTCGCACAGAATCCGGACACCGATCCTCTGAAAATAGGGAATGGGATAGAGTTGGGGGAGAAGAGAGTGCTTTGTGAAATAGAAGGATGAATATGGGATAATTGATGGTGGATTTATGGTAATATAGAGTGATAGGAGTAATTAGAGGTGTGTAGAAGCGGCTTAGGAGTATAAATGAGGAAAGTGGGAATGATTTGATAAAAAGGGGATTTTATTTAAACGATGTTCAGGTCGGGTTAGGCCGACTAGGGTATGAACTCACGAGACCCCGTCTACGGTCCGTAGATGAGGACCGTAGATCATACTTGCACTTTAAAAATTTAGGAACCTTAATTGGGATGGACATACATCATTCACGGTCCGTGGAATAAACCACAAACAGTCAATGGGGTCCGTAGACCTCTGCACCAGAATTTTTTCTGCATATTTTGTTTTTCTTCCTTGCACATGTAGCGCCTATTAGGCCTTTCGTTTTACATTTTCTGGACACTTTTTAGACATGGACTCTATACTATATCTAGCCAACACTAAGCAAAAATAAAAGGAATAAAGAAAAGCAACTAAACAAAGTAAACTACTAAACTGAAAAGAAAAACCTATAGTTGGTTAGATTGTTCATCTTGGGTTGCCTCCCAAGCAGTGCTTGATTTAACATCGCGGCATGAAGCAGGCTTCTTGATTACTCAGACTTCATCAAGAACATAAGCCTCAACAACTTCCTGCACACTTTCCGCATTTCCGAGATAGATCTTGAATCTTGTTCCTTCACTATTCTCAAGCTCAACCGCTCCATAGAGGAGCACTTTTGTGAGAAAAAATGGCCCAGTCTATTTGGACTTGAGTTTGCCCGAAAACAAATGCAACCTAGAGTTGAATAAAATCAAAAGATCACCCACCAAAAATTCTCGATTTTCAATTCTTTGATCATGATACCTCTTCATCTTCTTTTTGTACAAGGCAGAACTTTCATAAGCTTTTAGGCGAAACTCATCAAGCATATTCAAGTCATTCATTCTTTAATTAGATGTGGCGTCCCAATCTAAATTTAGCTTCTTCATCGCCCACGTAGCCTTATGCTCTAGCTCTACCGTTAAATGGCAAGACTTCCCATATACAAGTTGGTAAGGAGACATACATATGGGAGTCTTGTAGGCAGTGCGATAGGCCCATAGAGTATCATCAATCTTTCTTGACCAATCCGTTCTATTAGTATTCATAGTCTTCGCCAAAATCTATTTGATCTCCTTGTTGTACTTCAACAAGGAGTGGCTACATTGTGGCGGGCACCATATTTCTCAAGTAGTGCTTTGAACAACTTATTACAATACTGGGAACCTCCATCACTGATAATCTCCCTCGGTGTACCAAATCTGGAGAAGATATTCTCTTTCAAGAATATAGTGACACTTTTACCTTCATTGTTGGGGAGCACTACTGCTTCCACCCACTTCGATACATAATCAACCGCAACAAGAATATACTTCATCCCATCTGAACTCACAAATGGACACATAAAATCAATGCCCCATACATCAAACAACTCTATCAGCAATATATGATTCGTAGAAAGGTCTTGCCTCTTTGAAATCCCCCCTTCTCTTTGGCAACGATCACAAGACTTGGCGAAATCGTGAGCATCTTGGTGGATGGTAGGCCAGTAGTACCCACACAACAAAATCTTATGCGCAATCCGAATACCACTATGATGCCCATAAACAGGCGATGAATGACACACCTCAAGTACACTCAACATCTCCACCTCGGGCGGCACATAGCAACGAATAATCCCATCAGCACAATTCCGATATAAGTAAGGCTCATCCCAAAAGAATTTCTTCACATCATGCATAAACTTTATCCTTTGGTGAAAAGACAAATCTGGGGGCACCAAATTGCTTTCCAAATAATTAGCAAAGTCTATGAACCAAGGAATCAGATCAGGAGAAGCAACTAATACATGTTCATCTGGAAAAGCATCATTAATTTCAGCCCTATCACCAAGCTTTAGCATAGCCTTTTCCTCTAATCTGGACAAGTGATAGGCAACTTGATTTTCGGTCCCCTTTCTATCTTTTACCACGAAATCAAACTCTTGCAGCAACAATACCCATCTAATCAACCACGGATTTGCATCCTTTTTCTCCCTCAAATACCTCAATCCAGAATGGTCAGTATGTTGTATGACCTTAGTACCAAGCAAGTATGATCAAAATTTCTCGAATGCGAAAACCACCGAAAGAAGTTCTTGTTTAGTCACAGTATAATTCTTTTGGGCCACATTTAGAGCTTTGCTAGTATGTAAACAAGATGAAGAATTTTCTCTCTCCTCTGTCCTAATACTACACCAATCGTCGCTCCACTCGTTTCACATATTACCTCAATCTGTTGTCTCCAATGCAGTGAAATAATGATAGGTGCAGAAACTAACTTCTCCTTCAACTCTCCAAATGCTCTCAGACAAGCATCATCAAAATTAAACTTATATTCCTTTTCAAGCAGTTTGCACAATGGATGTGCAATGTTAGAGAAGTCCTTGATGAACCTCCTATAGAAACCTGTATGCCCAATAAAACTTCTAACACCTTTTACAAAGATAGGTGGTGGAAGCTTTTCTATTACCTCTACTTTTGTTTTATCAACCTCAATGCCTTTCTCGAAATTCCAATGACCCAGAACTATCCATTCTTTCACCATAAAGTGGCACTTCTCCTAATTTAGCACCAGATTGTTGTCTTCACACCTTTTAAGCACCTCAACCACATGACCCAGACATCGATCAAAAGAGTCATCTACCTTAGAGAAATTATCCATAAATACCTCAATTGTGTCCTCCACCATATCAGAGAATATTGACATCATACAACGCTGGAAGGTCGCTGGAGCATTGTATAACCCAAATGGCATTCATTTGAAGGAGAAAGTCCCATAAGGGCAAGTGAAGGTGGTCTTCTGGGGCTATAGAAATCTGATTGTAGCTCGAATAACCATCATGAAAATAATGCCAACCCTTACTTGCAAATCTATCCAATATCTGATCCATGAATGGCATAGTGAAATGGTCCTTTTTTGTCCAAGCATTTAGCTTTCAGTAGTCCATACAAACTCTCCATCCAGTCACTGGCTGCATCAGAACAAGCACATTTCTCTCATTAGGAACCACGGTAATCCCACATTTCTTAGGTACACATTGAATAGGACACACCCAACTACTATCTGCAATGGGATAGATAACTTCAGCATCCAACCACTTGATGATTTCTTTTTTAACTACCTCTGGCGATAGGCAGATTTAATCTTCTCCGGTGCTCAACACTAGGCTTGTGATGAGGCATGAGTGGGATTTTATGAGAAAATATACCAGGAGGGATCCCAACAATGTGCGCAATAGTCCACCCAATAGCTCTCTTGAATCTCTTTAACACAGAAACCAAACACTCTACTTGTCACCCATTCAAATCTGCCGCAATAATGATCGATAAACTATCATATTTTCCCAAGAATACGTACCTCAAATGTGATGGTAGAGCCTTAAGCTCCAATTTTGATGCCTCTTCAATAGATGGTCTTGCGGGTGGGGACTCAGGATTTTTTATGTCTAACTCCAGCTTCTTTGGTTTCGAATGATATTTGCACCTATCGACGGCGGCAACCAACTTATCATACTCTTCAATACCATCACTCTCAAAGTTCATCATAACCGCTGCTAGTGCCTAAACACCCGGTCTCTCTTCAATCTGCACCTATAGATATTGAAAGTTGCCTCTTTATTGTTCAGTCTGAACTTCATCTGCCCCTTTTCCATATCAACTAAGGCACGCCAAGTGGCAAGGAATGGTCTCCCAAGAATGATGGGAACCTCAAAATCAACCTCACAATCAAGAATCACAAAATCCACCGAAAAGATGAACGACTCCGCTTTCACTAGTACATCATGGAGCACCCCCAATAGGCCTCTTCACAATACTATCGGCCATGAGCAACCGCATCGCAGTCGGATTTGGATCTCCCAGACCCAATTGCTTGTAAATAGACAATGGCATCTGATTAATGCCATCACCAAGATCCCACAACGCCTTAGCAAAATGCAACAACCCAATAGTACATGGGATAGTGAAGACACCAAGATCAAGGGACCTTGTAGAAATAGCACTACAATGTTGCAATCTATCATTATCTTCGAAGCTCACTGCCCTCTTCTTTTTCACCATATCCTTTATAAATTTTGCATACCCAGGCATTTACTCCAAAACCTCTATCAACGGAACATTGATTGAAAGTTTTTTCAACATGCTAATAAACCTGTGGTATTTGCCTTCTTTAGTTTGCTTGACTAACCTCTCTGGGAAGGAAGGTGAAGGTCTGGGTATGGGGATAACTTTTTGAGTTACCTTCGCTTCTTTCTCTGTCACATTCTCGGACTCTCCACTTACCTTAACCATATCATCATCTTTACTATTCTCAATTTCCACAATAGATGGCATAGATGGATCTACGGTTTGCTTATCCCCTCGAGTAGTGACTGTCATACAATGCCCATCATTCTTTGGATTTTGTATAGTATTACTAGAAAGAGTGTCAGGTTGACGTTGTTTTACTATAGTCGAAAACTGAGTTATCTGTAGCTCAAGATTCTTGATCTACACTGTGTGGGCGTCAACTTTTTGACCAATACCAGACAAGTCATTTCACATCTCTTTCACATTCTCATCAATCGAGTCAAGCCTCTTCATCATTTTCTGCATCATATCCTCAAGAAGTGACATATTACCTCCATCTTCCCTAGGAGCAGAATCCCAATTTTTAGGAGGAACATATGGTCCAGCCCGATCATTTCTGTTGCCATAGTTATTTCGATTGTAATTGTTGTCGCAATTATAATTCCCATCCCGGACATACTGGCCCTCGCGATTGTAATTTCCATAGTTTCGACCTTGGTTTCATTGATCTTAGCGCCAATTATCCATGTTGGAACCTTGGGTGTTTGGTTGGAAACCCCTCGTCTGCTCATTCACCGCATAAGTATCCTCTCCAAAATAATACTCCTCTGCCGGTGGTATAGTTCTAGTCAAATAGTTGACAACATTTACCTTCTCTCCTCCAATCACATGCTTAAACGTAAACCCTAATTCAGTTCTCATCTGTGCCATCTCCTCGCAAATCTCATCTACGGGCTGGCAGTTTGTAACTTGAACGAAAAATGTGCTCCTCCCCGTGTCTGACTTTCTAGTGCTCCAAGCATTGTTATTTTGAGATATCTTCTCCATTTTCTCTGTAATTTGTGCAAAAGTGCATTCACCATACGAACCTCCCGCAATAATATCGAGCACTGCCTTACCATTACCATCCTGTCCTCGGTAGAAGTACTCCTTCAGTGACTCATAATCAATACAGTGATTTGGGATACCCCTTATGAAGGCAGTGAACCTATCCCAATAACTACTAACAGACTTTCTAGGTAATGCTACAAAGTTGTTGAGTTTATCCTTCTTGTTCAACTTCTTGGACACTGGAAAGAATCTTGCTAAAAACGCCTCTGTCAACTACTCCCATATATAGATTGAGTTGTAAGGGAGTTCATTGAACCAGACAGCAACATCTCCAGTTAATGATAGGGGGAACACACACAACCCAATGACGTTCATATCCCAATCTGGTTGACCTATACAACTTTTGCAGACATGATTAAGTTTGGTTATGTGAGCATGTGGATCTTCCACTGGAAACCCCGCAAACAAGCCCCCCACTGTTATGCCCCTGAGGTAGACGCGGTAGGGAAAGAGGTCCATCAGAATCGGCAATATTAAGGTTGCCCCTGAAATTTTCATGTAGATGTGGTCTGTGGTTCCTGTGCCCTCAATGCATCTCCCAATCTATTCTCAACTAGAGCCTAATTATTCGCATCAATTACCCTCGGAGGTTGCAATCCAACACCTTCACCTAACTCTACCCCGATAGAGTTAACCGGAATGCCTTGATTATTCATTCTTCCAAAGTTCTATTCAATTCGGGATCGTAGGGAGTAAGTGGTTCACCTTGGCTCTGTGTACTTGGCATACACTAGAGAAAAGAAAAAGTAAAATTAGGAAATATTTGACTAAAGTTCAATAACATAGTTAAACTTAATGTAAAAGTCAAATTCCCTGAAAGTGGCGCCAAAATTTTATACGCTCAAATTACACCTCTTTTCAGAAGCATATGCGATCGTTATCACGTAAAGAACCAAACTTGTATGTTGGGGTCAATCCCACGAGGAATATGGTTTAGACTTAAGTTCAATAACGATTATATTCGTTTAGCCAATGTATTTCCGAGACAAATAAGTAAAAAGGGGAGGAGGGGGGGGGGGGATTTGTGTAAAAATTTTGGAAATTCTGAAAGTAATTAGTAAGCAAGATTCAAATTTTTGTTGTTATCAAATTGAGAAAGAAACTAGGGCGTACATGTTCCCCATAAGCTCATAACTCTATAATCCTTGTAATAACAATCCCTTCCTAGTCTATTACATGCAAAATGATAAGTTATGTATCCCTAAATCCTTGGTCCGGCATCTAGAGAACTTCACCCCGCACATTGGTCCGGCTAAGTGTGTATAATTTACTAACCCTTACCATTACCTCATATTAGACGTCACATCGATGAATAGGTTAGTTTTCACCCTCCCACCTATCGACATTAATTCTATTAGATAGTATCACACTAAATCTATGTTGATAATTATTTTCTTATTAACTACCTCCTTGGTCCGGCAAGTAGCTACAAGGGGAGGTCTAACATTGCGCATCGCTAAAAAGACTTCTAGATGAAAGAATTATCAATGCATGCAAAACACTATTCGGGAATTGCTTAGTTACTATTCATACTTCATTAATCGCTCATGGTTCCCACAACCCTAGTTGTGGATTTAGTTACCCATATTAGTAAGAACACAATACATAGTTTTAGAAGAAGAAATCATGAACTTACGTAATGAGAATGATAAACCCAAAATTTCTACTTGAATTTCCAAACCAAAATCTTTAAACCAAACTTAGGAAATTAAGAATTGCTAAAATTGCAAGTTAATCTCCAAAGCCAAAAACTAGAACTAAATTAATAAAGTCTAACCCCCAAAATTGAGGTTTACATGCCCTATATATAGAAAAATAATTCCTAACTAAAAAGGAAATGGAATAAGGAAATAATGTTTCAGGACACAGTTTCGATCGACGATACTGACCTACGAACCATGGATTGATCTACAGTCCCTAGGTCCCTTTCGTGACTCAGGACTTGGGAAAATTTCTAACTTCAAAATATTCAAATATCTGAACGAAATGACAGAGCAGCATTACGGACCGTGGATTGATCTACGGTCTGTGGATCCTCCTCCATAGCTCCATACTTAGAATCTTCAAAATCAGGTACTAGAACCCCTCTCTGAATCATTTGACGGATCAGCAGTATGGTCTGTAGATCAATCTACGGTCCGTTGATTGCAACCGTGGTTCCACACTTCGTAAAGAATTCCTTGAATTTCCTTCAAGCCTTGCCTGCCCGTCTACGACACCCATCTACAGAGCGTGAATGGACCTACATTTCGTAGATCACCTCCATAGATGCCCTTTTCTGCACATCCTTCAGCTGCATCTCTCAGTTTCCACATCTGAACATATTTCCTGCAAACATGATAAAAATACATAAAAACCAATACAAAATGGACCTAGACACATACAACACTTAAGTGAAATGTATTAAAAATACCATAAACTCACGGTATATCAGAACTATATGGCTCAATGATAAACACATTTTCCTCCCTTAAAGTAAAATAGTTTGAGCGAACGCTCATAAAGAAATTCGATCAATATTATTTTTCAGTTCCATCATCACGATATATGTGTGCATGAGGTTTATGAACAAATGTTACATCCCAAGGAATGGTTCTTCCTCCATGTATACACTTTATTGCATCCTCTTTTCCAAAATAACTTGCAGCTCCTTCCCCAGAAGAAAATATAGTCATAAGGGGATCAGCTGGTCCACCAGCTAATGGGTAATGAGTTTTAAAGGAAAAGGCCAACCAACCATACACATAATGAATTGGAAAACTAAGTTTGGACGAGATCAAGTCGTGAGCATCTTGAAATTATGTTTAGACCTTTGTAAATGCTGGCTAAAACTGGAATCAGAAGGCTAACTCTCCTACCATATTCTAAATAACAGGCATTTCTGAAGACACTCGAACGAATAAATCCACCTCCCTTAGTAGGAAGAACAAATATACACAACCAACATGACAAAAATGCTGCGAACTATGTTTCGTCTATCTTATGACCCTTAACTTGTAACTTATGGAACAATGCTTCTTCATTAGAAGACCACTTTAGAGACTTATCAATTACACCAGTTGGATTATGAGATGATCTAAGACGGACATATTTCGTATCCTTTTTTGGCGGGCCTGTCCATACTTTATATCTTTCTTACACCAAAATTCTACCTGTTTTTCCACAGAAACATTCAAATTATCATTATTTTCTATTTGTAGCTGATGAAAGGCATAAACTAAATGCTCACAAGACTGAGGGAGGAACTTTTTTCCATTTTCAAATGTGCTTGTGAGTTCTTCAACATTCGCCACGACCTCTTCATAGAGGCAACTTGATATGGGTAGACCACCAATCATATGTTAGTCCCAATGTGATATGGATAGTTCTCCAATTGAAGTGAGCAATGTATTTGTAGCAGGACACCAAGCTTCGCAAAAGGCTTGCGTGATGTTAGTGTTACGATCATAAGTAAAAAGTTAACCATACACAACATTATATACTTTTGCGTCCTTCAACGTCTGGCAATTCCTACTAAGTATATCTTCAGCCCACTCCCAATACCCTGGAATGAAGTGAAACTCTCCATCAAAAGTGAAAGTATCATTCCATCGAGTCTCTCCATTTATGATTCGCTACCCCAAACATAGTAATGAACTTGCAATATTTTTGGTATGAAGATTAGGAGAGAAAAGTACCCATGTCTTGGGAGGACGACTGTTATATTCTAAAGTCCAATCATCTAAACCAGGAAGTTCTTCTAGAGAAGGCCACGGAGAGGCATATTGAACACCTAATGGCTTCTCTACAAGCAATTTAGTCTCCATGTCACTGTTCTTATGATTTAATATTACAAGGTATCGTGACTTGGAAGAAGAAGATGTCAAATCTTTTAAGTAAACCATGATTCAAACTGCACAAAAAAAAAAGGGGACAAGTGTTTTATTAGCACTTAAGTTAGTAACTCAAAAATCAAGGTTATAAATCTAGGCAATAAGTACCTATTCCTTTAAGCGTGAATTATGCATAAGTCTAGATAATGTAAAGTCCTAGCTCTACTCATGCAAAGTCTTGGCACCAAACGGTGTGAAATCTTTGGTTCAAGATTATGTGATGCCTTCAGATTAAAGTATATAATCTTCGCCTTAGACAATGTAAAATCTATAGCTCAGACGCTATAATGCCTTCGGCTCAATTCATGTAAAGTCCTTTCCTTAGACGGTATAAAGTCTTTGACTCGGACAACATGATGTCATCATCTTAAAACATGTAAAGTCTTTGCCTTAGATGGTGTAAAGTCTTTGGGTCGAACAACATGTTTTGCCTTAGACGGCGTAAAGTCTTTAACTCAGACAACATAATGGCATCATCTTGTAAAGTCTTTGCCTTAGACGGTGTAAAGTCTTTGCCTTACATAGTGTAAAGTCTTTGGCTTGGATGGCATGATGCCCATGACTCAAGCCATGTAAAGTCTTTGTCATAGACGGTGTAAAGTCTTTGAATCGAACAATATAATATTTTTGACTTAGACTGTGTAAAGTCTTCCTCATAAGCAATGTAAAATTGTTGGCTCAAACACTGTACCACTTTTTGGCTCAAATAGTGGAGAAAAAGAAAAATAAAATAATAGATTGAATGAATAAAAGAAAAATGATGAAAGCAAGGTCAAGAATATATATTGACTTCTAATTAATAAGCTACTTGAATTATAGTCATGAATATAGTGCCTACTGATTTACGTAAGTTATTAACAAACCAACTGTGGGAGGAATCATGTTTCAGTAACTAAGGTGAAAGCAAAAGACGAAGAAAAAAAAAAAGTGAACAAAATTATCCTATCTATTTCACATATAAATATTTCTTTGTTCCAGATGACACAAAGCATGTATTTCCGGAAAAAGGATTTACAACATATGACTAACATAAGCAATTCATCAATCATAGAAGTTATTCTTCATGAATTAAAAATTATTTTAGTCACTTTCACATAATGTACAAAGTATTTGCTTGATTAAAAAGAATTCCCTTTGAAAAGTGAACAGAAGTGGCTAATTGATTTATTTAAGTTCTACTCTCATCTACAAGTTGTTTAAAGAGTTGACAGAAGGGCATAACATGACAAAACAAAAGAACAAAAAAGAAGAAGTCGTTCAAGAGTAACTTCAAGAAGCTTACCAGAATTTTTTTTTTTTTAAAGATTAAGGCCTAATTAACAAATCATATGAGCAGATGAATACATATAGTTTGAAAAAGATTGATACCTAATAAAACAAAGTTGCAACAGCCCAGCCAGCAATGGGGCGGTCAGCAGTTACTTACCAAAATAATTGATAGCTGGTCTTCAAGGTTTCTTGGTGAAATTATGAATGGGTTCGAAAAAAATTAACCGCTATAGAGTAGCTGAAAAGGATACAAGAGTCCTAACCCAAAACAAATTCAATATTTGATAAGTCCAATATTTTTTTGGGATAAGAAGATAATAGTTCTATTCAAAGTTTAATCCTACAAGAACTCAAATTCTACAAGGACTCAAATTTTCTAAAAGAGACCTAACATACTGAGGCGGTGGATTATTATTTGCTTCCGACAATAAAAGGTGCAATTCTAGTGAATCAAGTCTCCTATATGACTTCATAGTGTTAAACGTGATCCAGTAGGAAGTTGGAAAAAGCTTGCTTCCTACGTGGCTTATTTTTTCCTACTTAATGGAATAAGCAATTGTCACTTTGTTATTATTAGATAAATCATATCATTTTTTAAGGGTCAACCAAATATTAACAAATTAAGTGAACTTGAATCCCGTAAGCGAGGAATCTTGCTACCAATCCTCAGCACACTTGCACTGTATCTTAAAGAAAGGGATTGAATTATTATTATTTCTATGTTTATTTTTATTTTAAAATAAAATAAAATACAGTTCTCCAAGATTACGATTACCCAAAATTCCTCTACAAATTGGAGAATATCTTCACTAAGTACTTCAAGCCTAGTCTAAAAAGAGAAATATCTTGAAAAGACTTGAAGTAGGGGGCATTTGTAAGCATTAAGATTTTATTGGATTTAAATCCATAAAATTAATTTGGATTATATTAAATTCAAGAAAATAGTTGAGGTTATGTGGAAATCCAAGTCAAATTAAATAAAGCCACTAAAATCATGCCATGTGCCAAAGTTATGTGGCAATCAAAGTCAAATTAAATAAGCCACTAAAATCATGTCACGTGTCAAAGTTATGTGGCAATCCAAGTCAAATTAAATAAGTCACTACAATCATGTCACGTGTCTAAGTTATATGGCAATCCAAGTCAAATTAAATAAGCCACTAAAATCATGCCACATTTCAAAGTAATGTGGCAAGACAAGTCAAATTAAATGAGCCACTAGAATAACGTCATGTGTATATGTGACATGTTCTGACCAATCAAATCAAAGCCCTTCATTGGAGGAATGTGATATGTCATTTCAAACCGACCAATCAAATCACACCAGTAGACAACTCCCTACTACTATAAATAGGGATTCTCATTATTCATAGAAGGGAGGTATTTTTCAAGAACAATAAGCAAAAAGAGAGCTCGTGGATCAAAGGTTGCAAATTCTCTAAAAACTACAAGTTCAAGCAATCAAGATCAAAGTTCAAGTTCAAGATCAAGAACAAAGGCAAATATCAAGATTCAAATCAAGTTACTTGTTCATACTTATTATTCGTCATAACCATACAAGAATTCATTATGAATAATTCAAATCAAAGTTCGAAAACTAAAGATTCAAGATCAAGCTAGTCAAGACCTTGACTCTAAATCAAAATCAAGTCCAACATATTTCATATTATTTTGAAGAATCATAGGATTTTCATAGATATCGTAACATGCACTACATTTTGAAATCAAATATTACACTTTGTTACTCTGATTTTCCTGTATTGATTATTTATTTTTCTAGGCACGAAAATTTGTTGTTTATAGATACAACAAAAAAATGGAAATAAAATATAAAACACTAAACGAAACCATGGATGAAAAGAACATAAACACTATACATACATATCAAAAGAGATCCTACCCAAACCCTGGTAGTCACACGTACAGAGCTACCACAAAAGAGCACAAGTCCCAAAAGTGCACAAAAATATACAGACTAGTCTCAAAAAGTAAAAGACTAACAAAAACTAAAAAGAAAGTTTTAGGCATGATCCAAAACGCCATAAGATCGCCCTCACTCTGAAAGTTCCTGTTGTGAGCTCAATATCAATGCGGGCAATTGGTACGTAGACCAGCATCACAAAAGTAGATGCAAAGTGCAGTAAGAGTACCAAAAACAACAGGTACTCAGTAGGAGTTATAGGCCAACTAAGATTTGGAACTAAATGCAATAATGAAAAGTGGCAAAGGAAGTAACTAAAAGCCATGGAAACAAAATAGCAACAAAAATCCTAACTAAGAAGAAAATGATCTATTGAAAGAACGAACATTGAAGTAAATAACTATCTAAAACGTAAATAGACTCCATAAGCCAAAAAGTAAAATCTCATTCAATTAAATGTAAAATAACCCAAACAAACCCCTATACACCCAATGGATACACAAAAGATCTATGGAACTACTAGAAGAACTTGAGAAAACATCTAGAACTGTCACGACCTTCTACAGACTTTAACAGCAGTAAAGGCAGCCCAAGAACCCTAAATAGAACCACCAGTTAGCACTTGAACCTAACGAAAAAGGGTGTGTATGGACTAGAAATGAGGGTAAAATATGAGTCAGGGCCTCAAACAATGACTCCATATACGCCTAGGCCGTGAGCCTGGATAAATAGGAGGTACACCAAGGCTTTTAACCCGGCTAAGAAGTAAGTTCACAAGGGCCTCGAAACCAATATATCAAGAAGCACATGGACCTTGAACTGTGGAGAAGTACTCCAAAATCCCTAATTTTCCTTTGCCAACTTACAGCCGGTCTAAGCAGCAACGTGGAAGCTCCTCTAGAATTGCAAGGGGCACACTCCAACTCCAAGACTTGATAGCAAATAGTTGGATAAAGACTAAGTAAAACCAAAAATATGCCCGAGTTTATCACTGGGGTAAATTATGGATAAAAGGTCATAAGAGCTGAATAATTTGGAATGAGCTAAGCAATCCAAAGTGACGTCAGAACAATTCTAAGGTATCATCTCTAAATCTCGAGCCAAAGGAAATAGTAGCATAAACCTAGTCTAAGGCTATTAAAAATATATTTAAGATGATAAATCAACTACAAATAGAGAACCACAAGGAAAGGCTTGATTACTTACAAGAATAAGCATATAAGAATCCCTAAAACCCAAAAAAAAGACCTTAATAATGATTTCAAACAAAATAGGCATGATCAACTACTACCCAACCCCAATTTCAGAAAGTCAATATGAATTTACATTTGTAAGTTTAATCTAAAGACCGCGAAGTCCTAGCCTATATCAATGCAAACTGTGTGTAACACCCCAGAAAAAGTTTGAGCTAAGAGTCAAACCATCCTTCGTTGTGAGTAGGATTTTACCAAGGAATTAAAATTTCTTGAGTGTTAAGGTAAGTAGATGTAGCACCTTGAGTTCAAAAAGGAACTAAGTTGGGAATACTAAATATGTAATGTTGCAAGTTATGCTTAAGTAATAAGTTTTGGGTCAACTTCAAATGACTATAACTCTATGTACAGAATGAGTTAGGTGTTCCATAAGATGGAAAATCAAAGGTCATTGAATTATCTTTCTAACGCTACCAATTTTATAAGTATTGAGTTTGGATGAGTGTGATATGCCCTTTTTAAGTAATGCTAACCAGCTAAGGAAAGTTGCCCAAAAATAGTGAGGGGTTTTTTGGTCTTTTCCTTACCAAATCAGATTTAATTCATTTTTAGTAAGGTTTTAAGGGTATAATCCTATTAGGTTCAGTTTTATTATCCTATTATACACCTAGGGTTTTAGTTGAGAGTTCAAGAAGAGAAAACAAGAGAAAAGAGGAGAAAAGAGGAAAGGAACAAGGTATTCGTCAAGGTTCTTGAGTTTTGTTGCGGATTTTTGCCATGGGTTTGATATCTAAGAGGTATGTAAGTTTCCATAATATTGGGTTCATTCACCCACATTCCAAAATTATTTTCATAATTGAATTCGTCCATAAAGATTGATCAAAGATTTAACTTCTTGATAAGTGTTCTTGAGGTTTCATTCTAAAACTAGTCTTGTTGGTGTTTTGATGATTTTTTGAGATGAAAGTGAGTGTTTTGAGGGTTTTATTGATAGATTAATGTGTACTTATGTTAATAAATCGAATCCAAGTGATTGGGGAAGAAATAGTTCGAATTTAGGCGAAATATGGTGAGAAAATGAGCAAAGAAAGTCGTCGGCATTTTCTGGGTTGGGGCCTTGCACCCCACACCAGCTAATGTACCCCTACCAGACCTCTGTAGGTAGAGGGCTGGCGCCCCGAACCACTTAGTGCGCCCCGAACCACTTAGTGCGCCAAAGTCTCCTCTTTGATTCTAATCACTCTTAACTACTTCTAAAAACCTAGAAATTATTCATAACATGAATCATAGCCTTGAATTCATAATTCAAATTCAAGGAAGAGTTAAGAGTTAAGTCTTGAGAGTTCTTTCAAACATTTTGAGAAAGTCCCTTTCAGTCTTTTGGAGAAGTCTTCTACAATTTCAAATAACTTGATTCAAGACTCAAGTAAGTGAGAATTAGAGTTATGAGAATTTATTTATAAGTCTACACTATCACCTAGATCCTTCATAACACAAACCATAACTCTTGAATTCATAATTCACATTCAAGAGAGAGTTAAGAGTAGAGTCCAAAAAAGTATTTGAGTTCAATTGTGAATCCTTTGAGATCAACTATCGATTTGAGATAAGTTTTGAGGAAGTAAGTATGAGAATGAGAAGATTCATATACTCGAGTTTTTTATTGTTATGTAGACCCTTGAGTCGAGTCGTTCATGCCTATAAATTCTGCATGGACTCCATGAATTGAGTATCATTAAGAGGAGTAGTCTCCTCAAGTTCTAAGTCTTGAGTATCGAGTTCCTAACCTTTTTGAGATTATATTCCAAATCTTGGACCTATTATATGTTACCCATGAAGTCCTTGAGTTGAGTAGTTTATGACCATAACTCCGCATGAACCTTATAAGTCGAGTAGTCTTGCGATGAGAAGTATCTTTGAGTCCTTGAGTTGAGTAGTCCATGCCCATAATTCTGCATGAACCCTCTGAGTCAAGCATTCTTGAAGTGAGTATTATTATTAAAGTTCTTGAGTTCAGATTTTTTGAGTCTCGAGTATTGAGTTCTAGTTACGGTTGTTGAAAACCTTGAATTGAGTCGTTCACGTCCATAATTCGACATGAAATTTATTTTGAGAAGTCTTTTACAATATTTTAAAACTCTTTTAAAACTTGACCATTGAGTTGAGTAAGACTAAGAGTGAAAGTCATTTCTTCAAAAGATTATATGGGAACTAAGTATTTCCAAAAGTAAAATGTTTTCACATTTAAACAAGAGAGGAAACGCTCATTTCCAAGAGAGCTTTTAAGCTAGTTTTTGAGCAATAATCTCAAACCACAAAAAGAGTTATGCTTTTAAACATATGATCTGAGTAAATTTTTTGGAGTAGTATTGAGCACCAATATGGGGATGATTTTAGATAACTCAAGTCTCCATAAACCATGTAGCCAACAAGGGTAGAAATGGTCATACTTTTTAGATGATTCCTTAATGTTTTTTAGCATAGACTAGTGGATCCACTTAGTTGAGGAGTTCTGTATTCCGAAAAGTTATAGGACAGTTCTAGCAGTGTGGGTTAGAGAAATTCCCACAGAGTTATATTATATTTTATTATATACAAATTGAGTTGATTTGTATTCTTCAATACATTGAGTTGCTATCTATTGTTTTAAAAGTTCTCTATATACTGTATCCTTTTTTGTTGCTTTATCTTGAGTTTAGTATCCCAAGTTGTGTATATTGAGTTGAGCTATGTTTCATTGAGTTGAGAACCTTATTTCTGTGTTGGGTATCTTATCCGTGAGTACTTCTGAGTTGAGTAAGTTTGAGTAGTTTTGAGTATCATTCATTATACCTTTGTGTTGAGTATCATACCTTTGAGTTGAGTATCATACCTGTGAGTTGAGTTGAGTATCCTTGATTTGAGTATCTTATTCTTTAGTTGAGTTTAGTTGAGTGCGTTGGGAGGAAGTAAGTATGTTTCCTTTTTATCAAGTTGAACCTTATGTTTCTGCTTTAGAATTTCCCTTACATGCTTGTACATTCCATGTACTAAGCCATTGGTCTGCATCATTTCATGATAAGATACAGGTACCCAGGAATATCAACAAGAGCTTTGTTGATACCGGAGGTAGCTCGAGTTAGCTATGGTGCGCCTCCTTGATTCCGGAGGGTTCCACTTGTACTTTCATTTATATCATTTGTTAGGATGTCGTGGGTCTTTTCCCAACTTCCATGTTTGTCAGTTAGAGGCTTCACAGATAGACAGTAGTGTTTTGTTCATTTATTTTGCTAAATTTTTTATAGACTGAAGTTGCGTATTTTGTGGCGAGTTGAATATATTATTTTTATTCAAAGTTTTTTATTTTAGTTAAATCTTTGTATTTGAGTTTCATGAATTTTTATTCTATTTTTAAACTTTGTATGCTTGAGTTAATCTTCTACTTGTAGTCAGCCAGGATAAGGGTTCTCTAGGGGACCAACAATGGTTCTCGATTGCCAGCAACATCTAGGGTGTAGGCTTAGGTCGTGACAAACTTTGTATCAAAGCACAGAGTTCAAGTGTCCTAGGGTGTCTATGAAGCCAAGTAAACTAGGATCTTATTTGTGGTTGTGAGGCCCCCACTTCTATAAATAAATGACTACAGACATTTCGTATAAGTCTCCCTTCTTTCATACTCTTACTCATGCAATAGAGATATGTCATAGAGATTTATGCATATTCATGCATTTCTCAAACTCATTCGACTACCCATCATACTAGAGGTGGTTGAAAAGAAAGTTAGTCCTTTATCGATGAGTTTCTCTTAGCAAAAGTCTTGAGAAAGTCATGAGACTCCAAAGGGGCTTGAGAGAATCCCATGAGTGAGCTAAGTGTTGAGTTCGACAAAATGCACTCATATTCATATGAATCGTGTGTTTGAGCTAAAAGAGAGTTGTACTCTCTTCTTTAAGTCTTGTTTCAACTGATATCCTTATGAGAAAGTATGTTTAGAGCTTGGGTAGTGTTTTCACCCAAAAAGGATAGCATGAGTTACAAGATCATGAGATGTAGTAGTGAAAGTGCCCAAAGTTAGAGGAAAGCATGTTGAGTTATAGAGATCTATGAATGGGATATAGTGATGAGGAAGATTATGTTATTATAGTCATGCACCCAGTAAGTTGTTGATGAGGAGTTTTTCCTTATGGGTAGATTAAGAAGTGATGAGTTGTGAATATTCCATCATAGGAGGTAGAGTGTGTTGCAACTAGAAATGAGTTTCTGGTGAAGTCTCATTGTGTAGGTAATGACCAAGTGTAAGTGTTGAATAGAAGAGCAGAAGTATTCATAAAGTGATAGATCTAAGATAGGCATATGATTTGTTTGAAAGGGATTTGAGAAGAGTGTCATGATCCATACAATGGAAACATGAGGGTGATGATGTTAGTCTTGAGATTTTATCTGGTAGACTTGACATAAAGTACGTGACGAATTGGGATGTTAGCTGCAATAAATATGAGTAGTACCAGCGAGAGATCCTAACCTTTAGATAAGGGCAGTCAAGTGTGGCTAAGTCACAAGAGTAAACAGAGAATTAAGAGGTGTACCGAAAGGGTATGTAATTAGAAAGAGTTCTTTGTACCTCCTTATGGTGAGTTCAGTAGTCATGAGATAAGCTTCTCTCAAGTGTTAGAGTAAAAGAGGATGTAGACTAGTTATTAATAATGGGATAGGTCTATAGCTTTCAAAGTGGCAGCTTTAGACCTAAGGGGGAGATGATGAGATGAGAAATCAAGTGTTTGAGAATAAGATAGTAATGAGTCCCAAAGAGTATGTGAGATATCTTTTCAGAGGTCTTTTAGTAGTGAAGTGATGTTAAAAAGAGAAGGTTAATGATCTTATCATGATGATGATGGTGTGATAATTCCATTAAAGGATATAAAAGAGAAGGATAAGGTTTTACTAGGAGAAATAGTTAAATGGGAGCCCTTAGTTGGATCCGAAGGAGTTGGTTAGTCAGAGTCCATGGAGTTGTTAGAGTACTAAGCTTCAATGTGGTGGTAAGGAGCAATAGTCTTGGGATGAGATTCTCTATAGAGAGATATAGAACCCGAACCTAAGGATTTAGGTTAAACTCGAATATAGTGAAATTGTACCATTAGAATCAGACCTTGGTAAGAGTAACCCCATTCCATACCCTGTCCAGTTGTCATTCGTGGACGGATGATCCCCGGGGGGGGGATATTGTAACATCCCGGAAACATTTTGAGCTAAGACTCGAACCGTCCTTCGTTATGAGTAAGATTTTACCAAGGAATGTTAAATTTCTTGAGTGTTAAGGTCACTAGATGTAGCACCTTTAGTTCCAAAAAGAACTAATTAAGTTGGAAATAGCAAAATCTGAAATTTTGCAAGTTATGCTTAAGTTAAGAGTTTTGGGTCAACTAAAAACAACAATAACACTTAGTAAAGGATGAGTTAAGTGTTCCATAAGATAGAAAATGAAAGGTATTTGAATTATCTTTCTAAAGACACCAAGTTTACTAAGTGTTGAGGTCGGATGAGTGAGATATTCCCTTTGAAGTTAAGTTGTCCAGTTAAAGAAAGTAACCCGAAAATAGTGAGGGCATTTTGGTCTTTCCCTTACCAAATCAGATTTAATTCATTTTGAGTAAGGATTTAAGGGTATAATTCTAAGAACCTTATTTCTGAGTTGGGTATCTTATCCTTGAGTACTTCTGAGTTGAGTAAGTATGAATAGCTTTAGTATCCTTGAGTATACCTTTGAGTTGAGTATCATACCTTTCTGTTGAGTTGAGTTGAATATCCTTGAGTTGAGTTTAGTTAAATGAGTTCAGAGGAGGTAAGTATGTTTCCTTTTTATCAAGTTCAACCTTATGTTTATGCTTTGGAATTCCCCTTACATACCCGTACATTCTATGTGCTGAGCCATTTAGCCTGCATCGTTTCATGATACAGATACATGTACTCAAGAGCATTAACAAGCGTTTCGTTGATACCGCAGGTAACTCGAGTTAGCTATGGTGAGCCTCTTTGCTTCCAGAGGCTTCCACTTGTAATTTCATTTATATCAGTTGTTAGGATGTCGTGGGTATCTTGCGGACTTCCATCTTTGTCAGTTAGAGGCTTCATAGATAGACAATAGAGTTTGAGAAGTCTGTTTATTTATTTTGTTAAATGTTTTAAAGACTTAAGTTGCCTATTTTGTGGCGAGTTGAATATATTATTTTTATTCAGAGTTTTTCATTTGAGTTAAATCTTTGTATTTGAGTATCATGAATTTTTATTCAGTTTTTAAGCTTTGTATGCTTGAGTTAGTCTTCTGCTTGTAGTTAGCCATGTTTTTCGTGACACTGTGCGTGCTCCAAAATCATGATTCCGGAGCTTTTCCATTTTGAATGTCTTTCAATCGATGCCACACTTTCAAAAACACAATCACAATATCAAAATGAATGTTTTGACACAAAATACCCAACAATTGGAGATGGACCAAAAATCAGAAAAAAAAAAAGGGAATTTGGAACTTGTACTATAAATCCAAAATTTGACTCGGTCAAAAGGACCAATTTAACTCACTGCGATTGTATCACAAAATGGAACAACATTAAATTTTGAAAGGAATCAATCAACAACATGCAACAAATCACGATGTAAAACACCATTAAAGAACTAGGCAGTCAAATTCAGGGCAAAATTTACATCCACTCAATGCCCCCATGCAAATTCGTTAACACTCCAATTTGAAGACCTGCTAATTTCGAACCCACAACACTTGAAATACCCAAAATGGAGATGCAAAGATCTCTAAAATTGACTTTGAACCTTACAAATATAAGTTGACTGTGCCTGGTCTATATTTACGAGACTAGATAACAAACACCGACATGGGGCTAGGCCTTCAAATGCAGAGGTTCAACATCCCTAACCTTTGCAAATGCAGCCTAGGGACTGTGATTGCAATGACTAAACCCCCAAGCCTCCGTGAATGCAAAGATCGGGTCCATTGGTCACTGCGGATGTGGTATGTAGCCCCCAAAAGTGAAGAGAAAAAGTGGTTGCACCAGTTGATGCACATCAAATGGTCTTTCCCAACATGAAAATCTGTGATAGGATTCTCAAAATTCACTTAGAACATCGTGCACAAAAAGGAGATAGGCTATCTCAAAAAATTTGACCTTACAGACTCAACAAAGATGTTGAAACTTCCAATAAAGCTTGTCTCAATGAAAAGTCGATCCCACACTTAAAAAATTGTTTAAAGGAAAATTCCATATGAGGCCTCAAGATGATCCCAAAAGCCTAGAGATCCACACTAGAGGTCCTTCTAGAGCAAAATTAATGTTCCTCAACTAAATGAACTACCAGAACTGCATTATAAGGTTGTCTTCCTGATCTTTTGACTAAAGTCATCCATTAAAGTTTTAAAGTCTCCAAGACAGGAAAACTTGCACAGAATCAAATCGAATGACTAGTTGACCAAATTGTCAGTCCCAGTAAGTCATGAATGAATTGAGGTTGCTATAGGAACACTATAAATCCTGAAAAGAAGGCAATAACAATAAAATGACTTGGAGTGTTATTACAACATCAACTACTAAAATTGACTATCATTGAAAAAACTAAGGGTCAAGAAGTACCTGAAGGCCAGAACAAGTGAGAAAACTACTCTCGCATCTTGTGCTCAGCCTCCAAGGTAGCCTTCTCAACTAGACAATATATCCAATGGACCTTAACCACAAGAATGATTCTTGAATATAACTACCACACATATCATTATAGAATAGTAACTAGCTCAAATACGAAGTTCAAACCATCATCCAACTCAACTTAATCATACTGGAGCATATGAGACTCATCAATAACATATTGACAAAGCATAGAAACATGGAAAATTTAATTAATAGTTGAAAATGCAAGAGGTAGGGCCAACTCAGAACTTATATCACCAATAGTCCACAAAATCTCAAATGACCCTATATACTTGTGACTAAGCTTGACATACCTCCTAAACTCCATTATGACTTTCTCGGTGACACTCGAAAGAATACTAGATCACCAACTCTAAAGCTCAAAGGCTGACACCTATGATCAACATAACTCATATGCCTAGGCCGAGTAAACCTAACCCTTACATGATCTGAGGCCTTTTGAAGAAAATCGGTATAATTTAGACTAGGCTTCGGAGACTCGATATCAAATCGGGTGACTAGTTCTTGGACTTACATCATAAAAATAGATGTCGAGTGTAATATGAGTACCAAATGAAAAGTTACTCAGTAGGCATCATAGGCCGTCTGAGCTTGGAAGGTAAAAGCAATAATAAAAACTTGAAAGGAAAGCAACAAAATGCCACAGAAAGAAAATAGTAAAGAAAATCCAAACTAAGAAGCAAACGAGCTATGTAAGGAACAAAAAAAAAAAGAAGTAAATAGCTATCTAAAACCTAAGTGGACCACATAAGGCCAAAAGGTTCACTCGTGGGCAATTTAAAGTAAAATAACTCAAATAGACCTCATGAGCCCGATGGATACACAGAAGATCTAAGGAACTACTAGAAAAACTAGAGAACACATCTAGAACTAGCATGGCCTTCTTGAGACTCGAACCACCACAAAGGAAACCCAAGAACCCTAAATAGAACAAACCAGTTAGGACTCAAAGCCAACTAAAAAGAGGTGTGCCAAGACTAAAACTAAGGCTAAAAGATGACTCCAATATCCCTAATTTTCCTTTGCTAGGTCACTATTAATCCAAACCACATCACGTAAATACTTCCAGAATTGCCAAGGATCCACTCCAACTTTAATTCCAAGACTCGATATAAAAATATCTAACAAAGACTAAATTGACCCATGAATATGCCTGAGTCAATCACAAGGTTAATTTATGGATTAAAAGTTCATACGAGTTAAGTTGTCTCCTAACTAAGGATCACATTATGAGACCAAACTCTGCGACAACAATCTACAGCAAGCAAAGCAGTCCGTAGCAATGTCATATCAATTCTAAAGTATTTTAGCTCCAAAACTCAAGTATAAGGCAACAGTAGTGTAAACATACACTAAAGCCAATAAAAAACTATTCATGACCACAAGGTAAGGCATGACTATGTACAAGAATAATCATACACGAGTCCTTTAAAATAGGGAAATAAGGCCTATATTATGATTTCTAACAAAATAACCCAACCCTAATTTATGCAATTTAATATGAATTTACAATAGTAAGCTCAATCTAAAGACCAGAAAGTCAAAGCCTACCTGAATGAAAACTACACGGGCTAAAAAATAACGATTCTAGAGCTTTTCCCTTCTGAATGACCTCTGATCACTACCATTCTATTAAAAATACAGTTACAACATAAAAATGAACAATATAACACTAAAATTGCAACAATTGGATAGATATCCAAAATAAGTAAAAAAAGGGAATATGAGACTCGCTTTTAGATTCCTAAAATTGACTTTGTCAAAAGGTCCAATTTAATTGACCGATCTTGTGTCCCAAAAATGAGACACAATTCAATGCTCAGAAGAAAGCAAACAAAAATATGCAACAATTAACAAAGAAAAACAAAAGTAAAAACTAGGCAATACCTTTTTGGATGAAACTTACCTCCAATTGATGTCCCTCAAAAGCTAGGCAGTGGCTATATGCCTTTGTGTATGGTTAATTGTGACTTATTCATGGCCTTACCCTAGGCCTAGGCTAGTGATTGTCTTAGAGTTTGTATTTTAAGATGTTATGTCTTAGAAATTCTGTGATGCCATTTTGGATAGTGTTAGCTTCCTCAAGACCAATGTATAAGACAGGAGTCTGGTAGCATGAATTCTTATCTCAATGACAACTCTCCTCTTCTTGGACTTTTATCCATAACTTCCATATACTATGACCCCAGTGTTTTCAGTTGTGATTTTGGGCCTTGTTGGTTATATTAGATCAAACATTCATTTCTAGCTTGAGTGGGTTCCTTATGATTCCGAAAGAGGTCTCTTTCTATTATTTATTCCCACATGATAAAGAATGTGCGATTATGGAATCCTACAAAGTGTGATATCCATAGTTTGAGGTCCAGGCACACTTCTACTTGTCATTGTTAGAGGCTTGGGCACACCTTAATTCACTAGCCGTGGTTTAAGGTTTGATCACACTTTTACTAGCTGCGGTTTGAGTCTTGGCACACTTTTCTTAGTCATTTTTAGTCTGATATCTTGGTTCTATTGGTTCTTCAGGGTTTTTTCACCGTGGTTCAAGACTAGGTCAGCTATTTTAGTTTCAGATTATACTTAGTCATAGTCAGAGATATCATTATCTCTTCTATGTACTCACCAATCTTATTAGGTCCATTTGGGTTGTTTACTTGTCAACTTCACACGTGCGTACCTTCTTCTATTATAAGGGTCTAGTTAAGTTTTAGGTAGTTGCTTTACTTTACCACTTTGTTCCTTCTAGATTATTGAGTTGTATGGTTAGACTTTCTATTATTGTTCCATTTATATTACCTTTAGCTACTATATATTTCCTCGCTTACATATATTCTTTCCCAAGCCAGTCGGCTTATGATGCTTATTGGGTACGTGTTGTTTGGTACTCATGCTACATGCCGCATATGTTTCTCCTACTACTGATTCGAGCGCGAGCTGACAACGTTGATTAATGTGAAATAGCGGGGGCTTCCGTATATAAAGGGTGAGTTGATGCCATCCTAGAAAAAATTTATAGTTTGAAAGTGTGAGAAAATCTCTCTATTTATAGACAACAAATGATAGTATAAAAAAGCGTTCAACATGCCTTATCAGACAAGTCATAACCCTTTTGAAACTGTCATAAATCATCGAAAAAATATCACAATCCTTCGAAATATTTGTTACCCATCAATGTGGAAAGGTGTAAAATTTTAATATAAGATAAAACAAATAAAAATATAAATAATATAGAATAATTAATTGGGTGTTTTAAGTTGAGGTTACTATAGTAATTAAACATTCAAGTTAGGGAGTTCATGCTTCTTAGGCAGAGTGTGTGTGTGTGTGTATATAAAGTGGTGTTGCACCTCTCCTATACCACAATGCTATTTATATATATTTTTCTCTTTTTTTAGAAAAAAAAAAAAACGTTATTCTTTCATTTCTGGATGTAATTTATTAGTTAAATGAATTGTTGGTGAAATTACAAATAATTATTGAAAAATAAAATGTAGAAAATAAATATTTTCTTCTGGTTGAGGCGCTGAAATCTTTCTCTCTTTAAGGAGATTCGAGCCCATTTTAGCAAATGTTTTCACTAGTACAACAGTAGTCCTCTTGAGTTGTCCCCTCCAGGATATAATAGTCAATTCATAAAGTATAACTCAACAAACTTTGGACAACAGTTGAGTCCAAAGCCCCACAAAAAGAACACTTCCATTTGACTAATAGTAACTCTCTTTTTGACTAACTTTTGTGCACTCTCTATTTTCTTATACTCAAACAAAGGAAGGTCATCACTATTTATAGGTGAGGAATTATTCCTTACAATGAATAGAAAGATAATGGGGTGGTAAATAAAGAAGATAAATGGCCTAGATGTTACCTAAGTTACAAGGTATAATAAAGGAATAAAGAGTAAAATAGAGGAGTTTCTATTAACTAAGTAATTGTCTTGGCTAAGCATGTTTAGTCACTAGACTAAAGGTGATTAAGCCTAATTAGCATTGATATCCAAATGGAGTAAATATGTAACAATAATACAAATTGTCGATGCAATGAATACGGAGTAAAACTCACGATAAAATGCCCACCAATGGCCGGAAAGATCAGGCACTAAAACGGATAGGAAGGCAACATCTTTGTACTCCAAATAACCAAATAAAAATTGTTGATTACTAATAAAAAAAATTGAAAGACCAGAAATCCCCTGATAATTTTAATATTAGATAAGAGAGTCTATTAGTTAAAGGAAAACTACTGTGCATAATAAATTGTTTGCTTTGCATTGAAACTCCACTGAGTAAAACATTATTAATCTTTACTCTAGAGTCGTTGTTTCTCAGAGTTGAACTATGAGTGGTTAAGGGAAATAAGGTATTAGTGCCTACACATAATAATCAAGGTGTTTACATGAGCTTTAAAAGCTAGCACACTACAACCTTGTTCTATCTCGGTTTCATGATTGTTTTTAAGAATAAGCCAAATTTTCATAGGAAGCAGCCTTCTTCCAAAATCACATAGGTGAAATCTATCGAGGGCTCTCCTATAATTTTACACCCCACTCATACGAGATACAAACTTTTATTAAGAGTTCATAGACTCAACCTCCACAAATCATAATAGGATAAATACACTCACATCATAGGCATTAAAGAAAACTAATAATAGTGCATTTCACAACAAGTCATCATATGATTCTTTTTTCCCATTGAATCTAGCTATACAATATCTAGTCCCCATTTTGGGTTACCTCATATATGACTAAGTAATTTATGAGATTCAATTTCATCTCTCTCAATGTGCTTCAAATTCTTTAGCTCCGTTGATCCCACGGATGTTAAACAATGGCTAGAGCGCATGGAGAGGGTATTTTAGCAGTTAGAGTGTTCAGATGTTGCCAAATTTGAGTATGCTATTTCACTATTACAAAAGGATGCTTACGATTGGTGGGTAAGAGTTCTAAATTCCAGGTAAAACCTCCTGTTCTTACTTGGGATGATTTTCTTAGGGAATTTCGTATGAAGTATGTCCCACCTGCTTATTGTGATGTAAAGAGAAAGGAATTTTTGAATTTAAGGCAATGAGTCATGTCTATTGCTGAGTACCAAAAGAAGTTTCTAAGGCTCTCTCGTCATGCTGGAGGTATTATTAAAGAGGAAAAAGAGAAGTGTATAAAATTGGAAGATGGTTCAAATGATTCCATTAGGAAGAATGTGACGATCTTGCAACATGAGAACTTTTGTAAGTTAGTGTCTGCTGCTTTTACTTGGGAACAACTTGATAAAGAAGAAGCTAGTCGAAATGAAAATAAATTTTGAAAGCCTAGACCAAATTTTAGAGGTCCATCCAAAAGGGGAAGGTTTGATGATTCTAAGGCTGAAAGTGTTAACAGGCCACCTCAGCAAAATCAAAATAGATCAGAATTTTCTACAGCTAGCACTCCAAATTATGGACAAGGCAAGCCTCGTGTTCCCACTTGTCCACAATGTAAAAAGAATCATTATGGTACTTACAGAAGAGCTTCTGGTGCATATTTCAATTGTGGAAGCTTTGATCATAACGTGAAGGATTGTCCTAATCCTAACAATGCTCCTTCCTTGAGAACTGAAGGCAAAGTTCATAAGCCTTCTATTAATCTTCCTCAAACTAATGAAGGTGCAAGACCTAAAAACACCTAAGCGGTAGGCGAAAGTGGAGCGAATAAAGCTAATGGATCAAGTGCTACTGCACACGCTTATGCTATGAGGCAGAGGGAGGATCAAGATGGAAAAGACGTGGTTGTCGGTAAATTTCATTTATTTGGCTTATGTGTGTTTACATTATTTGATCCTAGTTCTACACATTTCTATCTTTGTTCATCACTTGCTCTTCCTGAGAACATGAAATGTGTGAGACTTAATTTTGATGTGCTGGTTGAAAGTCCTTTTAGTTATCAAGTTGTGTGTAATCGAGTTTACCAAGATTGTCCCTTCGTGATTCAAAATCTAGCCTTTCCTGCTGATTTGATTGAAATGTCCTTCAAGGATTTTGATGTTATTATCGGAATGGATTGGCTTTATAAATATCATGCAGTAATAGATTGTAGGTCTAAGCATGTGAGTTTTAAATATCCTACATTCTCACACAACATTGTACAATGTGAAAGATCATTGACATCTAGTATTATTTCTGCGGCCTTGGCAAGAAAGTTGATGCGTCAAGGTTTTGGGGCATACCTTGCTCACAGAGTTGATACACAGTTGGAGAGTCCTGGTATCAAGGACATACCTGTTGTATGTGATTTCCCAGAAGTCTTCCCAGAAAATCTTCCTGGATTGCCCCCGAAAAGGGAGGTTGAATTTCTGATCGAGCTTATTCCTGGATCTACCCCTATTTCTATCACTCCTTATAGAATGGCTCCGGCAAAATTAAGAGAATTGCAATCTCAATTGCAAGAACTTCTTGAGAAGGGCTTTATTCGACCTAGTGTTTCTCCTTGGGGAGCCGTTGTTTTATTCATAAAGAAGGATGCCACTCTTAGGCATTGTATTGACTATAGACAATTGAACAGAATAACAATCAAGAATAGATATCCACTACCAAGGATCGATGATTTTTTTGACCAACTGAAGGGTGCTAAAGTATTCTTAAAGATTGATTTAAGGTCTAGATATCACCAACTGTGTGTTAGAGAGAAAGATATTCCTAAAACTACTTTTAGAACTTGGTATGTTCATTATGAATTTTTGGTGATGCCATTCGGGTTGACAAATGCTCCTGCAGTATTCATGGATCTAATGAATCAAGTATTCAAGCCTTATCTTGGTCAGTTTGTGGTTGTTTCTGTAGATGATATTTTGATATTTTCTAGAAGTAGTGAAGATCATGATAAACACCTCCAGATTATTTTGCAAATTTTGAAGGAGAGGGAACTTTATGCTAAACTTTCCAAGCGTGAATTTTGGCTTGATGAAGTGACGTTTCTGGGACATGTTGTAGCGGCCAAAGGAGTGAAGGTGGAACCTAGTAAGATACAAGCAGTTGTTGAGTGGAGACCTCCCAAAAGTCAAAGCGAGGTAAGAAGTTTCTTAGGCTTAGTAGGATACTATAGAAGATTTGTTAAAGGCTTTTCCATTATTGCCTCTCCATTGACTAAACTCTTGCAGAAGGAAGTGAAGCTTAATTGGAATTAAAAATGCCAAGAAAGCTTTGAAACTCTCAAATCCTTGCTGATTCAAGCACCTATACTTACTTTACCAATTGAAGGGAAGGAGTGTGTAGTATACAACGCTGCCTCTCAAAATGGTCTCCAATGAGTTTTGATGCAAGAAGGGAAGGTTATTTCTTAGGCCTCTCGAAAATTAAAACCGCATGAATTCAATTATCCTACCCCTGATCTTGAACTTGTTGCGGTAGTGTTTGCTTTAAAAATATGGCGGTATTATTTGTATGGAGAGAATTGTCATATATTCACTAATCACAAGAGCTTAATGTACTTAGGTACTCAGAAGGAGCTAAACCTTCAACAATGTAGATGGCTTGAACTCATCAAGGATTTTGACTGCACGATTGATTATCATCCAGGTAAAGCTAATGTGGTTGTAGATGCCTTAAGTCGAAAATCCTTCGCAAGTATTTCTTTGATTCCTTTGTCCTTGCTCTTTGAGTTAAGAGCCATGAATGTTTGTTTCACACTTGATTCAAATGGTTCAGTTATTGCTAATTTGCAAGTAAAGCCAATATTACTTGAACAGGTGAAAGAAGCACAAAAGTTAGATGAGAAACTTGTAAAAGTGACCCGAGAAGTTCAAAATGGGGAAAAACTTGATTTTACATTAACATAGGATGGTGTCTTATTTTATCAAGATAGACTATGTATCCATATTGATGATAAATTGAGTAGAGAAATACTGAGTGAAACACATACCTCACCATATACAATGCATCCTGGGGGTACAAAAATGTACCAGACCATCAAAGAAAATATTGGTGGAGTGGTATGAAGAGAGACATTGCGGAGTTTATTTCTAGATGCTTGGCTTGTCAACAAGTAAAAGTTGAACATTAGGTCCCAGTTGGTTTAATATAGCCCTTGTCGATGCCGGAATAGAAATGGGAGAGAATAACTATAGACTTTGTCTCTGGACTTCCTTGCACTCAAAGAAATCATGATGCAATATGGGTGATTATGGACACGCTAACCAAGAGTGCTCACTTCTTAGCAATCAGGATGGATTACTCACTTGAGCGATTAGCCAAATTGTACATTAATGAGATCGTAAGATTACATGGGATCCCTATGTCTATTGTATATGACCGAGACTCAAGGTTTACATCTAGATTTGGGGTAGCTTGCAGGAAGCTTTGGGTACTAAGCTAAAATTTAGCATTTTGTTCCATCCTCAAACAGACGGCTAGTCGAAAAGAGTGATACAAATTTTGGAGGATATTCTTCGAGCTTGAATTATGGATTTTGAGGGTAGTTGGGACAAACACTTGGCTTTGATAGAATTTGCTTACAATAACGGTTACCAATCAAGTATGGGAATGCCTTCCTATGAAGCCTTGTACGGAAGGAAATGTCAGACCCCTCTTTGTTGGAATGAAGTTGGTGAAAGGAAACTTATTGGTCCTGAAATTGTGCAACAAACAGAGGACAAGGTAAAACTTATCAAGGATTGTCTAAATATTTCTTCGGATAGACAAAAGTCATACACTGATCTTAAAAGGCGTGACATTGAATATCAAGTGGGAGATACAGTATTTTTAAAGGTGTCTCCTTGAAAAAAGAATATGAGATTTGGCAAATAAGGAAAACTTAGTCCTCGATTTATTGGACCTTATGAGATACTTGAAGGGTTGGAACGGTTGCTTATAAATTAGCTTTTCCACCTGAGTTAGACAAGATCCACAATGTCTTCCATGTTTCTATGCTCAGAAGATATTGCTCTGATCCATCTCATGTTCTTCTAGTTGAATCTATTGAGGTTAATCTTGACTTGATGTATCATGAAGAACCTATTTTAATTCAAGCTCAGGAACTGAAGCAACTTAGAAACAGGAAAATCCACTTAGTAAAGGTACTTTGGAGGAACCATTCGGGAAAAAAAGTTACCCGAGTGAGAGAAAAAGACATGAGGACCCAGTATCCGCACTTGTTTTGGGACTTGTGTAAGGTAAATTTCGAGACAAAATTTCTTTAAGAGGGAGAGAGTTGTAACACCCCTAAATACTAACCAAGAGTCGCATGCCGATTTACCCTCGCTTAATTACTACAATATGTTTTACTCTCATTTTGTTAACTTGAATTGTTGTGATAATTGCTAACTTGCTTAACATAAATTGTATCGTAATTTAAGGGATTTTATTGGGGTATTTAAGTAATAGTATAATTAGAATTATGTATAATTTTAAAGGGAGGTGAAGGATATATATATATATATATATATATATATATATATATATATATATATATATATAGGTGTATATGTAAGCATTTTGGGCAGAACACAACTATTTGGGCAGCCTTGAGGGACAGTTGGACTAGAAAAACATCATTTGTGTGTGTGGCTATATATTTTGACACCTCCTCTAGTGACTTTCGTTTCCCTTGAAGTCTAAGAACCTTAGAACATTATCTAACCATTTGTTCTTCAAAATCACAAGAGAAAAACTTGGTCCTTTTGGTTGGAATTCGAGACACACGCTTCTCTTTGGTTAGTGATGAAATATGTTTCTGAGCTGGTTAGTTTTTGGTAATTTATGCATATCTCATTCTCTAGAGCTTAGTTTACAGTGAATAAATATGTTATGGAAAGCTAATTTGCATATCTACAACTCTTACGTTTACGTAAAACTCTAATTTAGTTGTTATGGATTCGAAATATGGGATGCAATATAGGACAAATTCTATCCAGAGTTCGAAATTAGAAATCTTGTATGGACAACTATTAGTGTTTTGAATATATCTTTTAGTAAAAAATATATTTTGCGGTGATTGGTGTTCGTTTACAACCTTAAGATATGTACCTACTTCTTTCATGAATGTTATAAAGTCTAGTTTTGTTGTTTTCCTTTTCAAATCTAAGTTGCAACATGAGGTACTAAGCTGGCTAGAATCACTGTTTTGGGAGCATAGTCGTAATTGTACAGGCCAAGCTTACTTGTGATGATTATCCTATTTTACTTTGACATTATTGAGATACTAGGAATTAAAGAAGTTATTTAATTATATTTTTAAGGTTGTATATACTCGTGAACAAGTTGAGGACCTTGATACATTGGTTGGTCTATGTTTTGAACTCGCGAAGTTGTGTTGGACTATTTCTACGTTAAAGTATTAAGGTTTGTGTATAAACTTGTACTTGCACTCTTTTAATTGCTGGTATATCTAAAAGTTGATCTTGGTACCTTGGTTACCTCTTGTCACTTTGCATTGTCGTGTTGGTATGACGCTTGTGTAACTCACCCACTTGTACGGATTGTTTGATCACTTGGAATTCTTATTGGGACCTTGTCCTTCTTGTGGCTTTGACTTTGTCACTATTTGCATGCCTCTTGATTTGGATCATTTGTCTTCTTAACTCTAGATTCTTAGTCCGTCTTAAGCATAGAAGTTGCCCATTTTAAGTACGAACTTGGAAGCCATTTTTAATATGGTTCTTGGTTCTCTTGATTATTGGGCTTTGGCCCTTCTTGATACAGGGCGTCGGCCCTTCTTTATACTTGCTTGTGCTGGATGTGACGACATGATGTAATATTGGGCGAGCCTTGTTATTGAATCTTATGGAAAATAGTGCTATGAGTGTTCTTGACATTTGGATCTTTAAATATCGAATTTGATATTCTTTATATATTGTTACTTGATTTATTTATTATGTTTCAATTGTGCTACTCATGACTAGAGAAAGGTAGATTGGTGAATTTTGAGGGCTCTGAACCTATAGTTTTTACACCACTAAGATATATGCTTAGCGATAGTTGTTTCTATTGTAGGGAATGATTGAGAGGAGGCATGAAGCTGGCCATTGGAGATAGAGATTTTGAGAGCCTTATGGAAGATCACATTTGCATATAGGCATCTATATTTTGTAAAAACTTTGGGACTTATACATGATCTATGTGTTGTATATTTGGATGAAATTTTGTGGGCTAATCAGATTATGTCACCATGGGTTGTAATACAAGTATGGCTACATGTTTTGTTCATTTGGGGTGTGTAAGCCCAAGTCTTGTAATGTATTAAATTTACTACTTGTTTTGAACGATTGTATGATGCATGAACCACTAGGTTTGGGTTCTCGAAAGTTGGTAATATTTTTTTAATATATCATTTTTAGTAGCGTGAAGACGATATATGCATAAAAATCTCATAAGTTATTAGCTTATATTATGTCAAAAAGATCGTTACATTACTTTATTATATAAGTAAAGTTGAGTATGTTACTGCATTTTTTTTAATGAACTAAATTATTTTTACTGTTTTATAAAGCTTTCCATATATTGCATGCGTATTGTTGCTTTATATTGAGTTGAGTATCCAGATTTGAGTACCCAGAGTCGAATATTATATCTTTGAGTTGAGTATCAAGTCTTTGAGTTGAGTATCTTATCCTTGAGTACTTATGAGTTGAGTAAGTTGAGTAGTTTTGAGTATCCTTGAATATTCCTTGAGTTGAGTAAGTTTAAGAAGAGTTAGTATGTTTCCTTTTTATCAAGTTTCAAGCTTATGTATATGTTTTAGAATTCCCCTTACATGCTTGTACATTCCACGTACTTAGCCATTTGGCCTGCATCATTTTATGATGCAAAAACAAGTATTCGAGATCATCAACAACAGATTCGTTGATACATCTAGGAGTTCGAGTTAGGTATGGTGAGCCTCCTTGTTTTTGGAAGATTTCATTTACTTTTCAGTTTAGTCAGAATGTCGTGGGTCTTGTCCCGACTTCCATCATTATCAGTTAGAGGCTTCATAGATAGTCAGTATAGTTGAGAAGTCTGTATTATTCATTTATTTATTAAATGTTTTAAAGACTTAATTTGCATATTTTATGGCAAGTTGAATATATTATTTTTATTCTAAGTTGTTCATTTGAGTTAAAGTTTCGAAAAGTTGAGTTTATTGAATTTTATTCTGCTTTAAGCTTTTGCATGATTAAATTAGTCTTCCGCTTGTAGTCAGCCAAGATGAGGGTTCGCTTGGGGACCAGTAATGGTTCTTGAGTGCCGGCCACATCCAGTGTGTAGACTCGATTCGTGACAGCGCCAATCATAATTTAATTCAGCAAAATAATATTTGATTTGGAAGTAAATTCTTCGTGTTCTTGATGAAATTCGTTTGAGTTCATATGGGTTGTGTTGTTGAAGTTTCTTAATGATTTGATTCATGTTTCTAGGTGAAATTTTGAGTTGAATCTATTGCATATTGAGGGTATTACTGATTCTAAGTGTTTGGGGAAAGAACTAAGTGAAATTAGAGGATTTAGAGATGAAAAACATAGGAGAAAAGTCGGAGTTTTCTGGGCAAGGTCTTGGCGCACCACCTCTCTCAGAGCACCCCATTTCAGAGACTAAATTTTGGGCTCTGGGGCGATGCGCTAGCCAGAGCGCCACAACTTCAGCTCTAAAGTTTTTGCTCTGGTGCCATGCGCATCTCAAAGCACCAAGGCCGCCATTTCTTCCCATTTCTTCCCCAATCTTTTGTACAAGTTCCTTAGCAATGTACCTACCTATGTTCTCTAGTTGATTCCAACACTCTAAGGTACATCTAAACATCATGAAATCATCCATAATTATGAGATCATAAACCGTGAATACATAATCCAATTCAAGGAAAGTTAAGATCAAAGTCATGAGAAGTTCATAGAGTTTTCGAATAGTCTTCTCCAAATATTTTAACTTTATTTTAAGACTTAAAGTTCAAGTTGAGAAAAGATTTAAAAGTAAAGTTTGAAGTTCATTTCTTCAAAAGTATATGGGGAGTATTTATTCCCAAAGGGTTTAAAATTTTTTCACATTTAAACAAGAAAGGAAACTTTGATTTCCAAAGAGCCTTCGTGCTAGTTTTCAGAAAAGAGTAATTGCTTACTAAATGAAGCGAGAGAGGAAAATTTGATTTCCAAGATAGGCTTTTAGATAAGTTTTTGAGAACTAATCTCAAATCACAGAAAGAAGTATGTTTTAAACTTAAGAGCTAATATCTTATTTTTGGGAGTAGTATTGAGCACCCAATGGAGGAGAGTTCAGCCAACTCACAACCCCCATAAACCATGTAGCCATCATGGATAGAAAAGGGTCATACTTTTTAGATGATTCATTTAGTGTTTTTTAGCATAGACTAGTGGATCCACTTAGTAGTTTAGGTTCTATACCCCCGGCAAGGTATAGGACGCCCCAAAAGTATGAGGCAAAATGTTGTATCATCACTATAGCTCTTAAGTGATGGTTGTCGATTATAGAAACTCCCACAACAATATTTTTTATTTTTATATACATTAGAAATATTTGTATTTTCATATACAAACAAAGATCATATTGTATCTTTCCATACATAAGGAGTTATTATTGTATTTCTAAATACATAGAGTTGAAAACAATGTTTTAAAGCTTTTCTTTGTACTACATTTGTTTACATCGCTTTATATTGAAATTAGTTGAGTTGAGTTGAGTTGAGCTGAGTCAGGTAAGTGCTTCTTTCAGAATTCTATTCAAGCTTAAGTTATGTTTAGCATTCCAACTCGCTTACTCGTACATTCAATGCACTGATGCCCGTTGACCTGCATCATCTTATGATGCAGACGTAGGTAACTAGGATCAGTATCTAGCACATAGTTGATCCAGTTGAGCTTTAGAGTTGTTGGTGGGCCTTCTTGCTTTTTGGAGGATCCTCTTTTTCATTACTTTATCATTTAGTTCATTAGGATGTTGGGGGTCTTGTCCCGACATCCATCTCAGTTATTAGAGGCTTCATAGATAGACAGTCAGTTAGTTCATTTGTTTTTACTTTGTTATTGTCTTATGTTCAAAATTGAGTTACCACGTTGTCTAGGTTACATGTTTATTTATAAAACAATATGAGTTAAGTTTAAGACAGTTGAGTTATGTTGCAATTGAGTTCTTTTCTTAATGCTTAAAGTCTTTCGCTGAGTAAGTAAGTCAGGCCAAGGGTTCACTTAGGGCCAACAATGGTTATCGAGTGTCAGTCTTGCCTAGGGTGTAGGCTTGGGTGTGACAATCCAAATGGCTCCAGATGAAGCTCCTTGTGGGAGAAGATTAAGATTTCCTATTGGATGGTTTGACGTTGGTGAAGATGGGTTGATAGGACCAGATTTAGTTCATCAAGCTATGGAGAAGGTGAACGTTATTCAACAGAGATTTAAAGCAACACAGAGTCGTCAGAAATTCTACACTGATGTTAGGAGATGGGAGCTAGAATTTGAAGTAAATGATTGGGTATACTTGAAAGTTTCATCCATGACGGGTGTTATGAGGTTAGGTAAGAAGGGAAAGCTTAGTCACCATTATATTGGCCATTAAAGAATATCAAAAAGGGTTGGTAATATAGTTTATGAGTTGGAGCTACCACAAGAGTTAATCACGGTCCATTCGGTATTTCACATCTCCATGTTAAGGAAGGGCATTAGCGATCCTTCAGTAATTATACCAACTAAAGATATTAGTGTCACGCCCCGAGCCTACACCCTGGCAGGACTGGCACTTGAGAACCATTGTTGGCCCCAAGCGAACCATTGGCCTGGCTTACTTACTCAGCGGAAGAGTTTACTCAAGATAAATATACTTTAAAAGAATAAACTGAACCTCTCAATAAATAACTTAGAATGTAATAAATAACATTCACTGCCAAAGTGGTAACTCAAGTCTCAACTTAACTGAAAAGGGAAAGTAAAGACTCATGAACTAACATCACTAACTTTGTCTACGAAGCCTCTAAACAACTGATATGTACATCGGGACAGGACCCATGGCATCTTAATGAACTAAAATACTGAAACCAATAAAAAGGATCCTTTGAAAAGCTAGGAGGCTCACCAACTGACTCTGAGTGCTCAACTAGATCCACAAGGCGTTGGATGCTGATCCTGGTTAGATGCACCTGCATCATAATAAGATGTAGTCCAATTGGCATCAATACATTGAATGTATGTGTATGCGAGTTGGAATGTTAAACACAACATACACTTGAAAAAATTTGAAGAACTTTCCTAGCTCAACTTAACTCAACATAATTGAACTCATTTCAATATAAAGCAGTTTAAAACAAGTGCAATATAAAAAAAAGTTGTTTAAAACATGATGACAACTCTGTGTGTATTCAAATACACATATAACTCTGAAACGTATGTAAAAATACAATAAACTATGTATATAAGAATACAATTACTTTTGTGGGAGTTTCTCTAACCGACTACCATCACATAAGAGCTATTGTGATGATACAAAGTTTTGCCTCACGCTGCTAGGGCCGTCCTATACCATGCCATGGGTATAGAACCTGAATTTCTAAGTGGATCCACTAGTCTATACTAAAAAACACCCATGATGGCTACATGGTTTATAGGGGCTGTGAGTTGTCTTAACTCTCCCCCATATCGATGCTCAATACTAGTACCAAAAATATGATATTAGCTCTTATGTTTAAACCAAACTTCTTTCTGTGATTTGAGATTTGTACTCAAAAACTTAGCTCAAAGGCCATCTTGGAAATTAAAGTTTCCTCTCTTGCTTCATTTAGAAAGTGATTACTCTTTTCTGAAAAACTAGCCCGTAGGCTCTTTGGAAATCGATGTTTCCTTTCTTTTTTAAATGTGAAAACATTTTAAACCCTTTTGGGAATACATAGTCCACATATGCTTTTGAAGAAAAAAACTTCAAAACTTTACTCTTTAATCTTTACTCAACTTAAACTTTATGTCTTAAAATAAAGTTAAAACATTTGGGAAAGACTTTTTGAAAATTTAAAGAACTTCTCTTGACTTGCTTCTTAACCTCTAGCTTGACTCTTAACTATCCTTGAATTGAATAATGGATTAAAGGATTGTGATTTGTGAGAGGAAAGATCTCATGATATTTAGGAATGATTTTAGATAGCTAAACATGAGAATAGATCAAGAAATCACTGTTTAAGGGTGGGTCCGCGATGTAGAGAAGCATTTAAATATTTGGTCACGAAATAACTTTTGAGGTAGAGAGGTCTATGATCTCTCTGCGACATAAAGAGAAAGTCACACTTCTGAGGAGCAGCTCCGCGACACGAACCTGGTACCCAATTTCTGCCCGACCTTTTCCTTCTTTATTTTCTAACCCTAATTCACCTAAATTCAGTTGTTTTTCTCAAATTACCTTTAGATTCAGATACCTAGTATGTATACACAATAATATAAATCAAACCTCTCAAGGAAACAACATTTTAGCATCAAGGAACTCCTTAATCTCAACCTAACTCAAAGAACGAAGGCCAATTTCAAGAATACCATTTAATATTAATCAACATTCAACTTTCTAGAATAAACTTCGCTGAAATAAACATGCTTGGCACGTGGGTGAACAAATCCAATGCTATGAAAAACTCACATACCTCTTAGGGATCACCCCTTCACGATATCCACGAGCCTAGCTTCATGGACTTGACGATTCCTTGCTCCTTCTCATTTTTTCTCCTCTTCTTTTCTCTTCTGTCAAAACCCTAACTTGTTTATCAAAAGTGTAAACTGAATCCAATCAGTTTAGACCCCAACTTAATTACCAAAAATGAAATTAATTAATTGGGTTTTGAAAAGACCATAATGCCCTTCTAAAATCCGAATTGGACATTTTTATTAGCACAATCCAATATACAATGGGCATAACTCACTCATACAAACTCGGAATCATGCAAACTCAGATGAGTTGGAAAAACTATTCCAAGATCTTTTCTATGATATCTGGAAACAGACCTAACTTATCCTGAGCTTAGAGTTATGGTCGTTTGAAGTTGACCAAAAACTCAAACTTTACTTAGCTAATTTTCCAAATTATTATTATTTCCAAAAATCACTCCTTCTAATTCTAGCTCTTTCTAGTTCTTTCAATTTGAGAGATTTACAATATCTCCCACTTGGGAGCATTCATCCTCGAATGAGATTACTCTTACTAGGCTAAGGTTGTATTATCTAACATTCAGCTCAAACACCTAACAAGCAATGCAAAAACAACATGCCAACTTATAAATAAATACCAATAAAATGATTGGTACCTTGATCTGGAATTTCTCCGATATCAAAGAGATGAGGATATCTCTTCTTCATATCTTCCTCAGCTTTCCAAGTAGCTTCCTCAGAAAATTGGTTCCTTCAAAAGACTTTGACTGATGCTACCTCTTTTGTTCTCAACTTGCGAACTTGGGATCTAGAATCTGCACATGAATCTCCTCATAAGATAAGCTATCATTGATCCCAACATCTTTAGCTAGTATAATCAATGAAGGATCTCCCAAGCACTTCTTCAACTTGGAGGTGTGAAATATCGGATGAACCACTGCTAACTCTTGGGGTAGCTCCTACTCATAAGCTACTTTGTCAATCCTCTTGGAAATTCTGCAATGACCAATATACTGGGGACTAAGCTTCCCTTTCTTACTATATCTCATAACACCTTTCATGGGTGAAACTTTCAAGTAAACTCAATCATCTACTTCAAACTCTAACTTCCTTCTCCTAATATCAGTGTAGGATTTCTGGCGACTCTGCGCTGTTCTCAATCTCTCTTGATTAACTTTTACTTTCTCCATAGCTTGACGAAGTCTGGTACTATTAACCCAGCTTCACCAACATCAAACCATCTAATAAGAGATCTACATATTCTCCCATAGAGAGCTTTGTAAGGAGCAATCTGGATGCTAGAATGGTAATTATTGATGTAAGCAACTCAGTGAGAGGTAGGTGATCATCCCAATTACCCTTGAAATCAATCACACAATCCACCTTGATACCTCAAAAAACTATCTCCCCTTTGTTCAAAATCTATCACTTTTTTCTTATGAACACTTGCCTTTAATTCAAGCAATAAAGGATATTGGTCTTACTTATCTTTTACTTAATTCAAGCAAGAAAGGATCTTGGTCTTGCTTATCTTTTACTTATGACACTAATGATGATTCAACCCCATTCATCACCACTACTCCTCCTTCTATGGAATACATTAGTTGAACTCCAAGCCGTGCAAGTCTATGAACCTCTTGTGCTAACTCTTTCTTATCTTCCTCAAAATTGGCAGTACTACCCATAAACAATCTGCTCAAGGCATCAACAACAACATTAGCCTTACCTGGGTGATAAAGAATACTCATGTCATAATCTTTGAGTAATTCTAACCACTTCCTTTATCTGAGATTAAGCTCTTTATGACTAAACACATACTGAAGACTCTTGTGATCGGTGAACACATCCACATGAACACCATAAAGATAATGGTGCCATATTTTCAAAGCAAAATACTATGGCAGCCAACTCTAAGTCATAGGTTGGGTAATTCTTCTCATGCACTTTCAACTGTCTGGAGACATAAGCTATAACTTTGCCATTCTGCGTTAGTACACAACTCAAACCAACTCTAGACCTACACAATATACAACAAAGCCTTGTGTACCTTTTGGTAAGGTCAATACTGGGGCAGTAGTCAACCTTTTTTTCAAGTCCTAAAAGTTTTTCTCACAAGCTTCAAACCATTGAAACTTCACTATTTTCTGAGTCAACTTGGTTAAATGAGATGAGAACCCCTCTACGAACCTTCTATAATAGCCAGCCAAACCCCAGAAACTCCTAATATCAATTGGAGATGTGGGTCTAGGCCAATTTTACATTGCCTTAATTTTATGAGTATCAATTTTAATTCCCTCTCCAGACACAATGTGTCCTAAGAATGCCACCAACTCAAGCCAAAACTCACACTTAGAGAACTTGGCATAAAACTCTCTATCTCTTAGAGTCTGGAGAAATATTTTGAAATGAATAGCATGATCTTCCTCATTCCTCGAATGGATTAAAATGTCATCAATAAAGACGATAACAAATATATCTAAATAAGGCTTGAAAACTCTATTCATAAGGTCCATGAACACTGCAGAAGCATTATTTAAATTGAACGACATGACCAGAAACTCATAGTGACCATAACGGTTCCTGAATGTTGTCTTGGGAACATCACACTCCTTTACTTTCAATTGATGGTAGCCAGATCTGAGATCTATCTTAGAAAAACAAGAAGCACCCTGAATTTAATCAAAAATATCATCAATTCTCGAAAAAGAATACCTGTTCTTTATGGTAACCTTGTTCAACTGATGGTAATCTATACACATCCTAAGGGAACCATCTTTCTTTCTCACAAATAGGACCGGAGTGCCCCATGGTGAGATACTTGGTCGGATGAAACATTTCTCTAAAAGATCTTTCAAATGCTCTTTTAACTTTGTCATCTCTACTAGGGCCATTCTATATGGCAGAATAGATATGGGACGAGTATCTGGAAGAATGTCTATACTAAGTCTATTTCTCTCTCAGGAGGGACTTCGGGTAGATCATCTGGAAAAACTTCTAGAAACTTTTTTACTGCTAAAACTGACTGAATAGGAGGTATCTCAACACTAAATTCATTAACTTGGACTAAGTGATAGACACACCCCTTGGAAATTAACTTTCTCGCCACAAGGTACAAAATAAAATGATCCTTAGGTACTGCTGAATTGCTCTTCAACTCTATAACTTGTTTAGTAGAAATTGAAACTTGATTACTCAAGTTCTACAATCTATTGAGGCATAAGAAGCATGAAGCCAGTCCATACCTAGAATAATATCAAAATTTACCATATCTAACTTAACTAAATAAGCCATGGTACTCTTGTGATTGACGAAAGTGAATCAATCACGATAGACTCTTTTTGCTAGAATAGACTCACCATTAGGTGTAGAAATACTGAAGGGCTCAAGAAGTTGCTCAGAAAGAACATCAAAATTGAAGACTTGGATCATACTAGTGACAACATATGGTCAATCCTCTCGCTCTTGATGAATATTGATCACATAAAGACAGTTTCCTTCTCCACTTGCCCTTGATGTAGCTCATTTAGATGCAGCTCTATCTATTGGAGCAACTGAAGAAGATTGGCCCCTATTGCCCCCATTACCATTACTTTGCTTGTTATTTGGACACTCTCACATAAAATGACCATTCTAGCCACACTTGAAACATACAGTGGAGCTATCACGACACATCCCTTAGTGCTTCCTACCATACTTAGCACATGTGGGAATCTTAGTACCCCTTTGTGCCATACTACCTTTCGACTGTGTAGGTGTAGCTCTAAAATTCTAAGAATTTTGACTATTGTACTCATATTTGTTCTTTGGTGCAAGTGCACTAGCAGATGATGGAGCAGGTCCTTTTTACTTATGTTGGAAAGAAGACCGGTTTGCATTACTCTTTTGCTGCCTAGATTCATTCTTTTATGTCTTAGCCCTTTTATTCTCAAACTCTTTTTTATCTTTCAGCTGGTCCTTCTCAACTTGTTGCACATGAATTATCAGCCTTGCTATGCCAATATAACCTATTAGCATGGTTGCCTTACTTTCCTTACTTGACAGACGAGGCAACCCAACAATGAATAAATTCATCCTGCTTTTCATGTCAGCAACCATCTCTTTACTTCTCTTAGCTCACGGGGAAAGAAACACCTCATGAAAACACTTTTAAAACAGTCCAACTCACAATCAGTAACACACAAGCACGAGTTAGAAAAAACCTTTTCAGAGATCAAACTCTAATGCACGAAATGAGTGTGAAAGAAGTGAGATAATTTTCGTAAGTGTTGCAGCCTCCTATTTAGAGATGTGGCGCGCTTCACATCGATAACTAGGAATCTACAGACACGGCTTCATAGACACCCTACGACTTTGAAATCTGTGCTCTGATACTAAGTTTGTCACGCCCCGAGTCTACACCCTGGGCGGGACTGGCACTTTAGAACTATTGTAGGCCCCAAGCAAACCCTTGGCTTGACTTACTTACTCAGCAGAAGACTTTACTCAAGATAAAGATACATTAAAAGAATAAACTGAACTTGTCAATAAACAACTTAGAATGTAATAAATAACATTCACTACCAAAGTAGCAACTCAAGTCTCATCTTAATTGAAAAGGGAAAGTAAAGACATGTGAACTAACATTACTAACTCTGTCTCTGATGTCTCTAAACAACTGAGATGGACGTTAGGACAACAATCACGATATCCTAATAAACTAAAATAGGGAAAGAAATAAAAGGATCCTTCGAAAAGCTAGGAGGCTCACCAACTGACTCTGAGTGCTCAACTAGATAACCGAAGAGCTGGATGTTGATCACAGTTACCTGCATTTGCATCATAATAAGATGCATGCCAACTGGCATCAGTACATTGAATATATGAGTATGTGAGTTGGAATGCTAAACACAACACACGCTTGAAAAGAATCTAAAGAACTTACCTGGCTCAACTCAACTCAACATAATTGAACTCATTTCCATATAAAGCAGTTTAAAACAAGTGCAATATAGAGAAAAGTTGTTTAAAACATGATGTCAACTCTATGTTTATGCAAAGACACATATAACTTTGAAATATATGTAAAAATACAATAAACTATGTATATAAGAATACAATTACTTTTGTGGGAGTTTCTCTAACCGACAACCATCATGTAAGAAATATTATGATGATATAACAATTTGCATCATGCTGCCAGTGCCGTCCTATGCCTTGCCGGGGGTATAGAACATGAACTAATAAGTGGATCCACTAGTTTATGCTAAAAAACACTAAAGTAATCATCTAAAAAGTATGACCCTTTTCTACCCATGATGGCTACATGGTTTATGGGCGCTGTGAGTTGTCTGAACTCTCCCCTATATCGGTGCTCAATACTACTCCCAAAAATATGATATTAGCTCTTATATTTAAAGCATACTTCTTTCTATGATTTTAGATTAGTTCTCAAAATCTTAGCTCAAATGCTATCTTGGAAATCAAAGTTCCATCTCTTGCTTCATTTAGAAAGCAATTACTCTTTTCTTAAAACTAGCCCGAAGGCTTTTTGAAATCGAGGTTTCCTTTCTTGTTTAAATGTGAAAACATTGTAATCCCTTTTAGGAATACATAGTCCCCATATACTTTTGAAGAAAAGAACTTCAAAACCTTACTATTTAATTTTTACTCAACTTGAACTTTAAGTCTTAAAACAAAGTTAAAAACATTTGGAAAAGACTTTTTGAAAACTTAAAGAACTTCTCTTGACTTGATTCATAACTTCTAACTTGAATCTTAACTTTACTTGAATTGAAGTATGGATTCAAGGATTGTTATGTAATAGGAAAGATCTCATGATGTTTAGGAATGATTTTAAATAGCTAAACATGAGAAAAGATCAAGAAATCAATGTTTGAGGGTGGATCTGTGACGCGGAGAAACATTTAAATATTTGGTCGTGAAATAACTTTTAAGGCAAAGAGGTCTGTGACCTCTCCACGACGTGAAGACAAAGTTACACTTCTGAGGAACAGGTTTACGACAAAGACCTGATACCCAGTTTCTGCCCGACTTCTTCATTCTTCGTTTTCTAACCCCAATTCACCTAAGCTCTGTTCTTTTTCTCAAACTCCCTTTAGATTCGGATACCCAATATGTATACAAAAGAATCTAAATTAAACAACTCAAGGAAACAACATTTTAACCTCAAGGAACTCCTCAATCTTAACCTAACTCAAGAACGAATGCTAATTTCAAGAACACCATTCAATATTCATCATCTTTCAACTTTCTAGAATAAACTTCACCGAAATAAACATGCTTGGTGCATGGGTTAACGAACCCAACACTATGAAAGACTCACATACCTCGTAGGGATCACCCATTGACGAAATCCACTAGCCTAGCTTCAAGAACTTAACGATTCCCTGCTCTTTTTCCTTTTTTCTCCTCTTCTTTTCTCTTATCTCAAAACCCTAACTTGTTTCTCAAAAGCGTATACTAAATCCAATCAGTTTAGACCCCAACTTAATTACCAAAAATGAAATTAATTAATTGGGTGGTGAAAAGACCATAATGCCCTTCTAAAATCCAAATTGGATGTTCCTTATTAGAACAATCCAACTTCAAATGGACATAACTCACTCGTACGAACTCAGAATCGAACAAACACGATGGTGTTAGAAAGATTATTTCAAGACATTTCCTAAGATATCTGGAACAAACCTAGCTCATCTTGAGCTTGGAGTTATGGTCGTTTGAAGTTGACAAAAAACTCAAACTTAACTTATCTAATTTTCCAGATTTTTATTATTTCCAAAAATCACTCTTTTTAATTCTAGCTCTTTGTAGTTCTTTCAATTTGTGAGATGTTACAATTAGGATCAAGGATAGTTTATCTTATAAAGAGATCCCGATTTAGATTTTAGATCGCCAAGTTCACAACTTGAGAACAAAAGAGGTAGCATCAATCAAAGTCCTTTGGAGGAACCAATTTGTTGAGGAAGCTACTTGGGAAGCTTAGGAAGATATGAAAAAGATATATCCACATCTCTTCGAATCTAGTGAAATTCCAGATCAAGGTACTAATTCTTCTCTTAGTACTCTTTAATTTATAAGTTGGCATGTTGTATTTGCATTGCTTGTTGGGTGTCTGAGTTGAATGTTAGATTTTACACCCTTAGCCTAGTAAAAGTAATCTCATTCAAGGACGAATGATCCCAAGGGGGAGATATTGTAACATCTCGCAAATTGAAATAACTAGGAAGAAGCTAAGAATTGGAAATAATCATTTTTTGGAAACAGTATAAAAATATGGAAAATTTGTTATGTGTGTTAACTTGAGTTTTTGATCAACTTCAAACAACCATAAATCCTAGCTCAGGATGAGTTAGGTGTTATTCCAGATATCGTAGGAAAGATCTTGAAATAATATTTCCAGCGCCGCTGAGTTTGTGCAATTCTAAGTTTTTATGAGTGAGATATGCCCCTTTGAAGTTGGACTGTTCAATTATAGAAAGTCTAATCTGGGTTTTAGAAAGGCATTATGGTCTTTTCCATGCCCCATAACTTAATTTTGTTTTTTGGTAATTAATTGTGGTCTAAACTAATAGGATTCAGTTTATGCTTTTACAATATTGAGTTAGGGTTTTGGAGAAAAGAAAAGAAAAAGAGTAGAGATGAGAAGAAGCAAGAATTGTCAAAATTCTTGAAGCTAAGATCGTGGATTTCGTTGAGGGGTAATCCCTACGAGGTGAGTGAGTTCACACAGTGTTGGGTTCCTTCACCCACGCGCCAAACATGTTTAATTCAATGTGAATTCATCCTAAAAAGTTGAACGTTTGAATGTTCTTGATGTGTGTTCTTGAATTTACTTTCATTCTTGAATTAGGATGAGATTGAGGAGTTTCTTTAGATTGTAGAGCCAATTATTAAAGTTGTTTGAGTTAGATTCTTGTGTATATGTGGTTGGTGCATGAATCTAATGAGATATTGAGAAAAATAATCAAATTTAGGCGAATTGGGGTTGGAAAATGAAGAATGAAAAAGTCAAGCAAATTTGGGCATTGGGGCCGCGTCGCGGACCTGCTCTTCAGATTTGAGAAAAAGTTCTTTGTGTCGTGGAGCGGTCATAGACCATTCTACCTCAAAAGTTATTTTGGTGACCAAAATTTTAAATACATCTCCACGTCCTGGACTAGCTTTCAGGCAGAGATTTCTTGATCTTTTCTCATGTTTAGCTATCTAAAATCATTCCTTTACATCATGAGATCTTTCCTACCAAAAATCACAATCCTTGAATCCATAATTCAATTCAAGAAAAGTTAGGAGTCAAGTCAAGAGAAATTAAGAATCAAGTCAAGAGAGCATAAGAGTCAAGTCAAGAGAAATTCGTAGAGTCTTTCAAAAAGTCTTTTACAAATGTTTTAACTTTGGTTTAAGACTTAAGTTTTTAGTTGAGTATAGAGTAAAGATTGAAGTCATTTCTTTAAAAGAGTATATATGGACTATGTATTCCCAAAGAGTAAATATTTTCACATTTTAAACAAGAAAGGAAACTGAGATTTCCAAAAAAAGAGCATTTGAGCTAGTTATCAGTAAAGAGTAAGAGTAAAGTTCATTCTTCAAAGACTATACAGGAACTAAGTATTCCCAAGAGTTAAAATGTTTTCACATTTGAGCAAGAAAGAAAACTGAGATTTCTAAGAGAGTTTTTGAGTAATTATCTCAAACCAAAGAAATAGTTTTGTTTTTACAAAAATATGAGCTACGTATATTTTAAGAGTAGTATTGAGCACCAATATGGGAACGAGTTTGAGTTCTGATAATTCAAAGTCTTCATAAACTATGTAGCAATCATGTGTGGTAAATGATCATACTTTTTAGATGACTCCTTAAGTGCTTTTTAGCATAGACTAGTGGATCCACTTAGTTAAGACATTCTATATGATGGCAAAGTATAGGACATTTCTAGTAGTGTGGGCAAGACGTTGTGTCACCATTTAGGCTTATAACGGTGGTTGTTGGTTAAAGAATCTCCCACAGAAACTATATTTCTTTCTTATATGAGTAAAGTTGAGTTTGTTATTGCATTTTCTTTAACGAACTAAGTTGTTGCCTATTGTTTGAAAGGATTTCTATATATTGCATGTGTTTTATTGCTTTATATTGAGTTAAGTTATTTAGGAGTTGTGTAAAACCAAGGTATGTTTCTTTCAGATTCTTTTCAAGCTTAAGTTATGTTTAGCATTCCAACTAGCATACTCGTACATTCACTGTACTGATGCAAGTTGGCCTGCATCTTATTATGATACAGACACAGGTAACTAGGATGAGCATCCAGCGCCTTATTGATCCAGTTGAGCACTTAGAGCCAGTTGGTGAGCCTCCTAGCTTTTCAGAGGATCCTTTTTATTGCTTTCAGTATTTTAGTTCATTAAAATGTCGTGGTTCTTATCCCGACGTCCATTTCAGTTGTTTAGAGGCTTCATAGACAGAGTTAGTTGATGTTAGTTCATGAGTCTTTACTTTCCCTTTTCAGTTAAGTTGGGACTTAAGTTGTCAATTTGGCTAGCGAATGTTCTTTATACATTCTAATTTATTTATTGAGCAGTTCAGTTTACTTTTTAAAGTATTTTATCATGAGTAAGTCTTATGCTGAGTAGTAATCTAGGCCAAGGGTTTGCTTGGGATCAAAATGGTTCTCAAGTGTCAGCCATGTCCGGGGTGTAGGCTCGGGGGATAGGGTCATTACAACTGTTACATATCTATTAATTGAAATCATTAATTATTATCTAACATAAATATTAGTAATATAATATCATTAAGAATAATTAATTAGTCAAACTATTTTTAATATGGCCAAGCCCGAACACACTATAAATATAGGTGAATATACATGGTTTTTCCATAAAATTGAACATCACAATATTGTTTTCATCAATAGAAGAAGATCTTTTATTTGTAAAAGAGGTGCCAAGAATTTTTGGTTTGGTTCTGAGAAAAATCTATTATCATTAACAGGTACAGTTGATGGTCGTGTTACTATTTCAATTTTCGATCGTATCAAAGCCTGAATTAATGCATTTATTTTCTAGTTTGTTATTATAGTTTTTAGTTTTAACTTTTTTTTTATTCATATAAGATCTTCATCTTTACATATAAGATATCTAAAAAGATCATTTTTAATTTATCAAATATTTAAAAAGACAAAATATTTCATTAATATTCATTAAAGGGAGAGTTTGAAGGGGCAACAAATATTCTGTTCATAGCTTAGGTGAAAAGAAGTTACCCAATTTGATGGGTTTTCTAGGTTGAATTGTAGGAATACATAATATGTTGAATGTTTTGACTTTGATGGAAATTTTACATAGTTTGATATATTTAACTATGTTCCCAATGACTTTGATGGAAATTTTACATAGTTTGATATATTTAACTATGTTCCCAATCTAGATAATAAAAATAATATTGTGGAAACAACTATGTTTTAACACCTATTATGTGGTTATGAATAAATATTATAATTTTTTCTTTTTTCTCATTTTAGAAATGGTTGGAAGGGGATGGGGACAGACTCGAAGTAGTACAATTCTGAGTGGTACTAACAATCAAGCAAGAAGACATTGAAGAGTTCATCGAGGAAGGACAATAACTAGTAACGATTCCAACGCTAGTTCTAAAATCATTAGAATTGATGTTCCAACATCTATCACAAATATTTTAAGGGATCAAAGGGCTTGGATGAGGGAAAGGACAAGAAAATATGACGAATTTAAACAGATCATAATGGACTCATCTTCTTCCATACCAGAATATATTCATTTATTTATGATGAAAGAAGAAGAACTGACTTCCCATTTTATATGGGTCTTGGATCTAGAAGGTTTATTTATATTTATTTTCTCTCTCCCTGATCATAGGATGACACTAATGATTAGCATTTATATTCGTCTTGGTCCAAATAAGGATTTTTTGACATATATGTATGCAATTAAAATCAAGTGGAAGCAAAATATATATATATATATATATATATAAAAGCTAAAATAAAGAAATATTGGCTTCTAAGGACCTGCCCTATGCCTTAGTTTTATCAATCTTCTCGTATAGACAATATAGCTAAGATTTTGACTGATAGTTTTATCAATCCTCACCACCTACGTAATGAGAAAGATGATATGTAAAATAGACAAGTGGTCATATGACTTGTGATATTTTGAATATTTTTTATGAAAATGTGTTCTTTTTCTTTGTGTTTAAGTCTTCTAAAAACATCCATATTGACATTGTAAACCTATTATTAGTGTGTCAGCAATGAGATGCAATTCATAAAGTTAAAGCTCTATTTTAGTAGATTTTGGAGCACACGTGATCAACATCGATGTTTTCTACGACTTACCGATCATAGATTGAGCTTGTGGTTTTATCTAGATGTTGTTAGCTAGTTTTGGAAGGTTTCTTAGCATGTCTCATATTTAGTTGTTAGAAACCATTCTTAACCTTCTTTGGGGGTAATTTTGGGGGAACAACACATGTTTATCTTGTTTGTTTCGATGTATCATGCCATGTTGTAGCTATATGCCTTTGTGTATGGTTAATTGTGACTTATTCTTGGCCTTAACCTAGGTGTATGCTAGTGATTGTCTAAGAGTTTCTATTTTGAGATGTTATGTCTTAGAAGTCCTGTGACGCCGTTTTGAACGGTTTTAACTTCCTAAAGACCAATGTATCATACGCGAGTCTGGTAGCTCTCCTCTTCTTGGACTTTTATCCATAACTTCTCTATGCTATGGCCCCAATGTTTTTCAATTTAGATTTTGGGCCTTATTGGTTATATTGAATCAGACATTCATTTCTAGCTTGAGTGGTCCCTTGTGATTTTGAAAAAGGTCTCTTTCTATTATTTAGAATGCGTGATTATGGAATCCTAAAAAGTGTACCATCCATAGTTTGAGGTCTAGGCACACTTTTACTAGTCATTTTTCGAGGCTTAGGCACACTTTCACTAGCCGCGGTTCGAGGTTCGAGCACAGTTTTACTAGCCACGGTTTGATTCTTGGCACACTTTTATTAGACATTTTTTAGTCTTGATATCTTGATTCTATTGGTTCTTTAGGGTGTCTTCGTCATTGTTCGAGCCTAGGTCGGCCATTTCAGTTTCAGATTATACTTAGTTATAGATAGAGATATCATTATCTCTTCTATGTACTCACCGGGCTTATCAGGTCCACTTGGGTTGTTTACCTTTCACCTTCTCACATGTGTACCTTCTTGAATTATAAGGGTCTAGTTAAGTTTTAAGTAATTGCTTTACTTTACCACTTCGTTCCTTCTAGATTATTGAGTTGTATAGTTAGACTTTCTATTATTGTTCCATTTATGTTACATTTAGCTACGATGTATTTCCTAACTTACATACTTTCTTTCCCATGTCAGTCTACCATGATACCTATTGGGTACATGTTGTTTAGTACTCATGCTACATGTCGCATATATTTTTCCTACTGCATATTCGAGTGCTAGATGACAACGTTGATTAATGTGAAACAATGGAGGCTTCCGTATATAGAGGGTGAGCTGATGGCATCGTAGACAAAATTTATAGTTTAAAAGTGTGAGAATACGTATCTATTTATAGACAACAAAGGATAGTATGAAAAAGTGTTCAACGTGCCTTATCAGAAAAGTCATAACCCTTTAAAAAAATCACAACTTTTTGAAAATGTATAACTCATCTAAAAAGTATCACAATGCTTCGAAAAATTTACTACCCATCAATGTGAAAAGGTGTAAGATTTTAATATAAGATAGAACAAATAAATAAATAAATAAATAATATTTTTTTTACCCTTCCTAGGAGCTCCTACCCCTTTTACTTCCTTGGTGACTCGAATTCGCAACCTTTGGGTTGAAAGTGAGGGGTGCTTACCATAAATAATTGGGTGTTTTAAGTTGAGGCTATTATAGTAATTTAACATTCAAGTTAGGGAGTTCATGTTTTTAAGGTTGTGTGTGTGTGTGTGTGTGTGTGTGTGTATAAAGTGGTGATGCACCTCTCCTATACCACAAATGCTATTTATATATATTTTTTCTGTTTTTTAGAAAAAAAGAACTTTATTCTTTCATTTCTGGATGTAATTTATTAGTTAAATGATTTGTTGGTGAAATTACAAATAATAATTGAAAAATAAAATGTAGAAAATAAAAATTTTCTTCTGGCTGAGGCGCAGAAATCTTTCTCTTTAAGGATACTCGAGTCCACTTTAGCAAATGCTTTCACTGGTACAACAATAGTCCTTTGACTTGTCTCCTCTAGGATACAACAGTCAATTCATACAGCATTACTCAACCTACTTTGGACAATAGTTGAGTCCAAAGCTCCACAAAAAGAACACCTCCATTCGACTAATAAGAACTTTCTTTTTGACTAACTTTTGTGCACTCTCTATTTTCTTGTACTCAAATAGGTGAGGAAGGTCATCACTATTTATAGGTGAGGAATTGTTCCTTACAATGAATAGGAAGATAATGGGGTAGTAAATAAAGAAGATAAATGGCCTAGATGTTACATAAGTTGCAAGGGTTAATAAAGGAATAAAGAGTAAAATAGAGGAGTTTCAATTAACTATGTAATGGTCATGGCTAGCCATGCTTAGCCACTAGACTAAAGGCGATTAAGCCTAATTAGCATTGATATCCAAATGGAGTAAATAAGTAACAATAACACAAATTTTTGATGCAATGAATACAGAGTATAATTCACAACAAAATGCTCACCAATGGCCAGAAAGGTCAGCCACTAAAACTGATGGGAAGGCAGCATCTTTGTACTCCAAAATAAGCAAATAAAAATTGTTGAATACTAGTATTAAAATTTTAAAGATGAAAAATTCCCCAATCATTTTAATATTAGATAAGAGAGTCTATCAGTTAAAGGAAAACTAGTATGCATAATAAAGGTGTGCTTTGCATTGAAACTCCACTGAGTAAAACATTATTAATCTTTACTCTAGAGTCGTTGTTTCTCAAAGTTGAACTATGAGTGGTAAAGGGAAATAAGGTATCAGTGCCTACACATAATAATCAAGGTGTTTACATGAGCTTTAAAAGCTAGCACACTACAACCTTGTTTTATCTCGGTTTCATGATTGTTTTTGAGAATAAGCCCAATTTTCATAGGAAGCAGCCTACTTCCAAAATCACATAGGTGAAATCTATCGAGGGTTATCTTGTAATTTTACACCCCACTCATACGAGATACAAACTTTTATTAAGAGTTCATAGACTCAACCTCCACAAATCATAATAGGATAAATACACTCACATAATAGGCATTAAAGAAAACTAATAATTGTGCATTTCGCAACAAGTCATCATATGTGTAACATTTCGCTATTCAAAAGAACTAGAAAGAGTTAGAATTAGAAAGATTCATTTTTGGAAAGAATGAAAGTCTGGAAATTTGCTTAAGTTAAGTTAAGAATGAGTTTTGGGTCAATTCAAACCACTATAACTCCTATATCAGGATGATTTAGGTGTGTTTCCAGATATCATAGGAAATATCTTGGAATAATCTTTCCAATGCCACTGAGCTTACTCAATTCCAAGTTCATATGAGTGAGATATATCCATTGGAAGTTGGGTTGTCTAGTTAAGGAAAGTACAATCCAGATTAAAGAAGGGTATTTTGGTCTTTTCCTTACCCTATTATTTTTTTTTTTGGTAATTAGTTGGGGTATAAGCTGATCTTAGCCAGTTTACGCTTCTGGGAAAAAAGAGTTAGGGTTTTGAGAGAAGAGAAAATAAGAGGAGAAAAGAGGAGAAGAAGCAAGAATCGTCAAGATCTTCAAGAGTTGCTTGTGGATTTTGTGAAGGGGTGATCCCTACGATGTATGTGAGATCGCATAGGATTGGATTAGTTCACCCAGGCACCTATCATGATTTATTTCAGTGAATTTAAGTTCTTAAAAGCTTAGAAATTGAGTTCTTGATGGGTTTGTTGAAGTTCCTTTGAATTCTTGATTCGTTGAAACTGTTGAGGAGTTGTTCGATTTGAATCCATGATTTAGGTGTGAATTTGATTAGAATATTTCATATATTAATGGTATAGTTGATTCTAAGTATTTGGGGAAAGAACCAAGTCGAAATAGGGGATTTAGAGTTGAAAAACGAAGAAGAAAAGTCAGAGGCACCTAGGCAAGGGCCTGGGACGTCGCCCTTCTCAGAACCCCAAGCAGAACTCTCTGAACATTTAGCTCTGGGGCATCGGCCCCTCTCAGAACCCCAAGCAGGGTTCTCTGAACTCTGTGCTCTAGCGCCCCGCGCGTCTCAGAGTTCCAGGTACGCCAGTTCATCCTATTCCTTCCCCATCTTTCCTTACTAGTTCCTTAGCAACGTACCTATATTTTCAAGTTGATTCCAACAATCTTAGGTACGTCTAAAAATCATGAAATCATCCATAAACATGATATCATGAACCTTGAATCCATAATCAAATTAAAGGAAAGCTAAGATCAAAGTCAAGAGAAGTAAGAGTCAAGTCAAGAGAAGTTCTTAGAGTTTTTCAAAAGTCTTTTCCAAATGTTTTAACTTTGTTTTAAGATTTAAAGTTCAAGTTTAGTCAAGAGTAAAGATTACTATGTATTCCCAAAGAGTTTAGAATGTTTTCACATTGAAACAAGAAAGGAAACCTTGATTTCCAAAGAGCCTTCGGGCTAGTTTTCAGTAAAAAGTAAATGCTTTCACAATTAAGAAACTTTGATTTCTAAGATAGATGTTGAGCTAGGTTTTTGAGCAATTATCTCATATCACAGAAATAAGTATGTTTTTAAACATAAGAACTAGTATCATATTTTGGGAGTAGTATCGAGCACTGATATAGGGGAGAGTTCAGAAAACTCACAGCCCCCATAAACCATGTAGCTATCATGGGTATAAAAGGGTCATACTTTTTAGATGATTCCTTTAGTGATTTTTAGCATAGACTAGTGGATCCACTTAGTAGTTCAGGTTCTATACCTCAGCAAGATATAGGACGGCCCTGGCAGCATAAGGAAAAACGTTGTATCATCACAATAGCTTTTAAATGATGGTTGTCATTTAGAAAAACACCCACAAAAGTATTTGTAATATTATATACACAGTTTATTTGTATTTTTATATACATTTCAGATTTATATTGTATCTTTGCATACACACAAAGTATCATTGTATTTCCAAATACACAGAATTGGCATTCATGTTTTTAAACAGCTTTTCTTTATATTGCACTTGTTTATACTTATTTATATTGAAATGAGTTCAGTTTAGTTGATTTGAGTTGAGCCAGGTAAGTTCTTAAGTTCCTTACAAGCTTATGTCTTGTTTTAGAATTTCCTTTGCATACTCGTACACTCAATGTATTAATGTCAGTTAGCCTCCATCTTCTTATTATGCAGCCACAGGTAAATAGGATTAGCATCCAGCACATCATTGATTCTAGTTGAGCTCTAGATTTGTTGGTAAGCGTTCTTGCTTCCGAAAGATACCTTTTATTGCTTTCAATATTATTATTAGTTTATTAGAATGTCGTGGGTCTTGTCCCGACATCCATCTCAGTTGTTTTAAAGGCTTCATTGACAGTCAGATTTTAGTTCTTTAGTCTTGTCATTGTCATTGTCATATGTTGAGACTTGAGTTTGCCTTAATGGCTAGTTGAATGTTCCTTTATAACATTCCCGTTTATTACATAGATTTATCTTTGTTGAGTTAAGTCTTTTGCTGAGTAAGTATGCCAGGCCAAGGGTTTGCTTGGAGCCAGCAATGGTTCTCGAGTACTAGTTCCGCCCACGGTGTAGGCTCGAGGCATGACAAACTTGGTATTAGAGAGAGTTCAAGAGTCTTAGGGAGTCTATGAAGTCGTGTCTATAGAGTCCTAGTTATAGGTATGAAGCGTGCCACATCTACAATTAGGAGGCTGCAACACTTATGAAATTATCTCACATCTTTCATACTCATTTCATGCATTAGAGTTTCATCTCTAAAAAGTTTCCTTCTAACTCATGCTTGCGCATGTCTTTCAGATCATGCATGCACGAAGAGTAGTCAGAGGTCGTCCAGCTAGGAGAAATGTTGAACCACATGAAGAAGGGGTACCTAATGCACCAGAAGTGCAACCCCAAGGAGAGGTCACTAATGTTGAGTTTCGTGAGGCTATACGGATGTTGAGCCAAGTTTTGACCAACCAAGCTGGACAATAGAAAGGGAATTGTCAGGAAGCGGCTGCTACTTAGAGGATTTGCGAGTTCTTAAGGATGAATCCTCCAAAATTTAGAGGTTCTAGTGTTATCGAAAATCCAGCGAATTTTGTTAAAGAAGTTCAAAAAGTTTTTGAGATCATGCATGTTGTTGATACTGAGAGGGTGGAAATAGCTGCATACCAAATGAAGGGTGTCTCTAGGATATGGTTTGACCAATGGAAGAATAACCGAGTTGAGGCTGCACTACCTACGAGTTAGGCTTGTTTTGTGGAGGCCTTTTTAGGGCGTTTCTTCCCCTCGATAACTGAAAGAGGCTAAGGTATGAGATTTCCTCAAACTTAAGCAGGGTTCTCTGAGTGTTCATGAGTTTAGTCTGAGTTTCAAACAACTTTCCCAATATGCTTCGGAAATGGTTGCTGATATAAAGAGCAGAATGAGTTTGTTTGTTGCTGGGTTATCTTGCTGTCCAGTAAGGAAGGTAAGGCTGCAATGCTAATAGGTGACATGGATATCACAAGATTAATAGTATATGTGCAGCAGGTTGAGGAAGAGAAGGTGAGGGATAGAGAAGAGTTTAAGATTAAGAGAACTAAGACAGGGAATGAGTCCAGACAGCAAAATAATAATGACAACCAGTCCTCCTTCCAATAGAAACAGAAAGGACTTGCTCCTTCATCTGCTAGTGTACCTGCACGTAAGAACAAAAGTGAGTACAATAGTCAGAATTTTAGATCCAAACGCACTTATTCTCAAGGTAGTATGGCACAAGGGGGTAGTAAGCCTCCTGCCTGCGCTAAGTGTGGTAGGAACCACCAGGTATATGTTGTGAGGGCTTCACTGGTTTTTTCAAGTGTGGCCAGACTGGTCATTTCATGCAAGAATGTCCAAAAAGCAAGCAGGGTAACAATAATAGGCGCAATAGAGCCTAATCTTCTTCAGTTGCTCCACCAAACAGAGCGACACCTAGAGGAGCTACTTCAGGTACTGGCGGAGGAACAAACCACTTATATGCTATCAATAATCACCAAGAGCAAGAGGATTCGCCAGATTTTGTCACTGGTATGATCCAAGTCCTTAACTCTAATGTTTATGCTTTGCTAAATCCTAGAGCGAGTTTATCCTTTGTAACTCCGTATGTTGCTATGAATTTTGATGTTATTCCTGAGCAACTTAGTGAACCCTTTAGTGTTTCTACACTTGTTGGTGAGTCTGTTCTATAAGAGAGAGTCTATCGTGATTATTCCATTCTCGTCGATCACAAAAGTACCATGGCTGATTTAGTTGGACATGGTAGATTTCGATGTCATTCTTGGTATGGACTGGCTTCATGATGTTTATGCCTTAGTTGATTGTAAAACTCAAGTTATCAAGTTTCAGTTTCCAAATGAGCTAGTCTTAGAGTGGAAAAGTAGTTCAGCACTGCCTAAGGGTCGTTTCATTTCGTACCTTAAGGCAATGAAGTTAGTTTCTAAAGGGTGGGTCTATTATTTAGTCCGAGTTAAGGACTAATGTTTAGATACCTACTATTGAGTCAGTTCCAGTAGTAAAATAGTTTCCAAAAGTCTTTCTAGATGATCTTCTCGTAGTCCCTCTTAAGAGAGAAATAGGCTTTGGTATAGACCTTCTTACAGATACTCGTCCTATATCTATTCTGCCATACATAATGGCTCTAATAGAATTAAATGAGTTGAAGGAGCAGTTGAAAGATCTCCTAGATAAGGGTTTTATTTGACTAAGTGTCTGACCTTGTGGTGCTCCGGTCTTGTTTGTGAGGATGAAGGATGGTTCCCTTAGGATGTGTATAGATTAACGACAGTTGAACAAGGTCACCATCAAGAATAAGTATCCTCTTCCAAGGATTGATGATCTTTTTGATCAACTTTAGGGTTCCACCTATTCCTCTAAGATAGACCTCAGATCTGGCTACCATCATTTAAGAGAAAGAGAATATGATATTCCAAAGACAGCTTTTAGAACATGTTATGGTCATTATAAGTTTTTGGTCATGTCCTTTGGTTTGACCAATGCGCCTGTAGCATTCATGGACCTTATGAATAGAGTATTCAAACCTTATTTAGATATATTTGTTATTGTCTTCATTGATGACATACTAATCTATTCAAAGAATGAAGAAGATCATGGTAGTAACAGAATAGTTCTCCAAACTCTAAAAGACATAGAGTTGTATGTCAAGTTCTGTAAGTGTGAGTTATGGCTTGTGTCTGTGGCATTCTTAGGCTACATTGTGTCTGGAGAGGGAATAAAAGTTGATACTCATAAAATAGAGGCAGTGTATAATTGACCTAGACCCACATCTCCAACTGATATTAGGAGTTTCTTATGTTTGGCTGGCTAGTATAGAAGGTTCGTAGAAGGGTTCTCATCTATTTCATCCCCTTTGACCAAGTTGACTCAAAAGACAATAAAGTTTCAATGGTCTAAAGCTTATGAGAAGATCTTTCGGGAATTGAAAAAGAGGTTGACTATTGCCCCAGTTTTGACCTTCCCAGAAGGTACGCAAGTCTTTGTTGTCTATTGTGATGCGTCTAGAGTTTGTTTGGGTTATGTATTAATGCAAAATGGCAAAGTTATAGCTTATGCCTCCATATAGTTGAAAGTTCATGAGAGAAACTACCCCAATGATCTAGAGTTGGCTACCGTAGTGTTTGCTATGAATATATGGCTTCATTATCTTTATGGTGTTCATGTGGATGTGTTCACTGATCACAGGAGCCTTCAGTAAGTGTTTACTCATAGAAAGCTTAATCTCAGACAAAGGAGGTTGTTAGAATTACTCAAGGATTATGACATAAGTATTCTTTATCACTCAGGTAAGGCTAATGTTGTTGATGATGCCTTGAGCAAGTTGTCTATGGGTAGTACCACCCATTTTGAGGAAGATAAGGAGGAGATACCAAGAGATGTGCATAGACTTGCATGATTAGAAGTTCGACTGATGGATTCCACAGAAGGAGGAGTAGTGCTGATGAATGGGGCTGAATCATCATTAGTGTCCTATGTAAAAGAGAAGCAAGACCAAGACCCAATTTTGCTTGAATTGAAGGCAAACGTTCATAAGCAAAAAGTAATGGATTTTGAACAAGGGGGAGACGATGTATTGACGTATCAAGGTAGATTATGTCTACCAAGGGTAGATGAAATCCAAGAGAGGATCATGGAGGAAGCTCAAAGCTCTAGATATCCCATTCATCCGGTTTCCACAAAGATATATCGCAACTTAAGAGAAGTATATTAGTGGAGTAGTATGAAGAAGGGCATTGCAGAATTTGTTGCTAAGTGTCTGAATTGCCAACAAGTATGGCTGGGAATATAACACTTCCGGAATTGAAGTGGGAGATGATTAATATGAATTCATCATAGGCTTACCAAGGTCTCATATACAACATGATTCTATTTGGGTGATTGTGGATCGCATGACTAAATTAGCCCATTTTTTACCGGTAAGGGCTAGCCATTCAATACGCTAAGGTGTATCTTCAAGAAGTGGTTAGACTTTATGGAGTTTGGATCTCCACTATTTCAGATAGAGGTGTGAAATTTACTGCACAGTTTTGGAAGTCATTCCGAAAAGGCTTGGGTTCAAAGGTGAACTTAAGTACTACCTTTCATCCTCAAACAAATGGGCAAGCAGAGCATACTATTCAGATCTTAAAGGATATGTTAAGGGCTTTTGTGATTGATTTCAAAGGTAATTGTGATGATCACCTACCTCTTATCAAGTTCTCTTGCAACAATAGTTACCACTCTAGCATCAAAAGGGCTCTGTATGAATCTCTTTATGGGAGAAGACGCAGATCTCCTATTGGATGATTTGAAGTTGGTGAAGCACGTTGATAGTTCCAACACTATATGGTATGTCTAAACATCATGAAATCATTTCAAAACATGAGATCATGAACCTTGAATCCATAATTCAATTCAAGTAAAGTTAAGAGTCAAGTTTAGAAGTCAAGAATCAAGTCAAGAGAAGTTCTTGATGTGTTTTAAAAGTCTTTTACAAGCATTTTAACAATGTTTTAAAAATTAAGTTTTAAGTTAAGCAAAGATTAAAGATTTGAGTTCATTTCTTCAAAAATTATACTAGAACTAAGTATTCCCAAGAGTTTTAAATGTTTTAACATTTGAACAAAGAAAGGGAAACACCAATTTCCAAGAGAGCTTTTAAGCTAACTTTTGAGTAATTATCTCAAACCAAAGAAAGAAGTTTTGTTTTAAAATATATGAGCTAAGTATATTTTGGGAGTAGTATTGAGCACAGATATGGGGATACAAGTTCATATTAACTCAAGTCTCTATAAATCATGTAGCCATCATGGGTAGTAAATGATTATACTTTTTAGATGACTCCTTAAGTGCTTTTTAGCATAGACTAGTGGATCCACTTAGTTAAGGTGTTCTATATGATAAAAAAGTATAGGACAGTTTGGTAGTGTGGGCAAGACATTGTATCACCAGTTAGGCTCATAGTGGTGGTTGTTGGTTAGAAAAACTCCCACAGAAACTATATTACTTTATTATACGAGTATAGTTGAGTTTGTTATTGCATTTCTTTAACAAACTAAGTTTCTTTATACTATTTTAAAAAGCTTTCTGCATATTGCATATGTTGTATTGTTTTATATTGAGTTAAGTCATTTAGGAGTTGAGTAAAGCCAAGGTAAGTGTTCATTCCAGATTCTTTTCAAGCCTATGTTATGTTTAGAATTCCAACTCGCGTACTCGTACATTCAATGTACTCTTTGCAGTTGGCTTGCATCATCTTATGATGTAGACGCAGGTACCCAGGATCAGCATCTAGTGCCTTGTTAATCAGGTTGAGCACTGAGAGTTAGTTGATGAGCCTCTTTGCTTTACGAAGGGTCCTTTTTATTATTGTTTAGATTTTCATGCGTTAGGATGATCGGGGGTCCTGTCCCTACATTCCTCTTTGTTTTAGAGGATTCATAGACAGCTAGCAGTTAGTTGTCTTCACATTATTCATTCATATGTTAAGACTTGAGTTACCATTTTGGCCAAGTTGAATGTTTGACCTTTAAACGTTCTAATTATTTTATTAAGCAATTGAGTAGAGATGTATTGGATCTTTGTATTTATGATTTTAAGTCTTCTGCTGAGTAAGTAACCTAAGCAAAGGGTTCGGTTGCGACCAACAATGGTTCTCGAGTGCTAACCACGCTCGGGGTATAGGCTCGAGTTATGACAAACTTGGTATCAGAGCACAGAGTTCAAGAATCCTAGGGAGTCTATGAAGTCGTGTCTGTAGAGTCCTAGTTATCGGTGTGAAGTACGCCACATCTATAATTAGGAGGTTACAACACTTAGGAAATTATCTCACTTCTTTCACTCATTTCGTGCGTTAGAGTTTGATCTTTAAAGTTTCTTCCAATTCATTCTAGTGCTTACTTTTCAATTAATTATGCCACTACGAAAAGTTATCAGAGTTCGTCTTGCTAGGCGTAATGTTAAGTGCAACCCCAAGGAGAAGTTACCAATGTTGAGGTAACGAAAGCGATAAGGATGCTAAGTCAAGTTGTGACTAACCAGGTTGGGCAACAAAGATGGGCTTGACAAGAAGAGGCTAACACGTTAGGCATCCATGAGTTCTTGAGGATGAACCCTCCAAGTTTCAGTGGTTTAAGCACTACTGGGGATCCAGAGAACTTTACTGAGGAACTGCAAAAGGTATTTGATGTGATAAACATTGTAGATACTGAGAGAGTTCAACTAGCTACATATCAATTGAAGAATGTTGCTAAGACTTGGTTTGACCAGTGCAAGAAGGGTAGAGCTGAGGAAGCACCACCTGCGAGTTAAGCATGTTTTGAGAAAGCTTTCTTGGGGCGTTTCTTTCCCCAAGAATTGAAAGAGGCTAAGTTATGGGAATTTCTTACCCTTAAGCAAGATTCACTAAGTGTCCATGAGTATAGCTTGAGGTTCACTCAACTATCCCGTTATGCTTTGGAGACGGTTGCAGACATGAGGAGTGGGATGATTCTATATGTTGCTAGGGTGTCTCATCTGTCCAGTAAGGAAGGTAGGGCTGCGATGCTAAAAGGTGACATGGATATAGCAAGGTTGATGGTCTATATGTAGCTGGTTGAGGAGGAGAAGTTGAGGGATAGGGAGGAATTCAGAAATAAGAAAGCTAAGACTAGAAATGAGTCCGGGCAGAAAAGGAGTAATGTGAACCGTTCTTCCTTTCAACAAAAGCAAAAGGGACCTGCTCTATTATCTGTTAGTGCATATGCATCCAGAAACAAAGGTGATTATAATTGTCAAAATTCAGAGAATTTCAAAGCTAGACCTACGCAGTCTCAGGGTAGTATGGCACAAGGAGGTAATTGGGTTTCGGTATATGCTAAGTGTTGTAGAACCAACCCGAGTAAGTGTCGCAATAGTTTCATAGGTTGTTTCAAGTGTGGAAAAGAGGGTCATTTCATGAAAGAGTGCCCCAAGAATCGACATACTAATATGAACCAGGGAAATAAAGCCCAATCTTCATTAGTTGTTCCACCAGATAGGGCTGCACATAGAGGAGCTACTTCCGGTATTGGCGGAGGAGCAAAGCTCCTCTATGCTATCACTAGTCATTAAGAGCAAGAAAATTCTCTAGATATTATTACTGGTATGATCAAAGTATTTTCTCTTAATGTTTATGCCTTGCTAGACTCAAGAGAAATTTTATCTTTTGTAACCCCTTATGTTGTAAATAATTTTGATGTTCTTCCTAAGAAACTTTGTAAACCCTTTTGTGTTTCTACACCTGTTGAGGAGTCTATTATAGCAGAGCGAGTATATCTTGATTGTGTTATTTCCATCAATCACAAGGACACTATGGCTGATTTAGTTTAGTTAGACATGGTGGATTTTGATGTTATCCTAGCTATGGATTGGCTTCATGCCTGTTATGCATTAATAGACTGTAGAACTTGAGTTATCAAGTTCCAGATTCTAAATAAGTCAGTCCTAGAGTGGAGTAGTAGTATAGCAATGCCTAAGGGTCATTTCATTTCGTACCTAAAGGCAAGAAAGTTAGTTTCTAAGGGTTGTGTCTATAACTTAGTCCGAGTTAATGACTTTAGTGTTGAGATACCTCCCATTCTATCAGTTCCTATAGTAAAAGAGTTTCTAAAGTCTTTCCAAATGATCTACTCGGAGTACCTCCTGAGAGAGAAATAGACTTCGACAGAGACATTCTTCCAGATACTCATCATATGTCTATTCCTTCATTTAGAATGGCTCCAGTAGAGTTGAAAGAGCTAAAAGAATAGTTGAAAAATCTCCTTGATAAGGGTTTTATTTGACCAAGTTCTCACCTTGGGCAGCTCTGGTCTTATTTGTGAGAAAGAAAGATGGTTCCCTTAGGATGTGTATAGATTACCTCTAATTGAACAAGGTTACCATAAAGAATAAGTATCCTCTTTTGAGAATTGATGATCTTTTTGATCAGCTTTAGGGTGCTTCTTCTTTTTCTAAGATAGACCTCAGATTTGGCTACCATCAGTTGAAAGTAAGGGAGTGTGATATTCCCAAGACATCATTCAGGACCCATTATGGTCATTATGAGTTTTTGGTCATGTCCTTTGGTTTAACTAATGCACCTGCAGCGTTCATGGACCTTATGAATAGAGTATTCAAGCCTTATTTGGATATGTTCGTTATCATATTCATTGATGACATTCTAATCTATTTAAGGAATGATGAAGATCATGCTAGTCATCTCAAAATAGTTCTTCAAATTTTTAAAGATAAGGAGTTAAATGCTAAGCTCTCTAAATATGAGTTTTGGCTTGAGTCAGTGGCGTTCTTGGGCCACATAGTTTTTGGTGATGGAATTAGAGTTGATACCCAAAAGATAGAGGTAGTGCAAAATTGGCCTAGAAGCACATCTCCAACTGATATTAGGAGTTTCTTGGGGTTGGTTGGCTATTATAGAACATTCGTAGAGGGGTTCTCATCTATTTCATCTCCTTTAACAAAGTTGACTCAAAAAACAGTGAAGTTTCAATGGTATAAAGCTTTTGAGAAAAGCTTTTTAGAAGTAAAAAAGAGGTTGACTACTGCCCTAGTGTTGACCTTACCAGATGGTAAGCAAGGCTCTATGGTCTATTGTGATGCATCCAGAGTTGGTTTGGGTTGCGTGTTAATGCTGAATGGCAAAGTTATAGCCTATGCCTCCAGAAAGTAGAAAGTTAATGAGATGAACTACCCAAGGTATAGGAATGCCCTGGCAGCGAAGTAAAACAATGTATCATCACAATAGCTCTTATGTTATGGTTGTCGGTTAGAGAAACTCCCATAAAAGTATTTGTATTCTTATATACAGAGTTTAATTGTATTTTTACATACATTTCAGAGTTTTATTGTACGTTTGCTTACATACAGAGTATCACTGTATTTCCAAATAAATAGAGTTGACATTCATGTTTTTAAATAGTGTTTCTTTATATTGCACTTGTTTATACTTTTTTATATTTAAATGAGTTCAGTTATGTTGAGTTGAGTTGAGTCGGGTAAGTTCTTTAGTTCCTTTCAAGATTATGTCTTATTTTATAATTCCCCTCGCATACTCGTACATTCAATGCACTAATGCCAGTTGTCCTGCATCTTCATATGATGCAGACACAGGTGACCAGGATCAGCATTCAGCATCGTTGATTCTAGTTGAGCTCCAGACTTGTTGGTGACCCTCCTTGCTTCTGAAGGATCCCTTTTATTGCTTTCAGTATTATTATTAGTTCATTAGAATGTCGTGGGTCGTGTCCCGACATCCATCTCAGTTGTTTTATAGATTTCATAGACAATCAAATGTTAGTTCTTTAGTCTTTTCATTGTCATTATCTTATGTTGAGACTTGAGTTTGCCTTAATGGCCAGTTGAATGTTCCTTTATAACACTCCAGTTTATTACATAGATTTATCTCTTTGAGTTAAGTCTTCCGCTGAGTAAGTAATCCAGGCCAAGGGTTTGCTTGGGGCCAGCAATGGTTGTGGAATGCCAGTTCTGCCCAAGATATAGGCTCGGGGCGTGACAATATGATTCTTTTTCTAGTTATACAATATCTAGTTCCCATGTGTTGTTACCTCATAAATGACTTAGTAATTTATGAGCTTCAATTTCATCTCACTCGATGTGCTTTGGATCCTTTATATTGCAAGACCTTAGTTTATGAATCTACAAGTTTATCACAAATTTTAACCCAACTAATATTGATGGTATACCAATGATCAATTTGATCTCATAATAGTGTGTTCTTCTCCTCATGGGTCTGAATTTACCATTGTAATAATGAATTTGTACTCTACCAATAATAGTGGTTCTTCAAATTACTTAAAATTAAAAAATTAATGTCTCAAAATAAAATGTTTGATATAGTAAAATAAATCTGATCATTTTTTTCACTAGTTGAAGCTTTAATTTTTTTAATTATACCTCTTAATTAAAGATAGCAAATAAGATAATTTATTTTTCTTATTTCCAACAAATAGCACCAATTTTTCTCACATGATTTATTTGTACCTGCTTAGTCTTTTTTTTGCAAACGCATAATCAAGTCAAGTTGTCAGTCACATGTTTCATATTTTTTATTAGGCTTACAAATTCCTTTTTTCCTTTGCCTCACCATTTTACATAATTGAATAAAAAGGAGGATTAGTACTTGGTCAATGCATTTAGCTCAGCCTTCAATATATTTTCACATTTACATTCAGTTCAGATTATGTTATTGCTCAGTATGATCTGTTTAGTTATGTATTTTATTCACCTATACCCTATATCATGCATGCTCAGTACATTCCAAGTACTGATGCATACTCTGCGCTACATCCTTTCATGATATAGGTTCAGGTACTCAGCATCTAGATCACGCATAGATCGGTTCCCGATCTACAGTTCAGCAACTTTAGTGGCGAGTCATCATAATTCGAGGACAATAGACATACTTTACACTTTAGTCTTTTTATTTAGTTTTCAGTTTTGCAAGAGTTAGCTGGGGGCATGTCCCAGTATCTTTAGTTAGTTAGAGGCTTTTTTAGACATAGTACTAGATTCAGTTTTTGTTTTGAGTTTGATCCTCTAGATGTTATTAACCTTAGCCTTTTATATATTTGGATCAGTATTCAGTATTCCCCACTTTTAGTTATCACTATTTAAGCTTCCGCATAGTATATTTATTCAGTAATCTTTTTGTATGCTTATGATATGCCAACTAAGGGTTAACTTGGGGTCACTCATGATCCTAGGTCCTATGTTTACGTCTAAGGGCTAGCCTCGAGGCGTGACACCTCTAGTATTCATAAGACGAGTTTTATTTTTTAAGTTATTATTCATATTTATTTATTTGATTCATATTTATCCATTAATAACACTTTTACTAAGTGTCTTTATAGGTACCCAACGTTGATTTCCAAGGAAGCTAATCGAATGAAGTTCAAATAACATTTTTGGATTCATTATTGTGTATATCATTGGTGTTAGAAAAAATTAGGTTGTTTCTTATATTATGGTTTACTTTATTCTCTGTGTATATTTCATGTTTATTATATTTTCATGCAATATTTTTCTCTCCTCACAATTGTGGATTTTGAAGGGTGCTTAATACCTTTCCTATGTAATCACTTGAACCCTTATCTAGAGTCTATTGGTTTTGTAGATATTTTTTTTAAATAGAAAAGGGTCAAATATACCATTATACTATTGAAAATAGTTTAAAGATACCCTTCGTTATACTTTGGGTCAAAATATACCCTTCCCGTTATATTTTGAGTCCAAATATACCCTTTTATTATACTTTACTCAAATATACCCTTAAATTTAACAAAAAGACACATGTTAAGCTTAAGATTAAATGAACCATCCCTATTTTAAATATCCAATTTTTTTAACCCACCCTTCTAACCACCCAACCCAATCAAACTTACTGTTTCTTCTTCTCTACATTTAACATCCTTTACCACCCCAACAAAGCTGTGGAAATTATAGTGGCGGCTCCCATACTGTAGGTGTTTAATTTGGTTAGGCATTTACACCTAATGTTCAATTGTTTGGAATTCCACATTGATTTGCCTATTTTATTAGGCTGTCATTCAACTAGTTATCGATTATAACAATGACAATTGCTCATTCCGTTTCAAATGTCGTCGAACGCTCATTTTCGCTAGCACTGCATTTCACTATAGCTTATTTCCTCATTGGATTTTCCGCGACCTTAGACAAGCCTCAGGTTATCGTTTCATGAAAGGATCTAAGCCTCATGCCATTGCTATTTTCATTGTTGGGTTTTGGTTCATTGATGTTTCTAACAAAATGCTACAAGTCGTGATTGGGTTGAGTTTTAGATAATACTAAATTGTCAAAGAATTCTCGATTGTACTAGCAGAAGGGAAAGCTTGTGTTTCTAGTCATGATGATGAATCATATTGGTATATTTTTTATCATGATGACTACAGTTTTTGGTGTATTCGATTGAAATTTGAGGAAGGAGATGGAGGCAGAATCTCAACAATTACTATTTTTTCTGTACACAAAAGTGAAGAAGATGAAAAAAATGGGTCGATCGGTTAGATGGGTGAGTCCCTATCAAAATTGAATATTTAAAATTGTGGATAAGTCAATTAATTCTAAGTTTGACATGTGTCTTTTCGTTAAAATTAGGGGTATGTTTGTGCCAAATACAATGAGAGGGTATATTTGGACCTAAAGTATAATAGGAGGGGTATATTTGGACCCAAAGTATAGCGAATGGTGTACTTGAACTATTTCTAATAATGCAAGGGTATAGTTGACCCTTTTTCAGTTTTTAAATAAATTAGTTTCCTAATTATCCTAAAATTAGGTGGTGAATCCCTAAAAATTCTTTTTTTCTTTAAATGCTCTTTTAGAATTGAATCAATTGATTATTTTACTAGTCACGATGATGTTGTGCCTTGTTTGAGTAAAATAAGGATTTCAATAAAATGCAACAACAAAACATTAATCTACATGAAAAAGAATCTACATTTTCATAGTGGAACTAAGCACATTAATGTTTGTTTTCCTTTCATTCATGATTTGGTTGGAAATGAGGAAATTGTATTGAACTATTGTAGCACTTATAAGTGTAACGACCGGTTCCCTTCGTTATATAAAATCCAATGGGAAAAAATTTTAGGCCAAAAAACTTTTTCATAGTAACTTGGAATTTCCCGACCTAGTCCAGATTTAAACGGAATCGGAGTCAGTTAGGTCTAGGAAAATCTAATAACAATTGGGTGATCTAATTTTGAATTTGATCCTATGAGTAGATAGCTAAGACTTAAAGTAACCTATACTACTTTATGAAATTGAATTTGGGTGAGTAGAACTCCTGAAACTGATCTTAGCGCGAACAGGTAGTTTCTGAGTGTCGTTGGCTGAAAGTGTGTTGTGAAATGGGGGTATTGGAATTATTAAATTTTATCATTGTTCCATGCAAGCCACTATGTCAGGGAATTTGTACATCCAAGGCAGGGCCGCTGAAGCGGGGCGGTACCGCTATGGCAGGATAGATGCGACTTATGTTAGAAATAAACCCCAAAAACGTTTTATTCTGCACTTTCGACTTTGAGAGCTAGGAGACAACCCCAGGTACTTTCTTAACTGTTTTTCACCATTATTGAGGCTAAGGGAAGGGTTCTAACTCCTCAAATCCATTTTTCAATTCGTAGAACGTAATCTAATGGGTAATTATCGATGGGGGATGGTTTTGATATGGAAATCATGGTGGAAAAAGCCCTAATTTGGGTAAGGGGATCATAGGTTTGACCTAGGATTGATGTTGTTGATATAATCCGAGTAATTAGGTGTTGTTTATTGATCCTAACATTGTATTGATTGTTTGTAGAGCAAGAACAAGCGGAAAGAATCTGGAAAGGCAAGGATCAAGCTTCTTAGGGGATTTCAAGATTTGTTTGAGGTAGGTGATGGTTGTGATTTCATGATTGTGTGGTATATGTTTGTTCTTGCTTCATTATAATATGTGTGTGTGTGTGAATATTGCACTATTGATCACACTAATTGTAAATGAGGATAGATGAATGATGAATGTCATGAATCATGACTTGATTGTATGATTATAAGAATGTACTCTGTGATTGAGATTGTGGCTTGTTGAATTGATCAGATGTTGCGTTCTAACATACTAACTTAGAGTAGTTTCCATGTTTTGGCATAAATATAAGATCGATTGCCACGTTCCAACATAAACATTGAATCGGATACCACGTAACGGTATGCTAACAGTTTAGGTGTGGGTCCCATGAGAGGACCATTGGCTTGTCATAACTGTATTATTGAGAATTGTAAACTTTTACTCATAATAATATTGATATTGTCTATGTTCGATGTATGCATGCTATTATTGTGTTGTATTGACTTATGTATGTTGCACTTTGTGGGATAGCCGTGTGATCCTACCAGTACACTATAGTTGTGTAGTGATACTGCACTTGCCCTTTCTTTGTTGAGTACAGGACATCTTCAAGCGACTATTGACAAACCTCAATTAGAAGATCAGTAATTGTCATCGAATTCAAGAGTGAGCCAGTTCTTTCGGGCTGCCATGAGTTTTCTATCAGTTTATGTCCACCTTCCAGACTTAGACTAAGTTCTTTAGATTTCTTATGCTTAGTATGGGGTTGTACCCCTTCTTGTTTAGACTAATGGATCTTGTTAGAGTTTTAGTACATTGACTTTAGGGTTCTATGTGTTACTTCCGCATTTGTTTTAGTTGTTAGACTTTTGTTTGGAGTTTATAGAAAGTCCCTAATTATTTCCATAGCATTTAAACTTGCTTCTGTAACCTTAAATGTTTTAATATTTTGATTAAGTTGGTTAGCTAATTAGAATGAATGGTTCTCTCACCGGAGGGTTAGGGTGGGTGCCAATCACGATGATCTGGGTCGTGATAAAGTTGGACTAGGTTCATTGATCTCGATGTACCAAAATAAGTCCAGTAAAGTTTTTTGGAACGGTACAGATACGTCTGTACTTTTCTTCGAGAGCCTATAGTACTTTAGGAAATCTCTCTACTTCTTTTGTCTCCTTTTGTGCTATAACTTGATTCCAATTGGTATCTGGCAATTCAAATTGGTATCTAACCTCCTTCACTCTTCTGTCCATAGATGGTTAACACTAGGTTCAACTGTGTCAGGCCGTATCTCCTGTCAATGCTCCATCTGAGGAATCTGCAGCAAGAGGTTGCGGTAGAGGTAGGGGTAGAGAAAGAGCTTGGGGTAGAGGCTAAGGAAGGGTGGTTCCTACTAGGGATGGAGCACTGGTTGGAAATGCTCCCAGAAATGAGGGCCCTCCTGTGCACCATGAAGAGGTAGAGGAGAATGAAGGGGTTGAGGAAGAGGAGAATATTGGACAAGAGGAAGAAGTGCATGCTGAGACTATAAGTACTCCTCCCTTAGACCCAATGTTAGCTCAATATATCATGTCGTTCTTAAAAGGATTGGTTGGTCCTGTAGTGTTTCCCTCTATTCAGTCAACTCAAGCTCCTGCCAATCCCCCTATTGCTATCACTGTCCCTAAGGTGGGAGGAAATGTAGGTAATGACGCTTTCTTCCGTTAGTCTTGTTATGACTAGTACTGAGCATTAGATGTTGACCAAGTTCTTGAAGCTCAAACCACCTATGTTCTATGGCTTCGAGAGTGAGGATGCATATGAGTTAATCCTAGATTACTATAAGAGGCTTCATAAGTTACGAATTGTCCATCAGCAAAGGGTTGAGTTTGTGACTTTTCAACTTCAAGGCGAGGCTAAGTAGTGGTGGAGAGCTTATGTGGAATGCAGATCTTTAGTTTTACCCCCACTCACTTGGACCCAGTTTCATGCTCTTTTCTTGGAGAAGTATGTGCCTCGGACTTTGAGGGATCATAAGAATGATGAGTTCATGGCTTTGGATCAAGGTGGTATATCTATGGTTGCTTATGAGGCCAAGTTCCATGCTTTTCTAGATATGCTAGGCAATTGGTGAATACTGAGGAAGAGAGGAATTGTTTATTTATTAAGGGGATAAATTCTGAGTTGCAAGTATTGTCTGTTCATATGAACTTTGCAGGAAAAAGCTTCAATGAGGTAGCAGACTTTGTGAAGAAAGTGGAGGGGGTGAGGCAAGACGGTCAGGCTATGGCATTGGCTAAGAAAGCCAAAAATTCAGGCAACTTTCAGGGATGTTACTACAAAGTTTCAGGAAGGCCTACACTTGCAGCCCAACCAACTTATTCTGCTATGCCCTCTCCTATAGGTAATTACTCTAGAACTCCACCTCAGAATTTGATTCAGGATATCTAGGGAGCCGCACCTTCGGCAAGCAGCAGGCCATCTTTTGATCGTACATGTTACAAATGTGGAGAACCTAGGCATATGAAAAGAGATTGTCCCTACCTATGCATGTTGGATTTCACACAGTAGTAATCTAGAGCAGTGGTACCCGAGGGAAATGATAATAATGGTCAAGGGCGTCCACAATGTGGGCGTGGAGGAAATTAGCGAGGTCGCAGAGGTAGGAGAAATGGTAACGCATACAGTGGTGCAGTGCAGCCAGGAAGGGAAGACGTTCGTCAAGATGACAAGGCTCAGTGTAATGCCTTTCCAGGCAAAGACTGAGGTAGAGGCGTCTGACGCATTGATCACGGGTACTATTTTTGTTTGTGACCAGATGGCTAATGTGTTATTTGGTACGAGTTCTAGTTATTCTTATGTGTCTATGCGTTTTTCCTCGTCATTTTCTATGATTTGTGATATACTTGATTCCCTCATCCATGTTTCTACCCTAGTTGGAAAGTCCGTAATAGTCTCCCATGTCTATCGTGCTTGTCCTATTTTGTTTGTGGCTTTTGAGACTTGGGCTGATTTGGAAATTTTTAATATGACTGACTTTTATATAATCTTAGGCATGACTTGGTTGTCCCCTTATTATGTTGTGCTAATTGTAATATTAAGTCTGTAGCTCTAGAAATTCCGAGAAGGGAAAATTTAGATTGGGAAAGGGTGTACAAGCCTAAGCAAGCTAAAGCAAGCTAAAATCATATCTACCATTTGGGCTAGGAAACTGGTATGGCAAGTTTGTTGGGCGTATTTGGCTCATATTCGGGATGTTGAGGTTGAGTTTTCATCTATTGAGTATATTTATGTGGTGTCAAAATTTAGAGAAGTGTTTCCTAATAATTTTCCTGGTATGCCTCCGCAAAGAGATATAGACTTCTGCATTGATTTACACCCTGGTACTCGTCCCATTTTCATCCCTCTATATCGCATGGCTCCGACAGAATTAAGAGAGCTTAAGGCTCAAATCCAAGAACTTCTTGATAAAGGATTTATTCATCCTAGTACTTCACAGTGGGGTACTCCAATTTTGTTTATTAAGAAAAATGATGATAGTATAAGGATGTGTATAGATTTACCGGCAATTGAATAGGGTCACTATTCAAAATGAGTACCCATTGCCTCGAATAGATGACCATTTTGACCAATTGCAAGGTGCATTAGTTTTCTCTAAGATTGATCTAAGGTCTGGTTACCATTAGTTAAAGATTAGGCCTGAGGATGTGCCCAAAATGGCGTTTAGAACCCGTTATGGGCACTACGAGTTTCTAGTTATGTCGTTTGGGTTGACTAATGCGCCCACAACTTTTATAAGTTTGATGAATAAGGTATTCAAGACATTTATTGATTCATTTGTTATAGTCTTTATTGACGACATCTTGTTCTATTCGAAGAGTAAGGAAGAGCATGTCGACCATCTTCGTATTGTTCTGGGTTTCCTTGGGAAACAAAGGTTGTATGCAAAATTTTCTATGTGTGAATTTTGGCTGACTTCTGTTGCATTTTTAGGGCATGTAATTACAAAAGAATGGGTAATGGTACATCCCTAAAAGATTAAAGTGGTTAGGAATTGGGTTCGGCCTAGCTCTGTGATAGAAGTTAGGAGTTTTTTGGTGCTCGCTAGGTATTATCGTCGATTTGTGAAAAACATTGCTTATATTGCCACTCAATTGACAAATTTGACCAAAGAGGAGATACCATTCGAATGGACTGAAAAATGTGAGGAGAGCTTTCAAAAGTTTAAGACTCTTTTGATCGTCGCACCTATTCTAGTATAACCAGTTGAAGGTAAAGATTTCATTGTTTATTGTGATGCTTCACATTTGGGTTTGGGTGTTATGTTAATGCAGGATAAGAATGTCATAACCTATGCATCGCGATGGTTAAAGGTGCATGAGAGAAATTATCCAACACATGATTTGGAGTTGGCAGCGATAGTGTTTGCTCTTAAGATCTGGCAGCATTACCTTTATGGTCTTAAGTATGAAGTGTTTACTGATCATCGTAGTTTGCAGCATGTTTTCACTCAGTAGGATCTGAATTTGAGACAGAGAAGGTGGATGGAGCTACTTAAGGATTATAATATCACCATCCAATACCATCCGGGTAAGGCTAATGTAGTGGCAGACTCTTTGAGTTGAAAATCGGTGAGTATAGGTATTCTAGCTTGCTTTAGTGTAACTAAGTGACCATTGGCTGAGGAAATTTAGACATTGGAGTCTAAGTTCATGCAATTAGGCATCTTAGAAAAAGGTGCGTTGTTCGTTAGCATTGAAGTAAGGTCCATGTTAATTGAAGAGATCAAGGCAAAATAGTTTAAGGATGAAAATTTGAATGAACTTAAGAAGAAGATTGTGATTGGTAAGTCACAAGAGACCACTCTTGATGCGGATGGTGTGCTCAGTTTTAAAAGATGGATTTGTGTTCCTCGAGTTGATGACTTGATTAAGAAATTGTTCACAGAATCAAATGATTCGCGATATTCCATTCATCCGGGTGTGACCAAGATGTACCGAGATTTGAAGCGAATTTATTGGTGGTCGGGCATGAAGAAGGATATAGCGGAATTTGTGGAGAAGTTCCAAAATTTCCAAAAAGTTAAGTATGAACTTTAAAAGCCTGCAGGTTTGCTTTAGAGAATGTCAATTCCGAAATGGATGTGGGAAAGGATAGCCATAAATTTTGTGGTTGACCTTCCCAAGACTTTGGGGAAAAATGATTCTATATGCGTAGTGGTTGACAGAATGATTAAGTCAGCCCATTTTATACCGATAAGAATAGATTATAATGCTGAACAATTGGCTAAGGTGTATATGAAAGAGATAGTGAGGTTTCATGAAATTCCCCTTTCTATCATCTCAGGCCGTGGTACGCAGTTCACCTCCATGTTTTGGAGGAAATTACATGATGAATTGGGCAGACAACTCACTTTTAGTACTTCCTTCCATCCACAGTCGGAGAGGACTATTCAAGTGTTAGAGGACATGTTAAGGGCATGTGTGATTGATTTTGGAGGGCATTGAAATAAATTCTTACCTTTGTGTGAGTTCTCTTATAATAATAGTTATCACTCCAGCATAGATATGGCACCGTTTGAGGAATTATATGGGAGGAGATGTAGATCACCTATAGGATGGTTCAAGGCTAGAGATGTGACACCTTTGGGGATTGATTTAGTGAAGGATGCTCAAGATAAGGTAAGGAGTATTCAAGCTAAGCTTCTAGTAGCCCAGAGTAGACAGAAAAAGTATGCAAATTATAAGGTAAGAGACATGACATTTCAAGATTGGTGAGAATGTTCTTCTTTAGGTATCTCCTATGAAAGGGGTGATGACATTTGGCAAGAAGGGAAAGCTAAGTCCGCAATACATTGGTCTATTTGAGGTTTTGAATATGTAGGGCCAGTAGCTTATAGATTGGCTTTACCTCGAAACCTATCGGGAGTTCATCCGGTATATCATGTGTCCATGTTGAAAAGATATCATAGTGACAGGGATTACATCATAAAATGGGACTCAGTTGTGTTAGAAAAGGACCTCCAATATAAGGAGGAACCGATTTCAATTCTTGATCGTGACGTCTGAAAGCATAGGACCAAGGAGATTAAGTTGGTGAATGTTAAATGGAAGCATCGTCTAGTTGAGAAACCTACAAGGACATGCGAGACAAGTATCCCCAGTTGTTCGTCGATTCAGGTATTACTCTATTCTTTCTTTTGCCTATTTTTCCTAAGTGGTCACTCGGGAACAAGTGATAGGTAAATTGGTATCTATTGTAACAACAGGTTCTCGTCATTATAGAAAAGCCAACGGGGAAAAAATTTGGGCCGGCAAGCTTTTTAGTAGTAACTTGGAATTTTCCAACCTAGTCCAGATTTGGACTAAATCGGAGTCAGTAAGGTCTAGGGAAATCTGGTAACAATTGGGTGATCTAATTTTGAATTTGATCCCATGAGTAGATAGCTAAGATGTTAAGTAACCCGTACGACTTTATGGAATTGAATTCAGATGAGTAGAACTCCCGAAACTAATCTTAGCGTGAGTGAGTTGTTTCTGAGTGTCATTGGTTGAAAGTGCGTTGTGAAATGGGGGTATTGGAATTATTAAATTTGCTCACTGTTTCGTGCAAGCTGCTATGGCGGTAATTTTTGCTTCTAGGGCGGGGCCGTTGTAGCGGAGTGGTACCGCTGTGGCAGGACATACGCTACTTAAGTCGAAACTAATCACCAAAAATGTTTTATTATGAACTTTTCGACTTTGAGAGCTAGGAGACGACCCCAGGTGTTTTCTTGATTGTTTTTCACCATTCTTGAGGCTAAAGGTAAGCTTTTAACTCCCCAAATCCATTTTTCGATCCGTAGAACGTAATCTAATGGGTAGTTATCGATGAGGTGGTTTTGATCTGGAAATCATGGTGGAAAAAGCCCTAATTTGGGTAGGAGGATCATGTGTTTGACCTAGGATTGATATTATTGATATAATTCAGGTAATTAGGTTTTTTTATTGATCCTAGCATTGTATTGATTGTTGTAGACCAAGAACAAGCGGAAAGAATCCAGAAAGGAAAGGATCAAGTTTATTTGGGGATTTCAAGATTTGTTCAAGGTAGGTGATGATGGTGATTTCATGATTGCGTGATATATTTTTGTTCTTGCTTCATTATATACATGTATGTATGTGAATGTTGCACTATTGATCACACTAATTGTAAATGAGGATTGATGAATGATGAATGATGAATGTTATGAATCATGACTTGATTGTATGATTATGAGAATGTACTTTGTGATTGTGATTGTGGCTTATTGAATAGATCGGGTGTTGCGTTCAGAAACACTAACTTGGATCAGTTGCCACATTTTGGCATAAATATGGGATCTATTGCCACATTTTAGCATAAACATTGGAATAGATACCATGTACCGGTATGCTAATAGTTTGTGTGTGGGTCCCATGAGAGGATCATTGGCTTGTCATAACTGTGTAATTGAGAATTGTGAACTTGATCGTTATTCGTAATGATATTGATATCGTATATGTTTGGTGTATACATGTTATTATTGTGTTGTATGATATATATTCGCGTGATCCTACCAGTATACTGTGGTTGCGTGCTGATACTTCACTTGCTCTTTCTTTATTGAGTACAAGGCATCTTCAAGCAACTATTGACAAATCTCGTTTAGAAAATCAGTGATTGTCATCGAATTCAAGGGTGAGCCAGTTCTTTCGAGTTGCCATGAGTTCTCTTTCTGTTTATGTCCACATTTCGGACTTAGACAAAGTTCTTTAGATTTCTTATGCTTAGAATAGGGTTGTACCCTTTCTTGTTTAGACTTATGGATCTTGTTAGAGTTTTGGTACATTGACTTTAAGGTTCTAGGTGTTACTTCCGCATTTGTTTTAGTTGTTAGACATTTTTTTAGAGTTTATGTGAACTCCCTAATTCTTTCCTTAGCATTTAAACTTGCTTCCGTAACCTTAAATTCTTTAGTATTTTGATTAAGTTGGTTAGCTAATTAGTATGAATGGTTCTCCGACTGGAGGGTTAGGGTGGGTGCCAATCACGATGGTCTGGGCTGTGACAATGAGCAATTAGCTAATATATTGAAGAAGTATTTGACAACAAACAAGTTAATCTATTTAAGGGCGTTTGCTTGGTGTTTGTAACTTTGATCAAAGAGGAATATTGAAAAACAATTCTAGGGTATAACTTACCCGCACTGGGTGTATACACCAATCCAATACATGAATGCCATGTGTTTAAATTTATAGTTCATTTTACGTGCATCTATGCACTCGAACACATATCTTACATTTTTATATCTATTTTGACAGCACCAATGGCTCTTTACCCTTCTTGGTTGAATCTCTGAAGCATTAGACGACTTTCAGATAGTTTATTCAACGGGAGTTCAAGTTCGTTCAAAGTCCGAATAGGAAGAATATTGACCCCAGAACCATCATCCATCATAATCCTATTTACATTATGCCCACACACAAAACTTAACATATATAAAGGAAGATTATGTGATGTAACCCAAAAAAAGATCATCGTTAGTCAATGTGAACTTTGCATCACAAGTATTCAGTTCTTATGAGAGAGAGTCGATGGGATTTTCATGTGATGGAAGTAAGGCTGGTGATGATTCTTCCCCCATTATTTCTTCTTTGTCAATATTACCACATGAGGCCTTGGTGTCACAGTGAGAAATCTTAGTGTGGAACCAACTTGGCAAGAATTCCTCCAATGTCACCGGAGAATGTCGTTTTTGATAGTGATTCTCCTCAACTCTTGATTTCTTCACATTCTTTTTTACTCCATGAGTTTCGAGTAGTTTCTTCATCTTTCCTCTTGTCACTTCCTCACTTGGCTCTCTTCGTTAGTTTGCTTTGCAATGTCATCGTCATGTCACCAAAATTCATCCTTCATCATCACCACAATTAGATTGATTTTCCGCTAAAGAGTTTCCTCTCACTATTGCCTGCTCCATCAATGGAAGAAACAATGATATGCTAACATCGATTGGTTCAACGTCACCAAATTTAATCATCATTGGTGGTGATGTGGCAAGGACATCATCGCAGTTTTGTACTTCAAAAAGTTACAAAGAACTATGGGATCATGTGAGCCAAAAGTGATAGAAACTTGATTTGAATTTTCCTTCTTATCTTTAAGCAATATCTTTCCTTCATGGGCTAAGTCCATGATCTTTTCCTTAAAGATGAAGCAGTTTTCAATAGGATTACCTATCAAATGATGATATTTGCAGTAATTTGGATCAATAATCCTTCCAGCTTCGTCTGGACTCTTCATTTCAGGTAACTCCAAGAGTTTCAACACAAGAAGCTCTTCATAAATAGCTGGAACGTCTAAGTCCATGAATGGATACTCCTTTGCATCCATTTCCTTCAAACATAACTTTTTGCCGGCGTTGTTTTGAAATGTCGTGCCCTTCATAATTTGATTGTTTCTTAGCTTTGTGGCGACTTTCAAAGGGGATGCCTTAACATTCATTGATTCTTTGTTTTCAAATTTGGGTGCAAACTTTCCCACTTTCTTCACCTCCACTTTGTCTTTTCCCCTACGAGGCTCATAAATAGATGGTACTTCATTTTTGCATGAGGACATGCATAACTCCACATCATGACCACGTGTGGCTAGTTCCTCAAATGACTTCGGCTTGATACCTTGTAAGATGTAACAAAGTCCCCAATACATTCCTTTAATTTACATTTCTATTACAGAGGCTTAACTAATCCTAACTTGCAATTGAGGCTCACGTTCCTCCATCGATTGATGAACTCAATGACATGTTCATCCTTCCATTGATGTGTATTTGTGAGTTCAATCATGCTCACAGTGTGCCTCGTTCTATAGAAACGATTGAGAAATTCATGTTCAAGTTGATCTCAATCATCAATAGAACCAGCCTTGAGATTCGTATACTAGTCAAAGGCATTTCCTTGCAAGGAGCACACAAACTATTTAACTAGATAGTCTCCATAAGTTCCCACATTATTGCAAGTTTCAACAAAATGTGCAATGAGTTGCTTTGGATTTCCCTTGACATCACATTATTGAAATTTTTGAGGTTTATAACCTAAACGCATTTTCAAAACATCGATTCTTGAAGTGTATGGCTAGGTATATGTAAATGATGATTTTGAAGAGACATCATATTTATCTTTGATAGTTCCCATTATGAAGTCTTTTTGTTGATGAATGGGAATTACCCCTTCAGCTGATACTTGCAATTCATCATTAACAAGTGTTTGCTTTTTAGATGATTCTCCTTTTTCTTGCACCATGGAGCGTTTTTGAGGTGCGTGGCTTGAGCCCCCCTTCATAACATTTTCAACTTTGTTCGTCAACTTAATAATTCAATTATTCTAATCTTGCACAGACATTGTTAGGCCTTCAATTGCCTTTGTCAAACTCGCCAATTGTTCTTCAACAGTTGAGTTTTTGTTCACCATTACTTGGATTGACATTACAGACGATGGAGTAAAGCATGGATTTTCCTTCAGACTGAAAGCTGATTGGAAGAAGTTATGTGGAGTGACTGGGGCAGATCTAGTGATCAAAGCATCACAAATGGTACAATCCTTGTTACTAAATGAACTGAGTTGGGCTAATGTCTTTTCATCAATCTGAGCTATATTCTCTTATTCTACTAATTAATTCGAAAATAATCCTGCCTCCTTCGAATATGGAAGAGCCAATATAGGAACTAATGCGGACGACACTTGAAATGTTTGTTGTCCTAGCAAGTTTTCTTTGTTCCTAGTGATGGGTCCCAAACTTTCTATCGTAGCATCCAATATATTCTCTACCATCGTGGCAAACTTGGAATCAACAGTAGGTTTGGAATTGAAGTTTTTAGATGCCATTTTAATGTTCTTGAAATTTGTTGATCAATGTAAAGAAATGAGAGGTAGAGATGTCCCACTGGGCGTGGTAAACAACAAATTTTTGAGCCTCGAAAAATAAATAATAAAGACAGGAAAATCAGAGTAACAAAGTGTAATCTTTGATTTCAATATGTAGTGCATGTTACAATCTCTATGAAAATCCTCTGATTCTTCAAAATAATATGAAATATATTTTACTTGAATTTGATTTAGAGTCAAGGGCTTGAATAGCTTGATCTGGAATCTTTAGTTTTCGAACTTTGATTTGAATTATTCATCACGAACACTTGAATGGTTATGACAAATAATAAGTATGAACAAGTAACTTGAGCTTGAATCTTGATATTTGCCTTTGTTCTTGATCTGAAACATGAACTTTGAACTCGATTGCTTGAACCTGCAGTTTGTAGAGAATTTGCAACCTTTGATCCATGAGCTCTCTTCTTGCTTCTTGTTCGAGAAAAAAGCCTCCCTTCTATGAATAATGAGGACCCCTATTTATAGTAGTAGGGATTGGTCTACTAGTGTGATTTGATTGGTCGATTTGAACAGACCAATCATATTCCTCTGGTGAAAAGCTTTGATTTGATTGGTCAGAACATGTCACATATACACATGGTGTTATTCTAGTGGCTTATTTAATTTGACTTGGATTGCCACATAACTTTGACATTTGGCATAATTTTAGTGGCTTATTTAATTTGAGTTAGATTGCCACATCACTTTGACACGTGACATGATTTCAGTGGCTTATTTAATCTTACATGGATTGCCACATAACTTTGACATGTAGCATGATTTTAGTGGCTTATTTAATTTTACTTGGATTGCCACATAACTTTGACACGTGGCATGATTTTAGTGGATTTATTTAATTTTACTTGAATTACCACATAACTTTGACACGTGGCATGCTTTTAGTGGGTTTATTTAATTTTATTTGGATTTCCACATAACCTCAACTATTTTCTTTAATTTAATATAATCCAAATTAATTTTATGGATTTAATTCCAATAAAAGTTTAATGCTTACAGTATCTACCCTGTATTCCTCTTACTAGGCGTTCTTCGTAATAGATTGGCTGACCTACTAGTCGGATATAGTAGGTGCCATCAGGACTTGAGTTTCAGTTCATAAAAATATTTGAGATACACACCCAGGAAAATCAATTTTCATAATGACTATACTTTTAATGTAGAATTGAGGGACTTAAAGTTTTCTATCATCATTTGCAGACTAATTGACCATTCAAAAATTCAAGTTATTTATTAATATGTGTTATATTAAAGGTTTTTAATCAAGTCTTAATTCATATTATTAATTTTATTTAACAATCACAAAAATTAAACAAAAAGAAAAAGAAAACATTTTCGTAAAAAATATTCAAAATATCAGAAGTCATATGATCACCTGTCTATATTACATATCATCTTTCTCATTACATAGGTGATGAGGATTTATAACACTATCGGCCAAAATCTTAGCTAGATTGTGTATACGAGAAGATTGATAAAAATGAGGCCTAGGGCAGGTCCTTAGAAACCAATATTTGTTTATTTTAGCTTCTATATATTTTTTTCCTTCCACTAGATTTTAAGTGCATACATATATGTAGAAAAAACCATATTTGGACCGAGACGACTATAAATGCTAATCATTAGTTTCCTCCAATGATATGGGAGAGAAAAAATAAATATAAATAAAGTTTCTAGATCCAAAATCGATATAAAATGGGAAGTCAATCTTCTCGTTTCATCTTAAATAAATGAATATATTCTGTATGGAAGAAGATGGGTCCATTTTGATCTATTTAAATTTCTCATATTTTCTTCTCCCTTCCTTCATCCAAGCTCTTTGATCCCTTAAGGTATTTTGGATAGATCTTGGAACATCATTTCTAATGATTTCAGAATCATCATCAGAATTGTTACTAGTTAATGTCCTTCCTTGACGAACACTTCTATGTTGTCTTCATGCTTGATTCTTATTACAAATCACAAATGTACTACTTCGAGTCTGTCTCCATCCCCTTCCAACAATTTCTAAAATGAGAAAAAAGAAATAATTATAATATTTATTCATGACAATATAATAGGGGTTAAAACATAGTTGTTTTCACAAAGTTTTTTTTTTAATCAGCTAGATTGGGAACATAGTTAAATATATCAAACTATGTAAAATTTCACAATAGTTAAATATATCAAACTATGTAAAATTTTCATCAAAGTCAAACATTCAGCATTTTATGTATTCCTACAATTCAAGCTAGAATACCCATCAAATTGGGTAACTTCTTTTCACCTAAGCTATGAACAGGGTCTTTGTTGCCCTTTCAAACACTCTCTTTAACAAACGTTAATAAAATATTTTGTCCTTTTAAATTTGGGATAAATGAAAATGATCTTTTCAGACTCTTATATTTAATGATGAAGATCCTATATGAAATTAAAAAAGGGTAAAACCAAAAATTATAATAACAAAATAGAAAATAAATAGAAAAATTCAAGTTTTGATACATCAAAAAAATTAAATAGTCACACGACCATCTACTATACCTGTTAATGATAATAGATTTTTCTCAGAACCATACAAAAAATTCTTGGCACCTCTTTGACAAATAAAAAATCTTCTTCTATTGATGAAAACAATATTGTGGTGTTCATTTTTATGTAAAAACCATGTATATTCACCTATATATTTATAGTGTGTATGGGATTGGCCATATTAAAAATTGTTTGACTCATTGATTATTCTTAATGATATTATATTTCTTATATTTATGTTAGATAGTCATTAATGATTTCAATTAATAGATTTGTAACATTTGTAATGAACCTTGAGGTCATTTATGTATTTTTGCATGCATTTATTGTTTTGTCGCTTTCTGTAGACTTCTTATACCTTTTTGTGTGGTGCTTGGATGGGTGGCACATTTTTCAAGGTGGCTGGGAAGGTTTGGTGTGAGTTTTACCATTTTTGAGCCATATGAAATAAAAGTATTGACATTAGTAAACTTCTATAGATCCTAATATCGGATGGGGATTCCATCAGTTCTAGCAGCTCTAAAAGGGTTTTTTGTCTAGTTGGATGGTTGGTTTGGCTTTTGAGACTTTCATTTTGAGTTTGTGTTGCCATGCATTTTAACTTTAAAATTTTGGCAAAAGTTTTACTTCGTCAACATTCTTGGTAAAAGTGCTTGGATGGGAAATCCATCAGTGCGGTAGATTCTGAATTTCCAAGTTTGGTCTTGACCAACCTTTGGTTCAGGTTCCGAGGTGATCAGAATGATTTTTTGGATTTGTCATTTTTTTGTTGTTTGCCTTGAAAGTCTTTACTTAAGTCAACATTATAACAAGATGACATCTGTTTGTTGTTTCATCTGTTGTGTTTGGAATGTCATTTTGGAGTGGGTAGCACTCTTGGTTTACATTGTTTGCACCCCGAATGATTTTTGAGGGTCCACTCAAAGTTTTGAGCATTATGCTCCAATGCCTAATGAAGGAGTTATGGCATGGTAGATTTAGAGGCCCTTAAACTCTTAAGCATTAGCTGCTTAAACGGTCTGGGTCGCTTTAGCGAGAGGGCCAAATGGAGTGAGGCCCACTTAAACGATCGACTGACCGCTTTTATCGTAAGCACCTCTTGCAGCTAGGCCGCTTTTGCGGTTATTACTAGGAATTTATTCCATTTGTTCCTCTTTAATATTTAAAAGAACCCATTGTTGAGAGAAAGCTTGGGTCTTGGCGATTGTGTTCATATCCAGCCCATTTTCAGTGATTCAAACTAAATTTCCTTCTTTCTCACTTCCTAAACTCAATGGTAGATTTATTTTTTTATTTTGTTTTTGGCTTTAATCCTATGGAATTCAAATCTCGCTAGAAATGTTGTACTGCTTATCTATATATATGATCTTTAAGTTCCCGGTTGCCTATACTGCATATTGAGTACCCACTATTTTTGTAGTTATACTACACTTGTGCATCTTCTTTTTTTTTTTTTTTTGCAGCTCCTAGTATGAGGCACCCTTAGTGAGCGTTGGATTTACCTTGGCTATCACAGACTTGGATCGTGGAGAGACCCTAGCGTTCAAAGACTTGTTGCTTTACTTCTTTTGTAGTGACTTGTATTTTGTATTTTTATTAGTTAGTTCTCTTGTATATATAGCCTTACTATACTTAGTAGCTCATGTATCAGTCACAGTAGGTCCGGGGATTTGGTCTTGTGTTAGTTTGTCTTCTTGGTTACTTTTGGGCCACTTTTTTTATATTTTGTATCGTACTTACAGATATGTACTATGGACAATCTCTATATATTATATAGGTTTCTTCTTAGTTATAGTCATTAATTTATTAAATTGTTATCTTCAACAATTTTTTGTTTAGATTTTTGGCTTGCCTACTTAGGGGTTATTGTAGCCACCAATATGGGCAAATTTCAGATCGTGACAGTGTGGTATATGAGATTTAGGTTCACCGATCTTATCAGTATAGGAGAAAGTGCTTAGTAGTGTATTAGAAATTAGTATGATGACGTTCGTATCTAATCTTTGGGATTCTATATGCTTTCATAGGAATACTTTATTGTTTCTTATTTCTTATCGTTCTTTCTTGAATTATGGAAATTTCTAGCCTTTATTTGTTTAATTCTTTAGCAAAAGGATAGGAAAATCCGTCTTTAGATGGAAGAGAGCCTCCTACACCTCCAGATGAAACCCCAGCTAGAGGTAGAGTTTTATGCCCCGAGCCTACACCTTGGGAGGGACTAAAATTCTAGAATCATTGCCGGCCCCAAGCGAACCCTTGGCCTGGCTTGCGTACTCAACGAAAGATTTAAAGAATTAATATAAGGATTCAATGGATCTCTACTCAACTGTTTTATAAAATAACTTAGAACGTTTAAAGGTCAAACGTTCAACTTGGCCAAAGTGGCAATCAAGTTTAAAGATAAGAAATAACAATGTAATTACAACTGAACTACTAATTGTCTATGACGCCTCTAAAAGAAGTAGGGATGTCCGGACAAGACATCAGATCATCCTAACAACTGAAATAATAGAAAGCAAAGTCAAAGAAGTCCTCCAGAAACCAAGGAGGTTCACTAACTGACACTGAGTTCTTAACTGGATCAAGAGACGCTGGATGCTGATCTTGGTTACCTGTGTCTGCTTCATAAAATGATGCAGGCCAAATGACATCAATACATTGAATGTACGAGTATGCGAGGGGAATACTAAACATAACGTAAACTTGAAAGGAATCTGAAAGAAATACTTACCTTGGTTTTAATCAACTCAGGAATAACTTAACTCAAGTGCAAAGTAAACAACAATAATGGTGCAGTTATACAAAGCATTTAAAATAGTAGTAGCAACTCAATTTGTTAAAGAAATGCAATTACAACTTAGTTTACTTGTAAGGTAATATAATACTGTGGGTGTTTCTCTAACCGACAACCACTACTATGATCCTAAGTGGTGATACAACGTCTTGCCAATGCTGCTAGAATTTTCCTATACTTTGCCATCATATTGAATGCCTTAACTAAATGGATCCACTAGTCTATGCTTACAAGCACTAAGGAATACTCAAAAAAGTATGATCCTTTTTCTACCCATAATGGCTATATGGTTTATGAATACTTGAGTTATTATGAATTCGCATTTCTATATCAGCACTCAACACTACTGTAACATCTCGCTAATTGAAAGAACTAGAAAGAGTTAGAATTGGAAATAGTCATTTTAGGAAACAATGAAAAATCTAGAAATTTGTTAAGTTATGTTAAGTTTGGGTTTTTCATCAAAGTCAAATGATCATAACTCCTAGATCAGGATGGGTTAGGTGTGATTCAAGATATTGTAGGAAATCACTTAGAATTATCTTTCCAACGCCGTTGAGTTTGCACAATTCCTAGCCTGTATGAGTGAGATATGCTCATTGGAAGTTGGGATGTTCAAATAAGGAAAGTGTAATCTAGAATTTTGAAGGGTAGTTTGGTCTTTTCCTTACCAAATTACTTTATTTTATTTTTAGGAGTCTAATTGGGATCTAAACTGAACTTGGTTAGTTTACGCTTTTGAAAACTAAGTTAGGGTTTTAAGAGAAGAGAAAAGAAGAAGAGAAAAGAGGAGAAGGAGAAAGAATCGTCAAGTTGTTCAAGAATCGCTTGTGGATTTCATCAAGGGGTGATCCCTACGAGGTATGTGAGATAACGTAGAGTTGGGTAAGTTCACCCATGTGCAAATCATGATTCAGTTCAGTGAAGTATATTGATTTGAAAGTAAATCTTTTGAGTTCTTGATGAAGTTCGTTTGAAATCTTGTGGGTTCTTGTAGTTGAATTTTCTTGAATTTGGTTCATGATTGTAGGTGTTATTTCGAGTAGAATCTAAGGTATTTTAATGGTATGGTTGATTTTAAGTGTTTGGGGAAAGAACCAAGTCCAATAGGGTGTTTAGAGATGAAAAACGAAGAAGAAAAGTCGGAACCCACCTGGCGCTGCCCCAGCCAGAGCGCCCCAAAAGGGGCTCTGAACTTTGACCTCGGGGCACCGCACCAGCTCGAGCGCACCAAGTCCTCCTCTAAAATTCAAGGGCTGGCGCCCCACACCTCTCAGAGTGCCTGGGATGCCAGTTCTTTTCATTTCTCCCCCATCTTTCGAAACTAGTTCCTTAGCAAAGTACCTATGTTTTGTAGTTGATTCCAACACTCTATGGTATGCATAAACATCATGAAATAATCCATAAACATGAGATCATGAACCTTGAATCCATGATTTAAATCAAGGAATGTAAGATTCAAGTCTAGAAGTTAAGAATCAATACAAGAGAAGTTCATAAAGTATTTCAAAAGTCTTGCACAAACATTTTAACTTTGTTTTAAGACTTAAGCTTTGAGTTGACAAAAGAGTAAGAGTAAGAGTTCATTTCTTCAAAGATTATACGGGAACTAAGTATTCCCAAAACCTAAAATATTTTCACATTTGAGTAACAAGGGAAACACCGATTTCCAAGAGAGCTTTTAAGCAAAGTTTTGAGTAATTATCTCAAACAAAAGAAAGAGTTTTTTGTTGTAAAAATATATGAGCTTAGCATATTTGGGAGTAGTATTGAGCATCAATATCGGGACGCGAGTTCATAATAACTCAAGTCTGAGTAAACCATGTAGCCATTATGGGTAGTAAAGGATCATACTTTTTAGATGACTCTTTAAGTACTTTATAGCATAGGCTAGAGGATCTACTTTGTTAAGGTGTTCTATATGACAACAAAGTATAGGACAGTTTCGATAGCATGGGCAACACGTTATATCATCACTTAGGCTCATAGTGATGGTTGTTGGTTAGAGAAACTCCCACAGTTTTACATTACTTTATTATATTAGTAGGATGAGTCGTTATTTCATTTATTTAACAGACTGAGTTTCTCTCTACTGTTTAAAAATCTTTCTACATATAGCAAGTGTAATGTGTATTATATTGAGTTTAGTTATTCATGAGTTGAGTAAAGCCAAGGTAAGCGTTCCTTTCAGATTCCTTCCAAGCTTATGTTATGTTTAGTTTTCCCCTCACCTGCTCATACATTCAATGTACTGATGTCATTTGGCCTGCTTCTTCTTATGATGCAGACATATGTAATTAGGATCAGCACCCAGCACCTCGTTTATCAAGTTGAGCACTCAGAGTCAATTGTTGAGCCTCCTTGCTTTCCAAAGGGCTTATTTTTCATTACTTTATTTCTTTAGTTGTTTGGATAATCGATGTTTTGTCCTGACATCCTTCCTTGTTTTAGAGGCTTTATTGAAAGTTCATCGTCTTTACATTGTTTTTTCTTTTGTTAAGACTTGAATTTCCATTTTGGCCAAGTTGACTATTTGACCTTTAAACATTCTAAGATATTCTATTAGATAACTGTTTCATTAGTGCAATTGATCTATGCAATAATATTTAGAGTCTTCCGCTAAGTAAATTAAGTCAGGCCAAGGGTTTGGTTGAGGCCAGCAATGGTTCTCGAGTTCCAGTTCTGCCCAGAGTGTAGGCTCGGGACGTGACAAAATTGGTATCAGAGCACATAATTTAAGAGTCCTAGGGAGTCTATGAAGTCGTGTCTATAGAGTCCTAGTTGTCGATGTGAAGCACGCCATATCAATAATAAGGACATTGCGGTGATTAGGAAATTATCTCACTTCTTTCACACTCATTTTGTGTGATAGAGTTCATCTCTATAATGTCTCTTCCTAATTCGTACTTGTGCGTGTTTTTCAGTTAATCATGCCTCCCTGAAGATTTGTTAGAGGTCATCCTACTAGGGGTAGTATTGAGGAGCAAGGGGTACCCAATGCACTAGAAGTGCAACCGTAAGTAGAAGTTACCAATGTTGAGTTCATAGAAGCGATAAGAATCTTGAGTTAAGATGTGACAAACAAGCTGGGCAGAGAGAGAACTGATAGGAAGGGAATGATACTTCGAGGATTCATGAGTTCTTCAGGATGAATCCTCCAAGATTTACTATTTCAAGCACTATTGAGGATCCAAAGAACTTTATTGAGGAGCTACAAAAGGTGTTTAAGGTTATGCACGTTGCTGATGTTGAGTGAGTTGAGCTAGCTGCATATCAACTAAAGAATGTTGCTAGAACTTGGTTTGACCAATGGAAGAAGAGTAGAGATGAGGGAGCACCACCTGCGAGTTAGGCTTGTTTTGAGGAGGCTTTCTTGGGGCATGTCTTTCTCCTGAGAACTGAAAGAGGCTAAGGTACGATACTTCCTCACACTTAAGTAGGATTCTTTGAGCATTCATGAGTATGGGTTTAAGTTCATTCAACTATCCAGTTATGCTCTGAAAATGGTTACGGTCATGAGGTGTAGAATGAGTTTGTTTGTTGCCGGCTTGTTTCGTCTGTCGAGTAAGGAAGGTAAGGTTGCAATGCTAATAGGTGACATGGATATAGCAACATTGATGGTCTATGCGCAAGAGGTTGAGGAAGAAAAGCTAAGGGATAGGGAGGAATTCAAAAATAAGATGGCTAAGACATTTGGAAATGAGTCGGGGCAGCAAAGAAATAATGCGAACCGGTCTTCTTTCCAACAAAAGCAAAAGGGACCTACTCAATCATCTGCTAGCGCAGCTGCACCCAAAAACAAATATGAGTGCAATAGTCAGAATTCGCAGCACCTTAAGGCTAGACCTGCCCAATCTCTGGTTAGTGTGGCACAAGGATGTAACTGAGCTCTTGCATGTGCTAACTGTGGTCGAACGCACCTAGGTAAGTGTTATGATGGCTCCACATGTTGTTTCAAGTATGGAAAAGAGGGCCACTTCAGGAAAGAGTTCCCTAAGAACTTCCAAGGTAATGAGAATCGGGCAATAGAACTCAATCTTTATCAGTTGCTCTACCAGATAGGGCTGCACGTAAAGGATCTATTTTCGGTACTAGCAGAGGAGAAAACCGCCTTTATGCGATGACTAATTGTCAAGAGCAAGAAATTCTCCAAATGTTGTCACTGGTATGATCAAAGTATTTACTCTTGATATTTATGCTTTGCTAGATCCAAGAGCCAGTTTATCTTTTGTGACTCCTTATGTTGCAAATAATTTTGATGTTCTTCCTAAGAAACTTTGTGAACCCTTCTATGTTTCTACACTTGTTGGCGAGTCTATTCTAGCTGAGTGAGTATATCATGATTTTGTTATTTCCATCAATCACAAGAACACTATGGCTGATTTGGTTGATTTAGACATGGTAGATTTTGATGCCATTCTTGGTATGGACTACCTTCATGCCTGTTATGCCTCCATCGATTGTAGAACTAGAGTTATTGTGTTCCAAATTCCTAATGAGCCAGTTATAGATTGGAGTAGAAGTTCAGCAGTGCCTCAGGGTCAATTCATTTTGTACCTTAAGGCGAGAAAGTTAGTTTCTAAAGATTGTGTCTCACTTGGTCTGAGTTAATGACTCTAGTGTTGAGATACCTCTTATTTAGTCAATTTCAGTAGTAAAACAGTTTCCAAAAGTCTTTCTAGATGATCTAACCCGGAGTCTTTCCTAAGAGAGAAATAGACTTTGGTATAGACATTCTTTCAAACACTCATCCTATATCTATTACGCCATATAGAATGGCTCCAACATTGTTAAAAGAGTTAAAAGAACAGTTGAAAGATCTCTATGATAAGGGTTTTATTTGACCAAGTGTCTTACCTTGGGGCTCTCTGGTCTTATTTGTGAGAAAGAAGGATGGTTCCCATAGGATGTGTATAGATTACCGACAGTTGAACAAGGTTACCATAAAGAACAAGTATCCTCTTCAGAGAATTGATGATATTTTCGATCAGCTTCAGGGTGCTACTTTTTTCTCTAAGATAGACCTTAGATCAGGCTATCATCAATTGAGGGTAGGAGAATGTGATATTCCAAACATAACATTCAAGACCCATTATGGTCAATATGATTTCTTTGTTATGTCCTATGGTTTGACCAATGCGCCTGCAACATTCATGGACCTTATGAATAGATTATTCAAATATTATTTAGATATGTTTATTATCGTATTCATTGATGACATACTAATCTATTCAAGGAATGAAGAAGATCATTCTAGTAATTTCAGAATAGTTCTCCAAATTTTAAATGATAGAGAGTTATATGCCAAGTTCTCTAAGTGTGAATTTTTGCTTGATTCTATGGCATTCTTAGGCCACATTGTGTCTGGAGAGCGAATTAAAGTTGACACTCAAAACATAGAGGTAGTACATAATTGGCCTAGACCCATATCTCCAACTGATATTAGGAGTTTCTTGGGATTGTTTGGATATTATAGAAGGTTCATAGAGGGATTCTCATCTAATTTATCCACCTTGACCAAGTTAACTCATAAAATAGTTAAGTTTCAATGGTCTAAACCTTGTGAGAAAAACTTTCAGGAATTGAAAAAGAGCTTGACTACTACCCCAATATTGACCTTACCAGAAAGTACACAATGTTTTATTGTATATTGTGACGCGTCTAGAGTTGATTTGGGTTGTGTGTTAATACATAATGGAAAGGTTATAGCCTATGCCTCCAAACAGTTGAAAGTTCATGAGAAGAATTACCTAACCCATAATCTAGAATTGGTTGTCGTAGTATTAGCTTTAACAAATATGGCACCATTACCTTTATGGTGTTCATGTGGATGTGTTCACTGATCACAAAAGTTTTTAGTATGTGTTTAGTTAGAAAGAGCTTAATCTCAAACAAAGGAGGTTGTTAGAATTACTCAAAGGATTATGACATGAGTATTTTTTACCAACTAGGTAAGGCTAATGTTATTTCTGATGCCTTGAGTGGGTTATCTATTGATAGTACCGCCCATTTTGAAGAAGATAAGAAAGAGCTAGCAAAAGATGTGCACAGACTTACATGCTTGGGAGTCCGACTAATGGATTCCACAGAATGAGGAATAGTGGTGAAGAATGGGGTTGAATCATCCTTAGTGTCAGAAGTGAAAGAGAAGCAAGACCAAGACCCTATTTTGCTTGAATTGAAGGCAAATGTTCATAAGCAAAAAGTAGTGTCTTTTGAACAAGGGGGATATGGTGTATTGAGGTATCAAGATAGGTTGTGTGTCCCAATGGTTCATGAACTCCAAGAGAGGATAATGGAAGAAGCTCATAGCTCTAGATATTCCATCCATCTGGGTTCCACAAAGATGTATTGCGACTTGAGAGAGGTTTATTGGTGGAGTGGTATGAAGAAGGGTATTGCAGAGTTTGTTGCAAAGTGTCTGAATTGACAACAAGTTAAAGTAGAGCATCGAAGGCCCGGTGGTTTGGCTCAAATTATAGAACTTCCGGAATGGAAGTTGGACATGATAAACATGGACTTCATCATAGGTTTGACAAGGTCTCGCAGGCAACATGATTCTATTTGGGTGCTTGTCGATAGAATGGCAAAGTCAGCCCCCTTTTTGCGAGTAAATAGTACTCATTCAACAGAAGATTATGTTAAGTTGTATATTCAAGAGGTGGTAAGACTTCATGGGGTTTCGATCTTTATTATCTCAGAGAGAGGTACCCAATTTATTGCACAATTCTAGAAATTTTTTCTGAAAGGTTTAGGTTTAAAGGTGAATTTAAGTACCGTTTTTCACCCTAAGACAGATGGGCAAGCAGAGGGCACTATTCAAACCCTGTAAGATATGTTGAGAGCTTGTGTGATTGATTTCAATGGTAATTGGGATGATCACCTAACTCTCACTAAGTTTTCTTACAACAATAATTACCACTCTAGCATCCAAATGGCTCCTTATGAAACTCTTTATGGAAGAAGATGCAGATCTCCTATTAGATGGTTTGAAGTTGGTGAAGCTAGGTTGAAAGGACCAGATTTAGTTCATCAAGCTATGGAAAAGGTGAAAGTTATTCAAGAGAGGTTGAAAATACCACAGAGTCATCAAAAATCCTATACTGTTATCGGGAGAAGGCAATTGGAGTTTGAAGTAGATGATTGGGTACACTTGAAAGTTTCATCCATGAAGGGTGTTATGAGGTTTGGTAGGAAAGAGAAGCTTAGTGCCCAGTATATTGGTCCTTACAGAATATCCAAGAGGATGGACAATGTAGCTTATGAGTTAGAGCTATCACAAGAGTTAGCAGCGGTTCATCCGGTATTTCATGTCGCCAAGTTCGCAAGTTGAGGACAAAAGAGGTAGTATCAGTCAAAGTTATTTGGAAGAACTAATTTGTTGAGGAAGCTACTTGGAAGTTGAAGAAGATATGAAGAAGAGATATCCATATATCTTTCAGACCGGAGAAATTCTAGATCAAGGTACTACTTCTGTTCTTAGTACTCTTTAATTTATAAGTTTGCATGTTGTATTTACATTGCTTGTTGGGTGTTTCAGCTGAATGTTACATGTTATACCCTTAGCTTTGTAAGAGTAATCTCATTCGAGGACGAATATTCCCAAGGGGGAGATATTTTAACATCTCACTAATCAAAACAAATAGAAAGAGTTAGAATTGGAAATAGTCATTTTAGGAAAGAATGAAAAATCTGGAAATTTGTTAGGTTATGTTAAGTTTGGGTTTTTGTTCAATTTCAAATGACCATAAATACTAGCTCAGGATAAGTTAGGTGTGCTTCCAGATACCGTAGGAAAGATCTTGAAATTATATTTCCATAGCAGCTGAGTTTGCATGATTCTGATTTCATATGAGTGAGATATGTCCATTCGAAGTTGAGCTGTTCAAATAAGGAAAGTGTAATCTGGATTTTGGAAGGGTACTTTTGTCTTTTCCTTAATAAATTACGTTATTTAATTTTTAGAAATTTAATTGGGGTCTAAACTAAACTTTGTTAGTTTACGCTTTTGAAAACTAAGTTAGGGTTTTGAGAGAAGAGAAAAGAAAAGAGAAAAAAGGAGAAGGAGAAAGAATTGTCAAATTCTACAAGAATCGCTTGAGGATTTCATCAAGGGATGATCCCTACGAGGTATGTGAGATCTCATAGCGTTGTATTAGTTCACCTATGTGCCAATCATGATTCAATTCAGTGAAGTATATTGATTTGAAAGTAAATCTTATGAGTTCTTGAAGAAATTTGCTTGAAATCTTATAGGTTCTTGTTGTTGAAGTTTCTTGAGTTTGGTTCATGATTTTAGGTGTGATTTCAAGTAGAATATGATGTACTTTTATGGTATAGTTGATTTTAAGTGTTTGGGGAAAGAACCAAGTCGAAATAAGGGGTTTAGAGATATAAAACAAAGAAGAAAACTCAGAACCCACCTGAGTAAGGGCTTGGGGTGCCACCCTAGCTAGAGCACCCCTAAAAGGGCTCTGAAGTTTGACCTCTGGGGCGCCGCACCAGCCAGAGCACCCCAAGTCCTTCTTTGAAAGTCAAGTACTGGCTTCCCGACCCTCTTAGTGCCACAGGGACGCTAGTTTTTCCCATTTCTCCCCATATTTCCGAACTAGTTCCTTAGCAACATACCTATTTTTTCTAGTTGATTCCAACACTCTAAGGTAAGTATAAAAATCATGCAATCATCCATAAACATTAGATTTAATTATTCAATTCAAGGATAGTATGAGTCATGTCTAGAAGTTAAGAATCAAGTCAAGAGAAGTTCGTAAAGTATTTCAAAAGTGTTTCACAAACGTTTTAACTTTATTTTAAGACATAAGCTTTGAGTTGACTAAAGAGTAAGAGTAAGAGTTCATTTCTTTAAAGATTATATGGGAACTAAGTATTCCCAAAAGCTAACATGTTTTCACATCTGAGTAAGAAGGGAAACACCGATTTCCAAGGGAGATTTTAAGCTAAGTTTTGAGTAATTATCTCATACCAAAGAAAGAGTTTTTGTTTTAAAAACATATGAGGTAAGCATATTTTGGAGTAATATTGAGCACCGATATGGGGACACGAGTTAATAATAACTCAAGTCTCCGTACACGATGTAACCATCATGGGTAGTAAAGGATCATACTTTTGGGATGACTCCTTAAGTGATTTTTAGCATAGACTAGTGGATTCACTTAGTTAAGGCGTTCAATATAACGGCAAAGTATAGGACAGTTCTGGCAGTGAGGCAAACGTTGTATCATCACTTTGGCTCATAGTGATGGTTGTCGGATATAAAAACTCCCACAGTATTACATTATTTTATTATATAAGTAGGTTGAGTTGCTATTGCATTTCTTTAACAAAATGAGTTGCTTTCTATTGTTTTAAAAGCTTTATATATATTTCATGTGTATTGTTGTTTTATATTGAGTTAAGTTATTCATGAATTGAGTAAAGCCAAGGTAAGCGTTCCTTTCGGATTCCTTTCAAGCTTATGCTATGTTTAGTTTTCCCCTCGCCTGCTCGTACATTCAATGTACTGATGCCACTTGGCCTGCATTTTCTTATGATGTAGACACATGTAATTAGGATCAACACCCAGCACCTCGTTTATCTAGTTGAGCACTCAAGGTCAGTTGTTGAGCCTCTTTGCTTTTTGAAGGGCTTCTTTTCCATTGCTTTAGTTCTTTAGTTGTTTGGATGATCAGAGTTTTGTCCCGACATCCCTCCTTGTTTTAGAGGTTTTATATAAAGTTAGTAGTTCAGTCGTCTTTACATTGTTTTTTCTTATGTTAAGACTTGAGTTTCCATTTTGGCCAAGTTGAGTGTTTGACCTTTAAACGTTCTTAGATATTCTATTAGACAGTTGCTCCATTAGTGCAATTTCTCAGTGTAGTAATGCTTAGAGTCTTCCGCTAAGTAAAGTAAGTCAGGCCAAGGGTTCGCTTGAGGCCACTAATGTTTCTCGAGTGCCAGTCTCGCCAAGGTTGTAGGCTCGGGGCGTGACAACTACTCCCAAAATATACATAGCTCTCTTGGTATAAATTTTCCCTTTCTTGCTCAAATGTGAAAACATTTTTAACTCTTGGTAGTACTTAGTTCCCGTATAATCTTTGAAGTAATGAACTTTTACTCTTACTCTTTAGTCAACTCAGAGCTTAAGTCTTAAAACAAGATTAAAACGTTTGTAAAAGACTTTTTGAAAACTTAATGAATTTCTCTTAACTTGACTCTTAACTTTCCTCGACTTGAGTCTTAACTTTCCTTGAATTAATTTATCAATTCAAGGATTGTGATTTGTGATAGGAACGATCGCATGATGTTTAGGAGTGTTTTTAGATAGTTGATCATGAGAAAAGATCAAGAAATCACTGTCTAGAAAATAGTCCACGACGCGGAGATGTATTGAAATATTTGGTCGCAAAAAATAAATTTTTAGGTAGAGTGGTTTGTGACCGTTCCGCGACGTGAAAGACGTTTCCCAAAATCTTAGGAACAGGTCCGTGACGGTGCCCAAATTCGTTCAACTTTTCTTTCTTCATTTTTCCAACCCTAAATCGCCTAAACTCTACTATTTTTCTAAAATTCTCTTTATATTCAGATACCTAGTGCATGTACATAAGAATCAAATCAAATATCATTCTAAAAATCGACACGATACCATCAAGAACTCAACAATCCCATCAACTTTCAAGAACTAAAACCAATTTCTAGAACATATATCAAGTACATCAAACCTCAACCCTTTTAGGATGAATTTCACTGAACTAAACATGATTGGAGCGTGGGTGAACGAACCCAATGCTATGAAAGTTTCACATACCTCATAAAGATCACCTCTTGACGAAATCCACAATCTTAGCTTCGAGAATTTGATGATTCTTGCTTCTTCTCCTCTTTTCTCCATTTTTTTCTCTTCTCTAAAATCCTAACTCAATTTTCAAAAGCGTAAGCTGACCAAGTTAAGTTTAGACCCATAAATAATTACCAATAATGAACTAGTTTAAGCGGGTATGGTAAAGACCAAAATACCCTTCCAAAATCTGATTTAGATTTTCTTATTTTGGACAGCCCAGCTTCAAATGGGAATATCTCACTCATAGAAACTCAAAATCGCGCAAACTTGGCAATGTTGGAAATATAATTCAAAGATCTTTCCTACGTTATCTGGAAGCATACCTAAATCATCCTGAGCTAAGAGTTATGGTGGTTTGAAGTTGACCAAAAACCCAAATTTAACATAGCTTAACAAATTTCCAGAGTTTTCATTCTTTCCCAAAATGACTACTTCCAATTCAATCTCTTTCTAGTTCTTTCAACTAGCGAGATGTTACAATATCTCCCCCTTCAGAACATTCGTCCTCCAATGAGATTGTGGATGAGTCCATAAATTGGACTCATTTGGGGCTATATTTTAATAGAAATTGGGTCCTCAAATGTTTATTTTATCTCAATATCTGATGAAAATCCTTAAGTTTCAGGTATTTGAAGTTTGAAGGAAAGCATGGGCACTACTTCGCAAAAAGGAATGAAAAGGTGAAAAGAATGAGAAAATGAAGGCTTGAGGATCGTTGAGTCCACTTGGTGAGTCGCCGAAGGGTTTCACTTTGCCTTTTGTTCCAGTGTGCTTAGCTTGAAGGAAAGGATCAAGTTAGCGGAACAAAGGAGAAGTCGGCGCATCGCTGAAAAGTTTTGCGAAGCAGTACTATGTCGTCCTCTGACCCAGAGCACGATGAAGCTGAAGGATGGTACAAGACGGCGATGAACTATACCAAAGGGAGAATTGTCGAGTTGATCGGCGATCGGCGATTCTGACTAATGTCGCTGAATTATCAACTGCAGCATAGATTTTTGAAAATTATAAATACTCTTTGAGAGTTATAGCTTATAATAAGATTTTTAGTATCATCATATTTTTACTGTAGAACAATTAATATAACTTTAGTAGTTTTTATTTTTGCTCTGAGTTTTAGAGGGTTTTGAAAACTTGAAGAAGAAAAGTGTTTCATCTCCAAGGATTTGGACTTGTGTCTCTTGGATTCTTCATTCTTGGCCTGTAACAAGACTTAAATCTTCATACCCATTTGAATGCAAGATCATTTAGGTATAAATTTCTATCTCTTGATGTGTTGCTAAAAACCCCAATTCTTGGGGTGTGATTTTGTGAATATGGGTTTGATTAGTTATTGGGTCTTGCTTACTGATAGTTTAAATGTAGTTTAATTTTTATTTCATTTAGTAGTTGTGGATGAATCTAATGAATTGGTAGTTTCAAATACAAGTTCACTCATGTGTTTTCGGCTTGCTCAAGAGAGAAGTCACGAAACCAAGACTACTAAATTGATGGCCTAAAGAGTGGGTCTACATGACGTTCAGCTTGAGAGAGTGAGCCCTAGTCCCATATCCTAACACTCAGCTCAAGAGTGTGAGTGGGCTAAGCCGTAGGTTGGTCATCATGCTGCAAGTGGGTGTCCAAGAGGAACCCATTTGAAACAGGATAAGTTGCTCGAGAGAGAGCTTATTTCAATTTAAAGCTTAGCGTAGTCAAAATTACACTATAGGTTTTCTATCAAAAGCATCTACCCAACAATCTTGTTTATCCCATGTTCCGATCACATCCCAAGAATTCCCCTCTCATTCATAGATTTATTTGTTATTTTTACTTTTTTTTCTAAACTTGTGACAAAACCCCCAATTGTTAATTGACACTTTTGTGTCCCCCTTTAATTTACAATATTTTTAATTGTTGAAGTCTTTAGCTACGACTAGGTAGAACGAAGTTTTATTTTTCTATAATTTCTGAAAACCACTCCCTTGGGTCTCGACCCCAACCCTTGGTTGGGTTATTATTCTATTGCATGATTAGAGACACTTGCAATAGAAGTAATGTCGTTGATTACGCAAACATCAAAATGGTGCCGCTACCAGGGAGTGGTGTTATTTGGGAATTCTTAGATTAGTAGAATTGTTATTATTATTAGTTGTAGCCTACTTTCCTAATTTTCAGTTTTATTTTGAGTGTTTATGTGTTTCAACAGCCATATCAGTGTGAACGGCGAAAATATATGCCAAGTAGGCCATCCAGTGGGTTATACTTTTCATCCAGACGATATTAATGATACTAATAGTGTGTACAACCCTTCCAAAGTGGGTGAGATGGGTGCAATTTGCATGCCAAAAGCAGACGGAAGTGCAACGTTTGAAGTTACTTGCACAACTCTCCATCTCATACATTCAAGAGGTTTATATGGAGGGTTGGAGCATGAAGGTTCGTATGAACATATAAAAAGCTTCATAGAAGTGTGCACCCCTCTGTCATTCAAGAATTTATCGCAAGAATGCATATGGCTACGCTTATTTCCATTATCATTAATCGGGGAAGTTACTAAGTGGTTGGTCGAGCTCCCAAAGAACTCCATCAAGTCATAGGAGGAGTTGGTTACGGTTTTTCATGAAAGATTCTTCCATCCATCAAAGATGATGAAACTGAGAGATGACAGTCAAAATATTAATCAAAAAGAGAGTGAACCAATTCATGAATCGTGGACACGATTTAAAAGATTTTTCCAAAAATATTCAACGCATGGACTGCTGAGTGAGTTATTGCTCCAATATTTTTATCGTAGTCTGGATTCGGATAATAAAGGGATAGCTAATCAGTTGGTGCAAGGAAGAATAATGTTACAATCATTTGAAGTAGTCTCATTCCTCCTAGATGGCATAACTAGGGTAAATCAAGCATGGTACACGAAAGATGACCACGCTTCCCCACTATGCTTCAGATTAACGCAAGAGCAACTTGATAAAGAAAAAGAGAGGGATGAAAACATCAAAATAATGTTGTCTCAAATGGAAGTGATACACAAGAACATGAAGGGGACATATGGAGTGTTTTCACTTGAAGAGGGTTCTTCATCCGATCACTTAAGACAGGCAGAAATCAAGGTTGGAACCACTATAGGAGTAAACAACCAAGGAGATATTGCCATGATTGGGCTGAGTAAAATGACCACGAGGAAAACCGTACTCAATTGAGTGAAAACCAAAAATCAAAAAGGTGCGCAAATAGTCCTCGGCTAAATGAGATATTGTCACACATACTAAGTTGAGGGCTCTGATGATTTGCTAAAAGCAATAAGAGATGACTTTTCATCACTAAACAGTAAAGTGAATTCTCAGGCTGATGCCATCAAAACACTAGTAGGACAATTGAGTCTATTATCAACTTAATTAACATCTAGGACATTGATGGAGGATAATGATAGAGGGATGGTTGTGGTTACCTATAGTGGAAATATGGTAAAAGGGAATGTGATGGAGGATGAGGACCCTTGAATGCAGGAAGAGATCCACAGTATAGAGAAACGAGAATTGCCTATTCCACAAAACCTTGCCAAAGAAGCACAAGAGAATGCAGAGCAACATGTTTAAGTTTCAAAAGTCATGCACCCTTTACCCAAAATACCTCCACCATTTCCCCAACGTTTGAAAAAGAAGAATGAAGATGAGAAGTTCAAAAAATTTTTGTCAATAATCAAGAAATTATCAATTAACCTTCCTCTAGTGGAAGCATGATTAGAAATGTCTGAATACGCCAAATTCATGAAAGAGTTGGTTATAAAGAAAAGGAGCTTGGAGTATGAAATGATCAAGGTACCCTATAGTTGAAGCGCAATTATGACAAATGAGTCAATCACCAAGAGAGAGGATCCTGGAGCATTCACAATCCCATGCACAATTGGCATGATCCAATTCACTAAAGCTTTGTGCAATTTAGGAGCAAGCATTAAATTGATGCCCTATGCAATATACAAGCAACTTAATTTGGGTGAACCAAAGGCAACCACAATGAGACTCATTATGGATGATCGATCAATGAAGCACCCGGTAGGGATAATCCATGACATATTGGTAAAAGTTGATCAGTTCATCTTTTCGACTGATTTTTTGATTCTGGATTGCGAGATCAATGCTGAAATCCCCATTATTTTAGGAAGGCCATTCTTAGCTACCGGGAGATCATTGGTGGATGTTGAAAGTGGGAAATTGAAGTTCCGTGTGAATGATGATGAGGTTACCTTCAATATATGTAAATCCATGAAGCAACCAAGTAATATCCATGTGGTGTCCACTGAGGATGTTATAGATGAGGCAGTGGAAAGTGTGAGCCATTTAATGTGCAAAAATGAACCCCTTGAATCTATACTTGCCAATTATGATGAATCCGAAGTACAAGGATATGAGGAAGTGCTAGCTTCCTTATCAGGATTAGGAGTGTATTCAAGGAATCCAATCAAGTTGGATATCGACCTGAAAAACAGAGAAAGTCCTCCTGCAAAGCCATCTACAGAAGAACCACCAAATCTAGAGTTAAAAGCCCTACCCTCTCATCTAAAATATGCTTTCTTAGGAGCCAATAATACTTTACCAGTGATTATCGCAATTGATTTGCTTAAAAGGCAGGTGAAATTGCTCATTGAAGTATTTCAAAAACATATAAAAGCTATTGGATGGACAATAGCTGATATTGTAGTAATTTCCCTGTCATCTGTACTCACAAGAATTAGCTTGACAATGAATGTAAACCTAGTATAGAGCATTAACAGATATTGAACCCTCCAGTCGAAGAGGTGGTGAACAAGGAGATCATCAAATGGCTAGATGTAGGAAGTGATATACCCTATTACGGATAGTAAGTGGGTAAATTCGGTGCAATGTGTACCAAAAAAAAAGAGGTATAACCGTAGTCCCAAATGCAGAAGGAAAACTTGTGCCGACAAGACCAGTGACTAGGTCGAGAGTATACATGGATTATCGGAATCTTAACTCATGGACCGAAAAGGTCCACTTCCCAATGACCTATATAGACCAGATGCTTGAGCAGCTATCAGAAAGGGGGTGGTATTACTTTTTAGATGGGTATTCCGGTTACAATCAAATCTCTATTGCATTGGAAGACCGAAAGAAAACCACTTTTACCTGCCCTTATGAAACATTTGCATTCAAAAAGATGTCATTCGGGTTGTGTAATGCCCCAGTAACAATCCAGCGCTGCATGTTGTTTATTTTTGAGGATATGGTCGAAGACTCTATGAAGGTATTCATAGACGACTTCTCAATCGTAGGGGACCCATTTGAGGAATGCTTGACACACTTAGGACAGGTGCTCCAAAGATGTGTGGATACAAATCATGTTCTCAATTGGGAAAAATGTCACTTTATGGTGAAGGAAGGTATTGTTCTTGGGCACAAGGTGTGGCAAAAGGGGATGGAGGTTGATAAGGCGAAAATTGATGTCATTGAGAAATTACCCCCGCTAATTTCAGTGAAGGGTGTTCACAACTTCTTGGGTCATGTAGGTTTTAACCGAAGGTTCATTAAAGACTTCTCAATGATTACACATCCACTATGAAAACTCCTATTTTGATGATGCTTGATGGTCGTGTTTAAGTGTTTGAAAGAAAAATTAGTATCCACCCCAAATGTCATCAGTCTTTATTGGTCCGAATCTTTTGAAGTAATGTGTGATGCTACTGGTATGGCATTGGAAGTAGCGTTGGGGCAAACACACAACAAACTATTTCACCCTATTTATTAGGCGCTGAATAGTGCCCAACAAAATTATACAATCACTGAACAAGAGTTGCTCGCAGTGGTGTATGTATTTGAAAAGTTCTGGTCATACATGTTAGGCAACAAAGTAATAGTACACACTGATGATGCTGCACTCCACTACTTCATGGCGAAGAAAGATGCAAAACCAAGATTGATAAAGTGGGTGCTACCAAAACACTTATTGGTATGTTTCCATATCAGTTGGTTTATGGTAAGGCTTGTCATTTGCCCATCAAGTTGGAACACAAAGCATTATGGGCATTGAAAGCTTTAAATTTAGACTGGTCAAAAACTTCAAGGGATAGGGTAGAGCAGTTGAACAAACTGGATGAATTTAGACTCAGATCGTATGAATGTTCAGTTATTTACAAAAGAAAAAAATAAAGAAATGGCATGATGCTCAGATACTCAAGCAGGACTTCAAGGTAGGATATTGGGTTTTGTTATACAACTTTCAACTTAGACTCTTTCCCATAAAGCTTAAATCCTAATGGTCTGGACCTTTTAGAGTAACGCCAGTGTTCACCAATAGTGCCATAGAAGCTACAAATCAGGAAGGACCTCTATTTAAAGTGAACGGTCAATGTCTGAAATTATATTTCGGGGACTGCCAAGAGATTTCTTTGGTTGAACTAGTGTATTTGGAAGATGCCTGAAGGCATTGCTGCGTTATGCCATGACGTTAGCTAAGCCGCTGTTTGGGAGACAACCCAAAACCATTTATTTCTTTCTTTTTCTTTGATAAAATAATGGTGTATTGGTTATGCAGACGGAAGTATGGATAGTGAACGAAAAGTGTAGATGGGTGAGTGATGATCCAGTCAGCGAGTCACCGAAAGGGTCAGCGAATCTGATCTAATCCGCCATTTGACTCTAGGCATCGTCAACATTGGAGTCTATAAAACTCAGCGAGCTTTGGAAATTATTGGCGAATCGTCAACAATCTCGACGATAATGATGGAAACCACCTTTTGGACCCCCGTAAATCAAAGGTTGTGCAAATTTCAGCGGATAAACTATATAGTTGGCGTTCTGCCGAGTGAGTACGTGAGCTTGGCTCATGTCTCCGAGTGAGTGCAAAGTGGAAGATTTTTCCAAGCCAAAGGATTAAAAGTTCCAACTTCATTCACTTTCCCTCACTTTTTATCTATTCAAAACCCACACTTGGACTCTAGTTTTACATTTCTTGCACTTCTGGAGTATTTTAGTTCATTGATTTGTGCATGGATTTGGATTGTATTGCCACATAACTTCTCGGTAGTATTTCAATCTGTACAAAAGGTTAGCTTTTTAATACCCGCAATTATTTTGCTAGCATTGTACTCATTTTCACACTCTTCAATATTGTTAAAATCTACTGAACATCCCTGGTTGGATAGAAATGGTTAAGTGTCGATTGTTATTCGACAATCTCGCTTAAACTGTGAAATCTTGTTCTCTGATGTATCTAGTATTGTTAATGTGTGATGGGTGGTATTCGTATGTTACGAGTCTTGGTTAAATTTGTGCTATTTGTGCTTAAATTTTGTTTTTGGGGGTTGCGGGTCCGATTTCAAAAAAGTTGGGTCAAAAGTAGGCACGATAGGTGATTTGGCGAGCTATGACGAGCTTGTTGAACCACTCCGTGGTTCGCCTAAATACCTCATTTCGCCTTTACTGTCATGTTTCATTTGTTATGGTTGCTGTAACTTTCGGTGAGGAGCATGAGATGGCCAAGTGTATTCGGCAAATCGCTAAATAATACCTTACTTGCCCTTTGTCTACATCCCTAACTCCTTCCGCATTGTGACCTTTGGCGGATTGTCTATGGCTCGCCGAATGTATTTGACGGCACGCTTAATAGATTATCTAGTAATTCTGTAGAGGGAAGTTTTTGTTTTGTTTGTCAAATGTGTTCTAACATTATCTCAAAGACTTTGTAGACACGGCCAAACCAAAAGTTGCAAGAAGGAACATGCCACCCAGACACATAAGTGCATAACAATTCAGAAGAACAGACAAGAGAGAGAGCACGGAAGCAAGTTCCAGTAGGAAGAGTCACAGTGACCTTGTTGTCCCTTCATGGGCTCGAGGGTTCGTCAATGCGATACGTGCCTTCAAAGCAGCGCATGATTTGGATAACATAGTTAAGGAAAACATCGCTACAAAAGCTGAAGCAGAGAGAAAAGAAAATGAGAACCTGCAGCAGACTAACAACAATCCAGGCACTGATGCCCAGACAAATGGAGAGACTGCGTGGATAGGACTTTTCTTTATCTCCCTCTCTGTATTCCTTTAGTTCTGTGTTAATTGCATTTGAGGACAAATATTTTTTATTTGTGGTGGGGTGAGGCACACGTTTGGTGTGTTATTTGTGTTTGTGTTTTATATATATATTTTCATTGTTCTGTATAAAATTATGTTTACACAGCTTTTTGTGGATGTTTGAGCTTATGACTCCCTTTTGTTCTAAATTACAAAAATGATTCTGACCCTTCTGGAAAATTTTAAATATTTTAAAAAACTTTTGCCACCTCTCGTGTGTTGAACGTGGCTGTTCTTTTGTAAAATTTAAGTCTTGGTTCTTATCAATACCAATGACTTCAGTAGTGCTCTCAATCGAACGAGCATGAATGTGTGGCTACTACGAGGCCAAAAGAAGTTGCGTATACAATATGTGAACTCTTTGCATCTTGTTGTGATTAGCCATTTATTGAATCAAGTCTCTTATGATGACCGTCGCACACTAGCAAAAGTGTGGAGTATTGTTTGACTTTAGTGTCGATGTGTTGTGTGATGAGCTTACTTTGATCCATGCATGATAGATCCTAGAATTTTCCCCGTTGGTTCAGTCAACCAAGTGTTGCTATCTCTTGATATGATCTTAGGCAACTTCTAAGAGTGTGAGCCAATTTGACATATACCTCTTTTGTGACCTACCCTGTGAGCGTGTGATTCTCTTTAGAACACCCCTTCAGCCTTACCTTTCTTTGGAACAAAGTTGATGAAACCATAACTTTTCTTTATCCAGTACCTATAATCCTCTTGAATTGTGGTTAGTTGAATAGCCAACTTAGGCCAAAAGCCTAAGTTGAGGGTGTGGTAAAACGAAAGGGGGAATTCAAGAAATGCAAGAAAGCCTCCTCTCACCCATGGATTTAATAAAACTGGAAACTCTCCATATAAAAAAAAAAAAAAAAAAAAAAAAAAAAAAAAAAAGAGAAAGAAAATGAATATGAATGAAAAAAAAATATTGTAAAATAAAGGTACAAAAGAAATGGGCTTTCCGACCAATCCATGGAAAGTTAATAATAGGATGAATTATGAGCATTAAAGAGAATGATGAAGGAAAAGGAAAGGAAGTGTTGTGAGCACAACAGTTAATAAGGATGAAAGTCACTGAGCCTAAATGACCATACCTTTGCACTTTGCCCCTTTACAAGCATTAAAAAGACCTTTTTTATGTTGAGTGTTCTGAAACAAATGTTTACTAGAAAATACGGGCAAACCTATGTGTGAAAACATGCATTGTGTTCTTCCTTTTGAGAATGGGTGTTGCATCTAATTCTGAAGCTTTTAACTGCGAACCCTTGTATTAATATGGAATCATCCTTTCTGTGAGGGCGTTTGAACACTATAGTTGAGCTTAAACTTGCATTTGAAGCAAGTATTGTGAGCATGAGACTCTTTGATAATGGTGAATCACAACTTCAATCTTTAAGTGCACATTTTATTTTTACATAAGTAAATTGAATCTTGTTTTGTGCATTCATGATTGAGTCTTGTGTAGCACTGTTTGAGACACCCTTTTTGAATATATGTACTTGAGTTTGCTTGAGGACAAGCAAAAGTTAAAGTTAGGGGTGTTGATGAGTCCAAAAAGTGGACTCATTTGGGGTTATATTTTAATAGAAATTGTTTCCTCAAAGCTTATTTTATCTCAATATCTTATTAAAACCCTTAAGTTTAAGGTATTTGAAATTTGAAGGAAAGCATGGGCACTGCTTTGTAAAAAGGAACAAAAAGGCTGAAAAAAATGAGAAAATGAAGGCCTAAGGATCGCCGAGTCCACTTGACAAGTTGCCGAAGGGTCTCACTTCGCCTTTTGTTCCAGTGTACTGATCCTGAAGGAAAGGGTCAAGTCTGCGGAAAAAAGGAGCAGTTGGCGCATCGCTGAGAAGTTTCGTGAATCATTACTATGTCGCTTAATGAACCAGAGCATGACGATGCCAAAGGATGGTGCATGACGGCAGTGAACTACACTAAAGAATGAATTGCTGAGTTGATCGGCAATTTCAACTAATGTCGCCGAATGATCTGCTGCAGCATAGATTTTTGAAAACTATAAATACTCATTGAGAGTTATAGCTTATAATAAGATATTTACTATTATAAGATTTTTACTATAAAACAATTAATATAACTTTAGTACTTTTTATTTCGGCTCTGAGTTTTAGAGGGTTTTGAAAACTTAAAAAAGAAGAGGGTTTCATCTCCAAGGATTTGGACTTGGGTCTCTTGGATTCTTCATTTTTGGCTTGCAACATGACTTAAATCTTGATACCCGTGAATGCAAGCTCATTTAGGTATAAATTTCTATCTCTTGATATGTGGCTAAACACGCCTATTCTTGGGGTGTGATTTTGTGAATATTGGTTAGATTATTTGTTGGGTCTTGCTTGCTGATAGCTTATAAATTGTTTAATTTTGATTTCGTTTAGTAGTTGCGGATGAGTCTAATGGATTTTTTGTTGCAAATACAAGTTCACTCATGTGTTTTTGGCTTGCTCGAGAGAGAAGCAACGAAACCAAGACTACTAAATTGATTGCCTAAGGAGTGGGTCGACATGAGGTTCAGCTTGAGAGAGTGAGACCTAGTCCCATATCCTAACACTTAGCTCGAGAGAGTGAGTGGGGTAAGGCGTAGGCTGGTCTTCATGAGGCAAGTGGGTGTTTGAGAGGAACCCATTTGAAATGGGGTAAGTTGCTCGAGATAGATCTTATTTCCATTTAAAGCTTAGCTTAGTAATAATTAATCTATATGTTTTCTATCAAAAGAATAAACCCAACAATCTTGTTTATCCCATGTTCCGATCATATCCCATGAATTCCCCTCTCATTCATAGATTTCTATGTTATTTTACTTTTTTTTGCTATACTTGTGACAAAACCCCCAATGTTAATTGACACTTTTTTGTCCCCCTTTAATTTACAATGTTTTTGATCGTTAAAGTCTTTAGCTGCGACTAGGTAGAACGAAGTTTTAGTTTTCTATAAATTCTCAAAACCACTATCTTAGGACTCGACCCCAACCCTTGGTTGGGTTATTATGTTATCGCACGATCCTAGACACTTGCATTAGAAATTGTGTCATTGATTACGCAAACATCAATTATTCTTACTATGCTATGGGTGTACCATCTAACATTCAGCTCAAACACCCAACAAGCAAATCTAACACATCAAGTATATCAATTAAAGAGTACTAAGAAAAGAAATAGTACCTTGGTCTAGAATTTCTCTGGGCTCAAAGAGAGGTGGATATCTATTATTCATATCCTCTTCCTAAGTAGCTTCTTCAACAAACCTGTTCCTCTAAAGGACTTCGACTGATGATACCTCCTTTGTCCTCAACTTGCAAACTTGTTGATCTAGAATCTGAACCAGAATCTCCTCATAAGATAAGATATCCTTGATACCAATATCTTCAGTTGGTATGACAAGTGAAGGATCTCCCATGCACTTCTTCAACATGGAAATATGAAATACCGGATGAACCGCTCCTAACTCTTGTGGTAGCTCTAACTCATAAGCTACATTGCCAATCCTCTTGGATATTTTGTAAGGACTAATATACCAGAGACTAAGTTTCCCCTTCTTACCAAATCTCATAACACCCTTCATGGGTGAAACTTTCAAGTATACCCAATCATCTACTTCAAACTCTAACACCCTTCTTCTAACATCAGTATAGAAGTTCTCATGACTCTGTGCCGTTTTCAACCTCTCTTGATTCACTTTCACTTTTTTCATAGCTTGATGAACTAAGTCTAGTCCTATCAACCCAGCTTCACCAACTTCAAACCATCCAATAGTATATATGCATCTTTTCCCATAAAGAGCTTCATAAGGAGTCATTTGGATGCTAAATTGATAACTATTGTTGTAAGCAAATTCAATAAAAGGTGGGTGATCATCCAAATTGCCTTCGAAATCAATCACACAAGTCCCTTAACATATCCTCTAAGGTCTAAATAGTGCGCTCTTCTTGCCTATCTGTCAGAGGATGAAAGGATGTACCTAAGTTCACCTTTGACAAGCCTTTTTGGAATGACTTCCAAAACTACACAGTAGATTGTACACCTCTATCTGAAATAATGGAGAACAGAACCCCATGAGGTCTTACAACCTCTTAAATATTAAATTTAGCATAATCTTCTGCTGAATGGTTACCGGCAAAAGGTGGTCTGATTTTGTCATTTTATCAACAATCACCCAAATAGAATCATGCTGCTTGCAAAGACCTTGGCAAACCAATGATAAAGTCCATGTTTATCATCTCTCACTTCCATTCCGAAAGTTCTATATTTTGAGCTAAACTGTCGGGCCTTTGATGCTCTACTTTATCTTGTTGGCAATTTGGATACTGATCAACAAACTCTGCAATGCCCTTCTTCATACTACTCAACCAATAAGCTTATCTCAAATCACGATTCATTTTTATGGAACCCAGATGGATAGAATATGTGGAGCTATGATTTTCCTCCATGATCCTCTCTTCATGTTCATCTACCCTTGGTACACACAACCTACCTTGATACCTCAATACACCATCTCCCCCTTGTTCAAAAGCCATTACTTTTTGCTTATGAACATTTGTCTTCAATTTAAGTAAAATAGGGTCTTGGTCTTATTTCTCTTTCACTTCTGACACTAAGGATGATTCAGCCCCATTCATTATCACTACTCCTCCCTCTATGGAATCCATTAGTCAAACTTCCATGCGTGCAAGTCTATGCACATCCTTTGCTAGATATTTTTTATCTTCCTCAAAATGGGTGGTACTACCCATAGATAACCTACTCAAGGCATCAACATTAACATTAGCCTTACCTAGGTATTAAAGAATACTCATGTCATAATCCTTGAGTAATTCTAACCACCTCTTCTGTTCATGATTAAGCTATTTATGAGTAAACACATACTGAAGACTCTTGTGATTGGTGAACATAATGGTGCCATATTTTCAAAGAAATGGTGCCATATTTTCAAAGAAAATACTACGGCAACTAACTCTAGATCATGGGTTGGGTAGTTCTTCTCATGAACTTTCAACTGTCTGGAGGCATAAACTATAACCTTACCATTTTGCATCAACACACAACCCAAACCAACAATAGACGCATCATAATAAACAACAAAGCCTTGCATGCCTTCTGTTAAGGTCAATATTGGGCAGTAGTCAACCTCGTTTTCAATTCCTAAAAGCTTTGGTCACAAGCTTCAGACCATTGAAACTTCATTGTTTTCAGAGTTAGCTTGGTCAAATGAGATGAAATAGATGAGAACCTTTCTACAAACTTTCTATAATAGTCAGCCACACCCAAGAAACTCCTATTATCAGTTGGAGATGTGGGTCTAGGCCAATTTTGCACTGCCTCTATTTTCTAAGTATCAACTTAATTCCTTCTCCAGACACAATGTGGCCTAAGAAAGCCATAGACTCAAGCAAAAACTCACGCTTAGAGAACTTGGCATATAACTCTCTACACTTTTAAGTTTAGAGAACTATACTTAGATTACTAGCATGATCTTCCCCATTCCTCGAATAGATTATTATGTCATCAATGAATACGATAACAAACATATCTAAATAAGGTTTGAATACTTTACTCATAAGGTCCATGATTGTTGCAGGTGCATTGGTCAAACCAAAGGACATAACTTAGAACTCATAATGACCATAACGGGTCCTGAATGATGTCTTTGGAATATCACATTCCCTTATCCTTAAGTGATGGTAGCCTGATTTGAGGTCTATCTTAGAGAAACAAGTAGCACCCTAAAGCTGATAAAAAAGATCATTAATTCTCATAAGAGGACTGGTGGTAATCAATACACATCCTAAGGGAACCATCTTTCTTTCTCACAAATAAGATCGGAGCGCCCCAAGGTGAGACACTTAGTCGAATAAAGAACTTATCAAGGATATTTTTCAACTGTTCTTTAAGTTCTTTCAACTCTGCTGGAGCCTTTCTATATGGCAGAATAGATATAGGACGAGTGTTTGGAAGAATGTTTATACCAAAGTTTATTTCTCTCTCAGGAGGGACTCTGGGAAGATCATCAGGAAAGTCTTCTGGAAACACTTTTACTACTGAAACTGAGAATTATGTTTAACGTCCCTTTATTACTTTCCCGATCGGCGTCTCGGGTCGGTAGCTGGGCTCCGGGGCATTACTACCACGGCTACTATCGACCCGAGCCCAAAGAAGGAAAAGAACGGAACCTAAGCCAAGAGCCCACTTCAGATTCATAACATCTTCCACCCTCTGAATCAAAAATTTATTCATTGCCGAATTTCCTGAGAAACGAAGTCATAGGCACGTAGGTTCAGCGCTAGACCGACTACTCCAAGAGCACTCATCCATAAACCGGTTACTGGTACAAATAACATAAAGAAATGGTGAGGTAGTGCTTGCCATGGGAAGAGAGCTCTCACCTTGACGAGAGGATTGGCAGGACGAAGATCCGGAGGATAGGAGGTAACTCAATACTAGAGTCATTAACTCTGACTAAGTGATAGAAACACCACTTGGAAACTAACTTTCTTGCCTTAAGGTACGAAATAAAACGACCCTTAGGCATTGCTGAACTGTTACTCCACTCTATATCTGGTTTATTAGAAATTTGGAACCTAACAACTCAAGTTCTACAATCAATGGACGTAGAACAGGTATGAAGCTAGTCTATACCAAGAATGACATCAAAATCTACCATGTCTAACTTAACTAAATCAGCCATAGTGTTCTTGCGATTAATGTAAATGAAACAATCACGATATACTCGCTCATCTAGAATAGACTCCCTAACAGGTGTAGAAATAGAAAAGGGTTCACCAAGTTTTTTAGGAAGAACAACAAAATTATTCGTAACATAAAGAGTCACAAAAGATAAACTGGCTCCTGGGTCTATCAACATCAATAATAAAGACTTTACTAGTGACAACATCTAGAGAATTTTCTTTATCTTGACAACCAGTGATCGCCTAAAAGAAGTTTGCTCCTCTACTAGTACCGAAAGTAAATCCTTTAGGTGCTACCATGTCTTGTGAAGAAACTGATGAAGATTGGGCTCTGTTTCCTTGATACCAATTACCTTGGCGGTTCTTAGAGCACTGCTTTATGAACTGACCCTCTTTTCCACACTTAAACCAACTTGTGGAGCCATCGCAACACTAACCTAGGTGGGTTCTACCACACTTAGCATATGCAGGAGCCTAGTTACCTCATTGTGCCACACTACCCTGAGATTGGGCCGGTCTACCCCTAACGTAATATGAATTCTGACTATTATACGTACCTTTGTTTCTAGGTGTAAATGCACTAGCAAGTAATAGAGCAGGTCCCTTTTGCTTTTGCTAAAAGGATGAATTGTGCACATTACTTCTTTGCTGCCCAGACTCATTCGCTGACGTCTTTGCCTTATAATTTCTAAATTCCTCCCTATCCCTCAACTTCTCTTCCTCAACCTACTGCACATATACCATCAACCTTGCTATATCCATGTCACCTATTAACATTGCAACCTTACTTTCCTTACTCGATAGACAAGATAGCCCAACAACAAACAAACTCATTCTACTTCTCATATCCACAACCATCTCCATAGGATAATGGGATAGTTGGGTGAACTTCAACCCATACTCATGAACGCTCAAAGAATCCTTCCTAAGTATGAGGTACTCTTGAACCTTAGACTCTTGAGTTCTCAGGGAAAGAAACGCCCCACGAATGCCTCCTCAAAACAAGCCCAACTCACAGGTTGTTCTCCCTCAGCTCTACCCTTCTTCCACTGGTCAAACCAACTCCTAGCAACGTTCTTCAGTTGATATGCAACTAGTTCAACCCGCTCAAAATCGGCAATGTGCATGACCTCAAACACCTTTTGTAGCTCCTCCATAAAGTTATCTAGATCCTCAATAGTCCTTGAACCAGTGAAACTTGGAGGATTCATCCTCAACAACTAATGAATCCTCAAAATATCATTCCCTTCCTAGCAGTTATCTCTCTACCCAGCTTCGTTGGTCACAGCTTGAATTAATATTCTTATTGCTTCCCTGAACTCATCATTGGTAACTTCTTCTTTGGGTTGTACTTCAGGTGCATTGGGTACCCCTTGATCCACAACATTATGCCTAACAAAACGACCTCTGACAGCTTTTCATGGAGGCATGATTAACTAAAAAACACGCACAAGCAGGAATTAGAAAGAGAATTTATAGATATGAACTCTATCGCACGAAATGAGTTTGAAAGAAGTAAGATAATTTCCTAAGTGTCGCAGCCTCCTAATAGTAGATGTGGCACTCTTTACACCGATAACTCGAACACTACAGACACGACTTCATAGACTCCCTAAGACTCTTGAACTCTGTGCTCTGATATCAAGTTTTTCACACCAAGAGCTAACACCCTGGGCGGGATGGGCACTCCAAAACCATTGCTGGCCCCAAGCGAACCCTTGGCCTGGCTTACTTTATCAGCAGAAAACTAAAAGAATTAATACAAGGATTCAATGCTTCTCCACTCAAATGTTTTATAAAATAACTTAGAACATTTAAAGGTCAAACATTAAAATTGGCCGAAGTGGCAACTGAAGTCTTATTATAAGATGTAACAATAGAAAGACAACTGAACTACTAACTATCTATAAAGCCTCCAAAAAAAATAAGGGATGTCGGGATAAGAACCCCGATCATCCTAACAACTTAAATAATAGAAAGCAAAGTAAAAGGAGTCCTCTGGAAAGCAAGAAGGCTCACCAACTAACTCTTAGTGCTTAACTAGATCAACGAGGTGCTGGATGTTGATCCTAGTTACATGTGTCTACATTATAAAATGATGCAGGCCAAATGGTATCAGTACATTAAATGTATGAGTATGCGACGGGAATACTAAACATAACCTAAACTTGAAAGGAATGTGAAAGAAACACTTACCTTGGCTTTACTCAACTCATGAATAACTTAAATCAAATGCAAAGTAAACAGCAATAATGGTGCAGTTATACAAAGCATTTAAAACGGTAGTAGCAGCTCAATTTTTCAAGAAATGCAATAACAACTCAGTTAACTTGTAAAGTAATATAATACTGTAGGAGTTTCTCTAACCAACGACCAACACTATGAGCCTAAATTGTGATACATCATCTTGCCTACTATGCCAGAACTGTCCTATACTTTGATGTCATATAGAACGCCTTAACTAAGTGGATCCACTAGTCTATGCTTAAAAGAACTAAGGAATCATTTAAAAAGTTTGATCATTTTTCTACCCATGATGGTTAGATGGTTTATGGAGACTTTAGTTAATATGAACTCACATTACCATATTGATGCTCAATACTACTCCCAAAATATACTTAGCTCATTTGTTTTTAAAACAAAACTCTTTCTTTGGTTTGAGATAACTACTCAAAACTTAGCTTAAAAGCTCTCTTTGAATTGATGTTCCTTTTCTTACTCAAATGTGAAAACATTTTTAACTCTTGGGTATACTTAGTTCCCATATATTCTTTAAAGAAATGAACTTTTACTCTTACTCTTTAGTCAACTCAGAGCTTAAGTCTTAAAACAAGATTAAAACATTTATAAAAGACTTTTTGAAAACTTTATGAATTTCTCTTAACTTGACTCTTAACTTTTCTTGACTTGAGTCTTAACTTTCCTTGAAATGAATTATGGATTCAAGAATTGTGATTTGTGATACAAATGATCGCATGTTGTTTAGGAGTGTTTTTAGACAGTTAATCATGAGAAAAGATCAAGAAATCACTGTCTGCAGTCCACAACGTGGAGATGTATTTAAACATTTGGTCGCGAAAATAAATTTTGAGGCAGAATGGTCTTTGATTGCTCCGCGAAGCAAAAGAGGTTTCCCTAAATCTGAGGAACACGTACCTAGATTCACTCGACTTTTCCTTATTCATTTTTCCAACCCCAAATCACCTAAACTCTACTATTTTTCTCAGCTTCTCTTTGAATTCAAATACCCAGTGCCTATACATAATAATCTAATCAAATATCACTGTAAAAATCAACACGATACCATCAAGAAATCAACAATCCCATCAACTCTGAAGAACTAAAACCAATTTCAAGAACATATATCAAGAACATCAAACTTCAACCTTTTTAAGATGAATTTTGCTGAACTAAACATGATTGGCACGTGGCATAAGGAATCCAATGCTATGAAAGTCTCACATACTTCGTAGGGATCAACCCTTGACAAAATCAACAATCTTTGCTTTTAGAATTTGACGATTCTTGCTTCTTCTCCTCTTTTCTCCTCTTCTTTTCTCTTCTCTAAAGCTCTAACTCAATTTTCAAAAGTGTAAACTGACAAAGTTTAGTTTAGACCCATAACTAATTACCAAAAATGAATTAATTTAATTAGGTATGGTAAAGACCAAAATACCCTTACAAAATCTAGTTTAAATTTTCCTTATTCGAACAACCCAACTTCTAATGGGCATATCGCACTCATACAAACTTGGATTCTGCAAACTTGGCGGCATTGGAAAGATGATTCTAGGATCTTCCCTACGGTATCTAGAAGCAAACCTAACTTATCCTGAGCTAGGAGTTATAGTCATTTGAAGTTGACCAAAAACCCAAACCTAACATAACTTAACAAATTTTCTAATTTTTCATTCTTTCCTAAAATTACTATTTCCAATTCTAACTCTTCCTAGTTCTGTCAAATAGTGAGATGTTACATAGAGGTTGAGTTAGACAATGGGCAATAGCACAACCTAGGGAACAGCAACGAGCACCATCATAAAAAGCTTGAGATTCTATGATTCGTGTGGGGACATCCTAGCCTCCACCTTGATTCGTGACGTCACTGGTGCTACAAGATACTTTGGAAAGAATCCTCAACTTCATGGAGAGTATTTCCTGGTAGGGACTTTACATAGTACTTCATGTGGATGCCAGGTTTAGGAGAAGGCTCAAACTTCATCCCAGAAAGGGGCATGGGGTGTTCAGATAACAACAACACAACCTACTATCGCGACTTCTTAGTTAGTGGTTCTACTAGTTTAGACATGTGATCTACCAATAGTGATGAGGCCACTTCTATCTTCTTAGGAGCAGAAGATGTTGGGACAATTCATAAATTTAGGACCTCCTAGGTACGTAGGTGTTGCAAATGAAGAAGCACACAAGTTTGTTGCTAGTTTTCGAAAGAGGTTGCATAACCTCTGTTTAGTGGAATCTCACGAGGTTGTTTACACTAATATTCAGCTAGATGGGTCAATAGAGAAGTTATGGAGGTCTTATCTCAAGTGCATGCTAGCTTGGTCACCTCCAATGACTTGACTCAGTTCTTTGAGAAGTATGTACCTCGGAGCTTGAGGAAGTTGTTGAACTATGGGTTCACATACTTGAATCATGGGTCATTGTTCTGGACATATGAGACATGCTTCCACGAGTTATCCAAACACATGACTATGCTTACACTTATAAAGTATGAGAGGGTGCACACATTTGTTAGAGGGTTGACATTTCCACTTTAGTTGGCTATAGAGTTGATGGTAGCGTTGGGCTGTCCTTTTCTTTAGATAGTTAATCAATCACACACCACTGAGGGAATCCTCGTAAGGCATATAGAGGCATCCATAAGCGGTCCCATAGTTAGGGTTGGTTTTAGAGAGTCTCAGTCTTGTGGTAGAAGATTTCTAAGGAGAGGTTACCCACAACAATTTAAGCCGACCAGATTAGTTCATGAATCTTACGGATGGTGGAACTCCGGTGAGCTTGATATTTAGTGATATTTTTGGCCATTTCAGATTATTAGATTAATTAGCTAAGTAATTTAGTCGACAAGCCTTAGTTTAGGTTGATTTTGGACTTGGTTGCCATTTAAGATACTTAGAATGCTCTTGGGTGACGCAAAACTTAGCTTTAAGTGCATTGATTTTTTTGGTGTTTATTGGGCCCATTTTTAGTTATGTTTAAACAACTTAACAAATTTTTAACTCTAATTAGTTTTGACTTAATTCCAACAACTAAATCCACCAACTAAACCACATTATTTATTTGAACTTATTTTAACAACTTTTTAACTCTAACTAGTTTTGACTTAATTCCAACAACTAAATCCATCAACTAAACCACATTGTTTATTTGAACTTATTTAAACAACTAAACAACTTTTTAACTCTAACTAGTTTTGACTTAATTCCAACACCTAAATCCATACACTAAACCACATTATTTATTTGAACTTATATAAACAAATTAACAACTTTTTAACTCTAACTAGTTTTGACTTAATTCCTACAACGAAATCCACCAACTAAACTGTATTATTTATTTGCACTTATTTAAAAAACTAAACAACATTAGCTCTAACTAGTTTTCAATTGATTCCTAAATTTAAAGATAAGTGTCAACACTAGATGAACACAAATTGATATTACAAAAAAATCAATGTTGTCATCAATAGGATCAACTAGTGTTATTACTTAAGCTAAACAAACACATTATTACTAAATTAAAGCTTAATATCAACACTAGATGAACACAAATCGATCTTGAAAGAAAATCAATTTTGTCATGAATAGGATCAACTAGTGATGATACTTATGCTTAGCAAACACATTATTCCTAAATTAAAGCTTATTATCAACACTAAATGAACATAAATCTATCTAGCAATAAAATCAATTTTGTCATCAGTAGGATCAACTAGTGTTGGTACTTATGCTTAACAAACATATTATTCCTAAGTTAAAGCTTAGTATCAACACTAGATGGTCACAAATCAATTTTCCAAGAAAATCAATTTTTTCATCGATAGGATTAACTAGTGTTGGTACTTATGCTTAAAAAATATATTTCTAAATTTAAAGTTAAGTGCCATCACTAGATGGACAAAAATCGATCTTGCAAGAAAATCAATTTTGTCATCAATAAGATCAAGTAGTGTTGGTACTTATGCTGAACAAACACATTATCACCTAATTCAAAGATAATTGTCAACCCTCGATGGACACAAACAAATTATCACTAAATTAAAGCTAAGTATCAATACTAGATGGACATAAACACCTTATAGAAAACAATCATACTTTAACTGTAGAAATTTAGATACACCAAACCTTATCTCCTACTTTGATGAAAGAAGCAGTATTGGGTTGTATCAACTATTTTAGATGTTGAGTTTTCTCAGTTGCCTATCATGGAAAGAAACAATTTAAGAAAATTTTAGTGGTCATTATAGAGAGATTTCAGTCATTATAGCATTTCAAAAATGGCTAAGACAATTTTGTGTAACTCTATAAATTTAATTAATTTACACCCCAAATCCAACCTCTTTCAAATTAAATGCTTCATTTATTTCCATATTATTTAGTAACTCTCCTCAGTTTTCTTCAAACGCCTAACTTCTTTTTGTTTATGTTCAATAAAGAGACTCGAAATATAAAATATCAAACACATAAAGAGGTTAAAGGGGTTTAATATCTACTATAGATATATAAAATTTATTTAAACCATGTATAATGGTGTAATTTACTGCCCCTATTCTTAATCTAAAATACATATATAAAATTATTTTAACCATATTTAATGGGGTAATTTCTTTCCATGTTCATAATGAACACATTCCTATTTTCTTTTTTAGTTAAGCAAGGACAAAATATTATATAGTAAATATGTTCATAATTATCATATTTCCTGTACTTTTCAAATAGCAAAAATGAAAACAATTGAACTTCCCTATTTCTTTTCAAATAAGCACTAAAAATTAATTTTCGAAAATTAAAAACTTACTTAAGTTTGCTATTGCAGCCGTCTACAGATGTTGATGTCATCTATGCACTGTTGTCGACGTCTGTTGGTGCAGCGCTCAGTCCTAGTGGTGTTGTGTCACCTACAACTATTGTTGTTGCACCGTCTGTAGCTGCTGCCATCGTTTGTTGGTGCGGTGCTGGGACCTCCTACTGCTGTTGAGGTGTGGAGAAGGTGGCGCTGATTCCTCCTACTGGTCGAAGATGGTGGCATGGATGGTGACGATTACAGATGGGTGGGAGAGGTGAGAGAGATTAAGGAGTGAGAGATGTGACTTAGGGTTTTGTGAGAAAAGGGAAATAATTATCATTTTTTTAAAAAGAAGTGTTAATTAACTAACTACGAGATGTTAGTATCTTTTAAAATAAATATCTATATTTAAAAATATTTAATAAATACCAGCATCGTGAAGTCAATATTATTTTTTAAAAATACCAATTTAAATATACTGACTACTTGAAGTCTGTATTTATTAATTCATGTTAATATAAACAAACCTCTTGAGGTCGAATTTATTAATTAAAATTACACACACACAGAAATATATATATATATATATATATGTATGTATGTATGTATGTATGTATGTATGTATATATCCCCCTTCCAATTATATAAATTTAATTTTATCATTATCAATATCAAATTTAATATATAAATCTTATTGAATTAATCATCGGTATTTCTTTAATTGATAATGTATTTCATATTTGAATCACTAATATATCAGACTTGATTTGTTAAACTACTCGAGGAGTATATAATCAACGTCCGATGAATTATCCTTTATGTGTAATTGCCTACTATATGATCACTACACTTGACATCCATTCAAGATCGAACATAATGATCTTGATAGAACTTGCTTTGTATAGTAATTTATGATGTTTTATTGTCTATTTCATAAAACAAGATTAGACATTCAAGGTTATACGTACAAATAATTAAACAATTAATTATAAATATAAAATTTAATTAATTGTTATCATGACATTTCTATGAGTATTATCTAGCATTTCAAACTCGAATGGATTATATTATAGGTCTTCACCACTACATCATTAAATGAGATATTAAGTTCATGATTTGACAAGGACTGATAGAATTTGTACATAACTTTAGAAATATTAATATAATTGTTTCTTAATTCATATCAATGTAGTTTCATACTCTAAATATAGGTTATTGATGTTTTTTTTTTAATTCCATGAATTCTAACCTTTTATTTATAAAAGTATGCAAAATTGTTATACTTTTTGAAACAATTAATTATAGGCATAAAATGAAAATTTAGTATTATGCACAATAGAAAAATTATGATTAATAAGAATATTTTAAAGAGACGGACCTCCGAATATCACTTTTATTAAAAGTAATTAGATTAAATAAAAAATACCGACATCATGAGGTCAATATCACATTAAATTTTAAGATAAATAAAAAGTAATCATGCTAATTAAATAATACTGACATTGGGAAGTAAGTATTTTATATTAATTTATTTTTTAACTTACCTAAAAATGTCATCCAGAGGATTGTTTATTTACAGTTAATTGAAAATATTAATATATTAATTTCATGGAAGTCACTACATAAATATTTTAATAAAAATTAATTGCAAACTATTTAACTTTACCGACTTCCAGAAGTTGGTATTATAATTTTTTTTTGTGTTTTCTTTTACACAAAATCGTTCTCCGGAAGAGGATTTAAATAAAATTAATTCAAAATATTTCTCAATTTTTATTTTTTTTGTATTTAATTGAGAAAAAATAAAATATTGTTGTTTATTTATTTATTTATTTAATACCAAAATCAAGAGGCCAGTGTTTATTGTAATATATTTTTTTCGGGAAAAATTCCGACCTCCAAAGGTCGGTATTTGGTTTTCCCGCTTTATTTTGCATAAAAACTGATTCATTGTAGTCAATTTTCTATAGTTTTTTTTAATCTTTTATTCTTTCTCACAATACCGACCTCCGGAGGTCGGAAATTACCAACTTCCATTTGAGGTCGGTATTCACTTTTTTTAGTAATAATTACCATGAGAGGCAACCACACTAAATCCCTCATAGGAGTGTTGGAGAAAATAGATAGAAAACTTGGAGAAAAACAGAGGCTCAAAGTTAAGAGTATTGTATGCTAAAGTCTTAATTTTTTTCTATATCTTAAATCAAAGGAGAGTACAACTTTTTATAGACTTGAAAATAAACAAACTACTAAGTCACTAGATTACCACTACTTCAATTAACTAAGCAACAACTAATTAATAACTACAAACTAGAAAGTACTGCACCATGGTTTGCTAACAGCTATCCCAAGAATATAGGACACTACTAACCAATTTAATTGACACGGTCATACTTAGAATTGCGGAAAAAAACTTAATCAAACCAGGTGTATACACCAACATAATGCAATTTTCATTATTATGTGATTTAATGAAGTAAAACGCATGTTAAATAGATTGACTTGATTGTTGTCAAAGACTTTGTTAATATATCAACTAGTTTCTTATAAGTGTTGCAATGTTTCAATACAATATCCTCATTTGCAACAAAATTATGAATGAAATGGAAGTGAACATTAATGTGGTTAGTTCGACTATGAAAATGTAGATTCTTTGTCATGGAGATTGATGTTTTGTAGTCGCATTGTATCTCTGTTGCATTTTATTGACATCCCTATTAAATTCAAACAACGCACAACATCATCGTGACTTAAAAAATAATCAATTGATTCAATTTTAAAAGAGCATTTAAAGAATTTTTTTAAGGGAGTCGCCACCTTATTTTAGGATAATTAGGAAACTAATTAATTAAAAAAAAAAAAAGGGTCAAATATTTTCATGACCTAGACCGTTGTGATTGGCACCCACACTAACTCTCCGGTGGGATAACCACTACTACAACCCAAACCAAGAAACTAAAACAAAACTAAAGCATTTAAGTTATGGAAGCAAATTAAATACTAAGGAAATAAATAGGGAGTTCGAATAAACTCTAACAGAACTCTAACAACGAACGAAACAATGCGGAAGAAATAACCTAGAACCTAAAAGTCAATGTACCAAAACATCTAACAATGAACCAAGTCTAAATAAGAAGAGATGCAACCCCAATCTATTGAACTAATCAACTAATTAAAACATAGTCTAAGTCCGAAAATAGTGGACATAGACGAAAGAGAACACATGGAAGCCCAGAAGAATTTGGCTCACCCTTGAATTCGAACGATCACTAATCTCCTAAGTGAGGATTGACAATAACCACCGAAAAATGCCCTGTACTCAACAAAAAGAAAGAGCAAGTGTAGTATCAGTACACAACCACAGTGTACTGGTAGGATCACGCATCTATCCTACTAAATGCAACATAAGCAAGTCAAGACAACAATATAATCACATCCATATATATCAACTTATACAATATTATCAACATTTTCGAACAACGAAAGACTTCACATTTTATATCAAATCATTAGCCCTCTCATGGGACCCAAACCCAAACAGTTAGCATACCAGAACGTGGTATCCGATCCCATAATTATGCTGAAACGTGGCAACCGATCCAATAGTTATGCCGGAACGTGGCAACCGATCCAAGTTATTTATACCGAAACGTGGCAACCAATCCATTCAACACACCACAATCACAATTACAAGTATATCATCAAGATCATACATTTAAGTCATGATTTCATGGCAATCATCATTCATATATCTCATTTACAACAAATGTGATCAACATTGCAACATTCATACATATACAAGTATCATAATGAAGCAAGAACCAACATACATCACACAATCATTGAATCATAACCATCACCTACCTTTATACAAGCTTGAAACCCTAAGAAGCTCGATCCTTCCCTTTACATATTCACTCCGCTTGTTCTTAGTCTATAAACAATAAATATAATATGGGAATCAATAAACAATCACTAATTACCCAAAATACTAACAATTCTATAAACCCTAGATCAGACCCATGATCTTACTTATCTAATTTCGGGTCATTTCCACCATAGACTATATAACAAAACCTTCCCCCATCAATATTCACCCATTCTATTACGTTCTACAGATCGAAAAATGGATTTGGAGAGTGAAAATCTTACCTTTATCCTCAAGAATGGTGAAAATAGAGTAGGAGTCACCTGGGGTTTGTTCCTTAGCTCTAAAAATCAAAAAAAGAAAAATAAGGTCATTTAGGGGTTTATTAACGACCCTAAGTCGCATCGAGCCCTCCACAGGGTAACTATGACTAAATCACTAAATCAGCCAAAGTCTGAAATCCCATGAACAAAATAGGACATGCGCGATAGACATGGGTAACTATGGCGGACTCTCCAATTAGGGTAGAAACATGGATAGGCACATCAAGTATATCACAAATCATATCAAACTCACATGCAAATCGCATAGATACATAGGAATAACTAGAACCCGAATCAAAAAACACATAAGCCATCTGGTCATTGACAAAAATAGTACGTGTGATCTCCTCGTTAGATATCTCTGCCTCATTCTTGCCCAAAAAAGCGTGACACTGAGCCCTATCATCTTGACAAGCCACTTCTCTGCCTGGTTGCATGTTACCCCTACCTTTGTTACCATTTTCTCTGCCTCCACAGCCTCTCTAATTACCTCCTCGCCCACCTTGTGGATGTCCTCTACCATTATTACCATTTCCCGCAGGTACCACTGCTCTAGAAGGCTGTTGCGTTAAATCAAACACATGTGGATGGGGACAATCATTCCACATATGCCCCAGTTCACCACAGCTGTAACAAATATGATCAAAAGATGTTTTGTCGCCTGTTGAAGGCGCGACTCCCTGCTATCTTGAAAATTATGAGATGGAGTTTCCAAGTAACTACCTGTAGAGGTGGGCATAGCGGACTGAATTGGCTTGGCTGCAAGAGTTGTCCTTCCAGACCCCTTGGAATAAGAACCTTGAAAGTTACCCGAGTTCATGGCCCTTTTTGCCCAAGCCTTTGCTTAACCGTCTCGCCTTACCCCCTCCACTTTGTTGACATAGTTTGTTACCTTATTAAAGCTTCTCCTTGCAGAAGTCATATAAACAGATAATACTTGCAACTCAGAATTTAGTCCCCTAATAAATAACCAAATTCTCTTTTCGTCAGGAGTCACCAACTGCGTAGCATATCTAGATAAAGCATGGAACTCATCCTTCTTGCGATCCCTCAAAGTCCTAGGCACATACTTTACTAGAAACATAGCATGAAATTGAATCCAACTAAGTGGAAGTAAAGTAGAAGATCTACATTTCATATAATCTCTCCACCACTACTTAGCCTCACCTTGAAGTCGAAAGGACACAAACTCAACCCCATGCTAATGGACAATACCCAACTTATGAAGCCTCTCATAACAATCCAAGATGAACTCATAAGTATCCTTATTCTCAGAACCAATAAACATAGGAGGTTTTATCTTCAAAAGCATAGTCAACATTTCATGCTCATTACCAGTCATAACAGAACCCAACAAAGGACGGAATTAAGCATCATTACCTCAAGTCCCACCTACCTTGGGCACATAGTGCTAGCAACAAAAGGATTAGTAGGAGCTTGAGTTGCTTGAGGAGAAGGAAGTACTCCAGGACCAACCAACCCTTTCAAGAAAGACATGATCTATCGAGCTAACACTGGTCTTTGGGGGGAACATCAGTAGTCTCCACCTACACTTCTTCCTCTTGTCCCACATCCTCAACATTCTTAACATCAACATTCTCCTCCTCAATATCTTTATGATACGAAGGAGGGTTCTCATTCATAGAAATATTCTCCACAGGAACTCCATTTCCAGCAGGCGCTACTCTTCCACTACCTCTACCTCTTGCTCTTTCTCTACCCCTGCCTCGACCGCGACCTTTTGCTACAGATTCCTCAGCTGGAGCATTGATGGGAGCTACAAGCCTAACGTTGTTAAATCTAGTATTAACCATCTACGAACAGAAGAGTGAAGAAGGTTAGATACCAATTTGTACCACCAAATACCAATTAGAATTAATTCACAGCATGAAACGATACAAAAGAAAACATAGAGATTTCCTAAAGTCCTATAGCCTCTCGAACAAAAGTAAAGGCAACCCCGTACCGTTCCACGAGACTATATTAGACTTATTTTGGTACATCGACATCAATGAACCTAGGCTCTGATACCAACTTTGTCATGACCCAGACCGTCGTAATTGGCACCCACACCAACTCTCTAGTGGGAGAACCACTACTACAACCAAAACCAAGCAACTAAAGCAATACTATGGCATTTAAGTTACGAAAGAAAGTTAAATACTTAGGAAATAAAGAGGGAGTTCACATAAAATCCAATAAAAGTCTAACAACGAACTAAACAATGCGGAAGAAATAACCTAGAACCTGAAAGTCAATGTACCAAAACATTTAAAAATGAACCACGTCTAACCAATAAAGGATGTAACCCCAATCTAATGAACTAATCAACTAACTAAAACATAGTCTAAGTCTAGAAATGGTGGACATAGGCGAAAGAGAACCCATGGTAGCCCGAAAGAATTTGGCTCACCCTTGAATTCGAGCGATCACTGATCTCCTAAGGGAGGTCTGTCAATAGCCTCCAGAAGATGCCAAGTACTTAACAAAAATAAAGGCAAGTGCAGTATTAGTACACAACCACAGTGTACTGGTAGGATCACGCAACTATCCCACTAAGTGAAACATAACCAAGTCAAGACAAAAATATAATCACATGCATATATATCAACTTTTACAATATTATCAATATTTATGAACAACGAACAACTTCACATTTTATATCAAATCATTGGCCCTCTCATAGGACCCAGAACCAAATAGTTGGCATAATGAAATGTTGTATCTGATCACATAATTATGCTGGAATGTGGCAACTGATCCCATAGTTATGCTGGAACGTGGCGACTGATCCAAGTTAGTTATGTCGAAATGTAGCAACCGATTCCATTCAACACTCCACAATCACAATCACAAGTATATCATCAAGATCATACATTTAAGTCATGATTTCATGGCAATCATCATTCAGCTATCTCATTTACAACAAGTGTGATCAACATTGCAACATTTATACATATACACGTATCATAATGAAGCAAGAACAAACATACATCACACAATAATAGAATCACAACCATCACCAACCTTGAATCAAGCTTGTAACCCTAAGAAACTTGATCCTTCCCTTTCCGAATTCATTCTACTTGTTCTTGGTCTACATACAATCAATATAATACGGGAATCAATAAATGATCACTAATTACCCAAAATACTAACAATTCTATGAACCCTAGATCATACCCATGATCCCACTTATCCAATTTAGGGTTGCTTCCACCGTAGAATCTATAATAAAATCTTTCCCCATCCATATTCACCCATTTCATTTTAAGGATTGAAAACCGGATTCGGGGAGTGAAAAGCTTACCTGTTTCCTCAAGAATGGTGAAAATGAGTAGGAGTCACCTGGGTTTAGTTCCTTAGCTCTAAAAATTGAAAAGTGCCAAATAAGGTCATTTAGAGGTTAATTAACGACCCTAAGTCGCGTCGAGCCAGCCACAGCGACCCTAATCCCATTGTTGCGGCTCCACCACAGCAGCCAAAATCCACGCCAAAGTGGCTTGAACGAACCAGTGAACTATTTAATGAATTCCAAAATCCCCATTTAACTACACACCTCTAACCCACAACGCATAGAAAATACCCTTTACGATAATATTGATTACGGGAGTTCTACTCACCTGAATTCAATTCTGTAAAGTCATACAGATTCCTTAACGAGTTATCTACTTACTCATGTAATAAAAATCATAAATTATTCACCCTATTGTTACCAGATTTCTCTACACCTCAAAGAGTCCAATTTCATCAAAATCTGGACTAGGTTGGGAAAATCTAAATACTACGAAAAAGTTTTCTGGCCCTAAATTTTCCCCTGTTCACATTTCTATAATGACAAAAACAGGTCAGTACAGATATACCCCTAAATTATTAGAAATAGTTCAGATATACATTTCGTTACACTTTGAGTCCAAATATACCCCTACCATTATACTTTAGGTCCAAATATACCCTCTCATTGTATTTTGGCACAAATATACCCCTGATTTAAATGGAAAGACACATGTAAAGCTTAGAATTAATTGACTCATTCCCAATTTTAAATATTCAATTTTGATAGGACTCACCCATCTAACTGACCCGACCTACTTTTTCATCTTTTTCACTTTTGTGTCCAGAAAAATAGTAATTGTGCAGATTCTCCCTCCAACTCCTACCTCAAATTCCAATCGAATACACCAAAAATTGCAGTCGTCATGATAAATAATATACCAATTAGATTCATCATCATAACTAGAAACACAAGCTTTTCCTTCTGCTAGCACAATCGATAATTCTTTGACAATTAAATATGATCTGAAACCCAACCGAATCACGACTTGTAGCATTTTGTTAGCAACATCAAGGATCCAAAACCCAACAATGAAAATAGCAATGGTAAAAAGCTTAGATCCCTTCCTGAAGGGATAACCGAAGGCTTATCCAAGGTCATGGCAAATCCAATGAGGAAATCAATTACAGTGAAATGCAGCGCTAGCGATAATGAACGTCTGACGACTTCTGAAATAAAGTGAGTAATTTTCACTATTATAACCAATAACTAGTTGAATGATTGCCTGATAAAATAAGCAAATCAATTTGGAATTCCATAAAATTGAACATTAGGTTTAAGCAAAGATAGCTGAAATGCCTAACAAAATTGAACACCAGCAGTATGTGACCCAACATTATAATTTCCACAGCTTTTCTGGGGTGGTAAAGAATGTTCAATGTAGAGAAGAAGAAACAGTAAGTTTGATTGGGTCGGGTGGTTAGAAGGGTGGGTTAAACAAACTGGATATTTAAAATTGGGATGTTTCACTTAATTCTAGGCTTAACATGTGTCTTCTGTTAAAATTAAGGGTATATTTGTGTCAAAGTATAATAAAAGGGTATGTTTGAATTCGACATATAAAGGGAAGGGTATATTTGTACCCTAAGTATAATGAAGGGTGTCTTTAAACTATTTCCAATAGTATAATTGTATATTTGACCCTTTTCTCTTTTTAAAAAATATCTACAAAACCAATAGATTCTAGGTATGGGTTCAAGTGATTCCATAGGAAATGTATTAAGCACCCTTCAAAATCCACAATTATGGATCCGGAGTGAATTCATTTTTTTCAAATTGAGGAGAAGATAAAAATATTGTATGAGTATATTATTAACATGAAGTATACAGAAAGAATAAAGTAAACCAAATTATAAGAAACAACCTAATTTTGTCTAACACCAATGATATATACAATAATAAGTCCAAAAATAATATTCCAACTTCATTCGATTAGCTTCCTTGGAAAGCAACGTTGGGTACCTATAAATACACTTAGTAAAAGTGTTAATAATTGATAAATATGAAACAAATAAATAAATATGAATGATAACTTAAAAATGAAACTTGTCTTATGAATATTGGAGGTGTCACGCCGCGTGGCTAACCCCCTGGACGTAAACACGGGACCTAAGATCATGAGTGACCCCAAGTTAACCCTAAGATGGCATATCATCAGCACACTAAAAGATTACAGAATAACTATACTATGTAGAAGCTTAAACAATGATAACTAAAAGTGGGAAATACCCAATATTGATCTAAATATATAAAAGACTATGAGTTTAATAACAACTGGAGGATCAAACTCAAAACTAAAACTGAATCTAGTACTATGTTTGAAAAAGCCTCTTACTAACTAAAGTTGCTTAGACATGCCCCTAGCTAATTCTAGCAAAACTAAAAATTCAATAAAAAGACTAAAGTGTTAAGCATGTCTGTTGTCCTCAAAGTATGATGACTCACCACTAAAGCTGCTAAACTGGAGATCGAGAACCAATTTATGCATGATCTGTATGTTGAGTACTTGAACCTAGATCATGAAACGATGTAGTGCAGAGTATACATCAGTACTTGGAATGTACTGAGCACGCAAGATATAAGGTATAGTTGAACAAAATACATAATTGAACAAAGGATACTAAGCAATAGCATAATTTGAACTGAATTTAAATGCTAAAATATATTGAAGTCTGAGCTAAATGAAATGGCCAAGTACTAATCCTAAACATGTCATTCTAAGACTGAATACTGAAATATAACTGAAGACCTGGTCAAATGCACTAAAGTCCGACTGCGGGAGCTACTATTAATCGGCATAAAACCATATAAGCTAATTGTGGAGTCTGATGTATATGCCCCATCGAGAGGAACTAGTATACCTTGCCAAGGGTATATAGGCGTGATTGTTCGATGTATACTCCCCATCAGTAGGACCCAATATACCTTGCCAGGGGTATGAAGGCAGGAATGGCGTGATCACTAAAGTTGATACCCAACTGAGGGAACTAATAAACCTATGGTGGCATGTAGTTCTGGGACTATAAGGGTACACTGAACCCTAGTCCAACTTGGTCTAAGCCTACTCCCAACTAGAATGTGTATGACACAACAAAACTCAAATACTAGATAGCTCAGTGTTTTGACAAGCAAATCTCAAAATGCAACATTTAAATACTGACAATGAAACATTCTTAATTAGAGCATATATATCTGTTTAAATGTCTTAGTACGTGTAATTCATGAACTTAAAAATCTACACAACAAGGGTTTTGATTTTCATGCAAGGAACTACCAAACAATGTTAGGAAAACACTATTATCTGATTAAGGATAATATAAAAGCTATATTGCAACAATTTTCAAAAGTTCTAGAAATCCTAAGTCCAAAAAAGATAAAGGGAATCAAGAATCTAACTGAATTCTAGAGAACTAGTGGATCAAAGGAATTCACCTGTGAAATCCCACATACCTGGTGATGAAATCTATAGAGAAATATTTCAATTTTGGGGCCGAACCTTTGTAGAACACGACTTCTTGTTCTTTGGAGTTTATGTCAACTTTTCCTCTTTCTATTGCTCCAAGTTTGTATGATTTTAGGTGATTGAGGGTTCTGGGTATGTCTGACTAAGTTATTAGGCATAGATTTAGTAAAAAGACATAGTGTAGGCATAAAACGCCAAAGTTTAAGAGCCCAATGCATGGGAAAAGGACCTAAATGACCCTAACTTAAAAGTTGTTGAAGGCCACCCACGGAGGGATCTACTGGCCGTAGGTCAACCTATAAACTGTAGGTGGGGTCGTCGGTCAAGTCTGCCCGATAAGGCTTCACTAAAATGAGCATAAATTGAGATTTTAGCAAACGCAATGGAGTTGGTAAGAGGATTCAATTATCTTTAATTTGAAAGGTCATGGGCCACCTAAGTCATTTTCTACAAAATGATATGACTATTTGAAGTTGAGCCAATAGCCAATTCCTTTCAATTGGTAGCTCACCCTCACCTACGGTTAGACCTACGGTCCGTAGGTCGAACCATGGGCCGTCCTGGTCGACCATGGGTGGGGTTAGAGACCATATATATTTGGTGCCCAACGACGGACCCCACCTACATAAAGTGTGTCAAACCACAGACCATCGATTGCTTCTATAGTTCTTGCACCTGGTCTGGAAAGCTACATCTTTTTATATTTTCCAAAAACGAAGGTGTTACAATATCTCCCCCTTGGGAATATTCATCCTGGAATGATGTTTAAACAAGCTGAGTATTAAGGGAAGGAGCTGCAATCCCTATGACAAAGTACTAGAAACTGATATCTAACTAAAATGAGTTCCAAAAACATGCACATATACTAAAATGCAAGAACAACTGAAGGAAAAAGATACTAAGACTTAATTTACATACGAGTAAACTGATAGGCTGGAGAGTAACTATTTTCTCAAGCTTGAAGGAACCGGAAGGAAAGAGATGAGGATGCTTGGTATTCGTGTCTTCTTCTGCTCCACAAGTAGCTCCCTCTACGGACTGACTCCTCCAATTTTATCAAATCTCATCACCCACTTCATAGGTGGTACTTTTAGGAAAAATCCAATTATCTATCTCAAACTCTAGGTCCCTTCTCCTTACATCTGCATAACACTTTTGCCTTAAGTCTATCTCTGATGAGCTAAAATTTTTCCCATAGCATCATGTACTGAATCTAGCCCAATCAAGGCTTATTTACTTACTCATCCACTTTAGCAACACATAAGCGACCATCTCCCCCTTGGGAGAAAACCTCTGCTTTATCTGATGAACATCCCTTTCCAACTTAAGCAATATAAGATCACTGTCATGCCCCAAACTCAAGAGGCGCGAATGGCTCCTAATGCCAAAACTCAGACCTGAGCTGACCCTGCTGAACCATTTGCTACTAGCGCATGGCAGCCACACATAATCAAGAAAGCAAACAAATATATCTCAGCTTAAAACTAAGACCTCGGTAGGCAAAACCACTGTTAGCAGATCTATAAAAGAAATAGCTATTCCTAAGAGTTCGTAAAAAGAAACAGCCATCTAGCACAGATTAGGTCGTCAACGCCACCATTATCTCAATACCAAAAATAAAAGCAGGTAAATATCAAGACAATATATAAAATGGCTCACAAGCTTCAGCCAACCAACAAACTAGGATAACATGGCCATAACGTAGCTATATACCCTACACACTAGTCTGCAAGCCTCTAAGAGTAATAAAGATTAGAGGGACAGGGCCCCAACCTACCCATAAAATATATACAACAAAACCTAACAAACCTCCCAACTCTGGCTGCTCCAGAGGAAAGGGGCTAGCCAACCAGAAGTCAATCCTACTGCTGAGGAGGTTTACTGGGTCATTTGTTAGGACTTGCATGCATGAATGCAGCGCTCCCCATGCAATGGGGCGTTAGTATGAAATAATGTACAGAGTATGGAAGGTTATTGAATAAATAAGCAAGTATAATAATATACCAAAAGCAATCTGGTAAGGAAATTAAAATTTAGATAAGTATGCTAACCCACTACTGAATCTAAAAATACAAAAATGATCAAACAACAACCTAACCAATACCCCAAAAGCTCAGCAGGTACAAACAACATACCACCTAACTAGGGCCCCATAAGCCCAGAAGGTGCCAAATCAATCTAGATACCCTTATCGGTTGCCCCTTGTCATTGTAAGAAGTCACATAACCCTTTTTGGCAACTATGTAGCCCCGTATGTAGCACATAGCCCTCTTAGGCAATGTCATAGCTCTGTGGGCTGCACATAGCCCCCTTTTGCATCAACATAGCCTTGTAGGCAACACATAGCCGCCTTTGGCATCAAATTAGCCCTGTAGGAAACACATAACACTCTTTGGCATCAATATAGCCTCGTGCGCAACACATAGCCCTCTTAGGCAATAACATAATCCTCTTAGACAGCATCGTAGCCCACAGAGGCAATTCACAACTCAATAGCTAACCACAATAGCCCCAAGGGTGAGAACAAACAATTGAATAAGCTAAAGGCGAGTAATTTAGCTATAAACAATACATATAAATAGTCTCCAAGTCATTTCTAACTTAAGGTCATTCTTAAAAGATTTTGAGTCCCTAAAATAAGAGTTTATAACCACTCAATCAGCCAACCACTCACAAGATCACCAATATTACCTATCCTATTATACCACTTCGAAGCTCTAAGGAAACATGCTGAATGAAGGGAATAACCTTAGCATACCTTTTCATTTATAATGTATGCTGAAAATACCTTTGTCTGCACCACTACAACACTGAAAAAAATGAAAATCAATCAATAATTAAGGACAAGAATTAATACAACAATTCAACAATCTATATGGATTCCTATCGTAAATTACTATACAAGACCTAAGGTATCCAAAAGCTAATAAAGGAATGTTCCTACCTTTCTTTACACGCCCAGAACACTTGAATAAAATCAAAATACTCAAATAAACCCTTACTTCCACAACCTCCATGGAGCAATAACGCTCAATTCACCATGAAAACTATACCAAATCGATGAATTCGTGACGTGGGGCAATTTTTGATAAGGAGCCAAGAAGAGATCATGAACACGCAAGGATGATTTGAGGAGTAATTCTCTAATTTTTGTGGGTTTCTTACGAGTTGGAATGAAGAAAAATGAGGAAGATGCTATCTTATAAGGTTCCACCGACCTAGGGGACCCACCTCACATGCTTGCTTACATAGTGTCACGAAAATGCGAATATCTCTCTATTCTAAAGTTGTATGAACAAACGGTTTGATGCGTTCAAAATTAGACTTGTAGAACTTCTATTTGATAGGTTGGGGTTCCGTAACTCTTTTTATATTGGGAGAAACTCTCTGAGATATTTGACCCAAATTACAGAAAAATTTTTAAAAAGAAACTTACGATAACTTCGCCAACTTTTATTTTTCCTCTTACCTAACTTAAAAACTTGAGATACAACCCTTGAACACTTATAATATGACAACCACATCATTCTTAATTTATTACTCACCCTCTTTTTCTTTCCACGAAGGTACAAGTTAAATTAGAGTTCAAAAAAGTCAGTGTGTGTTATATCCTCCCCCCCCCCCCTTAGAAACACTTGTCCTCGAATAAAAAATCTAAGCCACGCGGTTAAGTCCTTATTAGTTTCCAAAATTTTGGCAAAGTGTCATCTAGACCCATAATATCAAGGAATCTGATATGCAGAAGATTCAAACCTAAGCACCTCACAGGATGATACAAATAGCTAAGCATTATAGCTCCGCAATAATAGTACGAGCAAAATACAACAACAACAACAATAATAAGCAACAATAAAAAAAACTAAATGGGTATCCTGCCTTAGTGTGCTAATCAAGATTGATATTTTTACTACTGTGGGAACTAAAACAACTGAGGATATCTAGATCTCATGCCATTCTCAGTTTTCCCATGTCACCTCTTCCCTATTTTTGTTTCTCTACAATACATTAGTAGAAGCCACATCTTTTGTCCTCAACCTTCGGACCTATCGATTTAATATTGCAACTGGAGTTTTCTCATAGGATAAATCCTTTGTGATCTGTACATCCTCCATAGGGACAACCCTAGAAAGGTCTCATATGCACTTCCGTAGCATCGATATATGAAATACCATATGAACCGATTCTAGGCCTAATGGCAACTCTAACTCATTAGCCAATTTTCATATCCTTCGAAGGATCTGGTATGGCCCAATGCAACTAAGCTTGCCCTTCTTTCAAAATCTCATAACACCCTTATAGGTGAGACTTTTAAGAATACATAGTCATCAGCACAAAAATATAATTCTCTTTTCTGTACATCTAAGTAAGACTTTTTGCGACTTTGAGCAGTTAATAAATGTTATCGCATGAGCTTAACTTGGTCTATTGTCTGTTGTACGAGGTTGGGTCCAACCAACGTTGACTCACCTACCCAACCAACCAATAGGGGATCTGCATATCCGATGGTATAAAGAATCATAAGTTGTCATCTTGATGCTAGAATGATAACTATTGTTATATGAAAACTCAATAATAGGTAAGTGGTCATCCCAACTTCCATTAAAGTCCAGCATGCATGCCCTTAGCATGTCTTCAACTGTTAAAATGGTGCGTTCAGCTTGGCCATCTATTAGAGGGTGAAAGGTTATACTGAGATTAACTTGTATCCCTAATCCTTTCTGGAAAGACTTCCAGAAGTTAGTGGTAAATTGTGCTCCTCTATCCCAGATAATAGATATTATGACGCCGTGCAACCTAACAATCTCTCGGATATAAAGCCCTGCATAATCTTCAGATATGAAAGTAGTCTTGACCAGTAAGAAGTGGGATGATTTTGTTATCTGATCAACAATTACCCAAATATAGTCAAACTTACGCCGTGATCGAGGTAACCCTGTAATAGAATCCATATTAATTGCCTCTCACTTCCATAAAGGAATGGCTATCTCCTGGATCAGTCCAGCAGGCTTCTAGTGCTCAACCTTAACCCGTTGGCAGTTAGGATAGTGTGCCACAAACTCAGCAACTTCCTTATTCAACCGTGCCACCAATATATTTCTTTAATATCATGGTACATCTTCGTTGATCCTAGGTGAATAAAATACTAGGAATGGTGTGCCTCTGCCATAATCTATTATCGAAACCCTACCACATTTGGAACACATAGTCGTCCTCTATATCTGAGGACTCCATCTCTCGATCTATCAAAGGCTAACGACTTCTTATCATGAACTTTGCCTCTGATCTTCTTTAAGTAGGGATCCTCATGCTGTCGTTCCATCACTTCAACAATTAAAGATGATACAGTTGTGTTTTGAATTCTAACCCCACTATCACTTGCCTCTTCTAATCTGACTCCCAAGCTGGCTAATTAATGAAGTTCTCAAGCTAATTCATGCCTCTCAATACATAAATATGATAAAATTCCCATTTATCTACGACTAAGGGCATCAACTACCATATTTGTCTTCCCTGGATGATATAAAATATGTATGTCGCAGTCTTTCGATAACTCAAGCAGTCGACGTTGCTGAAGATTTAACTCTTTCTATCTAAATATATACAATAGGATCTTATGATCTTTGAAAATGTCCACATAAATTCTATATAAATAGTGTCTCTATATCTTCAGTGCATGCACAATTGCAACCAACTCAAATTCGTGAGTTGGGTAGTTTTTCTCAAGCTTTCTCAACTTCCTTAAAGCATATACGATCACCTTACCATGTTGCATCATAACACATCCTGACCCAATACTAGAAGAGTCAAAGTACACTACATAGCCCTCTGAACCCTCTGGCAAGGCTATGACTGGTGCTGATGTCAAACTATCCTTCAGCTCTTGGATACTATGCTCGCAAGCCTCAGTCCACTGAAACTTAACTACTTTCTGAGTCATCTTTGTTAATGGTGTTGAAAGTGAAGAAAACCCCTCTACAAACCTTTTGTAGTACCCAAATAATCCTAAGAAATTACGAACCTTTGTCGGAGTTGTGGGTCTAGGCCAAGTTTTCAAGGCCTCAATCTATTCTGTATCAACCATAATTCCCGCATCTGATACAATATTGCCTAGGAAATCCAAAGAGCACAACCAGAAATCACACTTAGAGAACTATGCATAAAGTTCATGCTCTCGAAGAACCTAAAGGACTGCTCACAAATGATCTACATGCTCAACTTTTGAATGTGAATAGACCAAAATATCATCAATAAATATAATCCCAAACATATCTAGATACAGCCTGAATATGCTACTCATCAGGTCCATAAACATTGTCGGGGCATTGGTCAATCCAAAAGACATAACCCACAACTGAAAAATGTCCATATCTAGTTCTAAAAGTTGTCTTCAGAATACCTTTCTTCCAAACTCGTACCTAATGATACCCTGGTCTGAAATCAATCTTCGAGAAATACATAGCACCTTGTAGTTGATCGAACAACTGATCGATCCTTGGAAGGGGATACCAATTCTTTATAGTAGCCTTGTTCAACTGTCGATAATCGATACCCATCCTTAATGAGCCATCTTTTTTTCTCACAAATAATACTGATGCACCTAATCGTGAAGAACTGGGCCTGATAAAGCCTTTATCAATCAAATCTTTCGACTGATACTTAACTACTTCAGATCAGCACGAGCCATTCTATTAGGAGGAATAGATAAGGGTTATGTAACTAGTAGCATACATATGAAACTCTTTGCTTTTATCTACTATTATATTGTGTATATGTATGTCAAGTGGCTTGCGTAGGGTCTCTCGGTGTCTCACATGCCATGTACCTTCTAAGGTGTACTTTGGGTATGACAATAGACCATCACAATCGCAGAGGTTAGACCTCTCAGTCGTAATGACCAAATAAGGTAAACTCACTCAACCCTTCATCGCTATCGCGACCAAGGGCCATGTAGGCGTCATGCATAAGGGATCAGGTCCTCAAAAATGGGACAAAGGGCCTACGAACACCAATGGTAAAGTTACCTGCACCAGCTGAGGCACATCAGCTAGTTTTGGCAAGTTTTAAATCTTCGGTGGAGTGTTCAGAATTTTTTCAAATCCTTGTGCACTCAAATGAGATATGCTACCCTACAAAAATCATCATTATAGACTCAATGGAGCATTTAAAATTTCCATACAAGGTCATCTTGGTAAAAAGTAGGTCCCACACCCAAACTCTATTTAAAACCAAAATCCATAGGGGGCTCGAAATCAGCCCGAGAGACTCGGGTTCCGCATAAAGGGTCGTTCTAAATAAAATTCAATATTTTAAAGCTAACTATGTTGACAGTAGTTTCATCTATAACAATCATGACACTAGCCTAATATTACCCTTTCGGAGTTGATGAAACCGTCATAATTGGATTCTATGGTCGCGTTCCAGAACCTTTGATCAATTTAACTGTTCAAGGTTCAAAAAAACATCAAAACACATAAATTCCTATAACAACCAAAAGAGAAATTATGGGCCAAATTTTTAGCCCCCTAAGTCATAAATGACTTGGGATCACTATAGAAACACTCTAAATGATGAACAAAAGGCATCAACAAATAAATGACCTAGAGGGTCATTACATAGAGTTGGTGAGTAGCCTTATTTTAACCAGAAATGATATGATAATAGGTCTAGAAGGGATAATCTGAATTTTTCAAGGATATAAAAAGGTTTTTAAGTTTGAGGTGGTGATGAAGAGTGAAACTATGCATTGAAACACCATAGCTTCTCCCATGTTTTAGCCACATTTTGAGTATAGTCCGGTGAATATTCACGTGTTATATTTTTTCATGAGTTAATATAAATTATTAGGTTGATTTTACGCCAAAAATAGCAAGAAAAGACCTATATGATGGATTGGAACACAAAGTGCAATAATCAAGACTGAGATGAAGCAAGAATAGATGCAAGAAGGACTCAAAGATAGGCCTCACACTGTACCTGTACAAGAATTGAACTATAGAGACTCAACAAAATGAGGTTGGATTTGAGAAATGGATCTCGCGATGTGAGGTAGTCCCTCTCACAATGAGCCCCACCTTCTGACCAACTTATTTATTGTAATGGGTTTGACCTAGTCAATTTAGATTCCAATCAAGATTAAGATTTTAACACTATTATAATATATATGTCTTTTGACAACAAAACTAGGGTTATGAAGTATTGCTAAGGGTTTGAAATTACTACAAGATATTAGAATTAATTGATTTGAGTTTTCAGGTTTTACTTTCTTGTTTTAGTAGATTATTGTTGAATGAAAAAGACTATCTTGCGAGTGTTGCATTAATCAAAGGTTCATATTACTTTCTATTGTATTAATTCTATCTATTAGTTTAAATTGCTATAGTTATTATTTACTACTAGTTATATGTATATAAACTCATAACTAGGGTTATGGAACTTAGAGTAGGGATGATGATAATAAATTATTTACAATAAATATCTTTCATTTGAAGGGGTGATAATTGTGTATTAAGTTCCTTTCACAATGGAAATTTTCTTTAAATTGTCGACAACATTAAAAAGAACTTGGATTTATCCTAACTTGACCGACAAAATAAGTTAATATCAGGAAAAATGATCATTACTAGGGATTTGGTGCTACGTGCCAACCACCATCTAATAACTTAAGTTTGAGAGAGGATAGTTTATCTGATACTTTTGATGAATGGAAAAATTTACTTGACACCCAAGTGCATTTGACAGTTTTGCACAATAAAAACACCTGAATAAATTGATAGTAAAATATTGTTTTGAGTTTCGTTATCTAATAATTGAAACGGTAGTTCACATTTATTATTGATACAAATCCAACTTGTCAAAGTAATTAGTAGATTCTCATAAAAAAAAAATCAAATTGTCTAATGATAGTTACTAATTTGTAAGTTAAGCACAAAAAAATAAAAGCACTTTGTTTTGCCTGTAAACTTTGTTGTAACCTCAATGATATACAAGGGTTGTTTCTTCAGAGAAAGAAAGCAGTGAAGCAGAATGGATTATTGTTTGGTTAGTTAAAAGAAAACGATTACCAGCAGGTTGGAGGATTCAATACTGTTTCAGTTTCTACATAGAGTAGTGCCTCCTCAACCATTATAACAACCCTTTCTGTCACAACAATAATAGCTTCTACCTCTGCGATCGCAGCTTCTGCTTTCGCAATTGTGTCTGTAATTGCTTGTGCATTAAGCTCCTGCCATGGCTGCCTTGGAATCTCTGGCGACATCAAAACTTTGCATTCTCCCATTCTAAATCGAAAACCCATCCTAAATTGAAAATACAACAAGATGTGGGACTACAAAATTAGAGAACATGGGTTTGACCCTTTTTTTAGGGTTAGGATTAGAAAAAGTGAAAAAGTGGGGTTGGGTTGTGGGGTCATGGACCTTTTCATCACTTTAAGAACTTGGGGAATAAAAATACAAGTATACAAAATATCATTTTCATCCCAACACTTCAACATTAAATAAATTCATCCCTTCAAAAAATTAAATTACAATTCCAAGGAATAAAATAAAATGTTAGTGTAGGCGTTTTAATATTATATTATTTTAATTCTTTGAATTGCCACATTAACAATTTCTTTCTTAATTTTCTATATGATAATTTTTATGATTATTATGATAGAACTTACTCTAGTGCAAAGAAAATTTGGAAAAATTGCAGAGTAAGTATGATACAGAAGAGGCTGTAGCAAAAAAATATGAGGAGGGTAGATTTTTTCATTCCCAAATGGTGGACAACAAATCAGTGATAGACCAAGCTCATGACTTTATAATGCTTGTTGGAGAACTAAGGTCCGAGGAGGTCAAAATTGACATAACCTTATTGTTTGTGGCATAGTAGATAAACTTCCACCTTCTTTGAAGGAATTTCAAAAACCTATGTGCCAGAAACAAAACGAATCCTCTCTTGAGATGTTGATAATGAAATTCCATATGGAAGAAGAGGCAAGGGGCCAAGATGCCCTTTTAGAACAAAAGAGAACAACATCAAAACGAAGGTAAATTTAATTGCTTCAAATAATGGGACTCCTGAAACTCACTAAAATACTTCTTCGAAGCCTAAGAATAAAAGATTCAAAATAAATAATGGTAGACCTCCCAAGTAAAATAATGGTTAAAATAACCAAGCACAAAATCAACAAGTTCAAGATAAGGGACTGTGCTTTGTTTGTGGCAAGAATGTGTATATTGCTCAATTTTGCAGATTTCGGTAACGTGGTCCTAAACCTCAGGAAAACGTTACCAAATAACCTTTTTTTTGTGGTGATTACCGATATAAACATGGTTGAGAATGTTGATGGATGGTGGGCTGATTCTGGTGTAAACCTTCATGTCTATTATAACCAAGATTGGTTTAAAAAATATACTCATTTTGAGGAGCCCAAAACCATCATTCTTGGTGATTGTCATACAACTCAAGTGCTTGCAACAGGAGATATTGAATTGTGTTTTACATCTGGAAGGATATTAACTTTGAAAGATATCCTCTATACTCCTTCCATATGGAAAAATTTGGTGTCTAGTTTTCTTCTTAATAAAGCAGGCTTTAAATAGATTATTGAACTTGATCAATATATAATTGTGAAGAATAATATTTTTGTGGGAAAGGGGTATGCTTGTGATGGGATGTTTAAATTGAATGTTGAAAAGAATAAAGATTCTAGTTCTGTTGATATGCTTTGTTCTACCAATTTTGGCTTGCTTGTTTGTGTCATATTAATGATCGTTATGTTGGAATCATGAGTAGTTTAGGATTGATCCCAATGGTTAAATAGAATGTTGAGAAGTGCGAGGCCTGTAGTAAAGTAAAAATCACTAAAAGGCCTCATTTTCAAGTTGAAAGAAAAATTGATTTGTTAGAACTAGTTCATACTGATATTTGTGAACTTGGAGGAATTTTAACTCGTGGAGGTAATACATATTTTATAACTTTCATTGATGATTTTTCTAAGTTAACATATGTTTACTTGATGAAAAATAAAAGTGATGCTTTTGAAATTTTAAAACTTATCTCCATGAGGTTTAAAATCAATTTGGAAGAAAAATAAAAAGAATTAGAAGTGATAAAGGCTGTGAATATGAGTCAAATGAGTTTAATTCTTTTGTTAGATCATTGAGAATAATTCATGAAACTACACCTCCTTATTCTCCTTCATCTAATGGTGAAGCAGAAAGGAAAAATAGAACTTTTGTTGAATTGACTAATGTCATGCTTATTGAGTCACATGCACCTTTAAATTATGGGGTGAAGCTATTTTGACGGCTTGTGATGTGTTGAATCGTGTGCCTCATAAAAAGTCGAAATTGACACCTTTTGAATTGTGGAAATGTCACAAGCCAAGTTTGGGATATTTAAGAGTTCGAGGTTTCTAGTCTTTGTGAGGCTAATGGATCTGAAGATTACATAGTTGGGTTTGAAAGTGAGTACTTGTGATTTTCTTAGTTATGCTTCAAATAGTACAATCTATAGGTTTTTAATCTTGAAGATAATGTTATAATTGAATCAGGTGATGCTATTTTCATGAAAATAAATTCGTTTTGATTATAAAAATAGTGGGGGTGAAAGAATTTAACAAAATATTTTGTCACTACCTAGTTCTTTTACTTCGACTTTAAAAAGTAAAGAAATTTATGATATTGAGTTAAGAAGAATTAAAAGAGCTAGAGTAGAAAAAGATTTTGGTCATGATTTTTATGTGTTTAATGTTGGAGATGAACCTCTTACTTTGAAAGAAGCATTATCTTCACATGACTTTATTTTTTGGAAAGGAGTTGTAAATGATGAAATGGAATTATTGATTTCTAATAAAAACTTAGCAATAAGTTGATTTACCACAGGGTTGCAATAAAACCGGATGGATCTATTGATAAATATAAGACTAGACTAGTTGCAAAAAGTTTTAAACAACTAGAAGGTCTAGAATTTTTTGATACTTTTTCACTGGTAACAAGAATTACATCCATAAGATTTTTAATTGTTGTGGTTGTAAATTTTTATTTGCAAATTCATCAAATAGATGTAAATCTATTTATTTAAGTGGAGACGTAAATGAGGAAATTTATATGGATGAACCCGAGTATTTTGTTGAAGTAGGCCAGGAAAGAAAAGTATGTAAACTTAGTAAATCCCTATATGGCTTGAAACAGGCACAAAATCAATGGCATGAAAGGTTTGATTCCATTGAAAATGGTTTTAAAACAAATAAGTGTCACAAGTGCATATATCATTAGTCTTGAAATGATTCACATGTGATTATTTCCCTATATGTTGATGGTTTATTGATCTTTGGCTCTAACATGAATGTTATTGATGAAGCTAAAAATATTCTTAGAATCCAATTTGATATGAAAGATTTTGGTGAGACAAATTATATTCTTGGAATAAAAATAACAAGAACATGCGAGGTAATTTCCTTGACGAGTCACATTACGTTGAGAAAATTTTGAAAAAAACTATAACTTTCTTGATTACAAGCATGTTGTAACTCTTTTTGATTAAAGTGTTCACTTATTTCCTATTGAAAGTGAAAATAATGTGATAAATCAAAAAGAATATGCTAGAATAATTGGAAGTTTGAGATATGTGACTGATTGCACTAGGCCTGATATTGCATATGGAGTAGGAGTACTTGGCAGGTTTACAAGCAAGCTAGGTAATGAACCTTGGCATGCTATAACAAGATTTATGAGATATTTAATTTTTTTTTTTAAATTGTGGTTTGTTTGATAAAAAATATCTTATTGTACTTGAAGGCATTTCTTATGAAGATTGGAACACATTATCTAGTGATTCCTATTCTACCACTGGTTATGTATTTACATTACGTGGTGGGTCTATTTGTTGGAGATCAAAAAGGAAAACTATAATTGCTAACTCTACCATGGAGGCTGAACTAATTGCTTTAGCTTCAGCTAGTCAGGAAGCGAATTGGTTAAGAGATTTATTATTTCAAATACCTTATTTTGAAAAATCAATTCCTTCCATTTTAATTCATTGTTATTGCACCACTGCAATTGGTAGAGTTCAAAACCGTCATTACAGCGGTAAATCCAGACCTATAAGGAGGAAACACAGTAATGTAAGATTGTATTTGACAAATGGTATCTTTAATGTTGATTATGTCAAATCTTGTGATAATCTTGCAGATCCTCTTACTAAGGCCTTAACGAGAGAAAAGGTCTGGAGCACATCAAGGGGGATGGGATTGAAGCCTATAGATCCTTGAATCCAATATGAGGAAACTTATCTTGGGACTAGAGATCCTATAACCAAGTTCAAAGGGAAAACCTAAGTATATGATGACTTGTTGTGAAAAATGCACTATTTTTTATTCTCTCCCTATGATGTGAGTGCATTGTTTGCTGTAGTAATTTATGAAGGTTGAGTTTAGAAAACTCTTAATGAAAATTTGTAGCTTGTATTGGTAGAGTGTTAAGCTTGCAGGAGCGCTCTCAATAAATTTCACCTGTGGAGTGTGGAAATAGGTCGCTTCCTATGAGAATTGGGCTTATTCTCAAAAGCACTCATGAAACCATAATAGCATAGGGATGTAACGTGCTGAATTTTAAATCTCATGTCAACACCTTGATTATTGTGTGTGACTAGTGATATTTTATTTCCCTTAAGAAGTCATAGTTCAACTCTGAGACCACTATGAATCTGGAGTAAAAGTTAGTGTTTCACTAAGTGGAGGTTCAATGCAGATCACACCTTTATTATGCATAATAATCTTCTTTCAGGTGATATAATCTCTAGTCTAATATTTAAATGAGTGGGGGATTGTTATTGCAGGCATTTAATATGATACTAGTAAATGTGCCCACGCTTCATGCGGTTAGAATATTCTTCTTTAAAATTTATTAGAATAGAACTTTTCTTGTATTTTGATGTTATAGTATTTTTATATAAATTTATTTTTAAGAGTAAAGAGGTTATTCAATTGTAGTTTTCCATTTGTTTTATTGAAACAAATCATAACACTATTGTCTCCTAGTTTACAAACTTTCATTTTAAATAGTTTATTTTTATCATCTATATGCATGGTTACATAGTGTCTTGAATTAGAGAGTCAAACAAATATTTTCTCAATTTTTATCTTTGCAAATTTCGTTACTATAACACTATCAATTACTTTAAAAATATTAAATATTAAATATATATATATATATATATATATATATATATATATATATATATATATATATATATATATATATATAACTAATGTGTTTATCAAGAGCAAAGGTTCTATAATCATATGATATACCAATGAGTACTATGTAATCAATATGTGTGTCAAAATTAAAATTCAATCCTCCAAAATCCAAGTTTCATATGTAATATAGTTATGATAATGTTTTGGAATTGAAGGATCGTTGAAAAGGGTAAAGGAGAAGTAAGGGATAATGGGAAAAAAGTTCAAAAAAGTACTTTGGTGCGAGAAAATTGTCATCATTGTGTATCATACATTTGTAATTAATTGCTAGTTTTAATTCTATCATTTGACTTTCTATTTTTTTACTTCTGTTAATAATAACATTATTATGACAACAACAAAAATTTTTAGGCTTGATCTTTTGGAGAAGAAAAGAGTTCTTTGGAGAATGTTGGAAAGAATGTATTTTGTAAAAAAATTATTTGTGAATCTGCAGTAGTTGAATTTACATAGAGTTTGTACTAACAAATACTTATAACAATAGCTTTGAATAAACATAAACAACAAATTTTAAAACATGTACTGAAAAACTACAGTTAATATCATAGGCATAAAGGAAAAAATATACCAGGATCTGTAATAATAGAATGAACAAAAAGGAATAAATCGAGTCCACTGAATAGCGTGTCTCCTTAAGGAAATTATTCTCCTCTAGAACCCGAGGTTTAAAGAAATAAATCATCTCAGGATGAAATGATTTTATTCACTAGTGTAATGATATAAAAATAATTGTGTCAGTGAGCCACTCAATACGAGCAAAGTACACAAATATTTAATTGTGCAGAAGAAGAAGAAGTTAAAAATTTTCATTGTTTTAAAATGAGAGGAAAATCGTCTATTTATAGACAACAAAGTGTAGTATGAACAAATGTTTATTGTGTCTTATCAAAAAGGTCACAACACTTTGGAAAAGTCGTAATCTTTCATAAATGTTACAACATTTCATTAAAGTCACAACTTTTTATGAAAGGGGAAGACTAGTTTTGGAAATAGATAAATTTAAAGGGAATCCTTGTTTGTTGTGGCACCACATAGGCAGGCCTAAGGTTCTTTATATATATATATATATATACTACTTAAAACCTATGAGTCATTAAAACTAAAACACTATATTATCTTAATTCAAGATTGCATAAAGGAAGATCATACTTATAATATCTTATCATTTGTCCTTCAATCAATCATCTTTATTTTGATTTTATAATTTATCTTTTTGCCCAGGAAATGTTATTACTTGATATTTTTGGGGATTCAAATGAGCATCAACCATAACGGAGATATTAAATTTTCTAATAAATAAAAAATTATTGGTGAATGGATAAATAAATTTTAAAAGGATGAAAAAAATGAACAAATATTCTAATTCTAATGTGTAGAAAGTTCAGCTCTACCTTTTGCTTTACATATATCATTTTAAAGTTCCCCATTTAAATGTATCATAAGAAATTATTAAAATGAAAAGTTAAAGGGAGAATATATCATATTAGACAACAATTCAACTTATTATATATATTTGAAAGGGAAAAAGATTACACAAATTATTCAGTTTGTTTGGGTGTTTCTTAAAAATCAACATACCAGAGTGATGAAGTTCAAATTGAAACTACACCTCTATTCCAATCACAGTGTCGAGAAACACATCTATTACCTCAAGAAAGTTTTTACAACTTGTAGTAAACTTGAGAATCTGTCCATACTTCATATTGAATATGACCAGTAAATTTATTGTGTTATCTATGTCTTTGGGATTAAAAGATGATCCAGTCTAGTCATAGTCCTCTATAGTTGATCTGACACATCCTTAAACCCATGTCAAAAGTATATTAATTCTTCTCTTCTTTCCCTGGTTCACTTCGCACATCAAGGTTCGATAAAGTTTTTAAGGTCTTTCTGTCCTTACAATAGCATACCAAATTTGAATTTTGTCTTCAATAGATAATAGTATAGATCTTTAAGGAATTTTTTATTGTACCTTGAACAATTTCAGTAGCGAAAACTTGGGTGAATACTCAAGTAATGTGTGTTGCTTAATCTATATTGACAAATACTTAAACAATAATTTGTAGAAACATTAATAACAAAGTTTAAAACATGTACTCAAAAATAGTAATTAGTAACATAAGAATAAATTAATGACCGTAAAAAGAACATACCAGGATATGTAACAATAGGATGAAACAGAAAGGAAAACTTTGTACAGGAATATTTAATTGTATAAAAGAAGAAGAAGTTTACAATTGTGTTGTTTTAAAATAAGAGGAAATCCCTCTATTTATAGCAAGACAACAAAGGGTGAACAAATGTATATTGTGCCTTATCGGAAAGGTCACAACTCTTTGAAAAAGTTACAACTCTTCGAAAAGGTCATAACCTTTCATAAAAGACACAACTTTTCATAAAAGTTGTAATGCTTCGTAGAAGATACAACTTTTCATAAAAGTTGCAACTTTTCATATAAGTCGCAACTTTTCATGAAATGGTAAGGCTAGTTTTGTAAATATATAAATTCAAAAAAGGAATCCTGGTTTGTGGTGGTGCCATGTAGGCACCTAGGGTTCTCTTATATATATATATATATATATATATATTTTACTTCTTTAAATTGCCACATTAACAATTTCTTTTTTGATTGTTGGAGTAACTAGCAGCGTTGTTGCAATGTATAGCATTGGTGCCAAATTACTCAATGGTTAATTAATGACCAGAGGCATTATGGCATATTGCTTTGTGAACTTTGCACTGAAAGTTGGAAAAGGAACGTTGGCAATGATCATATAGTAACATCTGCGTGTTAGTTCATTTGTTTCCCTTCACCATTGCTTTTCCATTCATCTTCCTCCATTATTCCTTGTAACCAGTGTATCTCCTAGGTCATTTAAATTTTCTATTTACTACATCATTATCTTCCTATCAATTGGTAGGAAGACTTCCTCAACTATAAATAGTGTTAGTTTTCATTTATTTTATACATAAGAAAACATATAGTGCATAAAGTTTGTTCAAAAGAGAGTTCTTATTAGTTGAAGGGAGGTGTATTTTTTGGGAGCTTTGGACTCAACTCTTGTCCAAAGTTGTTGAGTTATATTTTGTAATTGGGCAGTTGTATCTCGTAGGGGACAAGTCATAAAGGACTGCTATTGGACCGGTAAATTTTTTTTGAGAAAACCTCATAATGTTCTCAAAGAACTCTTCGTATTCCATAAGCTTGCTTTATCGAAATCATCAACCTCCATAAAATTGATCATTCTCCAACAAAACAACCATTTTTCATTATTGAAAACATACAAAAAAGTGAGATCCTATAGTCGTTCTTGAAAAACGAAGTGGAGTGTGTCTTTTTTCAATCAATCTTCTTCCCCAAGTTCAGTTGAATCTTTTTCAATCTTCTCCCCCAAGTTCAGTTGGATCTTATTCAATATTCTTCCTCTCAAGTATGTTTAATCGTGTTTTCAATAATTTTTAGCCTATTTGATTTTTTATTGCGATAGTGTAGCGAAGTTTAGATATTTTCTTCATGGTTTAGATATTTTCTTCATGTTAAAAAATCTCACCCATTTTAGTACATGCTTTTTATTCGGAATCATTATTGATGTTTTGCTTTGGATAATGCGTAGAAATTTTTGAATTTCTATGTTTACCTAGCCTATCAATTTGAAAGTGTTAATGTATTTTGGTCAAATTTAATGGTGTTTATGTCAATGGCATTATCGAGTTGTGTTGGAATTGCTACTTGTGTTGCATATTTTTGTTAGCATTACTTTGTTTGTGTTAATAGACTAGTGGTTGATATTTTGATATGAAAATTATGTTTTTGTAAATAGTACAGCATGACCGAAACTAGAGGTGGCATCATTAAACAATGTGTTCCTAAGACTTCTAAAAATAAGAAAAGAAAGGTTGAAGAAGTTTCCAAATATTAAAAAAGAAAGAATTGCAGTTGAAGAAACTAAGTCTAACTCAGATTCTGATATAATGACTGAGATGTGGAGATGAGGAGAGTAGTAGAGATACCCAAGATACTAGAGGTGAGGATGATGATCCCCTGTCCTTGCAAATTTGTGCAAGACAAATCTCTAAGTCGTATAATCTAACGGATGGACGAGTTAGGATCGTTTCCAACGAAAATTTCTGTTACAACAAGGATGGCTCTTTATCGTGATTTTAGAAAACTTTTAGTTCAAGAAAAAATTTATAATGACTTTAAAGGTACTTGTTTTGGACACTTGAGGCATATTCCAAAATACTTCAAGTTCAATGGACACATGGTCCATTATATGTTTTAGCGACCTGTGAAAATGATAAAAGAAATTGCATGAGATGTGGTTCTGTATGAATGATAAGCCTGCTTGTTTTGGCTTAAGATAATTTGCGTTGATTATGGGGCTGAATTTCTCAGGCATACCCCCATGATGCAAATATGACAAATGTAATTTAGAAAGGTGAGAAATATCATTATAAATTGACCAAGAATAAGTACATTACTGCAACAAAGTTGATGAGTTTGATTAAGGGTACCAGATTGAATAAGGAGTAGAAGTTGAAGTGCTCTTTAGTTTGTTTCATCCACTTGATGTTGCTTACCCATGATTGATCTAAGATTGAGTATTCAAACCACATTAAGATAATGGATGATTTAGATTTCTTCAAGAGTTATCGTTGGGGGATAGAGTGTTTCTATCTAACATTAATGTGTCTGAATAACAAAATCAATTTAAAGAAGTAGAGGGAATTCCCCTAGGCATTTCTGACACTTACTATCAATTATGTACTTGATTTATAATAAAATCTTATATATTTATATAGTATTTCATAGTATCTATTTTATTTATTTGTTATTTTATTAATTTTAGGTTTGGATATATGAGGCTTTTCCTTATCTTGGTAAGTATGCGAAGAAGTATTTGGATTCTCCTCTGCCAATTCCCCATTTACTTAGATTCCACATGACAAAGAGCGATAATATTATTGAAGTTGATCCACTTAATTACAAAGGTATATCTTTCTTTATTATTAACTAGCAATATTTGGAAATTAGTAAATGTACTGTACTATATATATAAATAGATATATATTATAGATTTTGCACCTATACGTCACCTACTGTCCGTGAGACAAAAAAAAGTTATATGGCAACATTAAATCCATATACAGATGAAGTGAAGGACACATTCATTGATGCCTTAAAGGCCAGTTTGAAAGGTGTCATTGTCCTCACTTCAGTAGTAGAGAACGAGGAGGATGAAATATTGGGTAATAACAATTCCAACCAACCTTGTTAGAATTTTGTTCTAGTGGACAGAAAAATATACCGAGTAATTGTAAAGATAATAATCTGTGTGAGCGTGTTGCATCACTTCAACAATCAATGACGGAAGTTGTTGCTTTTACAGGAGATGAGACATTTAAGAGAACTCAAAATGGTGGGAAAAATAAAGGTAGAATAATTTATATACCATTTGTTTAAAATAATATATTTGTAAGAATGCTAAGCCACTGATCTTATAGTAGTTGATGAAGACTATACAACACCAATAATAGATGAAGATGGTGTTACAGTTGATGTTGATGAAATACTTCCATTAGCAATAGTCGATGAAAATCTGATTGCAGTTGATGAATACTTTGCAGAAAAAGTTAATAAACTTGTAGAAGAGATGAAGAAAGGAGAGAAATAACAAGTGGAGGAGAAGATGGAAGAAAAAGAAAAAGAAAAAGAAAAAGAAGAGGAGAAACTAGAAGAAAACTAAGAAGAAAAAAAAGAGAAGTTGGAATAGAAGAAACAAGAAGAAAATGAAGAGGAGAAGATTGAAGAGAAGAAAGAAAAAGACAAATAAGAGAAGAAGCTAGAAGGGCATAAAGAAAAAAGAACAGAACAAGAGAAGCTGGAAGAGAATGTAGAAGAAACAGAGGGAAAATGAGGCAGTGATAAATATTTAGTGGACGTGATGGGTATTGTTATGCAGCTCAATGGTGATGAGTAAGGCATTTGTGATAATTGGTTTTTCTAAGACAATTAGTTTTTATGTGGGTTTTTAGACAATTGGTTTTTGAAATGGTTGGTTTTTAAGACAGTTGGTGTTTGAGATAATAAGTTTTTGGTGGTTGATTATTAAGACAATTGGTTTTTGAGATAATTAGTTTTTGGTGGTTGATTTTTAAGACAATTGGTTTTTGAAATGCCTTTTAAGCCAATTGGTTGTTGAAGTTGTTGGTTTTTTGTCACAACCCAGGGGTACCCCCTAGATGTAACATGGTGTATAGGAACTCGAGGGACCCTATACAAGCCACCTAGCATTCATAACATGAGAAATTAAACAATAGAAGTAAAATGACATTTCAACTCCAATAGTTTTATATAGAAAAACGGAAGTCTAAAACACTGTGTCTCAATAGCCATCTAATACAATAGAATTAAATTGGGCCTAGCCCACACATCATGTCCAAAACTAGGAATACAAAAGAAGAACTAAGAACAACCAAAATTCACCCTTGAAGCATGAGGACTCACCAAAGGAACCTCGAAATCAACCACTAGCTTATGAGGTGTGCAATAATTTTGGCACAAATTTTGAGAGGGAACCCAAATGTTCATACCTTTTATGACTACTTTATGCAATGTGCAACCATTTTGGCACCATTTGAGCCTGAACTATTTGTTGTCAACCTTGTTGAAACCTCTTGAGCCAATTTATCCCTAGCTTCTCTCACCCATAAAACCCTTTTCTAAGCATTGATTTTTTTGAATAGTCAACTTAGGCCAAACATCTATGTTGGGGGTGTGGAAAGGAAGGAGGAAAGAAAGTTAAGCAAAAGGTGAAGAAAGAAAAGGGAGACTCAACTTTTAGGTTTGTGACGAAAAGAATAAACCCCTCACTAAAAAAAAGAGGGATAGAGAAAAAGCTTAAAAATTAAAATGAAAAAAGAAAGTGTGATGAAATAAAAGGGGTATCTAAAAAATTGAGTGAAAAGTTGAGGTTTGAGTTTCCAAGTTAAAATAATGAAACGAACTTTAGAAGAGGTGAAAATGAGTACAACAATGCTTTGAAAATGTGAAGTGAGTGAGCCAAATTGATCATACCTTTACACTCAACCCCATTAAAAGCCTAAAAAATCCCTTATGATCTTGCATAAACTAGGTTGTTTGATGATTGGAAAGTATGGGCAACCTTATGGGACAAAGATTACATGTATTAGAGAGTGAGAGTTGCATTGATTCCTAACTTTTTAAAATTGATATGCTTTATAAGATTACAAAATCATTTTTGAAGTGAGGCTACTTAAATGCTTTTGTTGAATCATGATTTTGCATTATTGGAGAGCATGAGTGAGCTTGATCTTGTATTGATCCCGATTATTCATCATTTAAAGCTTATTGAGCATGATTGAGTGGTTGCATATGCTCATTAGTAGTGTTGTCGTGACACTTGCATGTTAACCCTCATTGGGAACTATAGTAGACACACTTGTAGAACTAATTGTGTTCTAGATTTACTTGAGGACAAACAAAAGTTTAAGTTGGGGTTGCTAATGAGTAGTAGATTTACACTCATTTGAGGACTTTTTAGTTCAGTAATTACTGTTATCAATGCCTATTGATGTCCTATTCTAATGATATTTTGATATTTTGTGGTTAATGGAAGCTAAAAGACAATGTAGGGATGAATACATGAGAAACATGCCAAAATCATTTGAATAGTAGAAATTCCTAGTTGGGGTTGCCTAACAAAAAGGGTGGATCGCCCAAAGGGCGCGACCTCGCCCAAGTTGATAGCATTAAAAGTTGAAAAGACACAAGGAAGGTTGGTTGACTAAAGGCATTAATGGTGATTTACCAAAGTGAATGGGCGAAATAGGAATTCATCGCTGAAAGTGACAGATTTCTAAATGTAAATAAAAGTTGAAAAGGCAAACAAGGAGGTGATTGGAAATCCACTGAATACCAAAGGATGAATCAATTGAATTAAACAACTAGTGTTTAGACCCCTGAAAACTAAAGCAAAAGATGGTGAGCTCAAGATCAAATGAAAGTCCGTTGTATGAGTAAAGCTAGCCTGACTAATGTCACCGAATAAGTCACGGGTGGAATCTTGGGAAAATTTTGGGGAAACTATAAATAGTAAGAAAGAGAGATAAAATGGATTTAGAGTTTGTATGAGATTTTGGAGAATTAGTTTTGAACCTTTGAAAATACACTCTTTATTTTTGTGTTTTAAAATACACTCTTGAATGGGTAATTGAGAATTGAAATTGAAGTTGTTGATTCATCAATGTTTGCTATCATGTTGTGTGGCTAAAATCCCAATTCTAGGGGAGAAATTATGGGGTTGGGTGTTGATTTAATGCTGTGAATATTGTGTTTTTATATATTTTATGGCTACATTCATTGCTTTGAGCTAATTAGCATGACGTTAATTCATGGGTTAAGGTTGCAAACGTAATCATACTCTCAATCTTCTATCGATGCTTGAAATAGATCATTTGAATGAATAATTACTTCAACGCATGCAATTTAAGTTTGATTTAAATGGCTTGTTCGGAAGAGAGTTTATGGTTCATCTCTAATTGCACAAATCTACTCCAAAGAGAGATTTATGTAAGGTAATAGGTTGATTTGTAATTCACATAAATGAGATCGAAAAGGGGTTCTATGATATAGATCTATGAGATCGAAAGAAGATTAGTGTTATTGAAGATTACCCAGCCTATCAATAATTATATAGCACTATTGAGCAACATAAGTACCCCAACGTGACATCGGTACCAATCCATGCAGTCCTAGATTATTCCTTACTTGCTTCAATTTCTAATTTTATTTTAACTTTGATACTTCATACTTCAAACCTTTTTATTAAATTTGGTGGAATCATCCACTCTTTGTTCTTAAGTGCTACAAATAAAAGATTAGTATTCTAAATTTCTTAATTAAATTCTTATGCTTACACTATTCCTTGTCGGATTCAACCAGACACTTTGTTGGATATTTTTATTGAAAACGATCGCTTAATCCTGTATTTGTTTTTGGGTAATATGAGATTTATAAAAAATGGCGCCGTTATAGGGGAATGACAGCTAATAATTCAATTAGTGAATGTTCTTTGAGCTTGTTTAGTTGTTGTTGATTGTTGTTTGGTGCTGTTGTATTTCCTATTTGTAGGTATAAACATGAATGATAATGGTACTGACGATTCTAGCCACAACGGGTAAACTGATCAGTTGGTTGACTTGAATGGCATACATATGAATGTCGTTGAGATGCATGGAGCTATCAGATTACTTCCTACAACAAGGAAAACAATGCACCAGAACAATGCTATAACTACTCCAAATTAGTGGAATTTTCGGGGGACTTAGCTCATAAGGATCCTAATGAACACCTTCAAAACTTTATGGATATTTAAGGTTGATTATCTTCAAGACTATCACAGAAGAATCTATTCGATTGCGATTATTCCCATTCCCCTTAATGGGGAAAGCTACTAGATGATTGGTTGAGTTGCCGAATGATTCTATCACTTATTGGGAGGATTTAATTAAAACATTCTTAGAGAGATTCATTCCTCCATTGAAAATTGTCAAACTTAGGGACAACATCTAGAACATTAAAAGAGTGGAAGGAACTATTGTAACACCTCAAAATTTTGAAAAGGAAAGAAGATCAAAGAGGACTATTGGTTTAAGTCTACAGGACTAGACTATGGTCAGTAGACCAGTCTCATAAGAAGTGGGAAAGTAATTTGGAAATCAAGTCCACTAACTGATTCTACGATTGACCAAGATGGTATGGCGAATGGACTACGAACCGTAGAAGGTCCTATGGAAGGGTTACAGACTTAGTAAAATTTTGAGTTGAAAATTGAAGTCTACAGATGGGTTCCACGGACCATAGAAATTTAACGGTCCATAGACATGGGTTGTAGGATTTTCCCAAGAGGTAGGCCCTAGTTGTTTGACTTACGATTGATAGTATGGTCCGTAGGAATTTCTTTGGTCCCTAGATCACAATCATAGTGTTAGCCGGTACTTATTTTAAAAGTTTATTTGCGACATTCCCTATGCACCAAAATTTTATATATGTTATCTTTCCTATACATAAGCCCTTATAACTAGTTTTACCCCTAAATCTACCCATTCTCCAAAAATATTAAAAGTTCCTGTCCAAGGTTTTCTATCCAAGGCTCTTAAGGAATTACTATGGTTTTTCAAGTCTTCAATGTTTCTTCGTCAATTGCTTGTGGAATTTGAGATTGAGGTATATAGGGAGTTCATCAATGGATTCCGTTCACCCATTGAGTCCCCAATAATTCTCCAATTCCCCAATTCAATTTCCCTAAATTGGTTAGGTTTTTAGTCAATTCACTGTGGGTTCTATATGTAAGGATTCAAATTGTTTGATTTTGATTATATTATGATTATTTAAATTCAATTACATAACTTTACAATCAATTCCATATGAACCCATGCTCTAATGATTATTTTGACTATGAATCCATATAGCATGACTTTGAAGAAAAACTATGAATTAATGAATGATTCTTGTATGAACATTTACATGATTTATTTTCAAAACCTAAAGTACACCGTGGACGTGACAAGGAGTACAAAACCTAAAGAGACGTTATACAAGCCACTTAGCATACATCATACAAGATAATAGAATTTACAGAGTTCAAAAGATAGCATTTCATATTTCGAACGAGCTTTTGAATCACAGAAGAAGTCTAATATTTTTCTCAATAAGCCATCTAATACATTATAATGAAAGTGATTGGGACGTAACCCATACATCACATACAAAGTCTGGAAAAAGGATATGACATAAAGCTATATAATGACATCATCCACGAAGTATGAGGACTCACTAAGTCTTCAAATCTCTAATGTAATCAACTAGCCATGAATGGAAGGATAAAAAAGGTGAGGCCCTGCATTAGTAAAACAAAGTAGGGACAAGTATGCATTAGTAAATGGAATATACTAAGTATGAGGGGAATGCAACAAAACATGAGACGTGATCATAATCGGACATAATCGAAAAACATGAAATGCATGACCAAGTTAAAACACTGTAAATTTATTTTAGAAGATTCATAAATCATGAACATGTTCATTGAATCTTTAAATCACAATAGGAAGATTCATAAAACATGAATAATTAACTTAGTTTATTTGGTGGTAAGTTTGTCATAAACCTACTTATAAACCATGCAAGCTATAAAATGGAATCTATTCTCTACCTCACACCAAAAAGTTGTGTCCTCACTTGCCAAGGTAAGAACCATAAATCTGAGCTAAAGTGGATCCACTAGTTTATGTATATCTAAGACAAATCATTCTATGGTGGCACATAATTATGGGATAAGGAGATTGCTACTAAAAATCCGGCCTCAAGCTACAGGACATCTTCCATCTCAATATGCTCTCAGTGCTAAGCATAAATCCCACAAAATTGTCATTATTCTTATTCATTGTTATCCTCTATGGAAAAGTACAATTAAGATACTAATCCAAGCTATAAACATCATAGGGTAGCTCTTTAGACCATGTGTGAGAATACCTTTCACCATCTATGATCATTTCATAATAGTTTTTTGAGACCCATAGTAATTAACTTCATGCTAGAAGTGTCCTACTGCTAACACAAATAGTTTTGAAAGTGTGATATATAATCACTGATGGCATATCCGGATACCATACTAATAAAGACATAATTTAGGAAAATAGGCCAGAAAGCATTGAGGGAAAATCTAGATGTCATTTATGTCATGTGGCCAAGCTTCATAGAACATAGAAATACCTTCATCTATAAGATTACTTGAGTCATAAGCATTGCATTCATAAAAACATGTATAATTTCATAGAAGTATATTCATAGATTCGAGAATGTTCATCATGTAAGTTGGTTCATAGTCAAAATTCTTAGATCAATGCATGGGTTTACATGGAATTGATTGAAAATCTGTAATTAAGTCCAAATCATCAACAATAAGATCATAATAAAGCAATTAAATCCATACAAATAGATCCCACAAGGAATTGAGTGAAAACCTAATCAAGTCTTCGGAAATTGAATTGGAGAATTGAAGAAACTTTGTGGGCTTAATGGTATATTGAAACCCATTGATTAACTCTGTACATACCTTGATTTAAGCTTTAAGCAATTATGAAAAAAGGAGACTTCAACTTGAAGAACTCTAGCTACTTCTTCCTTGATCTAGAGAGAAGAATTGTTTTTTGGAGAAAACATTGGAGAGACTTTAGGAATTTGAGCGAACGAATAAGTTTGGGGAAATTTCTAGGGGTGAAGGGGTAATTATAGGGTTTATATTTAGAGATCAAATGACATAGTATTGGGTTAGAATAATTAGGAAAAGACCCAAAAGCTCTTAAAATAAAATTGTCGAGCCTAACCTATGATTTTGACCTATGGTCCATAGGTCCTACTACGGATAGTCTTGGTTGGCCGTAGGTAATGTTCGGAGACATGAATTTTGACCATCCATCAATGGATATATGGTTGTAAAGTACACCTACTGAATGTAAATGGACACCGCAGGTCCTAAATATATTCCCAAAAGTTCATGTTAATTTCCATTGTACCTATGGATGCCATCTATGGTAAGTAGATGCTTCTACGAACTATAGGTAGGAGCCGTAGGTCACACTTGCAACCCAAAAACAACATTTTATTTCATTCATTTAAAATATTAACTGTTACATTTATGAAAAAAGGATTATTTCTAATCTTGGTTGCTTTAAGATTTCAATCAATTAAGTTGTGAAAGATTTTCTCACCTTAAGGGATCATGGTTTGGTGAAAGGTTTTCTCACTCATACATGATTCAAGATTTAAGAAGACATTCAATGATGTTTTTAGCTTGGATTAGTAACTTAATTGTGTTTTTCATGGATGATGATATGCTTATATTTATGACTAATTCTGTTGGGATTTTACTTAACACTGAGAGTATATTGAGATGGAAGCTCTCCCGTTAGTAGTGGTTGGGTCTCTAGTTTCCATCTCCTTGTCCTTAACAACGTGCCCCCTAGGTTGTATTAAGTGACATAGCTATTGGATCTACACAAGCTAGAAGTTATTGTCCTTTCCTAGGCAACTAGGATGTCACACCACGTATCCTAGATAGACCAGAATGCAAATTTTGAGAAGTGCACGTGCCACCTACGGAGGCTTCTTACGGATCGTAGGTTGGACCATGGTCTATGGACCAGGTCCATAGAAAAACCCCAGAATCCCTCGATCATATATGGGACCATGGCCCATGGACCAGGTCCGTGGAACGTAGTCCATAGAAAAAAAAAAAAACCCTACCCACGGCCGGGACCTACGGACCGTAGATTGAACCACGGTTCGTGGACCAGGTTCGTGAAACATGGTCCGCAAAACCCATCCTCTGAGTCGAATGATGGCTGACCCGTAGGGTGGACCATAGTATGTGGACCAGGACCGTCGATTGGTCGCGATAGCTTTTAAGTCAGGGTCATTTTGCTCTTTTCCCTATGCGTTGGATCCCTAAACTACATCATTTAGACCTTAAATTATGAGGTTTTAGTAAGTTTAAGCCTAGAAACATAACTAGATTTTGCCTTAGTAAAAATCACTTATCGAAACTTAGAAAATTAGAGCTTGAGAGGAGAAAAGAGGTCAAGAACCCTAGTTCAAGAACGAAACAAGATTACATCAGTTCCAGCCCCAAAATCGAAAGATTTCATCATGTAATTCATAAGCAGGTATGTGGGATTTCACTAGTGGGTTCCTTTTGCCCATTTAGTTCTTAGAATTCAGTTAGATTCTTGATTCCTTTATCATGACTAGACCTAGGGTTTCTAGAAGTTCAACAGATTATCATTAATTAGTTAGTTAAATGTTCTAAATCAAATTATCATGTTATCACTTCGTTTATTGCATGAATTTTAGAACCCTACCTATGTATTTCTTTACTTTTTGAATTACACATGCTAGGTCAGATATTTTAGTTATTTCAGATATACATGCCTCAATTTTTGAATGTGTCATATCAGTATATTATTGCTCATTCTCAATTTGCATGTCAGTTTGAGCTATCCTTTATAATACAGAAATCTAGTCATAATAACTTAATATATTGGGAGTAGCATAATACCGAGTTGGATTAAGGTTCAGTGTACCTAAATAGTCCAAAACTACGAGCCACGTAGGTTATAAGTCCCCTTTGTGGGCATCATTTTGGTGATCACGCCAGCATACCTCTATACCTTTAGTCGGGTATATTTGGTCCTCTCGATGGGGCATATACATTGGACTCCACATTTAGCTCATGTTGTTTTATTAACTGTTATTAGTAGCTCCCACAGCTCAGCTTGATTTCATTGCATTGACCACATTTCAGTATAGTTAGTATTCAGTCTTAGCATGTTATAAAATGGTCATTACATTCAGTTAGCTCAGTATTAAGTATCTTTATCATGTTCAGATTATATTGTTGCTTTATTGCTCTGTTCAGTTATATGCTTATTTTAGTTTTACTATATCCTGCATGCTTAATACCTTTCAAGTACTAACGCATACTCTGCACTACATCTTCTCATGATGTAGGTTCAAGTTATCAGCAACGAGATCATGCTTAGGTCGGTTGCCGATCTTCAGTTCAGCAGCATCAGTGGTGAGCCCACATTCTTCGAGGACTAGTGGCATGTTGATCTTTATCGCTTTTAGTCTTTAGTTTCAGTTTTGCTAGATCTAGTTCGGGTATGTCCCAACCTTTCTAGTCAGTTTAGAGGCTCACTTCAGACATAGTTAGATTCAGCTTAGTATTTGTGTTTGATGTTTCATTTGTATTCAACTCTAAGATTTTATATATTCAGTTAGTATATGGGTATTTCCTACCATTTCATATTTTCATTGATTACTTCCACATCAGTTTTATTTCTCATTTTATCTTTAGTATGCTCAGGATTATGCCAGCAGAGTTAGCTTGGGGTCACTTGTGATCCTAGGTCCCGTGTCCATGTCTCCGGGGTAGCTTGGGGCGTGACATAGGGACATCTCTTTTTGGTGTGGAAGCAAGACACCAGATTTCATGTTATAGCTCACATGGTCTATGCCGAATACTAGTAAATATCTATAAAATGAACTAAGTGATTCCTAAATGTTTTAAGAAGTTTTCTTTATAAATTCAAGATGTACTAACCTTGTTCATGATCTAGGGTTCTTCTTAAATGTTGTTATGATGTTTAGCTTAGTCAAGCATTTCATGTTTTCAATTATATCCCTTTATTATCATGTTTACGTTTTTATGTATATCCCTCATTCTTATTACATTCCATGTATTAAGGTATACTTGTATCTACATTGTTGCACTAATGTAGGACTTGAAGACTCTTCTCCCTCCATTCGTGGCTAGTTGATCACTCTAGAGATTTGAATACTTGGTGAGTCCTCATACTACGAGGAAAATGTAACCTTTATTGCTTTCTTATGTCTCTTAGGCTCAAATGTTGTACGTGGTGTACGATTTATGTTTCTACCACTCATCTCGATGGAATAAAGGCTTGTAAAGACAATGTTAGACTTCCACTTTTAAATTTCAAAACTCTTTTATTATTATGAGACTCTTTGCTTTTATCTATTATATTGTGTATATGTATGTCAAATGGCTTGTGTCTCTCGATGTCTCACACGCCATGTCTTATCTAAGGTGTACTTTGGGTCGTGACAACTAACCATCACGATTGCAGAGGATAGAACTCTCAATCGCAATGATCAAAGAAGGTCAACTTAGTCAACCCTTCACTACTATCGCGACCAAGAGCCACATGGCTATGATGAATAAGGGATCAGGTCCTCAAAAATGTGACCAAGGGCCCGTGAACACCTAGGGTAAAATTACCCACACTAGTTGATGCACATCAACTAGTTTTGGCAAGTTTTAAGTCTCCAGTGGAGTGTTAAGAATTTGTTCGGAAATCGTGCACTAAAATGAGAAATGCTACCCTACATATTTCATTATTCCAGACTCAATGAAGTAGTTGAATCTTCCATACGAGGTCATCTTGGCAAAAATAGGGTCCCACACCCAAACTCTATTTTAAGCCAAAATCCTTAGGGGGCTCGAAATTAGCCCAAGAGCCTCTAGATCCTTTTGAAGGGTCATTCTAAAAAAAATTTAATATTTTAAAGTTAACTTTGCTGATGGTATTTTCATCCATGCCAATCATGCCACTACCTAATATTACCCTTTCAGAGCTGATGAAACCATAAGAATTGGATTCTAAGGTCGCTTCCTGAACCTTTCATCAAAATCAACCGTTCAAGATTAAAAAAACTCCAAAAAAAAAATTCCTATAAAAACAAAATAACAATTATGGGACCAAATTTCCAGTCCCCGTAAGTCATAAATGACTTGGGGTCACTATAGGAACAATCTAAATGATGAGCAAAAGGCATCAACAAAGAAATGACCTACAGGGTCATTTCACAGAGTTGGTGAGTAGCCTTGTTTTAACCAAAAATGATATTATAATGGGTCTATAAAGGATAGGATTAATTGTTCGAGGATGTAAAAAGGTTTTTCAGTTTGAGGTGGTGATCAAGAGGGAAATTACGCATTCAAACACCATAGCTTACTCCTTGTTTTAGCCACATTTTGAGTATAGTCCGGTGAATATTCATGTGTTTAGTGATTATATGTTGTCATGAGTTAATATATATGATTAGCTTGATTTTAGGCCAATAATAGTAAGAAAAGACTCATATGATGGATTGGAACACAAAGCACAATAATCCAGACTAAGATACGTAAGAAGGACTTAAAGATAGGCCTCACACCGTACCTCTAAAAGAATTGAACTGTAGAGACTCAAAAAAATGAGGCTGGATTTGAGAAATGGATCCCACGATGTGAGGTAGTCCGTCTCACAATGAGCCCCGCCTTCTGACCACCTTATTTATTGGAATGGGTTTGACCTAGTCAATTTAGATTCCAATCAAGATTAATATTTTAACACTATTATAATATATATAATTACTAAAAGATATTAGAATTAATTGATCTTAGTTTCCAAGTTTTACTTTCTTGTTTTAGTAGATTATTGTTGAATGAAAAAGACTATCTTGCGAGTGTCGTATTAATCAAAGGTTCATATTACTTTCTATTGTATTAATTCTATCTATTAGTTTAAATTGCTATAGTTATTATTTACTGCTAGTTATAAGTATAGATATAGATATGGAGCTTAGAGTAGGGATGACAAGAATAAATTATTTACAATAAATATCTTTCTTATGAAGGGGTGATGATTGTGTATTAAGTTCCTTTTGCAATGGAAGTTTTCTTTAACTTGTCGACAACATTAAAAAGAACTTGGACTTATCCTAACTTGTTCGACAAAAGAAGTTAAGATTGGGGAAAAAGATCATTACTAGGGATTTGGTGCTACGTGCCAACCACCATCTAATAACTTAAGTTCGAGAGAGGATAGTTTATCCGATACTTTTGATGAGTGGACAAATTTACTCGATACCCAAGTGCATTTGACAGTTTTGCACAATAAACACACCTGAATAAATTGATAGTAAAATATTGTTTTGAGTTTCGTTATCTAATAATTGAAACTGTAGTTCACATTTATTGTTGACACAAATCCAACTTGTCAAAGTAGTTAGCAGATTCACATAAAAAATCCAATTTTCCAATGATAGTTACTAATTTAAATCTCAACATTAAATTATATAAGAACTCTAGTACGCTCTCTATGGGATTCGACCTCAACCTAGTTGGGTTACTATATTTTTCAATCGACCATATGGAAATAGAATTCTGAGTTCTAATTGGTTTGGTTTTACTTTTTTTTTTAAAAAAAAAAATTGATAATATTTGGTAAATATATATATTTAAATCCTCAAAACTTTGCTTTCTCCCATTGTAAATCGAAAACCCATCCTAATTGAAAATACAACAATATTTGCGACTACAGAATTAAAGAACACAGGTTTGATGCTTTTTTACAACAAAAGTTACATGAGATTAATTGGCAAGGGGGCACTCCCAAAATTTAATTTGAGAAATAGCAACATAATTTGTTCTTGATTTAATTTTTAGGGTTAGGTTTAGAAAAAGTGAAAAAGTGGGGTTGGATTGTGGGTCATGGACCTTTTCATCACTTTAAGAATTTGGTGAATAAAAATACAAGTATATAAAATATCATTTTCATCCCAGCACTTCAACATTAAATAAATTCATCCGTCCAAAAAATTAAATTACAATCCCAAGGAATATAAAATAAATGTTAGTGTAGGTATTTTAATATAATATTATTTTACTTCTTTGAATTGCAACATTAACAATTTCTTTTTGGACTGCTGGAGTAACTAGCACCTTTGTTGAAATGTATAGCATTGGTGCCTAATTAATCAATGGTCAATTAATGACCAGAGGCATTATGGCATATTGATTTAGGAACGTTACAGTGAACATTGGCAATGAAACGTTGGCAATTGTCATATAGTAACAGCTACATGCTAGTCCATTTGCTGCCCTTCACCATTACTTCTCCAAAACTCCTAGGCCATTTATCTTTTCTATTTACCGTACCATTATCTTCCTATCAATTTGTATGAAGACTTCCTCAACTATAAATAGTAGTGGTCTTCATTGGTTTTATACACAAGAAAATATAGAGTACATAATGTCTGTCAAAAAGAGAGTTCTTATTAGTTGAAGGGAGGTGTTTTTTTTGGAGCTTTGGACTCAACTCTTGTCCATATTTGTTGAGCTATATTTTGTTATTAGGTTGTTGTGTCTTGGAGGGGACAAGTCAAGAAGGACTACTGCTGGACCGGTGAAAAACATTTGTTGTAGTGGGCTTGAATCTCCATAAAGAGAGCGAAATATTTGTGCCTCAGCTAGAAGAGAGTTTTATTTCTTCATTTTATTTTTAAATTGTAATCTTGTAATTCTGTTATTTTGTAATATTTTCACTAACAATTTTAAGGAGATGCATAATGGCTACAATTGAAAAAACCGCGGATGTCAAGATGGGAAACCTTAACAAGCCATTTCAGTTCAATGGTAACTATTTCAAGAGATGGAAGGGTAAAGTACTTTTCTGCTTAACTATTCTCAATGTTTCTAATATGTTAACTGAGAAGAATCCTAATAAAGTAGACATCACCTATATGAATGATGATGAAAGTATTTCTCATCTAGAGAAAGTGGAAAAGTACAATGGTGATTCCTATAAGTAACAGTATTAAATTCTTAATTGTCTATCTGATAATTTTAATGATTATTATGATAGAACTTACTCTAGTGAAAAGAAAATTTGCAAAACATTTCAAAGTAAGTATGATACCAAAGAGACTGGAGGCAAAAATATGCTGCTAGTAGATGTTTTCCCTTCCAAATGGTGGACAACAAATCAGTAGTAGACCAAGCTCAAGAATTTATAATTATTGTTGGAGAGCTAAGGTCCGAGGAGATCAAAATTTGAGATAACCTTATTGTTTGTGGCATAGTAGATAAACTTCCACCTTCTTGAAAACAATTTCAAAAAATTATTCACCACAAACAAAAGGAAATCTCTCTTGAGACGTTGATAATGAAAATCCGTATGGAAGAAGAGGCAAGGGGCCAAGATGCACTTTTACAAACAAAAGAGAGCAACATCACAACGAAGGTAAATTTAATTACTTCAAATAATGTTACTCTTGAAACTCACAAAAACACTTTTTTGAAGCTTAAGAAGAAACAATTGAAGAAAAATAATGGTAGACCTCCCATAAAAAATAATGGTGAAAATCAACAAGTTCAAGATAAGGGATCGTGGTTTGTTTGTGGTAAGTGTGCTCATGTTGCTCAATTTTGAAGATTTCGGAAACGTGGTCCTAACCCTCAAGCAAATGTTACCGAAGAACCTTTTGTGGCGGTGATTACTGACATAAACATTGTTGAGAATGTTGATGGATGGTTGGCTGATTCTGGTGCAAATCGTCATGTTTGTTATGATAAAAATTGGTTTAAGAAGTATATTCATTTTTAGGAGCCCAAAACCATCATGCTTGGTGATTCTCACACAACTCAAGTGCTTGTAGTGGTAGATGTCAAATTGTGTGTTACTTCTCGAAGGCTATTAACTTTGAAACATGTACTCTATACTCCTTCCATGAGGAAAAATTTTGATATCTAGTTTTCTTCTTAAACAGATTATTGAATCTATTCAATATGTAATTGTGAAGAAGGGTATGGTTGTAATGGGATGTTTAAAGTGAATATTGAAAAGAATAAAGTTTCTACTTCTTTTTATATGCTTTCTTCTACCAATTTTTGGCATGCTCATTTGTGTCATAGTATTGATCATTGTATTGAAATCATGAGTAGTTTAGGATTGATCCCCATGGTTAAAAAGAATGTTGAAAAATGTGAGGCTTGTAGTAAAGCCAAAATCACTAAAAGGCCTATTTTCATGATGAAAGAAAAACTGATTTGTTAGAAGGAGTTCATACTGATATCTGTGAACTTGGAGAAATTTTAACTCGTGGAGGTAATAGGTATTTTATCACTTTCATTGACAATTTTTTCTAAGTTAAAATATGTTTACTTGATGAAAAATAAAAGTGATGCTTTTGAATATTTTAAAACTTATCTCAATGAAGTTGAAAATCAGTTTTGATGAAAAATAAAAAGAATTAGAAGTGATAGAGGCCTTGAATGTGAGTCAATTAAGTTTAATTATTTTGTTAGATCATTGAGTATAATTCATGAAACTACTCCTTATTCTCCTTCATCTAATGGTGTAACAGAAAATAAAAATAGAACTTTGGTTGAATTGACTAATGTCATACTTATTCAGTCACATGCACCTTTAAATTTAGGGTGTGAACCTATTTTAACTGCTTGTTATGTGTTGAATCGTGTGCCTCATAAAAAGTCTAAATTGATACCTTTTGAATTGTGGAGAGGTCACAAGCCATGTTTGGGATATATGAGTTTGGGGTTGTCTAGCCTTTGTGAGTCTAATGGATCCCAAGATTACAGAGTTGGGTAAGAAAGTGACTACTTGTGCTTTTCTTGGTTATGCTTCAAATAGTACATCCTATAGATTTTTTTAATCTTGAAGATAATGTTATAATTGAATCAGGTGATGCTATTTTTCATGAAAACAAATTCCCTTTTGATTCAAATAATAGTGGGGGTTAAAGGATTGAACAGAATATTTTGTCACTATCTAGTTAAGAAATAAAGAAATTGATGATTTTGAGTTAAGAAGAATTAAAAGAGCTAGAGTAGAAAAAGAATTTGGTCCTGATTTTTGTGTGTTTAATGTTGGACATGACCCTCTTACTTTGAAAGAAGCATTATCTTAACTTGATTCAATTTTTTTTTTTTTTGGAAAGAGGTTGTAAATGATGAAATGGAACTACTGATTTCTAATAAAACTTGGAAATAAGTTGATTTACCACCGAATTGTATAACAATTGGTTGCAAATGGGTCTTACGAAACAATTTAAAACTTGATGGATCTATTGATGGATAGAAGGCTAGAATAGTTGCAAAAGGTTTTAAACAACTAGAAAACCTAAAATTTTTTGATACTTTTTCACCGGTAACAAGAATTACATCCATGAGATTTTTAATTGCTATGGCTACAAGTTTATATCTCCAAATTCATGTATTGGATGTAAAAAATGCTTTTTTAAATGGAGACCTAAATGAGAAAATTTATATGGATCAACCCGAGTATATTGTTGAAGCAAGCCAAGAAAGAAAAATACGTAAACTTATTAAATCCCTATATGACTTGAAACAGACACAAAAGCAATGTCATGAAAAGTTTGATTCCTACATGATTGAAAATGGATTTAAAGCAAATAAGTGTCATAAGTGCATATATCATAAGTCTTGAAATAATTCAGATGTGATTATTGGCCTATATGTTGATTGTTTATTGATCTTTGGTTCTATCATGAATATTATTGATGAAGCTAAAAATATTTCTTAGAAGCCATTTTGATATGAAAGATTTTGGTCAGAGAAATTTTATTCTTGGAATAAAAATAACTAGAACATGTGATGGAATTTCCTTGACTAGTCATATTATGTTGAGAAAAATTTGAAAAAATATAACTTTCTTGATTGCAAGAATGTTGTAACTCTTTTTGATTAAAGTGTTCACTTATTTCCGATTGAAAGTGAAAATGATGTGATAAATCAAAAGGAATATGCTAGCATAATTGGAAGTTTGAGATATGTGACTGATTGCACTAGGCATGATATTGCATATGGAGTAGGAGTACGTGGCAGGTGTAAAAGCAAGCTAGGTAATGAAAATTGGTATGCTATAACAAGAGTTATGACATATTTAATTGGAACAAAAAATGTGGTTTGTTCTATAAAAAATATCCTACTATACTTGAAGGCTTTTCTAATGCAAATGGAATACTTTACCAGGTGATTCCTATTTTCTACCACTTGTTATGTCTTTACTTTAGGCCGTGATGCTATTTGTTGGAGATCAAAAAAGCAAACTATAAATGCTAACTCTACTATGGAGGCTGAACTAATTGTTTTAGTTTCAGCTAGTGAGGAAGTGAATTGGTTAAGAGATTTATTATTTCAAATACCTTATTTTGAAAAGTAAATTCCTCCTATTTTAATTCATTATGATAGCACTGCTCGATTGATAGAGTTCAAAACCGTCATTACAATGGTAAATTCAGATTTATAAGAAGGAAGCACAGTAATATAAGTTCGTGTTTGAAAAATGGTATCGTTAATGTTTATTATGTCAAATCTTGTGATAATCTTGCAGCTGGTCTTACTAAGTCCATAACGAGAGAAGAGGTCTAGAACACATCGAAGGGAATGGGATTGAAGCCTATAGATCTTTGAGTAATATAAAAGGGAACCCAACCTAGGGACTAGAGATCCTATAACAAGGTTCCAAGGGAAAAACTAATCATATGATGACTTGTTGTGAAAAATGCACTATTTTTTATTCTCTCCCTATGATGTGAGTTCATTGTTTCCTGTAGTAATTTATTAAGGTTGAGTTTCGAAAACTCTTAATGAAAATTTGTAACTCGTATTTGTGGAGTGTTAAAATTACAGGAGCACTCTCGACATATTTCACCTATATGAGTGTGGAAGTAGGTCGCTTCCTATGAGAATTGGGATTATTCTCAAAAGCACTCATGAAACCGCAATAGCACAGGGCCGTAACGTGTTGACTTTTAGCTCATGTAAACACCTTGATTATTGTGTATGACTAGTGATATTTTATTTCTCTTAAGCAGTCATAGTTCAAGTCTGAGACCACTACGACTCTTGAGTAAAAGTTACTGTTTCACTAAGTTGAGGTTCAATGCAAATCACACCTTCATTATGCATAATAGTCTTCCCTCAATTGATATAATCTCTTGTCTAATATTTAAATGAGTGGGAGTGGGGGACTGTTAGTGTAGGCATTTTAATATTATATTATTTTACTTCTTTGAATTGCCACATTAATAATTTCTTTTTTCATTATTGGAGTAACTAGCAGCTTTAGTGCAATGTATAGCATTGGTGCCTATTTACTCAATGGTCATTTAGTGACCAAAGGCATTATGGCATATTGCTTTGTGAATGTTGCACTGAATATTGGCAATGGTCATATAGTACCATCTGCATGTTAGTTCATTTGTTGCCCTTCACCATTACATATCCATTATTCCTTGTAACCTATGTAACTTATAGGACATTTATCTTTTCTATTTAATGCACCGTCATCTTCCTACCAATTTGTAGGATGAATTCCTCAACTATAAATAGTGGTAGTCTTCATTTGTTAGATACACAAGAAAATATATAATGCATAAAGTTTGTCAAAAGGAGAGTTCTTATTAGTTGAAGGGAGGTGCTTTTTTTGGGGAGCTTTTGATTCAACTCTTGTCCAGAATTGTTGAGTTATATTTTGTGATTAGCCTATCGTATTCTAAGAGGAACAGGTCAAGAAGGACTACTGCTGGGCTGGTGAAAAATGTTTGCTGCAGTGAGCTTGAATCTCCTTAAAGAGAACGAGTTATTCGAGCCTCAAACAGAAGAAATTTTATTTCTTCATTTTATTTTTCAATTGTAATCTTGTAATTCTGTTATTTTCTAATTTTTTCACTAACAAAAAATATTTAATAATATTGGGTAAATATTTATCGAGAAAACCTCAAAATGTTCTCAGAGAACTCTTCGTCTTCCATAAACTTGCTTTATCGAAATCGTGAACCTCCATAAAATTGATCATTCTCCAACAAAACATCCATCTTCCATTATTGAAAACATATATAAAAGTGAGATCCTATAATCGTTCCTAAAAAGCGAAGTGGACTGTGTCTTGTTTTCATCAATCTTCTTCCCCAAGTTCAGTTGAATCCTTTTCAATCTTCTTCCCCAAGTTCAGTTGGATCTTTTTCAATACTCTTCCTCTCAAGTATGTTTAATCATGTTTTCAATAACTTTTAGCCTATTTGATTTTTTTATTGCGATAGTGTAGCGAAGTTTAGATTTTTTCTTAACATTCTGAAAATCTCACCCGTTTTAGTTCATGCTTTTTATTGGGAATCATTATGGGCGTTTTGCTTTTCATAATGCGTAGAAATTTTTGAGTTTTTATGTTTTCTAGCCTATCGGTTTGAAAGTTTTCACTGTATGTTGGTCGACTTTAATGGTGTTTATGTCTATGGCATTATCAAGTTTTGTTGGAACTGCTACTTGTTTTGCATATTTTTTAAGCATTACTGTATTTGTGTTAATAGACTAGTGGTCGATATTTTTATGTGAAAATTATGTTTTTTTGTAAATAGTACGGTATGACTAAAACTAGAGGAGGCATCGTTAAACAATATGTTCCTAAGACTTCTAAAAATAAGAAAAGAAAGGCTGAAGAAGTTTCCTGATCTTCAAAAAGAAAAGAATTGTAATTGAAGAACCTAAGTCTAACTCGGATTCTAATATAATGACTGAGATTGAAAACTACGAAGACATTACTGCCCAGGCTAATAATGATGTTGAATCTAGTGAAGAAAAAACTCACATTGGAGATGAGGAGAGTAGTAGAGATACCCGATATAATAGAGATGAGCATGATGATCCCCTGTCCTTGCCAATTTGTGCCAGAGAAATCTCGATTAAGTCGTATAATCTAACTACATGGATGGATGAGTTATGATCTTTTCCAAAAAAAATTTCTGTGAGAACAAGGATGATCATTTATAGTGATATTAGAAAAGCTTTAGTTCAAGAAAAAAAATATAATGACTTTAAAGGTACTTGTTTTGGTTACTTGAGGCATATTCCAGAATATTTCAAGTTCAATGGACAAATGGTCCATTATATGTTGTTGCGACGTGTGAAAATAATAAAAGAAATTGCATGAGACATAGTTCTGGGTGAATGATAAGCCCTCTTTTTTTGGCTTAAGAAAATTTACATTGATTACGGGGCTGAATTGCGCAGGCATACTCCCGTGATGCAAAAATGACAAAAGTACTTTAGAAAGGTAAGAAATTTCATTATAAAGCAACCGAGACTAAGAACACTATTGCTACAAAGCTGATGAGTTTGATTAAGGGTACAAAATTGAATAAGGATTGGAAGTTGAAGTACTCTTTAGTTTGTTTCGTCCACTCGATGTTGCTTACCCATGATCGATCTAAGATTGTGGATTCAAACCATATTAAGATGGTGGATGATTTAGATTTCTTCAAGAGTTATCCATGGGGGAAGAGTGTATTGATCTAACAGTGATGTATTTGAAGAACAAAATCAATTTGAAGAAGTAGAGTGTAGTGTACAATGAAAGATGGAATGCATGATTTATAATGAACTCTTATATGTAATTGATTTATAACAAACTCTTATATATTTACGTAGTATTTCGTAGTCTCTATTTGTTGATTTTATTTATTAATTTCAGGTTTGGATATATGAGGCTTTTCCTCATCTTGGTAAGTATGCCAAGAAGTCATCGGATTCTCCTCTACCCATTCCCCGTTTCCTTAGATTGCACACGACAAAGAGCAATAATGTTATCGAAGGTGATCCATATAAGTACAAAGGAAGAAGTACAAAGGTATAAATATATTTATTATTATCTAGAAATATTTGTAAATGTAGTGTACTATATATATATATATATATATATATATATATATATATATATATATATACTAGTAAGATTACCTGCGCTTCACGCAGGAATTTAATATCACAAACTTTGTAAAAATAGTACTAAAAATCTATCAGTCATTGAAACTAAAACACTATATTATCTTACATACAAGATTACGTAGTAACAAACATTAATAATGTAAAGGACAATGAAAAATTATTACATCTTATCATTTATCCTTAATAACATAGACATAAATCAATGATTGTAAAAATACATACTGGAATCTGTAACATAATCAATTATGTCAGTGAGCCACTCAACAGGAGCAAAGTACACAACTATTTAATTGTGTAGAATAAGAAGAAGAAAATGTTCAGAATTTTTGTTGTTTTAAAATAAGAGGAAATCCCTCTATTTATAGACAACAAAGGGTAGTGTGAACAAATGTTTATTGTGCCTTACCGGAAAGGTTACAACTATTAGGAAAAGTTGCAACCCTTCGGAAAGGTCGCAACCCTTCATAAAAGTCACAATTTTTTTTTATAAAAGTCTCAGTACTTCATTAAAGTCACAACTTTTCATAAAAGTCACAATTTTTCATAAAAGTCAAAACTCTTCATTAAAGTCGCAACTTTTTATCAAAGTCACAACGTTTCATGAAAGGGCTTGAAGGCTAGTTTTGGAAATAAATAAATTTAAAGAGAATTCTACTTTGTGGTGGTGCCACGTAGGCGGGCCAAACGTTCTCTTTTATCTATATACAAGGTAAATTACCTGTGCTTTGCACGGGATTGAACTATTTTATTAAGATTACATATGATCATTTGGTAATATTCGCATTTTCGATACATATTTAGTTAAGAATATTTTATTTTAAGGCAAAGCATTGCTCTGAAATCTTAAAGGCAATATTTTATTTAATTTTTGTTTTTGTTATACAAAAAATATTATTCATAGAGAGATTTTAAGTATAAAAATGAAGTGTAAGCAAATATCCATGGAAATAGAGTGTCATAAGTAATTAAATTTTCTTAATTCCAAGAATTTATAAAAAACAACATCAGACATAAAAGAAGAGACCAAAAAGCCTTGAACAACAACACTCTCAAGTAAAGTGGAACATCTCGTCCATACAAGAACATAATTAACTAAATTCTAATGGAGTACCTTTGACTCCTTTCTTCTAAACCTCATCAATCTCTTTTTTATTATTGTATGTTGTATCATGTATATGTTAAAAATGACGTTAAAATTGTTAGTATCATAAATGTTTTTCATCATTGTCTCAGAATAGTCATTATTATTGCTTAGGTTTCATATTACCGACCAAACTTATTGGGAACTGAACCATAATTATTGTTATGTTTATAGTATGTAGTTACAAAGAATTAATTCAATTATCAACCAAAATGTAGGTGTTATCTAAACGGAACTATTCACAATTGAATATATTAAAATCTCACAGAGTAATTTTGTGAGAACTTGAACTCACAAATATCCACAAATAACAATAAAGATAACCTTACTTTCCTAATAATCAAGAAGAAAAAGCCATTTGCTTAACATATTTTTCAAAAATATAGTCGGTCAGGCTGTATCGAAGTTTACAGTTCACAAATTTAATTGAAAGAGATCAAAAAAAGTCACCAAAATAACAAAAAGAAATTGCAATAGATACATTAATCACTATGACTTAGTGTAAAAGATTAAGCTTCATGAAATAGGAGGAAGAAAACTTTGAGGAATGAAACACGCTTCATAAAAAAATTAATTAATGTATTTGAATTTGACTCCCCTATAGCGAAAAAAATCTACAAATAATAGTGGCTGATATAAAAATTTTGTTTACTAAAGAACCAAATGTAATGAATTCAACCATTTCATCAATGTTATGAGTTGTGGACTGAGAGGTGCAAGAGCAGTAATGTCGCATTGATATTAAAATCACTTTTCTTTGGTTATATGGAGAAACCTATAGATAAAAAAGAGAAGATCAATTTTCAATCATCCTTTCTGAAATTTTTTAAAAAGTTTTAAAAAAAATCACCAAAATAGCAAAAAGAAATTGTTATAGTTACATGCATCAGTATGACTTATAGTATAGTTTAAGCTTCAAGAAATAGGAGTAATAAAACTTTGAGGAATGAAATAAGCTTCATATGAAACTTAATTAATGTATTTCAATTCCACTACCCTAGAGCTGGAAAAAACTACAAATAATAGTGGCAGGAAATCCCTATATTTATAGACAACAAAGGGTAGTGTGAACAAAAGCTCATTGTGCCTAATAGAAAATATCACAACTCTTTGGAAAAGTCCGACCTCTTTGAAAAAGTTACAACCCTTCAAAATGGTCACAAACTTTCATAAAAGTCGCAATTTTTCATAGAAGTCGTAACTTTTCATAAAAGTCACAACTTTTCATAAAAGTTACATCATTTCATAAAATTCACAACTTTTCATAAAAGTCACAACTATTCATAAAAGTCACAACTTTTTTTACTAATATCCATACATTAAAATAATGGAAAAAATAGGTTCTTAAAAAATATTAGCAATATATCAGCATGAATTTGATTATTTGTCATTATCACATAACTCATAAATGAATTATTCAGGAAATAATAAATTATTGGCTCTTTAATAAACATTAAAAGGAAAATAAAGAAGAAAATAAGAATATATATACAAAGGCATTTTGTAAGAAAAAGAACACATTTGAGTTGCATAGATTATACAATTGTAATATATGTCTCAGGATAAAATTCAAATATTTGTTAACAATTCGAAAAAGAAATTACTCTTGAATGTGAAAGAAATTATAACTGTTGAACTTGCATAATGGATTTCTTCAATTAAGATGTGAGAAACTTCATATCTATGTAAACGTAGATAATGCATAAGCTTATATATATACTTTTAAGTCAAAACATGAATTCTTGGAACTAAGTACAATAATTATTTTCTGCACAATGAATATACCTACTATATGTGTATATGTTCAATATAATTGGAGACAATAATTTTGTAGAAACATAAAGAACAGGGTTTAAAACATGTACTCAAAATAAGCATAAATTAATGACTGTAAAAAAAAACATACCAGCATTTGTAAAATAGAATGAAATAGAAAGGAAAAAAAATCGAGTCCACCGAATGCACAATGTCTTCTAGAGAAAATTATTCCCCTCTAACACCTGAGGTTTAAAGAATTAGATCCTCTCATGATGGAACGATTTTATTCACCAATGTATTTATACAAATACAATGGTGTCAATAAGCCACTCAACAGGAGCAAAGTAAACGAATATTTAATTGTGCAAAAGAAGAAGAAGAAGAGTAGAATTTTCGTTATTTTAAAATAAGAGAAAATTCGTCAATTTATAGACAATAAAGGATAGTGTGAATAAATGTTTATTGTGACTTATTGGAAAGGTCATAACTCTACGGAAAAGTTATAACCCTTCAGAAAGGTCACCACCTTTCATAAAAGTCACAACTTTTCATAAAGTTGCAACTTTTCATAAAACTCTCAACTTTTCATAAAAGTCGCAACTTTTCATATAATTTGCAACTTTTTGTAAAAGTCACAACTTTTCATGAAAGTGGAAGGCTATTTTTGGAAATCCTATAAATTAAAAGGGGGTCCTGGTTTGTGGTGGTGCCACGTAGGCGGGCTTAGGGTTCTCTTTCATATAAATATAGATATGATATGATTTTGTAGATTGTGCACTCATACCTCACACCTACTGTCTGTGAGATAAAACAGAGTTATGTGGCAACATTAAATCCATATATGGATGAAGTGAAGGACACAGTCATTGATGCCTTAAAGGCCATTTTCAAAGGTGTCATTATCCTCACTTCAGTAGTAGAGAACAAGGAGGATGAAATATTGGGTAATAACAATTTCAACCAACCTTTTGAGAATTCTGTTTCAAGTGGACAGAAAAATATTCTAAGTAATTGTAAAGATATTTTGTGTGAGCGTGTTGTTCCCTTAAACAATTAGTGATAGACGTTGTTGCTTTTATACGAGATGAGAAATTGAGGAGAACTCAAAAGAATAAGAAAAATAAAGGTAGAATAATTTATATACTATTTGTGTTAAATAATTTATTTGTAATAATGTGAAGCCACTGATCTTGTAGCAGTTGATGAAGACTATACAACACCAACAATAGATGAAGATGGTGTTGAAGGTTATGTTGATGAAATACTTTCATTAGCAATAGTCGATGAAATTCTTGTTGTAGTTGATGAATACTTTCAGTAGAAGTTAATGAAGTTGTAGAAGAGATAAAGAAAGGAGAGAAAGAAAAATTGGAGGAGAAGATTGCAGAAAAAGAAAAAGAAAAAGAAGAGGAGAAACTTGGAAGAGAACGAACAAGAAAAAGAAGAGAAGCTGGAAGAGAATAAACTAGAAGAAAATGAAAAGGAGAATAATGAAGAGAAGAAAGTAGAAGAAAACTAAGAGGAGAAGTTGGAAGAGAAGAAAAAAAAAGAGAAAAAACAAGAGAAGCTCGAAGAGAATGTAGAAGAAGGCTTGGCAGCAGAAGGAAAAGGAGGCAGTGATCAAAATTCAGTGGATGTGATGGGTATTGTTATGCATCTCAATGGTGATAAGTAAGGCATTTGTGATTATTGGTCTTTTAAGACAATTGGTTCTTGAAATGATTGGTTTTTGGTGGTTTATTATTAAGACAGTTGGTCTTTGAGATAATTAGTTTTTGGTGGTTGATTGTTAAGACAGTTGGATTTTACGATATTTAGTTTTGGTGGTTGATTTTTAAGACAACCGGGTTTTGAGATAGTTGATTTTTGAAGTGCTTTTTAAGACAATTGGTTGTTGAAGTAGTTGGTTTTCTATCACAACCCAGGGGTACCCTCTAGATGTAACATGACGTATAGGACCCCGAGGGACTCCGTAGAAGCCACTTAGCATTCATAACATGAGAAATAGAACAATAGAAGTAAAACAACATTTCAAGTCCAATAGTTTTATATAGAAGAGTGGAAGTCTAAAACACTTTGTCTTAACAGTCATCTAATACAATAGAATGAAATTGTGCCTATCCCACACATCATGTCCAAAACTTGGAATACAAGAGAAGAACTAAGAACAATCAAAATTCACCCTCGAAGCATGAGGACTCACCAAAGCTCGGGAACCTTGAAATCAACCACTATCATATGAGGTGTGCACCCATTTTGACACAAATTTGGAAAGGGAACCCAAATGCTCATACCTTTTATGACTGGCTTATGAGGTGTGCAACCACTTTGGCACCATTTGAGCCTTAACTATTTGTTCTCAACCTTGTTGAAACCTGTTGAGCCAAATTATCCCTAGCTTCTCTCACCCATAAAACACTTTTCTAACCATTGATTTATTTGAATAGTCAACTAAGGCCAAACGCCTAAGTTGGGGGTGTGGAAAGGTAGGAGGAAAGAAAGAAAAGTGAGACTCAACTTTTAGGTTTGTGAAAAGAATAAACCCCTACCTAAAGAAATGAAGGACAGAGAAAAATCTTAAAAAGTATAATAAAAAAAGAAAGTGTGATGAAATAAAAGGGGTATCTAACAAATTGAGTGAAAAGTTGAGGTTTGAGTATTCAAGTGAAAAGAATGAAAAGAACTTGAGAAGAGGTGAAAATGAGTACAACAATGCTTTGAAAATGTGAAGTCACTGAGCCAAATTGACCATACCTTTACCCTAAAATCCATTACAAGCCTAAAAAATCCCTTGTGATCTTGCATAAACTAGGTTGTCTGATGATTGGAAAATATGGGTAAACCTATGGGACGAAGCTTACATGTATTTCTGTTTTACAGAGTGAGAGTTGTATTGATTCCTAACTTTTTTTTATTGTTATGTCTTAGAGGATTACAAAATCATTTTTGATATGAGGCCACTTAAATGCTTTTGTTGAAGCATGATTTTGCTTGATCTTATATTGATATGGATTAGTCATCATTTGAAGCTTATTGAGCATGATTGAGTCATTGCACATGCTCATTAGTAGTCCTGTGGTGACACTTGCAGGTTAACTCTCATTGGGAAATATAGTAGACACACTTGTTGAACTAATTGTGTTCTTGATTTACTTGAGGACAACCAAAAGTTTAAGTTGGGGTTGTTGATGAGTGGTAGATTTACACTCATTTGAAGACTTTTTAGTTCAACAATTATTGTTATCAATGCCTATTGATGCCCAATTATAATAATATTTTGATATTTTACGGCTAATGGAAGCTAAAGGGCAAGGTAGGGATGAATACATGAAAAAAGAGGCAAAAAAGTAGAAATTCCTAACTGGGGTTGCGTAACAAAAAGGGCGAATCGCGGAAAGGGCCTAACCTCGCCCAAGTTGATAGTGTTAAACATTAGAAAGACTCAATGAAGGTTGGCAGACTAAAGACATTAATAGTAATTCGCCGAAGTGAATGGGCGAAATAGGAATTCATTGCCGAAAGTGATAGATTTCTGAGTGTAAATAAAACTTGAAAAGGATAACAAGGTTCTGATTGGGGATCCATAGAATGTGAAAGGCTGACTCGATTGAGTTCACCAACTAAGGTTCAGACACCTGATACATAAAGCAAAAGAAGGCGAGCTCAAGATCAAATGAAAATCCATTGTAAGAGTAAGCCTAGCTAGACTAATGTCACCGAATAAGTCACAGGTGGAATCTTGGGCAAATTTTGGGGAAACTATAAATAGTAATAAAGAGAGAGAAAATGGAGAATTGGTTTTTGAACCTTTAAAAAAAATTCTTAGTTTGAGCGCTTACAACAGAGACTTGGAAAGCTTGCAGAGGAGACTTGGCAAGGAGATGGAGAACTTCAAGATGCTTGCATCGAGACTTGGAAAGCGTCAATGGAACTGGAGCTTGAGACGCTTCATTGAAGCTGGAGCTTGAGAGAGACAGATATATCAAAATGTGAGAATAAAATGAGCCCTAGAATATGTGTAAAATAAAAATGCAACGGATTTACTAACGGATTCTAACATCCGTCGCTTACAAATTAATGTGTCTAATTAGAAAAAATTATGATGACAAATATTTTTATTACTATATAATATAAATTTTATTAAAAATTTATTAAAAAGCTTAGGAACTTTTTTTCCATCACTAATTCTGTTGTCCAATATTAATTCAATTTGTCACCCATTTTGTTACTAAATCCGTATGGAAAATTAGGCACCAATGTTTCGCGCCAATATTTGGCGACAAAATAAATATTCCTTTGCAAATCTATTGCTATATTATAACTCAAAAAATTATTTTAAAATTTTGCAACAAAATGGTTATTCCGTTGCAAATTTGTCGTTATATAGTGACAAAATATTGTTCGTCCCTAATATCCGTGGCTAAATGATGTTTTTAGCAGTGTTTAGAGTTCAAATCGAAGTGGGTGTTGATTCATCCATGGTTGATACCATGATGTGTGGCTAAAATCCAATTCTAGGGGTGCGAATATGGGGTTGGGTGTTGATTTAATGTAGTGAATATTGTGTTTTTCTCTATTTTATTGTTATACATTCATTGCTTTGAGCTAATTAGCATGAATTTAATTCATGGGTTAAGGTTGTAAACTTAATCATATTCTCAATCTTTGATCGATGCTCGAAATAGATCATTTGAATGAATAATTAGTTCAATGCATACAATTTAAGTTTGATTTCTACGGCTTGTTTAAATTAATTTCTAATTTTAGTTTATTTTTTATACTTGATACTTCAAACATTTTTAGTAAATTTGGATGAATCATCCACTTTTTTGTTCTAACGTGCTACAATGAAAAGATTAGTATGCTTAATTTCCTAATTGAATTCTTATCCTTACACTATTCCTTGTGTGATTCGACCTGACCCTTTGTTGGGTATTTTTATTGAAAAAGAATGCTTAATCCTCTAATTGTTTTAGGGTAGTTTGAGCCTTATAAAAATTGGCGCTGCTGCTGGGGAATGGTAACTAAGAATTCAATTAGTGAAGTTGTTTTGTAAGCTAGTTGAGTTGTTGTTGATTGTTGTTTGGTGTTGTTGTATTTCCTATTTGTAGGTCTAAACATGAGTGATAATGGTAGTGATGACGCTAGTCACGACAAGTGATCAGTTGGTTGATTTGAATGACATGCACATGAATGTTGTTGAGATTAATGGAGCTATCAAATTACTTCCTACAATAGGGAAAGCAATTTCCCAAAACAATGCTACAACTACTCCAAATAATAGGAATGTTCGGGGGCTTAGCTCATAAGGATCCTCATGAACACCTTCGAAACCTTATGAATATTTGTGGGTTGTTCATCTTCAAGGATATCTCAAAAGAATCTATTCAACTGCGATTATTCCCATTCCCCTTAACAGGGGAAGCTACTAGATGATTAGTGGAGTTGCCGAATGATTCTATCACTTCTTGGGAGGATTTAATTAAAGCATTCTTAGAGAGATTCATTCCTCCATTGAAAATGGAAAAACTAAGGGACTACATCTAGAAAATTAAAAGAGTGGAAGGAAATATTATAACACCTCAAAATTTAGAAAAGGAAAGAAAGTCGAAGAGGACTACTGGTTCAAGTCTACGAGACTAGTCTATCGTTCGTAGGAAGTTCTACAGTTCGTAGACTAGTCTCGTAGGAAGCGGGAAAATAATTTGGAAATCAAATCCAATAACTGATTCTATGATTGACCAAGATGGTATGGCCAATGGACTACGGACAGTAGGAAGGTCCCATGGAAGGGTCCTAGATTTAGTAAAATTTTGAGTTGAAAATTGAGGTCTACGGATGGGTTCCACAGACCATAGAAATTTAACGGTCCGTACAAATGGGTTGAAAGATTTTCCCAAGACATAGGGCCCAGTTGTTCGACTTACGGTTGACAATGTGGTCCGTAGGAATTTCTATTGTCCATAGGTCGTAATCATAGGGCCAGCCGGTAGTTATTTTAAAAGTATATTTGCGATATTCCCTATGCACAAAAATTTTATACTACGTCGTCTTGCCTATAAATAAGCCCCTATAACTAATTTTACCCCTAAGCCTACCCATTCTCCAAAATTTTAAAAAGTTCCTCTCCAAGGTTTTCTATCCAAGGCTATTAATGAATTTCTAGGGTTTTTCAAGTCTTCAATAATTCTTCATAAATTGCTTGTGGGCTTCGAGATTGAGGTATGTAGGGAGTTTATCAATGGTTTCAATTCACCCATTAAGTCCCAAATGATTTTCCAATTCCCCAATTTAATTTCCTTAAATTGGTTAAGTTTTTATTCAATTCCCCGTGAGTTCTATATGTATGGATTTAAAATGTTTGATTTTGATTATATCATGATTATTTGAATTCAATTACATAGCTTTCCAATCAATTTCATATGAACCCATACACTAATGATTTTTTTTGACTATGAACCCTAATTGCATGAATTTGAGGAAAAACTATGAATTAATGAATGATGCTTGTATGAACGTATGCATGATTTATTTTCACGACCCAAAGCACACGCTAGACATGACATGGTGTACAAAATCTAAAGAGACCTTACACACGCCACTTAGCATATAACATACAGGATAATAGAATTTAAAGAGTTCAAAAGATAGTATTTCATATTTCAAAAGATCTTTTGAGTCAAAGAAGAAGTCTAACATTTGTCTCAATAAGCCATCTAATACATCATAACATAAGTGATTAGGATGTAACCTATACATCACATACAATGTATTAAAATGAAAATGACATAAAGCTATAATATGACATCATCCTCGAAGTATGAGGACTCACCAAGTCTTCAAATCTCTAATGCAATCAACTAGCCATGAACGGAAGGATAAAAATTGTTAGACTCTACATTAGTAAAACAATGTAGGCACAAGTATGCATTAGTACATGGAATATACTAAGTGTGAGGGGAATATAGTAAAACATGAGACGTGATCATAATAGGACATAATCGAAAAACATGAAATGCATGGCCAAGTTAAAACATAGTAAAATTATTTAAGATTCATAAGTCATGAACATGGTCATTGTATCTTTAAATCACAAAAAGAAGATTCATAAAACATGAGTAATTAACTTTGTTTATTTGGTGAGAAGTTTATCATAAACCGATATATAGACCATGCGAGCTATAACATGAAATTTGGTGTTTACCCATACCAAAAAAGGGTGTCCTCACTAGCCAAGGTAAGAATCATAAATCTGAGCTAAAGTGGATCCACTAGTTAATGTATATATAAGACAAATCATTCTATGGTGGAACATAGTTATGGGATAATGAGATTGCTACTAGAAAGCCTACCTCAAGCTACGGGAGAGCTTCAATCTCAATATGCTCCCAGTGCTAAGCATAAATCCCACAGGATAATCATTAATCTTATTAATTTTAATCCTCCGTGGAAAAGTACAATTACGATATTAATCCAAGCTATAAACATCACATGGTAGCTCCTTAGACCATGCGTGAGAAAAACTTTCACCATCTATGATCTTTTGATAATAGCTTTTTGAGACCCACAATCATTAACTTCATGCTAGAAGTGTCCTAATACTAGTGGAAATAGTTTTGAAAGCGTGATATATAATCATTGATGGCATACCCAGATACCATAGTAATCGAGACCTAATTTAGGAAAATAGACCGGAAAGTATTGAGGAAAATTTAGATGTCATTTATGTCATGTGGCCAAGCTTCATAGAACATAGAAATACCTTCATCTATAAGCTTACTTGAGTCATAAACATTGCTTTCATAAATAATATATTCATAGATTCAAGCTTCTTCATAAATTCATGTAAGTTAAGTTTCATAGTTAAAATTTATAGATCAATGTACGGGTTCACATGAAATTAGTTGAAAAGCATGTAATTAAGTCCAAATCATCAAAATAGGATTACTATAAAGCAACTGAATCCATAAAAATAGAACCCATGAGGAATTGAGTAAAAACATAATCAAATCTTGGATAATTGAATTGGACAATTGAAGAAACTTTTGGGGCTCAATGGATAATTAGAACCCATTTTTGAGCTCCCTATATACATTGATGGAAGGCCTAAGTAATAATTAAAAAGGAGACTTGAACTTGAAGAAGCGTAGCTTATTCTTCTTTGATCTAGAGAGAAGATTTTTTTCTTTGGGAGAAAACATTGCAAAGACTTTAGAAATTTGAGAGAATGAATAAGTTGGAGGAAATTTCTAAGGGTTAAGGGTATTTATAGGGTTTAGGCTTAGGGGGTAATATGATGTAGTATTGGGTAAGAATAATTAGTAAAAGACCCAAAAGCCCTTAAATAAAATTAACGATCCTCAGCTATGGTTCAAGCCTACGATTAGTAGGTTCTACTAAGGACCATTCTGTTCAACCGTAGGTAAGGTTTAGAGACTTGAATTTGGAATATTCATCGATGGGTCCCATGTACGGTTGGTAAATCTATCTACGAACTGTACATGGTCACCGTAGGTCCTAAAGATTTTTCCAAAAGTTTTTCTTCATTTCCATTGTACCTACGGATGCTATCTACATCTAGTAGATGCTTCTATGAACCATCGGTGGGAGATATAGGTCACACCTGCAACCTAAGAACTGCACTTTTAATTCTTTTAAATTCTGACGTTTTACAATATCTCCCCTACGGAACATTCATCCACGAATGAGACTCAAGCTAGCATGAATAGAGTAGGAGAGAAACTATTAACCCAACATGAATGCAATTTCATCAAAATGCACATAATCCATGAAGAATATTAACTTCATGATAAAACATAATTTTGAAACATCTTTGGATAAACTTATTTGCGAAGCTAATACAAATGCACATCATCATGAAGCAATAAATGGAGCTAAATCAAAATCTCAAACATCTGAATTTTCAATAAGCATGCATGCATGAGGAAATATGAGAATGAACTTGGGAGCAAACCTCAATAGACTTTCGAATCCATCTCGCTCAATCCAAGCATAACACCTAAGTCTTAGCAACCACATAATCATTGATACAAATAAACACTTTAGGAAGTTCCACCTATTTTTCAAGGTCAACTTCAAACACATTTACCACACATGAAGTCTTACCATATCTAATGAAACACCCAACATCAAGCAATGTATAACCACAAGCTAAAAGATCATAGCTTACCAATAACCGTATCCGGGGAAACCTCGTGATTTTCTTGAGTTTGATCTTGCCTGCTATCCCTTCCCTTAGAAGTTGGGAAATCTCTCATCTTGTGACCACTCTTTCCTCACCTAAAGCATGTATTTAAACTGGCTAGACACTCATTCCTATGTCTTCTTCCACACTCCCGACATTTGGGTACCATTTGGTCACTGGAATCATTACCTTGAGAACGATTACCTCCATTACACCTTGAATGTAAGAAATCACCATTTTCCCTTCTTACCCTATTTGAATCCCTAGTTTTCTCCTCTTCTATTTGTTTCACTTGAACCATCAAACGGGAGACATCCATCTCTTTAACAAGCATGGTGATTAGGCATTCTTTGACCACCAAGTCGGAAGCACCCGACATAAACTTACTCATCCTTGCCCTTGAATCAACAACCATAGTAGTTGGAGCTTATTTGGACAATTGGATGAATTTCAAAGCATACTTTTTCGCACTCATATTCCCTTGATGAAGAATAAAGAACTCAAGTACCTTTGCCTCCCTTATCTCAAGGGGAAAGCAGTCTTAAATTTCTCCCAACCAATAGGACCCGCATCTATTGCCCTCTCTTCCTTCCATTGGTTAAGCCAAATTTCTCCCTTAAGTTTATAAGCGGCCAATTTCGCCTTTTCAACTAAAGTGACACCCATGATTCCCACTATCTTATAAACCTCATAAATTAACTCTTGAGGATTTTCCTCAACTTTAGACCCACGAAATTCTGGAAGATTCATTCTAGTAAAGTTCAACACCCTTGTTGCCACCGTACCCATCCGTGGGTTCACGAGATCCACGAGCTTTCTGTTTTCTATAGCCATTATATCTTGGGCCTATGCATGAAATACAACTCAAAACTCATCGTTAGTCACTTGTTAGACAAAAGGGCTGACCGATACTTGGGGAACCTTAGGCTTCACATTTTCACGAACATTCCTTCTCACAAGATTCCTTCGGGGAGGCATATTCCAAAAACCATAAACAGGGGTTACAAAAGGAGGAACTTTATAGAGATAAACTCTATGTCATGACTTTAGAGTAAAGGAAGAAGTGGAGTTTCCTAAACATCTTATAGCCTCTCATTTATAAATATGGAGCGCTTCACAATTATGAACAAGAATCTACTCAATGTAGCTGATGAGACATCTTAGAACCCTTCTAAACCTTGTGCTCTGAAAAACTAAGTTTGTCAAGGTTGAAAGTACACACTAGATGTGACATGGCATATAAGACCCCAAGAGGACTTTCACAAGCCACTTAGCAAACATCATACAAGATAATAAAATTTAAAGAGTTCAAACAATCGCATTTCATATTTCAAAAGAGTTGTTGAATAAAAGAGGAAGTCTAATGTCTCAATAAGCTATCTAATACATCGTAAGGAAAGTGATTGGGACGTAACCAATACATCACATAAAAAGTTTGAAAAATAGAAATGACATAAAGGAATGAAAGTGACATCGTCCTCGAAGTATGAGGGTTTATAATCTCTAATGCAATCAATTAGACACAAATGGAATGATAAGAATTGTCAGGCCATACATTAGTGAAACAATGTAGGCACAAGTATGCATTAGTACAAGGAATGTACTAAGTATGAGGAGAATGCAATAAAGCATGACAAGTGATCATAAGGGGAGACAATTAAGAAATTCATGACCAAATTAAGACATAGTAAAATCATAGATCATGAACATGGAAATTTATCTTTAAATCATAAAAGGAAGCTTAATAAAATATTATTAATTAACTTAGCTCATTTTGTGCGAAATTTACCATTAACCGACATGTTGACCATGTGAGCTATAAAATGGAATCTAGTGTCTACCCCACACCAAAAAGGGGTGTCCTCAATTACCAAGGTATGAACCATAAATTTGAGCTAAAGTGGATCCACTAGCTAATGTTTGTCATGACTCGAGCCTACACGCTGGACATGGCCAATACATGAGAACCATTGTTGGTCACCAAGTGAACCTTCATCCCAGCTGAGTACAAGCAAAAGACTAATTCAAGCATCCAAAGCTTAAAATCTGAATAAAAATTCATGAAACTCAATTACAAAGCTTTAACTCAAATGAAAAACTCTAAATAAAAATAAATTTTCCAACTCGCCATAAAATATGCAACTTAAGTCTTTAAAACATTTAATTAAATAAATGAACAGACTTCTGAAACTCTACAGTTTATCTATAAAGCCTCAAAATAACAAAGATGGAAGTCGGGACAAGACCCACAACATCCTAACAACTGATATAACTGAAAGGTAAATGAAATCCTCCGGAAGCAAGGAGGCTCACCATAGCTAACTCAAAGTCCATGTGGTATCAATGACACTCCTATTAATGACCTTGAATACCTATATCTGCATCTTGAAATGATGCAAGCCAAATGGCTCAGTAAGTGGAATTTACGAGCATGTAAGGAGAATTCTAAAGCATAACATAAGCTTGAACTTGATATAAAGGAAACATGCTTACCTTTTTCAAAACTCACTCAACTCAAAGATTAGATACTCAACTCAAGGATTAGATATTCAACTCAAGGTTTAGATAATCAACTTCAAAGATATGATACTCGACTTTGGGTACTGAACTCAAGATACTCAACTCAATATAAAGCAACAATACACATGGAATATATGGAAAGCTTTTATAACAATAGAAAACTACTCAGTGTATTAAAGAGTACAATAACAACTCAATTTATATATAATAAAATATTATATAACTCTGTGGAGTTTATCTAACCGATAACCACCTCTATGAGCCTATGTGGTGATACAATGTCTTGCCCATACTGCCAGAACTATCCTATACATTCCCGTCATATAGAATGCCTCAACTAAGTGGATCCACTAGTCTATGCTAAAAAGCACTAAGGAGTCATTAAAAAAGTATGATCCGTTCTACCCATAATGGCTACATGGTTTATGGAGACGTTAGTTATCTGAACTCAAACTCGTCCCCATAGTGGTGCTCAATACTAGTCCCAAAATACTCAGTTCATATGTTTAAAAACATAAGTTTTTCTTTGGTTTGAGATAAATACTCAAAACTTAGCTTAAAAGCACTCTTGGAATCAATGTTCCCTTTCTTGCTAGAATATGAAAACATTTACTCTTTAACTGAAAACTAGCCCAAAGGCTCTTTCGGAATTCAAGGTTTCCCTTCTTCTTTAAATGTGAAAACATTTTACTCTTTGGGAATACATATTCTTGATATACTCTTTTGAAGAAATTAACTTCAAACTTTACTCTTCGATTAACTCAAAACATAAGTCTTAGAAAACATTTAAAATGTTTGTAAAAGACTTTTTCAGATATGGTTCATGCCAAATTATAGATGTGAATAACTCAACGCAATGTTTTCAATAACCATAGATAGAACTTAGTACTTAGAATTCAAGAACTTTAATAATACTACTCATTTCAAGAATTCTCAACTCAGAAGGTTCATATGGAATTATGAGCATGAACTACTCAACTCAAGGACTCAAAGATACTTCTGATCCCAAGATTGTTCGACTTTTAAAGTTCATGCGAAATTATGGGCATGAACACTTCAACTCAAAGATTTCATGGGTAACATGTAATAGTCCCATGATTAGAAATATAATCTTAAAGGGGATAAATAACTCATTACTTAAGACTTAGAACTTGAAGATACTGCTCCTCTCAAAGGTACTCAACTGATGGAGTTTATATGGAAGTTATGGACATGAACGACTCGACTCAAGGGTTAAAATATCAATAAGGAACTCATGTCTACGACGTTTCTCATTATCATACTTACTTACTCAATACTTAACTCAAATCAATAATGGATCTCAAAGGATTCACAATTGAACTGGAAGGCTTTCCAAACTCTACTCTTAACTCTCTCTTGAATGTGAATTATGAATTCAAGAATTATGGTTCATGATATGAAAGATCTTGGTGATAGTTTAGACTCTTGAATACATTCTCCTCATTTTCATGCTCACTTACTTGAGTCTTGAAACAAGTTATTTAAATTTGTAGAAGACTTTTCAAAGAAAACTGAAGGGACTTTCTTGGAATGTTCGAATGAACTCTCAAGACTTAATTCTTAATTCTACCTTGAAATTGAATTATGAATTCAAGGTTATGATTCATTTTAAGAATGATTTATAGGTTTTTAGAAATCATTTAGAGTATTTAGAATCAATAGGATGTGTTAGTACACCTTAGAAGAACTTAGATAGGCTAAACAATGAAAAATGGGTTAGTGCAGACGGACCGAAAGCACTTTTGGCACACCGCGCTAGCCCTTTCCTATCAGAGAGACATTTCTGGTGGTACGGGGGAGTGCAGTACTAGTCTTCCTGGCGCTACGGTGATGCATCCCACCAGCATTCCCTGAGGTAAATTCCTGACGAATTTTCATCTCGTTTTCTAACCTTAAATCGCTTTTCATCGATTTTCTTTCTCATGTTCTCCATAGATTCAATTAGCCAACCTAATTACACACTAATCCACTCAAAACAACACCCAAAACAATCACTTTCATCTAAATAAATCATCAAAATCCCAAAAAAAAAGATTTAGAATGAACTTCAAGAACACCTATCAAGACCTTAAATCCTCCAACTGTTGAGAGTGAAACTACACTGAAAATAACATGTTTGGCATGTGGGTGAATCAACCCAATACTATGGAAGCTTACATACCTCTTAGGGATCAAACCCATGGAGAAAATCCACAAGAGAACTAAAGAACTTCGACGAATACCTTGGTCCTTTCCTCTTTTCTCTTCTTTTCCCTTCTTGAACTCTCAACTAAAACCCTAGGCATATTTTAGGATTATAAGACTGAACCTAATTATATTAGAACCCTAAAAAATTACTAAAAATGAATTAAATTGTATTGGGTAAGGAAAAGACCGAAGTACCCCTCTAAAATCCAGTTTTCACTTTCCATATCTAGACAACCCAACATCTAATGGACATATCTCCTTCATACAAACTCAAAACTTAGCAAACTCGGTGGAGTTGGAAAGATAATTCAAAGATCTTTCCTACGGAATCTGGTAGTACACCTGAGTCATCCTAAGCTATGAGTTATGCTTGTTTAAAGTCGACCCAAAAGGCATACTTAGCATAACTTGCAAAATTTCAGATTTTGCTATTTCCAATTTACTTTTTTTGGAACACAAGGTTCTACATCTAGTGACCTCACCTTAATACTTAAGAAACTTTTAATTCTTTGGTAAAATCTCACTCACTACGAAGAATGGTTCGAGTCTTAGTTCAAAACTTTTCTAGGTGTTACAATGTGTATCTAAGCCAATCATACTATGGTGGCACATAGTTATGGGATAATAATATTGCTACTAGAGACCTAGTCTCAAGCTACGGGAAAGCGTCCATCTCAATATCCTCTTGGTAAGCGTCCATCTCAATATCCTCTTGGTGCTAAGCATAAATCCCACAAAATAGTCATTAATCTTATTCATTTTTATCATCCATGGAAAACTACAATTAAGATACTAATCCAAGCTAGAAACATAATAGGGCAGCTCTTTAGACCATGTGTGAGAAAACATTTCATCATCCATGATCTTTTCGTAGTAGTTTTTTCAGGCCTATTGTCGTTAGCTTCATGCTAGAAGTGCCTTACTAATAATGGAAATAGTTTTGAAAGCATGATTTATAATCATTGGTGGCATATTCAAATACCACACTAATCAAAACCTAATTTAGGATAATAGCTCAAAAAACATTGGAGGCAAATATAGATGCCATTTATGCCATGTGGCCAAGCTTCATAGAATATATAGATACCTTTATCTATAATCTTACTTGTGTCATAAACATTTCTTTCATAAAAACATACATAATTTCATAAAAATAGATTCATAGATTCAAGCGTCTTCATAAATTCATGTAAGTTAGAGTTCATAGTCAAATTCATGGATCAATGGATGGGTTCACATGGAATTAGTTTAAAAGCATGTAATTAAGTCCAAATCATCAAAAATAAGATCATAATAAAGCAACTAAATCCATATAAATAGATCCCACATGGAATTGACTGAAAATCTAATCAAGTCTTGGGAAATTAAATTAGCGAATTCAAGAGGCTTAATGGGTGATTGAAACACATTGATGAATTTCGTACGTTCCTTGGTTCAAGCCCTAAGCAATGATGAAGAAAGGAGACATGAACTTGAAGAACTCTAGCTTTTTCTTCCTTGATCTAGAGAGAAGATTTGTTTTTTGGATAAAATATTGGAGAGACTTTAGGAATTTGAGTGAATGAATAAGTTGGGGGGAATTTCTAAGGGTGAAGGGTATTTATAGGGTATATATTTAGGGATAAAATGATGCAGTATTGGGTTAGAATATTTAGGAAAAGACCCAAAAGCTCTTAAAATAAAACTGTCGAGCCTCACCTATGATTCAGACCTACGATCCATAGGTCCTACTACTGACCATCTTGGTCTGCCGTAAGTAATTTTCAGAGACATGAATTTTGACCATCTATCAACGGAGCCGATGTGCGGTTGTTAGGAATACCTACGAACCATACATGGCCACCGTAGGTCTTAAAAATTTTCCCATAATTTTTTGTTCGTTTCCATTGTACGTATGTATGCCATCTACAGTAAATAGAGGCTTCTACGAACTGTAGGTAGGAACAATAGGTCACACTTGGAACCAAAAAACAACATTTTTTTCATTACTTTGAATTCTTAGGCGTTACATTTATGAAAGACGATTATTTATGATATTGGTTGCTTTAAGATTAGCATCAATTAAGTTGTGGAAGGCTTTCTCACATTAAGGGAAGGTTTTCTCACTCATGCATGATTCAAGGTTTAAGGAGCTATTTAATGATGTTTTTAGCTTGGATTAGTAACTTAATTTTGTTTCCCATAAATGTTGATATGCTTATATTTATGACTAATTCCGTTGGGATTTCACTTAACATCGAGAGTAGATTAATAAGGAGGCTTGATGAGTCCACGATTTGGACTCTTTTAGGGCTTTCTTTTGATAGATTTAGTGTCCTCAAAGGGATATTTTGTCTCAATAACTAATGAAAATTCTTGAGTTTTAGGTATTTGGAGTTTGATACAGAGCATGAACACTATTGGGCAGAAAGGAACAAAGAAAGCTAAAGGAACGAAGAAATGAAGACCTGATGATCAATGATGTCATTCGGCGAATCGCCAATCGCCAATGTCATTCAGTGAATCACCAAATCTCCAAGACACCGCCTAAAGTTATAGAATGATGGAGCTAAAATAGAGGTGAATTTGGTGAGTAGCAACAATATTTGGCTTATCATCGATCTAGTCGGCGAAGGACAACCAGGTGCCAAAAGTACTAAAGAAGATTCAAGCAAGTGCTGATGGGTGAGGTGGAAGGATAAAGGGTGAATCACAGAGTCATTTGGTGATCCCAACTTGGATTGCCTAAAGTTACAGTAGCCAGACCAAGAAAAAGCAAAAAATGTAGGCAGGATGAAGAACAATCGGCGATTCGCCGATCTGTCAGCGACACCCGACTTACTTTGCCGAGTAGTCATAAGAAATGAGACTTCATACTTGGTTTAATTAGTTTTGGCTAGAGAGAGAAATTCATTGAGGAGAGAAGGAAGGAACTACTTAGAGAGAAAATGCTACCAAAGGGTTTAGTGAGTGATTTTAGCAAGAATTTGAGAGAGCTTTTGTAAATGAGGAAATTATCAATTGATTTTCATCTATAATTCTTATTTTGTACCCAACTATGGGAGTGATAATTGATTTTGATTCTTTCAATTTTGAGATGAGTGGCTGAAACCCTTTACTTGGGGTTTTTATCATGAAGCCAATTGTTGAATTTACTTTGTGGGTGTTTGTTAGTTGTAAAGAATAGTGTTAATTTGAAGCGGGTCTAAGTTGTTGTTGTGTTTCAAGATTGAATTTCGGGACTTCGTGTGTGAATTTCAGTGTTGTGCACTTGCTCGAGAGAGAGGTGTGGAACCAATGTGACAATCTTAGCATCCTTAGTAGTGAGTTTCCTTGGTTTCCGTTCGAGAGCGTGAAACAAGTGATCCATCATTTGTATTTAGTTTGAAAGAGTGAATTTGATAAGGTTAAAGAGCTGGGCTTCTTTCGATTGGTGTTGAAGTTCGAGAGAATTCAACATAGAAAACGTAATTGTGTGAGAGAAAGTTACTTTATATATGGTTCGACCTACCCACTACAAATTATCCCAATATGAGCAGTAATGTTTATCTACTTCGTTGAGATTCAATAATTGGTTGATCAATTCCCCAAGCTTTACTCTAATATTTGATTGTTTGTGTTCAAGTGTAAATTTGGGATTGATAGGTAAAACCTGAAATTGAGATTTGAACATTAATTGTGCAAGAATTATTTGATTGAAGAGGTTGTCATTATACTTTTATTATTGAGCATGAAGAAAATACTACTCCCTGTGGGATCCACCCCAACTCACATAGTTGGGTTATTATACTAACAAACGATTGTTGGCTTTTAGTATTGGATCAAATGCTTGACAGGTTATTAGAGAGGGTTGGTACTGCTTTTTAGATGGGTATTCCGGTTAAAACCAAATCTCTATCGCACCAGAAGACGAAGAGAAAACCACCTTCACTTGTCCCTATAGAACTTTTGCCTTTAAAAGGACGCCTGTCAGTTTATACAATGCCCTGACAACCATCCAATATTGCATGCTATCGATTTTTGCTGACATGGTAAAATATTCAATCGAGGTATTTATGGATGAATTCTTAGTTGTGGGTGACACCTTTGAGACATGATTAGTACACTTGGGAAAAGTTTTCCAAAGATGTGTGGAAACGAACTTGGTCCTCAACTAGGAAAAGTGTCACTTCATGGTTAAAGAAGGAATAGTACATGGTCACAAGGTGTTGCAAAAAGGGCTGGAGGTTGAGAGATCAAAGGCTGAAGTTATTGAGAAATTGCCACCACCAATTTCAGTAAAGGGGGTTCATAGTTTCTTAGGACATGTCATTTTCTATCGGAGGTTCATCAAAGACTTCTCAAAGATTGCACATCCTTTATGCAAACTCTTAAAAAAAGAGATGAAATTCCATTTCGATGATGCTTGAATGGTGGCTTTTCTGTGCTTGAAGGAAAAATTAGTATCGACCCCAATTATTATAAGTCCTGATTAGTCAGAATCTTTTGAAGTAATGTGTGATACAAGTGGAACAGCATTGGGTGTTGTGTTGGGGCAGAAATGCAATAAACTTTTTCACCCAATTTACTACGCAAGCAAGACTCTAAACAGTGCTCAGCATAATTATACCATGATTGAACAAGTGTTGCTTGCGGTAGTCTATGCATTTGAGAAATTTTGGGGTTATTGTTAGGCACTAAAGTAATTGTTCACACTGATCATGCTGCACTCCATTACCTAATGGAAAAAAAGGATGGAAAACCAAGGTTGATAAGGTGAGTGCTCGTATTGCAAGAATTTGACTTTTAAGTCAAAGATAGAAGAGGTTGTGAAAATCAAGTGGCTGACCACTTATCCAGGTTAGAGGGCAAGGAATGATGTGCCTGAGGTTGACATAGACGATTCCTTCCCCGATGAACAAGTGTTTGCAATAACTTTCAAACAAACTCCTTGGTATGTATATTTCGCCAATTACATAGTGTGCGGATTAATGCCGGATGAGCTGAACTTCTACAAACAAAAATGGTTCATGTTCGACGTTAAAATGTACTTTTAGGATGAACCATACTTGTTTTGATAGTGTGCGGATCATATCATCAGACGATGTGTTCTAGAAAAAGAGGTGGTGGAAATTCTCCATGCTTGTCATGCTTCACCTGTTGGGGGCCATCATAGTGGTGTGCGTACAACTACTAAAGTCCTCCAAAGTGGATACTACTGGCTATCCCTCCACAAAGACGCGCATGAATTTGTGAAGAAATGCATCCAATTTCAGAAGCAATGTGGAGTATCTAAAAGACAGAAGTTACCCCTTACTCCCATTTTAGAGGTTGATGTATTTGATGTTTAGGGAATCGATTTCATGGGCCCATTTGTGAGTTCCTTTGGTAATAAGTATTTCTTGGTGGTAGTAGATTATGTCTCTAAATGGGTATAAGCTGTTGCACTTCCAAACAATGAAGGGAGAACTGTGGTTCAATTTCTGTAATGCTACATCTTTCCTAGATTTGGTACTCCTCGAGTTGTCATTAGTGATGTTGGTTCCCATTTTCACAATAAATGGTTCTTAGCTACACTGAGTAAGTATGGGGTGAAACACAAAGTAGAAGCTCCATATTAGCCCCAAACAATAGATCAAGTTGAAGTATCAAACCGAGAGAAATCAAGAACATCCTGGCAAAGATAGTGAATAATAATAGGTCTGATTGGTCTCGAAAGCTTGATAATGCACTATGGGCGTATTGCATCGCTTACAAAACTCCAATCACTATGTCTCTGTATTAGTTAGTTTTCTAGAAGTGTTGTCATCTACTAGTCCAGTTAGAACACAAAGCAATATGGGCATTGAAAGCTCTGAATTTGGATTGGAAAAAACCCTTAAAAGAGAGAGTAGAGCAGTTAAACGAATTGGACGAATTCATGCTTAAATCTTATGAAAGTTCAGCTCTCTACAAGGAAAAGGTGAAGAAGTGGCACGATGCAAAAATACTTAAAAGAGAGTTTAAGGTGGGAGATTGGGTGTTACTATACAACTCCCGACTTAGACTCTTTCACGGAAAACTCAAGTCCAAATGGTTAGGACCATTTAGAGTGACAAGAGTATTCACCAATGGTGCCATAGAAGTTGTCAGTCAAGAGGGACCTGCATTTAAGGTGAATGGGCAACGTTTAAAATTATACTTTGGAGAATGCGAGGAGATTTCTTCAATTGAGATGGTGTACTTGGAAGATGCTTGAGAGCTTTTCCACGTTGTGCCACGACATTAAATAAGGAGCTTCTTGGGAGGCAACCTAAGTGTTAGTGTTTTAAATAGTGTGTGTTGATTTTGCAAGAGTGGGACTATGAGCAAGACAAATGTATTCTTGGCGAGTCGCCGAACCATTTCGGCGAACATGATTTGGTTTGCCTTATGGATCTCAAAAATGTGACTGAGAATCTGGAACATTCGGCGGGACACCTTTACCAGTTGGTGTATCATTGATGTGTTTAGGTGACCCATCTTTCCTTGCCCTTTCTAATCATTGTGGACAACGTTCCTCATGGATTAACTGGCGATGCTCTGAGTTCATTATGCGGATCGCTAATCTGTTCAGCGATCCCCTACATCTTTGCCAAACTTCCTTCTCTGGGAGTGTACTGTACTGGAACTAAGGGCAATTTGAAGAACATTAGGCGCATCGCTGAAGCATTCGGCGACCATTTCACTCTATTGTCAATTGGGCATTTAGTGAAGATTCCTCGTTACCCTGCTCTACTTGTTTACATACTAGATTGTTTTCATTCCATGTCAGTTTTTTTTCTTGTTATTCCTATTTTGTTTTATTTTCGGTAAATGCTAACTCTCTACCCACATTGGGGACAATGTAGACTATTTTTGGTGGGGGTGTAGAGATTACTCAGTGTCCTCAGTGAACTTCCTCTTCGTTTTAACACCCCTTTTTTGTGTGGAATGTGGTTGTTCTTGTGAAAATTTGAGTATCGGTTTGATCAATACTGATGACTTGAATAATGCTCATAAGCGAACAAAAATAAATGTGCAGCAACGACGAGGCCAATTGAAGTTGCATATACAATATGTGAACTCTTTGCATCTCATTGTGACTACCCAAGTATCGAATGAAGTCTTTTATAATGAACATTACACACTAGAGAAAGTGTGGAGTCTTGTTTGACATTGGTGTCAATGCCTTGTGTGATGACCTTATCGTGAACCATCTGTGATGACACCTAGAATTCACCCCGTTGGTCTGGTTGTCTAAGTGATGCAATTTCTTGAGATGATCTTAGGCAAATTTAAAGAGTGTTAACCAATTTGAAATTATACCTCTTTTCTGGCTTACCTTGTGAGTGTGTGGACCTCTTTTGAGCACCCTTTAAGCCTTACCATTTTCTTGGAAGAAACTTGATAACATTGTGACCTTTTATTGATCCATTACCCATAATCCTCATGATTTGTGGTTTGTTTGAATAGACAACTTAGGCCAAAAGCCTATGTTGGGGGTGTGGTGAAAAGAAAAGGTAAATCAAGAAAACGCAAAGAAGTCCCTCTTTCCCATGTTTTGAGTAAAATGGAACCCCTCTATATAAAGAAGAGAAAAAGAAAAAGAAAATAAAAGTTGTGGAGTAAAGTTGTGAAAATACAAAGAAAATGGGGTTCCCAACGGTCCATGGATGATGAATAAGAGGTGACTTTTGAGCTAGAATGAAAATGATGAAGAAAAGGAAAGAAGGTGTTGTTCACATCACATTTCATGAGGATTTCAGCCTATAAGCCAAAATGACCATACCTTATACTTAGCCCAGTACAAGCCTTGAAAAGACCTTTTTGATCTTGAATGAGCTGAAACAAAAGTCGATTGGAAAATAAGGGCAAACTTATAGGTGAAATCATACATTGTGTTTATCTTTGTGAGTGTGAGTGTTGATCCTGATTTCGAAACATAAAATTATTGAACCATTGTGTATGAATATGGAATCATTCTTTATGTAAGGGCATTTGATTTCCTTTGTTGAGCTTGAACTTGCTTTTGAACCAAGTATTGTGAGCTTGAGATTCCTTGGTAATGGTGAGTCACAAGTTGAATCTTAGAGTGTACAATTGATCCTTGTACAAATAAGTTGAGTCTTTTTGTGTGCATTTATGATTGAGTCTTGTGTAGCACTGTTTGGGGCATCCTTTTTGAACTATTGAACTTGAGTTTTACTTTAGGCCAAGCAAAAGTTTAAGTTAAGGGTGTTGATGAGTCCACAATTTGGACTCTTTTAGGGCTTTATTTTGATATATTTAGTGTCCTCAAATGCATATTTTTTGTCAATAACTGATGAAAATCCTTGAGTTTCTGGTATTTGGAGTTAGATGCAAAGCATGGACACTATTGGGCAAAAAGGAACAAAGCAAGATAAAGGAATGAAGAAATGAAGACCTGATGATCGATGATGTCATTCAGCGAATCGCCAAATTGGCAAGATATCTCCTAAAGTTACTGAACGTCAGAGATAAAATAGGGGCGAATTCGGCGAGTAGGAACTATATTCGGGGTATCACTGATCTAGTCAGCAACCAGGTCGCCAAAAGTACTAAAGAAGATTCAAGCAAGTGCTGATGGGTAGGATGGAATAATAAAGGGGGAATTGTGGAGTCATTCAGCGATCCCGACCTGAATCGCCTAAAGTTACAGTAGCCACACCATGAAAAAGTGAAAAATGAAGGCGAGATGAAGAACAATCGGCGATTCACTGATTTGTCAGCGACACCCGACTTACTTTGCCAAGTAGTCATAAGCAATGACAAATCAGACTTGTTTAAATTAGTTTTGGCTAGAGAGAGAAATTCATTGAGGAGAGAAGGAAGGAATTACTTAGAGAGAAAACACTACCAAAGGGTTTAGTGAGTGATTTTAGAAACATCTTGAAACAAATTTTGTAAGAGATGAGATTATCAATTGATTTTCATCTATAATTCTCATTTTGTACCCAACTATGAATGTTATAGTTGATTTTCATTCTTTCATTTTTGAGATGACTAGCTAAAACCCTTTACTTGGGGTTTTGACCATGAAGCCAATTCTTGAATTTACTTAGTGGTTGTTTGTTATTTGCAAATAATAGTGTTAATTTGAAGTTGGTCTAAGTTGTAGTTGTGTTTCAAGGTTGAATTGCAGGACTTTGTGTGTCAATTTCAGTGTTGTGCACTTGCTCGAAAGAGAGGTGTAGAACCATGGTGACAATTTTAGCATCCTTAGTAGTGTGTTTCCTTGGTTTCAGCTCAAGAGAGTGAAACAAGTGATCCATCCTTTGTATTCAACTCAAAAGAGTATATTTGATGAGGTTAAAGAGTTGGGCTTCTTTCGATTGGCATTGAAGTTCAAGAGAATTCAACATAGAAAAGGTAATTGTTCGAGAGAAAGTTACTTTATATATGGTTCAACCTACCCACAACAAATTATCCCATTATGAGCAGTAACGTTTATCTACTTTGTTGAGATTCAATAATTGGCTAATCAATTCCCCAAGCTTTACTCTAATATTTGATTGTTTGTGTTCAAGTGTAAATTTGGGACTGATAGGTAAAAGCTGAAATTTGAGATTTGAACATTAATTGTGCAAGAATTGATTGATTGAAGAGGTTGTCATTGTACTTTTATTATTGAATTTGAAGAAAGTACTACTCCCTGTGTGATCGGCCGCAACTAACGTAGTTGGGTTATTATTCTAACGAATGATCGTTGGCATTTAGGATTGGATGAAATGCCTTGATATGTTGATCAAGGCTCTCCCGTAAGTAGTGGTTGGGTCTCTATTAGCAATTCCCTTGTCCCTAACAACATGCCCCCTAGGATGTCTTAAGTGACATAGTTATTGGATCAACACAAGCTAGAAGTTAGGGTCTTTTCCTTGGCAACTAGGGACATCTCTTTTCGGTGTGGAAGTAAGACATCAGATTTCATGTTATAGCTCACAGGTCTATGTCGGTTAATATTAAATATCCGGCAAAATGAACTAAGTGATTCTTGAATGTTTTAGGAAGTTTTCTTTATGAATTCAAGATGTGCTGACCATGTTCATGAACTACGGTTCTTCTTAAATGTTGTTAATATGCTTAACTTGGTCAAGCATTTCATGTTTCGACTATATCCCCTTATGATCACGTTTACACTTTTATGTATATCCATCATTCTTATTACATTTCATGTACTAATGCATACTTGTTCCTACATTGTTTCACTAATGTAGGGCTTGATTACTCTTCTCCCTCCATTCGTGGCTAGTTGATCACTCTAGAGATTTGAATACTTGGTGAGTCCTCATACAATGAGGACCGTGTAACCTTTATCGCTTTCTTATGTCTCTTAGACTCAGATGTTGTATGTGGTGTACGAGTTACGTTTCCACCAGTCCACTTGATGTAATAGATTGTTTGTCAAGACTATATTAGACTTCCACTTTTAAATTTCAAACTCTTTTATTCATATGAGACTCTTTGCTTGTATCTATTATATTGTGTATATGTATGTCAAGTGCCTCGTGTAGAGTCTTTTAGTGTCTCACATGCCATGTCTCTTCAAAGGTGTACTTTGGGTCGTGACAACTGACCATCACGATTGCGAGGTTAGACCTCGCAATCCCAATGACCAAAAAAGGTCAACTCAATCAACCTTTCATCCCTATCGCGACCAAGGGCCACGTGGCCATGATGTATATGGGATCAGATCCTTGAAAACGTGACCAAAGTCCCGTGAACACCAAGGGTAAAATTACCTGCACTAGTTGATGCACATCAACTGGTTTTGGCAAGTTATAAATCTTTGGTAGAGTGTTCAGAATTTGTTCGAAACCTCCTATACTCAAATGAAATATGCTACCCTACAAATTTGATTATTCCAGACTCAATGGAGCAGTTGAAACTTCCATATGAGGTCATCTTGGCAAAAAGTGGATCCCACACCCAAACTCTATTTTAAGCCAAAATCAACAAGGGGCTTGAAATCATCTCGAGTGCCTCGGGATCCGCATGAAGGGTCGTTCTAAATAAAATTCAATATTTTAATACTAATCATGTTGACGATATTTTCATCCATGCCAATCATGTCACTTGCATAATAATACCCTTTCAGAGCTGATGAAACCGTCAGAATTGAATTCTAAGGTCACCTTCATAATATTTGATCTCAACCATTCAAGGTTCAAAAGAGGAACACTCTAAATAGTGGGCAAAACGCATCAACAAAGAAATGACCTAGAGGGTCATTACAATGACTTGGTGAGTAGCCTTGTTTTAACCGAAAAGAATATGATAATGGGTCTAGAAAGTGTAGGATGAATTGTTCGAGGATGTAAAAAGGTTTTTAAGTGTGAGGTGGTGATGAAGAGTGAAATTACGCATTCAAACACCATAGCTTACCCCATGTTTTAGGCACATTTTGAGTATAGTCCATTGAATATTCATGTGTTCAGTAATTATATGTTGACATGAGTTAATATATATGATTGGGTTGATTTTAGGCAAAAAAAAAATAGCAATAAAAGACCCATATGATGGATTGGAACACAAAGCGCAATAATGAAGCAATAATAGATGCAAGAAGGACTCAAAGATAAGCCTTACACCATACTTTTACAAGAATTGAACTGTAGAGACTCAACAAAATGAGGCTGGATTTGAGAAATGGACCCCACGATGTGAGGAAGTCCCTCTCACAATGAGCCCTGCCTTTTGACCACCTTATTTATTGGAATGGGTTTGACCAGTCAATTTAGTGTCCAATCAAGATTAATATTTTCAGACTATTATAATATATATGTCTTTTGACAACACATATAGGGTTATGAAGTATTTCTAAGGGTTTGAAATTACTACAAGATATTAGAATTAATTTTTCTTAGTTTTCAGGTTTACTTTCTAGTTTTAGTAGTTCATTGTTGAATGAAAAGGATTATCTTGCGAGAGTAGCATAGATCAAAGGTTCATATTACTTTATATTGTATTAATGCTATCTATTAGTTTAAATTACTATAGTTATTATTTACTGCTAGTTATAAGTATATAAACTCATAACTAGGGTTATGGAGCTTAGAGTAGGGATGACGACAATAAATTATTTACAATATATATACTTCTTATAAAGGGGTGATGATTGTGTATTACGTTCCTTTCGCAATGCAAGTTTTCTTTAAATAGTCAACAACATTAAAAAGAACTTGGATCTATTCTAATTTGTTTGACCAAAGAAGTTAAGATTAGGAAAATGATCATTACTAGGGATTTGCTGCTACGTACCAACAACCATCTAATAACTTAAGGTCGAGAGAGGATAGTTTATCCTAGACTTTTGTTGAATGGACAAATTTATTCGACACCCAAGAGCATTTGTCAGTTTTTCACAATAAACACACCTAAATAAATTGATAGTATAATATTTGTTCGAGTTTCGTTATCTAATAATTGTAACTGCAGTTCACATTTATTATTGATACAAATCCAATTTGTCAAAGTAGTTAGCAGATTCTCATAAAAAAAAATCAAAATTTCCAATGATAATTACTAATTTGAATCTCAACAACAAATTATATAAGAACTGTAGTACGCTCTCTATGGAATTCGACCTCAACCTAGTTGGGTTACTATATTTTTAAATCGGCTATATAGAAATAAAAGCACCATGTTTTGCCTATAAACCTTGTTGTAACCTCAATGATATACAGGGGTTGTTTCTTTAGAGAAGAAAGCAATGAAGAAAAATGGATTACCTGTAGGTTGGAGGATTCAGTACTGTTTCAGTTTCAACAAAGAGTAGCACCTCCTCCACCATTGTAACAACCCTTTCTATCATAGCAATAATAGCTTCTGCCTCAGCGATTTCAGCTTCTGCTTCTTCAATTGTGTTTGCAATTGCTAGTGCATTAAGCTCCTGCCATGGCTGCCTTGGAATCTCTGCCAACTTCAAAACTTTCCTTTCTCCCATTCTAAATCAAAAACCCATCCTAAATTGAAAATGCGACAAGATTTGTGACTACAGAATTAGAGAAAACAGGTTTGCTAACTTTTTTAGGGTTAGGGTTAGAAAAAGTGAAAAAGTGGGGTTGGGTTGTGGGGTCATGGACCTTTTCATCACTTTAAGAACTTGGGGAATAAAAATACAAGTATATAAAATATCATTTTTATCCCAAGACTTCAACATTAAATAAATTCATCCCACCAAAAAAATTAAATTACAATCCCAAGAAATATAAAAAAAAAATGTTAGTGTAGGCATTTTAATATTATATAATATTTCTTCTTTGAATTGCCACATTAACAGTTTCTTTATTGATTGTTGGAGTAACTAGAATCTTTGTCGCAATGGATAGCATTGGTGGCTAATTACTCAACTATCAATTAATGACCAGAGGCATTATGGCATATTGCTTTAGGAACATTGCAGTGAACGTTTGCAATAAAATGTCGGAAATGGTCATATAGTAACATCTGAACGTTAGTGCATTTGATTCCCTTCATCATTACTTCTCCATTATTTTTCGTCCATTATTCCTTGTAACCTATGTAACTCCTAGGCCATTTATCTTTTCTATTTACTATACCATTATCTTCCTATCAATTGGTAGGATGACTTTCTCAACTATTAATAGAGTTAGTCTTCATTTGTTTTAAACACAAGAAAATATAGAGTGCATAAAGTCTATCAAAAACAGAGTTCTTATTAGTTGAAGGGAGGTGGCTTTGTTTTTTTTTTCTTTTTTTCTTTTTTTTTTTTTTTTTTTTGTGTGGAGATTTGTACTCAACTCTTGTCTAGAGTTGTTGAGTTATTCTTTCTAATTTCGCTGTAGTATCCTAGAGAGGACAAGTTAAGAAAGACTATTACTGGACCAGTGAAAAACATTTGTTGCAGTGGGCTTGAATCTCCTTAAAGAGAGCGAGATATTCGCGCCTCAGCCAGAAGAGATTTATATTTCTACATTTTATTTTTCAATTGTAATCTTTTAAAATTCTGTTATTTTGTAATTTTTTCACTAACAATTTTAAGGAGATTCATAATGGCTATGATTGAAAAAATCGCAAATGTCAAGATGGGAGACCTTACCAAGCCATTTTGGTTCAATGGTAACCATTTCAAGAGATAGAAGGGTTAAGTACATTTATAATTAAGTCTTCTCAGTGTTTCTTATTTGTTAACTGAGAAGAATCCTAATATAGTACACATCACATCTATGAATGATGATGAAACTATATCTCATCTAGAGAAAGTAGAAAAGTATGGTGGTGATTCCTATAAGTGTCAATATTATATTCTTACTTGTCTATCTTATCATTTTTATGATTATTATGATAGAACTTACTCTAGTGCAAAGAAAATTTGGAAAATATTACACAGTAAGTATGATACCTAACAGGCTGGAGTGAAAAAATATGCGACTGGTAGATTTTTTCGTTCCAAAATGGCGGACAACAAAATAAGTGGTAGACCAAGTTCAAGAATTTATTATGATTGTTGAAGAGCTAAGGTCCGAGGATGTCAAAATTAGAGATAACCTTATTGTTTGTGGCATAGTAGATTAACATCCACATTCTTTGAAGGAATTTCAAAAAGCTATGCGCCACAAACAGAAGGAAACCTCTCTTGAGGCATTGATAATCAAAATCCATATATAAGAAGAGGCAATGGGCCAAGATTCACTTTTACAACAAATGAGAGCAACGTCACAACATATGTAAATTTAATTACTTCAAATAATGCTACTCCTAAAACTCACTAAAATACTTGTTTGAAGCTTAAGAATAAAAAGTTCAAGAAAAATAATGGTAGACCTCCCAAGAAAAATAATGGTGAAAAAGCACAAAATCATCAAATTCAAGATAAGGGACCGTGCTTTGTTTGTGGTAAGAGCTGGCATATTGCTCGATTTTGCAGATTCCAGAAAAGTGGTCTAAACCCTCAGGCAATCATTACCGAAGAACCTTTTGTGGCGGTGATTACCTATATAAACATGGTTGAGAACGTTGATAGATGGTGGACTGATTCTGGTGCAAGCCATCATGTTTGTTATAACAAAGATTGGTGTAAGAAATGCACTCATTTTGAGAAGCCCAAAATAATCATTCTTGATGATTCTCATACAACTCAAGTTCTTGGAACGGGAGATGTCAAATTGTGTTTTACTTCTCAAAGTGCATATATCATAAGTCTTGAAATAATTCAGATGTGATTATTTGCCTATATGTTTATGGTTTATTGATCTTTCGCTCTAACATGAATGTTATTGATGAAGCTAAAAATATTCTTAGAAGCCAATTTGATATGAAAGATTTTGGTGAGACAAATTATATTCTTGGAATAAAAAGAAGAAGAACATGTGAGGGAATTTCCTTGACCAATCACATTATGTTGAGAAAAAATTGAAAAAAAAAAAATAACTTTCTTCATTGCAAGCATGTTGTAACTCTTTTTGATTCAAGTGTTCACTTATTTCCTGTTGAATGTGAAAATGATGTGATAAATCAAAAGAAATATTCTAGCATAATTGGAAGTTTGAGATATGTGACTGATTGCACTATGCCTAATATAGCATATGGAGTAGGAGTACATGGAAGGTTTACAAGCAAGCTAGGTATTGAATATTGGCATGCTATAACAAGAGTTACGAGATATTTAATTAGAACAAAAAATGTTGTTTGTTTTGTTAAAAATATCCTGTTGTACTTGAAGGTTTTTCTGATGCAGATTGGAAAACTTTATCAGTTGATTCCTATAATACCACTGGTTATGTCTTTACTTTAGGTGGCGGTGCTATTTGCTAGAGATCAAAAAAAGCAAACTATAATTGCTAACTCTACCATGGAGGCTACACTAATTATTTTAGCTTCAGCTAGTGAGGAAGTAAATTGGTTAAGAGATTTATTATTTCAAATACCTTATTTTGAAAAATCAATTCCTCCCATTTTAATTCATTGTGATAGCACCACTGGGATTGGTAGAGTTCAAAACTGTCAATACAATGATAAATCCAGACCTATAAGAAGGAAACACAGTAATGTAAGATCGTATTTGACAAATGTTATCATTAATATTGATTATGTCAAATCTTGTGATAATCTTGTAGATCCTCTTACTAAGGCCTGAACAAGAGAAAAGGTATGGAGCACATCGAGACGGATGTGATTGAATCCTATTGATCCTTGAGTCCTATATGAGGAAACCCAACCTGGGGACTAGATATCCTATAACCAGATTCATAGGGAAAAACTAATCATATGATGACTTGATGTGAAAAATGCACTAATTTTTAATCTCTCCCTATGATGTGAGTATTTTGTTTCCTATAGTAATTTATGAAGGTTTTGTTTCAAAAACTCTTAATGAAAATTTTTAGCTCGTATTGGTGGAGTGTTAAACTTATAGGAGCAATCTCGATAGATTTCACCTATGTGAGTGTGGAAGTAGGTCGCTTCCTGTGAGAATTGGGCTTATTCTCAAAAGCACTCATGAAACCGCAATAGCACAAGGCCGTAACATGCTGGCCTTTAAATCTCTTGTCAACACCTTGACTATTCTGTGTAGCTAGTGATATTTATTTCCATTAAGCAGTCATAGTTCAAGTCTAAGACCTCTACGACTCTGGAGTAAAAGTTACTATTTCACTAAGTGGGAGTTCAATGCAGATCACACCTTCATTATGCATAATAGTCTTTCCTCCACGGGTATAATCTCTTGTCTATTGTTTAAATGAGTGGGGTATTGTTAGTGTAGGAATTTTAATATTATATTATTTTGCTTCTTTAAATTGCCACATTAACAATTTGTTTTTTGATTGTTGGAGTAACTCACAGCTTTGTTGCAATGTATAGCATTGGTGCCTAATTACTCAATGGTCAATTAATGAACAGAGGCATTATAACATATTTCTGTGAACATTCCAGTGAACTTTGGCAAAGGAACGTTGACAATGGTCATACAGTAACATTTACACGTTAGATCATATGTTGCCCTTCACTATTACTTCTCCATTGTTCTTCCTCAATTATTCGTTGTAACTTATGTAACTCCTAGGCAAATTATTTTTTCTGTCTACTAAACCATTATCTTGCTATCAATTGGTACGAAGACTTCCTCAATTATAAATAGTGGTAGTTTTCAATTGTTTTACACACACGAAAATATATAGTGCATAAAGTTTGTCAAAAAGAGAGTTCTTATTAGTTGAAGGGAGGTGTTTTTTTTGGGAGCTTTGGACTCAACTCTTCTCCAGAGTTTTTGAGTTATATTTTGTGATTAGGTTGTTGTATCCTAGAGGGGACAAGTCAAGAAGGTCTACTTCTAGACCGTTGAAAAACATTTGCTTCAGTGGTCTTGAATCTCCTTAAAGAGAGCGAGTTATCTACGCCTCACCTAGAAAAAATTTGTATTTCTTCATTTTATTTTTCAATTTTAATCTTTTAATTCTATTATTTTGTAATTTTTTCACTAACAAAAAGTATTTAACAATATTGGGTAAACATTTTTCGAGAAAGCCTCAGAACGTTCTCAGAGAACTCTTCATCTTCCATAAACCTTCTTTATCAAAATCATCAACCTACATAAAGCTGATCATTCTCCAAAAAAACATCTATCTACCATTATTGAAAACATAAATAAAAGTGAGATCCTATAATCAATCATGAAAAACGAAGTGGAGTATGTCTTTTTTTCATCAATCCTCTTCCCCAAGTTCAGGTGTATCTTTTTCAATCATGTTCCCCATGTTCAGTTGGATCTTTTTCAATATTCTTCCTCTCAAGTAAGTTTAATCGTATATTCAATAAGTTTTAGCCAATTTGATTCTTTTATTGCGATAGTGTAGCGAAATTTAGTTTTTTTTTTTTAAGTTCTGAAAATTTCACCCGTTTTAATTCATGCTTTTTGTTCGAAATCATTACTGACGGTTTTCTTTAGATAATGCGTAGAAATTTTTGAATTCTTATGTTTATCTGGCCTATCGATTTGAAAGTTTTTACTGTATTTTGGTTGACTTTAATGGTATTTATGTTAGTGGAATTATCAAGTTTTATTGGAACTGCTACTTGTTATACACATTTTTTAAGCATTACTCTATTTCAGTTAATATACTAGTGGTCGATATTTTGATATGAAAATTATGTTTTTTGTAAATAGTACAGTATGGCCAAAACTAGAGGCAACATCGTTAAACAATGTGCTCCTAAGACTTCTTAAAATAAGATAAGAAAGGTTGAAGAAGTTTCCAGATCTTAAAAAAGAAACAAATTGTAGTTGAAGAACCTAAGTCTTACTCGGATTCTAATATAATGACTGAGATTTACTACTATCAAGACACTAGTGCCTAGGCTAATGATGATGTTGAATCTAGTGAAGAAAAAACTGATAGTGGAGATAAGGAGAGTAGTAGAGATACCCGAGATACTAGAGATGAGGATGATGATCCCCTATCCTTGCCAATTTGTGCAAGAGAAATCTCTAGTAAGTCGTATAATCTAATGACATAGATGGATGAGTTAGGATCATTTAGAGTGAAAATTTCTGTGAGAACAAGGATGGCTGCTTATCATGATTTTAGAAGACTTTTAGTTCAAGAAAAAATTTATAATGACTTCAAGGGTACTTGTTTTGGACACTTGAGGCATATTCCAGAATATTTCAAGTTCAATGGCAAAATGGTCCATTATATGTTGTTGCAACGTGTTAAAATGATAAAATAAATTGCACGAGATGTGGTTCTGTGTGAATAATAAGCCTTGCGGGGATGAATTACTCAGGCATACCCCTGTGCTGCAAAATACGACAAAAGTACTTTAGAAAGGTGAGAAATTACATTATAAAGTGACCAAGAATAAAAACATTACTACTACAAAGTTGATGAGTTTGATTAAGGGAACCAGATTGAATAAGGAGCATAAGTTTAAATGCTCTTTAGTTTTTTTCATCCACTCGATGTTGCTTACCCATGATCGATCTAAGATTGTATTCAAGCCACATTAAGATGGTGGATGATTTAGCAGCTTTATCCATGGGGAAAGAGTGTTTTGATCAAACAATAATGTATTTGAAGAAGTAGAGTGAAGTGTACAATGAAAGAGAGAATTCATCGTATGCTCTATATGGCTTCCCCTGGGCATTTCTGGTCCTTATTATCAATTATTTACTTGATTTATATAAATCTCTTACATATTTATAGAGTATTTCATAGTCTCTGTTTATTTATTTGTTATTTTATTAATTTCAAGTTTGCATATATGTGGCTTTTCCTCATCTTGGTAATTATGTCAAGAAGTCCTTGGATTCTCCTCTGCCCATTCCCCGTTTACTTAGATATGCACACCACAAAGAGCGATAATATTATTGAAGGTGATCCATTTAAGTACAAAGGAGGAAGCACAAAGGTATAAATTTATTTATTGTTATCTAGAAATATTTGTAAATTAGTAAATGTTGTGTACAATTTGTATATATATTTTTTGTAGATGGTTCACCCATACCTCACACCTACTATCCATGAGACAAAACAAAGTTATATGGAAACATTAAAGCCATATACGGACAAATTTAAGGACACAGTCATTGATGCCTTAAAGGCTAATTTGAAAGGTGTCATTGTCCACACTTTAGTAGTAGAGAACGAGGAGGATGAAATATTGGGTAATAACAATTCCAACCAACCTTGTGAGAATTTTGTATCGAGTGGGCAGAAAAATATACCGAGTAATTGTAAAGATGATAATCTGTGTGAGCATGTTGCATCCCTTGAACAATCAATGATGGAAGTTGTTGCTTTTATACGAGATGAGAAATTGAGGAGAACTCAAAAGAACAAGAAAAATAAAGGTAGAATAATTTATATACTATTTGTGTAGAATAATTTATTTGTAATAATGCTAAGCCACTGATCTTGTAGTAGTTAATTAAGACTATAAAACACCAACAATAGATGAAGATGGTGTTGCAGGGTATGTTGATCAAATACTTCCATTAGCAATTGTCGATGAAAATCTTGTTGCATTTGATGAATACTTTGTAGAAAAAGTTTATTAATTTGTAGAAGAGATGAAGAAAGGAGAGAAAGAACAAGTGGAAGAGAAGATGCCAGAAAAAAAAGAAGAAGAAAAAGAGGAGAAACTAGAAGAGAATGAAGAAGAAAAAGAAGAGAAGCTGGAAGAGAATAAACAAGAAGAAAATGAAGAGGAGAAGCTGGAAGAGAATAAACAAGAAGAAAATGAAGATGAGAAGGTTGAAGAGAAGAAACAAGAATAAAAATAAGAGGAGAAGCTGGAAGAGAAGAAAGAAAAGTAGAAAGAATAGGAGAAGCTAGAAGAGAATGTAGAAGAAGGCTTGGCAGCAGAGGGAAAATGAGGCAGTGATCAAAATTCAGTGGATGTGATGGGTATTGTCACGTAGCTCAATGGTGATGAGTAAGGCATTTATGATTATTGGTTTTCTTAGAAAATTGGTTTTTTAAGGTTTTTGAAATGGTTGGTTTTTGGTGGTTGATTATTAAGACAATAGGTTTTTGAGATAATTAGTTTTTGGTGGTTGATTATTAAGATAATTGGTTTTTGAGATAATCAATATTTGGTGGTTGATTTTTAAGACAATCGGTTTAGAGATAGCTGGTTTTTGAAGTGCCATTTAAGACAATTGGTTGTTGAAGTAGTTGGTTTTTTGTCACAACCCATGGGTACCCAGAGACGTAACATGGCGTATAGGACCCCGAGGGACCCCATAAAAGCCACTTAGAATTCATAACATGAGAAATAGAACAACAGAAGTAAAACAACATTTCAAGGTCAATAGTTTTATACAAAAAAGAGGAAGTCTAAAACACTTTGCCTTAATAGCCATCTAAAATAATAGAATTAAATTGGGCCTAGCCCACACATCATGTCCAAAACTGGGAAGACAAAAGAAGACCTAAGAACAATCAAAATTCACCCTTGAAGCATGTGGAATCACCAAAGCTCGGGAACCTTGAAATCAACCACTATCTTATGAGGTGTGCAGCCATTTTGGCACAAATTTTGAGATGGAAACCAAATGTTCATACCTTTTATGACTACCTTATGAGGTGTGCAACCATTTTGGCCCAATTTGAGCCTTAACTATTTGTTTTCAACCTTATTGAAACCTCTTGAGCCAAATTATGTCTAGCGTCTCTCACCCATAAAAACCTTTTCTAAGTATTGATATGTTTGAATAATCAACTAAGGCCAATGCCTAAGTTGGGGGTGAGGAAAGGAAGGAGGAAAAAATGTCAAGCAAAAGGCGAAGAAAGAAAAGTGAGACTCAACTTTTAGGTTTGTGACAAAAAGAATGTACCCCTCACTCAAAAAAAAAAGAGGGACAGAGTAAACTCTTAAGAATGAAAATAAAAAAAGAAAGTGTGATGAAAGAAAAGGGGTATCTAACAAATTGAGTGAAAAGTTGAGGTTTGAGTTTCCAAGTGAAAAGAATGAAAAGAACTTGAGAAGAGGTGAAAATGAGTACAATAATGCTTTGAAAATGTTAAGTCACTGAGCCAAATTGACCATACCTTTACCCTCAGTCCCATTACAAGCCTAAAAAATCCCTTCTAATCTTGTGTAATCTAGATTGTCTGATGATTGGAAAATATGGGCAAACCTATGGGACGGAGCTTACATGTATTTTTCTTTCAGAGAGTGAGAGTTGTATTGATTCCTAACTTATTTTATTCATATGCATTATAAGATAACAAAATCATTTTTTATGTTAGGCCACTTAAATGCTTTTGTTGAAGCATGATTTTGCATTATTGAAGAACATGAGTGACCTTGATCTTGTATTGATCCCGATTAGTCATCGTTTAAAGCTTATTGAGCATGATTGAGTCATTGCATATGCTCGTTACTAGTTTTGTAATGATACCTACATGTTAACCATCACTGGGAATTATAGTAGACACACTTGTAAAACTTATTGTGCTCTTGATTTACTTGAGGACAAAGAAAAGTTTAAGTTGGGGTTGTTGATGAGTGGTAGATTTACACTAATTTGAGGACCTTTTAGTTCAACAATTATTGTTATCAATGCCTATTGATGTCCTATTCCAATGATATTTTGATAATTTACGGTTAATGGAAGCTAAAGGACAAGGTAGGGATGAATACATGAAAAAAAAAGGCCAAAAGCATTTGAAGAGTAGAAATTCCTACTTGGGGTTGCTTATCAAAAAAGGGTAGATTGCCCAAAGGGCCTGACCTCGGCAAAGTTGATAGTGTTAAAAGTTGAAAAGACTCAAGGAAGATTGGTGTACTAAAGACATTAATGGTGATTTGCCAAAATGAATGGGCAAAATAGGAATTCATTGCCGAAAGTGACAGATTTCTGAGTGTAAATAAAAGTTGAAAAGGTAAACAATGTGGTGATTGACGATCTATCGAATGTTAAAGGCTGACTCGATTGTGTTCACTAACTAAGGTTCAGACCCCTGAAACTTAAAGCAAATAAAGGCGAGCTCAAGATCGGATGAAAATCTGTTGTATGAGTAAAGCGAGCACGACTAATGTCACCGAATAAGTCACGGGTGGAATCTTGGGCAATTTTTTGGGAAATTATAAAAAGTAAGAAAGAGAGAGAAAGTGGATACAGAGTTTGTATCATATTTTTGTTTGACATTTTGGAATATTAGTTTTTCAACCTTTGAAGAAACACTCTTAATTTTTGGGATTTAATTGAGAGTTGAAATAAAAGTTGTTGATTCATGTATGGTTGTCATCATGATGTGTTGCTAAAATCCCAATTCTAGGGGTGAAATTATTGGGTTGGGTGTTGATTTAATGTAGTGAATATTATTCTTTTCTCTATTTTATTGCTGTACATTCATTTCTTTGAGCTAATTAGAAATTTAATCATATTCTCGATCATCGATAGATTCTCGAAATAGATCATTCTAATGAATAATTAGTTTAATGCATAGAATTTAAGTTTGATTTATATGGCATGTTCCAAAAAGAGTTTATGGTTCATCTCTAATTGCACAAATCTCCTTGAAAGAGAGATTTATGTAAGGTAATAGGTTGATTTGTAGTTCACATAGATGAGATCGAAAAGGGGTTCGATGATTTTCTTCATTGCGAGGGAAAGAATATTAGTGTTATTGAAGATTACCAGGCCTATCAATGGTTATATAGAACTATTGAGCAACACAAGTACCCCAACGTGACATCGGTACCAATCCATGCAGCCCTAGATTATTCCTTACTTGCTGGAATTTCTAATTTATTTTAATTTTGATACTTGATATTTCAAACCTTTTTATTAAATTATGTGGAATCATCCCCTAGTTTGTCCTAAAGTGATACAATGAATAGATTAGTATTCTTAATTTCCTAATTGAATTCTTATCCTTACATTAGTCTTTGTGGGATTCAACTCGACTCTTTGTTGGGTATTTTTAATTGAAAATGAACACTTGATCCTCTAATTGTTTTTTGGGTAATTTGAGTTGTATCAAAAATGGTGCTGCTGCTAGGGAATGGCAGCTAAGAATTCAATAAGCGAAGTTACTTTGTATGATTGTTCAGTTGTTATTGATTGTTTTTGGTTCTGTTGTATTTCCTATTTGTAGGTATAAACATGAGTGATAATGGTAGTCACGAGTCACGATGGGTAAAATGATCAGTTGGTTGACTTGAATTGCATGCACATGAATGTTGTTGAGATGAATGGAGCTATCAAATTACTTCCTGCAACAAGGAAAGCAATGTACCATAACAATGCTACTACTACTCCAAATAAGAGGATTGTTTGGGGGCTTAGCTTATAAGGATCCTCATGAACACCTTCAAAACTTTATGGTTATTTGTGGGTTGATCATCTTCAAGAATATCTCACAAGAATCTATTCGGCTGTGATTATTCCCATTCCCCTTAATGGGGGAACCTACTAGATGATTGGTTGAGTTGCCAATCTTAGAGAGATTCATTCCTCAATTGAAAATGGTCAAACTTAGGGATAACATCTAGAACATTAAAAGAGTGGAAGGAAATATTGTAACACCTTAAAATTTAGAAAAGGAAAGAAGATCAAAGAGGACTATTGGTTCAAATATTCGAGACTAGTCTATGGTTCATAGCAAGTTCTACTGTTCTTAGACTAGTCTCGTAGGAAGTGGGAAAGTAATTTGTAAATCAAGTCCAATAACTGATTCCACAATAGACCAAGATGGTATGGAGCATGGACTACGGACCGTAGGAAGGTCCCATGGAATGGTCCCAAACTTAGTAAATTTTTGAGTTTAAAATTGAGGTATACGGATGGGTTCCACGGATTATAGAAACTTAACGGTTCGTAGAAATGGGTCGTAGGATTTTCCCAAGACCTAGGCCCCAATTGTTGGAATTACGGTTGACTGTATGATCCGTAGGAATTTCTATGATCCATAGGTCGCAATTATAGGGTTAGTTGGTAGTTATTTTAAAAGTGTATTTCCGACATTCCCTATGCACCAAAATTTTATTCTACATCGTCTCGCCTATAAATAAGCCCCTATAACTAATTTTACCCCTAAATCTACCCATTCTCCAAAAATTTCAAAATTTCCTCTCCAAGGCTCTTAAGGAATTTCTAGAGTTTTTAAAGTCTTCAATGTTTCTTCATCAATTTCTTGTGGGCTTTGAGATTGAGGTATGTAGGGAGTTCTTCAATGGGTTCCATTCACCCATTGAGTCCCCAATGATTCTCCAATTCCCCAATTTAATTTCCATAAATTTGTTAGGGTTTTATTCAATTCCCCGTGGTTTCTCTATGTATGAATTGAAATTGTTCTATTTTGATAATAGTATGATTATTTAAATTCAATTACATAGCTTTCCAATCAATTCCATATGAACCCATGCACTAATGATTTTTTTGACTATGAACCCAAATTGCATGAATTTGAAGAAAAACTATGAATTAATGAATGATGCTTGTATGAATGTATGCACGATTTATTTTCATGACCCAAAGTACACCGTAGACGGTACATGGCGTACAAAACCTAAAGAGACCTTACACAAGCCACGTAGCATACATTATACACAATAATAGAATTTAAATAGTTCAAAAGATAGCATTTCATATTTCAGAAGAGCTTTTGAATCAAATAAGAAGTCTAACATTTGTCTGAATAAGGCATCTAATACATCTGTCACGCCCCGAGCCTACACCCCAGACATGACTGGCACATGAAGACCATCGCTGGCCCCCAAGCGAACCCTTGGCCTGGCTTTCTTAACTCAGCGGAAACTTAACTCAACAGGATAACTCAACAACACAACTAACAACATCAACAACAACTAACAACTTCAACAACTTCAACACCAATCCAATCTTTTCTCAAATCATAAAAAAAAGAGCTTGGTGTGTGGGGGAAAGGATCAAACCACACAAAGAACTCACATACCTTGATAGGGATCACCCCCGACGAAAATCCACGACGGAACTTGTTGATCTCCTTTCTCCTCTTCTTCTCTTCTTCTTCTCTTCTTCACTCTCAAGAACCCTAACTCTTTCTCTTTTAAAATAGGATAAAATGATTCAAAATCAACCTAACACACAATATAACCTCAAAAGAAATGGCTAGGGAAAAGACCAAAATGCCCTTAAAATTTTTGGACGGATTCCCTGCCAACTGCCCAACTTTCAATGGCCATAACTCGCTCATACGAACTCGAAATCGAGCAATCTCAGTGGCGTTGGAAAGATCATTCCACAAGCTTCGCAACCATAACTGGAACTACTCCTAAATCATCCTGATCTAGGAGTTACGACTGCTCAAAGTTGGCCAAAAATCACTGATTTCCACACTTAGCCAAATTTTCCAGATTCTGTATTTTTTTCCAAAAATGGCTACTTCCAATTTCAAGCTTCTTCATAGCTATTTCAAATTGTCGGATGTTACAATATCTCCCCCTTGGGAACATTCGTCCTCGAATGAGGTGATTGTTACTAAGCTAAGGGTGCAACAACAACTCAAAACACCCAACAAGCAACTATGCAACAACAACAACAATATGCCCACTATAATTTAAAGAGCACTAAGAAGGAAATTAATACCTTGATCTGCGGATTCAAAGAGATACGGATATCCCTTCTTCATGTCTTCTTTGGCTTCCCACGTAGCTTCCTCAACAAATTGGTTCCTCCAAAGGACCTTGACTGAGGCTACATCCTTTGTTCTCAACCTTCGAACTTGCCGATCTAAAATTTGAACAGGAATCTCCTCATAAGATAAGTTATCCTTGATTTTGATACTTTCAGTCGGTAGGATCAATGAAGGATCGCCTATGCACTTCTTCAACATGGAGATATGAAATACCGGATGGACCGCTGCTAGCTCCTATGGTAGCTCCAACTCATAAGCTACATTACCAACTCTCTTGACTATGCGATAAGGTCCAATATATCGGGGGTTAAGTTTCCCTTTCTTACCAAACCTCATAACCCCCTTCATGGGTGAAACCTTCAAATATACCCAATCATCTACATCAAACTCTAACGCCCTTCTCCTAACATCAGTGTAGGATTTTTGACGACTCTGTGCCGTTTTCAACCTCTCTTGAATCACTTTCACCTTCTCCATAGCTTGGTGAACTAAATCTGGTCCTATCAACTGTGCTTTACCCACTTCAAACCATCCAATAGGAGACCTACATCTTCTCCCATAAAGAGCTTCATATAGAGCCATCTGGATGCTAGAGTGATAACTGTTGTTGTAGGCAAACTCAATGAGAGGTAGGTGATCATCCCAATTACCTTTGAAATCGATCACACAAGCTCTCAGCATAACTTCTAAAGTCTGAATAGTGCGCTCTGCTTGCCCATCAGTCTGAGGATGAAAGGCAGTACTTAAGTTCACATTTGAACCCAAGCCTTTCTGAAAAGATTTCCAGAACTGTGCAGTAAACTGTGCACCTCTATCTAAAATAATGGAGATTGGAACTCCATGAAGTCTCACTATCTCTCGAATATACAACTTGGCATAATCTTCTACTGAAAGGGTAGTCTTTACCGGTAGAAAATGAGCTGACTTTGTCATTCTGTCGACAATCACCCAAATAGAATCACGCTGTCTGCGAGACCTTGGCAACCCTGTGATGAAATCCATATTGATCATCTCCCACTTCCACTCTGGAAGTTCTATCCTCTGAGCCAAACCACCGGGACTTTGGTGTTCAACTTTCACTTGTTGGCAATTTGGACACTTAGCAACAAACTCAGTAATGCCCTTCTTCATGCCATTCCACCAATAAACTTCACGCAAATCACGATACATCTTGGTGGAACCCGGATGAATAGAATATCTGGAGCTGTGAGCTTCTGCCATAATCCTCTCTTGGAGTCCATCTACCATAGGTACGCACAATCTACCTTGAAATCTCAAAACACCATCTCCCCCTTGTTCAAAAGCTAATACTCTTTACTTTTGAACATTTGCCTTCAACTCAAGCAAAATGGGATCTTGATCTTGCTTCTCTTTCACTTCTGACATTAATGATGACTCGGCCCTGCTCGTCACTGCTATTCCTCCTTCTGCGAAATCTGTAAATCTGACTCCCAGGCATGCCAGTTTGTGCACATCTTTTGCTAACTCTCTCCTTCCTTCTTCAATATGGGTGGTGCTACCCATAGACAACCTGCTCAAAGAATCAGCAACAACATTAGCCTTACCTGGGTGGTAAAGAATACTCAAGTCATAATCCTTGAGTAACTCTAACCACCTCCTCTGTCTGAGATTAAGCTCCCTCTGAGTAAGCACATATTGAAGGCTCTTGTGATCAGTGAATATGTCGACATGCACACCATACAAGTAATGACGTCATATCTTCAAAGCAAATACTACAGCAACTAGCTCTAAATCATGGGTTGGGTAGTTCTTCTCATGAACCTTCAACTGTCTGGAGGCATAAGCTATAACTTTGCCATTCTGCATTAAGACACAACCCAAACCAACTCTAGATGCATCACAATACACCACAAAACCTTGAGTACCTTCTGGTAGCGTCAAAACTGGAGCTGTAATCAATCTCTTTTTCAATTCCTGAAAGCTTTTCTCACAAGCTTCAGACCATTGAAATTTCACCGTCTTCTGAGTCAACTTTGTCAAAGGAGATGCAATAGTCGAGAACCCTTCAACAAACCTTCTTTAATAGCCAGCCAAACCCAAGAAACTCCTAATTTCAGTTGGAGATGTGGGTCTAGGCCAATTCTGCACTGCCTCAATTTTTCGAGTATCAACTTTAATTCCATCACCGGACACAATGTGGCCTAGGAACGCCACAGACTTAAGCCAAAACTCACATTTAGAGAACTTGGCATACAACTCTTTATCTTTCAAAGTTTGAAGAACTATTCTGAGATGGCTAGCATGATCTTCTTCATTCCTTGAATAGATTAGTATGTCATCAATAAAGACAATAACAAACATATCTAAATAAGGTTTGAAGACTCTATTCATCAAGTCCATGAAAGCTGCCGGTGCATTGGTCAAACCAAAGGACATGACTAAAAACTCATAATGACCATACCTGGTTCTGAAAGCTGTCTTTGGGATATCACATTCCCTTACCCTTAACTGATGATAGCCTGATCGGAGGTCAATCTTTGAAAAACAAGTGGCACCCTGAAGTTGATCGAAAAGATCATCAATCCTCGGAAGAGGGTACTTGTTCTTGATGGTAACCTTATTCAACTGGCGGCAGTCTATACACATTCTAAGGGAACCATCTTTCTTTCTCACAAACAAGACCGGAGCGCCCCAAGGCGAGACACTTGGTCGAATGAAACCCTTATCTAGGAGATCTTTCAACTGCTCTTTCAACTCTTTCAACTCTGCTGGTGCCATTCTATATGGCGGAATAGAGATAGGACGAGTATCTGGAATGAGATCTATGCCGAAATCTATTTCTCTCTCAGGAAGAATTTCGGGTAGATCATCAGGAAAAACTTCTGGAAACTCTCTTACTATAGGAACTGACTGGAAATGAGGTATCTCAACACTAGAGTCATGAACTCGGACTAAGTGATAGATACAACCCTTCGAAACTAACTTTTTCGCCTTAAGGTACGAAATGAAATGACCCTTAGGCACTACTGAACTACTACTCCACTCTAAGACTGGCTCATTCGAAAACTGAAACTTGACCACTCGAGTTCTACAGTCTATCGATGCATAACAAGCATGAAGCCAATCCATACCTAGAATGACATCGAAATCTATCATGTCTAACTCAACCAAACCAGCCATGGTGCTCTTGTGACTGATGGAAATAGGACAATCACGATAGACTCTTTCTGCTAGAATAGATTCCCCAACAGGTGTAGAAACACAAAAGGGTTCACAAAGTCTTTCAGGAAGAACCTCAAACTTATTTGCAACATAAGGAGTTACAAAAGATAAACTTGCTCTTGGGTCTAGCAAAGCATACACATCAAAAGCAAAGACTTTGATCATACCAGTGACAACATTTGGAGAATTCTCTTGCTCATGGCGGCTGGTGATTGCATAAAGGCGGTTTGCTCCTTCACTGGTACTAGAAGTAGCTCCTCTAGGTGTCGTCCTGTCTGGGGGAACAACTGAAGAAAACTGTGCTTTATTTCCCCCATTACCCTGCCTATTCTTTGGACACTCTCGCATGAAATGTCCATTCTGACCACACTTGAAACAACCAATGGAGCCCTCTCAACAAATACCTGAGTGGTTCCTACCACACTTGGTGCAGGCAGGAGGCTTACTACTCCCTTGCGCCACACTACCCAAAGATTTTGCTGGTCTAGCCCTGAAGTCCCGGTCTTTGCTCTCTTATTTCTAAACTCTTCTCTGTCCCTCAGCTTCTCTTCCTCAACCTGCTGCACATAAACCATCAACCTTGATATGTCCATGTCCCCGATAAGCATTGCAGCCCTACCTTCCTTGTTCGACAACTGAGACAGCCCAGCAACAAACAAGCTCATTCTATTCCTCATGTCCGCAACCATCTCCGGAGCATAGCGGGATAATTGTGTGAACTTCAGACTGTACTCATGAACATTCAAGGAATCCTGCTTAAGTGTGAGGAACTCACGTACCTTGGCCTCTCTCAACTCTCGAGGAAAGAAATGCCCCAAGAAAGCTTCCTCAAAATCGGCCCAACTCGCAGGTGGTGCATTCTCAGCTCTACTTCTTTTCCACTGGTCGAACCAAGTTCTAGCAACATCCTTCAATTGATATGCAGCTAGTTCAACCTGCTCAATATCTGCTACATGCATCACATCAAAAATCTTCTTCAACTCCTCAGTGAAGTTCTCTGGATCCTCAATAGTACTTGAACCCATGAAACTCGGAGGATTCATCCCCAATAACTCACGAATCCTTGAAGTGTCAGCTCCTTTATGTCGAGCTCCTCTTTGCTGACCAATTTGATTAGTCACAGCTTGACTCAGAATTCTAATTGCCTCTCTAAACTCGGCATTAGAAACTTCCCCTTGATCTTGCACTCCCGGGGCAAAAGGTAACTCTTGCTCATCAACATAACGTCTAGGAAGACGCCCTCTAACAACTCTTCGTGGAGGCATGATTATCTGAAAACAAGCGCAAGCGCGGATTAGAAAGAAACTTTTTAGAGGTCAACTCTAACGCATGAAATGAGTGTGAAAGAAATGAGAAATCTTCCTAAATGTTGCAGCCTCCTAATTATAGATGTGGCGCGCTTCACACCGATAACTAGGACTTTACAGACACGGCTTTATAGACTCCCTAGGACTCTTGAACTCTGTGCTCTGATACCAAGTTTGTCACGCCCCGAGCCTACACCCCAGACGTGACCGGCACTTGAAGACCATTGCTGGCCCCCAAGCGAACCCTTGGCCTGGCTTTCTTAACTCAGCGGAAACTTAACTCAACAGGATAACTCAACAACACAACTAACAATATCAACAACAACTAACAACTTCAACAACTTCAACACCAATCCAATCTTTTCTCAAATCATAAAAAAAAGAGCTTGGTGTGTGGGGGAAAGGATCAAACCACACAAAGAACTCACATACCTTGATAGGGATCACCCCCGACGAAAATCCACGACGGAACTTGTTGATCTCCTTTCTCCTCTTCTTCTCTTCTTCTTCTCTTCTTCACTCTCAAGAACCCTAACTCTTTCTCTTTTAAAATAGGATAAAATGATTCAAAATCAACCTAACACACAATATAACCTCAAAAGAAATGGCTAGGGAAAAGACCAAAATGCCCTTAAAATTTTTGGACGGATTCCCTGCCAACTGCCCAACTTTCAATGGCCATAACTCGCTCATACGAACTCGAAATCGAGCAATCTCAGTGGCGTTGGAAAGATCATTCCACAAGCTTCGCAACCATAACTGGAACTACTCCTAAATCATCCTGATCTAGGAGTTACGACTGCTCAAAGTTGGCCAAAAATCACTGATTTCCACACTTAGCCAAATTTTCCAGATTCTGTATTTTTTTCCAAAAATGGCTACTTCCAATTTCAAGCTTCTTCATAGCTATTTCAAATTATCGGATGTTCCAACATCATAAAGAAAGAGATTGAGACGTAGCCCATACATCACATACAAAGTCTGAAAAATGGAAATGACATAAAGTTATAAAATGACATTGTCCTCGAAGTATGAGGACTCACCAAGTCTTCAAATCTCTAATTCAATCAACTAGCCACGAACAGAAGGATAAAATCGACAGGCCCTGCATTAGTAAAGTAATGTAGACATAAGTATGCATTAGTACCGAGAATACACTAAGTATGAGGGGAGTGCATTAAAACATGAGACGTGATCATAATAGGACATAATCGAAAAAAATGAAATGCAAGACCAAGTTAAAACATAGTAAAATTAATTAAGAAGATTCATAAATTATGAACATGGTCATTGCATCTTTAAATCACAAAAGGAAGATTCATAAAACATGAGTAATTAACTTAGTTTATTTGGTTTGAAGTTTATCATAAACCGACATATAGACCATGCAAGCTATAACATGGAATCTAGTGTCTACCCCACTCCAAAAAGGGTTGTCCTCACTTGCCAAGGTAAGAACTATAAATCTGAGCAAAAGTGAATCCACTAGTTAATGTATATATAAGACAAATCATTCTATGGTTGCATATAGTTATGGGATAAGGAGATTGGTACTAGAAACCCAGCCTCAAGCTACAAGAGAACTTCCATCTCAATATGCATTCAGTGCTAACCATAAATCCCACAGAATAATATCTTATTCATTTTTATCCTCCATGGAAAAGTATTTTATGATACTAATTCAAGCTATAAGCATCATAAGGTAGCTCCTTAGATCACGTGTGAGGAAACGTTCACCATCTGTGATCTTTTCATAATAGCTTTTTGAGACCCATAGTCATTAACTTCATTCTAGAAGTGTCCAACTACTAACGCAAATAATTTTGAAAGTGTGATATATAATAATTGAAGGCATATCCGGATACCAAACTAATCAAGACCTAATTTAGGAAATTAGCCCGGAAAGCATTCAGGGAAAATCTAGATGTCATTTATGTCATGTGGCCAAGCTTCATAGAACATAAAAATACCTTCATATATAAGCTTACTTGAGTCAAAAACATTTCTTTAATAAAATATATATTAATAGATTCAAGCTTCTTCATAAATTCATGTAATTTAGGGTTCATAGTTAAAATTCATAGATCAATGAATGGGTTCACATGGAATTAGTTGAAATGCTTGTAATTAAGTCCAAATCATCAAAATAGGATTATAATAAAGAAACTGAATCCATACAAATAGAACCCATGAGGAATTGATTAAAAACATACTAAAATCTTGGATAATTGAAGAAATTTTGGTGGCTCAATGGACTATTAGAACCCATTTATGAGCTCCCTACATACCTGATTGAAGCCCCAAGTAATAATGAAAAAGGAGACTTGAACTTGAAGAACCGTAGCTTCTTCTTCTTTGATCTAGAGAGAAGATTTCTTTTGGGAGAAAATATTGGAGAGACTTTAGGAATGTGAGAGAATGAATAAGTTGGGGTAAATTTCTAAGGGTTAAGGGTATTTGTAGGGTTTATATTTAGGGGGTAAAATGACGTAGTATTGGGTTAGAATAATTAGCCCCAAAAGCCCTTAAAATAAAACTATTGAGCCTTAGCTACGGCTCATAACTACGGTCACTAGGTTCTACTACGGGCCATCCTGGTCAACTGTAGGTAAGGTTTAGAGACTTGAATTTGGACTATCCATCGATGGGGCCCATGTACGGTTTGTCTATCTATCTACTGACTGTAATGGCCACCGTAGGTCCTAAAAATTTTCCCTAAACTTTTTCTTCATTTCCATTGTACCTATGGATCCCATATACGGTTAGTAGATGCTTTTATGAACCGTAGGTGGGACATATAGGTCACTCCTTCAACCGAAGAACTACACTTTTCATTCCTTTAAATTCTGAGGTTTAACAATATCTCCCCTATGGAACATTCATGCTCGAATGGGACTCAGGTTAGCATGAATAGAGTAGGAGAGAAATTAACAACCCAACATGAATGCAATTCCATCAAAATGCACATAATTAATGAAGAATAGAACTTCAAGATAAAACATACTTTTAAAACATCTTTTCATAAATTTATTTGCAAAGCTAAAACAAATGCACATCATTATGAAGCAATCAATGGAGCTAAATCAAAATCTCAGAAATCTGAATTTTCATGAGCATGCATGCATAAGGAAACATGAGAATGACTAAGAACGCAAGAATCCTAACGACTAAACATGAGGGGCTAATCCTCAAACTAGATCCGAAGATGAAGGAAAGAGATAGGGTTACTGAGACATCACACCGTCTCTAGCCTTTCACATACCAACCCAAATCAAGAAAGCTTTCAAATAATTTAATTAGTACCTCACGCATACCAACCATGAAACAAGCACCATCTTTCCTTGGGGAGCAAACTTCACTAGTTTTTCAAATTTATCTCCCTCAATCCAAGCGTAGCACCTAAGTCTTAAGAACCACAGAACCATTGATACAAGTAAACACTTAAGGAAGTTCCACCAAGATTTCAAGGTCAACTTCAAACACATTTACTACACATGGAATCTTACCATATCTAATGAAACACCTAACATCAAGCAATGCATAACCACAGGCTAAAAGATTAGAACTTACCAATCATATCTAAGGAATCCTTGTGATTTTGTTGAGTTTGATCTTGCCTACCATCCCTTCCCTTAGAAGTAATAAATGGGAAATCTCTGATCTTGTGACCACTCTTTCCACACCCAAAGCATGTATTTGAACCGACTAGACACTTATCCCTATGTTTTCTCCCACACTCCCGAAACTTGGGTACCATTTGGTCAGTAGAATCATTACCTTGAGAACGATTACCTCTATTGCACCTTGAATGTAAGAAATCACCATTTTCCCTTCTTGCCCTCTTTGAATCCCTAGTTTTGTCCTTATGCTTCTCCTTTTATATTTGTTGCACCTGAACCATCAAACGGGATCCAACTATCTCTTTAACAAGCATGGTGATTAGGCATTTTTTGACCTCCAAGTCGGAAGCACCTGACATAAACTTACTTATCCTTGCCTTTGAATCGACAACCATAGTAGTTGGAGCATATTTGGACAATTGCATGAATTTCAAAGCATACTTCTTTGCACTTATATTCCCTTGATGAATATTAATGAACTCAAGTACCTTTGCCTCCCTTTATCTCAAGGGGAAATCAACCTTAAATTTCTCCTAAACAATAGGACCTGCATCTATTTCCTTCTCTTCCTTCCATTGGTTAAATCAAATTGCTCCCTTAAGTTTATAAGCGGCCAATTTCGCCTTTTTAATGGAAGTGATACACATGATTCCCACTATAAATTAACTCTTGAGGATCTTCCTTAACTTTAGACCCATGAAATTCTTGAGGATTAAATCTAGTAACGTCCCTTACCCTTGTTGCCACCGTACCCATCCTTGGGTTCATGGGATCCACAACTTTCCTATTTTTTTGGGGCCATCATAGCTTGGGCCAATACATGAAATACGGCTCAAAACTGATCTTTATTCTCTTTCTCAACAAAAGGGTTGACCGATAGTTGGGGAAACTTGGGATCCACATTTTCATGAACATTTCTTCTCACAAGATTCCTTCGTGGAGGCATATTCTGAAAAGCATAAACAAGGGTTACGAAGAGGAACTTTGTAAGGATAAATTTTATTGCATGACTTTAGAGTAAAGGAAGAAAAGGAGTTTCTTAAACATTTTATATTCATATACGTGTAGCGTTTCACAATTATGAACAAGTATCTACTCGACAAGGCTTATGAGACATCCCAGAATCTTTATAAACCTTTTGCTCTGAAAACCAAATTTGTCAAGGCCGAAAGTACACCCTAAATGTGACATGGTGTATAAGACCCCAAGAGGACTTACACAAGACACTTAGCAAACATCATACAAGATAATAAAATTTAAAGAGTTCAGAAGATAGCATTTCATTTCAAAAGAGTTGTTGAATCAAAGCAGAAGTCTAACATTTGTGTCAATAAGCTATCTAATACATCATAAGGAAAGTGATTCGGATGTAACCAATACATCACATACAAAGTTTGAAAATATAAATGACATAAAGGTATAAAAGTGACATCGTCTTTGAAGTATGAGGGCTTACCAGGCCTTCAAATCTCTAATGAAATCAACTAGCCACGAATGGAAGGACACTAATTGTAAGGCCATACATTAGTGAAACAATGTAGGCACAAGTATGCATTAGTACAGGGAATGTACTAAGTATGAGGGGAATGCAATAAAGCATGAGACGTTATCATAAGGGGAGAAAATAAAAAAAAATTAAATGCATGACCAAATTAAAACATAGTAAAATCATAAATTATGAACATGGAAATTTATCTTTAAATCATAAAATGAAACTTAATAAAATATTAGTAATTAACTTAGTTCATTTTGTGCGAATTTCACCACTAACCAACATATAGACCATGCGAGCTATAACATGGAATCTAGTGTCTACCCCACACCAAAAAGGGATGTCCTCACTTACCTAGGTAAGAAGCATAAATTTGATCTAAAGTGGATCCACTAGCTATTCTCTATCTAAGCCAATCATCCTATGGTGGTACATAGTTATAGGATAACGAGATTGCTACTAGAGTCCTTGCCTCAACCTACGGAAGAGCTTCCATCTCAATATCCTCTTGGTGTGAAGCATAAATCCCATGGAATAGTCATTAATCCTATTCATTTTTATCATCCATGGAAAAGTACAATTAATATACTAATCCAAGCTAGAAACATCATAGGGTAGCTATACACTATGTGTGAGAAAACATTTAATCATCCATGATATTTTCATAACAATTTTTTAAGGCCCATAGTCGTTAATTTCATGCTTGAAGTGTCTTACTACTAATGGAAATAGTTTTGAAAGTGTGATCTATAATCATTGATGGCATATCCAAATACCTCATTAATCAAGACCTAATTTAGGAAAATAGCCCACAAAGGATTGAAGGCAAATATAGATGCCATTCATGTCATGTGCTCAAGATTCATAGAATATATAGATACGTTCATCTATAATCTTACTTAAGTCATAAACATTGCTTTCATAAAAATATATTCATAGATTCAAGAATCTTCATAAATTCATGTAAGTTAGGGTTCATAGTCAAAATTCATAGAACAATGCATGGGTGCAAGTGGAATTAGTTGAAAAGCATGTAATAAACTTCAAATCATCAAAAATAAGATCATAATAAAGAAATTAATTTCATACAAGTAGATCCCACGAGGAATTGAGTGAAAATCTAATCAAGTCTTGGGAAATTGAATTGGAGAAATGAAGAAACTTTGTGGGCTTAATTGGAGATTGAAACCCATTGATTAACTCCGTAAGTACCTTGATTTGAGCCCTAAGCAATGATGAAGAAAGGAGACTTGAACTTAAAGAACTCTAGCTTCTTCTTCCTTGATCTAGAGAGAAGATTTGTTTTTTGGAGAAAACATTCAATACACTTTAGGAATTTGAGCGAATAAATAAGTTGGGGGGGGGGGGATTTCTAAGGGTGAAGGGTATTTATAGGGTTTAGATTTAAGGATAAAATGATGTAGTATTGGGTTAGAATAATTATGAAAATACCTAAAAGCACTTAAAATAAAACTGTCGAGCTTCACCTATGATTCTAACCTACGGTCCATAGGTCCTACTACGGATCATCTTAGTCAGCCGTAGGTAATGTTCAGAGACATGAATTTCGACCATCCATCGACGGGGCCCATGTACGGTTATTAGGTATACCTATGGACCGTACATGGCCACCGTAGGTCCTAAATATTTTCCCAAAATTTTTTGTTCATTTCCATTGTACCTATGAATGTCATCTACGGTAAGTAGATGCTTCTACAGACCATAGGTAGGAGCCGTAGTTCACACTTGCAACCCAAAAAAAAACATTTTTTTTTCATTCCTTTAAATTCTTAGGTGTTACATTGATGAGAAAGGACTATTTATGATCTTGGTTGCCTTAAGATTAGCATCAATTAAGGTGTGAAAGGTTTTATCAAATTAAGGGATCATGGTTTGGTGAAAGGATTTCTCACTCATGCATGATTCAAGATATAAGGAGCTATTCAATGTTGTTTTTTTCTTAGATTAGTAACTTAATTTTGTTTTTTACGGATGATAATATGCTTATATTTATGACTAATTCCGTTGGGATTTTACTTAACACCAAGAGTATATTGAGATGGAGGCTCTCCCGTTAGTAGTGGTTGGGTCTCTAGTAGCAATCTCCTTGTCCCTAACAACGTGCCCCCTAGGCTGTCTTAAGTGACATAGCTATTGGATCCACACAAGCTAGAAGTTAAGGTCCTTTCCTTGGCAACTAGGGACATCTCTTTTCGGTGTAGAAGCAAGACACCAGATTTCATGTTATAGCTAACATTGTCTATGTCGGTTAATAGTAAATATCCGACAAAATGAAATATGTGATTCCTAAATGTTTTAAGAAGGCTTTCTTTATTAATTCAAGATGTACTAACCATGTTCATGATCTACGATTCTTCTTAAATGTTGTTACTATGTTTAGTTTGGTCAAGCATTTCATGATTTTGATTATATCCCCTTATGATCATGTTTACATTTTTATGTATGTCCCTCAATATTATAATATTAAATGTATTAATGCATACTTGTGTCTACATTGTTTCACTAATATAGGGCTTGATGACTCTTCTCGCTCCATTTGTGGCTAGTTGATCACTCTAGAGATTTGAATACTTGGTGAATCCTCATACTATGAGGACAATATAAAATCTATTGCTTTCTTATGTCTCTTAGGCTCGGATGTTGTACGTGGTGTACAAGTTACGTTTCAACCAGTCCTCTTGATGTAATCTATGACTTGTCATGACTTTGTTAGACTTTCACTTTTAAATTTTAAACTCTTTTATTCGTATGAGACTCTTTGCTTTTATCTATTGTATTGTGTATATGTATGTCAAGTAGCTTGTGTAGGGTCTCTCAGTATCTCCTACTCCATGTCTCATCAAAGGTGTACTTTGGGTCTTGACAGAAGACCATCGCGATTGTGGAGGTTAGAACTCTCAAACGCAATGACCAAAGAAGGTCAACTTAGTCAACCCTTCATCACTACCATGACCAAGGGCTATGCGACCATGATGAATAAGGGACCAGGTCCTCGAAAAAGTGACCTAGGGCCCGTGAACACCAAGGGTAAAATTACTTGCACCAGTAGATGTGCATTAGCTGGTTTTGGGAAGATTTAAATCTCCGGTGTAGCGTTAAGAATTTTTTTGGAACCTCGTGCACTCAAATGAGATATGCTACCCAACAAAATTCATTATTTCAGACTCAATAGAGCAGTTGAAACTTCCATATGGGGGAATCTTGACAAAAAGTGGATCCCACACCTAGACTCTATTTTAAGACAAAATCCACAGGGGGCTCGGAATTAGCCCGAGTGCCTTGGGATCCACATTAAGGGTCCTTCTAAAAAAAATTCAATATTTTAAAGCTAACTGTATTAATGGTATTTTAATCCATGCTAATCTTTCCACTAGCCTAATATTACCCTTTCGGAGCTGATGAAATCGTCAGAATTGGATTCCAATGTCTCTTTCCCGAACCTTTGATCAAAATCAGCCGTTCAAGGTTCAAAATAACTCCAAAACACATAAATTCCTATAAAAACCAAAAGAATAATTATGTGACAAAATTTTCAGTCCCCATAAGTCATAAATAACTTGGGGTCACTATAGGAACACTCTAAACGATGACCAAAAGGCATCAAAAAAGAAATGACCTAGAGGGTCATTACAAAGAATTGGTGAGTAGCCTTGTTTGAACCGGAAATGATATGATAATGGATCTATAAAGGATAGGATTAATTGTTCGAGTATGTAAAAAGGTTTTTAAGTGTGAGGTGGTGATCAAGTGTGAAATTACACATTCAAACACCATAGCTACCCCATGTTATGTTTTAGCCACATTTTGAGTATAGTTTGGTGAATATTGATTTGTTTAGTGATTTTATGTTGTAATGAGTTAATAGATTTGATTAGGTTGATTTTAGGCCAAAAATAGCAAGAAAAGACCTATATGATGGATTGGAACAAAAAGCGCAATAATCTAGACTAAGATGAAGCAAGAATAGATGCAAGGACACAAAGATAGGCCTCACATCGTACCTGGACAAGAGTTGAACTGTAGAGACTCACAAAATGAGGCTGGATTTGATAAAAGGACCCCGTGATGTGAGGTAGTCCCTCTCACAATGAGCTCCGCCTTCTGATCACCTTATTTATTGGAATTGGTTTGACCCAGTCAATTTAGAGTACAATCGAGATTAAGATTTTGAAACTATTATAATATGTATGTCTTTTGTTGACACCCAATTTTGACCGACCTTTAACTATTGTTGGAATGCTATTCGATTAAATACGCATTTTTTAAAATATGTTTTGAGTTAAAATTTTAATCAATTTCGTCTTAAAATTATATATTTTTAGTATGCATGATTTTAAAATTATCGTGAATATTTTTGTTTAATTATTAGTAAAACTCAAAATAAGTATTTTATTTCAAATGTTTTAAAATTTAAGTGATTCTTGTTATATAAAATGTTATAATACTTGTAGTATTTTATTGAATAGCATTTCTTTAATTTTTCTCCAAATCATTTAGATTTTAGCCATTTATTCTAATTCTAGCCTATTCAATTCCAAATGTATTTCAATCATGGCCACTTTTACGTCAAATCTAGCCATTTTTTTTTTCAATTTTGGCCATTGTAATTCAATTTTTCAGATTTCCAATCTAATCTTAGCCGTCCATCCTTTAAAATAAAGTCTAGATCGAATCTCAGCCTCTCATCTTAAAATCAGTGAACGGTTCGGATCGAATCTACCTTACCTTCCTTTTATATCCTAAAGACCTAACCTAATTTTCTTTTCATCTTTTTTCCATCTCCATCTCTCTCAGCCGCCCCCCTCTCCTCTTTTCTTTTTTTCGGCGAGGCAAATCCGCCAACAGCAGCCACCGGCAGCCCTTCTCCCTTCCTCTTCTTCTCTCCTCTCCTCCCTTAGATCCGGCGAAACAAGCAGTCATGGCGAGCAGCAGCTCCAGCCGAGACAAGCCAGCCAGCAGCCGCCGCTCCAGCCGGAAGCAACAACAAGCCAGCAGCAACGGTCCCTCTGTCCAGCAGCGAGACCGGCGCTGTCCTCCTCCTCTCGCCCCTTTCTCCTTCTCTCTTCCTTGCTCCGGCCAAACAGTAAACCCCGGCGATGCAACAACATCAGCAACCAGCGCCGACGACGAGCAAATAACGACAACATTAAGAATATTAGAACTCCGATTAAGGAAACTCTTTTGACCACAAAGACAGATCTGTTAAGATCCGTCCAGGTTTGTCATCGTCTAGTTACTTGTTTGAATTTCTTAGCATGATTGGTTAAGTCAAATGACATGCAGCCTGCTTAAAGTTTGTTAATCTTCTGATATTTGTTCATTCTTAGTTTTAAAATGATCTAGGTTGTATTCAATTTGCATGTCCTGTTAGAATTTCATTGCTCTTCTGGATTGTGCTCGTATTGGAAAATTTGATGGTGGTATAGTTTTGAATTCCGCTAAAGTGATTGTTGATTCCTACTCGCCTCATGTTTAGTTTCCTGGTACTGATTCTCTTTAATTCGGCTATTAGTGAATATTTTGAGTTGATCGCCTAGTTTACTCTCAAAAAATATTGTCTCTATACTACCTTAACTCGGCAGAATATGCTAACTTGGTGGGATTATCGTGATGGCCACTTGATTAATTTTAAATCTTACTATATTTGCATATCAATTTGTGACTAATTATGTCCATTTGTTGGAATATTGGCTGAGATTATTTCTCTTGCGTGTCTTACTTGGTGTATTATTAGTATGATTCTTTGCCTTATGAAAATGTGTAAAAGGCACCATTGAGGTAAATAGCTTAAATTGATCCCTTAATCTCTGTGTTGTTTGGTTTAGGGATCTCATACTGCTGTCTAATTCCCTTATTCGGCTGATTACAGTAAAACTTTGGTATATGTGATTATTACTTTGTGGTTAATTATATTCTGATTGTTAGCTTGATTGTATCAATTTGTAGTTATGTTAATTCTTTCCTTGCTTATTACGTGATGTAGCTGAATGTGGTTACCTTTTAAAGTGAGGCTGATTTCTTACTTAGTTTTTATTTTGTAATCGGTTTTTTTGGTTGGACAATAAATAAATAAAATAAGTCAAGTATATCTGTTTTGGCTCTTTTTTAAAAATAAAAAATAAAAAAAAAAATAAAAAAAAATAAAAATATATATATATATATATATATAAATATATAATAAATAATAAATAAATTATTATTTATTTGCATATTAATGTTGGTTGGATTTTGATTTTTGTTTCTAGCATAAATGATGCCTAAATCTATGTGTGATTTTACTTGGTATTTGGATCCCATAAATCTTTTAATGGCTTAAAAATTTGCCCTTTTACCGTGATTCACTTCCATACTGCTTTAACCTATATTGTGCTTATTAATCAATAATAATTGATACCATTGCCTTAATAATAGTCCATTGGATAATATAACAAAAGATTTTTTTTATGTTGACCGAATGCTTATTTTGGGTGTAACTTTCAATTATTGTTTTGGTTATATTATTAGTCATTTATATTTGGTAAGAAATGAAATTAATTCCAATATCGGATCCTTTGAGTTAAGGAAAGTATTTAATTGATTTCCTTTATTCTCTTTCCTTACTTGCCCGTACTTAGAGATTATAAATAGGACTCCCCCCCTTTCTTTGTTGATTCATTGACCTTAGCTAAAAAAAAATAATAATAATAAAATATATTCATACTTGGCTTACAATCTCAAAAAGAAAGCATATAATATTGCTCCCTACTCTAAAAGAATTCAATTCTTTTATAAATTCAAAGTTCCTCTCTGTTTCGCTGCTTTGCTGTTTTGCTGTGCTCGTGTCAATTATTGAAATCTCGTGTTGTCTTCATCGCTGATCTTTTAAACTGCTTAACTGGTTAGTGTATTCCCCTACACATTTTATTTATTTATGTTACTGTTATTTGCTTATTGTTATGCATAAAAATCCAAAAAAAAAAAAAAAAAGGATTTTGATGAATAAAAGGAAATGTATAGGTTAGTTTTCTCTCCTTTTGTTCTGATTATTCTATATATAATTGCCTAATTGCGTGTATGTTATGCTTGACCGCATCAAATTGGTTATATGATAATCTATGTGTTACGCTTGATTCCATCAAGAATTTGGTATATGGTAATCTGTAATATGGTCATTTGGTAATTTTCTGTAGTATTGGGTATATTATTTGTTTAGCAGGATGAAATATGGGAGTTTGAAGAGCTGCCTGGGCAGGATGTTAGAAAGTTATTTGGACGTTTTATGTTTATTATATTACGTCTTTTATTTCTCGAGCATTCGATTCTGTAATATTTATGTAAACAACTCTCTCTATATAAAATAATATTTGGGGGGATCGTCTAAGGGGAGAGGGATATACGTGCTACTTGTTTTTCTTTTTTTTTTTTTTTTATTTTATCTGCATGTGCTTGTTAAAAGAAATCTACCTGCCTAAATCTTGAAGCATCGTAATGTTGGAATTTCCTAAATAATTTACCTAAAATTAATCTGTCTGTAACTTTACCTAATGTTAAAACAATCATTTATGTGATCAATAATTTGTTTCATAATCTGAATATTACTTGGACTATTCATTCCAGCATGTTACTAATTCGGACTCATAATAGTTTATCCAAGTTGTTTTCTTACGAATCTAATATGTTAATAGGTAATAGATCAACCTTAGTTTATTACCGGTGTTATTTAGATATTCTCTAGCAACCTGTTTAACTTGCCAACTTGTTGATCAATTCTTTAAATCTAATCTTATTGGTTGATGTATATGAATGAATGCCTATACGTTTTCAGTCTGTTTCAAATCTGATTTGCATTTTAGCATGATTAATTAGTTAAACTTTGAACGATTATATACTTAATGGTCTTATCGGATTATGTATGTTAAAACTAATCTGGCATGTTGGCCTTAATTATTATCTGTTGATGTAAACTTTGTTAATAATTGGCAATATTGTTACTAAGAAAAACATACTATTTGGGTATAGACATCATGCCTATAGGATGCGACTTTTGTTCTTTACTTAAAGGTCATGTACATATGAATTTCAACAATTTCCATGCATAATATGATTATTTGCTGCCCATTTGTTAACTTTGTTTGCAAACAATTACTTTTTGCGACTTTGATATAATAAAAATCATCCCCGCAAGCCATAGTTTAAAAACCTACCTTAACTTAGATAAATCATTTAATTCCATTCTTCTTTAATGTAGTGTCTGTAGATGACCGTATAAAGCCTGCTTAAAAATGAATCAATTTCTGCATAATCCTCTGTCCAGGTTAATTATTTGTCACATTATTAAGAAGCTTGTTTAGGTGTTTGCATACAACACACTTAACATGATGGCCTTCACTTTATATGTGTTTACAAGTATGCTAATAATAATCTAGAGGCCAACTTGAGACCTTACTTGCTAAATGATTGTCGAACTTGTTTGACTTGGGTGTCTAGGTGGGCCTATTAGGATGTTTATTTGTCTAAACTAACCCAACAGTAGTCCAATGCCTCTTGGATATTAAGCGGGGACGATAGACACCTCTTTAGGATGAAAAGCATGCGGTGGTGGGGTAGGGGTAGTTTAGGCCCTATGGATATGGTGACACCGACTCAGGTTTAAACGACAAACTCCGGTTTTGTCTGTCCCTACGCGGAAACCTATCGAGAAAATAAAAAGTCGAGTGCTGATCCAAAAGTCCTTTAGAGTTTCCTTTCCCTTTTATCCCTTTATGTGTTTAATTATATTTATTTGGGGTAGTATAATAAAAAATAAATTATGATTGCCTATCTATTCGTGTATTTTTCTGTCTCCTCGCTCATCTCTTTTAATTATTTAATATATATTTATTATATTATCACCTAGTAAGCATGATTAATTATTAAAAATGATTAAAATGATATTAATTGTTTATCGTTATCACCTAGCTAGCATGTTAATTAAATATTAAATAACGAAGTGACCTTAATTGTTGTTTGTAACCCCCACATATTGCATGAGATATGGCCGGGACCCACCTTTGTGGACCCCGAGGGATGCCTAACACCTTCCCTTCGAGGTAATTTGAACCCTTACCCGATCTCTGGTTCGTTGACCTTAGCTAGACTTAGTTAGGTTAGATAGGTGCCCTAACGCACCCTAATTCGTTAGGTGGCGACTCTTCAATCTTCCCGAAACCCAAAAGAGTTGTTAGGTCGTGCACCAAAACCCGTTTTGAGAAAAATAGGGCGCGACAGAATGGTGACTCCGCTGGGGATTTTAGATTCAAACCATTACGTGTTTTTGTTTTATGTGGGTTTTTAGGTTATCTCATTATTTATTTGATTTTTACCATGTTAGTTATTATTTGATTTTCATATTTATCAGCTTTCCTTATATAGATTAGTTTATATGTTTAGTCCCTTCCCTACTTTCTTAATTGTTTATTTCCATGTTTCTCCATTTATCCCTCTTTCCTTATTTGTATGATTTTTGTTTATTCATATTTATTTATTTATTGCTTTCCTTAAAAACTGTTTATGTGTTATTGTTTTCAAACTACGTGCTAAATGTTTACCGCTTTGATAAACTGGCATTCCGTTCATACTTCCCCCAATTGGGACCATCTTCCTTTTTTTTATTTTGCTACCGTGATGTTGTACCTTTGCACCTCTCACAACTACTCCAATTCTTTTCAAATACCTAATTATAGAGAGTCGGCACATGCGTGGACGGAACGGATAGTTTTACTACCGGGAAACCATGAGCCTTCTCGCATAGAATCCCTCTCTAGTCCGTGTCAAACCAATTCTTAGAAAATCCTAGTTAGGTCATACATGCTGCATAAGACTTAGGTGGTTTGACCCTTGACGTCAATCCGCGTAATTAGTAGCCACCCTATCGTCTAAAGGGCCCCAACACCCTTTAGACAAACTGCATATTTATGTGTCAACGTGATCATAATAATTAAGTTAAGCCAAATTTGCCAAAATGGAGTTTAGAATTTGTTTGTTGTTTTGTTTGCAGAGTCATGGCTTATCCTCAATTCCCCAACACACAAATGGTAGTTAAAGTAAACCCTACTTTGAAGATTTGGTGGAGGGATATTGAGAAGAATCGAGGGTTGGAGGCGAATGAACTATTAGGTGGCCTTACTGCCCTAATTTCAGTCGAGCCAGATCGTCATATGATCAAAGCACTGTTAAAATTTTGGGACTCCAAGAGATTAGTCTTCAAATTTAAGGATTTTGAGTTAACTCCGACGATTGAGGAGATTGGTGGATTTCTTGGTCTCCCTTACAAAGAGCAAGAAATGATTGTTCCCCACAAGCCAACACCAAGGTCCTTTTTGAAGCAAATGGGTATGCGTCATAATCCAGAACTACTATGTCTAGAAGAAGGATGGATTTCTTTAGAATTCTTATATGCACGCTTTGGAGACGAAGAGGGTTATGAAAACTTTACTAGAGAATTTGCTTGTTCTTCAGCAAAATGGGAAAGATACCGTCTTAATGCATTTGCTGTCGCACTCTTAGGCTCATTAGTTTTCCCTGTGGAAAGGGGAAAAATACACACTAGCCTAAGTTATGTGGTTCGAATGTTGGCTCGAGGCAAAAAGACCATAGTTCCCATGATACTGGCAGAAATCGTAAGGGCACTGACTAAGTGTACTAGAGGTAAAAGATATTTCGAACGGTGCAACTTTCTACTGCAACTTTGGGCTGTGGAGCACTTCTATCAAAGGGCTAATATGGTAGATATTATTAGAGGGAGTATGGGGAATAAAATCATCAATCATACTTCAAGGATGAAGTATTTTATTGCCCCTGTAGGCACGGAGGACTGGTTTGTATATTTGAAAGAGCGTTCAGCCACTCAAATTCAATGGAAGTACTACTGGTTGAAGCCTCGTCGTGCCATTATAAGGGGTAATGAGCTCTATTTCATCGAGCTTATTGGTTTAAATGGCATACAACCATACGCACCACTCCGAGTTCTCAGACAGTTTGGACAAATACAGATAATACCTCTACGATCTCATATGAGCCACTATGAGTATGACTTTGGGCCAGAAATACCACGAGTAAGCACCATACTACGAAGGTGGGAAAGAGTAGTGACTATTGATGTTCAAGAGCATCGACCCTTCTGCACACCTGAGTATTATGTATGGCTTTTGGAGGATGCGGAGCATGCAGATTTAAGTGAGGATGGCATTCCAGGCTTTGGGGATGAGAGAGAAAGAAGATGGGCCCGCAACCTTCTCAACAACAACTACGAGATCACTCCTGAGATGAAGCAGCAGATCGTACCCAACATTGGAGACCAACATTGATTTTCTTTTATTTCTTAGGATTTTTCCCCATGTTATCCCTAGTCCTTTAGCTTATTTTATTTTTAATGTAAAGTTGAAATTATTCAAAAAATAAAGTTTTTCTTTTATTATTTATTTCTCTAACTCTAAACTCCAATTGGCAAATAAGGCTTAAATTAATCATTATGCATCACTTATATGTCGTATTAGGCCTACCTCTGGCTCAACGAGGTCCTTTGCATTTAGGGCGTTTATTTTAAACAACGTGTTATTATTCTTATTTGCTCTAACGTCCTAACACTGTTTTCTGTTGATTGTTTTGTTTTTCCCATTCCTAAGGTTGATCTGTTCTTCACCCTGGCACATACTAGATCAAAAGGGACCCCCCCCCCCTTCTCCTCCTTCTCAAAGAACTAGCTACAGAGACAAAGGCAAAATGGTTGACAACAATAGCAGCAATGAAAGGGGAGAAAATTCTGAGGGAGATCAACTTCAGAATAATCTTGTCCTTAGATTGGAGCGTAAGATTTTAGAATTAGAAGAAGTAGTGGCAAATATGCGGGATCTGGCCAAGTTGTCTATTTCTCTCGGAACTCATTTCGGTGAAAATATAGACAATCCTCCCCATTCTAACCAAACCACTTTACCAAACAACCCTCCAATCCATATATCACGACCTGAATCAACTCATCCAAATATATTCCCACCACCTCATACCCAAAATACTCAAACTCCCTTTTACAATTACCAACACCAAACCAAGCCAACCATCCCAGAACCAATTCCAAACACCAACCCTTTGTATACTCCGGGAAATAATAATCTTAACCCCATATACGTAGAAACTGCTCCCGTTATGCATAACTACCATGAATTAGAGTCCTCCCAAAAGGACATTCTAATTAAAAACCTGACCGAGAAACTAGACAGCTTGGCCAATAGAGTGCAGCATGTGGAAGGAAGCAAGAGGTTAGGAGGCTTGAATTACCAGGATCTGTGCATGTATCCTGACGTAGAATTGCCGGAAGGATACAAGCTTCCAAAGTTCGAAATGTTTAATGGCATGGGAGATCCCAAAGCTCATTTGCGGATGTACTGTGACAAGCTTGTAGGAATAGGAAGAGATGAGAGGATTCTCATGAAGCTGTTTATGAGGAGTCTCACTGGGGAGGCTCTATCATGGTACATTGAACAAGATCCTCGAAAATGGGTCGAATGGGTGGACATGGCCACAGACTTCATGAACAGGTTTGGATTCAACATTGAAAATGCACCAGATTGGTTTTATATCCAAAACTTGAAAAAGAAGCCTAGTGAATCCTTCAGAGAGTATGCCATAAGATGGAGGTCTGAGGCGGCCAGAGCCAGACCCCCCATGGAAGAATCTCAGATGAAAGACTATTTCATCCGTGCCCAAGAACCACAGTATTATGACCGAATGATGTTGGTGGCCGAGAAGAGTTTCGCCGAAATTATCAGATTAGGCGAAAGGATCGAAGAGGGCATAAGAAATGGAACTATCATCAACTTAGAGGCCTTACAAGCTACTAACAAAGCTCTGCAGTCCGGTGGAATATCAGAAAACCGGAAGAAAACAGGTACGGTCATGATGGCTCAGGGAACCAGATCCCCATATAAGTACCAAGCAACCACCCCACCTCCATCCCCATATTCACAAACTCCATACCCTTCAGCTCCACCACCTACATATTACCAAAATGCTCCTCCCAGTATCAACCAGTTTCTTATCCCGTCTATAATGCCCAGCCAGCTTACTTCCAAACTCCACCGCCTACTCAAACCCCACCACCTACTCAAACTCCAAACTACCGTAACAAACCCCCATACGAAAAAAGACCTGTAAAAATTTATACTCCTCTGGCTGAGCCAATAGCCCAGCTTTATGAAAGATTGAAAGAAGCCGGTTATGTGACCCCAGTTCCTGCATTGCCTGTGGATGTTCGTGCAAAATGGTATGACCCAAACAAAGTTTGTGCCTACCATTCCGGTATGAAGGGTCATACTACTGAAGTTTGTAGAGCCTTGAAGGATAAGGTGCAGATGTTGATTGATACAAAGGCTATCCAACTCAAAGATCCGACGCCAAATGTTGCAAATAACCCTCTCCCTAACCATCAGATCAACATGGTAGAAGTGGATGATACTTCAGATTGGGAGCAATCCATTTGGGCCCGCGAGACAAAAGAAGCAATAACTGTCACCGCCAAAACGCCAATTGTAGTGCAAAGGCGTGCTCCATTTGAGGTTGAGGTTGCTAGGCCCAAGCCCCCATTCACTGTTTGTAGAGCGCCTCCTCCTGTATAATATGATACTCATGCCGTCCCATGGAACTACAAAAAAGAAAAAGCAAAGGTGGAAGAGGCAGACACTGCAGCAGGAGTGACCAGATCCGGAAGGATTTACACTTCTGAAAATTTGGTACAGGGTAGTTCCAGCAAATCCAAGGCACCGGTTGTTGAGCTTGAAGACCAGGGTATTTGGAAAAAGGTGCAAGCTAAAGAGTACTCCATTGTTGAGCAATTGAGTAAAACTCCATCTCAAATATCAATCTTGTCTTTGCTGCAGTCTTCCGAAACTCATCGGAACGCTCTTTTGAAAGTCCTGGGGGAAGCATATGTCCCATCTAGCATCACTCATGGAGAAGTAGCCCAAATGGTTGAGCAGGTCTTTGATGCATACAGGATATCCTTTCATGAAGATGAGTTGCCAATTGAAGGAACAACCCACAATAGGGCTTTGTACATTTCAGTTCAATATCAGGACAAGGTTATCACCAAAGCTTTGGTGGATTCAGGTGCTGGTTTGAATATTTGCCCTCTAGGTACGTTGACAAGATTGGGCGTGGATAGTGCAAAGATCCAGACTTGGCAGATGAATGTGAGAGCATTTGATGGCTCTCAAAGGGGTACCATTGGGGAAATAACCCTCAACATGCTCATTGGTCCTGCGACTTTCCCGATAACCTTTCAAATATTGGACATTCCAGCCTCATATAATCTATTGTTGGGTCGTCCTTGGATTCATATGGCTAGAGCAGTTCCTTCCACTCTTCATCAATGTTTGAAGTTTGAATGGGATCATGAAGAGGTCGTAGTACATGGGGAAAAGGGGCATCCGGTATATGCAATAGAAGGAAGGGGCCATCTGGACGGGGAAATGTATCATACTGTGGAGCTCGTTGGCAACATCGAAGTGCAACCTTGGTTCAGCCAGAAGATCATAGACATGATAGCCTGGTTTGGTTTCGAGCTCGGAAAAGGTTTGGGAGTTAATCTGCAAGGTATAGTTGAACCTATACAGCCTGTTCGTCACTCAACCACCTTTGGCCTGGGATACAAATATACTACGGAGGAATGGCTTGATTGGCAGCCACCTAGAGATGGGTACTATTATCCATTGAAGAAGCCGATACCACCGTTGCACCAGTCATTCCGATCAGCAGGATTCATGGGCGGTATAATTGATGGGCTGCAGAAAGATTTGAAGAGTTTGTCTCTGACCAAAGAAGAAGGAGAAGGTTGCAACGTCGTGATCAACGAGGAGGAGAAAGGGGACCCTAGAGGAAGCAAGGAAGTAAAGATCAGCACCAGCATTTGGACCTCAACTCCATCTAGACCTCGTCGGGCATCTGGGTAGCCTTGAAAGATTTCTATCAAATTTTTGAAAAAGTTTTCAATAAACAGTTTTTAATTTCTAGTTCATTATTATTGTTTTCAAGTGCTAGTATTCGGAAACTCTTGAAATTTTAATCAATAAAGTTTTTTTTCCATCTATCTCATATCCTATATTTATTTGTGCTTTATTTCTTTTTCCAGCAAACCCTATTATAAAAATGTTGAATCTGAGACTATGGCATATAATGAGACTGCACAATTTAACATTAATGATTTAGAAGAGGTTGAGGAAAATGAGGTTCCCGAAGAGTTAATCAGAAATATTGAGGAATTCGAGGAGAAACCTAATCCAAATCTGACCGAAACAGAAGTGGTAAATCTGGGAAATTCAGAGGTAGCACAGGAGACCCGAGTAAGCATCCATATGACGGAAGATGACAAGAAAGACTACATCAAGTGCCTTATGGATAATAAGGATATTTTCGCCTGGTCTTACGCAGACATGACAGGACTAAGTACCTCAATAGTTGCTCATCGACTGCCTACTGATCCCGCCTGTCTTCCAGTAAAGCAGAAGCACCGAAAATACAAGCCTGAGTTGAGTTTGAAAATCAAAGAAGAAATATCAAAGCAATTTGATGCTGGAATCCTTCAAGTGACGAAGTACCCAACGTGGCTTGCAAATGTCATTCCAGTGCCAAAGAAAGACGGAAAGGTTAGGGTTTGCGTGGATTATCGGGATCTCAACAAAGCTAGTCCCAAGGATAACTTTCCATTGCCCAACATACATATCTTGATTGATAACTGTGCTAAGCATGAAACACAGTTATTCGTGGATTGCTTCGATGGTTATCATCAAATTGAGATGCACAAGGACGATGCTGAAAAGACTGCTTTCATCACACCATGGGGTGTCTACCACTACAAGGTAATGCCTTTCGGGTTGAAGAATGCTGGGGCTACATATATGAGGGCAATGACAGCTCTATTTCATGACATGATCCACAAAGAAATTGAAGTTTATGTAGATGACGTCATCATCAAATCAAAGAAGGGTTCAAATCATCTGAATGATCTGCAAAAGTTCTTTGCCAGATTACGCAAGTATAACTTGAAGCTGAATCCTGCAAAGTGTGTATTTGGGGTTCCCGCTGGAAAACTTCTGGGTTTCATTGTCAGTCGTCGGGGTATAGAGTTGGATCCATCAAAAATCAAGGCCATTCGTGATCTACCTCCGCCGAAGAGTAAAAAAGAGGTAATGAGTTTTCTGGGGAGACTAAATTACATCAGTCGTTTCATAGCCCAATCTACTGTCATCTGTGAGCCTATTTTCAAGTTGTTGAAGAAGGATGCTGCGATAAAATGGACAGACGAATGACAACAAGCATTTGACAAGATCAAGGATTACCTATCCAATCCTCCTGTGTTGGTTCCGCCAGAATCTGGTAGACCATTATTGCTATACATATCAGTGTTGGATAATGCTTTCAGCTGCATTCTTGGGCAGCATGATGAAACAGGGAAGAAGGAGCAGGCGATATATTACATGAGCAAGAAATTCACATCATATGAAGCTCGATACTTTCTATTGGAGCGTACCTGTTGTGCTTTAACTTGGGTCACCCAGAAATTGCGGCACTACTTGTCTTCACACACTACTTATCTGATCTCGAGGATGGATCCTTTGAAATATATCTTTCAGAAGCCCATGCCTACAGGAAAACTAGCTAAATGGCAGATACTGTTGAGCGAATTTGACATAGTATACGTTACACAAAAGGCAGTAAAGATCTAGGCATTAGAAGATCATATGGCGGAAAATCCCGTAGATGATGATTATACACCATTGAAGACGTATTTCCCGGATGAAGAAGTAGCTTTCGTAGGGGAAGATATTTCGGAAGAATATGATGGTTGGAGGATGTTCTTCGATGGAGCTAAAAATCTGAGTGGATCTGGCATTGGAGCTGTTTTGATTTCACCAACTGGACAACACTATCCGGTATTGGCAAAGCTCAGGTTCCTTTGTTCAAATAATATGGCCGAATACGAAGCTTGCATATTAGGGCTACGACGCGCTATTGACTTGGATGTCAAGGAAATGCTAATAATAGGAGATTCAGACCTATTGATTCATCAGGTTCGAGGCGAATGGGCTACCAAAAATCGGAAGTTGTTACCATATGTGGAATGCGTGCATAGATTGTGCAAAAGGTTCATCAAGGTAGAATTCAAACATGTGCCAAGGATCCAGAATGAATTTGCTGATGCATTAGCCACTTTGTCGTCCATGATTCAACATCCTGATCATAATTACATTGATCCTATCCGTATCCATATATATGAGCAACCAGCATACTGCTTTCATGTTGAGGAAGATCCTGACGGAAAGCCTTGGTACAATGACATACGAGAATACTTAAAGAATGGTGAGTATATAGAAAAGGCAACAAGTGTGCAAAAACGTACAATTCGTAGGTTGGCAAACCAATTCTTTCTTAGTGGAGAAATCTTGTATCGGAGGACTCCCGACTTAGGGTTGCTAAGGTGCGTCGAAGCTGGAGAAGCTAGCAGATTGATTGAAGAGATACATGCAGGAACGTGTGGTCCTCACATGAATGGTTTCACTTTGGCAAAGAAGATCTTAAGGTCGGGGTATTTTTGGTTAACCATGGAGACGGACTGTATTCACTATGTTCAGAAATGTCACCGATGTCAAACTCATGCGGATATGATTCGAGTTCCTCCCAACGAACTCCATGTTACTAGCTCACCTTGGCCCTTCACAGTTTGGGGCATGGACGTCATTGGTCCAATCGAGCCAGCAGCATCCAATGGACACAGGTTCATTCTGGTTGCAATTGATTATTTCACCAAATGGGTTGAAGCCACCTCTCATAAATCGGTGACGAAGAAGGTTGTGGATGATTTTGTCAAAAATAATATCATCTGTAGGTTCGGGATTCCTGAGTCAATCATCACTGATAACGGAACCAACCTAAATAGTGATTTGATGAGGTCATTGTGTGAGAAGTTCAAGATCAACCATCGAAATTCTACTGCATACAGACCACAGATGAATGAAGCGGTCGAGGCTGCAAATAAAAACATCAAGAGGATATTGCGCAAAATGATCGATAACCACAAGCATTGGCATGAAAAGCTACCTTTTGCATTGTTGGGATATCGCACCACCATCAGAACTTCTACTGGGGCTACGCCTTATTTTCTGGTATATGGTAATGAAGTTGTGATACCTGCTGAAGTAGAGATACCCTCTCTAAGGATTATTCAAGAAGCAGAACTGAGTGACGCTAAATGGATACAATCTCGATCGGTGAATCTGGCGTTAATAGATGGAAGGAGGATTAATGCCATCTGTCATGGTCAGCTCTATCAAAATAGAATGGCCAGAGCTTTCAACAAGAAGGTTAGACCCAGACATTTCTCACCTGGGCAACTGGTTCTGAAACGGATCTTTCCAAATTAGGATGAAGCAAAGGGCAAATTCTCATCGAACTGGCAGGGTCCGTACATAGTCTCTCGGGTATTGACAGGAGGAGCTCTCATACTTGCAGAAATGGATGGAGAAGTTTGGCCCAAACCTATCAATTCAGATGCTGTAAAAAGATATTACATCTAAGTTTGTCTCATGCTCTCTTGCTCTGTAATTTGGAACTACGTCAGACCTGATTCCCGTTTAAGAGGGGATACATAGGCGCTCCTTTGGAGTTCGGTTTTACCATAATAAAATTTTCATTTTCCCATTTGATTGTGACACTGGGGTAGAATTTTTGAGAGGGACTCAAAAATTCCTACAAAATAGTAACTGGGGCAGAATTTTTGAGGGGTCTCAAAAATTCCTTTAATGGGCATTTCCGCGTAAATCAAAACTGGGGCAGAATTTTTGAGATCCTCTCAAAAATTCACATCAATCAAGCTACAATTTGCGACAAAGATCAGAATGACAAAGTGCTATTGAAACTGAAATTTGGAGCGCAGTCGAGTCAGATGTTGTAAAGTCTCAAATTGTGCCATGGTCAAAGATTCGACCTTATTTTTACAAATTATTATTTTTCAAAGCTTTTCAAAAACTCTCTCCCATTCTATTTATACTCTCTCCCAAAGTGAATGCCCGAAAAGGTCTGGATGGCGAGCCAAAGAAAGCACAACGATCGGAACAGATCAACCTCCCCTTTTAACTATTTCTCTTTGAATGCAGAAACGACAGGTACATATACAAGAAGCAATTCCAACATCGCTTGGAGGATCAATGTGTCGCTATATACGACAAATCACTAATCAATGGCACTCGACCTTTCCAACTAGGCGAAGGCCCAAGATGTTGTATGCCTTCAATCAACTACTATGATTGCATTGAGCCCGAGATTGCATTATTGCATGTGCCCGAAGACTGCATTGAGCCAGAGACTGCATTATTGCATGTGCCCGCTATTGCATCGTGCCCGAAGATTGCATTGAGCCCGAGATTGCATTATTGCATGTGCCCGCTATTGCATCGTGCCCGAAGACTGCATTGAGCCCAAGATTGCATTATTGCATGTGCCCGCTATTGCATCGTGCCCGAAGATTGCATTGAGCTCGAGATTGCACTATTGCATATGCCCGCTATTGCATCGTGCCCGAAGACTGCATTGAGCACGAGATTGCATTATTGCATGTGCCTGATATTGCACCGTGCCCGAAAATTGCATTGAGCCCGAAATTGCATTATTGCATGTGCCCGCTATTGCATCATGCCCAAAAACGACATTGAGCCCAAGATTGCATTATCGTATGTGCCCGAAGATTGCATTATGCCCCAATACTACCTATGCCCGAGAACTACATGTACCCGAAGAAATTTAAATCAAAGTATCAATCGAGGCCCGAATTACAGATACGTTTCTTTACTCATTACTTATGTTCCTAAGGCGTCATGGTCTAAAGGCATCTTTTTTCATGGCCTGCGGACATCATATCATGGCCTAAGGATTTGCTTTCTGCTTATCATGATCCAAAGGTGTCATAGTCTAAAAGCATCATTCTCATGGCCCGCAGACAACATTTTCATGACCTGAGGATATATATTTTGCGTATCATGGCCCTAGACATCATAGCCTAAGACATTATTTTTCATAATCTTAAGGCAAACATCATGGTCGATATGGGAACTGCATCATATTTACATTTACAGTTTATTTAATATATATGCTCTAATCCTTCTATTACAAGCTATATATTTGCAGAGACTAATATTTTGCAGATAAGATCAATTTCCTTATCAGCTACGATTGCCTTACTGTCTATCGCAATGACACCCTACCGAACATTTTAGGCTCGTCTGCCTTACAACACGACATCAGGCCCATCCGCCTTGCAATACGGCATTTTAGGTTCGTCCGCCTTACAATACGACGTTTCAGGCTTGTCCGCCTTACAATACGATGCTTAGGTTCGTCTACCTTACAATCAAACATCTTCTTCTATATACCATCAGAACTATTCGAGGTTAACACTATCCTTCAGAGATGGATCGCGATTCTGCAAGAAAGTTAAGCCAAAGTCTATTAAAGGTGGCACTATGTCTCTCAAAGCAGATATGTTTTCTTATCTCTTCTTATCATTATTATTTTCTAGCACTTATATATTATTATATTGGTTCACACTTATTGTATTTATAAGCTAACATTTTATCTAGTCATATTAGAAATTGTAGGCGTGATCGATCGCCATTTCAGTTACGATTATCATATTCACTTGTCCATCGCAACGAGGCCCTAGCGAATTCTTTGCTAATCACTAAATTTCTCATCTCAATCTTTGGCTACTCATATTATCTCCTTTTCATCGGATTCTTCGCTCTTAAGCCGGAAATCTCTCTGTCACGCTTTTCTCGCTACTCTAATCTTATCCATTCAAGCCGATATCGTTCCTGTTCGAATATTGTATCGCTCTTTGAACTGTTTAGGAGTTTCATTTACTCCTAAATCCAGAACTACACACGACCTGATTCTCATAACCAGAGATATGTAGGCGACTTAACACCAAAGTCTCGGTCGTACCCTTTTCTAACTTTTTATTTCAACTGATCCCACTGACATCTTTCATCGGTCGGACAAAATCGGCTACTAAGTCAACGTTGGTTGCCCGACAATTCATTCTTCATTCCCAATCAACCAAGGGGCAGCTGTTGACACCCAATTTTGACCGACCTTTAACTATTGTTGGAATGCTATTCGATTAAATACGCATTTTTTAAAATATGTTTTGAGTTAAAATTTTAATCAATTTCATCTTAAAATTATATATTTTTAGTATGCATGATTTTAAAATTATTGTGAATATTTTTTGTTTAATTATTAGTAAAACTCAAAATAAGTATTTTATTTCAAATGTTTTAAAATTTAAGTGATTCTTGTTATATAAAATGTTATAATACTTGTAGTATTTTATTGAATAGCATTTCTTTAATTTTTCTCCAAATCATTTAGATTTTAGCCATTTATTCTAATTCTAGCCTATTCAATTCCAAATGTATTTCAATCATGGCCACTTTTACGTCAAATCTAGCCATTTTTTTTTTCAATTTTGGCCATTGTAATTCAATTTTTCAGATTTCCAATCTAATCTTAGCCGTCCATCCTTTAAAATAAAGTCTAGATCGAATCTCAGCCTCTCATCTTAAAATCAGTGAACGGTTCGGATCGAATCTACCTTACCTTCCTTTTATATCCTAAAGACCTAACCTAATTTTCTTTTCATCTTTTTTCCATCTCCATCTCTCTCAGCCGCCCCCTTCTCCTCTTTTCTTTTTTCCGGCGAGGCAAATCCGCCAACAGCAGCCGCCGGCAGCCCTTCTCCCTCCTTCTTCTTATCTCCTCTCCTCCCTTAGATCCAGCGAAACAAGCAGTCATGGCGAGCAGCAGCTCCAGCCGAGACAAGCCAGCCAGCAGCCGCCGCTCCAGCCGGAAGCAACAATAAGCCAGCAGCAACGGTCCCTCTGTCCAGCAGCGAGACCGGCGCTGTCCTCCTCCTCTCGCCCCTTTCTCCTTCTCTCTTCCTTGCTCCGGCCAAATAGTAAACCTCGGCGATGCAACAACATCAGCAACCAGCGCCGACGACGAGCAAATAACGACAACATTAAGAATAGTAGAACTCCGATTAAGGAAACTCTTTTGACCACAAAGACGGATCTGTTAAGATCCGTCCAGGTTTGTCATCGTCTAGTTACTTGTTTGAATTTCTTAGCATGATTGGTTAAGTCAAATGACATGCAGCCTGCTTAAAGTTTGTTAATCTTCTGATATTTGTTCATTCTTAGTTTTAAAATGATCTAGGTTGTATTCAATTTGCATGTCCTGTTAGAATTTCATTGCTCTTCTGGATTGTGCTCGTATTGGAAAATTTGATGGTGGTATAGTTTTGAATTCCACTAAAGTGATTGTTGATTCCTACTTGCCTCATGTTTAGTTTCCTGGTACTGATTCTCTTTAATTCGGCTATTAGTGAATATTTTGAGTTGATCGCCTAGTTTACTCTCAAAAAATATTGTCTCTATACTACCTTAACTCGGCAGAATATGCTAACTTGGTGGGATTATCGTGATGGCCACTTGATTAATTTTAAATCTTACTATATTTGCATATCAATTTGTGACTAATTATGTCCATTTGTTGGAATATTGGCTGAGATTATTTCTCTTGCGTGTCTTACTTGGTGTATTATTAGTATGATTCTTTGCCTTATGAAAATGTGTAAAAGGCACCATTGAGGTAAATAGCTTAAATTGATCCCTTAATCTCTGCGTTGTTTGGTTTAGGGATCTCATACGGCTGTCTAATTCCCTTATTCGGCTGATTACAGTAAAACTTTGGTATATGTGATTATTACTTTGGGGTTAATTATATTCTGATTGTTAGCTTGATTATATCAATTTGTAGTTATGTTAATTATTTCCTTGCTTATTACGTGATGTAGCTGAATGTGGTTACCTTTTAAAGTGAGGCTGATTTCTTACTTAGTTTTTATTTTGTAATCGGTTTGTTTGGTTGGACAATAAATAAATAAAATAAGTCAAGTATATCTGTTTTGGCTCTTTTTTTAAAAAAAATAAAATAAAAAAAAATAAAAAAAAATAAAAAAAAAATATATATATATATATAATAAATAATAAATAAATTATTATTTATTTGCATATTAATGTTGGTTGGATTTTGATTTTTGTTTCTAGCATAAATGATGCCTAAATCTATGTGTGATTTTACTTGGTATTTGGATCCCATAAATCTTTTAATGGCTTAAAAATTTGCCCTTTTACCGTGATTCACTTCCATACTGCTTTAACCTATATTGTGCTTATTAATCAATAATAATTGATACCATTGCCTTAATAATAGTCCATTGGATAATATAACAAAAGATTTTTTTTATGTTGACCGAATGCTTATTTTGGGTGTAACTTTCAATTATTGTTTTGGTTATATTATTAGTCATTTATATTTGGTAAGAAATGAAATTAATTCCAATATAGGATCATTTGAGTTAAGGAAAGTATTTAATTGATTTCCTTTATTCTCTTTCCTTACTTGCCCGTACTTAGAGATTATAAATAGGACTCCCCCCCTTTCTTTGTTGATTCATTCGACCTTAGCTAAAAAAAAATAATAATAATAAAATATACTCATACTTGGCTTACAATCTCAAAAAGAAAGCATATAATATTGCTCCCTACTCTAAAAGAATTCAATTCTTTTATAAATTCAAAGTTCCTCTCTGTTTCGCTGCTTTGCTGTTTTGCTGTGCTCGTGTCAATTATTGAAATCTCGTGTTGTCTTCATCGCTAATCTTTTAAACTGCTTAACTGGTTAGTGTATTCCCCTACGCATTTTATTTATTTATGTTACTGTTATTTGCTTATTGTTATGCATAAAAATCCAAAAAAAAAAAGGATTTTGATGAATAAAAGGAAACGTACAGGTTAGTTTTCTCTCCTTTTGTTCTGATTATTCTATATATAATTGCCTAATTGCGTGTATGTTATGCTTGACCGCATCAAATTGGTTATATGATAATCTATGTGTTATGCTTGATTCCATCAAGAATTTGGTATATGGTAATCTGTAATATGGTCATTTGGTAATTTTCTGTAGTATTGGGTATATTATTTGTTTAGCAGGATGAAATATGGGAGTTTGAAGAGCTGCCTGGGCAGGATGTTAGAAAGTTATTTGGACGTTTTATGTTTATTATATTACGTCTTTTATTTCTCGAGCATTCGATTCTGTAATATTTATGTAAACAACTCTCTCTATATAAAATAATATTTGGGGGGATCGTCTAAGGGGAGGGGGATATACGTGCTACTTGTTTTTCCTTTTTTTTTTATTTTATCTGCATGTGCTTGATAAAAGAAATCTACCTGCCTAAATCTTGAAGCATCGTAATGTTGGAATTTCCTAAATAATTTACCTAAAATTAATCTATCTGTAACTTTACCTAATGTTAAAACAGTCATTTATGTGATCAATAATTTGTTTCATAATCTGAATATTACTTGGACTATTCATTCCAGCATGTTACTAATTCGGACTCATAATAGTTTATCCAAGTTGTTTTCTTACGAATCTAATATGTTAATAGGTAATAGATCAACCTTAGTTTATTACCGGTGTTATTTAGATATTCTCTAGCAACCTGTTTAACTTGCCAACTTGTTGATCAATTCTTTAAATCTAATCTTATTGGTTGATGTATACGAATGAATGCCTATACGTTTTCAGTCTGTTTCAAATCTGATTTGCATTTTAGCATGATTAATTAGTTAAACTTTGAACGATTATATACTTAATGGTCTTATCGGATTACGTATGTTAAACTAATCTGGCATGTTGGCCTTAATTGTTATCTGTTGATGTAAACTTTGTTAATAATTGGCAATATTGTTACTAAGAAAAACATACTATTTGGGTATAGACATCATGCCTATAGGATGCGACTTTTGTTCTTTACTTAAAGGTCATGTACATATGAATTTCAACAATTTCCATGCATAATATGATTATTTGCTGCCCATTTGTTAACTTTGTTTGCAAACAATTACTTTTTGCCACTTTGATATAATAAAAATCATCCCCGCAAGCCATAGTTTAAAAACCTACCTTAACTTAGATAAATCATTTAATTCCATTCTTCTTTAATGTCGTGTCTGTAGATGACCGTATAAAGCCTGCTTAAAAATGAATCAATTTCTGCATAATCCTCTGTCCAGGTTAATTATTTGTCACATTATTAAGAAGCTTGTTTAGGTGTTTGCATACAACACACTTAACATGATGGCCTTCACTTTATATGTGTTTACAAGTATGCTAATAATAATCTAGAGGCCAACTCGAGACCTTACTTGCTAAATGATTGTCCAACTTGTTTGACTTGGGTGTCTAGGTGGGCCTATTAGGATGTTTATTTGTCTAAACTAACCCAACAGTAGTCCAATGCCTCTTGGATATTAAGCGGGGACGATAGACACCTCTTTAGGATGAAAAGCATGCGGTGGTGGGGTAGGGGTAGTTTAGGCCCTATGGATATGATGACACTGACTCAGGTTTAAACGACAAACTCCGGTTTTGTCTGTCCTTACGCGGAAGCCTATCGAGAAAATAAAAAGTCGAGTGCTGATCCAAAAGTCCTTTAGAGTTTCCTTTCCCTTTTATCCCTTTATGTGTTTAATTATATTTATTTGGGGTAGTATAATAAAAAATAAATTATGATTGCCTATCTATTCGTGTATTTTTCTGTCTCCTCGCTCATCTCATTTAATTATTTAATATTTATTTATTATATTATCACCTAGTAAGCATGATTAATTATTAAAAATGATTAAAATGATATTAATTGTTTATCGTTATCACCTAGCTAGCATGTTAATTAAATATTAAATAACGAAGTGACCTTAATTGCTGTTTGTAACCCCCCACATATTGCATGAGATACGGCCGGGACCCACCTTTGTGGACCCCGAGGGATGCCTAACACCTTCCCTTCGAGGTAATTTGAACCCTTACCCGATCTCTGGTTCGTTGACCTTAGCTAGACTTAGTTAGGTTAGATAGGTGCCCTAACGCACCTTAATTCGTTAGGTGGCGACTCTTCAATCTTCCCGAAACCCAAAAGAGTTGTTAGGTCGTGCACCAAAACCCGTTTTGAGAAAAATGGGGCGCGACATCTTTTGACAAAACATCTAGGGTTATGAAGTATTGGTACGGGTTTGGAATTACTACAAGATATTAGAATTAATTGTTCTTAATTTTCAGGTTTTACTTTCTTGATTTAGTAGATTATTGTTGAATAAAAAAGATTATCTTTCGAGAGTTGCATTAATCAAAGGTTAATAATACTTTCTATTATATTAATGCTATCTATTAGTTTAAATTACTATAGTAATTATTTATTGCTAGTTATAAGTATATAAACTCATAACTAGGGATATGGAACTTAGAGTAGGGATGACGACAATAAATTATTTATAATAAATATCTTTCTTATGAAGGGTTGATGATTGTGTATTAAGTTTCTTTCTCAATGGAATTTTTCTTTAAATAGTCGACACCATTAAAAAGAACTTGAATCTATTCTAACTTGTTCGACAAAAGAAGTAAAGATTAGGTAAAATGATCAGTACTAGGGATTTGGTCCTACGTGGCAACCACTATCTAATAACTTAAGTTGGAGAGAGGATAGTTTATCTCAGACTTTTGATGAATGGGAAAATTTACTCGACACCCTAGTGCATTTGTCAAATTTGCACAATAAACACACCTAAATAACTTGATAGTGAAATATTTGTTTGAGTTTCGTTATCTAATAATTGAAACTTTAGTTCACATTTATTATTGATGCAAATCCAACTTGTCAAACTAGTTATCAAATTCTCATAAAAAAATTCCAATTTCCAATGATAGTTACTAATTTGAATCCCAACATTAAATTATATAAGAACTCTAGTACACTCTCTACGGGATTCGACCTCAACCTAGTTGAGTTACAATATTTTTCAATTGACCATATAGAAATAAAATTATGAGTTATAGTTGGCTTGATTTTACTCTTTTTTTTAAAAATTGATAAGATTTGGTAAATATATTTTTAAATTCAAAAGCACCATGTTTCACCTATAAACTTTGTTGTAGCCTCAATGATATACAAGGGTTGTTTCTTCAAAGAAAGAAAGCAATGAAGAAGAATGGATTATGGTTTGGCTAAAACATGTTAAACTCGTAATCGAAATTCATGAGAACTTTCTATAAAAGGAATTTCATACCTTAGTAATCTTTAGGACAACAGATCTCAGCATGTAAATCCTTTCATTAAGCTTCTTTCTACGGCGTCACTCGGCCATCAGATTCTTTGCTGGAAGTCCCTTCTTCTTACCCTTTTGATCAGCATCACTTATAGTGCTGACTGCATTTGAGTTGTTTTCTCCTATCTCTAACAAAATGGAAGAAAACAACTCAAATGCAGCCAGCAATGTAAGTGGTGCTGATCAAAAGGGTAAGATGAAGGGACTTCCAGCTAAAAATCTGACGGCCGAGCGATGCCACAGAAAAAAGCTTAATGACATGCTTTACATGCTGAGATCTATTGTCCCAAAGATTACTAAGGTATGAAATTCCTTTTAAAGAAAGTTCTCGTGAATTTCGACTACGAATTTAACAGGTTAAAAGAAAAGGATTACCTGTGTAGTTCTTCCTCCGCCATTGTAACAACCCTTTCTATCTCAACAATAATAGCTTCTGCCTGTGCGATTACAGCTTCTACTTCTGCAATTGTGTCTGCAATTGCTTGTGCATTAAGCTCCTGCCGTGGCTGCCTTGGAATCTCTTCCAACTTCAAAACTTTGCTTTCTCCCATTCTAAATCGAAAACCCATCCTAAATTGAAAATACAACAAGATTTGCGACTACAGAATTAGAGAACATGGGTTTGATGGTTTTTTACAACAAAGTTACATGAGATTAATTGGCAAGAGGGAACTCCCAAAATTTAATTTTAGAAACGGCCACCTAATTTCTTTTTTATTTAATTTTTAGGGTTAGGGTTAGAAAAAGTGAAAAAGTGGGGTTGGGTTGTGGGGTCATGGATCTTTTCATCACTTCAAGAACTTGGGGATAAAAATTCAAGTATATAGAGTATCATTTTCATCCCAACATTTCAACATTAAATAAATTCATCCATCCAAAAAAAATTAAAATACAATCCCAAGGAATATAAAAACGGGTAAAGGGTCTAAAAAGTACTCCAAACTTTGGCCAAAATTTCTACTACGAAACAAAACTTTATTGAGAACCTTTTACCCCTCACTACAAGAAAATGTACATACGACGACATTAATTTGGTGACATTTGAAACAAATGTCGGAAAATAAAGAAATTCACGATATTTAAGAACAAAATGTCATCAAACAATGACATTTGATGTCAAATGGCGTAAAAATAATGATATTTGGTATCAAATATCGCAAAAATAATGACATTTGGTTCAAAATGTCACTATGATAATGACATTTATTGCAAAATGTCGTCGTTTTTAGTGACATTTAGTAAAAATTTCATATAAATGATGACATTAGCTACAAATGTAGAATATAATAATGACATTTATTGCAAAATGTTGTTATTTTAGCGACATTTAACGAAAATGTCATATGAATGATGACATTTGCGAGAAATGTCAAATATAATATGACATTTATTACAAAATGTCATTGGTTTTAGTGACATTTAGAAAATATATTGTTTAAATAGTGACATTTAACATAAATGTCGAATATTTTATGAAAGTTACCGCAAAATGTCATTGATTTTAGTGACATTTAGAAAAAATGTCACTAAAATAGTGATATTTGTCATAAAATGTCATTGATTTTAGCGACTTTTAGTAAAACTGTTGCTAAAATAGCGACATTTAATACAAATGTCGAATATATTATGACATTTGTTGCAAAATTTCATTGATTCAATTGACATATAGTGAAAATGTTGCTAAAAAATTGAAATTTTTATACAAATATCGAATATATTATGTCATATGTTGAAAAATGTCATTGATTTTTATGACATATGATGAAAAGTCCTGTTACATCTAGGGGTGGACCCATGTGGGTTCGTGAACCCCATTGACAAAAAATTAGACAATATATATAAGGTAAATTATTTGTATTTCTATAGATATATATATATTTTGAACCCCTCCAACAACAAAGAGAAACTGATGGCGCAGTGGCAAGTCGACCTAAAATTAGGTTGTATGTCAATGGTTCGAATCTCTGTGTAAGCATTTTATCTTTCTTTTTATTTTAAGTACTCTTTTTCAAGGCAGTTTTTAGTTTTTTTTTTTTACTTTAAAAAACATGCTAAAAGTGTGGTTTTAAACCCAAAAGAATTCATGTTTCCCATTTCTAAAGGCTTTTTTTCATATTTATACTTTTATTTTTTGAAGCCCCTAAACAAAAATCCTGGGTCCGTAATTGATTAAACATATTATTAGTCGTTAATTACTAATATTTACACCTAATTTTTAAAATCTAATTATTTTTTAAAAATTATTTATCATTATATATGGATAAAGTTTGACCAAATTTGCCCCCCAGATTATATGATTTGAACAAAATTTACTTTATGATAAAAATATCTCATTTTTACCCTCGTTGTTATTAAAATTACTCTAGTTTAATTTTTATGAGCAAATGTAACTTGTGTTCATTACAATACCCATTGTGGAAGAAGAAATTAAATAACCTTTTCTTGTTATTCTAGAGAAGTTGAAAGATCCCGAAAGATCGATGTATTTGTCAATTGAACCTCACCTTCGTGTAATATAAATCTACATAAATGAATACTAGCTATTAGGCACCTCTCATTAGTCAAGGTTCCTATTTATATATTTTTTCTCACTTTTATGACAATTTTTTCTATTTATTTATTTTTTATTATTGTAAAAAATGAATGTGACAATTACCACCCCATTTATTCATATTCTTTCATATAAAAAATTAATTATTTTTATTTTCGTTACTCCCATGATTTTTGATAATCATAACTCCTAAATCATAATAAAGTGCATGTTTATGATATCATTTCAAATCCCATATTATGTCCTATAAATAGAGGCATTAAAAAATTCGGTTACAAAAGAAATGATCAATTTTTAGGGGTCGTTTGGTTTGAATATATACTAGTTATGCTGGGATTAGTTATACATATATGTTGAGATAAGTTATACCGAATAAATTATGCTGGGATAAGTTATGATGGAATAAGTTTTTATTGGTTGTTTGGTTTATCATATCCAAACTAATATTCATTGTATAATTTTTGAGAATAAGTTGTTAATTGTTTACAAAAATACCCTCACCTTATGTAGGTTTTTTTTTTTTTTTTTTTTAACATTTTATTTGCAAGCATTAGTTATTCACTCTTAAAAATAAAATTTACATCTTATTTATCTTAAATATTTTTGTGTGTGCATTTCCATGATTGTGCCGTATGTTTTAAAAATTAAAATTTCATCTTTTTTAACTTAAAAATTAAACTTTCATCTTATTTAGCTTTAAAATAAAATGTTATTCCCTTAATTAGCTTAAAATAAGATTTTCATCCTATTTAGCTTAAAATAAGATTTTCATCTTATTTAGCTTAAAAATAACACTTTCATCTTATTTAGTTTAAAAGTAGAACTTTCATCTTATTTAGCTTAAAAATTAAGACTTTCATTTTAAGTTTATTAAAGTAAAAGAAAATTTATTATTAAAGTTATCTACATTTTAGTTATAGATAAAATATAATTTTTCAGTGAGTAATAAACTATTTAATGAAAAATATGGAATTTAGTAGTGGAGTGAACATTTTAAGAGAAATCAAAATATAAATAAACATAATAATTACGCAAATAAATTCAACTTATAATATATTCAAAAATAAAAATTGTAAATATAAACTGTAAATTTTTAATAGAAAAATATATTTATCATAAAAACAACGAATAATTAAGGTTATGAATATTATTATAAATGTTGTTAAAATTATGTTAAAAGATTTGAATGTAAAAGTGGTGTATAAAAGAGAGTTTAAGGGGGGTATTTTTGTTAATTTACCCACCTTATCCGAGGATAACTTATCCTGGGATTACTATATATATACCCCCCCCCCCCTTACTGAGGGATAGCTTATCCCTGGACTAATTCCTCTTATCCATCACACCAAACGACCCCTTAATGTATAGTAAAGATATGAATTATCTAGGTAAAGCTTGTTCTTAAGATATGTATAGTATTTTGTAGTTTATATATATATATATATATATATATATATATATATATATATATATATTACTTTATGATGTACTAGTTATATGAGATTTCTTTTTTTTTTTTTTTAAGATCTACTTTTTTGTTAAATGAAAATTTTTCATCTTCTTCATAATATTCGTTTTTGGTAAACGGATCAAAATTCAATCTAACGATTTAGTGAGAAAAATCTAAACATGCTCCTGTAATATTATCGGTGTAAAGGTATAATTTTATTTTAATTTACATGTAAGTTGTATTTTTAATTACATGAATTTTACTATAAGAACTTTACAAGAGTTTCAATCAATTCAAATTTCAGTATATTAATTATGTCAATAAAAGTTGGTTGTTAACTTTTTTTTTTAAAAGTTAAGTTTTATTTAGAATTTATACTTTTAAAAAAAATCAAAAGTCAAATCGATGTTCTAAGGGGGTCCAAAATATAATATTTAACCATTTAGAGTATCATTTTACTTAATTAAAGATACATAAATAAGTAAGGAGTAGCAAATAAAGGAACTAATTCAGGGTATCATTTTACTTAATTAAAGATACATAAATAAGTAAGGAGTAGCAAATAAAGGAACTAATTGAGGGGGGGAGTGAGTAAGTATTAAATCATAATTTATACTTAGTAATTAATTATTAAATAATTTTCTTTCAAATTTTTGTTAAATAGTTATGTGTTTTACTTCCATAGTGAACATATAAAAGAAATCAAGAAGGAAAATCCTCGTCTATCAAGACATAATGTGGATCGAATTCATAATGAAAGATTTCAGCTATGGTTTAGAAATCCTGTAAGTATCAACTAGCTAAAATATTTGCTCATATATTACTATATAGGTAATTATAACTTTTAGATCACATCTTTATTTTTGAATGCTAGGTCGAGAAGATGCATATGGCTGGTGAAAAAATATCTGAGGATATTCAAACTTTAGCTATTGGCCCATTAATACAAGCAAAAAGAATGATTGGCCATATATGTGATTGAGTTAGATACTTAACAGAGTCTCGTGATGTTAAGAGAAAAACTCAAAATAGTGGTATCATGTTAAAGGCTATCACTCAAAGTTATGCAAGCACAAAAGATAAAAATCCTATATTGGCAGAGGTTTCTTTTTATGGAATCCTCACAGACATAATTGAGTTATATTATTCCAAGAATCTCAAGTTTGTATTGTTTAAATGTAAATGGGTGAACAATAACAAGGGGCTTATTGAGAAAGATGATTATGGATTTACTCTTGTGAATTTTAATCATCTACTCTATACAAGACATCAGTTATTAGATGAACCATTCATCTTTGCTTCTCAAGCTCAACAAGTGTTTTATGTCGATCATCCTATGGAAAAGGAGTGGCGAATGGTTGTTAAACTTAAGCCAAGAGGTTTCTATGATTTAGGTGATGACACACCAACAATTTAGCATAATGAAGGACATTTGGAGTTGTGGCCTGAACAATAATTGGATGACACAACATTTGAAACTGAAGAAGACATTGAATGGGTTAGAGAAGGAGTACCAGGATTAGAAATCCCAGAAACTTTGGAAAGTAATGAAGCATATGATGAAGATGACAACATATCTTAGTTTTTGTTACTGTCGTAGTATAATCACTATTTCAGTACAATTGATTGTTGAACAATAATGACTTTGATGTTTTTACTCTTCATTCAGCTATTAAAATCTCATATGTTTATATGTCTTATTATTTGACATGATAGTTAGATATTATTTTATACTTTTGTGTAGTAAAAACTACTTTAGATTTGGCAGGATTCATAGTTGTTGAGGAACTTCGTTGAAATGGCAAGAAAAAGACAGAGAAATTCTAGTCAAGGCGAGCTTTTATATGATTCTTTGGAGTAACAAAAACAACAAATCGGAAGAATGTCAATGCCTCAACCGCCCCAAAATTGGCCACAAAATGAAAGAGATGAATAACATGATACAGAAAATCTTCCAGGTATTAAATATCATGATATTTATTCTTCCTTTCATAGTATAAAGTAGTTAGATAATTTTTATGTAAATAATAAATTTGCCTCATTTTATCTTTGATTATTTATAGATTCTGAGCAACAAAAACAACAAATCAGAAGTATGTCAATGCCTCAACCGCCGCAAAATTGGCCATAAAATAAAGGAGTTGAATCACTTAATACAAAAAATCTTCCAGGTATTAAATCTCATGATATTTATTCTTCCTTTCATAGTATAAAGTAGTTAGATAATTTTTATATAAGTAATAAATTTGCCTCTTTTTATCTTTGATTATTTATAGATTCTAATGAGAGTGAAGAGCAATCTAAGCGAACTAGGGGTCCCACTATGATGCACTCGGGATGGAGAAAAGATGGTGGAAATTTACTTATTTAATTGAATGAACATGGTCAAGTTATTGGGTCAGAAGGAGCTAAATTGAGTTCAAAACTTGGTGTGCTAGCACGAAATGACATCTTAGTGCCACTAAATCATAAAGATTGGAGGCTTGTACCTAGTATATACAAGGATAGAATATGGGCTCATATCAAGGTTCTTAGTATACACAATATTCTAAGATGTTTTGTTTTTATATTTTATTTTATAAATGAGTTGTGTATTAAATATTTGTACAGGAAAATACTGATGCAACTGATGACATGAAGCACATACTGATGATGTCATTTGGATCTAAATGGAAAGAATCAAAGCATGAAGCAAAAACCATTGGATATGACCCATATAACACTGATATTGAGCGTTTGGCTTATTGTCCAGATAGAGTTGAAGAAGATCAGTGGCGTTCATTAGTTCATTATTGGAGCTCAAAAGAAGCAAAGGTATGTGCTAGATTTCTATTTCTGCATTTGCTCTACTAAATGAGAATTTCATAGAAGTTGTCATAAATTATTAAAGCCGTGTTTTCCCTGATTATACTTCATTTTGTAGAACAACTAGAAGTTCTTTCTGATTTGTCTCTTTCTTCTAATTGGCAGAAATAATGTTGTTGTACATGTCCAGTTTGCCAACCTGCACAAAATGTTCTTGTATAGAAATTGATTGCACTTTGTGAAACTCAACTATGCTGCTTTTTTATATTTTTTTCTTGGCCATTTCTTTTATATATTCAAGATTGTGCATGTCCTATTATATATTGTTGTGTTCAAATTTTTAGGAAAAGAGTGAGAGAAACAAAGAAAGTCAAAAAAAATTGACTATGCCACACACATCAAGGAGAAAAAGTCATTCTCAAATTATAGACGATGTACGAAGTAATCACTATTTATTTTCTATAATTTATATATTAAAAAATACTTATCATGAATATTTAATGTCAATCTCTTACTATTCAAACAGATGACAAAGATGAATAATGGTGTAAAGCCAACTCGTATTGAAGTGTTCAAAAAAACTCACATCAGAGCGAATAAACACCAGTAAATGAGATAGCTGGTGAAGTTATGGTAAACTCCTACTCTTTAAAATATATAGGTTCTTTCTTTCTGTTACAATTTCTTTAAAAAACTTCTCATTACTTTACCTTTCTTTCAGAAAGAAACAAATGGATTATCTTACTGAGGTGTATCCTGAGTTGAATGTCCCTACAAGTGCTCCTAATGATGTGTACTCCCAAGAAATGGGATCAGACACTCATGGAATTGTCCGAAATCTAGGAAAAGAAGCATCTCCTAGCTTAGTATATGGCCCCGTATATAAACGATCTCAGGCTGAAAAAATAGATTTTGATACAAGGGTTGAGATGGAAGTTCAAGAAGCTACCTCAGCTATGAAAATTGAGGTGGAAGCGATGGATAAAAAGTTGTTACAAGCGAAAGAGGAAGCAGAAGAGAATAACGAAGTGATGGAGAGAAAATTATCGGAAGCAAAAATGGATATGGAAGAAATTATAGCGGAAAAAGTGAAGGAAGGAATACAAGCATATGTACAGTCTTTGGGAATTAATATTGATGCAAATTTAAAATTAGAGCAGGTGAAATAATTGTGTTGCTAACAAAAAATTACTTTTTTTAGATAAAAACTTAGTTTCTCTTAATTATAATAGTCTTCCTCTTTTGCAATAGGTTCTTGATAACCCACTTAAAGATTGTCAACAACCATCATCTCTTGTTCCAGGTGTTCACACAAGAAAGGTTAGAGAAAATTTCATTAAAATTTTGAATTTTATTTTAATTGCGTAAATCCTAACATTTATATGATCACTAGATCAACTAATTCCTCTTTCTTCTTTAATATGGATTAATCGACAAACTGTTAATTGTGCGTCATGTACCAGATGATTCTGAATATAGTTTTGTTCAGATGTTTCCAGGTTTGATTTTTGGTGTCTGGATAGACCCACTCTGAATATTGATTTATTAATAATGTGCAGCAATGAAAATGTGACACTGAACTCTCTAAATGTTGTTACTGAATATGTCGTTGTCAAGTTATAACTAGAATAAATTATAGATTTTTTTTGTGCAGTCTGGATCTGCTTACATTAGATTTGGGATGAGCCTTTTAACTATCAGGGAGGTATTTTTTATTCTTTTCAGTTTTCTTGTTCGAAAACTTGCCATTCCCACTTTGTCTAGTTGATAATATGGTGTTGTTTCCTTTGGTAACTGCTACATGTTGAAATAATCTTGGGGGCTGGAAATCTGATGACTGTGTTTTGAGAAAGTGTCAGCTTTAAAATTAGCTTCCCTGAGAGTGTGTATGCATTCAAATTTTTGGATTTTTTGGATGATGTTGTGCAGCCTTTGTACTTGAGATTTAATGCTCCATGGAGGGCTGTAATTACCCTTGATCCAATCCACCAAAAGTTGGGAATTAACCTCTAGAATTACCTAATTGTAATTCAATTGTAAGCACTAGGTCATACCAAACAGGGCAGCCTCCACCTCTGCCTGGTTGTTGGTTCCTTCCCCTAGTGTAGGGTGGTAGTTGAAATTTTTATTCACAGCTAGGTTCTTCAATAATCTGCTTAGGTACTCCATAGTTTGGACAATCAAAAAAGGGATAAAGGGTCTCCTTGGCGTAGCCCTTTCTTAGCTTCAAATGGATGAGTAGAAATAACATTACTTAGGATAGAGTAAGAGAGACAATCTTCAGACATTCCATAATCCAAGTGATAAACTTTGTAGGGAAGTTTAAGTACCTCAAAATTTGCTCCACAAATAGCCATCCAATGGAGTTATACGCCTTCTACATATCCACCTTTAGCATACTACTAATTGGGGGGGGGGGGGGAGGGGGCACCCTTTCGTCCAAAACCTTTCACAATTTCATGGCTCAGTAGGATGTAATCCACTACAACCCTTCCTTTACAAAGCTGCTTGGCTTGCATCTACCAAGTTTCCTATTTCTCCTTGCATTTTTGTAGTTAAAATCTTTGAAATAATTTTATATAGGATGGTGCAACATGAAATTGGTTGATATTCTTTCACAGTGGCAGGATGTTGTGTCTTTGGGATCAGGTTAATTAGTGCACAATTAATGGTTTTACACATTGTACCCCTTTTAAATAAATCCACTACAACTTGTGTAGTTTCGTCCTTCATGATATACCATGTCTTCTTATAGAATAAATCATTAAAACCATCACTTTCCGGGGCCTTATGATTAGGTTAAGTCATCAATAAAGAGCACCAAAAAAAATATTTATTTTGTCCCAAAGATGAGGTTTGCATAGGTCCACACACATCAGTGTGAACTAGTTCAAGTTCTTAAGTTTCTCTTCGAACTACATAAGCAAAGAACTCATACTGAATTAAAACCCAGCCCTAATACAAGCTAAGATGTAAGCTTCTATTGGTCTAGCTTAACTAGCAACCCAGTAGATTAATAATCAAGGTATTCTTTTGGCAAAAGAGAAGACGTCAGAACCACAGTTATGGAATGCTTGCTGATTGACCTTTTGTACAATTAGTTCTATTTAACATAATTTTATAGTAGATGCAACATAACTCAAGCTTTCAAGTAAAGGCCTGTTCAAGTTTAAGATGCCACTAGAATCTTGCCAGTAAGTCCTTTTTGCATCCGGTAAAACCCTTAAGGAGAAGCCGATATTTGTTTTTTAATAATGTTAAGTCTCCAAATGTTAGCTGAAACAAGCAAAACCACATATGTAGGACGTGTGCTACACAATTATGTGTTGATGATATACAAGTTATTTGTATTTGTTTCTTATGCTTGCTACAGCTGATGGATGACATGAGTAAAAATGTTTTTCTTGTGATTGCTTGGGAATCCACAATTTATACCTTAGTGTCGTAGATACAATTTTCAACAATTGATACCACTGATTTCCAGCTTGAGGGCCAACTGATGTAAGGAAAAATTGTGTGCAACTGTATCCTTGAATACTGAGAATTTGACTCTAGCCATATTTGAATTTTTCCCCCCATACTTCTTGAAAAATTGGCACACTTATGTATTCAATGAAATGTTAAGTTTTGTATTTCGTAAAGGATCAAACTAATGAATTTAATGTTTTTTTCTCAGGCTAACATGATCAAGAAGACTGGAACCACCATAGTTGGCACAAATAAAAATAAGTGGGTATGTTTGAAAAAACTACAAGATCTTTCTTTTCTTTCAAAAGGAGGAAAATTCCATGTATATAATTACTGCTTTTGCATCAATTCCTTAATATGTTTGTTTTTAGAAAAAATCAATTAGTCATTTTTGATATCCCAATTTGTTCTAGTTAATAGGGATCTAATTTCTATTATTATATAGATACAAATTTTCTTATGTGCATTTCTTGTGCAAAATTTTTAAGGAAATTGAGGTCAAATATTAACTTCAACAAGCTTGACTTTTGGATTGATGATTTCATAAAGATTTATTGCAAATTTACTGGAGATTTTAATTCCATTTGAATTAGGAGTTAATTACTTGGTTTTATGTTGAGATTATTACATTTAGTTAGATCTCAATTTTACTTGAAATAGAAAAGATAATTTGTTTTGACATTGTTTACTTTTACAGAAAACTTATTATATTGCTATTTTGTTCTTTTATTATAATATTAGAAAATAATTGCTTAATATAATATTTCTTGCTTATCATGAAGAGATAGTTTTGAATGCACGGATTGTTTGTATGTATTTGTGTCTTGAGAAAAACTATATATAGATTTTTCTGGGATGTTTAAAGAAATTTGGTAGCAACACTAGAATATTAATATGGCATTTAGCAAAATATAAAATAATGTCACCAAGTTTCATGACATTCAATAATAGCATTTGTTGACATTAACTAAAATGTCAGAAATTACAATGTGACATTTTATAAATGTCACAAGTAAGTGTCTTGAAATTTGTTTTCCCAACATTTAATCTAAATGTCAGAAACTTTAAGGGACATTTCATAAATGTCGAAAAAATAAATGTCATATATCTCATATCGACATTTACTTAAATGTCATAAATAAATGTCATATATTTCATACCAATATTTACGTAAATGTCAAAAATAAATGTCATATATCTCATACCGACATTTACCTAATTATCAAAAATAAATGTCATATATATCTCATACCGACATTTACCTAAATGTCGAAAATAAATGTCATATATCTCATAGTGACATTCACCTAAATTTCAAAAATAAATGTCATATATTTATTATCGACTTTCACATAAATATCAAAAAATAAATGTCGTAATAATCTTACCAACATTTACATATATGTTGCAAAGTAAATGATGCAAATTCTTTTCCACATTTACCTAAATGTCACAAATTCTTTCTGACAATTACCTAAATGTCGAAAAAATCCCCGACACTAAAATTTACGACATTTGGTCCAAATGTAAAATAAATGTCGATAAACAAATTTCTGTCATTTAAACATCATAATACGGCATTTAGAAAATGTCGTTGTATCTCCACTTTCTTGTAGTGCCTATACTATTTAATAGTATATTTTAAAGGTATATATGTGCCCACGTGGACACATTACTATTTGTATTTATGCAATATTTATGATGTTCACGTAGGCACATATATACCTTTAAAATAGACTATTAAATAGTTTATGGGGGGTAAAAGGTTCTTACCAAAGTTTGGTATTATTTAAAACAATTTCGGTTAATGTTCGGATATATTTCAGACCTTATTCCATATAAAAAAAATTAATAATATTGGGTAAACATTTTGCAAGGAAACCTCAAACGTTCTTAGAGAACTCTTCGTCATCCATAAACCTGTTTTATCGAAATCATCAACCTCCATAAAAATGATCATTCTCCAACAAAACTTCCATCTTCCATTATTCAAAACATAAAGAAAAGTGAGATCCTATAATAATTTCTAAAAAACGAAGTGGAGTGTGTTTTTGTCATCGATCTTCTTCCCTAAGATCAGTTGAATCTTTTTCAATCTTCTTCCCCAAGTTCAGTTGGATCTTTCTCAATCTTCTTCCTCTCAAGTAACTTTAATCGTGCTTTCAATAACTTTTAGCCTATTTAATTTTTTTTTGTGATAGTGTTGAAAAGTTTAGATTTTTGCTTAAAGTTCTCAAAATCTCACCCGTTTTAGTTCATGCCTTTTATTCGAAACCATTACTGAGGTTTTGCTTTGGATAATGCGTAGGAATTTTTGAATCTTTATGTTTATCTGCCCTGTCGATTTGAAAGTTTTTACTGTATTTTGGTTGACTTTAATGGTGTTTATGTTAATGGAATTGTTGAGTTTTGTTGAAATTGATACTTTTTTTGCAAATGTTTTTAGCATTACTCTATTTTTGTTAATAGGCTATTGTCGATATTTTGATATGAAAATTATGTTGTAGTATATAGTCCAGTATGGCTAAAATTAGAGGTGACATCATTAAACGATCTGTTCCTAAGGCTTCTATAACAAAAGAAAGGCTGAAGAAATTTCCAAATCTTCAAAAATGAAAAAGAGGGTAGTTGAAGAACCTAAGTCTAACTCGGATTTTGATATAAAGGTTGAGATTGACAACTACGAGGACAGTAGTGCCAAGGCTAGTGATGATGTTGAATCTAGTAAAGAAAAAACTGACATTGGAAATGAGGAGAGTAGTAGAGATACCCGAGATATTGGAGATGAGGATTATGATCCCTTGTCCTTGCCAATTTGTGGAAGATAAATCTCTGGTAAGTCGTATAATCTAACGACATGGATGGATGAGTTTGGATCATTTCCAGTGAAAATTTTTGTGAAAGCAAGGATGGTTTTTTTATCATTATTTTAGAAAACTTTTAGTTCAAGAAAAAATTTATAATGACTTTAAAGGTACTTGTTTTTGACACTTGAGGCATATTCCAAAAATTTCAAGTTCAATGGATAGATGGTCCATTATATGTTGCTGTGAATTGTGAAAAATTATAAAAAAAAAATATATTGCATGAGATGTGGTTTTGTGTGAATGATAATGCTTCTTGTTTTGGCTTACAAGAATTTTCATGGATTACGGGGTTGAATTACTCAGCATACCCCTGTGATGCAAAAATGACAAAAGTACTCCAGAAAGGTGAGAAGTTTCATCATAAAGTGACCAAGAATGAGAACATCATTGCTACAAAGTTGATGAGTTTGATCAAGGGTGCCAGATTGAATAAGGAGCAGAAGTTGAAGTGCTCTTTAGTTTGGTTCGTCCACTTGATGTTGCTTGCCCATGATTGATCTAATATTGTGGATTTAAACCACATTAAGATGGTGGATGATTCAAATTTCTTCAAGAGTTACCCGTGAGGGAAAGAGTATTTTGATGTATTTGAACAACAAAATCAATTTGAAGAAACAGTGTACAACGAAAGAGGGAATGCATTGTATGCTCTGTATGGCTTCCCCTAAGCATTTCTAGTACTTATTATCAATTATGTACTTGATTTATGATAAAAGCTTATATATTTATATAGTATCTCATAGTCTCTGTTTATTTATTTGTTATTTTATTAATTTCATGTTTGGATATATGAGATTTTTCCTCATCTTGGTAAGTATGCCAAGAAATCCTTGGATTGTCCTTTTTTCATTCCCTGTTTACTTAGATGCCACACGACTAAGAGCAATAATATTATCGAAGGTCATCCATTTCAGTACAAACGAAGAAGTACAAAGGTATAAATTTATTTATTACTATCTAGAAATATTTTTAAATTAGTGAATGTCGTGTAGTATTTATATATTTGTTTTGTAGATTGTGCACCCATACCTCTCACCTATTGTCCGTAAGACAAAACAAAATTACATGGTAATATTAAGGCATATATGGACGAAGTGAAGGGCACAATCACTGATGCCTTAAAAGCCAATTTGAAAGGTGTCAGTGGCCTCACTTCATCAGTAGAGAACAAGGAGGATGAAATATTGGATAATAACAATTCCAACCAACCTTGTGAGATTTATGTTTCGAGTGGACAGAAAAATATACTGAGTAATTGTAAATATGATAAAATGTGTGAGCGTGTTTAAACCCTTGAACAATCAATGATAGAAGTTGTTGTTTTTATACAAGATTAGAAATTGAGCAGAACTCAAAAGAGCAAGAAAAATAAAGGTAGACTAATTGATATACTATTTGTGTAAAATAATATATTTAAAAGAATGTTAAGCCACTGATCTTGCGGCAGTTGATGAAGACTGTACAACATCAACACTCGATGAAGATGGTATTGCAATTGATCTTGATTAAATCCTTCCATTAGCAATAGTCAGTGAAGAGATCTTGTTGCAGTTGATGAATAATTTGCACAAGAAGTTAATGAAGTTGTAGAAGAGATGAAGGAAGGAAAGAAAGAACAAGAGAAGGAGAAGGTGGCAGAAAAAGAAGGAGAAGAAAAAGAAGACGAGAAACTTAAGAGAATGAAGAAGAAAAAGAAGAGAAGATGGAAGAGATGAAACAAAAAGAAAATGAAGAGGAGAGAAGATCGAAGAGAAGGAAGAAGAAGAAAAAGAAGAGGAGAAGTTGGAAGAGAAGAAAGAAGAAGAAAAAGAACATGAGAAGTTGTAAGAGAATGTAGAAGAAGGCATGGCAGAAGAAGGCATGACAGAAGAAGGAAAAAGAGGCAGTAATGAAAATTTAGTTGACGTGATGGCTATTGTTATGGAGCTCAATGGTGATGAGTAAGGCATTTGTGATTATTGATTTTTTTTTTTAATAAAATTAGTTTTTGAAGTGGATTTTAAGAAAATTGATTTTTGAAATGATTAGTTGTTGGTGGTTGATTATTAAGAAAGTAGGTTTTTGAGATAATTAGTTTTTTTGTGGTTGATTAGTAATACAATTGGTTTTTTAGATAATTAGTTTTTGGTGGTTGATTTTTAAGACAATTGATTTTTGAGATAGTTTGTTTTTGAAGTGCCTTTTAAGACAATGGTTGTTGAAGTAGTTGGTTTTTGAAGTAATATTTAAGACAATTGGATTATGTAAATGCTTTTTTTTTTTTGTTTTGGTGGAAATTGTTGCCATTTATCGACTTTAAATTGTATATATATAATGCATTGTCTTACCATATGAGAAAGACTTCATTTTATTAATAGATTGTACTACTACATGAGTAAAAGATTTAAGATTGTACTATTGCATCCCTATTACACATTTCCAAAAAACAACCATTAACAACAAACCATACAATTGTTGTAAAATGGATGTCCACACAATATACTTTGTGTCCAAGTAAACTTTGTGGTCAAGTAAAGTAACTTTGTGGCTAAGTTACTTTGTGCCCAAGTTTTATAACTTACTATAATATATATATATATATATGTATGTATGTATGTATTACCTTAAAAGCATGAACTCCTAACTTGAATGTTAAATTACAATAATATCCCTAACTTAGGTTGTGACTTTTTCGATGAGTTGTGACTTTTCCAATAAGTTGTGACTTTTCCAATAAGTTGTGACTTTTCTCAAAGGGCTGTGATTTTTCGATGAGTTGTGACTTTTCCGAAGAGTTGTGATTTTTTTAATAAGTTGTGACTTTTCCAAAGGGTTATGATTTCTCGGAAAGGTCATGACTTTTTAGATAAGACACAAAAACATTTGTTCGTATGCGTTGTGACTTTTCTCAAAGAGTTATGATTTTTTGATGAGTTGTGACTTTTTCAATAAGTTGTGACTTTTCAAAGGGTTGTGATTTCTCAGAAAGGTGATGACTTTTCAGATAAGACACAAAAAAATTTGTTCAGACTACCCTTTGTTTACTATAAATAGAGGGGCTTCCTCTCATTTTTCAACTACAATTGTTTTTAATCTTCTACTCTTCCTCTTCTTCTTGTATTTAAACATTTTTGTGTGATTTATTGTCGTTGAGTGAGTTAAATGTTTAGCGGAATATGCTGTACCACTATTCTAATGAAGTAAAGTGTTCTATCTTAAGAGGGTATATTATATAACCTCAAGTACTTGAGGAAAATGATTTTGATGATATAATAATTATTATTTTCTTAATATATACATTAGTATGTAATGTTGCAATATATGAAGTTAACATGATGTAGTCTAAATTTATTTATTTTTGTTAAGAATATCTCTTGTGCTGTAGATATATGTTTCTAAATATCTTTTCCAAAATTTAGAGAATTGTCACAATTTTTTTTGATGCTCAAGACAAAAGAATGACTTTTTTATCAATGTTACTTTTGTTATTTAGATTGTCAAAAAGTTTGCTTCAAAATAGTTAATACTATATAAACATTGCCCTTTTGTTTTACTTATTTACTATTTCTTAATATTTTAGTATTTTAGACGAAGAAAAGTTCATATGACTTGTAATAATGCCAGTTGATGTTTGTATTAGTTTAATTTCTATGTACACAACAAATATCATCTATAAGGCAATATTAGTGAGATACGACTAATTACATGATTGAACCTTATCAAAATAAAATAAATATAAACATTATTAAATTTAACTAATAAAAAGTTTCATTGACCATCTTCACAGGTTCACGTGAATAAGAGATATATGTGATGATCAACATTGAACATTCACAAAAGAATCTGCATTGTTATTTTGTACTAAGCATATTATTCAAAGATTTGCTTAAATAAATAATAATATTTACTATAACATATATCTTTGGAATTGGTAATCACGTGCAACACATGTGTCAAAAAACTAGTGTGTATATATATATCCCCTCTCGTAATATGAAAGATCAACAAGAAGTAAAAACATTCAATAGTAAAGGAAAATTACTACTTCTATCACTTTGTCTCTCTCTATCTCCACTCTTCTTACTTTCAATTTATTGTCTTCATTTTATAACATGTTATCAGCATGAGTCTCTGACCTATCTCAAAATATACATGAGATGAGTAGCAAAATTGGAGACATCTTTCAGTATGGTAAGTATCAATTATGCATTTTAACGATCATTTAGTTATAAGCAAATTATATATCACAATATCACCTTCCCATATCTTTTTTTTTGTCTAACATTTATTTGATAACAAGAGTTCTTAAAAGGTTGTTTGGAACTTATTAGTACTACGCAAAAGATGTTTATTTTTGCATTATTGTTGGTGTAGTTTTTATATCTTAGTGTAAATAAATCTTTGTATGATGAACTTTGATTTTGGTGAATTTTAATATATATAATTAACATAAAGCTTTTTAGTTAGCAATAGCTATGGCATCTTTACTTTCAAATTTGTGATTTACCTTCACTCTTTTTAAAGGTATATTTCCTCTTTATGCTTTATTTTGGCTCAACTAAACAAAATTAATAATAGTAATAATAATAAAATTATTTTATTGTTTGATATTTTGTTCTCACTTTAATTTATCTACAAAAATATAAAGTGAGATTATTGACATGTTATGTGCATATATATATATATATATATATATATATATATATATATATATATCAGTATAAACTATTCGTCTATACATGTTTAAAAAACTTCATTTCTAACATGAAGGCATCAATTCACTAATTCAAAAATAGTTCAACACGTAGAAGGATTTCATTTCATTTGTCACTATGTTTCAGAAAGGATTAGCAGAATGAGTTTTCTTTCCATTAGAAATATGCATTTGAATGATTTCTAATCTCGAAAAGTTAGAAGGATTTTGTTATTATGAATTATTATTTCAATTTTTAAGTAATAATCTTTACAATTCCAAATGAGATTGGATATATCTTGAATCATAAAATAAGATAAAATATACATGATGGACCAAATAATTATCCTCATAGTTGAATTTAATTTGAGATATCATTTTATTTATTATCATGATTAGTATTTACCTCTAGTTATTTTTTCTTTGAATTGCAATTTAAGAAAGAAATTTTCTTAATTGACAATTAGTGAAGTTAATGCTGGAAAGAATTTGTTAGTCTTCAAATAAGTGAATTGTTCATTAAAACTTTCAAGTTGAAAAATGATACTTAGAGCCACTTGTGAGGACCAACCCTAAAAGACAACAATTTATATATAATCTTTAGAAGTGTTATTATGACTAGATTTATTTGTGCTATTAATTACCAAGTGATAATATTTTAAAGACTTAAGGATGAATTTTATTTTATGTGAGGGTAAGACCGTGGATTCATGTTTCATCGCACCTAAAAGGTAAGACATCGGTTAAAATCTTAATGCAACATTAAGATAAGATTTAGATTTCAAGTTCCATCGTATTTTGGTCTAACACACCTTTATATGGGAAAAAAATGGATTATAATTCCAACTAAATATATTAATGATATAATGATGAACGCAAATCAATATGCTCTTCATAAAAATTGTAAAGTTTGTTCCATTGAATATGCTCCATTCATCAAAGCAAATGTGACAACAAAACAATAAAAGTCTAAAAGATGACAAGATTATTTTGTGATTGGGCATATGAATATGGACGTGAATGAGGAAAATAATAATATTCATCATTGTGAAAATTATAAAAGAAAGAACATTATGAGTTCTCAAAATGGTCCTTCAAAGAGTGAAGGTAATTTTTGTCATCAAAATAGTATGAAAGGTCATTAGAAACATGTTTGTTATGAGATCTAATAATTTGATAAGTTTATAAATCCTCCATGAAAGAAAATGATGAAAACGTAGTGATACACTTGACTTTCGACAGTGATGTCAAGGTATGTGTATGTCATATGAATATGATAGATTTCAAAGCATGACAATGAACTTCTAATGAAAGTAAAAATAATAATTATGAAGCATGTGTATATGATTATAGTCAATTCCTTGAAGAATTTGTGACTTGTTATAAGTATCATAAAAAGTGGACCATTCTTGAAAGTGAATGTGTCAAGAGATGATGAAAAATATGAATAAGAACATACTCATGTATGATTCAATAAATACCACAACTCACCCCTATGGAACGTTAGAGAGAAATAAAGAAATTTTATCTTGATATAAATGGTCACTGGTCAATTTCTTTTGTACATCACAAATATTACAATATGTTTTACTATGAACTACCAAAAGAATAAAAGAAAGAAATAATTCTTGGCAGCACAAATTGTTCATTAGTTATGTACTTCTATTTGTCAAAATTATTTTGCCAGGTATTGAAAACAAAAGGGGGGAAGAAGATACTAATGGCAAAAGTAAACTAGTAAACAAGTTTTGCTTGTAATGATTTTTACCATGACAATAATGATATAAATTTCTCCTTGAAGGTTATGTTTGCCACACAAACAATGCTATAAAATATGTAGTATCCAAAGTAAATTGTGAGCTTTGATGAGCTATCGTGCTACTATCTAAAGAAACTAAATCATTCATGAAATTGGAGTTGTAGTAAGTCTTAAAAGAAAATTTTTCAGGTTTCAAAGAAATAGTCAAAAAGAAAAAAAAAAATATATTGAGACTATAAAATTTTGGAAGATTTTAGATCTCCATATCACTACAATCAAAGTAAGTTATAAATATTCATATGATAGATTACCCATTTTTCATATTATTTTGGTAACTAAATATGGGCATGATGATGGAATCACATGCAAAATAAACTAGAAGTTTATTGACATAAATATCAGTTGGCGTGACCAGTTGACGACCATCCCAGTTCAAATATGATACAAAAATAAATTAGAATTTATGTGGTTATATATATATATATTGAAGAACTAATAAATTATTCAAGAATTCTCTTGTGTTGTTTGTTCTAATGATAAAACTATCATTGTACCAGCTAAGGTTGAGATTGTATATCTTGAAATTTTAAAATGTATTAAAAGCTGAATATGGGCTCGTTCACCCACCATGTGCACCATTTACTATTATATAGATGGCTCTATGTCATGGTCACATGTGCATTATTATCAACTTGCAATTTGATTTTTCCAATGGTTGTTTGCTCGAATTGATAAATCAAGTGTCATGACCCGAGCCTACACCCCGGACGTGGCCAGCACTAGAGAACCATTGTTTGTCCCCAAGCGAACCCTCATCCTGGCTAACTACAATTAGAAGATTAACTTAAGCATACAATGCTTAAAACATAGTAAAATTCATCAATCTTAAATACAAAGCCTTACGTCAAAAGAAAACACTAAATATTATAATATATTAAACTCACCCCAAAATGGGCAACTTAAGTCTTTAAAACATGTTAAAAAATAAATTAACAGACTTCTGACACTCTAATGTCTATCTTTGAAGCCTCAAAATGATAAAGATGGAAGTTGGGACAGTACCCACGACATCCCAACAACTGATATAACTGAAAGGTAAATGAAATCCTCTGGAAGCAATAGCTAACTAAACTCCATGTGATATCAAGGAAGCTCCTGTTGATGACCCTGAATACATGAATCTGCATCAGGAAATGATGCAGGCCAAATGGCTCAGTATATGGAATGTACGAGCATGTAAGATGAATTTTAAAGCATAAACATAAGCTTGAACTAGTAGCAAAGAAATATACTTACCTCTTCTCAAGCTTACTCAACTCAAGGAATACTCATGGATACTCAAAACTACCCAAACTTACTCAACTATGAAGTACTTCAAGGATAAGGTACTCAACTCAATAATAAGGTCCTCAACTCAATTAAATGGGTCTCAAATCAACAATAAGGTACTTGACTCAACGAAGCACAATTCAACTCAAGATACTCAATTCAAGATACACAATAATAAGCACTAATAAAAGATGCAATATATGGAAAACTTTTGAAACAATAGAAAATAACTCAATGTATTAAAGAATACAATAACAACTCAATTTGTATATATTTAAACATAATATAACTTTATGGGAGTATCTCTAATTGACAACCATTACTATGAGTTATGTGATGATACAACGTCTCTCCCACACTACCAGAACTGTCCTATACTTTGCCACAATATAAGACCTCTCAACTAAGTGAATCCACTAGTCTGTGCTAAAAAGCACTAAGGAATCATCTAAAAAGTATGATCCTTTCTACCCATGTCTGCTACATGGTTTTATGGAGACTTGAGTTATCTGATCTTGTCCCCATAATGGTGCTCAATACTACTCCCAAAATACACTCAACTCATATGTTTAAAAACATAACTCTTTATGTGGTTTAATATAATTACTCAAAATCTTTCTCTAAAAAGAGATGTTACTCAACTGCTCAAAACTCTTTTGGAAATCTCTATTTCCTCCTCTTTTAAATGTGAAAGCATTTGCTCTTGGGATTACTTAGTTCCCATATATCATTTTAAAGAAAATGAACTAGACTCTACTCTTTCTCAACTCAAGTTCTCAAGTCTTAAAACAAGTTCAAAAAAATTTGTCAAAGACTTCTCAAAATATGGTTCATGTCGAATTATGGATGTGAACAACTCAATTCAAGGTTTTCAACAACCATAGATAGAATTTAATACTCGAAACTTAGAACTTGAAATACTACTCCTCTCAAAGATACCCAGCTTATTGAGTTCATACGGAATTTTAGGCATGATCGACTTTACTCGAGGGTCTTCATAATCAATATGGAACTCATGTATCCGACTCTTCTCATTCTTATACTTACTTCCTGAAAACTTAGCTCAAATTGATAGTTCATCTCAAAGTATTCACAATTAAACTCAAAGACTTTCTTGAACTCTACTCTTAACTCTCTCTTGAATGTGAATTATGAATTCAAGAGTTACGATTCATGATATAAAGGGTCTCGTGATGATAAAGTAGACTCATAAATACATTCTCCTCATTCTTATACTCCCTTGCTCGAGTCTTGAATTAAGTTACTACATGTTGTAGAAGACTCCTCAAAAGGACTCAAAGGGACTTTCTCGAAATGTGGGAACTCTCAAGACTTAACTCTTAACTTTAACTTGAATTTGAATTATGAATTCAAGATTATAATCCATGTTATGAATGATATCTAGGTGTTTATAAGTCATTTAGAGTAGTTAGAATCAATAGGAAGTGTCAGTACACTTTAGAAGGACTTCAACGGGCTAAACAATGAAAAACGGGTTGGGGCGGACGGACCTGGCGCATTGCTGGTGCACCGCGCCAGCCCCAAATTTTAGAGAGCCATTTCTGGCGCACTGCTGGAGCACCACCCCAGCCTTCCTGGCAATATGAGGGTGCGTCGCTCCAACATCCCCCTAGGCGAAACTGACAAACTTTTCCTCTCGTTTTCTGACCTTAATTCAATTAATTTTGATTCTTTTTCTCAATATCTCTTTAGATTTAGGAACCCAAAACATATCCAAAAAAATATAACTCAAAGTAACTCTAATAATCAACATTAAACTCTCAAGAACTCCTCAATCTCAACCCAAATTCAAGAATGAAAGCAATTAAAAAACACCCATAAAGTACACTCACACTTCCAATCTTTTTAGGATGAATTCATGCTGAAATAAACATGTTTGGCGCGTGGGTGAACAAACCCAACATTATGAAAGTCTCACATACCTCTTAGGGATCAAACCCATGGCAAAAACCAGCAAAAAAATGGAAGAATCTCGATGAATGCTTTGATCCTCTCCTCTTTACTCCTCTTTTCTCTTGTTTTCTCATTTTGATCTATCAACTAAAACCCTAGGTGTATATTAGGATTATGAAACTGAACTTAATAGGATTAGACCCTTACAAACCTTACTAAAAATGAATTAAATCTGATTTGTTAAGAAAAAGACCAAAATACCCCTTAATATTTTCTGGTAACTTTCCCTAACTGGACAGCCTGACTTCAAAAGGGCATATCTCACTCATCCAAACTTGAAACTGAGAAAACTCAATGGAGTTGGAAAGACAATTCAAATATCTTTCCTAGGGTATATGTTAGAACACCTAAATCATCTTAAGCTATGAGTTATGGTCATTTGAAGTTGACCCAAATCTCATACTCAGCTTAACTTTGTCAAACTTTCCAAATTGTGATTATTTCCAAAAACGGTTTCTTTCCAATTCTAAGTCTTTCTAGTTCTTTCAAAAAGTGAGGTGTTACATAAAGAGCACATTTCCATATGAAACTATATTGATAATATTGGTATATATATATGTGGTTTAAGAATAAATTACATTCTCCAATTATAGCTAAATCTTTGTTATGAGAACAAAACTCCCAAAAGAAATTTTGTATGAGATGTATTATTTAAAATATATCAACACTTGTACGTATCAACCCAACAAGGTTCCCTTATGACAATAGGTTCAGGGTTAGGAACCAAATAATTCTCATCTATAAATTTAAGTGTGCAGCATATTATTGGTCCACCATTACACAATGCACAAAGATGAGTCCCCAAATAAGGTTGGGTGAATGTTAGATTCTCTAACATTAGGGGGAGAAAAGAAACTGGAAAATAATTTATCTATAATTATCATCGTTATGATCCTCATTGAAGAGATAATTTAAGTCAATTGTCAGATACATTCGCTGACTCTATGTTATAATCCAGTTATAAATGCTCCAGTAAGAACTCCTTGTTTGACATAATTTATGGCACGCATGAAGCGTGATAGACAAATTGATTTGAAAGAGTAAAAATTCTTGAAGAAGAGGAGCAAATGACTAAGATGGTCATAATAATGAGGCAAGTGCTTTAGAAAGAGAACCATGACATAATACTTCATAAAACCTTGGCAAAGGTTCAGGTACCTAAAATGATGAAAAATAACGAGAGCTTGGCAAGTTATGTCATATTAGAATCGATATCAAATAAACTGTCGACAATATCTTTAATATAATTTAGCGCATAAAATTATAAATGGTGACAAGGTCCTTGATATTCAATCTATCGAAAGTTGACAGATAATTGGTTGGCTAAAGAAAATACGATTCAAGTATATTTTATTTCATTTGGAAAAGTGATGTTTGGACTTATTGTCCATTTACCAAAATATAATGTCTGTGGGGTAGAAATAAATTATTGTCCGATAAGTAATATTGTAAAATATAAAGTATAGATTGCGCATTGGAATATAAAGATTTTTCACAAAAGTCCTGACATTATTATATGGAGATGTATTCTTCTAAGGTGGATACGATGAGGTTTCTATCGACAATATATTAAAAACTTGAATATGCATGATGAATGATTATCATGTCTAGCTAGACACTAAATATTATATGAATATTCCTGAAAGGTTTAAGAAGTTATAAAGAGATTCCATTTGTCATACCTCGAGGCTACACTCTGAATGCGGACATTGAACCTAGGATCACGAGTGACCCCAAGCTAACCTTGCTGGCATATCATAAGCATACTAAAGAAAACAAAATCAATAAATATTGTGAGGAAGCTAAATCATATGAAAAATCTGAAATGATGGGGAAATACCCATATACTATCTAAATAAATGAAAATTGAGAGTTTGAATACAAATGAAAAGTCAAACTCTAACACTATAGCTGAATCTAACTATGTCTGAAATAACCCTCTAAACTGACTAGAAGTGCTAGGACATACCCCAGCTAAATCTAGCAAAAACTGAAAACTGAGGACTAAAATTGAAAGATAACATGTCAATTGTCCTCAAAGAATGAGGACTCCCCACTGATGCTGGTGAACTGAAGATCGGGAACCAATCTATACATGATCTGACTACTGAGGACCTGAACCTACATCATGAAAAGATGTAGCACAGTGTATGTGTCACTACTCGAAAGCTACTGAGCATGTAGGATAGAATAAAGTTGAACAATAACATAACTGAACAAGCAATAAAGCAATTATATAATCTGAACATGACAAGTATACTAAAAAATATTGTACATGACTAAACTGAATGCAATGACCAAGTTTATGACATAGTGAGACTGAATACTGAACTGTACTGATAATGTGGTCAACGCAATAGAATCTGATTGAACTGTGGGAGCTACTAATAACCGACATAAGACCACATAAGCTAAATGTATAGTCCGATGTATAGCCCCATCGAGAGGACCCAATATACCCTGCCAGAGCTATAGAGGCATGCTGGCGTGATCACTAAAATGGTGCCCACAGAGGGGACTTACAACGTACGGGGCACATATTTCTGGGACTTGAGGGTGACTGACCCTAGTCTACTTGGTAATAAGCTTTTTCCAATTGATTAGGTATTTTAGCAATTTATAACTGAAATGTTATAATACTGGATAACTTAAAATTTTGACATTCTAATTAAAAATGCAACATTAATGTACTGATAATCAAACATTCATAACTGAAGCATGTATAATTGAAAAAACTGACCTAACATGTACAATTCATGAACTAAAAGAACTACATAGCTAGGGTTCTAAATTTATGAAGGAATTTATACTAAACCATACTAAAATCATGAAAAGTTGATGAAGAACATTAAAGTTACTAATTTATACTGATCTGTTGAAATTCTAGAAACCCTAGGTCTAGATAATATTAAGGGAATCAATAATCTGATTGAATTCTAGGGACCTAATGGGCAAAAGAAAGCCATGAGTGAAATCCCACATACTTGATGAAGAGTTCCATGAAGAAATATTTTTATTTCGGGCAAAACTGATGAAGACTCGCTGCGTACTTGGACTAGGTCTTGGTCAACTCTTTCTCCTTCGGAGTTCTAATTTATCTAAGTTTTTGGTGAATGATTCGCTTAGGGTAGACTCTAGTTAGGTTACTAGGCTAAAACTGACCAAAACTACATAGTTTAGGGGTCCAACACATATGGAAAAGACCAAAAGAGCCATTACTTAACTGTTATTGGGGGCCACCGACAGTCCATTTTATTCAGTCGTCAGTCAATGTCTGGAGCTATAAAACGAGGATCTGACCAACGGTCCTGGACCACAGACCATGGCCTGACTTAAGGTCCGTGGGTCCGACCATGAGTCGACAGATAGATGAATTTTCTGGGGGTTTCTTTGGAAGGGTTGTAGGTAGCCATCCATAGACCAACAACACGAGTCGTGGGTCACCCTACGGTCCATGAGTGGCAACTGTGGGTTGAACCTGCAACTCTAAAATCTACATTTTGTTTGTTCTAGCATACAGGGTGTTACATTATCTCCCCCTTGGGAACATTCATCCTCGAATAAATACTAAACTAGTTGAAATGGAGGGAGAGAGCTGCATCCCCTACCTCTACACACTGGAAGCTGATTTTTAACTAAACATGGCTCCAAAAAGATGCAAATATGATGAAAATGCAAGTACAACTGAAGGAATATGATGCTAAAGCTGAAACTACACATGAATGACTGAAAAATTGGTAAGCAACTATTCCCTCAAGCTGAAATGGAATCAGAAGGAAAGAGATGAGGATACTTGACCTTCATGGCTACTTCTGCTTCCCAAGTAGCTCCCTCTACGGACTGACTTCTCCACAAAACCTTAACTGAAGTGACTTCTTTGTTTCTCAACCTTCGAACCTGACGATAAAGAATCTCAACTAGTACCTCTGCATAAGTGAGACTATCCTTCACAGCCACACTTTCTAAAGACACAATTGATGTTGGGTCACCGAAATGTGAAAAACCGAATGCACTGCTGCTAGTTCTGTTGGCAACTTTAACTCATAAGTCACTTTACCAACCCTTTTCAAGATCTTGTAAGGGCCTATATATCTAGGACTGAACTTTCCCTTCTTACCAAATCTCATCACCCCCCTTCATAGGCTACACTTTTAGAAAAACCCAATCATCAACTAGGAACTCTAATTCCCTTTTCCTTACATCTGAATAGGACTTCTGGCGACTCTGGGTTGTCTTAAGTCTATCTCTAATGAGTTGAAATTTCTCCCCAGCATCATGAACTGAATATGGCCCTATCAAGGCTGCTTCACCTACTTAAAACCAACCAATTGGAGACCTACATCTATGCCAACATAGTGCCTCGTAAGGGGACATTTGAATGTTGGAATGGTAACTATTATTGTAGGCGAACTCTATGAGATGAAGGTTATCATCCCAACTACCCTTGAAATAGATCGCACAAGCTCTCAACATTTCCTCTAAGGTCTGAATGGTACGCTTTGCCTAACCATCTGTTTGTGGATAAAATACTGTGCTAAGATTAACTTGAGTACCAAGACCTTTCTGAAATGACTTTCATAAATGAGAGGTAAACTGAGGACCTCTTTCTAACGTGATAGACAAAGGAACCCCATGAAGTCCATGTTGATCACTTCCCACTTCCAAGTAGGAATGTTGATCTCTTGAGTAATACCTCCTGGTTTCTAATTTTCTACCTTGATTGCTGACAATTGCGGCACTTAGCCACAAAACCTGTTATATCCCTTTTCATACCATTTTACCAAAAGACTTCCCGCAAATTGCATTACATCTTAGTGGCACCTAGATGAATAGAATATCTAGAATTATGGGTTTCTGCAAGAATCTATTTTCTCAACTCACCCACCTTAGGAACAAATAATCGACCATGTTAACGAAGCACACCATCTCCCCCTAGGGAGAAAACCTCAACTCTCTGCTAATGGACTGCACCCTTTAGTTGAAGCAATATCGGATCACTGTCTTGCTTTTCCTTAACCTCCACTACCAATGAAGATTTTTACCCATTCTGAACAGTTACACCATTATCTGATATGCTCTTAAGATGAACTCCTAAGCGGGCAAGCCTGTGAACAACCTTTTCTAGTTCCTTTCCTTTTTCTCTACATGTGCTACACTACCCATCGATAGTCTGCTAAGAGTATCTGCTACTACATTAGCCTTACCAGGATTGTAATGCACACTCATATCATAATCTTTGAGGAACTTAAGTCATCTCCTCTGGCGAAGATTCAACTCTTTCTGGGTGAACACATACTGAAGGCTCTTATGGTCTCTGAACACATCTACGTGAATACCAAACAAGTAATATCTCCAAATCTTAAGTGCAAACACCAAATATGCAAGCTCAAGGTCATGAGTTTGATAGTTCTTCTTATGTACCTTAAGATGTCTAGAAGCATAAGTTATAACCTTACCTTGCTATATCAACACACAACTTAGGCCAACTCTGGATGCATCACAATAGATCACATAACTGTCTCAACACTCTGGTAGAGTCAAAACTGGAGCTATAGTCAACCTAGTTTTCAGTTCTGCGAAACTCTTGTCAGAATCATCTTACCACTAAAACTTAGCCTTTTTCTGAGTTAACTTAGTCAATGGAGTGGCTATGGATGAAAATCCTTCCACGGACCTTTTTGTAATAACCTTCTAGACCCAAGAAACTTCTGATATCTATAGGAGAGGTAGGTCTGGGCCATTGTTTCACTACTTCTATTTTCTGGGAATCCACTCGAATCCCTTCTCTAGACACAATATGCCTAAGGAAAGCAACTAACTGCAACCAAAACTCAGATTTACTAAACTTAGCGAATAACTCACGATCTTTGAGAGTTTGCTGAAAAATCCTCAAATGGTTTGCATGTTCTTCCTCATTCCTAGAGTAAATGAGGATATCATTAATAAAGATGATAACGAACAAGTCCAAATATTGCTTGAACACTTTGTTCAGCAAGGTCATGAAAGCTGCAGGAGCATTGGTTAGTCCAAATGACATAACTACAAATTCATAATGAAGATACCAAGTTTAAAAAGGGTCTTTGGGATGTCAATATCTCTGACTCTGAGCTGATGTAACCGTATCTGAGGTCTATCATTGAGAAATGACTAGCGCCCTGAAGTTGGTCAAACAAGTCATCAATCTTGGGGATGGGATACTTATTCTTGATTGTGACCTTGTTCAACTATCTATAATCGATGCAAATTATAAGAGAACCATCTTTCCTTTTCACGAACAACACTGGTGCACCCCATGGGGAAATACTAGGTCTGATGAGGCCCTTATCTAGAAGGTCTTTAAACTGCTCTTTCAATTCCTTAAGCTCAATTGGAGCCATTCTGTAAGGAGGAATAGAAATAGGAGGGGTATATAGAAGGAGATCAATTCAAAATTTGATTTCCCTTTCAAAAGGAACTTTGGGAAGATCTTCTAGAAACACTTCTGGGAACTCGTTAACTACTGGAACTGACTCAAGAGTTGGGGTTTCGGAGCTTGAATCCTTAACCCAAACTAGATTATAGGATACCCCTTACAAATCATCTTTCTAGCCTTAAGGTAAGAAATGAATCGACCCATGGGCGCTAAGCTAATACCCTTCCATTCTAAGATTAGTTCATCTGGAAACTGAAAACGAACATTCTTAGTTCTACAATCGACTGAGGCATAACAGGAATGTATTAGTCCATGCCTAGAATGATATCAAAGTCTACCATTTCTAGTTCTAGAATATCTGCTAAGGTGACTTTCTAAGAGACTATGACAGGGCAATTTATGTATACCCGTCTAACTATGAGTGGGTCAGCGACGGGAGTAGAGACTGAGAAGGATTTTGAGAGATTTTTTGAACTAACACTGAAGTTGACTGCTATATAAGGAATTACAAAGGAAAGAGTGGCCCCTGGGTCTAACAATGCATGAACATCTAAGTTAAAAACTTATAACATACCAGTGACTACATTAGGAGAATCTGCCTGATCCTAGCGAGCCTAGAGAGCATACAACTTGTTTTGGCTCTGACCGCCACCTGTACCAGATGAGTTACCTTGCTGAGTCAGGCGACCTACTGGTGCTGCTGAAGTTGTGTATTGAACTCTATCATTTCTACCTCCTTGACCCTATTTAGAAGGACAATCTTTCAACCTGTGACAAGAGTGACCACACCCAAATTATCCTTCCTTTCCTATAAAACACTCTCCCGGATGGTTCTTACCACACTTTGGACAAGTTGGGTAGGTTCTATTTCCTGAAACACTTCACTGAGACTTAAAGCTTGATGCCCTACCTTTTTGATCATTTCGGATCATGGAGGATAGAACACTAGTTGATGAAGGTACTGGAGTTGAAGACTTTTGCTGGAACTACGAGCGATTTCCACCACCCAATTTCTGTTAAGTGTATACATGTTTGTTCTAGCCTTCATATTCTCCATAGCCTATTCCCTAAGCGTGTCTCCCTCAACCTATTGAGCATGAGTCATGAGCCTAGAGATCTTTATATTTTCCAGCAACATAGTATTCCTACTTTCTATTTTCACTAGACTGGATACCCCATACATGAACTTTTTCATTTGAGCCTTGGAATCGTCCATCATGTGAGGAGCATACTGGGAGAGTTGGGTGAACTTGAGTCGATAGTCTTGGACTATCATAGAACCCTGCCTCAAATTCATAAACTCCTAAGCTTTGCCTCCCTCAACTTACTTGGGAAAAATTTGTCCAGAAAGGTCTCACTAAAGCATTCCCAAGTGATGAGAGTTGCATCTATACCTCTATTCTCTTTCCACAGAGTATACTGGATATGAGCTACATCCTTAAGCTGGTAAGATTCTAACTCAACCCGATTATTCCCAGTTATCTGTATCATTTCAAAGATCTTCTTGAACTCGTCAATGATGTTTTAGGGATCATCACCAATCTGCGATCTTAAGAACTCAGGTGGATTCATCCTAAAATCTTGAATTCCTGTTGCAACTGACCAACATTAGCATTTTCCAGAACTGAAACCTGTTGATTGTTCTGGTTGGCCACACTCTTAGCCAATAACTGCGTAGTATTTCGAAGTTCAGCATTTGAAACTTCCTGATCAGGCACTAAAAGACTTGCATTTGCATCCATGGCATTCACATTCCTTCAAAAAGCTCTACGAGGAGGCATGATCTGAAACACATAATGAAGGATTAGAACGAGAAGTTGGATCATACCTCATGCATGATAAGAGAAACAATGAAATAAAGTCCTTCCTAAAACACCTTGTAGCCTCCCTCTCATTAGATGTGGTGCACTTCACACCCATGGAAAGGACTCTACTTAGTGTGGATTTTCAGACATCTTAGGACCTTTGAACCTAATGCTCTGATATCAAGTTTGTCACGCCTCGAGGCTACCCTCGAACACGGACACAGTACCTAGGATCACGAGTGACCACAAGCTAACCCTGCTGACATATCATAAGCATACTAAAGCAAACTGAATCAATAAATCCTGTGCGGAAGCTAAATCATATGAATAATCTGAAATGATAAGGAAATACCCATATACTATTAGAACAAATAAAAAAAGAGAGTTTTACTACGAATGAAAAGTCAAACTCTAACACTATGGTTGAATCTAACTATGTCTGAAATAAGCCTCTAAATTGACTACAAGTGCTGGGACATGCCCTACTAAATCTAGAAAAAAGTGAAAACTAAAGACTTAGATGAAAAGATAGCATGTCAACTGTCCTCGAAGAATGAGGACTGACCACTGATGCTGCTAAACTAAAAATCGAGAACCATTCTACGTATGATCTGACTGGTGAGGACCTGAACCTACATCACCAGAAGATGTAGTGCAGAGTATGCGTCAGTAGTCGAAAGCTACTGAGCATGCAGAATAGAATACAACTCAACAATAACTTAACTGAACAAGCACTAAAGCAATGATATAATCTAAATATGATAAGGTTACTAAAAACATTGTACATAACTAAACTGAATGCAATGACCAAATTTATGACATATTGAGACTAAATACTGAACTGTATTGACAACATGATCAATGCAATAGAATCTAATAGATTGTGGGTGCTATTAATAACTGACATAAAACCACATGAGCTAAATGTGGAATCCGATGTATACACCCCATCGAGAAGACCCAATATATTTTGCTTGAGGCATAGAGGCATACTGGCGTGATCACTAAAATGATGCCCACAGAGGGGACTTACAACCTACGGGGCACGTAGTTCTGGGACTTGAGGGTGATTCACCCTAGCCACTCGGTATTAAGCTTCTCCCAATTGATTAGGTAATTTAGCAATTTATAACTGAAATTTTGTAATATTGGATAGCTCAAAATACTAACATGCTAACTGAAAATGCAACATAATGCACTGATAATGAAACATTCATAACTGGAGCATGTACGACTGAATAAACTAACCTAACATGTGCAATTTAAGATTAGCAGAACTACATAGCTAGGTTTTGAATTTATGAAGAAATTTATACCAAACCATACTAAAATCATGAAAATTTGATCAAGAACATTAAAGTAACTAATTTATACTAATCTACTGAAATTTTAGAAACAGTCTAGATAATATTCAGGGAATCAAGAATCTGCATCAATTCTAGGGACCTAATGAGCAAAAGGAACTATCTAGTGAAATCTCACATACCTGGTGTAGAATCCCACTGAGAAATATTTCAATTTCGGGGCAGAAACTGATGAAGACTCACTGCATTCTTGGACTAGGGCTTGATCGACGCTTTCTCTTTCTACGTTATAATATTTCAAAGTTTTTGGTGAATGATTTTCTTAGGGTAGGTTCTAGTTAGGTTATTGGGCTAAAACTGACAAAAAATATATAGTTTAGGGGTCCAACGCATAAGGAAAAGACCAAAAGACCCCTAACTTAACTGTTGTAGAGGGCAGCTAATGGATGGGACCGACGGCCGTGGATTGACCTACGGTCCGTTCTGGTCAACCATTGGTGGATATTTAGGGCTAAAAAATGAGGGTTCGACCTACTATTTTGGACCACGGATCATGGCTTCACCTACGGTCCCTGGGTCCGGCCGTGCGTCGACACTTCAATGAATTTTCTGGGGTTTCTGGGGAAGGGTCGCAAGTAGCTATCTACGGACCAACAGCATGGATCGTGGGTCACCCTACCATCCATGAGTGGCAACCATCGGTTGCACCTGCAACTATGAAATCTGCATTGTGGTCTTTTCTACCATATGGGGTGTTACACCATTGAATAGTACCCAATAGTTGTAAGATCGCATTTTATAAAGATCAATATTGCTCTCATTAAAATGGTTAGAAAGTATCATGTCATAATTCAATTGGTGCACTTATGTATCCTACTATTAATATTCATGGTATAATAGTTTTATTAATGTGCATACAAAATATAACATCACTCTTTCGGTGGAAATATTAGAGTGAATCAAATATTGACATAAATTTATTTATTCTAACTAACTGTATCAAAATTTGTTAATTATGAAATTGCAGGAAATTATGATGTTTGATTTCAAGAAAGTTATCTGTTTTCATATAGGAATACAGTCATTCCACAAGATAGCCAATTAATTGGTATACAAGTGAAAATGTTTGTCAGTGCTTGGTTGTTGCTATTAATAATTCAATCAAGCAATTTGTCTATTCTGACAAGATCCCAAATCGAATAATTTTCAAAAATATATTTGGTTGAGAATAATAAACATATATAGAAATTATTTGGCCTTCCTTTGAAAAGAGATATTTCAACAACAATATATGAAGACAGTGCCGCATGTGATCAACTTTGATATTTCATCAATGTTCGTATTCTTGTTCATAGTCTTCAAAATAGGAATGAAACAAATGTTCAGTTGTTTGTATTCACCAAGATATTGCCAACTTCAACTTTTTAGTAATGTTTTCATCAGGGGGAGTAAATACGTGTTGCACTTTTTTTTCCTTAATAAGGTATTATCCCACTGGGTATTCCTAGTAGAGGTTTTTATTGAGGCAACAAATAAGGCGTATTTTTTTCTTTAGCTATTTTTTTTACATGGACATCCAAGGGGGAGTGTTGTAAAATTGATGTCCACATAATATACTTTGTGTCCAAGTAAAATACTTTGTGTCAAAGTAAACTTTGTGGCCAACTAACGTAACTTTGTGCCCAAGTTTTATAACCTATATATATATATATATCCCATTTTGTAATATGAAAGAAAAACAAGAACTAAAAACATTCAATAATAAAGGAAAAAAGTAACTACTACTATTACTTTGTCTCTCTCTAATTCTATTCTTCTTAATTTAAATTATTATCTTCATTTTATAACAACAATATTATTTTTAGGCCTTTCTCTTTTTCTTTAGCCAATATCAACCTTTGTTTTAGTTGATCCTTATCTATTTTGGTGTCTTTTAGCAATTCTTTAAAGTGATCCCTCAGCTCTTCGTCTTCTTTGAATACAGTCAATAGAAAATCTCTATTTTCTTTGTAGTTTTGAAGCCTTTCTAATATTTGAAATTGTTAACGCCTTGCAAATTTGATATCTCGAGTCCTGGACTCAATTTTGATGGGTTGCTCGTTGATGAATCATTTTCAAGCCACTTGAAAATAGATCATGCCCCAATTGTACAGTTAAAGAATTCTTGATCTGGGTTTCTATCGGTGTGTGACGTCCTCAACATAGATGAGTTACCACAACAATAAGCGTAAGACTTTTTAGCATTGAATGTTTGAAATGCTTGAGACATAATTAAAAAAGATGTTTAAGTATTTTAAAAAAGAATAAGGTGGAAGAGTGCATGAATCCTTTTGTTATATACTAAAAAGCAAATGTTACCATTGAAAAGTAGCAATTTGTACTTTGTTATCATTGTAAAATTTGGATAATTGATTATTGTCATTATTGTCAGAATATATAGATAATTAAGACAGTCGAAACTTTTTCATATGCTTGGTTTAGATTATACCAACGACATCTACACTCCAACACTAGTAAGGTATATATAGGTTGATATCATGATCAAAAAATGATATATACTGCACCTACTAGAATATGACACTTATATATAAACCGTAGCTAGTATAATTTAAAAGAGAGAATAATTAATTAATAATAAATTATATTATTAAAATTTATTCAATTAAATAAGTTTAAACAAATCATGTAAGGGTCCACATACATTTGAAGTGGTGATAAATGATGTATGAGAAAGAGTTATAGCTATACAATCAACATCTTCATTGTAATGTGTGATAAAGCAAAAGTATGAGACAATCATCATATTTTTACTTGGCTTACTAAAAACAAGGACTTCTTTTACGACTTATCTTTATTGTCATTATTCGTCATGCTCTTCTTCAACACTATCAAAACAACGTAACAAACATATATTATTAATGTAATTGAAGCCATATGAGACAATCACCACATTCTAGTTATATGAAAGTTATGCTACACGAGTATAATAATAGCATTGATCATATTAAAAAAACTAATTCATGTCTCGATATAGAGATTGATGATATGCCTTCTTGAGAAGCTTGTAAGTTTTCATCGTGTCAAACCTTGCAAGTGGATTTATGAATCTGACACATGAAATAAATTAAGCAGTGCTCCAAAAGAAATCAGTCATTCAGTTAAATTCGTCAGTAATTTAATTTATCAATAAATATCGGTAATCTTAAAATGGGGAATTACATAATTGTTTAATGAGGAATTTCGAAATATAAATAGAGGAGTGCACTTACGAATTTCTAGTGGAATGATTTGTAATTTACCATGGTACTAATAATTTAAATTGATTATTTGAAATTATTTCCATAACAGGAAGTCTTAGTAATTAATTTTGTTGTCCCTACTGTGCTCATATTTAACTAGAACTCAGAATCTTATTTCTATATGGGAAAAAGAAGAATAAGGTGGGTTTTTCTGGTTTTCAAGAAAAACCGGATTTTTTCTACTCCTTTTTGGATTGAGAAGAAATCTCTGTAAGTAAGGATTCTCCTAACCTAAAAAATAGATTTGAAAAGTTTTCTAGACGATACTTGCTCACCCAAGTATTGAGAGAGTTTGGATGTGAGCTTGGGATCATTGTAGAACACTTCAAAGCTATTGTCTATCTTGTGGATTCACTTGAATGTCTGTCTAATTTGTGGACTTGCTTAAAGGTATATGCTTACGTTTCAAGAGGTAATTTTTGAATTAAATTTCAGCAAATTTATGTGTTCTAGCATAATTATATGTGAAGCATAAACATTATATGCTATCTATTATTCATGTAAGAATTATGCTTCTCGTATACTTCCGATGTGCATATAATTTTCCAACACCTTTCGCAATGGATGTTTTCCTTAAATAGTCGACAACATTAGAAAGAACTTGGATATATTCTGACTTATTCAACAAAAGAAGTGAAGATTAGGAAAAATGATCATTAACATGGATTTGGTGCTACATACCAACCACTATCTAATAACTTGAGCTCGAGAGAGGATATTTTACCTGAGAGTTTTGATGAACAGATAAATTTAATCGACACCCAACTGCCGATAAAAGACTAGAGTGATATTCTCTTGATCGGTCTGAGAGGCTTTAGGAGACTTATAGATATTTTACCCAATGAAGACACATGAATAACTGATAGTAAAATATTTGTTTGAGTTTTGTCATCTGATAAATGTAACCGTAGTTCAAATTTATTATTGATACAAATCCAACTTGTCAAAGTAGTTTGTAGATTCAAAATAATATCCAATTTTCCAATGATAGTTACTAATTTGAATCTCAACATCAAATTATATAAGAACTCTAGTATGCTCCTTATGAGATTCAACCTCAACCTAGTTGGGTTACTATATTTTTCAATCAACCACTTTAATCCCGTAAAAAAGAATAGTTTGAGAGATATCAAGAAACTCCTTAACAAGCAAGTTGTGAGTGAAGACACGAGCCTATTTGCAGTGCTGATCATCCTAGTTCCAAGTAAGAATGGGACTTGGCATATGTCTATTGACTGTCATGCCATAAACAAGATCACGAAAAATTATCGTCATCCCATATCTCATTCAGATTACATTCTTGATGAGTTGAATGATTCAAGCATCTTTTCTACTACAGATTTTCGGAAGTGTTATCATCAAACCTAGATAAAAATCAGAGATGAGTGCAAAATGACATCAAAGACCATATTAGGTCTATATGGATGATTGGTGATGCATTTTGGTAAGACTAATGCTTAGTACTTTGAATGTGTTTTCCTTTTTATATGCTGCGTGCACATGTGCTTATTCAAATAATGTTTCTCGATCTCTTCATAACATTATTTCTTTTGTTGATGTTGCATACAGATATGTTTTAACTAACATTTTATGAATTTGTATTTATTTGTTCTATGTTATGTGAACTCGTAAAGAAAGGCCATTAAGAAGAATAGTGAGTTTAGTTGTTGTCTCCCTTCCCTCCTAGGTATTAATTTCAGGTTTAATACACTTATCGACTAATAATTTCAGTTTTTTCAGTTCTTGTTTACATTTTTTGACAGGATACAAATGTTTTCACAATATATGACATAAAAAATCTGAAAAATTTCTTCACTAGTAGATAGTTTTAATGACTTCAAAAGTGCAAATATTTGGGTGTAAAAATGTGTCTTTCAAAGTGCTTAAAAGTGCAATTTTTTTAGTGTAAAAAATTAAGGGTAAGAACATACTTTTTTTTTTAGCTTCAAAGCTCAGATTTTTAGTACAAAACACAGATTTCAAATGATAAGAAATACATTTTCTTGAAGGGAAAAACGTGTTTTGGCCTTAAGAAACCTTTGTTAAACTAGTGTTATAAAAAGATTTTTCTAAATTGGATGTAGATGATTTATATTATTTGTTTCACAGTAAGACCAAAATGAGGTTTTTATATTTTTATCAATTACTCTATTTTACGAAAGATTAAACCTGTCATAATATTTTCTACCTTATACGGATATCCTACTTTCTTATATCTATAAACATTTGTTTTATATATGTTGCTTATTATATCTTCTTCCTTTTCTATCTTTCATTAACTACATTTATATTCTAAAGAAATCATTCCGTTACCATTTTTGTTTCACTTTGTTAAGTTAAATTTTGCACTTCTCTTTTACAACGAGTATAATATGAAATAGAGAATCTCCTTTGCACTTGGACTAAATTTAAGGATTATCTTATCATATGTTTGCAGGAATGTTTGACACCTTCCACTCGTAATAAATAATAGAGATAAGTACATGCTAGACACGTAGGTGTTCCAATAAATTCTTAATTAGGTGGCAGTTCTGAACACTTTAAAAATCAGACGTAACACAATCATTAAGTTGTGAATTAGTTTAACCCCTTCAAAATAGGGTGCCACACCTACGGCTACTTTAATGAAAAATTGTAGAGAAAGACTTACGGACTTTGACATGTGGGACTAGAACTAAGCTTATACCTCTAACCATATAAGTGGTGTATGAATAAGCGACATAATTTTTATGCATCTTTTGAGACAACTTGTGTTAAAGTATAATATGAAAATATAAACTAATGCCAAGAGCAAAAATTAAAAATCACAAATTTGAGGGGCAAAAAACACCACCCCAAATTAGGAGCATTTGTGTGAATGACTCTATACTTTCACAGTTGAAAAGAGGGTAATTAAGCTAGATTATGAAAAATTAAGAAAATATTTTCCTTATTGGAAACAAAAAAAAAAAAATTTCAAAAAGTTTGGGTTATGATGTATTAGATAGTTTTCTTTAATGAAATTTCAATTAGTCAGCACTCTTTCATGCCATCTATGTTCAGATTTTAAAATAGATAATTCATAATTTCTTTTAAAAAGTAAAAACAAATGGACTACAGGAAAACTTTGTTAGTCCTAAACTCTATCTAGGATATGCCATAGTATAAGCTTTCTCATTTAGAAATACGGGTAGAGGCGGACCCACATGCACCCGATAATATTTAATTTTTTTTCAAATATATTTATAGATAGTATATAAAAAATACGATAGCATATTTAATTGTGCATCCTTATAATCAAAAGATGTTTGGGAGCCCTAGTTGAAGTCACTACTTTAAAGTGCAACAATGTTGGTTCAAATCCCACGAAAGATAGTATTTTTTGGCCTTTTAAATCAGATTTTTCTTAAAAATTTTCTTTATTAACCACTCGTTTTTCTCATCTCATCTGGCCCCACCCTTAACTTTACCCTTGAATCACTCTTAGTGGTGCCCCCCCCCCCCCCCCCCTCCCTCCCTCTTCAAATCTTGGGTTCACTTCTGAATATGGGTATTCAAAATTTTAAAAAATCCTAGCTATTTATTTTTTACATCTCTATAAGCCAAGTGTCATGACACAAATTACAGAATTGTGTGGACACCTACCCAATTTCCTAACTAGTTATGCCAACACTTATCTCCCAACCAAAAACATGCGGAAAATCTATTATAAGTGTTTAAAAAACATAACAAATACATTTTTAGTGTCAAACATTACAAATCTCAAAACCATTATTAATTAAATAAACGAATCTTAACTAACAAATTATTCCCATGACCTACTCTAAGCATGTACAAGAGCCACTAATCAGAATAGGACAAAAAAAGATAACTTCTGTCCGTCAGAGATATGCAAGACTTGAGGATAAGTGTTCGTCGCTTCAAATTAGAGAATTTTAGTCAAACTACAACACAACTGCACACCAAAAATTATGAAGAAAAAGTTGTATCAGTAGTAGTACACCACAAGTCCACAATAGTAAAAAAAAGAAAAAAAAAAAAAGGTACACACATGCTAAGAGATAGATTTATGCCAATAGTCAAAACTTACTAGGACCGACTTCATCCATGTACCATACTAGCATGGTACCCAATGCTTCATAATGACAGTATATGTATATGTACCGGCATGGTACTCGATTCTTCATAAAATAACACACACACACATATATAGAGATGGGTGATATAACATGCGTATCGGTGTGGTACCCTATCAAGCCAAGCACTCAAACATCCAATTTCACGTCATCAAGTCAAACATGTCTGTAAGATAAATCAACAAACATTTAAATCAATAATATGCATAAATCAAAGTCAAGTATAACTCTAACTAACCATAACCTATGAATTCCTCATTCATTACAACAATTAGTAACCTCATAAAAAAACTAAGTCCTCAAAACTACACCCTTATGCCCTTCATATGAAAAGTTTATCCCTAAAAGGAGTAATTAAACCTAATTCCTAGGCTACAAGTTCATGCAGTTCTTTTAACGCTACCTACAGTCATATATTACCTTGTAATTTTTCAAGTAAGTCATATCAACAAAGACATTCATAAAGGATTCGTACAATAACCTATCAATACACAATTAGAACAATTTTGCTTAAATTCTATGTTTTATCTATCCAAACATCGTGTTCGAAAGCCTAATTATGATTCTCCCATCAATTTTATGTTATACACACATTTTATAACTACAATTTATTGCTCATAAACTATAGCCTACCTAGATGTCAAGTTGCCGCTATGGAGTGCACGAATGCTCACCTTTATATCCTCTTTTGGCAAAATTTAGAGGAGACTTTGTGATTAGAAATTCAAGCATTAGGGTTTTTCGTATTAGGGTATTTTTAAGAGGGGACCACCCTTTTGAACTTGGACTAAAATGTAAAGGAGGAAGATTTCCATGAAGAAACTGTTGGGTCCCACTACATGAGTGACCCAAGGGCCCATTATAGAGGCCTAGGGACCTCCATGGCTGGTTACACTATGGAAGCCTAGTGGCGAAGTTCAATCTTTTGTTAGCTTATAAGTAGAGAATGGCTAGAGTTGATAGTTTACAAATGCTTATTAAAGGTTTCTTGCGCAGGAGGGGTGGAGTCCTTCACTCATCTGTTCTTTATTAAAATTGGACGGAGGGAGTATGCGCGCACACACAAACACACACAGACAAAATCTTAAAAGCATGAGCTCCTAAAATGAATGTTAAATTACTATAATATCCGTAACTTAGGTTGTGACTTTTTGGATGAGTTGTAACTTTTTCGATAAGTTGTGACCTTTTTCAAAGGGTTATTATTTTTCGTTGTGTCTTTTCCAAAGGGTTATGACTTCTTAGAAAGGTCACTTTTTCGATGAGTCCTGACTTTTCCGATAAGTTGTGACTTTTTTCAAAGGGTTTTTATTTTTCGGTGAGTTGTGACTTTTCCAAAGAGTTGTGAATTTTTCAATATGTTGTGACTTTTCCAAAGGGTTGTGACTTCTCGGAAAGGTCATGACTTTTTAGATAAGACACAAAAAAAATATTTGTTCGTACTATCCTTTGTTGACTATAAATAGAGGGGCTTCCTCTTATTTTTCAACCATAATATTTTTTGATCTCCTACTCTTCTTCTTGAATTTTAAAAAATTGTGTGATTTATTTTCATTGACTGAGTTCAAAGTTTAACAGAATACGAGGTGCCACTATTCTGATGAAGTAAATCATTCTATCCTCCGATCCATACCCTCAAGTACTTGAGGAAAATAATTTTGATGATATAATAATTATTTTTTTTGCTTAATATATACATTAGTATGTAATGTTCTAATATATGAAGTTAACATGATGTAGTCTAAATTCATTTATTTTTGTAAACAATTTTTCTTGTGATGTAAATATATGCCTCTAAATATCTTTTTAAAAAAATTTTAAACTTCAAAAGAGTGAAATTATGTGAATATATATGAATCATCAATTACAAAATAAATTTTATATTCAGTAATTTGCAATAAACATTCTCATTTTGTCCCTACACCCTATTTATTTATGTAAGTATAAAATTTATTCGAAATACATTTATTGCACATTAATCCTTTAGTTAACATTAGAAATTCTCTTAGTTATTACTAATTATTGCAAACATTATTCACACTCTTTAACATTCTTTAGTTATAATATTATGAATTATCATAGTGATTAACTTTTCTTGTATTAACATTTGACCAACAATTTTTAATATTATTACACCGCCCTTATATATGTGATAACATGATGTTGTTATTTTTCCATGGATGAATCATGCTTGATTGAACCAATTGAAAATCGTTTACAAGTATAAGAACTACATCTTTGTAGTGTGTAAGATAAACAGGTGATTATATATATGATTTCGCAGATAGAATATATTATTTCATTTTAATTTTTAGTTTTTTCGATAAAAGAAAAGGGAACCTTTCTCAGTTAACTATGGACAGTCAAATAACTATCATTGATTTATGTATACAGCCAATCGAGAAGTCAAATATGAGAGCCAACAACAAGAACATCATCTATTATGTTATAACTTATAAAATAAAAATTAATATAGAAAGATTAGTTCTAAAAATAAAATGTAGTTGTTCTCTTCACATGTTCATATGACATCTAAACACTTTAACATGGAATACACGTGCAAAGCACATCTGGTTAGATGACAAGAAAAATACACAACAAACATCCTCTGTAAGGTAATATTTGTGAGATACGACTAATTACATGAGTGAACCTCATCAAATTGAAATAAATATATGCATTATTGCATTTAACTAATAAAAAGTTTCATTGACTATCTTCATAGATTTGCGTAAATAAGAGATATATATAACAATCCACATTGAATATTCACAAAAGAATCTGCAATATTATTTTGGGCAGAGCTTATTATTTAAATCTTCACTTAAATATGCAATACTATTTACTATGACATATATTTTCTGAATTGGTAATCACGTGCAACACACGTGTAGAAAAACTAGTATATATATATTCAAGAGAGTTGTTGGAAAAATCTTCCAGTTTTGCCCCCTATTTATATATGTTAGATGATAATTTAAGAGATTTAATTGCTCATATTTATGATTATATTTTGAAATATTTATATTTTCAAGAATAATATAAGAAAAACTAAAAAGAAAAAAGTGGAATTTATGTCTTAAACTGTTTTTCTTCGTAAACATGTACATTAACTCACATATTCACATAATAGAAGGAATAGCATAAATATACAATTAATGATTAACACTTATTTTACACTTGCCCCAAGTATAATAAATACTAGGATTCTTATTTCTCAATAATCCTAAAGAGTTTTGACTTAAAGCTGAATTTCTTTTATTGCACTTGTTGTAATCTTTGTACTATTTATACTCCCACACTAAATAGATGTAACACAATACAAAGAATTTTGCCTAACTCATGTTCTTGTTAGTTTCATTAGTTAGATGCTTATGTTTTGAATTCATTTATGAATGTACTTTATTTAGACATTTTATTTCTCATGTTTTGGGAATTCAATTTAGTCCAAAATTCAGAAGATGGAAAGAGGGTAAATAAAAGGTACATTATGAAAATTTTAGAATATATTAAAAAACTAATAGAAAAAAATAATTCCATAGATGTTTGGGCTTTGGTGCATCAGATAGTTTTCTTGAACTAGATTTTAGTTAGTGACCACTCCTTCACGATTATGAATTTAAATTGATACAAAATTCTCTTCAATATTAAAAATAAAATATTAAATGAGAAAGCATCCCCTCTTTCCCCCATTAAGCATTAAAAGGTGCTTAATTGACCAACTTATGAAATTATAATTATTGATACTCAGGAATTATCGTGATTTGAAGTTTGTTGGTTTGAAAGTTCATTCCTAATTCGCTATCAATTATCATTATGAATAATATAATCGCTATTTTGAAAACACTAATTTCTGACCATTTATTTTTTTGTTATCACAAGGACTAACTTATTAAATTCTAATTATTGATACTCAGGAACAACCATGATTTAAAGTTTATTGGTTTGAAATTTCATTCCTAATTTTCTATCAATTACCGTTATGAATAAAACAATCGCTATTTCGAAAACACTAATTTTTGACCCTTTTTTTTGTTATCACAATCTCATATTTGTGATAACTTTTAGATAGGAAAATCCATTTAAAATCCACATTTTTCTAAAAGGATCTAGAGTTAATGTATTTCAAAGTGAACTTATACTTCATTTCTTTTTGCATATGCTTACATAAGTTTGTCATATATTTAATCAATCTCGACTTATTTGCATTTAGATGTGAGTATTATTGTTGTATACACATGTTGTCACAATCCAAAACATCGAGTCATGATGACACCTACATAAGCGGAAGCAATAATGAAGATCACAATTTCACATCACAACTAAACGACATAATCTGAACATTTATAGAAGAATACTAACATGTTGAAGCTTCTACACAAATCGCTTAATCCACTAGAATTCACAGCGGCAACCTGCTACTACTTCCTGATAATGTCACAACGCAAGACTAAACCCTGGATGTGACGAGCACTTGAGAACCATCATTGGTCCCCAAGCAAACCCTTGGCCTGACTGACTACTTCGTGGGAGACTTACTCAAATAGAAATACGAACTTCAATTGCATAATTAAACTTTAAAGTCTAAATCAAAACTCAACTCAAATGAACGTCTAGAAATACTTAATAAAACATAAGTACCTATCTTAACATCTTAAAACATCAACAAGGAAAATAATGAGAGACTCCTCAACTCTAACTTTTTATGAACCCTCTAATACTAAGATAGATGTCGGGACAGAACTCACGACAACTTAACAAAAGCGGGAAATAAGTGTGAAGCCCTCCGGAAAGCAAGGAGTCTCACCAATCTAGCTGGAATGGAAGTGGTATCAAGGAAACACTTGTTGATAACCCTGAGTACCTATGTCTGCATCATAAAAAGATGTAGCTCAAATGACGTAAATACATTGAATGTATAACTGAAAGCATAGACAACTGAATTGATAAGACTGGAAAACATACTCACCTCAACTCAACTCCAATAAAAAAGCAATAATAAGAGATGGAATGTTTGTACATTATAAAAGATAATATATAAACTCAATGATGTATAAAAATACAATAAGATACTCTTTACTCTTATTTGGGAGATTCTAACAACCATCACTATGAGATATGTGATGATACATTGTCTTGCCCATGCTGTCAGAACTGTCCTATACCTTGTCGGGGTATAGAACACCTCAACTAAGTGGATCCATTAAGCTATGCCTAAAAGCAATAAGGAATCATCTAAAAAGTATGATCATTTACCCATGTTGACTACATAGTTTATGAGGAATGTGAGTTTTCTAAGCTCATCTCCATATTAGTGCTCAATACTACTTCCAATGAATATATACTCATGCTCAATGTTATAAAAACATTCATTTTCTCAATTTGAGGTAATTACTCAAAAGATTCTCTTAAAAGAGGTAATGATTTGAAATATCTTTGAACTCATTAACTTATTTAGAAATTCAAGTTTCTCTCTTTTAAATGTAAATGTGTTACTTCTGGGAATACTTAGTTCCCTTATATCATTTCTCATATTTACTTTCTCAAAACTTAGTTCAAAACCATAGTTAATTTTAAAAAAAACCCTCAAAATGACTCAAAAATACCTCCTGAACCTTCATCTACACTCACGTTAATTTGGAATATAGATTAAGACATGTGATTTGAACATGTAAGAATTCTCAAAGGTGAATGGAGTTTATGTAAGCTAATACAGAGAAGAGAATGCAATCACGACTCAAAGGAACACGTCCGAAGTGAAGTATAAAAAGAAAAAGGACTAGGTGACCTTGGTGTACTATTGGCGTGGGGCAATAGGCCCCAAACTACTAACAAAAGTTAAGGGAGAACTACTAACGTAGGGAGCCAAGTCCCAAACTACATACCAAAATTCATGGCGCCCTGGGTGGTGCGCCGCCTCACTCCCATTCCCAGAAATCTTACGAATTTTTATACTCAATGAAGGGTCCTATCTCATTTAGGATGGGGGAAATTCTCCTAAACTCTTCTCGATCTCAAACCCAACACGAATAGATGAGGAATTCAACATAATCCCTTTGGGAAACAATTTTTACTAAAGATTCACAACACATAAGAATTCACAACCTTCATTGTTCAAGAAATAAACGAAATCAATAACTACTCAAGAACCCTTTCAATAAAATGGTTTCATGGATAATTTAGATGTATGGTGTGAGGACGAACAAGTCCCTCACTATGAGAAACCTTACATACCTGGAAAGAACAATGTTCTTAGCAAAAATCGACGGGATCTTAACGTACACTCAAAACCTAGCTCTTTCTCCTCTTGAACTCTTCACTTATTTTTCTAAGTGTTTAGGAACGTGAAGAAGTAATTTAGTGGCTGATTATACCCTTAATTGGGTGAGGAAAAACATGCTAGGCCTGGTGGGAAAAGTAAAAGTCCAAAATACCCTTTTCTAAAATGAATGATATGCCTTAAATAAAGAAGCTTCACTCAAACTGACATAACTTTTTACTTTGAGCTCGAAATTAAGCAAACTTTGCAGTGTTGGAAAGAGGACTCAAAGATATTAAATTTGATTGGTCATGTGCCACCTAAATCTTTATGTGCTAAATAATATGGTTGATTGAAGTTGTCCTAAAACTAAAAACTAAGGGCCACTTGTACAAACCTCTCTTTAGCGCTTTCTGAAATCCAGGGTGTTACAATTAAGTTCCTAATAAACACTTGTGTGGTTAAGTGAATATTTTGTTCAAAGATGCGTCTTTTCTAAAGGAAATGTATCTCTTTTTATGCACGATTTTCAATTGAAAAGGTTCAAAATATCTGAGCAATTATTACTCCATTAAAATATAAATGTTTCTATCCGTAAGGTTGAATTATGGCTGAAAACGTTTTAGTCTTTTAAGAAAAAAGTTTTACTATTAAACCTTTCAATCAATATACAAAACACTTTTATATTCCTTTTAGAAGACCAGTAAATAAAACATACTTCTTAATTTATCACACATATTTTCTTTACGAAAAATTGATTAGTTAAATCAGGCATAGTAGGGATCACAATTTAATATTTAAGGCTTCTAATTCTGATATTAATCCGAAATGACTAAATTACCATATCACAATAAATTGTTGAGTTAATTCTATTGTTGAGTTAATTATTCTAACTTTATTAACTAAATGTAATGCAAAGAGACAAATGTAAAATACGTTTCAAATGAGAAGATACATCCGTTCCAAAAACAAAGGTGATGTAATGGCATTTAATGCCATTAACATTTCATATACGTTTCTTAGAAATTACTTCTTCACTTTGAAACTCGTACTTTGCAAGTCCTATATACAGATGAATCTTGAGTGAGCATAACACAACACTACCAACATAAACAAAAAGAAGAGAAAAACTTCCTCCTTTCTTCTTATTCTTAGAATATTTTTGGGCAATTGGATTTGAGCAACCTCTAAACTCTCAGCCACGAGTGCACGTGTTTGAGAGTAATTGCAGAACCTTAGGGAGCAACCGGCTACAACGATTTGCAGCAGAGCCGAGCCGAAATTGCTACCACGGAAGTGGCTTGCCACGACACGGTGTTTGTGATAACTTATTCACTTTTTTATAATTCTAATCTAATATCAATATTGTAGTATTTTTCCCAACAATTTGAAATCGATTTACTAACATACAATATTTGAAAAATGGCTATTTCTTTGAACAAAACTTTTTCTAATTTGTCAAAACTTGAGCCTTTGGATGGAAATAATTTAAACAATGGTCACAAAAACTTTAAATTTTCTTTGAACAATTAGAAGTTGATTATGTTTTATTTAAAGAACCTTCTATGAATGGTTCTAACACCACTACTGATTCTAGCAATGTTATGGCTATTGATGATGTTGTTAAAAAGAAGTTTGAAAAGGATAACAAAATTGTGAGAGGGCATTTGCTAAATCATGTGGCTAGTCCTTTATTTGATTTATTTTTAACCTATAAGTCTGCCAAAGAAATATGGGATAGTTTGGAAAAGAAAAATGGTGTTGATGATGCATGAAAGAAAAAATATGTTGTCGGACAGTGGATTAAATTCGAAATGGTTGATAATAAGCCAATAATGAAAAAATTTCACGAATATGAGAACTTGACTGTTGATGTTCTCAACGAAGACATGAAGATGTGTGGGATATTTCAAGCTAATGTTCTTCTTGAAAAATTCTAGCATCTTGGAGTGATTATAGAAATCAATTAAACCATAAGAAAAATAATTTAACTCTCCAAGAACTTATTAGTCATATGAGGAATGAAGAGGCGAACTCTCTCAAAGATAGGATGGAAGAACTTTCTCCTAATTATTCTAAGGATAATCTTGTTGAATCTTCTGGTACTATTGTGAAAGATATGTTTAAAGGCAAACAGAAGAAAGTCTCGAAAAAGGAATATATGAAGAAGAAATCAATTCAACAAGTCGGAGAGTCAAATTCAAAAATTTAAGGGTCATTGTTTTGTTTGTGGAAAAGTTGGTCACTGGGCTGCCAAGTGCTATCAAAGAAAAGGGCAGGACTCAAAGCAAGAAGGACAAAGTGATGTCCAAGCTCATCTTGCTGATGGTAATGAAGTGATTGTTGCTGTAGTCATTGAGGAAAATCTAGTGGGTAACAAAACTGACTGGGTGCTAGACATAGGCACTTCAAAACATTTTTGTGCCAATAAGAATTTATTCCATGACTTCGAGGAGTCCACTGATGGCGAGTACGTATATATGGGTAACTCCCCTATTGATGTAGTAATGGGTAAAGGAAAAGTTTTACTTAAATTAACTTCTGGAAAGACATTATCCTTGAACAATGTTTTGTATGTTCCCTCCCTCTGTAGAAGCTTAGTTTTCGAAGTAGTCCTCAACAAAGTAGGCCTTAAACATTTTTTTTTTAAGCTGATAAAATAATTATTTCTCGTGGAGGAGACTTTCTTGGGAAGGGATATTTTAGTGGGGGATTATTTGTATTGAATATTGTTCAAGAGATTGTCAATAATGGAAGTATTTCAAATTCTACTTATTTTGTTCAGTCTATCAATTTGTGGCATGGTAGACTAGGTCATGTTGACACTGCTTCTATTAAAAGACTTAGGAAAGTGGAATTATTCCTATGATAAAAAATGACAAGTTTTCTAAATGTCCTGTGTGTGTAGAAGCAAAGCATGCCAAAACTTTTCAAATCTATTATTAGTAGAAAGACCAAATTACTTGAACTCATACATTCAGATTTAGCAGATTTCAAGAACATTGTTAGAAAATGTGGAAAAAAGTATTACATTACTTTTGTTGATGACTTTTCTAGATACATTAAGGTATATTCTTAAACCTAAAGATGAGGCTGAAAGCATGTCTTTGAAATTCAAAGCAAAAGTGGAAAATCAATTAGACAGAAAAATCAAGAGATTTAGATCTGATAGGAGTGGTGAATATAGTACTAAAACTCTAGAAGATTTTTGTGGGAAAAATGGTATTATACATTAGCTTATTGCTCCCTATACTCCCCAACAAAATGGTGTAGCAGAACAAAAAAATAGAACACTTAAATAAATGATGAATTCTATTCTTTTAAGCTCTGGTCTATCTGACAATATATGGGGAGAAACAATCCTGCCTGCATGCTATATTCTTAATAGAGTCCACCATAATAAGTTAAACAAGATTCATATGAGTTATGGAAATGATTTCCTCCTAACTTGAAATTTCTGAAAGTGTGGAGGTGTTTGGCTAAGGTTGGTCTACCTGATTTTAAAAGAGTAAATGTTGGTTCTAAGACCTCTTCTACTGTCTTTATTGCTAATGCTCAAAATAGTACTGCATATAGATTTATGTCTCTCAATGATCACTCTATTTGTGAATCTAGAGATGCAGAATTCTTTAAGCATATTTTTCCTTTGAAAAATAATGTGCCCAATGATGTGCAAAATAATGCTTCTACATCTATGTTTGCTAATTCTCATGTTGTGCCTTCTCCTAATGTTATTTCTAATGAGCATGAAAATGAACTTAGAAGGAGTAAAAGACATAGAATTGAGACAAGTTTTAGTCCTAATTTTATCACTACTTTATTAAGTGAAAATTTTGATATTAATATTTTAAATGATGAATTAGTGTCAATGTATTTAATAGAAAAAGACCCTAAGACTTTTGATGAAGCTATGAGATCAATAGATGTTATATTTTTGAAAGAGGCTATTAAAAGTGAATTAGATTCTATAGTTTCTAATCACACTTGTGACTTGTATGATTTACCTAAAGGTTGTATACCCATAAGTAGCAAGTGGATATATTTAAGAAGAAATTGAGACCTGGTGGTACAATTGATAAATATAAGGCTAAACTCGTGATTAGGGGTTTTAACCAAAAGAAAGGTGTTGATTACTTTGATACATATTCCCCTATGAATAAAATAGCGACCATTAGAACTCTTATTGCTTTAGCTGCTATTCATGATCTAGTGGTACATCAAATGGATGTCAAAAAAGCATTTCTAAATGGTGATTTAGAGGAAGAGATCTATATGACTCAACATGAAGGGTGTGTGATTCCAAGACAACAGGATAAAGTATGAAAATTGATAAATTCATTATATGGACTAAAATAAGCACCTAAGCAATGGTATTAAAAATTTAATATCACATTAGCGGATAATGACTTTGTTTCAAATTCATCTGATACGTGTGTTTATTCTAAGATGATAGGCTCAGATTTTGTGATTATATGTTTATATGTAGATGACATCTTAATCTTTGGTCCTAATGTGAATGTTATTAATGAGACCAAGAACTTTTTCTCTTCTAAATTTGAAATGAAAGACCTTGGTTAAGCAGATATGATTTTGGGAGTTAAAATCAAAATAACTGCTAATGGTTTCTCTTTGTGTTAGTCTCAATACATTGAAAAGATGTTGAAAAAGTTTGATTGTTTTGATGTAGTTCTAGTGAGAACTCCTTATTTTCCTAGCATACACTTGAGGAAGAATAAAGAATCTAGTGTTTCTCAAACTGAATATGCAAAATTAATTGGGAGTGTAATGTTTCTCATGAACAATACTCGACCTGATATAGTTTATGCTTTTAGTAGATTGAGTAGATATACTCATAATCCCAGTAGTGAACACTGGAATGCTCTTCATCGCTTGCTAAGGTATTTGAGAGGTACTATGAATTGGTGTTTGCATTTTAACAATTTTTTTGTTGTTTAAGAAGGTTTTTGTGATGCACACTTTGTAACTGACAATGATGAAGTTAGCTCCACTAGTGGCTATGTTTTTACTTTGGGTGTAGGTTCTATTTCATGGAAGTCTTCCAAACAGACTTGTATAGCACATTCTACTATTGATTCAAAAATTATTGCTCTCGAGTTGGCAGGGCAAGAGGCTAAGTGGTTGAGAAATCTTTTGGCGGATGTGCCATTATGGGGAAGACAAGCTTCACCAGTCTCTCTTCATTGTGACTCACAAGCAGCAATTGGAATTGGCAAAAATAGTGTGTATAATGGAAAAAAGAGATATATTCACATCAGACATGGTGCAGTTAAACAATTGTGGAACAGGGTATAATTTCCTTGGAATATGTAAGGTCTGAAAGAACTTTGGCGGATCCTATGACCAAGAGCTTGACAAGTAAAATAATCCTTGAAACGTCGAGGGGGATGGGACTAAAGCCCATTGATTGAGGTAGTGTGGTGGACCCATTAGGCCTCAATATACAATGCATTTTCAATCCCTATGGCGAAGCAGTATTTTATAAGGTTGAGCTTATTTTGCTCTTAATGATTCTATAGCCTTAAGGTGGTCTATTTGAGATAGACCTGATGGAATCACCTACATAAGTGTAATGGTGTGGTTACCTTTTATGAAAGACTTGGGTTGTCTTTCTAGAGCACTCATAAGACCCAAGGTGTGTGTGCATGACCATAAAAGCACTTTGTATCACGGATGTTGCTTAAATTTAAGGATATGGTATGTGTTATGAGGGCATCAATTCATATTAGCTCAGTCCAAGAGTACTTCACTTTGTGGATAATAAGTTGTTGCCTCATATCACTACGTGTCAATTCAAATCGAAAGATATTGACACTTAAGTACATGTTCCTTCCTTTTGTTCAAAAGTTATTTCTTACTCTTTATCTTTGCATTAGTGGGGGATTGTTCAGTTAATTATATTGTTGAGTTAATTATTCTAACTTTATTAACTAAATGTAATGCAAAGAGACAAATGTAAAATATGTTTCAAAGGAGAAGATACGTCCGTTCCAAAAACAAAAGTGATGTAATGACCTGCAATGCCATTAACATTTCACATATGTTTCTTAGAAATTACTTCTTCTCTTTGAAACTCCAACTTTGCAAATCCTATATAAAGATGTATCTTGAGTAAGCATAACACAACACTACCAACATAAACAAAAAGAAGAGAAAAACTTTTTCCTCCTTTCTTCTTGTCCTTAGAATAGTTTTGGGCAATTGATTTTTAGCAACCTCTAAACTCTTAGCCACTAGTGCACGTGTTTGAGAGTAACTGTGGAACCTTGGGGAGCGACCAACTATAATGATTTGCACAGGAGTCGAGCCGAAATCGCTTTCAAGGCAATGGCTTTCCACGACACTGTGCTTGTGATAAGTTATTTACTACTTTATAATTCTAATCTAATATCAATATTGTAATATTTTTCCCAACATAAGCTACAAGATATTCCACTAAAATCTCCTAAGTCCACTCTTTGATCCAATTCTGAAATCAATTATTATATCTTAATAAACTCCCCATATTAGAATTACACATAAATTGATTAAGGTGAATATATATATATATATATATATATATATTATACTAGTTTTGACGCACGTGCGTTGCACGTGAGTATCAAATGCAACACACTATTTTATTAAAATAATGTGAATATTATTAAAAAAAAGTTAGTCACTCTTAAAATCTCTTAGTAACACCGCTTAAATATACTTTCTCTTCCCTTCTCTATAGTGCATTACTTTTTTATTATTTTATTGTTGGTGTTCTTACTTTTAATATAATATATTATAAATAAATCACGAATAAAGTGGTATTTTCTCTCAATGTGCTTACACGTTTTATGGCTTCATGGTTCTTTTGAGTTGGAAATTTCAGTGCTATTATCACAATAGAGTGTGATTGGTGCTTCAACCAAAGGAACCTGTCACACCCCGTATCTGAAACAGATGAAAACTGTAGATTTTGAGAAGTCACAAGTGTAACCCATGGTTGCCATCCACAGACAGTAGGTCAGACCACGGCCCGTACTGGTGGTCCTTGGTTCCCGTGCTGGTGGTCCTTGGTTCACCAATGCAACCCCTCCCAAAACCTAGCTCAGAAAATCGGCTAAGTCTGGACCCATGTATAGACCCATGATCCTTATGCCAAACCATGGTCCGTGGATGGAGGCCCCCTTTACCCAACCTCTGACGCGAATGGCGATCGACCAGCATGGACCGTCGTTTGATCCATGGTCCGTAGGTCTGCTAGTTTGTGAAAGCTTGTTGTCAATTGCTAATTAGGTCAACTTCAAACGGTCATCAATCCCAGCACAAGAGGAATTATGTGTCCCATGATCTATGATATGATACATAATTGAATCTTCTTTCCAATGCCACCGAGTTTGCTAAAATCCTACTTCCGAGTAAAAATTTATGCTTGTTTTAGTGATGTCGTGTCGGTCACTCCAATAGCTTTTAAGTTAGGGGTCTTTTCGTCTTTTCCTTGTTTGTTTGGCTCCTAAACTAAGTCTTTAAGTCCCTAAATTATGAGGTTTTAGTTAGTTTAAACTTAGAAATATAAGTAGAACTTACCTAAGTCAAATCATTAATCAAAGCTTAGAAAATTAGAAGTAAGAGAGGAGTAAAGGTCGACCAGCCCTAACTTCAAGAACACAACAACTTTTCTTCGGTTCCAGCCCATAAATCAAAGGATTTCTCCGTGAAATCCGTCACCAGGCATGTGGGATTTCACTAGTGTGCTCATTTCACCCATTAGGTCCCTAGTTTTTCATCAGTTTCTTGATTCCCTTATTATGACTAGACCTAGGGCTTCTTGAATGTTAGAATTATTGGGTTCTTAGTTGTTAGAATGATCCAAATTAGCTTAGTATGTTAATATTCAGTTTATTGGATAAATTTCAGAAACCTAGCTATGTATTTCTTTAGTTCTTGAATTGCACATGTTAGGTCAGATATTTCTTTATTCAGTTATAAATGCCTCAGTTATTAATGCATCATTATTAGTTTAATTGTTGCATACTCAGTTTGTATGTTCATTTTGACCTATCTAGTTAATTACAGAAATTCACTCATAATATGTTAATCACTTAATCCAATGGGAGTAGCATAATACTGAGTTGGACTAGGGTTCAGCGTACCCAAATAGTCCCATAACTACTAGCCACGTAGGTTGTAAGTCCTCTCTGTGGGCATCATTTCAGTGATCACGCCAGTATGCCTCTATACCTTTAGCAGGGGTCCTATCGATGGGGCGTATATATCGGACTCCACATTTAGCTCATGTGGTTTTATTGTCGGTTATTAGTAGCTCCCATAGTTTAGTCAGATTCTATTGCATTGACCATGTATCAGTATATTTGATATTTCAGTTCCAGCATGTTATAAATTTGTCATTCCATTCCGTTAGCTCAGTATTTAGTATCTATATAATGTTTAGATTATTTCATTGCTTTATTTCTTTGTCTAGTTATATATTATTTCAGCTTTACTTTATACTAACACTCAGTACCTTTCAAGTACTGACGCATACGTGCACTACATCTTCTCGTGATGTAGGTTCAGGTTCTCAGCATCAAAATCACGCTTATATCGGTTCCCGATCTCCAATTTGGCAAAATTAGTGGTGAGTCCTCATTCTCCAAGGACAATAGTCATGAGTTACTTTCTAGTATTGTTAGTCCTTTAGTTTTAGTTTCGCTAGACCTAGTTGGGGCATGTCCTAATATTTCTAGTCAGTTTAGAGGGTATTTCAGACATAGTTAGATTCAACTTGGTTATGAGATAGTATTTTCCTTGTATTAAACTCATCAAGTTTCATTCATCTCAATTATAGTATATGGGTATTTTCCCCATATTTTCATTTTATTTATGATTATAGCTTCCGCACAATTTTTATTATTCAATTATCTTTAGTTTGCTCATGATTATGGGGTCACTTGTGATCCTAGGTCCCGTGTCCGCATCTAGGGGATAGCCTCGAGGCTTAACAAGGGGGTAGCCAAGGGGTATGCCACTTAGATGTACTGTGATCTGCGGGAAGTCTTAAGTGTCCTAGGGTGTATGAAAAGCCACACTTAGTAGGGTCCTTTTCATGGGTGTGAACTGCACCACATCTAATGAGAAGGAGGCTATGAAGTGTTTTAGGAAAACTTCACTTTCTTGATATTCTTCTTGTGCGTAAGGTATGATCTCTTTCTAATCCATCGTTATGCACTAAGGTCATGCCTCATCATAGAGCTTACGCATGGAAATCTAATGCATACATGCTAACACAATTCCTCTAGTCCCAGACCATCAATTTTAGAATGCAGAGTTTCGAAATGCCAATTCAGTTTTTGTCTCAGAGTTTGACCGACCAAAACAATTAACAAGTTCCAGTTCCTATTAATATAAATGATGGATCAGTGGCAGCTAGAGTTTGAGATTTTGTTAGGATGAATCTGCCAGAGTTCTTAGGGTCATAAGCTTATGAAGACCCACATAACTTCACTGATGAGGTTAAGAAAATCTTTGGAGTGATGCAAGTGATTGGTAATAGTAGGGTTGAGTTGGCATCTTTCCAGCATAAAGATGTGGCTCACATATGGTTCACTCAGTGGAAAGACAAAAGGGACTAATTTGTCTTTTGTAACTCCTTATATAGCAGTCAACTTCAATGTTAGTCCAGAAACTTTTTCTAAACCCTTCTCAGTCTCTACTCTAGTCGATGACCCAATTATAACTAGATGGGTATATAGATATTGCCCTGTCACAGTCTCCCAGAAAGTCACCTCAGCATATCTTGTAAAGTTAGAAATGGTAGACTTCGATGCCATTATAGGCATGGATTGGTTACATTCTTGTTATGCCTCAGTTGACTGTAGAACTAGGATTGTTCGTTTTCAGTTTTCAGACGAACCAATCTTAGAATTGAAAGATAGTAGCTTAGCGCCTAGGGGTCGATTCATTTATTAACTTAAGGCCAGAAAGATGATTTATAAGGGTTATCTCTATCATCTAGTTTGGGTTACTGATTCAAGCTCCAAAACCCTAACTCTAGAGTCAGTTCCAGTGGTTAATGATTTCTTAGAAGTGATTCCAGAAGATCTTCCCGAAGTTCCTCCCGAAAAGGAAATCGACTTTAGAATTGATCTCCTTCCAAATACCCAACCTATTTCTATTCCTCCTTACAGAATGGCTCTAGCTGAACTTAAGGAATTGAAAGAGCAGTTGAAAGACCTTCTATATAAGGTCTTCATCAGACCTAGTATTTCTTTATGGGGTAAACCAGTGTTGTTCGTGAAGAAAAAAGATGGTTCTCTCAGAATGTGCATTGACCATAGGCAGTTGAACAAGGTCATAATCAAGAATAAGTATACCATCCCCAGGATTGATGACTTGTTTTACCAACTTTAGGTTGCTAGCCGTTTCTCAAAGATAGACCTCTGATCCGGTTATCATCAACTAAGAGTCAGAGATAGTGACATTCCAAAATTTGCCTTCAGAACTCGTTATGGTCATTATGAATTCATAGTTATGTCATTTGGACTAACCAATGCTCCTGCAGCTTTCATGGATTTGATGAAAAGAGTGTTCAAGCAGTACTTGAACTTGTTTGTTATCGCCTTTATTGATGATATCCTCATTTACTCTAGGAATGAGGAAGGACATGCAAGTCATTCGAGGGTTGTCCTACAAACTCTCAAAGATTGCCAGTTATTTGCTAACTTTAGCAAATGTAAGTTTTAGTTATAATTTGTTGCTTTCCTAGGGCATATAGTATCTAGTGAAGGATCCGAGTGGATTCTTAAAAAATAGAAGCATTGAAACAATGGCCTAGACCTACCTCTCCTACATATATCAGAATTTTCTTAGTTCTAGCGGGTTATTACAGAAGGTTTATAAAGGGATTTTCATCCATAGCCTCTCCATTGACTAGGTTGACTTTGAAGAAGGTCAAGTTTTAGTGGTCAGATGATTGTGAGAAAAGCTTTGCAGAACTGCAAACTAAGTTGACTACAGCTCCCATTTTGACTCTACCAGAGAGTTCAGATGGTTATATTATCTATTGTGATGCATCCAGAGTCAGCCTAGGTTGTGTGTTGATGTAGCGAGATAAGGTTATAGCATATGCTTCTAGATATCTTAAGGTGCATGAGAAGAATTATATAACTCATGACCTCGACCTTATAGCAATGGTGTTTGCACTTAAGATTTGGAGACATTACTTGTATGGTGTTCACGTAGATGTGTTCATAGACCATAAGAGCCTTCAATATGTATTCACCCATAAAGAGTTGAATCTTCACCAAAGAAGATGGTTTGAGTTCTTCTAGGACAATGATACGAGTGTGCATCGTTGTAAGACAGATGTAGTAGCAGATTCTCTTAGTAGACTATTGATGGGTAGTGTAGCATATGTTGAGGAAGAAAGAAAAGATTTAGTGAAGGATGTTCATAGGCTTGTTCGCTTGGGAGTTCACCTTATGAGCATATCAGATGCTGGTGTAACAGTTCAGGATGGGTCAGAATCTTAATTGGTAGTGGAGGTTAAGGAAAAGAAAGACAATGATCCAATCTTGCTTCAACTTAAGGGCACGGTCCACCAATAGAGAGTTGAGGTTTTCTCCTAAGGGGGAGATGATGTATTTTGCTATCAGGGTCAATTGTGTGTTCCTAAGGTGGGTGAGTTGAGACAACATATTTTTGCAGAAGCCCATAACTCCAGATGTTCTATTCATCTAGGCGCCACTAAGATGTACTATGATCTGCGGGAAGTCTTTTGGTGGAATGGTATGCAGATTTTGTTGCTAAGTTCCCCAATTGCCAGCAAGTGAAGGTAAACCATCAGAAACTAGGGGGTATGACTTAAGAGATTGATATTCCTACTTGGAAGTGGGAAGTGATCAACATGGACTTCATTACAGGAATACCTCATACCCGTATACAGCATGACTCCATTTGGGTGATAGTTGACAGAGTTACTAAGTCTACTCGCTTTTTGGCGCTCAAGACTACGGATTCGGTGGAGGACTATGCCCATCTTTACATTAATAAGATAGTCAGGTTGCATGGGTTCCTTTTTCTATCATTTCAGATAGAGGTCCTCAGTTTACCTCTCATTTCTGGAAGTCCTTTTACAAGGGTCTTCGTACTCAGGTTAATCTTAGCACAACATTTCATCCGCAGATGAATGACCAAGTAGAGTGTACCATTTAGACCTTAGAGGACATGTTGAGAGCTTGTGTGAATGATTTCAAGGGAGTTGGGATGATGACCTTCCTCTCATTGAGTTCGCGTAGACTAATAGTTACCATTCTAGCATTCATATAGCCCCTTATGAGGCATTGTATGGGCATAGATGTAGATCTCCAATTCATTGGTTTGAAGTAGGTGAAGCAGCCTTGATAGGACTAGATTCAGTCCACGATGCTATGGAGAAAGTGCAACTCATAGAGATAGACTTAAGACTGCCCAGAGTCTCCAAAAGTCGTATGTAGATGTGAGAAGAAGGGAATTAGAGTTCCAAGTTGATGAGTGGGTTTTCCTAAAAGTGTCACCTATGAAAGGGGTAATGAGAATTGGCAAGAAAGGGAAGCTCAGTCCTAGATATGTAGGCCCTTAGAAGATTTTTATGAGTTAGAGTTGCCAGCAAAATTAGCAGCAGTGTATCCGGTTTTTCACATTTCACTTTTGAAGAAGTATGTGGGTGATCCAACATCTATAGTGCCATTAGAGAGTGTGGCCATCAGTGATAGTCTCTCATATAAGGATGTACTAGTTGAGATTCTTTTTCGTCAAGTTAGAAGGTTGAGAAAAAAAAATGTTGTTTCAGTCAAGGTTCTATGGAGGAGCCAGTGTGTAGAAAGAGCTACTTGGGAAGCAGAAGCAACCATGAAGTCCAAGTATCCTCACCTCTTTCCTTCTGATTCCATTCAAGCTTGAGGTAATAGTTCCTTTTCAGTTTTTCAGTTACTCATGTGCTAATTCAATCTTAGTATTTTATTCCTTCAATCAGCCTTGCATTTTCAGCGTATTTGCATGTTCTTAGAACTCAGTTCAGTTAGAAATCAGTTTCCAATGCTTAGTAGTAGGGTTTGCAGCTCTTACCCTCCCTACTCAGCTAGTTTAGTCTTCATTCGAGGACGAATGGTCCAAAGGGGGAGAGAATGTAACACCCCGTATTCGAAACAAACCAAAAATCCAGATTTTTAGAAGTTGCAGGTGCATCCCATGGTTGCCACCCACGAACCGTGGGTTAGACCACGGCCTGTGCTGGTGGTCCGTGGTCCACCACTGCAACGCCTCCTCAAAACCAGCTCAAAAAATTAGCTAAGTCTCGATCCACGAACAGACCTAGCCTAGACAACGGTCCGTGGTTTGTGTCTTTGGATCGAGGCCCTTTTTACCCAACCTCTGACGCGAATGACGGCCTCTCAGCGTGGACCATTATTCGATCAACAGTCTGTAGGTCTGATCGTTGGAGAAGGGCAGCGACCAATTAGTGTGAAATTGCTAATTGGGTCAACTTCAAATGGTCATCACATCGAGTTTGCTGAAATCCGACATCCGAATATAAATGTATGCTCATTTTAGGGGTCTTTTTGTCTTTTCGTAGGTTGACCTTCTGCCCATAGGTCCCGTCTGTCGGTCACTCCGATAGATTTTAAGTCAGGGGTCTTTTTGTCTTTTCCTTGTTTGTTCGGCCCCTAAACTACGTCGTTTAGACCCTAAATTATGAGGTTTTTGCCATTTAAGCCTAGAAACATAAATAGAACTTACCTAAGTCAAATCATTAATCAAAACTTAGAAAATTAGAAGCAAGAGAGGAGTAAAAGTCGATAAGCCCTACCTCCAAGAACACAACAAGTTTTCTTCAGTTCTAGCCTATAAATCAAAGGATTTCTCCGTGAATTCGTCACCATGTATGTAGGATATCACTAGGGGTTCCTTTAACCCATTAGATCCCTAGTTTTCAGCCAGTTTCTTGATTCCCTTATTATGACTAGACCCGGGGTTTCTTAAATATTAGAATTATTAGGTTCTTAGCTGTTAGATGATCTAAATCAGATTAGTATGTTAATATTCAGTTTATTGCATGAATTTCTGAACCTTAGCTCTGTATTTGTTAAGTTCTCGAATTACACAAGTTAGGTCTAATATTCCAGTTATTCAGTTATACATGCCTCAGTTTTTACTGCATCAATATCAGTTTAATTATTGCATACTTAGTTTGCATGTTCAGTTTGAGCTATCCAGTAAGTTACAGAAATTCATTCATAATGTGTTAATCACTTAATCCGTTGAGAGTAGCATAATACCAAGTTGGACTAGGATTCAGCGTACCCAAATAGTCCCAGAGCTACTAGCCACGTAGGTTGTAAGTTCCCTCTTTGGGCATTATTTCAGTGATCATGCCAACCTACCTCTATACCTCTGGCAAGGTATATTGGGTCCTCTCAATGGGGCGTATACATCGGACTTCACATTTAGCTCATATGGTTTTATTATCAGTTATTATTAGCTCCCACAGTTCAGTCAGATTCTATTGCATTGACCATGTATCACCACAGTCAGTATTTCAGTCTCAGCAAATTATAAATTGCTCATTGCATTTAGTTAGCCTTGTATTCAGTATTTATATCATGTTCATATTATTTCATTGCTTTATATCTTTGTTCAGTTATATGTTATGTCAGCTTTACTCTATCCTGCACTCTCCGTACCTTTCAAGTATTGACGCATACGTGCGCTACAATTTCTCGTGAAGTAGGTTTAGGTTCTCAGCATTCAGATCACGCTTAGATCGATTTTCGATCTCCAGTTCAGCAGAATCAGTGGCAAGTCCTTATTCTCCGAGGATAATAGTCATGAGTTTCTTTTCACTATTTTTAGTCCTTTAGTTTCAGTTTTGCTAGACTTAGTTGGCGCATGTCCCAACATATCTAGTTAGTTTAGAGGCTATTTTCAAACATAGATAGATTCAGCTTGGTTATGAGTTAATATTTTCCTTGTATTAAACTAATCAGTTTTTATTCATCTCAATTATAGCATATGGGTATTTTCCCCATCTTTTCACTTTAGTTATGACTATAGCTTCTGCACAGTTTTTATTATTCAATTATCTTTAGTATGCTCATAATTATGCCAATAGGGTTAGCTTGGGGTCACTTGTGATCCTAGGTCCCGCGTCCGCGTCTAGGGGGTAGCCTTGGGGTACGACAACTCCAAGATCTTTAGAAATTTTTTGAGCCAAACAGCCTCTTTAGTTACCTCAAAGACAGCTACATATTCGAGGGTGGAATTAGCAACACATGTTTGCTTGATGCTCCTCCAAACTATGTCTCTACCTCCTAGAGTAAATACATATCTTGAGGTAATTTTCTAGAATATCTACTTGATTGAAAATTTGAATTTGTATACCCATTATGTACAAGATTGCTAGGGTGGAAAACAAGTATATATTCCCTAGTCCTTTTGTGATACTTGATTTTATGGTTTACTGCAGTTCAATGTTCTTGCCTAGGGTTAGACTGAAATCTGGTAACTATGCCTATGGAAAAACAAATATTCGGTCTAGTGCATAACATATCATTTATAAGACGCCATTCATCAGAAGTACAAGGGACCGACTTCATCCTCTCTATCTCATCAGTCATTTTGGGTGATTGAACCTCTGATTAAGTAATTCCATGTCTAAAAGGAAGAAATCCCTTTTTGAAATTTTGCATGCTAAACCTCGTAAGAATAGTATCAGTATAAAGTGCTTGAGACATGCTTAATATTCATTGTGTGTGATTGATAATTCTCAAACTAGTCTCTAAAATCAATCCAAAGAGTAAGTGATCTTCATCAATATAAATAGTCAACTAAAAGTCGAGATCGAATTCCACAGAGAATGAATTCTGTAAAGACATTTAGACTATAAATTCATTAATTTGTAGCAATAAAAACAAGTAGCGCGATGATTGCACCAAATTTACTAAAAGGATTTGGTTATCAATAGTCATAATTAAACTACAATTTAAGAAATTCAAATAAGTAACAAGTAATCTAGGGGTGCGGGGAATAGAAAGAAATGTTGCATAGGGGTAATTATATTGCTTTATAGTGATGAACATTCATAGATCGGTGGGTCATCTTCAATGACACTAATATTCTTACGATGTTGTAGCATCAATTCATAGAATCTTCTTTTGGTCACATCTATATGCATAACTAAACAACACAGTACCTTTCAACACTCTCCCTTTCGATACAAAAATAGGGCAAATAGATCCGCCTCATAATTTCTATTTTCAAGCAAATTACAGACATCAAACCTAAATTGCAAGTATTAAAAACTAATTACCCACTTCAATCAATCTCTTTTGAACATCGATCGAAGATCAAAAGTAGGGATTACGTTTGCAACCTTAACCCATAAGTTAGCCCCATACTAATTAGCCGAAATACATGTATGAACAAAAACAATATAGAGCATAACACAATACCAATACATTAAATTAACACCTAACCCTATAATTCCACCCCTAGTCTTTGGGGTTTTAGCCACGTCCATCACAAACTGTAAAGAAATTATACCTTGCATGAAAGCAACCATGGATAACATGAAATTAAGCAATTACAAAAAATACCCACTTCAATTTCAACTTCAATATGTAGATTTCAAGAGTAAAGTTGAAAAACCCCAAAATTAGAAAAGTGTTCTTCATAAAGTGGAAGTGTTTCTCTCTCTAACAATTTTCTAACTTACACACCTCAAAAACTCTGAACCATACCAAAAGACTCTATTTTCCCTGTCATCTAGGGTATTTATAGTTTACCTAAAATTAGGCCCAAAGCACAATGGGTGGCCCATTGAATGACATTAGTGGGGCTTGCCAGTCACATTAGGTAAATCACCAATTGCTTCTCAGGTCGCCTTTCTCTTGCTTAGGCTTTAAGTTTTTGAACCTCAGTTGACGAGCTCGTTTTAGTCTATCTTCTGCATTCGACGTATTGCTGAGTGTGAAACACAATCACCAAAGTTGTTCGCTTTTCAAGACTTTAATTTTTCTCGAAGTACTATCACCTTTGGTGATGGTTACCTTGTTCTCCCTTTACATCAGATGAGTCAGCATTCCTCTTTGAGTTCACCGACCTTGCTCAACTACTTCAGTTGTTGTGCACTTTTAATTTGGGCCAGGTCGTACCCATTGGGCAATCCTCCCTTCTTGTTAAGCAATCAACAATGTAGAGTTTACACTTCTTTTCATGTTTTTGGTAATTCTTTCGAACATTCATCCTAGCCTTGTCCCTTATCTTTCATAGCTATAAATCATTAAAATATCATTAGAATAGGATATAATTAGGCGTTGAGGACACTAATTGTTGAACTAAATAAGCCTAAAATGAGTATAACTCTACCAATAGGATTGGACGAGGTTGTTTGTTCAGTGGATAATAAGGCTTGTTGTGATTGATATATCACATGAACAAAACATCAATGGATTCATTCATTCAAAAAGGGTGATTTTATCTTTCAAGAACTCAAGCATTAAAGAGCACACACGATAAGGGACCTGATAAACTAAATAAAAGCAATCTTAAAGTGTCAATGTTTTAAATGCTTGTATTGTGTTGAAATTGTAGGATTCGTTTCACATTCATAAATAAATGTATCAAGTTCTTTTGTGTGTAATGATTGTAAGAACACGATTAGATTGAATTGTGTGTCTTACATGTTTAAGTCTATATTAATTAGAGGTAGTTAATACTGTGAGCAGTGGATGCATTGCTTTGGCTAAGTAAGTAATAGAGTTATTACTTAGTATGAGATTAAAAGCTTAATGCTGTTGTATTTGATGTCTGTATTCACTTTTTCTTCTGATTAGTGAAAGTAGTTGAAAACCCTGTGTGACAGGTCATGGTTTTACTCCCTTGAGAATGGAGGTTTCCACATAAAACTCTTTGTCTTCAATGTCGATTAAATAATTTCTTTACTACATTTATTTTGTACGTTTAGAAGGTAATGTAGGTTGTTGTGAAGCTTGCACATCCCAACAATTGATATCAGAGTGGGAGTTTCTACCTTACTGAAATCAAGAAAGGATCCTGAAGAGATGGCAGGTTCACCAAGCTTAGAAGAAGGTTAATCCACCACACACCCTCCTCACTTTAATAGACAATACTATGGGTGGTGGAAAACAAGAATGCATGATTATATCATGGCAAAATATAGTAAACTATGAGATGTTGTTCTCGGTGGTCTTTATGTTATGACTAAGGACGTCAAGGAGAGAGAACTTACTCGAGTGGTTCCTAAGTCTAGGAAGGAATATGATGAAGCTAATAGTATTTTTTTTTAAAAAAAATCAAAGCCAAGAAGTTGTTGGTCTGTGGAATAGGAGCAGATTAATACAAAATGATCTCAACTTGTGAGACAGCCAAAGAAATCCGAGATTGCCTGAAAAAAGCTCATGAAGGGACTACTCAAGTTAAGGGTTCAAAGGTGGATATGCTAACAACTCAGTATGATAATTTCAATATGAAGGAAGGTGAAACTATTCATGAGATGCATTCCAGATTCTCCTCCATTACCAATGAACATTGATGTCTTGGTGAGCCCATTCATCCAAGCAAGCAAGTTCAAAAAATTATTTAAGTTCTTCCAAAATCTTGGGAAAGCAAACTAATTTCCATCACTGAAGCCAGGGATCTAAAGATCTCACCGTGGATGAGCTGATTGGAACCTACAGACTTATGAGCTGAACAAACAACAAGATTTATCCAAGAGAGAGGGAAATAAAGAAAATTCCATGACGATGAAAGTCTCTCCAGCTAATATATCTAAAGATGATGAGGAGATTGCCTACTTCACTAGACGATTTCATAAAATAGTCAAAAAACACAGAGGGTTTTAGAGAAAGTAAAACTCCAATAGGTTAGCAAATGCAAATGATCTTTGCCACAAATACGGAAAGAAAAAACATTTTATGAGAGAATGTCTGAATAATAAATAGGGGTAAAAAGACTATGGCAGAGGAGACAAAAATAAATGCAGGGACCAAGTCCCTAACCATGCTAGGAGAAAAGCAACTGCTGACCAGATGGTGGAGAAATTCTTTGCAGCATGGGGAAATGCCTCTAGTGATTCTGAGGAATCAGACCATCCTAAAGATGTCTCCGTGATGGTGGTCAAGGATGACGAAGATATCTTCAACTCCATCTTCTCACTGATGGCAAAGACAGATTATGAAGACGACAAGGATGAGGTAGCACTTCTTGACCTTAGAAGAGACATAGACACTATTTCCATTAAAAGGTTAAGAAAACTTGTTGTTGTGTTAATCAATTCAGTTGATGAACTGACTAGTGAAAAGAATACCTTAAGTGAGAACTTGGATACTTGTCAAGATGAAAAGATAGCCCTCATTTCTCAAATGTCGGAAGTTAATGAAAAAATGATGGATTTGGAAACTGAATATCTATAGCATAAACAAAACTCATAAACCACTTTAAAATGAAAAAAATAAGCTTATTTGTATTGAGCTGGATCATGAAGAGAGCTTAAAGAAATCTAAGTTAAAACTAGTAGCTGCTCTAGAAAGAAATTCTCAGCTAGAAGTGGATTTAGGTTAGGCTAAGAAAGAACTGAACAAATCTTTTTAATGGACTACTTCTTCACATATCCTGACAACCTTGGTGAATCAGAGAGACCATTGTGGTAAGGTTTGGGGTGTCGAAAGATAGAGTCTCCTTATAACCCTCATAACAAGCATGTGTCTGTATCTGATAGCCTACTGTGTACTCACTTTGGTAAAAATGATCATATGAATCCTTGAGAAAATTTGAAGAGAACCAGGATGAGTTCTCTGAATCAAAATAAAGGAAGTTACCTAGTCCTAGTTCAGTAAGAACACATTGCCTCCTTAGATAGAAAGATTTCTTATCAAGCCTTTTTCTAGTTTTTGGGAACTCAATCTCAAGTGGGTTCCTAAATCTGACAAATGATTTTTCATCTGTAGAAGGGACGAAGCGCTCAGTGTTGGTTCATGGATAGTGGATGCTCTAAGCATATAAATGGAGAAAATCATCACTTCCTAAATAAACTAAGTGATTCCTAAATGTTTTAAGAAGTTTTCTTTATGAATTCAAGATGTACTAACCATGTTCATGATCTACGATTCTTCTTATATGTTCTTACTAGCTTAGCTTGGTCAAGAATTTCATGTTTTCGATTTTATCACCTTATAATCATGTTTATGTTTTTATGCATTACATATCATCTACTAATGCATAATTGTGCCTGCATTTTTTCACTAATGTAGGGTTTGATGATTCTTCTCCCTCCATTCGTGGCTAGTTGATCACTCTAGAAATTTGAATACTTGGTGAGGCCTCATACTAAGAGGACCGATTGATTTCTTATGTCTCTTATACTCGGATGTTGTACATGGTGTATGAGTTACGTTTCAACCACTCCACTTGATGTAATCGATGGCTTGTCAAGACTAATTTAGAGACTTTAATTTCAAACTTTTTTTTTTTACGTGTGAGACTCTTTGCTTTTATCTATTATATTGTGTATATGTATGTCAAGTGGCTTGTGTAAGGTCTCTCGGTGTCTCACATTCCATGTCTCTTCTAAGGTGTACTATGGCTATGACAGCTGACCATCGCGATTGCGGAGGTTAGACCTCTCGGTCGCAATGACCAAATAAGGTCAACTCAGTCAACCCTTCTTCGCTATCGTAACGAAGGGCCATGCAGGCATGATGCCTGAGGGATTAGGTCCTTGAAAATGTGACCAAGGGCCTGGGAACACCAAGGTAAAGAAAACCTACACTAGCTGATGCACATCAGCTGGTTTTGGAAAGTTTTAAATCTCCGGTGGAGTGTTCATTATTTGTTCGAATCCCCGTGCACTCAAATGAAATATGATACCCTACAAAATTCATCATTCTAGACTCAATGGAGCAGTTGAAACTTTCATAGGAGGTCATCTTCGAAAAAAATAGGTCCCACAACAAACTCCATTTTAAGCCAAAATCCATAGGGGGCTCAGAATAAGCCCAAAAGCCTTGGGATCCACATGAAGGGTCGTTCTAAACAAAAATTCAATATTTTAGAGCTAATTTTGTTGACAGTATTTTCATCCATACCAATCATACCATAAGCCTAATATTACCCTTCTGGAGTTGATGAAACCGTCAAAATTGGATTCTAAGGTCGCCTTCTAGAACCTTTAATGAAAATCAACTGTTCAAGGTTCAAAAAATATCAAAACACATAAATTCCTATATCAACCAAAAGAAAAATTATGGGACCACATTTTCAGCCCCCCTAAGTCATAAATGATTTGGGGTCACTATACGAACACTCTAAATGATGAGCAAAAGGCATCAACAAAGAAATAATCTAGAGGGTCATTACACAGAGTTGGTGAGTAGCCTTGTTTTAATCAGAAATGATATGATAATAGGTATATAGAGGATAATCTAAATTGTTCGATGATTTAAAAGGTTTTTAAGTGTGAGGTGGTAATGAAGAGTGAAATTACGCATTCAAATACCATAGCTTACCCCATGTTTTAGCCATATTTTGAGTATAGTTTGGTGAATATTCACGTTTTATATGTTTTCATGAGTTAATAGATATGATTAGGTTGATTTTAGGCCAAAAAGAGCAAGAAAAGACCCATATGATGGATTGGAACGCAAAGCGCAATAATCCAGACTAAGATGAAGCAAGAATAGATGCAAGAATAGATGCAAGAAGGACTCAAAGATAGGGCTCACACCGTATCTATACAAAAATTGAACTATATATAGAGACTCAACAAAATGAGGCTAGATTTGAAAATGGACCCCGCGATGTCAAGTGTAGTTCCTCTCACAATGAGCCCCACCTTCTGACCACCTTATTTATTGGAATGGGTTTCACCCAGTAAAATTAGATTTCAATCGAGATTAAGATTTTTTCCCTATTATAATATATATGTCTTTTGGCAACATGTCTAGGGTTATGAAGTATTGCTAAGGGTATGGAATTAATACAAGATATTAAATTAAATTGTTCTTAGTTTTCAGGTTTTACTTTCTAGTTTTACTAGATTATTGTTGAATGAGAAAGATTATCTTGCGAGAGTTGCATTAATCAAAGGTTCATATTACTTTCTATTGTATTGATTCTATCTATTAGTTCAAATTACTATAGTTATTAATTACTGCTAGTTAGAAGTATATAAACTCATAACTATGGTTATGGAACTTAGAGTAGGGATGATGACAATAAATTATTTACAATAAATTTCATTCTTATGAAGGGGTGATGATTGTGCATTAAGTTCCTTTTGCAAAGGAAGATTTCTTTAAATAATCAAGAACATTAAAAGTAACTTGGATCTATTCTAACTTGTTTGACAAAAGAAGTTAAGATTAAGAAAAATGATCATTACTAGGGATTTGGTGATACGTACCAACCACCATCCAATAACTTAAGCTCATTAGAGGATAGTTTATCGAAGACTTTTGATGAATGGACAAATTTATTCGACATCCAAGTGTATTTTTCAGTTTTGCACAATAAACACACATGAACAAATTGATAGTAAAATATTTATTTGAGTTTCGTTATCTAATAATTGTAACTGTAGTTCACATTTATTATTGATCCAAATCCAACTTGTCAAACTAGTTAGCAGATTCTAATAAAAAAATCAAAATTTCCAATAATAGTTACTAATTTGCAAGTGAAGCTCAACAAAATAAAAGCACCTTGTTTTGCCTATAAACTTTGTTGTAACCTCAATGATATACAAGAGTTGTTTCTTCAGAGAAAAAAAGAAATTAAGTAGAATGGATTATTGTTTGGTTAGTTAAAAGAAAATGATTACCTGCAGGTTGGAGGATTCAATACAGTTTCAGTTTCAACAAAAAGTAGTGCCTCCTTCATCATTATAACAACCCTTTCTACCACAACAATAATAGCTTCTGCCTGTACGATTGCAGCTTCTACTTTTGCAATTGTGTCTGCAATTGCTCATGCATTAAACTCCAGTTGTGGCTGCCTTGGAATCTCTGCCGACTTCAAAACTTTTCTTTCTCCCATTCTAAATCAAAAACCCATCTTAAATTGAAAATACAACAAGATTTGGGACTACAAAATTAGAGAGCATGGGTTTGATGGTTTTTTTGGGGCTAGGGTTAGAAAAAAGTGAAAAAGTGGGGTTGGGTTGTGGGGTCATGGACCTTTTCATCACTTTAAGAACTTGGGGAGTAAAAATACAAGTATATAAAATATCATTTTCATCCCAACACTTCAACATTAAATAAATTTGTCCCTCTAAATAATTAAATTACAATCCCAAGGAATATGTAGGCATTTTAATATTATATTATTTTAATTCTTTGAATTGCCACATTAACAATTTCTTTCTTAATTGTCTATCTAATGATTTTTATGATTATTATGATAGAAGTTACTCTAGTGCAAAGAAAATTTGGAAAATATTGCAGAGTAAATATGATACCAAAGAAGCTGGAGCGAAAAAGTATGCGGATGATAGATTTTTTCGTTCCCAAATGGTGGACAACAAATCAATGATAGACCAAGCTCAAGACTTTATAATGATTGTTTGATAGCTAAGGTCCGAGGAGGTAAAATTTGAACATAACCTTATTGTTTGTGGCATAGTAGATAATCTTCCACCTTCTTAGAAGGAATTTCAAAAAACTATGCGCCACAAACAAAAGGAAACCTCTCTTGAGACGTTGATAATGAAAATCCATATGGAAGCAGAGGTAAGGGGACACGATGTACTTTTACAACAAAAGAGAGCAACATCACAACGAAGGTAAATTTAATTACTTCAAATAATGGTACTCCTGAAACTCACTAAAATACTTCTTTGAAGCCTTAGAATAATAAATTCAAGAAAATAATGGTAGACCTCTCAAGAAAAATAATGGTGAAAATAACCAAGCACAAAATCAGCAAGTTCATGATAAGGGACCGTGCTATGTTTGTGGCAAGAGTGGGCATATTTTCGATTTGGTAGATTCTTGAAATGTGGTCTTTACCCTTAAGAAAATGTTACCAAATAACCTTTTGTGTCGATGATTACCAACATAGACATGGTTGAGAATGTTGATGGATGGTGGGATGATTCTGGTGCAAACCTTCATGTCAGTTATAACAAAGATTGGTTTAATAAATATACTCATTTTGAGGAGCCCAAAACCATCATTCTTGGTGATTCTCATACAACTCAAGTACTTGGAATGGGAGATATCGAATTGTGTTTTACTTTTGGAAGGGTATTAACTTTGAAAGATATCCTCTATACTTTTTCCATAAACAAAAAATTGATGTCTAGTTTTCTTCTTAATAAAGCAGGCTTTAAACAGATTATTGTACCTAATTAATAGGTAATTGTGAAGAAGGGTACTTTTGTGTGAAAGGGGTGTGCTTGTGATGGGATGTTTAAGCTAAATGTTGAAAAGAATAAAGATTCTACTTCTATTTATATGCTATCTTCTACCAATTATGGCATGCTCATTTGTGTCATATTAACATTCGTTATGTTGGAATCATAAATACTTTAGGATTGATCCCAATGATTAAATAGAATGTTGAAAGTGTGAGGCTTGTAGTAAAGTCAAAATCCTTAAAAGGCTTCATTTTCAAGTTGTAAAAAAAAACTTATTTGTTAGAACTAGTTCATACTGATATTTGTAAACTTGGAGGAATTTTAATTCGTGGAGGTAATAGGCATTTTATCACTTTTATTGATGATTTTTCTAAGTTAACATATGTTTACTTGATGAAAAATAAAAGTGATTCTTTTGAAATTTTAAAACTTATCTCCATGAGGTTGAAAATCAGTTTGGAAGAAAAATAAAAAGAATTAGAAGTGATAGAGGCCGTGAATATGAGTCAAACGAGACTAATTCTTTTGTAAGATCATTGTGAATAATTCATGAAACTACTCCTCCTTATTCTCCTTCATCTAATGGTGTAGCAGAAAAGAAAAATAGAACTTTGGTTGAATTGACTAATGTCATGCTTATTGAGTCACTCACATGCACCTTTAAATTATGGGGTGAAGCTATTTTGATGGCTTGTTATGTGTTGAATCGTGTGCCTCATAAAAATTCGAAATTCACACCTTTTGAATTGTGAAAAGGTCACAAGCCAAGTTTGAAATATTTAAGAATTCGGGTTTTCTAGCCTTTGTGAGGCAAATGGATCCGAAGAGTACAAAGTTGTGTAAGAAAGTGACTACTTGTGCTTTTCTTGGTTATGCTTCAAATAGTACATCCTATAGATTTTTAATTTTGAAGATAATGTTATAATTGAATCAGGTGATGCTATTTTCATGAAAATAAATTCCATTTTGATTCTAAAAATAGTGGGGGTCAAAGAATTTAGCAGAATATTTTGTCACTACCTAGTTCTTCTACTTGGACTTTAAAAGTAAAGAAATTGATGACATTGAGTTAAGAAGAAGTGAAAGAACAAGAGTAGAAAAAGATTTTGGTCATAATTTTTATGTGTTTAATGTTGGAGATGAACCTCTCACTTTAAAAGAGGCATTATCTTCACACTATTTTATTTTTTGGAAATGAGTTGTAAATGATGAAATGGAATTACTGATTTCTAATAAAACTTAGAAATAAGTGATTTACCACATGGTTATAAAACAATTGGTTGCAAATGGCTCTTGAGAAAAAAGTAAAAATCGGATGGAGCTATTGATAAATATAAGGCTAGACTAGTTGCAAATGGTTTTAAACAACTAGAATGTCTAGAATTATTTTGATAATTTTTCACCGATGCTAACAAGAATTACATCCATAAGATTTTTAATTGCTATGGCTGCAAATTTTTATTTACAAATTCATCAAATAGATGTAAAAACTGTTTTTATTAAATGGAGACGTAAATGATGCATAAAATCAATGGCATTAAAAGTTTGATTCCTGCATGATTGAAAATGGTTTTAAAATGAATATGTGTCATAAATGCGTATATCAAAAGTCTTGAAATAATTCACATGTGTTTATTTGCCTATATGTTGATGGTTTATTGATATTTGGATCTAACATGAATGTTATTGATGAAGCTAAAAATATTCTTAGAAGCCAATTTGATATGAAAGATTTTAGTGAGAGAAATTTTATTCTTGGAATAAAACTAACAAGAACATGTGAGGGAATTTCCTTGAGCAGTCACTTTATGTTGAGAAAATTTTGAAAAAATATAACTTTCTTGATTGCAAGCATGTTGTAACTCTTTTTCATTCAAGTGTTCATTTATTTCTTGTTTAAAGTGAAAATGATGTGATAAATCAAAAGGAATATGCTAGCATAATTGGAAGTTTGAGATATGTGACTGATTACACTAAGCCTGATATTGCATATGGACTAGAAATACTTGGCAGGTTTACAAGCAAGCTAGGTAATGAAAATTGGCATGCTATAACAAGAGTTTGAGATATTTAATCAGAACAAAAACGTGGTTTGTTCTATAAAAAATATCCTACTGTACTTGAAGGCTTTTCTGATGCAGATTAGAACACTTTACCAGGTGATTCCTGTTCTACCACTGATTATGTCTTTACTTTAAGTCGTGGTGCTATTTGTTGGAGATAAAAAAAAAACTATAATTGCTAACTCTACCATGGAGGCTGAACTAATTGTTTTAGTTTAACCAAGTGAGAAAGCGAATTTTTTAAGAGATTTATTATTTCTAATACCTTATTTTGAAAAATAAATTCCTCCTATTTTAATACATTGTGTTAGCACCGCTGGGATTGATAGATTTCAAAACTGTCATTACAATGGTAAATCCAGGCTTATAAGGGGGAAACACAGTAATGTAAGATCGTATTTGACAAATGGTATCATTAATGTTGAGTATGTCAAATCTTGCAGATCCTCTTACTAAGGCCTTAACGAGAGAAAAGGTCTGGAGCACATTAAGGGAGATGGGATTGAAGCCTATAGATCCTTGAGTCGTATATGTGTAAACCAAACCTGGGGACAAGAGATCCTATACCAAGGTTCAAAGGGAAAAACTAATCATATGATGACTTGTTGTGAAAAATACACTATTTTTATTTTCTCCCTATGATGTGAGTTCATTGTTTCCTGTAGTAATTTATTAAGGTTGAGTTTAGAAAACTCTTAATGAAAATTTGTAACTTGTAATTATGGAGTTTTAAACTTATAGGAGTGCTCTCGACAGATTTCACCTAAGTGAGTGTGGAAGTAGGTCACTTCCTATGAGAATTGGGCTTATTCTCAAAAGCACTCATGACACCACGATAGCACAGGGCTGTACCATGCTGGCTTTTAGCTTATGTCAACACATTGATTATTGTGTGTGACTAGTGATATTTATTTCTCTTAAGTAGTCATAGTTCAAGTCTGAGACCACTACGACTCGTGAGTAAAAGTTACTATTTCACTAAGTTGAGGTTCAATGTAGATCTCACCTTCATTATGCATAATAGTCTTCCTTCAGCTGATATAATCTCTTTTCTAATATTTAAATGAGTGGGGGACTATTAGTGTAGGCATTTTAATATTAGATTATTTTACTTCGTTGAATTGCCACAATAACAATTTCTTTTTTCATTGTTGGAGTAACTAGTATTTTTAGTGCAATGTATAGCATTGGTGCTTAATTACTCAATGGTCATTTAATGACCAAAGGTATTATGGCATATTGCTTTGTGAACGTTGCACTGAACATTGGTAATGGTCATATATTAACATCTGCACGTTACTTCATTTGTTGCCCTTCACCATTACATCTCCATTATTCTTCCTCCATTATTCCTTGTAACCTATGTAACTCGCAAGACATTTATCTTTCCTATTTTCTACACCATTATCTTCCTATCTATTTGTAGGAAGACTTCCTCAACTATAAATAGTGGTAGTCTTCATTTGTTATATACACAAGAAAATATATAATGCACAAAGTTTGTCAAAAGGAGAGTTCTTATTAGTTGAAGGGAGGTGTTTTTTTTTGGGGAGCTTTGGACTCAACTCTTGACCAGAGTTGTCAAGTTATATTTCATTATTAGACTGTTGTATCCTGGGGGGACAAGTTAAGAAGGACTACTACTGGGCTGGTGAAAAATATTTGTTGCAGTGGGCTTGAATCTTCTTAAAGAGAGCAAGTTATCTTCGCCTCAACCAGAAGAGATTTTTATTTCTTCATTTTATTTTTCAATTGTAATCTAGTAATGCTGTTATTTTCTAATTTTTTCACTAACAAAAAATATATAATAATATTGGGTAAACATTTTTTGAGAAAACCTCAAAACGTTCTCAGAGAACTCTTCGTCTTCCATAAACCTGCTTTACCGAAATCATCAACCTCCATAAATTGATCATTGTCCAACAAAACATCCATCTTTCATTATTGAAAATATAAATAAAAGTGAGATCCTATAATCCTTCCTGAAAAACGAAGTGGAGTGTGTCTTTTTTTTTCATCAATCTTCTTCCCTAAGTTCAGTTGAATCTTTTTCAATCTTCTTCCCCAAGATCAATTGGATCTTTTCGAACATTCTTTGCTTCAAGTAAGTTTAATCACATTTTCAATAACTTTTAGCCTATTTGATTTTTTTATTGCGATAGTGTAGCGAAGTTTAGAGTTTTTCTTAACGTTCTGAAAATCTCACCCGTTTTGGTTCATGCTTTTTATTCAGAATCATTACTGACATTTTTCTTTGGATAATGCACATAATTAGTTGAATTTTTATGTTTTTCTGGCCTATTGATTTGAAATTTTTCACTGTATTTTGGTCGAGTTTAATGTTGTTTATGTCAATGGCATTATCGAGTTTTGTTGGAACTACTACTTGTTTTGCATATTTTTTTAAGCATTATGCTAGTTGTGTTAATAGACTAGTGGTTGATATTTTGATATAAAAATTATTTTTTTGTAAATAGTACAGTGTGACCAAAACTAGAGTTAGCATCGTTAAACAATCTGTTCCTAAGACTTATAAAAATAAGAGAAGAAAGGCTGAAGAAGTTTCCAAATCTTAATAAAGAAAAAAATTGTAGTTGAAGAACCTAAGTCTAACTCGGATTCTGATACAATGACTGAGATTGACAACTATGAAGACAATAGTGCCCGGGCTAATGATGATGTTGAATATAGTGAAGAAAAAACTCACAGTGCAGATAAGGAGAGTGGTAGAGATAACCGAGTTAATATAGATGTGGATGATGATTCCCTCTCCTTGCAAATTTGTGTAGAGAAATCTCTAGTAAGTCATATAATCTAACAATATGGATGGAAGAGTTAGGATCGTTTCTAGCGGAAATTTCTTTGAGAACAAGGATGACTATTTATCGTGATTTTAGAACACCTTTAGTTCAAGCAAAAATTATAATGACTTTAAAGGTACTTGTTTTAGACACTTGAGGCATATTCTAGAATATTTCAAGTTCAATGGACAGATGGTCCATTATATGTTGTTGCGACAATGTGAAAATGATAAAATAAATTGCATAAGATGTGGTTTTGGGTGAATGATAAGCCCTCTTGTTTTGGCTTAAGAGAATTTACATTGATTACAGGGCTGAATTGCTCTGGCATACCCCCGTGATGCCAAAATGACAAAAGTACTTTAGAAAGGTGAGAAATTTCATTATAAAGTGACCAAGAATAAGAACATTACTGCTACAAAGTAGATGAGTTTGATTAAGGGTACCAGATTGAATAAGGAAAGTACTCTTTAGTTTGTTTCGTCCACTCGATGTTGCTTACCCATGATTGATCTAAGATTCTGGATTTAAACCACATTAAGATGATGGATGATTTAGATTTCTTCAAAAGTTATCCGTGGGGGAAAGAGAGTTTTGATCTAATAGTGATGTATTTGAAGAACAAAATCAATTTGAAGTAGTAGAGTGAAGTGTACAATGAAAGAGGGAATGCATCGTATGCTTTGTATGGCTTTCCCTGGGCATTTCTAGTACCTATTACCAAATATGTACTTGATTTATAATAAATTCTTATATATTTATGTAGTATTTCATAGTCTTTGTTTATTTATTTGTTATTTTATTAATTTTAGGTTTGGATTTCTGAGGCTTTTCCTCATCTTGTTAAGTATACCAAGAAGTCCTTGGATTCTCCTCTGCTAATTCACCGTTTACTTAGATTGCACACGACAAAAGCAATAATATTATCAAAGGTGATCCATTTAAGTACAAAGGAAGAAGTCCAAAGTTATAAATTTGTTTATTATTCTATAGCAATATTTGTAAATTAGTAAATGTAGTGTACTATATATATATATATATATATACTAGTAAAATTACCTGTGTGCTTCATGCGGGAATTTAATATCACGGTGAGATAATGCTTAAAATCTATCTGTCATTGAAACTAAAGCACTATATTATCTTACGTACAAGATTACGTAGTGACAAACATTAATAACGTAAGGGACAATAAAAAATATTATATCTTACCATTTATCCTTAATAACATAGGCATAAATCAATGACTGTAAAAATACATAGCGATTTCTGTAACATAAGCAATTGTGTCAGTTAGCCACTCAACGAGAGCAAGTACACAAATATTTAACTGTGAATAATAAGAAGAAATAGATGTTTAGAATTTTCGTTTATTTTAAAATGAGAGGAAATCCCTTTATTTATAGACAACAAAAGGTATTGTGAACAAATGTTTATTCTGCCTTATCGGAAAGGTTACAACTATTTGGAAAAGTTGCAACCCTTCGAAAAGGTCGCAACCCTTCATAAAAGTAGCAACTTTTTTAATAAAGTCGCAACTCTTCATTAAAGTCACAACTTTTCATAAAAGTCACAACTTTTCATAAAAGTCACAATTTTTCATAAAAGTCGTAACTCTTCATTAAAGTCACAATTTTTCATAAAAGTCACAACGTTTCATGAAGGGGAAGGCTAGTTTTGGAAATAAATAAATTAAAAGAGAATTCTACTTTTTGGTGGCGCCATGTAGGCGTGCCTAAGGTTCTCTTTTATATATATACTAGGTAAATTACCCGGGATTGAACTATTTTATTAAGATTACCTATTATCATTTGGTAATATTCATATTTTTGATACATACACTACATTGTTAAGAACATTTTATCTTAATGCAAAGCGTTCCTCTGAAATCTTAAAGGCTATATTTTTTTAAAATTTTGTTTTTGTTGTACAAAATATATGATTCATAGAGAGATTTTAAGTATTAAAAAGAAGTGCAAGCAAATATCCATGGAAATAGTGTGTCAGAAGTAATTAAATTTTCTAAATTACAGGATGTTATCAAGAACAACATCAGACATTAAAGAAGAGACCAAAAATCCTTGAACAACAACACTCCCAGCTAAAGTGGTGCATCACGTCCATACAAGAACATAATTAACTAAATTCTAATGGAGTACCTTCGGCTGCTTTCTTCTGAACCTCCATCAATCTCTATTTTTATTATAGTATGATGTATCATGTATATATTAAAAATGACCATACAATTGTTAGTATCATAAATGCTTTTCCTAATTGTCTTAGAATAGTCATTACTATTTCTTAGGTTACATATTACCGGCCAAACTTATTTGGAATTGAACCATAATTATTGTTATGGTTATAGTATGTAGTTACAAAGAATTAAAAATGCAATTATCAACCAAGAAGTAGGTGTCATCTGAATGAAACCGTTCACAACTAGATATTCTAAACCAAAATTTTGACACATAACATATTAAAATCTCACAGCATAATTTTGTGTGAACTTGAACTCATAAATATCCACAAAGAATAATAAAGATGACGTTACTTTCCTAATAATCAAGAAGAAAAAGTCATGTTGCTTAACATATTTTTCAAAAAGATAGTCAATCAGGTTGTATCCATGTTTACAGTTCACAAATTTAATTGAAAGAGTTCAAAAAAAGTCACCAAAATAACAAAAAGAAATTGCAATAAATACATGAATCACTATGACTTACAGTTAAAGATTAAGCTTCATGTAATTGGAGGAAGAAAACTTTGACAAATGAAACAGACTTCATAAGAAGGTTAATTAATGTATTTGAATTCAACATCCCTATAGCGAAAAAAATCTACCAATAATAGTGGCAGAAATAAAAGTTTTGTTTACTAAAGAACCAAATGTAATGAATTCAGCCATTTCAGCAACGTTATGAGTTGTGGACTGAGAGGTGTAAGAGTATTAATGTCGCATTGATATGATAATCACTTTTCTTCGTTTAAAGACATATACGAATGAAGTGAAGGACACATTCATTGATGCCTTAAAGGCCAATTTGAAAGGTGTCATTGTCCTCAATGAGGAGGATGAAATATTAGGTAATAACAATTCCAACCAACCTTGTGAGAATTTTGTTTTGAGTGGAAAAAAAATATACCGAGTAATAATTCTAAAGATGATAATTTGTGTGAGCGTTTTTCATCCCTTGAAAAATCAATGATGAAAGTTGTTACTTTTATACTAGATGAGAAATTATGGAGAACTCAACAAAAAAATAAAGCTAGAAAACTTTATAAACTATTTGTGTAAAATAATTTATTTGTAAGAATACTAAGCCATTGATCTTCCAACAGTTGTTCAAGACTATACAACACCAACAGTTGATGAAGATGGTACTGCAATTGATGTTGATGAAATACTTCCATTAGCAATAGTCGATGAAAATCTTGATGTAGTTGATGAATACATTGTAGTAGAAGTTAATGAAGTTGTAGAAGAGATGAAGAAAGGAGAGAGAACAAATGGATGAGAAGATGGCAGAAAAAGAAGTAAAAGAAGAGGAGAAACTGGAAGAGAACGAAGAAGAAAAAAAAGAGAAGCTGGAAGAGAATAAACAAGAAGAAAATGTAGAGGAGAAGATTGAAGAGAAGAAAGAAGAAGAAAACTAAGAGGAGAAGCTGGAAGAGAAGAAAGAAAAATAAGGAAAAAAACAAGAGAAGCTGGAAGAGAATGTAGAAGAAGGCTTGGTAATAGAGGGAAAAAGAGGTAGTGATCAAAATTCAGTGGAGGTGATGGGTATTGTTATTCAGCTCAATGGTGATGAGTAAGGCATTTGTGATTATTTGTTTGTTAAGACAATTGGTTTTTGAAATGATTGATGTATGGTGGCTGATTATTAAGATAGTTGGTTTTCAGATAATTAGTTTTTGGTGGTTGATTATTAAGACATTTGGTTTTTGAGATATTTAGTTTTTGGTGGTTGTATTTTTAAGACAACCGGTTTTTGATATAGTTGATTTTTGAAGTGCTTTTTAAGACAATCGGTTGTTGAAGTAGTTGGTTTTTTGTCACGACCTAGGGGTACCCGAAGATGTAACATGACGTATAGGATTCGGAGGGACTCCGTACAAGCCACTTAGCATTCATAACATGAGAAATAGAACAATAGAAGTAAAACAACACTTCAAGTCCAATAGTTTTATATAGAAGAGTGGAAGTCTAAAAAACTTTGTGTTAATAGTCATCTAATACAATAGAATGAAATTGGGCCTATCCCACACATCATGTCCAAAACTGGGAAATACAAGAGAAGAACTAATAACAATCAAAATCCACCCTCGAAGCATGAGGACTCACCAAAGCTCGGGAACCTTGAAATTAACCACTATCTTATGAGGTGTGGTACAATTTTGGCACAAATTTTGAAAGGGAACCCAAATGCTCATACCTTTTATGACTACCTTATGAGGTGTGGAACCATTTTGGCACCATTTGAGCCTTAACCATGTGTTGTCAACCTTGTTGAAATCTCTTGAGCTAAATTATCCCTAGCTTCTCCCACCCATAAAACCGTTTTCTAAGCATTGATTTGTTTGAATAGTCAACTTAGGCAAAAAAACCTAAGTTGGGGGTGTGGAAAGGAAAGAGGAAAGAAAGTCAAGCAAAAGGTGAAGAAAGATATGTGAGAGTTAACTTTTAGGTTTGCGACAAAAAGAATGAACCCCTCCCTAAAAAAAAGAGGGACAGAGAAAAATCTTAAAAATTAAAATAAAAAAGACTGTGTGATGAAATAAAAGGGGTATCTAACAAATTGAGTGAAAAGTTGAGGTCTGAGTATTTATGAGAAAAGAATGAAAACAACTTGAGAAGAGGTGAAAATGAGTACAAAAATGCTTCAAAAATATGAAGTCACTACGCCAAATTGACCATACCTTTACCCTCAACCCCATTACAAAATCCCTTATGATCTTGCATAAACTAGGTTGTATGATGATTGGAAAATATGGGCCAACCTATGGGACGAAGCTTACCTCTATTTTAGAGAGTGAGAGTTGTATTGATTCCTAACTTTTTTTAATGATATGCTTTATAAGATTAAAAATCATTTTTGATATGAGGCCTCTTAAATTCTTTTGTTTAAGCATGATTTTGCATTATTGGAGAGCAGGAATGTGCTTGATCGTGTATTGATCCCGATTAGTCATCATTTGAAGTTTATTGAGCATGATTGAGTCATCGCATATGCTCATTAGTATCTCATTGTGACACTTGAATGTTGACTCTCATTGGGAACTACAATAGACACACTTGTTGAACTAATTGTGTTCTTGGATTTACTTGAGGACAAGCAAAAGTTTAAGTTGGGGTTGTTGATGAGTGGTAGATTTACACTCATTTGACTTTTTAGTTCAACATTTACTGTTATCAAAGCCTATTGATGTCCTACGCTAAATGTTATTTTGATATTTCACGGCTAATGGAAGCTAAAGGACAAGGTAGGGATGAATACATGAAAAAAAGGACAAAAGCATTTGAAGAGTAGAAATTCCTTGCTGGGGTTTCCTAACAAAAAGGGCGGATCGCCCAAAGGTCCTGACCTTGCCCAAGTTGATAATGTTAAACATTAAAAAAACTCAAGGAAGGTTGGCGGACTAAAGACATTAATGGTGATTCGCTGAGGTGAATGGGCGAAATAGGAATTCATCACCGAAAGTGATAGATTTTGAGTATAAATAAAAGTTGAAAAGGCAAAAAATGTGGTGATTGGGGATCCACCGAATGTGAAAGGCTGACTCGATTGAGTTCACCAACTAAGGTTCAAACACTTGAAACTTAAAGCAAAAGAAGGTGAGCTCAAGATCAAATGAAAATCCGTTGTATGAGTAAGCCAAGCCCGACTAATATCACTGAATAAGTCACGAGTGGAACTTGGGCAAATTTTGGGGAAACCATAAATGGTAAGAAAGAGAGAGAAAATGGTTTTAGAGTTCGTATCATATTTTTGTATGAGATTTTGTAAAATTGGTTTTTGAACCTTTGAAGAAACACTCTTAGTTTGAGCGCTTACAACAGAGACTTGGAAAGCTTGCAGCGGAGACTTGGAAAGGAGATGGAGAACTTCAAGATGCTTGCAGCGAGACTTGGAAAGCTTCAATGGAGCTAGAGCTTGAGAGGCTTCATTGGAGCTCGAGCTTGAGAGAGACGGACATATGAAAATGTGAAAAAAAAAATGTGCCCTAGAATATATGACTTTAAAAACATTTGCAACGGATTTACTAACGGATTCTAACATCCGTCACTTACAAATTAATGTGTCTAATTAGAAAAAATAATCATGGCGGATATTTTCGTCACTATATAATATAAATTTTATTAAAAAATATATTAACAAGTTTAGCAACCTTTTTTCCATCAGTAATTCCGTTGCCCATTATTAATTCAATTTGTCACCCGTTTTGTTACTAAATCCTTAGGGAAAATTAGGCGCCAATATTTCGTGCCAATATTTATCGACAAAATAAATATTCCATTGCAAATCCATCGTTATATTATAACTCAAAAACTTATTAAAAAATTTTTCAAGAAAATGGCTATTCCGTTGCAAATCCGTCGTTATATAGTGATGGAATAATATTGTTCATTGCTAATATCCGTCGCTAAACACTGTTTTTAGAAGTTTTCAGAGTTGAAATAGAAGTGGTTGTTGATTCATCCATGGTTGCTATCATGATGTGTGGCTAAAATCCAATTCTAGGGGTGCAATTATGGGGTTGGTTGTTGATTTAATATAGTGAATATTGTGATTTTCTCTATTTTATTGCTATACATTCATTGCTTTGAGCTAATTAGCATGACGTTAATTTGTGGGTTAAGGTTGCAAGCTTATTCATATTCTCGATCTTCGATCAATGCTCGAAATAGATCATTTGAATGAATAATTAGTTCAATTCATACAATTTAAGTTTGATTTCTATGGCTTGTTCGAAAGAAAATGTATGGTTCATCTCTAATTGCACAAATCTACTCGAAAAGGAGATTTATGTAAGGTAATAGGTTGATTTGTGATTCATATAGATGATATCATAAAGGGGTTCTATGATACTGTTCTATGAGATCGAAAGAAGATTAATGTTATTGAAGATTACCCAGCTCATTGGTTATCTAACACTATTGATCAACACAAGTACCCCAACGTGACATCGGTACCAATCCATGCAGCCCTAGATTATTCCTTACTTGCTTGAATTTCTAATTTTAGTTTAATTTGATACTTGATACTTCAAACATTTTTAGTAAATTTGGTGGAATCATCCACTTTTTTGTTCTAAAGTGCTACAATGAAAAGATTAGTATTCTTAATTTCCTAATTGAATTGTTATCCTTACACTATTCCTTGTGGGATTCGACCTGACTCTTTGTTGGGTATTTTTACATTATCCTCTAATTGTTTTTAGCAGTGTGGACTTGGAAATCAATGCTCGGAGTCACCTTAGAAGGAATGGCAGTGCCTAATCCACTATGGACTGCTGTGGGCTTCACAGTGGGTGATGTCTGGTTCACCGGCTGCACAATCGTCCCTACAAAATCTGGCAAATCTCTAAATATGCTTTGCTTCCTGGTTTCCATCATCTCCTCCACATATACTGCTATTAGCTCCTCGTCCGTCTTTTCATCTGACTCCTCATATATTGTGGCACTCTTCTGTACATCTCTGATGGTATTCGGAGGAATCCCCAAGGTCTCAAGAGCATCCTCCTTATCTGCATCCCACATCATTGAGGTGAACTCGTTAGATTTAAAATAGTCTACGTCCTTCCTCAAATCTACCACTTCAGCTTTAACAACTAAAACCTCAGATGTCTTTTCCTGTCTGCTCTTAAAGTAGTGACTCTAGTAGCTAGATCATCAACAAAGGCCCTAAGGAGGGGGAGGGGGTTAGTGGAACCAAGATAGCACTATCGATCATTCTTTGAATGGATCTCTCCAACCGAGTCGCTTTCACATCCGCTGAATAGGTCAGTTGTCCCATCTTCAGGATAATGGCCTGAGTAATCCTGGCAAGTTGGGAGGAGGAAGAAATATGTAGGACTTGTGAAGAAGAGGAAGGAGCTGATGTACCTGAAGGTTCAGAGGCCGGAGTAGGCGAAGATGCCTCTACTGGTAACGAGTCAACATCAACTTCTGAGGAAATATCTACCGAAGCTGTTCTCATCCTGTCAACCTCCTCTCGTTGTGAACTCGACCTCAATACACCGGATGACAGTGGAGGAAGAAGGGGTGACGTCAATATCCCTTGTAGTATCCCGAGGTACTCCAGCACGCTGGCAAAACTCCGTGATCAAGAGTGAGAATGGCAGAGATATCAGCTTCTGCTTGGCCCTCATGTCCATCTCTTGTGAAATCAGTAGCCCTAGATCAATGCACCTCCTTGACATGATAGAACCAAGGTAAGTTGCCTTAGGATAGCGTAAAATAGACTCATTCTATGATGGCATGATGGTGCTACTAATGAAACCAAACCACAACCTGGCTGCGATGGTCAAGTCTCTCTTCTCAATAGGTGTCCTTGCATCTATCCACCTCAGTGTGGTGTCAGAAATCAGAGGAGCCAACCAACCCTTTAGGTCATTTAGGGATTGGACAATAGGCAACCCTTCGTAGGGAAGTGCAGAGTTCAGTTATCTACCTAATACAATGTTAATATACTTGCTGTGGCACTCAACTTCCTTGCCTTTGACCATGACCGACTTTACAGGGATAAACTGTCTGGCCTTCTTCTTGTTCTTGGGTACCAACTCCCCATAAGTTGGGTAAAATTCCCTAATCCAAGAAGGAATTTAAGGGCCTTGGGGCCTCATGAATTGCTCAAACTCATGGTTATCGGAGGGTGTCAATCACATCCAGATACTTTCCTTCCAAGCTCCGTAGATAATAGCTTCTTCTCAAGGATGGTCCATACCACCTGACCTTTCAGTCTGTATAGTAGTCTAGTAGGAGGAACGATAGGGAGTGCAGGGGCCGTTGTAGGTGTCTGCGCTGGCACGGAGTCTGTTGCCGAAGAAGTGGCAGTTGAGGGAATATTGGTGGATGTGGACTCAAATCTGGATCGGAGTTAATCCATTTGATTTATCAGTGGTTGCTGATCTTCTGGTTCTGAAAAAGTATCCTGGATTTTAATAACTATTCCTTTTCTAGCTATATGCTTCTTCCCTTTGCCTTTATCTCACGGTGGAAGTTCTTCTCCTCTCCTCTTTGGAGGATTAAGTTCTTCTCCTCTCCTCTTTGGAGGATTTGACCCCCCCCCCCCCCCTCATTTATATTCATGCCCTGTGCTTTTGTTTTTGGTGGCATGGTTAGATTTGTATGTACCATATATACAAAATATTGGGAGAATTTATGAGAGAATCAAATACAAACACAGAAAATCTATTGATGACAGGCTCATCGATCGAGTCGGCGAGTCGCTGAACCTCATTTATGACCCATCTCAGGCTCGCCGAAACTATTGGCTTAAAAATTAAGACAAGTCGGCGATGTGAAGGTCCTTTCGGCAAATCGCCGACTACTTTAGGCGAGCAAGTATTTGTTCGCCAAAAGTTATAGTGCATAAGAGTTTCAGGCGTGCAGACAAAGGGCGATTAATCAGACTTTCGGAGGATTGCCGAGAGGTTTTGGTGATATCAAGCATCCTCGTCGAAAGTCACAAAATCCAACAATACGGATAGCATGAGATTAAAGGCGATATGGGGTCATTAGACGAACCACCGAGTGGTTCGGCGAGCTCGACCCTACTCGCCAAACAGCTCAACGTACCTATTTCCAACCTACCTTCCCATCACCCTGGGATACTTTGATTTTTCCCGGTTTTTTCCAAATTTAGCCATTTGATGATATTTGCTCTTAAGAGTGTTGTCACCTGGTCTATCATTGGGAAATTTTCATCAGTTAGCACAAACATGGGTTACTCAGACTTCACCCAATCAATATAAATTAAGTGCAAGCACAACTCAATGCAAATTTATTCATTTAAAAGCATAAAAATTACAGGCATTTGACGATAAAAAAAAAGGCTTGCAAATTGAACTAGGCATTTAGGCATTATAATTCTAACAGGGAGGCCCAACACACAACAATACGATATAGTTATTACAAATGAGTACAACATTTTTGAATGTGAACTCGGGATTCAGAAACCAACCTTAAATGTAGTTTAAAACGCAATTGAAAAGCTAGGTGATAAAGAAATCCTAGTTCCAAGCACCAATCAACAACTAAAATACTAATGGAATATAAAAATATTGAAAATACTACCTTGGTGTGAGTTTGTGAAGTTTAAAAGTGAGGGAAAGTGGAGAAGTTCAAATTTTGAGACCTTTGACCATTATAAATCGTCCAGTTCGCGTTCATTCTATGATGTTAGTCGCACTCACCGATCCACTCGGTGACACGCCAAGTGGTTACTTGCACCACCGTTTTTGATAGGATCATCAGTTTCATGGGGTAAAAATGGTTGTTTGAATTGAAGTCGCCAAACAGATTGGTCACACATCGAACTACTTCTTGAATTCACCGACTTTTACAAGATCTGAATTAAATTTGAGTTGAGCCAAATGGCGTGTGTAGTCAGGCACACCGACCTCTTCGTTGACTGGACCTTTTTCTCACCAATCTGCATTTTTTGAACACTTCCCCATTTAAACCTACACCACTAACACACCATTATTTATAAAAGCAAACTAAAACATTTAAAACCCTGGGTTGCCTCCCAAGAAGCGCCTTAGTTACCGTCGTGGCACGACGAGAGTCCTTACTCACTCTCCATTGGTGGGGTTGGTCCTAGTGTTACTAGGTAACGCCAAATGTTCATTTGAGTGAAGAGGAGGCACTGCATAACTCATGAGTGTCATGATCAGCTGGATCGATCCAAAATATGAGTCAATCATTTGATTCAACACTTCAATATTCTCCTTCATCTCTTCTAACATTCAATCTTATTCAGTGATCTTTTGGAGAATGAGTTGGATTGTGTCCTCGACACTATTGTTCTCCCTATCTCTAGACCATTTCCACTCATGAGGGGGTATGTACCTCCCTTGGCTCTAGCATTGGTTTTCCACCTCTTATATTTTGGTGGCTAATTCGTTCAGCTGAGTAACTAGTGCGGTTAACTTGAAGTCCCTCTCGACTTGTTGACTTGTCTCAGCCGAGTTGCTACCATTTCCCTCAGCCATGCTCAGGGTATCTTCCTATATCAACAACTTCAAAGCAAAAGAAAACTAAAAAAATAATTAAGTTAGTAGACTACAATTACCAAAAGCAAAGTTTGACTTAATAAAAAAATTTCATGTAACACCACTCCCTAGCAGCAGCGCCATTTTGATGTTTGTGTAATCAAGACACAACTTCCAATCCAACCTTCTAAGATCGTACAATAGTATAGTAACCCAACCAACAGTTGGGGCCAAGTCCCAAGGGAGCGATTTCTCAAAATTAGAGATTAGGCACGAAAGTGCTATATACTTTATCAACAGAAGACATAAAAAATTAAAAGGTTTGACACAAGTGTCAGTTATCAATGGGGGCTTTGTAAACAAGTAAAGAGAAAAATCAGCAAAAATGCAAATAGTATTAATCAAGGAGATGAAATTCTTGGGATGCGATAGGAATACGGGATAAACTAAACTATTAGGTACATGCGTTTGATAATAAATCCACTAAATATTTGTGACTAGGCTAAACTATTGTGATGTCCCGCCACTAAGTTAGCCAAATTTCTCGTCCGGATAGGGGCAGATGATTCTAGAGTTGTGGAGAGGCTTGCGGAGAACTCTAGAATCCTTTAGACTTTTCAAGAAGGCTTTGGAGAACTCTAGAATGTGTAGAGAATTCTAAAGTTAGGACTAAATTGTAAATATCTTTAGGGACTTGTAAGTAAATATTATTTACACTTAGGCCCTTAGATGTTAGTATAATAGAGGTGCCATTCATTTGCAAGGCACCAAGCAAGCAAGTTGCAAACAAACTTCCAAAAGCAATACAAAGCCTTCTTCTTAAAAAGCTCTCTTGTTCTTTCTAAGTCTCTCTTTGAATTACCTTAGCGATCTTACTTCCAAAGGCTTACTTGAGCTTACAAATATTGAAAGAATTGTGAGTAAGTTGTCAAGTGCCGCACAGAACTTTAGCCAACACTCTAAGTCTGTGACTGTGGTATCAGAGAGAGGTTTTTATACTAAGGGAATGGCTACCGAAGGAGACGTGAATGCCGCTAGCACCACCAACGTCCATGTGGATGTTGGAAAGAAAAGATGCAAGGGAAGGAAGCATAGAAAGAGTAATGAGGAAATGCCGCTTGACCCCACATCGAGCGAGGCACTAACATCTCATCCACTCTCGACCACCAAACCAAGGGACGATGAATGTGGTGAGGAGGCCATTGACGTCACTGCTGGAGAAGAATGGGTCGCAAGGGTTGAAGTGGCAAAGTAGGCCGTGGAGATATTAGGCCAGCGCATGAATGTGGCCGATGGCAAAGTCAAGACTCTTGAATACTTCACCCTTGAGGAGACCAAAAAGATCCATAAGGAGTTGGAGGGATGTCAGCGGGCCGAGTTTGAGATGAAGGAGGCCATCACTTCCTTGGAGTGCCGGCTTATGGAGGCACTGAACACAATTGAAACCATAAAGGCCGAGATGAAGGCACTTAAGAAAGGCGTGAAAGTTGGAGGATTGGCGTCACCCGACAGTGATAAGGAGGCCAGGGTCGAGGCTCCCAAGCCAGCTATATTTAAAGGCTTCCGAGACGCTCAAGAGGTGGAGAAATTTTTGTGGCACTTGGAGAATTACTTCAAGAGTAACCGGGTGAGAATTGACGAGAATAAGATCAACACTGCCGTGTTATATCTTTTATATATGGCCATACTATGGTGGAGGCACAAGGAGGCCAACATAGGGAAGGAGACGTGCACCATCAACACGTGGGAGCAATTCCGCAAGGAATTCAAGAAAGCCTTCTTCCCTAAAATGTTATATATGAGGTCAAGCGCAAGTTTAGGGAATTGAAGCAAATAGGAAGCATTCGGGCGTATGTGAAGGAGTTCAAGACTCTAATGGTTCAGATGCCCAACCTTACGGATGAAGACATGTTGTTCCACTTCATGGACGGACAGCAAAATTGGGCCAAGACGGAGTTGGTGCAGCGACTGGTCAAGACCATAGACGAGGCCATCACACAAGCCAAGTCCTTGACCGACTTCAAGCATGACCGGCATGACAGGGCCAAGAGCAAAGATACAACAAGTAGTCATGGTAAATATGGGGGAGATTGTGGCCGAGGCAAGGAGCAGCAGACACCCGGTAGATAGCACGACTCCCACAATTCGGATAACAAGTTGTTCGCGCGCCAGAGCTACTCGGAGAAAAAGGCACAGACCACTAAGGGAGATAGATGCTACATATGCAGAGGACCACATGGCTATGCCAGGTGCCTAGAGATGAGGAACCTTGGTGCCATCCTTCATGAACGGAAGGAGAAAGACGCACAAGAGCAAGGGCAGGACACAGGCACGATGCAGTTGGGTATGGTTGGACTGTGCGGGGCCATAGCCAAGTAGACAAAGAAACCAGGAGACTTCAGCACGCAGTATGTAGACATCTCCATCAATGGACGGCTAGCTCGTGCCATGGTAGACTCTGGGGCCGAAGCAAATATCATGACCAAGAAGGCGGCAGAGAGGTTAGGGCTGAAATACGTTCCAAGCAACACCCGCCTCAAGATGGTTAATGCCCCACCGACTCTCGTGTGTGGGGTCGCCCAAAGATTAAGCATCACGTTGGGGAGATGGCAAGGTAAGACAAACTTCTCTATCACTCCTTTAGATATTTTTGATGTCATTCTTAGGCAGGAGTTCTTCCAGCGCTGCCACACGATGATCGACCCCTACCTCCAACGACTCATGGTCATGGAGTGGGAAGGGTCGTGAATGGTACCTCTAGTCAAGGTACCCAAGAAGGAAGGACACACCTACCTGTCGGCCATGCAAATCTTGAAGGGCCTGAAGAAAGGGGAGCCGACGTTCCTAGCTACCATTGCAAGTTCCAAAGAAGACAATGGTGCTAAGGAGTCCTTGCCACCAATCATAGAGAAGGTCCTTGAAGAAAACAAGGATGTGATGCCAGACAAGCTGCCAAAGACTCTACCTCCGAGGCGCGAGGTAGATCATAAGATAGAGTTGGAGGTCGGAGCCAAGCCACCCGCATATGCACCATACCACATGGCTCCGTCCGAATTAGAGGAGCTAAGGAAGTAGTTGAAGGAGCTCCTCAAGGCCGGTCACATTCATCCATCCAAGGCACTTTATGGCGCGCCGGTTCTATTCCAAAAGAAGAAAGATGGATCATTGCGCTTATGCACCGACTATCGGGCGCTTAATAAGGTAACTATTAAGAATAAATATCCTATCCCGCTTATTGCATATTTGTTTGATAGACTTGGGTAGGCCAAGTACTTCACTAAGGTGGACCTCCAAAAAGGCTACTACCAAGTGCGCATCGCAGAAGGGGATGAACCAAAGACGGCGTGCGTAAACAGGTACGGAGCATACGAGTGGTTGGTGATGCCTTTCGGCTTAACAAATGCACCCGCAACTTTTTGCACGCTCATGAATAAGATCTTTCATCCTTACTTAGATCAATTCATAGTAGTGTACTTGGATGACATAGTCATCTATTGTAACACCTTGGAGGAGAACGTGGAACATCTGAGGAAGGTCTTCCAAGTCTTACGGGAGAACCAACTATACATCAAGCAGGAGAAGTGGGAGTTTACCCAACATGAAGTGCACTTCTTGGGCCATATCATCAGTCAGGGCGAACTCCGGATGGACGAGGCTAAAATCCAGGCAATCTAAGAGTGGGAGGCGCCCACCAAAGTGACTGAGCTACGGTCGTTTCTTGGACTTACGAACTATTACCGCAGGTTCATAAGTGGCTACTCCGCTAAGGCCGCTCCACTGACTGAGTTATTAAAGAAGAACAAGTCGTGGTTTTAGAGCGAGGAGTGCCAGCAAGCCTTCGAAGATCTCAAGACCACTAACAGAAGAGCCGGTCTTCACGCTGCCCGATTTTTCAAAAATATTTGAAGTGCACACGGATGCGTTGGACTTTGCCATTGGGGGAGTCTTAATGTAGGATAGACACCCAATTGCCTTTAAGAGCCACAATTTGGACGAGACCGAACGACGCTATACGGTGCAGGAGAAAGAAATGACAACCATCATACATTGCCTGTGCACATGGAGACACTATCTGCTAGGCTACAAGTTCATGGTCAAAACAGATAATGTGGCCACTAGCTACTTCCAGTCATAAAAGAAGATTACTCCGAAGCAAGCTAGGTGGCATGATTTTCTAGCTGAATCTGACTACGACTTGGAGTACAAGCTAGGAAGAGGCAATGTTGTGGCCAATGCGCTAAGTCAAAAGGCCGAACTTGCTGCCATCACGATGATCCATTGTGACATTCAAGATGCAATCAAGGATGGCATGCAGCATGATCCCGAGGCCAAGAAGTTGATGGAGTAGGCCAGCCAAGGCAAGACAAGGCATTTTTGGGTGGAAGGTGGCCTTTTGCTCACATCCGGTCGAAGGGTCTATGTGCCCAAGTTCGGGACTATCAGGCGGCGCATCATTAAAGAAAGCCATGACACACCGTGGGCTGGGCATCCGAGGCAGCGACGAATGAGAGCGTTGATCCAGGCTATCTATTACTGGCCACGTATGCGAGACAACATCGAGCGCTATGTTCAAACTTGTCTTGTGTGCCAACAAGACAAGGTGGAACAAAGGCAACCAGGAGGACTACTGGAGCCACTACCAATAGCGAAACACCCATGGGAGAGCGTGACCACGGACTTCATCACTTTCTTACCCACGTCTGACGAGTATGGAACCATTATGGTCGTGGTGGACAGATTCTCAAAGTATGCTACCTTTATACCCGCCACAGCCGATTGCACCGTAAAGGAGGCTTCTCGATTGTTCTTCAAGAACATAGTGAAGTATTGGGGGCTGCCAAGACATATCATTAATGACTGAGACCCCCACTTTACAGGAATCTTCTGGAGGGAGCTGTTCAAGATACTTGGCACGGAACTTCACTTCTCCACAAGTTTCCACCCACAAACCGATGGCCAAACCGAACGCGTCAATGCCCTGTTAGAGTGCTATCTAAGGCACTATGTTATTGTGCACCAAAAGGATTGGGCAAGGCTCCTAGACATGGCGCAGTTTTCATACAATTTGCAAAAAAGCGAGTCCACCGGGAGCACACCGTTTAAGTTGGTGACAGGCCAACAACCCCAAACTTCATATTCATTATTGGCTGCTTTCCAAGGGAAGAGGTTGGGAGCCTACCATCTTGCCAAGGGATGGGAGGAACAGCTTGACACTGCCAAGTCCTACATGGATAAGGCAGCGAAGAAGATGAAGAAGTTTGCCGACCGCAAACGGCGTCCCACGGATTACAAAGAAGGCGACATAGTCTTAGTGAAGTTCAATCCAAGACAGTACAAGGCATTAAGGGGTGTTCATCAAAATTTAGTGCGAAAATATGAGGGTCCGTTCAATATTATTGCTAAGGTGGGCAAGATCTCATACAAGGTGGAGATACCTCCACACTTCAAAATTAATCCGGTGTTCCATGCAAGTGTCCTCAAGTTGTACCATGAGGACAAGGAAGCACCTAGCCGGAACCAATCCCAACGGGCACCCATTACTGTCACCGTGTCGCCTGACTGGGAGATTGAAGCTATCATAGACTATCAAGCCAAATGGAAGCGAGGTCAACAAGCCAGCACCATGTTCCTTGTTCATTGGTAGGGACAAACTCCGTAGGATGCCACGTGGGAGAGATATGAAGACTTGTGGTAGCTTAAAGACCAAATTCGAGAGTTTTTGCAGCAATGCGCCGCGGTCGTTGCATCATCAGGTGGGGCAGCGTGTGACATCCCGCCACTAAGTTAGCCAAATTTCTCGTCCGAATAGAGGCGGATGATTCTAGAGTTGTGGAGAGGCTTGCGGAGAACTCTAGAATCCTTCAGACTTTTCAAGAAGGCTTTGGAGAACTCTAGAATGTGTAGAGAATTCTAGAGTTAGGACTAAATTGTAAATATCTTTAGGGACTTGTAAGTAAATATTATTTACACTTAGGCCCTTAGATGTTAGTATAAATAGAGGTGCCATTCATTTGCAAGGCACCAAGCAAGCAAGTTGCAACAAACTTCCAAAAGCAATACAAAGCTTTCTTCTTAAAATGCTCTCTTGTTCTTTATAAGTCTTTCTTTGAATTCCCTTAGCGATCTTACTTCCAAAGGCTTACTTGAGCTTACAAATCTTGAAAGAGTAGTAAGTAAGTTGTCAAGTGCCGCACAGAACTTTAGCCAACACTCTAAGTCCGTGACACTATAGTGGGATAAATTCTCTCTAGAGCAACTTACCCCGAATCAAATGGGTTCCTCTAGAACACCAACTTACCATATGAAGAACAGCCTCTACCTTAGACCACTTATTCTCTCAAGCTAAGTGTCTGAGAGAAGGGCTAGGGTTCACTCTCTCGAGCTGAACATTATGTCGACCCACTCCTACTGGCCATCAATTTACAAACCTTAGTTTTATGACCTTTCTCTTGAACAAGCCGAAAACACAAAGCTAAAATCATATTTACAACTACAATTTGATTAAGCTCCACCATAACTACTAAAGAAAATCATAATTACACAATAAATAAAAATGTATACCAATCTCAGTTTCCATCAATGGGTATGCAAGATTAAGTCTTAAAACAAGTCAAGAGTGAAGAATACACAAGACCCAAATCCAAAATCTTGGAGTTGAAACCCTTTGAATCTTCAAGCTCTTCTGAACCATGTCCAAGCTAAGAAATAATATTCTAAGTTTCATACTAAAACTTAATACTAAAACTTGATAATAATAATTCTCCTCTAATGCTAAGCTACAAAACATCAACTAATATTTATAGTTTTCAAAAATCTGTGCTACAGTAATTCATTCGGCATCATTAGTCGAGATTATTGATCAACTCCGCGATCTGCCCTTTGGTAGGTTTTATTGCAGTCTTGATCTATCCTTCAACATCGTCGTGTTTGGATCATTGGGCGACATAGTACAGCTTTTCGAAACTACTCGGCGATATGCCGACAACTCCTTTTCACCATCGATTTGATCCTTTCCTTCAGGGCTCAGTATACTGGAATAAAAGGCGAGGATAAGACCTTTTGGTGACTCACGGAATGGGCTTGGCAATTCCCAGATCTTCATTTCTTTGTTCTTTCAACTCCCTTTGTTCCTTTTTTACTTAGTAGCGCCCATGCTTTCCTATAAACTCCAAATACCTGAAACTTAAGGGTTTTCATCAGATATTGAGATAAAATATGTATTTGAGGACACTAATTCTATAAAAATATAGCCCTAAATGAGTCTAATTTGTGGACTCATCAGAAGCACCAAACATAAACTTATTCATCCTTTCCCTTAAATCGGCAACCATTGTAGTTGGAGCATATTTGGACAATTGGATGAATTTCAAAGCACACTTTTTCGCACACATATTCCCTTGATAAAGAATAATGAACTCAAGTACCTTTGCCTACCTTATCTCAAGGGGAAAGTAACCTTAAATTTCTCCCAACCAATAGGACCCGCATCTATTGCCCTCTCTTGCTTCCCTTGGTTAAACCAAATTACTCCCTTAAGTTTATAAGCGGCCAATTCCGCCTTTTCAACTGAAATGACACCCATGATTCCCACTATCTTATAAACCTCATAAATTAACTCTTGAGAATATTCCTCAACTTTAGACCCATGAAATTCTGGAGGGTTCATTCTAGTAAAGTTCCACACCCTTGTTGCCATCGTACCCATCCTTGGGTTCACGGGATCCATAACCTTTCTGTTTTCTATAGCCATCATAGCTTGGTCCTATGCATGAAATACAACTCAAAACTCATCATTAGACACTTGCTCGACAAAAGGCCGAGCGATACCTGGGGAACCTTGGGCTCCACATTTCCATAAACATTCTATCTCACAAGATTCCTTCGAGGAGGCATATTCCGAAAAGCATAAACAGGGGTTACAAAAGGAGGAACTTTATAGAGATAAACTCTATGGAACGACTTTAGAGTAAAGGAATAAGGGGAGTTTCCTAAACATCTTATATACTCTCATTCATAAATGTGGAGCGGTTCATAATTATGAACAAGAATCTACTCAATGTGGCTTATGAGACGTCCTAGGACCTTTCTAAACCTTGTGCTCTGAAAAATTAAGTTTGTCACGGTCGAAAGTACACCCTAGATGTGACATGGCGTATAAGACCCCAAGAAGACCTACATAAGCCACTTAGCAAACATCATAAAAGATAATAAAATTTATAGAGTTCAAAAGATAGCATTTCTTATTTTGAAAGAGTTGTTGAATCAAAGTGGAAGTCAAACATTTGTCTCAATAAGCTATCTAATAAATTATAAGGAAAATGATTGGGACGTAACCAATACATCACATATAAAGTCTGAAAAATGGAAATGACATAAAGGTATAAAAGTTGCATCGTCCTCAAAGTATGAGGGTTTACTAGACCTTCAAATCTCTAATGCAATCAATTAGACACAAATGGAAGGATAAGAATTGTCAGGCCATACATTAGTGAAACAATGTAGGCACAAGTATGCATTAGTACAAGGAATGTACTAAGTATGAGGAGAATGCAATAAAGCATGACAAGTGATCATAAGGGGAGACAATAAAGAAATGCATGACCAAATTAAGACATAGTAAAATCATTGATCATGAACATGGAAATTTTTCTTTAAATCATAAAAGGAAGCTTAATAAAATATTAGTAATTAACTTAGTTCATTTTTTGCAAAATTAACCATTAACCGACATGTTGACCATGCGAGCTATAAAATGGAATCTAGTGTCTACCCCACACCAAAAAGGGTTGTCCTCAATTACCAAGGTATGAACCATAAATTTGAGCTAAAGTGGATCAACTAGCTAATGTCGGTCACGACTTGAGCATACACCCTAGATGTGGCCGGCAATCAAGAAAACACTCATCCTGGCTCACTACAAGCGTAAGACTAACTCAAGGTCCGTTATAAACAAAATTCAATCTTTTAAAACTAATCATGTTAACGGTATTTTCATCCATGCCAATCACGCCACTTGCCTAATATTACCCTTTTGGAGCTGATGAAATCGTAAAAATTTGATTCTAACGTCGCCTTCAATAACCTTTGATCTGAACCGTTCAAGGACTCCAAAATAGATAAATTCCTATAAAAACGAAAAGAACAATTATGGGACCAAATTTTAAGTCCCCGTAAGTCATAAATGAGTTGGGGTCACTATAGGAACACTCTAAATGATGAGCAAAAGGCATCAACAAAGAAATTACCTAGAGGGTCATTACACAGAGTGGGTGAGTAGCCTTGTTTTAACCGAAAATGATATGATAATGGGTCTATAAAAGGATAGGATGAATTGTTCGAGTATGTAAAAATGTTTCGAAGTGTGAGGTGGTGATCAAGAGTGAACTTACGCATTCAAACACCATAGCTTACCCCATATTTCAGCCACATTTTGAGTATAGTCCAGTGAATATTCATGTGTTTTAATAATTATATGTTGTCGTTAGTTAATATATATGATTAGGTTGATTTTAGGCTAAAAATAGCAAGAAAAGAAACATATGATGGATTGGAACACAAAGTGCAATAATGAAGCAAGAATAGATGCAAGAAGGACTCAAAGGTAGTTCTCACACCATACATATACAAGAATATGAGGTAGTCCCTCTCACAATAAGCCCCGCTTTCTGATCACCTTGTTTATTGGAATGGGTTTGACCAGTCGATTTTGAGTCCAATCGAGATTAAGATTTTCACACTACTATAATATATATGTCTTTGACAACACATATAGAGTTATGAAATATTCCTAAGGGTTTGGAATTACTACAAGATATTAGAATTAATTGTTGTTAGTTTTCAGGTTTTACTTTCTAGTTTTAGTAGATTATTGTTGAATGAAAAAGATTATCTTGTGAAAGTTGCATATATCAAAGGTTCATATTACTTTCTATTGTATTAATGCTATCTATTAGTTTAAATTACTATAGTTATTATTTACTGCTAGTTATAAGTATATAAACTCATAACTTGGGTTATGGAACTTAGAGTAGGGATGACGAGAATAAATTATTTACAATAAATATCTTTCTTCTAAATGGGTGACGATTGTGTAGTAAGTTCCTTTTGCCATGGAATTTTTCTTTAAATAGTGGACAACATTAAAAAGAACTTGGATCTATTCTAACTTGTTTGACCAAAGAATTTAAGATTAGGAAAAATGATCATTACTAGGGATTTGGTGCTACATACCAACCACCATCTAATAAATTAAGCTCGAGAGAGGATACATCTGTGACTTTTGTTGAATGGACAAATTTATTTAACATCCAAGTGCATATGTTAGTTTTGCACAATAAACACACCTAAATAAATTGATAGTAAAATATTTGTTTGAGTTTCGTTATATAATAATTGTAACTGTAGTTAACATTTATTAATCATACAAATCCAACTTGTCAAAGTAGCTAGCAGATTCTCATAAAAAATCAGAATTTCAAATGATAATTACTAATTTGGATCTGAACATCAAATTATATAAGAACTCTAGTACAGTCTCTATGGAATTCGACCTCAACCTAGTTGGGTTTCTATATTTTTAAATTGACCATATAGAAATAAAAGCACCATGTTTTGCCTATAAACCTTGTTGTAACCTCAATGATATACAAGTGTTGTTTCTTCAGAGAAAGAAAGTAATGAAGTAGAATGGATTACCTGCAGGTCGGAGGATTCAATATTGTTTCAATTCCAACATAGAGTAGCACCTCCTCCACCATTGTAACAACCCTTTCTGCCATAACAATAATAGCTTCTGCCTCTGAGATTGCATCTTCTGCTTCTGAAATTGTGTTTGCAATTGCTTGTGCATTAAGATCCTACCGTGGCTGCCTTGGAATCTTTGCCGACTTCAAAATTTTTCTTTCTCCCATTCTCAATTGAAAACCCATCCGAAATTGAAAATACAACAAGATTTGAGGCTACGAAATTAGAGAACATGGGTTTGATGTTTTTTTTTGGGTTAGGGTTAGAAAAAGTGAAAAAGTAGGGTTGGGTTGTGGGGTCATGGACCTTTTCATCACTTTAAGAACTTCAGGAATAAAAATACAAGTATATAAAATATCATTTTTATCCCAACACTTTAACATTAAATAAATTCATCCCACCAAAAAATTAAACGACAATCCCAAGGAATATAAAAAAAATGTTAGTGTAGGCATTTTAATTTTATATTATTTTACTTCTTTGAATTGCCACATTAACAATTTCTTTTTTGATTGTTGGAGTAACTAGAAGCTTTGTTACAATGTATAGCATTGGTGCCTAACTACTCAACGGTCAATTAATGACCTGAGGCAATATGGCATATTGCTTTAGGAACATTGCAGTAAACCTTTGCAATGAAACGTTGGCAAGAGTCATATGGTAACATTTGCACATTAGTGCATTTGTTTCCCTTTACCATTGCTTCTCCATTATTCCTTGTAACCTATGTAAATCCTAGGCCATTTATCTTTTCTATTTACTATACCATTATCTTCCTATAAATTGGTAGGATGACTTTCTCAATTATTAATAGTGGTAATCTTCATTTGTTTTATAGACAAGAAAATTTAGAGTGTATAAATTCTATCAAAAATAGAGTTCTTATTAGTTGGTGGTGTTTTTTTCTATGGAGGTTTGTACTCAACTCTTGTCCAGAGTTTTTGAGTTGTACTTTCTGATTACTTTGTGGTATCCTAGAGGGGACAAGTCAAGAAGGACAATTACTAGACCGGTGAAAAACATTTGTTGCAGTGGGCTTGAATCTCCTTAAAGAGAACGACATATTCGCGCCTTAGCTAGAAGAGATTTTTATTTCTTCATTTTCTTTTTCAATTGTTATCTTGTAGTTATGTTATTTTGTAATTTTTCCCCTAACAATTTTAAGGAGATTCATAATGGCTATGATTGAATAAATCATCGATGTCAAGATGGGAGACCTTAATAAGTTATTTCGGTTCAATGGTAACCATTTGAATAGATAGAATGGTAATGTACATTTATACATAAGTCTTCTCAATGTTTCTTATGTGTTAACTGAGAACAATCCTAAGAAAGTACACCTCACATCTATGAATGATGATGAAATTATTTCTCATTAAGAGAAAGTGGAAAAGTATGATGGTGATTCCTATAAGTGTCGGCATTATATTCTTAATTGTCTATCTTATAATTTTTATGATTATTATGGTAGAACTTAATCTAGTGCAAAGAAAATTTGGAAAATATTGCATAGTAAGTATGATACAGAAGAGACTGGAGTGAAAAAAAATATGCAATTGGTAGATTTTTTTTGTTCCCAAATTGTAGACAACAAATCAGTGGTAGACCAAGTTCAAGACTTTGTAATGATTGTTGGAGAGCTATGGTCCGAGGATGTCAAAATAGGAGATAACCTTATTGTTTGTGGCATAGTAGATAATCATCCACATTCTTGGAAGGAATTTCAAAAAGCTATGTGCCACAAACAAAAGGAAACCTCTCTTGAAACGTTGATAATGAAAATTAGTATGGAAAAAGAGGCAAGGGGCCAAGATTCACTTTTACAACAAAAGAGAGCAACATCACAACACATGTAAATTTAATTACTTCTAATAATGCTACTCCTGAAACACACTAAATTACTTCTTTGAAGCCTAAGAATAACAAATTCAAGAAAAATAATGGTATACCTCCCAAGAAAAATAATGGAGAAAAAGCACAAAATCAACAAGTTCAAGATGAGGGACCGTGCTTTGTTTGTGGTAAGAGTGGGCATATTTCTTGATTTTGCAGATTCCAGAAACATGGTCTTAACCCTCAAGAAAACGTTACCAAAGAACCTTTTATGGCAGTGATTACTGACATAAACATGGTTGAGAATGTTGATGGATGGTGGGCTAATTCTAGTGCAAACTATCATGTTTGTTATAACAAAGATTGGTGTAAGAAATATACTCATTTTGAGGAGCCCAAAACTATCATTCTTGGAGATTCTCATACAACTCATGTTCTTGGAACGGGAGATTTCAAATTGTGCTTTACTTGTCGAAGGGTATTAGCTTTGAAAGATATCCTCTATACTCCTTCCATAAAGAAAAATTTGATGTCTAATTTTCTTCTTAATAAAACAGCGTTTAAATAGATTATTGAATCTGATCAATATGTAATTGTGATGAAGGGTATTTTTGTGGAAAAGGGGTATGCTTGTGATGGGATGTTTAAACTGAATGTTCAAAAGAATAAAGTTTCTACTTTTTGTTTATATTCTTTCTTCTACCAATTTTTAGCATGCTCATTTGTGTCATATTAATGATCCTTATGTTGGAATCATGAGTAGTTTAGGATTGATCCCAATGGTTAAAAAGAATGTTGAAAAGTGTGAGGCTTGTAGTAAAGTCAAAATCACTAAAAGGCCTCATTTTCAAGTGGAAAGAAAAAATGATTTGTTAGAACTAGTTTATACTGATATTTGTGAACTTGGAGGAATTTTAAATGGTGGAGGTAATAGGCATTTTATCACTTTCATTGATTATTTTGATAAGTTAACATATGTTTACTTGATGAAAAATAAAAGTTATGATTTTGAAAGTTTAAAACTTTTCTCCATGAGGTTGACAATTAGTTTGGAAGAAAAATAAAAAGAATTAGAAGTGATAGAGGTTGTGAATATGAGTTAAATGAGTTTAATTATTTTGTTAGATCATTGTGAATAATTCGTGATACTACTCCTCCTTACTCTCCATCATCTAATGGTGTAATACAAAGGAAAGATAGAACTTTGATTGAATTGACTAATGGCATGCTTATTTAGTCGCATGCACCTTTAAATTTATTGGATGAAGCTATTTTGACGGCATGTTATGTGTTGAATTACGTGCCTCATAAAAATTCTAAATTGACACTTTTTGAATTATGGAAAGGTCAGAAGCCAAGTTTAGGATATTTAATAGTTTGGGTTTCTCTAGCTTTTGTGAAGCTAATGGATCCGAAAAATACAAAGTTGGGTTGGTAAGAAAGTGACCACTTGTGTTTTTCTTGGTTATGCTTCAAATAGTACATCCAATAGATTTTTTAATCTTCAAGATAATGTTATAATTGAATAGGTGATGATATTTTTCATGAAAATAAATTATAGCAGGGGTCAAAGAATTGAACAAAATATTTTTTCACTACCTAGTTCTTCTACTTCTACTCTAAAAAATAAAGAAATTGATGGTTTTTAGTTAAGAAGAAGTAAAAGAGCTAGAGTAGAAAATGATTTTGGTCCTGATTTTTATGTGTTTAATGTTGGGGATGAACCTCTCACTTTGAAAGAAGCATTATATTCACATGATTTTATTTTTTGAAAAGGAGTTATAAATGATGAAATGTAATTACTGATTTCTAATAAAACTTGGAAATAAGTTGATTTACTACCGGGTTGTAAAACAATTGGTTGCAAATGGGTCTGAAGAAAAAAGTTAGAAATGGATGGATCTATTGAAAAATATAAGGCTAGACTAGTTACAAAAGGTTTTAAACAACTAGAAGGCGTAGAATTTTTTTATACTTTTTCACCGGTAACTAGAACTACATCCATAAGATTTTTAATTACTATGACTGCAATTTTTATTTGCAAAATTCATCAAATAGATGCAAAAACTACTTTTTTAAATAGAGGCCTAAATGAGAAAATTTATATGGATCAACTCGAGTAGTTTGTTGAAGAAGGCTAGGAAACCAAAGTATGTAAAATGTAAACTTCCTAAATCCCTATATTGCTTGAAACATGCACAAAATTAATGGCATGAAAAATTCGATTCCTTCATGAATGTTATTGATGAAGCTAAAAATATTCTTAGAAACCAATTTGATATGAAAGATTTTGATGTGACAAATTTAATTCTTGGAATAAAAATAACAAGAACATATGAGGAAATTTCCTTTACCAGTCACTTTATGTTGAGAAAAATTTGAAAAAAATATAACTTTCTTGATTGCAAGAATATTGTAACTCTTTTTTATTCAAGTGTTCACTTATTTCCTGTTGAAAGTGAAAATGATGTGATAAATCAAAAGGAATATGCTAGCATAATTGGAAGTTTGAGATATGTGATTGATTGCACTAGGCCTGATATTGCATATGGTGTAGGAGTACTTGGCAGGTTTACAAGCAAGCTAGGTACCAAACATTGACATGCTATAACAAGAGTTATGAGATATTTAATTGGAACAAAAACTGTGGTTTGTTCTATAAAAAATATCCTGTTTTACTTGAAGGCTTTTCTGATGCAGATTGGAACACATTATCAGGTGATTCCTATTCTACCACTGTTTATGTCTTTACTTTAAGTGGTGGTGCTATTTGCTGGAGATCAAAAAAAGCAAACTATAATTGCTAACTCTACCATGGAGGCTGAACTAATTATTTTAGCTTCAGCTAGTGAGGAAGCAAATTGGTTAAAAGATTTATTATTTCAAATACCTTCTTTTGAAAAATCAAGTACTCCCATTTTAATTCATTGTGATAGCACCGCTTGGTAGAGTTCAAAACCATCGTTACAACGGTAAATCCAGACCTATAAGGAGGAAACACAGTAATGTAAGATCGTATTTGACAAATGTTATCATTAATGTTAATTATGTCAAATCTTGTGATAATCTTGCAGATCCTTTTACTAAAGCCTTAATGAGAGAAAAGGTCTGGAGCACATCAAGGGGGATTTGATTGAATCCTATAGATCCTTGATTCCTATTGAGGAAACCCAACCTGGGCACTAGAGATCCTATAACTAGAGAACCTTTAACAAGGGTCATAGGGAAAAACTAATCATATGATTACTAGCTGTGAAAAAAACACTATTTTTTAATCTCTCCCTATGATGTAAGTGCATTGTTTCCTATAGTAATTTATGAAGGTTGAGTTTAGAAAACTCTTAATGAAAATTTTTAGCCCGTATTGATGGAGTGTTAAACTTACAAGAGCGATCTCGATAGATTTCACCTATGTGAGTGTAGAAGTAGGTTGCTTCCCATGAGAATTGGGTTTATTCTCAAAAGCACTCATGAAACCACGGTAGCACATGACCGTTACATGCTGGCTTTTAAATCTCATGTCAAAACCTTGATTATTATGTGTGACTAGTGATATTTATTTCCATTAAGCAGTCATAGTTCAAGTTTGAGACCACTACGACTCTGGAGTAAAAGTTACTATTTCACTAAATGGGAGTTCAATGCAGATCCCACCTTCATTATGCATAATAGTCTTCCATTAGCTGATATAATATCTTGTCTAATATTTAAATGAGTGGGGAATTGTTAGTGTAGGTATTTTATTATTATATTATTTTACTTCTTTCAATTGCCACATTAACAATTTCTTTTTTGATTGTTGGAGTAACTAGAAGCTTTGTTTCAATGTATAGCATCGGTGCCTAAATTATTTAATGGTCAATTAATGAACAGAGGCATCATGACATATTGCTTTGTGAACATTGCAGTGAACGTTAGGAAAGGAACGTTGGCAATGGTCATACAATAACATCTGCACATTAGTTCATTTGTTGCCCTTCACCATTACTTCTCCATTATTCTTCCTCAATTATTCCTTGCAACCTGTATAACTCCTAGGCAATTTATCTTTTCTATTTACTAAACCATTATTTTCCTATCAATTGGTATGAAGACTTCCTCAACTATAAATATGGGTAGTGTTAATTTGTTTTATACACAAGAAAATATATAGTGCATAAAGTTTGTCAAAAAAACAGTTCTTATTAGTTGAAGGGAGGTGTTTTTTTTTCTTGGGAGCTTTGGACTCAACTCTTGTCCAGAGTTGTTGAGTAACATTTTATTATTAGGTTGTTGTATCCTGTAGAGGACAAGTCAAGAAGGACTACTGCTGGACCAGTGAAAAATATTTGCTTCAGTGGGCATGAATCTCCTTAAATAGAGCGAGTTATCTACCCATGAGACAGAAGACATTTTTATTTCTTCATTTTACTTTTCAATTTTAATCTTGTAATTCTATTATTTTGTTCTTTTTTCAGTAACAAAAAATAATAATAATAATAATATTGGGCAAACATTTTTTGAGAAAACCTCAGAACGTTCTTAGAGAACTCTTCGTCTTCCATAAACCTTCTTTATCGAAATCATCAGCCTCCATAAAATTGATCATTCTCCAACAAAACATCCATCTACCATTATTAAAAACATAAATAAAAGTGAGATACTATAATCATTCATGAAAAACAAAGTGTAGTATGTCATTTTTTCATATATCTTCTTCCCCAAGTTCAGTTGAATCTTTTTCAATCATCTTCCCCATGTTCAGTTGGATCTTTTTCAATATTCTTCCTCTCAAGTAAGTTTAATCATGTTTTCAATAAGTTTTTACCTATTTGATCTTTTTTTTTTGAGATAGTGTAGTGAAGTTTAGATTTTTTGTTGAAGTTCTGAAAATCTCACCCATTTTAGTTCATGCTTTTTATTTGGAATCATTACTGACGTTTTGCTTTGGATAATACGTAGAAATTTTTGAATTTTTATCTTTATCTGGCCTATCAATTTGAAATTTTGTATTGTATTTTGGTTGACTTTTAATGGTGTTTATGTCAATGGCATTATCGAGTTTTGTTGGAACTGCTACTTGTTTTGCATATTTTTTAAGCATTACTATGTTTGTGTTAATAGACTAGTGGTCGGTATTTTAATATAAAACTTATGTTTTTGTAAATAGTACAGTATGGCCAAAACCAGAGGTAAACAATGTGTTCCTAAGACTATTAAAATAAGAAAATAAAGGCTGAAGAAGTTTTGAGATCTTAAAAAAGAAAAAAATTGTAGTTGAAGAACCTAAGTCTTACTCGAATTCTGATACAATGACTGAGATTGACAACTACCAGGAAACTAGTGCCCAGGACAATGATGATGTTGAATCTAGTGAAGAAAAAACTGTCACTGGAGATGAGAAGAGTAGTAAAGATACCTGAGATACTAGAGATGAGGATGATGGTCCCCTGTCCTTGCCAGTTTGTGCAGGAGAAATCTCTGGTAAGTCGTATAATCTAACGACATTGAAGGATAAGTTAGGATGAGAACATGGATGGCTGATTAACGTGCTTTTAGAAAACTTTTAGTTAAAGAAAAAATTTATAATGACTTCAAAGGTAATTGTTTTGGACACTTGAGGCATATTTTAGAATATTTCAAGTTCAATGGAAAAATGGTCCATTATATGTTTTTACGGCGTGTGAAAATGATAAAACAAATTGCATGATATTTGGTTTTGTGTGAATGATAAGCCTACTTGTTTTGGCTTAAGAGAATTTGCATTGATTACGAGATTGAATTGGTCAGGCATACCACCATGATGCAAAAAATGACAAAAGAACTTTAGAAAGGTGAGAAATTTCATTATAAAGTGACCAAGAATAAAAACATTACTGCTACAAAGTTGATGAGTTTGATTAAGGGTACCAGATTTAATAAGGAGCAGAAGTTGATATGCTCTTTAGTTTGTTTCGTCCACTCGATGTTGCTTACCCATGATCGATCTAAGATTGTATTCAAACCACATTAAGATGGTGGATGATTTATATTTCTTCAAGAGTTATCTAAGGGGAAAGAGTGTTCTAATCAAACAATAATGTATTTGAAGAGAAAAATTAATTTGAAGAAGTAGAGTGAAAGGTACAATGAAAAAGAGAATACATCTTACGTTCTATATGGCTTCCCCTTGGCATTTTTTGTAGTTATTATCAATTATGTACTTGATTTATATTCTTATATATTTATATAGTATTTTGTAGTCTTTGTTTATTTATTTGTTATTTTATTAATTTCAAGTTTGGATACATGTGGCTTTTCCTCATCTTGGTAAGTCTGCAAGAAGTCCTTGGATTCTTCTCTGCCCATTCCCCGTTTACTTAGATTGCACACAACAAAGAGCGATAATTTTTTTCAATCATCTAGCAATATTTGTAAGATAGTAAATGTTGTGTTCTATATATATATATATATATATATATATATATATTGTAGATGGATCACCCATACCTCACACCTACTGTTCGTGAGATCAAACAAAGTTATATGGCAACATTAAAGCCATATACGAACGAAGTGAAGGACACAACCATTGATGCCTTAAAGTCCAATTTGAGAGGTGTCATTGTCCTCAGTTTAGTAGTAGAGAACGAGGAGGATGAAATATTGTGTAATAACAATTCCAACCAACCTCGTGAGAATTCCGTATCAAGTGGATAGAAAAATATACTGAGTAATTGTAAAGATGATAATCTGTGTGAGCATGTTGCATCCCTTCAACAATCAATGATGGAAGTTGTTGCTTTTATACGAGATGAGAAATTGAGGAGAACTCAAAAGAACAAGAAAAATAAAGGTAGAATAACTTATATACTATTTGTGTCAAATAATTTATTTGTAAGAATTCTAAGCCACTAATCTTGTAGTTGTTGATGAAGACTATACATCACCAACAATAGATGAATATGGTGATGCAAGTTATGTTGATGAAATACTTCCATTAGCAATAGTCGATGAAAATCTTATTGCAGTTGATGAATGCTTTGTAGAAAATTTTTATTAATTTGTAGAAGAGATAAAGAAAGGAGAGAAAGAACAAGTGTAGAGAAGATGCCAGAAAAAGAAGAAGAAAAGGAAGAGGATAAACTAGAAGAGAATGAAGAAGAAAAAGAAGAGAAGCTGGAAGAGAAGAAACAAGAAGAAAATGAAGAGGAGAAGATTGAAGAGAAGAAAGAAGAATAAAGATAAGAGGAGAAGTTGGAAGAGAATAAAGAAGAAGAAAAAGAATAGGAGAAGCTGGAAGAGAATGTAGAAGAAGGCTTGGCAGCAGAGGGAAAAGGAAGCAGTGATCAAAATTTTGTGGATGTGATTGGTATTGTTATACAGCTTAATGCTGATGAGTAAGGCAATTGTGAATATTGGTTTTTTAAGTGGGTTTTTAGACAATTGATTTTTGAAATGTTTGGTTTTTGGTAGTTGATAATTAAGACAATTGGTTTTTAAGATAATTTGTTTTTGGTGTTTGATTATTAAGACAGTTGGTTTTTGAGATAATTAGTTTTTGGTTGTTGATTTTTAAGAGAATTGAATTTAGAGATAGTTGGTTTTTTATCACAACATATGGGTACCCCCTACATGTAACATGGCGTATTGGACCCCGAAGGACCCCATACAAGACACTTAGCATTCATAACATGAGAAATAGAACAATAGAAGTAAAACAACATTTCAAGTTCAATAGTTTTATACAGAAAAGTGGAAGTCTAAAACACTTTGTGTCAATAGCCATCTAATACAATAGAATTAAATTTGGCCTAGCCCACACATCATGTCCAAAACTGGGAATACAAAAGACGAACTAAGAAGAATCAAAATTCAACCTTGATGCACGAGGACTCACCAAAGCTCGGGAACCTCGGAATCAACCACTAGCTGATGAGGTGTTCAACTATTTTGGCACAAATTTTGAGATGGAACCCAAATATTCATACCTTTTATGACTACCTTATGAAGTGTGAAACCATTTCGGCACCATTTGAGCCTTAACTATTTGTTGTCAACCTTGTTGAAACCTCTTGAGCCAAATTATCCCTAGCTTCTATAACCCATAAATCCCTTTTCTAAGCATTGATTTGTATGAATAGTCAACTTAGGCCAAACGCCTATGTTCGGAGTGTGTAAAGGAAGGAGGAAAGAAAGTCAAGAAAAAGGAGAAGAAAGAAAAGTGAGACTGAACTTTTAGGTTTGTGACAAAAAGAATGAACCCCTTACTAAAAAAAAGAGGAACAGAGTAAAAGCATAAAAATTAAAATAGAAAAGGAAAGTGTGATGAAATAAAAGGGTGTATCTAACAAATTGAGTGAAAAGTTGAGGTTTGAGTTTCCAAGTGAAAAGAATGAAAAGAACTTAGGTGAAAATGAGTAAAATAATGATTTGAAAATGTGAAGTCACTAAGCAAAATTGACCATACCTTTACCCTCAACCCCATTACAAGCCTAAAAACAGCCCTTGTGATCTTGTGTAAACTAGGTTGTCTGATGATTGGAAAATATGGGCAAATCTATGGGAAGAAGCTTACATGCATTTTTATTTTAGAGAGTGTGAGTTGTATTGATTCCTAACTTTTTTTTAATTGATATGCTTTATAAGATTACTGAATTATTTTTGATGTGAGGCCACTTAAATGGTTTTGTTAAAGCATGCTTTTGTATTATTGGAGAGCATGAGTGAACCTCATCTTGTATTGATCCCGATTAGTCATCATTTAAAGCTTATTGGGCATGATTGAGTCTTTGCATTTTCTCATTAGTAGTCTTGTGGTGATACTTGCATGTTCACCCTCACTGGGAACTATAGTAGACACACTTGAGAACTAATTGTGTTCTTGATTTTCTTGAGAACAAGCAAAAATTTAAGTTGGGGTTGTTGATGAGTGGTAGATTTACACTCATTTGAGAACCTTTTAGTTAAACTATTACTGTTATCAATGCTTATTGATGTCCTATTCTAATGATATTTTGATATTTTACGGTTAATGTAATGAATACATGAAAAAGAGGCCAAAAGCATTTGAATAGTAGAAATTCCTAGTTTGGGTTTCCTAACAAAAAGGACAGATCGCCCAAAGGGCCTAACCTCCGCAAAGTTGATAGTGTTAAAAGTTGAAAAGACTCAAGGAAGCTTGGTGGACTAAAGACATTAATGGTGATTCGCCGAAGTGAATGGAAAAATAGGAATTCATCGCCAAAAGTGACAGATTTGTGAGTGTAAATAAAATTTGAAAAGGTAAATAAGGTGGTGATTGGTGATCTACAGAATGTGAATGGCTGGCTCAATTGATCTCACTAACTAAGCTTTAGACCCCTGAAGCCTAAAGCAAAAGAACGCGAGCTCAAGATCAAATGAAAATCAGTTGTATGAGTATAGCAAGCCCGACTAATGTCACCGAATACGTCACGGGTGGAATCTTTGGCAAATTTTGGGGAAATTATAAATAGTAAGAAAGAGAGAGAAAATGGATTCAAAGTTTGTATCATATTTTAGTATGACATTTTTGAGAATTAGTTTTTGAACTTTTGAAGAAACACTCTTATTTTTTGGGGTTTAAAATACACTCTTGAATTGGTAATTGAGAGTTAAAATCGATGTCTTTGATTCATCCATGGTGGTTATCATGATGTGTGGCTAAAATCCCAATTCTAGTGGTGAAATTATGGGTTTGGGTGTTGATTTAATGTAGTGAATGTTGTGCTTTTCTCTATTTTATTGCTATACATACATTCATTGCTTTGATCTAATTAGCCTGAAAATAATTCATGGGTTAAGGTTGCAAACTTAATCATATTCTCGATCTTCGATAGATGCTCTAAATAGATCATTTGAATGAATAATTAGTTCAATGCGTACAATTTAAGTTCGATTTATATGGCTTGTTCGAAAGAGAGTTTATGCTTCATCTCTAATTGCACAAATCTCCTCAAAACTTAGATTTATGTAAGGTAATAGGTTGATATGTAATTCACATAGATGAGATTGAAAAGGGGTTCTATGATATGGTTCAATGAGATCGAAAGAAGATTAGTGTTATTGAAGATTACCCAGCCTATCAATGATTATATAAAACTATTGAGCAACACAAGTACCCTAACGTGACATTGGTACCAATCCATGCAGCCCAAGACTATTCCTTACTTGCTTGAATTTCTAATTTTATTTTAATTTTGATACTTGATGTTTCAAAGCTTTTTATTAAATTTGGTGGAATCATCCACTATTTTGTTCTAAAGTGCTACAATGAATAGATTAGTATTATTAATTTCCTAATTGAATTATTATCCTTACACTATTCTTTCTGGAATTTGACCCGACTATTTGTTGGGTATTTTTATTGAAATCGAACACTTAATCCTCTAATTGTTTTTAGGGTAATTTTAGCTTTATTAAAAATGGCGCCACTGCTGGGGAATGACAACTAAGAATTCAATTAGTGAAGTTGCTTTGTAAGCTTGTTGAGTTGTTGTTGATTGTTTTTGGTGTTGTTGTATTTCCTGTTTGTAGGTATAAACATGAGTGATAATGGTAGTGATGACGCTAGTCACGATGGGTAAAATGATCGGTTGGTTAACTTGAATGGCATGCACATGAATGTTGTTGAGATTAACGGACCTATAAGATTACTTTCTAAAAGGAAAGCAATGTACCAGAACAATGCTACAACTACTCCAAATGAGAGGAATGTTCGGGGGCTAAGCTCATAAGGATCCTCATGAACACCTTCAAAACGTTATGGATATTTGTGGGTTGATCATCATCAAGAATATCTCACAAGAATCTATTAGGCTGCGATTATTGCCATTCCCCTTAACGGGGGAACCTACTAGATGATTGGTTGAGTTGCCAATCTTGGAGAGATTCATTCCTCAGTTGAAAGAGTGGAAGGAATTATTTTAACACCTCAACATTTAGAAAAGGAAAGAAGGTCAAAGACGACTATTGGTTCAAATCTACGAGACTAGCCTACGGTTCGTCGAAAGTTCTACGGTTCTTTGACTAGTCTCATAGGAAGTGGGCAAGTAATTTGTAAATCAAGTTCAGTAACTAATTCTACGATTAACCAAGATGGTATGGCGAATGGACTACGGACCGTAGGAAGGTCCCAAACTTAGTAAAATGTTAAATTGAAAATTGAGGTCTACAGATGGGTTACACAGACCATAGAAATTTATCGGTCCGAAGAAATGGGTGATAGGATTTTCCCAAGACGTAGGCCCTAGTTGTTCCGACATTCTGAATGCACCAAAGTTTTATGGTCCATAGGAATTTCTATGGTACATAGGTTGCAATTATAGGGTCAGTCGGTAGTTATTTTAAAAGTGTATTTCCGACATTACAAATGCACCAAAATTTTATACTATGTCGGCTTGCCTATAAATCTACCCATTCTCCAAAAATTTCAAAAGTTCCTCTCCAAGGCTTTCTATCCAATGCTCTTAAGGAATTTCAAGGGTTTTTCAAGTCTTCAATGTTTCTTATTCAATTTCTTGTGGGCTTTGAGATTGAGGTATGTAGGGAGTTCATCAATGAGTTCCATTCACCCATTGAGTCCCCAATGATTCTCCAATTCCCAAATTCAATTTCTGTAAATTGGTTAGGGTTTTATACAATTCCATATGGGTTCTCTATGTATGGAATTATATTGTTTCATTTTGATAATTTTATAATTACATGGATTTCCAATCAATTCCATATGAACCCATGTACTAATGATTTTTTTTACTATGAACCAGATTTCATGAATTTGAAGAAAAACTATGAATTAATGAATGATGCTTGTATGAACGTATGCATGATTTATTTTGACAACCCAAAGTACATTGTAGAAGTGACATGGCGTACAAAACCTAAAGAGACCTTACATAAGCCACTTAGCATTTTATATTCCAAAAGAACTTTTGAATCAAAGAAGAAGTCTAACATTTGTCTCAATAAGGCATATAATACATTATAACGAAAAAGATCATACAAAGTCTGAAAAATGGAAATTACATAAAGCTATAAAATGACATCGTCCTCGAAGTATGAGGACTCACCAAGTCTTCAAATCTCTAATGGAATCAACTAGCCATGAATGGAAGGATAAAAATCGTCAGGCCCTACATTACTAAAATAATGTAGGCACAAGTTTGCATTAGTACATGGAATATACTAAGTATAAGGGGAATGCAATAAAACATGAAACATGATCATGATGGGACATAATAAAAAACCATGAAATGCATGAGCAAGTTAAAACATAGTAAAATTATTTAAGAAGATCCATAAATCATGAACATTGTCATTGCATCTTTAAACCCCAAAAAGAAGATTCATAAAACATGAGTAATTAACTTAGTTTATTTTGTTGGAAGTTTATCATAAACTGACACATAGACCATGCGAGCTATAACATGGAATTTAGTCTCTACCCCACTCCAAAAAGGGTTGTCCTTACTTGCCAAGGTAAGAACCATAAATCTGAGCTAAAGTGGATCCACTACTTAATGTATATCTAAGACAAATAATTCTATGGTGGCACATAGCTATGGGATAAGGAGATTGCTACTAGAAACCCGACCTCAAGCTACGGGAGAGCTTCAATCTCAATATGCTCTCAGTGCCAAGCATAAATCCCATAGAATAATATCTTATTCATTTTTATCCTCCATGGAAAATTACTATTAAGATACTATTCAAGCTATAAACATCATAGGGCAGCTCCTTAGACCACGCGTGAGAAAACCTTTCACTATCTATGATCTTTTCATAATAGTTTTTTGAGACCCATAGTCATTAACTTCATGATTGAAGTGTCGTACTACTAACAGAAATAGTTCCGAAAGCTTGATATATAATCAGTTATAGCATGTCGAGATACCAAAGTAATCAAGACCTAATTTAGGAAATTTGCCCGGAAAGCATTGAGGGAAAATCTAAATGTCATTTATGTCATGTGACCAAGCTTCATAGAACATAAAAATACCTTCATCTATAAGCTTACTTGATTCATAAACATTGTTTTAATAAAAACTATATTAACATATTCAAGCTTTTTCATAAATTCATGTTAGTTAGGGTTCATAGTTAAAATTCATAGATCAATGCATAAGATCACATGGAATTAGTTGAAAAGCATGTAATTGAGTCCAAATCATCAAAATAAGATTATAATAAAGCAATTGAATCCATACAAATAGAACCCATGAGGTATTGAGTAAAAACATAATCAAGTCTTGGATAATTGAATTGCAGAATTGAAGAAATTTTGAGGCCTCAATGGACTATTATAACCAATTTATCCTACATACCTTGATTGAAGCCCTAAGTAATAATTAAAAAGGAGACTTGAACTTGAAGAACCATAGCTTCTTCTTCCTTGATCTAGAGAGAATTTTTTTTTGCGAGAAAACATTGGACAGATTTTAGGAATTTGAGAGAATGAATATATTGGGGGAAATTTCTAAGGTTTAAGGATATTTGTAGGGTTTAGATTTAGGAGGTAAAATGATGTAGTATTGGGTTAGAATAATTAGGAAAAGACCCAAAAGCCCTAAAATAAAACTGTTGTGCCTCAGCTACAGTTCAGACCTACAATCAGTAGGTTCTACTACAAACCGTCCTGGTCAATCGTAGGTAAGGTTCAGAGACTTGAATTCAGACTATCCATCGATGGGGCCCATGTACGATTGGTAGATCTATCTACGTAGTGTACATGGCCACCGTAGGTCCAAAATTTTTTTTCCCAAAAGTGTTTCTTCATTTTCATTGTACCTACGATGCCATCTAGAGTTCGTAGATCCTTCTATGAACCGTAGGTGGGAGATATAGGTCACACCTTCAACCTAAGAACTACACTTTTCATTCCTTTAAATTCAAAGGTTTAACAATATCTCCCCTATGGAGCATTCGTCCTCGAATGGGACTCAAGCTAACATGAATAGAGTAGGAGATAAACTAACAACCCAACATGAATGAAATTTCATCAAAATGCACGTAATCAATAAAGAATATTAGCTTCAAGATAAAAAAAATACATTTAAAACATCTTTTCATAAATTTATTTGTGAAGATAACACAAAAATGAATATCATCATGAAGCAATCAATGGAGCTAAATAAAAATCTCAAAAATCTGAATTTTCATGAGCATGCATGCATAAGGAAACATGAGAATGACTAAGAACACAAGAATCCTAATGACTGAATATGAGGGACTAATCCTCAAACTAATGAGATAGGTTTACTAAGACATCACACCATCTCCAGCCTTTCACATACGAACCCAAAGCAAGGAAACTTTCAAATAATTTAATTACTACCTCACACATAATAACCATGAAACGAGCACCATCTTTCCCTTGGGAGCAAACGTCACTAGTCTTTCGAATCCATCTCCCTCAATCCAAGCATAGTACCTAAGTCTTAACAACCACAAAACCATTGATACAAGTAAACACTTAAGGAAGTTCCATCAAGATTTCAAGGTCAACTTCAAACACATTTACCACACATGGAATCTTACCTTATCCAATGAAAGACCCAACATCAAGCAATGTATAACCACAAGCTAAAAGATTATAACATACCAATCAGATCAGGGGAACCTTCATGATTTTGTCGAGTTTGATCTTGCCTACCATCCTTTTCCTTAAAAGTAATAAATGGGAAATCTCTGATCTTGTGACCACTCATTCCACACCCAAAGCATGTATTTGAACCGGCTAGAAACTCATCCCTATGTCTTCTTCCACACTACTGATACATATGTACCATTTGGTCACTAGAATCATTAACTTGAGAATGATGACCTCTATTTCACCTTGAATGTAAGAAATCACCATTTTCCCTTATTTCCCTCTTTGAATCCCTAGTTTTCTCCTTAAGATTCTCCTTTTCTATTTGTTTAACCTAAACCATCAAATGGGATAAACCCATCTCATTAACAAGCATGGTGATTAGGCATCTTTTTTACCGCCAAGTCGGAAGCACCCGATACAAACTTACTTATCCTTGCCCTAGAATCGGCAACCATAGTAGTTGGAGTGTATTTGGCCAATTAGATGAATTTCAAAGCATGATGAATTTCAAAGCATACTTCTTCACACTTATATTCCCTTGATGAATATTAATGAAATCAAGTACCTTTACCTCCCTTATCTCAGGGGGAAATCAACCTTAAATTTCTCCCAACCAATAGGACCCGCATATATTGCATTCTCTTTCTTCCATTGGTTAAACCAAATTGCTCCCTTAAGTTTATAAGTTGCCAATTCTGCCTTTTCAATAGAAGTGATACCCATGATTCCCACTATCTTATAAGCCTTATAAATTAGCTTTTGAGGATCTTCCTCAACTTTAGACCCATGAAGTTCTTGAGGATTAATTCAAGTAAAGTCCTCACCTTTGTTACCGCCGTACCTATCTTTTGGTTCACGGGATCCATAACATTTTTGTTTTCTTGAGCCATCATATCTTGGACCAATACATGAAATATGACTCAAAACTCATCATTATTCGATTTCTCAACAAACGGGTTGACCGATACTTGGGGAACCTTAGGCTCCGCATTTTCACGAACATTTCTTCTCACAAGATTCCTTCGTGGAGGCATATTCCGAAAAGCATAAACAAGGGTTACGAAAGGAGGAACTTTATAGAGATAAACTTTAGGGCATGACTTGAGAGTAAAGGAAGAAGTGGAGTTTCTTAAACATCTTATAACCTCTCATTCATAAATGTGTAGCGCTTCACAATTATGAACAAGTATCTACTCGACGTGTCTTATGAGACATCCTAGAACCTTTCTAAACCTTGTGTTCTTAACACCAAATTTGTAAAGGATGAAAGTACACCCTAGATGTGACATGGTGTATAAGACCCCAAGAGGACTTACACAAGACACTTAGAAAATATCATACAAGATAATAAAATTTAAAGAGTTCAAAATATAGCTTTTCATATTTCAAAAGAGTTGTTGAATCAAAGCGGAAGTCTAACATTTGTCTCAATAAGCTATCTAATACATCATAAGGAAAGTCATTGGGACGTAACCAATACATCACATACAAAGTCTGAAAATAGAAATGACATAAAGGTATAAAAGTGACATCGTCCTTGAAGTATGAGGGCTTGCCAGACCTTCAAATCTCTAATGCAATCAACTAGGCACGAATGGAAGAATAATAATTGTAAAGCCATACATTAGTGAAACAATGTAGGCACAAGTATGCATTAGTACAGGGGATGTACTAAGTATGAGGGGAATGCAATAAAGCATGAGACGTGATCATAAGGGGAGATAATAAAAAAAAAAATTGAAATGGATGACCAAATTAAAATATAGTAAAATCATAAATTATGAACAGGAAAATTTATCTCTAAATCATAAAAGGAAGCTTAATAAACTATTAGTAATTAACTTAGTTCATTTTGTGCGAATTTTACCATTGACCGACATATAGAGCATGCGAGCTATAACATGGAATCTAGTGTATACCCCATACCAAAAAGGGGTGTCCTCACTTACCAAGGTAAGAACCATAAATTTGATCTAAAGTGGATCCACTAGCTATTGTCTATCTAAGCCAATCATCCTATGGTGGCACATAGTTATGGGATAAGGAGATTTCCACTAGAGTCCTGGCTTCAACCTACGGGAGAGCTTCCATCTCAATATCCTCTTGGTGCTAAGCATAAATCCCACGGAATAGTCATTAATCTTATTCATTTTTATCATCCATGGAAAAGTCCAATTAATATACTTATCCAAGCTAGAAACATCATAGGGTAGCTCCTTAGACCATGTGTGAGAAAACATTTAATCATCCATGTAACATCCCTTTCCAAGTACCATACGCAAATGAATCACGAGATATTTATATGTATATATTGTCCCCATGCAAGTAAATAATGATTACAAAAAAAATTTATCATCAACTTTCAAGTACCCAGAGTTATTGGGTTCATGCTTCATACTATCATTCCAAACAAGTAGGAAAGGTAACATATCACAAAACTTGGACATGCACACCCCAAATAGCCCAAACATACTCCAAATCGAATGCACATATATATCACATAGATTGTATATAAGTACCAAACTTTATACAAAATATATATGCCTATATGCAAATGTGATCTTTAAAGTTCTCAAAATTTCCATCTCCCATGGCCATCTTCATGCCTGCTCTCGATTAGCCCCTACGATAGAAACAACTATCGCTAAGCATATAGCTTAGTGGCGTAAAAACTATGGGGTCGGAGTCCTCAAATTTCATCAAGCTACCATTTTTCCAAGTCAATGAGTAGTATACTTGAAGCATAATAAATAAATCAAGTAACAATAAATAACAAGTATCAATTTCTATATTCAAAGATACAAATGTCAAGATGCTCATAGCACCATTTTTCCAAGAAATTTAATAGCAAGGCTCTCCAATATATACTTCATTTCGTCACACCTGGCACAAGCAAGTATCAACAAGGGTCGCTGCCCTGTATCAAGAAGGACCGAAGCCCTGTATCAAGAAGGGTCACAGCCCAATAATCAAGAGAACCAAGAACCATATTAAAAATGGCTTTCTAGTTCGTACTTAAAATGGATAACTTCCATTCCTAAGACGAACTACAAATCCAGAGTCAAGATGGCAAATGATCCGAATCAAGAGGCCTGCCAATAGTGACAAAGTCACAGCCACAAGAAGGACATGGTCCCAACAAGAGTACCAAGTGATCAAACAATCCATACAAGTGGGCGAGTTACCTGAGCATCATACCAACACGACAATGCAAAGTGACAAGAGGTAGCTAAGGTATCAAGATCAATTTCATATATACCAGCCGTTACAAGAGTACAAGTACAAGTTTATACACAAACCTCAATACTTTAGTGTAGCAACAGTCCCACCAACTTCGCAAGCTCAAACCAGAGACCAACTAACGTATCAAGGTCCTCAACTTGTTCATAAATATATATATATATATATATAACCTTACAAATACAATTAAATAACTTCTTTAATTCCTAATATCTCAATAATATCGAAATACAACAGGATTATCAACACAAATAAGCTCAGCCCGCACAGATACAACTTTGTTCCTAAAACAATGATTCTGGCCAGTTTAGTACCTCATATTGTAACATAGATTTGAACAGGAAAACGGCAAAACTAGACTTTGTAACCTTCATGAAAGCTGTAGATACATCTCTTAAGATTGGAACACAACAAGAATAACCAAAAAATACATTTTGTTCAAAAAGATATCATCAATACACTAACAGTGGTTCCTACCGGGTTTCTAAATTCGAAGTCTGGACAAAACTTGTCCTGCGATACATCCCAAATTTCAAGTCCATAACAGCTAAATTAGACTTTCACATAAACATAAAATTTATAGGTACATGAATCAGCTTCCCAAATCATATTTATTCACCCAAAATGGAGTTCTAGAGAACGAAATATTCTAAGCATAATACACACTACTCAGCACCAAAAACAGAGAAATCTGGACAGAACTTGTTAGATGTTTCGTCCCACTTTTCAAATCCATAACAGCTAAATCAGACTTTCACATAAACATAAGAGTTGTGTATATATGAATTATCTTTCCAAATCATATTTATTCATAGTAAACTAAGCTCTAGAGAACAAGATATACACAAATTACCCAACACTAACCAGCTCAAAAACAGTTTCCAGCACTTACCAACAAGGCAGTTTGTCTCCTTGAATTTCAGCCAAAAGACAAAGGTTTATTTCTTGTGATTTTTGAAGAACAAATGATAAGCTAAGTTTCTAAGGGTTTTAAATCTTGAAGTCACCGAAATTCCCTAGGAAAGGGTCAATATATATCTACACAAGTGATGGTTATCACTTGGACAGCTGGCTGGCCAAGGTGCTGCCTAACTATTTTGTGTGCTGCCCCAAAATGCATGCCTATACACTTATATATATATATATCCTTCACCTTCTTTTTACAATTATACAACATTCCCATTAACCTTTTACATAAATACCCCCATACAATCCCATCAATTACGATACCCTTTATTTTAAGCAAGCTAGCAATTTTTCACAACATTTGAAGTTCCCAACAAGAGAGTAACCCATATTGAAGTAGTTTAGTGACGGTAAATCAATATACGACTCTTGTTAGCATTTAGGGGTGCTACAATCCATGATCTTTTCATAATAGTTTTTTAAGGTCCATAGTCGTTGACTTCATGCTAGAAGTGTCTTACTACTAATGGAAATTATTTTGAAAGAATGATCTATAATCATTGATGGCATATCCAAATACCACACTAATCAATACCTAATTTAGGAAAGTAGCCCAAAAAGGATTGAAGGCAATTATAGATGCCATTCATGCCATGTGGCCAAGATTCATAGAATATATAGATACGTTCATCTATAATCTTACTTAATTCATAAACATTGCTTTGATAAAAACATGCATAATTTCATAAAAATATATTCATAAATTCTAGAATCTTCATACATTCATGTAAGTTAGGGTTCATAGTCGAAATTCATAGATCAATGCATGGGTTCGCCTGGAATTAGTTGAAAAGCATGTAATTAAGTCCAAAAAATCAAAAACAAGATCATGATAAAGCAACTAAATCCATACATGTAGATCCCACGAGGAATTGAGTGAAAATCTAATTATGTCTTGGGAAATTGAATTGGAGAATTGAAGAAACTTTGTGGGGTTAATGGGGTATTGAAACCCATTGATTAACTCCGTATGTAACTTGATTTAAGCCCTAAGCAATGACGAAGAAAGGAGACTTGAACTTAAAGAACTCTAGCTTCTTCTTCCTTGATCTAGAGAGAAGATTTGTTTTTTTGGAGAAAGCATTGAAGACACTTTAGGAATTTGAGCGAATGAATAAGTTGGGGGGTAATTTCTAAGGGTGAAGGGTATTTATAGGGTTTAGATTTAGGGGTAAATTGATTTAGTATTGGTTAGAATAATTAGGAAAATGACCAAAAGCTCTTAAAATAAAATTGTCGAGCTTCATCTATGATTCTGACCTATAGTCCATAGGTCCTACTACAGATCGTCTTGGTCGGCTATCGGTAATGTTCAGAGACATGAATTTGGACCATCCATCGACGGGGCCCATGTATGGTTGTTAGGTATACCTATGGACCGTACATGACCACCGTAGGTCCTAAATATTTTTCCAAAATTTTTTGTTCATTTCCATTGTACCTATAGATACCATCTACGGTAAGTAGATTCTTCTACAAACCGTAGGTAGGAGCTGTAGGTCAGACTTGCAACCTAAAAATAACATTTTTTTTCATTCCTTTGAATTCTTAGGTGTTACATCTATGAAAAAGGATTATTTGTGATCTTGGTTGCTTTAAGATTAGCATCAATTAAGTTGTGAAAGGTTTTCTCACATTAAGGGATCATGGTTTGGTGAAAGGTTTCCTCACTCATGCATGATTCAAGATTTAAGGAGCTATTCAATGATATTTTTAGCTTGTATGAGTAACTTAATTATGTTTTCTACGGGTGATAATACCATTATATTTATGACTAACACCAAGAGTATATTGAGATGGAGGCTCTCCAGTTAATAGTTGTTGGGTCTCTAGTAGCAATCTCCTTGTCCCTAACAACGTGCCCCCTAGGCTATCTTAAGTGACATAGCTATTGGATCCACACAAGCTTGAAGTTAAGGTCCTTTACTTTTCTACTAGGGGCATCTCTTTCTTTATGAATTCAAGATGTACTAACCATGTTCATGATCTACGGTTCTTCTTAAATGTTGTTACTATGTTTAGCTTGGTCAAGAATTTCATGTTTTCGATTACCCTTATTATCATGTTTACGTTTTAATATATGTGCATCATTCTTGTTACATTACATGTACTAATGCATACTTGTGTCTACATTGTTTCACTAATGTAGGGCCTGATGACTCTTCTCGCTCTATTCATGGCTAGTTGATCACTCTAGAGATTTGAATAATTGGTGAGTCCTCATACTATGAGGACATTGTAAACTTTATATCTTTATTATGTCTCTTAGGTTATGATGTTGTATGTGGTGTACAAGTTACATTTCCACCACTCCTCTTGATGTAATAGGTGACTTGTCAATACTTTGTTAGACTTCTACTTTTAAATTTCAAACTCTTTTATTCGTATGAGACTCTTTGCTTTTATCTATTATATTGTGTATACGTATGTCAAGTGGCTTGTGTAGGATCTCTTGATGTCTCCCACTCCATATCTCGTCTAAGGTGTACTTTGGGTCATGACAGCAGAGTGCAGAGGTTAGAACTCTCAATAGCAATGACCAAACAAGGTCAACTCAGTCAACCCTTCATCGCTATTGCGAGCAAGGGCCATGCGACCATGATGCCTAAGAGACCAGGTGCTCGAACACGTGACCAAGGGCCCATGAACACCAAGGGTAAAATTACTTGCACCACCTGATGTGAATTAACTTGTTTTGGCAAGTTTTAAATCTCTGGTAGAGTGTTCAGAATTTGTTTGGAACCCCGTGCACTCAAACGAGATCTGCTACCCTACAAAATTCATTATTCCAGACTCAATAGAGCAGTTGAAACTTCCATACGAGGTCATCTTGAAAAAAAGTGGATTGCACACCCAAACTCTATTTTAAGCCAAAATCCACAAGGTGCTCGGAATCAGCCTGAGAGCCTCGGGATCCGCATAAAGGTTCATTCTAAACAAAATTCAATATTTTAAAGCTAACTGTGCTGATGGTATTTTAATCCATGCCAATCATTCAACTAGCCTAATATTACCCTTTCAGAGCTGATGAAATCGTCAGAATTGTATTCTAAGGTTGCCTTCCCGAACATTTGATCAAAATCAACCGTTCAAGGTTCAAAAAAACTCCAAAACACATAAATTCCTATAAAACCCAAATGAACAATTATGGAATCAAATTTTCAGTCCCCGTAAGTCATAACTAACTTGGGGTCTCTATAGGAACACTCTAAACAATAAGCAAAAGGCATCAAAATTTTCACAATAAACACACCTAAATAAATTGATAGTGAAATATTTTTTTTAGTTTCGTTATCTAATAATTGAAACCATAGTTCACATTTTTTATTGACGCATCCAACTTGTCAAAGTAGTTAGCAAATTCTCATAAAAAAATCCAATTCTCCAATGATAGTTACTAATTTGAATCCCAACATTAAATTATATAAGAAATCTGGTACACTCTCTACGGGATTCGGCCTCAACATAGTTGGGTTACTATATTTTTCAATCGACCATATAGAAATAAAATTATAAGTTCAAGTTGGTTTGATTTTACTTTTTTTAAAAATAAATCGATAATATTTTGTAAATATATATTTAAATTCAAAAGCACCATGTTTTACCTATAAACTTTGTTGTAACCTCAATGATATACAAGAGTTGTTTCTTCACAGAAAGAAAGCAATGAAGCAGAATGGATTGTTGTTTGGAAAAAACATGTTAAATTCATAATCGAAATTCATGAGAATATTCTGTAAAAGGAATTTCATACCTTTGTAATCTTTGGGACAGCAGATCTAAGCATGTAAAGCCCGTCATTAAGCATTTTTCTATGGCGTCGCTCGGCTATCAGATTCTTAGCTGGAAGTCCCTTCTTCTTACCCTTTTGATCAGCACCACTTATAATGTTGGCTGCATTTGAGTTGTTTTCTCCTATCTCTAACAAAATGGAAGAAAATAGCTCAAATGCAGCCAACACTATAACTGGTGTTGATCAAAAGGGTAAGAAGAAGGGACTTCCAACTAAGAACATGATGGCCAAGCGACACCACAGAAAGAAGCTTAATGACAAGCTTTACTTGTTGAGATATGTTGTCCCAAAGATTACAAAGGTATGAAATTCTTTCTACAGAAAGTTCTCATGAATTTTGATTACGAATTTAACATGTTAAAAGAAAAGGATTACCTCTGTAGTGCTTCCTCCGCCATTGTAACAACCCTTTCTATATCAGCAATAATACCTTATGCATGTGCGATTGCAGCTTTTGCTTCTGCAATTGTGTATGCAATTGCTTGTGCATTAAGCTCTTGTCGTGGCTGCCTTGTAATCTCTGCCGACTTCAAAACTTTGCTTTCTCCCATTCTAAATTGAAAACCCATCCTAAATTGAATATACAACAAGATTTGCAACTACAGAATTAGAGAACACGGGTTTGATGGTTTTTTACAACAAAATTACATAAGACTAATGGGCAAGAGGGAACTCCCAAAATTTAATTTGAGAAACAGCCACCTAAGTCCTTTTTTATATAATTTTTAGGGTTACAGTTAGAAAAAGTTAAAAAGCGGGGTTGGCTTGTGGGGTCATGGACCTTTTCATCACTTTAAGAACTTGGGGATACAAATGCAAAGATATAAAATATCACTTCATCCCAACATTTCAACATTAAATAAATTCATCCCTCCAAAAAATTAAATTACAATCCCAAGGAATATAAAAAGGGGAAAAGGGTATGAAAAATACTCCAAACTTTGGCTGAAATTATTTTTAATATACCAAACTTTACTGAAGACCTTTTACCCCTTGCATTATTTAATAGTGTCTTTTAAAGGTATATATGTGCCCACATGGACACATTACAATTTGTAATTATGTAATATTTATGATGTCCACGCAGACACATATATACCTTTAAAATAGACTAATAAATAGTGCATGGGGGGTAAAAGGTCAAAGTTTGGTATTATTTACATCAATTTTGGTCAAAGTTCAGATATATTTTAGACTTTTTTCCCTATAAAAACTATTTAATAATATTGGGTAAACATTTTTGCAAGGAAACCTCAAACGTTCTCAGAGAACTCTTCATCTTCCATAAACATATTTTATCGAAATGATCAACCTCCATAAAACTGATCATTACCCAACAAAACTTCCGTCTTCCAGTAGTGAAAACATAAAGAAAAGTGAGATCTTATAATCATTTCTGAAAAAACAAAGTGGAGTGTGTCTTTTTTTCATCAGTCTTCTTCCCCAAGTTCAGTTGAATCTTTTTCAATCTTCTTCCCCAAGTTCAGTTGGATATTTTTCAATCTTCTTCCTCTCAATTAACGCTAATCGTGCTTTCAATAACTTTTATCCTATTTGATTTTTTTTTTTTTGTAATAGTGTAGCGAAGTTTAGATTTTTTCTTAAAGTTCTTAAAAGCTCACCCGTTTTAGTTCATGCTTTTTATTTGGAACCTTTACTGAGGTTTTGCTTCGGATAATGCATAGGAATTTTTGAATTTTTATGTTTATATGGCCTATCGATTTGAAAGTTTTTACTATATTTTGGTTGACTTTAATGGTGTTATGTCAATGGCATTGTCGACTTTTGTTGAAATTGCTACTTGTTTTGCATATTTTTTAGCATTACTTTGTTTGTGTTAATAGACTATTGGTCGATATTTTGATATGAAAATTATTTTTTTAGTGTATAGTCTGGTATGGCTAAAACTGGGGGCGGCATCATTAAACAATCTGTTCCTAAGGCTTCTATAACAAAAGAAAGGCTGAAGAAATTTCCAAATCTTCAAAAATGAAAAAAAGGGTAGTTGAAGAGCCTAAGTCTAACTCGGAGTCTAATACAATGGTTGAGATCGATAACTACGAGGACAGTAGTGCCTAGGCTAGTGATGGTGTTGAATCTAGTGAATAAAAAACTGACAGTGGAGATGAGGAGGGTAGTAGAGATACCCGAGATACTGCAGATGAGGATGATAATCCCCTATACTTGCCAATTTGTGCAAGAGAAATCTTTGGTAAGTCGTATAATCTAACGACGTGGATGGATGAGTTAGGATCATTTCCAGCGAAAATATCCATGAGAGCAAGGATGGTTTTTTTATCGTGATTTTAGAAAACTTTTAGTTCAAGAAAAAATTTATGATGACTTCAAAGGTACTTGTTTTGGAATGGACAGATGGTCCATTATATGTTGTTGCGACGTGTGAAAAATGATAAAACAAATTGCATTAGATGTGGTTCTGTGTGAACGATAAGCTTTCTTGTATTGGCTTAAAAGCATTTGCATGGATTACGGGGCTGAATTACTCAACATACCCCCGTGATGCAAAAATGACAAAAGTACTTCAGAAAGGTGAGAAATTTCATCATAAAGTGACCAAGAATGAGAACATCATTGCTACAAAGTTGATGAGTTTGATCAAGGGTACCAGATCGAATAAGGAGTAGAAGTTGGTGTGCTCTTTAGTTTGGTTCATCCACTCGATGTTGCTTTTCATGATTGATCTCATATTGTCGATTTAAACCACATTAAGATGCTAGATGATTCAGATTTCTTCAAGAGTTGGTCGTGGGGGAAAGAATTTTTTGATCAAACATAGATGTATTTGAAGAACAAAATCAATTTGAAGAAGCAAAGTGAAGTGTACAATGAAAGAGGGAATGCATTGTATGCTCTGTATGGCATCCCCTAGGCATTTCTAGTACTTATTATCAATTATGTACTTGATTTATGATAAAAAGCTTTTATATTTATATAGTATTTCATAGTCTCTGTTTATTTATTTGGTATCTTATTAATTTCAGGTTTGGATATATGAAGTTTTTCCTCATCTTGGTAAGTATGCCAAGAAGTCCTTGGATTCTCCTTTTTCCATTCCCTGTTTACTTAGATGCCACATGATGAAGAGCGACAATATTATCGAAGGTGATCCACTTCACTACAAAGGTATAAATTTATTTATTATTATCTAGCAATATTTTAAAATTAGTGAATGTTGTGTAGTATTTATATATTATTTTTTGTAGATTGTGCACTCATACCTCATACCTATTGCCCGTGAGACAAAACAAAATTACATGGCAGCACTAAGACATATATGGACGAAGTGAAGGGCATAGCCATTGATGCCTTAAAGGCCAATTTGAAAGGTGTCACTGGCCTCACTTCAATAGTAGAGAACAAGGAGGATGAAATATTGGGTGATAACAATTCCAACCAACCTTGTGAGAACTATGATTCGAGTGGACAGAAGAATATATTGAGTAATTATAAAGATGATAATCTGTGTGAGCGTGTTGTAACCCTTGAACAATCAATGATGAAAAAAGTTGTTTTTATACGACATGAGAAATTGAGGAGAACTCAAAAGAATAAGAAACATAAAGGTAGACTAATTTATATACTATTTGTGTAAAATAATTTATTTGAAAGATTGTTAAGCCATTGATCTTGCAGCAGTTGATGAAGACTATACAACATTAACACTTGATGAAGATGGTGTTGCACTTCATGTTGATTAAATCCTTCTATTAGCAATAGTCAGCAAAGAGATCTTGTTGCAGTTCATGAATACTTTGCAAAAGAAGAAAATGAAGTTGTAGACGAGATGAAGGAAGGAGAGAAAGAACAAGAGGAGGAGAAGATGGAAGAAAAAGAAGGAGAAGAAAAAGAAGAGGAGAAATTGAAGAGAATGAAGAAGAAAAAGAAGAGAAGCTGGAAGAGATGAAACAAAAAGAAAATGAAGAGGAGAAGATCAAAGAGAAGAAAGAAGAAGAAAAAGAAGAGGAGAAGTAGGAAGAGTAGAAAGAAGAAGAAAAAGAACATGAGAAGCTGGAAGAGAATGTAGAAGAAGGCTTGGCAGAAGAAGGAAAATGAGGTAGTGATGAAAATTCAGTGGACGTGGTGGCTATTGTTATGGGGCACAATGGTGATGAGTAAGGCATTTGTGATTATTTATTTTTTAATAAAAATTGTTTTTGAAGTGGATTTTAAGACAATTGATTTTTGAAATGATTACTTTTTGGTGGTTGATTATTAGGAAAGTTATTTTTTGAGATAATTAGTTTTTGGTGGTTGATTAGTAAGACAATTGGTTTTTGAGATAATTAGTTTTTGGTGGTTGATTTTTAAGACAATTGATTTTTGAGATAGTTGATTTTTGAAGTGCCTTTTAAGACAATGGTTCTTGAAGTAGTTGGTTTTTGAAGTAATATATAAGACATTTGGATTATGTAAATGTTTGTTTGTTTGATGGATATTGTTGCCATTTATCAACTTTAAATTGTATATACAATAATGCATTGTCTTGCCATACAAGAAAGACTTCATTTTATTAATAGATTGTACTACTACATGAGTAAAAGATATAAGATTGTACTATTGCATCCCTGTTACACATTTCCAAAAAACAACCATTAACAACAAACCATACAATTGTTGTAAAATGGATGTCCACACAATATACTTTGTGTCCAAGTAAACTTTGTGGTCAAGTGAAGTAACTTTGTGGCCAAGTTACTTTGTACCCAAGTTTTATAACCTATATTATATATATATATATATATATATATATATATATATATTTCCCCTCTTATAATATGAAAGAACAACAACAAGTAAAAACATTCAATAATAAAGGAAAATTACTACTACTATTACTTTTTCTCTCTCTATCTCCACTCTTCTTACTTTCAATTTATTATCTTCATTTTATAACACATAATCAGCATGGGTCTCTGGCCTATCTCAAAATATACATGAGATGAGTAGCAAAATCGGAGAGATATTTCAGTATGGTAAGTATCTATTATGCATTTTACTAATCATTTAATTATGAGTAAATTTTATGTCACAAGATCACCTTCATGCATCTTTTTTTAATCTAACATTTATTTGATAACAAGAGTTGTTAAAAGGTTGTTTGGAACTTATTAGTACTATGCAAAAGATATTTATGTTTGCATTATTGTCGGTGTATTTGTTATATCTTAGTGTAAATAAATCTTTGTATGATATAAACTTTGATTTCGGTGAATTTTAATATATATAATTAACATAAAGCTTTTTAGTTAGCAATAGTTATGACATATTCACTTTCAAATTTGTGATTTACCTTCACCCTTTTCAAAGGTATATTTCCTCTTTATGCTTTATTTTGGCTCAACTAAACAAAATTAATAGTAGTAATAATAATAAATTTATTTTATTGTTTGATATTTGGTTCTCACTTTAATTTATCTACAAAAATATAAAATGAGATTATTGACATGTTATGTGCAAATATGGGAATATATATTTATATATATATATGTCTATATAACTATTCGTCTACACATGTTTGAAACTTCATTTCTAACATGAAGGCATCAATTCACTAATTCGAAAATAGTTCAACACTTCAGAAAGATTTTATTTCATTTGTCACTATGTTTCATAAAGGATTAGCATAATGAGTTTTCTTTCCATTAGAAATATGCATTTGAATGATTTCTAACCTCAAAAAATTTGAAGGACTCTGTTATTATGAAGTATTATGTCAATTTTTAAGTAATACTCTTTACAATTCCAAATGAGATTGGATATATCTTGAATCATAAAATAAGATAAAATATAAATGATGGACCAAATAATTATCCTCATAGTTGAATTTAATTTGAGATATCATTTTATTTATTGTGATGATTAGTATTTACCTCTAGTTATTTTATCTTTGAATTGCAATTTAAGAAAGAAATTTTCTTAATTGACAATTAGTGAAGTTAATGTTAGAAAGAATTTGTTAGTCTTCCAATAAGTGAATTGTTCATAAAAATTTTCAAGTTGAAAGATGATACTCAGGGCCACTTGTGAGGACCAACTATAAAAGACAACAATTTATATATAATCTTTTGAAGTATTATTCTGACTAGATTTATTTGTGCTATTAATTACAAAGTGATAATATTTTAAAGACTTAAGGATGAATTTTATTTTATGTGAGGGAAAGACCGTGGATTCAAGTTTCATCGCATCTAAAGGGTAAGACATCGGTTAAAATATCTGTGCACCATTATGATAAGATTTTGGTTTCAAGTTCCATCATATTTTGGTCTAACACACCTTTATATGGATAAAAAAATTGGATTAAAATTCCAACACAATATATTAATGATATAATGATGAAATCAATTCAATATGCTGTTGATAAAAATTGTGCAGTCTATTCCATTGAATATGCTCCATTCATTAAAGTGAATGTGACAACAATACAATAAAAGTCTATAAGATGACAAGATTATTTTGTGATTGGACATATGAATATGGACGTGAATGGGGAAAATAATAATATTCATCATTGTGAAAATTAAAAAAGAAAGAACATTGTGAGTTCTCAAAATGGTCCTTCAAAGAGTGAAGGTAACTTTTGTCATCAAAATAGTGTGAAAGGTCATTAGAAACATTTTTGTTATGAGACCTAATAATTTGATAAGTTTATAAATCCTCCATCAAAGAAAATGATGAAAAAGTGGTGATACACTTGACTTTCGAAAGTGATGTCGAGGTATGTCTATGTCATATGAATATTATAGATTTCAAAGCATGACAATGAACTTCTAATGAAAGTAATAATAATAATTACGAAGCATGTGTATATGATTATAGTCAATTCCTTGAAGAGAATGTGACTTGTGATAAGTATCACAAAAAGTGGACCATTCTTGAAAGTGAATGTGTTATGAGATAATGAAAAATATGAATAAGGACATACTCATGTATGAGTCAATAAATATCACAACTCACCCCTATGGGAGGTTAGAAAGAAATAAAGAAATTTTATCTTGATATAAATGGTCACTGGTCAATTACTTTTGTATATCACAAATATTATGGTATGTCTTAGTATGAACTACCAAAAGAATAAAAGAAAGAAATAATTCTTGGCAGCACAAATTTGTCATTAGTTATGTACTTCTATTTGTCAAAAATATTTTACCTGGTATTGAAAAAAAGAAGGGGAGGGGGGAGGGGGGTGAAGGAGATACTAATGGTCAAATTAAATCAGTAAACAAGTTTTGCTTGTAATGATTTTGACCATGACAATAATGATATAAATTCCTCCTTGAAGGCTATGTTCACCACACAAGCAATACTATAAAATATGTATTATCCAAAGTAAATTGTGAGATTTGATGAGCTATTGTGCTACTATCTAAAGAAACAAAATCATTCTTGATAAAAATTTCAAGTTTCGAAGAAATAGTCAAAAAGAAAAAAATATCTATTGAGACTATAAAATATTGGAAGATTTTAGATCTTCATATCACTACAATCCAAGTAAGTTATAAATATTCATATGAAAGATTACCCATTTCTCATATTGTTTTGGTAACTAAATATGGTCATGATGATGGAATCACATGTAAAATAAACTAGAAGTTTATTGAAATAAATGTCCGTTGGCATGACCAGTTGACGACCATCCTGGTTCAAATATGATACGAAAACAAATTAGAATTTATGTGGTTATATATATATATATATATTGAAGAACTAATAAATTCTTCAAGAATTCTCTTGGGTTGTTTGTTCTAATTATAAAATTATCGTTGTACCAGCTAAGGTTGAGATTGTATCACTTGAAATTTTAAAATGCATAAAAAGGTGAATATGGGCCCGTTCACCCGCCATGTGGACCATATACTATTATATATATGATTCTATTTCATGGTCACATGTTCTTTATTATCAACTTGCAATTTGATTTTTGCAATAGTTGGTTGCTCGAATTGATAAATCAAGTGTCACTACTTGAGCCTACACCCTGGACGTGGCCAGCACTCGAGAACAATTGTTGGTCACCAAGCGAACCTGCATCTTGGCTGACTACAACCAGAAGACTAACTTAGACATACAAAGCTTAAAACATAATAAAATTCATCAAACTTAAATACAAAGCAATAAAACTTTGAATATTATAATATATTCAACTCGCCCCAAAATGGGCAACTTAAGTCTTTAAAACATTTAACAAAATAAATTAACAGACTTTTGACACTCTACTGTCTATATATGAAGCCTTTAAATGACAAAGATGGAGGTTGGGACAAGACCCACGGCATCCTAACAACTGATATAACTGAAAGGTAAATGAAATCCTCCAGAAGCAAGAAGGCTCTCCATAGCTAACTCAAACTCCATGTTATATCAACGAAGCTCCTGTTGCTGACCCTGCATACATGTATCTGCACCATGACACGATGCAGGCCAAATGACTCAGTACGTGAAATGTACGAACATGTTAGGGGAATTTTAAATCATAAACATAAGCTTGAACTAGTAACAAAGAAACATACTTACCTCTTCTTAAGCTTACTCAACTCAAGGAATATTCAAAGATACTCAAAACTACTTAATATTACTCAACTCAAAATTACTTCAAGGATAAGGTACTCCACTCAGTAATAAGGTTCTCAACTCAGTAAAATGGGACTCAACTCAACAATAAGGTACTCGACTCAATGAAGCACAATTAAACTCAAATACTCAATTCAAGATACTAAATAATAAGCAAAAATAAAAGATGAAATACATGGAAAACTATTGAAACAATAGAAAAAAATTCAATATATTGAAAATACAATAAAAACTCAATTTGTATGTGATAAAATTTAATATAACTTTATGGGAGTATCTATAACCGACAACCATCACTATGAGCTATGTGATGATACAGCGTCTTGCCCATGCTACCATAAATGTCCTATACTTTGCCATGATATAAGACCTCTTAACTAAGTGGATCCACTAGTTTGTGCTAAAAATCACTAACGAATCACCTATAGAGTATGACCCTTTCTACCCACACCGGCTAAATGATTTATGGAGACTTGAGTTATTTCAACTCGTCCCCATATCGATGCTCAATAATACACCCAAAATATACACAGTTGATATGTTTAAAAACATAACTGTTTATGTGGTTTGATATAATTACTCAAAATCTTTCTCTAAATGGAGATGTTACTAAACTGCTCAATACTCTTTTTGAAATGTCAGTTTCCTCCTCTTTTAAATGTTAAAACATTTTCTCTTGGGATTACTTAGTTCCCATATAGCATTTTAAAGAAAATGAACTTGACTTTACTCTTTCTCTACAAAAGTGTTCAAGTCTTAAAACAAGTTTAAAACAATTTGTCAAAGACTTCTCAAAATATGGTTCATGCCGAATTATGCTCGTGAGCGACTCAAATCAAGGTTTTCAACAACCATAGATAGAACTCAATACTCGGAGCTTAGAACTTGAAGATACTACTCCTCTCAAAGATACTCAGCTTATGGAGTTCATATGGAATTATGGGTATGATCAACTTGACTCGAGGATCTACATAATCAATATGGAACTCATGTATCCAACCCTTCTCATTCTTATTACTTCCTCAAAACCTAACTCAAATTGATAGCTTATCTCAAAGGATTCACAATTAAACTCAAAGGCTTTCTTGAACTCTACTCTTAACTCTCTCTTGAATGTGAATATGAATTCAAGAGTTATGATTCATGATATGAAGGGTCTCGTAATGATAAAGTAGACTCACTAATACATTCTCCTCATTCTTATGCTCCCTTGATCGAGTCTTGAAACAAGTTACTTGAAGTTGTAGAAGACTCCTCAAAAGGACTCAAAGGGACTTTATCGAAATATTCAAATTCTCAAGACTTAACTCTTAACTCTACTTTGAATTTTAATTATGAATTCAATCTTATAATTCATGTTATGAATGATTTCTAGGTGTTTAGCTGTCATTTAGGGTAGTTAGAATCAATGGGAAGTGATAGTAGACTTTAGAGGGACTTAAACGGGCTAAACAACGAAAAATGGGTTGGGATAGATGGACATGGCGCATTGCTGGCGCGGACGCCAGCCCCAAATTTCAGAGATCCATTTTTGGCGCACAGTTGGCGCGCCGCCCCAACCCCCAGGCAAAACTAACGAGCATTTCCTCTCGTTTCCTTACCATAATTCGATTAATTTCGATTCTTTTTCTCAATATCTCTTTATATTCAAGTACCCAAAACATATACACAAGAATCTAACTCAAATTAACTCTCATAATCAATATTAAACTCTCAAGAACTCCTCAATATCAACCCAAATTAAAGAACAAAAAGCAATTCAAGAACACACATCAAGAGCATTCAATCTACAAATCATTTTCGGACGAATTCACACTGAAATAAACATGTTTGGCAAGTGGGTGAACAAACCCAATGTGATGAAAGTCTCATATACCTCTTAGCGATCAAACCCATGGCCAAAACCCGCAAAAAAATAGAAGAATCTCGACGAACGGTTTGATCCTCTCCTCTTTTCTCCTCTTTTGTTGACTTTCTCTTCTTGATCTCTCAACTAAAACTCTAGGCGTATATTAGGATTATGAAACTGAAACTAATAGGATTAGACCCTTAAAACCTTACTAAAAATGAATTAAATCTAATTCGGTAAGGAAAAGACCAAAATACCTGTTACTATTTTTGGGTAACATTCCCTAACTGGAAAGTCTGACTTCAAAAGGACATATCTCACTCATCCGAACTCAAAACTGAGCAAACTCAGTGGCGTTGGAAAGATAATTCAAATATATTTCCTATGGTATCTGGTATAACACCTAAATCATCCTGAGCTATGAACTATGGTCGTATGAAGTTGACCCAAATACTTAAGTTTGTCAAACTTTCCAAATTTTATTATTTCCAAAAAATGTTTCTTTCCAGTTCTAAGTCTTTCTAGTTCTTTCAAAATCCAAGATGTTACATTAAGAGAACATTTCCATATAGAACTATACTGATAATGTTGTATATATTCAAGTGGTTCAAGCAGATATTACATGCCTCCAATTATAGTTAAATCTTGGTTATGAGAACAAAACTGCCAAAAGAAATTTGGTATGAGATGTGTTATTTAAATTATAGAAGCATTTGTACGTATCACCCCAACAAAGTTCCCTTATCACAATAGGTTCAGGGTCAGGAACCAAATAATTCTCATCTAGAAATTTAAGTGTGCAGCATATTTTCGCTCCACCATTACACAATGCACAAATATGAGTCCCCAAATAAGGTTGGGTGAATGTTAGATTCTCTAACATTAGGGGGAGATAAACAACTGGAAAATAAGTTATATATAATTATCATTGGTATGATCCTCATTGAAGAGGTAATTTAAGTCACTTGTCAGACACATTCGCTGACTCTATTTTATAATCCAGTTATAAATGCTCCAGTAAGAAGTCCTTGTTAGACATAATTTATGGCATGCATGAAGCGTGATAGATAAATTGATACGAAAGATTAAAACTTCTCGAAGAAGAGGAGAAAATGACTAAGATGGTCATAATAATGAGGCAAGTGCTTTAGTAAGAGCACTATGACATAACACTTCATAAAACCCTGGCAAAGGTTCAGGTACCTGAAAGTGATGAAAAATAAAGAGAGCTTGGCAAGTTATGTCATATTAGAATCAATATCAAATAAAATGTCGATGATATCTTTAATATAATTTAGCGCACAAAATTATAAATGGTGACGAGGATCTTGATATTAAATTTGTCGAAAGTTGATAGATTTATGGTTGGCCAAAGAAAATACAATTCATGTATATTTTATTTCATTTGGAAAAGTGATGATTTGGACTTATTGTCCATATACCAAAATATAATGTCAGTGGGGTATAAATAAATTATTGTATGATAAGTAAAATCGTAAAGTATAAAGTACAACTTGTGCATTGGAAAATAAAGATAAAGTTCCGACATTATTATATGGAGATGTATTCTCCTAAGGTGGATATAATGAGCTTTCTATCGATAATATATAAAAAACTTTAACACGCCTGATGAATGATTATCATGTCTAGCTAGACACTAAATATTATATGAATATTCCTGGAAGGTTTAAAAAGTTATAAAGAAATTTCATTTGTCACACCCCGAGGCTACCCCTTGGACAAAAACACGGGACCTAGGATCACGAGTGACCCCAAGCTAACCCTGCTGCGTATCATAAGTGTACTAAAGCAAACTGAATCAATAAATATTGTACTGAAGCTAAATGATATGAATAGTCTGAAATGATGGGGAAATACCCATATACTATCTAAATAAATGAAAAATGAGAGTTTGAATACAAATGAAAAGTCAAACTCTAACACTTAGCTAAATCTAACTATGTTTCAAATAAGCCTCTAAACTAACTAGAAGTGTTAGGACATGCCCCAGCTAAATGTAGCAAAAACTGAAAACTAAAGACTAAATTGGAAAGATAACATGTCAACTATCCTCGAAGAATGAGGACTCACCACTGATGCTGCTGAACTAAAGATCGGGAATCGATTTATGCGTGATCTGACTGCTGAGGACCTATACCTACATGACAAGAAGATGTAGAGCAGAGTATGCATCAATAATCGAAAGCTACTGAGCATGCAGGATATAATAAAACTGAACAACTACATAATTGAAAAGTCAATAAGCAATGATATAATCTAAACATGATAAGGATATTGAAAATAATGTGCATGACTAAACTAAATGCAATGATCAAGTTTATGACATGCTGAGACTGAATACTGAACTGTACTGATATCATGGTAAATGCAATAGAATTTGACTAAACTGTGGGAGCTACTAATAGCTGACATATAACCACATGAGCTAAATGTGGAGTCCGATGTATACGCCCCATTGAGAGGATGCAATATACCCTGCAAAAGGTAGAGAGACATGCTGGAGTGATCACTAAAATGATGCCCAGAGAAGGGACTTAGAACTTGATGGTAACTAACCCTAGTCCACTTGCTATTAAGCTTCTCCCAGTTGATTAGGTAATTTACCAATTTATAACTGAAATTTTGTAATATTGGATAGCTTAAAATACTGACAAACTGAAAATGCAACAGTAATGTACTAATAATGATACATTCATAACTAGAGCATTTATTACTGAATAAGATGACCTAACATGTGCAATTCATGAACTAAAAGAACTACATAGCAAGGGTTTTGAATTTATGAAGGAATTTATACCAAACCATACTAAATTAATGAAAATTTGATCAAGAACATTAAAGTAACTAATTTATACTGATCTAGTGAAATTCTAGAAACCTTAGGTATAGATAATATTATGGAATCAAGAATCTGACTGAATTCTAGGGACCTAATGGGCGAAAGGTACCCACTAGTGAAATCCCACGTACCTAGTGAAGAGTTCCAAGGATAAATCTTTCGATTTTGGGGCTGAAACTGATGAAGACTTGCTGCGTTCTTAGACTACGTCTTAGTCGACTCTTTCTCCTTCTGCGTTCTAATTTTTGTTAAGTTTTGGGTGAATGATTTGCTTAAGGTAGATTCTAGTTAGGTTACTAGGATAAAATTGACAAAAACTACATAGTTTAGTCATTAAATGACATAGTTTAGGGGTCCAACGCAGAAGGAAAATATCAAAAGAGTCATTACTTAACTATTATTGGGGACCACCGATGGACGGGACTGACGGACCATGGATGGACCGACGGTCTGTTATGGTCAACCATCGGTCGACATCTGGGACTGAAAAAGGAGGGTCTAACTCATGATCCTAGAACACGGATTATGGATTGACCTACGGTCCGTGGGTCCGATCGTGGGCCAATATTTAGATGGATTTCTGGGGTGCTTCAAGGGAACAGTCACAAGTAGCTATCCATTGACCAACAATATGGGCCGTGGGTGATCCTACGGTCCGTGAGTGGCAACCGTGGGTTGCACCTACAACTCTGAAAACTATAGTTTGGTCTGTTTTATCATGCGGGGTGTTACATTATCTCCCCTTTGGGGACATTCGTCCTTAAATGAAGTCTAAACTAGTTTAAATGGAGGGAGAGAGCAACATTCCCTACCTCTACACACTAGAAACTAATTTCTAACTGAACTAAGTTCCGAGAACATGCAAATACGCTAAAAATGCAAGTACAACTGAAGGAACATGATGCTAAGACTGTGCATGAATGACTGAAAAACTAGAGAGGAACTATTACCTCAAGATGGAATGGAATCGAAAGAAAAGAGATAAGGATAATTAGCTTGCATGGCTGCTTCTGCTTCCCAAGCAGCTCCCTCTACAGATCGAGTCCTTCACAAAACCTTAACTGAAGCGACTTCTTTATTTCTCAACCTTCGAATCTGACAATCAAGAATCTCAACTGGTACCTCTTCATAAGTGAGACTAACCTTCACAGCCACACTTTCTAAAGGCATAATCGATGTTGGGTCACCCACACACATCTTCAAAAATGAAATGTGAAAAATCAAATGCACTGCTGCTAATTATGTTGGCAACTCTAACTCATAAGCTACTTTACCAACCCTTTTCAATATCTTGTAAGGGCCTACATATCTAGGACTGAGCTTCCCTTTCTTGCCAAATCTCATCACCCCCCTTCATAGGCGACGCTTTCAGGAAAACCCAATAATCTACTTGGAACTCTAATTCCCTTCTCCATGCATAGGACTTCTGGTGACTCTGGGCTATCTCAAGTCCATATCTAATGAGTTGCACTTTCTCCATAGCATCATAGACTTAATCTTGCCCTATCAAGGATGCTTCACCTACTTCAACCCAACCAACAGGAGACCTAGATCTACGCCCATATAGTTCTTCATAAGGGGTCATCTTAACGTTGGAATGGTAACTGTTATTGTAGGCGAAGTCTATAAGAGGAAGGTGATCATCCCAAATACCCTTAAAATCGATCACATAATCTCTCAACATGTCCTCTAAGGTCTGAATGGTACGCTCTGCCTGACCATCCGTCTGTTGATGAAATACTGTGCTAAGATTAACCTGAGTACCAACACCTTTCTTAAATAACTTCCAAAAATGAGAGGTAAACTAAGGACCTCTATTTGATATGATAGACAAAGGAACCCCATACAACCTGACTATCTCATTAATGTAAAGCTTGGTGTAGTCCTCCGCGAATGTGTAGTCTTGACAGCTAAAAAACATGCAGACTTTGAAACTCTATCAACTATCACCCAAATAGAGTCATGCTGTATGGGAGTACGAGGTAAATATGAAATGAAGTCCATTATGATCACCTCCCACTTCCAAGTAGGAATGTTGATCTCTTGAATCATACCTCCTGGTTTCTGATGGTCTACCTTGACTTAGTGACTATTGGGGCACTTAGCCACAAAACATGTTATATCCTTTTTCATACCATTCCCCCAAAAGACTTCCCGCATATCATGGTACATCTTAGTGGAACCTGGATAAATAGAATATCTGGAATGATGGACTTCTGCAAGAATCTGCTATCTCAACTCACCCAGCTTAGGAACACACAATCGACCATGATAACGAAGCACACAATCTCCCCCTTGGGGAAAACCTCAACTCTCTGCTGATGGACTGCACATTTTAGTTGAAGCAATATCAGATCATTGTCTTGCTTTTCCTTAACCTCCACTACTAATGAAGATTCAGACCTATTCTGAACTTTTACAACACTATATGATATGCTCATAAGACGAAATCCTAAGCGAGCAAACCTGTGAACATCCTTTGCTAGTTTGTTTCATTCTTCCTCTACATATGCTACACTACCCATCGATACTCTGCTAAGAGCATTTGCTACTATATTGGCCTTACCAGGTTGGTAATGCACACTTATATCATAATCTTTGAGGAACTCAAGTCATCTCCTCTAGCGAAGATTCAACTGTTTCTGGTTTAACACGTACTGAAGGCTCTTATCGTTTGTGAACACATCTACATGAATACCAAACAAGTAATATCTCCAAATCTTAAGTGCAAACACCATTGCTGCAAGCTTGAGGTCATGAGTTGGATAGTTCATCTCATGTACCTTAGGCTATCTAGAAGCATAAGTTATAATCTTACCTCACTACTTCAATACACAACATAGGCCGACTCTGGATGTATCACAATGGATCTTATAACCGTCTAAACCCTCTTGTAGAGTCAAAATAGGAGCTGTACTCAACCTAGTTTTCAATACTATGAAGCTCTTCTGAAAATCATCCGACCACTGAAACATAACCTTTTTCTGAGTTAACTTAGTCTATGGAGAGGCTATGGATGGAAACTTTCCACTAACCTTCTGTAATAACTTACTAGAACCAAGAAACTTCTGATATCTATAGGAGAAGTAGGTATGGGTTGTTGTTTCACTACTTCTATTTTCTGGGAATCCACTCGGATCCCTTCACTAGACACAATATGCCTATGGAAAGCAACTGACTGCAACCAAAAATCATTTTGCTAAACTAAGAGAATAACTGGTGATCTTTGAGAGTTTGCAGAACAATCCTTAATTGTTTCGCATGTTCTTCCTCATTTCTAGAATAAATGAGGATATCATCAATAAAGACGATAACGAACAAATCCAAATACTTCTTGAACACTATGTTTATCAAGTCCATGAAAGCTGCAGAAGCATTGGTTAGTAGAAATGACATAAATACAAATTCATAATGACCATACCGAGTTCTGAAAGTTGTCTTCGAGATGTCAATATCTCTGACTTTGAGCTGATGATAACCGAATCTGAGGTCTATCTTTCAGAAATGACTAGCACCCCGAAGTTGGTCAAACAAGTCATCAATCCTAGGGATGGGATACTTATTCTTGATTGTAACCTTGTTCAACTGTTTATAATCGATAAAAATTATGAGAGAACCGTCTTTCTTTTTCACGAACAACACCGGTGCACCCCATGGGAAAATACTAAATCTAATGAAGCCCCTATCTAGAAGGTCTTTCAACTACTATTTCAATTCCTTAAGCTCAGTTGGAGCCATTCTGTAAGGAGGAATAGGAATAGGTTGGGTATCTGGAAGGAGATCAATTTCAAAGTCAATTTCCCTTTCGAGAGGAACTCTAGGAAGATCTTCTGGAAACAATTCTAGAAACTCTTTAATTACTGCAACTGACTCAAGAATTGGGGTTTCGAATCTTGAATCCTTAATCCGAACTAGATTATAGGATACCCCTTAGAAATCATCTTTCTAGCCTTAAGGTAAGAAATGAATCAACCCATAGGCGCTAAGCTAATACCCTTCCATTATAAGATTGGTTCGTCTAGAAATTGAAAATGAACAATCTTAGTTCAACAATAGATGGAGGCATAACAAAAATGTAACCAGTCCATGCCTAGAATGATATCAAAGTCTACCATTTCTAGTTCTATAAGATCTACTGAGGTGACTTTCTAAGAGACTATGACAGGGCAAATTCTGTATACACGACTAGCTATGACTGGGTCACTGACTAGATTAGAAACTGAGTAGGTTTCTGAGAGTGTTTCCAGACTAACACTGAAGTTGATTGCTATATAATGAGTTACAAAGGAAAGAGTGGCCCCTAGGTCTAACAATGAATAATCATCTAAGTTAAAAACTAGTAACGTACAAGTAACTACATTAGGAGAATCTTTCTGATCCTAGCGAGCCTAGAGAGCATACAACCTGTTTTGGCGCTGACCGCCACCTATACTATATGATTTACTGTGCTGAGTCAGATGACCTGCTGGTGCTGTTATAGTTGTGGACGGAGCTCTACCATTGCTACCTCCTTGACCCTATTTATAAGGATAATATTTCAACCTATGACAAGACTGACCACACCTAAAATATCCTTCCTTTCTTGCAAGACACTCTCTCGGATGGTTCTTACCACACTTTGGACAAGTTAGGTAGGTTCTGTTGCTAGAAACACTCCCCATGAGACATAGAGCATAATGCCCTACATTTCTGATCATTTCAAAACTTTGAGGATGGAACACTAGCTGATGAAGGTACTGGAGCTGAAGATTTTTGCTGGAACTACGAATGATTTGTACCACATAATTTCTGTTGAGAGTATTCATAGGCCTGCTCCATAAGCTTATCTCCCTCACCCTACTAAGCATGAGTCATGAGCCTAGAGATGTTCATATTTTCCAGCAACATAACATTCCTACACTCTGTTTTCACTAGATTGCATACCCCATATATGAACTTGTTCATTGGAGCCCTGGAATTGGCCACAATGTGAGGAGCATACCTGGAGAGTTTGGTGAACTTGAGTCCATACTCTTGGGTTGTCATAGAACCCTGCCTCAAATTCATAAACCCCTGAGCTTTGCCTCCGTCAACTCCATTGGGAAAAATCTATCCAGAAAGGTCTCACTAAAGCATTCCCAAGTGATAGGAGTTGCATCTGTACCCATGTTCTCTTTCCACTAAGTATACCAAATATGAGCTACATCCTTAAGTTGGTAAAATGCCCACTCAACCAGACTATTCCCGGTCACCTGCATCACTTCAAAGATCTTCTTGACCTTATCAATGAAGTTTTGGGAATCCTCACCAATCTGCAATCCTAAGAACTTAGGCGGATTCATCCTAACAAAATCCCAAACTATAGTTTCAACTGACCCAACATTAGCATTTTCCAGAACTGAAACTTGCTGATTGTTTTGGTTGGTCACACTCTTAGCTAAGAACTGGATAACATTCTGAAATCCAGCATTCAAAACTTCCTTATCTGGGACAGGAGGACTTGCGTTTGCAACCCTATAATTCACATTCCTTCTATAAAATCTATGTGGAGGCATGATCTGAAATACATAACACAAGATTAGAACGAGAAGTTGGATCATACCTCACACACAATAAGAGCAACAAGAAAATAATGTTCTTCTTAAAAAACTTTGTAGCCTCCCTCTCATTATATGTGGTACAGATCACACCCATGAAATGGACTCTACTTAGTGTGTCTTTTCAGACATCCTAGGACTCTTAAACCTAATTCTCCGATACCAAATTTGTCATGCCCCGAGGCTTCCTACTGAACGCGGACATAGGATCTAGGATCACGAGTGACCCTAAGCTAACCCTGCTAGCATATCATAAGTATTCTAAAGAAAACTGAATTAATAAATACTGTACAGAAGCTAAATCATCGGAATAATCTGAAATGATAGGGAAATACCCATATACTATCGAAATAAATGAAAACTGAGAGTTTGAATACAAATGAAAGTCAAACTCTAACACTATAGGTAAATCTTACTATGTCTGAAATAAGCCTTTAAACTGACTAGAAGTGCTGGGACATGCCCCAGCTAAATCTAGCAAAAATTGAAAACTAAAGATTTAAATGGAAAGATAACATGTCAACTGTCCTCGAAGAATTAGGACTCACCACTGATGTTGCTCAACTAAAGATCGGGAACCAATCTATACGTGATCTGGCTACTGAGGACCTGAACCTACATCATGATAAAATGTAGTGTTGAGTATACATCATTACTTGAAGGCTACTGAACATACATGATAAAATAAAGTTGAACAATAACATAACTGAACAAGCAATAAACCAATGATATAATCTGAACTTGATAATGATACTGAAAATATTGTACATGACTAAAGTGAATGCAATGACCAAGTTTATGACATGCTGAGACTGAATACTGAATTGTACTAATAAAGTGGTCAATGCAATAGAATCTAACAGAATTGTGGGAGTTATTAATAACCAACATAAAACTACATGAGCTAAATGTGGAGTCTGATGTATACGCCCCATCGATAGGACCCAATATACCCTATCAGAGGTATAGAAGCATGTTGGTGTGATCACTAAGGTTATGCCCATAGAAGGGACTTACAACCTACGGAGCACGTAGTTCTGGGACATGAGGGTGACTAACCCTAGTCCACTCGGTATTAAGCTTCTCCCAATTGATTAGGTAATATAGCAATTTATAACTGAAATGTTGTAATGTTATATAGCTCAAAATACTAACATGCTAACTTAAAATGCAACATTAATGTACTGATAATGAAATATTCATAACTTGAGCATGTATAACTAAATAAACTGACCAAACATGTGCAATTCCTGAACTAAAAGAACTACATAGATAGGGTTCTGAATTTATGAAGGAATTTATACCAAACCATACAAAAATCATGAAAAAATGATTAAGAAGATTAAAGTAACTAATTTATACTGATCTGCTGAAATTATAGATACCCTAGGTCTAGATAATATTAAGGAAATTAAGAATCTGATAGAATTTTATGGACCTTATAGCCGAAACGAACCCACTAATGAAATCCCACATACCTGGTAACAAATTCCACGGAGAAATATTTTGATTTTTGGGTTAAAACTGATGATGACTCACTACGTTCTTCGACTAGAGCTTGGTCGACTCTTTGTTGTTCTGCGTTCTAATTTTTCTAAGTTTTTGGTGAATGATTTTCTTAGGGTAGATTCTTTTTAGGTTACTAGGCTAAAACTGACCAAAATTATGTATTTTAAGGGTCCAACGTATGAGGAAAAGACTAAAAGACCCCTAAATTAATTGCTATAGGGGGCTACAAATGAACGGGACTGACGAACCGTGGATGCACCAACGGTCCGTTTTGGTCAACCGTCAGCCGATGTCTAGGGATGAAAAATAAGGGTTTGACCTACGGTCCTAGACCACAAACCGTGGCCTGACCTACGGTCCATGGGTCTAGCGGTGGGTCGACACTTGGATGAATTTTTTGGGGTTTCTAAGGAAGGGTCGCATGTTTCATCCACAAACCAATAGCACGGGCCGTGGGTGTCACTACTCGAGCCTACACCACCTTTGGCGGGACTGGCAATCGAGCACCATTGTTGGGACAAAGTGAACCCTTGACATGGCTTACTTACTCAACGGAAGACTTAATTCAAGAAAGACAAGTCTATCTAATAAACTAGAATGTTATAATAGAGCATTCAACTTGGCCATTAAGGCAAACTCAAGTCTTAACAAAAGATAATGACAATGAAAGAACTAAAGAACTAACATATGACTATCTATGAAGCCTCTAAAACAACTGAGATGGATGTCGTGACAAACCCCATAACATCCTAATGAACTAATAAAATAACTGAAAGCAATAAAAAAGAGTCCTCGGGTATGGAAGGAGGTTGACCAACTAACTCTGGAGTGCTCACTGCATCAACGATGCGCTGGATGCTGATCCTAGTTATATATGTCTGAATCATAATAAAATGCAAGCCAACTAGCATCAACACATTATATGTACGAGTATGCAAGTTGGAATTCTAACACAACATAGGCTTGAAAGGAATCTAAAAAACTTACCTGGCTCAACTCAACTCAACATAACTTAACTCATTTCAATATAAAGCAGTTTAAAACAAGTGTAATATAAAGAAAAGTTGTTTAAAACATGATGTCAACTCTGTGTGTATGCAAAGATACATACAACTCTGAGATGTATGTAAAAATACATATAAACTGTGTATTTAAGAATATAATTGCTTTTGTGGGAGTTTATCTAACCGACAACCATCGCGTAAGAGCTATTGTGATGATACAACATTTTGCCTCACGCTGTCAGGGCCGTCCTACACCTTGCTGAGGGTATAGAACCTGAACTAGTAAGTGGATCCACTACTCTATGCTAAAAAGTACTAAAGAAATCATCTAACAAGTATGACCCTTTTCTACCCATGATAGCTACATAGTTTATGGGGGCTGTGAGTTGTCTGAACTCTCTCCCATATTGGTGCTCAATACTCCCAAAAATGTGATATTAACTCTTATGATTAAAAAACAACTTCTTTCTGTTATTTGAGATAATTGCCCAAAAATTTAACTCAAATGCTATCTTGGAAATCATAGTTTCCTCTCTTGCTTCATTTAGAAAGTGATTACTCTTTTCTGAAAACTAGCTAAAAGGCTATTTGGAAATAAAGGTTTCCTTTCTTATTTGAATGTGAAAACATTTTACTATTTGGTAATACATGGTCTCGATATACTCTTTTGAATAAATGAACTCAACTCTTTACTCTTTGCTTAACTTGAAACTTAAGTCTTTAAAAAAAGTTTAAAACGTTTGTGAAAGACTTTTGAAAACTTTATATACTTCTCTTGACTTGATTCTTACATCTCTTGACTTTGATCTTAACTTTTCTTAAATTGGATTATGGATTCAAGGTTCATGATCTCATATTTATGGATGATTTCATGATGTTTAGATGTACCTTAGAGTGTTGCAATCAACTAGAAAACATAGGTACATTGCTAAGGAACAAGTATTAAAAGGTTAGGAACGAATGGGGAGAACTGGCATCCCTATTGCTCTGAGCGGCGCGGGGCGCCAAACCTCAAAGTTTAGAGACTGATTTGGGGCGCTCTGGCTAGTGCGGCACCCCAAAGGTCAATGTTTAGAGAGCCTCTCATGGGGCTCTGAGAGGTGCGACGCCCCAAGCCCCTTCCCAAGTGAACTCCGACTTTTCTTCCTCATTTTTCATCTCTAAACCCTCTAAACTTCACTAGTTTTTTCCCAAAACACTTATAATCATTTATACCCTCAATATATACTAGATTCAAACCAAAATTACACCTGGAAACATGAATCCAAGAGCAATATACTTCAACAAAACAACCTACAAGAATTCAAATGAATTTCATCAAGAACTCAAAGGATTTACTTTCAAAACAAACATATTTCACTGAATTGAATCATGATTGGAGCATGGGTGAACTAACCCAATGCTATGTGATCTCACATACCTTTTAGGGATCACTCCTTGATGAAATCCATAAGCTAAACTCGACGATCTTGACGAATATTGCTTTCCTTTCTCTTTTCTCCAAGCCCTATCGTGAAATTAACTTTTTCTAAACTAACTAAAATCTCTCTTTACCCCAATTAAACTCTTAAAAATTAATTAACTAAGTTGGGTAAGGAAAAGACCAAACTACCCTTCTAAAATCCAGGTTTAGACTTTCCTTATTCGAACAGTCCAACTTCCAAAGGTCATAACTCACTCATACAAACTCGAAATCAAGCAAACTCGGCGACATTGGAAAGATAGTTCGATGAGATTTCCTACCATATCTGTAAGTATCCCTAACTCATCCTGAAATAGAAGTTGTGGCCATTTGAAGCTGACCAAAACTCAACTCATTCAAAATTTCCAGATTTTCATTCTTTTAAAAAATGACTATTTCCAATTATTAGCTTTTTCCTAGTTATTTCAAATTGCGAGATGTTACAATATACACCCCTTGGGAACATTCGTCCTCGAATGAGATTACTCTTACTAGGCTAAGGGTGCAACTTGCAACATTCAGTTCAAGCATCCACAAGCAAATGCAAAACAACATGCCAACTTATAAATAAATACTACGAAAGGATTAGTACCTTAATTCGAAACTTCTTCCGATTCGAAGAAACATGGAAATATCTTCTATATATCCTCCTCAGCATCCCAAGTAACTTTTTCAACAAATCGGTTCCTCTAAAGGACTTTGATTGATGCTACTTCTTTTGTTCTCAACTTGCGAACTTGGCGATCTAGAATTTGAACCGGAATATCTTCATAAGATAAACTATCCTTGATCCCAATATCTTCAGTTGGTATGATCAATGAAGGATCGCCCATGAATTTTTTCAAGACAAAGATGTGAAACACTGGATAAACCGCGGCTAACTCTTGTGGTAGCAACAACTCATAAGCTACATTACTTACCCTTTACGATATTCTCTCAGGGCTAATATACCGGGGCCATAGCTTCCGCTTCTTACCAAATGTCATAACACCTTTCATGGGTGAAACTTTAAAATATATCCAATCATCTACTTCAAACTCTAATTCCCTTCTCCTAACATTAGTGTAGGATTTCTGATGACTCTGCGCCATTCTCAACCTCTCTTGAATCACTTTCACCTTCTCCATAGCTTGATGAACCGAATTTGGTCCTATCAACCTTGCTTCACCAACTTCGAACCATCCAATAGGAGATCTACATCTTCTACCATAAAGAGCTTCATAAGGAGCAATTTGGATACTCTAGTGGTAACTATTGTTGTAAGCAAACTCAATGAAAAGTAGGTGATCATAGCAATTCCCTTTGAAATCAATCACACAAGCCCTCAACATATCTTCTAAAGTCTGAATAGTGAGCTCTTCTTACCCATCTGTCTGAGGATGAATGGCAGTACTTAAGTTCACCTTTGAACCCAAGCCTTTTTGGAATGACTTCCAAAACTGTGCAGTAAATTGCACACCTCTGTCTGAAATAATAGAGACCAGAACCCCATAAAGTCTTACAACCTCTTAAAGATACAACTTAGCATAATCTTCTGCCGAATTAGTAGTCTTTACCGACAAAAAGTGGGCTGATTTTGTCATTCTGTCGACAATCACCTAAATAGAATCATACTGTATGCGAGACCTTGATAAACCTGTGATGAATCCCATATTAATCATCTCCCACTTCCATTCTGGAAGTTCTATATTTTGAGCCAAACCATTAGGCCTTTGGTGCTCTACTTAAACTTGTTGGCAATTTGGGAACTTAGCAACAAATTCTGCAATGCCCTTCTTCATACTATTCCACCAATACACCTCTCTCACGATACATCTTTTTGGAACCCGAATGAATCGAATATTTGGAGCTATGAGCTTCCTCCATGATCCTCTCTTGGAGTTCATCCAACATTAGTACACTAAACCTACCTTGTAATCTCAATACTCCATATCCCCCTTGTTCAGAAGCTAATACTTTTTGCTTATGAATATTTGCCTTCAATTTAAGAAAAATTGCATCTTGGTCTTGCTTTTCTTTCACTTCTGACACTAATGAAGATTCAGCCCCATTCATCACCACTACTCCTCCTTCTGTGGAATCCACTTGTCAAACTCCTAAGCATGCAAGTCTATGCACATCTTTCACTAACTCTCTCTTTTCCTCCTCAACATGGGCAATACAACCCATAGAAAACTTGCTTAAAGCATCAGTAACAACATTAGCCTAACCTGGGTTGTAAAGAATACTCATGTCATAATCCTTGAGTAATTCTAACCACCTCATTTTTCTGAGATTAAGCTCTTTCTGAGTGAACACATATTGAAGACTCTTGTGATCAGTGAATACATCAACATGAACACCATACAAATAATAATGTCATAGCTTCAAAGCAAATACTACAACATCCAACTCTAAGTCATGGGTTCTTCCCATGAACTTTTAACTGTACGGAGGCATACTCTATGACTTTTCGATTTTGCATTAACACGCAACCCAAACCAACTCTAGATGCATCACAATAGAAAACAAAGCTATGCGTACCTTCTTGTAAGGTCAAAACTGGGTAATAGTGAAGCTCTTTTTCAATTCCTGAAAGCTATTCTCAAAAGCTTCAGACCATTGAAACTTCACTGTCTTCTGAGTTAACTTGGTCAAAGGGGATGAAATAGATGAGAACCCCTCTACAAACCTTTTATAATAGTCAACTAATCCCAAGAAACTCCTAATATTAGTTGGAGATGTGGGTCTAGGCCAATTCTGCACTGCCTCAATCTTCTAATCAACTTTAAGTCCCTCTCCATACACAATGTGGCCTAGGAATGCCATAAACTCAAGCCAAAACTCACACTTAGAGAACTAGGTACAACTCTCTATCTTTCAAATTCTAGAGAACTATTCTAAGATGACTAGCATGATCTTCTTCATTCCTTGAATAGATTAGTATGCCATTAATAAAGACGAATACAAACATATCTAAATGAGGTTTTCATACCTATTCATAAGGTCTATGAATGATGCAGGCGCATTGGTCCAACCAAAGGACATCACCAAAAAGTCATAATGACCATAACGGGCTTTGTAAGCTATCTTTGGAATATCACATTCCCTTACCCTTAATTGATGGTAGCCAGATCTGATATCTATCTTAGAGAAACAAGTAGCACCTTGAAGTTGATAGAAAAGATTATCAATCCTTGGGAGAGGATACTTGTTCTTGATGGTGACCTTTTTCAACTGACTGTATTCTATACACATCCTAAGGGAACCATCTTTCTTTCTCACAAATAAGATCGGAGTTCCCCAAGGTGAGACACTTGGCCGAATAAAGCCCTTATTTAAGAGATCTTTTAATTGCTTTTTAAGCTCCTTCAACTCTGATGGTGCCATTCTATATGGCGGAATAAATATAGGAAGATTATCTGGGAGAATATCTATACCGAAGTCTATCTCTCTCTTAGGAGGGACTCCAGGTAGATCATCTGGAAAGACATTTGAAAACTCTTTTACTACTGAATCTAACTAAATATGAGATATATCAACGCTCGAGTCATTAACTCATACTAAGTGATAGACATACCACTTAGAAACTAACTTTCTTGCCTTAAGGTACGAAATGAAATGACTCTTAGGCATTGCTGAACTACTTTTCCACTATAAGACTGGCTCATTTGAAAATAGGAACTTGACAACTCGAGTTCTACAATCGATTGAGGCATAATAGGCATAAAGCCAATATATATCAATAATGACATCAAAATCTACCATGTCTAACTCAATTAAATCAGCTATGGTACTCTTGTGATTGAAGGAAATGGGACAATCACGATAGACTCTCTCTACTAGAATAGACTCACCAACTAGTGTAGAAACACTGAATAGTTCACTGCTTAGGAATAACATCTAAATTCTTAGCAACATATGGAGTTACAAAAGATAAAATCGCTCCTGGGTCTAGCAAAGCATAAATAGTAAAGTCAAAGTCTTGGAGCATACCAATGACAAAATCTGGCGAATCCTCTTGCTCTTAGCGACTATTGATAGTGCACAAGCGGTTTGTTCCTCTGCCAGTACAAGAAGTATCCCCTCTAGGTATAGCTCTGTCTAGTGGAGCAACTAAAGAAGACTGGACTCTATTGCCCACATTACCATTACCCTGCTTGTTCTTTGGACATAATAACATGAAATGACCATTCTGACCACACTTGAAACAACTAGTGGAGCCCTCACGACTTGTACCTGAGTGGTTTGCACTACACATAACACAGGCAGGAGGCTTACTTCTCTAAGCCCTACTGTGAAATTCAACTTTTCTAAACTTACTATAATCTGACATTACCCCAATTAAACTCCTAAAAATTAATTCATTAAGTTGGGTAAAGAAAAGACCAAACTACCCTTCTATAATCAGGTTTTAGACTTTCCTTATTCAAATAGCTTAGCTTCCAAAGGGCATAACTCACTCATAAGAACTTGAAATCACGCAAACTTGGCAGTGTTGGAAAGATCATTCCAAGTGCTTTCCTACCATATCTGGAAGTACACCTAACTCATCCTGAGCTAGAAGTTATGGTTGTTTGAAGTTGACCAAAGCTCAACTCATTCAAACTTAACAAAATTTCCAGATTTTCATTCTTTCCCAAAATGACTATTTCCAATTATTAGCTTGTTCCTAGTTATTTCAGATGTTATAGTGGGTCACCCTACAGTCCGTGAGTGGCAACCGTGGGTTGCACCTGCAACTCTAAAATCTGCATTTTGGTTCGTTCTAGCTTACGGGGTGTTACACCGTTGAATAGTACCCCAATGGTTGTAAGATCGTATTATATAAAGATCAATACTGATCTCATTAAAATGGTTAGAAAGTACCATCTCATAGTGCAATTGATGCACTTATGCATCCTACTATTATTATTCATGGTATAATAATTTTATTAATGTGCATAAAAAATATAACATTACTCTATCGGTGGAAATATTAGAGTGAATCAAACATTGACATAAATTTATTTATTCTAACTAACTGTATCAAAATTTATTAATTATGAAATTGTAAGAAATTATGAAGTTGATTTCAAGAAATTTATCTGTTTTCATATTGGAATATTGTCATTCCACAAGATAGTCAATTAATTGGTATACAAGTGAAAATGTTTGTTAGTGCTTGGTTGTTGCTATTAATAATTCAATTGAGCAATCTATCTACTCCGGCAAGATCACAAATCGAGTAATTTTCAAAAATATATTTGGTTGATAATAAGAAACATATCCAGAAAATATGTGGCCTTCATTTGAAAAGAGATATTTCAAGAACATTCTATGAAAACAGTGCCGCATGTGCTCAACTAAGAGGAGGATACATCAAAGGAAACTGAACAAAATATATTTCATCAAAGTTCTTATTGTTGTTCAAGATCTTCAAAATAAGGATGAAATAAATGTTCAGTTGTTTGTATTCACCAAGATATTTCCAACTTCAACCTTTAAGTAATGTATTCATGAGGGGGAGTAAATAGGTGTTGCACTCTTTTTCCTTAATCAGGTATTGTCTCACTTGGTTTTACTAGTAAAAGTTTTTATTGAGTCACCAAATAAAGCGTATTACTATTCTTTTTCTTTAACTAATTCTTTTTTACATGAACATCCAAGGGGGAGTTTTGTAAAATTGATGTCCACACAATATATTTTATGTCCAAGTAAAATACTGTGTCCAAGTAAACTTTGTGGCCAAGTTACTTTATGCCCAAGTTTTATAACCTATATATATATATATATCCCCTCTTGTAATATGAAAGAACAACAAGAGCTAAAAATATTCTAGAACAAAGGAAAGTTACTACTACTATTACTTTGTCTCTCTCTAACTCTATTCTTCTTAATTTCAATTTATCATCTTCATTTTATAACAACAATATTATTTTTAGGCCTTTCTCTTTTTCTTCAGCCAATATCAACCTTTTATTGAATTGATCCCTATCTATTTTGGTGTCTTTTAGCAATCCTTTAAAGTGATCCCTCAGTTCTTCGTCTTCTTTGTATAAAGTCAATAGCAAATCTCTATTTTCTTTGGAGTTTTGAAGCCTTTCTAATATTTTAAATTTGTTAACGCCTTGAAAATTTGATATCTCGAGTCCTGGACTCAATTTTGATGGGTTGCTTGTTGATGAATCATTTTCAAGCCACTTAAAAAAAGATCATGGCCCAATTGTACAGTTAAAGAATTGTCGATCTGGGTTTGTATCAGTGTGTGACGTCGTCAACATTGCTGAATTACCACAATGATAAACGCAAGACTCTTTTGCATTGAATGTTTGAAATGCTTGAAACATAATTAAAAAAAATGTTTAAGTATTTTAAAATAGAATAAGGTGGAAGAGTTCATGAATCCTTTTTTTATATACTAAAAAGAAAATGTTACCGTTGAAAATTAGCAATTTGTACTTTGTTACCGTTGTAAAATTTGGATAATTGACTATTGTCATTATTGTCAAAATATACAGATAATTAAGACAATTGATACTGTTTCATCTGCTTGGTTTAGATTATACCAACGACATCTATACTTCAACACTAATAAGGTATATACATGTTGATATCATGATCCAAAAATGATATAAATTACACCTACTAGAATATGACACTTATATATAGACCGTAGCTGGTATGATTTAAAATAGAGAATAATTAATTAATAATAAATTATATTATTGAAATTTATACAATTAAATAAGTTTTAAAAAGTCATGTAAGGGTCCACATACATTTGACGTGGTGATAAATGATGTATGAGAAAGAGTTATAGTTATACAATCAACATCTTCATTGTAATGTGTGAGAAAGCAAAAGTATGAGACAGTCATCTTATTTTTACTTGGCTTACTAAAACAAGGACTTCTATTACGACTTATATTTATTGTCATTATTCGCAATGCTCTTCTTCAACACTATTAAAACAACGTAACAAACATATATTATTAAAGTATTTGAAGCAATATGAGACAATCACCACATACTAGTTATATGAAAGTTATGCCTCGATATAGAGATTGATGATATGCCTTCTTGAGAAGCTTATAAGTTTTCATCGTGTCAAACCTTGCAAGTGAATTTATGAATCTAGCACATGGATTAAGTTAAGCAGTGCTCTAAAGGAAATCAATCATTCCGTTAAATTTGTCTGTAATTTAATTTATCAGTTAGTATATGTAATCTTAAAATGGGGAATTATATAATTGTTTAATGAGGAATTTTGAAATATAAATAGAGGAGTCCAATCACGAATTTCCAGTGGAATGATTTGTAATTTACTATGGTAAGAATAATTCAAATTAATTATTTGAAATTATTTCCATAATAGAATGTCTCATTAATTAATTTTGTGGTCCCTACCATGCCCATATTTAACTAGAACTCAGAATCTTATTTCTATATGAGAAAAAAAAACGTGGGTTTTCTGGTTTTCAAGAAAAACTAGGTTTTCTACTCCTTTTAGGATTGACAAGAAATCTCTATAAGTAAGGATTCTCCTAGCCTAGAAAATAGATTTGAAAAGTTTTCTAGACGATACTTGCTCGCCTAAGTATTGAGAGAGTTCGGATGTGAGCTTGGGATCATTGTAAAAGACTTCAAAGATGTTGTCTATCAAGTGGATTCGCTTGAAGGTCTTTCTAATTTGTGGATTCGCTTAAAGGTATATGCTCACCCTTCAAGAGGTAATTCTTGAATTGAATTTCAGCATATTTATGTGTTCAAAAATAATCATATGTGAAGCATAAACATTATATGTTATCTATTATTCATGTAAGCATTATGTTTCTCATATACTTCCGCTTTGCATATAATTTTCCAACACATGTCGCAATGGATGTTTTCCTTAAATAGTCGACAACATTAAAAAGAACTTGGATATATTCTGACTTATTCAACAAAGGAAGTGAAGATTAGGAAAAATGATCATTAACATAGATTTGGTGATACATACCAACCACCATCAAATAACTTGAATTCGAGAGAGGATAGTTTACCTGAGATTTTTAATGAATAGATAAATTTAATCGACACCCAAGTACGGATAAAAGACTGGAGTGATATTCTCTTAATCGGTCTAAGAGGCTTTAGGAGACTTGTAGATATTTTTCCCAATGAAGACACCTGAATAAATTGATAGTAAAATATTTGTTTGAGTTTCATCATCAAATAAATGTAACCGTAGTTCACATTTATTATTGATACAAATCCAACTTGTTAAAGTCGTTTGTAGATTCAAAAAAAAAAATCCAATTTTCCAATGATAGTTACTGATTTGAATCTCAACATCAAATTATATAAGAAGTCTAGTACTCTCCTTCTGAGATTAACCTCAACCTAGTTGGGTTACTATATTTTTCAATCAACCACTTTAATCCCATAAAAAAGTATAGTTTGAGAAATATCAAGAAACTCCTTAACAAGCAAGTTGTGAGCGAAGACATGAGCCTATTTGCAGTACCAATCATCCTAGTTCCAAGTAAGAATGGGACTTGGCATATGTTTGTTGAATGTCTTGCCATAAACAAGATCACGAAAAATTATCGTCATCTTATATCTCATTCAGATTACATTCTTGATGAGTTGAATGATTCGAGCATCTTTTCTAATATAGATTTTCGGAGTTGTTATCATCAAACCTAGACAAAACTCAGAGATGAGTGTAAAATGACATCAATGACCATATTACGTCTGTATGGATGATTTGTGATGTATTTTGGTAACACTAATGCTTAGTACTTTGAATGTGTTTTCCTTTTTATATGTTGCAGGCACTTATGCTTATTCAAATAATGTTTCTCTTCATAATGATTTCTTTTGTTGATGTTGCATACTCTTTTTTTTATTAAAGACCCCATTGGGCCAATTTATTTAAAATAAAATATTTGTACAAACGACAGCCCAAGATGGCATATCCCAATTAATGAAGCAACACAAAATAAAAAGAAAAGCAAAAAAGGAAAAAGAATGAAACTAAAGAAATCACAGAGAAACCCATATCTTTCACTTACACTTCTTCCAAATTCTTCCAAAAATGAAGGTGAAATTCAACCTTCAAACATGGAAACAAAAGATCCATGGCTGAAAGGGCTTCTATGTCAAAAATTCATTCTTGTTCTTCACGATCCAATCTCTACATCTAGATGTGAGCTAAAATGAAGTTAATCCTTGTGTTTGCAAAGCCAAAATTTGAGAGGGTAAAGGTTGTATAAATTTCACCTTCGACATTCATCGAGTCTCACGAATGACATGAAATTCATTCCAAAAGAAGACTTCTTTGACTTCACCATACGATTTCCGGCCACCAACACGCAGATCGAAACCACCTCCCCTTTCTTGCTACTATTAAACGATTTTAAGTTGGAAATCCTAATATTTTAATTTTTTCTCAGCTTTCCCTGTATGTATGTTTTATTTCCACATTCTTATTGGCCTTCAAGTTATTAATTCTCTTGGTATCCATAACTATGCACCAAGGTACATCCCAAATTCCATCTAGCGCCTTCTTTAGAGTAAGAGAATTTGTTTCTAAGACAACAGGCACCAGGTTATGTGAAATTAAGTGTTCCAGTCCACTTCTCAAAGCAATAGCTTCAGCCTCCAAGCTAGACACCATTCCCATAGCTTACCCCATGTTTCAGCCATATTTTGAGTATAGTCTGGTGAATATTCATGTGTTTAGTGATTATATGTTGTCATGAGTTAATATATATGATTAAGTTTATTTAGGCCAAAAATAGCAAGAAAAGACCCATATGATGGATTGGAACACAAAGCGCAATAATCCAGACTAAGATGAAGCAAGAATAGATGCAAGAAGGACTCAAAGATAGGCCTCACACTGTACCTGTACAAGAATTGAACTATAGAGACTCAACAAAATGAGGCTGGATTTGAGAAAAGGACCCCGAGATGAGAGGTAGTCCCTTTGACAATGAGCCACGCCTTCTGACCACTTTATTTATTGGAATAGGCTTGACCCAGTCAATTTAGAGTCCAATCGAGATTAAGATTTTGACACTATTATAATAAATATGTCCTTTGACAACACATCTAGGGTTATGAAGTATTTCTAAGGGTTTGAAATTACTACAAGATATTAGAATTAATTTATCTTAGTTTTCAGGTTTTACTTTCTGGTTTTAGTAGATTATTGTTGAATGAAAAAGACTATCATGCGAGAGTTGCATTAATCAAAGGTTCATATTACTTTCTACTATATTAATGCTAACTATTAGTTTAAATTACTATAGTTATTATTTACTGCTATTTATAAGTATATAAACTCATAACTAGGGTTATGGAACTTAGAGTAGGGATGAAGACAATAAATTATTTACAATAAATATCTTTTTTATGAAGGGTTGATGATTGTGTATTAATTTCCTTTTGCAATGGAAGTTGTTGGATCTATTCTAACTTGTTCGACAAAAGATGTTAAGATTAGGAAAAATGATCATTACTAGGGATTTGGTGCTACGTGCCAACCACCATCTAATAACTTAAGCTCAAGAGAGGATAGCTTATGCGAGACTTTTGATGAAAGGACAAATTTACTCGACACCCAAGTACATTAGATAGTTTTGCACAATAAACACACCTGAATAAATTGATAGTAAAATATTTTTTTGAATTTTGTTATCTAATAATTGAAAACATAATTCACATTTATTATTGGCGCAAATCCAACTTCTCAAAGTAGTTAGCACATTCTCATAAAAAAATCCAATTTTCAAATGATAGTTACTAATTGGAATCTCAACATTAAATTATATAAGAACTGTAGTACGATCTTTATGGGATTCGACCTCAACCTAGTTGAGTTACTATATTTTTCAATCGACCATATAGAAATAAAATTCTGAGTTCTAGTTGGTTTGGTTTTACTTTTTAAAAAACAAAGTTGATAATATTTGATAAATATATATTTAAATTCAAAAGCACCATGTTTTGCCTATAAACTTTGTTGTAACCTCAATGATATACAAGGGTTGTTTCTTCAAAGAAAGAAAGCAATGAAGCAAAATGGAATATTGTTTGGTTAATTAAAAGAAAAGGATTACCTGCATATTGCTTCCTCCACCATTGTAACAACCCTTTCTGTCTCAGCAATAATAACTTCTGCCTGTGGGATTGCAGCTTCTGCTTCTGCAATTGTGTCTGGAATTGCTTGTGCGTTAAGCTCTTGCCATGGCTACCTTGGAATCTCTGCCGACTTTAAAACTTTGCTTTCTCCCCTTCTAAATCAAAAACCCATCCTAAATTGAAAATGCAACAATATTTGCAGCTACAGAATTAGAGAACACGAGTTTGAAGCTTTTTTACAACAAAGTAACATGAGATTAATTGGCAAGGGGACACTCCCAAAATTTAATTTTTAGGGTTAGGGTTAGCAAAAGTGAAAAAGTGGGTTTGGATTGTGGGTCATGGACTTTTCATCACTTTAAGAACTTGGTGGATAAAAATACAAGTATATAAAATAACATTTTCATCCCAACACTTCAACATTAAATAAATTCATCCCTCCAAAAAATTAAATTACAATCTCAAGGAATATAAAAAAATGTCAGTGTACGCATATTAATATTATATTATTTTACTTCTTCGAATTGCCACAATAACAATTTCTTTTTTGATTGTTGGAGTAACTAGCAGTTATGTTGCAATGTATAGCATTGGAGCCTAATTACTCAATGGTCAATTAATGACCAGAGACATTATGGCATATTGATTTTTGAACGTTGCAGTGAACACTAGCAATGAAACATTGGCAATGGTCATATAATAACATCTACACGTTAGTGCATTTGTTTCCCATCACCATTACTTCTCCGAAACTCCTAGGTCATTTATCTTTTCTATTTACCATACCATTATCTTCCTATAAATTGGTACGAAAACTTCCTCAACTATAAATAGTGATAGTCTTCATTTGTTTTATACACAAGAAAATATAGAGTGCATAATGTCTGTCAAAAAGAGAGTTCTTATTAGTTGAAGGGAACTGTTTTTTTTTTTTTCGGAGGTTTGGACTCAACTCTTGTCCAGATTTGTTGAGTTATATTTTGTGATTAGGTTGTTGTATCATGGAGGGGACAAGTCAAGAAGGACTATTGATGGGCTGGTGAAAAACATTTGCTTTAGTGGGCTTGAATCTCCTTAAAGAGAGCGAAATATTTGTGACTCAGCTACAAGAGATTTTTATTTCTTCATTTTATTTTTCAATTGTAATCTTGTAATTCTGTTATTTTTTAATTCTTTTCACTATCAATTTTAAGGAGATTCATAATGGCTACAATTGAAGAAACAGCGAATGTCAAGATGGGAGACCTTAACAAGCCATTTTGGTTCAATGGTAACTATTTCAAGAGATGGAAGGGTAAAGTACTTTTCTACTTAAGTCTTCTCAATGTTTCTAATATGTTAACTAAGAAGAATCCTAAAGTAAACATCACCTACATGAATGATGATGAAAGTATTTCTCATCTAGAGAAAGTGGAAAAGTACAATGGTGATTCCTATAAGTATCTGTATTATATTATTAATTTTCTATCTGATAATTTTTACAATTATTATGACAGAAATTACTCTTGTGCAAAGAAAATTAGGAAAACATTGCAAAGTAAGTATGATACCGAAGAGGCTAGAGCGAAAAAATATGCGGCTAGTAGATTTTTCATTTCCAAATGATGGACAACAAATCAGTGGTAGACCAATCTCTAGACTCTATAATGATTGTTTGAGAGCTAAGGTCCGAAGATGTCAAAATTGGAGATAACCTTATTGTTTGTGGCATAGTAGATGAACGTCCACCTTCTTGAAAACTAATTCAAAACACTATGCGCCACAAAAAAAAGGAATCCTCTCTTGAGACGTTGATAATGAAATCCATATGGAAGAAGAAGCAAGGGGTCAAGATGCACTTTTACAAACAAAAGAATGAAACATCACATCGAAGGTAAATTTAATTACTTCCACTAATGTTACTCCTGAAACTCACAAAAACACTTCTTTGAAGCCTCAGAAGAAAAAATTGAAGAAAAATAATGGTAGACCTCCCAAGAAAAATAATGGTAAAAATAACCAAGCACAAAATCAACAAGTTCAAGATAAGGGACCATGCTTTATTTATGATAAGAGTGGGCATGTTGCTCGATTTTGCAGATTCCATAAACGTGGTCCTAACCCTTAGGTAAACGTTACCGAAAAACCTTTCGTGGTAGTGATTACCAACATAAACATGGTTGAGAATGTTGATGGATGGTGGGCTGATTCAGGTGCAAACCGTCATTTCTATTATGACAAAGATTGGTTTAAAAAATATACTCATTTTGAGGAGTCCAAAACCATCATGCTTGGTGATTCTCACACAACTCAAGTGCTTGGAATGGGAGATGTCAAATTGTGTTTTACTTCTGTAAGGGTATTAACTTTGAAAGATGTACTCATACTCCTTCCATGAGGCAAAATTTGATGTCTAGTTTTCTTCTTAATAAAGTAGGCTTTAAATAGATTATTGAATCTGATCAATATGTAATTGTGAAGAAGGGTATTTTTGTGGGAATGGTGTATGCTTGTAATAGGATATTTAAAGTGAATGTTGAAAAGAATGTAGTTTCTATTTCTTTTTATATGCTTTCTTCTACCAATTTTTAGCATGCTCATTTGTGTCATATTAATGATCGTTATGTTGGAATCATGAGTTGTTTAGGATTGATCCCCATGGTTAAAAAGAATGTTGAAAAATGTGAGGCTTGTAGTAATGCCAAAATCACTAAAAGGCCTATTTTTAAGTTGAAAGAAAAATTGATTCATTAGAACTAGTTCATACTGATATATATGAACTTGGAGGAATTTTAACTCGTGGAGGTAATAGGTAATTTATCACTTTCATTATTGATTTTTCTAAGTTAATATATGTTTTCTTGATGAAGAATAAAAGTGATTGTTTGAATATTTTAAAACATATCTCCATGAGGTTGAAAGTTAGTTTGGAAGAAAAATAAAAAAGAATTAGAAGTTATAAAGGCCGTGAATATTAGTCAAATGACTTTAATTATTTTGTTAGATCATTGATAATAATTCATGAAACTACTCCTCCTTATTCTACTTCATATGATGGTATAGCAGAAAATAAAAATAGAATTTTGGTTGAATTGACTAATGTCATGCTTATTGAGTCACATGCACCTTTAAATTAATGGGTTGAACCTATTTTAACTGTTTGTTATGTGTTGAATCGTGTGCCTCATAAAAAGTCTAAATTGACACCTTTTGAATTGTGGAGAGGTCACAAACTAAGTTTGGGATATTTAAGAGTTTGGGGTTGGCTAGCCTTTGTGAGACTAATGGATCCCAAGATTACAGTGTTGGGTAAGAAAGTAACTACTTGTGCTTTTCTTGGTTATGCTTCAAATAGTACAACCTATAGATTTTTTTAATCTTGAAGATAATGTTATAATTGAATCAGGTGATGCTATTTTTCACGAAAATAAATTCCCTTTCGATTCTATAAATAGTGGCGGTCAAAGGATTGAACATAATATTTTGTCACTACCTAGTTCTTCTACCTCTACTTTAAAAAATTATGAAATTGATGATTTTGAGTTAAGAAGTAAAAGAGCTAGTGTAGAAAAAGATTTTTGTCCTTATTTTTGTGTGTTTAATGTTGGAGATGACCCTCTTACTTTGAAAGATGCATTATCTTCACAGGATTCAATTTTTTGAAAAGAGGTTGTTAATGATGAAATGGAATTATTGATTTCTAATAAAACTTGGAAATAAGTTGATGTACCACCAGGTTGTAAAACAATTGGTTGCAAATGGGTCTTACAAAAAAATTTAAAACCGGATGGATCTATTGATAAATATAAGGCAAGACTAGTTGCAAAAGGTTTTAAACAACTAGAAAGCCTAGAATTTTTTGATACTTTTTCACTAGTAACAAGAATTACATACATAAGATTTTTAATGGCTATGGTAGCAATTTTTTATTTGTAAATTCATCTATTGGATGTAAAAACTGCTTTTTTAAATGGAGACCTAAATGAGAAAATTTATATGGATCAACCCGAGAATTTTGTTGAAGTAGGCCAACAAAGCAAAGTATGTAAACTTACTAAATCCCTATATGGCTTGAAACAAGCACAAAAGTAATGACATGAAAAGTTTGATTCCTGCATGATTGAAAATGGATTTAAAACAAATGAGTGTCACAATTGCATATATCATAAGTCTTGAAATAATTCAGATGTGATTGTTTGCCTATATCTTGAGGGTATATTGATCATTGGCTCTAACATAAATGTTATTGATGAAGATAAAATATTCTTAGAAGTCATTTTGATAAGAAAGATTTTGGTGAGAAAAATTTTATTCTTGGAATAAAAAGAACAAGAACATGTGAGGGAATTTCCTTGACCAGCCACACTATGTTGAGAAAATTTTGAAAAAAATGTAACTTTCTTGATTACAAGCATGTTGCAACTCTTTTTGATTCAAGTGTTCACTTATTTCCTGTTGAAAGTGAAAATGATGTGATAAATCAAAAGGAATATGCTAGCATAATTAGGAGTTTGAGATATGTGATTGATTGCACTAGGCATGATATTGCATATGGAGTAGGAGTACTTGATAGTTTTACAAGTAAGCTAGGTAATGAAAATTGGCATGCTATAACAAGAGTTATTAGATATTTAATTGGAACAAAAAATGTGGTTTGTTCTATAAAAAATATCCTGCTGTACTTGAAGGCTTTTCTGATGCAGTTTGGAACACTTTACCAGGTGATTCCTGTTCTACCACTGATTATGTCTTTACTTTAGCTCGTGATGCTATTTGTTGTAGATCAAAAAAGCAAACTATAATTGATAACTCTAACATGGAGGTTGAACTAACTGTTTTAGTTTCAGCTAGTGGAGAAGCGAATTTGTTAAGAGATTTATTATTTCAAATATCTTATTTTGAAAAATAAATTCCTCCTTAATTTATTGTAATAGCACCGCTGCGATTGATAGAGTTCAAAACCGTCATTACAATGCTAAATCCAGACTTATAAGGAGGAAACACTGTAATGAAAGATCGTATTTGACAAATGGTATCGTTAATGTTGATTATGTCAAATCTTGTGATAATCTTATAGATCCTCTTACTAAGGCATTAACGAGAGAAAAGGTCAGGAGCACATCGAGGTGGATGGGATTGAAGCCTATAGATCCTTGTCTCATATATGAGGAAACCCAACCTGGGGACTAGAGATCCTATAAAAAGGTTCAAAGGGAAAAACTAATCATATGATGACCTATCGTGAAAAATGCACTATTTTTTATTCTCTCCCTATGATGTGTGTTCATTGTTTCCTATAGTAATTTATGAAAGTTGAGTTTAGAAAACTCTTAATGAAAATTTGTAGCTCGCATTTGTGGAGTGTTAAACTTATAGGAGCGCTCTAGATAGATTTCACCTATGTGAGTGTGGAAGTAGGTCGCTTCCTATGAGAATTGGGCTTATTCTCGAAAGCACTCATGCAACCGCGATAGCACAGGGCCGTAATGTAACACCCCTAAATGCTTACAAGAGTCTCATGGTGATTTACCGTTTCTTAAATACTTCAATATGGTTTATTCACATTTTGGGAACTTTAAAGTTGTGAAAAATTTCTAACTTGCTTAATATAAAGTGTATCGTAATGGATGGATTTGTGTTGGGGTATATACATAATATTCTATCCTAATTATAGGTAATTAAATGGTGTTGAGGCATATACATATAAATATGTAAATATGCATTTTTGGGCAGCACAAAAGGATAAAAATATAAAGTATGGTTGGCAGCACCTTGGCCAGCCAAGTGTCCCAAGTGATAAGCATCACTTGTTGACTATATAGTCCACTTCTCTTTGAATAATTTCGTGGGAATGGAAGATTAAAATCCTTATAAACTAGCTTATCATTTGTTCTTCAAAAATCACAAGAAAAAAACCTTGGTCTTTTGGCTGGAATCAAGGAGACAAACTACCTTGTTGGTAAGTGCTGAAATCTGTTTCCGAGCTGGGTAGTGTTTGGTAAATTGTGTATATCTTGTGATTTGGAACTCCGTTTTGGGTGAATAAATATGTTTTGGAAAGCTGATTCATGTATCTACAACTCTTATGTTTAAGTGAAAGTCTGATTTAGCTGTTATGGATGTGAAAACTGGGACGCAACACAGGACAAGTTCTGTCCAGATTTCTCTGTTGTTGTAGCTGAGTAGGTTGTGTTACGCTTAGAATATCTCATTCTGTATAACTCCATTTTGGGTGAATAAATATGTTTTGTAAATCTGATTCATGTATCTACAACTCTTATGTTTATGTTAAAGTCCAATCTAGCTGTTATGCATGGGAAATATGGGACGCAACACAGGACAAGTGTTGTCGGATTTCAGGTTTAGAATTCCGGTAGGAACCACTGTTAGTGTATTGATGATATCTTTTTGTACAAAATGTATTTTTCAGTGATTCTTGTTGCGTTGCAATCTTAAGAGATTTATCTACAACTTTAATGAAGGCTACAAAATCTATTTTTGCTGATTTACTGTTCAAATTTAAGTTGCAACATGGGGTACTAAACTGGCTAGAATCACTGTTTTGAAAACAGAATTGTGTTTGTGTGGGCTGAGCTTGCTTATGATGATAATCCTATTTTATTTTGATATTATTGAGATATTAGGAATTAAAGAAGTTGTTTAATTGCATTTTTAAGGTTGTATAGACTTGTGAACAAGTTGAGGAACTTGATATGTTGGTTGGTCTCCGGTTTGAGCTTGTGAAGTTTATTGGATTATTGCTACGCTAAAGTATTGAGGTTTGTGTATAAACTTGTACTTGAACTCTTGTGATGGCTGGTATAAATGAAATTTGATCTTGATACCTCAGCTACCTCTTGTTACTTTGCATTGTCTTGTTGGTATGATGCTTGTGTAACTCGCCCACTTGTACGGATTGTTTGATCACTTGGCACTCTTGTTGGGACTACATCCTTCTTGTGGTTGTGGCTTTGTCACTATTGGCAGGCCTTTTGATTCAGATCATTTGCCATCTTGACTCTGGATTTGTAGTTCGTCTTAGGAATGGAAGTTATCCATTTTAAGTACGAACTAGAAAGCCATTTTTAATATGGTTCTTGGTCTTCTTGATACAGGGCTTCGGTCCTTCTTGATACAGGGCTTCGGTCCTTCAGGGCAACGACCCTTCTTGATACATGCTTGTGCCGGGTGTGACGACATGAAGTATATATATTGGGAGAGCCTTACTATTGAAATTCTTGGAAAATGGTGCTATGAGCTTCTTGACATTTGTATCTTTGAATATAGAACTTGATACTTGCTATCTATTGTTACTTTATTTATTTATTATGTTTCAAGTATGATGCTCATTGACATGGAAAAGGTGGCTTGATGAATATTGAGGATTTTGACCCTATAGTTTTTACACCACTAAGCTTTATGCTTAGCGATAGTTGTTTCTATCGTAGGGGCTGATCGAGAGGAGTGATGAAGATGGCCATGGACGATGGAAATTTTGAGAACCTTAAAGAAGATCACATTTGCATATAGGCATATATATTTGAATAAATGTTGGTACTTATAACCGATCTATGTGATGTATATTTGCATTCGATGTTGAAGCCTAACCATATCATGTCCATGGGTTGTAATATAAGCATGGCTATATGTTTGGTTTATTTGGGGTGTGTACACCCAAGATTGTAATATGTTACATGTGCTACTTGTTGTAATGATCGTATAAAGCATGAACCCAACTAGTTTGGGTACTCGCAAGTGGATAATATTTATTACCATTACTTACTTGCATGGGGAAAAAAAAAAATATATATATATATATATATCTTGTAATTTATGTGCATACGGTAAATGGAAAGGGGTCGCTACAAGCTAGGACTTTAGCTGTAAAGTGCTTGTATACTTGTTCGTTTCGGAGACGAAAATTATGTGGATTATTTGTTCACTTGCATGGTTCATAATATTTTTATCACATGTAAAGTGCACGTGCATCATATACATGTCCATAATGCAATGTGATCTTCCCTTTTGAAGGAATTAAATTATGGCCTCTTCTGCTGACCGACCTATGGAGGCTGCTCGTGATGGTTCTGGTGCCTCTGTTTCCCAACCTAATGCACTGGAAGAGGTTGGAGAACCATTATCGGATCAATATATTCCCCACACTAGTGGGTCTGAAGTGGGAAACCAGCAGGGTGCCAGAGCTGGTGCACGTCCTCACACGAGTCGGGGTACTCAAGCTATAAATCCTCCTTTTCAACAAATGGCTGAATTCTTCCACCACATGGCGAAAGCGATCCATGATCCTAATGTGCTTAACTTTGAGAAAATGAGGAAAATAGGTGGAGTGGAATTTGAAGGCACCGTTGATCCCACGGATGCTGAACAATGGCAGGAATGCATGAAAAGGGTATTTGAGCAGTTAGAGTGCTCCGATGTTGCCAAATTCAAGTATGCTATTTCACTCCTACAAAAGGATTCTTATGATTGGTGGGTAAGTGTTCCGAATGCCAAGGTAAAACCTCCTGTTCTTACTTGGGATGATTTTCTTAGGGAATTTCGTATGAAATATGTCCCACCTGCTTATTGTGATGCAAAGAGAAAAGAGTTTTTGAATTTAACGCAACAAGGCATGTCTGTTGCTGAGTATCAACAGAAGTTTCTACGGCTCTCTCGTTATGCTGGAGGTATTATTATAGAAGAAAAATACAAGTGTAGAAAATTTGAAGATAGTTTAAATGATTCCATTAGGAAGAATGTGGCAATCTTGCAGCATGAGAACTTTTGTAAGTTAGTGTTTGCTGCTCTTACTTGGGAACGATTTGATAAAGAAGAAGCTAGTAGAAATGAAAACAAATTTCGAAAGCCAAGATCAGATTTTGGAGGTCCATCCAAAAGGGGAAGGTTTGATGATTCTAAAGCTGGTAATGTTAACAGGCCACCTCAGCAAAAGCAAAGCAGATCAGAATTTTCTACAACTAGCACTCCAAGTTATGGCCAAGGTAGGTCTCGTGTCCCTACTTGTCCACAATATGGAAAAAATCAGTATGGTACTTGCAGGAGAGCTTCTGGTGCTTGTTTCAATTGTGGGAGCTTTGATCATAAAGTGAAGGATTGTACTAATCCTAGTAATACTCTTTCCTTGAGAACTGAAGGCTCAGTTCATAAGCCTTCTATTAATCCTCCTCGAACAAATGAAGGTTCAAGACCTAAAAATACACAAGCAACAGGTGGAAGTGGAGCGACTAATGCTAGTGGACCACGGGCTATTGCACGAACTTATGCTATGAGGCAGAGGGAGGATCAAGATTGACAAGACGTGGTTGTCGATAAATTCCACTTATTTGGCTTATGTGTGTTTACATTGTTTGATCTCGGTTCTACACATTCCTATCTTTGTTCATCACTTGCTCTTCCTAAAAATGTGAAATCTGTGAGACTTGATTTTGATGTGTTGGTTGAAAGTCCTTTGGGTTATCAGGTTGTGTGTAACCGAGTTTATCAAAATTGTCCTTTCATAATTCAAAATCTAGTCTTTCCTGCTGGCTTGATTGAAATGCCCTTCAAGGATTTTGATGTTATTATTGGGATGGATTGGCTTTATAAATATCATGTAGTCATAGATTGTAGGTCTAAGCAGGTGAATTTTAAAGATCCTACATTTTCACACATCATTGTAGAAGGTGAAAGATCATTGACAACTAGTATTATCTCGGCGGCCTTGGCAAGAAAGTTGATGCGTCAAGGTTGTGAGGCATACCTTGCTCACATAGTTGATTCATGGGTAGAGAGTCCTGGTATAAAGGATATCCCTACTGTGCGTGATTTTCCAGAAGTCTTCCCAGAAAATCATTCGGGATTGCCCTCGGAAAGAGAGGTTGAATTTTCTATCGAACTTATTCCTGGATCTGCCCCTATTTCTATTACTCCTTATAGAATGGCTCCGGCAGAATTAAGAGAATTGAAATCTCAATTGCAAGAACTTCTTGAGAAGGGTTTTATTCGACCTAGTGTTTCTCCTTGGGGAGCCCCGGTGTTATTCGTAAAAAAGAAAGATGGTACTCTCAGGCTTTGTATTGACTACAGACAATTGAACAGAATCACAATCAAGAATAAATATCCACTACCAAGGATCGATGACTTATTTGACCAACTGAAGGGTGCTAAAGCATTCTCAAAGATTGATTTAAGGTCTGGATATCACCAACTACGTGTTAGAGAGAAGAATATTCCTAAAACTACTTTTAGAACTCGATATGGTCATTATGAATTTTTTGTGATGCCATTCGGGTTGACAAATGCTCCTGCGGTATTCATGGATCTAATGAATCGAGTATTCCAGCTTTATCTTGATCAGTTTGTGGTTGTTTTTATAGATGATATTTTAATATTTTCCAGAAGTAGTGAAGATCACGATAAACACCTTCGGATTATTTTGCAAATTTTGAAGGAGAAAGAACTTTATGCTAAACTTTCCAAGTGTGAATTTTGGCTTGATGAAGTGAAGTTTTTGGGACATGTTGTATCGGCCGAAGGTGTCAAGGTGGATCCTAGTAAGATACAAGCAGTTGTTGAGTGGAGACCTCCCAAAAGTCAAATCGAAGTAAGAAGTTTCTTGGGCTTAGCAGGATATTACAGAAGATTTGTGAAAGGCTTTTCTATTATCACCTCTCCATTGACTAAGCTATTGCAGAAGGAAGTGAAGTTTACCTGGAATGGAAAATGCCAAGAAAGCTTTGAAACTCTCAAATCCTTGCTGACTCAGGCACCTATACTTACTTTACCTACTGAAGGGAAGGAGTATGTAGTATATAGCGATGCTTCTCACAATGGTCTCGGATGTGTTTTGATGCAAGACGGGAAGGTTATTTCTTATGCTTCTCGGAAATTAAAACTGCATGAATTGAATTATCCTACTCATGATCTTGAGCTTGCTGCAGTAGTGTTTGCTTTAAAAATATTGCGGCATTATTTGTATGGAGAGAAATGTCATATATTCACTAATCATAAGATCTTAAAGTACTTGAGTACTCAGAAGGAGCTGAACCTCTGACAGCGTAGATGGCTTGAACTTATTAAGGATTATGACTGCACAATTGATTATCATCCAGGTAAAGCTAATGTGGTTGCAGATGCCTTAAGTAGAAAATCCTTCGCAAGTATTTCTCTGAGGCCTTTGCCCTTGCTTCTTGAGTTGAGAGCCATGAATGTTTGTTTGACACTTGATTCAAAGGGTTTAGTTGTCGCTAGTTTGCAAGTAAAGCCAATATTACTTGAACAGGTGAAAGAAGCACAAAAGTTTGATGAGAAATTTGTCAAAGTGGGCTGAGAAGTTCAAAACGGGGAAAAACTTGATTTTATATTATCAGAGGATGGTGTCTTATTTTATCAAGATAGACTTTGTGTCCCTAATGATGACAATTTAAAGAAGGAGATACTGAATGAAGCACATACCTCATCATATGCAATGCATCCTGGGGGTACAAAGATGTACCAAACCATCAAAGCAAATTATTGGTGGAATGGTATGAAGAAAGATATTGCGGAGTTCGTTTCTAAATGTTTGGTTTGTCAATAAGTAAAGGCAGAACATCAGGTTCCAGTTGGGTTGCTACAGCCCTTGTTGATACCGGAATGGAAATGGGAGAGAATAACTACGGATTTTGTTTCTAGACTTCCTCGCACCCAAAGAAATCATGATGCAATATGGGTGATTGTGGATAGGCTGACCAAGAGTGCACACTTCTTAGCAATTAGGATGGATTACTCACTTGAGCGTTTAGCCGAAGTGTACATTAATGAGATTGTAAGACTACATGGGATGCCTATGTCTATTGTATCTGATCGAGACCCACAGTTTACATCTAGATTTTGGGGAAGCTTGCAGGAAGCGCTGGGCACTAAGCTGAAATTTAGCACTTCGTTTCATCCTCAGACAGACGGTCAGTCGGAAAGGGTGATACAATTTTTGGAGGATATGCTTCGAGCTTGCATTATAGGGTTTGAGGGTAGTTGGGGCAAACATTTGGCTTTGATTGAATTTGCTTATAATAACAGTTACCAATCGAGTATTGGAATGCCTCCCTATGAAGCTTTGTATGGAAGAAAATGTCGGACCTCTCTTTGTTGGAGTGAAGTTGGTGACAGGAAACTCATTGGTCCTGAAATTGTGCAACAAACAGAGGACAAGGTAAAAATTATCAAGGATCATCTAAAGATTGCTTCGGATAGACAAAAGTCGTATGCTGATCTTAAAAGACGTGACATTGAATATCAAGTGGGAGATAAAGTATTTTTAAAGGTGTCTCCATGGAAAAAGATTATGAGATTTGGCGGAAAAGGAAAGCTTAGTCCTCGATTTATTGGGCCGTATGAGATACTTGAAAGGGTTGGACCGGTTGCATATAAATTGGCTTTGCCACCTTAGTTAGACAAGATACATAATGTCTTCCATGTTTCTATGCTCAGAAGATACCGTTCTGATCCATCTCATGTTCTTCCAGTTGAATCTATTGAGATTAATCCTGACTTGACGTATAATGAAGAACCTATTTTGATTCAAGCTCGGGAAGTGAAGCAACTTAGAAACAAGAAAATCCCCATAGTAAAGGTACTTTGGAGGAACCATTCGGGAAAACAAGCTACCTGGGAGAGAGAAGAAGACATGAGGACACAATATCCGCACTTGTTTCAGGACTAAGTTAAGATAAATTTCGAGACGAAATTTCTTTAAGGGGTAGAGAGTTGTAACACCCCTAAATGCTTACAAGAGTCTCATGGTGATTTACCGTTGCTTAAATACTTCAATATGGTTTATTCATATTTTGGGAACTTTAAAGTTGTGAAAAATTTCTAACTTGCTTAATATAAAGTGTATCGTAATGGATGGATTTGTGTTGGGGTATATACGTAATATTCTATCCTAATTATAGGTAATTAAATGGGGTTGAGGCATATACATATAAATATGTAAATATGCATTTTTGGGCAGCACAAAAGGATAAAAATATTAAGTATGGTTGGCAGCACCTTGGCCAGCCAAGTGTCCCAAGTGATAAACATCACTTGTTGACTATATAGTCCACTTCTCTTTGAATAATTTCGTGGGAATGGAAGATTAAAACCCTTAGAAACTAGCTTATCATCTATTCTTCAAAAATCACAAGAAAAAAACCTTGGTCTTTTGGCTGGAATCAAGGAGACAAACTACCTTGTTGGTAAGTGCTGAAATCTGTTTCCGAGCTGGGTAGTGTTTGGTAAATTGTGTATATCTTGTGATCTGGAACTCCTTTTTGGGTAAATAAATATGTTTTGGAAAGCTGATTCATGTATCTACAACTCTTATGTTTAAGTGAAAGTCTGATTTAGCTGTTATGGATGTGAAAACTGGTACACAACATAGGACAAGTTCTGTCCAGATTTCTCTGTTGTTGTAGCTGAGTAGGTTGTGTTACGTTTAGAATATCTCATTCTGTATAACTCCGTTTTGGGTGAATAAATATGTTATAGAAATCTGATTCATGTATCTACAACTCTTATGTTTATGTTAAAGTCTAATCTAGCGGTTATGCATGGGAAATATGGGACGCAACACAGAACAAGTGTTGTCGGATTTCGGGTTTAGAATTCCGGTAGGAACCACTGTTAGTGTATTGATGATATCTTTTTGTACAAAGTGTATTTTTCAGTGATTCTTGTTGCTTTGTAATCTTAAGAGATGTATCTACAACTTTAATGTAGGTTAGAAAATCTATTTTTGTTGATTTACTGTTCAAATTTAAGTTGCAACATGGGGTACTAAACTTGCCAGAATCACTGTTTTGAAAACAGAATTGTGTCTGTGTGGGTTGAGCTTGCTTATGATGATAATCCTATTTTATTTTGATATTATTGAGATATTAGGAATTAAAGAAGTTGTTTAATTGCATTTTTAAGGTTTATAGACTTGTGAACAAGTTGAGGAACTTGATACGTTGCTTGGTCTCCGGTTTGAGCTTGCGAAGTTTATTGGATTATTGCTACGCTAAAGTATTGAGGTTTGTGTATAAACCTATACTTGAACTCTTGTGATGGCTAGTATAAATGAAATTTGATCTTGATACCTCAGCTACCTCTTGTTACTTTGCATTGTCTTGTTGGTATGATGCTTGTGTAACTCGCCCACTTGTACGGATTGTTTGATCACTTAGCACTCTTGTTGGGACTATGTCCTTCTTGTGGCTACGGCTTTGTCACTATTGGCAGGCCTCTTGATTCAGATCATTTGCCATCTTGACTCTGGATTTGTAGTTCGTCTTAGGAATGGAAGTTATCCATTTTAAGTACGAACTAGAAAGCCATTTTTAATATGGTTCTTGGACTTCTTGATACAGGGCTTCGGTCCTTCTTGATACAGGGCTTTGGTCCTTCAGGGCAACGACCCTTCTTGATACATGCTTGTGCTGGGTGTGACGACATGAAGTATATATATTGGGAGAGCCTTGCTATTGAAATTCTTGGAAAATGGTGCTATGAGCTTCTTGACATTTGTATCTTTGAATATAGAACTTGATACTTGCTATCTATTGTTACTTGATTTATTTATTATGTTTCAAGTATGATGCTCATTGACATGGAAAAGGTGGCTTGATGAATATTGAGGATTTTGACCCTATAGTTTTTACACCACTAAGCTTTATGCTTAGCTATAGTTGTTTCTATCGTAGGGGCTGATCGAGAGGAGTGATGAAGATGGCCATGGACGATGGAAATTTTGAGAACCTTAAAGAAGATCACATTTGCATATAGGCATATATATTTGTATAAATGTTGGTACTTATAACCGATTTATGTGATGTATATTTGCATTCGATGTTGAAGCCTAACCATATCATGTCCATGGGTTGTAATATAAGCATGGCTATATGTTTGGTTTATTTTGGGTGTGTACACCCAAGCTTGTAATATGTTACATGTGCTACTTGTTGTAATGATCGTATAAAGCATGAACCCAACTAGTTTGGGTACTCGCAAGTGGATAATATTTATTACCATTACTTACTTGCATGAGGAGAAAAAATGATATATATATATATCTTGTAATTTATGTGCATACGGTAAATGGAAAGGGGTCGCTACACGTAACGTTCTAGCTTTTAGCTCATGTCAACATCTTGATTATTGTGTGTGACGAGTGATATTTTATTTCACTTATGCAGTCATAGTTCAAGTCTGAGACCACTACGACTCTTGAGTAAAAGTTACTCTTTCACTAAGTTGAGGTTCAATGCAGATCAAACCTCCATTATGCATAATGGTCTTCCTTCAGCTGATATAATCTCTTTTCTAATATTTAAATGAGTGAGGGACTGTTAGTGTAGGCATTTTAATATTATATTATTTTACTTCTTTGATTTGCCACATTAACAATTTCTTTTTTCATTGTTGGAGTAACTAGCAGCTTTAGTGCAATGTATAGCATTAGTGCCTAATTACTCAATGGTCATTTAATGACCAAAGGAATTATGGCATATTGCTTTGTGAAGGTTGCACTGAACATTGGCAATGGTCATATAGTAACATCAACACGTTAGTTCATTTGTTGCCCTTTACCATTACATCTCCATTATTCCTTGTAACCTATGTAACTCCTAGGCCATTTAACTTTTCTATCTACTACACCATTATCTTCCTATCAATTGGTAGGAAGACTTCCTCAACTATACACAAGAAAATATATAATGCATAAAGTTTGTCAAAAGGAGAGTTATTATAAATTGAAGGGAGGTGTTTTTTTTTTGTGAGCTTTGGACTCAACTCTTGTCCAGAGTTGTTGAGTTATATTTTGTGATTAGATTGATGTATCATGGGGGACAAGTCAAGAAGAACTACCGCTGGGCCGGTGAAAAACATTTGCTACAATGGACTTGAATCTCCTTAAAGGGAGTGTGTTATCCATGCCTCAACCAGAAGAGATTTTTATTTCTTCATTTTATTTTTCAATTGTAATCTTGTAATTCTATTATTTTTTAATTCTTTTCACTAACAAAAAATATATCATAATATTGGCTAAACATTTTTCGAGAAAACCTCAGAACGTTCTTAGAGAACTCTTTGTCTTTTATAAACCTGCTTCATCAAAATCATCAACCTCCATACAATTGATCATTCTCCAACAAAACATCCATCTTCCATTATTGAGAACATAAATAAAAGTAGATCCTATAACCGTTCCTGAAAAACGAAGTGGAGTGTGTCTCTTTTTCATCAATCTTCTTCCCCAAGTTCAGTAGAATCTTTTTCAATCTTCTTCCCCAAGTTCAGTTGAATCATTTTCAATATTCTTCCTCTCAAGTAAGTTTAATCGTGTTTTCAATAAATTTTAACCTATTTGATTTTTTTATTGCGATAGTGTAGCAAAGTTTAGATTTTTTCTTAACATTCTGAAAATCTCACTCTTTTTAGTTCATGGTTTTTATTCGGGAATCATTACTGACATTTTTCTTTGGATAATGCGTAGAATTTTTGGAATTTTGATGTTTTTCTGGCTATCAATTTGAAAGTTTTCACTAATGTTGGTCGACTTTAATGGTGTTTACGTCAGTGGCATTATCAAGTTTTGTTGGAACTGCTACTTGTTTGGCATAATCTTTTAAGCATTACTCTGTTTGTGTTAATAGACTAGTGGTCGATATTTTGATATGAAAATTATGTTTTTGTAAATAGTACAGTATGACCAAAACTAGAGACGATATCGTAAACATTATGTTCCTAAGACTTCTAAAAATAAGAAAAGAAAGGTTGAAGAAGTTTCCAGATCTTAAAAAAGAAATATATTGTAGTTGAAGAACCTAAGTCTAACTCGAATTCTGATACAATTACTGAAATTGACAACTACGAAGATAGTAGTGCCCAGGCTAATGATGATGTTGAATCTAGTGAAGAAATAACTCACAGTGGAGATGAGGAGAGTGGTAGAGATACCCGAGATAATAGAGATGAGGATGATGATCCCCTGTCCTTGCCAATTTGTGCGAGAGAGATCTCTAGTAAGTCATATAATCTAACGACTTGGATGGATGATTTAGGATTTTTTCCAGTGAAAATTTCTATGAGAACAAGAATGACTGTTTATTGTGATTTTAGAAAACCTTTAGTTCAAGAAAAAAATTATAATGACTTTAAATGTACTTGTTTTGGACACTTGAGGCATATTCCAGAATATTTGAAGTTCAATGGACAAATGGTCCAATATATGTTATTGCGACGTGTGAAAATGATAAAAGACATTGCATGAGATGTGATTATGTGTGAATGATAAGCCCTCTTGTTTTGGCTTAACATAATTTCCATTGATTATGGGGCTGAATTGCTCAGGCATACCCCCGTGATGCAAAAATGACAAAAGTACTTTACAAAGGTGAGAAATTTCATTATAAAGTGACCAAGAATAAGAACATTACTGCTACAAAGTTGATAAGTTTGATTAAGGGTACCATGTTGAATAAGGATTGGAAGTTGAAGTACTCTTTAGTTTGTTTTGTACCCTCGATGTTGCTTACCCATGATTGATCTAAGATTGTGGATTCAAACCACATTAAGATGGTAGATGATTTAAATTTCTTCAAAAGTTATCCGTGGGAGAAAGAGTGTTTTGATCTAATAAATTTATTTATTATTATCTAGTAATATTTGTAAATTAGTAAATGTAGTGTACTATATATATGTGTGTATGTATGTATGTATATATATATATATATATATATATATATATATATATATATTAGTAAAATTACCCCCGCTTCCCGCGGGAATTTAATATCACGGACTTTGTAAAAATAATACTTCAAATCTATCCGTCAATGAAACTAAAACACTATATTATCCTACATACAAGATTACGTAGTGACAAACATTAATAATGTAAAGGACAATGAAAATTATTTCATCTTATCATTTATCCTTAAGAACATAGGCATAAATCAATGACTGTAAAAATACATACCGGGATCTGTAACATAAGCAATTGTGTCAGTGAGCCACTCAACAAGAGCAAAGTATACAAATATTTAATTGTGAAGAATAAGAAAAAGAAGATATTCAGAATTTTCGTTGTTTTAAAATGACAGGAAATCCCTCTATTTATAGATAACAAAGGGTAGTGTGAACAAATGTTTATTGTGCCTTATCGGAAAGGTTACAACTATTTGGAAAAGTTTCAACCCTTCGAAAAGGTCGCAACCCTTCATAAAAGTAGCAATATTTTTATAAAAAGTCGCAACTCTTCATTATAGTCACAAATTTTTATAAAGGTCATAATTTTTCATAAATGTCGCAACTCTTCATTAAATTCGTAACTTTTCATAAAAGTCACAACGTTTCATGAAAGGGGAAGACTAGTTTTGGAAATAAATAAATTAAAAGAGAATTCTACTTTATGGTGGTGCCACATTATATATATACTAGGTAAATTACCCGCGCTTCACACGGGATTGAACTATTTTATTAAGATTACATATGATCATTTGGTAATATTCATATTTTCGATACATACAATACATTGTTAAAAACATTTTATCTTAAGACAAAGCATTCCTCTGAAATCTTAAAGGTTATATTTTTTTAATATTCGTTTTTGTTATACAAAAAATATGATTCATAGAAAAATTTTAACTATAAAAAAGAAGTGTAAGAAGATATCCATGGAAATAGTGTGTCAGAAGTAATTAAATTTTCTAAATTCCAAGAAGTTATAAAGAACTACATCAGACAATAAAGAAGAGAGCAAAAAGCCTCGAACAACAACACTCCCATGTAAAGTGGAACATCACGCCCATACAAGAACATTATTAACTAAATTCTAATGGAGTACCTTTGGCTGCTTTCTTATGAACCTCCATCAATATCTTTTTTATAATAGTATGTCGTATCATGTATATGTTAAAAATGACCCTAAAATTGTTAGTATCATAAATGTTTTCCTCATTGTGTCAAAATAGTCATTACTATTGCTTAGGTTTCATATTACCGACCAAACTTACTTGGAATTGAACTATAGTTATTATTATGGTTATAGTATGTAGTTATAAAGAATTAATGCAATTATCAACCAAGAAGTAGGTGTCATCTGAATGGAACTGTTCACAACTAGATATTCTAAATCAAAATTTTGACACATAACATATTAACATCTCACAGCATAATTTTGTGTGAACTTGAACTCACAAATATCCACAAAAGATAATAAAAATGACCTTACTTTCCTAATAATCAAGAAGAAAAAGGGATGTTGCTTAACATATTTCTCAAAAAGATAGTCAGTCAGGTTGTATCCAAGTTTACAGTTTACAAATTTAATTGAAAGAGTTCAAAAAAAGTCACCAAAATAACAAAAAGAAATTGCAATTGATACGTGAATCACTATGACTTATAGTAAAAGATTAAACTTCATGAAATAGGAGGAAGATAACCTTGAGGGATGAAACACACTTCATAAAAAGCTTAATTAATGTATTTGAATTCGACTCCCCAACAGCGAAAAAAATCTACGAATAATAGTGGCAAAAATAAAAGTTTTGTTTACTAAAGAACCAAATATAATGAATTCAACCATTTCAGCAATGTTATGAGTTGTGGACTGAGAGGTGCAAGAGTAGTAATGTCGCATTGATATTAAAAGCACTTTTCTTTGTTTATATGAAGAAACCCATCGAAAAGGACATAAGCGAAGATCAATTTTCAATCATCCGAGCTGAAATTTTTAAGAAAGTTAAAAAAAAAGTCACCAAAATAGCAAAAAGAAATTGTTACAATTAAATGAATCGGTATGACATATAGTAAAGTTTAAGCCTCAAGAAATAGGAGGAATAAAACTTTGAGGAATGAAATAAACTTCATAAGAAACTTAATTAATGTATTTAAATTCAACTACCCTATAGCCGAAAAAACTGCAAATAATAGTGGCAAGAAATCCCTATATTTTTAGACAACAAAAAGTAATGTGAACAAAAGCTTATTTTTCCTTATAGAAAAGATCACAAATCTTGGAAAAGTCAGAACTCTTTGAAAAAGTTACAACCCTACGGAAAGGTCACAAAGACTCATAAAAGTCGCAATTTTTCATAAAAGTCGTAACTCTTCATAAAAGTCACAATTTTTCATCAAAGTTACAACATTTCATAAAATTCACAACTTTTCATAGAAGTTACAACTATTAATAAAAGTCACAACTTTTCAAGAAAGGGGAAGGCTAGTTTTGGAAATAAATAAATTAAAAGGGAATTCTGGTTTGTGGTGGCGCCACGTAGGCGGACCTAGGGTTCTATTTTATATATGTATATATATATATATATATATATATATATATATATAGTGCACTCATACCTCACACCTACTATCCGTGAGACAAAACAAAGTTATCTGGCAACATTAAAGCCATATACGGATAATGTGAAGGACATAATCATTGACGCCTTAAAGGCCAATTTGAAAGGTGTCATTGTCCTCACTTCAGTAGTAGAGAACGAGGAGGATGAAATATTGGGTAATAACAATTCCGAAAAACCTTGTGAGAATTTTGTTTCGAGTGGACAAAAATATATACCGAGTAATAATTGTAGAGATGATAATTTGTGTGAGCATTTTTCATCCCTTGAACAATCAGTGATGAAAGTTGTTGCTTTTATACGAGATGAGAAATTGAGGAGAACTCAAAAGAACAAGAAAAATAAAGGTAGTCAAGTTTATATATTATTTGTGTAAAATAATTTATTTGTAAGAATGCAAAACCACTGATCTTCCAGCAGTTGTTCAAGACTATACAGCACCAACAGTCGATGAAGATGGTACTGTAGTTGATGTTGATGAAATACTTCCATTAGCAATAGTCGATGAAATTCTTGTAGCAGTTGATGAATACTTTGAAGAAGAAGTTAATGAAGTTGTGGAAGAGATGAAGAAATGGGAGAAAGAACAAATGGAGGAGAAGATGGAAGAAAAAGAAAAAGAAAAAGAAGAGGAGAAACTGGAAGAGAATGAAGAAGAAAAAGAAGTGAAGCTGGAAGAGAATAAACAAGAACAAAATGAAGTGGAGAAGATTGAAGAGAAGAAAGAAGAAGAAAACTAAGAGGAGAAGCGAGAAGAGAAGAAAGAAAAAGAAAAAAAAACAAGAGAAGCTGGAAGAGAATGTAGAAGAAGGCTTGGCAACAGAGGGAAAAGGAGGCAGTGATCAAAAATCAGTGGATGTGATGGCTATTGTTATGGAGATCAATGGTGATGAGTAAGGCATTTGTGATTATTGGTTTTTTAAGACAATTGATTTTTGAAATGGTTGGTTTTTGGTTGTTGATTATTAAGACAATTGGTTTTTGAGATAATTAGTTTTTGGTGGTTTATTATTATGACGGTTGGTTTTTGAGATATTTAGTATTTGGTGGTTTTATTTTTAAGACAGACGGTTTTTGATATAGTTGATTTTTGAAGTGCTTTTTAAGACAGTTGGTTGTTGAAGTAGTTGGTTTTTTGTCACGACCCAGGGGTACTCCCTAGATGTAACATGACGTATAGGACCCCGAGGGGCCCCATACAAGCCACTTAGCATTCGTAACATGAGAAATAGAACAATAGAAGTAAAACAACATTTCAAGTCCAATAGTTTTATACAAAAAATCGGAAGTCTAAAACACTTTGTCTCAATAGTCATCTAATACAATAAAATGAAATTGGGCCTATACCACACATCATGTCCAAAATTGGGAATACAAAAGAAGAACAAAGAACAATAAAAATTCACCCTCGAAGCATGAGGACTCACCAAAGCTCGGGAACCTCGAAATCAACAACTACCTTATGAGGTGTGCAACCATTTTGCCCTAAATTTTGAAAGGGAACCCAAATGATCATACCTTTTATGACTACCTTATGAGGTGTGCAACCATTTTGGACCAATTTGAGCCTTAATTATTTGTTGTCAACCTTGTTGAAACCTCTTGAGCCAAATTATCCCTTGCTTCTCTCACCCATAAAAACCCTTTTCTAAGCATTGATTTGTTTGAATAGTCAACTTAGGCAAAACATCTAAGTTGGGGGTGTGGAAAGGAAGGAGGAAAGAAAGTCAAGTGAAAGGTGAAGAAAGAAATGTGAGACTCAACTTTTAGGTTTGTGACGAAAAGAATGAATCCCTCCCTTAAAAAGGGAGGGAAAGAGAAAAAACTTTAAAATTAAAATGAAAATATAAAGTGTGATGAAATAAAAGGGGTATCTAACAAATTGAGTGAAAAGTTGAGGTTTGAATTTTCAAGTGAAAAGAATGAAAAGAACTTCGGAAGAGGTGAAAATGAGTACAACAATGCTTTGAAAATGTGAAGTCACTGAGCCAAATTGACCATACCTTTAGCCTCAACCCAATTACAAGCCTAAAAAATCCCCTGTGATCTTGCATAAACTAGGTTGTCTGATGATAGGAAAATATGGGCAAACCTATGGGACGAAGCTTACATGTATTTCTATTTTAGAGAGTGTGAGTTGTATTGATTCCTAACTTTTTTTTATTGATGTGCTTCATAAGATTAAAAAAAATCATTTTTATATGAGGCCACTTAAATGCTTTTGTTGAAGCATGATTTTGCATTATTGGAGAGCATGAGTGAGCTTGATTATTTATTGATCCCAATTAGTCATCATTTGAAGCTTATTGAGCATGATTGAGTCATTGCATATGCTCATTAGTAGTCTCGTGTTGACACTTGCATGCTAACTTTCATTGGGAGCTACAATAGACACACTTGTTAAACTAATTGTGTTATTGATTTACTTGAGGACAAGCAAAAGTTTAAGTTGGGGTTGTTGATGAGTGGTAGATTTACACTCATTTAAGGACTTTTTAGTTCAACAATTACTGTTATCAATTCCTATTGATGTCATATTCTAATGATATTTTTATATTTTACAGCTAATGGAAGCTAAAGGACAAGGTAGGGATGAATACATAAAAAAGGGGCCAACAGAATTTGAAGAGTAGAGATTCCTAGCTGGGGTTGCCTAACAAAAAGTTCGGATCGCCCAAAGGGCCTAACCTCACCCAAGTTGATAGTGTTAAATGTTAAAAAGACTTAAGGAAGGTTGGCAGACTAAAGACATTAATGGTGATTCTCCGAAGTAAATGGGTGAAATAGAAATTCATCGCCCAAAGTGATGGATTTTTGAGTGTTAATAAAAGTTGAAAAGGCAAACAAAGTGGTGATTGGGGATCCACCGAATGTGAAAGGCTGACTCGATTGAGCTCACTAACTATGGTTCAGACAGCTGAAACTTATAGCGAAAGAAGGGGAGCTCAAGATCAAATGAAATTTCGTTGTATGAGTAAGCCCAACCCGACTAATGTCACCAAATAAGTCACTGATGGAATTGGGCAAATTTTGGGGAAACTATAAATAGTAAGAAAGAGAGAGAAAATGGATTCAGATTTCGTTTCATATTTTTGTATGAGATTTTGGAGAATTGGTTTTTGAACCTTTGAAGAAACATTCTTAGTTTGAGCGCTTACAACAGAGACTTGGAAAGCTTGCAGCGGAGACTTGGAAAGGAAATGGAGAACCTAAAGATGCTTCCAGCAACACTTGGAAAGCTTCAATGGAACTGGAGCTTGAGAGGCTTCATTGGAGCTGGAGCTTGAGAGAGACGGATATACTAAAATGTGAAAAAAAAATTGTACCCTAGAATATATGACTTTAAAAAAAATTGCAATGGATTTACTAACGGATTCTAACATCCGTCATATACAAATTAATGTGTCTAATTAGAAAAAATTATGATGACGGATATTTATGTCACTATATAATATAAATTTAATTAAAAATAGAGAAAATGGTCAAATACCTCCCTAACCTATAGTCGAATCCTCAACTACACACTTATATTTTATGAGTGTCCTATTACCCCCTTAAACTATTTTAAAATGGAATAAATGCACCTTAAATGTTGGTATGGCGTAGAGAGTGTGTTCACTCTCTTAAAGGTATTTGAGAGATAAAGAACTGATTAAAAAAATATTTCAAAAATATTTTAACTTTTTGTTAAATACATTTTCCAACTTTTACCTTTAATTTTATTTTCTTTACTTTTTTCGTTTCTTTTTCCTTTATCATTTTTCGGCCTCTCTCTCTCTCTCTCTCTCATCATTCAACAACCTGATTTATAGATTTCAAGCTTCAAATCTTATTTTTTGTCTTTATAGATTTAAGTTTCCTTGTTGTTTTTATTTTATTTTTTCTTTTTACCTTTCTTTTCTCTTTTTGTTTTCTCTTCAATGGAGCAACACCGGCGACCTCAACTCCACCACCAAGTCGCCGCTCGCGCCATCAATCACCATCTACCTCCATCGTTAATCGCTGCATTCATTTTTATAGTTGTTAAGCTCTCAATAATTTCAACCGAAATCCAAAACCCACTATCAAAAATTAAATTTTTAAGTCTCCAAATATTGAACACTATCACTCTTTTTGTGTTCATCACTAATTTTCCATTCAACCCAAGGATGAATTTTCAGATGTTAAGAAGGTTTATGAAGAAAATTTCACTCAATGACCTCTAAATTTAAGCTTGCTTTGTTAGTTTGAAAAATAATTTGGTCAAAGTAAAGAAAAAATGGAGCAAGAAAGGAAAGAGAAGAGAAAGAGAAGAAGGATATTATAAAAGGAAAATTAGAGTAAAGGAAAAAATAATATGTTTTTAATTTTTGAAAAGGTAAATGACGTGGCAAGCGGGTGTCATTTACTTTTTGATATAAATCTAGGTGTGAGCTTTTAAGGGGGTATATATATTATACTTTTAATATGTTCAGGTGTATATAAAATAGAGAAATATAAACTTCAGGTGGGTAATAGGACACCCTTAAAGTTGGAGTGTGTAGTTGGGATTTCTGGTATAGGTTTGGGGGGGGGGGGGTTTAGAACCTTTTCTCATTTAAAATATATTAAAAAGTTTAGCAACCTTTTTTCCATCACTAATTCTATTGCCCATTATTAATTCAATTTGTCACCCGTTTTGTTACTAAATCCGTAGGGAAAATTAGACGCCAATATTTAGCAACAAAATAAATACTCCATTGCAAATCCGTCCTTATATTATAACTCAAAAATATATTTGAAAATTTTGCAACAAAATGGTTATTCCGTTGCAAATCCATCATTATATAGTGACGGAATATTGTTCATCCCTAATATCCATAGCTAAATGCTATTTTTAGTAGTGTTGAGAGTTTAAATCGAAGTGGGTGTTGCTTAATCCATGATTGCTATCATGATGTGTGGCTAAAATCCAATTCTAGGGGTGCAGTTATGGGGTTGAGTGTTGATTTAATGTAGTGAATATTGTGTTTTTCTCTATTTTAGTGCTATACATTCATTTCTTTGAGCTAATTAGCATACCGTTAATTCATGGGTTAAGGTTGCAAACTTAATCATATTCTCGTTCTTCCATCAATGCTCGTAATAGATCATTTGAATGAATAATTAGTTCAATGAATACATTTTAAGTGTCATTTCTGTGGCTTGTTCGAAAGAGAGTTTATGGTTCATCTCTAATTGCACAAATCTACTCAAAAGGGAGATTTACATAAGGTAATAGGTTTATTTGTAATTCATATAGATTAGATCGAAAAGGGGTTCTATGATATTGTTCTATGAGATCAAAAGAAGATTAGTGTTATTGAAGATTACCCAGCCTCATTGATTATATAGCACTATTGAGAAACACAAGTACCCCAACGTGACATCGGTACCAATCCATGCAGCCCTAGATTATTCCTTACTTTCTTGAATTTCTAATTTTAGTTTAATTTTGATACTTGATACTTCAATCATTTTTAGAAAATTTGGTGGAATCATCCACTATTTTGTTCTAAAGTGTTACAATGAAAAGATTAGTATTCTTAATTTCCTAATTGAATTCTTATCCTTACACTATTCCTTATGGGATTCGACCTGACTCTTTGTTGGGTATTTTTATTGAAAAAGAACGTTTAATCATCTAATTGTTTTTAGGGTAATTTGAGTTTTATCATTAATGGCGCCACTGCCTGGGAATGGTAGCTAAGAATTAAATTAGTGAAGTTGCTTTATTAACTAGTTGAGTTGTTCTTGATTGTTGTTTGGTGTTGTTGTATTTCCTATTTTATGTATAAACATGAGTGATAATGGTAGTGACGACACTAGTCACGATGAGTGATTAGGTGGTTAATTTGAATGGCATGCACATGAATGTTGTTGAGACTAATGGAGCTATCAAATTACTTCCTACAACAGGGAAAGCAATGTACCAAAACAATGCTTCAACTACTGCAAATAAGAGGATGTTCGGGGGCTTAGCTCATAAGGATCCTCATGAACACCTTTTGAACCTTATGGATATTTATGGGTGGTTCATCTTCAAGAATATCTCATAATAATCTATTCAGCTGTGATTATTCCCATTCCCCTTAACAGGGGAAGCTACTAGATAATTGGCTGAGTTGCCGAATGATTCTATCACTTCTTAGGAGGATTTAATTAAAGCATTCTTAGAGAGATTCATTCCTTCATTGAAAATGGTAAAACAAAGGGACAACATCTAGAAAATTAAAAGAGTGGAAGGAAATATTGTAACACCTCAAAATTTAGAAAAGGAAAAAAGATCGAAGAGGACTATTGGTTCGAGTCTACGAGACTAGTCTATGGTTCGTACGAAGTTCTATAGTTTGTTGAATAGTCTCGTAGGAAGTGGGAAAATAATTTGGAAATCAAATCTAGTAACTGATTCTACGATTGACCAAGATGGTATGGCAAATGGACTACGGACCTTAGGAAGGTCTCATGGAAGGGTCCCAGAGTTAGTAAAATTTTGAGTTGATAATTGAGGTCTACGGATGGGTTCCACAGACCATAGAAATTTAACGGTTCGTAGAAATGAGTCAAAGGATTTTCCCAAGAAATAGGCCCCAGTTGTTCGACTTACAGTTGACAATATGGTCCGTAGGAATTTCTATGATCCATAGGTCGCAATCATAGGTCCAGCTGGTAGATATTTTTAAATGTGGCATTCCCTATGCACCAAAATTTTATACTACGTCGTCTTGCCTAAAATACCCCTATAACTAATTTTACCCCTCAGCCTACCCATTCTCCAAAAAATTTAAAAGTTCCTCTCCAAGGTTTTCTATCCAAGGCTCTTAAGGAATTTCTAGGGTTTTTCAAGTCTTCAATAATTCTTCATTTATTGCTTGTGGTCTTTGAGATTGAGGTATGTAGGGAGTTCATCAATGAGCTCTAGTCACCCATTGAGTCCCTAATGATTTTCTAGTTCCCCAATTCAATTTCCTTAAACAGGTTAGGTTTTTATTCAATTCCCCGTGAGTTCTATATGTATGGATTTAAATTGTCTGATTTTGATTATACCATGATTATTTATATTCAACTACATAGCTTTCTAATCAATTTCATATGAACCCATGCACTAATGATTTTTATTACTATGAACCCAGATTGCATGAATTTGAAGAAAAACTATGAATTAATTAATGATGCTTGTATGCATGTATGCATGATTTATTTTCAAGACCCAAAGTACACCCTATATGTGACATGGCGTACAAAATCTAAAGAGACCTTACACAAGCCACTTAGCATACATCATACAAGATAATAAAATTTAAAGAATTCAAAAGATAGTATTTCATATTTCAAAAGATCTTTTGAATCAAAGAAAGAGTCTAACATTTGTCTCAATAAGCCATCTAACACATCATAACGAAAGTGATTGGGACGTAACCCATACATCACATACAATGTCTGATAAATGGAAATCACTTAAAGCTATAAAATGACATCGTTCTCGAAGTATGAGGACTCAACAAGTCTTAAAATCTCTAATGCAATCAACTAGCCATGAACGGAAGGATAAAAATAGTCAGGCTTTGCATTAGTAAAACAATGTAGGCACTAGTATGCATTATTATGGAATATACTAAGTATGAGAGGAATGCAATAAAACATGAGACGTGATAATGGGACATAATTGAAAAGCATGAAACGCATGATAAGTTAAAACATAGTAAAATTATTTAAGAAGATTCGTAAATCATGAACTTGGTCATTGCATCTTTAAATAACAAAAAGAAGATTCATAAAACATGAGTAATTAACTTAATTTATTTGGTGAGAAGTTTATCATAAACCGACATATATACCATGCGAGCTATAAGATGAAATCTAGTGTCTACCCTACACCAAAAAGGGGTGTCGTCCTCACTTTCCATATGTAAAAACCATAAATCTGAGATCTAGATAGGAGAAAACAGCTCAAATGAAGCTAGCACTGTAAGTGGTGCTGATCAAAAGGGTAAGAAGAAGGAACTTCCATCTAAGAATCTGATGGCCAGGCGACGCCGCGGAAAGAAGCTTAATGACAGGCTTTACATGCTGAGATATGTTGTCCCAAAGATTACTAAGGTATGAAATTCTTTTTACAGAAAGTTCTCGTGAATTTCGATTAAGAATTTAACATGTTAAAAGAAAAGGATTGCCTGCGTAGTGCTTCCTCCGCCATTGTAACAACAATTTCTATCTCAACAATAATAGCTTTTGCCTGTGCGATTGCAGCTTCTGCTTCTGCATTTGTGTCTGCAATTGCTTGTACATTAAGCTCCTGTTGTGGCTGCCTTGGAATCTCTGCTGACTTAAAAACTTTTCTTTCTCCCATTCTAAATCGCAAACCCATCCTAAATGGAAAATACAACAAGATTTGCGACTACAAATTGGAGAACATGGGTTTGATGGTATTTTTAGGGTTAGGGTTAGAAAAAGTTAAAAAGTGGGGTTGGGTTGTGGAGTCATGGACCTTTTCATCACTTTAAGAACATGGGGAATAAAATACAAGTATATAAAATATCATTTTCATCCCAACACTTCAACATTAAATAACTTCATCCCACCAAAAAATTAAATTACAATCCCAAGGAATATAATAAAATGTTAGTGTAGACATTTTAATAGTATATTATTTTACTTCTTTGAATTGCCACATTAACAATTTTTTTTTTGATTGTTGGAATAACTAGAAGCTTTGTTACAATGTATAGCATTGGTTCCTAATTACTCAATGGTCAATTAATGACCAGAGGCATTATGGCATATTGCTTTAGGAACATTGCAGTGAATGTTGGCAATGGTCATGTAGTAACATCTGCACGTTAGTGCATTTGTTGCCCTTCACTATTACTTCCCCATTATTTTTCCTCCATTACTCCTTGCAACCTATGTAACACCTAGTCCATTTATCTTTTCTATTTACTATACCATTATTTTCCTATCAATTGGTAGGATGACTTTTTAACTATTAATAGTGGTAGTCTTCATTTGTTTAATACACAAGAAAATATAGAGTGCATAAAGTCTATCAAACGCAGAGTTCTTATAAGTTGAAGGGAGGTATTTTTTTTTTTTGTGGAGGTTTGTACTCAACTCTTGTCCTGAGTTGTTGAGTTATATTTTCTGATTACGCTATGGTATCCTAGAGGGGACAAGTCAAGAAGGACTATTTCTAGACCGGTGAAAAACATTAGTTGCAGTGGGCTTGAATCTCCTAAAAGAGAGCGAGATATACACGCCTCAGCCAGAAGAGATTTTTATTTCTTCATTTTATTTTTCAATTGTAATCTTGTAATTTTGTTATTTTGTAATTTTTTCACTAAAAATTTTAAGGAGATTCATAATGGCTATGACTAAAAAATATTGCAAATGTTAAGATGGGAGACCTTAACAAGCCACTTCGGTTCAATGGTATCCATTTCAAGAGATAGAAGGGTAAAGTGCATTTCTACTTAAATCTTCTCATTGTTTCTTATGTGCTAACTGAGAAGAATCCAAATAAAGTACACATCACATCTATGAATGATGATGAAACTATTTCTCATCTAGAGAAAGTGGAAAAGTACGATGGTGATTCCTATAAGTGTCGGTATTATATTCTTAATTGTCTATCTTATAATTTTTATGATTATTATGATTGAACCTACTGTAGCGCAAAGAAAATTTGGAAAATATTGCACAGTAAGTATGATACCCAATAGGCTGGAGTGAAAAAATATGCGGCTGGTGGATTTTTTCGTTCCCAAATGGTGGACAACAAATTAGTGGTAGACCAAGTTCAAGACTTTATAATGATTGTTGGAGAGCTAAGGCCCAAGGAGTCAAAATTGGAGATAACCTTATTGTTTGTGGCATAGTAGATAATCATCCACATTCTTGGAAGAAATTTCAAAAATATATATGCCGCAAACAAATGGAAACCTCTGTTGAGACATTGATAATGAACATCTGAATGAAAGAAGAGGCAAGGGGCCAAGATTCACTTTTACAACAAAAGAGAGCAACATCACAACACAAGTAAATTTAATTACTTAAAATAATGCTACCCCTAAAACTCACTAAAATACTTGTTTGAAGCCTAAGAATAAAAAATTCAAGAAAAATAATGGTGGACCTCCCAAGAAAAATAATGGTGAAAAGGCACAAAATCAACAAGTTCAAGATAAGGTACTGTGCATTGTTTGTGGTAAGAGTGGGCATATTGCCCGATTTTGCAGATTCCAAAAATGTGGTCCTAACCCTCAGGCAAACGTTATCGAAGAACCTTTTGTGGCTGTGATTACGGACATAAACATGGTTCAGAATGTTGATGGATGGTGGACTGATTCTGGTGCAAACCGTCATATCTTTTATAACAAAGCTCGGTGTAAGAAATATAATCATTTTGAGGAGCCCAAAACCATCATTCTTGGTGATTCTCATAAAACTCAAGTGCTTGGAATAGAAGATGTTAAATTGTGATTTACTTCTCGAAGGGTATTAACTTTTTAAAGATGTCCTCTATACTCCTTCCATAAGGAAAGATTTGATGTTTAGTTTTCTTCTTAATAAAGCAGGGTTTAAACAGATTATTGAATCTAATCAATATGTAATTGTGAAGAAGGGTATTTTTGTGGGAAAGGGGTACTCTTGTGATGGTATGTTTAAACTAAATGTTGAAAAGATAAAGTTTCTACTTCTACTTATATGCTTTCTTCAATCAATATTTGGCATGCTCGTTTGTGTCATATTAATGATCCTTATGTTGGAATCATGAGTAGTTTGGGAATGATCCCAATTTTAAAAAAGAATGTTGAAAAGTGAGAGGCTTGTAGTAATGTAAAAATCACTAAAAGGCCTCATTTTCAAGTTAAAAGAAAAACTGATTTGTTCGAACTAGTTCATACTGATATTTGTGAACTTGGAGGAATTTTAACTTGTGGAGGTAATAGGCATTTTATCACTTTCATTGATGATATTCTAAGTTAACATATGTTTACTTGATGAAAAATAAAAGTGATGCTTTTGAAATTTTAAAACTTATCTCCATGAGGTTGAAAATTAGTTTGGAAGAAAAATAAAAAGAATTAGAAGTAATAGAGGCTATGAATATGAGTTAAATGAGCTTAATTGTTTTGTTAGATCATTGTGAATAATTCATGAAACTGCTCCTCCTTATTCTCCTTCATCTAATAGTGTAGAAGAAAGGAAAAATAGAACTTTCGTTGAATTGACTAATGTCATGCTTATTAAGCCTCATGCACCTTTAAATTATATGGTGAAGCTATTTTGACCACTGGTTATGTGTTGAATTGTGTGCCGCATAAAAAGTGTAAATTGACACCTTTTTTATTGTGAAAGGTCACAAACCAAGTTTGAGATATTTAAGAGTTTGGGGTTCTCTAGCCTTTGTGAGGCTAATGGATCCGAAAATTACAAAGTTGGGTAAGAAAGTGACTACTTGTGCTTTTCTTGGTTATGTTTCAAATAGTACAGCCTATAGATTTTTTAATCTTGAAGATATTGTTATAATTGAAATAGGTGATGCTTTTTTTCATGAAAATAAATTTCCTTTTGATTCTAAAAATAGTGGAGGTCAAAGAATTGAAAAAAATATTTTGTCACTACATAGTTCTTCTACTTCTACTCTAAAAAATAAAGAAATTGATGATTTTGAGTTAAGAAGAAGTAAAAGAGCTAGAGTAGAAAAAGATTTTTGTCCTGATTTTCATGTCTATAATAATGGAGATGAACCTCTCACTTTGAAAGAAGCATTATCTTCACATGATTTTATTTTATGGAAAGGAGTTGTAAATGATGAAATGGAATTACTGATTTCTAATAAAACATGGAAATAAGTTGATTTACCACCGGGTTGTAAATCAATTGGTTGCATATGGGTCTTAGTAAAAATAGTTAAAATTGGATGGATCTATTGATAAATATAAGGTTAGACTAGTTGCAAAAGGTTTTAAACAACTAGAAGGCTTGGAATTTTTTGATACTTTTTCACTGCTAATAAGAATTACATATATACGATTTTTAATTGCTATGACTGCATTTTTTATTTGCAAAATTCATCAAATAGATGTAAAAGCTGCATTTTTAAAATGAAACCAAAATGAGGAAATTTATATGGATCAACTCGAATATTTTGTTGAAGCAGGCCAAGAAAGCAAAGTATGCAAACTTACTAAATCCCTATATGGCTTGAAACATGCACAAAATCATTGTCATGAAAAGTTTGATTCCTGCATGATTGAAAATAGTTTTAAAAATAAATGAGTGTCATAGGTGCATATATCATAAGTCTTGAAATAATTCACATGTGATTATTTGCCTATATATTGATGGTTTATTGATCTTTCGCTCTAACATGAATGTTATTAATGAAGCTAAAAATATTCTTAGAAGCCAATTTGATATGAAAGATTTTGGTGAGACAAATTATATTCTTGGAATAAAATAACAAGAACATGTGAGAGAATTTCCTTGACCAGTCACTTTATGTTGAGAAAATTTTGAAAAAAATATAACTTTATTGATTGCAAGCATGTTGTAACACTTTTTTTATTCAAGTCTTCATTTATTTCCTATTGAAAGTGAAAATGATGTGATAAATCAAAAGGAATATGATAGCATAATTGGAAGATTGAGATATGTGACTGATTGCACTAGGCCTGATATTGCATATGGAGTAGCATTACTTGGCAGGTTTACAAGCAATCTAGGTAATGAACATTGGCATGCTATAACAAGAGTTATGAGATATTTAATTAGAACAAAATATGTGGTTTGTTCTATAAAAAATATCATGTTGTACTTGAAGGCTTTTCTGATGCAGATTGGAACACTTTATTAGGTGATTCCTATTCTACCACTAGTTATCTCTTTACTTTAGGTGGTGGTGCTATTTGCTGGAGATAAAAAAATAGTACCTCTACCATAGAGGCTGAACTAATTATTTTAGCTTCAACTAGTGAGGAACCAAATTGGTTAAGAGATTTATTATTGCAAATACCTTATTTTGAAAAATCAACTCCTCCAATTTTAATTCATTGTGATAGAACTGCTAGGATTGGTAGAGTTCAAAACTATCATTACAACGGTAAATCCAGACCTATAAGGAGGAAACGCAGTAATGTAAGATCGTATTTGACAAATGTTATCATTAATGTTGATTATGTCAAATCTTGTGATAATCTTGCAGATGCTTTTACTAAAGCCTTAACGAGAGAAAATGTCTGGAGCACATCGAGGGGGATGTGATTGAACCCTATGGATCTTTGAGTCCTATATGAGGAAACCCAACCTAGGGACTTGAGATCATATAACCAAGTTCATAGGGAAAAACTAATCATATGATGACTTGTTGTGAAAAATGCACTATTTTTTAATCTATCCCTATGATGTGAGTGCATTGTTTCCTTTAGTAATTTATGAAGGTTGAGTTTTGAAAACTCTTAATGTAAATTTGTACCCTGTATTGGTGGAGTGTTAAACTTGCAGGAGCGATCTCGACAGATTTCACCTACGTGAGTGTGGAACTAGGTTGCTTCCTATGAGAATTGGGCTTATTCTCAGAAGCACTCATGAAACCGCGAAAGCATAGGGCCGTATTATGCTGGCATTTAAAGCTCATGTCAACACTTTGATTATTGTGTTTGACTAGTGATATTTATTTCCCTTGAGCAGTCATAGTTCAAGTCTGAGACCACTATGACTCTGGAGTAAAAGTTACATTTCACTAAGTGGGGGTTCAATGCAGATCACACCTTCATTTTGCATAATAGTCTTCCTTCAGCTGATATAATCTCTTTTCTAATATTTAAATGAGTGGGGGATTGTTAGTGTAGGCATTTTAATATTATATTATTTTACTTCTTTAAATTGCCACTTTAACAATTTCTTTTTCGATTGTTGGAGTAACTAGCACCTTTGTTGCAATGTATAGCATTGGTGCCTAATTACTCAATGGTCAATTAATGACTAGAAGCGTTATGACATATTACTTTGTGAACATTGCAGTGAACGCTGGCAATGGTCATATAGTAACATTTGCACGTTAATTCATTTGTTGCCCTTCACTATTACTTCTCCATCATTCTTCCTCCATTATTCCTTGTAACCCGTGTAGCTCCTAGGCAATTTATCTTTTCTATTTATTAAACCATTATCTTCCTATCAATTGGTAGAAAGACTTCCTCACTACAAATAGTGGTAGTTTTCATTTGTTTTATACACAAGAAAATATATAGTGCATAAAGTTTATCAAAAAGAGAGTTCATATTAGTTGAAGGGAGGTGTTTTTTTTTGGGAGCTTTGGACTCAACTCTTGTCCAGAGTTCTTGAGTTATATTTTGTGATTAGGTTGTTTTATCCTAGAGGGGACAAGTCAAGAATGACTACCGTTGGACCGGTGAAAAACATTTGCTTCAATGTGCATGAATCTCCTTAAAGAGAGAGAGTTATCCGTGTCTCAACCAGAAGAGATTTTTATTTTTTCATTTTATTTTTCAATTTTAATCTTGAAATTCTATTATTTTGTAATTTTTTCACTAGCAAAAAATATTTAATAATATTGGGTAAACATTTTTCGAGAAAACCTCAGAACGTTATCAGAGAACTCTTCGTCTTCCATAAACATTCTTTATCAAAATCATCATCCTCAATACAATTGATCATTCTCCAACAAAACATCCATCTAACATTATTGAAAACATAAAAAAAATTAAGATATTATAATCATTCATGAAAAACGAAGTGGAGTATGTCTTTTTTTCATCAATCTTCTTCCTCAAGTTCAGTTGAATCTTTTTAAATCATCTTCCCCATGTTCAGTTGGCACTTTTTCAATATTCGTCTTGTCAAGTAAGTTTAATATTGTTTTAAATAAGTTTTAGCCTATTTTATTTTTTTATTGTGATAGTGTAGCAAAGTTTAGATTTTTTTCCTTAAAGTTTTGAAATACTCACCCATTTTAGTTCATGCTTTTTATTCGGAACCATTACTGATATTTTACTTTGAATAATGCGTAGAAATGTTTGAAGTTTTATGTTTATCTGGCCTATCGATTTGAAAGTTTTCACTGTATTTTGGTAGAATTTAATGGTGTTTATGCCAATGGCATTATCGAGTAATGTTGGAACAACTACTTGTTTTGCATATTTTTTTAAGCATTACTTTGTTTATGTTAATAGACTAGCGGTCGATATTTTGATATGAAAATTATGTTTTTGTAAATAGTACAGTGTTACCAAAACTAGAGGCAGCATCGTTAAACAATGTGCTCCTAAGACTTCTAAAAATCAAAAAAGAAAGGATGAAGAAGCTTCCAAATCTTAAAAAATAAAAAAATTATAGTTGAAGAACCTAAGTCTTATTCGGATTCTGATACAATGACTGGGATTGACAACTACCAGGACACTAGTTCCTAAGCTATTGATGATGTTGAATCTAGTGAAGAAAAAACTAACAGTGGAGATGAGGATAGCAGTAGAGATACCCGAGATACTAGAGATGAGGATGATGATCCCCTGTCCTTTCCAATTTGTGCAAGAGAAATCTCTGGTAAGTCATATAATCTAACAACATGGATAGATGAGTTAGGATCATTTCCAGCAAAAATTTCTATGAGAACAAGGATGGTTGTTTGTCGTGATTTTAGAAAACTTTTAGTTCAAGAAAAAAGTTATAACGACTTCAAAGGTACTTGATTTGGACAGTTGAGGCATATTCCAGAATATTTCAAGTTTAATGGAAAAAAGGTCCATTATATGTTGTTGCGACGTGTGAAAATGATAAAAGAAATTGCATGAGATGTGGTTCTGTGTGAATGATAAGCCTGCTTGTTTTGGCTTAAGAGAATTTGCATTGATTACGGCCGTGATGCAAAAAATGATTAAAGTACTTTAGAAAGGTGAGAAATTTCATTATAAAGTGACCAAGAATAAGAACATTACTGCTATAAAGTTGATGAGTTTGATCAATGGTACCAAATTGAATAAGGAGCAGAAGTTGAAGTGCTCTTTAGTTTGTTTCATCTACTCGATGTTCCTTACCCATGATCGATCTAAGATTGTATTCAAACCACATTAAGATGGTGGATAATTTATATTTCTTAAAGAGTTATCCATGGGGAAAGGGTGTTTTGATCAAACAATAATGTATTTGAAGAACAAAATTAATTTGAAAAAGTAGAGTGTAGTGTATAGTGAAAGAGAGAATGCATCGTATGCTCTATATGGCTTTCCCTAGGCATTTCTGGTACTTATTATCAAATATATACTTGATTTATTTTAATATCTTATATATTTATATAGTATTTCATAGTCTCTGTTTATTTATTTGTTATTTTATTAATTTCAAGTTTGGATATATGTGGTTTTTCCTCATCTTGGTAAGTATGGCAAGAAGTCCTTGGATTCTCCTCTGCCCATTCCCAATTTACTTAGATTGCACACGATAAAGAGCAACAATATTATAGATGGTGATCCATTTAAGTACAAAGGAGTACGTACAAAGGTATAAATTCATTTATTATTACCTAACAATATTTGTAAATTAGTAAATGTTGTGTACTATATATATTGTAGATGGTTCACCCATACCTCACACCTATTGTCCGTGAGACTAAACAAAGTTATATGGCAACATTAAAGCCATATACGGACGAAGTGAAGGACACAATCATTGATTCCTTAAAGGCCAATTTGAAAGGTGTCATTGTCCTCACTTCTGTAGTAGAGAACGAGGAGGATGAAATTTTTGGGTAATAACAATTCCAACCAACCTTGTGAGAATTCTATATCGAGTGGAAAAAAAATATACCGAGTAATTGTAAAGATGATAATTTGTGCGAGTGTGTTGCATCCCTTGAACAATCAATGATGGAAGTTGCTGCTTTTATACGAGATGAGAAATTGAGGAGAACTCAAAAGAATAAGAAAAATAAAGGTAGAATAATTTATATAGTATTTCTGTAAAATAATTTATTTGTAAGAATGCTATGCCACTGATCTTATAGCAGTTGATGAAGACTATACAACACCAACAGTAGATGAAGATGGTGCTGCAGGTTACGTTGATGAAATACTTCCATTAGCAATATTCGATGAAAATCTTGTTACAGTTGATGAATACTTCGTAGAAAAAGTTTATCAAGTTGTAGAAGAGATGAAGAAAGGAGAAAAAGAACAAATGGAAGAGAAGATGCCAGAAAAAGAAGAGGAAAAACTAGAAGAAAATGAACAAGAAAAATAAGAGAAGCTGGAAGAGAAGAATCAAGAAGAAAATTAAGAGGAGAACATTCAAGAGAAGAAAGAAGAATAGAAATAAGAGGAGACACTAGAAGAGAAGAAAGAAAAAGAAAAAGAACAAGAGAAGCTAGAAGAGAATGTAGAAAAAGGTTTGGCAGCAGAGTGAAAAGGAGGGAGTGATCAAAATTCAGTGGACGTGATGGGTATTATTATGCAACTCAATGGTGATGAGTAAGGCATTTGTGATTGTTGGATGTTTAAGTGGGTTTTTAGACAATTGGTTTTTGCAATAGTTGGGATTTTGTGGTTGATTATTAAGACAATTTCTTTTTGTAATAATTAGTTTTTGGTGGTGGATTATTAAAACAATTGGTTTTTGAGATAATTAGTTTTTGGTGTTTGAATTTTAAGAAAATCGGTTTTATAGATAGTTGGTTTTTGAAGTACATTTTAAGACAATTTGTTGTTCAAGTAGTTGGTTTTTCTCACAACCCATGGGTACCCCCTAGATGTAACATGGCGTATAGGACCCCGAGGGACCCCATACAAGCCACATAGCATTCATAACATGAGAAATAGAACAATAAAAATAAAACAACAATTCAAGTTTAATAGTTTTATACAGAAAAGCGAAAGTCTAAATGGCGTTGTCTCAACAGCCATCTAATACAATAGAATTAAATTGGGCCTAGCCCACACATCATGTCCAAAACTAGGAATACAAATGAAGAACTAAGAACAATCAAAATTCACCCTTGAAGCACCAGGACTCACCAAAGCTCGAGAACCTCTAAATCAACCACTATCTTATGAGGTGTGCAACTATTTTGGCACAAATTTTGAGAGAGAACCCAAATTTTCATACCTTTTATCACTACCTTATGAGGTGTGCAACCATTTTGGCACCATTTGAGCCTTAACTATTTGTTGTCAACCTTGTTTAAGCCTCTTGAGCATAATTATCCCTAGCTTCTCATACATATAAAACCCTTTTCTAAGCATTAATTTGTTTGAATAGTCAACTTAGGCCAAACGCCTAAGTCGGGGATGTGGAAAGGAAGGAGGAAAGAAAGTCAAGCAAAAGGTGAAGAAAGAAAAGTGAGACTAAACTTTTACGTTTATGACAAAAAGAATGACCCCCTCATTAAAAAAACAGGGATAGAGTAAAGGCTTAAAAATTAAAATAAAAAGAGATAGTGTGATGAAATAAAAGGGGTATCTAACAAATTGAGTGAAAAGTTGAGTTTTAAGTTTCCGAGTGAAAATTTTGGAAAGAACTTGAGAAGAGGTGAAACTGAGTACAACAATACTTTGAAAATGTGAAGTCACTGAGCCAAATTGACCATACCTTTACCCTCAACCCCATTACAAGCCTAAAAAATCCCTTGTGATCTTGCGTAAACTAGGTTGTCTAATGATTGGAAAATATTACCAAACCTATGTGACGAAGCTTACATGTATTTTTCTTTTAGTGAGTGAGAGTTGTATTGATTCGTAACTTGCTCTATAAGATTACAAGATCATTTTTTATGTGAGGCCATGTAAATGCTTTTGTTAAAGCATGATTTTGCATTATTGGAGAGCATAAGTGAACTTGATCTTGTGTTGTCCCGATTAGTCATCATTTAAAGCTTATTGAGCATGATTGAGTCATTGCATATGCTCATTAGTAGTGTTGTTGTTATACTTGCATGTTAACCCTCACTGGGAACTATAGTACACTCACTTGTAGAACAAATGTGTTATTGTTACTTGAGGACAAGCAAAAGTTTAAGTTGGGGTTGTTGATGAGTGGTAGATTTACACTCATTTGAGGACCTTTTAGTTCAACTATTACTGTTATCAATGCCTATTAATGTCCTATTCTAATGATATATTGATATTTTACGGTTAATGGAAGCTAAAGGACAAGGTAGGGATGAATACATGAAAAAGAGGCCAAAAGCATTTGAAGGGTAGAAATTCCTAGTTGGGGTTGCAAACCAAAAAGGGAGGATCGCCCAAAGGGCCTGACCTCGGCAAAGTTGATAGTGTTAAAATTTAAAAAGACTCAAGGAAGGTTGGTGGACTAAAGACATTGATGGTGATTCGCCGAAGTGAATGGGCAAAATAGGAATTCATCACTGAAAGTGATAGATTTCTGAATGTAAATAAATGTTTAAAAGGTAAACAAAATGGTGATTGGCGATCTACCAAATGTGTAAGGCTGACTTGATTTAGTTTACTAACTAAGGTTCAGACCCCTGAAACCTAAAGCAAAAAAAGGCGAGCTCAAGATTGAATGAAAATCCATTGTATGAGTAAAGAGAGCCCGACTAATGTCACCGAATAAATCATGGGTGGAATCTTGGGCAAATTTTGGGGAAATTATAAATAGTAAGAAAGAGAGAGAAAATGGATTCAGAGTTTGTATCATATTTTGGTATGACATTTTGGAGAATTAGTTTTTGAACGTTTGAGGAAACACTCTTAGTTTTTGGGTTTTAAAATACACTCTTGAATGGGTAATGGATAGTTGAAATCGAAGTTGTTGATTCATCCATTGTTGTTATAATGATGTGTGGCTAAAATCCCAATTCTAGAGGTGCAATTATGGGGTTGGGTGTTGATTGAGTGTAGTGAATATTAAGCTTTTCTCTATTTTATTGCTATGCATTCATTGCTTTGACCTAATTAGCATGACGATAATTCATGGGTTAAGGTTACAAACTTAATCATTTTCTCGATCTTCGATAGATGCTCGAAATAGATCATTTGAATGAATAATTAGTTCAATGCATACAATGTATGCTTGATTTATATGGCTTGTTCGAAAGAGAGTTTATGGTTCATCTCTAATTGCACAAATCTCCTCAAAAGAGAGATTTATGTAAGGTAATAAGTTGATTTGTAATTCACATAGATGAGATCGAAAAGGGTTCTATGATACGGTTCAATGAGATTGAAAGAAGATTAGTGTTATTTAAGATTACCCAGCCTATCAATGATTATGTAGAACTATTGAGCAACATAAGTACCCCAACGTGACATCGGAACCAATCCATGCCGCCCTAGATTATTCCTTACTTGCTTGAATTTCTAATTTTATTTTAATTTTGATACTTGATATTTCAAACCTTTTTATTAAATTTGGTGGAATCATCCATTATTTTGTTCTAAAGTGCTACAATGAATGGATTAGTATTCTTAATTTCCTAATTGAATTTTTATCCTTACACTATTCTTTATGGGATTCGACCCGACTCTTTGTTGGGTATTTTTATTGAAAACAAAGATTTAATCCTCTAATTGTTTTTAGGGTAATTTGAGCTTTATCAAAAATAGCACCAATACCTAGGAATGGCAACTAAGAATTCAATTAGTGAAGTTGCTTTGTAAGCTTGTTGAGTTGTTGATTGTTTTTAATGATGTTGTATTTCCTATTTGTAGGTATAAACATGAGTGATAATGGTAGTGATGACTCTAGTCATGACGAGTAAAATGATCAGTTGGTTGACTTGAAAGGCATGCACATGAATGTTGTTGAGATGAACAGAGCTATCAGATTACTTCCTACAACAAGGAAAGCAATGTACCAGAACAATGCTACAACTACTCCAAATGAGAGGAATGTTCGGGGACTTAGCTCATAAGGATCCTTATGAACACCTTCGAAACTTTATGTATATTTATGGGTTGATCATCTTCAAGAATATCTCACAAGAATCTATTCGGCTGTGATTATTCCCATTCCCCTTAACGGGAAGTTACTGGATGATTGGTTGAGTCGCCAATCTTAGAGAGATTCATTCCTCAATTGAAAATGGTAAAAGATAGGGACAACATCTAGAACATTAAAGAGTGGAAGGAAATATTGTAACACATCAAAATTTAGAAAAGGAAAGAAGGTCAAAGAGGACTATTGGTTCAAATCTACGAGACTAGTCTATGGTTCGTAGGAAGCTCTACATTTCTTAGATTAGTCTCATAGGAAGTGGGAAAGTAATTTTTATATCAAGTCCACTAACTAATTCTGCGATTGACCAAGATGGTATGGAGAATGGACTACGTAACGTAGGAAGGTCCCATGGAATGGTCCCAAACTTAGTAAAATTTTGAGTTGAAAATTGAGGTCTATGGATGGGTTCCACAGACCATAGAAATATAACAGTCCGTAGAAATGGGTTGTAGGATTTTCCTAAGACGTAGGCCCCAGTTTTTTGACTTACGATTGACAATATGGTCAGTTGGTAGTTATTTTAAAAGTGTATTTCCGACATTCCATATGCACCAAAATTTTATAGTACGTCGTCTTGCCTATAAATAAGCCCCTATAACTAATTTTACCCCTTAATCTACCCATTCTCCAAAATTTTCAAAAGTTCCTCTCTAAGGTTTTCCATCCAAGGCTCTTACGGAATTTCTAGGGTTTTTCAAATCTTCAATGTTTCTTCATCAAATTCTTGTGGGCTTTAAGATTGAGGTATGTAGGTAGTTCATCAATGGGTTCCCTTCACCCATTGAGTCCCCAATGATTCTCCAATTCCCCAATTCAATTTTCGTAAATTGGTTAGGGTTTTATTTAATTCCCTGTGGGTTCTGTATGTATGGATTTAAATTGTTTGATTTTAATAATATTATGATTATTTAAATTCAATCACTTACCTTTGTTAGTGAGGACACCCCTTTTTGGTGTGGGTTAGACACTAGATTCCATGTTATAGCTCGCATGGTCTATATGTCAGGTAATGGTAAAATTCCCACAAAATGAACTAAGTTAATTACTAATATTTTATTAAGCTTCCTTTTATGATTTAAAGATAAATTTCCATGTTCATGATTTATGATTCTACTATGTCTTAACTTGGTCATGCATTTTATGTTTTTTGATTATCTCCTCTTATGATCACTTCTCATGCTTTATTCCATTCCCCTCATACTTAGTTCATTCCATGTACTAATGCATACTTGTGCCTACATTGTTTAACTAATGTATAGCCTGACAATTCTTATCCTTCCGTTCATGGTTAGTTGATTGCATTAGTGATTTTAAGGTCTGTTAAGCCCTCATACTTCGAGGATGATGTCACTTTATACCTTTATGTCATTTCTATTTTTCATACTTTTTATGTGATGTATTAGTTACGTCCCAATCACTTTCCGTATGATGTATTAATGACTTATTGAGGCAAATGTTAGACTTCCGCTTTGATTTAACAACTCTTTTGAAATATGAAATGCTATCTTTTGAACTCTTTAAATTCTATTATCTTGGATGATGTTTGCTAAGTGGCTTTTGTAAGTCCTCTTGAGGTCTTATACGCCATGCCACATCTAAGGTGTACTTTCGTCTGTGGCAAACTTTGTTTTTTGAGCACAAGGTCTCGAAAGGTTCTAGGATGTCTTAAATGCCACGTTGAGTAGATTCTTGTGCATAATTATGAAGCGCTCCACATTTATGAATCAGAGGCTATAACATGTTTAGGAAACTCCACTTCTTCCTTTACTCTAAAGTCATGCCATAGATTTTATTTCTATAAAGTTCCTCCTTTCGTAGCCCATGTTTTTTCTTTTCGCAATATGACTCCACGAAGGAATCTTATTAGAAGGAATGTTCAGAAAATGTGGAGCGCAAGGTTCCCCAAGTATCAGTCGATCCTTTTGTTGAGTAAGTGACTAACAATGAGTTTTGAGTCGTATTTCATGCATTGGCCCAAACTATGATGGCTCAAGAGTTAATTTATGAGGTTTATAAGATAGTGGGAATCATGGGTATCACTTTAGTTGAACAGGAAGAATTGGCAGCTTATAAACCTAAGGGAGCAATTTAGTTTAACCAATGGAAGAAAGAGAGGGCAATATATGCGGGTCCTTGGTTGGGAAAAATTTAAGGTTGCTTTCCCCTTGAGATACGGGAGGCAAAGGTACTTGAGTTCATTAATCTTTATCAGCAGAATATTAGTGCGAAGTAATATGCTTTGAAATTCATGCAATTTTCCAAATACACTCCAATTTCTATGGTTGCTGATTCAAGGGCAAGGATGAGTAAATTTATGTCGGGTGCTTCTGACTTGGTGGTCAAAGAATTTCTAATCACCATGCTTGTTAATGAAATGGATGTCTCCCTTTTGATCGTTCATGTGCAACAAATAGAATAGGAGAAGATTAAGGAGAAAACTAGAGATTCAAAGAGGGCAAGAAGGGAAAATGTTGATTTCTTACATTTAAGGTGAAATGGAGGTAATCGTTCTCAAGGTAATGATTCTAGTGACCAGATGGTACCCAAGTGTCGGGAGTGTGGAAAAAGACATAGTAATGAGTGTCAAGCCAGTTCAAATACATGTTTTGGGAGTGGAAAGATTTGTCACATGATGAGAGATTGTCCATTTATTACTTCTAAGGGAAGGGATGGTAGGCAAGATCAAACTCGATAAAATCACAAGGGTTTGCAGGATGCGGTAATTGCTAAGTTATGATCTTTCAGCTTGTGGTTATGCATTGCTTGATGATGGGTGTTTCATTGGATATGGTAAGACTCCATGTATGGTAAATGTGTTTGAAGTTGACCTTGAAATATTTTTGGAACTTCCTTAAGTGTTTACTTGTATTAATGGTTCTATGGTTGTTAAGACTTAGGTGCTATGCTTACATAGAGGGAGATAGATTCGAAAGAATAGTGAGGTTTGCTCCTAAGGGAAAGATGGTTCTTGTTTCATGGTTGGTATGCTTTAGGTATTAATTAAATTTTTTGAAAGCTTCCCTGCGTTGGGTTGGTATGTGAAAGGCTCAAGACAGTATGATGTCTTAGTAACCCTATCTCTTTCCTTCATCTTCGGGTCTACTTTGAGGACTACCCTCTCATGTTCACTATTTAGGATTCTTGGGTTCTTAGTCATTCTCATGTTTCCTCCTGCATGCTTGCTCATGAAAATTAGGATTTTTGAGATTTTGATTTAGCTCCATTGATTGCTTCATGATGATGCACATTTGTATTTTCTTTGCAAATAGGTTTATCAAAAGATGTTTTAAAAGTATGTTTTATCTTGACGTTAATATTCTTCATTTATTATGTGCATTTTGATGAAATTACATTCATGTTGAGTTGTTAGTTTCTCTCCTACTCTATTCATTCTAGATTGAGTCCCATTCGAGCATGAATGTTCCATAGGGAAGTTATTGTAAAACCTCATAATTTAAAGGAAAGTAAAAGTGCAGTTCTTGGATTGAAGGTGTGACCTACATCTCCTACCTATGGTTCATAAAAGCATCTACTAACCTTAGATTGTATTCGTGTACAATGTAAATGAAGAAAAAATTTTGGAAAATTTTTAGGACCTACCGTGGCCATGTACAGTTAGTAGATAGATCTACCAACTGTACATGGGCCCCATCAATGGATAGTCCAAATTCAAGTCTTTGAACCTTACCAATTGTTGACCAGGACGGTCTGTAGTAGAACCGACTGACCGTAGGTCTGAACCGTAGCTGAGGCATGATAGTTTAATTTCAAGGGCTTTTTGGTCTTTTCCTAATCATTCTAACCCAATATTACGTCATTCTACCCACTTAATCTAAACCTTATAAATACCATTAACCCTTAGAAATTTACCCCAAGTCTCTCCAATGTTTTCTCCCAAAAAAAAAAAATCTTCTCTCTAGATCCAGGAAGAAGAAGCTACGGTTCTTCAAGTTCAAGTCTCCTTTTTTATTATTACTTAGGGCTTCAATCAAGGTATGCAAGAAGCTCATAAATGGGTTCTTATTGTCCATTGAGCCCCCAAAGTTTCTTCAATTATCCAAGATTTGATTATGTTTTTACTGAATTCCTCATGGGTTCTACTTGTATGATTCAGTTGCTTTATTGTATTCTTATTTTGATGATTTGTACTTAATTACATGTTTTTCAACTAATTCCATGTGAACTCATGCATTGATCTCTGAATTTTAACTATGAATCATAATTTACATGAATTTATGAAGAAGCTTGAATCTATGAATATATTTTTATGAAAGCAATGTTTATGACTCAAGTAAGCTTATAGATGAAATTAATTATATATTCTATAAAGCATGGCCACATGACATAAATGACATCTAGATTTTCCCTCAATGCTTTTTGGGCTATTTTACTAAATTAGGTCTTGATTAGTATGGTATCCAGATATGCCATCAATGATTATATATCATGCTTTCAAAACTATTTCCATTAATAGTAAGAGACTTCTAGCATGAAGTTAATGACTATGGATCTCAAAAAGATATTATGAAAAGATCATAGATGGTGAAAGGTTTTCTCAAGCATGGTCTAAGGAGTTACCCTGTGATGTTTATAGCTTCGATTATTATCTTAATTGTACTTTTCCATGGAGGATAAAAATGAATAATATTAATGACTATTTTGTGGGATTTATGCTTAGCACTGAGAGCATATAGAGATGGAAGCTCTCCCATAGCTTGAGGTCGGGTTTCTAGTAGCAATCTCCTTATCCAATAACTAAGTGCCACCATAGGATGATTTGTCTTAACTATATATTTATTGCTCTTACCTTGGATAGTGAGGACACCCGTTTTTGGTATAGGATAGACACTAGATTCCTTGTTTTTGCTCGTATGGTCTATATGTCGGTATATGATAAACTTCCCACCAAATAAACTTAGTGTAATTACTCATGTTTTATGAATCTTCATTTTGTGATTGAAAGACGTGATGACCATGTTCATGATTTATGAATCTTCTAAAATAATTTTACTATGTTTTAACTAAGTCATGCATTTCATGTTTTTCAATTTTGTCCCATTATGATCACGTCTCATGATTTATTGCATTCCCCTCATACATAGTATATTCCATGTACTAATGCATACTTGTGCCTACGTTGTTTTCCTAATGTAGGGCCTGATGAATTTTATTCTTCCGTTCGTGGTTAGTTGATTGCATTATAGATTTGAAGACTTGGTGAGTCCTCATACTTCGAGGACGATGTCATTTTATAGCTTTATGTAATTTTCATTTTTCAGACTTTGTATGTGATTTATGGTTTACATCTCAATCACTTTCGTTATGATGTATTTGGTGTCTTATTGAGACAAGTGTTAAGACTTCTGCTTTGATTCAAATGCTCTTCTGAACTATGAAATGCTATCTGTTGAACTCTTTAAATTCTATTATCTTGTATGATGTATGCTAACTGGATTGTGTAAGGTCTCTTTAGGTTGTGTCCGCCACGTCACGTCTAGGGTGTACTTTGGGCCGATGCATAAGTTCATAAAAGTATCATTCATTAATTCATAGTTTTTCTTCAAATTCATGCAATCTTGGTTCATCGTCAAGTAAATCATTAGTGCATGGGTTCGTATGGAATTGATTGGAAAGCTATGAAATTGAATTTAAATAATCATAATATAATCAAAATCAAACAATTTAAATCCATACATATAGAATCCATGGGGAATTGAATGAAAACCTAACTAATTTAGGGAAATTGAATTGGGGAATTGGAGAATCATTGGGGACTCAATGAGTGAATGGAACCCATTGATGAACTGCCTACATACCTCAATCTCAAAGCCCACAAGCAATTGATGAAGAAACATCGAAGACTTGAAAAACGCTAAAAATTCCTTAGGAGCCTTGGATGGAAAACCTTGGAGAGAAACTTTTAAATTATTTAGAGAATGGATAGGTTTTCTAAAAGAGAAAAAATGCAGATTTTCAAAAGTTGCAGGTGCCACCTATAAACCGTAGGTAGGGTGCATGGTTGGCTACTTGCAACTCCCTCCCCAGAATCCCAGAAAATCCAGCTAAGTCCCAAGCCATGCCAGGACCTACAGACTGTAGGTGGGACTATGATCCGTGGTTCAGACCCCCCATGTTCCAACTTTCTGATACCAATCAATGGACTAAGAGGACGGGCCGTCGATCAGTCCACAAATTGTTGGTCAGGCCCATTGATGGCCCATCATATTTTAAGTTAGGGTCATTTTGATCTTTTTCCCTATATATTAGAAACCTAAACTACATAGTTTAATCCCTAAACTACATCGTTTTGGTTAGTTTAAGCTTAGTAAATATATCAAAACATACCCTAGTAAATTGATTCTCTAAAAATTGACGAAACTAGAGCAAAAGGAGAAGAAATAGTCGACCAAAACCCTTCCAAGAATGATGCAACTTCCCTTCAGTTGTAGCTCTGAAATTGAAAGACTTCTCTGCGGAATTTGTCACAAGTTATGTGGGATTTCACTGGTGGATTCCTTTCATCCACTAGGTCCATAGAATTTAGTCAGAATCTTGATTCCCTATATATTGTTAGAAGTAGGGTTTCTAGAACTTTAGATAATTGTTATGACTTTGCTGTGGTAGGGTTCCTAATTAGACTATCATGTATTCGTAATACTTTTGCATAGTTCCTTGCATGAAACTCAGAACCCTAGTTGTGAAGTTTCGTTTAGTTCATGAACTACACTAGTTGGGATAGATAACATATGTACATGCCTCAGTTTTCAAATGTTTCATTATCAGTACTTTAATGTTGCATTTTTAGATAGTAGGTCAAAATATTAAGCTATCCAGTATATTTCAGTTATGTTGTATTGTACACATTTCTAGTTGGGAGTAGGCTTAACACCGAGTTAGACTAGGTTCATTCACCCTCATAGTCCCAGAACTACGTGCCCTCATAGGTTTATAAGTCCCCTCTGTGGGCATCAACTTTAGTGATCACGCAAGTCATGCCTTTATACCCCTGGCAAGGTATATTGGGTCCTTTCGATGGGGCGTATACATCTGACTCCATGTTTAACTCACCTGGTTTTATGTCAGTTATTAGTAGCTCCTACAGTTAGACTGTAATGACCAGGTTACCAGTTATATTTCAGTATTCAGTTTCAACATGTTACGTACTTGGTCATTACATTTAGTTTAGTTCATACTCAGTATATTTCGATATCTTCATCATGTTTAGATTATATCATTGATCAATATGCTTCATTCAGTTATATGGTTATTCAATTTTATCCTATCTTGCATGCTCAGTAACTTTCTAGTACTAGTGCATACTTTGCGCTACATCTTTTCGTGATGTAGGTTCAGGTCCTTAACATTTAGATCACGTGTATATCGGTTCCTAATCTGTATTTAGTAGTGTCAGTGGTGAGTCCTCATTCTTCGAGGATGATAGACATGTTCTTTTACATTCAGTTTTTCATTTTAGTTTCAGTTTTACTAGAGTTAGTTGGAGGCATGTAGCAGCAGCTCTCGTCTACTAGAGGCTTATTTCAGACATGACAGATTCAGCTTTAGCATTTTGAGTTATACTTCAGTATCTTTAACACTGATTTTAGTATTTATGTATTCAGACTAGTATTGGGTATTCCCCATAATTAAGTTTATCTTATGATTTATTCTTCCACATAGTATCTGATGTTTAGTTGTTTAAGTATGCTTATGATATGCCAGCTTAGGGTTAGCTTGTGGTCACTTATGATCCTAGGTCCAATTTTTACGTCAAGGGGGTAGCCTCGGGGCGTGACAAACACTAACTACAACATGAGATTAGGAATGGATATTTGCATGTTTAAATAAAACATACTACTAATTTTTGCTCAAATCATATATGTAAGCATACAATATCAATACACACACGTATATATATACACACACACTCCCTTAGTCCACTTTTAATAAAGAAAAAATGAGTGAAGGACTCCACCCCTCCTGCACAGGAAACAATTCATAAGCATTTGTAACCTATCAACTCTAGCCAGTCTCTACTTATATGCTAACCATAGATTGAACTTTGCCCCCAGGCTTCCTTAGTGTAGCCCACCATGGAGGTCCCTAGGCATCCATAGTGGTCCCTTGGGTCACTGTAGTGGAAACTTATGTCGTTAAAGGTATTAATTTAGTTCTAGCCCCATAAGTCAAAGTCCTCTTAATTTATGTCTTGCGAAATGAGGTCATAGATGTGCCATATATTGCACCCTACTTTGAAGGGGTCAAAATAGTTCACAATTTAATGAGTTCTGTTACCTCTGATTTTTAAAGTATTCAAAATTGCCACCTAATTAAGAATTTATTAGAACACCTATGTATTTTGCAAGTACTTATCCCTATTATTTATTACAAATGAAAGGTGTCAGGCATCCCTGCAAACATATGGTAAGATAATCCTTAAATTTAGTCTAAGTGCAAAGGAGACTCGTTGTAAAAGAGAAGTGCACGATAAAACTTAATAAAGTGAAATAAAAATGTAACAAAATGATTTCTTTAGAATATAAATGTGGTTAATGAAAGACAGAAAAATAAGAAGATATAATAAGTAACATATTTTATTATATATATATATATATATATATATATATATATATATATATATATATATATATATATATTATTATTATTATTATTATTATCATTATAAGTGGGAAGCTCCTAACCTCAAAGTTGGACTACCATTTTATCTTTCATTTAAATACTATTTTTTTTATGTACAAATAAAAAGATATTCTAATAACTAAATACAAAACTAGATTTAAATGGGAGCAGTTTTAAGATACTCAAATGTGCATTATATTATGTAGTGTAATAAAGATATTGGAAGATAGTAAATCATTCAAATGTATAAAATAGCTTGAGTATGTTGTTAGCGGAAGTCCAAGAATTTCAAAACTGAAGAGTTATTTTGATGATAATTTTTTCACATTATTATTGCCAACTTCAACGTAATTGTTAACAATTATATATATGGGGATGTTCATGGATTATTTGATAAGTATAGCTTGTGAAACGGTGAATGCAAGGAGGGAGTCAAGCCACTCAAGAATTATTTTTCCATGCTCTCTTCGATCAGTAAGTTTAATAAAAAAAAATATGTTGCTTCTATTTCCTTGAATAAACATTTCCTATTTATTTTTTGAATTTTTGACAAGAAAGCATTTTCACATGTATTCACCATCTTAAAATGCGTATGCATGTTTACTTATGAATCAAGATTCGGAATACGAAGGTTAATTTATCTAATTATTTTATATCATTTCATGAATTCAATAGAATATTTTTAAATTCTTTAAAATAGATTTTACATATTTATAAATTACAATCAAAAGTGAAAGGAATTCACTTTTAATTATTCTGTGTTTGTAGATAATCCTTTCATTTATTTTCTTTTTATGAATGAAAATGTATAAGTAAGAAAGAAAACAATAAAAATATAATGGAGGGAACATAAACGAAAGGGGAAGACAAGAATTAAGGCAAAGGATAAAGAATAGTATTATTAGGGGAAAATAATAATGAAGTAAGAGAAAAAAATGGATAAAAAAATTAAAATATGATAAGTATGAAAATAACCACTAGTATCACACTCTGTGAAATGTCTCTCTTGTATTGGAATAACAATGTGATTTTAATATAACTCCTACCACATATAATATTTTCATGGGACTCACATACAAAGCACATGTCCAGGACTAGTATAAAACATGTGTATAGATATAAGAAAATAGTATATCCGTATAAGGTTGAAAATATTATGACATGTTTAAACTTTCGCAAAATAGAATAATTAATAAAAATATAAATACCTCATGTTGGTCTTACTATAAAACAAATAATTTGAATCATCTAGATCTTTTTATAATACTAGTTTAACAAAGGTTTCTTAAGGCCAAAGAGGCCAAATTTCTAGCAATGTATAATACACGTTTTTGCCTTCAAGAAAATGTATTTCATATCATTTGAATGATGTATTTTGTACTAAAAATATGCGCTTTTAAGCTTAAAAAAGTGTGTTCTTACCCTACAATGTTTACACGAAAAAAATTACACTTTTAAGCTCTTTGAAAGAAACATTTTTACACCCAAATGTTTGCAATTTTGAATATTCTATAGCAAAAGATTGACCTGAAAATAGTCATTAAAACTATCTACTAGTGAAGAAATTTTTCAAATTTTCTAAGTCATATATTATGAAAACATTTTGTATCCCATAAAAGAAGTAAACAAGAACTGAAACAACTTGGATTTCATATATGTAGCAAAAAAAATTAGAATTATGATTGCTTCCATCCTATCAACTTGAGCAAATGGCATCGTAATCAATTCCTTCTCCCTGATTATACCCCTGCACTACTAACCTTGACTTGTTTCTTGTAATGACACCATGTTCATCAAGCTTGATTTTGAAACTTACTTGGGACAGCTATGGCTCTGTTTGGAGGTCTGGGGACCAGATGCCATACTTTACTCCTTTCAAACTAATAAAGTTCCTGTTGCATTGAGTTTACCCATCATGCATCTTTCAAAGCTTCCATGATATTCTTGGGTTCAAAGTGGAGATGAAGGCTAAGATTGCAACTAGATTTCGTGTCGTTGATCTAGTGTGCATTCCAAAATCCAAGGGAGAAACAAGGTTGTCTATGAGATGAGAGGAATGATGTTTCCATCTCGCTTTCCTTGTAGTCTCTTGGTCATGTTCAACAACTTGTTTATTGGCTTTAGATATTTCCTCAGTAGCATCTCCTTTGTCAGTTGTATCTTTTTTGTCAGTATCTAAAGAGATGTGGGGACCTGGTTCCTGTGCAAATTTTGTATCTTTTTCATCACTTGGAACATTTTCTTGAGCAATTTCTTGCACAAGACTGTTTCTCTGGATCTATAGCAATTCTTCAATTTCAAATTCCATTCTTTCCTCGAGACTGTTTATTCCACCAGATTCATCAAAGATGACATGTACACTTTCTTCTATGCACAAAGTTCTATTATTGTAGACTCTGTATTATTTGCTTATATATCAGTAACCCACAAAGATTCATTAATCATTTTTTGGGTTAAACTTCCCAAGATCATCCTTCCTATTGTTGAGAACAAAACATTTGTATCCAAAGGCCTTCAAATTATTGAGTTTGGGTTTTCTTTGTAACACCCCTAAATGCTTACAAGAATCTCATGGTGATTTACCGTTGCTTAAATTCTACAATACGTTTTATTCACATTTTGGGGATCTTGAAATTTGGTGATAGTTGCAAACTTGCTTAGCATAAACTGTTATCGTAAGTTAAGGGATTGTATTGGGGTATCTAGAAAATATTATATTCTAATTATGTATAACTAATTGGTGATGAGGCATATATATATTAATATGTAAATATGCATTTTTGGGCAGCACACAAGGTGTTGGGCAGCACCTTTACCTGCCAGCTGTCCAAGTGATAAACATCACTTGGATGGATGTGTTTATATATATATATATATATTGACCCTTTTCAAGTGAATTTAAGTCCCTTTAAAGCCACAAAACATTAGAACTTAAATTAACCTTTTCTTCATCAGAATCACAAGAAAACCCTTGGTCTTTTGGCTGAAACTCAAGATACAAATCGCCTTGTTTGGTAAGTGCTGAAAATCTGTTTCTGAACTAGGCAGTGTTTGGTAAATTGTGTATATCTTGTGATCTAGAAATCCGTTTTGGGTGAATAAATATGTTTTGGAAAGCTGATTCATATATCTACAACTCTTATGTTTATTTGAAAGTCTGATTTAGCTGTTATGGATGTGAAAACTGGGACGCAACACAGGACAAGTTCTGTCCAGATTTCTCTGTTGTTGTAGCTGAGCAGGTTGTGTTACATTTAGAATATCTCAGTATCTAGAACTCCGTTTTGGGTGCATAAATATGATTTGGAAAGCTTGTTCATATATCTACAACTCTTATGTTTATGTGACAGTCTAATTTAGCTGTTATATATGTGAACAATGGGACGCAACACAGCACAAGTTCTGTCCAGATTTCTCTGTTGTTGTAGCTGAGCAGGTTGTATTACGTTTAGAATATCTCAGTATCTAGAACTCCGTTTTGGGTTCATAAATATGATTTGGAAAGCTGGTTCATATATCTACAACTCTTATGTTTATGTGACAGTCTAATTTAGCTGTTATAGATGTACAAAATGGGACGCAACACAGGACAAGTATTGTCCAGATTTCGGGTTTAGAATTCCGGTAGGAACCACTGTTAGTGTATTGATGATATCTTTTTGTACAAAATGTATTTTTCAGTGATTCTTCTTGCGTTGGAATCTTAAGGGATGTATATACAACTTTAATGAAGGTTACAAAATCTATTTTTGTTGGTTTCCTATTCAAATTTAAGCTGCAACATGGGGTACTAAACTGGCCAGAATCACTGTTTTGAGAACAGAATTGTGTCTGTGTGGGCTGAGCTTACTTATGATGATAATCCTATTTTATTTCGATATTATTGAGATATTAGGAATTAAAGAAGTTATTTAATTGCATTTTTAAGGTTGTATAGACTTGTGAACAAGTTGAGGAACCTGATACGTTGGTTGGTTTCCGGTTTGAGCTTGCGGAGTTTATTGGACTAGTGCTACGCTAAAGTATTGAGGTTTGTGTATAAACTTGTACTTGAACTCTTGTGATGGCTGGTTTAAATGAAATTTGATCTTGATACCTCAGCTATTTCTTGTTACTTTGCATTGTCATGTTGGTATGATGCTTGTGTAACTCACCCACTTGTATGGATTGTTTGATCACTTGGCACTCTTGTTGGGACTATGTCCTTCTTGTGGCTGCGGCTTTGTCACTATTGACAGGCCTCTTGATTCAGATCATTTGCCATCTTGACTCTGGATTTGTAGTTCATCTTAGGAATGGAAGTTATCCATTTTAAGCACGAACTAGAAAGCCATTTTTAATATGGGTCTTGGTCTTCTTGATACAGGGCTTCGGTCCTTCTTTATACAGGGCTTCGGTCCTTCTTGATACAGGGCAGCGACCCTTCTTGATACTTGCTTGTGCCGGGTGTGACAACATGAAGTATTAATGGGGCGAGCCTTGCTATTGAAATTCTTGGAAAAGAGTGCTATGAGCTTCTTGATATTTGTATCTTTGAATATCGAATTTGATACTTGTTATCTATTGCTACTTGATTTATTTATTATATTTCAAGTATGATGCTCGTTGACTTGGAAAAGGTGGCTTGATGAATATTGAGGATTTCGACCCTATAGTTTTTACACCACTAAGCTTTATGCTTAGCGATAGTTGTTTCTATCGTAGGGGCTGATCGAGAGGAGTGATGAAGATGGCCATGGGAGATGGAAATTTTGAGAACTTAAAAGAAGATCACATTTGCATATAGGCATATATATTTTGTATACATTTTGGTACTTATATACGGTCTATATGATGTATATATTTGCATTCAATTTTGAAGTCTTACCGTATCATGTTCATGGGTTGTAATCTAAGTATGGCTATGTGTTTGGTTTATTTGGGGTGTGTAAGCCCAAGTTTTGTAATATGTTACATGTCCTACTTGTTGGTAATGATTGTATAAAGCATGAACCCAACTAGTTTGGGTACTTGGAGGTGGATAATTTTTATTATCATTAATTACTTGCATGAGAAAAAAAAAATATATATATATTGTTACATCTTGTAATTTATGTGCATACGGTAAATGGAAAGGGGTCGCTACAAGTTTGGTATCAGAGCCTAGGTTTGTGGTTCTAGGACATTAGATGTAAAGTACTTGTATACTTGTTCGTTTCGTAGACAAAAGTTATGTGGATTATTTGTTCACTTGCATGGTTCACAATATTTTATCACATGTAAAGTGCACGTGCATCATATACATGTCCATAATGCAATGTGATCTTCCCTTTTGAAGGAATTAGATTATGGCCTCTTCTGCTGACCGACCTATGGAGGCTGCTCGTGATGGTTCTGGTGCCTCTATTTCCCAACCTAATGCACTTGAAGAGGTTGGAGAACCATTATCGGATCATTATATTCCCCACACTAGTGGATCTGAAGTGGGAAACCAGCAGGGTGCCAGAGATGGTTCACGTCCTCACTTGAGTCGGGGTATTCATGCTATAAATCCTCCTTTTCAACAAATGGCTGAATTCTTCCACCACATGGCGGAAGCGATCCATGATCCTAATGTGCTTAACTTTGAGAAAATGAGGAAAATGGGTAGAGTGGAATTTGAAGGCACCGTTGATCCCACGGATGCTGAACAATGGCTGGAGCGCATGGAAAGGGTATTTGAGCAGTTAGAGTGTTCAGATGCTGCTAAATTCAAGTATGCTATTTCACTCCTACAAAAGGATGCTTATGATTGACGGGTAAGTGTTCCGAATGCCAAGGTAAAACCTCCTGTTCTTACTTGGGATGATTTTCTTAGGGAATTTCGTATGAAGTATGTCCCACCTGCCTATTGTGATGCAAAGAGAAAAGAATTTTTGAATCTAAGGCAACGAGGCATGTCTATTGCTGAGTATCAACAGAAGTTCCTACGGCTCTCTCGTTATGCTGGAGGTATTATTAAAGAAGAAAAAGACAAGTGTAGAAAATTTGAAGATGGTTTAAATGATTCAATTCGGAAGAATATGGCAATCTTGCAACATGAGAACTTTTGTAAGTTAGTGTCTGCTGCTTTTACTTGGGAACGACTTGATAAAGAAGAAGCTAGTCGAAATGAAAATAAAGTTCGAAAGTCGAGATCAGATTTTGGAGGTCCATCCAAAAGGGGAAGGTTTGATGATTCTAAAGCTGGTAGTGTTAACAGGCCACCTCAGCAAAAGCAAAGCAGATTAGAATTTTCTACAGCTAGCACTCCAAATTATGGCCAAGGTAGGTCTCGTGTCCCCACTTGTCCACAATGTGGAAAAAATCATTATGGTACTTGCAGGAGAGCTTCTGGTGCATGTTTCAATTGTGGGAGTTTTGATCACAAAGTGAAGGATTGTACTAATCCTAAAAATGCTCTTTCCTTGAGAACTGAAGGCTCAGTTCAGAAGCCTCATATTAATCCTCCTCGAACTCATGAAGGTTCAAGACCTAAAAATACACAAGTAACAGGTGCAAGTGGAGCGAATAAAGCTAGTGGATCACGGGCTATTGCACGCACTTATGCTATGAGGCAGAGGGAGGATCAAGATGGGCAAGACGTGGTTGTCGGTAAATTTCACTTATTTGGCTTATGTGTGTTTACATTGTTTGATCCCGGTTCTACACATTCTTATCTTTGTTCATCACTTGCTCTTCCTAAAAATGTGAAATCTTTGAGATTTGATTTTGATGTGCTGGTTGAAAGTCCTTTGGGTTATCAGGTTGTGTGTAACCGAGTTTATCAAAATTGTCCCTTCATGATTCAAAATCTAGTCTTCCCTGCTGATTTGATTGAAATGCCCTTCAAGGATTTTGATGTTATTATCGAGATGGATTGGCTTTATAAATATCATGCAGTTGTATATTGTAGGTCTAAGCAGGTGACTTTTAAAGATCCTACATTTTCACACATCATTGTACAAGGTGAAAGATCATTGACAGCTAGTATTATCTCGGTGGCCTTGGCAAGAAAATTGATGCGTCAAGGTTGTGAGGCATACCTTGCTCACATAGTTGATTCACGGGTAGAGAGTCCTGGTATCAAGGGCATCCCTGCTGTGCGTGATTTTCCAGAAGTCTTTCCAGAAAATCTTCCGGGATTGCCCCAGGAAAGAGAGGTTGAATTTCCTATCGAGCTTGTTCCTGGATCTGCCCCTATTTCTATTACTCCTTATAGAATGGCTCTGGCAGAATTAAGAGAATTGAAATCTGAATTACAAGAACTTCTTGAGAAGGGTTTTATTCGACCTAGTGTTTCTCCTTGGGGAGCCCTGGTGTTATTTGTAAAGAAGAAAGATGGCACTCTCAGGCTTTGTATTGATTACAGACAATTGAACAGAATCACAATTAAAAATAAATATCCACTACCAAGGATTGATGATTTATTTGACCAACTGAAGGGTGCTAAAGTATTCTTGAAGATGGATTTAAGATCTGGATATCACCAACTGCGTGTTAGAGAGAAGGATATTCCTAAAACTGCTTTTAGAACTCGGTATGGTCATTATGAATTTTTGGTGATGCCATTCGGGTTGACAAATGCTCCTACGGTATTTATGGATCTAATGAATCGAGTATTCAAGCCTTATCTTGATCAGTTTGTGGTTGTTTTTATAGATGATATTTTAATATTTTCCAGAAGTAATGAAGATCATGAGAAACACCTCCAGATTATTTTGCAAATTTTGAAAGAGAAAGAACTTTATGCTAAATTTTTCAACTGTGAATTTTGGCTTGATGAAGTGAAGTTTTTGGGACATGTTGTATCGGCCGAAGGCGTCAAGGTGGATCCTTGTAAGATACAAGCAGTCATTGAGTGGAGACCTCCCAAAAGTCAAACCGAAGTAAGAAGTTTCTTGGGCTTGGCAGGCTATTACAGAAGATTTGTGAAAGGCTTTTCTATTATCGCCTCTCCATTGACTAAGCTATTGCAGAAGGAAGTGAAGTTTACTTGGAATGACAAATGCTAAGAAAGCTTTGAAACTCTCAAATCCTTACTGACTCAGGCACCTATACTTACTTTACCTACTGAAGGGAAGGAGTATGTAGTATATAACGATGCTTCTCACAATGGTCTCGGATGTGTTTGATGCAAGACGGGAAGGTTATTTCTTATGCTTCTCAGAAATTAAAATCGCATGAATTGAATTATCCTACTCATGATCTTGAGCTTGCTGCAGTAGTGTTTGCTTTAAAAATATGGCGGCATTATTTGTATGGAGAGAAATGTCATATATTCACTGATCACAAGAGCTTAAAGTACTTGAGTACTCAGAAGGAGCTGAACTTCCGACAGCGTAGATGTCTTGAACTCATTAAGGATTATGACTGCATAATTGATTATCATCCAGGCAAAGCTAACGTGGTTGCAGATGCCTTAAGTAGAAAATCCTTCATAAGTATTTCGCTGAGGCCTTTGCCCTTGCTTCTTGAGTTGAGAGCCATGAATGTTTGCTTGACACTTGATTCAAAGGGTTCAGTTGTCGCTAGGTTGCAAGTAAAGCCAATATTACTTGAACAGGTGAGAGAAGCACAAAAGTTGGATGAGAAACTTGTCAAAGTGGCCCGAGAAGTTCAAAACGTGGAAAAACTTGATTTTACATTATCAGAGGATGGTGTCTTATTTTATAAAGATAGACTTTGTGTCCCAAATGATAACAATTTGAAGAAAGATGTACAAAGATGTACCAAACCATCAAAGCAAATTATTGGTGGAATGGTATCAAGAAAGACATTGCGGAGTTCGTTTCTAAATGTTTGGTTTGTCAACAAGTAAAGGCAGAACATCAAGTTCCAGTTGGGTTGCTACAACCATTGTTGATACCGGAATGGAAATGGGAGAGAATAACTATGGACTTTGTTTCTGGACTTCCTCGCACGCAAAGAAATCATGATGCAATATGGGTGATTGTGGATAGGCTGACCAAGAGTGCGCACTTCTTAGCAATCAAGATGGATTACTCACTTGAGCGATTAGCTGAATTGTACATTAATGAGATTGTAAGACTACATGGGATCCCTATGTCTATTGTATCTGACCGAGATCCAAGATTTACATCTAGATTTTGGGGAAGCTTGCAGGAAGCGCTGGGTACTAAGCTGAAATTTAGCACTTCATTTCATCCTCAGACAGATGGTCAGTCGGAAAGGGTGATACAAGTTTTGGAGGATATGCTTCGAGCTTGCATTATAGAGTTTGAGGGTAGTTGGGACAAACATTTGGCTTTGATTGAATTTGCTTATAATAACAGTTACCAATCGAGTATTGGAATGCCTCCATATGAAGCTTTGTATGGAAGAAAATGTCGGACCCCTCTTTGTTGGAGTGTAGTTGGTGACAGGAAACTCATTGGTCCTGAAATTGTGCAACAAACAGAAGACAAGGTAAAAATTATCAAGGATCGTCTAAAGATTGCTTCGGATAGACAAAAGTCGTATGCTGATCTTAAAAGACGTGACATTGAATATCAAGTGGGAGATAAAGTATTTTTAAAGGTGTCTCCATGGAAAAAGATTATGAGATTTGGCAGAAAAGGGAAGCTTAGTCCTCGATTTATTGGGCCGTATGAGATACTTGAAAGGGTTGGACCAGTTGCATATAAATTCGCTTTGCCACCTGAGTTAGACAAGATACATAATGTCTTCCATGTTTCTATGCTCAGAAGATACCGTTCTGATCCATCTCATGTTCTCCCAGTTGAATCTATTGAGGTTAATCCTGACTTGACGTATAATGAAGAACCTATTTTGATTCAAACTCGGGAAGTGAAGCAACTTAGAAACAAGAAAATCCCCTTAGTAAAGGTACTTTAGAGGAACTATTCGGGAAAAGAAGCTACCTGGGAGAGAGAAGAAGACATGAGGACCCAATATCCGCACTTGTTTCGGGACTAAGGTAAGATAAATTTCGAGACTAAATTTCTTTAAGGGGTAGAGAGTTGTAACACCCCTAAATGCTTACAAGAATCTCATGGTGATTTACTGTTGCTTAAATTCTACAATATGTTTTATTCACATTTTGGGGATCTTGAAATTTGGTGATAGTTGCAAACTTGCTTAGCATAATTTGTTATCGTAAGTTAAGGGATTGTATTGGGGTATCTAGAAAATATTCTATTATAATTATGTATAACTAATTGGTGATGAGGCATATATATATTAATATGTAAATATGTATTTTTGGGCAGCACACAAGGTGTTGGGCAGCACCTTTACCTGCCAGCTGTCTAAGTGATAAACATCACTTGGATGGATGTGTTTATATATATATATATATATATATATATATATATATATATATATATACTGACCCTTTTCAAGTGAATTTAAGTCCCTTTAAAGCCAAAAAACTTTAGAACTTAAATTAACTTTTTCTTCATCAGAATCACAAGAAAAACCTTGGTCTTTTGGCTGAAACTCAAGATACAAATCTCCTTGTTTGGTAAGTGCTGAAAATATGTTTCTGAACTAGGCAGTGTTTGGTAAATTGTGTATATCTTGTGATCTAGAAATCCGTTTTGGGTGAATAAATATGTTTTGGAAAGCTGATTCATATATCTACAACTCTTATGTTTATTTGAAAGTCTGATTTAGCTGTTATGGATGTGAAAACTGGGACGCAACACAGGATAAGTTCTGTCCAGGTTTCTCTGTTGTTGTAGCTGAGCAGGTTGTGTTACATTTAGAATATCTCAGTATCTAGAACTCCATTTTGGGTGCATAAATATGATTTGGAAAGCTGGTTCATATATCTACAACTCTTATGTTTATGTGACAGTCTAATTTAGCTGTTATAGATGTGAACAATGGGACGCAACATAGGACAAGTTCTGTCCAGATTTCTCTGTTGTTGTAGCTGAGCAGGTTGTGTTACATTTAGAATATCTCAGTATCTAGAACTCCATTTTGGGTGCATAAATATGATTTGGAAAGTTGGTTCATATATCTACAACTCTTATGTTTATGTGACAGACTAATTTAGCTGTTATAGATGTGAACAATGGGACGCAACATAGGACAAGTTCTGTCCAGATTTCTCTGTTGTTGTAGCTGAGCAGGTTGTGTTACATTTAGAATATCTCAGTATCTAGAACTCCGTTTTGGGTGCATAAATATGATTTGGAAAGTTGGTTCATATATCTACAACTCTTATGTTTATGTGACAGACTAATTTAGCTGTTATAGATGTGCAAAATGGGACGCAACACAGGACAAGTATTGTCCAGATTTCGGGTTTAGAATTCCGGTAGGAACCACTGTTAGTGTATTGATGATATCTTTTTGTACAAAACATATTTTTCAGTGATTCTTGTTGCGTTGGAATATTAAGAGATGTATCTACAACTTTAATAAAGGTTACAAAATCTATTTTTGTTGGTTTCCTATTCAAATTTAAGCTGCAACATGGGGTACTAAACTGGCCAGAATCACTGTTTTGAGAACAGAATTATGTCTGTGTGGGCTGAGCTTACTTATGATGATAATCCTATTTTATTTCGATATTATTGAGATATTAGGAATTAAAGAAGTTATTTAATTGCATTTTTAAGGTTGTATAGACTTGTGAACAAGTTGAGGAACCTGATACGTTGGTTGGTTTCCGGTTTAAGCTTGCGGAGTTTATTGGACTAGTGCTACGCTAAAGTATTGAGGTTTGTGTATAAACTTATACTTCAACTCTTGTGATGGCTAGTTTAAATGAAATTTGATCTTGATACCTCAGCTATTTCTTGTTACTTTGCATTGTCATGTTGGTATGATGCTTGTGTAACTCACCCACTTGTATGGATTGTTTGATCACTTGGCACTCTTGTTGGGACTATGTCCTTCTTGTGGCTGCGGCTTTGTCACTATTGGCAGGCCTTTTGATTCAGATCATTTGCCATCTTGACTCTGGATTTGTAGTTCGTCTTAGGAATGGAAATTATCCATTTTAAGCACGAACTAGAAAGCCATTTTTAATATGGTTCTTGGTCTTCTTGATACAGGGCTTCGGTCCTTCTTGATACAGGGCTTTGGTCCTTCTTGATACAGGGCTTCGGTCCTTCTTGATACAGGGCAGCGACCTTTCTTAATACTTGCTTGTGCCGGGTGTGACAACATGAAGTATATATGGGGCGAGCCTTGCTATTGAAATTCTTGGAAAAGAGTGCTATGAGCTTCTTGATATTTGTATCTTTGAATATCGAATTTGATACTTGTTATCTATTGCTACTTGATTTATTTATTATATTTCAAGTATGATGCTCGTTGGCTTGGAAAAGGTGGCTTGATGAATATTGAGGATTTCGACCCTATAGTTTTTACACCACTAAGCTTTGTGCTTAGCGATAGTTGTTTCTATCGTAGAGGCTGATCGAGAGGAGTGATGAAGATGGCCATGGGAGATGGAAATTTTGAGAACTTAAAAGAAGATCACATTTGCATATAGGCATATATATTTTGTATACATTTTGGTACTTATATACTGTCTATATGATGTATATATTTGCATTCGATTTTGAAGCCTTACCGTATCATGTTCATGGGTTGTAATCTAAGTATGGCTATGTGTTTGGTTTATTTGGGGTGTGTAAGCCCAAGTTTTGTAATATGTTACATGTCCTACTTGTTGGTAATGATTGTATAAAGCATGAACCCAACTAGTTTGGGTACTTGGAGGTGGATAATTTTTATTATCATTAATTACTTGCATGAGAAAAAAAAAAAAAAAAAATATATATATATATATATATATATATATATTTACAGCTTGTAATTTATGTGCATACGGTAAATGGAAAGGGGTCGCTACATTCTTCCATTTAAAAACTCATATGGTGTCTTCTTGAATATGGATTTGATGAAACACCTATTAGAAACATAGCATGTCGTGTTCACTGCCTCAACCCAGAAATTCTTTATAAGATTTGGACCAATTAACATGACTCTTGCAATATCTACCAGAGTTCTATTTTTCCTCTCAACAACTTCATTCTGTTGAATAGTTATGGGAGCGGAGAAATTATGACTTATACCATGTTTAGAACGGAAGCCTTTGATTTGGATATTTTCAAATTTTGTACCATAGTCTAACCTGATCCCTGCATTTTTACAATTCAACTTTGTTTGGATTCCTTTTGCAAAAACTATTAACATTTCAGTTGATCATTGGTTCGTTGGAACATGTTCCAGGTGAACCTAGAAGATTCATCAACAATCACCATAATATATTTCTTCCACCTCTTCTTTGGACTCTCACAGGACCACAATGATTTGTGCGAAGTAGCTCCAATGGCTTGGTAGTGCTTACGCCATTCTTTTTTCTTGACAAAGACTCTGGTTTGCTTTCTTCTTACACAAGCAACACAAATTTTATTGTTCGTGAATTTTACCTTAGGCAAACCATGGACCAAGTCCCCTAAAACAAGTTAGTTCAGGAGTGATGCACTTACATGACCAAGCCTCTTATGCCACAGTCTATCATTACCACTTTGGATGCTTAGACATGTGAGATTATCCCCTCTTATGGAGTCCAAGTCTACTACATACATGTTCTTTGAACTTCTTGCCGTCAAGATTACTTCTTTTGAAATCAGATTGGTAACAAAGAATTTGTTAGACACAAATCTAACTTCATTTCCCTTATCGCAAATTTAGGAAACACTGAGCAGGTTGTATTTTAACCTGTTCACATAGTAAGCATCATATATGGAGTGCTCCACATATCTCCCAATTCTTCCTATTCTAAGGATTTACTCTTTCTTACCGTTTTCAAATGACACACCTCCACCTTGGTGTGCTTCCAGTGAAAGGAAGTGATGAGGTTCTCCATGCGTATGCTTAGAGCATCCACTACCCATGAACCAGTATTGACCGCTTCCTCCCTTCTACAGATGAAAAATCCTTTGTTAGATTTAGGAACCCACTTGAGATGGAGTTCCCAAAAACTAGAAAAAGGCTTGATAAGAAATCCTCCTATCAAAAGAGGCAATGTGTTCTTACTGAACCGATATCTAGGACCAAGAACCTTCCTTTCTTTTGATTAAGAGAACTCAACCTAGTTCTCTTTGAATTTTCTCAAGGATTCATATGTCCTTTTCATATGACCATTTTTACCAAATTGAGTACACAGTAGATTATCATATACAGACACATGCTTATTGTTAGGGTTATAGAGAGACTCTGTCTTTCGACATCCTAGACCTCACCACTATGGTCTCTCTGATTCGCCAAGGTTGTAAGGATCTGTGAAGAAGTAGTCCATTTCAAAGATTTGTTCATCTTTTGAGTAATTACCTCAAATTGAGAAAGGGAACATTTTTATAACATTGAGCATGAGTATATATTTATTGGGAGTAGTACTGAGCATCGATATGGGAATGAGTTTAGAAAGCTCACACTCCTCATAAACCATGTAGCCAACATGTATAAATGATTGTACTTTTTAGACGATTCCTTACTGCTTTTAAGGATAGCTTAATGGATCCACTTAGTTGAGGTGTTCTATACCCCGACAAGGTATAGGACAGTTATGACACCATGGGCAAGATGCTATATCATCACATATCTCATGGTGATAGTTGTCAGAATCTCCCAAATAAGATTAAATTAAAGAGTATCTTATTGTATTTTTATACAACATTAAATTTATATATTCTATATTATAATGTATAACCATTTCATCTCTTATTCTTGTTTTTTAATTGGAGTTGAGTTGAGGTGAATATGTTTTCCAGTCTTATCAATTTAGTTGTCAATGCTTTCAGTTTCCCCTTACATGCTTATACATTCAATGTATTGACGTCATTCTAGCTATATCTATTTATGATGTAAACACAGGTGTTGAAGGTTATCAACAAGTGTTTCCTTGATTCCACTTCCATTCCAGCTAGTTTGGTGAGCCTACTTGCTTTTCGGAGGGCTTCACACTTATTTCTTGCTTTTGTTAAGTTATCATGGGTTATGTCCCGACATTTATCTTAGTAATAGAAGGTTCATAAAAATTTAGAGTTGAGGAGTCTCTCATTATTTTCCTTGTTGATGTTTTGACATGTTGAGACAGTTACTTTTTTTTTAATAAGTATTTGTAGATGTTCATTTGAGTTGAGTTTTGATTTAGAGCTTAAAGTTTAATCATGCAATTCAATTTCGTACTTCTATTTGAGTAAGTCTTCCACGAAGTAGTCAGTCAGGCCAAGGGTTTGCTTGGGGACCAACAATGGTTCTCGAGTGCTCATCACATCCAGGGTGTAGTCTCACAACGTGACATTATCAGGAAGTAGTAGCAAGTTGAAGCTGTGAATTCTAGTAGATTAAGTGATTTATGCAGAAGCTTCGACATATTAGTGTTCTTCTATATAAAAATGTTCAGATTATGTCATTTAGTTGTAATGTAAAATTGTGATCTTCAATATTGCTTCCGCATATGTAGGTATCATCATGACATACAACAACAATACTCACATCTCAATGCAAATAAGTCGAGATTGATTAAATAAATGACAAACTCGTGTATGCATATGCAAAAAGAAATAAAGTATAAGTTCACTTTGAAATACATTAACTCTTGATCCTATTAGAAAAATGTGGATTTTAAATGGATTTTTCTATCAAAAAGCTATCACAAATATGAGAATGTAATAACAAAAAAAAAGGGTCAGAAATTAGTGTTTTCAAAATAGCTATTGTTTTATTCATAACGGAAATTGATAGCAAATTAGGAATGAAATTTCAAACCAATAAACTTTAAATCACGGTTGTTCCTGAGTATCAATAACTAGAATTTAATAAGTTAGTCATTGTGATAACAAAAAAAAATCTATCAGAAATTAGTGTTTTCAAAATAGCGATTGTGTTATTCGTAATGGTAATTTGTAGCGAATTAGGAATGAAATTTCAAACCAACAAACTTCAAATAACGATAATTCTTGAGTATCAATAATTATAATTTAATAAGTTAGTCAGTTAAGCACCTTTTAATGCTTAATGAGGAAAGAGGGATACATTCTCATTTAATATTTTATTTTTAAGATTGAAGAGAATTTTGTATCAATTTAAAATCATAATCGTGAAGGAGTGTTGACTAACTAAAATCTAGTTCAAGAAAACTATCTGATACATCATAGCCCAAACATCTACGTAAATTATTATTTTTTCTATTAGTTTTTAAATATATTCTTAAATTTTCATAATGTACCTTTTATTTACCCTCTTTCCATCTTCTGAATTTTGGACTAAATTGAATTCCCAAAACGTGAAAAATAAAATGTCAAAATAAAGTATATTCATAAATGAATTCAAAACATAAGCATATCACTAATGAAACTAACAAGAACATGAGTTAGTCAAAATTCTTTGTATTGTGTTACATCTATTTAGTGTGGGAGTATAAATAGTACAATGATTACAACAGGCCCAATAAATGAATTTCAGCTTATGTCAAAACTCTTTTAGGATTATTGAGAAATAAGAATCCTAGTATTTATTATACTTGGGGCAAGTGTAAAACACGTGTTAATCATTAATTGTATATTTCTTTTATTCATTCTATTATGTGAACTAGGAAACTTGTCCGCACTTCACCCGGTATAACAATAATTTAAAATATTTTTTTTATAAATTACCTATTCATGAAATATAGGTTGCACTACTTCAAGTTAAAAATATATAAAATATAATAAAACAAATAGATAAGGAAAAATAAATTACATAAACGTTTTAAGGAAAAAAAAATGGAATTAAAATATTGATAGATTTCTCCTTATTCTCCTCCTAATTTAATATGAATTTCATAAATAAATTGAATATCTCTTTAAATAATTTTTCTTGCTCTTGGACCACTTATTATTCTTTCTACAAGTTTCTCAATCAAAATGATTTTTTCTCTCAACATATAATTTTTGTAGAAGAAATTATAGTGCAACAACCTTTCAAAAACATTTTATATTTTGAAGAAATTTGACTATTACATTATTTTTCTTCTTACATCAGTATCTTCAGAAGTATCATGAGAAATCATCTCTTTCTCTTTTTATGAAGAAATAACATTCCATCATCATCAGAAGAAGAGACAAAGTAAAAGAGTCGCAATGTTTTTGTTCATTCTAAGATCTCTTCTCCTCATCTCTAAATTAGCTTTTAGTGTGTTGTGTATATTTTGTTCTTTTTTTTTTTATGTTGCTTGTTATCTTTCTCTTCTTTATGATTGTTGTTGTTGTTTTGGTGCATTGTTGAATTTTCCTCTCACTAATACATGCATGTATGTTCAATGAAACTTGTTTGATGTTCCTGCAAAATTTTAAAAAATAAAGAAGAGAAGGAAAATAAGTAAAACAAAAAAGATGTTTGACCAACAAAAATAATATATTGAGAAAAATTAACCAAACCATGAATTTCTCTACTACTCGCGACAAGATTAAACATATAAATAAAAATTTGTGGATACCTTTTACCATATTGTTTGAAATATATTGTAATTAGCTAATCTACATTATAGATTAGTACCTTTCAAATTAAATTTGAAAAAACTTTTCAAATTCCTTAATTAAGTGATAAGGAATAAACTTTCAAATTAAATCTGGAAAAACTTTTCAGATTCTGCAATTAAGTGATAAGGAATAAATCCTCTTAAATTTTATAATTAAGGAAACTGTCTTTTATGGTAAAGAATTGATAACTGAAGTTTTTATGTTTATGTTTTAATGAGGAAAATAATTAAATACTAAACTTTAATTTTATATTAAAACTTCAAATAAACATTGTGTTTTTTAAAATGAAAAAAAAAAAAGAGCTCAAAAAATGAAAAAAAAAAAGAAGAAGATAAATATAATTCCAGCCCTTAGAGGCATGCCACATCAGCATTCTATATTCAGCTTTATATATATATATATATATATATATATATATATATATATATATATATATATATATATATGTATGTGTGAGTTAATGTACATGTTTACAAAGAAAAAAGGTTTAAGACATAAATTCCACTTTTTTCTTTTTAGCTATTCTTATATTAATCTTGAAAATATAAATATTTCAAAATATTATCATAAATATGAGCAATTAACTCTCTTAAATTATCATCTAATCGATATAAATGGGGGGAAAAACTGGAAGAATTTTACAACAACTCACGTATATATATATATATATATACAAGTTTTTCGACACGAGCGTTGCATGTGATTACCAATTCAGAGAGTACATGTTATAGTAAATAGTATTACTTATTTAAGTGAAGATTTGAATAATAAAATTTGTACAAAATAATATTGCAGATTCTTTTGTGAATATTCAATGTGGATTGTCATATATATCTATATCTATATCTATATCTATATCTATATATATATATATATATATATATATATATATATATCTTATTCACGTGAATCTATGAAGATGGTCAATGAAACTTTTTATTTGTTAAATGCAATAATGCATATATTTATTTCAATTTGATAAGGTTCAATCATGTAATTAGTTGTATCTCACTAATATTACCTTATATATGATATTTGTTGTGTATTTTTCTTGTCATCTAACCAAATGTGCTTTGCACGTGTATTCCACGTTAAACTGTTTAGATGTCATTTGAACATGTGAAAATAACAACTACATTTTATTTTAGAATTAATCTTTGTTTATTAATTTTTATTTTATAAGTTATAACATAATAGATGACGTTCTTGGTCGCTATCATATTTGACTTCTGGCTTGACTTTATACATAAATCAACGATAGTTGTTTTACTGTCCATAGTTAACTGAGAAATGTTTCCTTTTTTTTACCAGAAACACTAAGAATTAAAATTAAACAATATATTCTATCTGTGAAATCATTTATATAATCACCTGTTTATCTTACACCCAACAAAGATGTAATTCATATACTTGTAAACGATTTTCAATGTATACAATCAAGCATGATTCATCCAAGGAAAAATAATAACATCGTGTTAACACATATATAGGAGCAGTGTAATAATATGAAAAATTATTAGTTAAAAAATAATAGAAGAAAAGTGTAATGACCCTCCTAGTCATTTTTATGTCTTCCCTTCTGTGTGTCGTTAGAGCATTTTTGTAGTGACCTCAAGTCATTTATGACTTGTTGGGACTGAAAGTTCGGTCACATGGTCGTTTGTTTGGTTGTTGTGCGAGTTTTAGTGTTTTTAGAGATTATGAACATTAAATGATCATTTTCGATCAAAAGTTCAAGAAGTTGACATTGGAATCCAATTCTGACGATTCCATTAGCTCCGGAAGAGTCATTTTAGGATAGTATCATGGTCGGCATAACTCCTTAGGTTTTCAGTGTAAGTCGGTGCGATTAGGTGTTTTAACTTTAAGTTTAAGCCTAAATTTGACTTTAGTCAACATTCTGAGTAAACGCGCTCGGATGTGAACTCCGTCAGTGCGGTCCGCTCTAAATGTCGATTTTGGTCTAGATTGACCCTTCTTTTGTTTTTCGAGGTTTTCGATATTTTTTCGAGCCCTTTTATGGTTTTTGACTTAAAATGACATTTGGGTGTGGGGCCCACTTTTTGTCAAGCTGACCTCATATGGAAATTTTGACTATGTCATTGAGTTTGGAATATCGAAGTTGGTATGGTTGTGTATCTCGTTTGCGTGCACGGGGTTTCGAACAGGTTTGGAGTGCCCCGTCGGAGTTTTTAAGTTGCTGAAAATCTGGTGCATTATGCAGAAAATTCAGCAACTATTCTAAATCTTTAAAAGGGCATAGCTCTCTCATTTCAAGTATAAATTCAGTGATTCAAAGGTTCATCTTGTGGGGTTTTTCGCAAGGAACATGTTGGTGAGCTCGAAAACTGATTTGGGGTCCCCTTTTGAGGTAAATCTCGTAAAATACCTACTGTCGCGACCTTTTTGTGAGCTTGGTTTTGGAATTTTTGAGACTTATTTTCTGAGCCATTTTTGGTTCGATTTCAGTGATTCTTGAGGCTATATTGGGTGATTTTTCGAGGAGAACATCGTGGCGTTATCGGAATTCACTGTAGACCTCCCGTTTCAGGTAAATTTACTGATTCAACTGCTGTCCCATTTCTAGTTCTTGAGATAATTCGAGTTTAGGTTGCTTGTTGATATTGTGATGTTCCTGAGCCCCAAATTGTGTCCCATTTTGGGTCATAAGCTCGGGGAACTAATTGCTACCTACTTTTGGGATTAATTCCAAAATTTCCAGTGCGGGTCCCACTTTCTCCGCTTTGACCCCGAAATCGACCCATCTCCGTTTGTTGTGATTTTGGTGTCTAAATGACCGTACTAATGTTGTGATCCTATATTTGATAGAATGACAAATTTCTAAGGACGTTCAGTAAGGAAAGCTTCGGTAAAGTGATTTGGAGCACGCGTGATCGGCCTTAAGGTAGGCTACAACTTCCTTTCAATTAGATTGAGCTTAATTGTGTAAAAGCATGTGGATTGGAGTGAATTGGGGGTGGGTATCAGTTTCTTAGTTTACTTTTATTAGATACCTTATGTTAGGATTTATTGACCATATTTCAGGCATAGTACCATGCTAGTCGGGTTAGTAGAATCACATGCTTATGTGTTAAACGCTATTGTATGATTATGATGTGTGTTGCATGATTTGTTCATTGTCAACTGTAAGCATGATGTCCTTAGTCTAGGTTAGGCTAGTGTTGCCTTAAACTTATGACCCGTTTGGGCTGGAAAGCCTTGACTTTCTGCCGACATCGTTCGGATTGCTTAACTCCTTGTAGACAAGAGTAGTTGACTTGTGTCTGATAGTTTGAGCCTTAGATTAGGCGTTATCGCTGCTCGTTGCACTTCTGTATCTTCTCCCTTTAATTATACAGTTTTAATAAGTTCTCGAAGGTTCAATCCATCACTAGAGGCGTGTGATTGAGATAGTATAGGCTTGGAGCCTTTTATGTGATTTCTTGGTATGGACGGTGTTCCACGGTGGTTGTTGCTGGATTGGATCCTATTGGAGATACCATCAACCCTGGGATCGGGGTAGACTCGATGATTTCAACGATCGCCCCCGATCTTCTCTTTCTAGCTGGGCTTGGACTGTGCTGGTCATTGGGTGTTCCTGAGTCGCTCTTTCTAGCTGGGCTGGGAGCTAACTGCATGGTAGGACGACTAGCGATACCAACTTCACACTCGGGTCCCTCTTTCTAGCTGGGCTGGGAGTGGACTGTTTGGTAGGGTGCCCCCTATGGTCACTCTTTCTAGTTGGGTTGGGAGTGCACTACTGGCTGGGTGGAATTTGATGGTTTATCTTTGTTACTTTGGGCTGGAAGCCCGATTTTCTTATTTCTCAGTCTGTGTAACTGTCGGGTTTATGGGGGTGCGTTCAGGTTTTACTTAAACTTGGGCATGAGTGTACCTTATGGGCTTATGGGGGTCCAGTTAGTTTTAGATTAGTTGCACTTTGTTTATTTCTGGTATGCTTATGCGCTTCTTTTTCTTATCCGCTTTGACCTCTCTGTGTCTAGTTCTATCCTTTCTTCTTTTTTTACCCTTTTTGCTCAGTCGGCCTTTAATACCTACTGGGTACTTGTTGTTTTTGTACTCATGCTACGCTCTTCATCTATTTCGTGATGCAGGTCCCAGTACCAGTTACCAGTGGTGAGTAGTTCCTACCTTCTTTTGCAGCTGTGATTAAGAGACGAGGGAAAGCACTTGGCGTTTTGGGTTTGTCATGTCTCTATCTTTTGTTTTAGCTAGTCTTGTTGCCTTTTAGATACACTGGTTGTGGTCTACTCTTGGGACTTGTACTCTTTATTAGATAGCTCTGTACTAGTGACTTCCAAGTTCTGGGAGTGATTCTGTATATATTTATTTTGGTTTCCTTTCGTCTTGTTGTCCTTGTTAAGTCTTTTGTTTTTGCTAGTTTCTGCCTTTACGCTCATTGCTTGATGTTCTGGGTTACGAGTTGGCTTACCTACTGGTAGGTTATAGTAGGTGCCATCATAACTCGAGAAATTGAGTCGTAACAAGTTGGTATCAGAGCCAGGTTCTTCAGTCTCACTTGTACAGAGTGGATCGGTGCAGAGATGTCCGTAACTTATCTTCGGGAAGCTACAGGATGTCTTTAGGAAGATTTCCTCTTTTGTTTCACTTTCGTGCAACATGTGACTTATTAGTTCCTTGAAATCTCACTTGTTTCACTCTTTTGTAGGATGGCTTGTTCGCGAGGTAGCGCGGCTGGGGGTGATGTATCCAGGCCTGCAGACAGAGCCCCAGGTTAAGGTAGACGCTGACCTCGAGGTCGAGAGAGGGCTGTAGTACCAACCCAGGAGAGAGAGGAGGATCCAGAGTTAGTAGCGGACCCTCCAGCACCTCGTTTACCAGATCATCCAGTAGGGCAAGTGGGGCCAGCCCTGCCGACATCCAGACAGTTCTGACTCCAAATCTTCACACCGCTATTACTCAGTTCTTGCATATGCTTGGGGGTATACATCAGCTACCTGCCCTAGCCACACCAGCACTAGTATCGTAGGATCATCCTACAGTATGGGCATCTTATGTCTAAGTACCACCTGATGGAGTACAACCCTTGGCAGTGGACAGATCTATGCCGCTTCAGGAACAGAAGATGCTTGTTATATTTCTCAGGTTGACACCACAGAGGTTTACTAGGGCTGTGGGTGAGGATGCCCACTAGTTTCTTACTACTTGCCGTGAGAGGCTTCACACTTTGGGTCTAGTAGAGTATAGAGGGCCGACTTCATTGCTTACCAGCTAGATGGGGCAGCCAGGTAGTCGTGGCGTACATTCAGTCAGACCAGGCCAGTTAGATCTCCACCGGTATCATGGGATGAGTTTTCTGAGGCCTTCTTGGCCAAGTTTATCCCTTGTAGCGTCCGAGACTGCCTCAGGGATTAGTTTTGCAGGTTGGAGCAGGGCTCCATGTCAGTGGCAAAGTACCAGACTAGATTCCATGAGCTCTCCCATCATGCAGAGACAGTATTACCTACAAAAGAGGAGAGGGTTTGGTGCTTTGTCTGTGGGTTGAGTTTACTGCTTCGGCTTTAGACCCAGTCCTTAGTTTTTGCATGTCGATATTTTTTAGACGTAGTTGACCATGCCAGTACTATGGAGAAACTTCGTCACGAGGCCCAAGGGGGCAGCGAGAAGAGGGCTAGGCATGAGGGAAACTACAGTGGCTTCCACTGCAAGTCTAGGGATTATCATGACAAGACCGGCCGACGGTTTCGATAGGATCAGTCTAGCAGACCTATATAGGTCTCTTTTCAGGCATGAGGTAGTGGTCGGAGTGAGGCTAGTTTGAGTCAGGGCCGCGAGGTATTTCGGTCAGGTTCTTCAGTCCATGATGGTAGTTCTTTTGGGAGTCGCCCTCAATAGGGTTGCTATCAGTGTGGTGATATGGGTCATTGGGCCAAGGACTGTCCTCAGCATAGTTGGATTGCTTCTGCTCCTCAGGCAGCTCCCCTATCTTTACCAGCACCTCAAGCTAGAGGTCGTGGTCAGGTTTAGGATTATAGAGGTGGTCATCAGGGTATACGTGGTGGTCCCTGAGTAGGCAGATCAGGTGGTAGGTTTGATGGTAAGGGCAGAGGCAAAAATAGCAATTTCTATGCAGCTCTAGTGAGGGCGGAGGCTGAGGCTTCTAACGATGTGATTACTGGTATGATTCTTTTATGCCAGCAAACCGCATTGGCTTTATTTAATCTGGGTTGTACTTTATCGTATGTTTCTGTTTACTATGCCTCTCGCTAAAGTATGATTACTGAGCCTCTGGTAGCACCGTTGCGTGTATCGACCCCTGTGGGTGAGTCTTCAGTAGTGGATCAGGTATTTTGATCTTGCTTAGTTACTATCCAGGGAAGTGACACCCAGACTGACCTTATATTGCTTGACATAGTTGACTTTAATGTGATTTTGGGCATGGACTGGTTATCCCTTAATCGCGCTATTTTAGATTGCTTCTCTAAGACCGTGACCTTAGCTATTCCTGGTATTCCTTCGGTCGTGTGGCAGGGATCTCGTGGTAGCATACCAATTGGGGTCATCACTTTTATTCGGGCGAGGAGGCTATTGGCTAGTGGATGGTTATCAAATTTGGCGTATGTGCTTGATGTGAGCAGGGAGGACCCTCCGGTTGAGTCAGTTTCTACTATTCGTGACTTCTTAGATGTGTTTCCTATCGACCTACCTGGCCTACCCCCAAAGCGTGATATTGATTTTTTGATTAAGCTTGAGTCGGGTACTCAGCTTATTTCTATGCCGCCATATCGGATGGCTCCTGCAGAGCTCAAAGAGCTCAGTGTTCAGCTTCAGGATCTCTTAGGTAAAGGATTTATCAGACCTAGTGTATTACCTTGGGGCGCTCCCGTTCATTTAGTTTTAAAGGAGGACGGTACGATGCGTATGTGCATTGACTATAGGCAGTTGAATATAAGGCATTGACTATAGGCAGTTGAATAAGGTGACATTAAGTTGACTATAGACTTCAGTGTTCTCTATGATTTATTTGAGATCCGATTACCTCTAGTCGAGGATTAAGGCAGCGGACATCCCTAAAACTGCATTTAGGATCTGTTATGGCCATTATGAGTTCTTGGTGATGATATTTGGGTTGACTAATGCCTGTGCTGCCTTTATGAACTTGATGACGCGTGTGTTCAGGCCTTATCTTGATTTCTTATTCATAGTCTTCATTGATGACATTTTGATTTACTCGCGGAGTAGGGGTGATCATGAGCAACATTTAAGAGTTCTACTCCAGACTTTGAGAGATCAGCGGCTTTATGCCAAGTTCTCAAAGTGCCCATTTTGGTTAGACTGTGTAGCGTTCTTAGGACACATTGTATCCAAGAAGGGCATCATGGTAGATTCGACAATGATTGAGGCTATTCGTGATTGGGCTAGGCCCATATCAGTTATTGAGATTCAAAGCTTCATTGGACTAGCAGGATACTACAGACGATTTGTGGAGGTTTCTCTACCTTGGCAGCACCTCTGACCCAGTTGACTCGTGTTGTTGTTCCTTTTGTTTGGTCACAGGAGTGTGAGGCAAGCTTTTTGAGGCTTAAGGAGTTATTAACCACCGCTCTTATATTAACTCTTTAAGTTGAGGCACTACCTCCAGCATTTTCAGCCATCCACCCAATTTTTCATGTCTCGATATTGCGCCAATATATTCTTGATGAGTCCCATGTGCTCGAGTATGACGTAGTTGAGTTGGATGATCATTTGACATTTATAGAGGAGCGAATTGCTATCCTAGCTAGAGATGTGAGGAGATTGCGTTCGAGAGTCATTCCTATTGTTAAGATCCATTAGAGGCATCGTCCAGTCGAGAAGGCTACCTGGGAGATCTAGCTAGAGATTCAAGAGTAGTTTCCCAGTGTGTTTGATCCTTCAGGTACTTCTTGATCCTTACTTTCGCGGACGAAAGTCCTTTTTAGTAGTGGATATTGTAATGACCCTCCTAGTCATTTTTGTGTCTTGCCTTCTGTGTGTCGTTAGAGCATTCCTGTAGTGACCCCAAGTCATTTATGACTTGCTTGGACTGACAGCTCGGTCACCTAGTCGTTTGTTTGGTTGTTGTGCGAGTTTTAGTGTTTTTGGAGCATATGAACCTTGAATAATCATTTTCTATCAAAAGTTCGAGAAGATAACATCGGAATCCAAATCTTACAACTCCATTAGCTCTGAAAGAGTCACTTTAGGCTAGTAGCATGGTCGTCATGACTCCCGAGGTTTTCAGTGTGAGTCTGTGCGATTAGGCGTTTTAACTTTAAGTTTATGCCTAAGTTTGACTTTAGTCAACATTCTGAGTAAACGCGCTCGGATGAGAATTTCATCGGCCCGATCAGCTTCAGAATGTCGATTTCTGTCTAGATTGACCCTTCTTTTGTGTTCCGAGGTTTCACATATTTTTCCGAGCCCTTTTATGGTTTTTGACTTAAAATGACATTTGGGTGTGGGACCCACTTTTTGTCAAATTGACCTCGTATAGAAATTTTGACTATGCCATTGAGTCCGAAATATCGAATTTGGTATAGTTGCATATCTCGTTTGCGTGCATGGGGTTCCGAACGGGTTCGGAGTACCCCATCGGAGTTTTTAAGTTGTTGAAAATCTGGTGCGTTGTCCAGAAAATTCAGTGACTGTTCTAAATCTTTAAAAGGGCATAACTCTCTTATTTCAAGTCCAAATTCAGTGATTCAAAGGTCCATCCTGTGGGGTTTTTCGTAAGGAACATGTTAGTGAGCTTGGAAACTGATTTGGGGTCCCTCTTGGGTGTAAATCTCGTAAAATACCTGCTGTCGAGACATTTTTGTGAGCTTGGTTTTGAAATTTTTGAGACTTGTTTTATCAGCCATTTTAGGTCCAATTTAACTGATTCTTGAGGCTATCTTGGGTGATTTTTCTAGGAGAACATCGTGGTGTTGTCGTAATTCACTGTAGACCTCCCGTTTCAGGTAAATTTACTGATTCAACTGCTGTCCCATTTCTACTTCTTGAGATAATTCGGGTTTTACTTGCTTATTGATATTGTGATGTTCCCGAGCCCCGAATTGTGTCCCAATTTGGTACATGAGCTCGGGGAACTAATTGTGATCTACTTTTGGGATTAGTTCAGAAATTTCCAGTGCGGGTCCTACTTTCTTCATTTTGACCCCGAAATTGACCCGTCTCCATTTGTTTTGATTTTGGTTTCTAAACGACCGTACTAACGTTGTGATCCTATATTTGATAGAGTGATAATATTCAAAGGTCATTCGGGAAGAAAAGCTCCGACAAAGTGATTTGGAGCACGCGCGATCGGCCTGAAGGTAGGCTACGACTTCCTTTCTATTATATTGAGGTTAATTGTGTAAAAGCATGTGGATTGGAGTGAATTGGGGGTGGGTATAAGTTTCTTAGTATACATTGATTAGATACCTTATGTTAGGAACGATTGGTCATATTTCGGGCTTAGTACCATGTTAGTCGGTTTAGTAGAATCACATGCTTATGTGCTAAATGTTATTGTATGTTTGTACTGTGTGTTGCATGCTTTGTTCATTATAAACTGTAGGCATGAGGTCCTTAGTATAGGTTAGGTTAGCGTTGCCTTAGACTTATGACCCGTTTGGGCTTGATAGCCTTGACTTTCTGCCGACATCGTTCGGATGGCTTAAGTCATTGCAGACTAGAGTAACTGACTTGCGTCTGATAGTTTGAGCCTTAGATTAGGTTTTATTAGTGATTGATGTACTTCTGTATCTTCTTCCTTTAATTCTGCTGTTCTGATGCATTCTCAAGGTTCGGTGCATCACTAGAGGCGTGTGATTGAGATAGTATAGGCTTAGAGCCTTTTTCTGTGATTTTTTGTGATTTCTGCCTTTTCTGGGAGTGTACTACTAGCTAGGTGGAGTCTGATGGGTTATCTTGGTTACATTGGGCTAGAAGCTTGGTTTTCTTCTTTCTAAGTAGACATAGCTTTTCTGTATAACTGTCAGGCTTATGGAGGTCCGTTCAGGTTTTACTTAAACTTGCGCACGAGTGTACCTTCTGGGCTTATAGGGGTCTAGTTAAGTTTAGTTTATTTATACTTAGTTTATGTATGTTATGCTTGTGTGCTTCTATTTCTTATCTATTTTGACCTCTCTATGTCTAGATTCTATCCTTTCTTTTTGTTTTTACCATTTTTGCTCAGTCAACCTTTGATGCCTACTGCGTACCTATTGTTTTGGTACTTATGCTGTGCTCTACATCTATTTCGTTATGTAGGTCCCCGTACCAGTTACCAGCGGTGAGTTGTTCCTGCCTTCTATTGCAGCTGTGATTAGGAGACGTGGCGAGCACTTGGTGTTTTGGGTTTATCATTTCTCTAACTTTTGTTTTAGCTAGTCTTGTTGCCTTTGAGACACGCTTGTTGTGGTCCATTTTTGGGACTTCTACTATTTATTAGATAGCTCTGTACTAGTGACCTCCATGTTCTGGGAGGGATTCTGTATATATATTTATTTTGGTTTGCTTCCGCCTTATTTTCCTTGTTTAGACTTTTGTTTTCAGTAGTTTATGCTCTTATGCTCATTGCTTGATATTCTCAATTACGGGTTGGCTTACCTACTATTAAGGTATAGTAGGTGCCATCACGACTAGAGAACTCGGGTCGTGACAAGTTGGTATCAGAGCCAGGTTCATCGGTATCACTTGTACAGAGCTAACGTATAGTAGAATCCCGCAGATCAGTGCTGAGACGTCCGTAACTTATCTACATGAGGCAATAGGATGTCTTTAAGAAGATGTCCTCTTTTGTTTTACTTTTGTGCAACGTGTGTCTTATTGATTCCTTGAAATCTCACTTGTTTCACTCTTTCGCAGGATGGATCGCTCGCGAGGTGGCGCGGTAGGGGATAATGCATCGAGGCCTGTAGACAGAGCCTTATCTTTGGGTAGATGCTGACCTCGAGGTCGAGAGGCCGCAGTACTAGCCTAGGTGAGAGAGGAGGATCTAGAGCCAGTAGCAGACTCTTTAGCACTTCGTTTACCAGATCATCCGATGGGGTAGGTGGGGCAAGCCCAGCCGGCACCCAGACTAGTTCTGACTCCAGATCTCCAGGATACTATTGCTCAACTCTTAGGTGCGCTTGGAGATATAGATCAGCTACCCACTAGCCACACCAGCACTAGTACCACAGAATCAACCTACAGTGTGGGCACCTCAGGTCTAAGTACCGCTTGAGGGAGTACAACCCTTGGTAGCAGCACACCTTTGCCTCTTGAGGACTAGAAGATGTTTGGTGTGTTTCTCAGGTTGACACCACCGAGGTTTTCTGGGGCTGTATGTGAGGATACCCACGAGTTTCTTACTACTTGTCATGAGAGGCTTCACACTTTTTGTTTAGTAGAGTCTAGAGAGGCTGACTTCATTGCTTACTAGCTAGATAGGCCAGCTAAGCAGTGGTGGTGCACATTCATTCAGACCAGGCTAGTTAGATCTCCACCAGTATTATGGGATGAGTTTTCTAAGGCCTTCTTGGCCATGTTTATCCCTGGTAGTGTCAGAGACTGCCTCAGGTATCAGTTCTGCAGGTTGGAGTAGGGATCCATTTCAGTGGTAGAGAACGAGACTAAATTCCACGGGCTCTCCCGTCATGTAGAAATGATATTACCTACGAAGTAGGAGAGGGTTTGGTTATTTGTCAGTGGGTTGAGATTACAGCTTCGGCTTAAGACCCAGTCCTTAGTTTTTGCGGGTTGATCTTTTTAAGACATAGTTGACCATGCCAGTACTATAGACCATCTTCGTCGCGAGGCCCAAAGGTACAGCGAGAAGAGGTCTAAGCATATAGGGCAACTACAGTGACTTCCCCCCAGGTCTAGGGATTATTATGGCAGGATTGGACGACAGTTTCAACAGGGTCAGTTTAGCAGACCTACACGGGCCTCTCTTCAAGCATCAAGTGGTGGTCAAAGCGAGGCTAGTTTGATTCAGGGCCACGAGGTATTTCGGTCAGGTTCTTCAGGCCATGATGGTCGTTCTTCTGGGAGTCGCCCTCGACAGGGTTGCTATCAGTGTGGTGAGATGGGTCTTTAGGCCAGGGACTGTCCTGAGCATAGTAGGATTGCTCTAGCTCCTCAGGCTACTCCCCTATTTTAAGCAGCACCTCCAGCTAGATTTCATGGTCAGGGTCAGGATCATAAAAGTGGTCATCAGGGTATACAGGGTGGTCCCTGAGGAGGCAGATCAGGTGGTAGGTTTGATGGTCAAGGCAGAGGCAGACATAGCCATTTCTATGCATCTCCAACGAGGATGGAGGTGGAGGCATTAGACGATATGATCACAGGTACGATTCTTTTATGCCAGCAGCCCATCTTGGCTTTATTTGATCCTGGCTCTACTTTTTTGTATGTTTCAGTTTACTATGCCTCTCTCTTGAGTATGATTTCTAAGCCTCTGGTAGAGCCATTGCATGTATCAACCCCCGTGGGTGAGTCTTTAGTAGCTGATCAGATATTTCGATATTGCTTAGTTACTATCCAGGGAAATGACACCCAGGCTGACCTTATATTGCTTGACATGGTTGATTTCAACGTGATTCTGGGCATGGACTGGTTATCCCCTTATAGCGTTGTTTTAGATTGCTTCTCTAAGACCATTACCTTAGCTATTCCTGGTATTCCTCCGATGGTGTGGCAGTGATCTTGTGGTAGCACCAGTTGGGTCATCTATTTTATTCGAGTGAGGAGGCTAGTGGCGAATGGACGCTTATCATATTTGGCCTATGTGGGTAGGGAAGTCCCTCCTATTTAGTCAGTTCCTGTTGTTCGTGACTTCTTAGATATGCTTCCTACCGACCTACCTGGCCTACCCCCAAAGTGTGATATAGATTTTTTGACTGAGCTTGAGCTGGGTACTCGGCCTATTTCTATTCTGCCATATCGGATGGCTCCTGCAGAGCTTATGGAGCTCAGTGTTCAGCTTCAGGATATCTTGGGTAAGGGATTTATCAAACCTAGTGTATCACCTTGTGGTGCTCCCGTACTTTTTGTTAAGAAGAAGGCTGGTACGATTCGTATGTACATTGACTATAAGTAGTTGAATAAGGTGACAGTGAAGAATCAATATCCTCTGCCTAGGATTGATGACCTATTTGACCCTCTACAGGGAGCTTCAGTGTTCTTTAAGATTAATTTGAGGTCCGATTACCACCAGTTGAGGATTGGTGCAGCAGACATCCCTAAAACTGCATTTAGGACCAGTTATGGCCATTATGAGTTCTTGGTGATGTCGTTTAGGTTGACTAATGCCCCTGCTGCCTTTATGGACTTAATGTTGTACGTGTTTAGGCCTTATCTTGATTTCTTCGTCATAGTCTTCATAGATGACATTTTGATTTACTTGCGGAGTAGGGGTGACCATGAGCAACATTTAAGAGTCGTTCTCCAGACTTTGAGAGATCAGCGGCTTTATGCCAAGTTCTCAAAGTGCCAGTTTTGGCTAGACTCTGTAGCGTTCTTAGGGCACGGTGTATCCAAGAAGGTCATTATGGTAGATCCAGTAAAGATTGAGGCTATTCGCGATTAGGCTAGGCCCACATCAGTTACTGAGATTCGGAGCTTCGTTAGACTAGCAGGCTATTATGGACGATTTGTAGAGGGTTTCTCTACCTTAGCAACACCTCGGACTTGGTTGACTTGTGTTGATGCTCCCTTTGCTTGGTCAGAGGAGTGTGAAACGAGCTTTTTGAGTCTCAAGGCGTTATTGACCACCGCTCCTATATTGACTCTTCTAATTGAGGGCGAGGGCTTCACAGTTTATTGTGATGCATCTAGTGTTGGTTTGGGTTGTGTATTATACAGTTGGGTTGAGTTATTGCTTAAACGTCGAGGCGGCTTAAGATTCATGAGCACAACTACCCTACTCATGACTTGGAGTTGGTGGCGGTAGTTTTCGCGCTTAAGATTTGTAGGCACTACTTGTATGGAGTTCGATGTGAGATCTATACCGATCATAGGAGTCTTCAATATATCATGAGCTAGAGTGACCTTAATTCGAAGCAGCGTCATGGGATTGAGTTCCTGAAGGACTACGACCTCTCTATTCTTTATCATCAGGGCAAGGCGAATGCAGTAGCGGACTCTTTAAGTCGGAAGGCGGTGAGTATGGGTAGTCTAGCTTTCTTATCTATTGAGAAGCGACCCATGGCTTTGGACATTCAGTTCTTAGCTAATAGTATGTTTTGGTTGGATATCTCAGATTCGAGACGTGTCTTCACCTATATGGGAGTTCAGTCTTCTTTGCTTGATAGGATCCGTGGTTTCAAGTTTGAGGAAGAGGCCTTGGTTGCCGTTAGAGATCGAGTGTTAGTGGGTGATGGCGGTCAGGCTACCTTAGATCCTAATAGAGTGTTGAGATTCATTGGCCGCATCAGTATTTCGTGAATTGGAAATTTGATATAGTTGATACTTTTTGAGGCCCATGAGTCTAGATACTCTATCCATCCGGGCTCAGCAAAGATGTATCGTGATTTAAGGTAGCATTACAAGTGTAGTGGCATGAGGAGAGATATTGCTGACTTTGTTTCTCGTTGGTTGTGCTGCGAGCATGTAAAGGCCGAGCATTTGAGGCTTGTTGGTGAGTTTCAAAGATTACCCATTAGGAAATAGAAGTGGGATCGCATTACTATGGATTTTGTGACTGGCCTACTGCGGACTTCTAGAGGTGTTGATAACATTTGGGTCATCATTGATCAATTGACAAAATCAGCACATTTCCTTCCTATTCAATCTTCATTTATTGCTGAGAGGTTGGCTCGTATCTACATTCGGGAGGTGGTTCGACATCATGGGGTGCCAACTTCTATTATATCAGATCAGGTTTCTTAATTCATGTCTAGCTTTTGGAGGACCTTTCAGGATGAGTTGGGCACTTGAGTTCACCTTAGCATAGCTTTCCACCCACAGACTGATGGTCAGTCGGAGCGTACTATTCAAGTCTTTGAGGACATGATGCGGGCTTGTGTTTTGGAGTTTGGTTGTCAATGGGACCAGTTCTTGCCTTTGGCGGAGTTTTGCATATAACAACAACTACCATTCTAGGATTCAAATGACACTGTTTGAGGCCTTGTTAGGTAGGCATTATCACTCTTTGGTGGTCTGGTTTGAGTTTACAGAGCCTAGGCCGCGGGGTACGGATTTGATTCAGGAGGCTTTGGACCAGGTGAGAGTGATTCAGGATAGACTCAGGATGGCTCAGAGTAGGCATTAGAGTTATGCGGATCGGAGGGGTCGACCATTGAGATTCTCTGTTGGTGATTGGGTCTTTCTCCATGTGTCACCCATGAAGGGCGTGATGAGGTTTGGAACGCGGGGCAAGATTAGCCCCAGGTATACTCCGGAGAGTTGGAGAGGTTGTCTATGAGTTGGCCCTACCTCCAGCCTTTTCAGCCATCCACCCAGTTTTTCTTGTCTCGATGTTGTGTCGGTATGTTCCTGATGAGTCCCATGTGCTCCAGTATGATATAGTTGAGTTGGATGATCATTTGACATTTATAGAGGAGCCAGTTTCCATCCTAGCCAGAGATGTGAGGAGATTGCGTTCGGGAGCCATTCCTGTTGTTAAGGTCCGTTTGAACCATCGTCCAGTCGAGAAGGTTACCTGGGAGACCGAGCTGGAGATGGGAGAGCAGTTTTCCGGCTTGTTTGACCCTTCACATACTTCTTAACCCTTACTTTCACGGACGAAAGTCCTTTTTTAGTAGTGGATATTGTAATAATCCTCCAAGTCATTTCTGTGTGTTGTCTTCTATATGTCATTAGAGCATTCCTGTAGCGAACCCAAGTCATTTATGACTTGTTGGGACTGACAGTTCGGTCACCTGGTCGTTCGTTTGGTTGTTGTGCTAGTTTTAGTGTTTTTGGAACCTATCAACCTTGAACTATCATTTTCGATCAAAAGTTCATGAAGATGACATCAAAATCCAATTATGACAATTCCATTAGCTCTGGATGAGTCATTTTAGGCTAGTAGCATAGCCGGCATAACTATTAAGGTTTTCAGTGTGAGTCGGTGCGATTAGATAGTTTAACTTTAAGTTTAACCCTAAGTTTTACTTTAGTCAACATTCTGAGTAAATATGCTCGGATGATAATTTCGTCAGCGCGGTCAGCTCCGAAATGTCGATTTTGGTCTAGATTGTCCCTTCTTTTGTGTTTCAAGGTTTTCGATATTTTTTCGACCCCTTTTATGGTATTTGACTTAAAATGACATTTGGGTGTGGGACCCCCTTTTTGTCAAGCTGACCTCGTATGAAAATTTTGACTATTCCATTGAGTCCAGAATATCATATTTGATATGGTTGCATATCTCGTTTTCGTGCACAAGGTTCCGAACAGGTTCGGAGTGCCCCGTCGGAGTTTTTAAGTTACTGAAAATCTGGTGCATTATGCAGAAAATTGAGCAATTGTCCTAAATCTTTAAAAGGGCATAACTCTTTCATTTCAAGTCCAAATTTAGTGATTCAAAGGTTCAGCCTATGGGGATTTTCACAAGGAACGCATTGGTGAGCTTCGAAACTGATTTGGGGTCCCTGTTTGAGGTAAATCTCGTAAAATACCTGCTACCGCGACCTTTTTGTGAACTTGGTTTTGGAATTTTTGAGACTTGTTGTCTCAGCCATTTTAGGTCCGATTTCAATGATTCTTGAGTCTATCTTGGGTGATTTTTCGAGGAGAACATCATGGTTTTGTCGGAATTCACTGTAGGCCTCCCGTTTCTGCTAAATTTACTGAATCAACTGCTGTCCCATTTCTAGTTCTTGAGATAATACGGCTTTTTCTTGCTTGTTGATATTGTGATGTTCTCGAGCCTTGAATTGTGTCCCATTTTGGAACATGAACTCGGGGAACTGATTGGGACCTACTTTTGGGATTAATTCCAAAATTTCTAGCGCGGGTCCTACTTTCCTTGTTCCTGAAATTGACCGTCTCTGTTTGTTGTGATTTTGGTGTCTAAAGGATCGTACTAAAGTTGTGATCCTATATTTGATAGAGTGACAACTTTCAAAGGTTGTTCAGGAAGGAAAGCTTCGACAATGTTATTTGGAGCACGCGTGATCGGCCTTAAGGTATGCTACGACTTCCTTTCTATTAGATTGAGCTTAATTGTGTAAAAGAATGTGGATTGGAGTGAATTGGGGGTGGGTACCAGTTTCTTAGATTACTTTGATTAGATACCTTATGTTAGGATCGATTGGCCATATTTTGGGCATAGTACCATGTTAGTCGTGTTAGTAGAATCACATTCTTATATGCTATATACTACTGTATGCTTGTGTTTTGTGTTGCAAGCTTTGTTCATTGTCAACTGTAAGCATGATTTCCTTAGTCTAGTTAGGTTGGCGTTGCTTTAGACTTATGACCCATTTGGGATGGATAGCCTTGACTTTCTGCCGACATCGTTCGGATGTCTTAACTCCTTGTAGAATAGAGTAGCAGACTTGTGTCTGATAGTTTAAGCCTTAAATTAGGCGTTATCGCTGCTTATTGCACTTCTGTATCTTCTCTGTTTAATTCTCCAGTTTCGATGCGTTCTCTAAGGTTCTGTGCATCACTAGAGGCGTATGATTAAGATAGTATAGGCTCGGAGCCTTTTCTGTGATTTCTTGGAGTGGACAATGTTCCACGGTAGCTGTTGCTGGATTGGATCCTATTGGAGATGCCATCAACCCTGGGATTGTTCTTTCTAACTAGGATGGGAATATATCGCTAGCTGGGTAGACTTGGTGATTTCGGCGATCACCCCCTAGCCTCTCTTTCTAGCTAGGCTGGGAGTGTGCTGCTAGTTTAGTGTCCCAGGGTCGCTCTTTCTAGCTAGGCTGGGAGTTGACTGCATGGTAGGACAACTCGCGATATCAATTTCACCCTCGGGTCCCTCTTTTGAGCTGGGCTGGGAGTGGACTATTTGGTAGGGTGCCCCCTGGGGTCATTCTTTCTAGCTTAGCTGGGAATACACTACTGGCTGGGTGGAATCTAATGGGTTATCTTTGTTACTTTGGGTTGGAAGCCTGGTTTTCTTCTTTCTCAGTAGACTTAGCTTTTCTGTGTAACCGTCGGGCTTATGGGGGTCCGTTCAGACTTTACTTAAACTTGCACATGAGTGTACCTTCTGGGCTTATGGGGGTCCAGTTAGGTTTAGTTTAGCTGTATTTAGTTTATTTCTGGTATACTCATGTGCTTCCTTTTCTTATCCGCTTTGACCTCGCTGTGTCTAGATACTATACTTTCTTCTTGTTTTTACCCTTTTTGCTCAGTCGGCCTCTGATAGCTTCTGGGTACCTGTTGTTTTGGTACTCATGCTACGCTCTGCATCTATTTCGTGATGCAGGTCCCAGTACCAGTTACCAGCGGTGAGTAGTTCCTGCCTTATTTTGCTGGTGTGATTAGGAGACGAGGGCAAGCACTTGGTGTTTTGGGTTTGTCATGTCTCCATCTTTTATTTTAGCTAGTCTTGTTGCCTTTGAGACATGCCTATTGTGGTCCACTTTTGGGACTTGCACACTTTATTAGATAGCTCTATACAGGTGACTTCCAAGTTCTGGGAGGGATTCTGTATATATTTATTTTGGTTTCTGCCTTGTTGTCCTTGTTTAGACTTTTGTTTTCGCTAGTTTCTTCCCTTACGCTCATTGCTTAATGTTCTCGGTTACGGGTTGGCTTACCTACTGGTAGGGTATAGTATGTTTCATCACGACTCGAGATATCGGGTCGTGACAAGTTGGTATCAGAGCCAGGTTCTTCGGTCTCACTTGTATAGAGCTAACGTCTAGTAGAGTCCTGCAGATTGGTGTGGAGACATCCGTAACTTATATACGACAGGCTAAAGGATTTCTTTAGGAATATTTCCTCTTTTGTTTTACTTTCGTGCAACATGTGTCTTATTGGTTTCTTGTAATCGCATCTGTTTCACTCTTTCACAGGATGGCTCGCTCACAAGGTGGTGCGGCTGGGGGTGATGCATCTAGGCCTGCAGATAGAGCCCTATCTTGGGGTTGACGCCGACCTTGAGGTCGCGAGAGGGCCGTAGTACCAGCTCAGGAGAGAGAGAAGGATCGAGAGATAGTAGTGGACCCTCTAGCACCTTGTTTACCAGATCATCCGATAGGGCAGGTGGGGCCAGCCCATCCGGCACCCGAACCAGTTCTGACTCCAGATCTCCAGGCCGTTATTTCTCAGCTCTTGGGTGTGCTTAGGGGTATACATCAGTTACCCGTCCATCCACACCAGCACTAGTACCGCAGGATCAACCTATAGAGTGGGCACCTCAAGTCCAGGTACCACATGAGGGAGTACAACCCTTGGCAGCAGACAAAACTATACTGCTTGATGACTAGAAGATGCTTGGTGTGTTACTGAGGTTGACACCATCAAGGTTTTCTTGGGCTGTGGGTGAGGATGCCTACGTGTTTCTTACTACTTGCCGTGAGAGTCTTCGCACTTTGGGTCTAGTAGACTCTAGAGGGGATGACTTCATTGCTTACTAGCTAGATGTGCTAGCCAGGCAGTTATGGCGCACATACATTCAAATCAGGCAAGTTAGATCTCCATCTGTATAATGGGATGAGTTTCTGAGGCCTTCTTGGCCAAGTTTATCCCTCGTAACGTTAGAGACTGCCTCAGGGATCAATTCCACAGGTTGGAGCAAGGCTCTATGTCAGTGGCAGATACGAGACTAGATTCCATGAGCTCTCCCATCATGCAGAGATGATCTTACCTATAGAGGAGGGGCGGGTTAGGTGCTTTGTCCATGGGTTGAGATTACATCTTTGGCTTGAGACCCAGTCCTTAGTTTCTGCTGGTCAATCTTTTTTAGATGTTGTTAACCATGCCGGTACTATGGAGCATCTTCGTCACGACGCTAAAGGGGGCAGCGAGAAGAGCGCCAGGCATGAGGGCAGCTACAGTGACTTCCACCCGATGTCTAGGGATTATCGTGATAGAATCGGACGACTGTTTCGACAGGGTCAGTCTAGTAGACCTACACAGGCCTCTCTTTACGAATCAGGTAGTGGTCGGAGAGATGCTAGTTTGAGTCAGGGCCGCGAGGTACTTCGGTCAGGTTCTTCATGCCATTATGGTCGTTCTTTTGGGAGTCACCCTCGACAGGGTTGCTATCAGTGTGTTGATATGGGCCATTGGGCCAGGGACTGTCCTCAGCATAATATGATTGCTCCCGCTCCTTAGGCAGCTCCCCCATCTTTACTAGCACCTCCAGCTAGAGGTCGTGGTCAGGGTCAGGATCATAGAGGTGGTCATCAGGGTATACGGGGTGGTCCCCAAGGAGGCAGGTCAGGTGGTAGGTTTGATGGTCAGGGCGGAGGCAGACGTAGCCATTTCTATGCAGCTCCAGCGGTGGCGGAGGCTAAGGCATCTAACAATGTGATCACAGGTACTATTCTTTTATGCCAGCAGCCCGCCTTCGCTTTTTTTGATCTAGGCTATACTTTTTCGTATGTTTCTACATACTATGCCTCTCGCTTGAGTATGATTTCTAAGACTCTGGTAGCGCCATTGTGTTAATCGACCCCCGTGGGTGAGTCTTTAGTAGTGGATCAGTTATTTCGATCTTGCTTAGTTACTATCCAAGGAAGTGACACCCAGGCTGACCTTATATTGCTTGACATGGTTGATTTCGATGTGATTTTGGGCATGGATTGGTTATCCCCTTATCGCGCTGTTTTAGATTGCTTCTCTAAAACCGTTACCTTAGCTATTCCTGGTTTTCCTCCGGTGGTGTGGCAGGGATCTCGTGGTAGAACAACAGTTAGGGTCATCTCTTTTATTTAGGTGAGGAGGCTGGTGGCTAGTGGATGCTTATCATATTTGGCCTATATGCGTGATGTGAGTAGGGAGGACCCTCCGATTGAGTCAGTTCATATTGTTCGTGACTTCTTAGATGTGTTTCCTACTGATCTACCTGGCCTACACCCTAAGCGTGATATTGATTTCTTGATTGAGCTTGAGCCGGGAACTCGGCCTATTTCTATTCCGCCATATCGAATGGCTCCTACAGAGCTCAAGGAGCTCAGTGTTCAGCTTCAGGATCTCTTGGGTAAGGGATTTATCAGGCCTAGTGTATCACCTTGGGGCGCTCCCCCTCTTTTTGTTAAGAAGAATGACGGTACGATGCGTATGTGCATTGACTATAAGCAGTTGAATAAGGTGACAATAAAGAATCAATATCCTCTACCTAGGATTAATGACCTATTTGACCAGCTACAAGGAACTTCAGTGTTCTCTAAGATTGATTTGAGGTACGGTTACCACCATTCAAGGATTAGGGAAGCGGACATCCCTAAAATTGCATTTAGGACCCGTTATGGCCATTATGAGTTTTTGGTGATGATATTTGGGTTGACTAATGCCCATGCTGCCTTTATGGACTCGATGACGTGCGTGTTCAGGCCTTATCTTGATTCCTTCATCATAGTCTTCATTGATGACAAATTGTTTTATTCGCGGAGTAGGGGTAATCATGAGCAACATTAAAGAGTTCTGGTCCAGACTTTGAGAGATCAGCAGCTTTATGCCAAGTTCTCAAAGTTCTCGTTTTGGTTAGACTCTATAACGTTCTTAGGGCACGTTGTATCCAAGAAGGGCATTATGGTAGATCTAACGAAGATTGAGACTATTTGAGATTGGGCTAGGCCCACATCAGTTATTGAGATTCGAATCTTTATTGGACTAGCAGGATACTACAGACGATTTGTAGAGGGTTTCTTTACCTTGGTAGTACCTCTGACCTGGTTGACTCGTGTTGTTGTTCCTTTTGTTTGGTCACAGGAGTGTGAGGCAAACTTTTTGAGGCTCAAGCAGTTATTGACCACCGCTCTTATATTGACTCTTCAAGTTGAGGCACTACCTCCAGCATTTTCAGCCATCCACCCAGTTTTTCATGTCTCAATGTTGCGATGGTATGTTCCTGATGAGTCCCACATGCTCGAGTATGATGCTGTTGTTGGATGATCATTTGACATTTATAGAGGAGCCAGTTGCCATCCTAGCCAGAGATGTGAGGAGATTCTGTTCGAGAGCCATTCCTGTTGTTACGGTCAGTTAGAGCCATCGTTCAGTCGATAAGGCAATCTGTGAGACCGAGCAGGAGATGCAAGAGCTGTTTCCCAGCTTGTTTGAGCCTTCAAGTACTTCTTGACCCTTACTTTCATTTTTAGTAGTGGATATTGTAATGACCTTCCTATTCATTTCTGTGTCTTTCCTTCTGTGTTTCGTTAGAGCATTTATGTAGTGACCCCAAGTCATTCATGTTTTGCTGGGACTGACAGTTCGATCACCTGGTCGTTCGTTTGATTGTTGTGCGAGTTTCAATAGTTTTGGAGCTTATAAATCTTAAACGATCATTTTCGATCAAAATTTCAAGAAGATGACATTGGAGTCCCATTCTGATGATTCCATTAGCTCTGGAAGAGTCATTTTTGGCTAGTAGCATGGTTGGTCGGCATGACTCCTGAGGTTTTCAGTGTGATTCAGTGCGATTAGGTGTTTTAACTTTAAGTTTAATCCTAAGTTTAACTTTAGTCAACATTCTGAGTAAACACGCTCTGATGAGAATTCCGTCAGTGTGGTCAGCTCCGAAATGTAGATTTTAGTAAGGATTGACCCTTCTTCTGTGTTTCGAGTTTTCCAAAATTTTTCCAAGCCCTTTTATGGTTTTTGACTTAAAAATGGCATTTGGGTGTGGGACCCATTTTTTGTCAAGCTAACCTCGTATGGAAATTATGACTATTCCATTGAGTCCAGAATATCAAATTTGGTATGGTTGCATATCTCATTTGCGTGCACGGGATTCCGAACAAGTTCGGAGTGTCCCATCGGAGTTTTTAAGTTGCTGAAAATCTGGTGCATTATGTAGAAAATTCAGCAACTGTTCTAAATCTTTAAAAGGGCATAACTTTCTCATTTCAAGTCCAAATTCAGTGATTCAAAGATTCATCTTGTGTGGTTTTTCGCAAGGAACACGTTGGTGAGCTCGGAAACTGATTTGGGGTCTCCATATGAGGTAAATCTTAGAAGATACCTGTTGCCGCGACCTTTTTGTGAGCTTGGTTTTGGAATTTTTGAGACTTGTTTTCTAAGCCATTTTAGGTCCGATTTCAGTGATTCTAGAGGCTATCTTGGGTGATTTTTATAGGAGAACATCGTGGTATTGTTGGAATTCACTCTAGACCTCCCTTTTCTGGTAAATTTGCAAATTTAACTGCTGTCCCATTTCTAGTTCTTGAGATAATTAGAGTTTTTGTTGCTTGTTGATATTGTGATGTTTCGGAGCCCCGAATTGTGTCCCATTTTGGGACATAAGCTCGGGGAACTGATTGGGACCTACTTTTGGTATTAATTTCGAAATTTCCATCGTGAGTCCCACTTTTCCTGTTTTGACCCTGAAATTGACCCTTCTCCGTTTGTTGTGATTTTTGTGTCTAAACGACCGTACTAATGTTGTGATCCTATATTTGATATAGTGACAATGCTCAAAGGTCGTTCGGGAAGGAAAGCTTCAGCAATATGATTTAGGGCACACGCAATCGGCCTTAATATAGGTTACAACTTCCTTTCTATTTGATTGAGCTTAACTGTGTAAAAGCATGTGGATTGGAGTGAATTGGTGGTGGGTACTAGTTTCTTAGTTTACCTTGATTAGATACCTTATATTAGGATTGATTGGCCATATTGCGGGCGTAGTACCATGTTAGTCGGGTTAGTAGAATCACATGTTTATATGCTGAATGCTATTGTATGCTTGTGTTGTGTGATGAATGCTTTGTTCTTTGTCAACTATAAGCATGATTTCCTTGGTCTAGGTTAGGCTAGTGTTGCCTTAGACTTATGACCCATTTTGGCTAAATAGCCTTGACTTTCTACCGGCATCGTTCGGATGAATATAGTACCAGACTTGTGTCTGATAGTTTGAGCCTTAGATTAGGCGTTATTGCAGCTTGTTGCAATTTTGTATCTTCTCTCTTTAATTTTGTAGTTTCGATGCGTTATCGAAGGTTCGTTGCATCAATAGACGCGTATGATTGTGATAGTATAGGCTTGGAGCCTTTTCTATGATTTCTTGGAGTGGACGACATTTTACGGTGGCTGTTGCTGGATTGGATCCTATTGGAGATACCATCACCCCCGAGATCTTTCTTCCTAGCTAGGTTGGAAACGTATCACTGGCTGGGTAGACTCGGTTATTTAGGCAATCACCCTTGGGCCTCTTTTTCTAGCTGGGCTAGGAGTGTATTGCTGGTTGGGTGTCCCCGGGTCACTCTTTCTAGCTGGGCTAGGAGCTGACTGCATGGTAGGACAACTCGCAATTTCAACCTCACCCTCGGGTCCCTCTTTCAAGCTGGGCTGAAAGTGGACTGTTTGGTAGGGTGCTCTTTCTAGCTAGGCTAGGAGTCCACTACTGACCGGGTGGAGTTTGATGGGTTATCTATGTTACTTTGGGCTAGAAGCTTGGTTTTCTTCTTTTACAGTAAACTTAGCTTTTTGTGTAATGGTCGGGTTTATGGGGGTCCATTTAGGTTTTACTTGAACTTGCACACAAGTGTACCTTCTGGGCTTTTGGGGGTCCAGTTAGGTTTAGTGTAGTTGTACTTAGTTTATTTATGTTATGCTCGTGTGGTTCCTTTTCTTATCTGCTTTGACCTTTCTTTGTCTAGATTCTATCCTTTCTTCTTGTTTTTACACTTTTTGCTCAGTCGTTCTTTGATGCCTACTGGGTACCTATTGTTTTGGTACTAATGCTACGCTGTGAATCTATTTCGTGATGCAGATCTCAGTACCAGTTACCAGCGGTAAGTACTTCCTGCCTTCTTTTGCAGTTGTGATTCGGAGATAAGGGCGAGCAGTTGGCGTTTTGGGTTTGTCATGTCTCCATCTTTTGTTTTATCTATTCTTATTCCTTTGAGACACATTTTTTGTGGTCTACTTTTAGGACTTGTATTCTTTATTAGATAGGTCAGTACTAGTGACTTCCAAGCTCTGGAAGGGATTTTGTATATATTTATTTTGGTTTGATTTCTCCTTGTTGTCCTTGTTTAGACTTTTGTTTTCGCTAGATTCTACCCTTACGTTCATTGCTTGATGTTCTCGGTTATGGGTTGGCTTAACTACTGGTAAGGTATAGTAGCTGCCATCGTGACTCGAGAAATTGGGTCGTGACAAGTTTGTATCAAAGCCAGGTTCATTGGTTTCACTTGTATAGTGCTAACGTCTAGTAGAGTCTTGCGGATCGGTGCAGAGATGTCTGTAAATTATCTTCAGGAAGCTAAAGAATGTGTTTTGGAAGATTTCCTCTTTTGTTTCACTTTTGTGCAACATGTGTCTTATTGGTTCCTTGAAATCTCACTTGTTTTACTCTTTCGCATGATGGCTCCCTCACAAGGTGGCGTGACTGGGGGCGATGCATCCAGGCCTATAGACAGAGCCCTAGCTTGGGGTTTACACCAAACCTGATGTCGAAAGAGGGCCGCAGTACTAGCCCAGGAGAGACAGGATGATCCAGAGCCAGTAGCGGACCCTCCAGCACCTCGTTTACTAGATCATCCGGTTGGCCAAGTGAGGCCAGCCCAGCAGGCATCCCGACTAGTTCTGACTCCAGATATCTAAGTCACTATTGCTCAGCTCTTGGGTGTGATTGGGGGTATATATCTGCTACACACCCCAGCCACACTAGCACTAGTACAGCAGGATCAGTCTATAGTAAGAGCACCTCAAGTTTAGGTATCACCAGAGAGAGTACAACCCTTGACAGTGAGAGGGCTATCATGAGTGATTTTTCGAGGAGAACATCGTGGCATTGTTAGAATTCACTATAGACCTCCTATTTCTAGTTCTTGAGATAATTTGAGTTTTTGTTGCTTGTTGATATTGTGATGTTCTCGAGCCTCGAATTCTATCCCATTTTGGGACATGAGCTCGGGGAACTAATTGAGATTTACTTTTGGGATTAATGTTGAAATTTCTAGCGAGGGTCCCACTTTCTCAGTTTTGACCCTGAAATTGACCCATCTCAGTTTGTTGTGATTTTGGTATCTAAATGACCGTACTAACGTTGTGATCCTATATTTGATTGAGTGAAAACATTCAAAGGTCGTTCGGGAAGGAAAGCTCCGGCAAAGTGATTTACAGCATGTTTGATCGGCCTTAAGGTAGGCTACGACTTCCTCTCTATTAGATTTAGCTTAATTATGTAAAAGCATGTGGATTGGAGTGAATTGGGGGTGGATACCCGTTTCTTAATTTACTTTGATTAGATACCTTATGTTAGGATCGATTAGCCATATTTCGAGCGTAGTACCATGTTAGTCGGGATAGTAGAATGACATGCTTATGTGCTAAATGCTATTCTATGATTGTTTTGTGTGTTGCATGCTTTTTTCATAGTCAACTGTAAGCATGATGTCCTTAGTCTAGATTAGGCTAGCATTGCCTTAGACTTATGACCCGTTTGGGCTGGATAGCCTTGACTTTCTGCCGACATCGTTCGGATGGCTTAACTCTTTATAGAATAGAGTAGCAGACTTGTGTCTGATAGTTTGAGCCTTAGATTAGGCCTTATCGCTGCTTGTTGCACTTTTGTATCTTCTCTTTTTAATTCTGCAGTTCCAATTTGTTCTCGAAGGTTCGGTGCATCAATAGAGGTGTGTGATAGAGATAGTATAGGCTTGGAGCCTTTTCTGTGATTTCTTGGAGTGGATGATGTTCCACTGTGGCTGTTGCTGGATTGGATCCTATTACAGATACCATCATCCCCGGGATTGTTCTTTGTAGTTGGGCTGGGAACATATCGCTGGTAGGGTAGACTCGATAATTTCGGTAATCGCCCCCAGTCCTCTCTTTCTAGCTGGGTTGGGTATCCCCGGGTCACTCTTTCTAGCTGAGCTGGGAGGTGACTACATGGTAGGACGGCTCACGATATAAACCTCACCCTCGGGTCCCACATTCGAGCTGGGCTGGGAGTGGACTGTTTGGTAGGATGGCCCCTGGGGTCACTCTTTCTAGCTGGGCTGGGAGTGCACTACTAGCTTGGTGGAGTCTGATGCGTTATATTGGTTACTTTTGGCTGGAATCCTGGTTTTCTTCTTTCTCAGAAAACTTAGCTTTTATATGTAGTTGTCGGGCTTATGGGGGTCTGTTCAGGTTTTACTTAAACTTGCACACGAATGTACCTTCTAGGCTTATGGGGGGTCCAGTTAGGTTTAGTTTAGTTGTACTTAGTTTATTTCTGGTATGCTCGTGTGCTTCATTTGCTTATCTGCTTTGACCTCTCAGTGTCTAGATTATATCCTTTCTTCTTGTTTAACGTTTTTTACTCAGTGTCTAGATTATATCCTAGTACCTCTTACCAGCGGTGAGTGGTTCCTGCCTTCTTTTGCAGCTATGATTCGGAGACGAGGGCGAGCAGTTGGCGTTTTGGGTTTGTCATATCTCCATCTTTTGTTTTAGCTAGTCTTGTTGCCTTTGAGACACGCTTGTTGTGGTCCACTTTTGGGACTTGTAATCTTTATTAGATAGCTCTGTACTAGTGACTTCCAATTTCTTGGAGGGATTTTATATATATTTATTTTGGTTTGCTTCCGCTTTGTTGTCCTTGTTTAGACTTTTGTTTTCGCTAGTTTCTGCCCTTACCCTCATTGTTTGATGTTCTCGGTTACAGGTTGGCTTACCTACTGGTAGGGTATAGTAGGTGTCATCATGACTCGAGAAATCGGGTCGTGTCAAAAAGATAAAAGATATATATTATCAATGTAATAACTATGATAATTCATAATATTATAACTAAAGAATGGTAAAGAGTGTGAGTAATGTTTGCAATAATTAGTAATAACTAAGAGAATTTATAATGTTATAACTAAAGGATTAATGTGCAATAAATGTATTTGTAATAAATTTTATTCTTACATAAATAAATAAATAGGGTGTAGGGACAAAATGAGAATGTTTATTCCATATTACTAAATATAAAATTTATTTTGTAATTGATAAACTTTTAAATGATTCATCTATATTCACATAATTTCATTCTTGAGAAGTTTAATAATTTTTGAAAAAGATATTTAGAGGCATATATTTACATCACAAGAAAAATTGTTTACAAAAGTAAATAAATTTAGACTACATCATGTTAACTTCATATAGTGGAACATTATATACTAATGTATATATTAAGCAAAAAAATAATTATTATATCATCAAAATTATTTTCCTCAAGTACTCGAGGTTATGGAATGTGTCCTCTTAGGATAGAACAATTTACTTCATCAGAATAGTGATACTTTATATTCCGCTAAACTTCAAACTCACTCAACGACAATAAACAATCGAATTTTTTTATAATGCAAGAAGAAGAGCAGGAGATCAAAAAATATTGTGGTTGAAAAATGAGAGGATGCCCCTCTATTTATAGTCAACAAAGGATAAAATGAACAAATGTTTTTTTGTGCCTTATCTGAAAAATTATGACCTTTCCTAGAAGTCACAATCCTTCGGAAAAGTCACAACATATTGAAAAAGTCACAATTCTTTGGAAAAGTCACAACTCACCGAAAAATAAAAACCCTTTGAAAAAAGTCAGAACTTATCGAAAAAGTCACAACTCATCGAAAAAGTGACCTTTTCGAGAAATCACAACCCTTTGGAAAAGTAAGAACTTATTGAAAAAGTCACAACTCTTTGGAAATGTCACAACTCATCGAAAAATAATAACCCTTTGAAAAATTCACATCTTATTGGAAAAGTCACAACTCATCAAAAAAGTTACAACCTAAGTTAGGAATATTATAGTAATTTAACATTGAAGTTAAGTGTTCACGCTTTTAAGATTATGTGTATGTGTATGTATGTGTCTATATGTGTTAGTGTGTGTGTGCGCACACACACTCCCTCCGTCCACTTTTAATAGTGAACAAATGAGTGAAGGACTCCTCCCCACTTGCACAGGAAACCTTTAATAAGCATTTGTAACCTATCAACTCTAGCCAGTCTCTACTTATAAGCTAACCAAATATTGAACTTCACCCCTAGGCTTCCTTAGTGTAAGTGGCCATGGAGGTCCCTAGGCCTCTATAATGGGCCGTTGGGTCCTAATGTAGTGGGACCCGAAAGTTGCTTCGTGGAAATCTTCCTCCTTTACATTTTAGTCCAAGTTCAAAAGGGTGGTCTCCTCTTAAAAATACCGTATTAAGAAAAACCCTAAGGCTTGACTCTCTAATCACAAAGTCTCCTCTAAATTTTGCTAGAAGAGGATATAAAGGTGAGCATTCATGCACTCCATAGCAACAACTTGACATCTAGGTAGGCTATAGTCTATTAGCAATAGACTGTTGTTAGAAAATTTGTGTATAAAATAAATTTGATGGGAGAATCATAATTACGCTTACGAACACGATGTTTGGATAGACAAAACATAGACTTTAAGCAAAACAATTCTAATTGTGTATTGATAGGTTATTGTATGAATCCTTGATGAATGTTTTTGCTGATATGACTTACTTGAAAAATTACAAGGTAATATATGAATGCAGGTAGCATTAAAAGAAGTACATGAACTTGTAGCCTAGGAATTAGGTTTAATTACTCCTTGTAGGGATAAACTTTTCATATGAAGGGAATAAGGGTGCAATTTTGAGGACTTAGTTTTCTATATGAGGTTACTGATTGTTGTAATGAATGAGGAATTCATAGGTTATGGTTAGTTAGAGTTATACTTGACTTAGATTTATGCATATTCTTGATTTAAATGTTTGTTGATTGATCGTCAGACATGTTTTAGTTGATGATATGAAATTGAATGCTTTAGTGCTTGGCTTGATAGGGTACCACACTGGTACGCCTGTTATATCATCTCTCTTATACATGTGTGTGTGCGCGTTATTTATGGAGAATCGAGTAACATGCTGGTATATATACATATACTATCATTATGAAGGGTTGGGGACCATGCTGGTATGGTACATGGATGAAGTCGGTCCTAGTAAGTTATGACTATTGGCATAAATCGGTCTCTTAGCATGTGTGTAATCTTTTTTTTTTTTTTTTTTTTTGGGTGCAGATGTGTTGCAGGTTGACTAAAATTTTGAAGTGGCGAACACTTATCCTCAGGTCCTACATATCTCTAACGGACACAAGTTATCTTTTCTTGTCCTATTCTGATTAGAAGCTGTTGTACATGCTTAGACTAGGTCGTGGGAATAAGTTGTTAGTTAAGATTCATTTATTTAATTAATAATATTGTGAGATTTGTAATGTTTGACACTAAAAATGTATTTGTTATGTTTTTTAAACACTTATAATTGATTTTCCGCATGTTTTTGGTTGGGAGATAAGGGTTGGACTAACTAGTTAGGAAATTGGGTAGGAGTCCAAACAATTCGGTAATTTGTGTCATGACATTTGGCTTATAGGGATGTAAAAGATAAATAGCAAGGACTTTTTAAAATTGTGAATACCCCTATTCAGAGGCAAACCCAAGATTTGAAGATGGGGGGGGGGGGGGGGGGGGCACCATTAAGAGTGATTCAAGGGTAAGGTTAATGGTGGGGCCAGATGAGATGAGAAAAACGAGTGGTTAATAAAGTCAATTTTTAAAAAGTTTAATTTTTAAGAAAAATCCGATCTAAAATGTCAAAAAGTACTACCTTTCATGGGATTTGAACCCACATTGTTGCACTTTAAAGTGGTGACTTCAACTAGGGCTCCCAAACATCTTTTGATTATAAGGGTGCACAATTAAATATACTATCGTTTTTTATAGAACACCTATGTGTCTTGCAAATACTTATCAGTATTATTTATCACAAGTGGAAGGTGTCAGGCATTCCTGCAAACTTATGGCAACATAATCCTTAAATCTAGACCAAGTGCTAAGGAGATTCTCTATTTCATATTATACTCGTTGTAAAAGAGAAGTGCTGAATAAAACTTAATAAAGTGAAACAAAAATGGTAACCAAATGGTTTCTTTAAATTATAAATGTAGTTAATGAAAGATAGAAAAAGAAATAGATATAATAAGTAACATACATAAAACAAACGTTTATAGATACAAGAAAATAGTATATCCGTATAAGGTAGAAAATATTATGACATGTTTAAACTTTCGTAAATAGAGCAATTGATAAAAATTCAAATACCTCATTTTGGTCTTACTGTGCAACAAATAATATGAATCATCTACATCCAATTTATAAAAATCTTTTTATAACACTAGTTTAGCAAAGGTTTCTTAAGGCCAAAACACGTTTTTGCCTTCAAGAAAATGTATTTCTTATCATTTGAAATCTGTGTTTTGTTCTTAAAATCTGAGCTTTGAAGCTAAAAAAAAAGTATGTTCTTACCCTAAATTTTTTACACTAAAAAAATTGCACTTTTAAGCTCTTTGAAAGACACATTTTTACACCCAAATATTTGCACTTTTGAAGTCATTAAAACTATCTACTAGTGAAGTTATTTTTCAGATTTTCTAAGTCATATATTGTGAAAACATTTTGTATCCTGTAAAAAAATGTAAACAAGAACTGAAAAACCTGAAATTTTTAGTCGATAAGTGTATCGAACATGAAATTAATACCTAGGAGAGAAGGGAGAAAACAACTAAACTTACTATTCTACTTAATGGCCTATAACATAGAACAAATAAATACAAATTCATAAAATGTTAGTTAAAACATATGTGTATGCAACATCAACAAAACAAATAATGTTATGAAGAGAGAAACATTATTTGAATAAGCACGTGTGCATGGAACATATAAAAAGGAAAACACATTCAATGCACTAAGCATTAGTCTTACCAAAATGCATCACCAATCATCCATATAGACCTAATATTGTCTTTGATGTCATTTTGCACTCATCTCTGAGTTTAATCTAGGTTTGATGATAACCACTCCGAAAATATGTATTAGAAAAGATGCTTGAATCATTCGACTCATCAAGAATGTAATCCGAATGAGATATGGGATGACGATAATTTTTCGTAATCTTATTTATGGCAAGACAGTCAACAGACATATGCCAAGTACCATTCTTACTTGGAACTAGGATTTTCAGCACTGCAAATAGGCTCATCATGTCTTCGATCACAACTTTCTTGTTAAGGAGTTTCTTGATATCTCTCAAACTATACTTTTTTACGGGATTAAAGTGGTCGATTAAAAAATATAGTAACCCAATTAGGTTGAGGTTGAATCTCATAAGGAGGGAACTAGAGTTCTTATATAATTTGATGTTGAGATTCAAATTAGCAACTGTCATTGGAAAAGTGTATTTTTTTTTTTGGAATCTACAACTACTTTGACAAGTTGGATTTGTATCAATAATAAATGTGAACTACGGTTACATTTATTAGATGACGAAACTCAACCAAATATTTTACTATGAATTTATTCAGGTGTCTTCATTGGGCAAAATATCTGTAAGTCTCCTAAAGCCTCTCAGACCACTGCAAATTTATCTATTCATCAAAAATCTTAGGTACACTATCCTCTTGTCACGACCCAGACCGTCGTGATTGGCACCCATACTAACCCTCAGGTGGGAGAACCATTACTACAACCCAAATCTAACAACTTAACCAAATACTAACACATTTAACGATACAGAAGTAGGCTTAAATGATAATAAAAAATGAAGTCCCCATAAACTCCAAGGTTTTAACAATTAACTAACCAAACTAATGCGGAAATTCAACCCCTAGAACCTAAAAGTCAATGTACCAAAACTCTACTAATGACAAGTTTAAGAACAAGGTGTACAACCTCGAAGCAAAACAAAACACCTAAAACAAATAGTCTAAGTCCGAAAAGGGTGGACTTAAACAAGAAAGATCTATGGCAGCCTGAAAGAACTGATTTACCCTTGAATCCGATCATGTACAATAGTCACCTAGCTGAGGTCTATCAATAATCACCTGAAGATGCTTTGTACTCAATAAAGAAAGAGGAAGTGCAGTATCAGTACACAACCATAGTGTACTAGTCGGATTATGCGGCTATCCCATTAAGTGTAACGTACATTAGTCAATACAACAATATAATCAAATGAATATATCAAACATATACAATATCATCAACATGTACGAATAATGAACAACTTCACGATTCTCACATATCACAATTATATCAATTTAGAGCAACATACCGTCTTCCAATATCAATCATCATTAGATATGAACAAACTCATCACAAGTAGATACATAACACAATTCAATGGTCCTCTCACAGAACCCAATTCAATGATCCTCTCAAGGAACCCACACCCAAATAGTTAGCATACCATAACGTGTTATCTGATCCCATAATTATGCTGGAACGTGACAACCGATCCAAGTTACTTATGTCAAAACATGGCAACCTATCCCATAGTTACGTCAGAACATGGCAATCGATCCAAGTTAGTTATTCTGAAATATGGCAACCGATCCATTCAACACACTACAATCACAATCACAAGTATATCCTTAAGATCATACATTTAAGTCATGATTTCATGGTAACCATTATTCTTCTATCTCATTTACAACAAGTGTGATCAATAATGCAACATTCATATAGATACATGTATCATAATGAAGAAAGAACAAACATACATCACACAATCATAGAATCACAACCATCACCTAACTCGAAACCAACTTGAAACACTAAGAAACTTGACCCTTCCCTTTTTGGATTCGTTCCGCTTGTTCTTGGTCTACAAACAATCAATATTTTACAGGAATCAATAAACAATCACTAATTACACAAATTACTAACAATTATATGAACCCTAGATCAAAACCATGATCACAATTATCCAAATTAGGCTTATTTTCACCATAGAATCTATAACAAAACCCTCCCCATCAATATTCACCCATTTTATTATGGTCTACGAATCAAAAAATGGATTCGGGGAGTGAAAAGCTTACCTTTTGCCTCAAGAATGGTGAAAAATGAGTAGAAGTTTCTTGGGGTTCGTTCCTTAGCTCTAAAAATTGAGAAGTGCATAATAAGGTCATTTACGGGTTTATTAAGGACCTTAAGTTGCGTCGAGCCCACCACAGCGACCATTATCCCGCTGTAGTGGCCCCACTAGAACAACACCAATCCCCGCCAAAGCGGGTTGCACAAAACACAGAGCTATTTAAAGTATTTAGAAATCCCCATTGCACAACACACCTCTAACCTACGACGCTCAGAAAATAACCTTCTCGCTAAGATTGATTCCGGGAGTTCTACTAGCCCAAATTCAATTACGTAAAGTCGTATGGGTTCTTTAATAAGTTATTTAACTACTCATGTAATCAAAATCATAATTAACACACCTGGTTGATACCAGATTTCCCTACACCTTAAAAACTCTAATTTAGTCCAAATATGGACTAGGTTGGGAAATCTAAAGTTACTACGAAAAATTTTCTGACGCCAATACTTTCCCCATTGGATTTTCCATAATGACGGAAATCTGGTTGTTATAATAGATACCAAGTTACCCATCACTCGACCCCGAGTGATCAACTAGGAAAGACTGGCTATAGTAAGGGTAGAGTAGTATCTGAATCATCAAATTACTAGGGATACTTCTCTAGCATGCCCTTCTTACCGAATCTCATTACTCACTAAGGGTTTCACATCTCCAACCTTAAATTAACCAATTGAATACCTACACAACCTCCCTTACAATGCCTTGATAAAGTCATCTCAATACCCTAGTGATAAATATAATTGTATGTAAACTCAACTAACAACAAAAATGATTCCAAACAACCACCAAGGTTGATCATACACATGTCTACAACATGTTATCAAGGACCTTAACACAATCATCCCGACGAATCCTTTAGCACTTATGCATGATAAAATTCCAAGTCAATACTCGCTACAAATAGCAGTGAACCTGAACCAACCAACACACACTCATTATATCCAAACACTCATAGTTCTTATCAATATCTCCTTCTCACAACATAAATTTCCATAAGATTAAGTTACAAAATTTTGGTCTTTAGACATCAGATACTTATTGAGGGATATGTCCAAGCAGACAAATCCTCTAGCAACACTATCGAAATGCTAGATGTGGTAATTATAGCTTACCTCTTCAGAATAGTAGAATTGGATTCAATGAGACCTCGACGACAAGCGGAATATTAAGATTATCGAAAAACTACAAATACACATACTAACTCTTCTATAAACTTTTATAAGCAAGGTAGCACATGTAAAACCACTTACATACTTTAACAACTCCAAGACAACACCAATTATGTCATTCAAAATAACCAAATCTTCCCAATCTTCCCACTCAACCAAGAGAACACCGCAAGATTTGGTACCCTTGATCTACCACTAGGAATCCACTCACAAAAGCGAAAACACACAAGAGCATAACTAGTGAGTCATACTCACAATACTAACAACCATCATAAACACTCTGATGATTTACCTTATTATAAACCAACACTTTTAAAAATGAAACCTTTCTTAGGTACTTAACGATCAATAGTATTAAACTTAAGACTCAACCTAGGTGTAAGTCCTTTCAAGTGCTCAATACCGGATAATTGATCATTTCTCACCTTGTTAATTCATACCTTGAAAAAATATATCACCACTAATATAGACTTATAATGAAAAGTTTGAATTGTAATTTCCACCATATAACACAATCCCTTTCTCTATAAACATTAGCTTGTACCTTGAAGATTTTTATGAATTCATGGATCTCCGCTTATCATCGATCGCATCTCTATCGATCTTACAATATATTTTGCCAACAATTCAATCGTACTCATTACTAAACTCATAAACAAAAACAAAGCACTTATCATCACGCTCAATCTAATGTCTGCACACTCCTTTCTCAAGTCTTTTTCGATAGTTTTTTTTTTTACAACCTAATGGATCCGTGACACTATTACTATAACCACAACAAAACGAATGAAATCACGTGTCTCTGAAGCCAATTATCTACTCCTCTAAAGATAACTCTTTAGCCTTAAGAATCAAATAAAATATTCTTGCTCTCACCTCTATCTAAAGGTTGTACTACATCCCACTATCTTTCTTCATCATTACCCTTGTTCTTTTAAATTTTATTTGAGTGGTGTCCCACCATCTCTTAAAACTTTCCATACACCCACGTTACTCACCAAATATTAGGAAACCACAACCTTACGTACTCGCAAGTCGTAATTACTATACAAAATTCGCTTAATCAACAATCTCATTATATAGCTGCATCCCATCACAATCCATCACGAACTTTTATTACTATTACGCTCAGTTAGCCCTGACTATTACTATGAAGTCAACCTTTTTATCAACATGACACCTTAAACTCAGGTATACTCATCAAATTTAAAGGACTACCCCAATCTTGCTACAAACTTTCTTAATAAAATCTTCAATTTCCTTCACTCAAGTATGCATAATGGAACTTTGTTTATCCATACGCATCTCATTCTAGTATTAATCCACTCCCTTATAGATTAAAATAAAATCTTCATTCCTCATACTACCCTTCTTCTTCTTAACAAACAAGACAAGAGCACCCTACTTGGAAACAATAGGATAGATGAACCCTTTATCAAGAAGCTCTTGGATTTGAGCCTTAAGCTCTCTTAATTCTGTTAGATCCATACGATATGGAGGGATGGAAAGGGGCGAGTGCCAGTTTCTAAACCAATGAAGAAATCTATATAGCTATCCGGAGGCATACAAGGTAAATCCATAGAAAACACTTCCTTAAACTCAGACACCACAGGAACAGACTCAATAGAGGGTGACTCAACCTCAACCTCCCACACATGAGCCAAATATGCCAAACAACCCTGTCCTACCAATTTCCTAGCCCGAATGGAGGATATGATCTTAGCTATCTTAGTCTTGTACACCCCTTCCCACTCTAATGTTTCCCTATCGGGGATCTCTCGAATTACCGACTTAGTATTACAATTAAGCCCGATATAATAGGGGGACAACCAAGTCATGCCTAAGATTATATCAAGTCAGTCATTTTCAGCATAACTAAATCAACCCAAATCTGAAAATCCATAAACACAACAGGACAACATGATATAGAAGAGTGGTTATGAATGGCTCTTCAACTAGGGTAGAAATATGGATGGGGGCATCAGATATATTACAAACCACATCAAATCACAAGGCAATTGAGCTAACATGTCTGAATAAGTAGAACCCAGAACACACAAAACAATAGCCATCCCGACATAGACAAGAGCAACATTAGTGACCCTGCATCACACCTTAAACTCGGTCTTGCCTGGAAAATCATATAACTGGGCCCTGTCGTCTGGATGGGCTGGCTGCACTACTCCTCTACCTGCATTACCCTTTCCCCAGCCTCTACGACCTTGCTAAGTTCCTCCTCATATGCCCAGGTTCTCCATAATTTAACACAATTTACCACTTATATTTGATTGCTAAACAATGAATTAGATCGCGGGGTTAGTTCGGGTACTAACGGGGTCCATAATTGTGACTAGGGGAAAACAAAGAAGACATGTTGAGGTTCTGCCTTGCCTCATCCCACTCTGGTAGGAAAATTTCTGCACTGCCAGCCTCGCCTTAGCTGGAAGAATCCCGGCCCAACGGCCATAATGGAAACAAAACCCCTACCAATAATTTTTCTCGGGTTCTTTTCTTTACTAAATTCCACAAAGGTTCGCAGCTTTACACAACAATTTTAGAATAATCCTTATAACTAGAATAATCATTGTCTACGCACAGTCAATCCCACGATACAGGAACCAATTCATTCTTGTCAATTCAGCACCACAACCCACACATCCCCAGGATACTCCCAGACACTCACACGACCCTTAGTAAAATCTTTCTTTCACAAAGAATTTCACGATACTCAAGTATTTACAACTTGCATAACTTCAACAACCAGGACAACATATTGTACATATCAAAGTACATACACGGATTTATTGTCCACATAATCACTTCATCATATTCAAGCAATTACAACTTCACTTTCGCAATTAATTTAGACAATCAGAAGTACGCATTCGAAGTTTCCAAGATACAATTTACAGATAAGTCCAAATTCTTAATTAATTATTTCGCCAATGGATGACCATTCATGATCATCCATGCATTCACATCACCCCTAGGGTCAGATACCAATTGGAACCTTCACATTTTACAATTTGCTTTGCTTGTGGCCCCTCAGTCGTGACCATGACGTCTAGTTCACTTCGTTGAGATACAAATTTGACTCAACTCCTACCACAAGCGACAATAGTAGCTAGTGAGCCCCATAAAACTACTAATTTCAATCATAGAACTTGGTCGAACTTAATTCTTAACCGCCTCAATCTTTAGCTGATGGTAACCATACCTTAAATCAATCATAGAGAAAATCGATGCACCTTGCAATTAATCAAAAAGTTCATCTATTCGAGGTAATGGATATTGTTCTGAATGGTGACCTTATTCAACTGTCGGTAGTCTATACACATCCTCTCTTGCTAGCAATGGTGTTACCACTTTTATTGTTCTAGTTCGGACTATAGAGTGAAGGAGGAAAGATACCAATTTGTATCAACAAAATACTAATTAGATTCAAGTCATAGCACAAAGGAGTAGAAAGAAGTGAGCTGTTTCTAAAGTCCTATAGCCTCACGAAGAAAAGTACGGATGTCTTTGTAGCGTTCCGTAAGACTCTACTTGAATCATTTTGTTACAATGAGATCAACGAACCTAGGCTTTAATACCAACTTTGTCAGGACCCAGACTGTCGTGATTGGCACCCACACTAACCCTCCAGTGGGAGAACCATAACTACATTCCAAATCTAACAACTTAACCAAATACTAACACATTTAACGATACAGAAGCATACTTAAATTATAGTAAAATGGAGGCCCCATAAACGCCAAGGATTTAACAATTAACTAACAAAACTAATGGGGAAATTCAACCACTTGAACCTGAAAGTCAATGTACCAAAACTCTACGAATGAAAACTCTAAGAACAAGGTGTACAACCCCGAAGCTAAACAAAACACCTTAAACAAACAATCTAAGTCTGAAAAGGGTGGACTAAAACAAGAAATATCCATGGCAGCCTAAAAGAACTGGCTTACCCTTTAATCTGGTCACACGCAATAGTCACCTAGCTTAGGTATATCAGTTGCCACCTAAAGAATGCCCTGTACTCAATAAAGAAAGAGCAAGTGCAGTATCAGTACACAATGACAGTATACTGGTAGGATCACATGGCTATCCCATTAACTATAACATACATTAGTCAATACAATAATATAATTAAATGAATATATCGAACATATACAATATCATCAACATATACGAACAATGAATAACTTCACGATTCTCACATATCACAATTATATCAATTTAGAGCAACATACTGTCTTCCAATATCAATCATCATTAGATATGAATGAACTCATCACAAGTAGATATATAACACCATTCAATAGTCCTCTCATGGAACCCAATTCAATGGTCCTCTCATGGAACCCACACCCAAACAGTTAGCATATCAGAATGTGGCATCCGATCCTATAATAATGCCGAAATATGGCAACATATCCAAGTTAGTTATGCCAAAATATGGCAATCGATCCAAGTTAGTTATACTGGAATGTGGCAACCGATCCATTCAACACACCACAATCACAAGTATATCCTCAAGATCATACAGTTAAGTCCTGATTTCATGGTAACCATCATTCATGTATCTCCATTACAACAAGTGTGATCAATAGTGCAACATACATACATGTACATGCATCATAATGAAGCAAGAACAAACATACATCACAAAATTATAGAATCACAACAATCACCAACCTCGAAACAAGCTTGAAACCCTAAGAAACTTGATCCTTCCCTTTCCGGATTTGTTCTGCTTGTTCTTGGTCTACAAACAATCAATATTTTATGGGAATCAATAAACAATCACTAATTACCCGAATTACTAACAATTCTAGGTACCCTAGATCAAACCCATGATCCCAATTATCCAAATTAGGCTTATTATCACCATAGAATCTATAACAAAACCCTATCCATCAATATTCACCTATTCTATTATGGTCTACATATCGAAAAAAATGGATTCGGGGAGTGAAAAACTTATCTTTAGCCTCAAGAATGGTGAAAAATGAGTAGAAGTCGCCTGGGGTTCGTTCCTTAGCTCTTAAAATTTAAAAGAGCATAATAAGGTCGTTTAGGAGTTTATTAACGACCTTAAGTCGCATAGAGCCCGCCACAGCAGCCCTCACCCCACTACAGCGGTCCCACCATAGCGACATCAATCCCTGCCAAAGCGGGTTGCACGAAATAAGGAGCTATTTAAAGAATTCTAAAACATAAGAAAGAGAATCAAAATACAAAATAACTCAACATGTCTCAATTTGAACTCATACTGTTTTAAAAATGAACATTTAACTTAACTAAAATGGAAACTCAAATCTGAATAGAAGCCAATAACAAAATGATGACAAATGAACTAACATCGGATTGACAATCTATGAAGCCTCTAAAACAACTGAGATGGATGTCGGAACAAACCCACGACATCCTAATGAACAAAAATGAAAAAGTAATAAAAAAAGAGGATCCTTCGAAATGCAAGGAGTTTGACCAGCAACTCTAAAGATCAATTGGATCAACTCTTAAAAAGATGCATCCCCATTTCATAACGCACCTCTAACCCACGATGCTCAGAAAATACTCATCACACTAAGATCGATTACGAGAGTTCTACTTGCCTGAATTCAATTTCATAAAGTCATACAGGTTCTTTGATGAGTTATATAACTACTCATGTAATCAAAATCATAATTAACTCACCCAGTTGTTACAAGATGTCCCTACACCTTAAAGACTCCGGTTTCGTCTAAATCTAGACTAGGTTAGGAAATCTCAAGTTACTACAAAAAGTTTTCTGACCCTAATTCTTTCTCCATTGGATTTTCCATAACAACAGAATTTAGGTCGGTACACCTCTCTGAGCTCAAATTATTAGATAGTAGTTGGTATGTAGCACCAAATCCATGTTAATGATCATTTTCCCTAATCTTCACTTCTTTTGTTGAATAAGTCAGAATATATCCAAGTTCTTTTTAATGTAGTCGACTATTTAAGGAAAACATCCATTGCGAAAGGTGTTGGAAAATTATATGCACAGCAGAAGTATACGAGAAGCATAATATGTTTATGCTTCATATATAATTATGCTAGAACACATAACCCCAAGATCACATCCGAACTCTCTTAATACTTGGGTGAGCATGTATCGTCTAGTAAACTTTTCAAATCTATTTTCTAGGTTAGGAGAATCCTTTCTTATAGAGATTTCTTCTCAATCCAAAAAGGAGTAGAAAACCCAGTTTTTCTTGAAACCCAGAAAACCCATGTTATTCTTCTTTTTCTCATATGGAAATAAGATTCTGAGTTCTAGTTAAATATGGACACGGTAGGGACCAAAAATTTAATTTATGAGAAAATTCCTATTATGGAAATAATTTCAAATAATTAATTTGAATTATTCTTACCATATTAAATTTAAAATCATTCTACTAGAAATTCGTAATTGTACTCTATTTATATTTGGAAATTCCTCATTAAACAGTTATGTAATTCCCCATTCTAAGATTTCAAATACTAATTAATAAATTAAATTACTGACAAATTTAACTGAATGATTGATTTCCTTTAGAGCACTGCTTAAGTTATTTCATGTACCAGATTCATGAATCCACTTGCAAGGTTTGATACAACGAAAACTTATATGCTTCTCAAGAAGGCATATCATCAATCTCTATATCGAGACATGAATTAATTCTTTTAATGTGATCAATGCTATTATTATACTCTTGTAGCATAACTTTTATATAACTAGTATGTGGTGATTGTCTCATATTGCTTCAAATACTTTAATAATATATGTTTATTACGTCGTTTTAATAGTGTTGAAGAAGAGCATGACGAATAATTACAATAAAGATAAGTCATAAAAGAAGTCCTTGTTTTTAGTAAGCCAAGTAAAAATATGATGATTGTCTCATACTTTTTCTTTCTCACACATTACAATGAAGATGTTAATTGTATAACTACAACTCTTTCTCATACATCATTTATCACCACCTCAAATGTATGTTGACCCTTGCATGACTTGTTTAAACATATTTAATTGAATAAATTTCAATAATATAATTTATTAGTAATTAATTATTCTCTCTTTTAAATTATACTAGCTATGATCTATATATAAGTGTCATATTCTATTAGGTGCAGTATATATCATTTTTGGATCATGATATCAACCTGTATATACCTTATTAGTGTTGAAGTGTAGATGTCGTTGGTATAATCTAAACCAAGCAAACGAAAAAGTATCGACTCTCTTATTTATCTATATATTTTGACAATAATGGCAATATTCAATTATCCAAATTTTACAACGGTAACAAAGTACAAATTGCTACTTTTCAACAGTAACAATTGTTTTTTACTACATAAAAGAAAGATTCATGAACTCTTCCACCTTATTCTATTTTAAATTACTGAAACATCTTTTTTAATTATGTCTCAAGCATTTCAAACATTCAATGCAAAATATCCGTGCATTTATCATTGTGGTAATTCAGCTATGTTGAGGACGTCACACACAGACACAAATCCAGATCGACGATTCTTTAACTATACAAATGGGGCATGATCTTTTTTGTAAGTGGCTTGGAAATGATTCTTCAACAAGCAACCCCTCAAAATTTAGTCCAAGACTCGAGATATCGAAGGTGTTAAAACATTTCAAATATTAGAAAAAGAGAAAGGCCTTAAAAAAATATTTTGTTATAAAATGAAGATAATAAATTGAAATTAAGAAGAATATAGATAGAGAGAGACAAAGTTATTGTAGTAGTAACTTTCTTTTATTCTTGAATGTTTTTAGTTCTTGTTGTTCTTTCATACTACAAGAGGGGATATATATATATATATATATATATAGGTTATAAAACTTGGGCAAAAAGTAACTTGGCCACAAAGTTTACTTGGACACAAAGTATTTTGCTTGGACCCAAAGTATATCGTGTAGACATAAATTTTACAACACTACCCCTTGGATGTCCATGTAAAAAAATAAATTATTTAAAGAAAAGGAATAGTAATACTCTTTATTTGGTGCTCAATAAAAACCTTTACTAGGAAAACCAATGGGATAATACCTGATTAAAGAAAAAAGAGTGCAACACGTATTTATTCCCCCTGATGAAAACACTACTTAAAGGTTGAAGTTGGCAATATCTTGGTGAATACAAACAACTGAACATTTGTTTCATCCTTATTTTGAAGATTATGAACAAGAATAAGAACTTTGATGAAATAAATTTTGTCCAGTCTCCTTTGATGTGTCCTCCTCTTTGTTGAGCACATGCAGCACTGTCTTCATATAATATTGTTGAAATATCTCTTTTCAAAGGAAGGTCACATATTTTCTGGATATGTTTATTATTCTCAACCAAATATATTTTTGAAAATTACTTTATTTGTGATCTTGTCGGAGTAGACAAATTGCTCGATTGAATTATTAATAGCAACAACCAAGCACTGACAAACATTTACACATGTATACCAATAAATTGACTGTCTTGTGGAATGACAGTATTCCTCTATAAAAACAAATAACTTACTTCAAATCAAACTTCATAATTTCCTGCAATTTCATAATTAATAAATTTTGATACACTTAGTTAGAATAAATAAAGTTATGTCAATATTTGATTCACTCTAATATTTCCACCGATAGAGTGATGTTATATTTTGTATGCACATTAATAAAATTATTATACCATGAATAATAATAGTAGTATAAATAAGTATGTGCACCAATTGTACTATGCCATGGTACTTTCTAACAATTTTAACTAGATCAATATTGATCTTTATAAATGCGATCTTACAACCATTGGAGTACTATTCAATGGTGTAACACCCCGTATGCTAGAACAGACCAAAATGTAGATTTCAGAGTTGCAGGTGCAACCCATTGTTGCCACTAACGGACCGTAGGGTGACCCACGACTTGTGCTATTGGTTCGTGGATGGCTACCTGTGACCCTTCCCCAGAAACCCCAGAAAGTTAGCCTAAGTGTCGACCGACAACCGAACCCACGGACCGTAGGTCAGGCTATGGTCCGTGGTCCAGGACTATAGGTCAGACCCTTATTTTTCATCCCCAGACGTCGGTCGACGGTTGACAAGAACAGACCATCGGTCGCGTCCATCGGCGGCCCCCTACAACAGTTAAGTTAGTGCTCTTTTGGTCTTTTCCATATGCGTTGGACCCCTAAACTACATAGTTTCGGTCAGTTTTAGCCAACTAACCTACTAGAATCTACCCTAAGAAAATCATTCACCAAAAACGTAGAAAAATTAGAACATAGAAGGAGAAAGAGTGGACCAAGCCGTAGTCCAAGAACACAACGAGTCTTCATCTATTTCATCCCTGAAATCAAAATATTTATCTGTGGAATTCTTCACCATGTATGTGGGATTTCACTAGTGGGTTCCTTTCACCCATTAGGTCCCAAGAATTCAGTCAGATTCTTGATTCCCTTAATATTCTTTAGACCTAGGGTTTCTAGAATTTCAGCAGATAAGTATAAATTAGTTACTTTAATGTTCTTGATCAAATTTTCATAATTTTAGTATGGTTTGGTATAAATTCCTTCATAAATACAGAACCCTAGCTATGTAGTTCTTTTAGTTCATGAATTGCACATGTTAGGTCAGTTTATTCAGTTATACATGCTCCAGTTATCAATGTTTCAGTAGTAGTACATTAATGTTGCATTTTTAGTTAGTATGTTAGTATTTTGAGCTATCCAACATTACAAAATTTCAGTTATAAATTGATAAATTACCTAATTAATTGGGAGAAGCTTAATATCGAGTGAACTAGGGTCAATCACCCTCAAATCCCAGAACTACGTGCCCTATGGGTTGTAAGTCCCCTCTGTGGGCATCCTTTTAGTGATCACGCTAGCATGCCTCTATACTTCTGACCGTGTATATTGGGTCCTCTCTATGGGGAATATATATCAAACTCCATATTTAGCTAATGTGGTTCTATGCTTGTTATTAGTAGATCCCACAGCTCAGTCAGATTTTATTACATTGACCACGGTATCAATGCAGCTCAGTATTCAGTTTCAGTATGTTATAAACTTGGTCATTGCATTCAATTTAGTTATGTACAATATTTCCAGTATCCTTATCATGTTCAGACTATATCATTGCTTTATTGCTTGTTTAGTTATGTGTTTGTTCAGCTTTATTCTATCATGCATGCTTAGTAGCTTTCAAGTACTGACGTATACTCTGTGCTACATCTTCTCGTGATGTAGGTTCAGGTTCTCAACAGTCAAATCACACATAGGTCAATTCTAGATCTTCAATTCACTAGCATCAGTGACGAGTCCTCATTCTTCGAGGACAGTTGACATGTTATCTTTCCATTTAAGTCTTTAGTTTTCAGTTTTTGCTAGATATAGCTAGGGCATGTCCCAGGACTTTTAGTCAATTTAGAGGCTTATTTCATGCATAGTTACATTCAGCAATAGTGTTAGAGTTTGACTTTTCATTTGTATTCAAACTCTCAATTTTCATTTATTCCAATAGTATATGGGTATTCTCTATCATTTCAGAGTATTTATATGATTTAGCTTTCACACAGTATTTATTAATTCAGTTTGATTTAGTATGCTAATGATATGATAGTAGGTTTAGCTTGGGGTCACTCGTGATCCTAGGTCCCGTGTTCGAGTCTAGGGGGTAGCCTCGGGGCGTGACAAACTTGATATCAGAGCATTAAGTTTAAGAGTCCTAGGATGTCTGAAAAGACGCACTAAGTGGAGTACTTTTCATGGGTTTGAAGTTCACCACATCTAAAGAGAGGGAGGCTACAAGGTGTTTTAGGAAGAACTTCATTTCCTTATTGCTCTTATCGTGCGTGAGGTATGATCCAACTTCTTGTTCTAATCCTTCGTTGTGTGTTTCAGATCAGGCTTACTCGTAGAGCTTATAAAAGGAATGTGAATGCGAGGGATGCAAAAGCAAGTCCACCAGTCCCATATCAGGAAGTTTTGAATGCTGAACTTCGAAACATTATCCAGTTGTTGGCTAAGAGTATGACCATTCAGAACAATCAACAGGTTTTAGTTCTGGCAAATGCCAATTTTGGGTCAGTTGCAGCTAGAGTTTGGGGTTTTGTTAGGATGCATCCGCCTGAGTTCTTAGGATCGTAGATTGGGTAGGATCCCCAAAACTTCATTGATGAAGTCAAGAAGATCTTTGAAGTGATGCAGGTAACTGGGAATGATCGAGTTGAGTTGGCACCTTACTAGCTTAAGGATGTAGCTCATATTTGGTATACTAAGTGGAAAGAGAACATGAGTACAAATGTAGCTACTATCACTTGGTAATCCTTTAGTGAGACCTTTGTGGATAGATTTTTTCCAAGACAGTTAAGGGAGGCAAAGCTTAGGAGTTTATGAATTTGAGGCATGGACTCAAGTTCACCCAACTCTCAAGGTATACTCCTCACATGGTGGCCAATTCTACGGCTCAAATGAACAGGTTGATGTATATGGGATCCCATCTAGTGAAAACAGAGTGTAGGAATGCTATGTTGCTAGAAAATATGAACATCTCTAGGCTTATGACTTATGTTCAGTAGGTTGAGGGAGATAAGCATAGGGAAAATGCTATGGAGAATAAGAAGGCTAGAACTGACATCTATGAATACTTTTAAAAAAAATTACGTGGTGGAAATCGCTCGTAGTTCCAGCAAAAATCTTCAGCTCCAGTACCTTCATCAGCTAGTGTTCCATCCTCCAAGTCTTGAAATGATCAGAAATGTAGGTCATCAGGCTCTAAGTCTCAGGGGAGTGTTTAGGAAACAGAACCTACCCAACTTATGCAAAGTGTGGTAAGAACCATCCGAGCGAGTGTCTTGCAGGAAAGGAAGGATGCTTTGGTTGTGGTACGTCTGGTCACAGGTTGAAATATTGTCCCTCTAAATAGGGTCAAGGAGGTAGCAATGGTAGAGCTCAGTCCACAACTTCAGCAGCATGAGCAGGTCATCCGACTTTACAGAGTAACTCATTCGGTACATGTGATGGTTAGCGCCAAAATAGGTTGTATGCTTTGCAGGATCGCTAGAATAAGGAAGATTCTCGTCATGTAGTCACTGGTAACGTGTTTTTAAATAAGATGTTCATTGTTAGATCCAGGGGCCACTCATTCCTTTGTAACTCCTTATATAGTAGTCAACTTCATTGTTAGTCCAGAAACTCTCTCAAAACCCTTCTCAGTCTCTATTCCAGTCGGTGACCTAGTCATAGCTAGACCGGTATACAGAAATTGCCCTGCCATAGTCTCTAATAAAGTCACCTCAACAGAACTTATAGAACTGGAAATGGTAGACTTTGATATCATTCTAGGCATGGACTGGTTACATTCATATTATACCTCATACGATTGTAGAACTAAGATTGTTCATTTTCAGTTTCCAGATGAGCTAATCTTAAAATGGAGAGGTATTAGCTTAGCGCCTATGGGTCGATTCATTTCTTACCTTAAGGCCTAAAAGATGATTTCTAAGGGGTATCATATCATCCAATTCGGGTTAAGGATTCAAGATCCGAAATGCCAACTCTTGATACAGTTATAGTAGTTAACGAGTTCCCAAAAGTTTTTCTGGAAGATATTCTCGGAGTTCCTCCCGAAAGGGAAATTGACTTTGGAATTGATCTCTTTCCATATACCTAGCCTATTTATATACCTCCTTACAGATTGGCTTCAACTGAGCTTAAGGAATTAAAAGAGTAGTTGAATGACCTTTTAGATAAGGGCTTCATCAGACGTAATATTTCCCCATGGGGTGCACCAGTGTTGTTCGTGAAAAATAAAGAGGGTTCTATCATAATTTTCATCGATTATAGACAGTTGAACAAGGTCAAAATCAAGAATAAGTATCCCATCCCGAGGATTGATGAATTGTTTGACCAACTTCAGGGTGCTAGTCATTTCTCAAAGATAGACCTCAGATCTGATTATCATTAGCTCAGAGTTAGAGATATTGACATCGTGAAGACCTCTTTTAGAACTCGGTATGGTCATTAAGAATTTGTAGTTATGTCATTTGGACTAACTAATGCTTCCGCAGGTTTCATGGACTTGATGAACAGAGTGTTCAAGTAGTATTTGGACTTGTTCATTATCATCTTTATTGATGATATCCTCATTTACACTAGAAATTGGGAAGAACATGTGAACCATTTGAGGATTGTTCTGAAAACTCTCAAAGATAGCCAATTATTCGCTAAGTTTAGCTAATGTGAGTTTTGGTTGTAGTCAGTTGCTTACCTTGGGCATATTGTGTCTAATGAAGGGATTTGAGTGGATTCCCAGATAATATAAGTACTGAAACAATGGCCCAGACCTACCTCTCCTACAAATATCAGAACTTTCTTGTGTCTAGCAGGTTATTACAGAAGGTTCGTGAAAGGATTTTCATCCATAGCCTCTCCATTGACTAGATTAACTCAGAAAAAGATTAATTTTCAACAGTCAGATGATTGTGAGAAAAAGGTTAAGTTTTAATATATACAAATTGAGTTGTAATTGTATTCTTCAAATCATTGAGTTGTTTTCTATTGTTTCAAAAGTTTTCCATATATTGCATCTTTTATTATTGCTTATGATTGAGTATCTTGAGTTGAGATGTGCTTCATTGAGTCGAGTACTTTATTGTTGAGTTGAGTTCCATTTCACTGAGTGGAGAACCTTATTGCTGAGTTGAGTACCTTATCCTTAAAGTACTTCTGAGTTGAGTAAGTTTGAGTAGTTTTTAGTATCTTTGAGTAGTCCTTGAGTTGAGTAAGCTTGAGAAGAGATAAGTATGTTTCTTTACTAGTAGTTCAAGCTTATGTTTATGCTTTAAAATTTCCCTTACATGCTCGTACATTCCACGTACTAAGCCATTTGGCCTGCATCATTTCATGATGTAGATACATGTGTTCAGGGTCATCAACATGAGCTTCATTGATATCACATGGAGTTTGAGTTAGTTATGTTGAGCATCCTTGCTTACGGAGGATTTCTTTTACCTTTAAGTTATATCAAGTTTTAGGATGTAGTGTGTAACACCCCAGAAAAATTTTGAACTAAGACTCAAACCATCCTTCGTTGTGAGTAGGATTTTACCAAGAAATTTAAAATTTCTTAAGTATTAAGGTCAGGTCACTAGATGTAGCACCTTGAGTTCCAAAAAGAACTAAATTGGAAATATCAAAATCTGAAATTTTGCAAGTTATGATTAAGTAATGCGTTTTGGGTAAACTTCAAACGGCCATAACTTTTAGTACAGGATGATTTAGGTGGGCTACAAGATATCTAACGAAAGGTCTTTAAATTATCTTTCCAAAACCACCGAGTTTTCTAAACTTCGAGTTCAGATGAGTGAGATATTCCTTTTTGAAGTTGAGTTGTCCAATTAAGAAAAGTTACCCGAAATTAGTAAGGGGTATTTTGGTCTTTTCCTTACCAAATCAGATTTAATTCATTTTTAGTAATGTTTTAAGGGTCTAATCCTATTAGTTTCAGTTTTATAATCCTAATATACGCCTAGGGTTTTAGTTGAGAGTTCACGAAGAGAAAAAAAAAAAAGAAAAGAGGAGAAAAGGCAAGATGATCAAAGCGTTCCTCGAGAGTCTTGCATTTTGTTACGGATTTTCGCCATGGGTTTAATCTCTAAGAGGTATGTAAGCTTCCATAGTGTTGGGTTAGTTCACCAACATGCCAATCATGTTATTTTCAGGGAAATTTCATTCTTGAAGTTGAAAGATTATAGTTCTTGATGAATTCTTGATAGGTGTTCTTGAAGTTCACTCTAAATCTTATTGTGTTGGGGTTTTGATGATTTCTTGAGATTAAGGTTAGTGTTTTGAGGGCTGTGTTGAGTAGATTAGAGGGTACATACGTTAAGTAATTGAATACAAGTGTTTGGGGAAGAAACCGTTTGATTCTAGGCGAATTAGGGTGAGAAGGCAAGCAAAGAATTTCGTCGGGTTTTCTTTGTTGGTGCCTGGCACGTCGCACCAGCCAAAGCACCCCAAAGTATTCTCTGAACTTTAGGGACTGGCACCCCGTGCCACCCATAGCCCCATGGTTGCCTTCCCCGTCCAATTTGCAATCGGTTGGTCCGTTTAAGTTCTTTCGAAGGGTACCTTCACTCCTTTCCGATCCTAACTACTCTAAGCTACTTATAAACACCTAAAATAATTCCTAACATGATCATAACCTTGAATTCATAATTCAAATTCAAGGTAGAGTTGAGAGTTAAGTTTTGAGAATTGTTTCGAACGTTCTAAGAAAGTCCCTTTGAGTCCTTTTGTCGAGTCATCTAAAACTTCAAGACTTAAGTAAGTGAGCACGAGAGTGAGGAGAGTGCATTCATGAGTTTACACTATAACCTACATCCTACATAACCATAACTCTTGAATTCATAATTCACATTCAAGAGAGAGTTAAGAGTAGAGTCCAAGAAAGTATTTGAGTTCAATTGTGAATCCTTTGAGATCAACTATTGATTTGAGCTAAGTGTTAATGAAGGAAGTATGATAATGAAAAGATTCATTTACCTAAGTTCCATATTGTTATTTCGACTCTTGAGTCGAGTTGTTCATGCCCATAAATTCCGCATGAACCCTATAAGTCGAATAGTCTTGAGATGAGAAGATCTTTGAGTCCTTGAGTGGAGTAATTCATGCTCATAATTCCTCATGAACCATATGAGTTGAGAATTCTTGAAATGAGTAGTATCATTGAAGTTCTTGAGTTCCAAGTATTGAGATCTATCTAAGGTTATTGAAAATCTTGCATTAAGTCGTTCACGTCCATAATTCGGCATGAACCATATTTTAAGAAGTCTTTTACAAAAGTTTTTACTTTATTTTAAGACATAAGATTTGAGTTGAGTAAAGAGTAAGAGTAAAGTTCATTTTCTTTAAAATGATTTATGGGAACTAAGTATTCCCAAGAATAAATGTTTTCACATTTAAGATGAGAGGAAACTGAGATTTCCAAAAGAGTTTTGAGCAATTTGAGTACCATCTCTTTTAAGAGAAAGATTTTTGAGTAATTATCTCAAATCAAAGAAAAAGTTCTGCTTTTAAACATATGAGTTGAGTATTTTGAGAGTAGTATTGAGCACCGATATGGGGACAAGTTTTAGTTCAGATAACTGACATCTCCATGAACCATGTATCCATCATGGGTAGAAAGGATCATACTTTTTAGATGATTCCTTAGTGCTTTTTAGCATAGACTAGTTGATACATTAGTTAAGGTGTCCTATATGACGGCAAAGTATAGGACAGTTCTGGCAGCGTGGGCAAGACGATGTATCATCATATAGGCTTATAGTGGTAGTTGTCGGTTAGAGAAACTCGCACAGAGTTATATTGTATTTTTATAAACACATTGAGTATTGTTGTATTTATCAATACATTAAGTCGCTATCTACAGTTTTACAACTTTCCATATATATTGCATCTTTTACTATTGTTTTATCCTTGAGTTTCAAGAGTTGAGTCTATTGAGTTGAGTATCCAGAGTTGAGTGCCTAGAGTCAAGTATCTAATCTTTGAGTTGAGTATCCTATCTTTGAGTTGAGTATCTTATTCTTGAGTTGAGTTGAGTTGCGTAAGTACGAGAAGATGTAAGTATGTTTCCTGTTTAATAAGTTGAAGCTTATGTTTATGGTTTAGAATTCATCTTACATTCTTGTACATTCCACGTACTGAGCCATTTGGCCTGCATCATTTCATGATGCAGACACAGGTATTTAGGATCATCAACAGGAGCTTTGTTGATACATCCTGGAGTTCGAGCTAGCTGTGGTGAGTCTCCTTGTTTCTGGAGGATTTCATTTACTTTTCAGTTTAGTCAATATGTTGTAAGTCTTGTAATGACTTCCATCTTTATCAGTTAGAGGCTTTATAGATATTCAATATAGTTGAGAAATCTGTATTATTTATTTTATTAAATGTTTTAAAGACATAAGTTGCCTATTTTATAGCGAGTTGAATAATTTATTTTATTCAGAGTTTTCTTTTGAGTTAAATCTTTCTATTTAAGTTTCATGAATATTTATTCAGTTTTAAAGCTTTGTATGCTTGAGTTAGTCTTCCGCTTGAAGTTAGCTAGGATGAGGGTTCGCTTGAGGACCAACAATGCTTCTTGAGTGCCGGCCACGTCCAGGGTGTAGGCTTAGGTCGTGAAAAACTTGGTATCAGAGTGCAGAGTTCAAGTGTCCTAGGGTGTCTATGAAGCCATGTCGGTAGGATCTTGTGTATGGTTGTGAGGGCCCCACTTCTATAAATGAGGGACTACAAATATTTAAGAAAATTTTTTCTTATTTCATACTCTTAATCATGCAATAGAGTTGTGTCATAGGGACTTATTCTAACTCATGTGTTCTCCTATCCCTTCGACTTCCCATCATTCTAAAGGTAGGTTGAAAGAAAAGTCGGTTCTTTATTAATGAGTTTCTTCTAGCAAAATCTTGAGGAAACCTTGAGACTCCAGAGGAGCTTGAGAGAAGCCCATGAGTGAGTTAAGTGTTGAGTTTAAGAGGAATGCACCCAGATTCATGTGAATCGTGTGGTTGAGCAAAAATCGAGTTGTACTCTATTCTATACGCCTTGTTTAAGATGAGATCCTTATGAGACCATATGTTTAGAGCTTGGGTAATATTTTCACCTGAAAAGATAGTAGGCGTTATGAGATCATGAGCAATAGTAGTGAAAGAGGCCAGAGTTAGAGGAAAGTATAGAGAGATTTAGTAATCTAAGTAAGGGAGATGGTGTTTCAACAAGCTATGTTACTATAGTCATGCACCTAGTAAATTATTAATGAAGAGTTTTCCCTTATGGGTAGACTAAGAATTGATGATTTGTGAAGATTCCATCATAGGAGGTAGAGTGTGTTTTAGGTAGAAAAGAGTTTGTGATGAAGTGTCATTGTGTAGGTAATGACCAAGGGTAAGTGTTGAATAGAAGATAAAATATTCACAAAGTGACAGATCTAAGCTAGGCTTATGATTTGTTGAGAGGGTCGTGATGTTCATAAAGTTATAGAACTGATCACGTAATGAGGTATAGTATATAGGCGATAAATCGTATTGATATTCGGGTTTAGTAATGAAAATTAAGCTGTAATTTGAGATGAGTGTCTTGATCCAAAGAATGACAACATGAGTGTGATGCTGTTAATCTTGAGATTTGATCTAGTAGACTTGACATAGAGTAGGTAAGGAATTGAGTTGTTGTTGCAATGAATGTGAGTAGCTCAAGTGAGAGACCCAAACCTTTAGATAAGGGCAGCGAAGTGTGGCTAAGTCACAAAAGTAACAAGAGCATTAAAAGGTGTGCCGAGATTTTCTGTTACCAGATGAAGCTCTAATTAAGTTATAATTTTCCATGTGTGCTTGGATAGCATAATTTAGTTGGCAATGTGGAATAGGTCCATAGCTTTCAATTGCTTGCGTTAGACCTAAGGGGGAGATGATAAGATGAGAAATCAAGTCAAGTTGAGAATTTATTAAGGAGCTGGTTATTAGGAGTCCATGGGGTTGTAAGAGTACTAAGCTTGAATGTGGCGTTATTAAAAATTATGTGCTTCTTGATATGAGCCCAATGTGGTAGTAAAGAGTAATCATTTTGGGATAAGATTCTTTATAGAGAGTTATAGAACACGAACCTAAGAATTTGGGTTAATCTTGAATAAAGTAAGAGCATACCATATACTCAGACCTTAGTAAGAGTAACCCTGCTCCATACTCAATCCAGTTGTCATTGGAGGACAAATTATCCCAAGGGGAAGATATTGTAGCACCCCAGAAAATTTTTGAACTAAGACTCAAACCATTCTTCATTGTTAGTAGGATTTTACCAAGGAATTTAAAACTTCTTAAGTATTAAGGTCAGGTCACAAGATGTAGCACCTTGAGTTCCAAAGAGAACTAAATTGGAAATAGCAAAATCTGAAATTTTGCAAGTTATGCTTAAGTTATTAGTTTGGGCCAGCTTAAAATGACCATAACTATCAGTACATGATCATTTAGGTGGGCTACAATATATCTAATGAAAGGTCTTTGAATTATCTTTCCAATGCCACTGAGTTTGATAAATTTCAAGTTCGGATGAGTGAGATAAAGTTACCTGAAATTAGTAAGGGGTATTTTGGTCTTTTCCTTACCAAATCAGATTTAATTCATTTTTAGTAAAGTTTTAAGGGTATAAACCTATTAGGTTTAGTTTTATAATCCTAATATATTCCTAGGGTTTAAGTTGAGAATTCAAGAAGACAAAAGAGGAGGGAATCAAAGCGTTCGTCAAGAGTCTTGCATTTTATTGCGGATATTAGCCATGGGTTTAATCCCTAAGAGGTATGTAAGTCTATAGCATTGGGTTATTTCACGCACATGCCAATCATATTATTTTCAGTGAAATTTCATTCTTGAAATTTAGAGATTAGAGTTCTTGATGAATTCTTGGTAGGTGTTCTTGAAGTCCATTCTAAATCTTGTTGTGTTAGGGTTTAGATGATTTCTTGAGACAAAAGTTAGCGTTTTGAGGGCTGTATTGAGTAGAATAGAGTGTACTTATGTTAAGTAATCAAATCCAAGTGATTGGGAAAGAAACTATTTGATTCTAGGCGAATTAGGGTGAGAAAGCGAGCAAAGAATTTCATCAGGTCTTCTGGGTTGGTGCCTGGTGCGTCGCGCCAACCAGAGCGCCCTAAAGTATTCTATGAAGTTTAGAGGTTGGTGACTCATGCCACCCATTGCCCTAGGGTCACCCGCCTCATCCAGTATACAATTACTTACTCCATTTGAGTTCTTTCTGTCACGACCCGAGCCTACACCTTGGAGGTGGCCAGCACTCGAGAACCATTGCTAGTCCCCAATTGAACCCTTATCATAGCTGACTTTAAGTGGAAGACTAACTCAAGTATACAAAGCTTAAAAACTGAAAAAATATTCATGAAACTTAAATAGAAAGCTTTAACTCAAAAGAAAACTCCGAATAAAAAAAAATTATTCAACTTGCCATAAAATAGGCAACTGAAGTTTTTAAAACATTTAAGAAAATAAATAATACAAACTTCTCAACTATACTGACTATCTATGAAGCCTCTAACTGTTAAAGATGAAAGTCGGGACAAGACCCACGACATACTGACTAAACTGAAAAGTAAATGATATCCTTCGGAAACAAGGAGGCTCACCATACCTAACTCAAACTTCCGGATGTATCAACGAAGCTCTAGTTCATGATCCTAAATACATGTGTCTGTATAATGAGAAGATGCAGGCCAAATGGCTCAGTACGTGGAATGTGCAAGCATGTAAGAGGAGACTTGAGTTATCTGAACTCGCATCTCCATATCGGTGCTCAATACTACTCTCAAAATATACTTAGCTCATATGTTTGTAAAAACAAAACTCTTTCTTCGGTTTAAGATAATTACTCAAAACTTAGCTTAAAAGCTCTCTTGGAAATCATAGTTTCCTCTTTACTGAAAAACTATCTCAAAGGCTTTTTTGAAATCTAAGTATCCTTTCTTGTTTAAATGTCAAAAGATTTACTCTTTGGGAATACATATTCCCGATAGACTCTTTTGAAGAAATGAACTCAACTCTTTACTCTTTGCTTAACTCAAAACTTAAGTCTTAAAACAAAGTTAAAACGTTTGTAAAACACTTCTTAAAATGTGGTTCATGCCGAATTATGGATGTGAACGACTCAATGCAAGGTTTTCAAAAACCATAGATAGAACTCAATGCTTGGAACTCTAGAGCTTCAATATTACTATTCACTTCAAGAATGCTCAACTCAGAGGGCTCATGCAGAATTTATGAGCATGAACTACTCAACTCAAGGACTCAAAGATACTTCTCGTTTCAAGACTACTCGACTTATAGGGTTCATGCGAAATTATGGACATGAATAACCCAACTCAAGGACTTCATGGGTAACATGTAATAGTCACATGATTAGGAATGTAATCTCAAATGGGTTAGAAACTCAATAATTAAGACATAGGACATTTAGATATTACTCCTCTCATAGATTTTCAACTTATGGAGTTCATGCGGAATTTATGGGAATGAACAACTTGACTTGTAGGTCTAGTTAACATTATGTAACTCATGATACAACTCTTATCATTCTCATACTTACTTTCTCAAAATTTAACTTAAATCAATTATTGAACTCAAAACTTTCTGGAACTCTACTCTTAACTCTCTCTTGAATGTGAAATATGAATTCAAAATTTATGGTTCATACTATGAAAGATCTCATGATGATAAAGTAGACTCATGAATACATTCTCCTCATTCTCATACTCACTTGATTGAGTCTTGAAACAAGTTACTAGAAGTTGTAGAAGACTCCACAAAAGGACTTAAAGGGACTTTCTTAGAATGTTCGAAAGAATTTTCAAAACATAACTCTCAACTCTACCTTAAATTTTAATTATTAATTAAAGGTTATGATCATGCTAGGGATGATTTTAGGGGTTTCGATGTAGCTTAGAGTTGTTAGAATAGAGAAAAGAGTGAAAGTACCCTTCGAAAGAACTCAAACGAAGCAACCGATTGCAAACTGGACAGGGCAAGCGACCTTAGGGCTATGGGTCGCGTGGAGCACAAGCCCCTGAAATTCAGAGCCTACTTTGGGGCGCTCTGGCTGGCTCGACACGCCAGGCCTCAACCCAAAAAACCCGATTAATACTTTGCTCGTTTTCCCACCTTAACTCACCTAGAATCGAACGGTTTCTTCCCTAATCACTTAGAATTGATTACTAAACATAAGTACAGTCTACTATACTCAATATATCGTTTAAAACACTCACTTTGATATCAAGAAATCATCCAAAATGCAACACAACAAGATTTAGAATGAATTTCAAGAACACCTATCAAGAACTCATCAAGAACTCAAATCTTACAACTTCAAGAATGAAATTTGTGCCGACAATAACATGTTTGGAGTGTGGGTGAACAAACCCAACACTATGGAAACTTACATACCTCTTAGGGATTAAGCCCATGCCGAAAATCCACTACAACACGCAAGAATCTCGATGAATACTTGATCCTCTCCTATTTTCTCTACTTGAACCCTCAACTAAAACCCTAGGCGTCTTTTAGGATTATAAAACTGAGCCTAATAGGACTAGACCCTTAAAACCTTACTAAAAATGAATTAAATCTGATTTGGTAAGGAAATGACCAAAATACCCCTTACTATTTTCCGCTAACTTTCCTTAATTGGACATCCTAACATCAAAGGGCAATATCTCACTCATTCAACCTCGAAACATAGCAAACTCGGTGGCATTAGAAAGACAATTCAAAGATATTTCCTAAGGTATCTTTTAGAACACCTAAATAATCCTGTTCTAGGAGTTATGGTCATTTGAAGTTGACCCAAAACTCATACTTAGATTAACTTGAAAAATTTCAGATTTTTTTCTATTTCCAATTTAGTTCTTTTTCGTAATCAAGGTACTACATCTAGTGAACTTAACAGTTAGAAATGTTAATTCCTTGGTAAAATCCTACTCACAATGAAGGATAGTTCAAGTCTTAGCTCAAAATTTTTTTAGGGTGTTACAATATCTCCCCCTTGGGATCATTCATCCTTGAATGACGGCTGAACTGGGTATGTAATGGGTTACCCTTACTAAGGTCTACGTCTAATGGTATGCTCTTACTACATTCAAGCTTAACCAAAATCCTTAGGTTTGGGTTATATCTCTCTCTATAAGGAATCTCATCCCAAAACTGTTACTCTTTAATACCGCATTCAAGCTTAGTACTCGGACAACTCGATGAACTCCTACTAACCAACTCCTTCATATCCAACTAAGGGCTCTTAATTAACTATTTCTCTTAGTAAAACCTCATCCTCCACTTTCTAACATCACTTTATTACAAAAAGGACCTCCGAAAAGATATCTTCCCTACTCTTTGGAACTTATTACTATCTCACCCTCAAGCACTTGACTTGATTTCTCATCTTGTAATCTCCCCCTTAGGTTTAAAGTTGACACTTGAAAGATATGGACCTATTCCATCATCTCTAATTGGTGTACATCCTCTTAATGCTTCTTATTACTCTTATGACTTAGCCACACTTCTCTGCCCTTATCTAAAGGTTAGGGTCTCTCACTTGTACCTCTAATATTTATTGCAACTAATCACCTCAATTCATCACCTACTCTATGTCATGTCTACTAGATCCAATCCTAAGAGTGACATCATTACCCTTATGGTTCCATTCTTTTGATCATGACACTTATCTAAAATTCAAGCTTAATGTTCACTACTAAACCCAAATATCAATATGATTGCTCGCCTACTATACTATACTTCATTACTTGCTCAGTTCTATAACCTTATGAACATCATGACCCTCTCAAGCAAATCATAAGCCTAGCTTAGATCTATCACTTTACGAATACCTTCTTTTCTATTCAACACTTACACTTGGTCATTTCCTACACAATGGCACTTCATCACCAACTTCATTCTAGCTACAACACGCTCAACCTCCTATGATGGAATCTTCACTACTCATCACTTCTTAGTCTAAACATAAGGGAAAACTCTTCATTAAAAACTTAGTAGGTGCATGACTATAATAGCATAGCTTGCTTCATAACTATCTCCCTTTCTAGGATTACTAAACCTCTGCATACTTTCCTCTTACTCTTGGCTCTTTCACTACTATTGCTCATGATCTCGTAACTCATGCTAGCTTTTTAGATGAGAATAATATTCAAGCTCTAAACATACGATCTCATAAGGATCTCAGCTAAACAAGGCTTAAGGAAAAGAGTACAACTCGTTTTTTAGCTCAAACACATGATTCATATAATTATGGTGCATTCCTCTGAAACTAAACATTTAACTTACTCTTTGGGCTACTCTAAAGCCCCTCTGGAGTCTCATGACTTCTCAAGACTCTTATTAAGGACAACTCATCGATAACTGACTGACTTTTCTATTCAACTACCTCTACTATGATGGGTAGTCGAATGAATTTGAGAAACACACAAGCATGAATAAATATCTAAGACTTAGCTCTATTGCACAATTAAGAGTATGAAAGAAGGGAAACATTCCTTAAACGTCTGTAGTCCCTCGTTTATAGAAGTGGGGCCCTCACAATAATAAATAAGATCCTACTTGACACGGCTTCATAGACACCCTAGGACACTTGAACTATGTGATCTGATACCAAGTTTGTCATGACCCGAGCCTACACCCTAGACGTTGCCGACACTCGAGAACCATTATTAGTCCCCAAGCGAACCCTCATCCTAGATAACTTTAAGCGGAAAACTAACTCAAGCATACAAAGCTTAAAACCTGAGTAAATATTCATGAAACTTAAATAGAAAGCTTTAACTGAAAAGAAAACTCCGAATAATATAAATTATTCAACTAGCCATAAAATAGGCAACTTAAGTCTTTAAAACATTTAAGAAAATAAATGATACAAACTTCTTAACTATACTGACTATATATGAATCCTCTAATAGTTAAAGATGGAAGTCGGGACAAGACCCACAACATCCTGACTAAACTGAAAAGTAAATGAAATCCTCAAGAAACAAGGAGGCTTACCATAGCTAACTTGAACTTCTGGATGTATCAACGAAGCTCCAGTTGATGATCCTAAGTACTTGTGTCTGCATAATGAGATGATGCTAGCCAAATGGCTCATTACATGGAATATACGAGTATGTAAGATGAATTCTAAAGCATAAATATATGCTTGAACTTTGATAAAAAGGAAACATACTTACCTCTTCTCAACACACTCAACTCAAAGAAACATAGCTCAACTTAATAATTATATATTCAACTCAGAGGTATACTCTAGGATACTCAAAACTACTCAAACTTACTCAACTCAGAAGTACTTAATGAAAAGATACTCAACTCGAAATACTCAAGGATAATGCAACAGTAAAAGATGCAATATATATGAAAAGTTGTAAAACTGTAGATAGCAACTCAATGTATTGAAAAATACAATAATACTCAGTATGTATATAAAAATACAATATAACTCTGTGGGAGTTCTCTAACCGACAACCATCACTTAAGAGCTATAGTGATGATACAACACTTTACCTCATGCTGCCAAGGACCATCCTATACCTTGCCGGGGCTATAGAACCTAACTCACTAAGTGGATCCATTAGTCTTTGCCAAAAGCATCTGAAGGAGTCATCTAAAAAGTATGATCCTTTATTACCCATGATGGCAACATGGTTTATGGAGACTTGACTTATCTGAACGCGCATCCCCATATTGGTGCTCAATACTACTCCTAAAATATACTTACCTCATATGTTTGTAAAAACAAAACTCTTTATTTGGTTTGAGATAATTACTCAAAACTTAGCTTAAAAGCTCTCTTGGAAATCATAGTTTCCACTTTACTAAAAAACTAGCTCAAAGGCTCTTTTGACATCTCAGTTTCCTTTCTTGTTTAAATGTAAAAACATTTACTCTTTGGGAATACAAAGTCCCGATAGACTCTTTTGAAGATATGAACTCAACTCTTTACTCTTTCCTCTTTATTCTTTGCTTAACTCAAAACATAAGTCTTAAAACAAAGTTAAAACGTTTGTAAAAGACTTCTTAAAATATGGTTCATGCCAAATTATGGACGTGAACGACTCAATGCAAGGTTTTCAAAAACCATAGATAGAACTCAATACTTGAAACTAAAGAACTTCAATAATACTACTCACTTCAAGAATGCTCAACTCAGAGGGTTCATGCGGAATTTATGGGCATGAACTACTCAACTCAAGGTCTCAAAGATACTTCTTGTTTCAAGACAACTCGACTTATAGGGTTCATGCGAAATTATGGACATGAATAAACCAACTCAAGGACTTCATGGGTAACATGTAATAGTCCCATGATTAGGAATACAATCTCAAATGGGTTAGAAAATCAATACTTAAGACTTAGGACATGGAGATATTACTCCTCTCAGATATACTAAACTTATGAAGTTCATATGGAATTTATGGGCATGAATGACTTGATTCGTTGGTCTACATAAAATTGTGGAACTCATGATACAACTCTTCTCATTCTCATACTTACTTTCTCAAAATTTAACTCAAATCAATTATGGATCTCAAAGGATTCACAATTGAACTCAAAACTTTCTGGAACTCTACTCTTAACAATCTATTGAAAGTGAATTATGAATTCAAGAGTTATGGTTCATCCTATGAAAGATCTCATGATGACAAAGTAGACTCATGAATACATTCTCCTCATTCTCATACTCACTTGCTCGAGTCTTGAAACAAGTTAGAAGAAGTTGTAGAAGACTCCACAAAAGGACTTAAAGGGACTTTCTTAGAATGTTCGAAAGAATTCTCAAAACTTAACTCTCATATCTACCTTGAATTTAAATTATTAAATCAAGGTTATGATCATGTTAGGAATGATTTTAGGTGTTTATAAGTAGCATAGAATAGTTAGAATCGAAAAAGACTGAAAGTACCCTTCGAAAGAACTCAAACGGAGCAACCAATTGCAAACTAGACGGGGCGGCGACCTTGGGGATATGGGTGGCGTGGAGCGCAAGCCCCTGAAATTCAGAGCCTACTTTGGGGCATCTGGCTGGCTCGACATGCTAGGCCTCAACCTAGAAAACCTGATGAATTTCTTTGCTTGTTTTCCCACCCTAACTCACCTAGAAACGAACGGTTTCTTCCCCAATCACTTAGAATTGATTACTTAACATAAGCACACTCTAAACTGCTCAATACATCCCATAAAATATTCACTTTGATATCAAGTAATCAACCAAAACCCAACACAAAAAGATTTATAATCAACTTCTAGAACACCTATCAAGAACTCAAATCATACAACTTCAAGAATAAAATTTGAGTTGAAAATAACATGTTTGGCGTGTGGGTGAACAAAACCAACACTATGGAAGATTACATACCTTTTAGGGATTAAACCAATGGTGAAAATCTGCTACAACACATAAGAATCTCAACGAACGCTTGATCCTCTCCTCTTTTCTCTTCTTAAACTCTCAACTAAAACCCTAGGCATATTTTAGGATTATAAAACTTAGCCTAAGAGGATTAGACCCTTAAAACCTTAATAATTATAAATAAATTAAATCTGATTTGGTAAGAAAAAGACCAAAATACCCCTTACTATTTTTGGCTAACTTTCCTTAGCTGGGAAGCCTAACTTCAAAGGTCCATTTCTCACTCATCCGACCTCGAAACATAGCAAACTCGGTGGAGTTGGAAGGATAATTCAAAGATATTTTCTAAGGTACTTTTTGGCACACCTAAATAATTATGTGCTATGAGTTATGATCGTTTGAAGTTGACCCAATACTCATACTTAGCTTAACTTGCAAAATTTCAAATGTTTTTCTATTTAAAATTTAGTTCTTTTTCGAACTCAAGGTGCTATATCTAGTGAACTTAACACTTAAGAAATTTTAATTCCTCGGTTAAATCCTACTCACAACGAAGTATGGTTCAAGTCTTCGATCAAAAAATTTTTGGGGTGTTACACTTTCAAAGGGTACCTTCACTCCTTTCCGATTCTAACTATTCTAAGCTACTTATAAACACATAAAAACATTCGAAACATAATCATAACTTTGAATTCATAATTCAAATTCAAGGTAGAGTTCAGAGTTAAGTTTTGAGAATTCTTTTGGACATTCTAAGAAAGTTCTTTGAGTCCTTTTGTGGAGTCTTATACAACTTCTAGACTCAAGTAAGTGAGCATGAGAGTGAGGAGTATGTATTCATGAGTTTACGCTATCACCTAGATCCTTCATATCATGAACCATAACTCTTGAATTCATAATTCACATTCAAGAGAGAGTCAAGAGTAGAGTCCAAGAATGTATTTGAGTTCAATTATGAATCCTTTGAGATCAACTATCGATTTGAGCTAAGTTTTGAGGAAGTAAGTATGAGAATGAAAAGATTCATTTACCTGAGTTCCATATTGTTATTTTGACACTTGAGTCGAGTTGTTCATTCCTATAAATTCATCATGAATCCTATAAGTTGAACAATCTTGAGATGAGAAGTATCTTTGATTCCTTGAGTGGAGTAGTTCATGCTCATAATTATGCATGAACCCTCTGAGTTGAGCATTCTTGAAATTAGTAGTATCATTGATGTTCTTGAGTTCCAAGCATTCAGATCTATCTAAGCTTATTGAAAATCTTGCATTGAGTCGTTCACGTCCATAATTTGGCAATATTTTATGAAGTCTTTTACAAACGTTTTAACTTTGTTTTAAGACTTAAGATTTGAGTTGAGTAAAGAGTAACAGTAAAGATCATTTTCTTTAAAATGATATATGGGAACTAAGTATTCCCAAGAGTAAATGTTTTCACATTTAAATGAGAGGAAACTAAGATTTCCAAAAGTGTTTTGAGCAGTTTGAGTACCATCTCTTTAAAGAGAAAGATTTTTGAGTAATTATCTCAAATCAAAGAAAAAGTTATGTTTTTAAACAGATGAGTTGAGTATTTTGGGAGTACTATTGAGCACCGATATGGGGACAAGTTTGAGTTCAGATAACTCAAGTCTCCATAAACTATATAGCCATCATGGGCAGAAAGGACCATAGTTTTTAGATAATTCCTTAGTGTTTTTTATCATAGACTAGTGGATCTATTAAATAAGGTGTCCTATATGACGAAAAAGTATAGGATAGTTCTGGCAGCGTGGGTAAGACACTCTATCATCACTTAGGCTCATAGTAGTGGTTGTCGGTTATAGAAATTCCCATATAGTTAAATTGTATTTTTATAAACACATTGAGTATTATTGTATTTTTCAATACATTGAGTTGCTATCTATAGTTTTACAGCTTTCCATATACATTACATATTTTACTATTGTTTTATCCTTAAGTATCATGAGTTGAGTCTATTGAGTTGAGTACCCAGAGTCAAGTATCTAATTGTTAAGTTGAGTATCTAATCTTTGAGTTGAGCATCTTATTCTTGAGTTGAGTTGAGTTGAGTAAGCAAAAGAAGAGGTAAGTATGTTTCCTGTTTATTAAATTCAATCATATGTTTATGCTTTAGAATTCCCCTTACATGCTCGTACATTCCACGTATTGAGCCATTTGGTCTGTGTCTTTTCATGATGTAGACACATGTATTCAGGATCATCAACAGGAGCTTTGTTGATACATCCGTGAGTTTGAGTTAGCTATGGTGATCCTCCTTGTTTTCAGAGGATTTTATTTACTTTTCAGTTTAGTCAGGATGTCATGGGTCTTATCCCGACTTCCATCTTTATCAGTTAGAGGCTTCATAGATAGTTAGTATAGTTGAGAAGTCTGTATTATTTATTTTATTAAATGTTTTAAAAACTTAAATTGCCTATTTTATGGGTCTTATCCCGACTTCCATCTTTATCAGGTAGAGGCTTCATAGATAGTTAGTATAGTTGAGAAGTCTGTATTATTTATTTTATTAAATGTTTTAAAAACTTAAATTGCCTATTTTATGGCAATTTGAATAATTTATTTTATTAAGAGTTTTCTTTTGAGTTAAATAATTCTATTTAACTTTCATGAATATTTATTCAGTTTTTAAGCTTTAAATGCTTGAGTTAGTCTTCTGTTTGAAGTCATACAGGATAAGGGTTTGCTTGGGGACTAGCAATGGTTCTTGAGTGCCAGCGACGTCCACGGGTAGGCTCGGGTCTTTATATCGTGGGTCTTGTCCCAACTTCTATCTTTGTCATTTAGAGGCTACATAGATAGACAGCAGAGTATCAGAAGTTTGTTAATTTATTTTGTTAAATGTTTTAAAGACTTAAGTTACCCATTTTGGGGCGAGTTGAATATATTATAATATTTAGAGTTTTCTTTTGAGTTAAGGCTTTGTATTTAAGTTTGATGAATTTTATTCTGTTTTAAGCATTGTATGCTAAAGTTAGTCTTCCGCTTGTAGTCAACCAGGATGAGGGTTTGCATGGGGACCAACAATGGTTCTTGAGCGTTGGCCACGTCCATGTTGTAGGATTGGGTTGTGACACTTGATTTATCAATTCAAAAAAAACAACCATTGCAAAAATCGAATTGCAAGTTGATAATAAAGCACATGTGACCATGAAACAGATGCATCTATATAATAGTAAATGGTCCACATGGCGGGTGAATGGGACCATATTCACCTTCTCATACATTTTAAAATTTCAAGCGATAAAATCTCAACCTTAGCTAGTAAAACGATAATTTTATCATTAGAACAAAAAATAAAAGAGAATTGTTGAAGAATTTATTAGTTCTTCAATATATATATATATAACGACATAAATTCTAATTTACTTCCATATCAATTTTAATCGGGATTGTCGTTAACCGGTCATGCCAACTGATATTTATTTCAATAAACTTCTAGTTTATTATGCATGTGATTCCATCATCATGCCCATATGTAGTTACCAAAACAATATTTAAAATGGGTAATATTTCATATGATTATTTATAACATACATTGATTGTAGTGATATGAAGATCCAAAATCTTCCAATATTTTATAGTCTCAATATATATATTTTTTTCTTTCTGACTATTTCATGGAAACTTGAAATTTTTTCTTTCAAGACTTATTACTCCAATACCAAGAATGATTTGGCTTCTTTAGATAGTAACACGATAGCTCATCAAAGCTCACAATTTACTGTGGATACTACTTATTTTATAGCATTGTTTCTGTAGCGAACATATCCTTCAAGGAGAAATTTATATAATTATTGTCATGGTCAAAATCATTACAAGCACAACTTGTTTACTGATTTACTTTTGCCATAGTATCTCCTTACCCCCATTTTTTTCAATACCTGGAAAAATATTTTTGACAAATAGAAGTACATAACTAATGAAAAATTTGTGCTGCCAAGAATTATTTCTTTCTTTTATTCTTTTGGTAGTTCATACTAAAACATACCATAATATTTGTGATGTACAAAAGTAGTTGACCAGTGACCATTTATATCAAGATAAAAATTCTTTATTACTCTCTAACCTCCCATAGGGGTGAGTTGTGGTATTTATTGAATCATACATGAGTATGTCCTTATTCACATTTTTCATCATCTCTTGACACGTTCACTTTCAAGAATGGTCCACTTTTTATGATACTTATCACAAGTCACATTCTATTTAAGGAATTGACTATAATCATATACACATGCTTCATAATTATTATTATTACTTTCATTAGAATTTCATGGTCATGCTTTGAAATCTATCATATTCATATGACATACACATACCTCGACATCACTTTCAAAAGTCAAGTGTATCGCCACTTTTTCATCATTTTCTTTCATGGAGGATTTATAAACTTATCAAATTATTAGGTCCAATAAAAAACATGTTTCTAATGACCTTTCATACTATTTTGATGACAAATATTACCTTCACTCTTTGAAGAACCATTTTGAGAACTCATAATGTTCTTTCTTTTATAATTTTCACAATGATGAATATTATTATTTTCCCCATTCACGTCCATATTCATATGTCCAATCACAAAATAATCTTGTCATCTTTTAGACTTTTATTGTACTGTTGTCACATTCACTTTAATGAATGGAGCATATTTAATGAAATAGAGTTCACAATTTTTATCAAGAGCATATTGATTTGCTTCCATCATTATATCATTAATATATTGTGTTGGAATTTTAATCCAATTTTTTTTATCTATATAAAGGTGTGTTAGACCAAAATACAATGGAACTTGAAACCAAAATATTATCATAATGGTGCATTGAAATTTTAACCGATGTCTTACCCTTTAGGTGCGATGAAACATGAATCCACGGTCTTACCCTCACATAAAATAAAATTCATCCTTAAGTCTTTAAAATATTATCACTTTGTAATTAATAGCACAAATAAATATAGTCATAATAACAATTCAACAGATTATATATGAATTGTTGCCTTTTAGAGTTGGTCCTCACAAGTGGCTCTGAGTATCATTTTTCAACTTGAAAATTTTTATGAACAATTCAATTATTGGAAGACTAAAAAATTCTTTCCAACATTAACTTCGCTAATTGTCAATTAAGAAAATTTCTTTCTTAAATTGCAATTCAAAGATAAAATAACTAGAGGTAAATACTAATCATCCCAATAAATAAAATGATATCTCATATTAAATTCAACTATGAGGATAATTATTTGGTCCATCATATATATTTTATCCTATTTTATGATTTAAGATATATCCAATCTCATTTGGAATTGTAAAGATTATTACTTAAAAATTGACATATTAATTCATAATAATAGAATCCTTCTAACTTTTTGAGATTAGAAATCATTGAAATGCATATTTCTAATGGAAAGAAAACTCATTATGCTAATCCTTTATGAAACATAGTGACAAATGAAACAAAATCTTTCTAAAGTGTTGAATTATTTTCGAATTAGTGAATTGATGCCTTCATGTTAGAAATGAAGTTTTAAACATGTGTAGACGAATAGTTTATACACACACAGAGAGAGATATATATTCCATATTTGCACAATGAAGTTTTAAACATGTGTAGATGAATATTTTATAATAAAAATACACACACACACACATATATATATATTCCCATATTTGCACATAACATGTCAATAATCTCACTTTATATTTTTGTAGATAAATTAATGTGAGAACCAAATATCAAACAATAAAATAATTTTATTATTATTACTATTAATAATTTTGTTTAGTTGAGCCAAAATAAAGTATAAAGAGGAAATATACCTTTGAAAAGGGTGAAGGTAAATCACAAATTTGAAAGTGAATATGTCAAAGCTATTGCTAACTAAAAAGCTTTACGTTAATTATATATATTAAAATTCAGCGAAATCAAAGTTTATATCATACAAAGATTTATGTACACTAACATATAACAACTACACCGACAGTAATGCAAACATAAACATCTTTTGCATAGTACTAATAAGTTCCAAACAACCTTTTAAGAACTCTTGTTATCAAATAAATGTTAGATAAAAAAAGATACAGGAAGGTAATTTTGTGACATAAAATTTACTCATAATTAAATGATTGGTAAAATGCATACCCGATACTTACCATACTGAAAGATCTCTCCAATTTTGCTACTCATCTCATGTATATTTTGAGATAGGTCAGAGACTCGTGTTGATAACGTGTTATAAAATGAAGATAATAAATTGAAAATAAGAAGAGTGGAGCCAGAGAGAGACAAAGTAATAGTAGTAGTATCTTTCCTTTATTATTGAATGTTTTTACTTCTTGTTGTTCTTTCATATTACAAGAGGGGATATATATTTTTATATATATATATATATATATATATATAAAACATGAGCACAAAGTAACTTGGCCAGAAAGTTACTTTACTTGACCACAAAGTATACTTGGACACAAAGTATATTGTGTGGACATTCATTTTACAACAATTGTATGGTTTGTTGTTAATGATTGTTTTTTTGGAAATGTGTAACATGGGTGCAATAAAACAATCTTATATCTTTTACTCATGTAGTAGTACAATCTATTAATAATATGAAGTCTTTCTAGTATGGTAAGACAATGCATTATATATACAATTTAAAGTCTATAAATGACAAAAATATCCATCAAAACAAAAAAACATTTACATAATCCAAATGTCTTAAATATTAATTCAAAAACCAACTACTTCAACAACCATTGTCTTAAAAGGCACTTCAAAAACCAACTATCTCAAAAATCAATAGTCTTGATTATAAACCACCAAAAATTAATTATCTCAAAAACCAATTGTCTTACTAATCAACCACCAAAAACTAATTATCTCAAAAACCAACTTTCTTAATAATCAACTACCAAAAACTAATCATTTCAAAAATTAATTGTCTTAAAATCCACTTTAAAAACCAATTTTATTCAAAAATTAATAATCACAAATGTCTTACTCATCACCATTGAGGTCCATAACAATAGCCATCATGTCCACTGAATTCTTATCACTACCTCCTTTTCCTTCTTCTGCCTAGCCTTCTACTTCCAGCTTCTGATGTTCTTTCTCTTCTTCTTTCTTCTCTTCCAACTTCTTGTCTTCTTTTTCTTCTTCTTTCTTCTCTTCGATCTTCTCCTCTTCATTTTCTTTTTGTTTCATCTCTTCCAGCTTCTCTTCTTCATTCTCTTCAGTTTCTCCTCTTCTTTTTCTTCTCCTTCTTTTCCTGCCATCTTCTCTTCCTCTTGATCTTTCTCTCCTTCCTTCATCTCTTCTACAACTTCATTAACTTCTTCTGCAAAGAATTCATCAACTACAACAAGATCTCTTCACCGACTATTGCTAATGGAAGGAACTAATCAACATCAATTGCAACAACATCTTCATCGAGTGTTGATACTGTATAGTCTTCATCAACTGCTGAAAGATCAGTGCCTTAACATTCTTTCAAATAAATTAATTTACACAAACAGTATATAAATTAGTCTACCTTTATTTTTCTTGTTCTTTTGAGTTATCCTCAATTTCTCATCTCGTATAAAAACAACTTCCATCATTGATTGTTCAAGGGTTGCAACACACTCACATAGATTATCATCTTTACAATTACTCAGTATATTTTTTTGTTCACTCGAAACATAATTCTCACAAGGTTGGTTGGAATTGTTATCACCCAATATTTCATCCTCCTTATTCTCTACTACTGAAGTGAGGCCAGTGACACCTTTCAAATTGGCCTTTTAGGCATCAATGATTGTGCCCTTCACTTCGTCCATATATTCCTTAATGTTGCCATGTAATTTTATTTTGTCTCATGGATGTAGGTGTGAGGTTTAGGTGCAGAATCTACAAAAAAAAATATATAAATACTACACGACATTCAGTAATTTTAAAATATTGCTAGATAATAATAAATTAATTTATACCTTTGTACTTCTTCGTTTGTACTAAAATGGATCACCTTCGATAATATTATCGCTCTTTGTCGTGTGACATCTAAGTAAACAGGGAATGGAAAAATGAGAATCTAAGGACTTCTTGGCATACTTACTAAGATGAGAAAAAACCTCATATATCCAAACTTGAAATTAATAAAATAACAAATAAATGAATAGAGACTTTTAAATACTATATAAATATATAAGCTTTTATCATAAATCAAGTACATAATTGATAATAAGTACTAGAAATGCCTAGGGGAAGCCATACAGAGCATACAATGCATTCCCTCTTTCATTATACACTTCACTCTACTTCTTCAAATTGATTTTGTTCTTCAAATACATATATGTTAGATTAAAATACTCTTTCCCCCACGGGTAACTCTTGAAGAAATCTGAATCATCTAGCATCTTAATGTGGTTCAAATCCACAATCTTAGATCAATCATGGGCAAGCAACATCGAGTGGACGAACCAAACTAAAGAGCACTTCAATTTCTGCTCCTTATTCAATCTGGAACCCTTGATGAAACTCATCAACTTTGTAGCAATGATGTTCTCATTCTTGGTCACTTTATGATGAAATTTCTCACCTTTCTGAATTACTTTTGTCATTTTTCCATCACAGGGGTATGCTTAGTAATTCAACCCCGTAATCCATGCAAATTCTTTTAAGCCAAAATAAAATGGCTTATCATTCACACAAAACCACATCTCATGCAATTTTTTTTTTTAATCATTTTTCACACGTCGCACCAACATATAATGGACCATTTGTCCATTGAACTTGAAATATTTTGGAATATGCCTCAAATCTCTAAAACAAGTACCTTTAAAGTCATTATAAATTTTTTCTTGAACTAAAAGTTTTCTAAAATCATGATAAAAAACCATCCTTGCTCTCATGGAAATTTTCGCTGGAAATGATCCTAACTCATCCATCCATGCCATTACTTTATACGACTTACCAGAGATTTCTCTTGCACAAATTGGCAAGGATAGGAGATCATAATCCTCATCTCCAGTATCTCGGGTATCTCTACTACTCTCGTCATCTCCACTATCAGTTTTTTCTTCACTAGATTCAACATCATCACTTGCCTGGGCACTACTGTCCTTGTAGTTGTCAATCTCAACCATTGTATCAGAATCCAAGTTTTTTCTTCACTAGATTCAACGTCATCACTACCCTTTTTTTCATTTTTGAAGATTTGGAAATTTCTTTAACCTTTCTTTTGTTATAGAAGCCTTAGGAATAGATCGTTTAACGATGCTGCCTCTAGTTTTAGTCATACTGGACTACATACTAAAAAATATTTTTCATGTCAAAATATCGACCAATAGTCTATTAACACAAAAAGAGTAATGCTAAAAAAATATGCAAAACAAGTAGCAATTTCAGCAAAACTCGACAATGCCATTGATATAAACACCATTAAAGTCGACCAAAATACAGTAAAAACTTTCAAATTGATAGTCCAGATAAATATAAAAATTCAAAAATTCCTACGCATTATTCGAAGCAGAAAGTCAGTAATGGTTCCGAATAAAAAGCATGAACTAAAACAGGTGAGATTTTGAGAACTTTAAGCAAAAATTTAAACTTCGCTACACTATCGCAAAAAAAAAAATCAAATAGGCTAAAAGTTATTGAAAGCACGATTAAAGTCACATGAGAGGAAGAAGATTGAAAAAGATCCAACTGAACTTGGGAAGAAGATTGAAAAAGATTCAATTGAACTTGGGGAAGAATATTGATGAAAAATAGACACAATCCACTTCGTTTTTCAGAAACGATTATAGGATCTCACTTTTCTTTATGTTTTCAATAATGGAAGACGGAAGTTTTGTTGGAGAATGATCATTTTTATGGAGGTTGATGATTTCGACAAAATAGGTTTATGGAAGACGAAGTGTTCTCTGAGAAGTTTTGAGGTTTCCTTGCAAAATGTTTACCCAATATTATTAAATATTTTTTTATGGAAAAAGGTCTAAAATATATCCAAACTTTGACATAAATTGTTGTAATAATACCAAACTTTAGAAAGGAGCTTTTACCCAATGCACTATTTAATAGTCTATTTTAAAGTTATATATGTTCCTACGTGGACATCATGAATATTGCATAATTAGAAATAGTAACGTGTCCACGTGGGCATATATATACCTTTAAAATACACTATTAAATAGTGCAGGGGGTAAAAGGTCCTCAATAAAGTTTGGTATCGTAACAATAATTTCGGTCAAAGTTTGGAGTATTTTTCAGACCCTTTTCCCGTTTTTATATTCCTTGGGATTGTAATTTAAATTTTTGGAGGGATGCATTTATTTAATGTTGGGAAGAAAATGATATTTTATATACATTAATTTTTATCCCCAAGTTCTTATAGTGATGAAAAGGTCTAGGAACCCAACCCCACTTTTTCACTTTTTCTAACCCTAACCCTAACCCTAAAAATAAAATAAAAAAGAAATTAGGTGGCTGTTTCTCAAATTAAATTTTGGGAGTTCCCTCTTGCCAATTAATCTCATGTTTTGTTGTAAAAAACCATCAAACCCATGTTCTCTAATTCTGTAGTCGCAAATCTTGTTGTATTTTCAATTTAGGATGGGTTTTTGATTTAGAATGGGAGAAAGCAAAGTTTTGCAGTCGACAGAGATTCCAAGGCAGCCACAACAGGAGCTTAATGTACAAGAACTTACAGACACAATGGCAGAAGCAGAAGCTGCAATCACATAGGAATAAGCTATTATTGCTAAGATAGAAAGGGTTGTTGCAATGGTGAAGGAAGCACTACGCAGGTAATCCTTTTCTTTTAACAAGTTCAATTCATATTCGAAATTCATGAAAACTTTCTGTAAAAAGAATTTCATACCTTAGTAATCTCTCAGACAGCAGATCTAAGCATGTAAAGCCTGTCATTAAGCTTCTATCTGCGGCGTCGCTCGGCCATCAAATTTTTTACTGGAGGTCCCTTCTTCTTACCCTTTTGATCAACACCACTTACACTGTTGGCTGCATTTGAGCTGTTTTCTCCTATCTCTAACAAAATGGAAGATGGGATCAAGATAGGAGACGACAACTCAAATGCAGCCAACACTGAAAGTGGTGCTGATCAAAAGGGTAAGAAGAAGGGACTTCCATCTAAGAATTTTATGGCCGAGCGACGCCACAGAAAGAAGCTTAATGACAAGCTTTACATGCTAAGATCTGTTGTTCCAAAGAATACGAAGGTATGAAATTCCTTTTACAGAAATTTCTCATGAATTTCAATTACGAATTTAACATGTATTAGCGAAACAATAATCCATTCTGCTTCATTGCTTTCATTCTTAGAAGAAACAAACCTTGTTTATCATTCAGGTTACAACAAAGTTTATAGGTAGAACATGGTGCTTTTGAATTGAAATATATATTTACCAAATTTTATCAATTTTGAAAAAAAAAGTACAATTAAACCAACTAGAACTCAAAATTCTATTTCTATATGGTGGATTGAAAAATATAGTAACCCAACTAGGTTGAGGTCGAACCCTGTAGAGAGCAAACTAGAGTTCTTGTATAATTTAATGTTGGCATTCAAATTAGTAACTGTCACTGGAAAATTGGATTTTTTTATGAAAATCTGCTAATTACTTTGACAAGTAGGGTTTGCGTCAATAGTAAATGTGAACTAAGGTTCCAATTATTAGATAATGAAACTCAAAAAAATATTTCACTATCAATTTATTCGGGTGTGTTTATTGTATAAATTTGACAAATGCACTTAGGTGTCAAGTGAATTTTCCCATTCATCAAAAGTCACATATAAACTATCCTCTCTCGAGCTTAAGTTATTAGATGGTGGTTGCCACGTAGCACCAAATTCCTAGTAATAATCATTTTACCTAATCGTAACTTCATTTGTCGAACAAGTTAGATTAGATTCAAGTTCTTTTTAATGTTGTCGACTATTTAATGAAAACTTCCATTGCGAAAGGAATTTAATACACAGCCATCATCCCTTCATAAGAAAGATATTTATTGTAAATAATTTATTGTCGTCATCCCAACTCTATGTCCATAACCCTAGTTATGAGTTTATATACTTATAACGAGCAGTAAATAATATTATAGTAAGTTAAACTAATAGATAGCAATAATACAATAGAAAGTAATATGAACCTTTGATTAATGCAACTCTCGCAAGATAATCTTTTTCATTCAACAATAATCTACTAAAACTAGAAAGTAAAACCTGAACACTAAGAACAATTAATTCTAATACCTTGTAGTAATTCAAAACCTGTAGCAACACTTCATAACCCTAGATGTCTTGTCTAAATACATATAAATTATAATAGTGTCAAAATCATAATCTTGATTGGACTCTACATTGACTGGGTCAAACCCATTCCAATTAATAAGGTGGTCAGAAGGCGGGGCTCATTGTGAGAGGGACAACCTCACATCGCGAGGTCCATTTCTCAAATTCGGCCTCATTTTGTTAAGTCTGTACTGTTCAATTCTTGTACATATACGGTGTGAGGCCTATCTTTGAGTCCTTCTTGCATATATTCTTGCTTCATCTTAGTCTGGATTATTTTGCTTTGTGTTCAAATCCATCATATGGGTCTTTTCTTGCTATTTTGGCCTAACTAATCATATCTATTAACTCATGACAACATATCATCACTAAACACATGAATATTCACTAGACTATTCTAAAAATGTGGCTAAAACATGGGGTAAGCTATGGTGTTTGAATGCGTTATTTGACTCTTGATCACCACCTCACACTTAAAAACCTTTTTACATCCATGAACTATTCATCCTATCCTTTATAGACCAATTATCATATCATTTTCAATTAAAACAAGGCTACTTACCAACTCCATGTAATGACCCTCTAGGTCATTTCTTTTTTGATGCCTTTTTCTCATCGTTTAGAGTGTTCCTATAGTGACCTCAAGTAATTTATGAATTACAGGGATTGAAAATTTGTTCCCATAATTGTTCTTTTGGGTCTTATAGGAATTTATGTGTTTTGGAGTTTTTTTGAACCTTGAACGATTGATTTTCATCAAATCTTTGGGGAGGCGATCGTAGAATCCAATTCTAACGATTTCATCAGCTCTGAAATGGTAATATTAGGCTAGTGGAATGATTGGCATTGATTAAAATACCATCAGCACTGCTAGCCTTAAAATATTGAATTTTATTTAGAACGACCCTTCATGCAATCCCGAGGCTCTCGGGCTGATTCGAAGACCCTTGTGGATTTAGGCTTAAAATAGAGTTTGGGTGTGGGATCCATTTTTTTGTCAAGATGACCTCATAAGGAAGTTTCAAATGCTCCATTGAGTCTGGAATAATGAATTTTGTAGGGTAGCATATCTTATTTGAGTGCACGGGGTTCCGAACAAATTCTGAACACTCTACCGAAGATTTAAAACTTGCCTAAACCAGCTAATGCACATCAGCTGGTGTAGATAATTTTACCCTTGGTGGTCACGGGCCCTTGGTCACGTTTACGAGGACCTAGTCCCTTATGCATCATTGTCGCATAGCCCTTGGTCGCGATAGCTATGAAGGGTTGATTAAGTCGACCTTCTTTGGTCATTGCCATTGAGAGTTCTAACCTCCGCAATCGCAATGGTCTACTGTCATGACCCAAAGTACACCTTAGACGAGACATGGCATGGGAAACACCGAGAGACCCTACTGAAGAAACTTGAAATACATATACACAATATAATAGATAAAAGCAAAGACTATCAAATGAATAAAAAAGTTTGAAATTAAAAAGTGGAAGTCTAACAAAGTCTTGACAAGTCATCTATTACACCAAGAGGAGTGGTTGAAATGTAACTTGTACACCATGTACAACATTCGAGCCTAAGAGACATAAGAAAGCAATAAAGTTTACAATGGCCTCATAATATGATGACTCACCAAGTATTCAAATCTCTAGAGTGATCAACTAGCCACGAATGGAGCAAGAAAAGTCATCAATGTAGACACAAGTATGCATTAATACATGTAATGTAATAAGAATGAGTGACATACATAAAAATGTAAACATGATAATAAGGGGATATAATCGAAAACATGAAATGCTTGACCAAGCTAAACATAGTAACAGCATTTAAGAAGAATCGTAGATCATGAATATGGTCAATATATCCTAAATTCATAAAGAAAACTTCTTAAAACATTTTGGAATCATTTAGTTCATTTTGTTGGATATTTACTATTAACCGACATAGACCATGTGAGCTATAACATGAAATTTGGTGTCTTGCTTCTACATCGAAAAGAGATGTCCCTAGTTGCCAAGGAAAGGACCTTAACTTCTAGCTTGTGTGGATCCAATAGCTATGTCACTTAAGATAACCTGGGGAGCACATTGTTAGGGACAAGGATATTGCTACTAGAGACTCAACCACTACTAACGGGAGAGCCTCCATCCCAATATACGCTCTGTGTTAAGTAAAATCCTAATGTAATTAGCATATTATCATTCATAGAAAACACAATTAAGTTACTAATCCAAGCTAAAAATATCATTGCATAGCTCTTTAAATCTTGAATCGTGCATGAGTGAGAAAACGTTTCACCAAACCATGATCCCTTAATGTGAGAAAACCTTTCACAACATAATTGATGTTAATCTTAAAGCAACCAAGATCATAAATAATATCCCTTTTCATAGATGTAACACCTAAGAATTTAAAGGAATGAAAAAAAAGTTGTTTTTGGGTTGCAAGTGTGACCTACGGCTCCTACCTACAGTTTGTAGAAGCATCTACTTACAGTAGATGGCAACCATAGGTACAATGGAAATGAACAAAAATTTTGGGAAAATATTTAGGACCTACGGTGGCCATGTACGGTCCATAGGGATACCTTACAACCGTACATGGGCGTCGTCGATGGATGGTCCAAATTCATTTCTCTGAACATTAACTATGGCCGACCAAGACGATCCGTAGTAGGACCTATGGACCATTGGTCAGAATTATAGGTGAGGCTCGATAGTTTTATTTTAAGAGCTTTTGGGTATTTTCCTAATTATTCTAACCCAATACTACATCATTTTAGTGTCTTCAATGTTTTCTACGAAAAACAAATCTTCTCTCTAGATCAAGGAAGAAAAAGCTAGAGTTCTTTAAGGTCAAGTCTCTTTTCTTCATCATTGCTTAGGGCTTAAATCAAGGTATGTACAGAGATAATCAATCGGTTTCAATCGCCATTTAAGCCCACAAAGTTTCTTCAATTCTCAAATTCAATTTTCCAAGACTTGTTTAGATTTTCACTCCATTCCTTGTGGGATCTACTTTTATGGATTTAGTTGCTTTATTATGATATTTTTTTTGATGATTTGGACTTAATTACATGCTTTTCAACTAATTCCATGTGAACCCATGCATTGATCTATGAATTTTGACTATGATCCCTAACATACATGAATTTATGAAGATTCTTGAATCTATGAATATAATTTTATGAAATTATGCATGTTTTTATGAAAGCAATGTTTATGACTTAAGTGAGATTATAGATGAACATATCTATATATTCTATTAAGCTTGGCCACATGACTTGAATGTCATCTATATTTGCCTTCAATGATTTTTGGGCTATTTTCCTAAATTAGGTCTTGATTAGTGTGGTATTTGGATATACCATCAACGATTATAGATCACGCTTTCAAAACTATTTCCATTAGTAGTAAGACACTTCTAGCATGAGGTTAACAACTATGGGCCTTAAAAAACTATTATGAAAAGATAATGGATGATTAAATGTTTTCTCACACATGGTCTAAGGAGCTACCCTATGATGTTTCTAGCCTAGATCAGTATCTTAATTGTACTTTTCCATGGATGATAAAAATGAATAAGATTACTGACTATTCCGTGGGATTTATGCTTAGCACCAAGAGCATATTGAGATGGAAGCTCTCTCGTAGATTGAGGCCAGGACTCTAGTAGCAATCTCCTTATCCCATAACTATGTGCCACCATAGAATGATTGACTTAGATAGACATTAGCTAGTGGATCCACTTTAGATCAAATTTATGGTTCTTACCTTGATAAGTGAGGACACCCCTTTTTGGTGTGGGGTGGACACTAGATTTCATGTTATAGCTCGCATGGTCTATAGGTCGGTTAATGGTAAAATTCGCATAAACTGAACTAAGTTAATTACTAATATTTTATTAAGCTTACTTTTATGATATAATGATAAATTTCCATGTTCATAATTTATGATTTTATTATGTCTTAATTTGATCATGCATTTCATGTTTTTTTTAATTATCTCCCCTTATGATCATGTCTCATGCTTTATTGCATTCCCCTCCTACTTAGTATATACCCTGTACTAATGCATACTTGTGCCTACACTGTTTCACTAATGTATGGTCATACAAGTCTTATCCTTCCATTCATGGCTAGTTGATTGCATTAGAGATTTGAAGGTCTGGTAAGCCCTCATACTTCGAGGACGATGTCACTTTTATACCTTTATGTCATTTCTGTTTTCAGACTTTGTATGTGATGTATTGGTTACATCCCAATCACTTTCCTTATGATGTATTAGATAGCTTATTGAGACAAATGATAGACTTCCGCTTTGATTCAACAACTCTTTTAAAATATGAAATGCTATCTTTTGAACTCTTTAAATTTTATTATCTTGCATGATGTTTTCTAAGTTTCTCGTGTAAGTCCTCTTGGGGTCTTACACACCATATCACATCTAGGGTGTACTTTTAGACTTAAGAAATTTGGTTTCCAGAGCACAAGGTTTAGAAAGGTTCTAGGTTGTCTCATAAGCCATGTCTAGTAGATACTTGTTCATAATTGTGAAGCTCTACACATTTATGAATGAGAGGCAAAAAGATGTTTAGGAAACTCCACTTCTTCCTTTACTCTAAAGTTATTCCATATAATCTATCTCTATAAAGTTCCGCCTTTCGTAACCCTTGTTTATGCCTTTTGGAATATGCCTTCACGAAGGAATCTTGTGAGAAGAAATGTTTGTGAAAATATGGAGCCCAAGATTCTCCAAGTATCGGTCGACCCTTTTGTTGACAAAGCGAATAACGATGAGTTTTGAGTCGTATTTCATGTATTTTCCCAAGCTATTATGGCTCAAGAAAACAGAAAGGTTGTGGATCCCATGAACCCAAGAATGGGTACGGCGGCAACAAGGGTGAGAGACTTTACTAGAATTAATGCTCAAGAATTTCATGGGTCTAAAGTTGAGGAAGAACCTCAAGACTTAATTTATAAGGCTTATAAGATAGTGGGAATCATGGGTATCACTACCATTGAAAAGGCAGAATTGGCTGCTTATAAACGTAAGGGAGCAATTTGGTTTAACCAATCGAAGGAAGAGAAGGCAATAGATGTGGGTCCTATTGGTTGGGAGAAATTTAAGGTTGATTTCCCCTTGAGATAAGGTAGGCAAAGGTATTTGAGTTCATTAAAATTCATCAAGAGATTATAAGTGCGAAGAAGTATGCTTCGAAATTCATCCAATTGTCCAAATACGCTCCAACTACTATGGTTGCCGATTCAAGGGCAAGGATAGGTAAGTTTGTGTCGGGTGCTTCCGACTTGGTGCTTAAAGAATGCCTAATCACCATGCTTGTTAAAGATATGGTTGTATCCCGTTTGATGGTTCAGGTGAAACAAATAGAAAAGGAGAAGCATAAGGAGAAAACTAAGGATTCAAAGAGGGCAAGAAGGGAAAATGGTGATTTCTTACATTCAAGGTGCAACAGAGGTAATCGATCTCAAGGTAATGATTCTAGTGATCAAATGGTACCCAAATTTTTGGGAATGTGGAAGAAGACATAGGGATGAGTGTTTAGCCGGTTCAAATACATGATTTGGGTGTGGAAAGAGTGGTCAAAAGATCAGAGATTTCCCATTTATTACTTCTAATGGAAGGGATGGTAGGCAAGATCAAACTCAAGAAAATCATGAGGGTTCCCCGGATCCGATTGGAAAGTTATGATCTTTTAACTTATGGTTATGCACTGCTTGATGTTGGGTGTTTCTGTCACAACCTGGGGCTACACCCTAGGAGTAACATGGCGTAGTTGACCCCGTAGGGGTCTCGTACAAGCCCTTAGCATCATCATAACATAAAGACATAGAATAATTGCGGAAAATTTAATACCTTTACAATATAAGTGAACTTATTCTTCATAGATGAAAGTAGGAATCTGGACTTGTCTCAATCACCATCTAGTACATAAAGAGTACACATAGGGTCAAAAGCCCTTTACATCAATATAGTCCCAAAAGTAGACAGCACATAAAAAGCTAGAAAATGGAAACATCTTGTCCATGAACTTGAGGACTCACAAAGCCTAGGGAATAGTCAACCCAAGCTTCAGTTGAACCAAATGATATGTCTCAACAGCCGGAACCTACACTCATAGAATGTAGAAAATATGGGTTAGCACAATTAATTGTACTAAGTATAGAATCCATGCACAAGATCCTTAAAACATGCATAAAAGGGGCATTGAGTTCAAATCATGCCTTTATCAAGTTTGGAAGCCATTATGTACATTTATGAAGAAACATAAGTCAAACCAACATATAAGCAACCCTAAGCCATACTAATGCAATGCAAAGGTAAGATCCCATAACCCTACCAAATGCTGGGTATCACATTTAGGCCACCAACAACGTATATATCTTACGTTACCTATATCATAGCCAACATACATAAGTAAGGAATCATTCATGTTAATAACTTGTAACAAGAGAAGCCAACCTTATCATCCATACATACCATACATACATAATCCATAAGTCTTCACAACATAAGAGGACCTCCCCACAACCCCTCTTAAAGTCTACTTGTACAATGCATAAGTGAAGCCATAACCCTAGTACCTCTTAAGAAGTCATAATTAAAGTCCATGTTCTTACCATAGTTCATACTTATATCATATAGGGAAGATTAGCATTAACCGACATAGACCATGTGAGCTACACAGAATCATGTGTTCTACCCCCACATCAGAAAGAGGTGTCCTACTTGCCTAAGGCAGAACTTTCATAATAGCTTTTAGGTGGATCCACTAGCTAAGACCTATGTGGGCACATAGTTATGGGATAAGGAGACTGCTCCAAGAAACCTTGACTACTAACATGGAGGTTTCTATCTCATGAGATAAACCATACTGGGAACCCAACTACTAACGTGAAAGAACCCATCTCATACTCATATCCGCTAGGTGCTAAGCATAATTCCCTTTAAGAGTTATGTTAAGTCTTTACTTAGATTCATATTCACAAGAGAATGCAATAGGCATTCAAGAAAACATAATATCATAAGAACTCAAAGATTCATTTGGTGAGAATGTCCGTTCACCCCTTGAACCATCAACATATGAGTAAGTCTTTCACATCTAACCAATAGTGTATCTATGAATTTGACCTTTCAATCAACACAACATTCTTTTCATAATATACATACAAACTTCAAGCATAATCAAGTGTAAGGTTATAAGGAAGAATGATCTTACATCATTACCACAATTACACAAGTCATAGGATTATCACTACCTAAGTAATTCATGAACTCATATGCAATTTTCATCCACATATATAAACCCTAGTTATTGCCCTTCAAGGCTAGGAATCAAGGTCAACTCTAACTTTGAGAATTACAAATACTATATTGGGGAATTGCATGATTCAATAACTTAAAAAAACATAAATATAGTCAATTGTCAAGCTTACATGATCAATCAAGTCAGATCTTAGTTCACAATTTAGGAACAAAGGGAAATCATGGGTCCAACAAAGATTTTCATTAAAATCCACTAATGCTACAATAATCTAACCATAAACCATCATAATTAATCATAATAGATCATAATTGAACAATAGAATCGTTTTGGAAGAAGACCCAAGACTAGAATAAAAACCCTACGTTTTGTAAGTCTGAAAAACACACATTAAAGGGACTTCTTAGGGGATAGCTACCCAAGAATGAAAATAATCCATACTTTAGGTAGATTTCCACACGAAATTGACGGAGAAATGTTGGTTCTTGAACCCCTAGCTTGAGCTTTGACTTAGTTCTTCAATTGAGTCCTAGAGAGAGAATTATCTTGACAGAGGTAGTTTCTAGTTGAGTGTTGTGAGTTATGAGGTGTTAATTTGAATTTAATGGCTTAGTTATAATTATATAAGTCTATAATAACCAATACAAACCATCCCTACTCTTAATTAATTAAAATAAAACTTACCTAATTTAATTCACCTTGAGCCGAATTGCCTAAGCGTTTGAAACCTAACCACGATTGCCCATCCACGGACCGTGGATGGGACCACGGCCTGTCCTCCAGTGCTGTGGTTTAGGTCAGTGAGGGGAAAGACCAAGGCAATGGTGAGGAGACTAAGTCTCAACCCACGACACCAACCTACGGTCCGTAAGTTGGGTGACGCCATGTACAACATGGTTGTAGTTCGGGACTGAGATTTGGAGATTTGGGCAGCTTAGGGAAAAACCAAGTGTTGACTCACGACCCCACCTATGGGGCGTTATTCAACCCACGACTCATAGGTTGCCCTCTCATGGATTAGGCTATTTTTGATTGCTTTTTGAGCCCTCATCAAAGACTTTTGGGGGGTCCTTGGGGGGCAATGCCTTAACATTTAGGCACTAGGACCTTAGTACTAGGTCAGGGAAGTTTTACGAATCTTATCTTGATGTTAACCATTTTTAGGACACTAGAATACATGATATGCACTACCTTAGTTTATTAGATTTTTGGGGTGTTACATTATCCCCTCCTTGGGAACATTCGTCCCCGAATGATCATCTAGACACTAAACTAAGTTAGAAACTCTAGACTAACAACCCATTATGCATGAAACGTCAAAAATGTGCAAAACTTTCAAATTTTCTATTCACGTTATGCGCTATTCAAAAGGAGGAGACTTCAACTCCATTTCACAAGACAAAGTCAATGCAACTCAAGGAGGTAGGAACTACATCTACCAATCCAATAGGCATAAAATTCATCAATTCACATAAACATGGGAGAAACTACCTTCTCCAACTCACGTAAACTCAATACATCAATATGGAGCCAATAAGCTATTCATCAAAACATAACTAAGCATGTCCATCAATTCACCTCATGAAGTTAAAATGCAATCATCATACTAAAGAGCAAATCAATATGAGGGATATATAAATCATGAAAACTCAACATATGCTAAACATGAATTCTCACAAGGACTGCACAACATAAGGAAATCATGGACAACTCATACAATACACATGACTCCCAAAACACTTAAAATTCAAGAGGAATTGCTTACTAGAAGTTTGAATAGGAGTAGAAGGAAAAAGATGAGGGTAATGGGACTTCATATAGGCCTCGGCCTCCCATGTAGCATCCTCAACAAAGTGATTCTTCCATAAAACTTTAATGGAGGCTACTTCCTTATTTCTCAACCTCTTCACTTGCCGGTTCAAAATCTCAACCGGGACTTCTTCATAAGGAAGGTTCTCATTAACTCCTAAACCCTCTAAAGGAAGGATGGATACCGGATCACCAATGCACTTCTTGAGCATGGAAACATGAAACACCGGGTGAACCGGTGCCAACTCCTTTGGCAGGTCTAATTCATAGTCAACTTTCCCAACACATTTCAAGACTTAATATGAGCCCACATAAGAGGGACTAAGCTTCCCCTTTTTACAAAAATGTCATTACACCCTTCATAGGTGAGATTTTCAAGTAGACCCAATCACCAATTTCAAACTCTAGATCCCTTCTTCTATTATCATCATAAGACTTTTGCCGACTATGGGCCGTCTTCAACCTATCTCTAATAAGTCAAACTTTTTCAATAGCATCATAAACTAGTTCGGGACCAATTAGAGCAAATTCACATACCTTAAGCCACCAAACCGGAGATCTGCACCTTCTCCCACAAAGTGGTTCAAATGGAGCCATGGCAATGCTAGAGTGGTAACTATTTTTGTAGGCAAACTCAATCAATGGGAGATGGTCATCCCAACTACCCTTGAAATCAATCACTCGCACTCTCAATATGTCCTCTAAGGTTTGAATGGTCCTTTCCGCTTGACCATCCGTTTGAGGGTGAAAAGCAGTATTAAGTTTATCATTGGTACCAAACCCCTTTTCGAATGCCTTCCAAAAGTGTAAGGTAAATTGGGTACCCTGATCCGATATAATAGATAAGGGAACCCAATCCAACTTCACTATCTCATTAATCTACAACTTGGAATAGTCTTTCATCGAAAATGAAATATTGATTGGAATAAAGTGGGCTAATTTAGTCTACCTATCAACAATGACCCAAATTGAATCATATCAGTGTCAGTAATTCTAATATGGGGGGTTAACTAAAATATAATAGTTGATTTCGGAGTTGGATCAAAGAGTGGAATTACAGATTTTAGTAGAATATCTTGTAGTTTATTGTGATATGGTAATTCACTCATTTCAGATTAATATCAGCATTGAATGTCTTTAATAATAAATATGTGATCCCTATTGTGCCTGATTTAATTAATCAATTTTTGGTAAAGGATTTACTGGTCTTCTAAAAAGAATATAGAAGTATTTTGTCTATGGAAGGAAAGGTTTAATGCTGGAACATTTGTCTTAAAAGACAAAAGCATTTTCAGCCCTACATCAACCTTAAAGACAGAAACATTTATGTTTTAATGGAGGAATAATTGCTCAGATTTTTTTAAACCTTTTTTCAATAGAAAATCGTGTATAAAAAGAGTTGGATTTCCTTTAGAAAATACACACCTTTGCAGACTGAGAGCAAAATATTCCCTTGATCACACAAGTGTTGATTAGACAGTTAATCAGGAAGTAGTAGAAGGTTGGCACCTTGAATTCCTGTGGTTTAAGCGATTTCATGTGCAAAAGCTTCAACATGTTAGTGTTCTTCAATAAATGATCAGATTATGTCGTTTATTTGTAATGTAAAATTGTGATCTTGAATATTGCTTTCGATGTACGTAGGTGTCATCTTGACTCGAGGTTTTGGATCGTGACAACATGTGCATACAACAACAAGACTCACATCTCAATGCAAATAAGTCGAGATCGATTATATATATGATAAACATATGTATGCATATGCAAAAAAAAAAAAAAAAAAAAAAAAGGTGTACAAGTTTACTTTCAAATACATTAATCCTAGTTCCTATTAGAATAAAAGTGAATTTTAAATGGATTTTCCTATCAAAAAGCTATCAGAAATATGAGATTGTGATAACAAAAAAAATCGGTCATAAATTAGTGTTTTCAAAATAGGTATTGTTGTATTCGTAATGGTAATTGATAGCAAATTAGGAATGAAATTTTAAACCAATAAACTTCAAAACATGATTGTTCCTAAGTATTAATAATTAGCACATATGCACGCTTAGTGGGGGAAAGAGGGATGCTTTCTCATTTAATATTTTATTTTTAAGAATTGAAGAGAATTTTATATCTATTTATTATTTAATATCATAATCGTGAAAGACTGTTGACTAACTAAAATCTGGTTCAAGAAAACAATATGATGCACTATAGCCCAAACATCTCTGGAATTTTTTTTTTATATTAGTTTTATAATATATTCTTAAATTTGCATAATGTACCTTTTATTTACCCTCTTTCCATATTATGAATTTTGGACTAAATTGAATTCCCAAAACATAAGAAATAAAATGTCAAAAAAAAAGTACATTCTTAAATGAACTCAATGCATACGCATCTAACTAATGTAACTAACAAGAACATGATATTAGGATTGGATATTTGCATGTTCAAATAAGACTTACTATTTTTTTTTTTTTTTTTTTGCTCAAGTCATATAAGTAAACATACAATAACAATACTCAAATCTCAATCCCAAACAAATTAGGATTAGACTATTTATGTGAAAAAAACTATGTATGCATAAGTAAAAAAACTAAAATGTAAATTTACTTTAAAATGCATTAGCATCTAAGAATTAATTAAAAGAATTTGTTGTGTAAACTCATTAAGCATGTCTTTTTGGGAAGTTAAATTGTACACATCGTTAGTTAAACATTTTGCATCTTCAATTGTTGCTTGACGGCCGATTTCTTCAAAGTACTCAATAATTGTTCTTTGAATGAAAAGGAGGAAGGAATTTCTTTCTTTAAGCATTGATAATTTTTCCAAAATCCATAATCATCTCCGAAATCCAACAACCCTTGTTTAGCAATAACTGCCATTCGAAACAATTGCATATCTTCGATGAGGATTGATCTTCACGAAATGGGGTGAGGTCTTTTGTAGAACAATACAACACATGTGTTTCTATGCTTGAAAATTTCTAAGGGTGACTAGGCAAAATTCTTTGTATTGTGTTACATCTATTCAGTGTGTAAGTATAAACAGTACAAGGATTACAAGAAGTGCAATAAATGAATTTCAGTTAAAGTCAAAACTCTTAGGATTATTGAGAAATAAGAATCCTAGTATTTATCGTACTTGGGGCAAGTGTAAAACAAGGGTTAATCATTAATTGTCTATTTATGTTATTCCTTCTATTCCATGAATATGTGAGTTAATGTAGTAAAAAAAAAAAAGTTTAAGACATAAATTCCACTTTTTCCTTTTTAGCTATTCTTAAACTATTCTTGAAAATATAAATAATTCAAAGTATAATCATAAATATGAGCAATCAACTCTCTTAAATTCTCACCTAGCAGGTATAAATGGGGGGCAAAACTGGAAGACTTTTCCAACAACTCTCTTGAACACACTCACAAACGCATGCACGCACATACTAGCGTACGCGCGCACACTCCCTCCATCAACTTTTAAAAAAGGACAAGTGAGTGAAGGACTCAACCCCTGCTACAAAGGAAACAATTCATAAGCATTTGTAACCTATCAACTCTAGTCAGTTTCTACTTATAAGCTAACCAAAGATTGAGCTTCACCCTTAGGCTTTCTTAGTGTAACCTTTCATGGAGGTCCCTAGACCTCCATAGCATGCCCTTGGGTCACTATAGTGGGACCTGACAGTTGCTTCGTGGAAATCTTCTTCCTTTACATTTTAGTCCAAGTTCAAAGGGTGGTCTCCTATTAAAAATAAATTATCGTTACCCTAATAAGAAAAACCCTAAGAATAGGAAGGCCGGACTCTCCAAGAATGTCTCCCCAAATCCTGTAATCACAAATTCTCCTCTAAATTTTGCCAGAAGAGGATCTAAAGGTGAGCATTCGTGCAATCCATACCAGCAACATGACATCTCGATAGGCTATTTCGAATTAAACTGAGTGTAAGATGAAAGTTCAAGAGGTCTTTTTGAGGATTTTTTTTTAATCAACTATGGTTTTGAACTATGTTTTGAGAAAGTAAATATGAGAAATGAGAAGAGTAGTTTTCATATTTGAGAAATGATATAAGGGAACTAAGTATTCCCAAACGTAAGACATTTACATTTAAAAGAGAGAAACTTGGATTTCTAAATAAGTTTATAAGTTCTGAGATATTTCAAAGCATTAGCTCTTTAAAGATAATCTTTTGAGTAATTACCTCAAATTGAGAAAGGAAATGTTTTATAACATTGAGCATGAGTATATATTAATTGGGAGTAGAATTGAGCACCGATATGGGGATGAGTTCAGAAAGCTACCATTCCTCATAAACCATGTAGCCAACATGTGTAAATGATTGTACTTTTTAGACGATTCCTTATTGCTTTTAAGCATAGCTTAACGGATTCACTTAGTGGAGGTGTTCTATACCCCGGCAATGTATAGGACAATTATGGAACCATGGACAAGACGTTGTATCATCACATATCTCATAGTGATGGTTTTCAGAATCTCCCAAATAAGAGTAAATAGTATCTTATTGTATTTTTTATACATCATTGAGTTTATATTTTCTATTTTATGATGTATAAACATTGCATCTCTTATTATTACTTTTTTATTGGAGTTGAGTTGAGGTGAGTATTTTTTCCACTCTTATCAATTCAATTGTCTATGTTTTCAGTTTCCCTTACATACTCATACATTCAGTGTATTGACGTCATTTGACCTACATCTTTTTATGATGCTGACACAGGTGCTCACAGTTATCAACAAGCGTTTCCTTGATACCACTTCCATTCCAGCTAGTTTGGTGAGCCTCCTTGCTTTTCGGAGGGCTTCACACTTATTTCCTACTTTTGTTAAGTTGTTGTGGGTTCTATCCCAACATCTATCGTAGTATTAGAGTGTTCATAGAAAGTTAGAGTTGAGGAGTCTCTCATTATTTTCCTTGTTGATGTTTTGAGATGTTGAGACAATTACTGTATTAATAAGTATTTCCAGATGTTCATTTGTGTTGAATTTTGATTTAGACTTTAATGTTTAATTATGCAATTGAAGTTCCTATTTCTATTTGAGTAAGTCTTCCACGAAGTAGCCAGTCAGGACAAGGATTTGCTTGAGGACCAACGATGGTTCTCGAGTCCCCATCACATCCAAGGTGTAGTCTCGGGACGTGACATTATAGGTTGCAGCTTTGAATTCAAGTGGATTAAGCAATTTATGTAGAAGCTTCAACATGTTAGTGTTCTTCTATAAATGTTCAGATTATGCCATTTAGTTATAATGTAAATTTGCGATCTTCAATATTGCTTCCACTTATGTAGGTGTCATCATGACCCGATGTTTTGGATTATGACAACATGTGCATACAACAACAATACTCACATCTCAATGCAAATAAGTTGAGATTGATTAAATATATGATAAACTTATGTATGCATATGCAAAATGAAGTAAAGTATAAGTTCACTTTGAAATAAATTAACTGTAGATCCTATTAGAAAATTATGGATTTTCCTATCAAAAAGCTATCACAAATATGAGATTGTGATAAAAAAAAAAAAAAAAAGGTTCAGAAATTAGTGTTTTTAAAATAGCGATTGTTTTATTCATAATGGTAATTGATAGCAAATTAGGAATGAAATTTCAAACCAATAAACTTCAAATCACAACTGTTCCTAAGTATTAATAATTAGAATTTTATAAGTTAGTCATTGTGATAACAAAAGAAATAGGTCAGAAAGTAGTGTTTTCAAAATAGCGATTGTTTTATTCATAATTGTAATTGATAGCGAATTAGGAATGAAATTTCAAACAAATAAACTTCAAATCACGACTGTTCATGAGTATCAATAATTAGAATTTAATAAGTTAATCAATTAAGCAACTTTTAATGCTTAATGGGGGAAACAGGGGTTGTTTTCTCATTTAATATTTTATTTTTAAGATTGAAGAGAATTTTGTATCTATTTAAAATCATAATCGTGAAAGAGTGTTGACTAACTAAATCTTGTTCAAGAAAACTATCTGATGCACCATAGCCCAAACATCTATGGAATTTTTTTTTTCTATTAGTTTTTTAATATATTCTTAAATTTGCATAATGTACCTTTTATTTACCCTCTTTCCGTCTTCTGAATTTTGGACTAAATTGAATTCCCAAAACATGAGAAATAAAATGTCAAAATAAAGTACACTCATAAATGAATTCAAAACATAAGCATCTAACTAATGAAACTAACAAGAACATGATATTAGGATTGGATATTTGCATGTTCAAATAAAACATACTATTATTTTTTGCTTAAATCATATATGTAAACATACAATAACAATACTCATATCTCAATCCCAAACAAATTAGGATCTGACTATTTATGTGAAAAAAAACTATGTATGCATAAGTAAAAAACAAAAATGTAAATTCACTTCGAAATGCGTTAGCTCTAGATCATGAGTATCTAAGAATTGATTAAAAGATTTTGTTGTGTAAACTCATTAAGCATGTCTTTTTGGGAAGTTAAATTGTACACATCGTTATTTAAACTTTTTGGATCTTCAATTGTTGCTTGAGGGCCGATTTCTTCAAAGTACTCAAATTGTTCTTTGAATGAAAAGGAGGAAGGAATTTCTTTCTTTAAGCATTGATAATTGTGCCAAAATCCATAATCATCTCCGAAATTCAACAACACTTGTTCAACAATAGCTGCCTTTCGAAAATTACTACATGTTTTCGATGACAACACATCAACATTATTATTTCTTGGTGAATTCATTAGTTGCAGATCGATTTTCACGAAGGGGGTAAGGTTTATTGTAGAACAACACAACACATGTGTTTCTATGCTTGAAAATTTCTAAGGGTGACTCTAGAAAAAATTCTTTGTATTGTGTTACATCTATTTAGTGTCGGAGTATAAATACTGCAAGGATTTCAAGAAATGCAATAAATGAAATTATGTTTAAGTCAAAATTCTTAGGATTATTGAGAAATAAGAATCCTAGTATTTATTATACTTGGGCAGGTGTAAAACAAGTGTTAATCATTAATTGTCTATTTATGTTATTCCTTCTATTATGTTAATATGAGTTAATGTGCATGTTTACTAAGAAAAAAAGTTTAAGACATAAATTTCACTTTTTCCTTTTTAGCTATTCTTAAACTATTCTTGAAAATATAAATATTTCAAAGTAAAATCATAAATATGAGTTGTTAACTCTCTTAAATTATCACCTAGTAGATATAAATGAGGGGCAAAACAAAAAGAATTTTCCAACAACTCTCTTGAATATATATATAAAGTTATGCTAATGTTATTTTAGATACACACTCCTAGCATCTCCTTAGTTTATTATTGGTTCAAAAATTAATTTGTTGATTACCAAATATTATTATAATTTCAAAATGAAATTAGTACAAATTTTAATAATAAATCAGATACACCATAAAAAGTATGAGTGAGGTTATGTACAGTCAGTATGCTACTTAAACCCCACTTGTGATATTATAATAATAAATTACTTTGAAATAATAGCCTTTTTATTATCATTTCAGGCATAATTCGAATGACATCAAGTAGTCTATCCTATAAGCTTCAAGTACAGGAGCGTATAGTAAAGAACAAATGAGTGAAGGACTCCAACCCACCTGCATAGGACACAATCCATAATCATTTGTAACCTATCCACTCTAGCCAGTCTCAACTAATAACCTAACAAAAGATTGAACTTCACCCCTAGACTTCCATATTGTAAGCCGCATGGAGGTCCCTTGGCCTCCATAGCGAGACCCAACAGTTGCCTTCTTGAAATCTTCTTCTTTTTCCTTTTAGCCCAAGTTCAAAAGGGTGGTCCCCTCTTAAAAATACTCTATGGTTACCCTAATAAGAAAAACCCAGGGAGGCAGGACTCTCCAAGAATGCCTCCCCAAGCCCCGTAGTCACAAACTCTCCTCGAAATTTCACTAGAAGAGTACCTAAAGGTGAGCATTCGTGCAATCCATAACAACACTTGACATCTAGGTAGGCTATGGTGTATGAGTAGTAGATTGTGGTTAGAAAATTTGTGTATAACATACATGTTTGACACTAAAAATGTATTTGTTATGTTTTTAAACACTTATAGATGATTTTTCGCATGTGTTTTGGTTGGCAATAATGGTTGGCCTAACTAATTAGGAAATTGGGTAGGTGCCTACACAATTCCATAATTTGGGTCATGACACTTTGGCTATAGGGGTGCTAAAGATATATAGTAAGGATTTTTTAAAATTGGGAACACCCCATATCTAAATGAGAAAACTTATCATGTAGAGTATCCTGGATAGAGTTTAGGACCAACAAAGTTTTCCTGTTGTCTATTTTTTTTTACTTTTTGTTAAAAATAAACTATGAAGTATCAACTTAAATCTTAACATCGATGGCATGAAAGCGTGTTGACTAATTGAAATTTTGATCAAAGAAAACTATCTAATACACCATAACCCAAACTTTTTTGAATTTTTTTTTTCAATAAGAAAAACATGTAATTTTTCACAATCTAGCTGAATTACCCTCTTTTCACTTTCGAAATTTTAGACCGTCATTCGCACAAATGCTCCTATTTTTAGGGTGGTGTGTTTTGCCCCTCAAATTTGTGATTTTTAAATTTTGCTCTTGTCATTAGTTTATATTGTCATATCATACTTTAACACAAAAGTCATCTCTTACAAGATGCACAAAAATTATGTCGCTTATTCGTACACTACTTATGTCGTTAAAGGTATAAGTTTAGTTCTAGTCCCATAAGTCAAAGTCCTCTTAACATATGTCTTGAGAAATGAGGTCATAGACAAGGCTAAGTTGGTCCACAAATTTTCATTAAAGGAGCCGTAGGTGTTGCACCCTATTTTTAAGGGGTCAAAGGTAGTTCACAACTTAATGATTGTGTTACCTTTGACTTTTAAAGGGTTCAGAATCACCGCCTAATTAGAAATTTATTAGAACACCTATGTGTTTTGCAAGTACTTATCTCTGTTACTTATTACGAATGGAAGGTGTCAGTATCCTGCATATATAGGGTAAGATAAAATTTAGTCTAAGCACGAAGGAGATTCTCTATTTAATGTTATACTAGTTGTAAAAGAGAAGTGCAGGATAAACCTTAATAAAGTGAAATAAAAATGGTAACAAAATAATATCTTTAGAATATAAATGTGGTTAATGAAAGATAGAAAAAGAAGAAGACATAATAAGTAACATATATAAAAACAAATATGTATAGATATAAGAAAATAGTAAATCCATATAAAGTAGAAAATATTATGACATTATAAACTTTCGTAAAATAGAGTTATTTATATGGGGGAGAGTTCAGACAACTCACAACCCCCATAAACCATGTAGCCATCATAGGTAGAAAATGGTCATATTTTTTAGATGATTCCTTTAGCACTTTTTAACATTGACTTGAGAATCCACTTAGTAGTTCAGGTTCTATATCCTCGAAAAGGTATAGGACGACCCTCGCAACTGAGGCAAAACACTGTATCATCACAATATCTCTTACGTGGTGGTTGTCGGTTAGAGAAACTCCCGTAGAAGTAATTGTATTCTTAAATACACAGTTTATTTGTATTTTTACATACATCTTAGAGTTATATGTATCTTTGCATACATACAGAGTTGACATCATGTTTTAAACAACTTTACTTTGTATTGCACTTGTTTTAAACTGCTTTATACTGAAATGAGTTCAGTTATGTGGATTTGAGTTGAGCCAAGTAAGTTGATCAGATTCTTTTCAAGCCTATGTTGTGTTTACCATTCCAACTCGCATACTCGTACATTCAATGTACTGATACCAGTTAGCCTACATCTTATTATGATGCAGACACAGGTAACTAGGATCCAACGCATCGTTGATCTAGTGAGCATTCCAGAGTCAGTTGGTGAGCATCCTTGCATTCTGGAGGACTCCTTTTTATTGCTTTCAGTTATTTTATTAGTTCATTAGGATGTCATAAAGTTTGTACCAACACCCATCTCAGTTAATTTAGAGGCGTCATAGGCAGTCAGATGTTAGTTCTTTAGTCTTTTCATTGTCATTATCTTATGTTAAGACTTGAGCTTGCTTTAATGGCCAAGTTGAATGTTCAATTATAACATTCCCATTTATTACATAGACTTTTCTTTGTTGAATTAAGTCTTCCGCTGAGTAAGTAAGCCAGGCCAAGGGTTCGGTTAAGGCCAGCAATGGTTCTCGAGTGCCAGTCCCGCCTAGGGAGTAGGCTCGGGGGGTGACAAACTTGGTATCAGAGCACAGAGCTCAAGAGTCCTAGGGAGTCGATGAAGCCATGTCTGTAGAGTCATAGTTATCGGTGTGAAGTGCACTACATCTATAATTAGGAGGCTGCAACATTTAGGAAATTCCTTAATTTCTTTGATACTGATTTGATGTGTTAGATTTTTATCTCTAAAAAGTTTATTTCTAACTCATGCTTGTGCGTAGCCGATTGTGAGTTGGACTGTTTTGAAAATGCTTTCATGGGGCGTTTATTTCCCCGTGAGCTAAGAGAAGCAAAAAGAGGTTGCCGACATGAGGAGCAGAATGAGTTTGTTTGTTATTGGGCTGTCTTGTCTGTCGAGTAAGAAAGGTAAGGTTGCAATATTAATAGGTGACATGGATATATAAAGGTTAATGGTATATGTGGAGCAGGTTGAAGAAGAGAAGCTGGGGATAGGGAAGAGTTTAAGAACAAGAGTGCTAAGACAGGGAATGAGTCCAGATAGAAGAGTAATGCCAATTGGTCATCCTTCCAACACAAGCAGAAGGGACCTGCTCCATCATCTGCTAGTGCACCTGCACCTAAGAACAAAGGTGAGTACAATAGTCAGAATTTCAGAGCTAAACCTGTGTATTCTTAGGGTAGCATGGCGCAAAGGGGTAGTAAGTCTCCTCCCTGCGCTAAGTGTGGTAGGAACCACTCAGGTACATGTTGTGAGGGATCTAATTATTGTTTTAAGTGTGGTCAGAATGGTTATTTCATGTGAGAATGTCCAAAGAACAAGCAGGGTAATGGTAATAAGGGCAATAAAGCCCAGCCTTCTCATTTGCTCTACCAGACAAAGCTGCACCTAGATGGGCTACTTTCAGTACTGACAGGGGAACAAACAACTTATATGCTATCAATAGTCGCCAAGAGTAATAGGATTCGCCAAATGTTGTCACTAGTATGATCCAAGTCTTTGACTTTACTATTTATGCTTTGCTAGACCCAGGAGCGAGTTTATCTTTTGTAACTCCATATGTTGCTATGAATTTTTAATGTTATTCCTGAGCAACTTAGTGAACAATTTAGTCTTTCTACATCTGTTGGTGAGTCTATTCTAGCAGAGAGAATCTATCATGATTACCCCGTTTCCATCAATCACAAGAGTACCATGGTTGATTTAATTGAGTTAGACATGGTATATATTGATGTCATACTTGGTATGGACTGAATTCATGCCTATTATGCCTCACTTGATTGTAGAACTCGCATTGTCAAGTTTCAGTTTCCAAATGAGCCAGTCTTAGAGTGGAAAAATAGTTCAGCAGTGCCTAAGGTCATTTTATTTCGTACCTTAAGGCAAGGAAGTTAGTTTCTAAGGGGTGTGTCTATCACTTACTTTGAGTTAGTGACTCGAGTGTTGAGATATATCCTATTCAGTCAGTTTCAGCTGTAAAAGAGCTTCTAGAAATCTTTCCAAATGATCTACCCGGAGTTCCTCTTGAGAGAGAGATAGACTTTGGTATAGATATCTCCCAGATACTCGTTCTATATCTATTCCACCATATAGAGTGGCACCAGTAGAGTTGAAAGAGAGTAAAAAGTAGTTAAAAGATCTCTTAGATAAGGGCTTTATTCGACCAAGTGTCTCACCTTGGGGTGCTTTGATCTTATTTGTGAGAAAGAAAGATGGTTTCCTCAGGATATGTATAGATTACCGTCAGTTGAATAAGGATAGCATCAAGAACAAATATCCTCTACTAAGGATTTATGATATTTTTGAGCAACTTCAGGGTGCCACTTGTTTCTCTAAGATAGATATCAGATTTGGCTACTATCAAATAAGGGTAAGGGAATGTGATATTCCAAAGATAACTTTAAGAACCCGTTATGGTCATTATGAGTTTTTGGTCATGTCATTTAGTTTGACCAATGCACCTGCAACATTCATGGACCTTATAAATAGGGTATTCAAACTGTATTTAGATATGTTTGTTATCGTCTTCATTGATGACATGCTAATCTATTCAAGAAATGAAGAAGATTATGCTAGTCATCTCAGAATAGTTCTCCAGACTTAGAAAGATAGAAAGTTGTATGCCAAGTTCTTTAAGTGTGAGTTTTGGATTGAGACTGTGGCATTATTAGGTGAAATTATGTCTGGAGAGGGAATTAAAGTTGATACCCAGAAGATTGAGACATTGCAGAATTAGCCTAGACCCACATCTCCAACTGATATTAGGAGTTTCTTGGGATTAGCTAGCTATTATAGAAGGTTGTTAGAGGGGTTGTCATCTATTTCATCCCCTTTAACCAAGTTAACTCAGAAGACAGTGAGGTTTCAATAGTCTGAAGCTTGTGAGAAAAACTTTTAGGAATTGAAAAAGAGGTTGACTATTGTCCCAATTTTGACCTTACCAAAAGGTACGCAAGGCTTTGTTGTCAATTGTGATGCGTTTAGAGTTGGTTTGGGTTCCGTGTTAATGCAGAATGGCAAAGTCATAGCTTATGCCTCCAGACAGTTGAAAGTTCATGAGAAGAATTACCCAACCCATGACTTAGAGTTGGCTGTCGTAGTATTTGCTTTGAAGATATGGTGTCATTATTTTTATGGTGTTCATGTTGATGTATTCACTAATCACAAGAGTCTTCAATATGTGTTCACTCAGAAAGAGCTTAATCTCAGACAAAGAAGGTGGTTAGAATTACTAAAGGATTATGACATGAGCATTCTTTACCACCCAGGTAAGGTTAATGTTGTTGTTGATGCTTTAAGTAGGTTGTATATGGGTAGTACTGCCCATGTTGAGGAGGAAAAGAGAGAGTTAGCAAAAAATGTGCATAGACTTGCACGCTTAGGAGTCTGACTAATGGATTCCATAGAAGGTGAAGTAGTAGTGATGAATGGGGCAGAATTTTCATTAGTGTCAGAAGTGAAAGAAAAGCAAGACCAAGATCCAATTTTGCTTGAATTGAAGGAAAATGTTCATAAGCAAAAAGTATTAGCTTTTGAATAAGGGGGAGATGAAGTATTGAGATATCAATGTAGGTTGTGTGTACTGATGGTGGATGGACTCTAAGAGAGGATCATGGAGGAAGCTCATAGCTCTATACATTCCATTCATTCGGGTTCAACAAAGATGTATTGTGATTTGAGAGAGAGGTATTGGTGGAATAGTATGAAGAAGGGCATTGCAGAATTTGTTGCGAAGTGCCTAAATTGCCAACAAGTTAAAGTAGAGCACCAAAGGGCCTATGGTTTGGCTCAGAATATAGAACTTCTGGAATGGAAATGGGAGATGATTAATATGGACTTCATCACAGGTTTGCCAAGGTCTCGTAGGGAGCATAATTCTATTTGGCTGATTATCGAAAGAATGACAAAATTTGCCCACTTTTTGTCAGTAAAGACTACTTATTCGGCAAAAAATTATGCTAAGTTGTATCTTAAAGAGGTGGTAAGCCTTCATGGGGTTCCAGTCTCCATTATTTCAGATAGAGGTGCGCAATTTACTGCACAGTTTTGAAAGTCATTCCAAAAAGGCTTGGGTTCAAAGGTGAACTTAAGTACTGCCTTTCATCCTCAGACAGAAGGGCAAGCAGAGTGCACTATTTAGACCTTAGAAGATATGTTGAGGACTTGTATGATTGATTTCAAAGGGAATTGGGATGATCACCTACCTCTCATTGAGTTTGCTTACAACAATAGTTACCACTTGAGTGTCCAAACAGCTCCTTATGAAGCTTTTTATGGTAGAAGATGCAAATCTCCTATTGGATGGTTTGAAGTTGGTGAAGCAGGGTTGATTGGACCAGATTCGGTTCATCAAGCTGTGGAGAAGATGAAAGTGATTCAAGAGAGGTTGAAAATGGCGTAGAGTCGTCAGAAATCCTACATTGATGTTAAGAGAAGGGAGTTAGAGTTTGAAGTAGATAATTGGGTATATCTTAAAGTTTCACCCATGAAAGGTGTTATGAGATTTGGTAAGAAGGGGAAGCTTATTCCTCGGTATATTGGCCCTTACAGAATATCGAAAACGGTAGGTAATGTAGCTTATGAGTTGTTGCTACTACAAGAGTTAGCCGCGGTTCATCCGGTGTTTCACATCTCTATGTTGAAGAAGTGCATCGGCGATCCTTCATTGATCATACCAACTGATGATATTGGGATCAAGGATAGTTCATCTTATGAAGAGATTTCGGTTCAAATTCTTGATCGCCAAGTTCGCAAGTTAAGAACAAAAGAGGTAGCATTAGTCAAAGTCCTTTGGAGGAATAAATTTGTTGAAGAAGCTACTTAGGAAGCCGAGGAGGATATATAGAAGAGATATCCACATCTCTTTGAATCCGGAGAAGTTTTGAATTAAGGTACTAATCCTTTATTAGTATTTATTTATAAGTTGCCATGTTGTTTTGCATTTGCTTGTGGGTGCTTGAACTGAATGTTGCATGTTACACCCTTAGACTAATAAGATTAATCTCATTTGAGGACGAATGTTCCCAAGGGGGGAGATATTGTAGAATCTCTCAATTTTAAATAATTAGGAGGAAGCTAATAATTGGAAATAGTCATTTTTGGAAAGAACGAAAATCTGGAAATTTTGTTAAGTTATAATGAGTTTAGTTTTTTGTCAACTTCAATTGGCCATACCTTCTAGCTCAGGATGAGTTAGGTGTACTTTCAGATATAGTAGGAAAGCTCTTGGAATGATCTTTCCAACGCTGCCAAGTTTGCTCGATTCCAAGTTCGTATGAGTGAGTTATGCCCTTTGGAAGTTGGGATGTTTGAATAAAGAAAGTCTAAAACCAGATTTTAGAAGGGTAGTTTGGTCTTTTTCTTACCCAACTTAATTATTTCAGTTTTAGGAGTTTAATTGGGGTAATGCCAGATTTTAGTCAGTTTAGAAAAAGTGGATTTAATGCTAGGGCTTGGAGAAAGGAGAAGAGAAAGCAAGATTCATCAAGATCGATGAATTTAGCTTGTGGATTTCATCAAGGGGTGATCCCTACGAGGTATGTGAGATCACACAACATTGGGTTAGTTCACCCACGCACCAATCATGATTCAATTCAGCGAAATATGTTTGATTTAAAAGTAAATCCTTTGAGTTCTTGATGAAATTTATTTGAATTCTTGTGGGATGTTTTGTTGAAGTTTCTTGTGCTTTAATTCATGTTTCCGTGTGTAATTTTGGTTTAAATCTAGTATATATTGAGGGTATTAATGATTCTAAGTGTTTGGGGAAAGAACCATTGAAGTTTAAAGGGTTTAGAGATGAAAAACAAGCAAGAAAATTCGGAGTTCACATGGGCAGGGGCTTGGGGCATCGCGCCTCTCACAGCCCCATGAGAGGCTCTCTGAACTTTAAGCTCTGGGGCGCCGCGCCAGCCAGTGCACCCTAAGTCAGTCATTGAACTTTGAGGGCTGGTGACCCGCGCCTCTCAGAGCGCCAAGGATGCCAATTCTCCCCATTCATTCCCCACCTTTTAGTACTTATTCCTTTGCAATGTACCTATCTTTTCTAGTTGATTCCAACACTCTAAGGTACATCTAAACATCATGAAATCATCCATAAACATAATGAACTTTGAATCCATAATCCAATTCAAGGAAAGTTATGATCAAAGTCAAGAGAAGTCAGAGTCAAGCCAAGAGAAGTTTATAAAGTTTTCAAAAGTTTTAACTTTGTTTAAAGACTTAAGTTTCAAGTTAAGCAAAGAGTAAAGAGTTGAGTTAATTTCTTCAAAAGGAGTATATCGTGACTATGTGTTCCTAAAGTGTAAAATGTTTTCACATTTAAATAAGAAAGGAAACTTTGATTTTCAAAGAGCCTCTAATCTAGTTTTCAGAAAAGAGTAATCCCTTTCTAAATGAAGCAAGAGAGGAAACTGTAATTTCCAAGATAGTCGTTGTGCTAATATTTTGAGATATTATTTCAAATCACAGAAAGAAGTATGCTTTTAAACATAAGAGCTAATATCACATTTTTGGGAGTAGTATTAAACACTGATATGGGGGAGAGTTCAAACAACTCACAGCCCCCAAAAACGATGTAGCCATCATGGGTAGAAAAGGGTCATACTTTTTAGATGATTCCTTTAGTTGTTTTTAGCATAGACTAGTGGATCCACTTAGTAGTTCAGGTTCTATACCCTCATCAAGGTATGGGATGGCCCTGGCAGCGTGAGGCAAAACGTTGTAGTATCACAATAGCTCTTATGTGATAGTTGTCGGTTAGAGAAACTCCCACAGAAGTAATTGTATTCTTAAATACACAATTTATTTGTATTTTTTCATACATCTCAGAGTTATATGTATCTTTGCATACACACAAAGTTGACATCATGTTTCAAACAATTTTTCTTTATATTGCATTTGTTTTAAACTTCTTTATATTGAAATGAGTTCATTATGTTGAGTTGAGTTGAGCCAGGTAAGTTCTTTAAATTCCTTTCAAGCCTATGATGTGTTTACCATTCCAACTTGCATACTCGTACATTCAATGTACTGATGCCAGTTGGTCTGCATCTTATTATGATGCAGACACATGTAACTAGGATCAGAATCCAGCACATCCTTGATCCAGTGAGAACTCCAGAGTCAGTTGGTGAGCCTCCTTGCATTCCTAAGGATTCCTTTTTATTGTTTTAAGTTGTTTCATTAGTTCATTTGGATATCGTGGGGGTTTGTCCCGACATCCATTTCAGTTGTTTTAGAGGCTTCATAGATAGTCAGATGTTAGTTCTTTAGTCTTTTCATTTTCATTATCTTAGGTTAAGACTTGAGCTTGCCTTAATTGCCAAGCTGAATATTCCATTATAACATTCCAGTTTATTACATAGACTTGTCTTTGTTGAATTAATTCTTCCACTGAGTAAGTAGGCCAGGCGAAGGGTTCACTTGGGGTCAACAATGATTCTTGAGTGCCAGTCTTGCCCAGGGTGTAGGCTCGAGGCGTGACACCCATGACCCGTGCTATTGGTTCGTGGATGGCTACCTGTGACCCACGACTAGACCTACAAATTGTAGGTCAAGCCATGGTCCGTGGTCTAGGACCGTAGGTCAGACCCTCATTTTTCATCCCTAGACGTTGACCGACAGTTGACCAGAACGGACCATCGGTCCATCCACTGTCCGTCTATCCCATCCGTCGGTGGCCCCTACATCATTTAAGTTAGGGGTCTTTTGGTCTTTTAATTATGCGTTGGACCCCAAAAATACATTTTGTTTGTCAGTATTAGCCTAGTAACCTAACTAGAATCTGCCCTAAGAAAATCATTCACTAGAAACTTGGAAAAATTAGAACGCAGAAGGAGAAAGAGTCGACCACGCCCTAGTCCAAGAATGCAATGAGTCTTCATCAGTTTCTGCCCCTAAATTGAAATATTTCTCCGTGGAATTCTTCACCAGGTATGTGGGATTCCACTAGTGGGTTTCTTTCGCCCATTAGGTCCCTAGAATTTAGTCAGATTCGTGATTCTTTTAATATTATCTAGACCTAGGGTTTCTAGAATTTCAGTAGATCAGTATAAATTAGTTACTTTAATGTTCTTAGTCAAATTTTCATGATTTTAGTATGGGTTTGTATAAATTCCTTCATAAATTCAGAACCCTATTTATGTATTTCTTTTAGTTCATGAATTGCACATGTTAGGTTAGTATATTCAGTTATAAATGCTCCAGTTATGAATTTTTCATTATCAGTACATTGATGTGGCATTTTCAGTTAGCATGGCAGTATTTTGAGCTATCCAACATTACAACATTTCAGTTATAAATGGCTAAATTAGCTAATCAATTGGGAGAAGCTTAATACCGAGTGTACTATGGTCAGTCACCCTCAAGTCATAGAATTGCGTGCCCCATAGGTTAAAAGTCCCATATGTGGGCATCATTTTAGTGATCACGCCAGCATGCCTCTATACCTCTGGCAGGGTATATTGGGTCCTCTCTATGGGGCGTATACATCCAACTTCACATTTAGCTCACATGGTTTTATGTCGATTATTAGTAACTCTCATAATTCAGTCAGATTCTATTGCATTGACCACGTTATCGGTACAATTAAATATTCAGTCTCAGCATGCCATAAACTTAGTCATTACATTCAATTTAGTCATGTACAATACTTTTAATATCCCTATCATGTTCAGATTATATCATTCCTTTATTGCTAGTTCAGTTATGCTATTGTTCAACTTTATTCTATCATGCGTGCTCCGTAGCTTTCGAGTACTGTGCATACTCTGCACTACATCTTCTCGTGATGTTGGTTCAGGTCCTCAGCAGTCAGATCACACATAGATCGATTCCCAATCTTCAGTTCAACAACATCATTGGTGAGTCCTCATTCTTTGAGGACAGTTGACTTGATATCTTTCCATTTAAGTCTTTAGTTTTTTGTTTTTTCTAGATTTAGTTGGGGCATGTCCCAATACTTCTAGTCAGTTTAGAGGCTTATTTTAGACATAGTTAGATTCACCTACAGTGTTCGAGTTTAACTTTTCATTTGAATTCAAACTCTCAGTTTTCATTTATTCCAATAGTATATAGGTATTTCCTTATCATTTCACATTTTTCATCTGATTTAGCATCCGCACAATATTTATTGATTTAGTTTACTTTAGTATGCTTATGATATGACAGCAGGGTTAACTTGGGGTCACTCGTGATCCTAGGTTCCGTGTCTGCTTCCAGCAGGTAGCCTCGATGCGTGACAAACTTGGTATCAAAGCAATAGGTTTAAGAGTCCTAGAATTTCTAAAAAGGTTCACTAAGTAGAGTCCTTTTCATGAGTGTGAAGTGCACCACATCTAATGAGAGGGAGACTACAAGATGTTTTAGGAAGAACTTAATTTCCTTTATGGTATTATCGTGCATGAGGTATGATCCAACTTCTCGTTCTAATCCTTCATTGTGTGTTTCATATCATGCCTCCTCGTAGAGTTTATAGAAGGAATGTGAATGCCAGGGATGCAAACATAAGTCCTCTAGTCCCAGATCAGGAAGTTTCGAATGTTGAATTTCGGAACACTATGCAGTTGTTGGCTAAGAGTGTGACCAACCAAAATAATCAGCAAGTTTTCATTCTGGCAAATGCTAATGTTGGGTCAGTTGCAGCTAGAGTTTGGGATTTTCATAGGATGAATCCACCTAAGTTCATAGGATCACAGATTGGAGAGGATCCCCAAAACTTTATTGATGAGGTCAAGAAGATCTTTGAAGTGATGCAGGTAATTGGGAATGGTCGGGTTGAGTTAGCATCTTACCAGCTTAAGGATGTAGCTCATATCTAGTATACTTAAGGGAAAGATAACATGGGTATAGATGCAGCTCCTATCACTTGGGAATGCTTTAGTGAGATCTTTCTGGACAGATTATTCCTAAGAGAGTTGAGGGAGGCAAGCTCAGGAGTTTATGAATTTGAGGCAAGGTTCTATGACAGTCCAAGAATATGGAGTTAGGTTCACCCAACTCTCCAAGTATGCTCCTCACATGGTGATCAATTCTAGGGCTCAAATGAATAATTTCATGTATGGGGTATCCAATCTAGTGAAAATAGAGTGTAGGAATACTATGTTGCTGGAAAATATGAACATCTCTAGGCTCATGACTCATGCTCAGCAGGTTGAGGGAGAAAAGCTTAGGGAACAGGCTATGGAGAATAAGAAGGCTAGAACAGACACCTATGAATACTCTTAACATAAATCGGATGGTTTAAATCGCTCGCTGTTCCAACAAAAGTCCTCAGCTCCACTACCTTCATCAACTAGTGTTCTATCTACCAAGTTCTAAAATGATCAGAAAGGTAAGGCATCAGGCTCTAAGTCTCAGGGGGTGTTTTAGGCAACAGAACCTACCTAACTTGTCTAATGTGTGGTAAGAACCATTTGGGCGAATATATTACAGGAAAGGAAAGATGTTTTGGGTGTGGTCAATCTGGTCACAAGTTCAAAGATTGCCCTTCTAAATAGGGTCAAGGAGGTAGCAATGGTAGAGTTAAATCCACAACTTCAATAGCACCAGCAGGTCGTCCGACTTAGCAGGGTAACTCATCTGGTAAAGGTGGCGATCAACACCAAAATAGGTTGTGTGTAGGCTCACCATGATCAAGAAGATTCTCCTGAAGTAGTCAATAGTATGTTACGAGTTTTTAACTTAGATGCTTATGCATTGTTAGACCCAGGGGTCACTCTTTCCTTTGTAACTCTTATATAGCAGTCAATTTTAGTGTTAGTCTGGAAACTCTCTCAGAACCCAGTCTTTAATCCAGTCGGTGACCCAGTCATAGCTAGACGGGTATACAAAAATTTCCCTATCGTACTCTCTTAGAAAGTCACCTTAGCAGATCTTATAAAACTAGAAATGATAGACTTTGATATCATTCTAGGCATGGACTGGTTACATTCCTGTTATGCCTTAGTCGATTGTAGAACTAAATTGTTCGTTTTGAGTTCCTAGATAAACCAATCTTAGAATGGAAAGGTATTAGATTAGCACCTATTAGTCAATTCATTTCTTACCTTAAGGCATGAAAGATGATTTCTAAGGGGTATCCTATCATCTAGTTCGGGTTAAGGATTCAAGATCTGAAACCCCAACTCTTGAGTCAGTTTCAATAGTTAACGAGTTCCTAGAAGTGTTTCCAGAAGATCTTCCCTGAGTTCCTTACGAAAGGGAAATTGACTTCGAAATTGATCTCTTTCCAAATATCCAGCCTATTTCTATTCCTCCATACAGAATGGCTCCAGCTAAGCTTAAGGAATTGAAAGAGCAGTTGAAAGACCTTCTAGATAAGGGCTTCATTAGACCTAGTATTTCCCCATGGGGTGCACCACCAATGTTGTTCGTGAAAAAGAAAGATGGTTCTCTTATAATTTGCATCGATTATAGACAGTTGAACAAGGTCACAATTAAGAATATGTATCCTATCCCCAGGATTGATGACTTCTTTGACCAACTTCAGGGTGTTGGTCAAATCTGAAAGATAGACCTCATATCCGATTAATATCGGCTCAGACTCAGAGATATTGACATCTCGAAGACCGCTTTAAGAACTCGGTATGGTCATTATGAATTTTTAGTTATGTCATTTGGACTAACCAATGCTCCTGCAGCTTTCATGGACTTGATGAATAGAGTGTTTAAGTAGTATTTGTTTATTATCGTCTTTATTGATGATATCCTCATCTACTCTAGGAATAAGGAAGAACATGCGAACCATTTGAGGATTGTTCTGCAAACTTTCAAAGATCGCCAGTTATTCACTAAGTTTAGCAAATTTGAGTTTTGGTTGCAGTCAGTTGCTTTTCTTGGGCATATTGTGTCTAGCGAAGGGATCTGAATGGATTCCCAAAAACTAGAAGTACTAAAACAATGGCCCAAACCTACCTCTCCTATAGATATCAGAAGTTTCTTGGGTATAACAGGTTATTACAGAAGGTTCGTGGAAGGATTTTCATCTATAGCCTCTCCATTAACTAAGTTAACTCATAAAAAGGTTAAGTTTCAATGGTCAGATGATTGTGAGAAGAGCTTCTTAGAACTGAAAACTAGGCTGACTATAACTACTGTTTTGACTCTACTAGAGGGTTCAGATGGTTATGTGATCTATTATGATACATCCAGAGTCAGCCTAGGTTGTGTGTTGATGCAACAAGGTAATGTTATAATTTGTTCTTTTAGATAACTTAAGGTGCATGAGATGAACTATCTAACTCATGACCTCGAACTTGCAACAGTGATGTTTGCACTTAAGATTTGGAGACGTTACTTATTTGGTGTTCACGTAGATGTGTTCACAAACCATAAGAGCCAAGAGCCTTCATTATGTGTTCATCCAGAAAGAGTTTAATCTTCACCAAAGGAGATGGCTTGAGTTCCTCAAAAATTATGATATAAGCGTGCATTACCATCTTGGTAAGGCCAATGTAGTAGCAGATGCTCTTAGAAGACAATCGATGGGTAGTGTAGCATATGTAGAGGAAGAAATAAAGAAACCAGCAAAGGATGCTCATAGGCTTGCTCGCTTAGGAGTTATCTTATTATCATATCAGATGGTGGTGTAACAGTTCAGAATGGGTCAGAATCTTCATTGGTAGTGAGGGTTAAGGAAAATCAAGACAGTGATCCGACATTGCTTCAACTAAAGGGTGCAGTCCATTAGTAAAGAGTTGAGGTTTTCCCCAAGGGGGGGATGGTGTGCTTCATTATCATGGTCGATTATGTATTCCTAAGGTGGGTGAATTGAGCAGCAGATTCTTGCAGAAGCCCATAATTCCAGATATTCTATTCATCTAGGTGCCACTAAGATGTACCGTAATCTGCGGGAAGTATTTTAGGTGGAATGGTATGAAAAGTGATATAATAGGTTTTATGGCTAAGTGCCCTAATTGTCAGCAAGTCAAGGTAGAACATCAGAAACTAAGAGGTATGACTCAAGAGATCAACATTCCTACTTGGAAGTGGGAAGTGATCAACATGGACTTCATTACAGGTTTACCTCGTACTCACAAACAACATTACTCCAATTGGGTGATAGTTGATAGAGTTACTAAGCCAGTGTGTTTTTTGGCTATCATGACTACAGATTCGGTGGAGGACTATGCCAAGCTTTACATTAATGAGATAGTCAGGTTGCATGGGGTTGCTTTGTCTGTCATCTCAGATAGAGGTCCTCAGTTTACCTCTCATTTCTGGAAGTCATTTCACAAAGGTCTTGGTACTCAGGTTATATTTAACACAGTATTTGATCTACAGACAGATGGTCAGGCAGTGTGTACCATTCAGACCTTAGAGGACATATTGAGAGCTTATGTGATCGATTTCAAGGTAGCTCGGATGATCACTTTCCTCTCATAGAGTTCGCCTACAATAATAGTTACCATTCTAACATTCATATGGCCCCTTATGAGGCATTATATGGGCATAGATATAGGTCTCATGTTGGTTGGTTTGAAGTAGGTGAAGGAGCCTTGATAGGTCCAACATCATTATACGATGCTATAGAGAAAGTGCAACTTATTAGATATAGACTTAAGACAACCCAGAGTCGCCAAAATTCTTATGCAAATGTAAGGAGAAGAGAATTAGAGTTCCAAGTTGATGATTGGGTTTTCCTGCAAGTGTCGCCTATGAAGGGGGGTGATGAGATTTGGCAAGAAAGGGAAGCTCTTTCCTAGATTTGTAGGCCCTTACAAGATCTTGAAAAGGGTTAGTAAAGTGGCTTATGAGTTACAGAATTAGTAGCAGTGCATCCAATTTTTCACATTTCGTTGTTGAAAAAGTGTATGGGTGACCCGGCATCTATTATGTCTTTAGAAAGTGTGGTTGTGAAGGATAGTCTCACCTATGAAGAGGTACTAGTTGAGATTCTTGATCGTTTGGTTTGAAGGTTGAGAAACAAAGAAGTCGCTTTAGTTAAGGTTTTGTGGAGGAGTCAGAACGTAGGGGGAGCTACTTGGGAAGCAGAAGCAGCCATGAAGGCTAAGTATCCTTATCTCTTTTCTTCTGATTCCATTACAACTTGAGGTAATAGTTCCTCTCTAGGTTTTCAGTCATTGATGTGCACTTTCAGTCTTAGCATTATGTTCATTCAGTTGTACTTGAATTTTTAGCATATTTGCATGTTCTTGGAGCTTAGTTCAGTCAAAAATTAGTTTCTAGTGTGTAGAGGTAGGGGATGCAGCTCCCTCCATTACAACTAGTTTAGTCTTAATTCCAGGACGCATGTTCCCAAGGGGGAGATAATGTAACACCTCGTATGCTAGAACAGACCAAAATGCAAATTTTAGAGTTGCAGGTGCAACCCACGGTTACCACTTACAATTCGTAGGGTGAACCAAGGCCCATGCTGCTAGTCTGTGGATGGCTACCTATGACCTTTCCCCATAAACCCCTAGAAAATTCGTCTAAGTGTCGACCCACGTTTGGACTAACGGACCATATGTCAGGCCACAGTCCATGGTCCAAGACCATAGGTCAGACCCTTATTTTTTAGCCCCAGACGTCGATCGACAATTGAGCAGAACAGACCGTCGGTCTATCCACGATTTGTTGGTCCCGTCCGTCGGTGGCGCCCAACAATAATTAAGTAAGCACTATTTTGGTCTTTTCCTTGTGCGTTGGACACCTAAACTACGTTGTTTAGCGCCTAAACTACATAGTTTTGGTCAGTTTTAGCCTAGTAACCTAACTAGAATCTACCCTATGCATATTTTTCACCAAAAAATTAGAAAAATTAGAACGCAGAAGCCGAAAGAGTCTACCAAGCTGTAGTCCACGAACACAGCGAGCCTTCATTAGTTTCAACCTCGAAATCAAATGATTTCTCTGTGGAACTCTTCACCAGGTATATGGGATTTCACTAGTGTGTTCCTATCGCCCATTAGGTCCTTAGAATTCAGTCAGATTCTTGATTTCCTTAATATTATCTAGACCTATGGTTTCTAGAATTTCAGCAGATTAGTATAAATTAGGTACTTTAATGTTCTTCATCAAATTTTCATGATTTTAGTATGGTTTGGTCTAAATTCCTTCATAAATTCAGAACCCTATCTATATAGTTCTTTTAGTTCATGAATTGCATATGTTAGATCAGTTTATTCAGTTATACTTGCTCCAATTATGAATTTTTCATTATCTACATTAATGTTGCATTTTCAGTTAGCATGCCAGTATTTTAAGTTATCCAATACTACAACATTTCAGTTATAAATAGCTAAATTACCTAATCAATTGGGAGAAACTTAATACCGAGTGGACTAGGGTTAGTGACCCTCAAGTCTTAGAACTATGTGTAGAATAGGTTGCAAGTCCCCTCCGTGGGCATCATTTTAGCGATCACACCAGTATGTCTCTATACCTTTCGCAGGGTATATTAGGTCCTCTCGATGGGTGTATACATTAGACTCCACTTTTACCTCATGTGGTTTTATGTCATATATTAGTAGCTCCGATAGTTCAATCAAATTATATTGCATTGACCATGTTATCAGTACAGTTCAGTATCCAGTCTCAGCATGTCATAAACTTGGTCATTGCATTCAGTTTAGTCATGTACAATATTTTCAATATCCTTATCATGTTCAGATTATATCATTGCTTTATTGCTTTTTCAATTATGTTATTGTTCAGCTTTATTCTATCCTGCATGCTTAGTAGCTTTCAATTACTAATGCATACTCTGCGCTACATCTTCACGTGATGTAGGTTCAGGTCCTCAAAAGTCAAATCACACATAGATCAGTTCCCGATCTTCAGTTCAGCAACATCAGTGGTGAGTCCTCGTTCTTCGAGGACAATTGACATGTTATCTTTCAAATTTAGTCTTTAGTTTTCAGTTTTTTCTACATTTAGCTGGGGAATGTCCCAACACTTCTAGTTAGTTTAGAGGCTTATTTCAGACATAGTTAGATTTTGCTATATTTTTACAGTTTGACTCTTCATTTGTATTCAAACTCTCATTGTTCATTTATTCAGATCGTATATAGGTATTTCACCATCATTTAAGATTATTTATATGATTTAGCTTCCTTATAGTATTTATGGATTCATTTTTCTTTAGTATGCTTATGATATGCCAGCAGGGTTAGCTTGGGGTCACTCGTGATCCTAGGTCCCATGTCCGCGTCCAGGGGGTAGCCTCGAGGCGTGACAAATGGAATTGCTTTATAACTTTTTAAACCTTTCAGGAATATTCATATAATATTTAGCGTCTAGCTAGACATGATAATCATTCATCATGCGTATTCAAGTTTTTCATTTATTGTCGATAGAAACCTCAGTGTATCCACCTTAGGAGAATACATCTCCATATAATAATGACGGGACTTTTGTCAAAAATCTTTATTTCCAATGCACAAGCTCTACTTTATATTTTACGATTTTACTTATCGCACAATAATTTATTTGTACCCTACTAACATTATATTTTTGTATATGGACAATAAGTCCAAAACATCACTTTTCCAAATGAAATAAAATATACTTGAATTGTATTTTCTTTGGCCAATCATTTATCTGTCAACTTTCGACAGATTTAATATCAAGATCCTTGTCACCATTTATAATTTTGTGTACCAAATTATATTAAAGATATCGTTGACAATATATTTGATATCGATTCTAATATGATATAACTTGCCAAGCTCTCTTTATTTTTCATCATTTTCAGGTACCTAAACCTTTGCGAAGGTTTTATGAAGTGTTATGTCATGGTGCTCTTATTAAAGCACTTGCCTCATTATGACCATCTTAGTCATTTGCTCCTCTTCTTCGAGAAGTTTTAATCTATCTAATCAATTTATCTATCACACTTCATGTGTGCCATAAATTATGTCTAACAAGGACTTCTTACTGGAGCATTTCTAACTGGATTATAACATACAGTTAGCGAATGTGTCTGACAATTGACTTAAATTATCTCTTCAATGAGGATCATACAAATGATAATTGTATATAACTTATTTTCCAGTTGCTTATCTCCCCTTAATGTTGGAGAATCGAACATTCACCCAACCTTATTTGGGGACTTATCTTTGTGTATTATGTAATGGTGGAGCGATAATATGCCGCACACTTAAATTTCAAGATGAGAATTATTTGGTTCCTGACCCTGAACCTATTGTGATAGAGGAACCTTGTAGGGTTGATATGTACAAGTGTTGCTATACTTTAAATAACACATCTCATACCAAATTTCTTTTGGGAGTTTTGTTCTCATAATCAAGATTTAGCTATAATTAGAGGCATGTAATTTCTGCTTAAACCACTTGGATATATACCAACATTATCAATATAGTTTTATATGGAAATGTGCTCTTGATGTAACATCTCGCTTTTTGGAAGAACTAGAAAGACTTAGAATTGGAAAGAAACCATTTTTGGAAATAATCAAATTTGGAAAGTTTGACAAAGTTAAGCTAAGTATGAATTTTGGGTCGACTTCAAATGATCATAACTCACAGCTCAGGATGATTTAGGTGTTCTATCAAATACCGTAGGAAATATATTTGAATTATCTTTCCAATGCCATCGAGTTTTATCAGTTTCGAGTTAGGAGGAGTGAGATATGACCTTTTGAAGCCAGGCTGTCAGTTTGGGAAAGTTACCCAAAAATTGTAAAGGGTATTTTGGTCTGTTCCTTATCGAATCAGATTTAATTCATTTTTAGTAAGGTTTTAAGGGTCTAATCCTATTAGGTTCAGTTTCATAATCCTAATATATGCCTAGGGTTATAGTTCAGAGATCAAGAAGAGAAAAGAATAGAAAAGAGGAGAAAAGAGGAGAGGATCAAAGAGTTCGTTGAGATTATTCTATTTTGTTGCCGGCTTTTATCATGGGTTTGATCCCTAAGAGGTGTGTGAGACTTTCATAACATTGGGTTCGTTCACCCACGTGCCAAACATGTTTATTTCAGTGTGAATGCGTCATAACAAGATTGGAAGTTTGATTGTTCTTGATGGGTGTTCTTGAATTGCTTTCATTCTTAAATTTGGGTTGAGATTGAGGGATTCTTGAGAATTTAATATTGATTATAAGAGTTACTTTGAGTTAGATTCTTGTGTATATGTTTTGGGTACCTGAATCTAAAGACATTAAGAAAAAGAATCGAAATTAATCGAATTAAAGTCAGGAAATGAGAGAAAAAGTTTGTCAGTTTTGCCTGGGGGGATCCTGGCACGAAGCGCCCCCGTAGCACCAAGAAGGCTAGGACAACGCATCAGTAGTGCGCCAGAAATGGATCTCTGCGCGGTGCGCCATATCCGTCCACCCCAACTTGTTTTTCATCATTTAGCCCGTTTAAGTCCTTCTAAAGCGTAATAACACTTTCTATTGATTCTAACTACTCTAAATGACTTCTAAACACCTAGAAATCATTCATAACATGAAAAATAAACTTGAATTCATAATTCAAATTCAAATTAGAGTTAAGAGTTAAGTCTTGAGAGTTTGAACATTACGATAAAGTCCCTTTGAGTCCTTTTGAGGAGTCTTCTACAACTTCTAGTAGCCTGTTTCAAGACTCGAGCAAGGAAGTATAAGAATGAGGAGAATGTATTCATGAGTCTACTTTATCACCATGAGACTCGTCATATCATCAATCATAACTCTTGAATTCACATTCAAGAGAGAGTTAAGAGTAGAGTTCAAGAAAGTTTTTGAGTTTAACTGTGAATCCTTTGAGATCAAATATCGATTTGAGCTATGTTTTGAGGAAGTAAATATAAGAATGAGAAAAGTCGGATACATGAGTTCCATATTGATTATGTAGACGCTCAAGTCGAGTCGATCATGCCCATAATTCTGTATGAACTCCATAAGCTGAGTATCCTATCTATGGTTGTTGAAAACCTTAAATTGAGTCATTCACGTCCATAATTCGGCATGAACCATAATTTGAGAAGTCTTTGACAAATATTTTTAAACTTTTTTTAAGACTTGAGCACTTGAGTTGAGAAAGAGTAGAGTCGAGTTCATTTTCTTTAAAATGATATATGGGAATAAATAATCCCAAGAGCAAATGTTTTCACATGTAAAAGAGGAGGAAAGTGAGATTTCCAAAAGAGTTTTGAGCAGTTGAGTAAAATCTCTTTTTAGAGAAAGATTTTGAGTAATTATATCAAACCACATAAAGAGTTATGTTTTTAGACATATGAGCTGAGTATCTTTTGGGACTAGTACTGAGCACCGATATAGGGGTGAGTTCAGATAACTCAAGTCTCCATAGACCATGTAGCTGACGTGGGTAGAAATGGTCATACTTTTTAGATGATCCCTTAGTGCTTTTTAGCACAGACTAGTAGATCCACTTAGTTGAGAGGTCTTATATCATGGCAAAGTATTGGACAGTTCTGGTAGCGTGGGCGAGATGATATATCATCACATAGCCCATAGTGATGGTTACCAGTTAGAGATACTCCCACAAAGTTATATTATATTTTAATATATAAAAATTGAGTTATTATTGCATTCTTCAATACATTGAGTTGTTTTCTATTGTTTCAAAAGTTTTCCATATATTTTATCTTTTATTGTTGCTTATTATTGAGTATCTTGAATTGCGTATCTTGAGTTGAATTGTGCTTCATTAAGTCGAGTACCTTATTGTGGAGTTGAGCCCCATTTCACTAAGTTGAGAACCTTATTACTGAGTGGAGTACCTTATCCTTGAAGTACTTCTGAGTTGAGTAAGTTTTAGTTTTTTTGAGTACTTTGAATATTCCTTAAGTTGAGTAAGCTTAAGAAGAGGTAAGCATGTTTCTTTGCTACTAGTTCAAGCTTATGTTTATGCTTTAAAATTTCCCTTACATGCTCGTACATTTCACGTACTGATCCATTTGGTAAACGATGCAGATACATGTATTCAGGGTCATCAAGATGAGCTTCATTGATATCACATGGAGTTTGAGTTAGCTATGGAGAGCATCCTTGCTTTCGGAGGATTTCATTTACCTTTTAGTTATATCAATTGTTAGGATATCGTGGGTCTTGTCCCAACTTCTATCTTTGTCATTTAGAGGCTTCATAGATAGACAGTAAAGTGTCAAAAGTTTGTTAATTTATTTTGTCAAATGTTTTAAAGACATAAGTTGCCCATTTTGGGACGAGTTGAATATATTATAATATTCAGAGTTTTCTTTTGAGTTAAGGCTTTGTATTTAAGTTTGATGAATTTTATTTTATTTTAAGCTTTGTATGCTTAATTTAGCCTTTCGCTTGTAGTCAGCTAGGATGAGGGTTCGCTTGGGGACCAGCAATGGTTCTCGAGTGCTAGCCACGTCCAGGGTGTAGGCCCGGGTCGTGACACTTGATTTATCAAGTCGAGCAAACAGCTATTGCAAAAATCAAATTGCAAGTTGATAATAAAGCACATGTGACCATGACATAGATGAATCTATTTAATAGTAAATGGTCCACATGGTTGCTGAACTGCCCATATTCATCGTGTTATACATTTTATAATGTCAAGGGATACAATCTCAACCTTAGCTGGTACAACGATAATTTTATCATTAGAACAAACAACACAAGAGAATTCTTGAAGAATTTATTAGTTCTTCAATATATATGTAACCACATAAATTCTAATTTATTTTCATATCATATTTGAACCGGGATGGTCGTCAACCGGTCATGCCAACGGATATTTATTTCAATAAACTTCTAGTTTTTTTTGCATGTGATTCCATCATCATGCCCATATTTAGTTACCAAAACAATATGAAAAATGGGTAACCTTTCATATGAATATTTATAACTTACTTTGATTGTAGTGATATGAAGATCTAAAATCTTCCAATATTTTACAGCCTCAATATATTTGATTTTTCTTTTTGACTATTTCTTTGAAACTTGAAAATTTTTCTTTTAAGACTTACTACAACTTCATTATCATGAAAGATTTTGTTGTTTAGATAGTAGGACAATAGCTCATTAAAGCTCACAATTTATTTTGGATACTACATATTTTATAGCATTGTTTGTGTGGCAAACATATCCTTCAAGGAAAAATTTATATCATTATTGTTATGGTCAAAATAATTACAGGCAAAACTTGTTTACTGATTTAATTTTGCCATTAGTATCTCCTCCCCACTCCCCCCCCCCCCCCCCCCTTTTTTTTTTTTCAATACCTGGCAAAATATTTTTGACAAATAGAAGTACATAACTAATGACATATTTGTGCTACCAAGAATTATTTCTTTCTTTTATTCTTTTGGTAGTTCATACTAAAACATACCATAATATTTGTGATGTACAAAAGTAATCGACCAGTGACCATTTATATCAAGATAAAATTTCTTTATTTCTATCTAACCTCCCATAGGGGTGAGTTGTGGTATTTATTGAATCATACATGAGTATGTCCTTATTCATATTTTTCATCATCTCTTGACACATTGACTTTCAAGAATGGTCCACTTTTTATGATACTTATCACAAGCCACATTCTCTTCAAGGAATTGATTATAATCATATAAACATGCTTCATAATTATTATTATTACTTTTATTAAAATTTCATTGTCATGCTTTGAAATATATCATATTCATATGACATACACATACTCGACATCACTTTCGAAAGTCAAGTGTATCACCACTTTTTCATCATTTTCTTTGATGGAGGATTTATAAACTTATCAAATTATTAGGTCTCATAACAAACATGTTTCTAATGACCGTTCATATTATTTTGATGACAAAAGTTACCTTCACTCTTTGAAGGACCATTTTGAGAACTCATAATGTTCTTTCTTTTATAATTTTCATAATGATGAATATTATTATTTTCCCCATTCAGGTCAATATTCATATGCCCAATCACAAAATAATCTTTGTAATCTTTTATACTTTTATTGTATGGTTGTCACATTCACTTTAATGAATGGAGCATATTCAGTAGAATAGACTTCACAATTTTTATCAAGAGCATATTGATTTGCTTTCATCATTATACCATTAATATATTGTGTTGGAATTTTCATCCAATTTTTATCCATATAAAGGTATGTTAGAAAAAAATATGATGGAACTTGAAACCAAAATCTTATCATAATGGTGCATTGAGATTTTAACAGATGTCTTACAATTTAGGTGCAATGAAACTTGAATCCACAGTCTTACCCTCACATAAAATAAAATTCATCCTTAAGTCTTTAAAATATTATCACTTTGTAATTAATAGCACAAATAAATCTAGTCATAATAACACTTCAAAAGATTATATATAAATTGTTGCCTTTTAGAGTTGGTCCTCACAAGTGGCCCTGAGTATCATTTTTCAACTTGAAAATTTTTAACAATTCACTTATTGGAAGACTAACAAATTCTTTCCAACATTAACTTCACTAATTGTCAATTAAGAAAATTTGTTTCTGAAATTGCAATTAAAAGATAGAATAACTAGAGGTAAATACTAAATATCACAATAAATAAAGTGATATCTCATAGTAAATTCAACTATGAGGATAATTATTTGGTCCATCATATATATTTTATCTTATTTTATGATTCAAGATATATCCAATCTCATTTGGAATTGTAAAGATTATTACTTTAAAATTGACATAATAATTCATAACAACAGAATCCTTCTAACTTTTTGAGATTAGAAATCATTCAAATGCATATTTCTAATGGAAAGAAAAATCATTATTATAATCCTTTATGAAACATAGTGACAAATGAAATGAAATCTTTCTAAAGTGTTGAACTATTTTCGAATTAGTGAATTGATTGCTTCATGTTAGAAATGAATTTTTATACATGTGTAGACGAATAGTTTATATATATATATATATATTCCCATATTTGCACATAACATGTCAATAATCTCCCTTTATATTTTTGTAGATAAATCAAAGTGAGAAGCAAATATCAAACAATAAAATAATTTTATTATTATTACTATTTTTAATTTTGTTTAGTTGAGCCAAAATAAAGCATAAAGAGGAAATATACCTTTAAAAAGGGTGAAGGTATATCACAAATTTGAAAGTCAATATGTCATAACTATTGCTAACTAAAAAGCTTTGCGTTAATTATATATATTAAAATTCACCGAAATCAAAGTTTATATCATACAAATATTTATTTACACTAAAGATATAACAAGTACACCGACAAAAATGCTAACATAAACATCTTTTGCATAGTACTAATAAGTTCCAAACAACCTTTTAAGAACACTAGTTATCAAATAAATGTTAGATAAAAAAAAGATAAAGGAAGGTGATATTTTGACATAAAATTTACTCATAATTAAATGATTGGTAAAATTCATACCCGATACTTACCATACTGAAAGATCTCTCCAATTTTGCTACTCATCTCATGTATATTTTGAGATAGGTCAGAGACTTGTGTGGACAACATGTTATAAAATGAAAATAATAAATTGGAAGTAAGAAGAGTGGAGATACAGAGAGACAAATTAATAGTAGTAGTAACTTTCCTTTATTAATGAATATTTTTACTTCTTGTTGTTCTTTTATATTATAAGAGGGGATATATATAAAACTTGGGCACAAAGTAACTTGGCCAGAAAGTTACTTTACTTGACCACAAAGTTTACTTGGACACAAAGTATTTTACTTGGACACAAAGTATATTGTGTGGACATCCATTTTAGAACAATTGTATGGTTTGTTGTTAATGGTTGTTTTTTGGAAATGTGTAACAGTGATGCAATAGTATAATCTTATATCTTTTACTCATGTAGTAGTAGAATCTATTAATAAAAGATAGTCTTTTTCGTTTGGTAAAACAACGCATTATATATACAATTTAAAGTCGCTAAATGGCAACAATATCCATCACAACAAAAAAACATTTACATAATCCAAATGTCTTAAATATTACTTCAAAAACCAACTAATTCAACAACCATTGTCTTAAAAGGCACTTCAAAAATCAACTATCTCAAAAATCAACTGTCTTAAAAATCAACCACCAAAAACTAATTATCTCGAAAACCAATTGTCTTACTAATCAACCACCAAAAACTAATTATCTCAAAAACTAACTTTCTTAATAATCAACCACCAAAAACTAATCATTTTAAAAATAAATTGTCTTAAAATCCACTTCAAAAACCAATTTTATTAAAAAATCAATAATCACAAATGCCTTACTCATCACCATTGAGCTTTATAACAATAACCATCACGTCCACTGAATTTTCATCATTGCCTTCTTTTCCTTCTTCTGCCAAGTCTTCTTCTACATTCTCTTCCAGCTTCTTATGTTCCTTTTCTTCTCTTCCAGCTTCTCCTCTTCTTTTTCTACTTCTTTCTTCTCTTCGATCTTCTCATCTTCATTTTCTCTTTGTTTCATCTCTTCCAGCTTCTCTTCCTTTCCTTCTTCATTCTCTTTAGTTTCTCCTCTTCTTTTTCTTCTCCTTCTTTTTCGGCCATCTTCTCCTCCTCTTGTTCTTTCTCTCCTTCCTTCATCTCTTCTACAGCTTCATCAACTTCTTCTGCAAAGTATTCATGAACTGCAACAAGATGTCTTTATTGACTACTTCTAATAGAAGGATTTAGTAAACATCAATTGCAACACCATCTTCATCGAGTGTTGATGTTGTATATTATTCATCAACTGCTGCAAGATCAATGGCTTAACAATGTTTCAAATAAATTATTTTACACAAATAGTATATAAATAGTCTACCTTTATTTTTCTTATTCTTTTGAGTTCTCCTCAATTTCTCATCTCATATAAAAACAACAACTTCCAACATAGATTGTTCAAGGGTTACAACATGCTCACACATATTATCATCTTTATAATTACTCAGTATATTTTTCTGTCCACTCGAGACATAATTCTCACAAGGTTGGGTGGAATTGTTATCACTCAATATTTTATACTCCTTGTTACTATTGAAGTGAGGCCAGTGACACCTTTCAAATTGGCCTTTAAGGGTCAATGATTGTGCCCTTCACTTCGTCCATATATGCCTTAATGTTTCCATGTAATTTTTTTTTGTCTCACAGATAGTAGGTGTGAGGTATGGGTGCACAATCTAAAAATATATATATAAATACTACACAACATTCACTAATTTAAAAATATTGCTATATAATAATAAATAAATTTATACCTTCGTACTTTTTCGTTTGTACTGAAATGGATCACCTTCGATAAAATAATCTCTCTTTGTCGTATGACATCTAAGTAAACTGGAATGGAAAAGGGAGAATCCAAGGACTTCTTGGCATACTTACCCAGATGAGGAAAATCTCATATATCCAAACCTGAAATTATTAAAACAACAAATAAATAAATAGAGAATATGAAATACTATATAAATATATAAGCTTTTATCATAAGTCAAGTACATAATTGATAATAAGTACTAGAAATGCCTAGGGAAAGCCATACAGAGCATATAATGCATTCCCTCTCATTCTACACTTCACTCTTCAAGTTGATTTTGTTCTTCAAATACACCTATGTTAGATAAAAATACTCTTTCCCCCACGGGCAACTCTTGAAGAAATATTAATCATCCAGCATCTTTATGTGGTTTAAATCCACAATCTGAGATCAATCATGGGCAAGCAACATCGAGGGGATGAACCAAACTAAAGAGCACTTCAACTTTTGCTCTTTATTCAATCTGGTACCCTTGATCAAACTTATCAACTTTGTAGAAATGATGTTCTCATTCATGGTCACTTAATGATGAAATTTCTCACCTTTCTAAAGTACTTTTGTCATTTTTGCATTACGGGGGTATGTTGAGTAATTCAGCCTCGAAATCCATGCAAATTTTTTTAAACCAAAACAACAAGGCTTATCATTCACACATAACCACATCTCATGCAATTTTTTTTTTATCATTTTTCACATGTCGCAGCAACATATAATGGACCATCAGTCCATTGAACTTGATATATTTTGGAATATGCCTCAAGTGTCCAAAACAAGTACCTTGAAAGTCATTATTAATTTTTTCTTGAACTAAAAGTTTTCTAAAATCAATATAAAAACCCTTCCTTGTACTCACGGAAATTTTAGCTGGAAATGATCCTAACTTATCCATCTATGTCGTTAGATAATATGACTTACCAAAGATTTCTCTTCCACAAATTGGCAAGGAAAGGGGATCGTAATGTCACGACCGGATTTCCCGAGTCATGATCGCACCTACTATACCCTACCAGTAGGTAAGCCAACCCGTAACCCAGAACATCAAGAAATGAGCGTAATGGCAGAAACTAGCGAAAACAAAAGTCTAAACAAAGACAACAAGGTGGAAGCAAAACAAAATAAATATATACTGAATCTCTCCCAAAACTTGGAAGTCACTAGTACAGAGCTATCCAATAAAGAGTAAAAGTCCCAAAAGTGGACCACAACAAGTGTGTCTCAAAGGCAACAAGACTAGCTAAAACAAAAGATGGAGACATGACAAACCCAAAACGCTAAGTGCTCGCCCTCGTCTCTGAATCACAGCTGCAAAAGAAGGAGGGAACTACTCACCACTGGTAACTGGTACTAGAACCTGCATCACAAAATAGATACAAAGCATAGCATGAGTACCAAAACAATAGGTACCCAATAGGCATCAAAGGCTGACTAAGCAAAAAGGGCAAAAACAAGAAGAAATGATAGAATCTAGACACAGAGAGGTCAAAGTGGATAAGAAAAGGAAGCACACGAGTATACCAAAAATAAACTATGTACAACTAAACTAAACCTAACTGGACCCCTATAATTCCAGAAGGTACACTCGTGCGCAAGATTAAATAAAACCTGAACGGACCCCCATAAGCCTGATAGGTCCATAGAAAAGCTAAGTTTACTGAGAAAGAAGAAAACTAGGCTCCTAGTCCAAAGTAACCAAGATAACCCATCAGACTGGACCCAACCAATAGTGCACTCCCAGCCCAGCTAGAAAGAGTGATCCTTGGGGGAACCCTACCAAACAAACCACTCCCAGTCCAGCACGAAAGAGGGACCCGAGGGTGAGGTTGATATTGCGAGTCGTCCTACCATGTAATCAGCTCCATGCCCAGCTAGAAAGAGTGACCCGGGGACACCTAGCCAGCAATACACTCCCAACCCAGCTAGAAAGAGAGGCCCAGGGGCGATCATGGAAATCACTGAGTCTACCCAGCCAGCAATAAGTTCCCAGCCCCGCTACAAAGGTGATCCTAAGGGTGATTGTATTTCTAATGGGATCCAATCCAGCAATAGCCACTGTGGAACGTCGTCCACTCCAAGAAGTCATAGAAAAGGCTACAAGCCTATTCTATCTCAATCACATGCCTCTAGTGATGCACCAAACCTTCGAGAACACATCGGAATAGCAGAATTAAAGGGAGAGAGATACAGAAGTTCAACAAGCAGCGATAACGCCTAATCTAAGGCTCAAACTATCAGACACAAGTCTGATACTCTAGTCTACAAGGAGTAAAGCCATCCGAATGATGTTGGCAGAAAGTCAAGGTTATCCAGCCCACACGGGTCATAAGTCTAAGGCAGCATTAGCTTAACCTAGACTAAGGACATCATGCTTATAGTTGACAATGAACAAAGCATGCAATGCACAGCATAAGCATACAATAGCATTCAGCACATAAGCATGTGATTCTACTAACTCGACTAACATGGTACTACGCCTGAAATATGGTCAATCGATCCTAACATAAGGTATCTAATCAAAGTAAGCTAAGAAACTGGTACCCACCCCCAATTCACTCCAATCCACAAGATTTTACACAATTAAGCTAAATCTAATAGAAAGAAATTCATAGCCTACCTTAAGTCTGATCGCGCGTGCTCCAAATTACTTTGCCGGAGCATTTCTTCCCGAACGACCTTTGAACGTTGTCACTCTATCAAATATAGAATCACAACGTTATTACGGTCGTTTAGACAACAAAATCACAACAAACGAAGATAGGTCCATTTCGGGGTCAAAATGGGGAAAGTGGGACCCACACTGGAAATTTCTAAATTAACCCCAAAAGTAGGTCCCAATCAGTTCCCCGAGCTAATGTCCCAAAATGGGACACCATTCGGCACTCTGGAACATCACAATATCAACATGCAACCAAAACACGGATTATCTCAAGAACTAGAAATGAGACATCTGTTAAATCGGTAAATTTACCAGAAACAGGAGGTCCACAGTGAATTCCGACAACATCATAATGTTCTCCTCGAAAAATAACCCAAGATAGCCTCAAGAATTACTGAAATCAGACCTAAAATGGCTGAGAAAACAATTCTTGAAAATTGCAAAACCAAGCTCCCAAAAAGGTTGCGGCAGCAAGTATTTTATGAGATTTACCTCAAACAGGGACCCCAAATAGTTTTCCGAGCTCACCAACGCATTCCTTGCGAAAAACCCCACAGGATGAACCATTGAATCACTAAATTTGGACTTGAAAAGAGAGAGTTATGCCCTTTTAAAGATTCAGAACAGTTGCTGAATTTTCTGCATAATGCTCCAGATTTTCAGCAACTTAAAAACTACGACGGGGCACTCCAAACCCATTCAGAACCTCATGCATGCAAACGAGATATGCTACCATACCAAATTTGATTTTTCGGACTCAATGGCATAGTCATAATTTCCATACGAGGTCAGCTTAACTAAAAGTGAGTCCCACACCTAAATGACATTTTAAGCCAAAAACTACAAAGGGCTTGAAAAAATATCAGAAACCTCGGAACATAAAAGAAGGGTCAATTTAGACCAAAATCATCATTTCGGAGCTGACTGTGCTGACGGAATTCTTATCCGAGCGCCTTTACTGAGAATGTTGACTAAAGTCAAACTTAGGCATAAATTTAAAGTTAAAATGCCGAATCACACCGACTCACACTAAAAACCTTGGGAGTCATGTTGACCATGCTACTAGCGTAAAATGACTCTACCGGAGCTAATGGAATTGTCCGAATTGGATTTCGATGTCATCTTCTTGAATTTTTGATCGTTTAAGGTTCACAAGATCCAGAAATACTAAAACTCGCACAACAACCAAACGAACGACTAGGTGACCGAACTGTCAGTCCCAACAAGTCAAAAATGACTTGGGGTCGGTACAGGAATGCTTTAACGATACACAGAAGGCAAGACATAGAAATGACTATGAGGGTCATTACAATATCCACTACTAAAAAGGACTTTCATCCGCGAAAGTAAGGGTCAAGAAGTACCTGAAGGCTCAAACAAGTCGGGAAACTGCTCTCGCATCTCCTGCTCGCTCTCTCAGGTAGCCTCCTCAACTGGACGATGCCTCCAATGGACCTTAACAAGAGGAATGGTTCTCGAACACAATCTCCTCACATCTCTGGCTAGGATGGCAACTATCTTCCCTATTAATGTCAAATGATCATCCAAATCAACTGCATCATATTGGCATACAAGGGACTTATCAAGAACATATCGGATCAATATCGAGACATGAAAAATTGGGTAGATGGCTTAAAATGCTGGAGGTAAGGACAACTCATAAGCAACCTCTCCAACTGTCCGGAGTATCTCAAAAGGCCCAATGTACCTGGGGCTAAGCTTGCCCCACCTTCCTAACCTCATCACGCCCTTCATGGGCGACACATGAAGGAATACGCGATCACCAACAGAGAATCTCAAAGGTCGACGCCTCCCATCAGCATAACTCTGGTGCCTACTCTGAGCCCTCCTGACTTTATCCAGTATCACTCTCACCTGGTCCAAAGGCTCCTGAATCAAATCCGTACCCTACGGCCTAGGCTCTGTAGATTCAAACCAACCAACCGGAGAGCGACAATGCCTACCATACAAGGCCTCGAATGGGGCCATCTGAATGCTAGAATGGTAGTTGTTGTTATACGCAAACTCCACCAAAGGCAAGAACTGGTCCCATTAACCACCAAACTCCAAAATGCAAGCCCGCAGCATATCCTCAAGGATCTGAATAGTACGCTTCGACTGACCATCAGTCTGCGATTTAAAAGATGTGCTAAGGTCAACTCGAGTGCCCAACTCATCCTGAAAGGTCCTACTAAAGCTAGCGTGAACTGAGAACCCCGATCTGATATAAAAGAAATTGGCACCCCATGAAGTCGAACCACCTCCTGAATGTAGATACAAGTCAACCTCTCGGCACTAAATAAAGACTGAACATGAAGGAAATATGCTTACTTGCTCAATCGATCAACAATGACCCAAATGCTATCAACACCTCTTGATGTCCACGGTAGGCCAGCCACAAAATCTATAGTATTGCGATCCCACTTCCACTACGAAATGGGTAATCTCTAAAACTCACCACCAGGCCTCAAATAATCGACCTTTACCTGCTGGCAGCACAAGCAATGGGAAACAAAGTCAACAATATCTCTCCTTATGCCACTCCACAAGTAATGCTGCCTCAAATCGCCATACATCTTCACTGTGCCTGCATGGATAGAGTAGCTAGACTCATGGGACTTAGAAAGTATCAACTGTATCAAATTTCCAACTCTCGAAACACATATGCAGCAAGCGAATCTCAACACTCCATCAGGATCTAAGGTAGCCTGACCACCATTACCCGCTAACACTCGATCTCTAAAGGCCACCAAGGCCTCATCCTTAAAGTGGCAACCACGGATCCTATCTAGCAAAGAAGACTAAACTCCCATATAGGCCAAGACACGATTAGAATTTGAGATATCCAACCAAACCATTCTATTAACTAAGAACTGAATGTCCAAAGCCAAGGGTCACTCCTCAATAGATAAGAAGGCTAGACTACCCATATTCACCAACTTCTATCTCAAGGCATACGCTACTACATTCGTCTTGCCCGAATTATAGAGAATAGAGATGTCGTAGTCCTTCAGGAGCTCAATCCAACGACACTGCCTCGAATTAAGGTCCCTCTGGCTCATGATGTATTGAAGACTCAATATTCACCGGATCTACCATAATGCCCTTCTTGGGTACAATGTGCCCCAAGAACGCTACAGAGTCTAACCGAAACTGGCACTTTGAGAACTTGGCATAAAGCCGCTGATCTCTCAAAGTCTGAAACATAACTCTTAAATGATGCTCATAATCACCCCTACTTCGCGAGTAAATCAAAATGTCATTAATGAAGACTATGACAAAGGAATCAAAATAAGGTCTAAACACGCACGTCATCAAGTTCATAGAGGCAGTAGGGGCATTAGTCAACCCAAATGACATCACCAAGAAATCATAATGGCCATAACGGGTCCTAAATGCAGTTTTAGGGATGTCTGCTGCCCTAATCTTCAACTGGTGGTAACCGGACTTAAATCAATCTTAGAGACCACTGAAACTCATTGTAGCTGGTCAAATAGGTTATCAATCCTTGGCAGAGGATATCGATTTTTCATTGTTACCTTATTCAATTACCTATAGTCAATGCACAAATGCATCATACCGTCCTTCTTCTTAACAAAAAAATGGGAGCGCCCCAAGGAGATACACTAGGTCTGATAAATCCCTTACCCAAGAGATCCAAAAGTTGAATACTGAGCTACTCGAGCTCTGCCGGAGCCATCTGATATAGCGGAATAGAAATAGGCCGAGTACCCGGATCAAGTTCAATAGAAAAATCAATATCATGCTCTAGGGGTAGGCTAGGTAGGTCAGTAGGAAACACATCTAAGAAGTCGCGAACAACAGGAACTGACTCAACCGGAGGGACCTCTCTACTCACTTCATGCACATAGGCCAAATATGATAAGCATCCACTAGCCACTAGCCTTCTCACCCGAATAAAAGACATGACCCCAACTAGTGTGCTATCACAAGATCCTTGCCACACCACCGGAGGAATATCAAGAATAGTTAAGGTAACGCTCTTAGAGAAGTAATCTAAAACAGCGCGATAAGGGGATAACCTATACATGCCCAGAATCACGTCGAAATCAACCATGTCAAGTAATATAAGGTCATCTTGGGTGTCACTTCCCTGGATAGTAACTAAGCAAAATCAAAATACCTGATCCACTACTAAAGACTCACCCACGGGGGTCGATACACACAACGACGCTACCAGAGGCTCAAAAATCATACTCAAGTGAGAGGCATAGTACAAAGAAACATACGAAAAAGTAGAGCCTGGATCAAATAAAGCCAAGAGGGGTTGTTATCATAGAAGAATCGTACTTGTGATCACATCATCTGACCTTTTTCCTCAAGGACCACCCCATTTACCCTGATGGCCACCTCTACGATCCTGATCCTGACCACCACCTCTAGCTGGAGGTGCTGGTAAAGATGGGGGAGCTGCTTGAGAGCGAGAGCAATCTGACTAAGCTGAGGACAGTCCCTGGCCCAATGACCCATCTCGCCACACTGATAGAAACCCTATCGACAGTGACTCCCAGAAGAACGACCATTATGGCTTGAAGAACCTAACAGAAATACCTCGCGGCCTTGAATTGAACTTGCCTCGCTTTGACAACAACCTGATGCTTGAAGAGGGGCCTGTATAGGTCTGCTAGACTGACCCAGTCAAAATCGTAGTCTAGTCCTGTCATGATAATCCTTAGACCTGGGGTGGAAGTCACTGTAGCTGCCCTCACGCCTAGCCATCTTCTTGCTGCCTCCTTGGGTCTCGCAATGAAGATGCTCCATAGTACTGGCATGGTCAACTACGTCTAAAAAAGATCAACCCGCAGAAACTAAGGACTGGTCTCAAGCCGAAGCTTTAATCTCAACACACAGACAAGGCACCTAACACTTTCCTCCACTTACGTAATATTGTCTCTGCATGATAGGAGAGCTCGTAGAATCTAGTCTCGTACTCTGCCACTGACATAGAACCCTGTTCCAACCTGCATAACTGATCCCTTAGGCGGTCTCTGACACTACGAGGAATAAACTGGGCCAAGAAAGCCTCAGAAAACTCATCCCATGATACCGGTGGAGATCTAACAGGCTTGGTCTGAATGAATGTGCGCCACATCTGCCTAGCTGGCCCATCTAGCAGGTAAGCAAGGAAGTCGACCCCTCTAGACTCTATAAGACACAAAGTGTGAAGCCTCTCACGGCAAGTAGTAAGAAACTCCTGAGCATATTCACCCACAGCCCTAGAAAACCTCGGGGGTGTCAACCTGAGAAACACACCAAGCATCTCCTAGTCCACAAGCGGCATAGGTTTGTCCGCTGCCAAGGACTTTATTCCCACAGGTGGTACCTGCATCTGAGGTGCCCTCACTGTAGGCTTATCCTGCGGTACTAGTGCTGGTGTGGTAGGGGTGGGTAGCTGATGTATACCCCCAAGCACACCCAAGAGTTGAGCAATTATGGCCTAGAGTTCTGGAGTCAGAACTAATCCGGATGCTGGCTGGGCTAGCCCCACCTGCCCCATCAGATGATTTGGTAAACGAGGTGCTGGAGGGTCCGCTACTGGCTCTGGATCCTCCTCTCTCTACTGGGCTTGTATTGTAGCCCTCTCTTGACCTCGGGGTCAGCGTCTACGCCAAGCTGAAGCTCTGTCTTTAGGCCTGAAAACATCACCCCTGGCCGTGCCACCTCGCGTGTGAGCCATCCTGCGAAAGAATGAAACAAGTAATATTTCAAGGAACCAATAAGACACATTTCATGAAAGTGAAAAAAAAGAGGAAATTTTCTTATAGATATCATGTAGCCTCTTGAAGATAAGTTACGAGCGTCTCCACACCGATTTGCAGGACTCTACAAGACGTTAGCTCTGTACAAGTGAGACCGATGAACCTGTCTCTAATACCAACTTGTCACGACCCAATTTTTAGAGTCATGATGGCACCTACTATACCCTACCAGTAGGTAAGCCAACCCATAACCCAAAACATCAAGCAATGAGTGTAAGGGCAGAAACTAGTGAAAACAAAAGTCTAAACAAGGACAACAAGGTGGAAGCAAACCAAAATAAATATATACAGAATCCCTCCCAGAACTTGAAAGTCACTAGTATAGAGCTATCTAATATAGAGTATAAGTTCCTAAAGTGGACCACAACAAGCGTGTCTAAAAGGCACAAGACTAGCTAAAACAAAAGATGGAGACGTGATAAACCCAAAACGCCAAGTGCTCGCCCTCATCTCGACATCACAACTGCTAAAGAAGGTAGGAACTACTCATCGCTGGTAACTGGTACTGGGACCTACATCATGAAATTGATACAGAGCGTAGCATGAGTACCAAAACAACAGTTACCTAGTAGGCATCAAAGGCCGACTAAGCAAAAAGGGTTAGAACAAGAAGAAATGATAGAATCTAGACATAGAGAGGTCAAAGATGATAAGAAAAGGAAGCACGCGAGCATACCAGAAATAAACTAAGTATAAGTAAAATAAACCTAACTGGACCCCCATAAGCCCAGAAGGTACACTCGTGCGTAAGTTTAAATAAAACCTGAACGGACCCCCATTAGACCGACAGGTAGACAGAAAAGCTAAGTCTACTAAGAAAGAAGAGAACGGGCTCCCAGCCCAAAGTAACCAAGATAACCCATCAGACTCTACCCAGCCAGTAGTGCACTCCCAACCCAATTAGAAAGAGTGACTCTAGGGGGCACCCTACCAAACAGTCCACTCCCAGCCCAGCTCAGAAGAGGGTCTTGAGGGTGAGGTTGATGTCGCGAGTCATCCTACCATGCAGTCAGCTCCCAGCAAAGCTAGAAAGAGTGACCTGGGGACACCCAGCCAGCAGCACACTCCCGTCCAGGTAGAAAGAAAGGCTCGGGGGCAATCGCCGATATCACGGTGTCTACCCAGCCAACGATACGTTTCCAACTTAGCTAGAAAGAGAGATCCCCGGGATGATGGTATTTCCAATAGGATCCAATCTAGCAACAACCACCGTGGAACGCCGTCCACTCCAAGAAATCACATAAAATGCTCCAAGCCTATACTATCTCAATCACACGCCTCTAGTGATGCACCAAACCTTCGAGAATGCATCGGAATCGCAAAATTAAAGGGAGAAAATACAAAGTGTAACAAGCAGCGATAACGCCTAATCTAAGGCTCAAACTATCAGACACAAGTCTTTTACTCTAGTCTACAAGAAGTTTAGCCATCCGAACGATGTCGGCAGAAAGTCAAGGCTATCCAACCCACACGGGTCATAAGTCTAAGGCAACGCTAGCCTAAACTAGACTAACGGCATCATGCTTATAGTTGACAATGAACAAAGCATGCAACACATAGCACAAGCATACAATAAAATTTAGCACATAAGCATGTGATTCTACTAACTCGACTAACATGGTACTACGCCCAAAATATGACCAATCGATGCAAACATAAGGTATCTAATCAAAGTAAACTAAGAAACTGGTACCACCCTCGATTCACTCCAATCCACGTGCTTTTACACAATGAATTTCAATCTAATAGAATGGAAGTCGTAGCCTACCTTAGGCCGATCGCGCGTGCTTTAAATCACTTTACCGGAGCATTCCTTCCCGAATGACCTTTGAATGTTTGTCACTCTATCAAATATGGGATCACAATATTATTACGGTCGTTTAGACACCAAAATCATAACAAATGAAGACAGATCAATTTTGGGTTCAAAATGGGAAAGTGGGACCCGCGCTAGAAATTCAAAATTAATCCCAAAAGTAGGTCCCAATTAATTCCCCTAGCTCATGTCCCAAAATGGGACACAATTTGGAGCTCGGGAACATCATAATATCAACAAGCAACCAAAACCCGAATTATCTCAAGAACTAGAAATGGGACAGCGGTTGAATCAATAAATTTAACAGAAACGGGAGGTCTACAGTGAATTCCAACAACACCACGATGTTCTCCTTGAAAAATCACCCAAGATAGCCTCAAGAATCACTAAAATCGAACCTAAAATGGCTGAGAAAACAAGTATCACAAATTCCAAAACCAAGCTTACAAAAAGGTCGCGGTAGGAGGTATTTTATTAGATTTACCTCAAACGGGGACCCCAAATCAGTTTTCAAGCTCACCAACACGTTCCTTGCGAAAAACCCCATAGGATGAACCATTGAATCACTGAATTTGGACTTGAAATGACAGAGTTATGCCCTTTTAATGATTTAGAACAGTTGCTGAATTTTCTGCATAATGATCCAGATTTTTCAGCAACTTAAAAACTCTGACGGGGCACTCCGAACCCGTTCAGAACCCCGTGCATGCAAATGAGATTGCAACCATACCAAATTCGATATTTTGGACTCAATTGCATAGTTCAAATTTCCATACGAGCCAGCTTGACAAAAATTAGGTCCCACACCCAAATCTATTTTAAGACAGAAACCAAAAAAGGGCTTGGAGAAATATCATAAACCTCGGAACACATATGAAGGGCCAATCTAGACCAAAATCGACATTTCGAAGCTGACCGCACTGACGAAATTCTCATCCGAGCGCGTTTACTCAGAATGTTGACTAAAGTCAAATTTACGCTTAAACTTAAAGTTAAAACGCTGAATCGCACCGAGTTACATTAAAAACCTCGGGAGTCATGCCGACCATGCTACTAGCCCAATATGACTCTTTCGGAGCTAATGGAATCGTCAGAATTAGATTCGATGTCATCTTCTTGAACCTTTGATAAAAAATGATTATTCAAGGTTCATAAGCTCAAAAAACACTAAAATCTGCACAACAACAAAACGAATGACCAGGTGACCGAACTGTCAGTCCCATCAAGTCATAAATGACATGGGGTCGCTACAGGAATGCTCTAACAACACACAGAAAGCAAGACACAGAAATGACTACGAGGGTCATTACAATATCCACTACTGAAAAGGACTTTCGTCCGCGAAAGTAAGGGTCAAGAAGTACCTGAAGGACCAAACAAGTATGAAAACTACTCTCATATCTCCTGCTCAATCTCCCAGGTAGCCTTCTCGACTGGATGATGCCTCCAACGGACCTTAACAATAGGAATGACTCTCGAACGCAATCTCCTTACATCTCTGGCTAGGATGGCAACTGGCTCCTCTATAAATGTCAAATGATCATCAAAATCAACTGCTTCATACTAGAGCACATGAGAATAATCAGGAATATACAGGCGCAACATCAAGACATGAAAAACCAGGTTGATGGATGAAAATGCTGGAGGTAGGGACAACTCATAAGCAACCTCTCCAACTGCCCAGAGTATCTCAAAAGGCCCAATGTACCTGGGGCTAAGCTTGCCCCGTCTTCCAAACCTCATCACGCCCTTCATGGGTGACACACGGTGGAATACCCGATCACTAACAGAGAATCTCAAAGGTTAACGCTCCAATCCACATAATTCTGGTGCTTACTCTGAGCCTTTCTAACTCTATCCTGAATCACTCTCACCTTGTCCAATGCCTCCTAAATCAAATTCGTACCCCGTCGCTGAGGCTTTATAGACTCGAACCAACCCACTAGAGAATGACAACACCTGCCATACAAGGCCTCAAACGGGGCCATCTGAATGCTAGAATGGTAGTTGTTGTTATACGCAAACTCCGCCAAAGGGAGAACTGGTCCCTTCAACCACCAAACTCCAAAACACAAGCACGCAGCATGTCCTCAAGGACCTGAATAGTACGCTCCGACTGACCATCAGTTTGCGAGTGGAAATGTGTGCTAACACTCGATCTCTAAGGGCCACCAAGGCCTTATCCTCAAACTGTCAACCACGGATCCTATCAAGTAAAGAAGACTGAACTCCCATATAGGCCAAGACGCATCTAGAATTTGAGATATTCTACCGAACCAAGCTATTAGCTAAGAACTGAATGTCCAAAGCCAAGGGTCACTCCTCAATAGATAAGAAGGCTAGACTACCCATACTCACCACCTTTCGACTCATGGCGTCTAATACCACATTTGCCTTGCCCGGATGATAGAGAATAGACAGGTCGTAGTCCTTCAGGAGCTCAATCCAACGACGCTACCTTGAATTAAGGTCCTTCTGGCTCATGATGTATTGAAGACTCCTATGATTTATAGATCTCACATCGAAATCCATACAAGTAGTGCCTCCAAATCTTAAGAGCAAAATTTACTGTCGCCAATTCCAAGTCATGAGTGGGGTAGTTGTGCTCATGGATCTTAAGCTACCTCGACGAATAAGAAATAACCCAGCCCTGCTGCATCAATACACAACCCAAACCAATGCAGGATAAGTTACAATAAATCCTGAAGCCCTCGCCCTTAACTAGAAGAGTCAATATAGGAGCGGTGGTCAATAACTCCTTAATCTTCAAAAAGATCGCCTCACACTCCACTGACCAAACAAAGGGAACATCAACAACAGTCAACCGGGTCAGAGATGCTGCCAAGGTAGAGAAACCTCCACAAATCGTTTGTAGTAGCCTGCTAGTCCGACGAAGCTCTGAATCTCAGTAGCTGATGTAGGCCTAGCCCAATCACGAATAGCCTCAATCTTCACTGGATCTACCGTAATGCCCTTCTTGGATACAACGTGCCCCAAGAACTCTACAGAGTATAACCAAAACTGGCACTTTGAGAACTTGCCATAAAGCCGCTGATCTCTCAAAGTCTGGAGCATAACACTTAAATGCTGCTCATGATCACCCCTACGCTGCAAGTAAATCAAAATGTCATCAATGAAGACTATGACGAAGGAATCAGGATAAGGCCTGAACACGCGCGTCATCAAGTTCATAATGGCAGCAGGGGCATTAATCAACCCAAATGACATCACCAAGAAATCATAATGGCCATAATGGGTCCTACATGCAGTTTTAGGGATGTCCGCTGCCCTAATCCTAAACTGGTGGTAACCGGACCTCAAATCAATCTTAGAGAACATTGAAACTCCCTGTAACTAGTCAAATAGGTCATAAATCCTTGGTAGAGGATATCGATTCTTCACTGTCACCTTATTCAACTGCCTATAGTTAATGCACATACGCATCATTCCATCCTTCTGCTTAACAAAAAGAATGGGAGTGCCCCAAGGAGATACACTAGGTATGATAAATCCATTACCCAAGAGATCCTGAAGTTGAACACAAAGCTCCTTGAGCTCTGCAGGAGCCATCCGATATAGCGTAATAGAAATAGGTCGAGTACCCAGCTCAAGCTTAGTCGAAAAATCAATATCTCGCTCAGGGGGTAGGCCAGATAGGTCGGTAGGAAACACATCTAAGAAGTTATGTACAACAGGAATTGACTCAACCGGAGGGACCTCCCTACTCACATCATGAATAAAAGTGATGACCTCAATTGGTTTGCCACTACAAGATCCCTGCCACACCACAAGAGGAATACAAAAAATAGCTAAGGTAACGGTCTTAGAGAAGCAATCTAAAATAGCGCGATAAGGGTATACCTGTCCATGCCCAAAATCACGTCCAAATCAACCATGTCAAGCAATATAAGGTCAACCTGGGTGTCACTTCCCTGGATAGTAACTAAGCAAGATCAAAATACCTGATCCACTACTAAAGACTCACCCATGGGGGTCGATACACGCAACAACGCTACAAGAGGCTCATAAATCATACTCAAGTGAGACGCATAGTAAACAGACACATACGAAAAAGTATAGCATGGATCAAATAAAGCCAAGATGGGCTGCTGGCATAAAAAAATTGTACTTGTGATCACATCGTCTGATACCTCAGCCTCTACCCTCGCTGGAGTTGCATAGAAATGGCTATGTCTACCTCTGCCTTGACCTTCAAACATACCACCTAACTTGCCTCCTCGGGGACCACCCCGTATACCTTGATGACCACCTCTACGATCCTAACCCTAACCACGACCTCTAGCTGGAGTTGCTGGTAAAGATGGGGGAGCTGCCTGAGAAGCAGGAGCAATTCGACTATGCTGAGGATAGTCCTTGGCCCAATGATGCATCTCACCACATTGATAGCAACCCTTTCGAGGGTGATTCCCAGAAGAACGGCCATCATGGCATAAAGAACCTGACCGAAATACCTCGCGGCCCTGACTCGAACTAGGCTCGCTCTGACCACCACCTGATGCCTGAAGAGAGGCCTGTGTAGGTCTGCTAGACTGACCTCGTAGAAAATATCGTTCGGTCCTGTCATGATAATCCCAAGACCTGGGGTGGAAGTCACTATAGCTGCCCTCATGCCTATCCCACTTCTCGTTGCCTCCTTAGGCCTTGCGACAAAGAAGCTCCATAGTTCTGTCAAGGTCAACTACATCTAAAAAAGAACGACATGCAGAAACTAAGGGATGGGTCTCAAGCCGAAGCTGTAATCTTAACCCACAGACAAAGCACCTAACCCTCTCCTCCTCTGTAGGTAATATCGTCTCTGCATGATGGGAGAGCTCGTGAAATCTAGTCTCGTACTCTGCCACTGACATGGAGCCCTGCTCTAGCCTGCAGAACTGATCCCTGAGGCGGTCACTAACTCTACGAGGGATAAGCTTGGCCTAGAAGGCCTCAGAAAACTCATCCTATGATAACGGTGGAGATCTAACAGGCTTGGTCTACATGAATGTGCGCCACCTCTGCCTGGCTGGCCCATCTAGCTGGTAAGAAAGGAAGTCGGCCCCTCTAGACTCTACCAAACTAAAAGTGCAAAGCCTCTCACGGCAAGTAATTAGAAACTCATTGGCATCCTTACCCATAGCTCCAGAAAACCTTGTTGGTGTCAACCTAAGAAACACACCAAGCATCTTTTGGTCCACAAGCGGCATAGGACTATCCGTTGCCAAGGGCTATACTCCCTCAGGTGGTACCTGGACCTGAGGTGCACTCACTGTAGGCTGATCATGCGGTACTATTACTAGTGTGGCTGGGGCGGGTAGCTTATGTATACCCCCAAGCACACCCAAGATCTGAGCAATAGTGGCCTGGAGATCTGGAGTCAGAATTGGTCTGGATGCTAGCTGTGTTGGCCTCACCTGCCCCACCGGATGATCTAGTAAACGAGGTGCTGGAGGTTCCGCTACTTGCTCTAGATCCTCCTCCCTCTCCTGGGCTGGTACTGTGGCCCTTTCTAGACCTCGTCGTCGGCGTCTACCCCAAGCTAGGACTCTGTCTACATGCTTAGATGCATCACCCCTGGTTGCTCAACCTCAGGAGGGAGTCATCTTGCGAAAAAGTGAAAAAATTGAGATTTTAAGGAACCAATAAGACACACGTTGCATGATAATGTAACAAAAGATGAAATCTTCCAAAAGACATCCTGTAGCCTCCCAAAGATAAGTTACGGATGTCTCCGCACCGATCCGCAGGACTCTACTAGACGTTAGCTCTATACAAGTGAGAACTAAGTACCTAGCTGTGATACCAACTTGTCACGACCCGATTTCTCGAGTCATGATGGCACGTACTGTAATCTACCAGTAGATAAGTCAACCCGTAACCCAGAACATCAAGCAATGAGTGTAAGGTCAGAAACTAGCATAAACAAAAGTCTAAACAAAGACAACAAGGTGGAATGAAAAAAAATATATATAGAATCCCTTCTAGTGCATGGAAGTCACTAGTACAGAGCTATCTAATAAAGAGTACAAGTCTCAAAAGTGGACCACAACAACCGTGTCTCAAAGGCAACAACACTAGCTAAAACAAAAGATGGAGACATGACAAACCCAAAACGCCAAGTGCTCACCCTCATCTCCGACTCACAACTGCAAAAGAAGGCAGGAACTACTCACCGCTGGGAACTGGTATTGGAACCTGCATCACGAAATAGATGCAGAGCGTAGCATGAGCACCAAAACAATAAGTATCCAATAAGCATCAAAGGCCGATTGAGCAAAAAGGGGAAAAACAAGAAGAAAGGATAGAATCTAGACACAGAGAAGTCAAAGAAGATTAGAAAAGGAAGCACACGAGCATATTATAAATAAACGAAATACAACTAAACTAAACCTAATTGGACCCCCATAAGCCCAGAAGGTACACTCGTGCGTAAGTTTAAATAGAACCTGAACGGACCCCCCTAAGCCCGACAAGTACACATAAAAGCTAAGTCTACTGGGAAAGAAGAAAACTAGTCTCCCAGCCCAAAGTAACCAAGATAACCCATCAGACTCCACCCAGCACGTAGTGCATACCCAGCCTAGCTAGAAAGAGTGACCCAGGGAGCACCATAACAAATAGTCCACTCCCAACCTAGCTAGAAAGAGGGATCCGAGGGTGAGATTGATATCTTAAGTCGTCCTACCATACAGTCAGCTCCCATCGCAGCTAGAAAGTGCGACTTAGGGACACCAAGCCAGCAGCACACTCCCAGCCCAGCTAGAAAGAAAGGCCCTCCCAGCCCAGCTAGAAAGAGCGATCCCGGGGGTGATGGTATTTCCAAAAGGATCCAATCCAGCAATAACCACTGTGAAATGCCGTCCACTCCAAGAAATCACAGAAAAGGCTCCAAGCCCATTATATCTCAATCACACGCCTCTAGTGATGTAGCGAACCTTCGAGAACATATCGTAACAACAGAATTAAAGAGAGAAGATACATGAGTGCAACAAGCAGCGATAACGCCTAATCGAAGGTTCAAACTATCATACACAAGTCTGTTACTCCAGTCTACAAGGAGTTAAGCCATCCGAACGATGTCGGCGGAAAGTCAAGGCTATCCAGCCCACACGGGTCATAAGTCTAAGACAATGCTAGCCTAACCTAGACTAAGGACATCAAGCATACAGTTGACAATGAACAAAGCATGCAACGCACATCACAAGCATACAATAGCATTTAGCACATAAGCATATGATTCTACTAACTTAACTAACATGGTATTACGCCCGAAATATGGCCAATCGATCCTAACATAAGGTATCTAATCAAAGTAAACTAAAAAACTTGTACCCACCCCCAATTCACTCCAATCCACATGCTTTTACACAATTAAGCTAAATCTAATAGAAAGCATGCCGTAGCCTACCTTAAGTCCGATTGCGCGTGCTCCAAATCACTTTGCTGGAGCATTCCTTCCCGAACGACCTTTAATATTGTCGCTCTATCAAATATAAGATCACAATGTTATTACAGTCATTTAGACATCAAAATCACAACAAACAAAGATGGGTCAATTTTGCGGTCAAAATGGAGAAAGTGAGACCCATGCTGGAAATTTGAAATTAATACCAAAAGTATGTCCCAATCAGTTCCCCGAGCTAATGTCCCAAAATGGGACACAATTCAGCGCTCAGGAACATCACAATATCAACAAGCAACCATAACCCTGATTATCTCAAGAAATAAAAATGGGACAATGGTTGAATCAGTAAATTTACCAGAAATGGGAGGTCTACAGTGAATTTCGAAAACACTATGATGTTCTCCTCGAAAAATAACCCAAGATAGCCTCAAGAATCACTAAAATCAGACCTAAAATGGCTGAGAAAACAAGTCTTGAAAATTGCAAAACCAAGCTCACAAAAAGGTCGCGACAGGAGGTATTTTTCGAGATTTACCTCAAACGGGGACCCTAAATCAGTTTTCGAGCTCACCAACACGTTCCTTGTAAAATAACCCACAAGATGAATCTTTGAATCACTGAATTTTGACTTGAAAAGAGAGTTATGTCCTTCTAAGGATTTAGAATAGTTGCTGAATTTTCTGCATAATCCTCTAGATTTTCAACAACTTAAAAACTCTGACGATGGACTCCGAACCCGTTCAGAACCCCATGCACGCAAACGAGATATGCAACCTTACCAAATTTGATCTTTCGAACTCAATGGATTAGTCAAAATTTCCATACGAGGTCAGCTTGACAAAAAGTTGGTCCCATACCCAAATGCCATTTTAAGTCAAAAACCACAAAAGGGCTTGAAAAAATATCAGAAACCTTGAAACACAAAAGAAGGGTTAATCTAGACCAAAATCGACATTCCAGAGCTGACTGCACTGACAAAATTCTCATTCGAGCGCGTTTACTCAGAATGTTGACTAAAGTCAAACTTACGCTTAAACTTAAAGTTAAAACACCAAATTGCACAGACTCACATTGAAAACCTCAAGAGTCATGAAGAAAATGCTACTAGCCTAAAATGACTCTTTCGGAGCTAATGGAATCATCAAAATTGGATTCCGATGTCATCTTCTTGAACTTTTGATAAAAAATTATCGTTTAAGGTTCATAAGCTCCAAAAACACTAAAACTCGCACAACAACCAAATGAATGACCAGGTGACCGAACTGTCAGTCCCAGTAAGTCATAAATGACTTGGGGTTTCTACGGGAATGCTCTAAAGATACACAGAAGGCAAGACATAGAAATGACTATGAGGGTCATTACAATATCCATTACTAAAAAGTACTTTCGTCTGCGAAAGTAAGGGCCAAGAAATACCTGAAGGCTTAAACAAGTCGGGAAGCAGCTCTCGCATCTCCTGCTCAGTCTCCCAGGTAGCCTCCTCGACTGGACGATGCCTCAAATAGACCTTAACAACAGGAATGACTCTCGAATGCAATCTCCTCACATCTCTGGCTAGGATAGCAATTGACTCCTCTATTAATGTCAAATGATCATCCAAATCAACTGCATCATACTGGAGCACAAGGGACTCATCAGGAACATACCGGTGCAACATCGAGACATGAAAAATTGGGTGGATGGCTGAAAATGCTGGAGGTAGGGCCAACTCATAAGCAACCTCTCCAACTGTCTTGAGTATCTCAAAAGGCCCAATATACCTGGGGCTAAGCTTGCCCCGCCTTCCAAACCCCATCACGCCCTTCATGGGCGACATACAGAGGAATACCCGATCACCAACAGAGAATCTCAAAGGTCGGCACCTCCGAACCGCATAACTCTGGAGTATATTCTGAGCCATCCTGAATCTATCCTGAATCACTCACCTGGTCAAAAGCCTCTTGAATCAAATCTATACCCCGCGGCCTAGGCTCTGTAGACACAAACCAGCCTATTGGAGAGCGACAACGCCTACTATACAAGGCCTCGAATGGGGCCATTTGAATGCTATAATGGTAGTTGTTGTTATACGCAAACTCTGCCAAAGGCAAGAACTGGTCCCATTAACCACCAAACTCTAAAACACAAGCCCGCAGCATGTCCTCAAGGATATAAATAGTACACTATGACTAATCATTAGTCTGCGAGTGGAAAGATGTTCTAAGGTCAACTCGAGTGCCCAACTCATCCTGAAAAGTCCTCCAAAAGATAGCGTGAACTGAGAACCCCGATCTGATATAATAAAAACTGGCACCCTATGAAGTTGAACCACCTCCTGAATGTAGATATGAGCCAACCTCTCAGCACTAAATGAAGACTGAACAGGAAGGAAATGTGTTGACTTATTCAATCGATCAACGATGACTCAAATGCTATCACCACTTCTAGAAGTCTGCAATAGGACAACCATAAAATCCATAGTAATGCGATCCCACTTCCACTCTAAAATAGGTAATCTCTGAAACTCACCACCAAGCCTCAAATCCTTGGCCTTGAACTGCTGGTAGCACATGCAATAGGAAACAAAGTCAACAATATCTCTCCTCATGCCACTCCACCAGTAATGCTGCCTCAAATCACGATACATCTTCGCTGTGCCCAGATGAATAGAGTATCTACACTCATGGACCTTAGAAAGCATCGACTGTATCAAATTTCCAACTCTCAGAACATAGATGGAACTAGAAAATCTCAACACTCCATTAGGATCGAAGGTAGCCTGACCAGCATCACCGCTAACACTCGATCTCTAAGGGTCACCAAGTCCTCGTCCTCAAACTAGGAACCACGGATCCTATCAAGCAAAGAAGACTAAACTCCCTTATAGGCCAAGACGCGTCTAGAATTTGAGATATCAAACTGAACCATGCTATTAGCTAAGAACTGAATGTCCAAAGCCAAGGGTCGTTCCTCAATGGATAAGAAGGCTAGACTACCCATACTCACCGCCTTACGGTTTATGGCGTCCGCTACTACATTCGCCTTGCCCGGATGATAGAGAATAGAGAGGTCGTAGTTCTTCAGGAGCTCAATCCGACGATGCTACCTCGAACTAAGGTCCTTGTGGCTCATACACAAGTCTGCTACTCTAGTCTACAAGGAGTTAAGCCATCCGAGCGATGTCGGCAGAACGTCAAGGCTATAAAGCCCACACGGGTCATAAGTCTAAGGCAAAGCTAGCCTAACCTAGCCTAAGGACATCAGGCTTACAATTGACAATGAACAAAGCATGTAACATACAACACAAGCATACAATAGCATTTAGCATATATGCATGTGATTCTACTAACTCGACTAACATGGTACTACGCCCAAAATATGACCAATCGATCCTAACATAAGGTATCTAATAAAGGTAAACTAATAAACTGGTACCCACCCCCAGTTAACTTCAATCCACATGCTTTTACACAATTAAGCTCAATCTAATAGAAAGAAAGTCGTAGCCTACCTTAAGGCCTACCGCGTGTGCTCCAAATTACTTTGTTGGAGCTTTCCTTCCCGAATGACCTTTGAACGTTGTCACTCTATCAAATATAGGATCACAACGTTATTACTGTCATTTAGACACCAAAATCACAACAAACTGAGACGGGTCAATTTTGGGGTAAAAAAGAGGAAAGTGGGACCCACACTAGAAATTTCAGAATTAATCCCAAAAGTAGGTCCCAATCAGTTCCCCGAGCTCATGTCCTAAAATTGGCCACAATTCGATACTCGAGAACATCACAATATCAATAAGCAACCAAAACCCGGATTATCTCAAGAACTAGAAATCGGACAACAGTTGAATCAGTAAATTTACCAGAAACGGGAGGTCTACTGTGAAGTCCGACAACACCACGATGTTCTCGTTGAAAAATAACCCAAGATACCCTCAAGAATCACTGAAATTAGACCTAAAATAGCTGAGAAAACAAGTCTCAAAAATTCCAAAACCAAGCTCACAAAAAGGTTGCGGCAATAGGTATTTTACGAGATTTACCTCAAACGGGGGCGCCAAATTAGTTTCCGAGCTCACCAACGCTTTCCTTGCGAAAAACCCCACAAGATGAACCATTGAATAACTGAATTTGGACTTGAAATGAGAGAGTTATGCCCTTTTAAAGATTTAGAATAGTTGCTAAATTTTCTGCATAATGCTCCAGCTTTTTCGACAACTTAAAAACTCCAACGGGGCACGCCGAACCCATGAAGAACCCCGTGCACACAAATGAGATATGCAAACATACCAAATTCGATATTCCAAACACAATGGCATAGTCAAATTTTTCATACGAGATCAGCTTGACAAAAACTGGGTCCCACACCCAAATGCCATTTTAAGTTTAAAACCACAAAAAGGCTCGAAAAAATATGAGAAACCTCGGAACACAAAAGAAGAGTCAATCTAGGCAAAAATCGACATTTCGAAGCTGACCGCACTGACAGAATTCTCATCCAAGCGTGTTTAGTCAGAATGTTGACTAAAGTCAAACTTAGGATTAAACTAAAAGTTAAAATGCTGAATCGCACCGACTCACACTGAAAACCTCGAGAGGCATGCCGACCATGCCACTAGCCTAAAATGACTCTTCCCAAGCTAATGGAATTGTCAGAATTGGATTCTGATGTCATCTTCTTGAACTTTTGAGCAAAAATGATCATTCAAGGTTCATAAGCTCCAAAAACACTAAAACTCGCACAACAACCAAACGAATGACTAGGTGACTGAACTGTCAGTCCCAGCAAGTCATAAATGACATAGGGTCACTACAGGAATGCTCTAATGATACACAGATGGCAAGACACAGAAATCACTACGAGGGTGATTACAATATCCACTACTATAAAGGACTTTCGTCCGCAAAAGTAAGGGTCAAGAAGTACCTGAAGGCTCAAACAAGTCAGGAAACTGCTCTCACATCTCCTGCTCAATCTCCCAGGTAGCCTCCATGACTGGACGATGCCTCCAACGGACCTTAACAACAGAAATGTCTCTCGAACGCAATCTCCTCACATCTCTGGCTAGGATGACAACTGGCTCCTCTATAAATGTAAATTAATCATCCAAATCAACTGCATCATACTGGAGCACATGAGACTCATCAAGAACATACCGGTGCAACATTAAGACATGAAAAATTGGGTGGATGGATAAAAATGCTGGAGGAAGGGCCAATTCATAAGCAACCTCTCCAACTGTCCGGAGTATCTCAAAATGCCTAATGTATCTAGGCTAATCTTGTCCCGCTTTCCAAACCTCATCACGCCCTTCATGGGTGACACACGAAAGAATACCCGATCACCAATAGAGAATCTCAAAGGTCGACGCCTCCGATCTACATAACTCTGGTGCCTACTCTAAGCCGTCCTGACTTTATCCTTAATCACTTTCACCATGTCCAAAGCCTCTTGAATAAAATTCGTACCCCACGGCCTAGGCTTTGTAGACTCGAACTAGCCCACCGAAGAACAACAACGCCTTTCATAAAAGTTCTCGAACGGGGCAATCTGAATGCTTGAATGGAAGCTGTTGTTATACGCTAACTCCGCCAAAGGCAAGAACTGGTCCCATTAACCACCAAACTCCAAAACACAAGCCCGCTGCATGTCCTCAAGGACCTGAATAGTAAGCTCCGACTGACCATTAGTCTGCGAGTGGAAAGCTATGCTAAGGTTAACTCGAGTGCCTAACTTATCCTGAAAGGCCCTCCAAAAGCTAGACGTGAACTTAGAACCCCAATCTGATACAATAGAAACTGAAACCCCATGTAGTCGAACCACCCCTCTAATGTAGATACGAGCCAACCTCTCGAAACTAAATGAAGAATGAATAAGAAGAAAATGTTCTGACTTGGTTAATTGATCAATGATGACCCAAATGTTATCAGGACCTCTAGAAGTCCGCGTTAGGCCAGCCAAAAAATCCATAGTAATGCGATCCCACTTCTACTCCGAAATAGATAATCTTTGAAACTCACCACCAAGCCTTAAATGCTTGGCCTTTACCTGCTGGCAGCACAAGCAACGGGAAACAAAGTCAGCAATATCTCTCCTCATGCCACTCCACCAGTAATGCTGCCTCAAATCACGATACACCTTCATTGTGCCCGGATGGATAGAGTATCTAGACTCATGCACCTTAGAAAGTATCAACTGTACCAAATTTCCAACTCTCGGAACACTGATGCAGCCGGCGAATATCAACACTCCATTAGTATATAAGGTTGCCTGACCACCATCACCCGCTAACACTCGATCTCTAAGGGCCACCAAGGCCACATCCTCGAACTGTCAACCACGGATCCTATCAAGCAAAGAAGACTGAACTCGCATATAGGCCAAGACGTGTCTAGAATTTGAGATATCTAACCGAACCATGCTATTAGCTAAGAACTGAATGTCCAAAGCCAAGGGTCGCTCCTCAATAGATAAGAAGGCTAGACTACCCATACTCACCGCCTTACGGATCAAGGCGTCCGCTACTATATTCGCCTTGCCCGAATGATAGAGAATAGAGAGTTCGTAGTTCTTCAGGAGTTCAATCCAACGACACTACCTCGAACTAAGGTCCTTGTGGCTCACGATATATTAAAGGCTCCTATGAACGGTATAGATCTCACATCGAACTCCATACAAGTAGTAACTCCAAATCTTAAGTGTGAAAACTACCACCGCCAAATCCAAGTCATGAGTGGGGTAGTTGCGCTCATGGATCTTAAGCTGCCTCAATGCATAAGCAATAACCCGGCCCTTCTGCATCAATACACAACCCAAATCAATGCCAGATGTGTCACAATAAACCGTGAAACCCTCACCCTCAACTGGAAGAGTCAATATAGGAGCGGTGGCCAATAACTCCTTATGCCTCAAAAAGCTCGCTTCACATTCCTCTGACCAAACAAAAGGGAACATCAACACGAGTCAACCGGGTCAGAGGTGCTTCCACGGTAGAGAAACCCTCCACAATTCGTTTGTAGTAGCCAGCTAGTCCGACGAATCTCCGAATCTCAGTAATTGATGTGGGCCTAGCCCAATCACGAATAGCCTCAATCTTCGTTGGATCTACCATAATGCCCTTCTTGGATACAACGTGCCCCAATAATGCTACAGATTCTAAACAAAACTAGCATTTTGAGAACATGGCATAAAGTCGCTGATCTCTCAAATTCTGGAGCACAACTCTTAAATAATGCTCATGATCACCCCAACTACGCGAGTAAATCCAAATGTCATCAATGAAGACAATGATGAAGGAATCAAGATAAGGTCTGAACACGCACGTCATCAAGTCAATAAAGGCAGCAGGGGCATTAGTCAACCCAAATGACATCACCAAGAACTCATAATGGCCATAATGGGTCCTAAATGAAGTTTTAGGGATGTCCGTTGCCCTAATCCTCAACTAGTGGTAACTGGAACTCAAATCAATCTTAGATAACACTGAAGCTCCCTGTAGCTGGTCAAATAGGTCATCAATCCTAGGCAAAGGATATTGATTCTTCACTGTCACCTTATTCAACTACCTATAGTCAATGCACATACGCATTGTACCATCCTTCTTCTTAACAAAAATAATGGGAGCGCCACAAGGTGATACACTAGGTCTGATGAATCCCATACCCAAAAGATCCTGAAGTTGAACGCTGAGCTCCTTGTGCTCTGCAAGAGCCATCCGATATGGCGGAATAGAAATAGGCTGAGTACCCAGCTTAAACTCAATTGGAAAATCAATATCATGCTCTGGGGTAGGCCAGGTAGGTCGGTAGAAAACACATCTAAGAAGTCACGAACAACAGGAACTGAATCAATCGGAGGAACCTCCCTACTCACATCACGCACATAGGTCAAATATGATAATCATCCACTAGCCACTAGCCTCTTTGCTCGAATAAAAGAGATGACCTCAACTGGTCTGCTACCACAAGATCCCTACCACACCACCTGAGGAATACCTGGAATAGCTAAGGCAACGGTCTTAGAGAAACAATCTAAAATAACGCGATAAGGGGATAACCAGTCCATGCCTAGAATCATGTCGAAATAAATTATGTCAAGCAAGATAAGGTCAGCCTGAGTGTCACTTCCCTGGATAGTAACTAAGCAAGATCGAAATACCTGTTCAACTACTAAAGACTGACCCACGGGGGTCGATACACGCAACGACGCTACCAATGGCTCAGAAATCATACTCAAGCGAGAGGCATAGTAAACAAAAATGTACGAAAAAGTAGAGCCTGGTTGAAATAAAGCCAAGGCGGGCTGCTGGCATAAAAGAATTGTACTTGTGATCACATCGTCTGATGCCTCATCCTCCGCCCTAGCTGGAGTTGCATAGAAATAGCTATGTCTGCCTCTGCCTTGACCATCAAACATACCACCTGACCTGCCTTCTAGGGGACCACCCCATATACCCTAATGACCACATCTACGATCCTGACCCTGACCATGACCTCTAGCTGGAGGTGCTGCTAAAGATGGGGGAGCTACCTGAGGAGCGGGAGGAATTCGACTATGCTGAGGACAGTACGTGGCCCAATGACGCATCTCACCACACTGATAGCAACCCTGTCAAGGGCGACTCCCACAAGAATAGCTATCATGGCCTGAAGAACCTGACTGAAATACCTCGCGGCCCTAACTCGAACTAGCCTCGCTCCGACCACCACCTGATGCCCAAAGAGAGACCTGCGTAGGTCTGCTAGACTGACCCTGTCGAAACCATCATCCGGTCCTGTCATGATAATCCCTATACCTCGGGTGAAAGTCACTGTAGCTGCCCTCATGCCTAGCCCTCTTTTCGTTAAATCCTTGGGCCTCGCGACGAAGATGCTCCATAGTACTGGCATGGTCAACTACATCTAATAAAGATCGACATGCAGAAACTAATGGTTGGGTCTCAAGACGAAGCTGTAATCTCAACCCACGGACAAAGCACCTAACCCTCACTTCCTCTGTAGGTAATATCATCTCTGCATGACGGGAGAGCTCGTGGAATCTAGTCTCATACTCTGCCACTGACATGAATCCCTGGTCCAACCTGCAAAACTGATCCCTAAGGTGGTCTCTACTGCTACGTGAGATAAACTTGGCCAAGAAGACCTCAGAAAACTCATCCCATGATACCGGTAAAGATTTAACTGGTCTGGTCTGAATGAATGTGTGCCACCACTGCCTGACTGGCCCATCTAGCTAGTAAGCAAGGAAGTCAGCCCCTCTAGACTATAATAGACCCAAAGTACGAAGCTTCTCACGGCAAGTAGTAAGAAAGTCGTTGGCATCCTCACCCACAGCACCAAAAAACCTCGCTGGTATCAACCTGAGAAACACACCAAGCATCTTCGGGTCCACAAGCGGCGTAGGTCTATCCGCTGCCAAGGGCTGTACTCCCTCAAGTAGTACCTGGACCTGAAGTGCACTCACTGTAGGCTGATCCTGCGGTACTAGTGTTGGTGTGGCTGGGGCGGGTAGCTGATGTATACCCCCAAGCACACCTAAGAGCTGAGCAATAGCTAGCTGGAGATCTGGAGTCAGAAATGGTCTGGATACCAGCTGCGCTGGGCCCACCTGCCCCACTGGATGATCTGGTAAACGAGGTGCTGGATGATCCGCTACTTGCTCTAGATCCTACTCTCTCTCCTGGGCTGGTACTGCGGCCTTCTCTTGACCTTGGGGTCGGCGTCTACCCCAAGCTGGGGCTCTGTCTACAGGCCTGGATGCTTCACCCCTGGCTGCACCACCTTGCGAGTGAGTCATCCTGCGAAAGAGTGAAAAAAATGAGAAATCAAGCACCCAATAAGACACACATTACACAATAACGTAACAAAAGAGGAAATCTTCCTAAAGACATCCTGTAGCCTCCCTAAGATAAGTTACGAACGTCTCTGCACCGATCCGTAGGACTTTACTAGACATTATCTCTGTACAAGTGATATCGATGAACCTGACTCTGATACCAATTTGTCATGACATGATTTCTCGAGTCACGATGGCAGCTACTATACCCTACCAGTAGGTAAGCCAACCCATAACCAGGACATCAAGCAATGAGCGTAAGGGCAAAAACTAGCCAGAACAAAAGTCTAAACCAGGACAACAAGGTGGAAGCAAACCAAAATAAATATATACAGAATCTCTCTCAAAACTTAGAAGTCACTAGTACAGAGCTATATAATAAAGAGTACAAGTCCCAAAAGTAGACCACAACAAGCGTGTCTCAAAGACAAAAAGATTAGCTAAAACAAAAGATGGAGACATGACAAACCCAAAACGCCAAGTGCTCTCCCTCATCTCAGAATCACAGTTGCAAAAGAAGGCAGGAACTACTCATCGCTGGTAGCTAGTATAGGACCTGCATTACGAAATAGATGCAGAGCGTAGCATAAGTACCAAAACAATAGGTACCCAATAGGTATCACTGAGCAAAAATGGTAAGAACAAGAAGAAAGGATAGAATCTATATATAGAGAGGTCAAAGTGGATAAGGAATGGAACCACACGAGCACACCAGAAATAAAATATGTACAACTAAACTAAACATAATTGGACCCCCATAAGACTAGAAGGTACACTCGTGCACAAGTTTAAATAAAACCTGAACGGACCCCCATAAGCCCGACAGGGACACAGAAAAGCTAAGTCTACTGAGAAATAAGAAAACTAGCCCAGAGTAACTAAGATAACCTATTAGACCCCACCCAGCCAGTAATGCACTTCTAGCCCAGCTAGAAAGAGTAACCCTAGGGGTCACCCTACCAAATAGTCCACTCCCAACCCAGCTTGAAAGAGGGACCCGAGGGTGAGGTTGATATCGTGAGTCGTCCTACCATGCAGTCAGCTTCCAGCCCAGCTAGAAAGAGCAACCCAGGGACACCCAGCCAGTAGCACACTCCTAGCCCAGCTAGAAAAAAAGGCCCGAGGGCGATTACCGAAATTACCGAGTCTACCCTTCCAATGATACGTTCCCAGCCCAGCTAGAAATAGCTATCCCGGGGGTAATGGTATTTCTAATAGGATCCAATCCAGCAACAGCCATTGTGGAACGCCATCCACTCCAAGAAATTACAGAAAATACTCCAAGTCTATACTATCTAAATCACACGCCTCTAGTGATGCACCGAACCTTCGAGAATGCATCGAAACCGCAGAATTAAAGGGAGAAGATACAGAAGTGAAACAAGCATCGATAACGCTTAATCTAAATCTGAAACTATCAAACACAAGTCTGCTACTCTAGTCTACAAGGAGTAAAGCCATCCAAACGATGTCGGTAGAAATTCAAGGCTATCAAACCCATGCAGGTCATAAGTCTGAGGCAACGCTAACCTAACTTAGACTAAGGACACCATGCTTACAGTTGACAATGAACGTAGCATGCAACACACAACACAAGCATACAATAGTATTTAGCACATAAGCATGATATTCTACTAACTCGACTTACATGGTACTATGCTTGAGATATGGCCAATCGATTCTAACATAAGGTATCTAATCAAAGTAAACTAAGAAATTGGTACCCACCCCCAATTAACTCCAATCCACATGCTTTTACACTATTAAGATCAATCTAATAGAAAGGAAGTCGTAGCCTACCTTAAAACCGATCGCGTGTGCTCCAAATCACTTTGTCGGAGCTTTCCTTCCCGAACGACCTTTGTACGTTGTCACTCTATCAAATATAGGATCACAATGTTATTACGGTCTTTTAGACACAAAAATCATAACAAATGGAGAGGGGTCAATTTTGGGGTCAAAGCAGGAAAAGTGGGACCCGCACTATAAATTTTCTATTTAATCCCAAAAGTATATCCCAATTAGTTCCCCGAGCTCATGTCCCAAAATGGAACACAATTCGGCGCTCAGGAACATCACAATATCAATAGGCAACCAAAACCCATATTACCTCAAGAACTACAAATGGGACAGTCGTTGAATAAGTAAATTTACAAAAAATGGAAGTTCTACAGTGAATTTCGACAATACCACCATGTTCTCCTTGAAAACTCACCTAAGATAGCATTAAGAATCACTAAAATCGGACCTAAAATGACAGAGAAAACAAGTCTCAAAAATTCTAAAACCAAGCTCATAAAAAGGTCGCGGTAGCAGGTATTTTACGAGTTTACCTTAAAAGGGGACCCCAAATCAGTTTTCGAGCTCTCCAACGCATTCTTTGCAAAAAAACCCCACGAAGTGAACCATTGAATCACTAAATTTGGACTTGAAATGAGAGAGTTATGCTCTTTTAAAGATATAGAACAGTTCCTAAATTTTTTGCATAATGCTCCAGATTTTCAGCAACTTAAAAACTCCGACGGGGCACTCCGAGCCCGTTCGGAACCCGTGCACGAAAACGATATATGCAACCTTACCAAATTTGATATTCTAGACTCAATGGCATAGTTAAAATTTTTGTATGAGGTGAGCTTGGCAAAAAGTGGGTCCCATACCCAAATGTTATTTTAAGTCAAAAATAACAAAAGGGCTCAAAAAAATATCAGAAATCTCAGAAAAGATAAAAAGGGTCAATCTAGAACAAAATCGACATTTCAGAGCTGTCTGCACTGACGGAATTCTCATCCGATCCAGTTTACTCAGAATATTGACTAAAGTCAAGCTTAGGCTTAAACTTAAAGTTAAAACGCCGAATCGCACCGACTCACACTGAAAAACTCAAGAGTCATGACGACCATGCTTCTAGCCTGATATGACTCTTCCAGAGATAATGGAATAGTCAGAATTGGATTCTAATGTCATCTTCTTGGAACATTTGATCTTAAATGATCGTTCAAGGTTCATAAGCTCCAAAAACACTAAAACTCGCACAACAACCAAACGAACGACCAGGTGACTGAACTGTCAGTCCCAGCAGGTCATAAATGACTTGAGGTTGCTATAGGAATGCTCTAATGTCACACAGAAGGCAAGACATAGAAATGACTACGAGGGTCATTACAATATCAACTATTAAAAAGGACTTTCGTCCGTGGAAATAAAGGTCAAGAATTACCTGAAGGCTCAAACAAGTTGGGAAACTGCTCTCGCATCTCTTGCTCGGTCTCCCAGGTAGCCTCCTCAACTGGACAATGCCTCCAATGGACCTTAACAAGAGGAATGGCTCTCGAACGCAATCTCCTCACATTTCTGGCTAGGATGACAACTGGCTCCTCTATAAGTGTCAAATGATCATCCAAATGAACTGCATCATACAAGAGCACATGGGACTCATCAGGAACATACCAGCGCAACATTGAGACATGAAAAATCGGGTGGATGGCTGAAAATGCTGGAGGTAGGGCCAACTCATAAGCAACCTCTCCAAATGTCCGGAGTATCTCAGAATGCCCAATGTACCTAGAGCTAAGCTTGCCCCGCCTTCCAAACCTCAGCACGCCCTTCATGGGAGACACACGGAGGAATACCCGATCACCAACAGAGAATCTCAAAGGTTGACGCCTCTAATCTGCATAACTATGGTGCCTACTCTGAGCCGTCATGACTCTATCCTCAATCACTCTCACCTGATCCAAAGCTTCCTAAATCAAATCCGCACCCTGCGGCCTAGGCTCTATAGACTCGAACCAGCCCACTGGAGAGCGACAACGCCTACCATACAAAGTCTCTAACGAGTCCATCTGAATGCTAGAATAGTAGCTATTGTTATACACAAACTCTGCCAAAGGCAAGAACTGGTCCCATTGACCACCAAACTCTATAACACAAGCCCACAGCATGTCCTCAAGTACCTGAATAGTACTCTCCGACTGACGCTATGCTAAGGTCAACTTGAGTGCCTAACTCATCCTGAAGGGTCCTCCAAAAGCTAGACGTGAATTGAGAACCCCGATCTGATATAATAGAAGCTAAAACCCCATGAAGTCGAACCACCTTCCAAATGTAGATACGAGCCAACCTCTCGGCACTAAATGAAGATTGAACAGGAAGGAAATATGTTGACTTGGTCAATCGATCAACGATGACCCAAATGCTATCAATACCTCTAGAAGTCCGCAGTAGGCCAACCACAAAATTCATAGTAATGCGATCCCACTTCCACTCCGAAAGAGGTAATCTTTGAAACTCATCATCTGGTCTCAAATGCTCGGCCTTTACCAGATGGGTGCATAAGCAACAGGAAACAAAGTCAGCAATATCTCTCCTCATGCCACTCTCATAATCATGATACATCTTCGCTGTGCTTGGATGAATAGAGTATTTAAACTTATGGGCCGTAGAAAGTATCAACTGTATCAAATTTCCAACTCTCAAAATACAGATACAGTCGGTGAATCTCAACACTCAATCAGGATCTAAGGTTGCCTGACCACCATCACCCGCTAACACTCGATCTCTAAGGGCCACCAAGGCCTCATCCTCAAATTGTCAACCACAGATCCTATCAAGCAAAGAAGACTGAACCCCCATATAAGCCAAGACGCGTCAAGAATTTGAGATATTCTACCGAACCATGCTATTAGCTAAGAACTGAATGTCCAAAGCCAAGGGTCCCTCCTCAATAGATAAGAAGGCTAGACTGCCCATACTCACCGCCTTCCTCCTCAAGGCGTCCGCTACTACATTTGTCTTGCTCGAGTGATAGTGAATGGAGAGGTCGAAGTCCTTCAGGAGCTCAATCCAATGACGTTGCCTCGAATTAAGGTCTATATGGCTCATGATGTATTGAAGACTCCTATGATAGGTATAGATCTCACATCGAACTCCGTACAAGTAGTGCCTGCAAATCTTTAGCGCGAAAACTATCGCCGCCAAATCATAGTTAGAAGTGGAATAGTTGCGCTCAAGCATCTTAAGCTACCTCGACGCATAAGTAATAAGCCATCCCTGCTGCATCAATATAAAACCTAAACCAATGCCGGATGCGTCATAATAAACCTTAAAGCCCTCGCCCTCAACTGGAAATGTCAATATAGGAGCAGTGGTTAATAACTACTTCAGCCTCAAAAATCTCGTGTCACAATCCTCTGATCAAACAAACGGAGCATCAACATGAGTCAACCGGATTAGAGGTGCTGCCAAGGTAGAGAAACCCTCCATAAATCGTTTGTAGTAGCCTTCTAGTCCGACGAATCTCCGAATCTCAATAACGGATGTGGGCCTAGCCCAATCACGAATAACCTCAATCTTCACCGGATATATAATAATGCCCTTCTTGGATACAATGTGCCCCAAGAATTCTATAGAGTCTAACCAAAACTGGCACTTTGAGAAGTTGGCATAAATTCGCTGATCTCTCAAAGTCTGGAGCACAACTCTTAACTGCTGCTCATAATCCCCCCTTGTCCGTAAATATATCAAATTGTCATCAATGAAGACTATGATGAATGAATCAATATAAGGCCTGAACACGCGCATTATAAAGTCCATAAAGGCAGTAGGGGCATTAGTCAACCCAAGTGAAATCACCAAGAACTCATAATGGCCATAACGGGTCCTAAATGCAGATTTAGGGATGTCCGCTGTACTAATCCTCAACCGGTGGTAACCGGACCTCAAATCAATCTTTGAGAACACTGAAGCTCCATATAGCTAATTAAATAGGTCATCAATCTTAGGCATAGGATATCAATTCTTCACTGTTACCTTATACAACTGCCTATAGTTAATACACATACGCATCGTACCGTTCTTCTTCTTAACAAAAAGAATAGGAGCGCCCCAAGGTGATACACTAGGTCTAATAAATCCCATACCCAAGAGATCCTAAAGTTGAACACTGAGCACCTTGAGCTCTGCAGGAGCCATCCGATATGGTGGAATAGAAATAGGATGAGTACCCAGCTCAAGCTCAATTGGAAAATCAATATCACACTCTGGGGGTAGGCCAGGTAGGTCGGTAGGAAACACATCTACGATGTCACGATCAACAGGGACTGATCTAATCGGAGGGACCTCTCTACTCACATCATGCACATAGGCTAAATATGATAAGTATCCACTAGCTACTAGCCTCCTTACCCGAATAAAAGTGATCACCTCAACTGGTCTGCTACCACAAGATCCCTGCCACACCACTGGAGGAATACCAAGAATAGCTAAGGTAACGATCTTAGAGAAGCAATCTAAAATAGCGCGATAAGGGGATAAGCAGTCCATGCCCAGAATCACGTTGAAATCAACCATGTAAACTAATATAAGGTCAGCCTGGGTATCACTTCCCTGGATAGTAACTAAGCAAGATAGAAATACCTGATCCACTACTAAAGACTCACCCATAGGGGTCGATACACGCAACGGCATTGCCAGAGTCTCAGAAATCATACTCAAGCGAGAGGCATAGCAAACAAAAACATACAAAAAGGTAGATCCAGGATCAAATAAAGCCAAGGAGGGCTACTGGCATAAAAGAATGGTACTTGTGATTACATCGTCTGATGCCTCAGCCTCCGCCCTTGCTGGAGTTGCACAGAAATGGCTATGTCTGCCTCTGGCTAGACCATCGAACATACCACCTAACCGGCCTCCTCGATGACCACCCCGTATACCCTAATAACCACCTTTACGTTCTTTACCCTGACCACGACCTTTAGCTGGAGGTACTGGTAAAGATGAGGGAGCTGCCTGAAGAGCGGGAGATATACGACTATATTGAGGACAGTTCCTGGCTCAATGACACATCTCACCACACTGATAGCAAACCTGTCGAGGACGACTCCCAGAAGAACAGCCATTATAGCCTGAAGAACCTAAACAAAATACCTCGCGGCCCTAACTCAAACTAGCCTCGCTCCGACCACCACCTGATGCCTAAAAAGAGGCCTATGTAGGTCTGCTATACTGACCCTATCAAAACCGTCTTCCAGTCTTGTCATGATAAACCCTAGACCTGGGGTGGAAGTTACTGTAGCTGCCCTCGTGCCTAGCCCTCTTCTTGTTGCCTCGTTAGGCCTCGCAACGAAGATGCTCTATAGTACTGGCATGGTCAGCTACGTCTAAAAAAGATTGACACACAGAAACTAAGCGCTGGGTCTTAAGCTGAAGCTGTAATCTCAACCCACGGATAAAGCACCTAACCCTCTTCTTCTCTGTAGGTAATATCATCTCTGCATGATGGGGGAGACCATGGAATCTAGTCTCGTACTTTGCCACTGACATGGAGCCCTACTCCAACCTGCAGAACTTATTCCTGAGGTGGTGTCAAACGCTACAAGGGATAAATTTGGCCAAAATGGCCTTAGATAACTCATCCCATAATACCGGTGAAGATCTAACTAGAATATTCTGAATGAATGTGCGTCACCACTGCCTGGCTGGCCCATCTAGCTAGTAAGAAAAGAAGTCGACCCCTCTAGACTCTACTAGACCCAAAGTGCGAAGCACCTCACAGCAAGTAGTAAGAAACTCGTAGGCATCCTTACCGACAGCCCCAGAAAACCTTGGTGGTGTCAACTTGAGAAACACACCAAGCATCTTCTAGTCCACAAGTTGCATAGGTCTGTCCACTGCCAAGGGTTATATTCCCTCAGGTGGTACCTGGACATGAAGTGCCCTCACTGTAGGCTGATCCTGTGGTACTAATGCTAGTGTGGCTGGGGCGGGTAGCTGATGTATATCCCCAAGCACACCCAAGAGCTGAGCAATTTCGGCCTGGAGATCTAGAGTTAGAACTGGTCCGAATGCCTGCTCGACTGGCCCCACCTGCCCCACTAAATGATCTAGTAAAAGCAGTGCTAGATGCAGCCCTCTCTCGACCTCGGTGTTGGTGTCAACCCCAAGCTGAGCTCTGTCTGTAGGCCTGGATGCATCACCCCTGGCCGCACCACCTCTCGAGCCTTTCTGAGAAAAAGTTAAACAAGTGAGACTTCAAGGAACCTATAAGACACACGTTGTGCGAAAGTGAAACAACATAGGAAATCTTCCTAAAGAAATCCTGTAGCCTCCCGAAGATAAGTTACGGATATCTCCGCACTGATCCGTAGGACTCTACTAGACGTTAGCTCTGTACAAGTGAAACCGATGAACTTGGCTCTGATACTAACTCGTCACAACCCAATTTTTCGAGTCATGATGGCACCTACTATACCCTACTAGTAGGTAAGCCAACCCATAACCCAAAACATCAAACAATGAGCGTAAGGGCAGAAACTAGAAAAAACAAAAGTCTAACCAAGGACAACATGGTGGAAGCAAACCAAAATAAATATATATATATATAGAATCTCTCCCAGAACTTGGAAGTCACTAGTACAGAGCTATATAATAAAGAGTACAAGTCCCAAAAGTAGACCACAACAAGCGTGTCTCAAAGGCAACAAGACTAGCTAAAACAAAAGATGGACATATGACAAACCCAAAACTCCAAGTGCTCGCCCTCATCTCCGAATCACAGTTGTAAAAGAAGGTAGGAACTACTCACTGCTGGTAATTGGTACTGGACTTGCATTACGAAATAGATGCACCTACTTGCATCACGAAATAGCATGAGTACCAAAACAATAGGTACCCAGTAGGCATCAAAGGTCGACTGAGCAAAAAGGGGAAAAACAAGAAGAAAGGATAGAATCTAGACATAGAGAGGTCAAAGCGGATAAGAAAAAGAAGCACACAATCATACCAGAAATAAACTATGTACAGCTAAACTAAACCTAACTGGACCCCTATATGCCTGAAAGGTACACTCGTGCGCAAGTTTAAATAAAACCTGAATGGACCCCCATAAACCCAACAGGTACATAGAAAAGCTAAGTATACTGAGGAAGAAGAAAACTAGGATCACAACCTAAAGTAACCAAGATAACCCATAAGAGTCCACCCAGCCTGTAGTGCACTTCCAGCCCAGCAAGAAAGAGTGACCCTCGGAGGCACCCTACCAAACAGTTCACTCCCAGCGCTGCTCGTAAGAGGGACCCGAGGGTGAGGTTGATATCGCGAGTCGTCCTACTATGCAGTCAGCTCCCAATCCAGCTAGAAAGAGCGACCCGAGGACACCCAACCAGTATCACACTCCCAACCCAGATAGAAAGAGAGGCTCGGGGGCGATCGCCGAAATCACCGAGTCTACCCAGCCAGCGATACGTTCCCAGCCCAGCTGGAAATAGCGATCCCGGGGGTAATGGTATTTCCAATAGGATCCAATCCAGCAACAGCCACCATGGAATGCTGTCCACTCCAAGAAATCAAAGAAAAGGCTCTAAGCCTATACTATCTCAATCACACGCCTCTAGTGATGCACCGAACTTTCGAGAACGCATTGGAACCGCAGAATTAAAGGGAGAAGATATAAACGTAAAACAAGTAGTGATAACGCCTAATCTAAGGCTCAAACTATCAGACCCAAGTCTACTATTCTAGTCTACAAGGAGTGAAGCCATCCGAACGATGTCGGTAAAAGCCCACACAGGTCAAAATTCTAAGGCAACGCTAGCCTAACCTAGACTAAGGACACCAGGCTTACAGATGACAATGAACATAGCATGCAACACACAACACAAGCATACAGTGGCATTTAGCACATAAGCATGTGATTCTACTAACTCAACTAACATGGTACTATGCTCGAAATGTGGCCAATCGATCCTAACATAAGGTATCTAATCAAAGTAAACTAAGAAACTGGTACCCACTCCCAATTCACTCCAATCCATATGCTTTTACACAATTATGCTTAATCTAATAGAAAGGAAGACGTAGCCTACCTTAAGGCCGATCGCGCGTGCTCCAAATTACTTTCCTGGAGCTTTCCTTCCAGAACGACCTTTGAACATTGTCACTCTATCAAATATAGGATCAAAACATTATTATGGTCGTTTAGACACCAAAATAACAACAAACGGAGACGGGTCAATTTCGGGGTCAAAATAGGAAAAGTGAGACCCGCACTAGAAATTTAGGAATTAATCCCAAAAGTAGGTCCCAATTAGTTCCCCGAGCTCATGTCCCAAAATGCGACCAATTTGGCTCTCGAAAACATTACAATATCAACAAGCAACCAAAACCCGGATTATCTCAAGAACTAGAAATGGGACAGCTGAATCAGTAAATGTACCAGAAATGGAAGGTCTATCGTGAATTTCGACAACTCCATGATGTTCTCCTCGAAAAATCACCTAAGATAGCCTGTAGAATCACTGAAATTGGACCTAAAATGGCTAAGAAAACAACTCTAAAAAATTCCAAAACCAAGCTCACAAAAAGGTTGCAGAAGTTGGTATTTTACGATATTTACCTAAAACGAGGACCCCAATTCAGTTTTCGAGCACACCAACGCGTTCCTTACGGAAAACACCACAAGGTGAACGATGGAATCACTGAATTTGGACTTGAAATGAGAGAGTTATGACCTTTTAAAGATTTAGAACAGTTGCTGAATTTTCTGCATAATGCTCTAGATTTTCAGCAACTTAAAAACTTCGACAGGGCACTCTGAACCTACTCGGAACCCCGTGCTATATGCAACCATAACAAATTAGATATTTTGGAGTCAATGGCATAGTCAAAATTTCCATACGAGGTCAGCTTGATAAAAAGTGGGTCTCACACCCAACTGTCATTTTAAGTCAAAAACCACAAAAGGGCTCGAAAAAATATCAGAAACCTCGAAAAAGAAAAGAAGGGTCAACCTAGACAAAAATTGACATTCTGGAGCTGACTGCGCTGATGGAATTCTCATCTGAGCGCATTTACTCAGAATATTGACTAAAGTCAAATTAGGCTTAAACTTAAAGTTAAAATGCCGAATCACACCGACTCACACTGAAAAGCTCAAGAGTCATGTCGACCATGCTACTAGCCTAGAATGACTCTTCCTGAGCTAATGGTATCATCAGAATTGGATTCCGATGTCATCTTCTTGAACTTTTGATCAAAAATGATCGTTCAAGGTTCATAAGCTCCAAAAACACTTAAATTCGCACAACCAAACGAACGACCAGGTGATCAAGTTATAAGTCCCAGCAAGTTATAAATGACTTGGGGTCGCTATAGGAATGCTCTAATGTCACACAGAAGGCAAGACACAGAAATGACTATGAGGGTCATTACAACATCTACTCTAAAAAGGACTTTCGTCCGCGAAAGTAAGGGTCAAGAAGTACCTGAAGGCTCAAACATGTCGGGAAACTGCTCTTGCATCTCGTGCTTAGTCTCCCAGGTAGCCTCCTCGACTGGAGGATGCCTCCAATGGACCTTAACAAAGGGATGGGCTCTTGAACGCAATCTCCTCATATCTCTGGCTATGATGGCAACTAGCTTCTCTATAAATGTCAAAAGATCATCCAAATCAACTGCATCATACTGGAGCACATGGGACTCATCAGGAACATACTGGCGCAATATCGAGACATGAAAAATCGGGTGGATGGCTGAAAATGCTGGAGATAGGGCCAACTCAAAAGCAACCTCTCCAACTATCCAGAGTATCTCAAAATGCCCAATGTACCTGGGGATAAACATGCCCCGCCTTCTAAACCTCATCACGCCCTTCATGGGTGACACACAGAGGAATACCCGACCACCAACAGAGAATCTCAAAGGTAAACACCTCCGATCCGCATAACTCTGGTGCCTATTCTGAGCCGTCCTGAGCCTATCCTGAATCACTCTCACCAGGTCCAAATACTGTTGAATCAAATCCGTACCCCGTGGCCTAGGCTCTGTAAACTCAAACCAGCCCACTAGAGAGTGACAACACCTACCATACAAGGACTCGAACGGGGCCATCTGAATGTTATAATGGTAGTTGTTGTTATACGCAAACTCTGCCAAAAAAAATTGATCCCGTTGACCACCAAATTCCAAAACACAAACCTGAAGCATGTCCTCAAGGACCTGAATAGTACTCTCCGACTGACCATCTGTTTGCGAGTAGAAAGCAGTGCTAGGGCCAACACGAGTGCCAAACTCATCCTGAAAGGTCTTCCAAAACCTAGAAGTGAACTGAGAACCCCGATCTGATATAATAGAAGTTGGCACCCCATGAAGTCGAACCACCTCCCGAATGTAGATACGAGCCAACCTCTCGGCACTAAATGAAAACTGAACAGGAAGGAAATATGCTGACTTGGTCAATTGATCAACGATGACCCAAATGCTATCAACACCTCTAGAAGTCCGCGGTAGGCCAGCCACAAAATCCATAGTAATGCGATCCCACTTCCACTCTGGAATGGATAATCTCTGAAACTCACCACCAGGCCTCAAATGCTCAACCTTTACCTGCTGGTAGCACAAGCAATAGAAACAAAGTCAGCAATATCTCTCCTCATGCCACTCCACCAGTAAGGCTGCCTCAAATCACGATACATCTTCGCTGTGCCCGGATGGATAGAGTATCTAGTCTCATGGGCCTTAGAAATTATCAACTGTATAAAATTTCCAATTCTCAGAACACAGATGCAGCCGACGATTCTCAACACTCCATCAGGATCTAAGGTTGCCTGACCACCATCACCCTCTAACACTCGATCTCTAAGCGCCACCAAGGCCTCACCCTCAAACTGGCAACCATGGATCCTATCAAGCAAAGAATTCTGAACTCCCATATAGGCCAAGACGCGTCTAGAATTTGAGATATCCAATCGAATCATTCTATTAGCTAAGAAATGAATGTCCAAAGCCAAGGGTCGCTCCTCAATAGATAAGAAGGATAGACTACCCATACTCACCGCCTTCCGGCTCAAGGCGTCCGCTACTACATTTGCCTTGCCGGGATGATAGAGAATAGAGAGGTTGTAGTCCTTCAGTAGATCAATGCAACGACGCTGCCTCGAGTTAAGGTCCCTCTGGATCATGATGTGTTGAAGACTCCTATGATAGTTATATATCTCACATCGAACTCCGTACAGGTAGTGCCTCCAAATCTTAAGCACGAAATCTACCGCCACCAAATCCAAGTCATGAGTGTGGTAGTTGCGCTCATGGATCTTAAGCTGCCTCGATGCATAAGCAATAACCTAGCCCTGCTGCATCAATACACAACCCAAACCAATGCCGGATACATCACAATAAATCGTGAAACCCTCGCCCTCAACTGGAAGAGTCAATATAAGAGTGGTGGTCAATAACTCCTTGAGCCTCAAAAAGCTCGCCTCACACTCCTCTAACCAAACAAAGGGAACATCAACATGAGTCAACCGGGTCAGATGTGCTGCCAAGGTAGAGAAAGCCTCTACAAATCATTTGTAATAACCTGCTAGTCCGATAAAGCTCTGTAACTGATGTTGGCCTAGCCTAATCACTAATAGTTTTAATCTTCGCCGTGTCTACCATAATGCCCTTTTTGGATACAACGTGTCCCAAGAACACTAAAAAGTCTAAACAAAAATGGCACTTTGAGAAATTGGCACAAAACCGCTGGTCTCTCAAAGTCCGGAGCACAACTCTTAAATGCTGCTCATGATCACCCCTACTCCGCGAGTAAATCAAAATGTCAGCAATGAAGACTTTGATGAAGGAATCAAGATAAGGCTTTAACACACGCGTTATCAAGTCTATAAAGGCAACAGGGGAGTTAGTCAACCCAAATGACATCACCAAGAACTCATTATTGCCATAACGGGTCCTAAATGCAATTTTAGGGATGTCCGCTGCCCTAATCCTTAACTGGTGGCAACCAGACCTCAAATCAATCTTAGAGAACACAGAAGCTCCCTATAGCTGGTCAAATAAGTCATCAATCGCCCTAAGGTGATACACTAGGTCTGCTAAATCCCTTACCCAAGAGATCCTGAAGTTGAATACTGAGCTCCTTGAGCTCTGCAGAAGCCATCTGATATGGTGGAATAGAAATAGGTCGAGTACCCGGCTCAAGCTCAATCAAAAAATCAATATCATGCTCTGGGGGTAGGCCTGGTAGGTCAGTAGGAAACACATCTAATAAGTCACGAACAACTGTAACTGACTCAACCGGAGGGACCTCCCTACTCTCATCAGGCACATAGGCCAAATATGATAAGCATCCACTAGCCACTAGCCTTCACGCCCGAATAAAAGAGTTGACCACAACTGGTGTGCTATCACAAGATCCCTGCCACACCACCGGAGGAATACCAAAAATAGCTAAGGTAACAGTCTTAGAGAAGCAATCTAAAACAGCGTGATAAGGGGATAACCATTCCATGCCTAGAATCACGTCGAAATCAACCATGTTAAGCAATATAAGGTCATTATGGGTGTCACTTCCCTGGAGAGTAACTAAGCAAGATCAAAATACCTGATCCACTACTAAAGACTCACCCATGGGGGTCGATACATGCAACAGCACTACCAATGGCTCAGAAATCATACTCAATTGAGAGGCATAGTAACAGAAATTTATGAAAAAGTAGAGCCTAGATCAAATAAATCTAAGACGGGCTACTGCCATAAAAGAATCGTACTTGTGATTACATCGTCTGATGACTCAGCCTCCGCCCTCGCTGGAGTTGCAAAAAAAATAGCTATGTCTGCCTTTGCCTTGACCATCAAACATACCACCTGACCTGCCTCCTCGGGGACCACCCCGTATACCCTGATGACCACCTCTACAATCCTGACTCTGATCACTACCTCTAGCTGGAGGTGCTGGTTAAGATGGGGAAGCTACCTGAGGAGCGGGGGTAATCCGACTATGTCGAGGACAGTCCCTGGCCCAATGACCCATCTCACCACACTGATAGCAACCTTATTGAGGGCGATTCCCAGAAGAATGGCCATCATGGCTTGAAAAACCTAACCTAAATACCTCACGGCCCTAACTCAAATTAGCCTCGCTCAGACCACCTCCTGATACCTAAAGAGAGGACTGTGTAGGTCTACTAGACTGACCCTGTCAAAATCGTGGTCCGGTCCTGTCATGATAATCCCTAGACCTAGGGTGGAAGTCACTGTAGCTGCCCTCATGCCTCGCCCTCTTGTCGCTGCCTCCTTGGTCCTCGGGACGAAGATGCTCCACAGTACTGGCATGGTAAACTTCGTTTAAAATAGATCCGCCCACAGAAACTAAGGACTAGGTCTCAAGCCGAAGTTTTAATCTTTACCCATGAACAAAGAACCTAACCCTCCTCCTCTGTAGGTAATATCATCTCTGCATGACGGGAGAGTTCGTAGAATCTAGTCTAATACACTGCCACTGACATGGATCCCTGCTGCAACCTGCAGAACTAATCCTTGAGGCAGTCTATGACGCTACGAGGGATAAACTTGGCCAATAAGGCCTCAGAAAACACATCCAATGATACCGGTGGAGATCTAACTGGCTTGGTCTGAATGAATGTGTGCCTCTACTGTTTGGCTAGCCCATCTAGCTGGTAAGCAAGAAAGTCGGCCCCTCTAGACTCTACTAGACCTAAATTGCGAAGCACTGCACGGCAAGTAGTAAGAAACTCATGGGAATCCTCACCCATAGCCCCAGAAAACCTCGGTGGTGTCAACCAGAGAAACAGACCAAGCATCTTGTGGTCCACAAACGGCATAGGACTTTCCACTGCTAAATGTTGTACTCACTCAGGTGGTTCCTGGACCTGAGGTGCCCTCACTGTAGGCTGATCCTGCGGTACGAGTGCTGGTGTGGCTGAGGTGGGTAGCTAGTGTATACCCCCAAGCACACCCAAGAACTGAGCAATTACGGCCTGGAGATCTGGAATCAGAACTGGTCCAGACGCCGGCTGGGCTGGCCCCACCTGACATACCGAAAGATCTGGTAAATGTAGTGCTGGAGGGTCCACTACTGGCTATGGATCTTTTTCTCTCTCCTAAGCAAGTATTGCGTCCCTTTCTCGACCTTTGGGTCGGCCTTTACCCCAAGCTGGGGCTTTCTCTGCAGGCTTAGATGCATCACCCCTGGCCGCGCCACTTCGCGAGTGAGCTATCTTGCGAAAGAGTGAAACAATGAGATTTCAAGGACCCAATAAGACATACGTTGCACGAATGTGAAACAAAATATGAAATCTTCCTAAAGACATCCTGTAGCCTCCCGAAGATAAGTTACGGACGTCTCTGCACCGATCCGTAGGACTCTACTAGGCATTATCTTTGTACAAGTGAGACCGATGAACATGGCATTAATACCGACTTGTCACAACCTGATTTCTCGAGTCATGATAACTCCTACTATACCCTACTAGTAGGTAAGCCAAGCCGTAACCCAGAACATCAAGCAATGAGCGTAAGAGTATAAACTAGCCAAAACAAAAGTCTAAACAAGGACAACAAGGTGGAAGCAAACCAAAACAAATATATATAGAATCTATCCTAGAACTTGGAAGTCACTAGTATAGAGCTATATAATAAAGAGTGCAAGTCCCAAAAGTAGACCACAACAAGCATGTCTCAAATTCAACAAGACTAGCTAAAACAAAAAATGGAGACATGACAAACCCAAAATGCCAAGTGCTAGTCCTCGTCTCCGAATCACAGTTGCTAAAAAAGGCAGCACCTACTCACCGCTGGTAACTGGTATTGGGACCTGGATCACAAAATAGATGCAGAGCATAGCATGAGTACCAAAACAATAGGTACCCAGTAGACATCAAAGGCCAACTGAGCGAAAAGGGTAAAAACAAGAAGAAAGGATAGAATCTAGACACAAAGAGGTCAAAGCGGATAAGAAAAGAAAGCACACGAGCATACCAGAAATAAACTATGTACAATTAAATTAAACCTAACTGGACCCACATAACCCCAGAAGGTACACTTGTGCACAAGTTTAAATAAAACCTGAACAGACCCCCATAAGCCCGACAGTTACACAGAAATGCTAAGTCAACTGAGAAAGAAAAAAACAAGGCTCCAACCACAAAGTAACCAAGATAACCCATCAGACTCCACCTAGTCAGTAGTGCACTTCCAGCCCAGCTAGAAAGAGTGACCCTAAGGGGAACCCTACCAAACAGTCCACTCCCAACCCAGCTCGAAAGAGGGACCCGATGGTGTGGTTTATATCGCGAGTCGTACTATCATGCAGTCAGCTCCTAGCCCAACTAGAAAGAGTGACCCGGGGACACCCAGCTAGCAGCACACTCCTAGCCCATCTAGAAAGTGAAACCCAGTGGCGATCACCGAAATCACCGAGTCTACCCAGCTAGCGATACATTCCCAACCCAGCTAGAAAGAGCGATCCCGGGGGTAATGGTATTTCCAATAGGATCTAATCCAGCAACAGCCACCGTGGAACGCCATCCACTCCAAGAAATCACAGAAAAGGCTCCAAGACTATACAATCTCAATCACACGTCTTTAGTGATGCACCGAACCTTCGAGAACGCATCAGAATCGCAAAATTAAAGAGAGAAGATACAGAAGTAAAACAAGCTGTGATAACGCCTAATCTAAGGCTCAAACTATCAAACACAAGTGTTGTACTCTAATCTACAAGGAGTTAAGCCATCCGAACGATATCGATAGAAAGTCAAGGCTATCAAGCACACACGGGTCATAAGACTAAGGCAATGGTAGCCTAACCTAAACTAAAGACACCATGCTTACGATAAACAATGAACGTAGTATACAACACACAATACAAGCATACAATAGCATTTAGTACATAAGCATGTGATTCTATTAATTCGACTAACATGGTACTATGCCTGAAATATGGCCAATCGATCCTAACATAAGGTTTCTAATCAAAGTAAACTAAGGAACTGGTACCCACCCCCGATTCACTCCAATACACATGCTTTTACACAATTAAGCTCAATCTAATAGAAAGGAAGTCGTAGCCTACCCTAAGGCTGATTGCGCGTGCTCCAAATCACTTTGATGGAGCTTTTCTTCCCAAACAACCTTCGAACATCAACACTCTTTCAAATATAGGATCACAACGTTATTACGGTAGTTTAGACAACCTTTGAACATCATCACTCTATCAAATATAGGATCACAACGTTATTACGATAGTTTAGCCATAAAAATCACAACAAACAGAGAAGGGCCAATTTTGGGGTCAAAACGGGAAAAGTGGGACACGCACTTGAAATTTTGAAATTAATCCCAAATGTAGGTCCCAATCAGTTCCACAAGTCTATGTCCCAAAATGGGACACAATTCGGTGCTCGGGAACATCACAATATCAACAAGCAACCAAAACCTAAATTATCTGAAGAAGTAGAAATGGAACATCAGTTAAATCAGTAAATTTACCGGAAAAGGGAGGTCTACAGTAAATTTCAACATCACCACGATGTTCTCCTCGAAAAATCACCCAAGATAGCCTCAAGAATCACTGAAATCAGACCTAAAATGGCTGAGAAAACAAGTCTCAAAAATTCCAAAACCAAGCTCACAAAAAGATCGTGGCAGCAGGTATTTTACGAGATTTACCTCAAACGGGGACCCCAAATTAGTTTTTGAGCTCACCAATGCGTTCCTTGCGAAAAACCCCACAAGATGAACCATTGAATCACTGAATTTGGGCTTGAAATGAGAGATTTATGCCCTTTTAAAGATTTAGAACAGTTGCTAAATTTTCTGCCTAATGCTCCAGATTTTCAGCAACTTAAAAACTTCGACGGGGCACTCTGAACTAGTTCGGAACCCCGTGCACACAAACGATATATGCAACCATACCAAATTTGATATTCCAGACTCAATGGCATAGTCAAAATTTTCATACGAGGTCAGCTTGACAAAAAGTGGGTTCCACACCCAAATGTTATTTTAAGTCAAAAACAACAAAAGGACTAGGAAAAATATCAGAAACCTCGGAAAACAAAGGAAGGGTCAATCTAGACCAAAATCAACATTCTGGAGCTGATCACGCTGGCGGAATTCTCATCGGAGCGCGTTTACCCAAAATATTGACTAAAGTCAAACTTAGGCTTAAACATAAAGTTAAAACGCCGAATCGCACCGACTCATTCTAAAAACCTCGATAGTCATGAAGACCATGTTACTAGCATAAAATGACTCTTCCAGAACTAATGGAATAGTTAGAATTGGATTCCAATGACATCTTCTTGAACTTTTGATCAAAAATTATAGTTCAAGGTACATAAGCTCCAAAAACACTAAAACTCGCACAACAACCAAATGAACGACCAGGTGACCGAACTGTCAGTCCCAGCAAGTCATAAATGACTTGGGGTTCTACAGGAATGCTCTAACGACACATAAAAGGTAACACAAAGAAATGACTACGATGGTCATTACAATATCTACTCTAAAAAAGACTTTCGTCCGCGAAAGTAAGGGACAAGAAGTACTTGAAGGCTCAAACAAGTTGGGGAACTTCTCTCGCATCTCCTGCTTGGTCTCCCAGGTAGCTTCCTCAACTGGACGATGCCTCCAACAGACCTTAACAACAGGAACGACTCTCGAACGTAATCTCCTCACATCTCTGGCTAGGATGGAACCTGACTCCTCAATAAATGTCAAATGATCATCCAAATCAACTGCATCATACTGGAGCACATGGGACTCATCAGGAACAAACCAGCGCAACATTGAGACATGAAAAATCGGGTGGATGGCTGAAAATGCTGGAGGTAGGGCCAACTCATAAGAAACCTCTCCAACTGTCCGGAGTTTCTCAAAATGCCCAATGTACCTGGAGCTAAGCTTGCCCCGCCTTCCAAACCTTATCACGCTCTTCATGGGCATCACATGGAGGAATACCAGATCACCAACAGAGAATCTCAAAGGTCGACGACTCCAATCCGCATAACTCTGGTGCCTACTCTAAGCCACCCTGAGTCTATCCTGAATCACTCTCACCTGGTCCAAAGCCTCCTGAATCAAATCCGTACCCCGTGGCCTAGGCTATGTAGACTCAAACCAGCCTACCAGAGAGCGACAACGTCTACCATACAAGGCCTCGAACGGGGCCATCTGAGTGCTAGAATGGTAGTTGTTGTTATATGCAAACTCCGCCAAAGGCAAGAACTGGTCCCATTGACCACAAACTCCAAAACACAAGCCCACAACATGTCCTCAAGGACCTGAATAGTACGCTCTGACTGACCATCAGTCTACGAGTGGATAGCTATGCTAAGGTCAACTTGAGTGCCAAAGTCATCCTGAAAGGTCCTCTAAAAGCTAGACGTGAATTGAGAACCCCGATCTGATATAATAGAAGTTCGCACCCCATGAAGTCGAACCAACTCCCAAATGCAGATACGAGCCAATCTCTCGGCACTAAATTAGAAATGAATAGGAAGGAAATGTGCTGACTTGGTCGATTGATCAACGATGAACCAAATTCTATCAACACCTCTAAAAGTCCGCGGTAAGCCAGCCACAAAATCCATAGTAATGCGATCCCACATCCACTCCGAAATGGCTAATCTCTGAAACTCACCACCATGTCTCAAATGCTCGGCCTTTACCTACTAGCGGCATAAGCAATGGGAAACAAAGTCAGCAATATCTCTCCTCATGCCACTCCACCAGTAATGCTGCCTCAAATTATGATACATCTTTGCTATGCCCGGATGGATAGAGTATCAAGACTCATGCGCCTTAGAGAGTATCAATTGTATCAAATTTCCAACTCTCGAAATACAGATGCAGCCGGCGAATCTAAACACTCCATCAGTATCTAAGGTTGCCTAACCACCATCACCCGCTATAACTCAGTCTCTAAGGGCCACCAAGGCCTCATCTTCAAACTGGCAACCACGGATCCTATCGAGCAAAGAAGACTAAACTCCCATATAGGCCAAGACGTGTCTAGAATTTGAGATAACCAACTGAACCATTCTATTAGCTAATAAATGAATGTCCAAAGCCAAGGGTTGCTCCACAATAGATAAGAATGCTAGACTAACCATACTCACCACCTTCCAGCTCAAGGCGTCCGCTACTACATTCGCCTTGCCCTAATGATAGAGAATAGGGAGGTTGTAGTCCTTCAGGAGCTCAATCCAATAACACTTCCTCGAATTAAAGTTCCTCTAGCTCATGATGTATTGAAGACTCCTATGATCAGTATAGATCTCACATCGAACTCCATACAAGTAGTGCCTTTAAATCTTAAGTCCAAAAAATACCACCGCAAAATCCAAGTCATGAGTGAGGTAGTTGCGCTCATGGATCTTAAGCTGCCTCGACGCATAAGCAATAACCCAGCCCAGCTGCATCAATACACAACCCAAACCAACATTGGATGCGTCACAATAAACTGTGAAGCCCTCGCCCTCAACTGGAAGAGTTAATATAGGAGCGGTGGTCAATAACTCCTTGAGCCTCAAAAAGCTCGTCTCACACTCCTCTGACCAAACAAACGGAGCATCAACATGAGTCAATCGGGTCAGAGGTGCTGCCAAGGTAAAGAAACCCTCCACAAATCGTTTGTAGTAGCCTGCTAGTCTGACAAACCTCTGTAACTGATGTGGGCCTAGCCCAATCACAAATAGCCTCAATCCTCACCGTATCTACCATAATGCCCTTCTTGATACAATGTGCCCCAAGAATGCTACAAAGTCTAACCAAAATTGGCACTTTGAGAACTTGGCATAAAGTCGCTGATCTCTCAAAGTCTGTAACACAACTCTTAAATGCTGCTCATGATCACCCCTACTCCACGATTAAATCAAAAAGTCATCAATGAAAACTATGACGAAGGAATAAAGATAAGGCCTAAACACGCGCGTCATCAAGTCCATAAAGGAAACAGGGGCATTAGTCAACCCAAATGACATCACCAAGAGCTCATAATGGCCATAACGGGTCCTAAATGCAGTTTTAGGGATGTCCCCTGCCCTAATCCTCATCAGGTGGTAACCGGACCTCAAATCAATCTTAGAGAACACTGAAGCTCCTTGTAGCGAGTCAAATAGGTCATCAATCCTGGCCAAAGGATACCAATTCTTCACTATCACCTTATTCAACTACCTATAGTCAATGCACAAATACATCGTACTGTCCTTCTTCTTAACAAAAAGAATGGGAGCGCCCCAAGATGATACACTAGGTCTGATAAATCCCTTACCCAAGAGATCCTGAAGTTGAACACTGAGCTCCTTGAGCTCTACAAGAGCTATCCGATATGGCAAAATAGAAATAGGTCGAGTACCCCGCTCAAGTTCAATCGAAAAATCAATATCACATTTTGGGGGTCGGCCAGGTTGGTCGGTAAGAAACACATCTAAGAAGTTACGAACAACAAGAACTGATTCAACCGGAGGGACCTCCCTACTCACATCACGCACATAGGTAAAATATGATAAGCATCCACTAGCCACTAGCCTCTTCGCTTGAATAAAAGAGATGACCTCAACTGGTCTGCTACCACAAGATCCCTGCCACACCACCTGAGAAATACCAGGAATAGCTAAGGCAAAGGTCTTAGAGAAACAGTCTAAAACAGCTCGATAAGGGGATAACCAGTCCATGCCCATAATCACGTTTAAATCAACCATGTCAAGCAATATAAGGTCAACCTGGGTGTCACTTTCCTGGATAGTAACTAAGCGAGATCAAAATACATGATCCACTACTAAAGACTCTCCTACGGGGGGTCGATACACACAACAGCGCTACCAGAGGCTCAGAAATCATACTCAAGTGAGAGGCATAATAAACAGAAACGTATGAAAAAGTAGAGCGTGGATAAATAAAGCCAACGGGGGCTGCTGGCATAAAAGAATCATAATTGTGATCACATCATCTGATTCCCCAGCCTCCACCCTCGCTAGAATTGCATAGAAATGGCTATGTCTGCCTCTTCCTTGACCATCAAACTTACCACCTGACCTGCCTCCTTGGGGACCACCCCGTACACCCTGATGATCACCTCTACGATCCTGACCCTGACCACGACATCTAGCTGGAGGTGCTGGAAAAGATGGGGGAGTTACTTAAGGAACAGGAGCAATCTGACTATGCCAAGGGCAGTCCCTGGCCCAATGACGCATCTCACCACACTGATAGCAACCCTATCGAGGGCGACTCCTAGAAAAACGACCATCGTGGCATAAAGAACTTGACTGAAATGCCTTGCGGCCCTAACTCCAACTAGCCTCGCTTTGACCGCCACCTGATACCTGAAGAGAGGACTGTGTAGGTCTACTAAACTGACCCTGTCGAAACCGTGGTCTGATCTTGTCATGATAATCCCTAGACCTAGGGTGGAAGTCACTGTAGCTGCCCTTATGCCTAGCCTTCTTGTTGCCGCTTCCTTAGGCCTCGCAACAAAGATGCTCCACATTAAAGGAATGGTAAACTACGTCTAAAAAATATTGACCCACAAAAACTAAGGATTGGGTCTTAAACCGAAGCTGTAATCTCAACCCATAGACAATGCACCTAACCCTCTCTTCCTTTGTAGGTAATATCATCACTGCATGATGGGAGAGCTCGTGGAATCTAGTCTCGTACTCTGCCACTGACATGGAGCCCTGCTCCAACCTGCAGAACTGATCCCTGAGGCGGTCTGTTATTCTACGAGGGATAAACTTGGCCAATATGGCATCAGAAAACTCATCCCATGATACCGGTGGAGATCTAACTAGCCTGGTCTGAATGAATATGCACCTCCACTGGCTAGCTGGCCCATCTAATTGGTAAGCAAGGATGTCGGCCCCTCTAGACTCTACTAGACCCAATGTGCAAAGCACCTCACGGCAAGTAGTAAGAAACTCATGGGCATCCTCACACACAGCCCCAGAAAACCTCGGTGGTGTCAACCTGAGAAACACACCAAGCAACTTCTGGTCCACAAGCGGCATAGGTATGTCCACTGCCAAGAGTTGTACTCCTTCAGATAGTACCTGGACCTGAGGTAGCCTCACTGTAGGTTGATCCTACGGTACTAGTGCTGGTGTGGCTGGGGCGGGTAGCGGATGTATACCCCTAAGCACACCCAAGAACGCTACAAAGTCTAACCAAAACTGGAACTTTGAGAACTTGGCATAAAGCCACTGATCTCTCAAAGTCTGGAGCACAACTCTTAAATGTTGCTCATGATCAACCTTTCTCCGCGAGTAAATCAAAAAGTCATCGATGAAAACTATGACGAAGGAATCAAGATAAGGCCTAAACACGCGCGTCATCAAGTCCATAAAGGAAACAGAGGCATTAGGCAACCCAAAGGACATCACCAAGAACTCATATTGGTCATGACGGATCCTAAATGCAGTTTTAGGGATATCCGCTGCCCTAATCCTTATCTAGTGTTAACCGGACCTCTAATCAATCTTAGAAAACACTGAAGCTCCCTATAGCTAGTCAAATAGGTCATCAATCCTAGCCAAAGGATATCGATTCTTCACTGTCACCTTATTCAACTACCTATAGTCAATGCACAAACGCATCGTACCATTCTTCTTCTGAAGAAAAAGAACAGGAGCGCCCCAAGGTGATACTCTAGGTCTGATAAATCCCTTACCCAAGAGATCCTGAAGTTGAACACTGAGCTCTTTGAGCTCTGCATGAGCCATTCGATATGGCAAAATAGAAATAGGTCGAGTACCCTGCTCAAGCTCAATCGAAAAATCAATATCATGCTGTAGGGGTAGGCAAGGTAGGTCAGTAGGAAACACATCTAAGAAGTCACGAACAACAGGAACTGACTCAGCCGGAGGGACCTCCTTACTCACATCACGCACATAGGCCAAATATGATGTGCATCCACTAGCCACTACCCTCCTCGCCCAAATAAAAAGAATGACCCCAACTGGTGTGCTACCAGAATATCCATGCCACACCACCGGAGGAATACCAGGAATAGCTAAGGTAACAGTCTTAGAGAAGCAATCTAAAACAACTCGATAAGGGGATAACTAGTCCATGCCCAGAATCACATCGAAATCAACCATGTCAAGTAATATAAGGACAGCCTGGGTGTCACTTCCCTGGATAGTAACTAAGAAAGATCAAAATACCTAATCCACTACTAAAGACTCACCCACGAGGGTCAATACACGCAACAGTGCTACCAGATGCTCAGAAATCATACTCAAGCGAGAGGCATAGTAAACAAAAACATACGAAAAAATAGAGTCTGGACCAAATAAAGCCAAGAGGGCTTGCTAGCATAAAAGAATCGTACTTGTGATCACATCGTCTGATGCCTCAGCCTCCGCCTCGCTGGAGTTGCATATAAATAGCAATGTTTGCCTTTGCCTTAACCATCAAACATACCACCAGACCTGCCTTCTCGGGGACCACACCGTATACCCTGATGACTACCTCTACGATCCTGAACCTAACCACGACCTCTAACTGGAGGTGCTGGTAAAGATAGGGGAGCTGCCTGAGGAGCAGGAGCAATCCGACTATGCTTAGGACAGTCCATGGCCTAATGACCAATATCACCACACTAATAGCAACACTATCGAGGGTGATTCCCAGAAGAAATGCCATCATGGCATGAAGATCCTGATCGAAATACCCCATGGCCCTCACTCGAACTAGCCTCACTCTGACCACTGCCGGATACCTGAAGAGAGGACTGTGTAGGTATGCTAGACTGATCCTTCAAAACCGTCATTTGATTCTGTCATGATAATCCCTAGACCTGGGGTGGAAGTCACTGTAGCTGCCCTCATGCCTAGCCCTCTTGTCGTTGCCTCCTTGGGCCTCGCGGCGAAGATACTCCACAGTACTGGCATGGTAAACTACGTCTAAAAAAGATCAACCCACTGAAACTAAGTACTGGGTCTCAAGGCGAAGCTATAATCTCAACCCATGAAGAAAGCACCTAACCCTCTCCTTCTCTGTAGGTAATATCGTCTCTGCATGATGGCAGAACTCGTGGAATCTAGTCTCGTACTCTGCCACTGACATGGAGCCCTACTCCAACTTGCAGAACTAATCCCTGAGGCGGTCTCTAACTATACGAGGGATAAACTTAGCTAATAAGGCCTCAGAAAACTCATCCCGTGATACCGGTGTAGATCTAACTGTCCTGGTCTGAATGAATATGCACCTCCACTGCCTGGCTGGCCCATCTAGCTAGTGTGCAAAGAAGTCAGGCCTTCAAGACTCTACTAGACCCAAAGTGTGAAGCACCTCATGAAAAGTAGTAAGAAACTCGTGGGCATCCTCACCCACAGCCCCAGAAAACCTCAGTGGTGTCAACCTGAGAAACACACCAAGCATCTTCTAGTCCACAAGCGTCATATATTTGTCCGCTGCTAAGGGTTGTACTCCCTCAGGTGGTACTTGGACCTGTGGTGCCCTCACTGTAGGCTGATCCTGCAGTAGTAGTGCTGGTGTAGCTTGGGCGGGTAGTTGATGTATACCCCCAAACACACCTAAGAGCTAAGCAATTGCGGCCTAGAGATCTAGAGTCAAAACTGGTCCGGATGCTAGCTGGGCCAGCACTACCTGCCTCACCGAATAATCTGGTAAAAGCGGTTTTGGAGGGTCCACTACTGGCACTGGAACTTCCTCTCTTTCCTGGGCTGGTACTCCAGGCCTCTCTCGACCTTGGGGTCGATGCCTACCCCAAGCTGGGGCTCTGTCTGTAGTTCTGGATGCATCACCCCTGGCCGCACCACCTCGCGAGCGAACCATCCTGTGAAAGAGTGAAACAACTGAGATTTCAAGGAACTTATAAGACACACGCTACACAAAAGTGAAACAAAAGAGAAAATCTTCTTAAAGAGATCCTGTAGCCTCGCAAAGATAAGTTACGGACGTCTCTGCACCGATCCGCAGGACTCTACTAGACTTTAGCTCTGTACAAGTGAGATCGATGAACCTGGCTCTGATATTAACTCGTCACGACACCATTTCTCAAGTCATGATGACACCTACTATACCCTACCAATAGGTAAGCCAACCTGTAATCCAAAACATCAAGCAATGAGCGTAAGGGCATAAACTAGCGAAAACAAAAGTCTAAACAAGGACAACAAGGTGGAATCAAACCAAAATAAATATATACAGAATCCCTCCCAGAACTTGGAAGTCACTGGTACAGAGTTATATAGTAAAGAGCACAAGTCCCAAAAATAGACCGCAACAAGCGTATCTCAAAGGCAACAAGACTAGCTAAAATAAAAGATGGAGACATGGCAAACCCAAAACTCCAAGTTCTCGCCCTCATCTCCGAATTACAGCATCAAAAGAAGGTAGAAACTACTCACCACTGGTAACTAGTACTGGGACCTGGATCACGAAATAGATGCAGAGCGTAGCATGAATACCAAAACAACATTTACCCAATAAGCATCAAAGGCCGACTGAGCAAAAAGGGTAAAAACAAGAAGAAAGGATAGAATCTAGCCACAGAGAGGTCAAAGCGGATAAAAAAAGGAAGCACATGAGCACACCAGAAATAAACTATGTACAACTACTCTAAACCTAACTGGACCCCCATAAGCCCAAAAGGTACATTCGTGTGCAAGTTTAAATAAAACCTGAAAGGACCCCTATAAGCCCGACAGGTACATAGAAAAGCTAAGTCTACTAAGAAAGAAGAAAACCAGGCTCCCAGCCCAAAGTACCCAAGATAACCCATCAGACTCTACCAAGCCAGTAGTGCACTTCCAGCCCAGCTAGAAAGAACGACCCTAGGGGACACCCTACAAAACAGTCCACTCCTAGTCCAGCTCGAAAAAGGGACCTAAAGGTGAGGTTGATATTATTACTCATCCTGCCATGCAATCAGCTCCCAGCCTAGCTAGAAATAGTAACCTGATGACACCCATCCAGCAGCATACTCCCAGCCCAGCTAGAAAGAGAGGCCCGGGGGCGATCACCGAAATCACTGAGCCTACCCAGCCAGCGATACGTTCCCTGCCCAGCTAGAAAGAGCGATCCAAGGGGTAATGGTATTTCCAATAGGATCTAATCCAGCAACAGAAAAGGCTCTAAGCCTATACTATCTCAATCACACGCCTCTAGTGATGCATCGAAACTTCGAGATCGCATCAGAACTGCAAAATTAATGGGAGAAGATATAGAAGTAAAACAAGTAGTGATAACACCTAATCTAAGGCTCAAACTATTAGACACAAATCTGCTACTCTAGCCTACAAGGAGTTAAGCCATCCGAATGATGTCGGTAGAAAGTCAAGGCTATCCAGCCCACATGGGTCATAAGTCTAAGGCAACACTAGCCTAACCTAGACTAAGGACACCATGCTTACAGTTGACAATGAACATAGCATGCAACACACAACACAAGTATACAATAGCATTTAGCACATAAGCATATGATTCTACTAACTCGACTAACATGGTACTGCTCCCGAAATATGGCAATTCGATCCTAATATAAGTTATCTAATCAAACTAAACTAAGAAACTGGTACCCACCCCAAATTCACTCCAATCCATATGCTTTTACATAATTAAGCTCAATCTAATAGAAAGGAAACCGTAAACTACCTTAAGGTTGATCGCGCGTGTTCCAAATAACTTTGCCGGAGCTTTCCTTCCCGAATGACCTTTGAACAATATCACTCTATCAAATATAGGATCACAACATTGTTACGGCCGTTTAGACACCAAAATCACAACAAACGGAGACGGGTCAATTTCAGGGTCAAAACGGGAAAAATGGGACCTGCACTGGAAATTTTGAAATTAATCCCAAAAGTAGGTCCCAATCAGTTCCCTAAGCTTATGTCCCAAAATGGGACACAATTCGGCGCTTGGAAACATCACAATATCAACAAAGCAACCAAAACCCAGATTATCTCAAGAACTAGAAATGGGACAGCAATTGAATCAGTAAATTTTTCAGAAAGGTAGATCTACAATGAATTTTGACAACATTACGATGTTCTCCTCGAAAAATCACCCAAGATAGCCTCAAGAATCACTGAAATCGGACCTTAAATGGTTGAGAAAACAAGTCTCAAAAATTCCAAAACCAAGCTCACAAAAAGATCGCGGCAGCAGGTATTTTTCGAGATTTACCTCAAACGGGGACCCCAAATCAGTTTCTGAGCTCACCAACACATTCCTTGCAAAAAACCCCACAGGATGAATCACTGAATTTGGACTTGAAATGAGAGAGTTAAGCCCTTTTAAAGATTTTGAACAGTTGCTAAATTTTCTACATAATGCTCCAGATTTTCAGCAACTTAAAAACTCCGACAGGGCACTCCGAACCCATTCGAAACCCCGTCCACGCAAATGATATATGCGATCATACCCAATTTGATATTCCAGACTCAATGAAAAAGTCAAAATTTCCATACGAGGTCAACTTGACAAAAAGTGGGTCCCACACCCAAATAATATTTCAAGTCAAAAACCACAAAAGGGCTAAAAAAAAACATCAGAAACCTTGGAAAACAAAAGAAGGGTCAATCTAGACCAAACTCAACATTTCGGAGCTGACTGCGCTGATGGAATTCTCATCCGAGCATGTTTACTCAGAATATTGACTAAAGTCAAACTTAGGCTTAAACTTAAAGTTAAAACGTCGAATCGCACCGACTCACACTGAAAACCTTGGGACTTATGACGACCATGCTACTAGCCTAAAATGACTCTTTCGGAGCTAATGGAATCATCAGAATTGGATTCCAATGTCATCTTCTTGAACATTTGATCGAAAATGATCGATCAAGGTTCATAAGCTCCACAAACCCTAAAACTCGCACAACAACTAAACGAACGACCAGGTGACTGAACTGTCAGTCCCAGCGAGTCATAAATGACTTGGGGTTGCTACAGAAATGTTCTAACGACACATAAAAGGCAAGATACATAAATGACTACGAGGGTCATTACAATATCTACTACTACAAAGGATTTTCTTCCGCTAAAGTAAGGGTCAAGAAGTACCTGAAGGCTCAAACAAGTCGGAAAACTGCTCTCGCATCTCCTGCTCGATCTCCCAGGTAGCCTCCTTGACTGGACGATGCCTCCAACAGATCTTAACAACAGGAATGGCTCTCGAATGCAATCTCTTCACATCTCTGCTAGGGTGGCAACTAGCTCCTCTATAAATGTCAAATAATCATCCAAATCAACTGCATCATACAGGAGCACATGGGACTCATTAGCAACATACCGGCGCAATATCGAGACCTGAAAAATCGGGTGGATGGCTAAAAATGCTTGAGTTAGGGCCAACTCATAAGCAACCTTTCCAACTGTCCGGAGTTTCTCATAATGCCCAATGTACCTAGGACTAAGCTTGCCCCGCCTTCCAAACCTCATTACGCCCTTCATGGGCGACACACGGAGGAATACCCGATCACCAATAGAGAATCTCAAAGGTCGACGCCTCCGATACGCATAACTCTGGTGCCTACTCTGAGTCGTCATGTGTCTATCCTGAATCACTCTCACCTGGTCCAATGCCTCCTAAATCAAATCCGTAACCCACGTCCTAGGCTCTATAGACTCAAACCAGCCCATCGGAGAACAACAACGCCTACCATACAAAGCCTCCAATGGGGCCATCTGAATGATAGAATAGTAGGTGTTGTTATACGCAAACTCTGCCAAAGGCAAGACCTGGTCCCATTGACCACCAAATTCTAAAACACAAGCCCGCAACATATCCTTAAGGACCTGAATAGTACGCTCCGACTGACTATCACTCTGCGAGTGGAAAGTTGTGCTAAGATCAACTCGAATGCCAACACATACTAAAAGGTCCTCTAAAAGTTTGACGTGAACTGAGAACCCCGATCATATATAATAGAAGCTGGCACCCCATGAAGTTGAACCACCTCCCAAATGTAGATACAAGCCAACCTCTCAGCACTAACTGAAGACTGAACAGGAAGGAAATGTATTGACTTGGTCAATCGATCAACGATGACCCAAATGCTATCAACACCTCTAGAAGTCTATGGTCGGCCATCCACAAAATCCATAGTAATGCGATCCCACTTCCACTTCGAAACGGGTAATCTCTGAAACACAGCACCAGGCCTCAAATGCGCGGCCTTTACCTGCTGGCAGCACAAGCAATGGGAAACAAAGTTAGCAATATCTCTCCTCATGCCACTCCGCCAGTAATGCTACCTCAAATCAGGATACATCTTCGTTGTGCCCAGATGTATAGAGTATCTAGACTCATGGGCCTTCGAAAGTATCAATTGTATCAAATTTCCAACTCTTGGAACATAGATGCAGCCGGTGAATCTCAACACTCCATCAGGATCTAAGGTCGCCTGACCACCATCACCCGCTAACACTCGATCTCTAAGGGCCACTAAGGCCTCATCCTAAAACTGGCAACCACAGATCCTATCAAGCAAAGAAGACTGAACTCCCATATAGGCCAAGACGCATATAGAATTTGAGATATCAAATCGAACCATTCTATTAGCTAAGAACTAAATGTCCAAAGCCAAGGGTCGCTCCTCAAAAGATAAGAAGGCTTAACTACCCAGACTCACCGCCTTCCAGCTCAAGGCATCTGCAACTACATTTGCCTATCTCGAATGATAGAGAATAGATAGATTGTAGTCCTTCAGGAACTCAATCCAATGACGCTGCCTCGAAATAAGGTCCCTCTGGCTCATGATATATTGAAGACTCCTATGATCGGTATAGATCTCACATCGAACTCCATACAAATAGTGCCTTTAAATCTTAAGTGCGAAAAATACCACCGCAAAATCCAAGTCATGAATGGGGTAGTTACTCTCACGGATCTTAAGCTGCCTCGACACATAAGCAATAACCGGGCCCTGCTGCAACAATACACAACCCAAACCAACGCCGGATGCATCACAATAAACTGTGAAGCCTTCGCCCTCAATTGGAAGAGACAATATAGGAGCGGTGGTCAATAACTCCTTAAGCCTCAAAATACTCGCCTCACACTCCTCTGACCAAACAGAGGGAACATCCACATAAGTCAACTGGGTCAGAGGTGCTGCCAAGGTAGAGAAACCCTCCACAAATCATTTGTAGTAGCACGCTAGTCCGACGAAGCTCCAAATTTCAATAACTGACGTGGGCCTAGCCCAATCACTAGTAGCCTTAATCTTCGCAGGATCTACCATAATGCCCTTCTCGGATACAACGTTCCCCAAGAATGCTACAAAATTGGAACTTTGAGAACTTAGCATAAAGTTGTTGATCTCTCAAAGTCTGGAGCACAACTCTTAAATGTTGCTTATGATCACCCTTACTCTGTGAGTAAATCAAAATGTCATCAATGAAGACTATTACGAAGGAATCAAGATAAGGCCTGAACGCGCTCCTCATCAAGTCCAAAAAGGCAAAATGAGCATTAGTCAACCCAAATGACATCACCAAGAACTCATAATGGCCATAATGGGTCCTAAATGCAGTTTTAGGGATGTCCGCTGCCCTAGTCCTCAACTGGTGGTAACCGAACCTCAAAACAATCTTAGAGAACACTAAAGCTCCCTGTAGCTAGTCAAATAGGTCATCAATCCTAGCCAGAGGATATCAATTCTTGATTGTCACCTTATTCAACTACCTATAGTCAATGCATAAACGCATCGTATCATCCTTCTTATTAACAAAATAATGGGAGCGCCCGAAGGTGATACACTAGGTCTGATAAATCCCTTACCCATGAGATCTTGAAGTTGAACACTAAGCTCCTTGAGCTCTGTAAGAGCCATCCGATAAGGTGAAATAGAAATAGGCCGAGTACATAGGCACGAACAATAGGAACTGACTCAACCGGAGGGACCTCCCTACTCACATCACGCACATAGGCCAAATATGATAAGCATCCACTAGCCACTACCCTCCTCGCCTAAATAAAAGAGATGACCCCAACTGGTGTGCTACCACAAGATCCCTGCCACACCACCGGAGGAAAAGCAAGAATAGCTAAGGTAACAGTCTTAGAGAAGCAATCTAAAACAGCGTGATAAGGGGATAACTAGTCCATGCCCAGAATCACGTTGAAATCAACCATGTCAAGTAATATAAGGTCAGCCTGGGTGTCACTTCCCTGGATAGTAAATAAGCAAGATCAAAATACCTGATCGACTACTAAAGACTTACCCGCGGGGGTCGATACACTCAACAACGCTACCAGAGGCTCATAAATCATACTCAAGTGAGAGGCATAGTGAACATAAACATACCAAAAAGAGCCTGGATCAAATAAAGCCAAGGCGGGCCACTGACAAAAAGAATCTTACTTATGATCACATCGTCTGATGCCTCAGCCTCCGCACTCACTGGAGTTGCATAGAAATGGCTATGTCTGCCTCTGTCTTGACTATTAAACATACCACCTAACCTACCTCATCGGGAACCACCTCTAAACCTTGATGACTACCTCTACGATCCTGACCCTGACCATGACCACGACCTCTAGCTAGAGGTGCTGGTAAAGATGGGGGAGCTTCCTAGGGAGCGGGAGCAATCCGACTATGCTGAGGATAGTCCCTGGTCCAATGACCCATCTCATCACACTGATAGCAACCCTGTCGAGGACGACTCCTAGAAGAACGGCCATCATGGCCTGAAGAACCTGACAAAAATACCTCACGGCCGTAACTCGAACTAACCTCTCTCCGACCACCACCTGATACCTAAAGCGAGGCCTGTGTAGGTCTGCTAAACTGACCCTGTCGAAACCGTCATTCGGTCCTGTCATGATAATCCCTAGACTTGGGGTGGAAGTCACTGTAGCTGCCCTCATGCTTAGCCCTCTTGTCGGTGCCTCATTGGGCCTCGTGACAAAGATGCTCCAGAGTATTAGCATAGTAAATTACGTCTTAGAAAGATCGACCCACAGAAACTAAGGACTGGGTCTCAAGCTGAAGCAATAATCTCAACCCATGGACAAACACCTAACCCTCTCTTCCTCTGTAGGTAATATCGTCTCTGCATGACGGAGAGCTCGTGGAATATAGTCTCGTACTCTGCCACTGACATGGAGCTCTGCTCTAACCTACAGAACCAATCCCTGAGGTGGTCTCTGAAGCTACAAGGGATAAACTTGGCCAAGAAGGCCTTAGAAAGCTAATCCTATGATACCAGTAGAGATCTAACTGGCCTAGTCTGAATGAATGTGCGCCTCCACTGCCTGGCTGGCCCATCTAGAAGGTAAGAAAGGAAGTCGGCCACTCTAGACACTACTAGACCCAAATTTCGAAGCACCTCATGGCAAGTAGTAAGAAACTCATGGGCATCCTTACCCATAGCCCTAGAAAACCTCGGTGGTGTCAACCTGAGAAACACACCATACATTTTATGGTCCACAAATGGCATAGGTCTGTCCGCTGCCTAGGGTTGTACTCCCTTAGGTGGTACCTGGACCTGAGGTGCTCTCACTGTAGGCTAATCCTTCGGTACTAGTGCTGGTGTGGCTAGGGTGGATAGTTGATGTATACCCCCAAGCACAACCAAATGCTAAGCAAATGCAGCCTGAAGATCTGGAGTAAGAACTGGTCTGGATGCCGGCTAGGCTGGAGGGTCCGCTACTTGCTCTGGATCCCACTCTCTCACCTGGGCTGGTACTGCGACCCTCTCTCTACCTCGGGGTCAGCATGCACCCCAAGCTGGGGCTCTGTCTATAGGCCTGGATGCATCACCCCTGGCCGCACCACCTCACGAGCGATCCATCCTGCGAAAGAGTGAAACAAGTGAGATTTCAAGGAACCTAAAAGACACGTTGCACGAAAGTGAAACAAAAGAGGAAACCTTCCGAAAGACATCCTGTAGCCTCCTGAAGATAAGTAACGGACGTCTCCGCACTGATCCGCAAGACTTTACTACACATTAGCTCTGTATAAGTAAGACCGATGAACCTGGATCTGATACTAACTCATCACGACCTGATTTCTCTAGTCATAATGGCACCTACTATACCCTACCGGTAGCTAAGCCAACCCGTAAACTAGAACATCAAGTAATGAGCTTAGGGGCAGAATCTAGCGAAAACAAAAGTCTAAACAAGGACAACAAGGCGAAAGCAAACCAAAATAAATATATACAGAATTCCTCCCAGAACTTGGAAGTCACTAGTATAGAGCTATATAATAAAGAGTACAAGTCCAAAAAGTAGACCACAACAAGCGTGTCTCAAAGGCAACAAGACTAGCTAAAACAAAAGATGGAGACATGGAAAACCCAAAACTCCAAGTGCTCGCCCTCATCTCTGAATCACAGCTACAAAAGAAGGTAGGAACTACACACCGCAGGTAACTGGTACTGGGACCTGCATCACGAAATAGATGTAGAGAGTAGCATGAGTACCAAAAGAACAGGTACCCAGTAGGCATCAAAGGCCGACTGAGCAAAAAGGGTAAAAACAAGAAGAAAGGATAAAATCTAAACATATAGAGGTCAAAACGGATAAGAAAAGGAAGCATACTAGCATACTAGAAATAAAGTATGTACAACTAAACTAAACCTAACTCGATCCCCATAAGCCCAGAAGGTACACTTGTGTGCAAGTTTAAATAAAACTAAACTGACCCTCATAAGCCCGATAGGTACATAGAAAAGCTAAGTCTACTAATAAAGAAGAAAACCAGGCTCCCAGCCCAAAGTAACCAAAATAACCCATCAGACTCCGCCCAGCCAGTAGTGCACTTCTAGCCCAGCTAGAAATAGTGACCCTAGGGAGCACTCTACCAAATAGTCCACTCTCAGCCCAGCTCAAAAGAGGGGCCTGAGGGTGAGGATGATATCGAGAGTCATCCTACAATGTAGTCAGCTCCCAGCCCAGCTAGAAATAGCGACCTATGGACACCCAGCCAATAGCACACTCCCAGCCTAGCTGGAAAGAGAGGCCTCAGGGTGAACGCCGAAATCACCGAGCCTACCCAGCCAGCGATACGTTCCCAGCCCAGCTAGAAAGAGCGATCCCGGGATTAATGGTATTTTCAATAGGATCCAATCCAGCAATAGCCACCATGAAACGTCGTCCACTCCAAGAAATCACAGAAAAGGCACCAAGCCTAAACCATATCAATCACACGCCTCTAGTGATGCACCGATCCTTCGAAAACGCATCAAAATCGCAGAATTAAAGGGAGAAGATATAAAAGAAAAACAAATAGCGATAACGCCTAATCTAAGGCTCAAACTATCAGACACAAGTCTACTACTCTAGTCTACAAAGAGTTAAGCCATGCGAATCATGTCGGTAGAAAGTCAAGGCTATCAAGCCAACACGGATCATAAGTCTAAGGCAACGCTAGCCTAACCTTGACTAAGGGCACCATGCTTACAGTTGACAATGAACATAGCATGCAACACACAAAACAATCATACAATAACATTTAACACATAAACATGTAATTCTACTAACTCGACTAACACGGTACAACACCTGAAACATGGCCAATCGATCCTAACATAAGGTATCTAATCAAAGTAAACTAATAAACTGCTACCCACCCCCAATTCACTCCAATCCACATGCTTTTACACAATTAAGCTCAATCTAATAGAAAGGAAGATGTAGCCTGCCTTAAGGCCGAACGCACGTGCTCCAAATCACTTTACCAGAGCTTTCCTTCCCGAACGACTTTTGAACATTGTCACTCTATCAAATATAGGATCACAACATTATTACGGTCGTTTAGACACCAAATCACAACATACGGAGACGGGTCAATTTCAGGAGTCAAAACAGAAAAAGTGGAACCCGCACTTGAAATTTCAAAATTAATCCCAAAAGTAGGTCCCAATCAGTTCCTTGAGCTTATGTCCCAAAATGGGACACAATTCGATGCTCAGGAACATCACAATATCAACAAGCAACCAAAACTCGAATTATCTCAAGAACTAGAAATGGGGAAGCAGTAGAATTAGTAAATTTACCAAAAAAGGGAGGTCTACAGTGAATTTCAACTACACCACGATGTTCTCCTAGAAAAATCACCCAAGATAGCCTCAAGAATCACTGAAATCGGACCTTAAATGGCTGAGAAAACAAGTCTCAAAAATGCCCAAACCAAGCTCACAAAAAGGTCACGACAGCAGGTAGTTAACGAGATTTACCTAAAACGGGGACCCCAAATCTGTTTCCGAGCTCACCAATGCATTCCTTGCGAAAAACCCCACAGGATGAACCATTGAATTACTGAATTTGAACTTGAAATGAGAGAGTTATGCCCTTTCAAAGATTCAGAACAATTACCAAATTTTCTGCATAATGCTCAAGATTTTCAGTATCTTAAAAACTCCGATAGGGCACTCCGAATCCGTTTGGAACCCTGTGCATGCAAACGATATATGCAACCATATCAAATTCGATATCCAGACTCAATGGAATAGTCAAAATTTCCATACGAGGTCAGCTTGACAAAAAGTGGGTCACACACCCAAATGTTATTTTAAGTCAAAAACCACAAAAGGGCTCGAAAAAATATCAGAAACCTTAAAAAACAAAAGAAGGGTCAATCTAGACCAAAATCGACATTTCGAAGCTGACTGCACTGACGAAATTCTCATCCGAGCGCGTTTACTCAGAATATTGACTAAATTCAAACTTAGGCTTAAACATAAAGTTAAAACGCCGAAATGCACCGACTCACACTGAAAACCTCGAAAGTCATGAAGACCATGCTACTAGCCTAATATGACTCTTTCGGAGCTAATGGAATCGTCAGAATTGGATTTCGATGTCATGTTCTTGAACTTTTGATCGAAAATGATCGTTCAAGGTTCATAAGCTCCAAAAACACTAAAACTCGCACAACAACCAAACGAACAACCAGCTGACGAACTGTCAATCCCAGCAAGTCATAAATGACTTGGGGTCACTACAAGAATACTCTAACGACACACAAAAGGAAAGACACATAAATGACTACGAGGGTCATTACAATATCTACTACTAAAAAGGACTTTCGTCCGCGAAAGTAAGGGTTAAGAAGTACCTGAAGGATCAAACAAGTTGGGAAATTGCTCTCGCATCTCCTGCTTGGTCTCACAGGTAGCCTTGTTGAATGGATGATGCCTCCAACAGACCTTAACAACAGGAATGGCTCTCGAATGCAATCTTCCCACATTTCTGGCTAAGATGGCAACTGGCTCCTCTATAAATGTCAAATGATCATCCAAATCAACTGCATCATATTGGAGAACATGGGACTCATCAGGAACATACCGACACAACATCGAGACATGAAAAACCGAGTGGATGGCTGAAAATGTTGGAGGTAGGGCCAACACATAAGCAACCTCTCCAACTATCTAGAGTATCTCAAAAGGCCCACCATACCTGGGGCTAAGCTTTCCCCGCCTTCCAAACCTCATCACGCCCTTCATGGCCGACACATAGAGGAATACCCAATCACCAACAGAGAATCTCAAAGGTCGATGGCTCCGATCCATATAACTCTGGTGCCTACTCTGAGCCATCCTGCGTCTATCATAAATCACTTACACCTGGTACAAAGCCTCCTGAATAAAATTTGTACCCATTGACAACCAAACTCTAAAACACAAGCCCGCAGCATGTCCTCAAGGACCTAAATAGTACACTCCGACTAACCATCAATCTGCGAGTGGAAAGCTGTTCTAAGGTCAACTCGAGTGCCAAACTCATCATGAAATATCCTTCAAAAGCTAGACGTAAACTGAGAACCCCGATATGATATAATAGAAGTTGGCACCCCATGAAGTCGAACCACCTCCTGAATGTAGATACGAGCCAACCACTCAGCACTAAATAAAGACTGAACAGGAAAGAAATGTTCTAACTTGGTCAATCAATCAACGATGACCCAAATGCTATCAGCACCTCTAGAAGTCCGCGGTAGGCCAGCCACAAAATCCATAGTAATGTGATCCCACTTCCACTCCGAAGTGGGTAATCTCTGAAACTCACCACCAGGCCTCAAATGCTCGGCCTTTACCTGCTGGCAGCACAAGCAATGGGAAACAAAGTCAGCAATATCTCTCCTCATGCCACTCCACCAATAATGCTACCTCAAATCACGATACACCTTCATTGCGCCCGGATGGATAGAGTATCTAGACTCATGGGCCTTAGAAAGTATCAACTATATCAAATTTCCAACTCTCAAAACACTGATACAGCCGGCGAATCTCAACACTCCATTAGTATCTAAGGTTGTCTGACCACCATCACCCGCTAACACTCGATCTCTAAGGGCCACCAAGGCCTTATCCTCAAACTGTCAACCACAGATCCTATCAAGCAAAGAAGACTGAACTCGCATATAGGCCAAGACACATCTAGAATTTGAGATATCCAACCTAACCATGCTATTAGCTAAGAACTGAATGTCCAAAGCCAAGGGTCGCTCCTTAATAGATAAGAAGGCTATGCTACCCATACTCACCGCCTTCCGGCTCAAGGCGTCCGCTACTACATTCACCTTGCCCGAATGATAGGGAATAGAGAAGTCGTTGTCCTTCAGGAGCTCAATCCAACAATGCTACCTCAAATTAAGGTCCCTTTGGCTCATGATGTATTGAAGACTCCTATGATCGGTATAGATCTCACATCAAACTCCATAAAAGTAGTGCCTCCAAATCTTAAGCGCGAAAACTACTGCACGTTATCATGTCGATAAAGGTAGCAGGGGAATTAGACAACCCAAAAGACATCACCAAGAGCTCATAATGGCCATAACAGGTCCAAAATGCAGTTTTAGGGATGTTCGTTGCCCTAGTCCTCAACTGGTGGTAACCTGACCTCAAATCAATCTTTGAGAAGACTTAAGCTCCCTGTAGCTAGTCAAATAGGTCGACAATCCTAGCCAGAGGATATCAATTCTTCACTGTCACCTTATTCAACCGCTTATAGTCTATGCACAAACACATCATACCGGCCTTCTTATTAACAAAAAGAATGGGAGCGCCCCAAGGTGATACACTAGGTCAGATAAATCCTTTACCCAAGAAATCTTGAAGTCGAACACAAAGCTCATTGAGCTCTGCAGGAGCTATTCAATATGGCAAAATAGAAATAGGCTGAGTACCTGGCTTAAGCTCAATCGAAAAATTAATATCACGCTATGGGGGTAGGCCAGGTAGGTTAGTAGAAAACACATCTAAGAAGTGACGAACAATAGGAACTGACTCAACTGGAGGGACCTCCCTACTCACTTCATGCACATAGGCCAAATATGATAAGCATCCACTAGCCACTAGCCTTCTCTCCCGAATAAAAGAGATGACCCCAACTGGTGTGCTACCACAAGATCCCTGCCACACCACCGGAAGAATACCAAGAATAGCTAAGGTAACAGTCTTAGAAAAGCAATCTAAAACAGCGCGATAAGGGGATAACATGTCCATGCCCAGAATCACGTCGAAATCAACCATGTCTAGCAATATAAGGTCAGCCTGGGTGTCACTTCCCTAGATAGTAACTAAGCAAGATCAAAATACCTGATCCACTACTAAAGACTCACCCACCGGGGTCGATACACGCTACAGCGCTACTAGAGGCTCAGAAATCATACTCAAGCGATAGGCATAGTAAACAGAAACATACAAAAAACTTGAGCCTGGATCAAATAAAGCCAAGGTGGGCTGCTGGCATAAAAGAATCGTACTTGTGATCACATCGTCTGATCCATCAGACTCCGCCCTCGCTGGAGTTACATAGAAATGGCAATGTCTGCCTCTGCCTTAACCACCAATATACCACTTGTCCTGCCTCCTCGGGGAACACCCCGTATACCCTGATGACCACATCTATGATCCTGACCCTGACCACGACCTCTAGCTTGAGGTGTTGGTAAAGATGGTGGAGCTGCCTGAGTAGCGGGAGCAATCCGACTATGCTGAGGACAGTCCCTAGCCTAATGATCTATATCACCACACTGAAAGCAACCCTATCGAGGGCGACTCCTAGAAGAACGGCCATCATGGCCTGAAGAACCTGACAGGAATACCTCGCGGCCTTAACTCGATCTAGCCTCATTCCAACCACCACCTGATACCTGAAGAGAGGACTGTGTAGGTCTGCTAGACTGACCCTTTCAAAATCGTCCTCAGGTCCTGTCATGATAATCCCTATATCTGGGGTGAAAGTCGATGTAGTTGCCCTCATGCCTAGCCCTCTTGTCGTAGCCTCCTTGAGCCTTGCGACGAAGATTCTCCACAGTACTGGCATGATAAACTACCCACAGAAACTAAGGACTAGGTCTCAAGTCGAAGTTGTAATCTCAATTCATGGACAAAGCACCTTATCCTCTCCTCCTTTGTAGGTAATATCGTCTGTGAATGACGGCAGAGCTCGTGGAATCTAGTCTTGTACTCTGCCACTGACAAAGTGCCCTACTCCAACCTGTAGAACTGATCCCTGAGGCGGTCTCTGACGCTACGAGGGATAAACTTAGCCAATAAGGCTTCAAAAAACTCATCGGATGATACCGGTAGAGATCTAACTGGCCTGGTTTGAATGAATGTGCACCTCCACTGCCTGGCTGGCCCTCCAGCTATTAAATAAGGAAAACGGCCCCTCTAGACTCTACTAGACCCAAAGTGCGAAGCACCTCACGGCAAGTAGTAAGAAACTTGTGGGCATCCTCACCCAAAGCCCCAGAAAACCTCGGGGGTGTCAACCTGAGAAACACACCAACCATCTTCTGGTCTATAAACAGCATAGGTCTGTCCGCTGCTAAGAGCTATACTCCCTCAGGTGGTACCTGGACCTGAGGTACCCTCACTGTAGGTTGATATTGCGGTGCTACTGCTGGTATGGCTGGGGCAGGTAGCTGATGTATACCCGCAAGCACACCCAAGAGCTGAGCAATTGCGGCCTGGAGATCTGGAGTCAGAACTGGTCCGGATGCCGGCTGGGCTGGCCCCACCTGCCCCACCGGATGATCTTGTAAACATGGTGCTAGACGGTCTGCTACTGGCTCTGGATCCTCCTTTCTCTCTCTTGGGTTTGTACTACGGCCCTCTCTCGACCTCGGGGTCGGCATCTACCCCAAGTTGGGGTTCTATCTACAGGCTTGGATGCATCACCCCTGGCCGCGCCACCTCGAGAGCGAGCCATCAAGCGAAAGAGTGAAACAAGTGAGATTTCAAGGAACCTATAAGACACACATTGCACGAAAGTGAAACAAAAGAGGAAATCTTCCTAAAAACATCCTGTAGCCACCCAAAGATAAGTTACGGACGTCTCCACACCGATCCGTAGGACTCTACTAGATGTTAGCTCTGTACAAGTGAGACCGATGAACCTGGCTCTGATACTAACTTGTCATGACCCGATTTCTTGAGTCATGATGGCACCTACTATACCCTACCATTAGGTAAGCCAACTCGTAACCCAAAACATCAAGCAATTAGTCTAAGGGCAGAAACTAGCTAAAACAAAAGTCTAAACAAGGACAACAAGGTGCAAGCAAACCAAAATATATATATACAGAATCCCTCCCAGAACTTGGAAATCACTAGTACAATGCTATATAATAATGAGTACAAGTCCAAAAACTAGACCACAACAAGCGTGTCTCAAAGTCAACAAAACTAGCTAAAATAAAAGATGGAGACATGACAAACCCAAAACTCCAGTGCTTGGCCTCATCTCCGAATCACATCTACAAAAGAAGGCAGGAACTAATCACCGCTGGTAACCGGTACTGGGACCTGCATCATGAAATAGATGCAGAGCGTAGCATGAGTACCAAAACAGCAGGTACCCAGTAGGCATCAAAGGCTGACTTAGTAAAAAGGGTAAAAATAAGAAGAAAGGATAGAATCTTGACATAGAGAGGTCAAAGCGGATAAGAAAAGGAAGCACATGAGCATACCAAAAAAAAACTATGTAAAACTAAATTAAACCTAACTGGACCCCCAAAAGCCTAGAAGGTACACTCAGTCGTGCGCTAGTTTAATTAAAACCTGAACGGACCCACATAAGCGTGACAAGTACGCAGAAAGCTAAGTCTACTGAGAAAGAAGGAAACCAGACTCCCTGCCCAAAGTAACCAAGATAACCCATTAGACTCCACCCAGCCAGTAGTGCACTCCTAGCCCAGCTAGAAAGAGTGACCCTAGGGGGCACCTTACCAAAAGTCCACTCCCAGCCTAGCTTGAAAGAGGGACCCAAGGGTGAGGTTAATATCGCGAGTCATCCTAACATGTAGTCAGCTCCCATCCTAGCTAGAAAGAGCGATCCTGGGGGTGATGGTATTTCCAATAGGATCCAATCAAGAAACAACCACCGTGGAATGCCATCCTCTCCAAGAAATCATAGAAAAGGCTCTAAGCCTATACTATCTCAATCACATGTCTCTAGTGATGCACCGAACCTTAGATAAATCATCAAAATCGCAGAATTAAAGGGAGAAGATACAGAAGTGAAACAAGCAGCGATAACGCCTAATCTAAGGATCAAACTATCAGACACAAGTCTGCTACTCTAGTCTATAAGGAGTTAAGCCATCCGAACGATGTTGGTAGAAAGTCAAGACTATCCAGCCCACATGGGTCATAACTCTAAGGCAATGCTTGCCTAACCTAGACTAAGGACATCATGCTTATAGTTGACAATGAACAAAGCATGCAACACACAGCACAAGCATACAATAGCATTTAGCACATAGGCATGTGATTCTACTAACTTGACTAACATGGTACAACGCCCGAAATATAGCAAACTGATCCTAACATAAGGTATCTAATCAAAGTAAACTAAGAAACTGGTACCCACCCCCAATTCACTCCAATCCACATACTTTTACACAACTAAGCTCAATCTAATAGAAAGGAAGCTACAGCCTACCCATAGGCCGAGTACCTAACTCAATCTCAGTTAAAAAATTAATATCACGCTCTGGGGGTAGGCCTGGTAGGTCGGTAGGAAACACATATAAGCAGTCACGAACAACAGGAACTAACTCAATCGGAGGGACCTCCCTACTCACATGACGCACATAGGCCAAATATGATAAGCATCCACTAGCCACTAGCCTCCTTTCCCAAATAAAAGAGATAGCCCCAATGGGTGTGTTACCATAAGATCCCTACCACATCACCAAAGGAATACCAGGTATAGCTAAGGTAATGGTCTTAGAGAAGCAATCTAAAACTGCGCGATTAGGGGATACCCATTCCATTCCTAGAATCACGTCGAAATCAACCATGTTAAGCAATATAAGGTCAATCTAGGTGTCACTTCCCTAGATAGTAACTAAGCAAGATCAAAATACCTAATCCACTACTAAAGACTCACCCACGGGGGTCGACACAGGCAACAGCGCCACTAGAGGCTAAGAAATCATACTCAAGAGAGAGCAATAGTAAACAGAAACGTACGAAAAAGTAGAGCATGAATCGAATAATGCCAAGGCGGGCTGCTGGCATAAAAAAATCGTACTTGTGATCACATCGTTTGATGCCTCAGCCTCCGCCCTCGCTGGAGTTGCATAGAAATCGCTATGTCTACCTCTGCCTTGACCATAAACATACCACCTGATCTACCTCCTCAGAAACCACCCCATAAATCGTGATGACCACCTCTACGATCCTGACCCTGACCACGACCTCTAGCTGGAGGTGCTGGTAAAGATGAGGGAGCTACCTCGGGAGCGGGAGCAATCCGACTATGCTGAGGATAGTCCCTAGCCCAATGACCCATCTCACCACACTGATAGCAACCCTGTCGAGGGCGACTCCTAGAAGAACGGCCATCATGGCCTGAAGAACCTGACCGAAATACCTCGCGGCCCTGACTCAAACTAGCCTTTCTCCGACCACCACCTGATACTTAAAAAGAGGCCTATGTAGGTCTACTAGACTGACCCTATCAAAATCGTCGTTCGATCCTGTCATGATAATCCCTAGAGCTAGGGTGGAAGTCACTTTAACTGCCCTCATGCCTAGCCCTCTTGTCGCTGCCTCATTGGGCCTCGCAACGAAGATGCTCCACAGTACTGGCATGGTAAACTACATCTTAAAAAGATCGACCCACAGAAACTAAGGACTGGGTCTCAAGCTGAAGCTATAATCTCCACCCATGTACAAAGCACCTAACCCTCTCCTCCTCTGCATGTAATATCGTCTCTATATGACGGTAGAGCTCGTGGATTCTAGTCTCGTACTCTGCCACTGACATGGAGCCCTTCTCCAACCAACAGAACTGATCCCTGAGGCGGTCTCTAAAGCTACAAGGGATAAACTTGGCCAAAAAGGCCTCAAAAAACTCATCCCATGATACCAGTTGATATATAACTGGCCTGGTTTGAATGAATGTGCACCACCACTACTTGGCTGGCCCATCTAGCTAGTAAGCAATGAAGTCAGACCCTCTAGACACTACTAGACCCAAAGTGCAAAGCACCTCATGGCAAGTAGTAAGAAACTCGTGGGCATCCTCACCCCCTGCCCTAGAAAACCACGGTGGTGTAAACTTGAGAAATACACCAAGCATCTTCTGGTCCTCAAGCGGCATAAGTCTGTCCGCTGCCAAGGGCTGTACTCCCTCTGTTGGTACCTGGACCTGAGGTGCCCTCACAGTAGGTTGATGTTGCGGTACTAGTGTTGGTGTGGCTGGGGCAGATAGCTAATGTATATCCCCAAGCACACCCAAGAGCTGAGCAATAGCGGCCTAGAGATTTGGAGTTAGAACTGGCCCCACCTGCCCCACCGAATGTTCTGGTAAATGAGGTGCTAGAGGGTCTGCTTCAGGCTCTAAATCCTCCTCTCTCTCCTAGGCTGGTACTGCAGCCCTCTCTAGACCTAGGGGTGGGCGTCTACCCAAAGATGGGGCTCTGTCTGTAAGCCTAGATGCATCACCCCTGGCCGCGCCACCGAGCGAGCGAGCCATCTTTCGAAAGAGTAAAACAAGTGAGATTTCAAGGAACCAATATGACATACGTTGCATGAAAGTGAAACAAAAAAGGAAATCTTCCTAAAGACATCCTGTAGCCTCCCGAAGATAAGTTACGGATGTCTCCGCACCGATCCGCAGGACTCTACTAGACATTAGCTATGTACAAGTGAGACCAATGAACCTGGCTCTGATACCAACTTGTCTAGACCCAATTTCTCGAGTCATGACGGCACCTACTATACCGTACCAGTAGGTAAGCCAACCCATAACCCAGAAAATTAAACAATGAGTGTAAGGGAAGTAACTAGCGAAAACAAAAGTCTAAACAAGGAAAACAAAGTGGAAGCAAACCAAATTAAATATATACAGAATCTCTCCCAGAACTTGAAAGGCACTAGTACAGAGCTATCTAATAAAGAATAAAAGTCCCAAAACTGGACCACAAAAAGCGTGTCTCAAATGCAAAAAGACTATCTAAAATAAAAGATGGAGACGTGACAATCCCAAAACGCCAAGTGCTCGGCCTTGTCTCCGTATCACAGCTGCAAAAGAAGGCAGGAGCTACTCATCGCTGGTAATTGGTACTGGGACCTGCATCACAAAATAGATGCAGAGCGTGGAATAAGTACCAAAATAGCAGGTACCCAGTAGGCGTCAAAGGCCGACTGAGCAAAAAGGGTAAAACAAGAAGAAAGGATAGAATATAGACACGGAGAGGTCAAAGCAGATAAGAAAAGGAAGCACACGAGCATACCAGAAATAAACTAAGTACAACTAAACTAAACCTAATTGGACCCCCATAAGCCCAGAAGGTTCACTCATGCGCTAGTTTAAATTAAACCTGAACAAACCCCCATAAACCCGACAGGTACACAGAAAAGCTAAGTCTACTGAGAAAGAAGAAAACCAGGCTCTCGGCACAAAGTAACAAAGATAACCCATCAGAATCCACCCAGCCAGTAGTGCACTCCTAGCCCAGCTAGAAAGAGTGACCCCAGGGGCACCCTACCAAATAGTCCACTCCCAGTCTAGCTCGAAATAGGGACCCGAGGGTGAGGTTAATATCGCGAGTCATCCTACTATGCAGTCAACTCCCAACCCAGCTAGAAAGAACGACTGGGGGACACCCAGCTAGCAGCACACTCCCAGCCCAGCTAGAAAGAGAAGCTCGAGGGCAATCGTTGAAATCATCGAGTCTACCCAGTCAGCGATACGTTCCCAGCCCAGCTAGAAAGAGCGATCCCAAGAGTGATGGTATTTCCAATAGGATCCAATCCAGCAACAACCACCGTAGAACGCCGTCCACTCTAAGAAATCACATAACAGGCTCCAAGCCTATACTATCTCAATCACACACCGTTAGTGATGCACCAAACCTTCAAGAACGCATTGGAACCACAGAATTAAAGGGAGAAGATACAGAAGTGCAACAAGCAGCGATAACGCCTAATCTAAGTCTCAAATTATCAAACATCAATCAGCTACTCTAGTCTATAAGGAGTTAAGTCATCCGAACGATGTCGGCAGAAAGTCAAGGCTATCCAGCCCACACGGGGGAAAGTCTAAGGCAACGCTTCCCTAACATAGACTAAGGACATCATGCTTACAGTTGACAATGAACAAAGCATGCAACACACAGCACAAGCATACAATTGCATTTAACACATAAGAATGTGATTGTACTAACTCGACTAACATGGTACTGCGCTCGAAATGTAGCCAATCGATTCTAACATAAGGTATCTAATCAAATTAAACTAAGAAACTGGTACCCGCCCCCAATTCACTTAAATTCACATACTTTTACACAATTAAGTTCAATCTAACAGAAAGGAAGTTGTAGCCTACCTTAAGGCCGATCGCGCGTGCTCCAAATCACTTTGCCAGAGCTTTCCTTCCCTAATGACTTGTGAACGTTGTCACTCTTTCAAATATAGTATCACAACGTTATTACGGTCGTTTCAACACTACATTCATAATAAACGGAGATGGGTCAATTTTGGGGTCAAAACGAGGAAAGTGGGATCCGCGCTAGAAATTTTGGAATTAATCCCAAAAGTAGGTCCCAATCAGTTCCCCGAGCTCATGTCCCAAAATGGGACACAATTCAGCTCTCGGGAACATCTCAATATCAACAAGAAAACAAAACTTGGATTATCTCATGAAGTAAAAATGGGACAGCAGTTGAATTAGTAAATTTACCAGAAATGGGAGGTCTACAGTGAATTCCGACAACCCGACGATGTTCTCCTCGAAAATTCACCCAAGATAGCCTCAAGAATCACTGAAATCGGACCTAAAATGGCTGAGAAAACAAGTCTCAAAAATTCCAAAACCAATCTCAAAAAAAGGTCGCGGCAGTAGGTATTTTACGAGATTTACCTCAAATGGGGACCCCAAGCTGACCAACGCATTCCTTGCACATATGATGAACCTTTGAATCACTGAATTTGGACTTGAAATGAGAGTTATGCCCTTTTAAAGATTTAGAACAGTTGATGAATTTTTTGCATAATGCTCCTGATTTTCAGCAACTTAAAAACTCCGACGGGGCACTGCGAACTCGTTTGAAACCCCGTGCATGCAAATGAGATATGCAACCATACCAAATTTGATATTTGGGACTCAATGGCATAGTCAAAATTTTCATACGTGGTCAGCTTGACAAAAAGTGGGTACCACACCGAAATGCCATTTTAAGTCAAAAATCACAAAAGGGCTCGAAAAAGTATCGAAAACCACAGAACACAAAAGAAGGGTCAATCTAGACCAAAATTGACATTCCAGAGCTTACCGCGCTGACAAAATTCTTATCCGAATGCATTTACTCAGAATGTTGACTAAAGTCAAACTTAGGCTTAAACTTAAAGTTAAAGCGCCTAATCGCACCGACTCACACTGAAAACCTCGAGAGTCATGCCAACCATTCTACTAGCCTAAAATGACTCTTCTGGAGCTAATGGAATCATCAGAATTGGATTCCAATGTCATCTTCTTGAAATTTTGATAAAAAATGATCGTTCAAGGTTCATAAGCTCCAAAAACACTAAAACTCGCACAACAACCAAACGAACGACCAGGTGACCAAATTGTTAGTCCCAGCAAGTCATAAATGACTTGGGGTCGCTACAGAAATACTCTAATGACACATAGAAGGCATGACACAGAAATGACTAGGAGGGTCATGACACATAATCCTTATCTCCAGTATCTCGGGTATCTCTACTACTCTCCTCATCTCCACTATTAGTTTTTTCTTTAATAGATTCAACATCATCACTATCCTGGGCACTACTATCCTCGTAGTGGTCTATCTCAACCATTGTATCATAATTCGAGTTAGACTTAGGTTCTTCAACTACCATTTTTTTCATTTTTGAAGATTTGGAAATTTCTTTAGCCTTTCTTTTGTTATAGAAGCCTTAGGAATAGATTGTTTAATGATGCCGCCTCTAGTTTTAGCCATACTAGACTATATACTAAAAAATAATTTTCATATCAAAATATCGACCAATAGTCTATTAACACAAACAAATTAATGCTATAAAAATATGCAAAACAAGTAGCTATTTCAACAAAACTTGACAATCCCATTAACATAAACATCATTAAAGTTGACCAAAATGCAGTAAAAACTTTCAAATCGATAGGACAGATAAATATTAAAATAAAAAAATTCATACGCATTATCCGAAGCAAAACCTCATTAATGGTTCTGAATAAAAAGAATGAACTAAAACGGGTGAGATTTTGAGAACTTTAAGCAAAAATCTAAATTTTACTATACTACTGCAGAAAAATAAAATCAAATAGGCTAAAAGTTATTGAAAGCACGATTAAAGCTACTTGAGAGGGAGAAGATTGAAAAATATCCAACTGAACTTGGGGAAGAAGATTGAAAAAGATTCAACTGAACATGGGGAAGAAGATTGATGAAAAAAAGACACACTCCACTTTGCTTTTCAGAAATGATTATATAATCTCACTTTTCTTTCTATTTTCACTAATGGAAGATGGAAGTTGTTGGAGAATGATCAGTTTTATGGAGGTTGAACATTTCAATAAAACAGGTTTATGGAAGACGAAGAGTTCCATGAGAACATTTAAGGTTTCCTTGCAAAATGTTTACCGAATATTATTGAATATTTTTTTATAGGGAAAAAGGTCTGAAAGATATCCGAACTTTGACTGAAATTGCTACAAATAATACCAAACTTTGGAAAGGACCTTTTACCCCCCATGCACTATTTAATAGTTTAGTTTAAAGGTATATATGTGTCTGAGTGGACATCATAAATATTACATAATTACAAATATGTAATGTGTCCACGTGGGCACATATATACCTTTAAAATACACTATTAAATAGAGCAGGGGCTAAAAGGTCTTCCATAAAGTTTGGTATCATAATAACAATTTTGGCCAAAGTTTGGAGTATTTTTCAGACCCTTGTCCTGTTTTTATACTCCTTGGGATTGTAATTTAATTTTTTTTGGAGGGATGAATATATTTAATGTTGAAATGTTGGGATGAAAATGATATTTTATACACTTGCAATTTTATCCCCAAGTTCTTAAAGTGATGAGAAGGTCCATGACACCACAACCCAACCCCACTTTTTCACTTTTTCTAATCCTAACCCTAAAAATTAAATAAAAAAGAAATTAGGTGGTTGTTTCTCAAATTAAATTTTGGGAGTTCCCTCTTGCCAATTAATCTCATGTAATTTTATTGTAAAGAACCATCAAACCCGTGTTCTCTAATTCTGTAGTCGCAAATCTTGTTGTATGTTCAATTTAGGATGGGTTTTCCATTCAAAATGGGAGAAAGTAAAGTTATGAAGTCAGCAGAGATTCCAAGGCAGCCACGGCAGGAGCTTAATACACAAGCAATTGTAGACACAATTGCAGAAGTAAAAGCTGCAACCGCACTGGCTGAAGCTATTATTGCTGATATAGAAATGTTGTTACAATGGCGGAGGAAGCACTACGCCGGTAATCCTTTCCTTTTAACATGTTAAATTCGTAATCAAAATTCACCAGAACTTTTTGTAAAAAGAATTTCATACCTTAGCAATCTTTGGGACAACAGATCTCAGCATGTAAAGCCTGTCATTAAGTTTCTTTCTGCAGCGTCACTCGGCCATCACTTTCTTAGCTGGAAGTCCCTTCTTCTTACCCTTTTGATTAGCACCACTTACATTGTTGGCTGCATTTGAGTTGTTTTCTTCCATTTTGTTAGAGATAGGAGAAAAAAGCTCAAATGCAGCCAGCACTGTAAGTGATGCTGATCAAAAGGGTAAGAAGAAGGGACTTCCAGCTAAGAATCTGATGGCAGAGCGATGTCGTAGAAAGAAGCTTAATGACAAGATTTACATGTTGAGATCTGTTGTCCCAAAGATTACTAAGGTATGAAATTCCTTTTACAGAAAGTTCTGGTGAATTTTGATTACGAATTTAACATGTTTTAGCCAAACAATAATCCATTCTACTTCATTGCTTTCTTTCTTTGAAGAAACAACCCTTGTATATCATTGAGGTTACAACAAAGTTTATAGGCAAAACATGGTGCTTTTGAATTTAAATATATATATTTACCAAATATTATCAATTTTTTTTTAAAAAAAAAGTAAAATCAAACCAACTAGAACTCAAAATTCTATTTCTATATAGTCGATTTAAACATATAGTAACCCAAATAGGTTGAGGTCGAATCCCGTAGAGAGCGTACTAGAGTTCTTATATAATTTAATGTTGGGATTCAAATTAGTAACTATCATTGGAAATTTGGATTTTCTTTATGAGAATCTGTTAACTACTTTGACAATTTGGATTTGCGTCAATAATAAATGTGAACTACGGTTTCAATTATTAGATAACGAAACTCAAACAAATATTTCACTATCAATTTATTCAGGTGTGTTTATTGTGAAAATTTACAAATGCACTAATTTTCCCATTCATAAAAAGTCTCATATAAACAATCCTCTCTCGAGCTTAAGTTATTACATGGTGGTTGCAACGTAGCACCAAATCCCTAGTAATGATCAATTTACCTAATCTTAACTTGTTTTGTCGAACAAGTTAGAATAGATTCAAGTTCTTTTTAATGTTGTCGACTATTTAAAGAAAATTTCCATTGCGAAAGGAACTTAATGCACAATAATCACCCCTTCATAAGAAAGATATTTATTGTTGTCATCCCTACTCTAAGTTCCATAGCCCTAGTTATGAGTTTATATACTTATAACTAGCAATAAATAATAACTATAGTAATTTAAACTAATACATAGTATTAATACAATAGAAATTAATATGAACCTTTGATTAATGCAACTCTCGCATGATAATTTTTTTCATTCAACAATAATCTACTAAAACTAGAAAGTAAAACGTGAAAACTAAGAACAATTAATTCTAATATCTTGTAGTAATTCCAAACTCGTAGCAACACTTCATAACCCTAGATGTGTTGTCAAAAGAGATATATATTATAATAGTGTCAAAATCTTAATCTCGATGGGACTCTAAATTGACTGGGTCAAACCCATTCCAATAAATAAAGTGGTCAAAAGGCGAGGCTCATTGTGAGAGAAACTAACTCACATCGCAGGGTACATTTCTCAAATCCGGCCTCATTTTGTTGAGTCTCTACAGTTCAATTCTTGTCCAGGTACGGTGTGAGGCCTATCTTTGAGTCCTTCTTGCATCTATTTTTACTTCATCTTAGTCTGGATCATTATGCTTTGTGTTCCAATCCATTATATGGGTCTTTTCTTGCTATTTTTGGCCTAAAATCAACCTAATCATATCTATTACCTCACGACAACATATAATCACTAAACACATGAATATTCACCAGACTATAATCAAAATGTTGCTAAAACATGGCTACTCACCAACTCTATGTAATGACCCTCTAGGTCATTTCCTTTTTTATGCCTTTTGCTCATCGTTTAGAGTGTTCCTATAGTGACCCCAAGTTATTTATGACTTACATGGACTGAAAATTTGGTCCCATAATTATTCATTTGGTTTTGATATTTTATGTGTTTTGATGTTTTTATGAACCTTCAACTGTTGATTTTGATCAAAGGTTCAGGAAGGCGACTTTAGAATCCAATTTTGACGATTTCATCAGCTCCAAACTAGTAATATTAAGATAGTAGAATGATTGGCATGGATTAAAATACCATCTGAACAGTTAGCTTTAAAATATTTAATTTTGTTTAGAACGACCCTTTATGCGGATCTCGACGCTCTTGGGCTGATTTCGAGCCCCTTGTAGATTTTGGCTTAAAATAGAGTTTGGGTGTGGAATCGACTTTTTTTTCAAGATGACCTCGTATGGAAGTTTCAACTGCTCCATTGAGTCTGGAATAATGAATTTTGTAGTGTAGCATATCTCATTAGAGTGCACAGGGTTCCGAAAAAATTTTGAACATTCTATCGGAGATTTAAAACTTGCCAAAACCAACTAATGCACGTCAGCTAGTGCAAGAAATTTTACCCTTGCTGTTCATGGGCCCTTGGTCATGTTTTCGAGGACCTGGTTCCTTATGCATCATGGTCGCGATAGCGATGAAGGGTTGGCTAAGTTGACCTTTTTTGGTCATTGCGATTGAGAATTCTAACCTCGGCATTTGCGATCGTCTACTGTCACGACCTAAAGTACACCTTATATGATACATGGCGTCGGAGACACCGAGAGACCCTACACAATCCACTTGACATACATATACACAATATAATAGATAAAAGCAAAAAGTCTCATACGAATAAAAGAATTTGAAATTTAAAAGTGGAAGTTTAACAAGTCTTGACAAGTGATCTATTACATCAAGAGGATTGGTCGAAACGTAACTTTTACACCATGTACAACATTCGAGCCTAAGAGACATAAGAAAGCAATAAAGTTTACACTGTCCTCATAGTATGAGGACTCACCAAGTATTCAAATCTATAGAGTGATCAACTAGCCACGAATGGAGTGAGAAGAGTCATCAAGCCCTACATTAGTGAAACAACGTAGACACAAGTATGCATTAATACATGTAATGTAATAAGAATGAAGGACATATATAAAAATGGAAACATGATAATAAGGGGATGTAATCGAAAACATGAAATGCTTGACCAAGCTAAACATAGTAACAACATTTAAGAAGAACCGTAGATCATGAACATGGTTAGTAAATCTTGAATTCATAAATAAAACTTCTTAAAACATTTAGGAATAACATAGTTCATTTTGTTGGATATTTACTATTAATCAACATAGACCATGTGAGCTATAACATGAAATCTGGTGTCTTGCTTCTACAGCGAAAAGAGATATCCCTAGTTGCCAAGGAAAGGACCTTAACTTCTAGCTTGTGTGGATCCAACAACTATGTCACCTAAGATAGCCTAGGGGGCACGTTGTTAGGGATAAGAAGATTGCTACTAGAGACCCAACCACTACTAACGGGAGAGCCTCCATCTCAATATACTAGAGGTGTTAAGTAAAATCCCAACGGAATTAGTCATAAATATAATAATATTATCATCCGTAGAAAACACAATTAAGTTACTAATCCAAGCTAAAAACAACATTGAATAGCTCCTTAAATATTGAATCATGAATGAGTGAGAAAACCTTTCACCAAACCATGATCCCTTAATGTGAGAAAACCTTTCACAACTTAATTGATGCTAATCCTAAAGCAACCAAGATCATAAATAATCCTTTTTCATAAATGTAACACTAAATAATTTAAAGAAATGAAAAAAAATGTTGTTTTTGGTTTGCAAGTGTGACCTACGGTTTGTTGAAGCATCTACTTACCGTAGATGGCATCCACAGGTACAATAGAAATGAACAAAATGTTTTGGGAAAATATTTAGGAGCTATGGTGGCCATGTATGGTCCATAGGTATACCTAACAACCATACATGGGCCCCGTCGATGGATGGTCCAAATTCATGTCTCTGAACATTATCTACGGCCGACCAAGATGATCCGCAGTAGGACCTATGGACCGTAGGTAAGAATCATAGGTGAGGCTCGACAATTTTATTTTAAGAGCATTTGGGCATTTTCCTAATTATTCTAACCCAATAATACATAATTTTACCCCTAAATCTAAACACTTTAAATGCCCGTCACCCTTAGAAATCCGCCCCCCCCCCCCAACTTATTCATTCGCTCAAATTCCTGAAGTGTCTTCAATGTTTTCTCCAAAATACAAATCTTCTCTCTAGATCAAGGAAGAAGAAGCTAAAGTTCTTTAAGTTCAAGTCTCCTTTCTTAATCATTGCTTATGGCTTAAATCAAGGTACGTACGAAGTTAATCAATGGTTTTCAATCGCCCATTAAGGCCATAAAGTTTCTTCAATTCTCCAGTTCAATTTCCCATGTCTTGATTAGATGTTCACTCAATTCCTCGTGGTATCTACTTGTATGGATTTAGTTGATTTATTATGATATTATTTTTGATGATTTGGACTTAATTACATGTTTTTCAACTAATTCCATGTGAACCCATGCATTGATCTATGAATTTCAACTACGAACCCTAACTTACATGAATTTATAAAGATTCTTGAATCTATAAATATATTTTTATGAAATTATGCATGTTTCTATGAAAGCAATGTTTACGATTTAAGTAAGATTATAGATGAACATATTTATATATTCTATGAAGCTTGGCACACATGACATGAATGGCATCTATATTTTCCTTCAATCCTTTTTGGGATATTATCCTAAATTAGGTCTTGATTAGTGTGGTATTTGGATATGCCATCAATGATTATAGATCACGCTTTCAAAACTATTTCCATTAGTAGTAAGACACTTCTAGTATGAGGTTAACGACTACGGGCCTTAAAAAACTATTATGAAAAGATCATGGATGATTAAATGTTTTCTCACACATGGTCTAAGGAGCTACCCTATGATGTTTCTAGCTTGGATTAGTATATTAATTGTACTTTTCCATGGATGATAAAAATGCATAAAATTAATGACTATTGCATGGAATTTATGCTTAGCACCAAGATGATATTGAGATGGAAGCTCTCCCGTAGGTTGAGGCCAGGACTCTAGTAGCAATCTCCTTATCTCATAACTATGTGCCACCATATGATGATTGGCTTAGATAGACAATAGCTAATGGATCCACTTTAGATCAAATTTATGGTTCTTACATTGGTAAGTGAGGACACACCTTTTTGGTGTGTGGTAGACACTAGATTCCATGTTATAGCTCGCATGTTCTATATGCCGGTTAATGGTAATATTTTCACAAACTGAACTAAGTTAATTACTAATATTTTATTAAACTTCCTTTTATGATTTAAAGTTAAATTTCCATGTTCATAATTTATGATTTTACTATATCTTAATTTGGTCATGCATTTCATGTTTTTTTATTATCTCCCCTTATGATCACCTTTCATGCTTTATTTCATTCCCCTCATACTTAGTACATTCCCCTTACTAATGCATACTTGTGCCTACATTGTTTCACTAATGTATGGCCATACAATTCTTATCCTTCCGTTCATGGCTAGTTAATTGCATTAGATATTTGAAGGTCTGGTAAGCCCTCATACTTCAAGGCGATTTCACTTCTATACCTTTATGTCATTTCTATTTTCAGACTTTGTATGTGATGTATTGGTTACGTTCCAATCACTTTTCTTATGATGCATTAGATAGCTTATTGAGACAAATATTAGACTTCTTCTTTGATTCAACAACTCTTTTGAAATATGAAATGCTATCTTTTGAACTCTTTAAATTTTATTGTCTTGTATGATGTTTGCTAAGTGTCTTGTGTAAGTCCTCTTGGGATATTATACACCATGTCACATCTAGGGTGTACTTTCGGCCTTGACAAATTTGGTTTTCAAAGCAAAAGATTTAGAGAGGTTCTAGGATGTCTCATAAGCCATATTGAGTAGATACTTGTTCATAATTGTGAAGCGCTACACATTTATGAATGAGAGGCTATAAGATGTTTAGGAAACTCCACTTCTTCCTTTACTCTAAAGTCATGCCATAGAGTTTATCTCTATAAAGTTCCTCTTTTTGTAGCCCTTGTTTATGCTTTTCGAAATATGCCTCCACGAAGGAATCTTGTGAGAAGAAATGTTTGTGAAAATATGGAGCCCAAGGTTCCCCAAGTATAGGTCGACTCTTTTGTTGAGAAAGTGAATAATGATGAGTTTTGAGCTGTATTTCATGTATTGGCCCAAGCTATCATGGATCAAGAAAACAGAAAGGTCGTGGATCCCGTGAACCCAAGGATGGGTACGACGACAACAAGGGTGAGGGACTTTACTAGAATTAATCCTCAAGAATTTCATGGGTCTAAAGTTGTGGAAGATCCTCAAGAGTTAATTTATAAGGCTTATAAGATAATGGGAATCATGGGTATCACTTCCGTTGGAAAGGCGGAATTGGCTACTTATAAACTTAATGGAGCAATTTTGTTTAACCAATGGAAAGAAGAGAAGGCAATAGATACGGATCCTATTGGTTAGGAGAAATTTAAGGTTGATTTCCCTTTGAGATAAGGGAGGGAAAGGTTCTTGAGTTCATTAATATTCATCAAGGGAATATAAGTGCGAAGAAGTATGCTTTGAAGTTCATCCAATTGTCCAAATATGATCCAACTACTACGGTTGCCAATTCAAGGGCAAGGATAAGTAAGTTTGTGTCGGATTCTTCCGACTTGGTGGTCAAAGAATGCCTAATCACCATGCTTGTTAAAGAGATGGTTGTATCATGTTTGATGTTTCAGGTGCAACAAATAGAAAAGGAGAAGCTTAAGGAGAAAACTAGGGATTTAAAGAGGGAAAGAAGAGAAAATGGTGATTTCTTACATTCAATGTGCAATAGAGGTAATCGTTTTCAAGGTAATGATTCTAGTGACCAAATGGTACCCAAGTTTTGGGAGTATGGAAGAAGACATAGGGATGAGTGTCTAGCCGGTTCAAATACATGCTTTGGGTGTGGAAACAGTGGTCACAAGATCAGAGAATTCCCATTTATTACTTCTTAGGGAAGGGATGGCAGGCAAGATCAAACTCGACAAAATCACGATCCCCGGATCCAATTGGTAAGTTATGATCCTTTAGCTTATGGTTATACTTTGCTTGATATTGGGTGTTTCATTGGATATGGTAAGATTCCATATGTAGTAAATGTGTTTGAAGTTGGCCTTGAAATCTTGGTGGAACTTCCTTAAGTGTTTACTTGCATCAATGGCTTTCTATGGCTGTTAAGACTTAGGTTCTACGCTTGGATTGAGGGAGATGGATTTGAAAGACTAGTGAGGTTTGCTCCCAAGGAAAAGATGGTGCTTGTTTCATTGTTGGTATGTGTGAGATACTAATTAAATTGTTTGAAAGTTTCCTTGCTTTGGGTTGGTATGTGAAAGGCTAGAGACGGTGTGATGTCTTAGTAACCCTATCTCTTTCCTTTATATTCGGGTCTACTTTGAGGATTAGCCCCTCATGTTTAGTCTTTATGATTCTTGCATTCTCAATCATTCTCATGTTTCCTCATGCATGCATGCTCATGCAATCTGGGTTCATAGGTAAAAAAAATCATTAGTGCATGGGTTCAAATGGAATTGATTGGAAAGCTAGGTAATTGAATTTAAATAATTATAATATTATCAAAATAAAACAATTTAAATCCATACATAGAGAACCCACAGGGAATTGAATGAAACCCTAACCAATTTACAAAAATTGAATTGGGGAATTGGAGAATCATTGGGGACTCAATGGGTGAATGGAACCCATTGATGATCTCCCTACATACCTCAATATCAAAGCCCACAAGAAATTGATGAAGAAATATTGAAGATTTGAAAAACCCTAGAAATTCCTTAAGAGCCTTGGATAGAAAACTTTGGAGAGGAACTTTTGAATATTTTGGAGAATGGGTAGATTTAGGGGTAAAATTGGTTATAGGGTACTTATTTATAGGCAAGACGATGTAGTATAAAATTTTGTTGCATTGATAATGTTGGAAATACACTTTTAAAATAACTACCAACTGACCCTATAATTGCGACCTATGTACCATAGAAATTCCTACGAACCATACTATCAATCGTAAGTCCAACAAATGGGGCCTGCATCTTTGGAAAATCCTACGACCCATTTCTATGGATCATTAAATTTCTATAGTCCGTGGAACACATCCGTAGACCTCAATTTTCAATTCAAAATTTTACTAAGTTTGGGACCATTCCATGGGACCTTCCTACGGTTCGTCGTCCATTCTCCATACCATCTTGGTCAATTGTTGAATTAATTACTGGACTTGATTTACAAATTACTTTCCCACTTCCTATGAGACTAGTCTAAGAATCGTAGAACTTCCTACGAACCATAGACTAGTCTGATAGATTTGAACCAATAGTACTCTTTGACCTTCTTTCCTTTTCTAAATTTTGAGGTGTTACAATATTTCCTTCCAATCTTTTAATGTTCTACATGTTGTCCCTAAGTTTGACCATTTTCAATTGAGGATTGAATCTCTCTAAGATTGGCAACTCAACCAATCATCTAGTAGGTTCCCCCGTTAAGGGGAATGGGAATAATTGCAGCCGAATAGATTCTTGTGAGATATTCATGAAGATGATCAACCCATAAATATCCATAAAGTTACGAAGGTGTTCATGAAGATCCTTATGAGCATAGCCCCTAAATATTCCTCTCATTTGGAGTAGTTGTAGCATTGTTCTGATACATTACTTTCCTTGCTGTAGGAAGTAATCTGATAGCTCCATTCATCCCAACAACATTTATGTGCATGCCATTCAAGTCAACAAGTTGATCATTTTACCCGTCGTGACTAGCGTCGTCACTACCATTATCACTCATGTTTATACCTACAAATAGGAAATACAACAGCACCAAAAACAATCAACAACAACTCAACCAGCTTACAAAGCAACTTTACTAATTGAATTCTTAGCTGTCATTCCCCAATAGCGGCCCCATTTTTGATAAAGCTCAAATACCATAGAAATAATTAGAGGATTAAGTGTTCGTTTTCAATAAAAATACCCAACAAAGAGTAGGGTCGAATCCCACACAGAATAGTGTAAGGATAAGAATTCAATTAGGAAACCAAGAATACTAATCTATTCATTGTAGCACTTTAGAACAAAATAGTGGATTATTCCACCAAATTTAATAAAAAGGTTTGAAATATCAAGTATCAAAATTAAAACAAAATTAGAAATTCTAGCAAGTAAGGAATAATCTAGGGCTGCATGGATTGGTACCGATGTCATGTTGGGGTACTTATGTTGCTCAATAGTTCAATATAATCATTGATAGGCTAGGTAATCTTCAATAACACTAATCTTCTTTCGATCTCATTGAACCATATCATAGAACCCTTTTTCGATCATCTATGTGAATTACAAATCAACCTACTACATTACATAAATCTCTTTTTCGAGGAGATTTGTGCAATTAGAGATGAATCATACACTCTCTTATGAACAAGCCATATAAATCAAACTTAAAACATAACTTTTTTTGTGGTATGAGATTGTTACTCAAAAGATTTTTCTCTTAAAAGAGATGGTACTCAGAACTGCTCATGAAAACTTAGAACTGCTCGAGAAGTCATATTGCATAAACATTGGCGGTACATCCAGATACCATACTGCTCATACATTGATAGCATACTAGATTGTCATACTAATAATGTTTTAGAAAACTCTTTTCTAAAAACTCATCTTTACTTTCTCAAATCTCAGTTTAAGAACTCAAGTGTTGGCTTTAAAAAGCTTTACAAAATTTATAACTCAATTCAAAGGGTTTATATGAAATTATGAACATGAACGACTCAATTCAAGGTTTTCAATAACTATACATAGAACTCAATACTTGAAACTCAACAACTCCAGAACTCAAGGACTTCAATGATACTGCTCATTTCAAGAATGTTCACCTCATAGGGTTCATGCGGAATTATGGGCATGAACAACTCAAATTAAGGACTTTATGGGTAACATGTAATAGTTCCATGATTAGGAATATAATCTCAAAAGGGTTAGGAACTCAATACTCAAGAATTAGAATTAAAAGATACTGCTTTTCTGAAAGATACTCAATTTGTGGAGTCCAAACAGAATTTATGGGCATGAACGACTCGACTCAAGGGTCTACATAACAATAAAGAACTAGTGTATATGACTCTTCTGATCCTCATACTTGCTTACTCAAAACTTAAAATTGATAGATGATCTCAAAGGATTCACAATTGAACTGAAAGATTCTTGAACTCTACTCTTAACTCTTTCTTGAATTTGAATTATAAATTCAAGAGTTATGGTTCATGATACGAAGGATCTCATGATAATAATATAGACTCATGAATACATTCTCCTCATTCTTACACTCATTTGCTCGAGTCTTGAAACAACTTATTTGAAATTGTAGAAGACTTCTCAGAAAGACTCAAAGGGACTTTCTCAAAGTGTTCGAAAGAACTCTCAAAACTTAAATCATAGCTCTACCTTGAATTTGAATTGTAATTCAAGGTTACGATTTATGTTATGAATGATTTCAAGATGTTTGTAAGTAGTTTAGAGTGTCTAGAATCGATGGGGTTTGAAGGTACCCTTTTAGAGGACTCAGACGACCAAAAACATGGAGAAGGGGAGAGGGTAGGCAACTCTGGTACACTGAGTGGCACAGGGCGCCAGCCCCTTACCTACAGAGGTATTGTTGAGGCACACTGGCTGGCCCAGGGCACCAGGCCCTAATCCAGAAAAACCCTAACAACTTTCTTTACTCGTTTCCTCACCCTAACTCGCCTGGAATCAAACGGTTTCTTCTCCAATCACTTAGATTCGAATACCCAACCTAAATACACACTAATCTACTCAAAAAAAAAAAAAAAAAAAAACCTCAAATTCCAAGGATTTATCTCAAGAATTCATCAAAACCCCAACAAAACAAGATTTAGAATGAAACTTCAAGAACACTTATGAAGAACTCATCAAGAACTCAACATACTCAAACTCATGGATGAAATTCGAAAAAGAAACTAATGATTGGTGTGTGGATGAATGAACCCAACAATATGATAACTTACATACCTTTTAGGGTAAAATCCTTGGCAAAAACCCCTCGATGATTGTAAGAATTTTGATCGTCTTGAACCTTCCCTCTTTTCTCCTTTTTTCTCTTCTTTTCTCTTCTGAACTCTCTTCTAAAACCCTAAGTATATTTGGATCTATGAAAACTTACCCAAATCATATTTTCCCCAAAATATTACTAAAATTAGTTTTAAGCTGATTGGGTAAGGAAAATACCAAAAAACCCCTCCTTAGTTCGGATGGAAAAGCCCTATGTAGAGAGGCTGCACTCAAACAGTCATATCTCACCAATAGAAGCTCAAAATTTAGCAAAGTCAGTTGATTTGGAAAAAGGACTTAGAGATCTTTCATTTGACATCTTATGGGTTTCCTAACTCATCATGTTCTAAAAGTTATGGTCGTTTGAAGTTGACCTAAAACTTAATGGAATCTAGGAATGACTTGAATGATTTTCTCTTTTAGTTCTTTTTGGAACTCAAGATGCTACATCTAGTGACATTAACACTTAGGAAATTTTAAATTCCTTGGTAAGAACTTACTCACTACGAAGGATGGTTTGGGTCTTAGCTCAAAATTTTCTCGTGTGTTACAATATCTCCCGCTTGATATCATTCGTCCTTGAATGACGGCTGGACTGGGTACTGAACTGGCTTACTCTTACTAAGGTCTGAGTCTAATAACAATCCCAAGGTTCAGGTTCTATACCTCTTCATAGGGAATCTCATCCCAAGAACATTACTCTTTACCACCACATTAAAGCAACATTGTGCTCATATCAAGAACCACCTAATGTTTAACAAATCCACATTCAAGCGTAGTACTCTAACAACTCTATGGACTCCTACTAACCAACTCCTTATGAACCAACTAAGGGCTCTCATTTAACTATTTCTCATAGTAAAACCTTATCCTCCTCTTCGTCCTCATTAATAACCTTACATGGAATTATCACACCATTATCATAAAGATAAGATCATTAACCTTTTCCTTTTAACATCACTTCACTACTAAAAGACCTCTGAAAAGATGTCTCCCATACTCTGTTGGACTCATTCCTATCTTGTTCTCAATAGTTGACTTGAGTTCTCATCTTATCATCTTCCCCTTAGGTCTAAAGCTAACATTTGAAAGTTATGGACCTATTCCACATTGACAACTCAATTATTCTATCTTGGCACACATATAAAATCATTAACTTAATTTGAACCTCGCTTGATTACATACCATCTCGGTACACCTCTTAATACTCTATTTACTCTTGTAACTTAGCCACACTTCTCCACCCTTATCTAAAGGTTAGGGTCTCTCACTTGTACCACTCATATTTATTGCAACTAACATTGCAATTCCTCACCTACTCTATGTCAAGTCTACCCGATCAAATCCAAGGAGTGACATCATCACCCTCATGTTGCCATTCTTTTGATCATGACACTCATTCAAATTCAAGCTTAATATTTATTACTAAACCCAAATATCAATACGATTGCTTGCCTACTATACTATACCTCATTACCTAATCAGTTCAATAACCTTCTGAACATCATGACCCCCTTAAATAAATCATAAGCCTTGCTTAGATCTATCACCTCATGAATACTCCTACTCTTCTATTCAACACATGTACTTAGTCTCCTCTAACATGATGGCACATCGACATTAACTCTTTTTTTGGTTAAAAAAATATACTTGATCTCATCATAACTAATAATTATTCCTCTTCCTTCTATCAAGAACTCCTTACAACATTATTATTACTTTTTCTACTCATAAAATAACTCATCACTTATAACTGATTGGGTGCATAATTGCAATAACATAATCTGCCCTATCACTATCTCCCTTTCATAGATCTCTATACGTCTGCATACTTTCCTCTAACTCCGGGCACTTTCACTACTAATGCTCATGATCTTGTAACTCATGCTACCTTTTCAGGTGAAAATATTACTGAAGCTCTAAACATTCTTCCTCAAAAGGATCTCAAATGAAACAAGGATTAGGGAAGAGGGTACAACTCTCTTTTAGCTCAAATGCAAGATTCATATGAATATGGGTGCACTCCTTTGAAACTCAACACTTAACTCACTCACGGGCTTCTCTCAAGCCCTTCTGCAGTCTCATGACCTTTTCAAGATTTTTGCTAAGAGCAACTCATTGATAAAGGACTGACCTTTCTTTTCAACCACCACTAGTATGAGGGGTAGTCGAATGGATATGAAAATGCATGAGTATGAACAAATCTATATGACATAGCTTTATTGCACAATTAACAGTACGAAGATGGAAAATTTTTCTTAAATGTTTGTAGTCCCTCATTTGTAGAAGTGGGGCCCTCATAACCATAAACAAGACCGTACTCACAGGGCTTCATAGAAAACTTAGGACACTTGAACTTTTTGCTCTGATACCAAGTTTATCACGACCCGAGCCTACACCCTGGACGTGGTCGGCACTTAAGAGCCATTGTTGGTCCCCAACCTAACTCTCATCATGGCTGACTACAAGAGGAAGACTAACTCAAGCATACAAAGCTTATAACTGAATAAAATTCATTGAACTCAAATACAAAGCTTTAACTCAAATGATTAAACTATGAATAAAATTCTATATTCAACTCAAAAAAAATAGGCAACCCAAGTCCTTAAAACATTTAACAAAATAAATGAATAGACTTCTCAAACTCTATTGTCAATCTATGAAGCCTCTACTATTACAAAAAAAAATCATGACAAGGCCCATGACATCTCAAACTACTAGCTTTAAGATAAATGTGAAGTCCTCCGGAATGTTAGAAGGCTCACAAAAGATGACAAGAATATCCCATGATCAGAACGAAATGCCTGTTGATGATCTTAAATGTCTGTATCTGTATCATGAAATGATGTAGGCCAAATGGCTTAGTACATGGAATGTAAGAGCATGTAAGGGGAATTCTAAAGCATAAACATAAGCTTGAACTAGTGGAAAAGAAACAGACTTACCTATCCTAAACTCAACTCAACTCAAAGAAACATAGTTCAACTCAACCCAAGGAAACATAGTTCAACTCAACTCAGAGAATATAGGGCTCGACTCAATAACAAGATATTCAACTCAGTGCAATAAGGCTCAACTCAATAATGAGATACTCGACTTTGTGAAATAAGGCTCGACTCAATAATGAGAAATAGGGCTTAACTCAAAAATAAGATACTCAACTCTGATACCTAACTCTAGATGTTCAACTCAATATAAAGCAACAATAAAAGATTCAACATATGGAAAGCTTTTAAAACAGTAGATACCAACTCAATGTATTGAAAAATACAATAATAACTCAGTTTGTATATAAATAGACAATAAAAATTGGGTATATAAGTACACCAAATATCTCTGTGGGAGTTTCTCTACCCGATAACCATCACCATGTGCTATGTGATGATACATCGTCTCACCAATGCTACTAGAACTGTCTTATACCTTGTTGGGGTATAAAACCTACTACAAAGTGCATTCACTAGTCTATGCTAAAAGTATTATGGAATCATTTAAAAAGTATGACCCTTTCTACCCACTTTGGCTACATGGTTTATGGAGACTTGAGTTATCTGAACTCATCCCCATATTAGTGCTCAATACTACTCCTAAAATATAACTAGCTCATATGTTTTAAAACTTAACTTTTTCTGTGGTTTAAGATTATTACTCAAAAGATCTTTCTCTTAAAAGAGATGGTACTCAAAACTGCTCATGAAAACTCTTTCACAAAATTATATTAAAAATCATATTTTAATATGATCATTTATGATTGGAGAAGTCATACTGCCTAAAAATTAATGGTATATCTGGATACCATACTGCTCACACATTGATGGAATACTCAATTATCATACTAATCATGTTTTAGAAAACTCCTTTCTCAAATCACATCTTTACTTTCTCAAATCTCTATTTAAGAACTTAAGTGTTGGCTTTAATAAGCTTTTCAAAATTTATAACTCAAATCATAGGGTTCATGTGGAATTATGAACATGAACAACTCAATTCAAGGTTTTCAATAACTATACGTATAACTCAATGCTTGAAACTCAACAACTCAAGGACTTCAATGATACTGCTCATTTCAAGAATGTTCAACTCATAAGGTTCACGCAGAATCATGGGAATGAACGACTCAACTCAAGGACTTCATGGTTAACATGTAATAGTTCCATGATAGGAATATAATCTTAAAAGGGTTAGGAACTCAATACTCAAGAATTAGAACTTGAAGATACTACTCCTCTCAAAGATACTTAATTTATGGACTCCATGCGAAATTTATGGGCATGAACAACTCAACATAAAGGTTTACATAACAAGAAGGAACTCGTGTATACGACTCTTATCATCCACATACTAACTTCCTCAAAACTTTGCTCAAATTGATAGTTGATCTCAAAGGATTCAGAATTGGACTCAAAGACTATTGAACTCTACTCTTAACTCTTTCTTAAATTTGAATGATGAATTCAAGAGTTATGGTTCATGATATGAAGGATCTTGTGATGATAGTGAAGACTCATGAATACATTCTTCTCATTCTTATGCTCACTTGCTCGAGTCTTGAAACAAGTGATTTGAAATTGTAGAAGACATCTCTAAAAGTTTCAAAGGAACTTCCTCAAAATGTTTGAAAGAACACACAAGACTTCACTTTCAGACATACTTTGAATTTGAATTATGAATTCAAGATTATGATTCATGTTATGAATGATTTCTAGATGTTTAGAAGTAGTTTAGAGTGTATAGAATCGATGGGGTTTGAAGGTACCCTTTTAAAGGACTTAGACGGCCAAAAGACGGAGAAGGGGTGGGGGCAGCCGACCATGGCGCATTGAGTGGTACAAGGCACCAGCCCTCTACCTACAGAGGTATGGCTGGGGTGCACTGGCTAGGGCAAGGCACCAGGCCCCAACCCAGAAAATCCCAACGACTTTCTTTGCTCGTTTTCTCACCCTAACTCGCCTAGAATCGAACAGTTTCATCCCCAATCACTTAGATTCAAATACCCAACCTAAGTACACACTACTCTATTCAAAAAAACCTCTGAATTCCAAGGATTTATGTCAAGAATTCATCAAAACCATAACAAAATAATATTTAGAATGAAACTTTAAGAACTCAACATACTCAAACTCATGGATGAAATTCGTAAAAGAAACTCATGATTGGCGTGTGGGTTAATGAACCCGATACTATGACAATTTACATACCCCTTGGGGTAAAATCCTTGGCAAAAACCCCTCGAAGATCACAAGAATCTTGATCGTCTTGAACCTTCCCTCTTTTCTCCTCTTTTCTCTTCTTGAACTCTCTTCTAAAAACTTAAGCGTATTTGGATTTATCAAAACTGACCCAAATCAGATTTTTTCCCCCAAAATATTACTAAAATTCGTTTTAAGCTGACTGGATAAGGAAAAGACCAAAATACCCCTCCTTAGTTAGGATGGAAAAACCCTATCTAAAGAGGCTGCACTCAAACAATCATATCTCACTCATATTAGCTCAAAATTTAGCAAACTCAGTGGCATTGGAAAGAGGACTCAGAGGTCTTTTACTTGACATCTTATGGGTTTCCTAACTCTTCCTGGGCTAATAGTTATGGATGTTTGAAGTTGACCTAAAGTTTAAAGGAACCTAGAAATGACTTGAATGAATTTCTCTTTTAGTTCTACCTTAACACTTAGGAAATTTTAAATTCCTTGGTAAAAACTTACTCACTACGAAGGATGGTTCGAGTCATAGCTCAAAATTTTCTAAGGTGTTACACATTGCATCAATTGCCACATCATGAATTGCCACAGCATCAACTACCACTTCGTGAACTTCACCAACTGCAACTTCATCAACAAGATCACCTGTCATTTTATTAGCAGCATCAACTGCCAAATCATCAACTCCATATGTAAGGTGTTCATCAATTGCAACAAAGTCTTCATCAATTGTTGCAAGGTCTTCATCAACTGTTGTAATGTTCACATGTACTGTATTACTTGGAAAACAAATATAGGAATAAATTACTTTATACTAACAGTATGTATATATATATATATATATATATATATATATATATATATATATATAAAATTTACCTTTCTCTTGTTGTTTTTTTTATTCTTTTCAATTCTCCTCAATTTTTCATCCGTACATAAGCAACAACTTCCACCATTGATTGCTCAAGTGAAACAACACATTCACTTAGATTTTCTAAATTCCCATCATTAGAAGTATTCGGTACATTATTTTGTGTACTAGAAACATAATTCACACAAGGTTTGACAATATTTTGATCACCCAAGTATTATCATCCACGCTCTCTACTCCTGCAGTGAGGATGGTCACACCTTTCAATTGGACCTTCAAGACATTGATGACTGCGTCCTTCACTTCATATGTATATGGCTTAAATGTTGTCATGTGATTTTGTTCCATCTCACGGACAGTAGAGGTGAGGTATGGGTGCACAATATATATATATATATATATATATATATATATATATATATATATATATATATATATATATATATATATATTACACAATTTTCATTAATTTTAAAAAAAATTAGATAATAACAAATAAATATATAGCTTCGTACTTCTTCCTTTGTACTTAAATGGATTACCTTCAACTATTTATCGCTCTTTGATGTGTACCATCTAAGTATATGTGGACTGGGCAGTGGAGTATCCAAGGACTTCTGACATACTTTCCAAGATATGGAAATGCCTCAAATATCCAATCCTGAAATCCATAGAACAACAAACAAATAAATAGAGTCTATGAAGTACTACATAAATAAATAAGAGTATATCATAAATTGACTAAATGGTTGATAAGAAGTATCAGAAATGCCCAGGGAAAGCCGTACAGAGCATAAGATGCATTCTTCTTTTCATTTTACATTCCCCCCTGCTTTTTCAAATTAATTCAATTTCATCTTATAGGTCAATGTTAAATCAAAAGACTCTTTTCCCCATGGATAACTTTTAAGAAATCCAAATTATCTACCATCTTAATGTGGTTTGAATCTACAATCTTATACCGATCATGAGCTAGCAACATCGAGTGGACGAACCAAACTAAAGAGCACTTTAATTTCTGATCCTTATTTAATTTGTTACCCTTAATTAATCTCATCAACTTTGCACTAGTGGTGTTCTTGTTCCTTGTCACCTTGAGATGAAAATTCTCACATTTCCTAAGGACATTGTTCAGTTTTGATATGCTGAGCAATTCAGCCCCATAATCAATGCAAATTTTTTTAAGCCAAAACATGTAGGTTTATCATTCACACAAAATAAAATTTCATGCAACTTTTTGTCATTTCTCACATGTCGAAACAATATATAATGGAAAATCTGCCCATTGAACTTAAAATAATCTGGAATATGCCTCAAATGTCCATAACAAGTACCGTTAAATTCATTATAAGGATTTTGCTAAACCAGAATTTTTCTGAAGTCACGATAAACTGTCATCCTTGATCTTACAGAGATCTTTGCTGGAAATGATCCTACCTCATCTAACCACGTTGCTAGGTCATACAACTCCCCAGAGATATCTCTTGCACAAATTGGCAAGGTTAGGGGATCTTCCGACTAGTGTCTCTACTACTTTCCTCCCCATCAATTTCCCCTTCACTACTCTCAACATTATCACTAGCATCAGCAATTTTGTCCTATTAGTTGTCAATCTTCGCCATTGTTTTTGTTTCAGAATTAGACTCGGGTTTTTTTACTACAATTTTTTTCTTTTTACAAGTTTTCAAAACTTCTTCAGTCTTTCGTTTTTTTAATTCTAATTGCAATAGGAGAAGATGGTTTAGTATTTCCACCTCTAGTTTTAGCCATACTTTATAATCTACAAGCAAAAACATATTTATCGACCACTAATTTATTAACATAAATGGAGTAATGCTCAAATAAAACATGCAAAATAAATAGCAGTTCCAATAGAAATCAACAATGCATTAAACAGAAACACCATTAAAGTCGATCAATGTTCAGTAAAAATTTCAAAATCAATAGGCAATATAAACATAAAAAAAATTTTAAAAATATAAGCAACCAAATAGGTTTAAATATTTCTATCCAAACAAAAATGTCATTAGATACAACAAATATTGACTGAATACGGCAAAGCAGCATCCCGAATAAGAACATGAACAAAAATAGTCTAGAAAAAGGGGTCATTAAATCATTCCACTACCATAAAAAAATAAACAATCAAATACGGCTAAAAATTACCAAAAAAACACCATTACAGAAGGTTCAACTTACCAAAGATGAGACCTCTAAACTTGGGCAAGAAGATTGAAAAAAGCATATGACGATTTGAGAGGGGTTTAGGACGATGAAAAGGTTGGATAAGTTAGTGGAAGAGAAAAGTATGGGGAAGAGTAGCATATGATTACACTAATTTCATCTTTCAAGAATAGAAGATGTACTTGGCTAATGAAAAGCCCTTGCACTTGGAGAAGAAGAAACAGCGGAATAGAGATTCAAAAAATGTGCCTCGATTTTCATCAAATAATAATTTATATCTTCTATCTATATCTATACTTCTATATTATACTACCTTAAAAGCATGAACTCCTTAACTTGAATGTTAAATTACTATAATACCCCAATTTAAAATATCAAATTTAGTATATATTATATATATTATATTTATTTATTCAATTGATCTATAGTTTATTAAAAGCTGACATCTTTTCACATTAATGTGTAGTGACTTTTCCAAATGATTTTGACTTTTTATAGAGTTGTGACTTTTTTGATGAGTTGTGACATTTTCAAAAAGTTGTGACCTGCCTGAAGGGTTGTGACTTATCTGATAAGGCACAATAAGTACTTTTTGATACTATCCTTTGTTATCAATATATAGAGAGGTTTTCAAACTTCAAATTTTGTAATTTTTCTATTCTTCTTCTTAACACAGGGAAGATTGTGAGAGTTTTTCATTATGTAATTACAATATTTTTTTTTGTTGGTAAAATAGACAGATAAAAAGAAGATAGATGTAACAAGGGAAATGGCATAACTCAACTTCAAACGAGAGGATTATCTAGATAATTAATATGTACTTATTTTCATAGCCATCAATATACTTTTTTAGAAACTTCTACTTGACAAGGAACTCAATGATTTTCTACTACATAAACTACAACTTAGTGTTCAAGCTATTTAAATCTAAGACTGTGGGAGAATAAAGATTTGATCAAAAACTTGTTTGAAGAGTCTAAACTAGATTTAATAGGTAGTTCCTCTGTTTCTAGTTTATTTGTTGTACTTTTATTTTTTTTTCCAATTTAATATAAAATGTTCTTTTTTCTTGGGGTGTGGAGCACATATTTAATACCCCAAAGTTAAAATACATTTTTATATACTCCACATATCCTTAGATTAAAAGTCTTCTTTATATTTCAAAATTTCATGTCATACTTAAATTAGACAAATCTATATCCTTTTGTTGTCTATAAATCGAGTGGTTTTTTCCCACTTTTAAACTAAAATTTTTGTAAGTTCTTCTTAAAACAAGGAATATTGTGAGAGTTGTTCAATTATGTCATTACAATTTTTTTTTTGTGGGTTAACTAGACATATCAACAATAATTGATGCAAGAGAATAGAATAACTCAAAAAGAGAAGAAAACCTACCTATATAATTTATATGTACTCACTTTTATAGACATAAATATACTTTTGTATTAACTTCTACTCGACAAGAAGTTCAATGATTTTCTATTGCACGAAACTACAACTTGGTGTTCAAGCCGTGTAAGTCTCAAATTGTTGGAGAATAAGGATTTGATCATCAACTTGTTTAAAGAGTCCAAATAGACTTAATAGGTAATATAATATAATATAATATAAATAAATATTGGTACTTGTATCTCCAAGATCCATGAAGACAAAGGTCATATCTATGTCATATATTTCACATCAATCTCATATTTACCATGAAAGCTCCTAGGCTCTGATACCAAAAAAAAAGGATCTCAGAAGACGGGCGGTAGTCCATGCGGTCATCTTCAATCTAGCTTATTAATATCTGAATTCAAGGAAGAATTCTAAATCGAAATATAAACAAATTTCTATATAGTTTAATGATTGTATGGAAGGATCTAATCCTTTTACCCAAACAAGGGTCTGTCGAGATTCAAATGCGTATTGTTATTGAGCCCACGTGGCAAGCAATTCTAACCGGGTATAGAGCTCCCTTTTCAACTTATAATGGGCTAAAGACCACGGCTATCTAGGTGGTGTCACAAAGACAAAGCCAATACTGTATTGTATCAAATCTGACTGTACCACCATCTCGGAATCAAGTCAAAAAACCATACACAAATTTATTCATATTTAGATAAAGTCTAGATATTTCATGATAGATATAAAAGCGAAGTTAGATATTTGACATAGATATGATTCTTTTAGTCGGACATAGTCACTACTCTAGATCGGAGAAATAAAAAGTAAAGGAAAGGAATAATTGAAAGTACCTTGTACCAAGAGCCAACACCAGGGCCTGTGCAAACTATAAAAATCTTTATTCACAACTCCGGTAAGTATCCGGCAAACTTCAACATAAAAAAACCAAAGAGGCAAAGAAAGAACTTTACAACAGAAGTGAGAGAGGATTTCTACAAAACCTGCCTCTAAAAGACTACGAATGAAACTTATTTATAGAAAAATTAAGAATCTATTTACAGTAATAGGTCCTTATCAATGGGTCCCATATACAGTATATTTACTGTAGATCAATAGTGTATCTACTGTTGATAATGTCTTTTCCTATTCTTGATAATCTTCACACCTTATCCTTTTTCTTTAGTTGTCGGAGGAAATCTTTCGCCTCTATCAGCACGTCTTTCAAAGCTAGGTTTTCTTCCTCAAATGGTTAAGCTTCCTGAATATCATCTCGAAGATCATCACTTGTTTTACTTCTCATAGAAGTGTTAGATTTTGCATAATTGGTGATGTTAAGGAGTAGACTTATTTTAACTTCGTCTAAATATTTGTTAATTGTTTCTTATTGATCTCCATCTTGATTGGAGATTCTCCTAGCCATGTGCTTAACGGAACTATCAGCAACTAGTCCTTTATGCGGAGAAGTACTATATTCCTGGATTTTTCCTGAAATAAGGTCCAGGAGTTCTTGCCCGTATAAGGACTTTTTTTGGGATCTTTCTTCATCAATTTGTCCCAAAAATTGTTATAATAGGTGCGATATAAGCAAGGAATCTGTTCTTCTATAAAACCTACTTCTGGGGTCCATTTATGAATCCAGGGAATAGAGAATTCTATGAAGAAATAAATTTGTTCAATTTTATTCATATAATAGATATGATCTGTATGGTATAGATTATTAAGATCTGGCGAAACCTTAACCCATTCTCTATATAATTTTAGAAAGGGATCCGTCAAAATTTTTATTGTTGGAACGTGGTATAACTACTAGTTTAAAAACCAATTAGGAATTGGCTAGGCAAATATCTTTGTGCAAATCTTGATTAACCAAGTATGCTTATGCCTTTCATTATTATAGTAAAGAAGTTTATTAAAAGCGTTAATATAATCCCAATATGTGAAATTGGTAAGGATCTTGTTTAGGCTGATCTGCCATTCTTTCATTGAGGAAATGCCCCAATCTTTTATAGATATAATCTGCTTTATAATCATTTTTGAGAAGTTATAAACATTCTTGCTGGTGTTATACCCTGAGAAATGCTGAAATTCAACACTACCAGTATTCATTAGAATAGTCTCACAATAGAAACGGGTTTTGTATGACTCACCCAAGAAATATAATCCATTGATCAAATAACGTTGGAATATCTTCCAAGGTTCTTCTTTTCTCTGAATCTTAGAATTTTCTAAAAGAAATATTATTTATTTATTTTCTACCTTTTCATATGATTTAATATCGTCAATATCGTCTTTCGCAATGGAAGCAAAGGTATCACCTTTCTTTTGGGAGAGATACTCCTGTAATTGTGCATATAATGGATTATTTTCTGGAATATCTTCCAGATGCATAGAAGCTTCCTTTTGAGAGCTCCTAAGATTTACCAAACTCATCCTTCCTCTCTGTATAACTAGGGGGCTGGATGAAGAGGATATGTATGACGATCTTGATGAGACTGAGGATGATTTTCCTCTTCCTCTGATATAACCTCCTTTTCTCCTAACCTTGGTCATCCAAGAAGGATCCATCCTACAAAAAAAACATGTATTTTTATTCAAATGCATGATAATTATCATAATAATAATTTTCATTGTAATAATCGATGATTTCTTCACAAAAGAAAATATATAAGATGATATCTCTCATCATATCATCTATAATATTCCATATAATTATTCCTTGTACATCTCTATTGAGAGGAACTACCTTTAAGATAGTAATCAAAGTTTTATCCAAAAGGAATGGAGGCAAAAAACTCATTATAAAGATAAGTATTCTCTGGATAAGAAATCCGGAAGAGAGTTATCACTCCCCTTCTTATAATGAATTTCAAAATCAAAAGAAACTAACTGGGCTTGTCATCTTGCAAATATTAATTTTGATGCATCATGTTTAAAATCTTTGTCAAAAATATATTTTACTGATTGTGCATCAGTTTTTATAAAAAAAAAATTATTATATAAATCATCCTGAAATTTTAATACACATTTAATGATGGTAAGCATTTCATGAGCTACCGTAGCATATTTTTTCTGAGAATTGCTCCATTTTCCAGAATGAAATCTAATTAGATATTCAGTTTTATCATTGGAATTAATTTGCTTTAGAATCCCACCATAACCAATGTTAGACGCATTTGTCTCAATTATCTTCTGCCAAGTTGGATTAGCAAGAGTTAGACAAGGCAAAGATTGCACACAAAGTTTAATGGTTTTTACCAAATTGATGTTACTATCAATCCATGGTGATTTATAATCCTTTTTAGGCCTGTCATATACAGGGGCCAAATCACGAGATAAATTTTTGTAAAAAGGGGAAATGTAATTTAAACTTGTCAAAAATCTTTGCAATTGTGTCCTATCTGTAATAACATCAGGAAACTTTGAAGCAAAGTCAATCGATCGTTGAATTGGAGTAACCTTACCTTGACAAATAAGATGTCCTAAAAAGCTTACTTCCGTTTGGAATAAACTCATCTTTGGTTTAGAAATTATCAAACCATTTTGTATAACAATTTTCTTGAACATGTCTAAATGTTTAATATGCATTTCAAGAGTTTTTGAGTAAACGAAAATGTCATCAATATAAACAATAATAAAATCCAAATATGGATTAAAAATATCATTCATAATTTTCTAAAATTTAGAAGGAGCATTTTGCAAACCAAAAGCTTACTTCCGTTTGGAATAAACTCATCTTTGGTTTAGAAATTATCAAACCATTTTGTACAACAATTTTCTTGAACATGTCAAAATGTTTAATATGCATTTCAAGAGTTTTTGAGTAAACGAAAATGTCATCAATATAGACAATGATAAAATCCAAATATGGATTAAAAATATCATTCATAATTTTCTAAAATTTAGAAGGAGCAGTTTTCAAACCAAAAGGCATAACATTTCACTCATATTGTCCAAATGGGACATTAAAAGTAGTTCTATAAGAATGCTCTTTAAATATCTGAATCTGCCAATAACCTAATTTTTAATCAAATTTAGAAAAGATATTAGCATCATATAATCTTGATAGTAAATCTTTTTTATTCAGAATAGGATACCTAATCCATTTTAAATATTTGTTTAACGGTTTATAATTTATTACTAACCTAGGGACACCTCATTCCCTTTCAGCTGCATTATTAACATAAAAAGCAGTATAGGACCAAGGAGATTTCGAATGTTTTATCAAACTTTTTTGTAATAAATTATCAATTTCCTTTTTACAAAATTCAACCAATTCGGCGTTCATCCGACAAGGACGAGACTTAGCAAGAATATCATTCTCAAAGAAATTTTCTTCATCTGAAAGAGTAACAATATGCTTTTTTCGATTCCAAAAAGCACTAGGATGATCAGGTCAAATATCAATGGCCATTTGTTCAAAAATCAATTTAATTTTCTCTTGTACTTTAGTAGATTTTAAAGTATCAAATATATTCATACTAAATAATTCAAGTTGTAAAGAATCAATATGTTTTTGCTTCATATCAATTAAAGCATTAATATCACGAGAAATAGGGTTAGTGATAAAAGTGTAACTAATATTCTGGTTTCCATACGTAGCAGAAAAACCTTTATACTAGTAAATGGATACATAGCATTTATAAAAGGTATTCCAAGTATAATTGAAGGATATAACTGATTTTTTACCAATAAAAAGAAATGCGGAATACAATTCTTATTTTGGCAAATACGCGTATTAGGCAGTTTATACTTTATATCTAAAGCATGTACTGGAGCAGATCTAACCATATGAGTTTTTTTTTCAAAATATTTGGTAGGTACAAGACCCTCCTGAATACAACTCACATCAGCTCCACTATCAATCATAGCAACATTAGTTATAGAAAAACTATTATCAATTAAAATAGTGCATTTAACATACCATTTACGAGCAGTGACAATTTGTATCATTCCTAAAAACATACCATGTCTAGGATCAAGATTAAGAGGTTTTGCAAGAGTATTTTCTTCAGCAATATTTTTTCCTTTGCTATTAGCAGTTTCTATCTGATTAATATAATGATCACAAATCATTTTATTTTGCTTAAGAGATTTAATCTCATTTTTAAAATTTTCAATTTCACCCTTCAAATCATCAAAAGAGGAATCTCTTGTAGAAATAGTTTGTTTATTAAGTCTGTTATGAACTTCAGTCAAAGAATATGGAGTAGAATATTCGTATTCAAAATCATTTTTATTTCCAAATTTTTTGAAGAACTAGCTTTGTTTTTAACAGCTAATTGAATAATTTTTTCATGAAGATTATTATCAGTAACTTCTTTCAAAAGTTCTATTACATTATCATAAGTAATAGTGTTAAGATTTAAATCTTCAAATTGAGATTGAAGTTTATAAAATTTGTCATTTTCACAAGAAAAAATATCACCTTGACCAAATTTGCAAGTATCACAAGCATTGTTATTAACATCAGATAATTCAAACAAATCAACATCTTTTTCAAAACCTGAATCTGACTCAGAATCATAATCAGATTTCGAACCAGAATTATATAGGAAACTATAAACCTTATCATGAATTTCTTCATCGAATTCTATGGTTTTCAGCTTTTCAAGCTTACAGTTAGGTACTATATGTCCGAAATTACCACACCTATAATAGTTAATCTTAGCGAGCTCTCGCTTCGACCTATTTTTGGTAAATTTATTAGATTTACTATAAGCTTTTCGCTCATCCCGTTCTTCTTTAGATCTACGTCTATACCTTAGTTCTGACCATTTTAGAATATTTTAATGGTAGATTTATCAATCAGTTTTAGACGGTTCGTACTCTGATAAACGATCTACGATGTAGAACTTTGGGAGAATTTAGGTGGTATGAAGATACTTATATGAGTAGGGTTATGGAACTACCCAAAAACAAGTATGAGCATTGGAAAGCTAAGTTCATAGATGACCTTCCCCCTTTATTTGCTTTAAGGGTTAAAAAAATCCTTAGAAATTAGCATGGTGAAATTCCTTATGGTGATTATACCTATGGAAGGTTGATAGAAGTTTGCACTCAAGAAGGTATAAATTTGTGCAATGAATTAAAATTAAATAGATAGCTTAAGATGGATAAGCTCCGAGAAAAATCTTGATTAGGAGACTTTTGTACCTAGTTTGGTTTACCTGATACTTCAGCTAATAGCAAGAGAAAGACCAAACATAGAGATTCTAGAGACTCCAATCCCGATGAACATTATAGGCAAACAAGGATAATATAATATAATATAATATAAATATAATATAATATAAATATAATATAAAATATAGAAGATAAACTAAATGGGTGTTCAAGAAGAACAACAACAAATAAAACTTTAAAAAATTGTAGTTAAAAAGTTTGAGGAAACGCCAACAAAGGGTAGTGTACGAAAAAAATATTTATTGTGCCTTATCAAAAAAGAAAGTCACAAACCTTTAGAAAAGTTACAAACCATCAAAGAGGTCACAACTAATAGGAAAAATCATAACTCTTTGGAAACGTCAAAACCGTTGGGAAAAGTAACAACTCTTCATAAAAGTTGCAACCCTTTAGAAAAGTCAAAACCATTCAAAAAGGTCACAACTCACCGGAAAAGTTATAATTCTCTGAAAAAAATAATGCACTATGGGGCAGGGAAGAGAAAGTATATTTAAGAGGTGTAAGTAAGAGATTTTAAGACTGACTAACTTTTAGTAGTAATCATAAGAAAGTTTATGCCCACTATAAATATGAACTTATACTTATTCATTCATCTTATAATTGCTTAGTTAATTTTTTTATGCAATAATATTCAAATTATTTTTAAAAATATTGTAGTATATTGTTTGATATTCATGTACAACGCATGTGCGTCAAAACTAGTATTTTCTAAAATGTATTGAGATTATAATATATTTTTGTAAACTTATATCTTTTCCCCAAGTTTTAAAAATAATAAATAAACCCATGATCTCACATTTATAAATATATCCAAAGTTTTAAAAAGACAAAAGAGACCCATGACCCACACTTTTTCCTTTTAAAAACGTCCAGCCCTAAAAAATAAACAAAATTAATAATAAACTAAGTGGGTATAGAGTCAAATGAGTTATAAAGGTGGGTACAATACCAAATCTTCTCAAGTTTCTATGGACAACACTTTTATTTATAAACACCTTATTGATGGCTGAGAAATCATATTTCTAGCAGCACCTCGCACAACTAGGAAAAAAATTCTCTTTAGGACAACATGCTTGGTGTATTTCTTATTAAAATGAGCCTTATTGTCTTATATAATTGCATCATCTTTGTTAATTTCATCTGCAATGCCTCTCAAGAGGTCTCCAAAATTGTCAACGACTGCGCATCTTTTAAATTATCGAGTGCTATTAGTTTCTTCCCAAAATTTAAGTGCAATGATCATTTATATATATGAGCAGTCAATTGAAACCTACGGTTAGCGATGCAATGCAGAAGTTTAGACCAAAAATCGAACAACTGGAGCAAATCTTTTTTTTTTTTTTTTTTTGCACTAAAGCATGAAAGAAGAATCCCAACTTCTTGTGCGCTACTGTTCATGAAGATGAAGAAACCAATCTACAGTATATGGAGATTTGGGGGAAGTCATGTGCTTAGCACATCTATTTGTTTCTATTAGTTTTTTAACCATAGTTAACAATAAGGATGTTTTGTGCAAGTTTTCCGATAGTTAAAGAATATTTTTTGTTTACAATTATACCATAAGGATGTGCTCTAAATTTGGATTAGATGATTTTAGCCTAAAACACTATATAGATGGTAATGAGGGTACATAATTTCCTATTCTCTTCAATTGATCACTATCATCTTGACCCTTAGTTTTCATCCGTTTATTGTCAAGGTAATAATATAGGAAATTTTATTTTATTTTAATAAGGAAAATTAAACAAATCAAAATAATTGGATATTTTTAGAGAAAATGAGATGAGAAAATATTATTAAAAAAGATTAAAAAAAAATTTAGACCATAAAGAGGGGCAACATCATTATGAAATGATATGTAATATGATATTTAAGAGAAATTTTTGTTTTTACTTAAATAATAACTAGGACGATGACTACGACTACGACTACAACGACGACTATGACTACGACTACGACGATGATGACCACTACGACGATGACGATGAATACGACGACGACTATGATGATGATGACGACTACGACGACAACAATGACAACAACGACGACGATGACAACAACGATGACGACCACAACAACAACAACAACACAACAACAACAACAAGAACAACAACAACGACAATGACAACGACAACGATGACAACAACAACAACGACGATGACGATGGCGACGACGACGACGATGACGACGACCACAACAACAATACAACAATGACACAACGATGACAATAACGATGACGACGATAACGACAATGATGATGTTAATGACGATGACAACAACAACAACAACTACGATGAAGAATACGACGATGACTATGACGACGACGACAATGAAAACGACGACGACGATGATGACAACAACAACAACACCAACACCAACAACAACAACGACAACGACAACAACAACAATAATTACAACAATAACAACAACTAAGATGACGACTACGACGATGACAACGACTACTACTACGACAACGATGAGGACAACAACAACGAAAATAATGACAACAACAACTACGACGATGGCAACGACGACAACAACGACAACGGCAACGACGACAACAACAACAACAATAACAATGACAACAACAACAACAATAATGACAATAATAACAATGACAACAACAACGACAACAACAACAACAGCAACAACAACAACGATAGCAACGACAACAACAATGACAACAACAACGACAACAACAATGACAACAACAACGACGACAACAACAACAAGGACAACAATAAGAACAACAACAAGAACAACAACAACAACAATGACAACAACAACAACAACAACAACAACAACAACAACGACAATAACAACGACAGCAACAACAACAACAACAACAACAAGGACAACAACAACGACAACAACAACAAGGACAACAACAACAACAACAACAACAATATGATATGTGATATCTAATATGTGATATGTGATATGATATTTAATAGAAGATTTTTGTTTTTACCGAAGGGGAATGATATTATTTAATTAGATATTTAATTAAATGTTTGATTTAATATAGGGGCAAAATGGTAATCCAATTTTGAGATTAGGATTTTTCCACTTTTAATAATATATGATATTACATGATTATTATTATGGAGCGGATATTATGTCGGTACGGTACATAGATGAAGGTTGTACCCTTCAGGTCATGACTAGTGGACATAAATAAGACCATGAGCATGTGTGTACACTTTACTATTGTTGTGTGAGTTCATGATGCATTTAGGTTATTGGAAAACTTAGTTCTGTATTTTATGATGTATGCTCTTTAACTGGTTCATACTGGAAGAATGGAATCCTGTGACCTATTATCTTGTGGTGGTAATACATGCTAACTATAAGTTGTTTTATGTGATGAAGCTTGATCTACTTGTTGTTTGACTAGCATGTTGCATGTTTCTAATTTAAGTCCACGTATGATGCCTCTCAGTACATAGTGGTTTGTACTAATGTGACCTTGCACTCTTTTTTTTGTTTAGTACAGATTGTGTTATGAATTTTCTTTCGAGACCCAACTCTAGCAGCATCAGCAAACTTTGATCCAAGGATGAGCGCTCCATTTTTAGACTACTTTTCTATCTTCTGGACAATGAGACACTTTGTTTTATCTAGTTGTTGGGCATTCAATTATACTTGTTTAGTTCGAAGTTGTAGTATGACATTTTTCAATTCTTGGGAAGTTGTTTAAATGTTCATTTAATTCCACATTAGACTTCAACCTTTGTTTATAAATACTAGGTTGGATTTAAATATTATTTTATTTTTGAATGGTCTTAAATCATCTAAGTATTGGATTCGATGGTTCTCCCACAGGAGAGACTAGGATTCTTATTTCCCTATAATTTCAGGAGTTTCAACCCTAACCGAAGTGTATTTATTAGGCTTATTATTATATAAAAAAAACCTATTAGTATATATACAACAGTAAATAGTTCTAGTACAATACATAGAGTTGTCATGGAGTTACCTTTAGAAACTACTAGGACAGAAAGACAAGTGTTGTGCTATTCTATCAAAAACATCATTTCCATTTGTTAAAGACGAATCCTCCTACAATGAATTCACCAATAAACAATTCTATTAATGTGTTTTTATCGAGGAATATTCAAGTAACAGATAGTAATTTTCTAAAGGTAGCTATCGCTAGACAAGTGTTGTTGGATTTTTGGGATAATTATGGATTTTGACAGAATTACCGGTGCTTGGATAAAGAAATTCCTTCAGCCTATTTATTTTAAAGTAATCTAAATACTTTGGCAAAGTGATATGTTGGAGTATACCACAAGCAATTATTGAAAACACAAAGAATTTAAGTTATGGTGTCTTTAACTTGTCTTCAAACAAGATATGTTCAATCACTTTATGCATCAAAATCTTATTTGATTAATACTAAGATTCTCATGATCAAAGATTAATGGATTACGAAGTGAATTTATTATTTAATTTATTTTATATGTGCATACATAATTTTTGTAATATATATAGTCATATCATTACTTGTTTGTGATTAAGACATTAATATTGTTGATGCATGCATATATGATTGGAGCAAAAACTAATGATTTTAAGTTGAACCCGCAAAACTCAGTCTTAATTTCATGATCATAATAGTTTGATTAATTAACTATTTTTGTTTTGAATCCATTTGCGAATGTACTTTATTTGCACATTCTTATTCCTCAAGTTATTGAGATTCCAATCTAGTCTAGAATTCAAAAGATGGAATGCAATGACCCCTCCGGTCGTTATGGATAAACCAATGGTGAAAATTTTGGGTAAGAAAAGTTTTGGAATAGTGACTTAAATTTTTTAGCCCATGCTAGTCTTAGACGGAATCTTAGCAAGGTAAAATCTATGGAAATCCAAGAAAGGTTTTGGTGAAATGTCGAAAATCGGATTGACTTTTCTATTAGTTAAGATGATAAGAAATCCGTAAGGCTTTTTGAATGTAAATTTGGGTAACTAGAACTCCTAATATTGGACTTGGTGTGAAGGGGTTAACTTAGAACATCAAGATTCGAAGGTATGTTATGAAATTAGTTTATGTTCGGTGCAAGTCGCTATAGCGGGCTGCACGATGCTATAGCAGGGTAATTAATTACTGCTATGGCAGATGATCCTTGTAACACTCCAAAAGTTCCTAGCTCTAATCAAATTAGATGAAATTCAAAAAAAATCTAAGTTTGCAAAAAATTGTATTTTATGAGCTCCGTCTATGGGTTGTAAAGGAATTTATGGACCGAAGATGGTTGTCGTAGACCAACTTTAAAAACATGAGAATTGGATCTAATATTTACGAGCCTAGTTACGGATCGTAATCCTTTTTACGAGTCAAAAACTTTTTCATAGACCAAACTTTAGCAAATTGGTAACTCACCCTGAACAGGACAAGCCTGGTTTACGAGTCCTAGAAAATTTTACAGACAGTAGGCTAAATTTTTAAAACATCAGAAAGTTGAGAAATCTCTTTGATTTATATGAACAAGGTTCTACGGTCCATATATGGAACCACAAACCATAAATTCCCTCGTTGAACCTACCGATAGATTTTAAGTCAAGGTCATTATGGTCTTTTTCCACTCTTCTAATACTTCTACAATGTCATTTTAACCTATTCCAAGTGGGATATATGGAATCTTAATTATTTAAACTCTCCCTCTAACGAATAAACTCCCAAATTGAATTTCACTCTCTCAAGTTCTTCTCAAGCAAGAACTAGGGTTCGAAACTTCAAGTCTCCATTAAATAAATTCAAGCTAAGATTTTTCATTCCATATATGTAGCATTTCATCAATCTGTATCCCGTCACTCATTGAGTCCCAAAGAACTTTGGATTTTCAAGTTTGTGAATTCTCCAAACCTAGGCTGTCACGACCCAAACTACCCTCTAGATGTGACATAGCAAATAAAATCCTGAAAGACTCTAAACAATCCACTTGATGTAAGAATGACACTAAGATAGCAACATAATTGATATAAAGCTTAAAAGTGGATGATAAATCTCAAAGCTATATCACGTAAGATACCAAATCATAGTAAAATGCAGTAAGTAAAATAAAAAAATCTACTAAGTCTGACAACAAGCCTCTACTATTCATAGATATTTCTAGGACTAGCCCTAGCTTACGAAATAGTCTAAAAACTAAATGTGTAAGAAAGAGACAAGGACTTGTAACATATGGTCATGCCTTCAAACTATGAGAACTCACCAAACACTAAGCGCAGCTGATCAATTCACTAATCACAGCCAAATGAAGGAACATCAGAACCTATACTATAAGGCAATATAGGCATAAGAGAATGTATGTGTCAGTACTCGAAATTTACTGAGTATGAGGACATATGCATGAGTGTAAAGCATGACAACTTGATGAATCTGAAAACATAATAATGCATGACCATGTAGAACATTTAAAATCTTATAAGTTGAAGTCACAAGGCATAAATATGGTCAATGAAATACTTACAAATTATAACATAAGCTTAAATCATAACTCTTGGAGGAAGTCATAAACTGTTGTGAAAACTTTATTCTTTTGTGGGAGATACCGTTAACCGATATAAACCATGTGAGCTATAACATGGAGTCTAGTGTACTACTCTCACACCAAAAAGGGAGTGTCCTACTTTCCAAGATAAGGATCATGTTCTTAAGCTTAGGTGGATCCACTAGCTTTGTCTAACCAGGACAGGTCTTATAGAGGCAAGTAGTTATAGGACAAAGGGATTTTCACTAAAGAATTCCATCTCCACTAACGTGTGAAACTGAATCCCAAAGTCCACTCGGTGCTAAGTAAACTCCCAACAGAAACATACATAATCATACCATAATCATAATACTTGAAATGGTAAGCATATATTAATATCAATTCAATCATGAAGTTCATATCATAAAATACCTCCTTCCCAAATTATGATTTCATATCATACTCATAAATATACTTATCTAAAGCATCTATATCATGATCATATTTTCATAATGAGAATACTTCAATTGGAAGCAACATTTTCATGAAACATGTTAATACTTTATCTAAAAGCATCCTTGATTCATAAATTCCTCAATTCATAATGCATACAAAATCTCAAAGCTTAGTTCATAATCATAAAATATTTATATAGCATGGGTCCATGTGGAAATCATTGAAAACATGGAATTATGGTCAGATCATGCATAATAAGAACAAATATGAATAATAATACTTTAATCATTAGAACCCATAACAAAAATCATGAAACCCTAGAATTTGGATTGCAATCATGGCAGAGAAATTTAGGTTTCTTTGGGACTTAATGGATGAAAAGGGATCCATTGATGAACCTCTTCCATACCTTGTTGAACCCTAGCCTTGCGCTTGGAAGAGGAGACATGAAGCTTGAATAAACCTTAAATCACCTTGAGAGAACCGATGGAGAAGAAGACTTGAGACCTTTGGGGGTTTCGAGAGGATCGGAGAATTTTGAAGTGCAAATTAAGTTATAGCGCTTAGGAGTAGTCTAGAAACAATGTAGTTTATGGATTAAAGGGACGGAAAAGACCCAAATGACCCTAAATTCAAAACTGTCAAACTGACCAATGGGGCCATGTACGATCCCTACAATATCCATGACAACATTGGTCATTCGTGGATCTCATTAGTAAAGACCAATTTTCCAGACCAATTTTCCAGACCAAAACCACGAACCATACGGTCTATACTACTTTCTATGAGCCATACTTCTTATTCGTAGATCCAAGTCATCAAATCTTGCTAAGTCAAGAACTTACTCTACGACCAATGACCACGAACTATCATTCCATGTACGGGCCATCATGTTGGCTCGTAAAAGTTCATGAAAGACCTTGAACATTCAAACTCCTAGGACTCATTCCATGACTGCCTTCTCCCGGACCATAGAACCTTGTGCGGTTCGTACCTAGTCTCATGGAAACCTGCAGTAGGAATTTTTTTTGCATATTTTCTTTCCAACTTAACATTCCAACTTTTGAGGTGTTACAATATCCTCCCTCAGGAACATCCGTTTTTAAATGCCACTCAAGCTAGCATGCATAGAGTAGAGAAAGTGATCTAACAACCCAAAATGAATGCAAATCACATCAAAATGAATAAAACAAAGAAGTAATCGACCCCAAGCTAAAACATGAACTTTACAACACCTTTCATGAATATGTACGCATATGGAAATATGAGAATAGAGTAAACATGAGGGACTATAACTTCAGGCTGAAACTAAAATGGAGGGAAAGAGATGGGGGTACTTGGACATCATATCGCCTTTCACTTCTCAAGTAGAACCCACAACTAACTGATACCACAGAAGGACTTTCACGAAGCAACTTCTTTACTTTTCAACTTTCAGACTTGACAATATGGGATCTCAAACCTCTTTGTAATAAATACTTTCCGTAATGCCAACACTCTTCCATGACACAAGCGAAGTGGGATTGCAAATACACTTTTTCAACAATGAAACATAAAACACCGGATTCACCGCTGCTAATTCTGAAGGCAAATCCAACTCATATGCTACTTTATCAAAATGCCTGAAAATTTTATATAGACCTACATAATGAGGACTAAGCTTCTCTTTCTTTTGAAACCACATCGCACCCTTCATATATGGGATTTTCAAGTAAATCCAATCATCAACATCGACTTGTTCTCAACCATTCTCTAATAAGAAGAACCTTCTCTATCATCTCTTGGACTAACTAAGGCCCTACTAAAGTAACCTTACCAACTTAGGAGACTTACACCTCCTATCATAGAAAGCCTCAAACGCATCCATATGAATGCTCGTGTGATAACTATTATTATATGCAAACTCAATCAAAGGCAAATGACCCTCCTAATTACCTTTAAAGTCAATCACATAAGATCTCAACATACCTTCCAAAGTCTAAAGAGTACGCTCGGCTAATCCATCGATCTGACGATAAATGGTCTTACTAAGCTTAACTTGGATACCAAGACCGTTTTGAAAATACCTCCAAAATTAATTAGGTATGTCGATCTGATATAATAGATAAGGGCATCCCGCGCAACTTAACCATCTCTCGGATATACAATTTAGCATAGTCCTCGGCTGAATAAGAAGTGTTCGTAGTAATAAAATGTTCTAACTTCGTCATTCGGTCAAAGATGGAACAAATTGAATCATGCTACTACCGAGTGCAGGGTAAACCCGAAATGAAATCCATATTCACCTCTTCCCACTTCTAAGAAAGAATGCTAATATCCTGAGTCAAACCTTCCAGTTTTTTATGCTCAACTTTCACTTGTTGGCAATTTGGATACTCAACCATAAATTTCATAATATCCTTCTCCACCCCTTTCTACCAATAGACCTCTAGTAGATCAGGGTATATCTTGGTAGCTCCTAGGTAAATATAATACCAAAATTTTAAGCTTTTGATAAAATTCACTACCTCATCTCATCCACATTTGGAAAATACAAACGACCTTAATAACGAAGCACATAATCTCCCCCTTGGGGGAGAAATCCTCACTAGCCTTTTTAAGTGTCTATTTATTCAGTTCCATGTCATTCTACTTTGTTATTGCATCAACATGTTTTACAAATTCATCATGTTCTGTTAATACACTTATCATGCTTCATCTTACATAATCATTACATTCAAAGTACTAACCCCATACTTTTTTACTATATTGTTTGATAATATAGGTTTTGACACTTAGTAACTAACTCATGGTTAGTACTATCTCCAGTCAGTAGTAGTCGAGTTCGTGAGTCCTTTTCTTTTCGAGGAAAATAGTTATGTTCTTTTCAGCCATTAACTTTCAGTTTTAGACTGTTAGTTTAGTTAGATTCTTGTCCTTGACTCATCTAGTAAAGAATTTTCACACAATTAGCTTAGATTCAGCTATATGTACTCAGATATTTGTCTATTGATATTTTCAGACCACTTCAGTGTAGTTCGACATTTTCTTACCTTTAGTAAATAATTCATGTTATCTTAGTGTCATACTAGTCCGTGAGGTTAGGTTGGGGTCACTGGTGGCTCTCTAAGCACCATGTCGCAACTACAATATAACCTCTCTAAATTAATATAGGTCGAAACATGAAATTTTATTATTTTATAGAGGTATTATTTAATCAAAAAATCAATATTTATTAATTTAGAGAGTGTTTCGACACCGAAAAATTCGTTCGGGGATGATATCTCAGAGATTTTAAATGAACCCACTAGTTAAAACATCATTCTTGAACTTGATGTCATGATTAATGATCTCAGTTACCGCAGTAAAATGGATGTTAATAACATGTTAGATTAGTGAAAATGATACATGTTTAGAGGTTCAAAACTTAGAAGAAATTATGGATACCAATGGAAAAAAAAATGTTGATGATAAAGTTAAAGATGATACAATACCTTCGGAACCAGTTACGCATAAGGAAGCACTTATCACATTTAAAACTCTTCATAATTATATGGTGTAGTTGGAAAAGACAACAACAAAACTTTTGGATGCAATAAAAAAGTTAGAGATAAGTTTTAACAAAAAACAGAACACAATAGAATCATATTTCACTAAATTGTCTTAGATACATTTATACTTTTAAGGAATTAGTAATTTATAAAATTAATGGGACCATATTGTCATGCCCCGAATCTACACCCTGGATGTGGTCGGCACTTGAAAACCATTGCTGGCCCCAAGCAAACCCTTGCCTGGCTCAACTCTAAGTAGAAGACTTACTCAACAATAACAGAACTTCAAACGTAAAGTTTTAACTAATATGTCTCAAAAGATAAACTCAGAATATTTTAGAAATAAATCATTCAAATTGCCAAAAAGGCAACTCAAATCTAGAACATATACAATAGAAATGAAAAAGACTCATGAACTACTATTGTCTATCTATGAAGTCTTTACTAACTGAGATGGACGTCAGGACAAGACCCACGACATCCTAATAACAAAACATAAATGATAAAACCTAAATGAGGGATCATTCAAAAGCAATGAGGCTCACCAAACAACTTTGAAACTGCGATTGGTATCAACGAATCGCCTGTTGATGACCCTGATCTCCTGTATTTGTATCATGAAAGATGCAGGCCAAATGGCATCAGTACATGGAATATACGAGCATGCAAGGGGAAATCTAAAACATGACATAAGCTTGAACTGGAAAGAATGAAACATACTCACCTCTACTCTACTCAACTCAACCTCAACTCATGGATACTCAACTCAATGCAGTATAAAAACAACAATAAAGATGCAGTTTATATAAATCATTTAAAAAGTAGATAACAACTGAATGTATTTAAAAATACAATAATAACTCAGTTTGTTTGCAAAAATACAAAATAACTCTGTTTGGAGATTTTCTAACTAACAACCATCACTATGAGTTATGTGATGATGCAGCATCTCGCCCATCCTGCCAGAACTGTCATATACCTTGTTGGGGTATAAAACTCCTCAACTAAGTGGATCCACTAAGGTATGCTTAAAAACAAATAAGGAACCATCTAAAAGGTATGATCCTTTCTACCCACGTTGGCTACATGGTTTATGCAAACTTTGAGTTATCTGAATTCGTCCCCATATTGGTGCTCTCTTCTAGTCCCAAATATAACTTAGCTCATACGTTTAAAAAAGATTTTCTCATCCTCAACTTTGAGATTATTACTCAAAAGATTTCTCTTAAAAGAGATAGTACACAAAACTCCTCAAAAACTCCTTTGGAAATTGGTGTTTCCCCTCATTTTAAATGTAAAAAACATTTACTCTTGGGAATACTTAGTTTCCATATATTCATTTTGAAAAATGAAACTCAACTCTCCTCGTCCTCAAACTCAAGTCTTAAATCAAGTTTTAAAAGATTGTAAAAGACTTCAAGAACTAAGATTAACACTTCAAGAACGCTCATCAAGAACATCAATTCATCAATATTTATGGATGGATTTGAATATGTAAACCACGATTGGTGTGTGACTGAACGAACCCATCACTATGAAAACTTACATACCTCGATTTGGCAAAAAATTCCTTGATTCGCAAGAAATCTTGATCGTTCTTCCTTTTCTCCTCTTTTCTCTTCTTAAACTCTCTTCTAAAACCCTAAGCATAATTTAGCATTTGTAAAACTGAACCAAATCAGTTTTGATCGCTAAAATAATACTAAAAATGTTTTAAGTTGATGGGGTAAGGTAAAGACCAAAATCCCCCTCATTAATTCAGGTAACTTCCCTTATCTGGACATGCTAAATTCAAACGGGCATATTTCCCTCATCCAAACTGGAAATTTAGTAAACTTGGTGGCATTGGAAAGATAATTCCAAGACCTTTCATTTGATATCTTATGACTCTTCATGTACTGAAAGTTATGATTGTTTGAAGTTGACCCAAAACTCATAACTTAAGCATATCTTGCAAAATTCTCAATTTAGCTATTTCTAATTTAGTGCTTTCTAAATTTAGCTCTTTCAAAGGTGGGATCTTACATATATATTGATATATGGGTCTTCTAAAAAATATTATCTTATTATCTTAACGAAATGAGTGATTTTTTCTATTGGCCCAAGTCGGGACCAAAAGAAAATATTATCTTAGAGAGGTTATTAATTAACTGAGTATTAATTTAGTGAGTTTTTACTATAATAGGTAGTCTTGGGTCTTGACAAACTTAGTATCAGAGCATCAATTTCAAGTGTCTTACGCTGTCCGAAAGCCAAGGTTAAGTAGATTCTTGTTTATAGGTGTGAAGTGTGTCATATCTATGAATAAAAGGCTATGAAACATTTTACAAAATACTTCACATTGTTCATACTCTCAATTGTGCGATAGAGTTTAATTCTATAAAGTTTCCTTCTAATTTGTGCTTTACTTGTTTTCACAATCATGCTTCCAAGAAGAACATACGTAAAATGGAACAAGAATAGATATATACTAGAATTGGAAGATATTTGTGAACTAACAGGGTATGAGAAAGCAAAACCACCATTTAAATACTTGGGTATCCCAATCCCAATATAAGCAAAAAGGCCCTCTACAGTTGATTGTGAAGCTTTGATCAACAAGATGAGTAGTACAGTGAACACATGGGGTTCTAAAAACCTGTCTTATGCAGGTCGAGTACAACTTGTAAACTCAGCCCTAATTCAAGTACACTCTTACTAATCTGCTATACTAATACTGCCTCAGAGAGTAAACAAGAAAATTATTGCAATTTACCATAAACTTCTATTGTCTGGTCAGCTCCATACCAATAAATCCCCACTTGTAGCCTAGGATTTGTTGTGTAGACCTAAGAAATAGGGAGGATTGGAGATTATAGAAGGAATAACATGGAATGAATCAGTTGTGGCAAAGTAAGTCTAACATATTGCAAACAAAGAAGGCACTATGTGGGTGAAACTAATAAATTACATATTGGTGGCAGTATAGTGCTCCTCAAGATTCATGTTGGTACTAGAATAAAATATATGGACTGAAAACAAAATATGCATATGTATATGTTCAGAATGGGTGGATCAAAAGACCATGGAAATAGACTCAAGAATGGCTATACATGGAGAAGGGGACATAGAGAGGAATGGCCATTCTGGAGAGGGGTATAGAACACCAACAGTATCCCTATGCATCAATTCACATATTGGTTAGCTATGCATAGAAGATTACTAACCAGAGAAAGACTGAAGGCAATGGGGCTGATCACTGATGTGAAATGTGAACTGTGTGGAAGCAAAGACGAGAATATAGAGAATTTATTCTTCAAATGTGCTTTCTCTCAAGCATGTCTAGCAAACATAATGAAGTGGCTTCAAATAAATACAATTCAACAAGATATAAATGGATGGTGGAATAGAATTTCTAGAAACGTTGTTGGGAAAGTAGGCAAAGCATTCCTATGGGCAATCACAACATCAACTAACTATCATATATGGGGTACAACAAATGAAGTGTGCTGGAATCAACAAGTCCCACGACCCAGAACAGTTTGCACGCAAATACAAATGATATGTACACACAATATACTTGAGGTACTAAATAGAAAAAACTCATGTAAAGATAGACAATGGATAGATAATAGGTTGAAAAGAATGGGAGAATAGTAGTGAGTAATTAGAGATAGTGATAGGATAGATAACCAAGAACTAGCTACGTTACCATATTTTGTTTTGTCTTTAGGACCTGAGATGGATGTAGTTTTTCTTTTACTTTTATGAATAAGAATATGTTGGTTTTTAGACCAAAAAAAGGAACAAGAATAAGGAGCAACAAGAACCTCCAGTAGACCCTTTGATTGAACATGGCACTCACCCGCGTTTAGAAATGCTTTCCATGTAATAGCCCAATATATAACTTCTTAGGCTAACTGATATGTTGTTGACCCTAGTCAACCGAAATATGAGTAGGGCTGAAACTAAAGTCCAGGACTTCACTTGGATGAACCCTCTAGAGTTTTAAGATTTTAAGGTGGATGAGGATCCATGAGAGTTCATTAAAGGCATTTAGAATATTACTGTGATTATGGGTGTCACTCCCGTCGATAGTGTGGATTTGGTCACTTATCATTTTAAGGGGTGGATCAAATTTGTTTCAAGCAATTGAAAGAGGGAAGGGCTATTGATGAAGGACCAATGGACTAGAAAAAGGTTTAGGCTGATTTTCGACTCTTTCCGCTTGAAATGAGAGAGGATGAGGTCCAAGAGTTCATAAATATGAGGCAGGAAAACATGAAAATTAAGGAGTATTTTTTTCAAGTTTATTCATCTTTCAAAGTATGCTCCGACTATAGTGGCCGATCCTAGGGCCCGTATGAGTAAGTTTGTCTCTTGTGTTTCTAAATGGTCATCATCAACAAATTGAGGAGGAAAAGCCCAAGGAGAATTCTAGGGATAACATGAGGGCTAGAAAAGATAGTGTGGAGTACTTTCAACAAAAGTCAAAAGGTGGTAGTCGTTCTCAGTTTTGTCAAAGGTATTCAAGTTCAGCCCCAACTTCTTCTAGAGCTCTTATGCCTAAGTTCAAATCAAATAACAAGGATAGGGCACTTGTCTCTAAGTTATAGGGCAATGTTACTAGTGGACACACTTTTCCTACTTGTTAGCAGTGTGGTAAAAACTATCCGGGGGAATGTTTGGCCGGTACTAGTGGGTATATTGGATGTGGTAAGACAAATCAAAGGTTGAGGGATGTCCCATCGACCATAGTCAAGGGCATGCATGTTTGTCAACAGACTCATCCTAACACTTCAGCAGCTCTAGAAGGTCGCCCAACTCAGTAGGGTACCTCATCTAGCACTGGTGGTGAACATTGTTAGAATAGGTTCTATGTTCTTTAGTCTCGATAGGATTAGGATGGTTCCCCTGATGTGGTCACTATTTCAAGTTTTTCAGTTTGATGTTTAAGCATTGTTAGATGCAGAAGCTACACTTTCTTTTCTGAATACTTATATTGTAATAAAATTTGTTGTCAATCCAAAAATCCTCGTAGAACCCTTCTAAGTCTCTACTCCTGTTGGTGAGTCGGTCTTAGCTTTATGGGTATACAAAAATTTCCTAGTTTTCATCTTTCAGAAAATTAGCTCAATCTTGTAAAGTTAGACATGCTCAATTTCAATATCATTCTTGGCATGGACTGTGCAACACTCCGAAAACTAATAGGCTAAACTAGAGCTTAACATAGGGGTTAGAGTCATAAACGTACCTCACCGTACCTAAAAATATAAGGTTTTGTGTTAGAACGTCAAGGTATGACCCCCAAGGAACAACCATGGGTCTTTAAGAAGGACCCTTAGAAATTTCCTGGGCAGTGACCCACGCCTCGTGGGCCAACCCACACCCCATGGGTGAGGGATCATGAGTCAAGGACTCCAAAAACAGGTTCCAATCACTCACCCACAGTTCACCAGCATGCCACGTGGGTCCATCTACAGACCATGGTTATGGGACGTGGGTGGTCACCTGAAACTGTTATTTGGCAGTTGAGTTACGGGAACTTTGGAGTTTTACTAAATTAATTAGTTATTAAGTGATGTCATTTTATACTAAATTAGGCTAGCTATATAAGGTTTTTAAGTCACCAAATTAAGTCATCCATGCTATTATTCTAAAATCCCAAAAGAACTCATCCTTTCCAAAACTTCTCTCTTTAAAACTTCAAGGAAGAAGAAGAAGAAAGTTGAAGCTTGGGTTTGAAGGAGCAATCTTTTCTACTCAATTTCTTTGGAAATTCATAGCTAAGGTATGGTAGTTCTTCATCCATGGATGACTTTCATCCATGGAGTCCCTCCAAACTCAATTTCAAAGATAGTAATTCTCCAAAAGCTAGGGTTTTACTCCAAGTCATGGATTCCTTCTCAAAAATGATTTTAATAGTTTAATTACATTGTATTATGATTGAATTGATGATTTATTATGGTTTTATGATGAATTCCCCAAGAATCCATGAAAATCCCCATATTCCCAATTTATGACCTTGTGGTGTGGGTGAATTGCTGAAAGAAGGACATTATGAGATTATGCTTGGAGTAATTGAGCTATTTGAATCATGTTATTATCCATGTCTAATGTAGTAATATTAGATATGTTGATTGAATATGATCTTTTGTCCTTGAAGGGCAAAGTAGGAGAATTATGCATGATTATGAGATTTATGTGTATGATTTAAGAACACTTAGAGAGTGAAGTGTCCTTGATTATGGTAATGTTGTTGTGCTGATTGAAATAATATTCTCATGAACACATAATGAACATGATGTGAAAGGTTTTCTCACATAATAAAGATTCTAGGTTGGAAAGCTTTCTCACCTAATTGAATCTAATCATACATGTAGACATTGACGGTGAAAGGTTATTCTCATGCATGATCTAATGAGCTATCATAATGAAACAAGTTATGACTTAAAAATTACTACGTCGGATACATGCTTAGAACTGAGAGGATACTGAATATGAGATGGAATCTCCTCTGTTAAGAAAGACTTGTTTTTAGAAGCAATCTTATAAGATAAAAGCTCTCCTGTTTAGAAAGGTTGGGTTTCTAGTAACAATCTCCTTATCCCCATAAACAATGTGCCCCCGTAGGATATTTAGCTAGTGGATCCACCTAAAGCTAACAAACCATGGTCTTACCATAGGCAAGTAGGACACCCCTTTTCAGTATGGGTAACACCAGATTCCATGTTAAACTCACATAGTCTATGTCGGTTAAGGCTTATCCCCACTATGAACAAGAACATGAATTATGAACTATGGTTACTCAAGGAGATGTACATAACATGGGTGGGATTATAGGATTTTATTCATGCATTGCACAAGTACGCTTTGAGGTTACTTATGGTATGTTTCTCCTATGATATGATGATCTATGTAATGAACATGCTTATGACTTATGCTTTTCCATTATCTTCAAAAATGATGCTTTAACTTAGTAAATTTCATATATTCAACTAAAATTTCTCTTTTACCATGATTTCAATGTTTTTATGCATGGCGATATATTTAGTGTCACGATCCGAGCCTATACCCTAGACAAGGCCGGTACTCGAGAATCATTGTGGTACCCAAGAAAACCCTCATCCTAGCTGACTACAAACGGAAGAGTAACTCAAGGATACAAAGCTTAAAAACAGAATAAAATTTAGTAAAACTTACAAATCTTTAACTCAAATGAATAACTCTGAATAAAAATAGAATATTCAACTAGACAACAAAAGGCAACTCAAATCTTTAATACATTTAATAAGATAAATGAAACATACTTCTCAAACTCTACTATCTATCTATGTAGCCTCTAAATGGCAAAGATGGAAGGAGGCTCACCATAGCTAACTCGAACTCCATGTGGTATTAACGAAGCTCCTATTGATGTCCCGAATACCTGAATTTGCATCATGAAAAGATACAGGCCAAATGGCTGAGCACATGGAATGTATGAGCATTAAGAGGAATTCTAAAGCATAAAATAAGCTTGAAAGTTGATAAAAAGGGAAACATACTAACCTCTTCTCAAACTTACTCAACTCAAGGAATACTCAAGGGTACTCAAAACTGCTCAAACTACTCAAACTTACTCAACTCATAATTACTCAAGGATAAGATACTCAACTCATTAATAAGGTTCTCAACTCAATGAAATAGGTCTGAACTCAAAAATAAGGTACTCGACTCAATAAAGCACAGTTCAACTCAAGATACTCAACTCATGATACTCAAGGATAAAGCAATAGTAAAAGATGCATATATATATATATATATATATATATATATATATATATATATATATATATATATATATATATATATATGAAAAACTATAAAATTGTAGATAGCAACTCAATATATTGAAAAATACAATAATACTCAATGTGTATATAAAAATACAATATAACTCTGTGGGAGTTTCTCTAACCGACAACCACCACTATTAGCCTAAGTGATGATACAACGTCTTGCCCATGCTACTAGAACTGTCCAATACTTTGCCTTCATATAGAACGCCTTAACTAAGAGGATCCACTAGTCTATGCTAAAAAGCACAAATGAGTCATCTAAAAAGTATGATCCTTTCTACCCATGATGGCAACATGGTTTATGGAGACTTGAGTTATTATGAACTCGCATCCCTATATCGGTGCTCAATACTACTCCTAAAATATACTCATCTCATATGTTTTAAAAACAAAACTCTTTCTATGATTTGAGATAATTACTCAAAAACTATATCAAAGGCTCTCTTGAAAATTGATGTTTCCTTTCTTGTACAAATGTGAAAACATTTTAACTCTTGGGAATAGTTAGTTCCCATAAAATCTTTGAAGAAAATGAACTTTACTCTTACTCTTTACTCAACTCAAAGCTTAAGTCTTAAAACAAAGTTGAAACGCTTGTGAAAGACTTCTTAAAATATGGTTCATACTGAATTATGGACGTGAACGACTCAATGCAAGGTTTTCAATAACCATAGATAGAACTCAATACTTGGAACTCAAGAACTTCAATGATACTACTCATTTCAAGAATGCTCAACTCAGGGTTCATGCGGAATTATAAGCATGAACTACTCAACTCAAGGACTCAATGATACTCCTCATCTCAAGATTTCTCGACTCATATGGTTCATGCAGAATTATGGGCATGAACTACTCAACTTAAGGACTTCACGTGTAACATGTAACAGTTCCATTAGTAGGAATATAATCTCAAAGGGGATTGGGAACTTAATCCTCAAGACTTAGGACTTGAAGATACTACTCCTCTCAAAAGTACTCAACTGATGGAGTTCATGCGGAAGTTATGGGCATGAACGACTCGACTTAACGGTCAAAATATCAATAAGGAACTCATGTATACGAATCTTCTCATTCTCATAGTTACTTACTCAAAACTGAACTCAAATTGATGATGGATTTCAAAGGATTTAAAATTGAACTCAAAGGCTTCCTTGAACTCTACTCTTAACTCTCTCTTGAATGTGAATTATGAATTCAAGAGGTATGATTTATGATATGAAGGATCTCATGATGGTAAAGTAGACTCATGAATACATTCTCCTCACTCTCATAGTCACTTGTTCGAGTCTTTAAACAAGTTATTAGAAGTTGTAGAAGACTCCACAAAAGGACTAAAAGGGACTTTTTTAGAATGTTCAAAAGAATTCTCAAAAACTTAAATCTTAACTCTACCTTGAATTTGATTTATGAATTCAAGGTTGTGATTTGTGATAGGAAAGATCTCAAGATGTTTAGTAGTGTTTTTAGATAGTTAAACATGAGAACGGTCAAGAAATCACTGACTGAAAGCAAGTCCGCTATGCAGAGATGCATTTAAATATTTGGTCGCAAAATAAATTTTGAGGCAGAAGTATCCGTGACAGCTCTGTGATGTGGAGAGAAAGTTTCCTATCCTGAGGAACAGGTCCGCAACCCGGACCTGCTACCCAGATTCACCCGACCTTTTCCTTCTTCATTTTCTAACCCCACTTCCCCTAGACTCAGTTTTTTTTCTCCATTACTCTTTAGATTTAGATACTCACTACATGTACACAAGAATCTAATCAAACAAAACTCTAAAATCGACACAATTTTCTCAAGAACTCATCAATCTCAACTTAACTCAAGAATGAAAATCAATTTCAAGAACACAATTCAAGAGCATCAAGCCTTCAACTTTCTAGAACGAACTTAATGTTGAAATTAATATGATTGGTCTGGGTGAATAAACCCAACACTATGGAAGATTACATACTTCTTAGGGATCAAACCCATGGCAAAAATCTGCAACAAAACTCAAGAACCTCAATGAACACCTTGATCCTCTCCTCTTTTCTCCTCTTTTATCCTCTTCTTTTTTCTTCTCTCGAAAACCCTAACTTATTTTTATGAAGTGTAAACTGAATCCAATCAGTTTTGTCCCCAACTTAATTACCAAAAAGGAATTCAATTAATTGGGTAGTGAAAAGACCATAATACCGTTCTAAAATCCAGCTTTGACTTTCCTTATCTAGACAACCCAACTTTGAATGGACATATCTCCCTCATACAAACTCAACACTAAGCAAAATTGGTGGCTTTGGAAATATAATTCAAAGATCTTTCCTAGGGTATCTGGTAGCACACCTAAATCATCCGAGCTAGGAATTATGGTTGTTTGAAGTCAACCCAAAACTTAAAGGAACTTAGAAATGACTTGAATGAACTCTCTTTAGTTCTTCTTGGAACTCAAGGTGCTACATCTAGTGATCTTAACATCGGTAAAAATACTACTCACAACGAAGGATGAATTGAGTCTCAGTTCTAAAAAATTGCTGAGGTGTTACAATATCTCCCCCTTGGGATCATTCGTCTTCAAATAGTGGATGGATTGGGTATGGAATGGGGTTACTCTTACTTAGGTCTGAGTCTAATGGTATGCTCTTACTATATTCAAGCTTAACCCAAATCCTTAGGTTCGGGTTCTAAACCTCATTAGGGAATCTTATCCCAAACTATTACTCTTTACCACCACATTAGGCTCATATCAAGAACCACCTAATGTTTAACAACACCACATTCAAGTTTAGTACTTTAACAATTCCATGGACTCCTACTAAATAACTCCTTCAGAACCAACTAAGGGCACTCATTTAACTATTTCTTGTAGTAAAACCTCATCCTTCTCTTCCTCCTCATTTATAACCTTAGATAGAATTATCACACCATCACTATCACGATAATAACATCAACCTCTTGATTCTAACATCACTCCACTACTAAAAGGACCTCTAAAAAGATATCCCCCAAACTCTTTGGAACTCATTACTATCTTACTCTCAAACACTTGACTTGATTTCTCATCTTGTCATACCCCCCTTAGGTCTAAAGCTGACACTCGAAAGCTATGGACCTATTTCATTATCTCTAACCTAGTCTACATCCTTTTTTACTCTAACACTCGGGAGAAGATTATCTCATGACTACCAAATCTCCATAAGCAGGTACTAAGACCTCTTTCTAATGTGTTTCTCTTAACATATTCTAATTACATACCCTCTCGATATACCTCTTAATGCTCTTGTTACTCTTGTGACTTAGCCATACTTTACTGCCATTATCTAAAGGTTAGGGTCTCTCACGTGTACTACTCATATTTATTGCAGCTAACATCTCAATTTCTTACCTACTCTATGTTAAGTCTTCTAGATCAAATCTCAAGACTAACATCATCACCCTCATGTTGTCATTCTTTTGATCATGACACTCATCACAAATTCAAGTTTAATGTTTATTACTAAACCCGAATATTAATATGATTGCTCACTTACTATACTATACCTCAATACTTGATCAGTTCTATAACCTTCTGAACATCATGACCCTCTCAAACAAATCATAAGCCTAGCTTAGATCTATCACTTCATAAATACTCTGCTCTCTTATTAAACACATGAATTTAGTCTTCTTTAATATGATGACACATAGACATAAAATCTATTATGGTTAACAAATATATACTCTATCTTATCTTGACTAGCAACTATTACTCTACCCATAAGGGAAAACTCCTCATCAACAACTTACTGGGTGCATGACCATAGTAATATAGCTCTTCAAAACACTATCTCCCTTTCTTAAATCACTAAACCTCTGTATACTTTCCTCTAACTCTGGGCTATTTCACTACTACTGCTCATGATCTCATAACTCATGCAACCTTTTGGGGTGAAAATATTTTCCAAGCTCTAAACATACTTCCTCATAAGGATCTCAGCTGAAACAAAGCTTAAGGAAGAGAGTTTAACTCTCTTTTAGCTCAAATGCATGATTCATATGAATATGGGTGCATTCCTCTAAAACTGAACACTTAACTCACTCCTAGGCTTCTCTCACGCCCCTATGGAGTCTCATTACTTCCTCAAAACTCTTGCTAAGAACAACTCATCGACAAAGGACTGACTCTATTTTTCAACCACCTCTAGTATGATGGGTAGTCGAAGGGATAGGAGAACACACGAGTTAGAATAAGTCTCTATAACATAGCTCTATTGCACGATTAAGAGTATAAAAGAAGGGAAACTTTTTTTTAAATGCCTGTAGTCCCTCATTTATAGAAGTGGGACCCTCAAAACCATAAACAAGACCCTACTAACATGGCTTCATAGATACCCTAGGACTCTTGAACTCTGTGCTCTGATACCAAATTTGTCACGACCCATGCCTACACCCTGGACGTGGCCGACACTCAAGAACCATTGTTGGTCCCCAAGCTAACCCTCATCCTGACTGACTATAAGCAGAAGACTAACTCAAGCATATAAAGCTTAAAAACTAAATAAAAATCAGTAAAACTTACAAATCTTTAACTCAAATGAATAACTCTACTTAAAAATAAAATATTCAACTAGCCAGGAAACTCAAGGCTTTAATACATTTAATGAGATAAATGAAACAGACTTCTCAAACTCTACTATCTATCTCTGAAGCCTCAAAATGAAAAAGATAGAAGTCAGGACAAAACCCACGACATCCTAACAACTCATATAAATGAAAGGTTAATGAAATCCTTCGAAAGCAAGGAAGCTCACCATAACTAACTCGAACTCTATGTGGTATCAACGAAGCTTCTATTGATAATACCGAATACCTGAATCTGCATCATGAAAGGATGCAAGCCAAATGGCTCAGTACATGGAAAGCAGGAGCGTGTAGGGGAATTCTAAAGCATAAAATAAGCTAGAAACTTGGTAATCTTCTCAAACTTACTCAACTTAAGGAATACTCTCAAAACTACAAAAACATACTCAACTCAAAAATATTCAAGGATAATATACTCAACTCAATAACAAGGTTATCAACTCAGTGAAATGGGGCTCAACTCAATAATAAGGTACTCGACTTAATGAAGCACAATTCAACTCAAGATACTTAACTCAAAGGTACTCAACTCAAGATTCTTAACTCGAAAGACTCAACTCATGGTATTCAAGGATAAAGCAATAGTAAAAGATGCAATATATATGAAAAGCTGTAAAATTGTAAATAGCAACTCAATGTATTAAAAAATACAATAATACTCAATGTGTATATAAAAAATACAATATAACTCTGTGGGAGTTTATCTAACCGACAACAACCACTATGAGCCTAAGTGATGATACAACGTCTTTCCCATGCTACTAGAACTTTCCTATACCTTGCCGTCATATAAACACCTTAGCTAAGTGGATCCACTAGTCTATGCTAAAAATCACCAAGGAGTCATGTAAAAGTATGATTCTTTCTACCCATGATGGTTACATGATCTATGGAGACTTGAGTTATTATGAATTCGCGTCCCCATATCGGTGCTCAATACTACTCCTAAAATATACTCAGCTCATATGTTTTAAAAACAAAACTCTTTCTGTGATTTGAGATAATTATACAAAAACTAGCTCAAAGGCTCTCTTGGAAATCGATGTTCCTTTCTTGTTCAAATGTGAAAACATTTTAACTCTTGGGAATACTTAGTTGTCATATAATCTTTGAAGAAAATGAACTTTACTCTTACTCTTTACTCAACTCAAGGCTTAAGTCTTAAAACAAAGTTGAAACATTTGTAAAGGACTTCTTAAAATATAGTTCATGCCGAATTATGGACGTGAAAGACTCAACGCAAGGTTTTCAATAAACATAGATAGAACTCAATACTTAGAACTCAATAACTTCAATGATACTAATCATTTCAACAATGCTCAACTTAGAGGGTTCTAACAGAATTATGAGCATGAATTATTCAACTCAAGGACTCAATGATACTCCTCATCTTAAGATTTCTCGACTCATATGGTTCATGCGGAATCATGGGCATGAACTACTCAACTTAAGGAATTCATGGGTAACATGTAATAGTACCATGTAGGAATATAATCTCAAAGAGGATTAGAAACTCAATACTCAAGACTTTGAACTTGAAGGCACTACTTCTGTCAAAGGTACTCAATTGATGGAGTTCATACGGAAGTTATGGGCATGAATGAATCGACTCAAGTGTCAAAATATCAATAAGGAACTCATGTATACGACTCTTCTCATTCTCATACTTACTTACTCAAAACTGAACTCAAATAGATAATGGATCTCAAAGGATTCAAAATTGAACTGAATGGCTTCCTTGAACTTTACTATTAACTCTCTCTTGATTGTGAATTATGAATTCAAGAGTTATGGTTCATCATATAAAGGATCTCGTGATGGCAAACTAGACTCATGAATACATTCTCCTCACTCTCATAGTCACTTGCTCGAGTCTTGAAACAAGTTGTTAGAAGTTGTAGAAGACTCCACAAAAGGACTCAAAGGGACTTTCTTAGAATGTTTGAAAGACTTCTCAAAAACTTAACTCTTAACTCTACCTTGAAATTTATGAATTCAAGGTTGTGATTTGTGATAGGAAAGATCTCGAGATGTTTAGGAGTATTTTTAGATAGTTAAACATGAGAAACAATCAAGAAATCACTGTCTAGAAGAAAGTATATGACGCGGAGATGGATTTAAATATTTCATCGCGAAATAAATTTTGAGGTAGAAGGGTCTGTGACATCTCCGTGACAGCTCCGTGGTGTGGAGAGAAAATTTCCTATCCTGAGGAACAGGTTTACAATGCGGACCTGGTACACAGATTCGCTCGACCTTTTCCTTCTTAATTTTCTAACCCCAATTCGCCTAGACTCGGTTCTTTTTCTCAATTACTCTTTAGATTCCGATATCCACTACATGTACACAAGAATATAAGCAAACACAACTCTAAAATTGACCTGATTTCCTCAAGAACTCATCAATCTCATCTTAACTCAAAAACGAAAGTCAATTTCAAGAACATCAAACCTTCAACATTCTAGAACGAATTTAACTTGAACCTAAAACAATTGGTGTGTGTGTGAATAAACCCAACACTATGGAAGCTTACATACCTCTTAGAGATCAAACCCATGGCGAAAATCCATGATAAAACTCAAGAACCTCGATGAACGCCTTGATCATATCCTTTTTTCTCCTCTTCTTTTCTATTGTCTCAAAACCCTAACTTATTTTTATGAAGCGTAAACTAAATCCAATCATTTTTGTCCCTAACTTAATTCCCAAAAAGGAATTTAATTAATTGGGTAGTGAAAAGACCATAATACCCTTTTAAAATCTGATTTTGACTTTCCTTATCTTTGTAGCCCAACTTCGAATAGACACATCTCCCTCATACAAACTCAAAACTGAGCAAACTTGGTGTCGTTGGAAAGCTAATTCAAAGATACTTCCTACAATATTTGGTAGCACACCTAAATCATCTTGAGCTAGGAGTTATGGTTGTTTGAATTCAATCTAAAACTTCAAGGAACTTAGGAATAACTTGAATTAACTCTCTTTAGGTCTTCTTAGAACACAAGGTGCTATATCTAGTGAGGTTAACACTCAACAAATTTAAATTCCTCAATAAAAATACTACTCACAATAAAGGATGGTTCGAGTCTTAGTTCGAAAAAATTTCTAGGGTGTTATACTTAGTGCATTTTTATACTAACCCATATATTTCCTATATTTTTCCCCAAGTGTAGGGTCCGATTCTCAAAGTGGTCCTCATAGTGGCTAAAGTTTGGATTGGCTCATTCCTCTTATCTTGTTGGTGAGTCCTCATGATTTGAGGATGGATGTTTTCACTTAGTAGTTTCATGCTTGTATTTCCTTTTGGACTTTGTTGTATGGGTTGTGTCCCTACTTTGATTCAAGTATTGTAATTGATGGCTATATTGAGACAAGTCTAGACTTCCACTTTTCTATGTGAAACATTTGGATTTGAACTGTGTTTTTACTCTTTATTGTTCTATGATTATGTTATGATACGCTAAAAGGCTTATACGAGGCACTTCGGAGTCTTGTAAGTTGTGTCACGTCTAGGGGTTACTCCTAAGTCATGACAAACTTGGTATCAGAGCACAAGGTTTAGAATGATTCTAGGATGATGTCTCATAAGTCACGTCTAGTAGAGTCTTGTTCATGAGTATGAAGTTCACCACATTTATGAGTTAGAGGCTACAAGATGATTAGGAAACTACACTTCTTTCATTACTCTTAAGTCTTGTCATAGAGTCTAGCTCTATAGAGTCTCTCTTTTTATCCTTCTCTTGTTTCTTCAAGATAAGAATACATGAAGGGCTAATGCTAAAATAATGGAGGTTGGCAATGTGAATAAAGAAGCTCCTTCTCAAGCTAATCAAGCTCTAATTAACCGTTCTTCTATGTCAAATATGGAGGTTAGGTCGGCTTTTCAAATGTTGGCCCAATCCATGACGACTCAAGTTCAAGCTGTGATAGCTCAGGACAATAGTGATGTTGTGACTCATGTGAATCCTAACGTGAATTCAGCCACTTCAAGGGTTAGGGATTTTTCAAGAATGAACCCTCCCGAATTTCATGGCTCCAAAGTTGAAGAGGATCCTCAAAGGTTTATCGATGAGGTCTATAAAGTACTTGCTATTATGGGGGTGTCATCAGAAGAGAAGGTAGATTTAGCCGCCTACCAACTAAATGATGTGGCTCAAGTTTGGTATGATTAGAGGAAGGGTGAAAGATGCGTAGGAGCGGGTTCGATAGAATGGGAATCGTTCAAATCGGCATTTCTTGATAGATTCTTTCCCCTAGAGTTGAGGGAAGCAAAGATGCAAGAGTTCATCAACCTTCATCAAGGTAGTATGAGCATGAAGAAGTATGCTCTTAAGTTCACCCAATTATCCAAGTATGCTCCAACCGTAGTGGTGGATTCAAGGGCCAAGATGAATAAATCTGTGATGGGAGTATCCGACATGGTAGTCAAAGAATGTCGTTTGGCAATGCTTATCCCAAGTATAGATATTTCACGTCTCATGGTGCATGCCCAACAAATAGAGGAAGAGAAACTCAAGAAAAAGAATAGGGAGGTGAAAAGAGCTAGAACCGATTATAGGAACTTCTCCAATGCTAGGTCCAATGGACAAGGTCAACCAAGGTTCAAACAAAGGTTTTCCAACCAAGGCTCCTCTAGTGCTCCAATTGTCAACAAGGATAGGGTTTTCAACCCAAAACCTCAAGGAGGTAATGATAATGGACCCTCTATTGAAAAGGCTACTTGTGACAAATGTGGGAAGAAACATGATGGTAAGTGCTTAGCCAGCATGGGTGTTTGTTATGGTTGCGGTAAGAGAGGTCATCAATTGAAAAATTGCCCAAAAATCACGGCCAAGGGGAGAGAAGGCAAGCAAACTCCTCCAAGCGGTTCAAACTTCAATGCCCCAAAGTAAAACCATTTTTATGCTCTTCAATCCCGAGGTGACCAAGAGAGCTCCCAGGATGTGGTGACCGGTATGTTAAAAATCTTTCTTATTGATTTATATTCCTTATTAGATCCCGATGCTACTTTGTCCTTTATTACACCTTATGTGGCAATGAAATTTGATATACTCCCCGAAGTGATAGTAGAACCTTTTTCGGTCTCTACCCCAGTTGGTGACTCGGTGGTGGCTAAGAGAGTTTATATAAGTTGTCCCATTTCCTTATCCCATAGAGTGACTTTGGTGGATTTGGTGGAGTTAGATATGTTAGACGTTGATGTGATTTTAGGTATGGATTAGTTGTATGGATGTTATGCCTTTATCGATTATAGGACCCGAGTGGTTAAATTGCAATTTCCAAATGAACCTATCTTAGAGTGGAAAGGGGGAAATTCTACACCTAGAGGACAGTTTGTCTCTTGTCTTAAAGCTTGGAAGATGATCTCAAAAGGATGTATTTACCATCTTGTTAGGGCGAGGGATGTTGAATTTGAAACCCCTTCTCTAGAGTCGGTTTTGCTAGTGAATGAGTTCCCGAAAGTTTTCCCCGATGATTTGCCTGGTATTCCTCCCGAGCGGGAAATAGATTTTGGTGTCGACCTTTTACCGAATACACAACCTATCTCCATTCCTCCTTATAGAATGTCTCCGGCCGAGTTGAAAGAGCAACTAAAGGATTTGTTAGATAAGGGCTTCATCCGACCAAGTATCTCTCCATTGGGGTACTCCGATGTTGTTTTTTAGAAAGAAGGATGGGTCTCTTAGAATGTGCATTGATTATTGTCAATTGAATAAAGTGACCATTAAGAATAAATATCCCCTCCGAGAATCAATGACTTGTTTGATCAACTTTAAGGGTCTAGTTACTTCACAAAAATTGACCTTTATTTGGGGTATCACTAGTTGAGGGTGGGAGGGGATGATATTCCCAAGACGGCCTTCCAAACTCGATATGGACATTATGAGTTTCTTGTGATGTCATTTGGCCTAACAAATGCCCCGGCGGAATTTATGGACCTAATGAATAGAGTGTTTAGGCAATACCTAGACATGTTTGTGGTTGTGTTTATCAATGATATTTTGATCTATTCAATGAGTAAAAATGAACATGTGGACCATTTGAGAATAGTGTTGCAAGTTCTTAATGACCACTAACTTTTTGCAAATTTTAGCAAGTGTGAATTTTGGTTGAGATCCGTAGCTTTCCTTGGTCATATTGTGTCAAGCAAGGGTATTGAGGTAGATCCTAAGAAGACGTATGTGGTCAAGAGTTGTCCTAGACCTCTATCTTCTTCCGACATTAGAAGCTTTTTGGGTTTGGCCGGTTACTATAGAATGTTTTTTGAGGGGTTTTTCTCCATTGCTTCTCCTTTGACGGCCTTGACTCAAAAGAAGGCTAAGTTTGTGTGGTTGGAAGCTTGTGAGAAAAGTTTCCAAGAGTTGAAAGATAGACTTACTTCTGCTCTGATGTTGACCTTACCGAAAGGTACGGATGGTTTTGTTGTATATTATGATGCCTCTAGAGTAAGGTTGGGATGTGTGCCCATGTAAGACGGTAAGGTGATTGTCTATGCTTCAAGGCAACTTAAGGTCCATGAAAAGAATTATCCGACCCATGATCTTGAATTAGCGGCGGTAGTGTTTGTTTTAAAAATATGGAGGCATTACTTATATAGGGTTCATGTGTATGTCTTCACCAATCACAAGAGTATTCAATATGTGTTTATTCAAAAGGACTTGAATCTTCGTCAACGAAGGCGGTTAGAGTTATTAAAGGATTATGACATGAGTGTCTTTTATCACCCAGGCAAAGCTAATGTTGTAGCGGATGCACTTAGTAGATTGTCCATGGGTAGTATGGCTCATGTAGAGGATGGAAAGAAAGAATTGGTTCATGAGGTGTATAGATTGGCCCGACTAGGTGTCCAACTAGTAAATTCCACCAAGGGTGGTGTCATGGTCCATAATGGTTCCGAATCATCCTTTCTAATGGATGTGAAGTCCAAGTAAGACCTTGATCCTATATTGGTTGTGTTGAAAGAATCGGTACTCAAGAAGTCCGTTGAGGCTTTCTCCCAAGGGAAAGATAGGGTGTTTAGGTACCAAGGTCGGTTATGTGTTCTGGATGTTAATAGTTTAAGGGAACAAATTTTAGAGAAAGCTCATAGTTCTCGGTATTCTATTCATCTGAAAGCCACTAAGATGTACCGTGATCTACATGAAGTCTATTGGTGGAATGGTATGAAGAAAGATATTGCGGGATTCGTAGCCAAATGTCCCAATTGTCAACAAGTTAAGGTTGAGCATCAAAGGCCAGGAGGCTTGTCCCAAGATATAAGTATTCCTACTTGGAAGTGGGAAGATGTAAATATGGACTTTGTTTTGGGTTTCCTCGCATCTAAAGGTAAAATGATTCCATTTGGGTCATTATAGATCGGATGACAAAATCATCCCACTTCATTCCCGTCAAGGTTTCTTTTTTGGCGGAAGACTATATCAAGTTGTATATAAGGGAGATAGTGAAGTTGCATGGGGTTCCTTTATCCATTATTTTGGATCGGGGTACTCAATATACTTATCACTTTTTGAAGTCATTCCAAAAAGGGCTTGGTACTAAGGTGAATCTTAGCCCTGCTTTCCACCCTCAAATAGATGGTTAAGCGGAACACACCATTCAGACTTTGGAAGATATGTCGAGAGCATATGTAATAGACTTCAAGGGTAATTGGGATGACCACTTGCCATTAATAGATTTTGCCTACAATAATAGCTATCATTCAAGTATCTGTATGGCTCCTTTTAAAGCCTTGTATTGTAGGAGATGTAGGTCTCCGGTTGGTTGGTTTGAGGTAGGTGAAATTGCTTTGATAGAACCCAAGCTAGTTTATGAAATCATTGAGAGAGTTCGGCTTATTAGAGAGAGGTTGAGGACAGCTCAAAGTAGACAAAAGTCCTATGCCGATGTGAGAAGAAGGGATCTAGAATTTGAGGTTAATCATTGGGTCTATTTGAAAATCTCACCCATGAAGGGTGTGATGAAATTTGGCAAGAAAGGGAAACTTAGTCCCCGGTATGTAGGCCCATATCAAATTTTGAAATGTATTGGGAATGTTGCATATGAGTTGGATTTGCCAAATGAGTTGGCTTCGGTTCATCAGTATTTCATGTTTCTATGCTTAAAAAGTGTATTGGAGATTTGGCATCCATTATTCCCCTAGAAGGGTTGGTAGTTGATGAAAGTTTTTCATATGAAGAGGTTCGAGTAGGGATCCTAGACCGGTAAATCAAGAGATTGAGAAATAAGGAAATAGCTTCCGTGAAGGTTTTATTGAGGAATCATTTAGTTGAGGGTGCTACTTGAGAGGCCGAGGCCGATATGAACATCCTTTTCCATCTACTCCTATTCAAGCTTGATGTAACTAGTTCCTCTTGAGTTTTAGTGTTTTGGGAGTCATGTAAGTTATATGTGCTTTTCCATGATTTTCTTATGTTATGCATGTTCTTGATGAAATTCATGTTTAGTAAGAAAATGAGTTTTCATGATTTATGCTCCTCGTGTTGTTGTGCATTTAGTATGAGTTGCCTATTTGACTTCATGAGATGAGTTAATGAACATGCTTTAGTATGCTTTTGAGAGTAATTGCATATATGCTCCATGATATTATGTTGAGCATGCTTTTAGTGGGAGAAGGTAGTTCATCCTATGAATATGAGAAATGTTGAGTTTCATGAATAATGAGTTGTTAGATGTAGTTCCTACTTCCTTGTGTTGCATTGACTATGTTTGAGTTTGATTTGATGTTTCCTCCTTTGAGTTGTGTATTATTTTGAGGTTTCATGCATGATGGCTACTAGTTCTGAGTCTTTAATTCCGTAAGGTGTCTAGATCATCATTCGAGGATGAATGTTCCCAAGGGGGAGATATTGTAACCCTCCGAAAACTAATAGGCTAAACTAGAGCTTAACATAGGGGATAGAGTCATAACATACCTCCCCATACCTAAAACATAGGGTTTCGTGTTAGAACATCAAGGTACGATCCCCAAGGACCAACCACGGGTCCTTGAGGAGGACCCTTAGAAATTGCCTGGGTAGTGACCCATGAAGGGGACCCACACCTCATGGGTTAGCCCACACCCCATAGGTGAGGGGTCATGGGTCAAGGCCTTAGAAAACAGGTTCCAATAACTTACCCACGATTCACCAACATGCCACGTGGGTCCATCCACGGACCATGGGTGGTCACCTAAAAGTGTTTTTTGGCAGTTGAGTTAAGGGCACTTTGGGGTTTGCCTAAATTAATTAGTTATTAAGTGGTGTCGTTTTATACTAAATTAGGCTAACTATATAAGGTATTAAGTCACCAAATTAAGTCATACATGCCATTATTCTAAAATCCCAAAAGAACTCATCCTTTCCAAAAATTCTCTCTCTAAAACTTCAAGGAAGAAGAAGAAGAAGAAAGTTAAATCTAGGGTTTGAAGGAGCAAGCATTTCTATTCAATTTCTTTGGAGATTCATAGCTAAGGTATGGTACTCCTTCATCCATGTAAAGCTTTCATCCATGGAGTCACTCCAAACTCAATTTCAAAGATAGTAATTCTCCAAAAGCTTGGGTTTTACTCCATGTCATGGATTCCTCTTCAAAAATGATTGTAATGATTTAATTATAGTATATTATGATTGAATTGATGATTTATTATGTTTTATGATGAATTCCCCAAGAATTCATGAAAATCCCCATATTCCCAATTTATGACCTTGTGGTGTGGGTGAATTGATGAAAGAAGGACGTTATAAAATTATGCTTGTAGTAATTGAGATATTTGAACCATGTTATATACATGTCTAATGTAGTAACTCTAGATGTGTTAATTCAGTATGAACAATGGTCCTTGAAGGGCAAAGTATGAGAATTATGTATGATTATGAAATTTTTGTGTATGCTTTAAGAACACTTTGAGAGTAAAGTGTCCATGATTATGATAATGTTGTTGTGTTGATTGAAAGGCTATTCTCATGAAAACTTAATGAACATGATGTGAAAGGTTTTCTCACATAATGAAGATTCTAGGTTGAAAGGCTTTCTCACCTAATTGAATCTAATGTTGCATGTAGACATGGACGGTGAAAGGTTATTCTCTTGCATGATCAAATGAGCTATCCTAATGAAACAAGCAATGACTTAGTAAGTACACCGTGGGATACATGCTTAACACTGAGAGGACATTTAATATGAGATGGAAGATCCTCCATTAAGAAAGGTCGGGTTTCTAGAAGCAATATCATGGGATGGAAGCTCCCCCGTTAAGAAAGGCCGGGTTTTTAGTAACAATCTCCTTATCCCATAAACTGTGTGCCCCCGTAGGATATTTAGGTAGTGGATCCACCTAAATCTAACACACCATAGTCTTACCTTAGGCAAGTAGGACACCCATTTTCAATGTGGGCAACATTGGATTCAATGTTAAGCTCACATGGTTTATGTCAGTTAAGGTTTATCCCCACTATCAACAAGAACATGAATTATAAACTATGGTTACTCAAGGAGCTTTACTTAGCATGGGTGGGATTATGGGATCTTATTCGTGCATTGCACAAGTATGCTTTGAGGGTACTTATGGTATGTATCTCTCATGATATGATGATATATGTAATGAACATGCTTATGACTTATGCTTTTCCATTATCTTCAAAAATGATGCTTTAACTTATTAAATTGCATATATTCAACTAAAAAACCGTACAGCTGGAATAAAATACCAAAGACAAAAAATAATAAGTAAAGAAGAATATCAAGATATCCCTTTTAGCATGATTTCAATGTTTTTATGCATGACTATCATACTTAGTGCATTTTTGTATTAACCCATATTTTCCAACATTTTTCCCCAAGTGTAGGGTCCTGTTCTTAAGGTGGTCCTCATAGTGGCTAATGCTTTGATTGGCTCATTCCTCATAGCTTATTGGCGAGTCCTCATGATTCGAGGACGGATGTTTTCACTTAGTGGTTTTATTCTTGTATTTCCTTTTGGACTTTATTGTATGGGCTATGTTCCTACTTTGATTCAAGTATTGTAATAGATGGCTCTATTGAGTCAAGTCTAGACTTCCGCTTTTCTATGTGAAACTTTTGGACTTGAAGTGCGTTTTTACTCTTTATTGTTATATGCTTATGTTATGATATGCTAAGAGGTTTGTATGAGGCTCTTCGAAGTCTTGTACGCCGTGTCACATCTAGGGGGTACTCCTGGGTCGTGACAGACTAGTTACATATTTGTTATGCCTCAGTCGACTGTAGAACCAGAGTCCTCACATCTCATTTTTTGAATGAACTAGTCATTGAATGGAAGTGTAGTACGGTGGTGCCTATAGGTCGGTTTGTCTCTTACCTTAAGGACAAAAGGATGAATTTTATGGGTTGTATCTACCATCTAGTTCAGGTTAAGTATTCTAGCTTCGAGACCCTAATTCTTCCGTTAGTCCATGTAGTGAATGAATTCCCATAAGTGTTTCTCGAAGACCTTTTTGGAGTCTCTCCTGAAAGGGAAATTGACTTTGAAATAGACCTTCTTTCATATACCCAGCCTATCTCCATCCCTCTTTATAGAATGGTTCCAACTGAGCTTAAGGAGTTGAAAGATCAGATGAAAGATCTTCTAGATAAGGGTTTTATGACACCCAACATCTCTCCATAGGGTGCTCCGGTTCTCTTCGTGCATAAGAAATATAATTCTCTTAGAATATGCATCGATTACAGTCAGTTGAACAAGTTCACCATCAAAACTAAGTATCCAATCCCCAAGAATAAGTTATTGTGATTTATAACTTTGGATATAAATTTTAAAATTGAAATATTGCTACACGAATTAGAACATGAGATAGAGTAATAATAGTCAGATAAATATATCATGTACTTTTTTAAACAAAAAATAGTCATGATTGTATTGTCACTGTCAAAGAGGATACAGAGGAAGAAGGAGGACTAGGTCCGGCCTTCTTCAACACATTTTTATTTGTTAGACTTTTAGGCTAATAAGCAAAAGATTGGGCTGACAAAAGTGGCAATTAAGTTGTTTCTTTATGGCGGATCAAAGATGATAGGACCATGGTTTCTCCTCCTGACTCTAAAAGATGGTATTTACCATCTGTCGATGTTAACTAGGCCTATGATTTGTCTAGGTAAGGAGCTATAGTTAGTGTAGATACAATTTTTTCCACTCTTGTGACTCACGGATGCTAGCTTGTTGGCAACCTTGTTAACTTCTCTCATGCAGTGAGTAGTATCGAAATATACAATGTACTTAGGAGTGATTATCATCATTAATTTCTTGGATTTGACTTTTGAGGTTGATTTTAGTTCAATATCTATTTTTAGGATAGACTAAATAAAATTAAATTTCAGCCCTTAAAAATTATTTAAAAAAAAGGTGCCAGTGATTCAAATCTGTATTGATCACGTGGACTATATTTTAATAGAGCTTAGCCCCCTATGGCCTATAGCACTGTGCATGTAAATTTTGTTGTTTTCTAATTTAAACTTAGAATCCGAAAAACAAGGTAATAACAACAGTAACAAAGGAAAAAATACAAAGTAACAAGGTAGTAAGAAGAGATGAGATACTAGAATCGAGAATGAAAATGAGAGATAACTGACTGTCAAAGCTTTGACATAATTTGTATAACTATTTTTTTTAATCTTGATCCTTTTAAATAGTTAATTGGACCTAAATTTCAAATAAAATTCATCAATATTATACTTGGTCCAATGATATCAACTGAATCAATAATATTAACCATATCTAAGCTATAGACCCTTATAAAGTCATCATGGATCACAACATTTTTCAATCCTTAACCATTACCATATCTAAGCTATAGACCCTTATAAAGTCATCCTGATCGCAACACTTTTCAATCTTTAACCAACATTTTGAAAGAAAAAAATGTACTGGCAGAGTTTTTAAAAATAATTTATGTTGTTTCCTATCTCTTTTAATTTCTTTGTCATGAATATATTATAATATTTGTGTGATTTAAATTATACTCTTTTCATATCAATTGATATGATATCATATTGTTTGAATTTCAAAAGTCAAATGAGTTTTATTCTAACCCACAATTTTCGATCAGACCAAGAAATTCCTATAAAAAGTAAAGAAAGATATTTAATTTAATTATTTTCAAATTTTGAAATTCGATATCATTAATTAAAGAAATATTATCACATAAATCAGAACAGAGAAAGTCCTTACTCAATATAACAACTGCCCATATCATTAACAAGAGTTATAGTAGGATGGATAAAATATCTTCATTCAATGGCAGAATTAGAATTCCCACAAAGGGATGTCGTTAAAACATAAAGAAGTAAATTCAAAAAGAAGTTCAGAGATGTCATCATTAATATGTAATATATACATAAAAATATTGTTATTTAGTTGTACAATGTAATTTTCCGATGAAAAAATATAAAATTGACATCCTTTAAGTATACGTGGCTCACCAATATATCTCCATTCTTAATCAGATGTATTAACAAATGAGGCTATATAAGTAAGTAGCCAATGTCCAATTTTATGCAACTCCTCTACATCAACAATTAACTTTTGTCCCCATATTTTTTCTCTATAAACTATTTTCAACATAATTGTACACCTGGCTGTGATTAGTAAAATTATGGCATTTAATGTTGAAACTAATTTTGGACAAGGAAAAATATTTGGAAGAAATTTGCAAGGCTTCCCATTTATAGTTATAAAAAAGGAGCCAATGTTATTTCTTGTGTAGCTATTGGCCCAACTCAAGTTCCACAATTATTATTGAGCTATGAAAAATTTGGGATTTATGGTGGAAAGTTTGTCCCTGAGACATTAATATCTTCTTTAACAAAGCTTGATTATGAATTCAACTCTGCTTTGCATGACCCTCAATTTCAGGTTTGTCAAAAATTCCTAGACTTGTGTATTTTTTATGTAATGATATGTTCAATTGCACATACATAACAATTTTAAAATTTGTGATTTAATAAAAATCATTTGTTTCATTAGTCTAATAGTGCAACAACATGTATATAAACTTTGAACCATACTAAAAAAATCACATATATGTACACTATAAATGATTTCATTAAGAGTAATTGTACTTCTCACATGATTTGTCATATAGGACGCGTGTGTTTATTAGTTCAATTTTATTATACTTTAAGTAGTTATTTGTGCACACCAAAAGTAGAGGGCATAGATATCAGGTAAGCCCAAATTAAAGGATAGATTTATGTATTATCGTAGGAAGTGATGATTAGACTTAATTATTTGAATGTAGTTGGAGCTTGAAGTGGCATTAAGAGGCTATGTAGGTCGTGCAACACCTTTACACTTTGCCCAAAGACTCACACATTATTACAAGAGTATTAATAAGGGGATAGGGCCAGATATATATATCTTAAAAGGGAAGATCTCAACCATGGTGGCGCACACAAGATCAACAACGCTATTGCACAAGCGATGTTGGCCAAACGCATCGGCTTCAAAAACGTCGTGGCGTCCACCGGTGCTGGCCAGCACGGTGTCACCACGGCGGCTGCGTGTGCCAAACTCTCATTGGAGTGCACAATATTCATGGAGAGCTTAGATACGGAGAGACAACCTTCCAACGGACTCTTGATGAAGCATCTTGGCGCAAAGGTACATCCTTTAATTTTTCACTTCTTGGCCAAGTACGTTGTGTGACATCATGTACTCCTTCCGTCTCAATTTATGTGACACGTTTCGAATTTCAAGATACAAACAAGTCTATTTTTTACTGTAAATTTTTCGTATATCTTTTAAATATTTTGGATTTCAATTATTGTGACTTATAATACTTTTTACGTAGTTTATGAATATATAAATTTCATTTCAAAAAATTAAAGATATCACATACAAATTTTCGATCAAAACTTAAACAATTTGATTCTCTAAAAATGAAAGGTATCACATAAATTGGGACATAGAGAGTAATTAATCTCATTAAGGGGTAACATGAGAAAGTTTAGATAAGGTAGTACGTAATACAATTTAAAGTAAGAGAGTCTATATTCACAACAAAAAGGGGGAAAAAATGTATTGAGCTGTTTAAATTTATTTATCTTTTTTTTTTATTGTCGTCCATTTAAAAAAATGAATATATCTTTTCTTCTGTGCAATCCTTTAATTCTAAATCTTTTTAAAGTCAAAATAAGAGAAATATTACTCCCTCCATCTCAATTTTTGTGACACTTTTCAGGCTTTGAGATTCAAACAAGTCTATTTTTTACTGTAAATTTTTCATACATCTTTTAAATATTTTGAATTGTCAATTATGCTGATTTATAGTACTTTTTACGTAGTTTACAAATATATAAATTTCAATTCAAAAAAATTAAAGATTTCATGCATAAATTGTCAATCAAATTTAAACTGTTTAACTCTCGAAAACACGAAAAGTATCACATCAATTCGGACAGAGGAAATACTTAGCTTATTTCCTTTGGTTTGGGTTTTTTCTATGACAAAAACATAATAAATGTACCGGTGAAATCAGTTAAAGGAAGTTTCAAAGATGCTGTGTCACAAGGTATTAGATATTGGGTTAACAATTTGGATAAAAGCTATTTCTTAGTAGGTGCAGCCATAGGACCTCACCCATGTCCAACCATGGTTCGTGAATTCCAATCAATTATTGGAAAAGAGACTAGGAAACAAGCCATGGACAAGTGGGGTGGCAAACCACATGTGTTGGTGGCTTGTGTTGGGAGTGGCTCTAATGCATTGGGATTGTTTCATGAATTTATACAAGATGAAGATGTTAAGCTAATAGGAGTTGAGGCCGGTGGGATCGGTCTTGATTCAGGTAATGATTATGAATTCACGTAAACTTAATAAATATTGTTCAAATGTTGATTATTTTATTATTAAGGGGTAAGGCACAAATATTTCCTAGACTATGACCAAAATTTCAGAGACACAACTTAAGTAAACTAAGGTCCTATTACGCCCGATCTCATATTTTTTGTAATTTTGAACACCTTATGTGGCACACTCCGTGACTCCACTTAGGTGAGGCGTGTGGAAGATGTTTGGAAGCTACGTAAGCCAAAAAGGTGTAAAATATTACAAAATAAATGAGTTCAGGGAGGTAATAGGACCTTAGTTTAGTTGGTGTGTTTATGATATGTCGATCATAGTCTAGGGGTGTACTTGTGCCTTAAATTCATAAAATTTAAAATTCTAAATTCGTCTGGCGTAGATCAACACTCGGCAAGTATGGCTAGGGGTCAAGTTGGGGTGTACCCTGGTGCCATGAGCTATCTATTACAAGACGAGGAGGGCCAAATTATTGGACCACACTCCATAGGCGTCGGGTAAGTTTTACTTTCAACACATTAACTTTTGCTTAGTATTCATACTAAAAAGTTATTTATCTTGTATAATATTAATTTTACAACTCAATTACTATCACTTGAAATTGTCGTTATAAAATTCAGAACCACTTCGCCTCTATTAATAATATAAAATATAATGTGCACTACCAGTGTATATAATAACTTAAATATTGTTTTTGCAAGTAGATTTAGAGTATCCTGGTGTCAGCCCTGAGCTTAGCTTTCTAAAAGACATCGGGCGGATAGAGTTTTGTACCGTTACAGATGAAGAAGCGTTAGAAGGTAATTATCTTAAAACAAGTATATATTGTTTAAATTTTTTAAACTTATATACACGGAAAAAGCTAAAATATGTCATTGAATTATGGAAAAAAAAAATCATTTATGTCATTTGTTAAAAGTTTGACTCATTTATGTCATTTTCTCAAAATGAGTCTTTTCTCAAAATTCGATGACATATTTGAGTTTTTTCTCTCTATTCAATAATAATATAATTTATTTAACTTTTGTGTTGCAGCATATAAACGATTGTGTAGGCTAGAAGGAATAATTCCAGGTTTAGAAGCTTCTCATGCACTTGCATTTCTTGACAAGCTTTGCTATACTTTAAAGGATGGTGAGAAGGTGATTATAAATTTAAGTGGCCATGGAGACAAAGATGCTGCAATTGCCTGCAATCATACACCAAACCATGAATGAGATATATCATCAACACCTATTTAAATAAACAATGTAAATATTGTAATGAAAATAGAAAGCTATCTAGCTTCAGTGTATGATAAATTTAATTTAATTGGTCCAAGATATATCATTGCATAGATGGGGCACACAATTAAAGTGACAGAATATATGTATTTGAAGTCTTCTTGTTGTATCTTAGAAAAGGAGAGAAAATTATATATTTAGGTGAAGTGTCTTTTTTTATTAGTCCATTCTATCTTTAGGCAAGAAATTGAGATTCCCAATCAATGAGATTTGGTGTACAAATAAAAAACAAATACAAGAATAAATGTACAAAATACATACTCCCTCCATTTCAATTTGCTTGACTTATTTTGACTTGACATAGAGTTTAAAAAATAAATAATGCATTTGAATCTTATGGTATTATATTAATGATCTATCAAATGTATCATTTAATTATGTAATCTTAAACATAAAACATAGAAAGTTGGAATTAAAATATTGCTAAATATGGAAAGGGTTATTCTTTTTGAAACAAACTAAAAAGAAAAGTAGGTCAAATAGTTGCATAATTGGTGATTTTACTCATTTTTCTTCTCTAGTTTTTGGTGCTATCTTGTAGTTGTTGTTGCTCATTATTTGACACTTCTTTGGTAGTCATTTTTGCGAACACATTTGTAACTCTTGTTGATTATAGTGGAGCTTTGGTTTTGTGCTTTTTACTCTTCAGACTGAAGAGGTTTTCCACGTAAATTTGACATCTCGTGTTGTTTGTTAATTTTGATTTGTCTTTGTCACGACCCCACTCTATACCCAAGCTGAGACACGGTACATATGTAACATCCGTCAATTTGAAATAGCTATGAAGAAGCTTGAAATTGGAAGTAGCCATTTTTTTGGAAAAATACTGAATCTGGAAAATTTGGTTAAGTGTGGAAATCAGTGATTTTTGGCCAACTTTGAGCAGTCATAACTCCTAGATCAGGATGAGTTAGGAGTAGTTCCAGTTATGGTTGCGAAGCTTGTGGAATGATCTTTCCAACGCCACTGAGATTGCTCGATTTCGAGTTCGTATGAGCGAGTTATGGCCATTGAAAGTTGGGCGGTTGGCAGGGAATCCGTCCGGAAAATTTTAAGGGCGTTTTGGTCTTTTCCCTAGCCATTTCTTTTGAGGTTATATTGTGTGTTAGGCTGATTTCTGGATCATTTTCATCCTATTTTAAAAGAGAAAGAGTTAGGGTTCTTGAGAGAAGAAGAAGAGAAGAAGAGGAGAAGAAGAGGAGAAAGGAGATCAACAAGTTCCGTCGTGGATTTTCGTCGGGGGTGATCCCTATCAAGGTATGTGAGTTATTTGTGTGGTCTGATCCTTTCCCCCACACACCAAGCTCTTTTTTTTATGATTTGAGAAAAGATTGGATTGTTGTTGAAGTTGTTGAAGTTGTTGAAGTTGTTGAAGTTGTTGAAGTTGTTAGTTGTTGTTGATGTTGTTAGTTGTTGTTGAAGTTATTGTTGGTTGTGGGACATGATTGAGTTGTGTATTTGAGTTGTGATTTATTGTATGTTGAGAGATTGATGATCCTTAGTGTTTGGGGTTAAATCCATTGAAGTAAGGGTGGTTTAGAGTTGAAGAAAAGAGGGAGAAAAGTCGGTTTTTTTTCTGGGGAAAGGGCTGGCAACTGGGCAGAATGCAGAGTGCCCAGCAGCCCCTGTTGAAGCTGGCCAGCAGTCCCATTTGTATTTTATTTTGTTCCTAGGTATTATACCTATGTTTCCTAGTTGTTTCCAACACTCCAAGGTACTTCTAAAAGTCAAGAACTTATCCGTAACATATGAGCAATCACCTTGAATCCATATTCCATTTTAAGGAGAGTTAGTTAGAAGTCAATTGAAGTTAGAAATTAAGAGTTAATCCTAGAAGTTAAGCAAGTCAAGCTAGTTATAAAGTTGTTCAAGAGTCTTTATTGAACGTTTTAACTTTATTTTTTTGACTCAAGTGTCAAGTCAAGCAAAGAGCTTAGAGTTTCAAGTTGAGTTCATTTTCTCAAAGTTATTAGGGAACTATGTATTCCCAAAGAAGTTTTAAAGAAATGTCTTTACATTTAAACAAGGTTGGAAACTGAAATTTCCAAAGAGCCTTCGGGATAGTTTTTTTTGAGTAATTATCTCATGTCAGCAGGAAGAAATGTGTTTTAAAAACATAAGAGCCAGTACATTTTTGGGAGTAGTATCGAGCACCGAATTGGGGGAGCGTTCAAAGAACCCACAGCCCCCATAGAACCATGTTAGCCACCATGGGTAGAAAAGGATCATGCTCTTTAGATGAATCCTTTTCAAATTAGACTAGTGGATCCATTAGGCAGTTCAGGTCTTATACCTTTGGCCGGGTATAGGATGCTCTGGCAGCGTGAGGTTGATCGCTGTATCATCACTTTAGCTCTTATGTGATGGTTGTCGGTTAGAGAAACTCCCACAGCAGTTATTGTATTTTTATACACGGAAATTATTGTATTTTATATACATCAGTTCAATTGTATTTCTATATACATCTCAGGCTTATTGTATCCTTGTATACACACAGAGTTTTATAGCATGTTTTAAACAGTCTTTCTTTATATCACACTTGTTTTAAATTGCCTTATATTGAAAGAAGTCAGTCAGGTTGAGTTGAGTTGAACAAGGTAAACTTTTCAGTTTCTTTCAAATTTCCTTCTAGCCTTTGTTGCTTAGTTTTCCAGCTCGCATACTAGTACCTTCCATGTACTGAGGCCAGTTGGCCTGCATCGTCTTATGATGCAGATACAGGTACCCCGGATCAGCATCCTGCACGTCGTTGATCCAGCTGAGCACTCCAGAGTCAGTGGTGAGCCTCCTTGCATTCCGGAGGACTCAATTATTTTGTGTTCTTAGTTTTTGTTTTATTAGGATGTTGCGGGGTCTGTCCCAACATCCATCTCAGTATTTAGAGGCTTCATAGACAGTTAGACAGTCAGTCAGTTAGTTTGGAGTCTCTCATGCATGTATATATTTAAATATCCTATTTTGAGACTCGAGATGCCTTGTTGGCAAATTACTTTCAGTTGAGTTGTTTTACAACTTTTCATTGCATTGAGTTATTCTGTTGAGTTAAGTTTCTGCTGAGTTAAGAAAGCCAGGCCAAGGGTTCGCTTGGGGGCCAGCGATGGTCTTCAAGTGCCGGTCACGTCTGGGGTGTAGGCTCGGGGCGTGACAAACTTGGTATCAGAGCACAGAGTTCAAGAGTCCTAGGGAGTCTATGAAGCCGTGTTTGTAGAGTCCTAGTTATTGGTGTGAAGCGCGCCACATCTATAATTGGGAGGCTGCAACATTTAGGAAGATTTCTCATTTCTTTCACACTCATTTCATGTGTTAGAGTTGACCTCTAAAAAGTTTCTTTCTAATCCGCGCTTGCGCGTGTTTTTCAGATAATCATGCCTCCACGAAGAGTTGGTAGAGGGCGTCTTCCTAGACGTTATGTTGATGAGCAAGAGTTACCTTATGCCCCGGGAGTGCAAGATCAAGGGGAAGTTTCTAATGCCGAGTTTAGAGAGGCAATTAGAATTCTGAGTCAAGCTGTGACTAATCAAATTGGTCAGCAAAGAGGAGCTCGACATGAAGGAGCTGACACTTCAAGGATTCGTGAGTTCTTGGGGATGAATCCTCCGAGTTTCATGGGTTCAAGTACTACTAAGGATCCAGAAAACTTCACTGAGGAGTTGAAGAAGATTTTTGATGTGATGCATGTAGCAGATATTGAGCGGGTTGAACTAGCTACATATCAATTGAAGGATGTTGCTAGAACTTGGTTCGACCAGTGGAAAAGAAGTAGAGCTGAGAATGCACCACCTGCGAGTTGGGCCGATTTTGAGGAAGCTTTCTTGGGGCATTTCTTTCCTCGAGAGTTGAGAGAGGCCAAGGTACGTGAGTTCCTCACACTTAAGCAGGATTCTTTGAGTGTTCATGAGTACAGTCTGAAGTTCACACAATTATCCCGCTATGCTCCGGAGATGGTTGCGGACATGAGGAATAGAATGAGCTTGTTTGTTGCTGGGTTGTCTCGGTTGTCGAGCAAGGAAGGTAGGGCTGCAATGCTTATCGGGGACATGGACATATCAAGGTTGATGGTGTATGTGCAGCAGGTTGAGGAAGAGAAGCTGAGGGACAGAGAAGAGTTTAGAAATAAGAGAGCAAAGACCGGGAACGAGTCCGGGCAGCAGAGAGGTAATTCAAATCGTTCCTCCTTTCAGCAAAGGCAAAAGGGACCTGCTCCATCATCTGTTAGAGCACCTGCACCCAGATATAAAGGTGAATTTAATGTTCAGAATTCGAAGGACTTCAGGGCTAGACCAGCACAATCTTTGGGTAGTGTGGCGCAAGGGAGTAGTAAGCCTCCTGCCTGCGCCAAGTGTGGTAGGAACCACTCAGGTATTTGTCGAGAGGGCTCCGTTGGTTGTTTCAAGTGTGGTCAGAATGGACATTTCATGCGAGAGTGTCCAAAGAATAGGCAGGGTAATGGGGGAAATAAAGCTCAGTCTTCTTCAGTTGTTCCCCCAGACAGGACGACACCTAGAAGAGCTACTTCTAGTACCAGTGGAGGAGCAAACCGCCTTTATGCAATCACTAGTCGCCATGAGCAAGAGAATTCTCCAAATGTTGTCACTGGTATGATCAAAGTCTTTACTTTTGATGTGTATGCCTTGCTAGACCCAGGAGCAAGTTTATCTTTTGTAACTCCTTATGTTGCAAATAAGTTTGAGGTTCTTCCTGAAAGACTTTGTGAACCCTTTTGTGTTTCTACACCTGTTGGGGAATCTATTCTAGCAGAAAGAGTCTATCGTGATTGTCCTGTTTCCATCAGTCACAAGAGCACCATGGCTGATTTGGTTGAATTAGACATGATAGATTTCGATGTCATTCTAGGTATGGATTGGCTTCATGCTTGTTATGCATCGATAGACTGTAGAACTCGAGTGGTCAAGTTTCAGTTTCCGAATGAGCCAGCCTTAGAGTGGAGTAGTAGTTCAGTAGTGCCTAAGGGTCATTTCATTTCGTACCTTAAGGCGAAAAAGTTAGTTTCGAAGGGTTGTATCTATCACTTAGTCCGAGTTCATGACTCTAGTGTTGAGATACCTCATTTCCAGTCAGTTCCTATAGTAAGAGAGTTTCCAGAAGTTTTTCCTGATGATCTACCCGGAATTCCTCCTGAAAGAGAAATAGATTTCGGCATAGATCTCATTCCAGATACTCGTCCTATCTCTATTCCGCCATATAGAATGGCACCAGCAGAGTTGAAAGAGTTGAAAGAGCAGTTGAAAGATCTCCTAGATAAGGGTTTCATTCGACCAAGTGTCTCGCCTTGGGGAGCTCCGGTCTTGTTTGTGAGAAAGAAAGATGGTTCTCTTAGAATGTGTATAGACTACCGCCAGTTGAATAAGGTTACCATCAAGAACAAGTACCCTCTTCCGAGGATTGATGATCTTTTCGATCAGCTTCAGGGTGCCACTTGTTTTTCAAAGATTGACCTCCGATCAGGCTATCATCAGTTAAGGGTAAGGGAATGTGATATCCCAAAGACAGCTTTCAGAACCAGGTATGGTCATTATGAGTTTTTAGTCATGTCCTTTGGTTTGACCAATGCACCGACAGCTTTCATGGACTTGATGAATAGAGTCTTCAAACCTTATTTAGATATGTTTGTTATTGTCTTTATTGATGACATACTAATCTATTCAAGGAATGAAGAAGATCATGCTAGCCATCTCAGAATAGTTCTTCAAACTTTGAAAGATAAAGAGTTGTATGCCAAGTTCTCTAAATGTGAGTTTTGGCTTAAGTCTGTGGCGTTCCTAGGCCACATTGTGTCCGGTGATGGAATTAAAGTTGATACTCGAAAAATTGAGGTAGTGCAGAATTGGCCTAGACCCACATCTCCAACTGAAATTAGGAGTTTCTTGGGTTTGGCTGGCTATTATAGAAGGTTTGTTGAAGGGTTCTCGACTATTGCATCTCCTTTGACAAAGTTGACTCAGAAGACGGTGAAATTTCAATGGTCTGAAGCTTGTGAGAAAAGCTTTCAGGAATTGAAAAAGAGATTGATTACGGCTCCAGTTTTGACGCTACCAGAAGGTACTCAAGGTTTTGTGGTGTATTGTGATGCATCTAGAGTTGGTTTGGGTTGTGTCTTAATGCAGAATGGCAAAGTTATAGCTTATGCCTCCAGACAGTTGAAGGTTCATGAGAAGAACTACCCAACCCATGATTTAGAGCTAGCTGCTGTAGTATTTGCTTTGAAGATATGGCGTCATTACTTGTATGGTGTGCATGTCGACATATTCACTGATCACAAGAGCCTTCAATATGTGCTTACTCAGAGGGAGCTTAATCTCAGACAGAGGAGGTGGTTAGAGTTACTCAAGGATTATGACCTGAGTATTCTTTACCACCCAGGTAAGGCTAATGTTGTTGCTGATTCTTTGAGCAGGTTGTCTATGGGTAGCACCGCCCATATTGAAAAAGGAAGAAGAGAGTTAGCAAAAGATGTGCACAAACTGGCATGCCTGGGAGTCAGAATTACAGATTCCGCAGAAGGAGAAATTGCAGTGACGAGCAGGGCCGAGTCATCATTAATGTCAGAAGTGAAAGAGAAGCAAGATCAAGATCCCATTTTGCTTGAGTTGAAGGAAAATGTTCAAAAGCAAAGAGTATTAGCTTTTGAACAAGGGGGAGATGGTGTTTTGAAATTTCAAGGTAGATTGTGCGTACCTATGGTAGATGGACTCCAAGAGAGGATTATGGCGGAAGCTCACAGCTCCATATATTCTATTCATCCGGGTTCCACCAAGATGTATCGTGATTTGCGTGAAGTTTATTGGTGGAATGGCATGAAGAAGGGCATTGCTGAGTTTGTTGCTAAGTGTCCAAATTGCCAACAAGTGAAAGTTGAACACCAAAGGCCTGGTGGTTTGGCTCAGAGGATAGAACTTCCGGAGTGGAAGTGGGAGATGATCAATATGGATTTCATCACAGGGTTGCCAAGGTCTCGCAGACAGCATGATTCTATTTGGGTGATTGTCGACAGAATGACAAAGTCAGCTCATTTTCTATCGGTAAAGACTACCCTTTCAGCAGAAGATTATGCCAAGTTGTATATTCGAGAGATAGTGAGACTTCATGGAGTCCCAATCTCCATTATTTCAGATAGAGGTGCACAGTTTACTGCACAGTTCTGGAAATCTTTTCAGAAAGGCTTGGGTTCAAATGTGAACTTAAGTACTGCCTTTCATCCTCAGACTGATGGGCAAGCAGAGCGCACTATTCAGACTTTAGAAGATATGCTGAGAGCTTGTGTGATCGATTTCAAAGGTAATTGGGATGATCACCTACCTCTCATTGAGTTTTCCTACAACAACAATTATCACTCTAGCATCCAGATGGCTCCATATGAAGCTCTTTATGGGAGAAGATGTAGGTCTCCTATTGGATGGTTTGAAGTGGGTGAAGCACAGTTGATAGGACCAGATTTAGTTCACCAAGCTATGGAGAAGGTGAAAGTGATTCAAGAGAGGTTGAAAACGGCACAGAGTCGTCAGAAATCCTACACTGATGTTAGGAGAAGGGCGTTAGAGTTTGAAGTAGCTGATTGGGTATATTTGAAGGTTTCACCCATGAAGGGGGTTATGAGGTTTGGTAAGAAAGGAAAACTTAACCCCCGATATATTGGACCTTATCGCATAGTCAAGAGAGTTGGCAATGTAGCTTATGAGTTGGAGCTACCACAAGAGCTAGCAGCGGTCCATCCGGTATTTCATATCTCCATGTTGAAGAAGTGCATAGGCGATCCTTCATTGATCTTACCGACTGAAAGTATCAAGATCAAGGATAACTTATCTTATGAGGAGATTCCTGTTCAAATTTTAGATCGGCAAGTTCGAAGGTTGAGAACAAAGGATGTAGCCTCAGTCAAGGTCCTTTGGAGGAACCAATTTGTTGAGGAAGCTACTTGGGAAACCGAAGAAGACATGAAGAAGAGATATCCATATCTCTTTGAATCCGCAGATCAAGGTATTAATTTCCTTCTTAGTGCTCTTTAAATTATAGTGGGCATATTGCTGTTGTTGTTGCATAGTTGCTTGTTGGGTGTTTGAGTTGTTGTTGCACCCTTAACTTAGTAAGAATCACCTCATTCGAGGACGAATGTTCCCAAGGGAGAGATATTGTAACATCCGTCAATTTGAAATAGCTATGAAGAAGCTTGAAATTGGAAGTAGCCATTTTTTTGGAAAAATACTGAATCTGGAAAATTTGGTTAAGTGTGGAAATCAGTGATTTTTGGCCAACTTTGAGCAGTCGTAACTCCTAGATCAGGATGAGTTAGGAGTAGTTCCAGTTATGGTTGCGAAGCTTGTGGAATGATCTTTCCAACGCCACTGAGATTGCTCGATTTTGAGTTCGTATGAGCGAGTTATGGCCATTGAAAGTTGGGCTGTTGGCAGGGAATCCGTCCGGAAAATTTTAAGTGCGTTTTGGTCTTTTCCCTAGCCATTTCTTTTGAGGTTATATTGTGTGTTAGGCTGATTTCTGGATCATTTTCATCCTATTTTAAAAGAGAAAGAGTTAGGGTTCTTGAGAGAAGAAGAAGAGAAGAAGAGGAGAAGAAGAGGAGAAAGGAGATCAACAAGTTCCGTCGTGGATTTTCGTCGGGGGTGATCCCTATCAAGGTATGTGAGTTATTTGTGTGGTCTGATCCTTTCCCCCACACACCAAGCTCTTTTTTTTATGATTTGAGAAAAAATTGGATTGTTGTTGAAGTTGTTGAAGTTGTTGAAGTTGTTGAAGTTGTTGAAGTTGTTAGTTGTTGTTGATGTTGTTAGTTGTTGTTGAAGTTATTGTTGGTTGTGGGACATGATTGAGTTGTGTATTTGAGTTGTGATTTATTGTATGTTGAGAGATTGATGATCCTTAGTGTTTGGGGTTAAATCCATTGAAGTAAGGGTGGTTTAGAGTTGAAGAAAAGAGGGAGAAAAGTCGGTTTTTTTTCTGGGGAAAGGGCTGGCAACTGGGCAGAATGCAGAGTGCCCAGCAGCCCCTGTTGAAGCTGGCCAGCAGTCCCATTTGTATTTTATTTTGTTCCTAGGTATTATACCTATGTTTCCTAGTTGTTTCCAACACTCCAAGGTACTTCTAAAAGTCAAGAACTTATCCGTAACATATGAGCAATCACCTTGAATCCATATTCCATTTTAAGGAGAGTTAGTTAGAAGTCAATTGAAGTTAGAAATTAAGAGTTAAGCCTAGAAGTTAAGCAAGTCAAGCTAGTTATAAAGTTGTTCAAGAGTCTTTATTGAACGTTTTAACTTTATTTTTTTGACTCAAGTGTCAAGTCAAGCAAAGAGCTTAGAGTTTCAAGTTGAGTTCATTTTCTCAAAGTTATTAGGGAACTATGTATTCCCAAAGAAGTTTTAAAGAAATGTCTTTACATTTAAACAAGGTTGGAAACTGAAATTTCCAAAGAGCCTTCGGGATAGTTTTTTTTGAGTAATTATCTCATGTCAGCAGGAAGAAATGTGTTTTAAAAACATAAGAGCCAGTACATTTTTGGGAGTAGTATCGAGCACCGAATTGGGGGAGCGTTCAAAGAACCCACAGCCCCCATAGAACCATGTTAGCCACCATGGGTAGAAAAGGATCATGCTCTTTAGATGAATCCTTTTCAAATTAGACTAGTGGATCCATTAGGCAGTTCAGGTCTTATACCTTTGGCCGGGTATAGGATGCTCTGGCAGCGTGAGGTTGATCGCTGTATCATCACTTTAGCTCTTATGTGATGGTTGTCGGTTAGAGAAACTCCCACAGCAGTTATTGTATTTTTATACACGGAAATTATTGTATTTTATATACATCAGTTCAATTGTATTTCTATATACATCTCAGGCTTATTGTATCCTTGTATACACACAGAGTTTTATAGCATGTTTTAAACAGTCTTTCTTTATATCACACTTGTTTTAAATTGCCTTATATTGAAAGAAGTCAGTCAGGTTGAGTTGAGTTGAACAAGGTAAACTTTTCAGTTTCTTTCAAATTTCCTTCTAGCCTTTGTTGCTTAGTTTTCCAGCTCGCATACTAGTACCTTCCATGTACTGAGGCCAGTTGGCCTGCATCGTCTTATGATACAGATACAGGTACCCCGGATCAGCATCCTGCACGTCGTTGATCCAGCTGAGCACTCCAGAGTCAGTGGTGAGCCTCCTTGCATTCCGGAGGACTCAATTATTTTGTGTTCTTAGTTTTTGTTTTATTAGGATGTTGCGGGGTCTGTCCCAACATCCATCTCAGTATTTAGAGGCTTCATAGACAGTTAGACAGTCAGTCAGTTAGTTTGGAGTCTCTCATGCATGTATATATTTAAATATCCTATTTTGAGACTCGAGATGCCTTGTTGGCAAATTACTTTCAATTGAGTTGTTTTACAACTTTTCATTGCATTGAGTTATTCTGTTGAGTTAAGTTTCCGCTGAGTTAAGAAAGCCAGGCCAAGGGTTCGCTTGGGGGCCAGCGATGGTCTTCAAGTGTCGGTCACGTCTGGGGTGTAGGCTCAGGGCGTGACAACATAGGACCATAAATGATCATGGGCTAACCCTTGACATAACATATGAGGTATCATATGAACTATTAGGGAACATACGCTTAATAAAGAACTCAATAAACTCCATAAGACTACATTGCTAATGTCTGAATAAAGTATCTACTACTTTGAATGAAAATATAAGTCTGTTAGGACATGACCCACATCTACCTCAAAACAAAGACAACATAAGAAAAGAGTCTGACTATCTAAAACAATGGAGTCCTCAAATGAGGAGGGATAACCAAAAGCTAATCGGAAGTGCTGCAACCTCACTATATAAGTATGAACACCGAAATCTATATCATAAAAAAATGCATCGCAGATAAATGCATATGTGAGTACGTGTAATGTATTGAGTAAGTAAGGGGGCACACTAGCATAATCATTTAAGAAATCATAAAAAAGACAGTGAAATAAGATCTCCAAGATCATATGAATAGAGAAGAGCTAACAAGGAAGGTAGTTGGAGTCCCTAAATAGGTATAATAAAAATCTCTTTCAAATGTACATATACATATAGTTGAGTCTTTTCAATAACTTGCATAATCATACATATAAAATAACATATTTAAAAGGAACCATATAGTCTTAAAAAATATCATAAAATGCATGATTAGGAAGTTTCTTATAATCGACTTACGTCATTTGAGATCATGACACTCAAATTATAATCCAAGTTGGATGGGTTGTCATATACGTTGCCAATATATAGAATCATATCTTATCATATGTAGATCCACTAATCAGAGCCTCTGAGAGCTAGAATGTCAACATACAAAGCGGTGAAATATAATCCTGTATTGGCGTATAGTTATGGGACTTGATTTTTCTAAGCTCGCGTCCTCTTAGTATTAAATAGTCCTTCCAAAACAACATATATTTTTATAATTCTTATAGGTATGAAAACCACTTATCATCTTCAATCATATATGATGTTAAGCTCAAAAGTCATATCTTAAAATAACATGTATTTATGTTGTAATTCATATCATGATTGTTTTTGTGCTTAAAATCCATAAGGGTTTGTATGACATAGAAATCATGCTAAATCATTACCTTATGGCTTCAAAATCAAAATGAAACAATGAAAATATAACTTGTTGAAGAAATTAAAGACCATAATTTCTTTTAAAAAACCCTAGCTTCATTTAACAATCTTATGAAACTCTTGAGAATCAAATACTTTAGGCATGAGAGTGAAGGGATACTCTCATTGAAGACTTACATACTAGAGAGATTGAGATTTAAAAGAAGTACTTACTTGAAAGACTTTAAACCCTAGCGTCTGCCTTGATTACGATAGTTTTTGAGTTTGAGAAATTTCAGAGTGTAGGGATTTAATCTTGAGCCTGAAAACTCTTTTAGAATATGTGTAATGTCGTGGTTTAGACATAGAAAAAGTGGGAAAAGATAAAATAAATCCCAATTAAAAAGTTGTCAGTAACCTTTCACGTAATCTATGATTTGTGGTTTGATCTATGGACCGTAAATCTCATTCGTTGAAGTTAGACTAAAATTTTGAGTTTCAAACTTTATTCTATGGGTCAAAATTATGGCGAGTAGATGCTTCTACAACCCGTAACTGGGTCCATAGGAATTGGAACCAAAAATGTCTTTTAGAACTTTTTTCCACAAGTGAAAAGTACAAGTCATATTTTAATTTACAACCCGTAGATGAGGTTCATAGACACTGACTCTGAAAACTATGTTGTGGTAGTCTCTGCTAAAATGGTCCTAACTTTTTACTCCAAACTCAAAATGTGGCAAACTTTGTTCAGTTGGAAGAAGACTCATAGGCCTTTAATTGGATAAGTCATAGGCTACCTAATTCATTATATGCGTATAAATGTGATTATTTGAAGATGACATTAATATGAACTCATGTGAAAACTTAGTTGATAGGAATGCCTTGAACATAAAAGCACCTCTTGTACATGTACTACACTTAGTAAGGGACCTTAACATATGTGTACAACTTACAAATCATCGGGTTTGTACCTATACGCATACGGAAGATGATTCAGATCTTTGCTTAGAAGTTGTAGGGTGTTACAGCCTTGTTTGTTTTGGTTGCTATGTTAGCTGCCCAAAATAGTGATTAGCTTAAATTTTTTGTCTCCTCTTGGTTTAAATAGAAAGGAAAGTTTAGACTTGGGTATTCTTGTCACAACCCAGACCAGTCGATGGGAGAACCATTACTACAACCCAACTAAGCAACTTAACGAAAAACTAGGCATTTAAATATATGGAAGCAGGTTTAAATGCACAAATTATATAGAGTTCTCATAAACTCCAAGGTTTAAAAAAATAACTTAACCAAACTAATGTGGAAGAACAACCCCTAGAACCTGAAATTCATTGTACCAAAACTCTACTAACGACAAGTCTAAGAACAAGGGTTACAACCCCGAAACTAAACAAACATCTTAAATAAGTAGTCTGAGTCTGAAAAGAGTGGACTTAAACAAGAGAGATCCATGAAAGCCTGAAAGAACTGTCGTACCCTTGAATCTGGTCACGCTCAATAGTCACCTAGTAGAGGTCTATCAATAGCCGCCTGAAGATGCTTAGTACTCAACAAAGAACAACCAAGTGTAGTATCACTACACAACCACAATGTATTGGTAGGATCACATGGCTATCCCAACAAGTGAAACACATGCAAGTAACCACAACATTATAAAATAGGCATATACCGAGCATATACAATATTAGTCATCTTTTCAAGATCAATGTAGCATTCCACGTTCTCAATAACAGACATTGGTTATCATTTTAGAACAACAAACAGTCCTTCAACCTCAATCTCCATTAGATATGAATATAATCAACATAAGTAGATACGCAACACAATTCAATGGTCCTCTAACAGAACCTAATTTAATGGTCCTCTCATTGAACCCATACCCAAACTGTTGTGTACCAGTATGTGGTACCCGATCCAAGTTAGTGTGTCGGATCGTGACACCCATTCCAATGTTTATGCCGGTACGTGGCAACCGATCCCAGTTAGTGTGTCGGATCGTGACACTCGTTCCAATGTTTATGCCAGCACGTGGAAACCGATCTCAATTAGTGTGTCAGAATGTAACACCTGATCCATTCAACAATCCACAATCACAATAAAAAGTACATTCTCATAATTATACAATCAAGTAATGATTCATGGCATTCAATTATTCAATTATCCTCATTTACAATTTATGTGATCAATAATGCAACATTTGCATACATACATGCATCATAATGAAGAAAAAATAAACATATATCACACAACATGAAATCACAACCATCATTTACATCCCATGACACTCAGAAAAGACCCGTTCATACTAAATTAGTTTCGGGAGTTCTACTCACCCGAATTCAATTCTGTAAAGTCGTACGAGTTCCTTAACGTCTTAGCTATCTACACATGTAATCAAATTCACAATTAGATATCCCAATTATTATAGATTTCCCTAGACTTCACTGACTCAGATTTCGTCCAAATCTAGACTAGGCTAGGAATTCCCAACTTACTACTCAAAAGTTTTTTGGCCCCAATTATTTCCCCGTTGGATTTTATATAATGACGGGATCAGGTCGTTACAATTCTTTTGCTATTATCCTTTTGTGCATCTTTGTTTGTGTTTTTTTATCCCAACAAAATGGTATCAGAGTCAAGTTGTTGGGATTGTCTATTTCAATGATGGAGTCAAATATGAGTAAAATAATGTGATTGACTAGTAGTAATTATCATATATGTAAAGGCTAGATAAAAAATCTTCTATTTTTCAAAAAAATGCATTTACCTGTATTTGCATCCAATAAACCTGAATCTATGAATAATAATGACTGAGAATTTAAGCACCTATAATTTGTTGGCTACATCAGACAATGGATTGAAGATAATGTTAGAAATCACATTGTGACTGAGACACATTATATAAGTTTATGGGATAAGCTTGAGACACTTTATGATTTGAAGGCTGACAATAATAAGTTTTCTACTAAAACAATTAATCAATATCAGATATAAAGAGGGCAATCCTAATTCAGATCATATAAATTATTTTCAGGGTGTCCTTAACCAGCTGTCCGAAGTGGGTGTAAAATTTGATGAAGAAATACAAGGACACTAGCTTCTTAATACTCTGTCAGACTCTTTAGAAACTCTTAAAGTTATTTTGACTCAATCTGCTCCCAATGATTTTGTAACTATGAAATATGCTAAGAGTGTTGTCACACCCCGAGCCTACACCCTAGGCGAGACTAGCACTTGAGAACCATTGTTGGCTCCAAGCGAACCCTTGGCCAGACTTAACTCTTAGAGAAAGACTTACTCATGATAAAATACTTTAAAAAGCAAACTCAACTGCTCAATAAATAACTTAGAATGTATAAAGAACATTCACAAGCCAAAATGGCAGTCAAGTCTCAATCATTAAAATATGAATGGAAAGACTCAAGAACTAACATCAACTATTGTCTATAAAGCCTCTAACAACTGAGATGGACGTTGGGACAAGACCCACGACATCCTAATGAACTAAAATGATAAAGTAATGAAAAAGGGAATCCTCTGGAAGTGAGGAGGCTCACCAACAACTCTAAAGCTCAATTGGATCAACGATGTGCTGGATGTTGATCCTGGTTATCTGAATCTACAACATAAAAAGATGCAGGCCAACTGGCATCAGTACATTGAATGTATGAGCATGCGAGAGGAATTCTAAAATAAGATATAAGATTTGATTTTATGAATTCGAGGATGGTGATTTGTGATAGGAAAGACCTCATGATGTTTAGGAGTGTTTATAGATAGTTAAACATGACAAACGATCAATCACTGCCTGAAAGCAAGTCCGCGATGCGGAGACACATTTAATTATTTGGTCACGAAATAAATTTTGAGGCAGAACGGTTCATGACCACTTTGTGACGCAGAGAAAGTTTTTTCAATCATGAGGAACAGGTCGGTGACGCGGACTTGGTACCCAGATCTGACCGACTTGTTCCTTTTTTATTTTCTATCCACAATTCGCCTAAACCCGATTCTTTTTCTCAAATATTCTTTAGATTCAGATACCCAACACATGTACACAAGATTCTAACTCAAAACAACTCTAACAATCGACCTTAAACTCTCAAGAAATCCTCAAATCTCATCCCAAATTCAAGAACGAAAGCAATTCAAGAATACAACTCAAGAACATCAAAGTCTCAATCTTTTATGACGAAAATCATACTGAAATAAACATGTTTGGTGCGTGGGTGAATGAATCCAATGCTATGTGAACTCACATACCTCGTAGGATTGAATCCTTAGCGAAATCCGCACTCAATTCCTCGAGAAATCAATGAATCCTTGTTTTTTCTCCTCTTCTTTTCTCTTCTCTTAAAACCCTAACTCTTTTTGATGAAGCGTAACCTGAACCAAAACATTTTAGACCCCAACTTAATTACCAAAAATGAATTTAATTAATTGGGTAGGGAATAGACCATAATACATTTCTAAAATATGGTTTTGACTTTCCTTATCTAGACAACCCAACTTCAAATGGGCATATCTCCCTCATATGAACTCGAAATCCCGCAAACTCGATGGCGTTGGAAACATAATTCAAATATATTTCCTATGGTATCTTTTAGAATAACTAATTCATCCTAATCTAGGAGTTATGGTCATTTGAAGTTGAACCAAAACTCATACTTAACTTTGTCAAACTTTCCAAATTTGATTATTTCCAAAAACGGTTTCTTTCTAATTCCAAGTCTCTCTAGTAGCAGGGTGTTACAATATCTCCCCCTTGGTAACATTCATCCTCGAATAAGATTACTCTTAGCAAGCTAAGGCGTAACATCTAACACCTAGCTCAAACACCCAACTCGAATCATGTTGCCTGCGAGACCGTGGTAAACTTGTGATGAAATCCATATTGATCATCTCCCACTTCCATTCTGGAAGTTCTATGTTTTGAGCCATAACACCGGGTCCTTGGTGCTCTACTCCACTGATAAAATTTTCTCAAATCATGATACATCTTTGTGGAACCCGAATGGATAGAATATCTGGAACTATGAGCTTCATCAATGATCCTCTCTTAAAGTTCGTCCACCCTTGGTACACACAATCTACCTTGATACCTCAATACATTATCTCCCCCTTGTTCAAAAGCCATTGCATTTTGCTTATGAACATTTGCCTTCAATTCAAGCAAAATAGGAGTTTGGTCTTGCTTCTCGTTCACTTCTGACACTAATGATGATTCAGCCCCATTCATCACCACTACTCATCCTTCTCTGGAATACATTAATCAAAATCCTAATCGTGCAAGTATGTGCACATCTTTCACTAACTCTCTCTTTTCTTCCTCAACATGGGCGGTACTGCCCATAGACAACCTGCTCAAGGCATTAGCAACAACATTAGCCCTTACTAAGTGATAAAGAATACTTATGTCACAATCTTAAAGTAATTCCAACCACCATCTCTGTATGAGATTAAGCTCTTTCTGACTAAACACATATTGGATACTCTTGTGATCGGTTAACCCATCCACATGAATACCATACAGATAATGATGCCATATTTTTAAAGAAAATACTATGGCAGCCAACTCTAGATCATGAGTTGGGTAATTATTCGCATTAACTTTCAATTGTCTAGAGTCATAAGTTATAAATTTGCCATTATGCATTAACACACAACTCAAACCAACTCAGGACACATCACAATATACTACATAACCTTGTGTACCTTTTGGTAAGGTCAACACTGGGCAGTAGTCAACCGCTTTTTTTTCAATTCCTGAAAGCTTTCTCACAAGCTTCAGACCATTGAAACTTCACTCTTTTTTTAGTCAACTTAGTCAAAGGGAAATAGATGAGAACCCTTCAATGAACCTTCTATAATATCCAGCCAACCCCAAAACTCCTAATATCAGTTGGAGATGTGGGTCTAGGCCAATTTTGTACTGCTTCTATTTTCTAAGTGTCAATTTTAATTCCATCACCGGAAACAATGTGGCCTAAGAATTCCATAGACTCAAGCCAAAACTCACACTTAGAGAACTTGGCATACAACTCCCTATACTTTAGAGTTTAGAGAACTATTTTGAGATGGCTAGCATGATCTTCCTCATTCCTCAAATAGATTAGAATATCATCAATGAACACGATAACAAACACATCTAAATAAGGCTTGGATACGCCCCGAGCCTACACCCTGGGCGGGACTGGCACTCGAGAATCATTGTTGACCCCAAGCAAACCCTTGGCCTAGCTTAACTCTTAGTAGAAGACTTACTCATGATAAAATAATTTAAAAAGGAAACTCAACTGCTCAATAAATAACTTAGAATGTATAAAGAACATTCACTAGCCAAAATGGCACTCAAGTCTCAATCATTAAAACATGAATGAAATTACTTGAGAACTAACATTAACTACTGTCTATGAAGCCTCTAACAATTGAGATGGACGTCGGGAAAAGACCCACGACATCCTAATGAACTAAAATGATAAAGTAATGAAAAAGGGGATTCTCCAAAATCAAGGAGGCTTACCAACAACTCTGAAGATCCATTGGATCAACGATGCGATGGATGTTGATCCTAGTTACCCGAATCTGCATCATAAAAAGATGCAAGCCAATTGGCATCAGTACATTGAATTTATGAGCATGTGAGGGGAATTCTAAAATAAGAAATAAGCTTGAAAGGAACTAAAAGAACATACATAGGCTCAAATCAACTCAACTTAACTCATTTCAATATAGAGCAATAAAATAAATGCAATATAAAGAAAAGCTTTTAAAACATGGATAACAACTCTGTGTATTTAGAAATACACTGAATGTATGCAAAGATACAATATAAACTCTGAATGTATATAAAAATACAATTAACTCTATGTATATAAGAATACAAAATATCGTTGTGAGAGTTTCTCTAACTGAGAACCATCACTTAAGAGCTATGTGATGATACAATGTTTTGCCTCACACTACCAAGGCCGTCCATTACCTTTCCAAAGGCATAGAACCTAACTCACTAAGTGGATCCACTAGTATATGCTAAAAATCACTAAGAAATCATCTAAAAAGTATGACCCTTTTCTACCCATGATGGCTACATGGTTTATGGGGGTTGGGAGTTGTCTGAACTCTCCCCCATAACGGTGCTCAATACTACTCCCAATATGATACAGGCTCTTATGTTTAAAAACATAACTTATTTCTCTAATTTGAAATAATTGCTCAAAAACTTAGCTCAAAGGCTCTCTTGGAAAACAAAGTTTCCTCTCTTGCTTAATTGTGAAGGCATTTACAAACTAGCTCAAAGGCTCTGTGGAAATCAAAGTTTCCTTTCTTGATTAAATGTGAAAATATTTTACTCTTTGGGAATACATAGTCCCGATATACTCTTTTGAAGAAATGAAACTTCAATATTTACTCTTTACTCAACTCAAAACTTAAGTCCTAAAACAATGTTAAAACATTTGTAAAATACTTTTGGAAGACTCTACGAACTTCTCTTGACTTGGCTCTTAACTTTCCTTGAATTTGAAATTATGGATTAAAGGATGGTGATTTGTGATAGGAAAGATCTCATGATGTTTAGGAGTGTTTTAGATAGTTAAACATGAGAAATGATCAATAAATCACTACCTGGAAGCAAGTTCGCGATGCCTACATGCATTTAATTATTTGGTCATGAAATAAATTTTGAGGCAGAATGGTCCGTGACCACTCCGCGATGCAGAGAAACTTTTTTCAATCCTAAGGAACAGGTCCGCATCGTACCCAAATCTACCCAACTTGTTCCTTTTTCGTTTTCTAACACCAAATAGCCTAAGCTCGGTTCTTTTTTTCAAATTCTCTTTAGATTCAGATACCCAACACATGTACACAAGAATCTAACTCAAAACAACTCTAACAATCGACCTTAAACTCTCAAGAACTCCTCAATCTCATACCAAATTCAAGAACAAAAGCAATTCAAGAATATGAATAAAGAAGATCAAAGTCTCAATCTTTTACGACGACAATCATAGTAAAATAAACATGTATGGCACATGGGTGAATGAACCCAATACTATGTGAACTCACATACCTCGTAGGATTGAATCCTTAGCGAAATCCGCACTCAATTCCTCAAGAAATCGACGAATCCTTGCTTCTTGTCCTCTTTTCTCCTCTTCTTCTCTCTTCTCTTAAAACCCTAACTCTTTTTTATGAAGCATAAACTAAACCAAATCAGTTTATACCCCAACGTAATTACCAAAAACAAATTTAATTAATTGGGTAGGGAAAAGACCATAATACCCTTCTAAAATCCGATTTTGACTTTCCTTATCTAGACAACCAACTTCAGATGGGCATATCTCCCTCATATGAACTCGAAATTGCGCAAACTCGACGGTGTTGGAAAGATAATTCAAATATCTTTCCCACGGTACCTTATAGCACACCTAAATCATCTTGAGATAGAAGTTATGGTCGTTTGAAGTTGACTCATAACTCATACTTAACTTTGACAAACTTTTCAAATTTGATTATTTCCAAATACAGTTTCTTTCTAATTCCAAGTCTTTCTAGTAGTGGGATGTTACAAGTGTTCTCTTAAATGAAGATATGAGAAAAAGACCCCAAGGCTCATCTTCTTCTGTTGCATACTCTGAGGTTTTGGTTATCAAAGATATGGGAAGAAGCATGTTCAAAGGTCAGAATGATAAAGATGAGAATATTACACACGACTATTGCCACAAGAATGGGCATATAAAGAAATATTGTTATAGATGCAAAAAAAAAAAAATATATCAGACAAAAAAATAAAGACATACATAATGAAAATCATGTTGCTAAGGATGATCTTTTTGTTGCTTATGGTGAAAATGCCAATAATCTTGTTTGTGATCAATTGTATTGTTTTGTGGATTCTGGTGCTACTTCACATGTCACGTCAAAAAAGAAATTATTTTCTTCTTACACTCCAGTGATTTTGGAATGTTGAAGATGAGCAATGATATTGAAGTTTAGGTACTTGTCATTGATACAATTTGTCTCAAAAGTAGCAATGACTTGAGACCAGTTCGTAACAATGTCAACCATGCTTCAGATTTTCTTTTGAATTTAATTTTTGATGAGGGTTCTGTTAACACCTTTGGTGTTGGATAGTGGAAGCATATATGTTATAGGTTCAATGATTGTGATTCAAGGTGACAACTTATCTACTTGTATGTGTTTCAAGGCTCCATTTCTACAAGTTATCAAATTGTAAACTAATTATCTCGAAATAAGCTGCAAAACTATTCAATGAATACTTGATAAAACAAAATTAATTTTCGAAATAATTTTTGAATATTCAGAAGGTGGTAATGATTAAAATTCTATAAATAAGTATATAGAGGCATGTAGTTCTTTCTGAAAAATAACAAAAACTACCTTGAGAAGTTCATAAAACATATTTTGGATTTCTAAAATTAATTATTACAGAGTGTGCAAAATTGAAGAAGCTCGATAATTAATACACATTTTGGAGGGTCAAAATTGGGTGTCAACAATATCAGTGCTAATTACAAGAGTATACAGAAATAGCCACCCAACTAACTAACCTGACTAAACTAACTATTCTACCCTAAGATATAAAATAAACTATATCATAGCACCCCTCCTCAACTTAGAGGTGAGTGACTCACAACCAAATTGTGTAAAATAGTGGAATGTTTGGCACTTGGTATAGACTTGGTCAGTACATCAGTCAACTGACACTAGTTGGCATGTGATGAAGCTCAATTAGGCCTTCTTGTAGTTTCTCTCTAACAAAGTGACAATCTACCTCTACGTGCTTTGTTCTCTAAAGAAACGCAGGGTTCCTTGCTATGTTGAAACTTGCTTGGCTATCACAAAAAATAGATACAGGTAAGTTGCATGGTTGATGTAATTCATTCAGCAGTCTCTCTAGCCACACCAATTCTCCCACCACGTTTCTAAAACCTTATATTCTGCTTCTGCAGAGAGTTGTTGACATCCAATTTTGGACCTCCATAATATAGATTAATCATCAAACTTCTTCAATTTTAAACAATTTAAAATAGTTAGTTTTATAAAATACAAAATAGTTTGTGAGTTATTTTGAATAAATTTGTCATTTTTAATAATTTTTAATTAATATGTATGTTTTTATATAATTTTGTATATAATTAGTATATTCTACAAATATTCAGAAATCATCCCAAAAGATTTTATTTCTTACTTAAATATTTTATTACATTAGTTTAGCTTAAATTATGGTTTTACCTTTGAGCCATTTAATTTAATTAAGTTTATTGTTTTATTTCATCGAAATTAAGAAGCTCGTTAGTTGATTATAGGAAAAATTGTATGAAATAGCAAACTATTAATTCAAATTAAATACTATAGCCATAGTTTATTTTATTTGAAATTTGTAGCAAACATCCCCTTTTTTTTTGCCATCTGGTTCGGTATACAATTAGCCATTTTTGGTATACAATTACCCATTCGGTATACAAATGTATAAAATGTGTTTGTGTTTGTATAAAGCGAGAGAAAAGTGTATATACAGCTACAAATACACATATGCAAGTTACAATGTATAAATGGATCTATACTGAACAATTTGTATAAAATTAGATGTATCTAGCGAATTACACAAATCAAAAGCTCCATAGCAAACATAAAATTTGCTATGAAGCGCAATTATGAAAACTATAGCAATAACATACAAATATGATTTTTATGTTTGCTATATGTGAAAGTTGCTCTTGATTATATTAATTCGTCTTATTTAAATTTTAGTCAAATTCACTAGTTAAACTCAATTTGGTTAAGTTTTAACTTAAGTTGACTAAATTTGCAATCCATTGGCCATCTTCTAATTACAAATCTAGCCCCTTTCTTACCTCACATTCAACCCTTTATAAGATCAAGTTTTGGACCCTTTCCTCTCAATTTCAGCCGACTTAATTCCTCTAACCAAACCCAGACTCAGCCCAACGCTACACCAATAACCCAGACCCAGCCCACCAAAAGACCCATCAGCAACAACGTGACCCCGTTGTCTTCTTCTCCAATCGAAACCCAGAAACACTACAAACCAATCAACACAGCACAGTACGTGAACCCGAAGCCAAGCGACCTCGCGTGTGTCCATCTTATCCCAGCCTCGTCCTTATCCTCTCCATACAAGAACATTTTCGAATTGTCTAGTTGTCAAAATCTCACGTTCCACCTCGTCCTTCTCTTGAAATCAAGCGGCCCTCGTCTTGAATTTATTGAAAATCGTACAAATTCAAGCTGGCCAACCTTATCTCTTCAAGAGTTTGAATTTTGAATTTGAAATCTCTAAAATTCTTATCCAAAATTCCATCCCCCCCCCCCCCCAAGTCCATGCCCTAATTTCCCCTATATAAACACAACTTTTTCACTGATTGTAGTGGTTTTTTGGTTTTCGCGATAATCATTTTACGCTTAAGGGTATATTTTCAATAGATATCTCTCTAATTCTAAATTCTGAGAAGGTCACTGTTAGATTTTTCTAAGGTTTTATTGGCTTGTTGTTCGTGTTTGAATTTGTGTGGTAGAGAGATCGTGGTAAAACTCTTTTGTTCCAAGTTTGCTGCTCACAAAGAGGTAACCTCTTTCCGCTATGGCCTTCTTTTCAGCTTATATATTTTGACATGGTGTTTATAGTATTGTGAGGTTGTTACCTTATGGTCATGTGTTGTTGATTATCGTTGAGTTTTGGTAGCTTGAATATGTTGCACTTATGTTTCTTATGCGACTTCATGATCTAATTTCAATATTGAGCTTAAAGTTTGCCATTTTAGCTTCAATTCTGTTGATTCTGTGTTTCAATATTTAAGTTTATCTCATTGTTTTCCTCATTTATTTATTTCTGAATGTCGAATCTACCTTCTGATGTTTACACTGCCTTCAAGTATCAACTGTTTTACATTTAGTTTGTTATTGTCATTATCCTTTCAATGGATTATCATTATCCCACCAATGGATCAGTATCATCCTACCAACAGATCTTCTTCATCATCCTACCAATGGATCTTTATCAGCATTATCCTACCAATGGATCATCATCATTATCCTAGCAATGAATCAATATCATCCTACCAATGGATCAGCATCATCCTACCGACAAATGTTCACCATCATTGTCCTACCGACGGATCATCATCACCATCCTACCGATAAATCTACATTATCATAATCCTACCAATGGATCTTCATCAAAATTATCCTACCAATGAATCATTGTCATATCATCACCAAGGGAGCCATAAACATATTACATCAACTTATTTCTTATCAAGTCAAAATCAAAAGAGGAAGGCATTGAAAAATTATACTGCAACATGAGATATAAGCTTTATTTGCTCTACGTCAAATCGAGAGAAACTGATGTCAAGCATTCGAATAGAGCAGCTAAGTGCCAACATGGTAAAAGACACTATCTCTCCATTTGAATTATTTTTATACTAATGAATTTTATCTCAGTTTTTGTTGAAAGCATCCAAGAGGATGAATTTGCAAACAAACCACATGTGCGGATGGCATAAAAGAGGATGCAGCACAACGTGGAACTTTTTCTTAGCAACAAACTGGATATAGTTCGAAGAGAGTGTCAAAGTATTTAGACGCGAGCAGAGAAATGACTTTCACCACAATCAAATCTCACCCCTATTAGAAGGCATGCGGGTATTTCTTTGGGTTTATCGATTTCAGTTTCACTGAAAAATCACGAAAGAGCTTTGAAAATTATATCCATGTAACTTCTTAATTATGGGTGTGAAGTGCACCACATTCATGGCTAAGAGGTTGCAAACCTCTTTATCATACTCGACTTATTTGTCACTCTTCCAGATTCAAAGGTTATCTTGCATAATAGATTTCTTTTTCAAATGATTGAGTTGACCTATAAACAGCCTGATTCCCCAAGTTGACCTATAAGTAGGCCAGTTAGTTTCCCTAAAATCTTATGTTTCACATACAAGCATTCAACAACAATATATATGATTTTCCTCCCCTCAGATCCTAAGATGACGTAGACATGGACTTGTCAAATTGCAACTCAAAAGGAAAACAAACAATTGAGGGCATTTTTGAACCATTTCTAATACGCTAAGGACATTTTTGAACCATTTCTAATACAATAAAGGCATTTTTGACCCAATAGGTGGAAGAAAAGGCACGTTTGACCCAATAGGTGGAAGGAGAACGATTTCTAATACGTTAAGGACATTTTTGAACCTTTTCCGTAAAAACTACTATCAATTTCTCTATCTAGTCCACAATATCTATTCTTTTTTAAACCCATTTTGATAGAGATGAAGTTCAACAAGACCTGGTTTTTAATAATTCATACATTGACATTAGTTACAAGGACACTTTACCAAGCCATTACATTGAAAAAGTTCTAGTGTCTTTGCATACTCCACGAAACCAATGACACCTTCTACAAATTTAGGCCTCAACCCCACTCGACCAAAATTAGTCATATTATACATCCAACTATGGTCCATCTACACAAAGATCACAAAATTTAAATTTCTTAAACATTTAAAAATTAAGTAATAATTTACAGTCCTAGAAATCAAATTGTAAGATTCTACTTAGGTAATATACAATCCTAGGTCATCATTCAAAACATGGTCAGTTATAACCTCTATATTTGAGTGTTACACATTATTTATTCACCTATATCCTAATCAAAGGACAAAAGGCACTTTTTGTTTTTTTTTTCGAAACTATTTTCTTATCTATCCGAATATTTATCTTTAGAAACATATAAAAAAAAAGAGACATAGAAAATTGAGTTGCATTATACACAATATCCAACAGCCAATTCAGATTTAAAGCTCATCTGACTAATTTTATCAGTAAAATATGTCATAGAATATTGTAAACAAAACTAAAGAGCTTTTAGTTCGACATCCAGAACTACATGGACAAGCTAAAATTCAACCACTTTGATAAAGAAAGATAACAACAAACACTAAGCAACATTATTAATTTATAATTGAAATTAAAAAGAACGACTGACCTAGGGTTTCCTTCCTAGCCAGCAGCTGCGCAGCTCTCATGGCTGCTACAGCAACTGGACGACCTCCTTTCGAGGCCGTCCAGCCCACCCTAAACCACCACATACGCCACCCTTTTCAATTCCAATACTATAAATCCTAAACAATCTGCCTTAATTAACTCAAAAACAATCACAAAATCAATCAAAATAATTCATGGAGAACCTACTATCACATTTTCAATGGAGGAAAGGCAACACTTTATGATTGAAGAGGGATTGCATCAAGCGGTTGTGTTTAAATTATCCCATGGTGCACCAAAGTTGAAGGTATTAAGGTCAATTTTACCGAAACATCTTGGTACCAAGGGCAATTGTTTAATTGGCTTACTTGCTCCAAGACAAATTTTGTTGAGATTTGATCAATATGAAGATTATGTACTAGCTTTATATCGCTCAGTTAATTATCTTCTCTATAATGGAGAGGCGCACCAATGTAGGGTTTTTCCTTGGTCCATTGGATATAATCCTAAGGAGGAAACGATGTTAGCTATGGTTTGAATTTCTTTACTGAACTTATCTCTAGATTTATTTGCAAGGAAGTCTCTGTTGTCTATAGCATCGGCAATTGGGAAACCAATAGTTATAGATAAAGCTACTCAAATCAAGTCAAGACCTAGCACAGCTAGGGTCAAGGTTATACTTGATCTAATGGAAAAGATTCCAAATCATATAAGATTGCAGTTTGTGGATGGAAAATCTAGCAAGTTGATCGAGTTTTTCAAGAGATTGTATATGATAATCTACATTTGTATTGCAATCATTGTAAGCACCAAGGTCATGATAAGATAGTTGTCGTTTGATCTCGAAAATAAATCAAAATAACAAACAAATTAATGATACCATTGAAGTTGTTTCAAAAGGTAATATTGATAGTGAAAAGTATCAAGGTGATGCAAGAGAAATACTAAATGAAAAAAGAAAGGTTGTAGATGTCGATCAAAGTAAAGCTACTTCTTTAGATCGAAAATTGGTTGATGTCACTTCTGAGTCAAATCGTGCACACTCAATGGATGTTGTTACAAGTAATATTGGTGTTCAAACAACTACCAAAAACAAAGAGGGAATGCCAAGAGTTGTGGTTGATGCGCCACGAGTTGGTTCAGGCCAAAAAATAATGAATTCAGGACACAAACTAATGGATACATTTGATGTTGAAGATGCTGAAAATTCTGGGCAACATGTTTTGCAAGTTGAAACCAAGAATGCAACTAAAAATTGGACATTGGTTGACACAAAAATTTGATTAGTAATCGGAGCCTTTCCTCGGCTGGTCAAAATAATTCTCCATGTAGTGAAAAGGGTGCGATTGGAAATTTTCATGACAGTGAGAAAAGGCAAGATATTAGTAATGCCTCAAGAGACCTATTATGTTCGAATAACTTTGATGCTTTATCCAAGACTACTGGAAAGCAAGTAAAGTTAACAGAGAATGACAACAATTTGATCTAAGAAAATCAGGTCTCACCACCTACTTTGAATAGAAAATTATGTCCAGAAGCTCTTGTATTTGTGCCTAAATGTGTGATTGCAAAGAAGAATGAGTCAAGGGTCTTAGTGCCAAATACAATTGATTTGGGCAAGGATTCTCTTGATGAAGATGAGGAAGATAATATGCTTGATTTGGGCGAGGATTCTCTTGATGAAGATGAGGAAGATATGTTGGACATATGCTTTGATAGAGTGGCTAGGGAAGGAGATATATCACCTAGGCAACAAACAAGTTGAAGCAACAAAAGCAAAAAGAAGACACATGGAAGGAAACATAGTTGGATCGTAAAAGTACTGAGGAGTTTATTTCAAGGCACCTACCGATGCAACAGGCAAAGCAAAACCATTTGACAGTATCAATAGGTTTAACAAGATCCAATAAATCCATAAAGAAAGTATAAATTATCAAGTGTTGTTGGATAGGTTTGAAGAAGAAGACAAGAGAAAAAATACTTCAAGTTACTTTTGATTGGACAATCAATCTTTTTTAATTCATGCATTTGTAATAGAAAGTTTGAGGTTGATAACTCAACTTTCTTCTTGATTGGCATATTTTTACATTATTTAAGCATCCTCATTTGTAATATCACCATGGAGTGTATTACAAACTCTATGGTGATCGGAAAATACTTAGTTCTCTCTAGCTCTTATTTTCTTCATGCTTGTTAGGTAGTAGATGTTAGGTACTTCATTAGGATTAGTAAGGTAAGGCCTAGCTCTCCTTGCTTGAACTTATCCCTATTTATATTTTTTATGTTTAATAAAAAGCCACTAGACATTGTCTAGTGGTAAATTTGCGGGGAAAAAAAAACCTAAGCAACATTAAAATAAATAAACAATCTAGATTCTATCCACATATAGGCAAACGATGCTTGCAATAAATCAACAATGAGAGTTTGAATCAAACGTCCTGGTGTTGATGCTTAAGAAACTTTTTTGTTAAGTATTAATCAACATTTAAGTGATCACGGATAAGGATGTATGTGTTCTTCTCCGTTCATCTTCTCATTGCCTATTTCTAACCTTCAATATTGTAATGTGGTGTAAGTTTAAATACATTACTATTTATTTTAATCACATATTGTTGGTATTTCCAAACATGGATGCTTCTTTTGAATCCTTGTTATGAGTTATCTCAGTTCTCTTCTTGCTTGATTCTTTTTCCTGTAACAAAGTAAATAATACTCTTATTCAATAATCAAAGTACTTTCTTTCCACAAATATTTCCAATTTCTTAATTAGGGGAATAAACAATAAACTAGGAGTCGTGGTAACCCTAGAATTTGAGAATTTTTTTGTATGGTTACATTAGATTTTTTGTTTTAATTTCTTTATCCAATTTTTACTTGACAAGATGTTTTAAGAGTTAAATAATCTTATGTCAAAAAAATTTCACATGAAAGTTGAAATTTAAGAGTTGTCAAAAAATTAAAGAGACGTTTTTTCAACAGGCTAAAAAGAAAATTGAGATAAAAAAATTAAAACAAAAGGAGTATTATTTTTATATAAAACAAATGTGGTATCACTTATCTCATATGTAAAAGGTTGCATTGATATAATTCAGAAAAATAAGGGTGACAACCCTCCTCTCTTAATTTACCTTCTTCGTACCGCACATGACTCATGAATTAAGCCATAGATTAGATGACATAAAAAAAAGGTCAAACAAAGAACAAGAAAAGCATGAATTCTTTTTAGTGATGAAGGAATTAAAAAGATAAATCAAATGCATGTTTTAAAATTTTGAATCAACCTGCTACCTGGAAATATCAAGAAGGGTCAAAATGGCATCCCTTTTTTGTAAGATGAACCTTAAATCCAGCTAAAGTTTTAGGATCATAAATCCTTAAAAGATGCCTAGGGTGTTGTGGCTGAAATCTACTAGACAAATTAGTTGGAGATGAAGGCAACTGCTTAACATGTATTAAATCAATGAGACACTTTTGTAGGAAAAACATCTTCTTCTTCTTGTTCGGCAATTGACGAGATTGTAGAAGTACCTTGTTGTTGCTGTTGAAAATTGGTAAATGGCACAAAAACCTTTCTTGGGGGGGGGGGGGGGGGGGGGGGGTGGTGAGGTGGTGGGGGGGGGGGGTCGTGGGGGTGGGGGGCTTTAATCCAGCCATCCTTGAAGTGCCTTCTCGTATGAGCTGCTATGACTTGCCTTGAAAAAAACTTTTCTTCACAACAGACGCATTCGTATATCGACATACCATGTTGCTGACCTTGCATTTTTTGTTGCATTCATTTTCATCTTTTTTTTAAATAGAGGTGGAGTATATATATATATAAGGGGGAGTAAAAGAGGGAGGGTTAGGTTTGGAGTCAACTTTTGTTTTTATTCTTATTTTGGATATATTCGAAAATACATTTTCTGATTTACTTTATTTCTTTATGTAGCACAGGTGCATTTATTATTTATACTAATAAGAAGAAAATATATTGATAAATCACAAATTCGCTTCGTGACATTTTTTCTTGGCTTAAAACCCCAAAACTTAAATTATATTGTTTTATTCAAAACCCCTTAAATTATTAGTAATTTTAATTATTGTAATATTCCGAAAATTTCTAAGCTAAGGCCCGATCTATTCTTTATTTGCATATACGGTCTTATCGGGTTATTCTTAAGTTGCTCATATAAGTAAAGGTAAATTCTTTAGTCTGAAAATGATTTTGGATATCAATTAAGGTCACTAAAAACTCCTAGCACAAAGTTAAGTTGAAAGTTTCCTTACCGATTAAGTTTTGATGTAAGATTCTCTTAGTGTCAACTTCAAACGACCATATCTCTTAGAATATAAAGAGTTACGTGCCCCATAACCTATAAAATTAAAGGTATTTGAATCTTATTTCAAACTCCACCAATTTCGCATCAATCCAGGTTTCGAGTAAAAAGTTATGACCATAACTTATGACCATTTTAGTAACCTGGTACAGTGCAGTGACATAAAGTTCTTCTTCAAGAACCTTGTTCTTCCAAGTATGTAAGGCTATAATAGAGTTGGACTAGTTCGTCCTCACACCCTACATCTACTTTCAAATCAATAAAAGATAAATCTAGGATTCTACCCCTAGAGAGTATTCTTGAGATTAGTTGATTTTGAGTTCTCGAGTTCTTGTTTCTTTTTGAAATTATATTCCTAATTATTGAATTGCTATATGTTATGCATTGAGATTCTTGAGTTGATTCGTCCATATCTATATTTCAGCATGAACCCTATGAATTGAGTATTTTTTAGATGAGTAGTATCGTTGAGTTCTGAGTAATGAGTTTCCATATTGCTATTAAAATCCCCGAGTTGAGTCGCTCATGTGCCATAATTCCGCATGAACCCTATGAATTGAGTTATATATCTTGAGAAGATTTTAAAGTCAATATTTGAGTTTTAAACGAGTTTTTGAGGAAGTAAAGATGAGTTATGAGAAAGAGTTTATAAAACATGATTAGTATGACAATCGAGTATGCCATCAATGTTTAAGCAGTATGATATCTAGTTATGCCATCAATGTTTATGCAGTATGACTTCCCGAGTCATCAATGATCATATCATAATATGATTTAGATATATTTTTTAGAAAGAGTTTTTAAGTATGAATTGAGCAGGAGTATAAGGGAACTAAGTATTCCCAAATGTATCAGTTTTTACATTGATAAAAGAGAAACTTTGATTTCTAAATGAGTTATGAGTTCAAAAGATATTTCAAGAGCAGTTACCTCTTTTAAGAGGGTAGTTTGAGCAATTATCTCAAACTAGAGGAAGAGTTATGTTTTTAAATATATGCGCATGAGTTATATATACTATTGGGAGTAGTATTGAGCACCGATATCAGGATGAGTTCAGACAACTCAAAATCCTCATAAATCATGTATGCCAACATGGGTAAAGGAACATACTTTTTAGATGATTCCTTATTGCTTTTAAGCATAGTTTAGTGGATCCACTTAGTTGAAATGTTCTATACCCCGACAAGGTATAGGACAGTTTTGGGAGTGTGGGCGAGACATTGTATCATAATGTAGCTCATAGTGATGGTAATCGGTTAGAGAATCTCCCAAGTTAAAGTGTATATTTATATATCACTTATTATGTTGAGTTCAGAGATGAGAAAGTATTTTGTAAAGCTTTAAATTATTTAACTCCTTTATTTATTTACATTTAGCTTAGGTACATTATTATCTGTTGCAGTCCTCTCTTTCAGTTATTTGTTATTCAGCTATATTACATACTCGTACATTCTATGTACTGATGTCATTCACCTGCATCTTTTAATGATGCAGATACATGTCCTTATGATCCTCAACAAAAGTCTGTTGAGATCACTTCATCTGCTCGTCAGCTTTCAAGTGAGGTATCCTTACTTCCAGAGGACTCCAATTTTATGAGTTGTTAGTATTAGTAACATGTTGAGTAGTCATGGTTCTTGTCCCGACACTCATCTATATATAGTAGATGCTTCATAGACAGATAGTTTTGAAGAGTCTTTCAGTTTTCAGATGTTTTATTTAAACTTATGATTTACACTCGGTATATTTAGCAAAGTTTTGAGATTTAGTAAATTGTTTTTAAACGTTTCTTTCAATATAATACTTACATATGCTTGAGTTAGTCTTCCACTTGCAGTCAGCCAGGATGAGGGTTCGCTTGGGGACCAGCAATGGTTTTTGAGTGCCGGCCACGTCAAGGATGTAGACTCGGATCATGACAATTACCTCTCTAAATTTGTCTATTTGATAGTCTTTACCCAAGAAGTTACCGTCGTAACCGTGTGAAGTACACTCGTATGTCACGTATAGGTTTTGTACACTCGACATTTTTTTAAATAAGTTTCATTCTAGTTACAATCATGGTCAGCATTTTGGGGAGAGGAAAAGTGTATATATATATATATATATATATATATATGATGGGGGATAGAAGAAGTAGGGGTTAGTCTTTGGAGTCAACTTTGCTTTTGTTCTTATTAGAAAATATATTGTCTGTTTAATTTTATTTCTTTATGTGGCGCTGGTGCATTTATTATCTATACTAATAAGAAGAAAATGTATTGATAAATCATAAATCATCATCATGATATTTTTTTTCTTGGCACAAAGCTGTTAAATTTAGTGTGTTTTACTCAGAACACCTTAAATTATTAGTGATTTTCATTATCTCTCTAAACTGGGTTATTTTATAGTGTTTACCCTAGAAGATGTCGTCCTAAGGGTATGAAATACTCTCACCTGTCACGTAGAGATTTTGTTTACTTGAAACTTTTAGAAATAATTTTGTTTTTAATTTATTTTGACCTTTTAGATATTTTGGATCATATCTCAGAAATAAATTCTTAGAACATCACTTTCTAGGGGAAATATGTAGTGCTCTATTTTTTAAAATAATGTCAATAATATCACATGAAAAATTTAAGTAAACGATTATAAATAGAATACTAAAGTATAAGTTTTTATAAATTATGGATGTAAACTTTTTTATGGTTATAAACTGTGTGAATACTAAAAGTTGTGAAATATGTATCCCAAAATATTTATATCTATTAATAATATAAAGTTTAGATATAGATAACATGATGACCTCCAATTATATTTATCTTTTTTCTTCTTTTTGATTTTTCTTTCCTTTTAAAATCAAATGTAATGTGTAAAAATAAAAAATTTACTCGTAAAATCTCTTAATTACATTTCTTAAATATACATTCTCCTCCCTCCCCTATAATTCACTGTTTAGTTATAATTGTATTGTTTTAGTTCTTGCACAATATATATAAATAAATATAAATATAAAGTATAAATGATATACCAAATTGAGTTTTTTAAGTTGGGGTACTATAGTAATTTAACATTCAAGTTAGAGGGGTGTTCCGATTTCACTAAACTTCGAATTCAATCACAACTGCAAATCACACTAGAGTGTTTTAAGAAAAGATAGAGGTGTAAAAATGAGGCCAAATATAGGTAACCCACCCAACTTACCCAAAATTTTATGGGTTAGGCTCAAGATAATTTGAATTAGGTTTACTCAACCCATTCAAGCCGTCACCCTTTTTTAAAAAAAATCTTCAATTGGACCGTATATAATCTCCAATTTCAATCTGTTTTAAGACTCTTTATTTGCATTGATGTAATATATGTTCATATATTGAAGGTATAAATTCTTACTTTTTTTTATATCCTCTATGACTTATCTATTCATTTGTACTTTTTTTTAAAATTTTCTTGAGTATTTTTATTTTAATTGTTTTGGAGTTGAAATTCGAATTGTAGTTATAAAAGTTAAATAACAATATGTTGAAATTTATTGAGATTAAGTGGGTCAAATTACGCAGGTGATGACCCAACCCAATTTTTAACCTATTTGAGTCCAGGTCACTTAAGCCCAAAGTAAATTTGGGCGGGTCAAGACCCAACCCAATTTCTATTTCAATCTATTTTCAATTTCAACCCAACCCACCCACTTGACACCTCTAAGCATAGAAGAATTGAAAACTTCAAAAATTGGTAGTTTAAACATATGAGGAAACACTTCCATTTATAGCCAACAAATGGTAGTTATGAACACGGGCTTAATGTGTCTTATCTCAACCCAATTTCTATATCAATCTATTTTAATATCTTCAATTTCAACCCAACCCACCCACATGACACCTCTAAGCATAGAAGAATTGAAAACTTCAAAAATTGGTAGTTTAAACATCTGAGGAAACACTTCCATTTATAGCCAACAAAATGGTAGTTATGAACACGGGCTTAATGTGTCTTATCTGAAAAGTCAAAACCCTTCGAAAATGTCACAATTAATAAGAAAAGTCACAACTCTTTGAAAAAATCACAATCTTTCAATTTAAAAAAGGATCTTGTTTTAATGTAATATAATATAAATAATAAATTAAAAATTAAAAATATAATATAAAATATAGAATATGTACTAAATTGGGTATTTCAAGAAGAAAAAGAATAGAAAACTTAGAAAATTCGTAGTTTAAAAATGTAAGGGAACCCCTCTATTTATAGCCAACAAATAGAAGTATGAATAGTATGCTTATTGTGCCAAAAAAGTTATCACTCTTCGGAAAAGTCACAATTCTTTAAAAATGTCAGAACTTAGCAAAAACGCAATAACTCTTTGGAAAAGTCTCAACCCATCAAAAAAGTCACCACCCATCGAAAAAGTCACAATCATTCGATGCAAATGGATCTGTGCTTTCAATATAATATGATATAAATAAATTAATAATATAATATGAAATGTAGAAGATGTAGTAAATTGGGTGATTTAAGAAGAAGAATAGAAGACTTAGAATTTGTAGTTTAGAAATGTGAGGGAGCCCTTATATTTATAGCCAACAAATGGTAGTATGAATAGGTATTTACTATTATTATTATTTTTGCTTAAGAACGGAAGGATTTTATTTAGTATATAAGATCATTCATCACAAAAAGGAACTGATCTATATGTAGCAGTTCCAGTAGCATCTCTAGCTAGTGCATAAGTTACAAAAGGTGGAGATACATCAAAAACATTTGGTTGCTTTTCATCCATGTGATCCTTTGATATCCTTCCATGGGTTGCTAGAATGTCTGCTACACTATTAGCCTCCCTCGAAGTATGCTTTATTGTTTGGCTTTCCATCTCCAGTAGTAGCGACCTGCAATCAGTGTAGATGTGTGAGAATATCGGGCTATTATCATTAAGGTTACTTAGTAATATCTGTTAGTTAGTTTCCACCAGCAGCTGCCTAATATTTTTCCTTTGTGATGGTTTCAATCCATGAAGCAGGGCAAATAATTGTGCATGGTGAGCACTGCCGACTTTGACTTTACAGGAGAACCCCGTTATCCACTCACCTACGTGGTTTCTTATTACACCCCCTGTACCTCTGTTATTTGTATTTGGTTCAAAGGAGTCATCTATGTTAAGCTTAACATATCCCTCCGGAGGCCTACTCCAGTGTATAGGAATCATATGCTTCAGAGGAATGATTTTAGTGATGTTTGTAAGGTGATAATATTCTAGGGCCCTGAAGTTAGTTTCTTGTATGATGTTAATAGGGTAATTAGCATTTTTATTTTTAAATAAATTCATGTTCCTATTTTTTCAGATATTCCAAAGGATAAAGGGTGTTAGGACAGTTGTAGGCACGCTTTGGTAGTTATTGACTCGAGTGATTGTTATATATCGACATAATTTCAGGATTTCACTATGGAAATCCTGCTAGTTTATTGAAATATCATAGTTATTCCAGATTTGGGCGGCCTCTAGACAATCCAAAAAAATATTGTTCGTATTTTCTTCTATATTTGTGCACAAGTAGCAAGTATTTTCGGGGATTATCTTCCTAAAGTGTAAAGCAGAGACAGTAGGAAGTTTATTTGATAGTAGAAGTCATATGAAGAATTTTATTTTGTTTAACGTTTTTATTTTCCAAATCCAATCATAGTTAATGTTATAGTTTTCATTTGTGTGATTAATTGCCCAAAAAGAGGTTGTAAACACTTCTAGAGCTGAATGTGTCGTCATTGATAAGGTTCCAATAGAAGGTATTCTTTTTAGGACTATATAATTGGATATAAGTGTTTAGAATAGACTCCTTTCCTTAACGTGGCTGGGAATATCAAAGGATATTTTAGAAAGATCCCAAGAATTACTAGAGAGCACGTGGGAGATTGATAGATGTATATCTTGTTCTGTAAGGGGCCTTGGATAGTTTCTCGGAGGGTTAAAGTTGTCTCAATCCATTTATCTTCCCATAGATGTATCTCTTCTCCATTGCTAATATTCCAAGACATACCTTTTCTGCATAAAGGGTATGTTTTAACGAGGCTCTTCCAAATATAAGAATCGTATGAATGGCATTTAGCTAAAAGGAGATTGTGACCCTTATTTTTATATTTGTTTTTCCTAAGAGTCTGACCCTAAGGAGGTTCTTGTCATTGCCAAATCTCCAATTCAAATTTTCTTGGAGGGCAAAATTTTTTCCATTTATTTTTTGAAGTCCCAGCCCCCCTAGCTTTTGAAAAATATTTTCCTTACTTTTTAAGGGAAGTCATTTTCCTTAAATTTGAGGAGAATGAGTTAATTTGGTAAACATTTCCAAAAAAATTATATCAACCAAACATGAGAAATCGGAAAACATTTTCCTTCCTACCAAACACACCCTTAGAGTTTTATTGGTTTGGAAGCATACTATGGACAATTCATTGAGGGTTTCGTTTTTTGTAGCAGCTTTATTGACTAGAATATCTAGATTGGATGTTCCTTTTGAGTTGTCAGACGAGTTTGAGGTGAGATTTAGAAGCTCAAGGAGTTCCTTACTTCAGCTTCTAGTCTAACTCTTCTATATGAAGGTGGGGGATTTTTAGTGTATTATGACACATCAACTATTAGATTAGGTTGTGTTGTCATGCATCAAGGTTGTGTTATGGACATATGCATCGAGGAAGCTTAATGTACATGAGTGTAACTACCTCACTCATGACTTGAAGTTGGCAGCAGTAGTTTTTGTGCTTAAGATTTGGAGGCATTAATTGTAAGGAGTTCATTGTAAGATTTTCATAAATCACTGAAATCTTACCCATTCAACCTTCTTTTAGTGCAGAGAGACTATCCCTTGTCCACATATCTGATATATGTTCTATTTCACTTTAAGCTTTTGGAGGACCTTCTAAGAGGAGTTGGGTACTCAGGTGCCAGAGTCTACTATATCTGATATAGGTTCTATTTCACTTTAAGCTTTTGGAGGACCTTCTAAGAGGAGTTGGGTACTCAGGTGCCAAAGTCTACTATATCTGATATAGGTTCTGTTTCGCTTTAAGCTTTTGGAGGACATTCCAAGAGGAGTTGGGTACTCAAGTGTATCGTAACATAACATTTAACTCATAGAAAAATAGCCAGTCAACTCAGACTGTTTAGTTTTTCGATGATATGTTGATCATATACATTGGACTTTGGAGGTTATTAGGATCAGTTTTTTGCCTTGGCGGATTTTGGTTACAATAATGACTGTCATTCAAGTATTCAAATGGCCCTATTCGAGGTATTGTATGGTAGGCATTTTGGATCTCTGGTTGGTTTGTTTGAGGTTTGGAGCCTAGTCCACATGGTACAAACTTGCTTCAAGAGGCATTTGTTAGAGTTTCATGTTATTTAGTATAGACTACAGGAAGATCTGAGCATGCAGAAAAGTTATGGTAACCGTAGGAGTCGTCCATTAAGTTTGGGTGTTGGCGACCGTGGTTTCCTCTAAGTGTTGCCTATGAGTTACCTCAACCTCAGTGCTTTTTTTGCTTGATTATTTTCCCGGTAACAAAGTAATACTCTTATCAATCATCAAAGTAGTTTCTTCCGACAAATATTTCTCATTTCTTAATTAGCTGAAAAGATACATGGTTATAAAAGATTGATATAGGACTAACAATTGATTAGGAGTACTGGTAGCCCAATAATTTCATAAACTTTTTGTATTGTTTCATTAGATTTTATAGTTAGTTAACTTAATAAGACTGATATTCTAATCTTTGTTCTTAAAACATATTGATTTGACATAGTAAATGGCACAGAGCATGTTGCTGGCAAAGAAAGTTAAAAAGCTGATCGCACATTACTTAATTAAATGCTACAATTGGAAATAAAATTCATGGTGAAAATTAACAAAATATCATTAAAAGGTGGTTATTCATTAAACTAAAGTATAAATGAAATTCTTTTATGTGTCGATTGATTGAAGGGATTAACTTGTTTTATTTCTTTTATCTTAGTACAAATTTTGTGATTTCTAACATTATTACTATCTTCATTTCAATTTATTTGTCTGATTTTAATTTGGCATGATGTTTTAAAAGTTAAAAATGACATCTTAATCCAATGGTCTTAAAGTAGAGATATGTTGAATGAACCAAATTTTTCTTGTGATAAATATTTCAGGTGGAAATTGGATTTAAAAGTTGCCAAAAAATGAAATAGACGTTTTTTAAACGGGCTAAAAAGAAAAGTGAGATAAAAAAAATTAAAACAAGAGGAGTATTATTTTTATATCAAAAACTTGTAGTATCACTTATTTTGTATACAAATGCTTGCATTGATATAATCCAGGTTTGGAAATCAAATGACAACTAAGAAAATTACAGGATAGGTATAATATTAAAAAGAAACAGTGGTGACAATCGCCCCTCCTCTTTTAATTTACCTTCTTCATGCCACACATGACTCATCAATACAATCATAGATCATATTACTTAAACAAAAGGTCAAACAAAGAAATAGAAAAACATGAATTCTTTTTAGTGATGAAGAAATTAAATAGATAGCGCAAATGCATATTTAAATTTTTAAATCAACCAATTACCCCTTTCAGTAAGATGAACCTTGAATCTCCTTTCCTACAAAGTGTTTCACATTGATTCAACGCAAGTTGAGAAATATCCTTCATATCTAACTATATCTAGCAAATGATGCCTAGGGGTTGTGGCTGAAATCTGCTAGACAAAGTTGGAGATGAAGACAATTAGTTGAAATGTCTTTAATCAACGAGAGATACTTTTATAGGAAAGGCATGTTGTTACTAGGAAATTGCCAAGATTGTAGTAGAACCCTCTTGTTGCTGATTTTTTCCTTGCACTTTTGTTACATTCATATTCATCATTTTGGATTAGAAAATATAGTCTATTTTACCTTTTTTTTATGTGGCATTAGTACATTTATTATTTACACTAATAAGAAGAAAATATATTGATAAATCACAAATCCTCATCATGATACTTTTTTCTTGGCATAGAACCCCTAAACTTAAATATGTTATTTAGTAAACCTTACAATATTAGTAATTTTGATAACCTCTCTATCATTAGGTATTGATAGTCTTTACCCTAGAAGATATCGTCCTAAGAGTGTGAAATACACTTGCCAGTCACGTAGAGAATGTATTTACTTGACATTTTTAGAAATAATTTTAAAAATTTGCTACAATATTCATGTTCATTATTTTGGGGAGACGAGTATATCTGGGGGGGGGGGGGGGGGGGGGGGGGATAAAAGAGGCAGGGTGTTCAATTTGGAGTCAACTTTGCTTTTATTCTTATTTTGGATGTATTAGAAAATATATTTGTCTGTTTTATTTTATTTCTTTATGGGGAATTGGTTCATTTATTATTATACTAATAAGAAGAAAATATATTCTTGGAAAAAGGGTCAAAAATATCCCTCTACTTTCATTTATTAGTTGATTTTACCCTTAGCGTTAAAATAAAGTTGTTTTTACCCCTGTCGTTTCAAACCTTAATAGATCTACCCTTTAATTTGACGGTTTCCCCAAATTGACCAAAATTATCCGATTTTAATCAAAATTACCCGATTTCATATTTTCTTAAGCCAAATCCGAACCTGACCCACAAAACAAAATAAATGATAAATTAAATCCCAAAATCAATTTATTCAACTTCTTCTTCGCCGGAAAAAATACTTTTTCATCTCCTTCTTCCTCCATGTAAATTTCATATATTGCAACAACAATAACTTATATATTCTTATGAATTCGCTGGAATCTCATCTGTTATATTTTATTCCCATTAATATTTATGTTATTTATAATTTTTATCAACACAAAATTTAGGCCATAAACATAATATTTTTTTTGTAGTACTTTATTATACTAAAAATTAATGAGGTTATTTAATTATTTGCATGCAGTTTATATAAGGATAGTTATCCATTTTTTAAAAGATAAATAAATCTGATTTTTAAATTAATTCTTTTAAAAATTAATATATTTCACTAATACGTACTATTCATATTCATAATTGAATAACCCAACATATACGTTGCATGTCTTATTTTCTTTAACCTTTACTTTTAGAAGAAACACATATCTATCTTTATTTTTATAAGAATTTTTTTAAAAAATATCCCTATTTATTTTTATAATTATTTAAGATTGAAAAATGAGATTTAATTTTTTATGTTTGTTATTTTTTTCTATTGCATGTCTGTTATTTTGTGTTGGAGATAAATTATTTACTGTGCACATATGATTTCGGAGCATTTTTTCCAAGGAGTATAATTGATACGTCCAAACTAAGAGTGTTACTAATTTTACCCTTGTTTATAATGATGTTAAAGTTCTTTTCTCTCGAACTCAAACTTTAACTCCATTTCTTCCAATTAATTTAGCTTTTTCCTAACTATTATTTTTCTCTGGAACAAATAATAAATACAGGCTCACTCCAATGCGTGCACTCATCAGAATACATGAATACTGAAATCTAGATTATAAGTTGCAAACATAAATTGCCTATGACCCGTTTTACGGAATTACACTTTGATTTTACATCATATATTCCACAATTCCAGTTGTGGTATCTAGCCACTCATGATTGCACGTAAACATTCAGAAATATAAAATGAAAACATGTTTAGAAAGTACTTACAAGAATAAGCAAATCAACAAGCCACTTCGATAATTCAAGAACCGGAAATACAAACTTCAAACTTAATTCAATGATAAAATCGAAAATAAAAAACTAAGAATAATGAAACTTGTTCGTCGTCCAAGGAAAGATAAGATAAAAACTAAAAAACGCCCTAATTAATTCAAACAAAGTGTTTTAGAAAGATTCCTACTCGAAGTAGGACTGAATTGTCAGACACTTCACGTCAACTTCTACGACTCGTCAAGGGCTTCACTGTCCGTGAAGCCCCTTAATGTCTTTACTTGACACTTATGCAACTTTGGATCATCATGGGGACCACGGTCCGTCATGGTGTCCGTGGTCTTTACTTGATCACTTTCCATTTAAGCTCCTCAAGGTTTAAGCACTATATCATCTTCACGATCACCACCACGAGCCGTTATGGGGACCACGACCCGTGGGGCCTTCCATGGTCTTCACTTGGTTTCCCATGCACTCCATCTTCCCAATGGCCAAACACTGATCACAACCACGGACTGTTATGAGGACCACAGTCCATGAGGTTGGCCATGATATTTACTTGGTCCAACATAATCTCAACTCTTCCAAGTATTCATACTCAAAATACTTCATTACTGGCACCACGGTTCGTGACAAGGACCACGACCCGTCTAAGTGCTCATGGTCTTCACTTGGATCACAATTATCTTCTGCTTCTTTTTACATTTTTTGTTAACAAAAGCAAAGATCTGTTTACACATTCAACAAACACATCAAAGCACACAAAAATACACTCAATTCTAGTATTAATCCTTAATTTTCAAGCATTAAATGTGCCAAAATTTCGCGGCACATCAACACCCTCAAGTTAGAACCATTACTTGTCCTCAAGTGATGAGAAAGCAATATATTCAGTCCTCAAATTATTTAGACACTTTTGAAACTATGTAGCAACCATCTCAAACACAACTTGTATCCAAAACCATGAATCTAACATACAAGGATCAAAATATGACATCTCATTATTCATAGTCGATCAAGCTTATGCTTGTGAATTATCAGCTAACACAATCTACTCTCAAATGCAATCATTGTGTCCTCACACCAAAGAAGTCCCTCATTCATGATAATTTGGACTAAGTACTACACTCGCACTCTCAAAGAACTTCTACCATAGGCTTGCCCTTGTTTTCTACGCTCTATCTTTCAAACACTCAGAATAGGATCACTGTAGGACTTTATCGGCTTGTAACATAGGCTCAGGCTAGGGAATGGATATTTGGGTTTGTGAGTGACTAGTCCCTTGGTTCTCCAAAGTTTCTTTGCACATAACTCTTTTATGAGCCCCGTTTTTTACTTTATTTCAGCACATCGTAGCAACCATTATTTTCTTTTTCTTTTCTTCTTTTTATTTTCTTTTTTTCTCTCATCTTTTTATATATGCATGCAGCTTACTGGTTGAACCTTCTTTTTCACTTCTTCTTTTTGCTCGGATTGCAATCATCCTCAACTTAGGATTTTGGCTTGAGTTGTGACATCGTATATCTTCGGAGACCCAAGGAAATGATATTTATTGGGTAAGAACAAAGACTGATTTTCAGGCTCAAATTGGGTTTAAGTGATAAGTTTTTTATTTGGTCGTTTTTATTTCTGACTTTTTAATGGCTTAATAAAAATGGCCTATTGATCCTCTCCTATCCGGTTATTCTCAGATCTCAGCAAGACTACTTGGGCAAGTTCTAGTTTTTGCTCCGAGCGTTAGACTTCAAACAACACTCACACACATGACACAGGACTACATTCTCCAGTTTCTTGGTACACCAATTTATTTATCAGACTAGAAATGTTCAACATGTAAGTATCTAAGATGTCATCTAAAGATCCTAACAGTCAAATTTTAAATTAAGGACCTCATTTTTCAAAGAATAGTTGTTGCACAGCTTAACACACACACACTGCATATTCTTATCACAACAAAAACAAAACCATCATTGTTCACATAATACACACATAGTCAACTTCCATTCATCCTAACAACTAGAATGGCAGGTTGCTCACCACCCCCTCCCCAAACAAAAAGACTTTGCCCTCAAAGTCAATGAATAAAATCAAATCAGGGCTATGAGGAAGGGTCATACCTACAGCGCTCTAGGCGCCAGTATTTGGATCAGCATTGGCACCCTTATCAACGGGTGCACTCTCAGAACTCAGCGCATGTTCAGGCTGGTTACCATTCGTCGGGGCAGGTGCTCCACTACCAGAAGCTCCAGCAAACACTACATCTCTCTGTTGTTGCTCAAGTGCTTCTTTTTCTCGAGCTTCATTCCTTGATGCCCTGTGAGCTTTCTTTTGTTACCTTATTTCCTCTCTAGACTGGTCAGCATGCAGTTCCTCATCAGATTCTTCGACTTTGTGTTTCCTCTTGCAGGACTTACCCTTGGGTAGTTCACTCTAGAAATCATTAAGTAATTGAGTGGAGGGTGCCTGACTAAGCAATTGCCAATTATGATTTGAACTCTTCAGTATCTACTGAACCGGCCGCCTGGAATCAATCCTAGACAAGGATCTCCAAACCATCCATCCAGCTCCTTCCGCATCTCATCTTTTATCTCTTTCTTCACAGCTAACACATCTCTCTCTATTAGCTGAGGCATTCGATTTATAGTCTGGTCGACTAAGGTCCTAGTTTGGCGCTGATCTGTAACCAATTTCTCAAGGAAAAGTATAGGAATAGTGACATAGGTACCTGGAGCCTTCGAGGCTGAAGCTGGTGGTGGTGGTGCCTCTGTGGAAGGTTGTGATGACTCCTCCTGTTCTGGACTTCTACCCTCATGTGGGATGTTAATTGGTACGTGAGGAACAACAACCAAAGTACCCACAACTCCAAATTTTTCACCAAAGAGATAGTTGGCAACATTTTTTATTTTAGAATCTTGGGTGAGTCTAAATGTTTCACCCCATCTGTCAACCAGTCTGTTTGGGCAAATGTTCGCTTGTTGACATAATTTCCTTATCAAATAGGGAATGGAAGTACGGCCCTCTCATTCAGTGCCCTGTCTCTCATCTCTGTCACTATAATTCGCCCTATATTTACCGGTAACCAACCATGAGGCACGCTACCAAAGAAGCCAGTGAAAGAGACAAGGTATTATCATTAGTTGTCGGTCTCAATTGTGCTTGGACAACAGCCTACCAAACCTTGGCTAGAAAAGATAGTGAAGCTATAGTATTGAGTGTTGGCGTTGCTGTGACCCAAACTACATTCTCCCTATCTATGGCAATTTGCCTCGCAATCCAGCACAAGATCCTCTTTCGAGAACTCTAAATATCCATCTCAGTATCACTGGTGACCGCATGATGTTTGCCCTCAAAAAGGCCAACTAAAGCTGGTGCGATGTATTTCGGGCCATGCAACATCCTGTTGATAGTAGCCTCGGAGATATCTATCTATTTGCCCTAAACCATAATTGAGTTGAATGCACCTCAGGTGATGGCAATGTCCTTCTGTCCCCGTTTATTCATCTCATTCTCTACAACAAAGTTCATTAATGTGGCTGCATAAGACGCATAAAACTCTCTTGCCAAGTGGATAGAGTATTCTCCAGGTGCATGATTAATCCAGTCAAACTGATGAAACTAGAAGACCCGATAGATGTCGGGAAAGGCTTTGATATCAGCCACCATCACTCTAGTCTCACGCATGATTGATCTCTTCTTGAAACTGCCAAACTTGGTCACAATTCCATTATTAAAGAAGTCCTCGCAGTTGTTCACAGTCCACATAGAGAAGAAACAATTAATCAATTGTTGTCTCGCAATGGGATCAACTTCATGGATGTTTACATATTGCACCATGATGTCGTCAGTGATGACCTCTTCATCTTCTCCTAATGCACATGCCTCTTCATGTGCTCCAGTTTCAGCTTCGGTGTTGACTGCAGGTGAAGGTGTGGTAGCATCTTCCTGAGAGCCACTTTCCGACTCTGAACTTCCTCCCGAACCATTATCAGACTGGCTTCTCAAAACAGCATCAGATTTACTTCCCGATTCGTCACCGCTACCGAAACTACTACCTCTCTCTTTAGACTTGGGAGGAGTGTCCTTGAGAATGACCCTCACTGTTCTGGATCTAGTAGCTCGAGGTGGGTGATTTTCAGGTGTAACATTTATTTGTACCTCCGAACTACTAGACTCTGAAGCAGTAAGTGCGAACTATTGAGTTGTGTTCTTTCTTCGAGGAGCCATAGTACCTGAACAATGCAAACACTCATTAATAACTAATTTCAGAAAAATGACACACTATTGGGTACTCAGACTTCCCCTATGTTAATTACATCGTGACGTCTTCTCTTAAGAATGTCGTCATCCAATCTATCATTAGGAAGGGCCACGGAATCAAAAGATGAAAAAGGAATAAAATTACAAAAAGTAAACTTTTTACAAAACAAGTAAACTATACGGGAGCTCACAGGGGTCGTGGTAGGTACCACGGTCCGTAAAATCTCTCATGGATTTATCACAGAATTAGTGTGCAACAGTGGTTTAACCAAGTATTGTTCACGAACGATTATACGGTTCGTGGAGTGAACCACAATCCATAATAATGCCCGTAAACATAACCAGTAGTGGTGTGAAATCCCCAAGTGTGGTCCACGAGTGGTTTCACGGCTCGTAGTAGCTTTCACAATTCGTGAAACCTATCGTGGTCTTACACTTGGGCAATCAATCAGTCATTGTATCCCCCAATTTCACTACATGATATGTTACCCCCATTTTTACACAGAAACACAACGCGACTACTAAAACCACTGAAATTCAGCAAGCACAATGCCAACATGAACAATATTCATTAAATACGCACATGCCCTTGTCATACCCACACATAAATTATTAGTTTGACCCAATGCATACTAATATCTATCAAACATAAGGCAACTGAACATAATACTCATTCAACCAAACACATATCCACACATCAACACTTTTCTTCATAAATTCAAGTAACCCTTATAAGATCACAATCAATTTAGACAAACACAATTACGACCTATTATGAATATACCCACATACAAGAACACTCAATTTTATGCAATTCAAACTAACCCACAACAATTCAATATCAATCAAGATTATTCATCACATGATCATGCTAATCTCAACTAATTCGAAGTAAATATAACTTGTTTTTTGATAAGATCAAACTTATAACAAATTATGAAGTGACGTACTTGGAAGTAATGGAGAATTTCGCCCAAAAAGAAGAAGATGAAATTGAATTGAAATACTTGACCAACTTATGATTTAGGGTTTCGATTCTCTAGGGAAATAAGGATTTATGGATAATTGAATCATTTTAAAATCTTTAGGAACCGTTATAAGATGAAGAATGTAGAGAAAATAAAGGGAAAAAACTGACCTTTGGCGCTTAGGAAGCTAATATACGTTTCTTTTGATTTTTCGTGTCAGCACGGGTCAGGTTGGGTACTGGTAATATTGGGTTGTGGATGACGGACCATGAAGTTGCCCGTGAAAGGCATCACGGTCCATGGACACATCCGTGATCATGACTTGAAGGCAAAGTACTTACCTGTGGTTCACGAGAGGCTAGACGGTCCGTACAAATCTTGATGGACCGTGAACCCTTCTGTGAACCTTTTTCTTGCAATTTTCAGTAGCTCCCTTAGGTTGGTGTTGAGTTTGACGGGCCATGAAGTTGCCCGTGTGAAGAGCTGTCTGCACTCAGTTCCTGTAATTTTTAACCCAATCTCTCCTGCACACATCAACACACAGTAACTCTATAAAAACAAGAAAAATGATAAAAAGGAACCTACTTATTACAATTAACATCTTGGGTTACCTCACAAGCAGTGCACAATTTAACGTCGTATCGCGACACAGGTTACTTGATTACTCAGACTTCGTCAAGTTTACATTCCTCCATAATTTTCACTTCTTCAGTAACCCCCAAGTATGCCTTGATTTGCTAGCCATTAGCCTTGAACCTCTCTCCCTTGTCATTTTCTAGCTCAATAGCTCCCGACTAGAACACCTGAGTTACATTAAAAGGTCCAGACCATTTAGATCTCAACTTTCCCGAAAATAAACAAAGTCTAGATTTGAAAAGTAACACCAAGTCACCAGGAGCGAAGGTTTACTTCTCAATATGCTTATCATGATACAACTTCATCCTCTCCTTGTACAGTGTAAACCTCTCATAAACTCTCAAACAGAACTCATCCATCTCTAAACCTCTCATAAACTCTCAAATAGAACTCATCCATCTCATTAATCTGATCCAGTCTCAGGTTTGTTATTTCGCTCCAACTGAGATTCAGCTTCTTTAAAGCCCAGAGTGTTTTATTCTCAAGCTCAACCGAAGAATGACATGCCTTTCCAAACACCAATTAATATGGAGACATACCAATAGGCTTCTTGAAAGCTGTCTAATATGCCCATAGAGCATCATCTAACTTTCATGTCCAATCTGTCCTGTTAGCATTCACTATTTTTGCCAAGAATGCCTTTATTTCTCTATTGGACACCTCTACTTGGCCACTAGTCTGCGAGTGATAAGGTGTTGCAGCCTTGTGATGTTTAACCCCATATTTGGTCAGAAGCGCACTGAATACCTTATTGCAGAAATGAAAACCGCCATCACTGATGATAACTCTGGGTGTACCGAACCTTAAGAAGATATTTTTCTTCAGAAAACCAGCAATACTTTTGCCATCATTCTCAGGCAAAGCGACTGCCTCAACCCATTTGGACTACCATTTCTACTAATATGTACTTCTACCCATAGGAGCTCACAAATAGGCCCATGAAATCGACTCCCCATACATCAAACAGCTCCACCTCTAGAATAGGTGTCATGGGTAACTCATGGCGCCGAGAGATGGCTCCTTGCCACTGGCACACATCACAACTCCTTACTATGTCTATCGCATCCTGATGAAATGTGGGCTAGTCTTACCCACACTGAATTAGCTTGTGGGCTGTCCGAGAACCTCTATGATGACTACCTATCGGAGATGAGTGATAGGCTTCTAGAATATGCAACATCTCAGCTTTAGGGATACATCACTTGATAATGTTATCAGCACACACCCTGTATAGATAAGGTTCATCCCAAAAATACTTAACCACATCATGCACGAACCTTTTCCTTTGTTGAAATATCAACCCCTCAAGCATCAAATCACTAACAAGAAAGTTAGCAAAATTAGCAAACCAAGGAATAAGATCAAGAGTTGTAGCCAATACCTGCTCATCCAGGAATGAATCATTGATTTCTAGTTCACATTCCTCTTTCTTTTCAGCCTCCAACCTAGATAGGTGATCAGCTGCCTAGTTCTTATAACCTCTCCTATCCTTGACTTCAAAATCAATCTCTTGAAGAAGTAACACCCATCTGATTAACCTTGGCTTAGCATCTTTCTTTGCCATGAGGTACCTCAGTGCTGCATGATCCGTATGGGCTATCACTCTAGTACCCAGCAAATAAGCTTTGAATTTCTTGAAAGCATATATCACAGCCAGTAGTTCATGTTCAGTAACTATGTATTTTTGATGTGCTCCATTTAGTGACTTACTAGCATAGTAAATTTGATGGAACATCTTGTTGCTCTTTTGCCCCAACAAAACTCCTAAAGCAGTACCACTAGCATCACACATTACCTCAAATGGCTCAGCCCAATCTGGGCCAATGATCACTAAGGCGGAAATCAGCTTCTCCTTCAGGAATGCAAAGGCTCTAAGACATGCCTCATCAAATATGAATTTCACCTTCTTCTCCAAAAGCTTGCACATGGGCTGCGCAATTTCCAAGAAGTCCTTGATGAAACGCCTAGAAAATTCGGCATGTCGTAAGAAACTTCGAACACCCTTCACACAAATAGGTGGAGGCAACTTTTCAATCACTTGGCCTTGTCGAACTCTATCCCCTTTTGTGATACCTTGTACCAAAGGACTATGCCTTTCTAGACCATGAAATGTCACTTCTCCCAGTTCACACTAGGTTGGCCTCCTCACATCTCTGTAGGGCTCTGCTAAGATAATGTCACCAACCACTGAAAATTCATCCATGAGACCTCCAAAGTGTCCTCCACCATGTCCGAGAAAATAGACATCATACACCTCTAGAAAAATTACAGGTGTATTACATAGTCCAAATGGCATGCGTTTAAACGTAAAGGTGTCATAATGACATGTAAAGTTGGACTTTTCCTGATCTTCATGAGCAATTTATGTATGGTTGTAGCCAGAGTATCCATCTAAGAAATAGTACCACCCTTTCCCTGCCAACCTGTCAAGCATCTGGTCCATGAAAGGCTTCGGGAAGTGATCCTTCAAGGTCCACTCATTTGGCTTCCAGTATTCTATGCACACTCATCATTCAGTGACTGGTCTTTGTAGGACCAGTTCAATCTTTGCATTTACAACCATAGTCATACCACCCTTTTTGGGCACACATTGCACTGGGTTGGCCTAGTGGCAGTCAGAAATGGGGTACTCCACCCACCATCAAACCATTTGATGATCTCCTATTTAGCCACCTCTTGCATAGGTGATTTTAACCTCCGTTGGTGTTCAATGCTTGGGCTACAATTCTCCTCAAGTTGGATCTTATGGGTGCATATACCTAGAGGTATCCCGATGATATTAGCAATGGTCCACCCAATGGCCCTTTTGTATCTTATGAACACTTTGATCACATCTTGAACTTGTTCATTATTCAAATCTACAACCAAAATCATAGGTAAAGTGTTTTTAGTTCCCAAGAATGCATACCTCAGGTGGCTGGGTAACTATTTCAGTTCCAACACAAGTAGCTCCTCAATGGATGGTTTTGCTGGAGGGCTTGACCTGTTTTTCAAATCTAGGTTTAGTTTCTTTAGGGCATAAGAGTGTGCTCCAATTCCCTGCAAATCATTCACGGTCTCTACATAGTCAGATCGAAAATCAGCTCCAAAATTCATCAGCACGGTAGCTAAGGTTTCAACAGCCAGCCTCTCTTCAATAGTTGCTCTTATTTCTTCTTCATCAAAATTTCTATCGCAGGCACCATATTCATGTCATGTGGTTGTTTCATTGACGTGCAAATATTAAACTTTACCTCTTCTTTGTTGAGTCTAAACTTCAGTTCTCCTCTCTCAACATCTACCAATGATCATCCTATGCCTAGAAATAGTCTTCCCAAAATTATGGAAACCTCAAAATCCACTTCGCAATCTAAGATCACGAAATTTGCCGGAAAGATGAACTTGTCCACCTTTATGAGCACATCACATAGGATGCCCACAGGTCTCTTCACTGACCTATTTGCCATCATCAACCTCATGGCTGTGGGTATTGGAACTCCTAACCCCAGTTGCTTGTAGATGGCCAGTGGCATCAAGTTTATACTAGCCCCTAAATCACACAAGGCCTTTGCAAATTTGATTGATCCGATAGTGCATGGTATGGTGGATGCACTCGTATCCTCATTCATCTGTACCAAGAGACCTGGTAGCAATAGCACTGTAGTAATCAACATGATTTGTCAAATCAATACTTACAACTCTCTTCTTTGTAACCAAGTCTTTCATTAACTTGACATATCCTGGCATCTGCTCAAGGGCTTCCACTAATGGTATGATAGTTGTTTCAGCATGGTGATGAAATTCACAAATTTTCCTTCTTCGACTTTCTTTTTAAGCCTTTGAGGGAAAGGAGGAGGTGATCTTGGTATATGCTGAAGAGGTTCCCTCAACCTATTTTTCTTTTGCTCCTACTGGTTTTGCTATTGGTTGAGCATCTTTCACGTCATCTACTTGTTCAGCTTCATCCTCCTCTCTTCTAGCTTACTACAACACCTGCTCATGTTTAGTACCTGCAGAAATTGGGTCATTAAGAACCTTACCACTCTTGGTGGTGATAGTCATACAATGCCCGTCCTTCTAAGGATTTTGGATCGTGTCACTTGGTAGTGACCCATTCTTCCTCTGATTTAATGAGGCTGAAAGTTGCTCCAACTACTGCTCAATTTGCTTAATGGAGGTGGTGTGGGAGTCTACCAATTGACTCATACTAGAGAAATCACCTTTCATCTCCTTTACCCCTACATCCGTTGATTCAATTTTTTGGAGTACTTTGGCCAACATGTCTTCCAGCTTAGACCCACTGGAACTACCACTTGCCCGGTCTCTATTTCCTGGGGGCACATAGACACCATTGTGATCATTTCTTTACCCATCTCTGCTCTGCCAATTTCCCTGCTCTCTATTTGCTGGCCTATCATATTATCCTTCCCTTGAGTAGTTCCGACCTGCATTTCCAAAATTGTAACCCTGGTTTCCTGAGTTGTAATTTTGAAAACCTTCTTGGTTGCCAAGGTAATTGGCCTCCTCATCTAGATCGATATCCTGATCTTCATACATGTTTGGCTGCCCCACAACATTTACCTTTTCAGACTTTGAGACAATATGCTTCATAAGTAGATCTATTTGGGTCCTCATGTGTGCCATGTCCTGATCTCTTTCTTCTTCTCTTTTTTCTTTGTTCAGCTGAAAGTTCAAAAGTGTACACAAGATCTCCTACTTCTGCATCCCTGGTATACCATGCCCTGTTATTCTTTGACACCACGTCCATCAATTACATGCTTTCTGAGAATGGATTCTTCATAAATGATCCTCCACACACATCAGCAACAAGTCTAGTAACACAATTTAAAGATCTATAAAATGCATGTTTTAGATGTCTCTCAGTGAGACCATGATTTGGACACTTCTTCAGCTTTTGGCTAAATCTCCATCAGCTGTCATGCATCGCTTCTCCTGGTAGCTGCTTATGGGCACTTATCTCATCTTTCATCTGCAGCTCTTTTGATTCCGAAAAGAATCGTTCCAAGAAAGCTTCCTTCAGTTCATTCCAAGTCCTGATTGAGTCATCAGGCATCTCATTCAACCAATTTATTGCCTCTCCAGTAAGAGACAATGGAAACAACCTAACTATCATCGTTGTTTGGCTAACTTTAGGAATTTCTTACAATTTGCAGATCGCCACAAAGTTCATCAGATGTTAGTTAGCATCATCACCCGCTACACACCTGAACATAACTTTTAGATTCAACAGTTGAATCATAGTGATGGTGATTGTGAATTTAACACCTGGAGGTAGTGTAGGTAACATTATCGCTCTAGTGGCTCCAGCTCCATCCAAATCTAAGTCATCCTATTCATGCAACATGTGAGCTGGAGGATGTGCTCTACCCTTTGGAGCTATTGGATGGCGGTGGAGAGGAATAATTCCATTCACTGCTATGTTTTCATCCACTTCCCCAGGTGGGTTGTTAATGTTTGCATAATCAACGACACAACTTCGATGCAAGTGTCTATGATCGTGCAATAGTTTAATAACCCAACCAAGGGTTGAGGTCTAGTCCCAAAGGAGTGGTAGTGAAAATAGAAGTTAAACTAGGATCTTATTCTGATTAGTTGTAGTTTGAGAAATTTGCAAATAAAATAAATTAAATTCGATGGGTAACACAAAAGTGTCAAATATCAATGGGGGTTTTGTCACAAGATTAAATAAAAATAGTAAAATATAAAGGAAATCAAGTATGGGAAAAGATTCTTGGGATGTGACTGCAATATATATTGGTATAAATCGTTGGGTACATACTTTTGATAGGAAATTTGCAAGATAATAGTGACTAGGCTAAGCTTTAGATGGAAATAAGTTCCCTCTCGAACAACTTACCCCATTTCAAATAGGTTCCTCTCGGACACCCATTTGCCGCATAAAGGCCAGCATATGCCTTACCCCACTCACTCTCTCGAGCTGAGTGTTAGGATATGGGACTAGGGCTTACCCTCTCGAGCTGAACCTCATGTCGACCCACTCCTTAGGCCATCAGTCTAGGGGTCTTAGTTTCGCGACCTCACTCTTAAGCAAGCCGAAGACACATAGGTAATTTTGTATTTGCAACTACAATCCCATTAAATTAAACCACAACCACTAGGTGAAATCACCATTAAAATACACCTAACCTTTTAGCAAACAAAACCCAACAATAATATCAACAAATATTTGCTAAATCACACCCTAAGAATGGGGATTTTTAGCCACACATCAAGAAATAAGAAATTATACCTAAAATGATGTTGAAATCAAGTGAGTATAAGAAATTAAACCTTGATTTGAGCAAATAAAGAAGAATAGAGAAGACACACTTCCAATTTGGGGAAGATGGACTCCTTTCTTCTTCAAGTCTTCCAAAAACTCTTTCCAAACTTCAGTGAAAATATAAAAGCTAAAGTAAAAATTATAATACTATTCAGACTCTCCTCTCTCTCTCCTGTTCCTCACTTAAAATTAATAAAGAGTCTAGTATTTATAGACTTCAAAAAATAGTGTTGGCGGATAGGTCGGCGAGGTTTGTCGTGCCGAATGACTCGGTGATTTGCCCTTCTTCTAGTTCATCGCCGTTTGTGCTTTTCCTTCAACATCTGTCCGTTATGGATCTTTGAGCGGTATACTTTTGTTTCGCGAAATTAATCGGTGAAACACCGACTGCTCCTTTCATCGCCTTTTTTATCCTTCTCCTTCAGGGCTTCACATACTGGAACAAAGGGCGGGGTGCGTCCCTTCGGTGAATCGCCAAGCATGCTTGGCAATGTTCAGGCTTTAGCTTTTTTATTCTTTTCAGCCTCTTTGTTCCTTTTTGCGCCTAAGTGTCCATGTTTCTATAAAAACTTCAAATACCTGAAACTTAAGTGTTTTCATCAGATATTTACACTAAATAAGCATTTGAGGACACTATTTCTATTAAAATAAAGCCCTAAATGAGTCCGATTTGTGGACTCATCAACACCCCCAACTTAAACTTTTGTTTGTCCTCAAGTAAAACACAAGTTCAGCAGTTCAAATGGGATGTCTCAAATAGTTCTACACAAGATTAAATCATGAACATGTACAACAGGATTCAAATTACTCATGCAAAGATCAATTGTGTACTCAAAGATTAAAGTTGTGACACACCATTACCAAAGATTCTCATGCTCGCAATACTTGCTACTTGTGCAAGTTCAAGCTCAATAAAAAGTATCTTAATGCCCTCATATAAAGAATAATTCCATATTCACACATAGAGGTTAATCAATTCAAGATCAGGAATCAGATGCAACGCTCACACTCAAAAAGAGGAACACAATGCATGTTTTCACCCATAGGCTTGCCCTTATTTTCCAATCGATCTTCGGTTCGGCTCACTCAAGATCAAAAGGTCTTTCTAAGGCTTCTAATGGGGTTAAGTGCAAAGGTATGGTCATTTAGGCTCAGTGACTTTTTCCTCACGAGATGTGGTATTCTCAATGCATTCCCTTCTTTTCCTTTATCAATTCTTCGTCTAGTGCTTCTAAGTCATCTTTTTATTCACCTCTAAGGATTGCTTGGAAACCCAATTTCTTTTGTACTTCTATTACACAAATTTTTGTTTCATGGAGGGTTTTCATTGTTCCGCAACACCATGGGTTAAGGGAGACTTTTCTTGCACTTCTTGACTTCTCCTTTTCCTTTTCACCAAACTCCCAGCTTAGGATTTTGGCATAAGTTGGCTATTCACTAATTATAGGTAGTGGGTTAAGTAAGGTTTAGGGTTCATCAAGGTTCTTCCAAAGAAATGTAAGGTTCAAAGGATGTCAAGAGAGTTTCACATGCTCACGGGTAGGCCACAAAAGAAGTATATGTCAACTTTGGCTCACACTCTTCAAAAGTTGCCTAAGATCATTTCAAGAGCACACCTTACTAAATCAATCAGACTAACGAGCAAATTCTAGGTTTATTCATACAAGGTTCAAAGTAAGCTCGTCACACAAGGCATTGACACTTAAGTCAAAAAAGACCACACACTTTCGCTAGTGTGAACGGTCATTACAAGAGAATCAATTCGATAAATGACTAATCATAATGAGATGCAAAAAGTTCACATATTGCCTATGCAACTTCATTTGGTCTCGTCCCAGCCGCACGTTCATGTTTGTTCAATTGAGAGCACCAGTCAAGTTATTGATATTGATCGAAACCGAGACTTGAATTTGTAAAAGAACAACCACTTTCAACACAAAAGGTGGTGAAAATTTTTGAAAAATGAAATTTTTTCGAAAGGGGGTCAAATCTAATTATTATTTAAAATAAAATGAGACATAAGCTTAAACACCCACAAAAAGTAGATAAAACACACTTTTAAACAGAACATCCTAAATATAAACACAAAACACAATTATCAACACAAAAGGTATAGGCCTCACCCCACCACAATTAAAAAGCGTTTGTCCTCAAATGCAAATAAAAGTGTCTAAAAATAAATATAAATAAGACAAAGAGAGAGGTAAAAAAAAGTCTTGTCTATGCAGTCTCTCTATCTATCGGGGTCTGAATATGGGCATCAGTGCCCGGTGTATCTATCTGGTCACGGGTCTCAGTACCCGGAGTAGCCTCAGACGAACTAACAATGCCCAATCCGCTAAGAGTAGCTGTGATTGTCTGAGCCGGTACTGTCTGAGTTGCCGACCGCACAACCATCTCCATAAGATTCGGCAAGTCTCTGAATATGCTGTCCTCTTGGCATTCGCTCACTACCTCATCGTGCGCACTGTTTCTCATCGGTCTCTGTCTCCAAATCTAAATGTCCTGCATCATCCCTCCGCACATCTCCAGTAGTAGTCGGAGAAATCCTTGAAGTCTTAGGAGCATCCCTGTCATCTGCTCCTGGCATCAGTGTAGTGAAGTCGGTAGCCTTCAAATAGGCTACGCCCTTCTTCAACTCTGTTATTTTGGCTTTTAATGTTGAAACCTGGGTGTCTCCCCCTGTCTACTCTCACAAGCAATGACTCTGGCAATCAGATCATCAACAGCGGTCCTAAAGGGGGCCAGTGCAGTCAAGATGGCACTGTCAATCATCCCTGGATGGATATATCCAATTGTGTCGCCCTCACATCCGCTGAATAGGCCAGTTGCCCCATCTCAGGATCATAGCATAAGTGATCCTGGTGGGCTGGGAGGAAGAGGATGTACCTAGAGTCTATGAAGGAGAAGAAGAAGCGGGTATACCTGAAGGCTTCGAAGCCGAAGTAGACGAAGGTGCCTCTGCTGGTAATGAGTCAACATCGACCTCTGGAAAAGTATCTGCTGGAGTTGCTCTCCTCCTGTCAACCTCTTTTCGTGTGAACTCGGCCTATACGCCAAATATCGATGGAAGAAGATGGGGTGACCTTTATATCGCTAGCAAGATACCAGGGTACTCCAGCACGCAGGTATAACTCGGTGATCAGAACAGGAAAAGGCAGAGACGTTTGCATCTGTTTGGCTCTCATAGCCATCTCTTGTGAAACCAGCAGTCCCAAGTCGATCTGCCTCATAGCCATGATAGAACCAAGGAAAGCTGCCTTAGGATGATGCAAGATGGACTCATTCTGGGATGGCATGAGAGTGCTGCTGATGAAGTCAAACCAGTACCGGAAGGCAATGTTCATATCCCTCTTCTCAATCGGAGCTCCTGCCTCAATCCACCTCGGGATGGTGTTAGAGATCATCAGAGCTAACCAACCTTTCAAATCATCCAGGGATGGAACAATAGGCAAACCCTGGTAGGGCAATACTGAGTGCAGTGGTTGACCCAATACGACATTAATATGATCATTGTGGCACTCCACCTCCTTGCCTCTAACCATAATCGACTTCACCAGTCGGAACTTACTAGCCTTCTTCTTATTCTTTGGGACCAACTCTCCATAGGTTAAGTAAAATTCTCGGACCCAGGAAGAAATGTAATGGCCCCGTGGACCAACTCTTCCAGTTAATTTAGATTTTTCCTAACTATTATTTTTCTCTCGAACAAATAATAGATACAGACTCACTCCAATGTGTGCACTCATCAGAATACATGAATAATGAAAACTAGATTATAAGTTGCAAACATAAATTGCCTATGACTCGTTTTACGAAATTATACTTTGATTTTATGTCATAGATCCCACAATTCCAGTTGTGGTATTTAGCCACTCATGATTTCACATAAACATTCAAAAATATAAAATGAAAACATGTTTAGAAAGTGCTTACGATAATAAGCATATCAACAAGCCACTTCGATAATTCAAGAACCGAAAATCCAAACTTCAAACTTAAATTAATGTTAAAATCGAAAATCAAAAACTGAGAATAATGGAAATTTATTTGTCGTTTAAGGTATGATAAGATAAAAACTAAAAAACGCACTAATTAATTCAAATAAAGTGTTTTAAAAAGAGTCCTACTCAAAGTAGGACTGAACTGTCAGACATTTCATGGCCACTTCTACGACTCGTCAAGGGTTTCATGGTCCGTGAAGCCCCTCGTGATCTTTGCTTGATAGTTATGCAACTTTGTATCTTCAAGGTCAACACAATGAGTAGGTACCACGGGCAACTCCACGAATCGTCATAGGGACCACGGTTCGTCATGGTATCTGTGGTCTTTACTTGATTACATCCCATTTAAGCTCCTCAAGGTCTAAGCACTAGATCATCTTCACGATCACCACCTCAAGCCATTATGGGGACCACGGCCCGTGGGGCCTTCCGTGGTCTTCACTTGGTTTCCCATGCACTCCATCTTCCCAAGGCCTAAACACTGACTCAGCTTCACGATCACAACTACGAACCGTTATGAGGACCACGGTCCGTGAGGTTGGCTGTGATCATTACTTGGTCCAACATAATCTCAACTCTTCCAAGCCTTCATACTAGAAATACTTCACGACTGGCACCACAGTTCGTGACAAGGACCATGACTCGTCTAAGTGCTCGTGGTCTTCACTTGGATCACAATCATCTTCTACTTCTTTTTCCATTTTTTTTTCCCACAAAAGCAAAGATCTGTCTACACATTCAACAAACACATCAAAGCATACAAAAATACACTCAATTCTAGTATTAATCCTTAGTTTTCAAGCATCAAATGTGCCAAGATTTTGCAGCACATCAATAATATGGATAAGTTATTTAAAACACTTGTAACTTTTAATATGGATAAGTTAAGCATGTGAAATTATTTGATTATCTATTGTTAAAAATAAATACTTTCAAAATTTACTTTGAAAAAAAAATTCCATGAAAAAGTATGATCCAAAATACATTAGGCGAAAAAGTTCTTAATCAGTTACCTTAATTTTGGGATTCCATCATAAAATTACCATACACAAATTTAAAATTTTCCTTAATAATTAAAAAAAAAATAACTGCAATAATACTTGGAGATAAATTAATTATTTTAATCATCACTGTAGACAAAAACTTGCCTTGTAGTTGCTATTATAAAGGGGTAAAAATAATAATCATGATTTACACTTTTATAGTAACCATATTTAGTGACTTTGCAAATAAATAAATTTATTTTTATTCTTAACAAAATCTTAATCGTTACGCTTATATAAATTTTATATTTTTTAAATGGTTATATCACGATAAATTTAAGTAATTCTTTAATAAAATTTAATTTTTAAAATTTTAATTTAGAATATAATATGATTACAAATTACAAATAATTCTTTTAATAAGGAAAATATTTTTTCTATGATGCAATAAGATCGTAGGAATTCTATTTTGTGACCTTTGTCTAATAAACCATAAGTTATAAATCTATCCAAACATGCTCTAATAAAAAAATAGAATTATCAAAGATATCCCATCTATAAGATAAATAGTAGTTTTATCGAACTTAATGGAAAAACGTAAATAACATATGTTTAAACATTATACTCTTCACAACAATACTACTTAAAGGCCATGAAATAAAAACTAAACTAAATAAACAGAAGGCATAAAAGAATGTATAGTGCGTGATCCTTAAAACTAATTAGGCCAACTAATTAATTAGTCTAAATAGAAATGTTAAAATTTAAGATTATGATAAATATTATCCGTAAACGGTTATGATTAGTTTTAAAACTACATATTTTATTTCTAATTTTAAACTTATATTCTTAAAATTAATTAACCACTTTCAATTCAAAATTTAAAATTTAAATATAAAGTAAAAATATTATGTAACTCTTTAAAAAAAAAAGTAATTTTTATAATGTTTAAATAGTTTCTTACTTCCTTATTCGTATGAATCCCTTTTGAGAAATGCATGACTTTTTTTTGTGATAATAAATGCATATGACTTATGCCCCACTTATGTCGTTGATGATTGGGTTTACTTGAAAATATCACTCATGAAAGGTGCGATTCCCGTTATGTATCAGATTTTGAGGAGTTCTAGTAAAGTAGCTTATGAGTTGGATTTGCCTTCAAATTTGGCCTCGGTACATCCGGTGTTTCATGTTTCATTGTTGAAAAAGTGTATTGGTGATCCTACTTCAGTCGTGCCTTTAGAAAATGTCGTTGTGAAAGAAAGTCTTTATTATGAAGAGATTCCTGTTGAGATTCTAGATCGTCAAGTCCAGAAGTTGAGAAATTAAAAAGTTGCTTCCGTGAAGTTCTTTGGAGGAATCAGTTAGTTGAGGCTGCTACTTAGGACGCTGAGGCCGATATGATATCCAAGTACCCCCATCACTTTCCCTCCACTTAAGTTTCAGTTTGACGTATTAGTTCCTCTTACGTACTCTTTCGAATTCATGCATTTCAGATATTCTCATGATTCCCTATGCATGCATGTTCATGAAATGAGTTTTAAATTTGATGTTTCATCTTGGAGTCTATGACTCCTTGGTTTTATGCATCTTTATGTGTTTTGCATTCGTGTTGGGTTGTTAGATCTCTTTCCTATTCTATTCATGCTTGGTTGAATCTCATTCGAGGATGAATGTTCCCAAGGGGGAGATATTGTAACACCTCAGAAGTAGAAAAGTTGAATTGGAAAGAAAGTGTTGTAGAAAAGTTGTTGGTGCAGCTGGTATATGAGGGCAAAGTACAGACCATACTTAAGTTCCACGATCCATAGTTACCAGTTGTAGATGATTTCCTTGAAATCTGGTCTCAGATGAATTTTTACGAGCCAATAGGACAACTCGTGGATAGGTATACGGACCATCATCACGTCACATGGTTGTGAATTTCAGAAAGTAAGGATGTCACTGATTGAGTTAGATGGATGAGTTGAACGGACCTTAGAGAAGAAGACGGCCCGTGGTTGGGTCTCGTGGACTCGAGTTTTAGAATCCATTGATTATAGTACCTTGGATCTACGAACGATAGTATATGTGTTATACATTGGACCACGACTCGTGGGTTTTGATCGTGGTTCTTCATCAGATAAATGTGTTTTTAAGATTTGGATCCACGGATGACCACTACGATCTGCAGAAAGCAATATGGAACTTAAATTGTGTTCGTAGAAGCGGATTCGACAGTTTTAGTGAGGGTTAATTGGGTCTTTTCCTACCCTTTTAAGCCCTAAACTACGTCATTTTTTGCCTATTCATAAGACATATAACTGTTTCTAAGGCTCAAACCCTCACCATTCACTCTCAACCTTGAAACGCTCTCAAGTTTTCTTCTCTAAGGTTCCCTCAAGGTGATTCTAAGGTTCTTCAAGTTCAAGTCTCCATTCCATATTTCAATCTAGGGTTTCATCAAGGTATGTGGAAAATTCATCAATAGGTTTCTCTTCACCCATTGAGTCCCAAACAAACCTCAAAATCTCTCTTATGATTCTGACGCAAATTCTAGATAGATAAATAACAAATCTTCTTCAGGATATTTTTATGCATAAAACCCCTAAGGTTTGTGTGTTGACCTTGATTGAGGGGAAAATAATAGGGTTGAGTCTAAGGGTGCTAGACTGCTAATTAGAAACATATCAAATCAACAACATAAAAACTATGGGAAGGGGAAAACTATAATAAAACAAAAAAAAACAAGAAAATGACTTTAAGGGTCATTACAAGACTTTTTAGCACGAGGGTTAAATTTTATCACTTTTCATTCGATATAGTAATGCTTATGATCAATCGACCTATAATGACTACTAAGTACTACCGGATTGTACTCACCCTACGTATTCTAAATCTTTTATTATGTAGATCCTAACATGATTTATCATCCTACATTTTTCTACATCATTTGGGGGTGAGCACCAACCTTCAAGATTAACCCATTTTCTTCTTTATATTCTTTTACTATTCTTTTATGGTTTAAATAGTGATGTATGAAATCTTACTCAGTTCTCCTTAGTTTTGAAATTCTCATGCATGTTAGCTGAATAAAGACCATGGGGAAATTAGGTGTTATTAAATGGCCGGTTTGCTAAAAAGTCTTGTTTAGGGGATATTATTGTGTCAATAGATTTTATTCTTTCTTAAAGCTTTTTTTTTTTTTTTTATGTTGGACACGTGACCAAACCATATTAAAATATATCTTTCTTTTACTATATTTTTCTTTGTCATCTAATTAATCTTCATGATTTGCAATTATTCGTTTCCGTATGATGCCATATATATTATTTTGATCCCAATATTGAATTGTGTTGTAAGTTTAAGTGCATTATTTATTTTGATTATTACTTAAATTTTATTGTTTGATTGAGTTAAATCCATTATTAGGTTATGCCAAAAAGTCCTATTCTGTGTAATGACCGATTTAGTTTAACTGCAACACTTTTTTTCTCATTTTATCTTTACTTACTATTTAATAGTCATATTTTATCCTTCACCATATCGCATGATTGTATCTCCAACCCGTAATTCATGTGTGTAAGTTTATAAGAAAACATATATTTTTTGTGTCAAAAGAAAGAAAGGGGGATGGATTGGATGTATTAGTTTAACTATTTTGAAAGCTAATGGCTTAGTTTAGATACAGAATTATAATTATAATTTTCCCAATTTCTTATAATTAATAAAAAAAAAAAGGGGGGGGGGGGGGGGGGATAAACTGATGAAACCTTGGTTTACACTACTCCTGAATTATCTAAAAACAGCTAATCACGTCTGCCATATAATTAATAAAATTTATTACTTCCATACTTATAATTTGATTACTATCTTCAAAATCATAATTGTGATAATACATGTCATAGAAAACTTAACATCTTTAGCAAAAAAATAAATAAACCCAAAAATAATATCATATATTTTAATAGTATGATCACATATTGTTGGTATTTCCAAACACGGGTGCTTCTTCTGAATCCTTGTTTTGAGTTACCTCAACCTCACTTCTCTTCTCTCTTGGTTCTTTTCCCTGTAACAATGTAATACTCTTATCAATAATCAAAGTAATTTCTTTCCACAAATATTTTCAATTTCTTAATTAGCTGAAAAGATTCATGGCTATAAAAGATTGATATATTCAATGGAATAAAAAATGATTAGGAGTCGTGGTAACCATAGAATTGTACATTAGAATTTTCGTTTCAATTTATTTGTCTGATTTTGACTTGACGTGATGTTTTAAGAGTTAAATAATCTTATGTCATAAATATTTCATGTGGAAAATGAAATTTAAGAGTTGCAAAAAAAAATAATGAAAGAGGCATTTTTTAAATAGGTTAAAAAGAAAAGTGAGACCAAAAAAATTAAAACAAAAGGAGTAATATTTGTATATAAAAAACTTGTGGTATCACTTACCTCATATATAAAAAGTTGCATTGATATAATCCAAGTTTGGAAACCAAATAACAACTAACAAAACTAGAGGCCGGGTATAAGAGTAAAAAACAAGGGCAACAACCCTGCTCCACTCTTAATTTACCTTCTTTGTGCCACACATGACTCATTAATTCAACCATAGATCATACAACATAAACAAAAGGTCAAACAAAGAACGAGAAAAATATGAATTCATTTTAACATGAATTCATTTTAGTGATGAAGGAATTAAAAAGATAAATCAAGTGCATGTTTAAATTTTTGAATCAACCTATTAATTGGAAATATATATCAAGAAGGGTCAAAATGACATCATTTTTCCTTTTTTGTAAGATGAACCTTGAATCTAGCTAAAGATTTTGGATCATAAATCCTTAAACGATGCCTAGGATGTTGTGGCTGAAATCTTCTAGACAAAGTTGGAGATGAAGGCAATTGCATAACATGTGTTGAAATCACATGAGGTGCTTTTGTAGGAAAAGCATGTTGTTGTTGTTGTTTGTCAATTGATGAGATTGTAGTAGAACCTTGTCTTGAAAAAAAACTCTTTTTTACAACAGACATATTGGTATATCAACGTACTATCTTCCTGATTTTGTCCTTGCATTTTTGTTACATTCATGTTCATCATTTTGTATATAGGAGGAGTATATATTGGGGGAGTAGAAGTGGGAGGGGGTTGGGTTTGGAGTCAACTTTGCTTTTATTCCTTTTGTGGATGTGTTTGAAAATATATACTCTATTTTACTTTATTTGTTTATATGGCGTTGGTGCATTTATTATTTATACTAATAAGAAGAAAGTGTATTGATAAATCAGAAATCCTCATCATGATAATTTTTCTTGGCATAAAACCCCTAAGCTTAGTGTATTTTATTCAAAACTCCTTAAATTATCAGTAATTGTAATTACCTCTCTACTATTTGATAATCTTTACCTTATAAGATATTGTCCTAAGAGTGTGAAATACACTCGCATGTCACGCAGAGATTTTGTTCACTTTGAAATTTTTAGAAATAATTTTACATTTTTTTTTACATTCATGTTCATCATTTTGGGGAGACTAGGAGTGTATATATGGGGGGGGGGGGGGGGGGGAGTAGAAGAGGCATGGGTAGGGTTTGGAATCAACTTTACTTTTATTCTTATTTTGGATGTATTAGAAATTATATTGTCTGATTTACTTGATTTCTTTATGTGGCATTATGCATGTCGCAACCCAAAAATGGACATGATGACACTTGTCTAATCCCACCAAGACAAGTCAGCCTCAACCCAAAGAAATCAAAGAAAATTGAAAAGAGAAAATAAGATCAAGATAAAAACGGAAAAATTATTCATTTTATTAACACCCCAAAACCTGATTGTCACGTGTACAAGTCACTAATTACATAAAGTGCAGATTGAAAGATAATTACAAGTCTCAATGTCTTTGTTTCTCAAATAGAACAAAACATAGCATATAGAAAAAGAGGGTCCGTCGGGCTGACAAGCACTACCTCTTAATAGTCCTTTGAAAAGCCTCGAAAATAGGAGATAAGAGCAATCACACAGTACCGAGCTTGGAACATATACAAGTATAGAAACAAGGAGTGTTACCAACCAACACGGTACTCAACAAGCAACCTAATAAACAAAACAAACTAGCTAGAAATTGAATACTCCTTTCATCTCAACTGAACTTCCTCAAACTACAACTTGCATATAAATCAGCCCAACCTAACAGTTTCACAATACACAACTCACAAGGCTTAACTACACAGTTCAATAACCACAGTTCAATGATCGAAACATATCAAGTAAGTCAATCTCAAGTAGCAAGTAGATCAATCACAAGTAACAAGTAGATCAATCACAAGTTTCAAAATGAATCAGATCACAATAGTCAACTCTTTTCGAAACCATTTCCTTTCAGCACAATATCACTAGCCATAACCATTTTCCATCGACAAGGAATTAAAATGACTTGAAACTCTCCAGATCTGTAGGCGTTAGAAGTAGGGTTTCTTCACTGCCTAAGGTGACGCACCATCGTCAGGCCAACAATTAGCAACACGTTGCAAGCTGATTGTCACGATCTGATTTCTCGAGTCATGATGGCACCTATTATACCCTACCAGTAGGTAAGTCAACCCATAACCCAGAGTATCAAGCAATGAGCGTAAGAGCAGAAACTAGCAAAAACAATAATCTAAACAAGGACAACAAGGCGGAAGCAAACCAAAATAAATATATCCAAATAAAAAACCCTCCCAAAACCTGAAAGTAACTAGTACAGAGCTACTAACAAAAATATTACAAGTCCCAAGAGTGGACCACAGAGACTCGACTGTCTCGATAGACAAAAGACAAGTCTATATATACAGATGGAGACTAAAATAGTACAGAACGCCGTGTGCTCACCCCCATATCCAGATCAGGCTACTCCAAGTTGGATCAATGCTGGCCACTGGTGCTCGGACCTGCATCACGAAACAGATGCATAGCATAGCATGAGTACCAAAACATCAGGTACCCAGTAGGCATCATAGGCCGACTGAACTTGAAAAGTAAATGTACTATGAAAAGAAGGAATAACACAAATAGAGGTCAAGAATGGAAAACTAAGTAACAATGGAATGCACACGAGTGTAGAAAGAACTAACTAAAGCAATCTATAAGTTAACTACACCTAACTGGACCCCCATAAGCCCAGAAGGTACACTCGTGCTCAAGTTAAATTAAAAACCCGAACGGACCCCCATAAGCCCGACGAGTACACAAAATAATTATAACTAAAGAAAATTTCATATGAGAACCTAAGAACAAAGAACATCGAACCAAAACCTCAACCCTAATAGTAAAATCTAACAGAACGGAGGCTGGACCTCGAACCGGATGCTCATTAGAAGTACCCAAGTAACCAATCACAAGTATCAAGTAACTGAGGCCGGACCTCTAACCAGATGCTCTGTATAAGTATCTAGGCGATAGAGGTCGAACCTCAAACCGGATGCTCTATATAAGTATCTGGGCGATAGAGGCCGAACCTCGAACCGAATGCTCTATATAAGTATTTAGGGGATAGAGGCCGGACCTCAAACCGGATGCTCTATATAGGTATTTAAGCGATAAAGGCCGGACCTTAAACCAGATGCTCTATATAAGTATTTAGGCGATAGAGGCCTGACCTCAAATCGGATGCTCTTCGAAAATATTAATGAGGTCGAGAGGCGATAGAGGCCGAACCTCAAACCGGATGCTCTTCGAAAATATTAATGAGGTCGAGACCGGAGGTCGAATCCGGATGCCCAACAAAGGTGCTAATGTAGCTACTGAAAGAGTCCCAAGCAATCCATGCTCAAAAATGTCCATGGAACACTGTCCACACTTAGCCAATCAATGTAAGTCCTTGGAATTGAATCGAAAACCAATTTCAAATCGCGAAGCAGAATTAGTGTCACTGACGTAACTCATGAAGTCGTAACATCGGAAAAATAAGGATAACTATCGTCGGAGTAAGTGTATCGCCTAGCTGAGGTCCAAACTATCAAGACTCCAGTTTGTTACACTAGTCTACAGGGATCTAAGTCGGCCGAGCGACATTGGGGCAAAACTAAGGCCTATCGGATCCTAATCATGAATTTCTAAGGCAAGCACTAGTCAAACCTAAACTAAGGCTCAACATGCTTCAGATAAATAGTAATCAAGTATATAAGCCCTCTACATAGCAAAGAGGGTCAATTAGTAACACCAAGCATGCTCACACTTACCTGATAAATCTCGAAAGAGGCCAAAATATGATTTCTAAACACCTATGCATGATTCAATAACTACCAACCCAAATCCCAACTAATCAACATGCATTCACACTCTCAAGCTCAATCTAAGAGAGGGAAACTGTAGCCTACCTGTAGGCCGATCACGCGCGCTCCAAAAATCACCTCTCCGGAGCCTTCCCCTTTCGAACGGACTTGAAATGCTGACACACTATCAAAAATAGAGTTAAAAAGTTATTACGATCGTTTAGACACTAAAATCGCAAGAAACGGAGACGAACCAATTTTGGGGTCAAAACGGGGAAAGTGGGACCCGCACTGGAAATTCCAGAATTAATCCCAAAAGTAGGTCCCAATCAGTTTCCCAAGCTCATGTCCCAAAATGGGCCATAATTCGGGGCTCGAAAATATAACAATATCAACAAGTAACCAAAAATCCGAATTTTCTCAAGAACTAGAAATGGGACAGCAGCTGAATCAGTAGATTTACCATAAACGAGAGGTCTGAAGCTAAATCTGACAACACCAAAACGTTCTCCTCAAAAAGCCACTCAAGATAGCCTCAAGAATCACTGAAATCGGATCTAATATGACCAAGAAATCAGCTTCTATAACTTTCCAAAACTTAAGCCCGAAAATGGCTATGACAGCAGCTAAAACACAACTTTTTACCTCCAACGAAGCTTTGAATACGAAATCTAACCACACCAACGCGTTCCTTGTGAAAAACCCCATAAGATGAACCTTTGGATCAATGAATTTGGACTAGAAATGAGAGAGTTATGAGGGTTTGAAGTTGGTAAAAAGAGCAGAAATGAGTTTTAAAAAGCTGCACTTTCAGCTTTGACTAAATATTTCAAAGTCTCCGATGGAAGGCTCGAAATTCGTTCGGAACCCGATAATAATTAAACAGATATGACACCCTACTAAATTTGACATTTCGGACTCAACGGCGCAGTTGAAATTTCCATCAGAGGTCACCTCGGTAAAAAGTGGGTCCCACTTCCAAAGGTCATTTTAACCAAAATCCACTGAGGGGCTCGGAATGAGTCTGAAAGCCTCAAGAGTCGAACGAAAGGTTCTTCTAGACCAAAATTGACATTCCAGGGCTAACCGCACTGACAAAATTTTCATTCGAGCGCGTTTTTCAAGAATGTTGACCAAGGTCAACCTTAGGTCAAATTTCAAAGGCTAAAACGCCTAATTGCACCGACTTACACTGAAAACCTCGGGAGTCATGCCGACCATGCTACTAGCCTAAAATGACCCTTTCGGAGCTAATTGAATCGTAAGATTTCTATTCTGAGTTCGTCTTCTTGAACTTTTGATCGAAAATGATTGTTTAAGGTTCATAAGCTCCAAAATACTAAAACTCGCACCAAAACCAAACGAACGACCAAGTGACCGAACTGTCAGTCCCAGCAAGTCATAAATAACTTGGAGTCACTATAGAAACGCTATAAACGACACACAGAAGGCAAGATACAGCAATAACCAGGAGGGTCATTACACTGATTTAATATGGTAGGGTCGATATTTTTTTCACATAGATTGAAGCAGGCTCGAGGAGGAGTAACCGATGATGCTCGTGAAAGTTTCTCTTCCCACTTCTTAGTATAACTGACCATATGCCTAAATAGCGAGGGACTATTTGTATTTTGTGAATTGGCTAGAGCGTGGGGGTGTCAGAAGAAAATGACATGTGGTGAAATGATCTAGGGAAAGTGAGGAATTTTCAAGGATAACCTCTTGAAGGATCATCCTCGGAAGCACAAGAAATTAAAGGGCCTAATCAAGAACACACAAAGAATGCACAAACAAAAGAGAAAAGACTCATGTCCTCATGATGTGGACAAAGAGACAAAAAGGAGGGACCTAGCTTACCTCCATTATCTCTTTCCTCCAGTCCCTCCAGTTCCCCTTTTGATTGGTGATATGTGTTATCTAACAAAATAAATGATTAAGATTCCTTTTTCCAAATATGACTCTATACACATCTCCATAGAGAATCAAATTCAATTTTCGTTTAATGTACCTGGAAACTCACCAATAATAATATATTTAATTATTAAAAAAAGCTCAGTCATTTATTTTATAGGAAAATTATTTTCACTCAATTTTCTTTTTAAAATCAAACTCCCTATGAACAATAATTAGATTTTCCCTTTTATTCTAATTAAATTATTTTAAATGCATTATATCATTTCATTATATTTTTTTTTACTTTATTAAAAATCATGATATCTTCATTATTTTGAATTTATGTAAAACAAAATTTCATAAAAATGTAAACATTATCTTTTATACGAAAAAGTGAGAAATACTAATTAAATATATAAATTAATGATATTTTATGATGAAGTAAATTAGGAAAATTAATTTTGTTCAAAATAATCGAAACTCTAATATTTATTTATACAAATGAAAAACATAATAATAACTATAAAAAAAATATATTTTGATATAGGAAATACAAAATAATTAATTTAATAAAGGTCAAAATATTAAATATTATATTTATTGAAATTTTATATTATTTTAAACTATAATTTATGTAATACTCCATTAATTTAATGCCATCCATTTCTACCTATTAATTTTTATGTAATACCTATTATTGAAGATGTGTATAGAATCATATTTTAAAAAAAAAAATCTTGGTCATTTATTTATTAGATGACACATGCCACCAATCAAAAGGGGGAACTGAAGGGAAGAACTAGTGAAGGGAGCCGCGTCCAAAAAGGAGAGATACGCAAGTGTCGCCTTACAAATTCCCTGTGCATGGTAGGAATATTGATGACCCCACTAATGGTATCACCACATGACCTGTGACCATTAATCGCTCGAATTGAGCTTTCTTATTGGTTGATACCCCACCTTGTAACCTATATTTAATTTATTTCACTAATTTATAAAGACATTATGAATTTCAAGGAATACAACAATACTTCTATTTTTGAGCTCCAAGTTTATTTTACTTACTAAGCGTTTATCCTTAAAGCATTTTGACTCTTGAACATTATCAGAATTAGGACCTACGTCTCCAGATTCAGTGTTGCTAAAAAATCTCATAATATTAAATTTCTAATAATCAAACCTAACAAGCTGATAATTGAATTTTCAATTTCCTATATGTTTTACTTGCTTTTTATTTACTAATCTTACAATATTAAACTATTAATAATAAAATCTAACGAGTTAAACTAAAACGCGAACTTGATCTCATACAAATTTTAATTGTACTAGATCATTGTAATATTTTTTTAAAACTTATCTTTTTCAAAAGTCAAAGTAATTGTGAACTCGAACAATTTAGGCAAACTTGTAGATATAAGAGTTGATAAAAGAGTTGGTCACACCAAACAAGAAAACACTCGCCGCATTTAAATGCAGCTAACACAAAACACAGACAAACGACAGCGTTATCACGTTTTTGCTTATTGGCACCCCATCACTCACACAGGTCACGCTCTCTCTCTAAACTTTTTTTCCCAAAATTTCGAAAACCCCCATATCGCTCTCTCTTCCTTCTGTATTCGAGTTTCTCGCCGTGAAAATCATTCGTTCAGCTTCCGGCACCGGAAAACCGCTTCTCCGGCCGATTACAAGATTGCGTCGGAATGAGTAACGGAGGAGAGCTACTTCAAATCGATCCTGTTGAGCTTCAATTTCCCTGTAACTTTCTCTACTTCTGCAAATGAGATGCTTCTCAGTTTCCATTTTCTTCACTTCTAAGATCCGTGTTACACTTGCTCTGTTGTTAATTTATTTGCTTTTTGTTTTGTGCTCATGGATAGTTGAATTGAAGAAGCAGATCTCATGCTTAATGCAGTTGACGAACAAGTCTGATAATTATGTTGCTTTCAAGGTAATTTACTAAATTTGAAGTGTAGTTAGCGATTATTTTTTGTTTTTCAAAATTGTGAAGGTTGGAATTTCATTTTTTTAGGTGAAGACAACGAATCCGAAGAAGTATTGTGTAAGGCCCAACACTGGAATTGTCATGCCTCATTCTTCCAGCGATGTCAAAGGTCGGATGTTTTGAAATGATTTTGACAATATTTCATATATATAGAATTTGATGTGGTGTTCTCTCTATCAAGCTTAGGTTTTTGCGATTATTTGAATGTTTTTCCCTCTGTTGTTACTAATATATTATGTAAGTGAATTTGAAAGTAACTTTTTGTCATGCATAGAGAGTAATTTTTCTTTACCATTTCTGGTTTAGTTACAATGCAAGCACAGAAAGAGGCTCCACCAGATATGCAATGCAAGGATAAGTTCCTGCTTCAAAGTGTTGTTGCAAGCCCTGGAGCTGCTGCAAAGGACATTACTCCCGAGATGGTAAAAATTTAAGTTGTTGTAAGAATAATTACTGGCATACTTCCATATTCATCAGAAGTAGCGTGTTTATTAGATGCATTTTTTGGTTTTAGTTCAATAAGGAGTCAGGGAATTATGTGGAGGACTGCAAGTTGAAAGTGGTTTATGTTCCACCTCAACTGCCATCGCCTGTGAAGGAGGGGTCTGAGGAAGGTTCCTCTCCTAGGGCTTCAGTATCTGAAAATGGAGCTGTAAATACATCCGAGTTTAATAATGTGAGTTTTTTCGAAGCCTTATCTTGATGTTATTAAATACAAAATCTCTCCTTTCTGGAGAGCAGAACTGAAGTGAATATAAAATTCCTGGATATTTTGGCTACAGATTTCAAGAGCATATAATGAGCAGCAAGACAACTCGTCGGAGGTAATCTTCATGTCTAAGTACCTGTTTGCTATTGTTAGAATCAATATTGTTACCATATATGGACTTCAGCCTGAATGAAAAGTTCTGCTATCAGAAACCATAGGGTTTTGTGTATTTGTCTTTCTATGTTTCCTTATTGCTTATTACTCCTGCATTCCTTAACTGTGTCTGTTGGTTTAATTATGTGAGGCATTACTCTTCCTATTTTACTTTGTGCACTCATTGGCAAATGCTGTTCATCTTGATGACTTGATCTATTGTGAACTTAGTTGCTCCATCGATGCCAATATTTGATCATTACCAATGTATTTTGTTCTATATGTTTCTTTGGCCTTTTGTTGGTGTTGTTTATTCAAAAGGATGGTCCAAGTCGTGTCATTGTTCTACATTCTAGCTAGTAGCTCTTTCTTGCCATCTTGGTCAGTAGGGTAGCCTCTATGCTAATTCGTGATCCATTTAGAGGGACATCCTACTGGAGTCCGGAGCCAAAAAGGTAAGAAAATGTTGCCAGTATTCCAAAACGGCAAACAAGTTTTGGGATGAAACCAAAGGAGGAAAGGCACAAAAGCGCATGGGACCTTGCGCCTTGCCCTTTGTCCCTTAACAGATGCCAAAAGAAATGTTAAAGACAAGTCATACGGCCCCACACACCTTATAAGCGTAGGGGCCCATGCGTGTTACTCCATTTGTGGACGCCACCCCTTTACTCCATCCCCCCCCCCCCCCCCCCCCCCCCCCAAATATTGTTCTCCCACCCTTTACTCTTTATATATTCGTTTATCCAATTTGGAAGTTATATACGTATTAAATGAAAGTTAGGTGTAAAATTGAAAAAGATCAATGTCCAATAATCAAAAACACAAGAAATTTCTCATTAATAAAACTTACAATGTTGCATGCATTCCACTAAGCCTAGATGACATCTTTTTTACTTGAAAGAATTGACATGCATTCAAATTTAAATTAATATTTTTTTATAAAAATAAATAAATTTAATTTAACCTTTATTGTAGAACACTTATATATTAAAAGTATTTGATGTATAACACTATTAATATTTTTTTTTCACACTTATAATTTAGTGTATATTTTTTTGGCTGATTTTGCTTGCAACTATTTCGATCAGATTATGCATGCATGCATTCCACTTTTAAAAATTTTGGGAAGAAAAATGTCATAGTTGAATGATCTTTTGAGATATTAACTTCATGCATTAACATAAAATGAAGCCTTATCTTATTAAGAGAAAGAAAATAATAATACTTAAAAATTTTTAAAACATAACAAACTTCTCATTAATGAAATACAAAAATTACAATAGACGAATACAACATTTTTGAGTTGAACAACTAAAATTAAGTGAGATCATCCAAACCTCTAAATTCGCCTAACAAGAAACCATAATTTTGCATTATTGGAACACCTAATTTGTATGAATATTTGACTTCACTATCCACTGAAGTCATAACTCAAGTACCACGAAAGATACCTTCATTTTTATCATTATTAACATGGTTGTTATTCTCAGCAACAACCATTGATTCAGCCTGTGCTACACTGCTAGCGTTGTACATTCAAGCTTCTTCACCTTGTAAAAAGTTTAGCTTCATCAGCACTAACACACTTTTCATCCAAATGATTTTCTTGTTAATTGGATGTCTTATCTTAGCAATAAACTTTTCATTATTACTCATTTAACACTTCCCGAATATCATCTAACACAAATAATTGTTGATGTAGTTCTCATACTCAAACAATAAATAAGATAGTATAGAAGAAAATGAGATAGGAACTGTTTGAAGAAATCTTGATAAATGATGGACCTTTAATAAAATATTACCTATGTAAATGATTTAACAACTTAAGAATAAAGGAAGAAGTAAAGAAGAGATGGTGGATTTTTCCAACATGTTAGGTGGTTTATATAGAATTGAAGTGTGGATAGAAGGCACATGTACCTTCAATTTGATATCTGACAACACTTTTTTTGATGAAGACAACCATAACACTTTTTTTGATGAAGACAACCAAAACACTTTTTTTGGACAATGTTTAGATATAACACATTTAATTTGGTAGAATAGTATATCGAATCCTACTTGGAATAGGAATAGTAGATAGAATCCTACTTGGAATAGGAATAGTATATACAATCTTAGTTGGAAAGGATTGTAATATAATGTCTATAAATAGGATCTCAGTGTAATGATTATTAAATTGTGTATCTACATTATTAGACTAAGATCTTCTTTATAAGCAATATTTTACAATCTTTTTTCAAGTAGGATTGTATATACTATTCATATTCCAAGTAGGGTTGTATATGTTATTCCTAATCCAAGTAGGATTGTATATATTATTCCTATCCCAAGTAGGATTCGATATACTATTTCTATTCCAAGTAGGATTCGATATATTATTCTTGTTTCTATTCCTATTCTAACAAATTTAATATGTGGTTATATGTAAATAGTGTCCGAAAAAAGTGTTATGTTTGTTGGATATCAAAATGATGGTTCATGTGCCTTCTACCCGTACTTCAATTTTATATAAACCACCTAACATGCTAGACATATTTATCATCTATTCCATTATTTTTAAGTTTTGAAATTAACTACATATGTAGTATTTTATTCAAGGTCCATCATTTATCAAGATTTCTTCCATAGTTCCTATCCCATTTTCTCATATACTTTCTTTTTTATTGTTTGAGTATGAAAACTACACCAAATAAAGATAACTATTTCTTTTTTTTTGAAACTTGGTAAAGACCACAAGAAATTAATAGATATAACCTTTTTAACTAAAAGATATTCTGGATACAATCATATTTCTAAAATAATCTTATCATTATTTTATTCCTAACCAACAAATAATATTAAAATGCTCTTGTGATCTAATTTGGTTGGAGAAAATTCAGCATCGATGAATGAGATTGATTTTTAAAAGGTGTAAGTCATAGAATATGGTAGGTGATCCTTCCATTGAATAGGACAGATTTCCAATTACAAACTGAAGATGATAAATATGTTCAGCAATGGGTACTCTAAGGGGTCGTTTAGTAGAGTGTATAAAAATAATGCCAAATGGAGTGTATTAACAATGCTTGCGATAGTAATGCTTGCATTAGTTATACATAGATTATTTCTTATGCATTGGTTTCGTGTATTAAAATAAGCATGCATTGTATAAAAATATTTATTTACATAAATACCCTCCACAACTTTGGTGAAAAAGATGTAAAGGGAGTTTTGAGGGGTAATTGGGTCTTTAACCATGCTAATGCATGCATTAATCCCTTTGCATTACTAATACCTAGAAATTCATGCTTTTAGTAATACACTCCCTGATACACAATAGAGTCTTGCATTAGTTATACATAGCATCAAAAAGTGCACCAAACAAGGTATTGCTAATATATAGAGCTAATGCATGCATTATTTTTGCTAATATACTCTTAAAATGAATTGGATCACAATCCACTCATATAAAATATGGGTAAATATGGATTTGGTCAAATATGGTTTGGGTAAAATGGTTGTAACCCACTTTAATCTCCTAAAGCCAAAATATATTAAATCGAAGTTAAATTGTTAATACCTCAACCTCTACAACCCCACCCCTATATTATTATTTTAAAAAATAATTTTTCTTACGGAAAAAAGATTTTTTTTACCCTGTACCCCAACCCCAAAAAAAAATTATAAATTGTTTTTTTTGAAAAAATTGCCAACCGACCCGTCGCCACCTCCCAAAAAAAGTATTTATTTTTTTTTGAAAATTCTTTTTGTCAACCCTACCCTCTCCCCCAAACTCCCCACCATCCCACCCCCGCAACCCCCACCTCCCCCCACACCCAATTTTTTTTAAAAAAAGCTTCTCTTTTTGAAAAAAAAGTTGCCAACGCTACCCCCGACCCACCCCCACCTCAGGACACCTCCCACCCACACCCAAAAAAATTTATAAAAGAATTTTTCCCCCCACCCCACCCCCCAATTTTTTATTTTTTATTTTCAAAAACAAATAGTGCAATTAGGGATTTTTATTATAAGTGAGTGATATATGGGTATATATGGATTCTCATGTTTACCCATTTTGTCCATATTTGTATGAGCTTAAATAAGTTGAAGTCCATATTTACCCATTTAAGGAAATATGAGTGATCCATTTAATTTAATATGGAAAAAATGGATTCATTTCCCGTATATGGGCTGAAATTGCCACCCCCATACCAAACGACCCCTAAGAGTGCAGTGTGATAAATCAAAACTTGTGGTCTGATAGCAAATTGATGCCACATCAAAAGGAAATGAGGAGGAATGAGAAAGAGAAGGAAGAGAGAGAAATGGTGAACAAGAGAGAGAGAAATACAGAGAGAATAGAGAGGGAGATATTACAATACAAAATCAATTCATCATCACTAATCAAGTCTTTCTAATAAAGTCCTCAAGGGTCCTATTTATGAATAGAAACTTTGAACAATCAGAGCTCCTAAAACAAATGAAACTCATGTGATTAGATGATAAAAGTTAATAAAGCTAATGGATAAAATTATTAGTCAAAGAGTGTAAGAAAAGGTTTTCCTATTTTATTAGTCACCCTCTAATGAACAAGAAAACGGCCTGTGATGATTTGAGTTGCTAAGATGAATTAAGAAGAATGCAAGGAGTTCCAAGACTAATATAACTTGGAAGCTAAAGGAAATGAGTTACTTTATGAGTTAATGGATTAGTAAATGGAGAAAATTATGCCTAAAGCTGATATTTTGATCAACTCTACACTCATTAAATTGAAGGTCTGAATGAACCCTGGTTAGATTGTTGTCCATTTTGGATATGCAATTGTGGAATCGAGGATCAAATAACATAATGAGTTTGATGAATAGGGAATCTTCATGATTCCAATATCATGCTTTTGAAAATAATTAGCTCCCACTGCTTTGCATTTCCTATTATTTTTGGAAAAATCAAATTGACACAAATTAACTGAAAAATTTGATATGTATTTGGTTTGGTGGAAAAAAGAACCAAACTGACATGTATGTATGTATATATTAAAACATTTGTATATTTTCTTTACCTATGTTCAATTCCTTCAAAATACTTGATGTCCCTTTTCTTTCATGTTCACAAACCAAACCAAGATTTATTAAGCTCACGTCTTTTCTGATTTGAGATAGTGTTTTATCGACAATTATTTTGATTAACAAAGCAAATATTGTTTAAGTTTCGTATTAAATATTGTATTCTATGTTAAGTTTTAAGGAGTCATTTATTCTTTTACTTGTTAAATTTTTGTAGTCATATATTTGTGTAAGATTGTTGTTAGATTATTGAAAGGGTAATGCTTATCACATATTAAGAATGCTTCCTTTGATAATTGTTCATCCATTTGTTCAATTCTCTCTAAAGATATGTTAACTTGATATCCATTTGATTCCCTTGTCTAGGAATAGATTTGGTTTTACATTGAGGCTATTATTTTCATCTGTTTTTTTCAAGGTTTTATTAGCCTGACCGGTTTTCCTGATAGTTTAGTCAGCATGCTAACAGGAAATATATCTGACTTCACATATGCTGTGCCCGTTGCATTTCATAGAAGATTATGACTTAATTTATGTCTCTGTTTGACAAAACTTCCTGTAAAACACTGTACAGGATATAATTGCCAAAAATACTGAAACATTGTTGTCAGATGACTAAAGTCTTTACCTCCAAACATTTCAACCTTTGAAATCCCATTTGAATATGTATAATATGGTCATTCCAAATCTGGAATATCAAAGTGATATACTTGAAATCTTGTACAGTTAAAATTAATATGGTTAGTTCAAATCTTGCATATCAAAGTGATATACTTGAAATCTTGTTCAGTTAAAATTAATATGGTTAGTTCAAATCTTGCATATCAAAGGGACATTATACTTAGGTGGAGCAATGGAGGAACATTTTAGTTTGGAAGGATGCTAAACCTTTCGAGGTGGATTAGCTGCTATCAATTGCTCCTTGAAAAAGAGCCAATAGAGTATCTTTCTTGATTCTCATATAAATATTCTAATAATTGATTGATGAACCTAACATTACTAAAGACTATCCTCAGTCTAGGAATTGTTGTAGGCTCATAGCTTCTTCCTACTATTTTCATTTCCACTTGGTTCATTCTAACCAAGCATTGAAAAGGTTCTTCTGGGGAAGTGTGTTGATTTGAGAATGTCTAAGTTGTTATTAATCTTCTGCAAGTTCCCTTGTGCGTTCACACTGCTTCTGATCTGTCCCATGTCTTCTTCCTGAGCCACTACTGGTGCATTTCCCACCACTTTATTCATTTTGGCTAAAATTGTTATAAATTATATACTCCCACTTCTCTAATTATCTTACTTTCCATTTTAGCTTGTCCCAAAATAGTGTTCACCGCCTCGAGAAGAATGTTTTTCCTCATAACAGTTTCAAAGGTCACATACTGCTTTTCAGCTTTCTTGAGCATCAAACTTAGCCACTCCCATCTCCAAAACAAATAGATACAAAGAAAGAGGGTAACCTTGTTTCAATCCTCTTTGGGACTTAAAGAAACAAACAGGATCTTCATTAATTAACACTGAGAAGCACACTGTATATAGAAAAATGTGTATTCATTGAATCCGTCTAGGACCAAAGTTCATCTGCTTCAGGATATCCAAGAGAAAGGGCCTGCTTACATGGTCATATGCTCTTTCCAAATCAAGTTTGCAGGCAACTCCTGTTTGGCCTTTTCAAGTGCGGATTGATGCATTCATTTGCCAATAATGCAGCATCCGCTATTTGTCTACCCTTTATGAATGCATCCTGACTGCCTGAAACTCACTGGGTCTGAAGTCTTCCACAGTACCTTTCTCTTTTGGAATTGCATCATTAAAAGTGGAAGTAAATCTCTTCGGCGAAACTGACTTCTCTATAGAACAATTCCACAGTCCTCCACGAATCATCTTCAACAATATGCCAATACTTCTAGTAAAAATCATGATGGGTTCAGGACTAGTGTTACTGTGATCGTATATCCTAAATGGTCTGTGATTTTAACTTAGCCCACAATTAACGAGTTTTGATGCAATGGGAATGAGTTTTTACTTGGAGAAAAGCTATCAATCTTTGAGCGGTCTTAGAAGTTCTTGGGTGGAATCATTTGGTCCAAGGCTGCCATTTATATAGTAAAAAGTTTTACTTACTTGTAACTATTTGTATAGTGTTCTTTTCTTTAGAAATGTAGTTACTGTTTAGTCATTACAAGTATAGTTTGTGATTACTCTGTTCCAAACACTATTTGGTTGACTTAAATGAATCTTTGATGAATACCTAAGTTAGTTTCTTTGCTTCATCAATTGGTGATTGTTTGTCCCTTCAGGATGTACTTCCAGTATTTCCTACATCACTATTTTTGTGTTACTTATCTTGTTGAATACTTGTTTCGTTATAAAGGTGGTCCCAATACTTAAAGTTTGCCAATTTGACCAAACCTTTGATAGGTGTAGTTCACCATTCTTCCATGTATATTGGCTTATTATGAATGAAGATTGAAGGCTCTTTGTCTTGTTTGCAGACGAAGGCACTAATTTCGAAGTTGACAGAGGAGAAAATTTCTGTTGTGCAAGAAAATAACAAGCTTCAGCAAGAATTGGTAAGGGGGGCTCTTTTATATGAAATATTCTACGACTTGCTTACTCCCTTCTCAAAAAATTAATGTACTTCTCACCACTACTTACGGGCACATTGACAATTTCACATGATCATTCATTTCTTTCTAAAGTTAGAGACGTGGATTGTACTGGAGAAAATTGCTGAACTCAATTGCACAACGATAAGAAATTTTAAACATAGAACTAATCAGAAAAATAAATAAATACATAACACAAAGGAAGGAGGACATAAACTGCATTTACTGGTTGGTTCGCAAGCAGAGGTTGTCTGGCTTTGGGATTTGGGGATAATACAATTGCTCTGTGAAATATGCCTCTTCCTGTTAATGCTGTCAGAGTATTGAAAGTATCTAAGTAGTTCCAATGATCAGGTGTGTGCAAAGAAATGATTTGTTGAGGTCAAACACTTTTTCTATCTTCTTGTCATTGGTGTCATTTTTCTTGGACAAGCCTCCCGCCTCTTACCTGACTTTTTCCTTGTGAATTCTAACGAGTTGTTCTCTATTGATATCCATTTCTTCATAAATTGCTACCCACTCCACATGTCATTTCATTGATTGAGGTGGTAGAAAGTGATTTAAGGATAGGAAGAAAAAGGGCCATGATTAGCCTGATTTGCTTTTGGGTAGAGAAAAGGAGACAATAAAAAATGCAGTGCATTGCTGTTTACATAGACACAATGAATTCAGCAGTCCCACATTCTAGGTTAGGTTTTTAATGGACTTGCTTATATTAGTTTTGTTTATTGAGCAAGTTGTTATCTTCAGTTCTCTTAAGAGATAGAAAGTTATGTCAATCATAGTGTTGATATCTAGTACTTACGTTATATACATTTCAAAATACAAATCATGACAATAAGTAAGAATGTTCAATTTTTCTACTTGAAACTTATTGCAATGCTATCAGTGTAATAGCTCAGTCCACATGTTGTCCACTTTATGCCTAAGCCCCCAGACCTCAAAACACGTCGCTAGGGTCTAACACTTATTTCTTATATATATATACCCAACATTTCTCCCTTGTGTCAAACAAAGAAGGGTCAGGCTGGGTTGTGTTTTTTAGGTTTCGAGTTCAACACTCTATTTGCATTGAAATTAATGGCCTTTGCCTATTCTGGCTCCAAGCTAAAATATCGCCTTTTGAATTTTGTATTTCAACTTGTTGAGCTTTGTCCTATGCAGGATCTCTTGAGACGGAAACCTAACAGAAGTCGTGGTGGTATCCCAACTGTGTATGTTCTGGTCATTGCATTGGTGGGAATCCTTCTGGGCTATCTTCTCAAAAGGATATAATCTTTAGACATGAAAATTGTAGAACCTTAAGTCAATTAGTTGTCTGGTTGACTTAAATATGTACAAGTTAGTTCCATTGGCTTTATAATGGCCTCAATCATCATATGACCAACTGATTTGACATCCTCCTTTTGGCAACTCGAGAAGACAAGATTAGTTTAATGGTCAAGTGTCTTTTCTAAGTTAATGAATGCAACCAAGTGTAGAGTGATCTTATTGGCATGAAGAGTTTCTTGGATTCACTTACAACTATCTTGCTTGGTTACCTTTCATTTTTTTCATCTTGTCTACCTCTATTTGTATGGAGATAATCTTGGTATTAAAGCTTGTATTACCATTTTTAAAAAAAAAAAAAAATTTCAACACTAAGTCGTTTGGTAGGGTGTATAAAAATAGTGTTGAATATTGTGTATTTGTTATGTGGAGTGAATTTAGAGATAAAATTGAAACGTGAATAGAACTTGTAGAAAATTCTCTATAAATGAAAATGGTTATTTTAATCACCACCTTAGACTTTAGAGTAACAATTAAACATGTTGTCGCAAGGACCTCTCCCTTTTCTAAGAAGAGAAAAATTGAAAATAAAATATACTATATCAATATTAGAAGATAAATAATTCTTAGAGATTAAGACACAAGCATAAACATAATTTTTAAATATAACAAAGAAAACTGTTCATCTCCGTTAGCGATCAATGGATACATCCATATCATATATATTGATTTTCCTTATACTTTATAATAATAACGTATTAAGATTTTCTACCATATATTGAAGAAGATACACCTAGATACATATATTTGTGCTATCAAATACACTAAGATAGGGAGAGGGGAACGAAATGGGGAGGGAGGCGAGCCAGATAGTCATGTATTCCAGATACCTACAAATTACACTAGATATACACTAGATAAATGTATTTGTATGTATCTGATGTAATTCACATGAATCTGGGATACCAGATACATAGGAGAGTAGTGAACGAGATCGTTATGTATCTACATAACAGATACATGTGAATCTACTTAAATATAGTTTATGTAGAATAAACTATACCTAATTTTGATTCCATGTATATCGAGATACATGTATTTGAACGCATCAGAATCTGATAAAATTCGTAATATTACAAACTAGATTATATCCAAATAATTAGCTCCTAAAATAGTAATATTTCTCCGACAAAATATATTGGGATTTCTTAATAGCTTGGGAAAGAGGTGTTCTAAATTTATATATTAAAAACAAAAGTTTAATATTCGTATGATGGCGCTAGTCTTTGACTACTGAAGTCTGAAATACGAAAGTGGAAACTTCCAACCTATAGTCTCACCAACCCAAATTATATTACATACTTTCTCTAATCTGGAATTTATTTATTCCATTCATATTACTTTTCGTTATATATTATGAATTTGTCTCCAATTTTGACTAGTAAAGTAGGGGTGAGTGGACACTCGAATTTAATAGGAATAGTTTGATTTGAATATTTTATTTTCTGATCGAATTAATTAGACTTTTAAGTTGGATGTCGATTAGAATATTTTTGAAATTTTCTATTTTGATTTTTGACCTTTTAAGGAGGTACAATCACTACAACAAAAATACCTTTTAGCAACAATAAATATACACATTAACAAAGAGTATTAAAGTCTTTACCAGCATTAGTTAATTATCATTGGATCCAATGTCGCTAAAGCCTTTAGAGACATATACAAAAAATGTTAATTGCTGTTAAAAGTACATATTTAATGGCAATTAAGCTATTGCCGTTAAAGATAATTTTTGATGTAGTGAATTGACAACCTCAAAGTTCACCTAATAGTTTGTTTCTCAGAATTTATAATTTTCTATCGTTAACAAGGACTAAAGTCACTAGAGTTGAGAGCCATAGGACTATTACGATTTTAGTGTCATCACTTATATCATATTTTGTGTTATTCTCTTAATAAAACATCTTAGATAATTGTATTTTGGTAGAACTAAATAATATTTGAAGCATAAATTAATTATATGCATGTTTGTATGAATACTTTACCAAAAAAACTCAAAAATCCGAAATTGAAAAATTTAAATTTTATTATTTTAATTTGGTTTATAAATTTAAAAATTCCACTTGATATTTGAAAATTTGGAACCAATTCGATCCATGTACCCTTAAGTATTGAACACATATCATATGGATATGAATGAATATATGATATATAAGAAAAATTTGAATTTTCGAAAATGTTCTAAATTCTATTCTTATATTTTAAAAATAAACTAAAACAATTCAACCTGTCAATTATCATCCCAAAAAACCAAATCAAATATTCATAAATTTCGAATTTCAATTTGAATTTTGTGTTGACTCAAATTATGCCCCACCCCTCCCCCCTCCCCCCTCCCCCCTCCCTAAATCCAAGTCATGATAAAAGAAAATAAAAACCCAACAGATTGACTAAATAAAAGGGTATATACCATGTAATTCTAAATTTTCGTTTGGGTCTTTTAATTCATAATAATCATATATAAAGTCAAATAAGTGCTACTCCATAAAGACTAATGTACTCCGTCTTCATTGACTTCCATCATATTCTATTACTTCCACTATATCTAATATATATGTAACATCTCTGAAAGAGTAAAACGCATTTTTGTAATAATAATTTTTTTTGAATATCTTTCGAATATTTTGAGTAATTAGTTATTATAATTTATAATGTTTTGATATTATTTTTAAATATATAAATTTTATTTTAAAATTATAAAAAATATTATTTCAGAATTCACCGTTAAAATTTGAAAATTTAACTCTGGAAAATTGGATGATACAACATAAATTGGGTTAAAAAATAGGAGCGAATACTACAAAATTGGTTCTTTGTTACTTTTTGATTTTTCTGATTCAGTATTATTTTAATTTCCCCCACTCCCACCCACCCAACCCAACACATTCTTCTTCATAAGCTCTTGCTTAAAAACTATAAGAAAACAAATATTTTTGAAATGAAACACTTTTCTTCTAGGGACAAAAATTTGAGAGAGTCTCACTTTACTCTCTCAAGTTTTTCCCTTCCTTGCTTCCTAATTATATGTTGATTTTTAGGGACAAAAATTCTTTGAACGACCAGTAGTATATTACTGGTCGTTATTGAATTATAATAGCGAAACCTATAACAATAGGGTTTTACTAGTTGTTATAATCTTTCCCTATCAAGTATCTTTAAAGACAATTTTCCTGTTTTTAAAAAAAAAATCATTTTTCTTACAGTGCACGTACGTATATATAAAATGACCAAGCTCCACGGTTTTGTCCTAAAAAATCATGTCACTTCACTTATACGCGCAAAACCACTTTCAAGATTCTTGGAATGGACCCAACGTCTCAAAACTATTTGCTCCAAAGTTTTGGGTGCAGGCTCGGGGCCTGGTTACGTACAAATCGGGCATAAAGAGAAGGTAAGTGTGGTGCCAAAAGGTCATATGGCAATTTATGTGGGACAAAAAGATGGAGATTGTAAGAGGGTTTTAGTTCCTGTTATTTATTTTAATCATCCTTTATTTAGTGAATTGTTGAGAGAAGTTGAAGATGAATATGGGTTTAATTATTCGGGTGGGATTACAATTCCTTGTCGGATCTCGGAGTTTGAGAGTGTCCAGACCCGAATCAAACAGGGTCGGGTTGCCCGTAAAATGCTGACTGTATAGAAAATGTATTCCAATGCATGATTTCGATATTTGTGGTGATGATGATGATGACGACGACGATAATTAGAAGTATATCTAGAATTTTAGATTGAGTATGATCTTGTTATATGTGTTGATTTTGATTTTTTTTTTATACATATATACTCCCTCCAATTCAAGTTATTTCTCTTATATTTTTCGTTAATCTGTTTAAAAAAGAATATTATTGATCACAAAATTTAAACATCTTTTTAGTACATTACACACATCTTTGTTTTAAAATTACAAGATTAAAATTCTTAAATTTTGTATCAGATCAAACTAAAATAACAATAACCTTCAACTAAAAATTCTCTCTCTAGATAACTCGATAAAAAATATCAAGTCTTTGCCGATAAAATCAATTACATATTTTCACGGGGAGCCCATGATCGTGTGGGAGGAGCGTGAAGTTGGAGAGATGATCATGAAAGAGAACTTCCAATATGTTCGTTCATTCCTCTCATGAGACAACTATCACAAGCTCATTGAGCACTAATTTTCTTCTTTTTCTTTTCTAATCATCAATTTAGTGCTATGTAATACTTTTATGACATCTTAAGGGGTCGTTTGGTAATCGAATAAGAAACAAGTTTTTTGTGCATAACTTTCCGTCTAACTTATACAATGTTTGGTAGGTAGAATGGTAGATAGAAAATAAGTTATTCATGTATAAAATAAATATGACGTTTGGTTAACTATTTAGAAATCCACATAAGTAATATATGTATAAGTTATGAGGGAATCTATGTATTATATTATGTAGAATAGAATGCTGAATAACTAAATTCTGCATAACTAATCCTTATATAAAATAATACATAAATTCACTCATAATTAATCTCTATATTACTAATATCTACATAACTCTAACTAGCTACCAAACAAGTCCTTTTTTGTCAATTCTAGTCGATCAAAAAATATAATTGCAGCATGTACAAATGTGAACATCAAACAACCTCAAACAAAGTTGTATAACAACCTAAATTTAAATAACTTAACCTGTTAAATGATTCAATCTCTATTTTGTGCATCTTGAAGATGTTGGCGATGAAGGTTCACTCGCAAGACGTTCATAATCCCTTTCTAAATTATCAATTCGTCTTCTTAGCGATTGATTTTTTTGCTACAACTCGGAGGAATTAGCGTCTTTCAGCTCCTCAACGCTTATTCCATTTTCATCATCGTCTTCAAATTCAGAATCTGATTGTGGATCACCAAGCCTCTCTCCATGGATGGTGATACCAAAAAGTATAATTTTGAATTATTCCATATACTATTAAGTGATCCCTAACCATCTTAAGTGTTCCGGGGGTTGTGTTGCGACATTTGACACAAGGACATCGTATTTCATCCGTTTCTCCTGTTCTTATAAAAGGAAAAACCACAAATTTTTGCACTCCAATTATGTAAGCACCATCAAGTCGCCTATCAACAAGTTGCATCCATTGCTTATTAGGCGCCATAACCTGGTACATATTTGACACAGTGTAACAACACAAAGGAACAAGAACTAATTAGAAACAACTAGAAAAGGGAAAAACATCACACTACATTAATTCACAAATCTTACATTGATACAATGACACAAGAATTTGGGAACAAGAAAATAAGCTTTAAGGTATTAAGGTAAAAGGTAAGTAGGTAGTCAAGCGTTTTCTAGTTTTCCCTATCAGTATTTTTATTGTTACTCTATGACTATCTTATTTTTAATATTTTTATTACCTTTTACTTAGGTTATGTATTATTTGTTGCTCATGTTCTTTTCTCCATTATTTTCAGCATGACTTCTTTACTACTGTATTTCTTTCGGAAACAACCTCTCTACCTTCACAAGGTAGGGGTAAGGTTGCTTATACACCACCCTCCCTAGATCCCACTTGTGGAACTACATTGGATAAATTGTTGTATTTCCTAAGATTTTCAAATATGATACTGTTTTCCCAAGAGAATGACAAATTAAAGCAGTATCGGGTTGATATTTTATTGAAGAAACACGGTTTCCCCTGGGACATGATGATCAAGCTTTTGGTTTTTCTTCCCACATTGCTAATACATTATACAAGCAGCTCTATGCTAGAATGTGGTTATTTTCTCAGTGGATGGAAGATCACAAAGATGACCTTGGAAATGTTTTCTTCTAATTCGGTGCAGAACACAAAAAGATCAAATACAGAAACATCAAGGGAGGCAAATAACAAAGAGCAACGAGCAATAGGAGTTAGATGATTATAGCAGACTAATTTCAGCCATGTTCCTGATGAAGAGCGAGACACAGCATATATCATTGACAGATAATAGCATCACCATACGGATGAATTGTTACATCAAAACAAAAAAAAAAAAAAAAAAGAGAAAAACACTTGGAACCAACTGAACTTACCTGGAACTGAAAACAAGACGAAGTTAACCAAGTAATCCCAACTACCATTAAGAACGAACGACAGGAAAAAAGAAAAGAAAAGAGAGCTATAACTAGAAGAACTGATACTCCCTACGTCCAATTTTTATGATGTTGCTTTCCTTTTAGTTTACAACAACATACCCAATAAAATCCCACTAAGTGGGTTCTTGGGAAGGGTAGAATATATGCAGATCTTATTACTATCTTGTGAAGATAGAGAAGCGCTTTCCTTTTAGTTTTTTCTAAAAAAAATTAACACAAATGTCTATAGTTTGTTTTAGATCACAAGTTTCATAAGTCTTTCTTAAACTCCAAGCCCGGTCAAACAGCCTCACATAAATGGGAACGAAGGGAGTGATTAAATTTCCCATATGAAATCATTTGGCTCAAATTCAAAAACATGTCCATCAAAAGGATTGTGTCAAGGTATGCACAAGTAAAGTACATCAAGAACTACTAATTCATACCATATACTTTGGACAATAACTAGCTAGTAGATAATTTTTGTATGAAATGATATTGCAGCATTATGCATGAAATGATTGAACTGAAATCTAATCAGAGATGCAGAGTACCCCTTTCTTTAAATGGCATCCTTTGAACCTCCCACCTATGCAGCGCGTTGCAACTCGAGTACCCTTGCTCAATAAAAGTCTCTTTACAACATTAGCTAAGTGCATTCTGGCTATTCTTCATATTGATACCACTAACTTAATAACCAGCAAAATAATGCACTCTATTAAACTACATCTTGAAACCTTCTTCTGTACGTAGCTCTTTTCCCTCATCCATCTCTTCCATTATTAACCACAATAATCAATCAACTATCAATATTAGTGCAAGTCAGTTTAAAGACTAATGGCTCGTACTCTAATAGTGGCGGAGGTTAATTTTGGTGAAGTATGACATTAAAAAGGTAATCTCGTTCGACTATGCCCGGGAAATGGTCCGACTATAAGGGGTCGTTTGGTTAGGAATAAGTTAACCCATGATTAGTTATCCTGGGGTTAGTTATCCTAGGATAACTTATCCCATCACTATGATATAAATAGTGGAATAAGTAATCCCAAGCATGACAATCAAACAAGATACAAAAATTTGAATCCATCACTATTTTTTTATCCCTCACACCAAATGACACCTAAAGGTCTATTGTATGCATCCTGCCTTGCATTGTTGCAAGAGACTGTTTGTTTCCATCACTTGAACTCATGATCTTCTAGAATCAAAACCTAACATCTTTAAAAAGGTTTTTAAGACTAATTCATTCTGTAAAGAAAGAGAGGTTTCTAAGGATGTTTATCCCTTTTTAGGCATTTTACCATGAAAATTTTCACGTTTTTTTTTTTTAGAGTTCGAACTTTTAAGAATTTGAAAAACAACAAAAAAGTGTTTTCACTTTTTCACTCCAAATTGCTCACAAAAAGTCAAAAACAATTTGTATTCATAGCCAAACACAAATCATCATTTTTTACTTTTGACAAATAAAATGGAGGATGAGGGATGATTACTATATACATAGTAATAAGTGTGCTTAACCAATTGGTAAAGTAGAAAGTCATCATAAGTTTGCCTGATAATGGTTGATTTGGAATGAGTGAATGCTTCCGCCCTCTACTGTACACTCTAGTTCTGGCTGGTCATGGAAACGAGGGTTAATACCCTAAGAATGAGGTTCTTTATATATGAATAATGCTTTATTTTAGTACTTAATGTATTTGACTCGATTGAAGTAGTCTTTTATGTATAATAAAATGTTCATTATGATCCTTAATGTATTTTAGTTGATTGAAATGATTTTTAATATATAACAAAAGATGTTTACTGAATGTTAAATTTAATTATGAACCCTGCATGACAAACAAAATTCACTGTTGATATCTTCTTTGTTAGCTCCATAGAAAAATCTCATGAAATCTAACACTATTTTCTTTCCTTTTTTTCTAACAAAATTTATTATTTTCTCTTGCTTAAAAAAATGGATATTATGTCAGTAAACTAATATTTTAGAAAAGAAAAATAGTAAATTTTGTAGGAGAAACTAGAGAAAATGGTGTTAGATATTTTATGAAGTTTTTTTCTTTGAAATTAACAAATAAAAAACAATGGTACAATTTGTTAACCACGTAGGATCTATAGTAAAATCAGATTTAGGATAAAGGATCAAAATGAACATTTTTTGTCATACATTAAGGATGATTTCAATCAAGTAAAATATATTAAGAACCAAAATGAATACATTTATCATATATTATGCACTATTTCAATAAGTGAAGTATATGAAGGACCAAAATAAAACATTACTTAGGACCATTTTGATCATTTTCTCCTACTCCATCCTTACTTAAATGCTTTGTCTTTTTTTTTTTTTTTTGCCAAAACACATACTTAACCCTCTCTCAACTTGTTACTAAAATTTATTTCGACATTCCAACTCAACCTTATTTCATTTTAACCCTCTAACACTATTTTTAATGTATCATTTATACACAAAATTGATTTACTTAATAAAAATGTCAAGTAAATTCGGATGACTTGGAGAAAACAATACACATGACATTATTTAATTGGAACTTTTTAAAAAAAATTAATGTTTGTCTAACATGTGCTGAACACTTATAGAAAAGAATTGTGTTTAAAATGAAATAAAACTAAGTTGAAGTGGCAAGATGAAATTTTAAGACAAATTTAAGGGATTGTGTATGTGTTTGATCTTTTTTTCACACCCTACAGAAAAATATTAAGCAAAAGGTAATTTAAGAGAATTATTTTCATTTATCATTCTTATCAATTTAATGCTTCTTTCTTTTGCATTATATTAATATCATTTTTATATTTATGTAAGGGTGAAGGCAGAAACAAACAACTAATTATATCTTAATTTAATTTTCAAAAAGAGAAAATACATGATTATCCCATTAAACTTAGATCCTTTTTTGAAGTAGATACCTAAAATTTTTGGGGATACTATTACCCCACGATACTATTTTAACCATTATAAATACACCAATTTGACAACAATGGTAATCTCAAAGTTTGCGAATGTATTCATCCCAAAATTAAATAATATTTTTATCACCCATTTAATAAAGAATCGGGTAAAACCCAGACCCACTCACATGTCAACCTTCATACTCAACTGGATAATTCATTTCACTCTCCCCTCTCTCTTTCTTTCCACTTAAACATGAAAGCGCAAGCGGGTGAATTGTTGTTTTTTGTTTTTCTTCATAAGTAGTTGACTTGAGGAGTTCCTTAGTCGACTACCATTTGTAGATAAGTGTGATGAAAACTGAAAATGTGTAAAGTAAACTTGACACAAATATTTATATTGTTGGGATCCAAATTGGATCTTACGTCTAGTCCCCTTGGGTTGCAAGGGTGTTCTCTTCTTGCTTTTGTAACTTGTGATGTGAGTACAAAGTTGAGTGTGACTTCACAGTTTACACTCAATTTCTTTTCACTTTTTTTGTTTTGATACATGGCCTTACCAACAATATTTCTCTCTTCTTTTTTTTGTTTACACAGTAGAACTAGGTAATACAATGCTTATCAAAAGTAGAATAGAGAGTAGTGAGATGATTCAGACTCATTGTACAATCATTCCACTGACACCAGTGATCTTTCTTATAGGGTCGAGACTTAAATCTTTCCTAAGAAGAGATGATAACCCAATAGATTTGATCCTTGAAAAAGAAGGCAAGGAATTCTTACTTTCCAAGAATTAAGATTAAGACCAATCTTTATTTTCCTTTTAGATTCAGCCTTAATTTATTTGTGATCTTCAGCTTCCTTGATTGTATGTACCCGATGAGATCCTTTCCTTTTAGCCTTGATTCATTTGTCATATTCAGCTTCCTTGATTGAGATGTAGCTGTTTGATATCTTCCTTGATTCATGCATTTTGAGAATCTCCATTGAGCTTCAGCTTCCTTGAATTAAGAACTTTGATTGATGATCCTTAATTATTCTGATTGATGATCTTCAATTTGACTGTTGAGATCTTCTGAGAATCTTCATTGGGCCCTCAACTTCTTTCCTTGATGCTTTTATATCATGATTTCTTTTTGGATTATTTCCTTTTTGATGATTAGTTTGTCCTGAAAGAATTGAGTTGTTTATCATTAAAACTTTGCGCTAACAATCTCCCCTTTTTTGATGATGACAATATATAGTAGTGATACTTCCATGTATGTGTAGTTGACTTATGGAGTTGATCTTTGGTCTGCTCCCCCTGAATGTGCTAGGGTGTGGTCGACTTGTGGGACTGAGTTTCTAGCTTGCTCCCCCTAATGAAATGCAAATAGTTTCTATGCTCATGTGAAAGCTTTGCCTTAGATTATTTGGGCGAATACAGAACCAACTCACTTGTATGCGCAATATTAATTAAGAGGTGAAGAAATAGCATAAAAAACTAATGACAACTATAAGAAGCAAGAAGCAGTAGATAATAAGCACAAACAACAGTAGAGCAACAATAGTAGATAATAAATAAGTAGCATGAAATAATAGTTCTCCTCCTTTGGTATCAGCAAAAAGGAAAGAACATAGAGTTCAACAAAAACAACAATATAACCACACAGTCTTAAAATAAGCAACACAACCCATATCAAAATAGCAAAATAAAAACAAGAGCGATAGAGGATCAACAAGGACGCAAGAAATAGGTCAGAGTGTTGACTAAATTAGTGGACATTTCCTCAAATCTGGAGGCTAGAGAAGTGGAGATAGCCTTTGAGCAAGCTTGAACTTTGGTAGCAATCTTGATGGCTTCCTTTACTATTTGGTCAAGTCTTAAGTGAATTCGGGCCACATCAACACCTGTTTCTTTAGAGGCATCCTTCACATTGTCAATTTTGAAGTGAGCAGCAAGTAGAAGGTCCTTTAGAGAGTCTACTTATTTGCCCATGGCACTCAGCTTTGTCATGACATCGCTTACCTAAGTGACAAAGATGGACATAGTGTCTAGCTTGGCATTCATCTCAACAAGATTCTCCAGAGTAACATTGAGTTTAACAGATGAAACAGAGGTTGATGAAGAAGGTTCAAATCTTCGGAGTCATTCTTGAGAGTCCAGGAAGAGTCAGCATGAGTGAAACCCATGCTTAGAAAAGAGCGAGAGTTATAGCTTTGTTTGATAAACACACGAGAGAAATCTTCAAGGCACATGAAGTGGGATTCAAAGATATGAATAAGAAGCTTGCTAAAAGGAAGACTAGTAGGGTCAGAGATGATGAAGGACGAACGATGCACTTTAGCATCAAATTTTTGATGTGGCAATCAAGAAAGTAAAGAATATCAAGGTCAATAACCCTACCATGCACTAGGGTTTTGTCTTTCAGAGAATGAAAAAGAGATTCATGAGACACGTTCCAAAAATCCACCTTTTTATCAAGGGAACTGTCAAAGTCGAACTTGAATTTATTTTTAGAAGAGCCATAATCATCGGAGTCATCAGGAAGCTTACCTAGAGATGAAGCAATAGAGATAGGAGGAATCAGATCATTAGAACACTCAAAATCGATAAAGATGGCGGACGAAGCCTTGCCTTTATTCTTGTTGCAAGAGTTCTTATGAGTAGCGGTGGAGGAGGGAATAGAGGATTTAGCAATTTTAGAGAAAGAAAAAAGAATGAAAACTGAGATAAGAAGAATAATCAAGAAGGAGATATAAAGGCAAAGAGAGAGAGGAAAATGAAAGGACTTTGACATGACTAAAGAGAGAAGTAGAAGACATTTATAATGAAAAGACGAGGCATAAAGAAGTGTAAATAAAGAGACTAAAATGGATGAATAAAAGGAAATACAATATACGAGGCATCAAAAAATATATGGAAAGAGAAGAAAGCAATAAATGCAGGTAATTAATAAACTCGGCCAATTAAGGGATTTTCAACAATATTTAAGGATTTTCGAAGAGTACAAAATCTTTTTTCCAAAAGAGGTTTAGTAAGAATATCAGCCAGTTGAAAATTAGTACTAATGAAAGATATTTCAATATCTCCATTTAAAACATGACTAGGATAAAATGGTGTTTAATATCAATATGCTTAGCCCGAGAATGATGCATAGAGTTTTTTGAAAGACAAATAGCACTAGAATTATCACACATAGTCTTAACGTTTAAAAGATCATAGTCACTCAATTGATGAACTATCCACAAAATTTGAGCACAACATTGACCAATGACAATATATTCTACTTCTGTGGTAGAGAGAGAAATGAAACCCTTGTTTTTTGCTATTCCAGGAAATCAAGGATTTCCCTAGAATTTGGCATGAACCACTGGTACTTTTTCGGTCATCTTTGTCACCTGCATAGTCAGCGTCAGAAAAACCTTAGAGGGAAAAAGTTTCTCTCTTGGATACCATAATCCAAAAGAGGTTGTTCCTACTACATAACGAATAATAAGCTTTACCACAGTTAGATGAGATTCTTAAGAGCTGACTGGAATCTTGCACACTTGCATACTCTAAAAATAATGTTTGGTCAGTTGGTAATAAGATAAAGTAATTAACCAATCATACCTCTGTATTTTGTTTCATCGATTTTCTTACCTTCTTCATCCTTTTCAAGAGATCATGTGGAACTCATAGAAGTGCCTATGGATTTTGAGTTTTCCATGCCAAACTTTTGAATGAGTTCTTGTTTGACAAAGGAACATACCTATCTCAGATTGATAGATTTGTAGTCCGAGGAAAAATGTTAAGACGCCCATCATACTCATTTCGAATTCAATTTGCATAAGCTCAGAAAATTCCTTACACAATGAAATATTAGCATTTCCAAATATAATGTCATCAACATAAATTTGAATAATGAGATTTTTAGAGGAGGATCTCTTAATGAAAAGAGTTGTATCAATTTTTCCTCGAGAAAAACCATGATTTATTAGAAAATTTCCTAGACGATCTTACCAAGCACGAGGTGCTTGTTTAAGACCATGAAGAGGTTTTGAAAGTTTGAAAACATGATAGGGAAAAATTGGGTTTTCAAAACCTAAAGGTTGTTTCACAAAGACTTCTTCCTCAATAAAACCATTAAGAAGGCACTTTTTACATCCATTTTAAATAATTTAAAACCTTTATGAGCAGCAAAAGCTAAAAGTAAGCGAATAGATTTTAACCTTGCTACAGGAGCAAAATGTTTCATCATAGTCGACTATTTCCTGTTGAGAGTACCCTTGAGCCACTAATTGAGCCTTGTTTCGAATTACCTCTCCAGATTCATTAAGCTTGTTTCTATAAACCCATTTGGTTCCAATGATAGACTTATTTTCTAGTTTAGGAACAAGAGTTCAAACTTGATTTTTGTCGAATTGATTTAGTTCTTCTTTTATAGCCTTGATCCAGTGTTCATATGTGAGGGCGTCATTTAGTTTCTTTGGTTCTAGCTGAGGGATGAGTGCAACCTGTGTTTTATTTCTTCTTGAGGCTCGAGTCTTCATGCCTTCACTTAGATTTCCAATAATGAATTTGTTTTGGAATTGTTTTGACAATAGGATCAAAACAGACAATTCTTGAGTAGTCGACTTCTTAGTGCTGTTTATCTCCTTTTGAATTGATATAGAGAGTTGACTGTCTTCATCATCAGTGTTAATTCTTATCTCAACAGATTTATTAGTGTCATAAAAAACAACATGAATAGATTCTTCATTATGTAAAGTTCGCTTATTGAAAATTCGATAGGATCTACTAGAGTTTGAGTAACCAAGAAATATACTTTCGTCACTTCGTGCATCAAACTTACCAATGTTGTCTTTGTCGTTGTTATGAATAAAACACTTACATCCAAATAGATGAAAGTATCCAATGTTAGGTCTCTTACCATTTCCTAGCTCATATGGCGTCTTTTTCAGAATAGGTCTTATTAAGCATCGATTTATCACATGACAAGCCATACTTACAGCTTCTGCCCAGAATTTATATGGAAGAGAGTGCTCAACAATCATTGTTCTTGCCATGTCTTGTAGATTCTTGTTTTTCCTTTCTACAACTCTATTTTGTTGTGGTGATCGAGGTGAGGAAAAGTTGTGAGTGTAACCTTTTTCGTTGCAAAAGTTCTCAAATAATTTGTTTTCAAATTCTCCTGCATGTTCACTTCTTATAGAAGAGATATAATAACCTTTGTATCATTGAAATTTTTCACAGAAGAACACAAAGCTTTTTAAAGTATCATCTTTATGAGATAAAAACATTACCCAAGTAAAACGAGAATAATCATCAACAATTACAAATGCGTACCTTTCAATCCAATGCTAGTTGTTCTGGTGGGTCCGAATAAATTCATGTGTAGCAACTGTAGAGGTTTATTTGTGGATACAATATCCTTACCAGAGAATGAGTTTCTTATTTTCTTACCCATTTGACATGTATCGCAAATGTGATCTTTTGAATAGTCCAGTTTAGTTAATCCAATAATAATATTATTTTTAGCCAGCTTCTCAATTAGTCGCATGCTGGCGTGATCAAGTTTCTTATGCCAGATCCAGGGATCATTAGTCATTGAGGCTAGGTATATATGATCTCCGTTGTTTTTTTACAGAATCAAAGATGTAGACATTCTTTTCTCTACTTCCTTGTAACTATTAAGCATTTACTCTTTTGAAAACGGACTTCAAGATTAGAGTCACATAGTTGACTGATGCTCAACAAATTGTACTTAAGTCCTGTCACTAAATAGACATTTGTGATATTGCAGGCATCATTAAAAGTGATTGTACTAATACAAATATTGTTCCTTTTGAACTATCGCCAAAACTTATGTTTCCTCCCTTATATTCAGCAACAAATTTGAATAAATTTTTATCTCCTGTCATGTGATTTGAACATCCGTTATCCAGATACCATTTTCCTTTTGTTTTCATGCAGTGTTCCTACAAAATAGAATCATTTTCTTCTTTTAGGTACCCAAATTTTTTTGGGTCCTTTGAGGTTAGAGTTATCCGGATTCCTTTTAGGGCTCCTGATCCATTTAGAGGTATTATGATTTCGAAACATGAAATTGTATGACAAGTGTTTGGACTTCCCACGATAATGATAATATTTAGGAATGTCTTCTTTTGAGATGGAATTGTAACTGTTAGTCTTTGAATCAGTCGACTTATAAGATTGATTACAACTAACATAATTACCATCTGAAGAACCTTTGAGTTTTCTCAAAGGCAATTAAATCTCCTCTCACCTCATAATAGGTTAGAGTGTTCAAGTTCATGCTTTCGAAAGCGACTCCCTTGGCATGTCATTGTGGTGGTAAGTTTTGAAGAACTCTTTGTATATGTTCTATGAGAGGATCTATTTTTCCTGAAGCTTTCAGTTATTCAATGATCTTACTCAGTTGAGAAAACATGTTTTCCTGTAATTTCTCCTTCCTTCATTTGAAAAAGTTCGTATTCATATACTAGCAAGTTGATGATGGTTTCTTTAACTTTATCAGTTCCTTCATAAATAACTTCCAGTTTAGCCTACATTTCTTTGGCAGTATCACATCAAGAGATCTTCTCATATTCCTCGCCACTGACGGCATTTTACAAAACATTTATTGCTTTGGAGTTTATTTGAATGACTTCCATTTGTTCATTTGTATAGTTCTCTAAACTTAGTGTAGTGGAGGACTGACTTTCATCAAAACTTTTTGAAATTGGGAATGAAATATCACCAAGTTTGATAACTCTCCAAAACTTCACATTATAAGATTTTATGAAGGTTTCCATTCTCACTTTTCAGTGAGAAAAGTGTTTTTCATTAAAATATGAAGGTTTTGTTTGGGAGGTTCCTTCTTGAAATAGTGTGTCCATAATTTGTTGTGCCATGATCTTTTTCTCACCTATTGTTAGACAACTTTTCTTTGAGACGAAGCTCTAATACCAATTGAAAGCGCAAGAGAGGGGTGAATTGTTTTTTTTTTCTTCGTAAGTAGTTGACTTGAGGAGTTCCTTAGTTGACTACCGTTTGTAGATAAGTGTGATGAAAACTGAAAATGCGTAGAGTAAACTTGACACAAATATTTTATATTGGTTGGGATCCAAATTGGATCTTACGTCCAGTCCCCTTGGATTGATGTTCTCTTCTAGCTTATGTAACTTGTGATGTGAGTGTTAGTCCATATGTTACTATGTTTAGGTTTAGTTAATGGATTCCTATTAGGTTATGTTTAGTTAATGAATGCTTATATATAGCCTTCCTATTCTTTTTGTATTGAGACGAATTCTATTATATTGTAATCTTGTTTTTCAATTAAAGTAGTTTTGTTAACAGTGAGTACAAAGTTGAGTGCGACCTCACAGTTTACACTCAGTTTCTTTTCACTCTTTTGTTTTGATACAGGGCCTTACCAATAATATTTCTCTCCTTTTTTTTTTTTTTTGTTTACATAGTAGAACTAGGTAATACAATGCTTATCAAAAGTAGAGTAGAGAGTAGTGAGATGATTCAGACTCGTTGTACAATCTTTCCACTGGCAACAATGATCTTTTTTATAGGGTCGAGACTTGAATCTTTCCTAAGAAGAGATGACAACCCAAGAGATTTGATCCAAGAATAAAGATTAAGACTAATAGTCATTTTCCTTTTATATTCAACCTTAATTTATTTGTGATCTTCAGCTTCCTTGATTGTATGTACCCGATGAGATCTTTCCTTTTAGCCTTGATTCATTTGTGATCTTCATCTTCCTTGATTGAGACATAGCCATTTGATACCTTCCTTGATTTATGCATTCTGAGAATCTCCATTGAGCTTCAGCACCCTTGAATTAAGAGCTTTGATTGATGATCTTCAATTTGACTGTTGAGATCTTCCTTGATTTATGTATGTTGAGAATCTTCATTGAGCCCTTAACTTCTTTCATTGATGCTTTTATATCATGATTCCTTTTTGGATTCTTTTCTTTTTTATGATCAGTTTGTCCCGAAAGAATTGAGTTGTTTATCATTAAAGCTTTGCGCTAACAAAACTACTGCTCTGTTTTTTTCTTTTCTTAATGCTACCATGAACAAGACAATTAAGCAAATCAGACGACAAATCTGATGTTTGGATTATCAATTTGGCATGAAATGTTGAGCCCAAAAACCTTACTCAACACATTTTGTATTTTATCAGATGCCGCAACTAATTGGCCACTCTATAATGCTTTAATTTTAATTATTTCCAAAATATTTTAAAGTTTAGAGTTGTAAATCGACCAATTTCACAACTTATATTACAAGTATTTATTTTATTGTTTCATATTGGAATTTGATAAAAATATTCAGTTGTAATTGAATAACACAGTCTTAGTCCATAAAACGGTCTTTTAGGTACGTTGCAGGCGAATAATTACATCCACGACTAGCTGATTTCCATTGCGACAAATTTTATTGTTTCATCTTCCTATTTCTTCTCTTCCTTCTAGGCCGGTAGGGGTGGCGGTTGAGCAATGAATTCATGTTTGTCGAGAACATATTCAACAGTTAGTTTTACTCTGCTTAAAGCTTTTTGCTCAGAATTTGGGAGTTCTTCAATTTTGTTGCCCTATTCCTCAAGCGAAGCAGATGCACAGGAATGGTGGGGGGGGGGGGGGGGGGGTTCAAATTGACAATGTTATGTGTCATATTTGCACTTGTTTGAAGCTAAATTTTTCTCATTCATGCGATTGTTAAGCGTGATATCTCAGCTACTATGAAAATAGATTATATTATTTATTAAGTTGAAAATGATTTCATAGGGTAATAGGACATCTGCAAACTTAAGTGTCTACTTCAAGAAAGGGTCTAAGTTTGATGGAGTAATTATGTACTTTTTCTTTCTAAAATGACAAATATTATTGTGGATTATCTATTTCTCACACTAGGAAAATTTTGTGCTGCTTGTAAATTTGGTGATAACAAAGTTCTTCAACAAAAAAAATGAAGTACCATATAATTTGAAATATTTAGGCAATCATCCATGTCACTTTTTCTAGTTGTAACTTAATAGCTACTTGGCCTGAGATGTGTGATATAGTGAAAAAAATTATAGTCTGAATGTCAAATGTTGGAGTGATCAATACAAGTTAATTACAAATAACAGATTTCTCAAGAATGACAACAAAGTTGGAATTGGAGGAATCAAGAAAGATTGCAATGAAAATTTTTACTATGGCTTTCTCACTTTATGTTCAGGGTATTAGCAATAACCTCATTGAACTTATTGCAATGAAATTCAAAAGTTAGTGGTATAGTGCAAACGGTTTTAATATCATACATATATTATTAGATTCTGACAATCACCAATATGTTGATAATCAAGAATATTGTCAACTTGAAGTTGAAAGCTATCATTTAAGATACTATCAAGATTTCGAACAATACTAATTCTCATATATCTCATATTGCTTGAGAGAAAGAAATATTGTGAGTGATCATTTAGCCAAATTGGTTGTTATCAGATGAGATGTAACTTTCTACCTCTGATGCCAGCAATTACCAAGGGAGGTTAAAAGTTTAATACTATTGGACAAATGTTAATTAATTCCCCTCGATGAGAAGGAGATATGAAAAGTATATTTTTTTTGATAGTTAATATTATACATAGTATATATGAAAGGAACTTCTATAGTCTAATTATTTCATTATAATTTTTTATGCGGCTTGTTTCACATGTACCTTCAACAGATTAAAGGTTAAGTCCATATCCCCTTCTAACTAATTATAACTTTTTGTTATGAATATACATGGTTGGGGTCAAGCCTAACCCCACATGACCTTAAGCCCCCAACCTAGGTGACGACTAATTAAAATATAAAATATAAAAAAATTTGCTCCTATTTGAAAATAATCTATATTGATGTTTTCATTTCTTTACTTTTATAAATTCAATACAAAAATTTTTGTTCACAAATTCAGTGAAGTTACATTATTAATTCTTGTTTGCATAGCACCAAAAGAAAAGAAATTACATATGTTGTGAGTTGTGACATACATAACAAAAAGAACTAATAAAGCAAGACAAGACAATTAATTCTATCATAAATTTTATGGTTTGTTTTTGCCATACCCAACATGATGAGAAGCCTTGTGTCTAGCAGCAAATCCATTAAACAAACCCAAAGCATTGCTTGTAACTTGTGCAACATTAAGAACCTTAGCTTTAATCATAGCCTTCACCTTACCACCCATAGAAGCATGACCTAAATTAGTCATCCCTTCCATACAAGTGTATGCATCTGTTAACACTGTACTAAGCCAAGTTTGAACATTACTTTGATGCCATTCAAATGCTCTTTCACCATCTAACCTCAAATGTTGAAGCTCTTTAACAGAATTTGTAAGTTGGGAAACACCATCTGAGATTTGATCTAAACAATCTTTCGCCGCTTGATTATTATTCTTATTACTCTTGTTGATTTGATTGAATTCTTTGCATACCTTCATGATGTAGTATTTTGTATTTATAGCCTTAGCTAAACTTACCTTTAAAGCAACTTGAGCTATTTCTTGAGGATCTTGTGAGGTAGCATTAACATAATTGGATAAAGTTCTCACACAAAGTTCGTGATATCTAGTACGTCTACATTGTGTCTCTATGAAAGTCATAGTACGAGGATTTATCAAACGATTAGTATTGATACTCCCCACCATTGCACCCTTCATGGAGAATATCGATAGGACAAGAATTAAAATGCAATGGACGATTTTCTCCATTGATGTGTATATAGTTGATGCGTTTTCTGTGATTGAATTGATACCAAATCAAATCAAACCAAATATTATCTGTCTCAATAGAATGAGGGGAATACAAGGAAGAAAAACCGGTGTTGAATAGAGAATGGCTTGTAAATGTTTGCTACGATATGTAAAGAGGGCATTAGGATTTATATATAGGTTTTTTTTTTTTTTTTTTTAATCACATATATATAAGTAGGATAGTTTGACTTTTTGTATATTATTTTACGTGTGGCATATGCATAGATCAATGAGACGTGAGTGTTCATTAATTTACAATACTAAGCTTGTGATTCATTAGATTTGCACGTGTATGTAGTTTCCAAGAAGTAGGGTGGTAGTCACTAGTCAGTCAAGTTAGGGTTCCAACTTTAAAAAATAGGGAAAAATATGCTTCATGTTTATTGGGAGAAATATATTTTCACCACATAGTGCCTATTCAGAGTGTTGGAAATATAATAATGTTTTTTGTATTTTGAATTTTTCGATCTTTGGAAGCAATCTTCACTGGCACAAGGATCAGCAACCTATGATAGAAATCAACAATGAATTTACGAAGGCTTCGAATAGTACATGCTAAGATAGGTTAATCACCATAATGCTCTGGAATCGAGAGCATGCTTTACTCTAATAGGGGCACCTATATTTGTGTATAAATGTCACGCCCCGAGCCTACACCCCAGACGTGACCGGCACTTGAAGACCATCGCTGGCCCCCAAGCGAACCCTTGGCCTGGCTTTCTTAACTCAACGGAAACTTAACTCAACAGGATAACTCAATGCAATGAAAAGTTATAAAACAACTCAACTGAAAGTAATTTGCCAACAAGGCATCTCGAGTCTCAAAATAGGATATTTAAATATATACATGCATGAGAGACTCCAAATTAACTGACTGACTGTCTATGAAGCCTCTAAATACTGAGATGGATGTTGGGACAGACCCCGCAACATCCTAATAAAACAAAAACTAAGAACACAAAATAATTGAGTCCTCCGGAATGCAAGGAAGCTCACCACTGACTCTGGAGTGCTCAACTGGATCAACGACGTGCAGGATGCTGATCCGAGGTACCTGTATCTGCATCATAAGACGATGCAGGCCCACTGGCATCAGTACATGGAAGGTACTAGTATGCGAGCTGGAAAACTAAGCAACAAGGGCTAGAAGGAAAATTGAAAGAAACTGAAAAGTTTACCTTGTTCAACTCAACTCAACCTGACTGACTTCTTTCAATATAAGGCAATTTAAAACAAATGTGATATAAAGAAAGACTGTTTAAAACATGCTATAAAACTCTGTGTGTATACAAGGATACAATAAACCTGAGATGTATATAGAAATACAATTAAACTGATGTATATAAAATACAATAATTTCCGTGTATAAAAATACAATAACTGCTGTGGGAGTTTCTCTAACCGACAACCATCACATAAGAGCTAAAGTGATGATACAGCGATCAACCTCACGCTGCCAGAGCATCCTATACCCGGCCAAAGGTATAAGACCTGAACTGCCTAATGGATCCACTAGTCTAATATGAAAAGGATTCATCTAAAGAGCATGATCCTTTTCTACCCATGGTGGCTAACATGGTTCTATGGGGGCTGTGGGTTCTTTGAACGCTCCCCCAATTCGGTGCTCGATACTACTCCCAAAAATGTACTGGCTCTTATGTTTTTAAAACACATTTCTTCCTGCTGACATGAGATAATTACTCAAAACAAACTATCCCGAAGGCTCTTTGGAAATTTCAGTTTCCAACCTTGTTTAAATGTAAAGACATTTCTTTAAAACTTCTTTGGGAATACATAGTTCCCTAATAACTTTGAGAAAATGAACCCAACTTGAAACTTGAGACTCTTAGCTTGAAACTCTAAACTCTTTTCTTAACTTGACACTTGAGTCTAAAAATAAAGTTAAAACGTTTAATAAAGACTCTTGAACAACTTTACAACTAGCTTGACTTGCTTAACTTCTAAGCTTAACTCTTAATTCCTAACTTCACTTGACTTCTAACTAACTCTCCTTAAAATGGAATTTTTGGATTCAAGGTGTTTGCTCACATGTTACGGATAAGTTCTTGACTTTTAGAAGTACCTTGGAGTGTTGGAAACAACTAGGAAACATAGGTATAATACCTAGGAACCAAAATAAAATACAATAAAATAAAATGGGACTGCTGGCCAGCTTCAACAGGGGCTGCTGGGCACTCTGCATTCTGCCCAGTTGCCAGCCCTTTCCCCAGAAAAAAACCGACTTTTCTCCCTCTTTTCTTCAACTCTAAACCACCCTTACTTCAATGGATTTAACCCCAAACACTAAGGATCATCAATCTCCCAACATACAATAAATTACAACTCAAATACACAAACCAATCATGTCCCACAACCAACAATAACTTCAACAACACAACTAACAACATCAACAACAACTAACAACTTCAACAACTACTAACAACTTCAACAACTTCAACACCAATCCAATCCTTTCTCAAATCATAAAAAAAAGAGCTTGGTGTGTGGGAGAAAGGATCAGACCACACAAAAAAAAACTCACATACCTTGATAGGGATCACCCCCGACGAAAATCCACAATGGAAACTTGTTGATCCTTTCTCCTCTTCTTCTCTTCTTCTTCTCTTCTTCACTCTCAAGAACCCTAACTCTTTCTCTTTTAGAATAGGATAAAAATGATCCAAAAACAGCCTAACACACAATATAACCTCAAAAGAAATGGCTAGGGAAAAGACCAAAATGCCCTTAAAATTTCCGGGACGGATTCCCTGCCAACTGCCCAACTTTCAATGGCCATAACTCACTTATACGAACTCGAAATCGAGCAATCCCAGTGGCGTTGGAAAGATCATTCCACAAGCTTCGCAACCATAACTGGAACTACTCCTAACTCATCATGATCTAGGAGTTACGACTGCTCAAAGTTGGCCAAAAATCACTGATTTCCACACTTAGCCAAATTTTTCCAGATTCTAATTTTCCAGATTCTGTATTTTTTCCAAAAATAGCTACTTTCAAATTTCAAGCTTCTTCATAGCTATTTAAAATTGTCGGATGTTACAATATCTCCCCCTTGGGAACATTCGTCCTCGAATGAAGTGATTCTTACTAAGCTAAGGGTGCAACAACAACTCAAACACCCAACAAGCAACTATGCAACAACAACAACAACAATATGCCCACTATAATTTAAAGAGCACTAAGAAGGAAATTAATACCTTGATGTGCGGATTCAAAGAGATATGGATATCTCTTCTTCATGTCTTCTTCGGCTTTCCAAGTAGCTTCCTCAACAAATTGGTTCCTCCAAAGGACCTTGACTGAGGCTACATCTTTAGTTCTCAACCTTCGAACTTGCCGATCTAAAATTTGAACAGGAATCTCCTCATAAGATAAGTTATCCTTGATCTTGATACTTTCAGTCGGTAGGATCAATGAAGGATCGCCTATGCACTTCTTCAACATGGAGATATGAAATACCGGATGGACCGCTGCTAGCTCCTGTGGTAGCTCCAACTCATAAGCTACATTGCCAACTCTCTTGACTATGCGATAAGGTCCAATATATCGGGGGTTAAGTTTCCCTTTCTTACCAAACCTCATAACCCCCTTCATGGGTGAAACCTTCAAATATACCCAATCATCTACTTCAAACTCTAACGCCCTTCTCCTAACATCAGTGTAGGATTTCTGACGACTCTATGCCGTTTTCAACCTCTCTTGAATCACTTTCACCTTCTCCATAGCTTGGTGAACTAAATCTGGTCCTATCAATTGTGCTTCACCCACTTCAAACCATCCAATAGGAGACCTACATCTTCTCCCATAAAGAGCTTCATATGGGGCCATCTGGATGCTAGAGTGATAACTGTTGTTGTAGGCAAACTCAATGAGAGGTAGGTGATCATCCCAATTACCTTTGAAATCGATCACACAAGCTCTCAGCATATCTTCTAAAGTCTGAATAGTGCGCTCTGCTTGCCCATCAGTCTGAGGATGAAAGGCAGTACTTAAGTTCACATTTGAACCCAAGCCTTTCTGAAAAGATTTCCAGAACTGTGCAGTAAACTGTGCACCTCTATCTGAAATAATGGAGATTGGGACTCCATGAAGTCTCACTATCTCTCGAATATACAACTTGGCATAATCTTCTGCTGAAAGGGTAGTCTTTACCGGTAGAAAATGAGCTGACTTTGTCATTCTGTCGACAATCACCCAAATAGAATCATGCTGTCTGCGAGACCTTGGCAACCCTGTGATGAAATCCATATTGATCATCTCCCACTTCCACTCTGGAAGTTCTATCCTCTGAGCCAAACCACCGGGCCTTTGGTGTTCAACTTTCACTTGTTGGCAATTTGGACACTTAGCAACAAACTCAGCAATGCCCTTCTTCATGCCATTCCACCAATAAACTTCACGCAAATCACGATACATCTTGGTGGAACCCTGATGAATAGAATATCTGGAGCTGTGAGCTTCCACCATAATCCTCTCTTGGAGTCCATCTACCATAGGTACGCACAATCTACCTTGAAATCTCAAAACACCATCTCCCCCTTGTTCAAAAGCTAATACTCTTTGCTTTTGAACATTTGCCTTCAACTCAAGCAAAATGGGATCTTGATCTTGCTTCTCTTTCACTTCTGACATTAATGATGACTCGGCCCTGCTCGTCACTGCTATTTCTCCTTCTGCGGAATCTGTAATTCTGACTCCCAGGCATGCCAGTCTGTGCACATCTTTTGCTAACTCTCTCCTTCCTTCTTCAATATGGGCGGTGCTACCCATAGACAACCTGCTCAAAGAATCAGCAACAACATTAGCCTTACCTGGGTGGTAAAGAATACTCAGGTCATAATCCTTGAGTAACTCTAACCACCTCCTCTGTCTGAGATTAAGCTCCCTCTGAGTAAGCACATATTGAAGGCTCTTGTGATCAGTGAATATGTCGACATGCACACCATACAAGTAATGACGCCATATCTTCAAAGCAAATACTACAGCAGCTAGCTCTAAATCATGAGTTGGGGGTAGTTCTTCTCATGAACCTTCAACTGTCTGGAGGCATAAGCTATAACTTTGCCATTCTGCATTAAGACACAACCCAAACCAACTCTAGATGCATCACAATACACCACAAAACCTTGAGTACCTTCTGGTAGCGTCAAAACTGGAGCTGTAATCAATCTCTTTTTCAATTCCTGAAAGCTTTTCTCACAAGCTTCAGACCATTGAAATTTCACCGTCTTCTGAGTCAACTTTGTCAAAGGAGATGCAATAGTCGAGAATCCTTCAACAAACCTTCTATAATAGCCAGCCAAACCCAAGAAACTACTAATTTCAGTTGGAGATGTGGGTCTAGGCCAATTCTGTACTGCCTCAATTTTTCGAGTATCAACTTTAATTCCATCACCGGACACAATGTGGCCCAGGAACGCCACAGACTTAAGCCAAAACTCACATTTAGAGAACTTGGCATACAACTCTTTATCTTTCAAAGTTTGAAGAACTATTCTGAGATGGCTAGCATGATCTTCTTCATTTCTTGAATAGATTAGTATGTCATCAATAAAGACAATAACAAACATATCTAAATAAGGTTTGAAGACTCTATTCATCAAGTCCATGAAAGCTGCCGGTGCATTGGTCAAACCAAAGGACATGACTAAAAACTCATAATGACCATACCTGGTTCTGAAAGTTGTCTTTGGGATATCACATTCCCTTACCCTTAACTGATGATAGCCTGATCGGAGGTCAATCTTTGAAAAACAAGTGGCACCCTGAAGCTGATCAAAAAGATCATCAATCCTCGGAAGAGGGTACTTGTTCTTGATGGTAACCTTATTCAACTGGCGGTAGTCTATACACATTCTAAGGGAACCATCTTTCTTTCTCACAAACAAGACCGGAGCTCCCCAAGGCGAGACACTTGGTCGAATGAAACCCTTATCTAGGAGATCTTTCAACTGCTCTTTCAACTCTTTCAACTCTGCTGGCGCCATTCTATATGGCGGAATAGAGATAGGACGAGTATCTGTAATGAGATCTATGCCGAAATCTATTTCTCTCTCAGGAGGAATTCCGGGTAGATCATCAGGAAAAACTTCTGGAAACTCTCTTACTATAGGAACTGACTGGAAATGAGGTATCTCAACACTAGAGTCATGAACTCGGACTAAGTGATAGATACAACCCTTCGAAACTAACTTTTTCGCCTTAAGGTACGAAATGAATTGACCCTTACGCACTACTGAGCTACTACTCCACTCTAAGACTGGCTCATTCGGAAACTGAAACTTGACCACTCGAGTTCTATAGTCTATCGATGCATAACAAGCATGAAGCCAATCCATACCTAGAATGACATCGAAATCTATCATGTCTAACTCAACCAAATCAGCCCTGGTGCTCTTGTGACTGATGGAAACAGGACAATCACGATAGACTCTTTCTGCTAGAATAGATTCCCCAACAGGTGTAGAAACACAAAAGGGTTCACAAAGTCTTTCAGGAAGAACCTCAAACTTATTTGCAATATAAGGAGTTACAAAAGATAAACTTGCTCCTGGGTCTAGCAAGGCATACACATCAAAAGTAAAGACTTTGATCATACCAGTGACAACATTTGGAGAATTCTCTTGCTCATGGCGACTGGTGATTGCATAAAGGCGGTTTGCTCCTCCACTGGTACCAGAAGTAGCTCCTCTAGGTGTCGTCCTGTCTGGGGGAACAACTGAAGAAGACTGTGCTTTATTTCCCCCATTACCCTGCATATTCTTTGGACACTCTCGCATGAAATGTCCATTCTGACCACACTTGAAACAACCAACGGAGCCCTCTCGACAAATACCTGAGTGGTTCCTACCACACTTGGCGCAGGCAGGAGGCTTACTACTCCCTTGCGCCACACTACCCGAAGATTGTGCTGGTCTAGCCCTGAAGTCCTTCGAATTCTGAACATTAAATTCACCTCTGTATCTGGGTGCAGGTGCTCTAACAGATGATGGAGCAGGTCCCTTTTGCCTTTGCTGAAAGAAGGAACGGTTTGAATTACCTCTCTGCTGCCCGGACTCGTTCCCGGTCTTTGCTCTCTTATTTCTAAACTCTTCTCTGTCCCTCAGCTTCTCTTCCTCAACCTGCTGCACATAAACCATCAACCTTGATATGTCCATGTCCCCGATAAGCATTGCAGCCCTACCTTCCTTGCTCGACAACCGAGACAACCCAGCAACAAACAAGCTCATTCTATTCCTCATGTCCGCAACCATCTCCAGAGCATAGCGGGATAATTGTGTGAACTTCAGACTGTACTCATGAACACTCAAAGAATCCTGCTTAAGTGTGAGGAACTCACGTACCTTGGCCTCTCTCAACTCTCGAGGAAAGAAATGCCCCAAGAAAGCTTCCTCAAAATCGGCCCAACTCGCAGGTGGTGCATTCTCAGCTCTACTTCTTTTCCACTGGTCGAACCAAGTTCTAGCAACATCCTTCAATTGATATGCAGCTAGTTCAACCCGCTCAATATCTGCTACATGCATCACATCAAAAATCTTCTTCAACTCCTCAGTGAAGTTCTCTGGATCCTCAGTAGTACTTGAACCCATGAAACTCGGAGGATTCATCCCCAAGAACTCACGAATCCTTGAAGTGTCAGCTCCTTCATGTCGAGCTCCTCTTTGCTGACCAATTTGATTAGTCACAGCTTGACTCAGAATTCTAATTGCCTCTCTAAACTCGGCATTAGAAACTTTCCCTTGATCTTGCACTCCCGGGGCATAAGGTAACTCTTGCTCATCAACATAACGTCTAGGAAGACGCCCTCTACCAACTCTTCGTGGAGGCATGATTATCTGAAAACACGTGCAAGCACGGATTAGAAAGAAACTTTTTAGAGGTCAACTCTAACGCATGAAATGAGTGTGAAAGAAATGAGAAATCTTCCTAAATGTTGCAGCCTCCCAATTATAGATGTGGCGCGCTTCACACCGATAACTAGGACTCTACAGACACGGCTTCATAGACTCCCTAGGACTCTTGAACTCTGGGCTTTGATACTAAGTTTGTCATGCCCCGAGCCTACACCCCAGACGTGACCGGCACTTGAAGACCATCGCTGGCCCCCAAGCGAACCCTTGGCCTGGCTTTCTTAACTCAACGGAAACTTAACTCAACAGGATAACTCAATGCAATGAAAAGTTATAAAACAACTCAACTGAAAGTAATTTGCCAACAAGGCATCTCGAGTCTCAAAATAGGATATTTAAATATATACATGCATGAGAGACTCCAAATTAACTGACTGACTGTCTATGAAGCCTCTAAATATTGAGATGGATGTTGGGACAGACCCCGTAACATCCTAATAAAACAAAAACTAAGAACACAAAATAATTGAGTCCTCCGGAATGCAAGGAAGCTCACCACTGACTCTGGAGTGCTCAACTGGATCAACGACGTGCAGGATGCTGATCCGGGGTACCTGTATCTGCATCATAAGACGATGCAGGCCCACTGGCATCAGTACATGGAAGGTACTAGTATGCGAGCTGGAAAACTAAGCAACAAGGGCTAGAAGGAAAATTGAAAGAAACTGAAAAGTTTACCTTGTTCAACTCAACTCAACCTGACTGACTTCTTTCAATATAAGGCAATTTAAAACAAATGTGATATAAAGAAAGACTGTTTAAAACATGCTATAAAACTCTGTGTGTATACAAGGATACAATAAACCTGAGATGTATATAGAAATACAATTAAACTGATGTATATAAAATACAATAATTTCCGTGTATAAAAATACAATAACTGCTGTGGGAGTTTCTCTAACCGACAACCATCACATAAGAGCTAAAGTGATGATACAGCGATCAACCTCACGCTGCCAGAGCATCCTATACCCGGCCAAAGGTATAAGACCTGAACTGCCTAATGGATCCACTAGTCTAATATGAAAAGGATTCATCTAAAGAGCATGATCCTTTTCTACCCATGGTGGCTAACATGGTTCTATGGGGGCTGTGGGTTCTTTGAACGCTCCCCCAATTTGGTGCTCGATACTACTCCCAAAAATGTACTGGCTCTTATGTTTTTAAAACACATTTCTTCCTGCTGACATGAGATAATTACTCAAAACAAACTATCCCGAAGGCTCTTTGGAAATTTCAGTTTCCAACCTTGTTTAAATGTAAAGACATTTCTTTAAAACTTCTTTGGGAATACATAGTTCCCTAATAACTTTGAGAAAATGAACCCAACTTGAAACTTGAGACTCTTAGCTTGAAACTCTAAACTCTTTTCTTAACTTGACACTTGAGTCTAAAAATAAAGTTAAAACGTTTAATAAAGACTCTTGAACAACTTTACAACTAGCTTGACTTGCTTAACTTCTAAGCTTAACTCTTAATTCCTAACTTCACTTGACTTCTAACTAACTCTCCTTAAAATGGAATTTTTGGATTCAAGGTGTTTGCTCACATGTTACGGATAAGTTCTTGACTTTTAGAAGTACCTTGGAGTGTTGGAAACAACTAGGAAACATAGGTATAATACCTAGGAACCAAAATAAAATACAATAAAATAAAATGGGACTGCTGGCCAGCTTCAACAGGGGCTGCTGGGCACTCTGCATTCTGCCCAGTTGCCAGCCCTTTCCCCAGAAAAAAACCGACTTTTCTCCCTCTTTTCTTCAACTCTAAACCACCCTTACTTCAATGGATTTAACCCCAAACACTAAGGATCATCAATCTCCCAACATACAATAAATTACAACTCAAATACACAAACCAATCATGTCCCACAACCAACAATAACTTCAACAACACAACTAACAACATCAACAACAACTAACAACTTCAACAACTACTAACAACTTCAACAACTTCAACACCAATCCAATCCTTTCTCAAATCATAAAAAAAAGAGCTTGGTGTGTGGGAGAAAGGATCAGACCACACAAAAAAAAACTCACATACCTTGATAGGGATCACCCCCGACGAAAATCCACAATGGAAACTTGTTGATCCTTTCTCCTCTTCTTCTCTTCTTCTTCTCTTCTTCACTCTCAAGAACCCTAACTCTTTCTCTTTTAGAATAGGATAAAAATGATCCAAAAACAGCCTAACACACAATATAACCTCAAAAGAAATGGCTAGGGAAAAGACCAAAATGCCCTTAAAATTTCCGGGACGGATTCCCTGCCAACTGCCCAACTTTCAATGGCCATAACTCACTCATACGAACTCGAAATCGAGCAATCCCAGTGGCGTTGGAAAGATCATTCCACAAGATTCGCAACCATAACTGGAACTACTCCTAACTCATCGTGATCTAGGAGTTACGACTGCTCAAAGTTGGCCAAAAATCACTGATTTCCACACTTAGCCAAATTTTTCCAGATTCTAATTTTCCAGATTCTGTATTTTTTCCAAAAATAGCTACTTTCAAATTTCAAGCTTCTTCATAGCTATTTAAAATTGTCGGATGTTACAATAAATACCTTATTATACAAGGTTGACACATTATATATAATCTTTTGCTAGATATAATGTCGTACTCTCTCCGTCTTATTTTATATAATGTAATTTGAGTTGACACGAAATTTATGAAAGAAAGAAAAACTTTGGAAACTTGTGATCTAAAATGAGTGTGTGATAGATATTTGTTTGACTGTAAACGATTTCATTAAGGGTAAAATAAATATTTTAAATTAAAGTTAAATTGCTACTTAATATAAAAATGTGTCATTCTTTTTTGTAAGACTGAAAAAGAAGGTGAGTTATATAAATTCGGACAAAGGGAGTATAATATTGTATATTACTTGACGTAATATTCTATGTTAAGCGTATATTCTTAAATTTTCCCCTAAAAACCTAAATTATTGATGCAAGAACCTTTTATTCAGATGTTGGTTTGGTTCTTCACAATTGATTTGGATTAAATCATAATCTATATGCAATATACGTTTCTTTATTTTATATATATATATATATATATATATATATGGACCAATGCATCAATATAAGTAACAACTAAGGAAGATTGAACATCAATTAAGGTTTGATCGCATAGGGTCGTAATCTTTGTCATTAATTTATAGGATATCAATTACACTCTTCATCCCAATTTGTATTAAGCGTAAAATAAACATTTTAAGTCAAAATAATTTTCGAATGTGGAAGCATGACATTGTTTTTGAGACTGAAAAAATAACATATAAATTTTGGCAATTGAGTACCTATAAGTTTAGGGTTGGCAGTAGGGGTGTGCAACAATCGAATTGCAAAAAATATTATTGCGTTATTGTTATTGAGTTATTGGGTTAACAAGTTTTTAATGCTTTTATATAAAAAAAATTATTGGGTTATTGGTTCAATTTTGGTTTTGGTTTCTAATATTGGGTCGTTGGATCAGTGGCGGGTCATGAATTTTAAGCTTGTGGGTGCTCGCTCGTAATTTTAATATAATTTTTTTGTTAACCGTATAGTATGACGTACTGTATAAGTGCACGTATGTTTAAATGCTATCGTTAAAAACTTTCCATTTCCAAGTAAAAAAAGGAATTACTTTGAGGGATTTCTTAGCCAATCAAAATTTCTCAAAAAAAAAAAGAGAAAAAATTTATTATTTTAATTTTTCATCAAAAAAATTACATACATATAAAGAAAATTTTAAACGAAACACAAAGTATATATCATTAAATTATAATGAAATAAATGTCAGAAACACACCTAAACTATCCTTTTTTTTTTTGTTTCATATCTGAAAGTGTGAGTTTCATACCTAAACTATCACTTATTAGTTTGAAAAACACACCTCAGTGGTGTGTGTGATGCACTCTCTCTTGTTATTTGAAAATACCTTGACACATGACATTCCACATGGATAAAATATTTCACCTTGACAAAAATTAAATAATAAACTATTAATATTAGTTAAAGATTAAAGTATTCCTATCCTAAAAAAAATTATTTTCTTAAAACAAAAATAAATTACCTCCTCCCCGTACTCCCCCCCCCCCCCCCCAGACAATTGCCCGTCCTTTTTTTTTTTTTTTTTACCAATTCTTTTATAAAATAATTTTAAAAAAATCATACTTCACCTCTCCTCCCCCCCCCCCCCCCCCCACACCCTCAAACCACCCACTCATTCTCCCAAAAAAAAAATTGTTATTATTTTATTTTAAAAAAAAATAAAATTCTACCACATCCTTTTTAACCCTCCGCTCCTAATTTATTTTATTTTTTACATTTTTCTCGTTTTATGTTAGATATGTACATATATTTTTAGGATTTTTTTTCTACTGTGTACTGAATATAACATAAATAAAATTTTATTTTTAAAAAAGTCTTGCGGAGACAAGTAAAAAATATTTTTGATATATATATATATATCTAACTCAAAATGAGAAAAAAATTGGAAGCGGAAGGTTAGGTAAAGTGGGTAGAATTTTTTTTTAAAAAATAAAATAATATCTAAATTAGTATTTGAGGGGTGAGATGAAATAAAAAAATTAAATACTTTAATAAAAGAAATTTAAGCAAAAAATATTTAAAAATTTGCGGGCCGGGGGAGGGGGGGGGGTGGGAGTTACGGTGAGAGGAAGTAATGGAGTGGGGTTAGAAAAATAGTATACATTTTGTTTTATGAAAAAATATTATTTTTTTGAGTTAATAATTTTTTAATCTTTAATTTTAACTAATATTGATATTTATTTAATTTTTGTCAAGGTGAAATGTTTTGTCCATGTGGAGTATGATGTGACAATTTTTTTGAATAAAAGAGAGAGTGTATTAATTACACACACCATGATGATAGTGTTATAAAAGATAAAGGTGTGTTTCTCAAACTAATAAATGATAGTTTATGTATGAAACTCACACTCTCAATAGTTTAGTTATGAAACTCAAAAAAAGGAGATAGTTTAGGTGTGTTTTTGAAACTTTATTGGAATCAAAAATCTTTTTTGAAAATTTGAATAAAAAGCGAAAAAAGATACAAAGAGAGGAAATTTGACTAAAAAGTAAAAAAATACATAAAGCAGGGTTTGAACACACACATCTCATAAATAAAACCTTAAAGTTAGCTACTAAACCAAAGCACCAACCAAGCATTTTGTTCATTGGGTGCTGATGCTTTAATATATCCATTTTATATATAAGAAAATTATATATAAATTTACGAATTTACGTCGAGGTTAATGGGTGTTTGAGCACCCGATATCTTGAACGTGGGTCTGCCTCTATATTGGATAAGCTGATAACCCATTAAGACGGTAATAATTTATTACTTTACCCTTCATAAATATTAAATATTAATAATTTAACATAACTAGACATTATATGAGTACTCTAATCACAAGCTACACACTTTACACTTCACGGTACTTCTACTTCACATCATAAATTTCATAGTATGTTTTGATTGTAACATGTAATTGTTGCCTTCGTTCTACATCCACTCCTATTGATGCAATTTTTTATTATCTTTCTTGTTTCAGACTTTCAGTATATCAAAACATTTACAACTGATTTGCTTGTTTCATTGTATCATGTCAAATTGTTAGAAAGTGTACAATCATATATTTATTTTATGAGCATTTTCTTATTGAGTAAGCCGAAAACTGAACAATTAACAACCAAAAATTGATATATCGAAAACCGATAAAAATATGTTATTCATCAGTTATTGATTTAACGTATTTAAAATAAAAAATCGATAAACCGAACAGATAATGTATAAAATCAAATCGAACCGACCAATACACAATCTTGATTGACAGATTAATTATTAGCCAACTAGTTTAAAAAAGAATAAAACATTCAAGTGACCATGATTAACAAGCCAACCAACTAAAAAAGAAAGAATTTGCTCGATAATTCAATCAAAATTAAAAATGACGAAGAGGTTCAAACAAGCATAGTCGATACAAGTGGAAAGTATTGTGGCAGAGTTAGAATTTTCACTATGGGGATTCAAAATATAAATAAATAAACACACGAACTAGCTGAAGGGAGTTCAACATCAACTATACATATATAAAAACTAATTTTAATCATGTATAAATAGTATAATTTTTCATCAAAAAAATTTGGATGAACCCCTAGCCCAAACTGGCTCGCCCCTGCAAAAGAGTTTATTAGTAGTTGATTACCTCCCTAGATAGACCCTATTTTTCTCTTGAAGAACTTGACAATATAGACGCTATTTGATCAACTTGTGTTAAGCAGGGCGCAGTGTCATGTCCCGCCACTTCACAGTTAAATTTTGCGTCCGGATAGGGGCGGAAGATTCTATAGTTGAGGAGAGGCTTGCGGAGAACTCTAGAATCCTTTAGATTTTTCAAGAAGGCTATGGGAGGTCCTAGATATTTCCTTAGAATTCTCTAGAATAACTTAGAAGATATCTTGGAAGGCCTTAGAATTCTCTAGACTAGTAGAGAGTTCTAGAAGGGGGGTTAGATATTTTCCAAGAAAGCTTTAGAATTTCCTAGAATTAGTAGAGAATTCTAGAAAGGGACTTGTAAAGTAATTTTTATTTGCACTTAGGCCTTTAGGAAGTAGTATAAATAAAAGGACCTCTCATTTGTAAATCATCCAACAAAGCGTAAGCAATCTTCCAATCAATATAAAGCCTTCTTCCAAAATTCTCTAAGTATTTCCTTTCATTCTCTTAGCGATCTTAGTTTCAAAGGGCTTACTTGAGCTTACGAGATCTTGAAAGAATAGTGAGTAAGTTGTCAAGTGCCGCATGGAGCTTTAGAAAATACTATAAGTCCGTGACAACGTGGTATCAGAAGCAGGCTTGATACTAGGAGAATGGTTAACGAAGGAGATGTGAACGCCGCTAGCACCACCAACGTCCGTGTGGATGGTGGAAAGAAAAACTGCAAATGAACGAAACACCAAAAGAGTTGCTTGACCCCACACCGAGCGAGGCACTAAAATCTCATCCATCCTCGACCACCGAACCAAGTGACGAAGAACTTGGCGAGGAGGCCATTGACGTCACCGCTGGAGAAGATTGGGTCGCAAGGGTTGAAGTGGCAAGATAGATCGCGGAGATATTAGGTCGGCGCATAAATGTGGCCGACGGCAAGTTCAAAACTCTTGAAGACTTCACCCTTGAGGAGATCGAAAACATCCATAAGGAGTTGGAGGGATGTCAGCAGGCCGAGTTTGAGATGAAGGAGGCTATCACTTCCTTGGAGTGTCAGCTCATGGAGGTGTTAAGCATAATTGAGACTATGAAGGCCGAGATGAAAGCACTCAAGGAGGACGTGGAAGTTGGAGGATCATCGTTGCTTGATAGAGATAAGGAGACCAAGGTCGAGGCTCCCAAGCCACCTATGTTCAAAGGCGTCTATAAAGCGCAAGAGGTGGAAAACTTTTTATGGCATTTGGAGAACTACTTCAAGTGCAACAAGCTGAAGAGTGACGAGAGCAAGATCAACACCATTGTGTTGTACCTTTCGGAGATGGCCATGCTATGGTGGAGGCACAAGGAGGCCGAGATAGGGAAGGGGACGTGCGCCATCAACAATTGGGAGCAATTCCAGGAAGAGTTCAAGAAGGCCTTCTTCCCTAACAACGTCATCTATGAGGCGAAGCGCAAGTTTATGGAGCTGAAGCAAACAGGCAGCATACGCGCATATGTGCTGGAATTCACCACTCTCACGCTTCAAATCCCTAACCTTACGGATGATGATATGTTGTTCCACTTCATGGATGGGCTGCAAAATTGGGCCAGGACAGAGTTGGAACGTCGGCAGGTCAGGACTATAGATGAAGCCATCACGCAGGCCGAAGCTTTGACAAACTTCAGGCATGAGAAGCCCGACAGAGCTAGAGGAGAGGAGATAAGAGGTAGTCATGACCATAGTGGGGGAGATCGTGGCAAAGTCGAGGAGTAGCGGCCACATCCAAAGAAGCATGATACCTATAAGTCCGATGGCAAGAAGTCTGCACGTCATGACCACACAGAGCGAAAGACAGAGACTGCCAAAAGAAGTGGTAGCTACATATGCGGTGGGCCGCATAAATATGCAAGGTGCCCTGAACTGAAGAGCCTTGGTGCTATCCTGCGAGAGCGGAAGGAGAAAGACGCACAAGAGCAAGGACAAGGCACAGAGACGACGCAGTTGGGCTTGATAGGACTATGCGGAGCCATCATGAAGTAGCCAAAGAAGCTAAGAGGATACGGCGTGCAGTACGTCAACCTCACGATTAATGGAAGACCCACTTGTGCTATGGTCGACACGGGTGCAGAGGCCAATATCATGACCAAGGCGACAACAACAAGGTTGGGGCTGAGTTACCGTCCAAGTAACGCCCAACTCAGGACGGTCAATGGAACACCAACTCCCATGTGTGGAGTCGCGCATAGAGTAAGCATCACGCTAGGCCAGTGGCAAGGTAAGACCAATTTCACTGTCGCTCCTTTAGACCTCTTTAATATCATTCTAGGGCAGGAGTTCTTCGAAGAGTGTCACGTGGTGATCGGCCCTTACCTCCAAAGACTTCTCGTCATGGAGCAAGAAGGATCATGTATGGTGTCCCTAATTAAAGTACCGACGATGGAAGAACAAGTTCGTCTAATAACCATTTAGCCCCTAAGAAACCCTAAGAAGAAGGAGTCGACGTTTATAGCCACCATTGCAAGTTTAAAAAAAGATAATGGTGCTAAGGAGTCCTCACCACCATACATGGGAAGGTTCCAGAAAGGAACAATGTCGTGATGTCAAAGAAGCCGTCAAGGCGCGCGCCTCCTAGGAAGGAGGTAGACCATAAGACCAAGCTGAAAGAGATCAGGAAGCAATTGAAGGCATTGCGCGTGGGCGTTGATCGAGTCACTAGACTATTGGCCACGCGTACGAGAAGACAAAGCCCAGTTGACGACGCAGCAATAATGCTACGCAGTCATCGCATCAATAGGTGGGAGAGAGTGTCATGTCCGCCACTTCACAGTTAAATTTTGCGTTCGGATAGGGGTAGAAGATTCTATAGTTGAGGAGAGGCTTGCGAAGAACTCTAGAATCCTTTAGATTTTTCAAGAAGGCTATGGGAGGTCCTAGATCTTTCCTTAGAATTCTCTAGAATAACTTAGAAGATATCTTGAAAGGCTTTAGAATTCTCTAGACTAGTAGAGATTTCTAGAAGGGGGGTTAGATATTTTCCAAGAAAGCTTTAGAATTTCCTAGAATTAGTAGAGAATTCTAGAAAGGGACTTGTAAAGTAATTTTTATTTGCACTTAGGCCCTTAAAAAGTAGTATAAATAGAAGGGCTTCTCATTTGTAAATCATCCAACAAAGTGTAAGCAATCTTCCAAGCAATATAAAGACTTCTTCCAAAATTCTCTAAGTTTTTCCTTTCATTCTCTTAGCGATCTTAGTTTCAAAAGGCTTACTTGAGCTTACGAGATCTTGAAAGAATAGCGACTAAGTTGTCAAGTGCCGCACGGAGCTTTAGCAAATACTATAAGTCCATGACAGCAGGCTCCCTAGTCGACCCCTGTGGCAACTTGTCTCTAAATATTATATAAATATTACAATAGGGAACTTGGTTGACCAACACGCATGCTTGGTTAAATAATTATATTGCAAAATGCAAGTATTAGTAGGGGTGGACATAGTATGGTATGGTACGGTATTTGAAAGTTTTAATATCATAATTTTGGTATTCAATTTTTAAAACAGTATATCATTATATCATATCAATTTAATTTGGTCTGGTTTGATATATTGTAGTTCGATTTCGATATTCTACGGTATGGTAAATTGGTAATCATAGTTTATTCAACTTTGACTAATATATATTCGTATAATTGAAACAATTAAAAAAAGGTCTTAATTGTATTATATCAACACATTACACATCTAGAAATATATATTCAAATAAAGTACAAATAACTCATTTTGTTAATCAATTACATTTCAATCAAAATAGACTATTCAATGTTTCAACTTCTAAACATTTAGTTTATACTACTACTAGGTTGCATATTTGGTAGTATTTTAACAACATATATATATATATATATATATATATATATATATATATATATATATATATATATATATATATATATGTTATTTATGTAACTATATATTTTGATATGATATTCGGTATTTCGATATGTTATTTTAAAATATCAAATACTGTATCGAATAGAAAAATTAAAATATATACTATATACCACACTAAATATCATAGTACCAAAATCACGATATGAAAAGTTTTGATATTGTATGATAATTCGGTATATACCATATCATGCCCACCCCAGTAGTGGCGGAGCCATATGTAGTTGAGGGGTGTCGATCGACACCCCTTTGTCAGAAAATTACATTGTGCAGTTAGAATAAAAATATTTTTTATGCATATATATTACACATTGACACTCCTTAACTTTTACGCGATTTTACTTCTTTATATTTTGACACCCCTTAGTCGAAGTTTTGACTCCGCCACTGCACCCCAGGTACTAGATCCAAAATAATAAAGAATAAACTAGAGAGCTTTTTAATAAAGTAATTACATAATCTCTTTTTAATAAGTATATCTTTTATATAGAGAGTAGTATGATATAATTAAAAACTTTTTGTTGCCTTGTTTTATAAGGTTGTTTGGTTCAAAACTTCAAACGCGCATAGAAACATATAAAGTTAAAAAATACTCCATAAATAAACTATGGACTGTCTAGACTATTACGAACTATTTGTTCAAGCAAGTTTTTTCAAATGTGTTGATGTATCATTATGACTATTGTGATAATAATAAAATGAATATCGAGGATTAAAAATCACACAAAGAAAATATGCAAATTTAAAGTATAAATCAGAGATTTCAGGGTCATGAAAAAACTATTAATCATGTTGAGTTATTCACTGGTATCGACGACTCAATTTATCTGATATTTATTAGTCACGTGATTAATTTTGATCGTAGAAACATTGATAATGCACAAAACTTAAACTCGTAATCTAATACGTATATTTTTATGAAATTAGAATTTCTTGTATAGCAACTGAGCAGCGCAGATATGTATAACCCATGATAACCGCATTCCCCAAGGCCCGGGTTCAAAAACTTGTGTTGTTCAATCCATGGTAATCTAGAATTTCCTTTCTCGAGTTTAATTTAAAGATGTGTTTGGTTGGAAGAAAAATATATTTTAGAAAATATTTTCTAATTTTTTCATAATTGACCGATATAAATATATATATATAAACCAAATTCGGATGCTAAATCTATAGTAATATTTATATTTATATTTATTTTTATTTGTATTTTAACTTTATTTTTTATAATACTAGTCTAAGGTGAAACATTTTAATTAATAGTTATTACTTTTCAATAAAAATTAAAAATAAAAGCTCGTTTTATGTACAAAATTCTTTTACCTTTCATTTAGACCCAGTTCAACTAAAAATTTTAATACATCTCCCTCCAAAAAAACATTTAAAAAAGGCTAAAGACCATAATTTTTCCTTAAAACCTTTCAAACCTAATCAAATAACCACCCCTTCCCACCCATTCCCAAATCCCACGTAAACCACACACAAAACCTTTTTTTTTCTTTTTCCCCTTAACACATTCCCACGTAAAACACACACCTTCCCCTCTCCTCTCTCCTTTTGCCTTTCACTCTTTTCTTCATCATTTTTTGTATATATGGTTTTGCTAATTATTATTTTTCGTTGTAGGCTTTGCAAAGTGGAATAGATGAAAAATAATTAATTATTTGAATACAATATTTTTTTGTTACGTGAGTTTGATGATTCATACTAGAATTTTAAATTCATATTATTATTTGATCATTTTGTCTTTTGCAAGTTGTTAAACTTAATGAATCAATGGTTTTACGTATTTCAGGATTTGTTTGAATTCTCACTACATCGTAAAGTCATCCATACCTAATTTTTGATTGTTATATGGTAAATCTTAATTTTATTTTTGTTTAGCTAAGAATCATATAATCATTTTATTCTTGATTGGATCTGAGTATTAAATTAAAGGACATTTTTTCATATTAGATTGTGATTGATAACAATATAACTTTAAAATTATGTATTTAAATTTCTTATTCAATACAATAAATTGTTGAAGTTATAACTACTTTTTGGTAAATGAAAGAAAAACCTAAGGTCAAAGAGGAAAGTCTAACTTATAAATTAAGAGAAGTAAGAAATACTTGAACCAACATGTTAAATAGAATAAGTATCATTATATGATTTTGGAAAATATAAACCTAGTTTAAACTTACGTAGAAATAATCATAAAGTTGTTATTATTCCCTTTATTAGTGTGTATGAGAGAACATCAAAGTAAATTTCTTTCATCCATTATCTTAAAATTATTTGTAAAATCAAAGCTTTATATGATTTGCTTTCGAATTGAATTGAATTTTAATTTTTTTTTTATCAAGATGTACGAAGATATATGTGTATCAATATATGTTTATCTAATTATATATAATATTTTCATTGTTTCAGCCTAATGCGGAGAGCTTATATCACTTTGGATAAAAAGATTGGAAGACAACAACTTAAATCACCAAACAAATGCTATAAATTTTTTTTTTTTTATGTTTATTTGATGTGGATATTAAAAGATTTAAAGTTGTAATGTTGGAATTATTATTCACAAGTTTGTATTACTTTTATTTGACATAAATTTGAATTTATGAAGCTTATTAATATAAATTTGTTTAGTGAAATTAATTTGCTTTAAATGCGTTATTTAGTAAAATTACTTATTATTTTGAAAAATTGATGTAAATCAAATTTAAAATTAGTTATTATTTTGAAGAGCAGTCGAACATCAAAAAGACCACTGGCTGAAATGTAAAATTAACGCGAAAAAAATACTACATTGACAACACCACCAAATTCGAGCAAGAGTCAACATCAAACAGATGAGGAAAGCTTAAAACAAAAAACGTAAGATAAGTTGATGACATCGGAAAACACCAAGAAAAGGTTGATGAAGTCTCACAGAAAGATACGGAGGCAGAATTGTAAATGATCTGAAAATCCTTGCTAATCAAAGCTCTAATGATAATGAGTGTGTACTTACGTAATCAAAGTGTTTTCAGTATAACGTGGTATGGAGTGACAAATATATATACTTGCAAGATCAAAGATTCTATTTGTTTGAGTTGTTTATAGCGCAGAAACTTTTTGGATGGGAAGGAGTGCAACTAAATACTTCAGCAGTCTATCATCCTCATCGTACTAAGCAACATTATTAAGCACACGAAGAGACTCCAAATCAAAGTAACAGATGGCAAATGCAAAATTATGAGCAAGTGTATATCTTCAGATAGACCAATTGGAAGAGCACTTTTATGAGCATTATCAAATTTTACAACTCAGGCGACACTTTTATTTGAGTAGTTGCACATAATAAACGTCGCAATGGCCGGGTCCAAATTCGGGCTCAAGCCAACATGGGCTGGTTGATGAGGTTTAGAAGGAGAAAACCTTAAATACGGCCCTTTGATTTCTTTGATCAATCAAGAAAGAAGCTTCGTCAACACTTTTCTGCAGCTTGAGCGCCTTCCTCTCCTTCACGAGCAGAACTCAACTGATCAAATAAAACTATGATATACAAATTTAAATTCTTAATTCGAATACATAACTCCTCTGTGATCTCCCACCGTTCACGACATCCCTTGCTTCTCGCAAGAACGGCTCCTCGGTGGAGTAGTAGAAGCGTTGGTCCCCTTCGGTCAACTTGCTTGTGCCTGCTGTTACCTACCGTAGGACCTCTGTCCCTGAAGCGAAGAAAGAGGAGCAGGAACAAGAGGTTGTCCTCTCCTTACAATCAAGGGGTGTGTTTGGTATGGAACTGTTTTTCCAATTTTCTCATGTTTGGTTGACTTAAATGTTTGGAAAATCAACTTATTTTTTTCAAATTTAACCCTTCCAAAATTAAGGAAAACATTTTTCAAAACACTATCTGCAGCTTGAACGCCTTCATCCTTTAATTTTTTACGCCACCTCACCCCTACCCCGCGACCCCAACAATTATTTTTTAAAAGAAAATTATTTCTGGAAAAACATTTCTTAGGTCAAATCTCAGGGTTGGATTTTGAAACGGTCATTGGAGTCTTGTCCTAGTTTGGGTGTCGGGATCGGGCCCTAGATTAATTATCGGGGTTGATTTTCGGATCAGACATTATTTTCCTAAAAAATATTTTTTTAGTCTCAAGCAAAAAATAAAAAATATTTTTCATTTACCAACCAAACATTAAAAAAAAAAATTTTTAGAAAATATTTTTTACTCACCAACCAAACATAAGAAAACAAGTTAAAAATTCACTTGTTTTGAAGAAATTTTTTTCCATAAAAAACATTTTCCTTCGTACCAAACACACTCAAGATGTAAAAGCAAAGCAAGAATGAAGACACCACAAATCAAAAGTTAACCAATTCACGAACAATACAGAGAAGCCAGCTACAGAAAATTTGAATCTATCTATTTTGCTTATTTCAGAAAGAAATACCGTGAGGAATTAGATTAGAAAAAACTACAGTGAAGAAGAGGAGAATCCAAAGTGGAAAGACCGACCTCTTTTGTAAACCACCGCTTGAATGAACCAATAGAAGGCAAGGAATGACCAAGGAAATGACGAACTTACCCTTGTAAAGAAGCAAGTATGTCGACCACCAGCTGCTTGCTTGTTGAGGCTTCTACATATTAGTAAAGTAATTACTTTACTTTACCACTATATAGAAGAGGCTAGAGCACACAACTGATCGTTAACATGTGTGCTTCAGCTGTGTGGTCTTCCTCATGTTCACCTGCTTAGCCTATTGGTTGCAGCATGACATTTCATGCACGAGGTCCCAAGATTGAGCCCAGACAACATCACTTTTTTATTTCTATTTTTAATTCTGTCAATTTACTAATATAGTGTTAATTAAAAAGGAATATTTTGTATTACGTAAATATAATTTGGATTCATATTTTAGTTATTCCATCTTTTATCTTACATAAAAATATTTTTAATTTTTAAATGTCATCAAAATTATTTTGTTTTATATAGTTAAAAATAGTATGCATATATATATGTGTGTGTATTACTTTACATACACTACTATATTAGAAATATATGTATGCTTAATGTCTAAAGATCAAAAAATGAGGATATTTTGGTTAGGAAAAAAGGACAAATATACTCCCGAACTATCGTTAATGGTATATAAATACTCTCCGTCATACTTTCCATTCATTAATACCCTTGCCGTTCGAAAATCAGTGCATATTTACCCCTCCCACTAACAGAAGACTTTATTTAGTACACGTGTCGCAATCCTACAATTCAACATCAATTATTTTAACCCAAAATTCAAATACCTGCCCATTATCCATTTAACCCACCCAATTTACCCATTACCCACACAAATAAATCCATTTTCTTAAGTCATCTTCTTTTATCTAGAACTTTCATTAAAATCAGGCCTCAACCATCATAAAAGAACTTTCATTAAAATCAGGCCAAAATCACCATGAAAGAACTTTCATTAAAATCAGGCCTCAACCACCATGAAAGCTCACTGTGAAACTCAAGGAAGAATTGAAAAACTAATACCAACTAGATTAAATCCTCAACTTCCGACAATCAACGCGAGCAAGAGTTAATTTTCAGTCACCGTCTTCTCATACCAATCGGAATTTCTGAGATCTAATCGACATATTCTCTGCAAGAATCTGTTGACCCACTTGCTATTCCTAATGTTCCACTCACTTCCCCACTAATTTTTACCTCTTTTTGCCCCCACATTTCTCTTCTCTTTTCTTCTCTTCCTGCTTTTCTGATGAGATCTGTGCTAACTTTAGCTCAAATTGTTGTTATTGCTATGCTGGTAGTGGTGTTTTGCGGCTGCCATTGGGGATTGCTGCTTGGCCTCATGGTGGTTGAGTAAATATGATTCTAAAATTACTGATGCACAAACTATTGGATTTGAAACTTATGGTGTCAACTCAACTTTAAATGAGTATGGAAAATTAATTAGATTTTATTTCTTTGATGGGTAGAGAAGATGACTTAAAAGAAAATGGGTTTATTTGTGTGAATAATGAATAAATTGGGTGTTAAAAGGGTAATGGGGCAGGTATTTGAATTTTAATTTAAATAATTGGTCAAATCGGATACGATCGTAGGATTGCGATACGTGTATCAAATAACTTTTCTGTTAGTGAGAAGGGTAAATGTGCACTGATTTTTGAACGGCAGGGATATTAGTGAACGAAAAGTATGACGAAGGGTATTTATATATCATTAGCGATAGTTCGGGGATATATTTGTCCTTTTACCCTTTTGGTTATTTAAGTCTATGAAATTGAGAAGTGCTTAGCTACGTGTCCTCCTGTTGTAGCTAAATAGAAACGTAGTGCATCTACTTTTAGATTTGCATCCCTAACGTTTTTTACATCTTCCATGGTAATAGCTTGAGCAATCACCTTTTGATTGCATTCCTTCTCTGTTCTTTCTTTTCCGGTGGATTATGAGAACAACCATTGATCACCTTAATTTTGTCACCATTTCATATTCATCCCCAATTTTCTTCTTTTTTTGTCCCCTCTTTATCTTTTTCTGTTCAATAATCTTCTCTTTGCTGGAAATCGCAGTGTTAAAGTTATGTTTAACTGTGTGCTTAAATTTTTTTGGAGGTAGAAAATGATTGCGATGAAAATGAAGTGAATTTGTATTGTTAAATGAATTGGTAGATAATTACATTATTTCTACATTGATTACCAATGAAGTCTTATTGTTGGAGGTAGGTGCTTAATTTTGTTTTTTCATAATAATATTCACCAACAGTACGTGTACATAGGGTGCTTGAAGTTGATATGAGATTGAAAATATTACGATTCTCTGCAAATTAGATCAACATGTTGTTACTTCTCTCTTTGCACAGTTGAATTTGATTGAGCCTTTTAACAAAGCTATTGTTCCTATTGTCATATTTACAAAGCATATATCTGCTAGCTTTACTTACGATTTGTTGCCTGGGTGATATTTTAAACCAATACCTTTTATAATCGGTATCATCTGCAGACTTTTTAGTCTCAAGTTGGTTATAACTGTTTGAACATGATATTGGTCTTTTATAATTCTTATAAAATATAATTTAGTAGTTTGATTGAATAAGAGATGCAAAGTTTTCTCTATACCTATTTGAATGGACAAGTCAAACAAGAGGTTTACTTTTATTATCCAAAATAAGTTAGTAATTCCTCCTTTTTATTGTATCTGTAATTTTATTGACAAGAAGTTCACACCAATTTACTGTGGTCCATAAAAGTATGAAGAAATAATGTCTAAGGTCTAGCAAGAGAATGAAGAAATAATGTTTAAGATTATCCTTTTATGACTTTCACATGATGTATATTCAATTCATTTTATCTTCATTGATGTGATCTGCTTTGTACAACTACATTTTCTCATATTTTGATTGATTTTCTTTCTGAATGACATGCCCCTAGCTGTTGAATCGTACTTCTCTTTGAGTTTTAATTTAACTTTTGGAGTGAGTGAAAATTATAGAGTATTTTATATATAGTAATCACATGAGTAACAAATTATTGTAAACAAGAAAGTACTAGCTTAGATTCTGCAATGAATTTCAATTCTTCTGAACTACGATACTCACATTTTTTTTTTTTGGCTATAAATTCAATGTTCTAAAAGCAAACTAATGGCATGTAGATGCAGGGTATAAGAGGAACATGAAATGTTGCTGCAGAAAAGGGGTAAGGAGACTTTCTCGAATTCAAGTGTATTTCTTCCACTTTTGCAGACATCTGGCGGCTTGATGATGCATATAATTGCTTTGAACCTAAATTATACAACTCAATGCCATAGGAAAGTGTGAGGTATGATATATGTTCACAAGTTCAAAAAGTATGAGTGAAGTAATTTGCTGAAGTATCTTTAAGTTCTATATGAACATAGTGTTATTATTTAATTTTTTTTCATTGTGAATTTTAAGCATACATGTTGAAACATGATGTATCTAATATAGTAGTAAAAGTAAAGTAAGAAGGACGTAGTGTTATTATTTAATGTTATTCATTGTGAATTGCTTACCTTTTCCCATTTATTTAGATCTTGAGTAACAGCTAGCTTCAGATATCAATTGATTTCAAATGTAAGATAGTTGTATTTCAAATATAAGGTGGTTGATAAAACATCTATATCATGTCGGGCTCGTGTTTGCCCAGGCCATCTTGAAACAAGATGTTTCTAATATAGTAATAAATAAAATTAAAAATAGATATTTCTGAGTGAATCTCAAAAATTTATTGTTCTGATTCTACATATAAATCGTTTTGAACTAAAAGCATACTTTTGGGATGGAATATTCACATTATGTAGAATATCTTCACTCTCAATAATTATATACAAGTCTATAAAACATAGAAAAGCGGGATGTTCATAACTTGTATAATCACCAAAAGCATCTTTTCTCTATATAAGAAACCCCCACCCCCATCCATCCAAATCAATCTAAATTTTTCTTATTTTCATTCAATGAAGTTCATATCTCAACACCAACAACAAGAACATGCTGATAAGAAAGAAAATTTAAGAGAGTTGATGATCATTGACAACAACAAAAAAAAGTTATGAAATACTCCAAATCCAAATTCATCATGACCAAATTGAAGAAACAAACATGACTTGTAGTGAAACCACTAAAAAATGTTACATGATTCTTCTAGGAATTAACTACATGTTACTTTTTGTTGGTTCAATTTCATCATCTCTACTCTCAAAATTCTACTTTAATCACAAAGATGATAGCAGATGGGTTTCTACTTGGGTCCAATTTGATGGATTCCCTCTTCTTCTTCTCCCTATTTATTTATCTTTTTGTAAGTGCCTGAAAATATCATCTAGAACAATTCAGACACAAACCAAATATGTAAATCAATTATAAAATTAACATGTTTCAGACATATTGAAATTATCAAACCAACGATATGACATCATCTTGATTGAAAGTTAACCGTGATCAAACCTATTCTTTTAACTGGAGTAGAAATCGATCGAAAGGTCCAAGTCACACCTGAGCCCCTTGGACCCATCCAAACCATCCACCCGAGTCAAAAATCACATTTTGAATCTAATAAAATCATTAGAATTTCATTTCAACCTCATCTTCCTCAAATGTTACTTTAGTTAAACTCATCAACTTTTCAAGCAAAACAAATCTTTTAAAACTCATCCAACAACCTTGAAAATCATGTCATCTATCCCCACAAACCATAAATACCACACTAAAACTATGTATCATTAGAAGGAATAAAACATGAAAAACACTCAAAAATCACAAAACATCGTTACACCGTAGCAACTATTATTGAAACTAGTCACCTGAAAAATAATTAATATGCTATAACATATAAATTAAAATGACACCGGCAATACTAAAAGTTGCATACACCATATATTAATAAAGCCATAAAATCAATGAATAATTAAATGACCAATAGGCATACCATATGTGACAAGACTATATCACTAATGCTTGTTTTTTTCATAGCCAGCCTAGTCATGATGAGAAGACTTTTATCTAGAAGCAAATTCATTAAACAAAGCCAAAGCGTTGCTAGTAACTTGTTCAACATTAAGAACCTTAGCTTTAATTGTAGCCTTCACTTTACCACCCTTGGAATGGCCTGAATTTAGACCATTCAAGCAAGTGTAAGCATCAGTCAATACTGTACTAAGCCAAGTTTGAACATTGCTTTGATTCCATACAAACTCTTCTTGTCCATCTAAATTCAAATTTTGAAGCTCTATGACTGAAATTGTGAGTTGGGAAATGCCATCATAAATTTCATCTAAACATTCTTTTATTGCTTGATGATCCTTAGCCTTCATTTTCTTATTATGCTCCTTGAGGACATTTTTTATTCAAGTTTTTGTATGTATTGCCCTAACTAGGCTTACTTTCAAGGCATCATAAACCATTTCTTGAGGATCTTGTGATGTGGGATTCACATAGTTGGATAAAAATGTCACACAAGGTTTCGGATAACGAGTTTTTCCGCATTGAGTCTCCACGAAGGTAGGGAGGCGTGGATGCATTCGACCAGTACTAGTACTGTCGACTGCAACCACTATAGAGATAAAAAGGAGCAAAAGGGAAATGCTAATTGTTCCCATTGGTAAAGAGGGATACTATTAAAGTTTGCGGGCTTCTGAGGAGTAGGAGAAATTGTTGGAATTCTATAAAAGAGTCTCGAAAGCAATTGAGATGATAAAAGGGTTTGTAGTAGAAAATATGAAGAGTATGCAAGGTATTTTATACAAAGGTTTTCACATGCATGAAGAATTTGACTTCTTTCATGGAACGTGCGCATATGCAGACTACCATGAGAGGATTACGATATATTATTTTATTTGTTTCAATTTATATGATACAGTTTGAATTTTGACTTTGAATTAGGATATGAATATTACAATATTCTTGAAATAAAATTTACACATATTTGCAAACTATAAATTATAACAACTGACAATTCAAAATATTAAAAAGATATATGAAAAATTAAGGGTTAGAAAAAAATATTTGGATCTCGAGGGAATAATATTCTCTCCCTTCTAATTTTGTGAATATCTTTGATTGAACATGAATATTAAGTATTGTATTTTAATGTTCTAAGAAGAGGAGTTTAGGAATAATGGTAAAGTTATCTTTGTGTGATATATAAATTATAGGTTCAAAACTTACCCACTAATATTTTCATTAGGGGTAGGCCGTCTATATTATACCTTTTGGGATGTGGCCTTTGCCCAGACCCTTCTAATGCATGATTTTTTCTGTCCTCTTTGTTTTAATTTATGTGAAGGTGTTTGATTGGACACAAAGTTTAATAATACATAGAATTTTTTTGAAATTTGTGGTCTAAAACAAACTGTAGATATTTATGTGATTATATATCAACTTATTAACAGTAAAATGAGAAGTTCAAAGTTAAATTATTACTAACTACAAAAAATGTCATTATTTTTTAAACTGACTAAAAAGGAAATAATGTCATATACATAAGACATAGGGAATAAAGAAACATTTTTGAAACTTCTGACCTAAGATAAATCATAAACATTTGTGTGGTAATAAATCATCTCATTAAATGCAAAATAAGTATGCTAAAATTAAATTATTATTTTCCCTCCATCTAAATTTAAGTGTTTTAATAGTTTGTCTGAAATAAAATTTTAGATATAATGAGAGATTTTTAACTCTAGTGATCTTAAATTAAAAGTGTGTAGTTCTTTAGATCTTGTGATTTTAAACTTGATAAACATCTATGATATTGAAACTTAGAATTGAAAAACTTACTGAATATAAAAAAGGGGAAATGGTATGATATAACTTTTAACTTTGTGATTTAGAATTGGTGTACCCCTCTATACTAAAGTTACTAACATAAGATTAAAAAAAATAAATTGAAACGGAAGAAGAACTAAATATAGAAAAAAAAATTAAAACTAAATAAATAAAGAATATTATATAAATTGAAATAAAGAGAGTATTATTTTATTTTTATTTTACTTTTTAGCTGTAATCATCCATCTTATTGACAGAGTACTACTAATTAATTGGTTAGTTATTGCTTTAACGTACAAGTAACTTCAATGAAGCAGCCGTCTAATTTCGTGTCTTGTGAAGAACACAGACCTTAAATGAAGGATATATTATTGATATAAATATTTTATTAATGTTTAGTATTTGGTTTTGAAAAATGATATGGAGAATAGTATTTTAATGTTAAGGGTAAAACATGGAAAAAAAAATTGTCTTTGTCAAAAGTGACAGATAAAAATGAAAATATATTTTAGAAATAAGTGATAAATAAAAGTGAAAGGATGGAGGATATACATTATTCATTATGCAATGCTTGCTTTTGAAAGAGTTGGTTTGGTCCTTGTGGAATCAAACTCAATGGAAGATGAATTAATATGAAGATTTGGTAGGAAGATAATTAGTACAAAATAAAAGTCAAAGATAGTATCTTGGTAGGTGAAATTTAGGTAAACCATAAAATGATTTCAAATATTTAACCTTAACATTTTTGACACATAGTGATGTTATGGATGACATCAATAGGAAGAATTTATTCATATAAATAGGTAGCTCTTAATTCATTTTTAAAACATCTTCTCACTTGCATTCTCACCTTCTAAGGCATTTGATGTTCTCTCTCTTGTAGTATTTCACTTGTATTCTTTGGTGAAAGAAATATTGGTGCTGTTGTTCTTTGGTGGATGTAGGATCATTTTGATCCAAACCACGTTAAATATTGTTGTTCTTCCTTGTTCTTTAATTTCACGTTTCTGCTAACAATTGGTATCAGAGTCAAGGTTCTGTCTGAGTATGCTCTGTGGTTGCAGCATAGTTTGAACTTCCACATCAGAAAAGAATTACTTTGATTTTCTGTAGTTCCAAATACATTGTAGTAGAAGAGGAAGAACAAGTAACGATGAGTTCCATAAAGTTTGAAATTGATAGATTTAGTGGGTGCAACAGCTTCAATATCTGGAAGATCCAGATGATGGCGTTACTGGGGAGGGAAGGTTCAATCCTTGCTATTGACGAAAAGTACCTCAATAAGATATCGAATTCCGACAAGGAGAAGATTGAAGGAGATACATTAAGTATAATCCAACTATCCCTTGCACCTAACGTACTTTGTGAAGTGAGTACAAGTACCGAGGAGACGACCAAAGAGTTATGGAAAAGGTTGGAAGGGCTTTATCAGGACCGGTCAGTGACAACAAGGATGTTGTTACAACAGTGTCTTCACACATGTAAAATGGATTCAAGTACTTTATTGTAGGACCATCTAGATGCGTTCAACAAACTTGTCATAGACTTACAGACTGCTGGAATTAAAAAGGATGAGGAGACACCAGCATGTGCTTTGCTATTTTCATTGACTTCAAATTATCGTGATATTGAGAATTCAACGGTGTATAGTAGAGATCATATCGCTCTTGAGCAAGTGCGGCAAACACTTAACTTTTGTGATGTGCGGATGCATTTTAAAGGAGACAAAGGTGACGAAGCTAGTGGACTCTTTCTGAAAGGTCATACTAGCTAACAGGGAAGGAGCAAATCGAAGTACAGATCAAAGTCTCGTGTGAACAAGACGAATGCGGAGTGTTGGGGCTATCACAAGAAGGGGCGCTTTGAACGAGATTGCCCTATGTCAAAGTCCAAAGAAAAGGCAAGTGCATCTATTGTTGAGAAAGTACATGATTTTGATGATGATTATGTACTAACAACATCATACAATAGTGGAGTTTATGACAACAAATGGGTCTTTGACTCTGGTTGTACTCTGCATATGACATTTCGAAGAGATTTGTTCAGCAACTATGAAACAAGTAAAGGATCCGTATTAATGGGCAATAATGCAACTTGTAAAATAGTTGGCATTGGTTCAATATGTGTTCGCTGCCATGATGGAACCGTGAGGAATATTACAGAAGTCTGTCATGTTCCTGATCTAAAGAAAAATTTGATCTCCCTGGGTACTTTGGATAAACAATGCTACAAGTACATGAGTGAAGGAGCAACTATGAAAGTGACTAAAGGGTCTTTAGTCATGTTGAAGGCCAAGCTGGAGGATAGCCTCTACACACTTGCGAGAAGCACCATTATTGGCTCTGTAAATGCATCTAAAATGCAGTTATTTAATGATGACAAGGCAAAAATATGGCACATGAGACTAGGACATGTGAGTGGACGGGGATTAGAGATGTTGAGAAACAACAACCTTTTGAATTGTGAGAAGATCAGCACACTTGAATTTTGTGAGCACTGCATCTTAGGAAAGCAGAGAAAAGTCAGCTTCAGCACTGGCAAGCACAAAATGGGGGGGGGGGGGTGCTAGACTACATCCATTTAGATTTAAGGGTCTCTCTAAGCTTCCATCGAAGGGAGGAAAAAGGTATCTTTTCACATTCATTAATGATTTTTCACGAAAGGTTTTGGTGCGTTTCTTGAAGGCAAAAAGTGATGCTTTTGAAGCATTTAAAGAGTGGAAGATTTTGTTTGAAAATCAAATGGATATAAAAATCAAGTATCTTCGCACAGACAATGGCTTCGAGTTTTGCAGTGAAGAGTTCAATGATTTCTGTAAGGTTCATGGGATCGCAAGGCATAAGACAGTCAAGCACACACCATATAAGAATGGAGTTGCCGAGAGAATGAATAGAACTCTTCTTGAGAAGGCTCGTTGTGTGCTCTCACAAGACAAGATGTCCAAAGTATTTTGGGCTAAAGCAGTTCGTACTACTTCTCATATTTTCAATCGATCTCCAATATCAGCGATTGAATTAAAGACTCCGAATGAGGTATGGTCAAGTGAACCCTCTAACTATTCATACTTGCGAATATTTGGGTGTCCACCTTATTATCATGTTAATGAAGGAAAGCTTGAACCAAGGGCTAAGAAGGGTATATTCGTAGGGTACGTAGATGGAGTAAAAGGGTACAAACTTTGGTGTTTATCCTTACTCAAATTTGTAGTTAGTAAAGATGTTACTTTTGATGAATCCTCTATATTTGATCCTCGTAAAGTTTCTATGGAGTCATCAAGAAACGAGAACAACGAGCAGGCGGAGCTACCGGTGGAGCTTACCAAGGAACGAGATCATGAGACTCAAGTTGATAAGTCAAAAGATGCAGATCTTAAAGAAATTGGTGTTAATGAACCATACACAATTGCGAAGGGAAGGGAGAAAAGGCAGATATGAAAACCGAAATGTCTTATAGAACAAGAAAATTTAATTGCACATGCGTTCGTAGTTGTAGAAGAAGAGATTAAGGATCTCGAGCCCTCTTCGTATGTTTAAGCAACTTCTTGCAAAGATGTTGCATAATGGTAGTTAGCCATGATGGAAGAGATGGAGTCTCTTCATAAAAATGAAACATGAGTCTTAGTTAAAAGGCCGAAGGGGAATAGGACAGTTGGATGCAAATGGGTCTACAGAAAGAAAGAGGGTATTCCAGAAGTGAAAGATGCTAGGTTCAAGGCACGATTGGTTGCAAAGGGTTTTAGCCAGAAGGAGGGAATTTACTATAATGAGATCTTCTCTCCAGTCGTGAAACATAGCTCAATTCGCGTGCTACTAGCATTGGTTGCACAATTTGATTTAGAGCTTCAACAACTTGATGTTAAAACTACTTTCTTACATAGTGATCTAGAAGAGACGATTTGTATGGATTAGCTTGAAGGTTTCCTAGCTGAAGGAAAAGAAGATCATGTATGCCAACTGAAGAAGTCTTTGTATGGTTTAAAGCAATCCTCTAGAAAGGTTTGATGCATCCATGACTACACATGAATTTTCGAGGAATGAATTTGATAGTTGTGTGTATCACAAAAAGATGTTTGGTAACTCTATGATTTATCTATTGTTGTATGTTGATGATATGCTTATTGCTGCTAACAACATCACAGAGATAAATATCTTGAAGAAACTGTTGAGCAAGAAATTTGACATGAAGAATTTGGGAGTTGCAAAGAAAATCCTTGGAATGGAGATTTCAAGAGAATATGGTTTTGTACATCTTTCTCAAAAGAGGTACATCAAAAAGGTTCTTGAGAGATTCAATATACATATGAGCAAGCTTGTAAGTAAATCGTTAGCTTCTCATTTCAAGCTTTCAGAGTTACAAATGCCTCAGTCTATGGATTAGGTTGAGCATATGTCAAAGGTTCCTTATGCGAGCGCAGTTGGCAGCATTATGTATGCTATGGTGTGCACACGTCCAGATATTGCTCAATCTGTAAGTGTGGTAAGCAGGTACATGGAAAATCAAGGAAAAAGGCATTGGGAAGATGTGACGTGGATATTGAGATATCTCAAAGGAGCTCCTGATGTTGGCCTAACCTTCCGAAAAAGTGAAGGTATTTCAATTCTCAGTTATGTAGATCTGACTATGCAAGGGATCTTGATAGAATGAGGTCCACAACTGGATACGTCTTTACTCTCTTTGGTAGTGTCGTTAGTTAGAAATCGACTTTACAGTCGATTGTCATTTTATCTAAAATAGAGGTAGAATATATGGCCGCAATGGAGGCAGTGAAAGAAGCTATTTGGTTGATAGGTTTGGTGGCAGAATTGAGTTTGATTCAGCTTGAATCAACTCTACGATGTGATAGTCAAAGTGCTATTCATTTGATTAAAAATCAAAGATTTCATGGCGCACCAAACACATTGATGTCAGATTCCACTTTATTCGAGATGTCGTAGAAGAGAGAGCTATCAAGGTTGAGAAAGTTATCACAGACGATAACGTTGCAGACATGTTGACCAAGATTGTCCCACTTGCCAAGTTTGCACACTACAAGGACTTGGCGGGATTATGCATCAAGTGATGCAACTCTGGGGGAACAACTACTAGGTGGAGCTAGTATGTTCAACAAAGGTTTGATTCTTCTTGTTTCTTACAATGGGATTGACTAGTAAGCTTAGAAGTTTTGGCCGAAGTTGTTTATACGCATGCTCGGAACGCAAACCAAGGTGGAGATTGAAAGAGTTGGTTTGGTCCTTGTGGAATCAAACTCAATGGAAGATGAATTAATATGAAGATTTGGTAGGAAGATAATTAGTACAAAATAAAAGTCAAAGATAGTATCTTGGTAGGTGAAATTTAGGTAAACCATAAAATGATTTCACATATTTAACCTTGACATTTTTGACACATAGTGATGTCATGGATGACATCAATAGGAAGAATTCATTCCTATAAATAGGTAGCTCTTAATTCATTTTTAAAACATCATCTCACTTGCCTTCTCACATTCTAAGGCATTTGATGTTCTCTCTCTTGTAGTATTTCACTTGTATTCTTTGCAGAGTGAAAGAAATATTGGTGTAATTGTTCTTTGGTGGATGTAGGATCATTTTGATCTGAATCACGTTAAATATTGTTGTTCTTCCTTGTTCTTTAATTTCACATTTCCACTAACAGCTTTAAAGTTTAAATTTGAAGAACATTTGGAAAGAATGCAAGGCAAGCTATTCACCCATGCACCCTTACGAATTTTATTTTGTGGCTGAATATTCTTAGAGTGATTAGAATTGCAAAAAGTGCATCAGTAATTATTTGAAAAAAGAGTTTTGATGTACTTCCTCCATCTCAATTTATGTGGCACTTTTTAAATTTCGAGATTCAAATAAGTTTATTTTTTACCATAAATTTTTCATAGACCTTTTAAATATTTTGAATCAATTATTGCGACTTATAATACTTTTTACATAGTTTATAAATTTATAAATTTCATTTCAAAAAATTTGAAGATTCCATGCACAAATTTTTAGTCAAACTTAAACTGTTTGGCTCTTAAAAAATAAAAAGTCTCACATAAATTGAGACAGATGTAGTAATTTTTTGGAGAGTTAAGATGAATGATATATAATTGGAGAAAGTATTTTAAATTTCAAAATTAAGATGCATAAAGGAAATATATAATTTTGTTCGTAGACGACAAAGTTTATCATTTCTTTCTTTTTGATAGAAAAATGTTTTTATGACTTTTTCATTTTAAAAAAATATTCCATAGAAAATGACTTTTGTCATATTAAACACTCTTTTATTTTTAACTTGTTAGAAAAATGACTTTCCTCGTTCTGTATGAAGAACTTAGAGGAGGCGAAGTTAGTGATTATGACGGTGAAGAATGTAGTGTCTAAACGTTAGTATAAATAATTTGAGACAAAAATAGGGATAAGAAGTTGTACAGACTAGCTAAGGTAAGAGAGATGAAGGCTCGTGACCTAAATCAAGTGATGTGTATCAATGATGATGATGACACAATTTTGGCAAAGGAGGCTCATATTAGACGTAGTTAGTAGACTTACTTTCATAAATTCTTGAATAAAGAGGGAACATGGATATTGTATTGGGTGATCTAGGGAACTCCGAGAATAGTTGAGATTTTGGATATTGTATGTGTGTAAAGGTGGAGGCACTATGTGTAAGATGTATAGGGGAATTATGAGCGATCGATTTAGATGAAATATTGAAAGAATTTTGGAAGACCGCAGGCAAGGCTAGGGGCGGAGACAACATATACTTAGGGGGTTCAGATGAACCCCCTTCGATGGAAAATATTACTATATATACATGGTTAAAATTATTTTTTATATATGTATAATATATGTCGAACCCCCTTCAACTAGTTCGTGTGCTTACTTTTTCAGATTCTAAACCCTCTTATTAAAAATCTTGGCTCCGCCACTAGGCAAGGCAGGCTTGGGGTTGCTTACTAGACTGTTTAGTATCATCTTTAGGATGAAGAATATGTCTAAAGGAATGGTGGTGGAGTACGATGATCTCGGTGAACAAGAACTAGGGTGATATCAAAAGCTGTAATAACTATAGGGGTATTAAGTTGCTAAGTCATGCAATGAAAGTTTGAGAAAGAGGTAGACTCAATGATAAGGAGGAGTGTGTCTATTTCCAAGAACCAGTTCAGATCCATGCTGGGGCAGTCTGATACAAAATCCATTCACATTGTGATGAGGTTGGTGGAACAACATAACGAGAGGAAAATGGACTTGTATATGGTGTTTATACACTTAGAGAAAGCATATAACAAATTCTCAAGACAGATTTTTGTTGATGTTTGGAGATTAGAGGTGTTCTTATAATTACCTATACTAGGGTGATATGAGATATTTATGATAGTGCTAGGTGAGTGGTGACTCAAAATATTTTTTTAGTTGTAACCAGTTTATACTAGGGTTCTATTCTTAGCCCATTTTTATTTGCACCGACTATGGACGTACTAAATATTCAAGAACAGGGGCCTTGGTGCATGTTATTTACAAACGACATAGTTTTGATTGATGAGAGATATGTGTGTGTGTGAGAGAGAGAGAGAGAGAGAGAAAAAAAAGAATTAATATAAGGCTGGAGGTTTGCAGTGTCACGGCCTGGGCCTATATCTTGGACGTGACCGAAATTACTCGAGAACCATTGATGGTCCCTAAGGGAACCCTCATCTTGGCTGAATACAAACGGAAGACTAAATCAAGCACACAAAAAGATCAAACTAAAAGAAATGTTTAACAACATTTTACTGAATCTCAAAACTCTCTTAATATACTGAGTACTAAGTATGAATCATAAGTTTTAAATAAAACATCTGAAATGACTCTCCAAAATTCTCTATTTATGAAACCTCTACTATATAAAGATGAGTGTCAGGATAAAACCCACAAAACCTCAAAATGCTATCACTAACAACTCATAAAAATTGTAGTCCTCTAGAAGAAAGGAGGCCTCACTCAAAAGACAACTAGCAAATGAAGTGATCTCAACGGAACTCCTTTTGAAGATCCTAAGTACCTATAACTACATCATAAAAAGGTGTAGGTCGAATGACATCAATATATAGAGTGTACGAGTATGTAATATAGCTAAATAACAAATAACTCAACTGTAAGGACTAAAAGTATTAAACTGAAATATAGTTGTCACCCCCCAAGCCTACACCCTGGATGTGGCTGGGAATACTTAGTTCCTATATAATCTTTGAAGTATGAACTTTACTCTTACTCTCTATTGAAAACTACCTCAAAGGATCTTTTGGAAATCTCAGTTTCCTTTCTTGTTTAAATGTGATAACATTTACTCTTGGGGAATACATAGTCCCGATATACTCTTTTGAAGAAATGAACTTCAAGCTTTACTCTTTACTCAACTCAAAACTCATGTCTTAAAACAAAGTTAAAACATTTGTAAAAGACTTTTGGAAAACCTTATGAACTTCTCTTAACTTGACTCTTGACTTCTCTTGACTTAACTCTTAACTTCTCTTGACTTGACGCTTAACTTACCTTGAATTGAATTATGGATTCAAGGATTGTGATTTGCGATAGGAAAAATCTTATGATGTTTATGAGTGTTTTTAGATAGCAAAACATGAGAAAAGATAAAAAAATCACTGTCTGAGGATAGGTCCATGATGTGGAGACGCATTTAAATATTTGGTCACGAAATAACTTTTGAGGAAGATAGGTCCATGACCTCTCCGCGACGCGAAGAGAAAGTTATACTTCTGAGAAGGTCCGCACCTAGTTTCTGCCCCACTTGTTCCTTCTTCATTTTCTAACCCCAATTCGCCTAAATTCGGTTCTTTTTCTCAAATTCCCTTTAGATTCATATACCCAGCATGTATACACAAGAATCTAGCTCAAACAACTCAAGGAAACAACAGTTTAAATTGAAGGAACTCCTCAATCTCAACCTAACTCAAGAACGAAGGCCAATTTCAAGAACACCATTCAAGATTCATCAACTTTCAACTTTCTAGAACAAACTTCACTGAAATAACATGATTGGCACGTGGATGAGCAAACCCAATGCTATGAAAGACTCACATACCTTGAAGGGATCAGCCCTTGACAAAATCCACGAGCCTAGCTTCAAGAACTTGACAATTCCTTATTCTTTCTCCTCTTTTCTCCTCTTTTCTCTAAACCCTAACTTGTTACTCAAAAGCGTAAATTGAATACAGTTAGTTTAGACCCCAACATAATTACCAAAATCGAAATGAATTAATTGGGTGGTGAAAAGAATATAATGCCTTTTTAAAATCTGGATTGGACTTTCCTTGTTTAAATAGCCTAATTCCAAAGGGCATATCTCACTCATACGAACTTAGAATCGACCAAACTCGGCGACATTGGAAAGATCATTCCAAGATATTTTCTGAGATATCTGGAAACACACCTAACTCATCCTGAGCTAGGAGTTGTGGTCGTTTTAAGTTGACCAAAAACTCAAACTTAGCTTAACCAATTTTCTAGATTTTTTTATTATTTTCAAAAATCACTCTTTCTAATTTTAGCTTTTTCTAGTTTTTTCACTTTGCGAGATGTTACAATGTCTATCCCTTGGGAACATTTGTCCTCGAATGAGACAAGCAATGCAATTACAACATCCTAATCGTATAAATAAACGCCAAAAAAAGGATTAATACCTTAATTTGGAACTTCTCCGGACTCGAAAAGATGTGGTTATCCCTTCTTCATATCTTCCTTAGCTTCCCAAGTAGCTTCCTCAACAATTGGTTCCTCCAAGGAACTTTGACTGATGCTACCTCTTTTGTTCTCAACTTGCGAACTTGACGATCTAGAATCTGAAAAGGAATCTCCTCATAAGATAATCTCTCCTTGATACTAATATCTTTAGTTAGTATGATCAATAAATGATCACCTATACACTTTTTCATCATGGAGATGTGGAACACCGGATGGACTGCTGCTAACTCTTGTGGTAGCTCTAACTCATAAGCTACCTTTCCAACCCTTTTTGATATCCGGTCAAGACTTATATGTTGGGGATAAGTTTTCCCTTCTTACCAAATCTCATAACACCCTTCATGGGTGAAACTTTCAAGTAACTCAATCATCTACTTCGAACTCTAACTCCCTTTTTCCTAACATCAATGTAGGATTTTTGACGACTCAGTGCTGTTTTCAACCTTTCTTGAATCACTTTCACTTTCTTCATATCTTGATGAACTAAGTTTGGTCCTATCAACCCAGCTCCACTAACTTCAAAGCATCCAATGGGAGATATGCATTTTCTCCCATAAAGAGCTTCATAAAGAGCTATCTGGATGCTAGAATGGTAACTATTATTATAAGCAACTCAATGAGAGGTAGGTGATCATCCCAATTACCCTTGAAATCAATCACACAATCCACCTTGATAAAACACTATCTCCCCTTCGTTCAAAAGCCATCACTTTTTGCTTATGAACACTTGCCTTTAATTCACGCAATAAAAGATCTTGGTCTTGCTTATCTTTTACTTCTGACACTAATGATGATTCAGACCCATTCATCACCACTCCTCCTCCTTCTATAAAATCCATTAGTCAAACTCCTAGCCTTGCAAATCTATACACCTCTTTTGCTTACTTTTTCTTACCTTTCTCAAAATGGGCGGTATTACCCATAGATAACCTGCTCAAGGCATCAGCAACATCGTTAACCTTACATGGGTGATAAAGAATACTCATGTCATAATCCTTGAGTAATTCTAACTACCTTCTCTGTTTGAGATTAAGCTCTTTCTGACTAAACACATACTGAAGACTCTTGTGATCGGTGAACACATCCATATGGACACCATAAAGATAATGGTGCCTTATTTTCAAAGCAAATACTACGGCAACCAACTCTAGATCATGGGTTGGGTAATTCTTCTCATGAACTTTCAATTGTCTGGAGGCATAAGCTATAACCTTGCCATTCTGCATTAACACACAACCCAAACCAACTCTAGATGCATCAGAATACACCACAAAACCTTAAGTACCCTTTAGTAAAGTTAACACTGGGCAGTAGTCAACCTCTTTTTCAATTCCTGAAAGCTTTTCTCACAAGCTTCAAACCATTGAAACTTCAGTGTTTTCTAAGTCAACTTGGTCAAAGGAGATGAAATAGATGAAAATCCCTCGACAAACCTTACCTAATATCCAGCCAACCCCAAGAAACTCCTAACATCAGTTGGAGATGTAGGTCTAGGCCAATTTTGCACTGCCTCTATCTTTTGGGTATCAACTCTAATTCCATCATCAGAAACTATGTGGCCCAAGAACGCCACAGACTCAAGGCAAAACTCACATTTAGAGAACTTGGCATACAATTATTTATCTTTTAAAGTCTGAAGAACTATTCTGAGATGACTAGCATGATCTTCTTCATTCCTTGAATAGATAAAAATGTCATCAATGAAGACGATAACAAACATATCTAAATAAGGTTTGAATCCTCTATTCATAAGGTACATGAATGATGCAGGTGTTGACACCCAATTTTGGACCTCCACATTATAGATTAATCATTGAGCTTCTTCAACTACAAACAATTTAAAATAATTAACTTTATAAAATTTCAAAAAAAATATACAATATAGTTTGCTAGTTATCTTGAATAGTTGTATCATTTTTATAATTTTTAAATAATATATGTGTTTATATAATTATATATACAATTAGTATATTTTAAGAATATTCGAAAGCTGTCTCAAAAAGATTTTGCTTTAATTAAGTATTTGTTTAATTAGTTTAAGTTATGTTTATGTTTTTGGGTAAATTTGTTTACAAGTAAATTAATTATTTTATTTTTTCAAGATTAAGAAGCTCATTAATTAATTTATATTAACTCATTTTATTTAAATTTTAGCTGAATTCACCAATTAAATTCAATTTGGCTACAATGAAAATTCACTTGGCAATCGCATAATTGCAATTTTAGCCTCTCCTTCCTTACCTTACCTTCAACTCAATTTACAAGCCAATTTTGGGCTTCAAATCCAGCCCACCAACAACAATTCAATTTTCAACCAGCCAGCCCAATTCAAAAATAACAGAAGACCCAAAGGTGGGCTGACTTTTTCCAGCCCGTTTCCCTTTTTTTAGCAGTCTCTTTTTGTTTTCCAATTCGCCCAACACATTTTTTCCCCACACATTATAACATTCCCAGCCCAATCCCAACCGACCTAGCAGCCCATTCCCATAAAAGAAACCCATCAGCATATAAAATATAACAATAATACATATGCAACAGTATTGACCCGACCCCATCACTCTTCTTCTTCACATGAGAATTCGACCTAGCAACGCGTGAACGAGCAGCGAAATTGAAACCTAGAAAATCCTAGAAAACCCGATAAGAAATTCGCAGACCCGTCAACATTGCCGTTTTCTTTTCCCCATTTTCAAGGATTTTCAAATCCTTCCATTGTTGTCTTTAAAAAAGGAGCAAGAAATTTGAATTTCAAATTCAAAATTAGACTTGTTTCCCCCTAATTTCCATCTATATATTCATCTCTTTCGGTCACTGTTGAGGAGGGGAAAAACAGAAAAAAGGAAGGTTTTTTTTGTTGAGTTTGGTTCTAAAGCAATAGTCACTTTTACACTTAAAATTTTTATATCTAGTCTTCTGATTCTAAGTTCCAAGAAAATTGTCGCTCGAATTTTTTTAGCTTGCCGTTAGTATTCGAAGAAAGTGGTGGAATCGCTCGTTCTCGTCGTTCTAGTATCACTGCTCTGGGAAATGTAATATTCTTGTTCCTACTTCTCATTCTTTGTTTTCGAATAGTTTGTGTGCTGTTTTTGTCACTGTTTGAGTAGTATTTCTCTTCAATATTTCAATTAGTGACTAGTGGTTTGTTACACCTCTTTATGTGATTTGAGTATCAAGTGTTTTGTATTTTCTATTTGTTGTTGATTTATTGCGATTCGAGTTTGCATTTTCATCAAAGTATTACTTAGTTTTCTTTCATGGTTGTCTCTTAAAAGTTTAGAATGGCCAAACCTCTTCATCCATGTCTACTTGCTTCGCCCTCGTATTTTGTTGTTTTCCTTCTTGTCGAACTGAGATTGTCTTTCGTTAGTGAATGAAATAGTGCTTTGAATGATCAAATTATTTGGACACTAGACGAATCAGGACCAACTAGATTTTGCAGTTTCTAGCTATTCTGTGTTAATCTTTAACGTCTTGCGATAATGTGCATTTTTGAGTTTTTCTCTTCTGTTCAGTCTCTTGTTTATCTCTTGGATTAAATATGAATGAAGAGCAATATGTTGAAACTGTAGGATTGAACCATGCTTGCTAAAGCAATGTGAATTATGTAATAGTTCTCATTTTACATCACTATTTTTAATCTTAAGCATTTAGCTTGTGTTACCAATATGATTATTTATTGTTGCCTACCATGTGAGTTTAAGTAGTCCATTAGCTTTGGTCAATTTTAGCATGTTAGGTTGTAGGTAAAGATGTGTTATCTAATTTGTTTCCAGTAGCATTTCATATATGTCTTTGTTATTGCTTAGTATTAAAGTTGGTTTGTTAATTCTTGTCATTGTTAAATTAGTTCATTTTTGTCCTTCTAAAATTTATATGTTATTTTTGGTCTAATGGGTGGGCTTGGTTGCATCTTAGTTTCGAATTTCTTAAATAGCTTTCGTTTCAATTGAGTTTTGTCTCATTTGTTTTATATGATTCATATGTTAATTTTGCCTTCTTTCTTTTTGTTGTATGAACCTTTCCCGAGTTCGTGGGACACTCTTTCTCTCTTGCATCCTCAAGATGAGCCCTAGAGGCTCAATCCCTCTCCATCGAGTTAGCCTTAAGTGAATTTTGAATTAAGAGTAGGTTTACAAGGGTTAGGAACTGGTTGCAAGTCTCAAAAGGCCCAAAAAGAGGGTTGTGTACCTGCTGTATAGAACAGTATACACTGGTATACATGTAAAAAATACTAATATATAGGTTCAAAAATGAAAATACAAGTTGAAGGTGTCAAAGAGGATTGTATACATTTGGTATACAGTCCGATATACAAGAAAATGGGTCAAAATACGACTCGTATGCAAAGTATACACTTGTTGTATATGCAGTTTTCAGAAGTGAAAATGGGCTAAAGGAGGCCTAAATAATGCAACTGGCCTAATGTTTCTACGCAACAATAGACCCAAATTCTTCTCTCTCTCTCTCCAAATTGTTTTATACTTAAAACGTTTTAAAAAGTGATTTTTCTAAAGGTTAGTAAAATTACGGCACAACAGCAGGCGCATTTGCCAAACCAAAGGGCATGACCAAAAACTCAGAATGACCATAACGGTTCCTGAATACTGTCTTTGGAATATCATATTCCCTTACTTTCAACTGATGATAATCAAATCTGAGGTCTATCTTAGAAAAACAAGTAGCACCCTGAATCTGATCGAAACGATCATTAATCCTTGGGAGTGGATATTATTCTTGATGGTAACATTGTTCAACTGACGGTAATCTATACATATCCTAAGGGATCCATCTCTATACCGGGAAAAATTTCTATACCGAAGTCTATTTCTCTCTCAAGAGGGACTCCGGAAAGATCATCAGGAAAGACTTTTGAAAACTCTTTTACTACTAAAACTAACTGAATAGGAGGTATCTCAAAGCTAGAGTCATTAACTCGGACTAAGTGATAGACACACCCCTTGAAAACTAACTTTTTCGCCTTATGGTACGAAATAAAACGACCCTTAGGCACTACTGAACTACTCTTCAACTCTATAACTGGTTAACTGGAAACTGGAACTTGACTACTCGAGTTCTACAATCTATTAATGCATAACATGCATGAAGTCAATCCATACCTAGAATGACATCAAACTCTACGATGTCTAACTCAACTAAATCAGCCATGGTTCTCTTGTGATTGATGGAAACAGGACAATCACGATAGACTCTTTCTATTAGAAAAGACTCACTATCAGGTGTAGAAACACTGAAGGCTCAAGAAGTTACTCAGGAAGAACATCAAAATTAAAGACTTGGATCATACCAGTGACAATATCTGGTGAATCTTGTTGCTCTCGCTGACTAGCGATAGCATAAAGACGGTTTCCTTCTCCGCCTGCCCTTGAAGTAGCTCATCTAGATTCAGCTCTATCTGGTGGAGCAACTGAAGAAGACTGGGCTCTATTGCCCCCATTACCATTATTGTGTCTGCTCTTAAGACACTCTCATAAAATGACCGTTTTGGCCACACTTAAAGCAACTAGTGGAGCCATCATGGCACACCCCTGAGTGACTCCTACCACACTTAGCACATGCAGGAGTCTTAGTACCCCCTTGTGCCTTACCACCTTGTGAATGCGTAGTCTAGCTCTGAAGTTCTGAGAATTCTGACTAGTGTACTCACATTTGTTCGTTGGTGCAGGTGCACTATGTGACACCCCTAAATGCTAACAAGAGTCGCATGTCGATTTATCGTTCTTTAATTACTACAATATGTTTTACTCTCATTTTGGAAACTTGAAATTTTGTGATAATTGTTAGCTTGATTAACCTAAATTATATCGTAATTTATGGGATTTGATTGGGGTATTTACATAATAGTTTAATTAGAATTATCACTTGAGAAAGGTAACTTGGTGAATTTTGAGGGCTCCGAACTTATAGTTTTTACACCACTAAGCTATATGCTTAGCGATAGTTGTTTCTATCGTAGCGAATGATCGAGAGGAGGCATGAAGCTAGCCATTGGAGATGGAAATTTTGAGAGCCTTAAGGAAGATCACATGTGCATATAGGCATCTATATTTTGTATAAACTTTGGGACTTATACATGACCTATGTATTGTATATTTGCATGTAATTTTGAGGGCTAATCGGATCATGTCACCATGGTTTGTAATATAAGTGTGGCTACATGTTTTGTTCATTTGGAGTGTGTAAGCCCAAGTCTTGTAATATATTAAATTTACTGTTTGTTTTGAATGATTGTATGAAGTATGAATCACTTGGTTTGGGTACTCGAAAAATTGGTAATATTCTTTTTATATCATTTTTACTAGTGTGAGGATGATATATGCATAAAAATCTGGTGAGATGTTGGATTATGTTATTTTGGAAGGATCGTTACAAGTTTGGTATCAGAGCCTAGGTTTGTGGTTTTAGGACTTTTGCTGTGAATTAGTTATATACTTGTTCGCTTTCGAAAATGGTTTAGTTGGATTATTTGTTCACTTATATGGTTTATAATATTTTTATCGCATGTTGAGTGCACATGCATCATGTACATATTCATAATGCAATGTGATCTTTCTGTTTGAAGGAATTAAGTTATGACCTCTGCTGCTGACCGACCTATGGAAGTTGCTCGTGAAGGTTCGATTCCATCTGTTTCCCAACCTAATGCATTAGAAGAGGTTGGAGAACGTTTCTCGAATCAATATGTTCCCCACACTAGTGGGTCTGAAGTGGGAAACCATCAGGGTGTAAGAGCTGGTTCACATCCTTACATGAGTCGTGGTACTCAAGCCATGAATCCTCCTTTTCAATAAATGGCTGAATTCTTCCACCACATGGCTGAAGCGATGCAGAAGAAAATGGGTGGAGTGGAGTTTGAAGGTACCGTTGATCCCACGGATGCTGAACAATGGCTGGAGCGCATGGAGCAGGTATTTGAGTAGTTAGATTGTTCAGATGTTGCCAAATTTAAGTATGCTATTTCGCTATTACAAAAGGCTTACAATTGATGGGTAAGTGTTCCAAATGCCAAGGTAAAACCTCATGTTCTTACTTGGGATGATTTTCTTAGGAAATTTCATATGAAGTATGTCCCACCTGCTTATTGTGATGCAAAGAGAGGTTGAATTTCCAATCGAGCTTATTCCTGGATCTACCCCTATTGTATCACTCCTTATAGAATGGCTCTGGCAGAATTAAGAGAATTGAAATCTCAATTGCAAGAACTTCTTGAGAAGGGTTTTATTCGACCTAGTGTTTCTCCTTGGGAAGCCCCTGTTTTATTCATAAAGAAGATGGATGGCACTCTTAGGCTTTGTATTGACTATAGACAATTGAACAGAATAACAATAAAGAATAGATATCCACTACCAAGGATCAATGATTTGTTTGACCAACTGAAGGGTGATAAAGTATTCTCAAAAATTGATTTAAGGTCTGGATATCACCAACTACGTGTTAGAGAGAAAGATATTCCTAAAGCTACTTTTAGAACTCAGTATGGTCATTATGAATTTTTGGTGATGCCATTCAGGTTGACAAATACTCCTGTGGTATTCATAGATCTAATGAATCTAGTATTCAAGCCTTATCTTGATCAGTTTGTGGTTATTTTTATAGATGATATTTTAATATTTTCCAGAAGTAGTGAAGATCATGATAAACACCTACGAATTATTTTGCAAATTTTAAAGGAGAGGGAACTTTATTCTAAACTTTCCAAGTGTGAATTTGGCTTGATGAAGTGACGTTTCTGGGACATGTTGTATCGATCGAAGGCGTGAAGGTGGATCCTAGTAAGAAACTAACAGTTGTTGAGTTGAGACCTCCCAAAAGTCAAATCGAGGTAAGAAGTTTCTTAGGCTTAGCAAGATACTACAGGAGATTTGTGAAAGACTTTTCTATTATCACCTCTCCATTGACTATACTCTTGCAGAAGGAAGTGAAGTTTAATTGGAATGAAAAATGCCAAGAAAGCTTTGAAACTCTCAACTCCTTGGTGACTTAAGCACCTATACTTACTCTACTAATTGAAGGAAATGAGTGTGTAGTATACAACGATGCTTCTCACAATGGTCTCGGATGCATTTTGATGCAAGAAGGGAAGGTTATTTCTTATGACTCTCGAAAATTAAAATCGCATGAATTGAATTATCCTACCCATAATCTTGAACTTACTATGGTAGTTTTTAATTTAAAAATATGGCGACATTATTTGTATGGAGAGAAATGTCATATATTCACTAATCACAAAAGCTTAAAGTACTTGAGTACTCAAAAGGAGCTAAACCTTCGACAACGTAGATGGCTTGAACTCATCAAGGATTATGACTGCATGATTGATTATCATCCAGGTAAAGCTAATGTGGTTGCAAATGCCTTAAGTCGAAAATCATTTGCAAGTATTTCTTTGAGTCCCTTCCCCTTGTTCCTTGAGTTAAGAGCCATGAATATTTGTTTCACACTTGATTCAAATGATTCAGTTATTGCTAATTTGCAAATAAAGCCAATATTACTTGAGCAGCTGAAGGAAACACAAAAGTTAGATGAGAAATTTGTAAAATTGACCTGAGAAGTTCAAAATGGGGAAAACCTTGATTTTACATTAATAGAGGATGGTGTCTTATTTTATCAAGATAGACTATGTGTCCCTAATGATGATAAATTAAGGAGAGAAATACTGAGTGAAGCATATACCTCACCATATACAATGCATCCTTGGGGTACAAAAATGTACTAGACCATCAAAGAAAATTATTGGTGGAGTGGTATGAAGAGAGACATTGCGGAGTTCATTTCTAAATGTTTGGTTTATCAACAAGTAAAGGCAGAATATCAGGTCCCAGTTGTTTACTACAGCCCTTGTCGATGTTGGAATGGAAATGGGAGAGAATAACTATGGACTTTGTCTCTGGACTTCCTCGCACTCAAAGAAATCATGATGCAATATGGGTGATTGTGGACAGGCTAACCAAGAGTGCTCACTTCTTAGCAATTAGGATGGATTACTCACTTGAGTGTTTAGCCAAATTGTACATTAATGAGATTGTAAGACTACATGGGATCCCTATGTCTATTGTATCTGACTGAGACCCAAGGTTTACATCTAGATTTTAGGGCAGCTTGCAGGAAACTTTGGGTACCAAGCTGAAATTTAGCACTTTATTCTATCTTCAAACAGACGGCTGTCGGAAAGAGTGATACAAATTTTGAAGGATGTTCTTCGAGCTTGCATTATGGATTTTGATGGTAGTGTGGACAACACTTGGCTTTGATAGAATTTGCTTACAATAATAGTTACCAATAGAGTATTGGAATGCCTCCTTATGAAGCCTTGTACGGAAGGAAATGCCGGACCCCTCTTTGTTGGAGTGAAGTTGGTGACAAGAAACTCATTGATCCTGAAATTGTGCAACAAACAAAGGACAAGGTAAAATTATCAAGGATTGTCCAAAGATTTCTTCGAATAGACAAAAGTCGTACGCTGATCTTAAAAGACGAGACATTAAATATCAAGTGGGAGATAAAGTATTTTTAAAGGTGTCTCCATGCAAAAAGATTATGAGATTTGGCAAAAAAGAAAAACTTAATCCCCGATTTATTAGACCTTATGAGATACTTGAAAGGATTGGATCGATTGCATATAAATTGGCTTTACCACTTGAGTTAGACAAGATCCATACTGTCTTACATGTTTCTATGCTCAAAAGATATCGTTCTGATCCATCTCATGTTCTTCCAGTTGAATCTATTGAGGTTAATCCTGACTTGACGTATAATGAAGAACCTATTTTAATTCAAGCTCGGGAAGTAAAGCAACTTAGAAACAAGAAAATCCACTTAGTAAAGGTACTTTGGAGGAACCATTCAGGAAAAGAAGCTACCTGGGTGAGAGAAGAAAACATGAGGACCCAGTATCCGCACTTGTTTTGGGACTAATATAAAGTAAATTTCGATATGAAGTTTCTTTTTAAGGGGGAGATAGTTGTAACATTCCTAAATTCTAACAAGATTCGCATGTCGATTTACCATTGCTTAATTACTACAATATGTTTTACTCTCATTTTGGAAACTTGAAATTTTGTGATAATTGCTAGCATGCTTAACATAAATTATATCGTAATTTATGAGATTTGATTGGGGTATTTACGTAATAGTTTAATTAGAATTATGTATAATTTTAGAATGAGGTGAAGGATATATATATAAGGATATATGTATGTATTTTGGGCAGCACACAAAACTATTTGGGCAGCCCTTGAGGGACAACTATGCACTTTGGATAAACATCACTCTTGATACTATATGTTGACCCCTCCTCTAGTGAATTTCATTTCTCTTGAAGTCTAAAAACCCTAGAGCATTATCTAACCATTTGTTCTTCAAAATTACAACAAAAAAACTTGGTCCTTTTGGCTGGAATTCGAGACACACACTACTATTTGATAAGTAGTCGAAATCTGTTTTGTAGTTGAGTAGTGTGTATTACTGTTAGAATATCTCATTCTCTAGAACTCATTTTTGGGTGAATAAATACGATTTTGAAAGCTAATTCGTATATCTATAACTCTTATGTTTATGTAAAACTCTAATTTAGCTGTTATGGATTCGAAATATGGGACGCAACATATGACAACTTTTGTCTAGATTTCGGGTTTACAAATCTTGTATGAACAACTATTAGTGTATCGATGATATATTTTTGTACAAAATACATTTTTCGGTTATTCTTGTTTGTTTTTAACCTTAAGAGATGTACCTACATCTTTCATGAGGGTTATAAAGTCTAGTTTTGCTATTTTCCTTTTCAAATCTAAGTTGCAACATAAGGTACTGGGCTGGCTAGAATCACTGTTTTGGGAGCATAGTCGTAATTGTACAGGCTAAGTTTACTTGTGATGATGATCCTGTTTTACTTCGACATTATTGAGAAACTAGGAATTAAAGAAGTTATTTAATTGTATTTTTAAGGTTGTATATACTCGTAAACAAGTTAAGGACCTTGATATATTGGTTGGTCTACGGTTTAAACTCGCAAAGTTGTGTTGGACTGCTTCTACGATAAAGTATTGAGGTTTGTGTATAAACTTATACTTACACTCTTTTAAATGCTATTATATCTTAAAGTTGATCATAGTACCATGGTTACCTCTTGTCACTTTGCATTGTTGTGTTGGTATGACGCTTGTGTAACTCGCCCACTTGTACGGATTGTTTGATCACTTGACACTCTTGTTGGGACCTTGTCCTTCTTGTGGCTGTGACTTTGTCACTATTAGTATGCCTCTTGATTCGGATCATTTGCCATCTTGACTCTGGATTTTTAATCTGTCTTAAGAATGGAAGTTGTCCATTTTAAGTACGAACTAGAAAGCCATTTTTAATATGGTTCTTGGTTCTCTTGATTATTGGGCTTTGAACCTTCTTGATACAGGACGTTGACCCTTCTTGATACTTGCTTGTACTTGGTGTGACGACATGATGTATATATTGGCCGAGCCTTGTTATTGAATATCTTGAAAAATTGTGCTATGAGAGTTCTTGACATTTGGATCTTTAAATATTGAACTTGATACTCTTTATATATTGTTACTTGATTTATTTATTATGTTTCAATTGTACTGCTCATGACTTGAGAAAGGTAGCTTAGTGAATATTGAGGGCTTCAAACCTATAGTTTTTTCACCACTAAGTTATATGTTTAGCGATAGTTGTTTCTATCATAGCGAATGATCAAGAGGAGGCATGAAGCTGGCCATTGGAGATGAAAATTTTTGAGAGCCTTAAGTAAGATCACATATGTATATAGACATTTATATTTTGTATAAACTTTGGGACTTATACATAATCTATGTGTTTTATATTTGCATGTAATTTTAAGGGTTAATCGGATCATGTCGCCATGGTTGTAATATAAGTATGACTACATGTTTTGTTCATTTGGGGTGTGTAAGCCCAAGTCTTGTAATATATTAAATTTACTACTTGTTTTGAATGATTGTATGAAGTATGAACCACTTAGTTTTGGTACTCAAAAAGTTGGTAATATTCTTTTTATATCATTTTTACTAGTGTGAGGACGATATATACATAAAAATCTCGTGAGATATTGGCTTATGTTATTTCGGAAGGGTCATTACACACTAGCAGATGATGGAGAAGGTCCTTTCTGCTTATGTTGGAAAGAAGACCGGTTCAGTTACTCTTTTGCTGCTCGGATTCATTCCCTGATAACTGAGCCCTCTTATTCTCAAACTCTTCTCTATCCTTCAGCTGGTTCTTCTCAAGTCGTTGCATATGGATCATTAGTCTTGCTATTCCCATGTAACCTATTAGCATGGCTGCCTTACTTTCTTTTCCTTACTTGACAGACAAGTCAACCCAACAACAAACAGATTCATCCCACTCCTCATGTCAACAACCATCTCTTTGCTTCTCTTAGCTCACAGGGAAAGAAACGCCCCATGAAGGCACTCTCGACAATAGGCCAGCTCAAAAATTAGTTACGCATAAGTATGAATTAGAAAGAGACTTTTATAGAGATACATTTTATTGCACAAAGTGAGTATGAAATAAGTGAAGGAATTCCTAAATGTTATAGCCTTCTAATTATAGATGTGGTGCGCTTTACACCAATAACTAGGACTCTACAGACACAACTTCATAGACTCCTTAGGACTCATGAACTCTGTTCTCTCATACCAAGTTTGTCGCACCTCGAGCCTACACCCCAGACGTGGCTAGCACTTGAGAACCATTGTTGGCCCCAAGCGAACCCTTGGCCTGGCTTACTTACTCAGTGGAAGACTTTACTCAAGATAAATACTTTTAAAATCTATAACTGTGCTTAAAATATAACTTAGAATGTACTATAATAACATTCACTGCCAAAGTGGCAACTCAAGTCTCAACTTAACTGAAAAGGAAAAGTAAAGACTCATGAACTAACATCCTTAACTCTGTCTATGAACCTACTAAACAACTGAGATGGACATCGGGACAAGACCCACGACATCCTAATGAACAAAAATATTGAAAGCAATAAAAGGATCCTCTGGAAAGCTAGAAGGCTCACCAACTGACTCTGAGTGCTCAACTGGATCAACGAAGTGCTGGATGCTGATCCTGGTTACCTATGTTGTATCATAATAAGATGCAGGCCAACTGGTATCAGTACATTGAATGTACGAGTATGCGAGTTGGAATACTAAACATAACTTAAGCTTGAAAAGAATCTTAAAAAAACACTTACCTTGGCTTCACTTAACTCCTGAATAACTTAACTCAATATAAAACAATAAAACACATGAAATATAAAGAAAGCCTTTAAAACAGTAGAAAAAAACTTTGTTCGTTATAGAAAATGCAACAACAAACTCAACTTTACTCATATAATAAAGTAATATAGTTTCTATGGGAATTTCTCTAACCGACAACCACTACTATGAGCCTAAGTGGTGATACAACGTCTTGCCCACACTGCCAGAACTCTCCTATTCTTTGTCGTCATATAGAATGCTTAACTAAGTGGATCCACTAGTTTATGCTAAAAGCATCTTAAGAAATCATCTAAAAATTATGATCCTTTACTACCCATGAAGGCTACATGGTTTATGGAGACGTCTGAACTCAAACTCGTCCCCATATTGGTGCTCAATACTATTCCAAAAATATACTTTAGCTCATACTTTTGTAAAAGCAAAACTCTTTCTTTGGTTTGAGATAATTACTCAAAATCTTAGCTTAAAAGCTCTTTTGAAAATCTTAGTTTCCTTTTTTGCTCAAATGTGAAAACATTTTAACTCTTGGGAATACTTAGTTCCCATATAATCTTTGAAGAATGAACTTTACTCTTACTCTTTACTGAAAACTAGCTTAAAGGCTCTTTTGGAAATCTCAGTTTCCTTTCTTGTTTAAATGTGATAGCATTTACTCTTTGAGAATACATAGTCCCGATATACTCTTTTGAAGAAATGAACTTCAAACTTTACTCTTTACTTAACTCAAAACTCAAGTCTTAAAACAAAGTTAAAACATTTGTAAAAGATTTTTGGAAAACTTTATGAATTTCTCTTAACTTGACTCTTGACTTTTCTTAACTTGACTCTTAACTTCTCTTGACTTGACTCTTAACTTCTAAACTTGACTCTTAACTTTTCTTGAATTGAATTATGGATTCAAGGATCATGATTTGTGATAAGAAAGATCTCATGATGTTTATGAGTGTTTTTAGATAGCTAAACATGATAAAACATCAAAAGATCACTTCTGCGGATAGGTTCGCGATGCGGAGACGCATTTAAATATTTGGTTGCAAAATAACGTTTGAAGTAGAGAGGTCTGTGACCTCTCCGCGATGCGAAGAGAAAGTTACACTTTTAAGGCGCAGACCTGGTACCTATCTTCTGCCCGACTTGTTCCTTCTTCGTTTTCTAACCCTAAATCGCCTAAACCCGGTTCTTTTTCTCAAATTTCCTTTAGATTCAGATACCTAGTATGTATACACAAGAATCTAATTCAAAAAACTCAAGGAAACAACATTTTAACCTCAAGAAACTCATCAATCTCAACCTAACTCAAGAACGAAGGCCAATTTCAAGAGCACCATTCAAGATTCATCAACATTCAACTTTCTAGAAAAAACATTGCTGAAATAACATGATTGGCGGGTGGACGAATGAGCCCAACGCTATGAAAGACTAGCATACCTCGTAGGGATCACCCCTTGATGGAATCCACAAGCCTAGCTTCAAGAACTTTGATGATTCCCATCTCCTTCTCTTCTTTTCTCCTCTTCTTTTCTCTTTTCTCAAAACCCTAACTTGTTTCTCAAAAGCGTAAATTGAATCCAGTCAGTTTAGACCCCAAATTAATTACCAAAAATGAAATTAATTAATTGGGTGGTGAAAAGACCATAATGCCCTTCTAAAATCCAGACTGGACTTTCCTTATTTAAACAACCGAACTTCCAAGGGCATATCTTACTCATGCGAATATGGAATCATGCAAACTCGGCGGCGTTGGAAAAATCATTCCAAGATCTTTTCTACGATATTTGAAAACACACCTATATAACTCATCCTGAGCTAGGAGTTATGGTCGTTTAAAGTTGACTAAAAACTCAAACTTAACTTAACCAATTCTCCAGATTTTTTTATTATTTTCAAAAATCACTCTTTCTAATTTTAGCTCTTTCTAGTTCTTTCACTTTGCGAGATGTTACAATAGTATAAATCATGATAAAAATATTATTTAAGCCCTTACGGTAAGGATGCAATAATAGGAAATACTAAACTGAAATATATAAATATTATATATATATATAAAGGTCTGCTCAAAAGCAGTGAGAAGTCGCTCGAAAGTCGATGCAATCTTCATCCACGTTGGCTTCATGATTTATGGGGACTGTGAGTTGTTTGAACTCCTTCTCATATCGGTTCTCAATGATATTCCTAATATATAAATATAACTCAATGCTCAAGTAAAAATACATTTTGGTTGAGATAAGTTCTCTAAAGGACCTCTTTAAGAGGTAACTTCTATGTACTCAATCTTTTTGAAAACTTTGAATTTTTTTTATACCTTTCTGAAAATACTACTCTCTTTTCAATGTAAGAATGATACATTTGGGAATCATTTAGTTCCATTAAATTGTTCTCAAAAAAGAATTTGTACATTAACTTGCTATTGAACTCACTTTTAGCTTTTAAAAATCAACGTATGAGAAAATGCTTATTTAAAAGACTCTCAATCAAAACTCAGTAATTAGTGTTCATGTGATATAAACATGAACAACTCAAAGATCTCAATGCATAATATACTGCAACTCATAATCAAGAATTTAGAACTCCAAATTAATAACTTAACTTATATCACGAATTTAAAACTCAAAATCAATAACTTCACTCATATCATGAATTTATAACCCATAATCAATAACTTAACTCATATCAAGAATTTAGAACTCATAATCAATAACTTAACTCATATCAAGAATTCTCAAAACTAAGGGTATAACCCTGAATTAAATTTTACTGACTGAATTGAGATGTAGTGTGTGAGGGTGAACTCATTCTATCACTATGAATAGTCTTACATACCTAGGAGAAAAAATTTCTTGAAAAAGTTTGAAGAAGAACTTGATTGGAAGCTTTGAAACCCTAGCTTTTGTTTTCTTTGCAGTTTTCTTTGAGTTGGGGGAATTGAGAGCGTAAAATAAAACAAAACTGAAAAATTTGTGAAATATATTCCCTTAATTGAAGTAAAAGAGTCATGGCTTGAACTTAGGAGAAGTGAAAAAAGACAAAAGAAAACCCACTTACGAAGTTATCAAAAACCTTTCACGGGCCCATCAATTGTTCGTGGTTTGATCTACGTATACGGACCGTAAATTCCATCCGTGAAATTCATTTGAAATTTTAAGGATGAAAAGTTCATTCTACGGGTCTAAACTATGGCCAGTAGAGGTTTTATGACCCGTAGATGGGTCTATAGGAATTGGACAGGGGTATTTTGACTCCCAATACTTTTTCTACAAGTCAACAGTACATTTCGTAACTCTTTCTATGACTCGTATAAGGGATTCATAGGTCACTGACTTAGAAAACTCTATTGTTGTAGTATTTGGTAAAACGGTCATAACTTTTTACTCCAAACTCAAAATGAGGCAAACTTGATGGCATTGGAAAGAGGATTCATAGACCTTTAATTGATAGGTCATGAGACACCGAATTCATCATGTGCTGAGATATATTAATATTTGAAGCTAACCTAAGTAGAATTTTATATTAAAACTTAATCGGTAAATGAGCTTTCAACTCAACTTTATGCTAGGAGATTCTTGTGAGATTAATTCACACTACTAAAAAACTGCTTAAAAATGATGGGTAGAAAAGCGACGGACGACATTACTCCAAAAAGCGACGCCTTTTGCCACACAGTCCGTCGCTTTTTAATAAAAATGATTATTTTTTAAATTATTTTACAAAAAGCGACGAACGACATCTCTTAGTCCGTCACTTTTTTTCACAGATTTTTACGCTAAATACATAAATAATTAATAATTATTTATTTAATATATATTGCGACGCCGTCCGTCACTTTTATTAAAAGTAATTATACATAAATTAAAAATTAACGACGCTGTCCGTCACTTTTAATTTATTTTATTTTATTAATAATTTTTTTATTATAGCGACGGAAGACATCTTTAGGTCCATCGCTTGTTGGTCAGAATATATGGTCAACTATTTTTAAAAAGCGACGGACAATGTCTCTTAGTCCATCGCTATTTGGTCAAAATGTTGGTCAACTATATTTAAAAAAAGCGACGGACTTAATGATGCTGTCCGTCACTTTTTATTAAATATATAAAAGATAGATCGCGATTTTCTTATTTTCCTCTCTCTCTCTCTTCACTCTTATTCTCTCCCTTCTCTATATATCGATTTCCCTCCCTGTCCCTGTCGCCGTCGCTGCCCTTCCCTGTCGCTGTCGCCGTTCGTCGTCCTCTCCCAGTGTTGCCCTTCCCCGTCGCCTACTGCCTTCACCGATCGTCCTCGCTGCAGTGCTGCTACCTCTCCTTGTTAAGGTATGGGTTAAATTTTAGTTTTTCTTTTTCAATTCTAGTGATTATAATTGATTGTTTGTTAGTATATTATTGCTTTTGTTTGTTGGGTTGTGTTATTCAATTGTTAATTTGATTTGATTATTGTTAGTTAGGTATAGATAATTGAATATTTTTATTTTAGGGTTTTTTTAAAAAAATGGGGCATTTTTAAATTGGGCATTGTTAGTTAGTGAAGAATTAGCATTTTTGTATTTTAGGACTAGTTTAAACTTGAGAATATGTAATTTGAGGTTGAATTGGGATTTTTTTGGATTTGATTTTACGACTAGTTAGTAAAGTGTTAGTTTGAAGTTAGAAATTAGTAATTGAAGTGTTATGAATAGATGATGAATGTTTGAATGTCATGAATTTAGATGATGAATGTTTGAATGTCATGAACTTAGAGCTTGAACTTGAACTTAGAATTTGAACTTGAACTTAGAACTTGAACTTGAAATTAGAACTTGAACTTAGAATTTGAAGTTGAAGTTAGAATTTGAACGTGAACTTAGAATTTGAACTTGAAATTAGAACTTGAACTTGAACTTAGAATTAGAACTTGAACTTGAACTTAGAATTTGAAGTTTAACTTAGAACTTGAACTTGAAATTAGAACTTGAACTTAGAACTTGAACTTAGAATTTGAAGTTAAACTTAGAATTTGAAGTTAAACTTAGAACTTGAACTTGAAATTAGAATTTGAACTTGAACTTGAAATTAGAATTAGAACTTGAACTTAGAACTTGAACTTGAACTTAGAATTTGAACTTGAACTTAGAACTTGAACTTGAAATTAGAATTTTAACTTGAACTTAGAACTTGAACTTGAAATTAGAACTTGAACTTGAACTTAGAACATGAACTTAGAATTTGAAGTTGAACTTAGACTTGAACTTGAAATTAGAACTTAAACTTGGAACTAATTAGCTTGAATATATAACTAATTAATTTTAGAAATTAGATATGAACTTGAATTGAAAACTTGAACTTATTAAAACTTGAACATATATACATACATATAAATTAGCTTGAATATATAACTAAATCCAAGAATATTAGTTTTATATATATATATATATATATATATATATATATATATATATATATATATATATATATATATATATATATATATATATATATATATATATATACATACATATATAAAACTAATATTCTTGGATTTGAAGTTTATATTTAACTAATTTTAGAACTTTTCGTGCTAGGCAACTGAGGAAGCTCAACATCTGAAAAGGTTGATACAATATATTGCTCCTTTCAACAAAGTAGGAGATAAGGTTGGTGCTTCTAAATTTCTAAAGTTCAAGTGCAATTGTTTTCAATAATATGTTTGTGTCCATCTAGTATTGATATTTAGCTTTAATTTTGTGATAATTTTTTTGTGTCCATCGATTGTTTGATAAGCATAAGTACCAACACTTGTTGATCCTAGTGATAACAAAATTGATTTTCTTGCAAGATCAATTTGTGTCCATCAAGTGTTGACACTTAGCTTTAAATTTAGAAATAATATATTTGTTTAGCATAAGTACCAACACTAGTTTATCCCATTGATGACAAAATTGATTTTCTTGCAAGATCAATTTGTGTTCATCTAGTGTTGACACTTAACTTTAATTTAATGTGTTTGTTAAGCATAAGTACCAACACTAGTTGATCCTATTGATGACAAAATTGATTTTCTTGCAAGATTGATTTGTGTCCATCTAGTGTTGACATTTAACTTTAATTTAATGTGTTTGTTAAGCATAAGTACCGACACTAGTTGATCCTAGTGATGACAAAATTGATTCTCTTGTAGGATCAATTTGTGTCCATCTAGTGTTGACACTTAGCTTTACTTTAATGTGTTTGTTGCTTTAATTTAATGTGTTTGTTAAGCATAAGTACCAACACTAGTTGATCATATTGATGACAAAATTGATTTTCTTGCAAGATCGATTTGTGTCCATCTAGTGTTGACACTTAGCTTTAATTTAATGTGTTTGTTAAGCATAAGTACCAATACTAGTTGATCCTATTGATGACAAAATTGATTTTCTTGCAAGATCGATTTGTGTCCATCTAGTGTTGGCACTTAGTTTTAATTTAATGTGTTTGTTAAGCATAAGTACCAACACTAGTTGATCCTATTGATGACAAAATTGATTTTCTTGCAAGATCGATTTGTGTCCATCTAGTGTTGACATTTAGCTTTAAATAAGTTAAAATAAATAATGTCATTTAGTTGGTCGATTTAGTTGTTGGAATTAAGTCAAAACTAAACTAGTTCAAGTTTAGTTGTTTAAATTAGTTATAATAAATAATGTGGTTTGTTAGTGAATTTAGTTATTGGAATTAAGTCAAAACTAATGTTGCTAAAGTTAAAAAGTTGTTAAGTTGTTTAAATTAGTTATAATAAATAATGTGGTTTGTTAGTGAAGTTAGTTGTTGGAATTAAGTCAAAACTAATGTTGTTAAAGTTTAAAAGTTGTTAAGTTGTCTAAATAAGTGAAAATAAATAATGTTGTTTAATTGGTAGATTTAGTTGTTGGAATTAAGTCAAAACTAAACTAGTTAAAGTTAAGTTGTTTAACTTAGTTATTATAAATAATGTGGTTTAGTTAGTGAATTTAGTTGTTGGAATTAAGTCAAAACTAATGTTGTTAAGTTGTTTCAATAAGTTAAAATAAATAATGCCATTTAGTTGGTCGATTTAGTTGTTGGAATTAAGTCAAAACTAAACTAGTTAAAGTTAAGTTGTTTAAATTAGTTATAATAAATAATGTGGCTTAGTTAGTGAATTTAGTTGTTGGAATTAAGTCAAAACTACTGTAGTTAAGTTATAAAGTTGTTAAGTTGTTTCAATAAGTTAAAATAAATAATGTCGTTTAGTTAGTCGATTTAGTTGTTGGAATTAAGTCAAAAATAATGTTGTTAAACTTAAAAAATTGTTAAGTTGTTTAAATAAGTGAAAATAATAATGTCGTGTAGTTGGTCGATTTAGTTGTTGGAATTAAGTCAAAACTAAACTAGTTAAAGTTAAGTTGTTTAAATTAGTTATAATAAATAATGTGGTTTGTTAGTGAATTTAGTTGTTGGAATTAAGTCAAAACTAAGGTAGTTAAGTTAAAAACTTGTTAAGTTGTTTCAATAAGTTAAAATAAATAATGTCATTTAGTTGGTCGATTTAGTTGTTGGAATTAAGTCAAAACTAATGTTGTTAAAGTTAAATAGTTGTTAAGTTGTTTAAATAAGTGAAAATAAATAATGTCGTTTAGTTGGTCGATTTAGTTGTTGGAATTAAGTCAAAACTAAACTAGTTAAAGTTAAGTTGTTTAAATTAGTTATAATAAATAATATGGTTTAATTAGTGAATTTAGTTGTTGGAATTAAGTCAAAGCTAAGGTAGTTAAGTTAAAAAGTTGTTAAGTTGTTTCAATAAGTTAAAATAAATAATGTCGTTTAGTTGGTCGATTTAGTTGTTGGAATTAAGTCAAAACTAAACTAGTTAAAGTTAAGTTGTTTAAATTCGTTAGAATAAATAATGTGGTTTAGTTAGTGAATTTAGTTGTTGGAATTAAGTCAAAACTAAGGTAGTTAAGTTAAAAAGTTGTTAAGTTGTTTCAATAAGTTAAAATAAATAATGTCATTTAGTTGGTCGATTTAGTAGTTGGAATTAAGTCAAAACTAATGTGTTAAAGTTAAAAAGTTCTTAAGTTGTTTAAATAAGTGGAAATAAATAATGTCGTTTAGTTGGTTGATTTAGTTGTTGGAATTAAGTCAAAACTAAACTAGTTAAAGTTAAATTGTTTAAATTAGTTATAATAAATAATGTGGTTTATTTAGTGAATTTAGATGTTGGAATTAAGTCAAAACTAAGGTAGTTAAGTTATAAAGTTGTTAAGTTGTTTCAATAAGTTAAAATAAGTAATGTCGTTTAGTTAGTCGATTTAGTTGTTGAAATTAAGTCAAAACTAATGTTGTTAAAGTTAAAAAATTGTTAAGTTGTTTAAATAAGTGAAAAGAAATAATGTCGTTTATTTGGTCGATTTAGTTGTTGGAATTAAGTCAACTAAACTAGTTAAAGTTAAGTTGTTCAAATTAGTTATAATAAATAATGTGGTTTAGTTAGTGAATGTAGTTGTTGGAATTAAGTCAAAATTAATGTAGTTAAGTTAAAAAGTTGTTAAGTTGTTTCAATAAGTTAAAATAAATAATGTCGTTTAATTGGTCGATTTAGTTGTTGGAATTAAGTCAAAACTAAACTAGTTAAAGTTAAGTTGTTTAAATTAGTTATAATAAATAATTTGGTTTGTTAGTGAATTTAGTTGTTGGAATTAAGTCAAAACTAGTGTTATTAAACTTAAAAAGTTGTTAAGTTGTTTAAATTAGTTATAATAAATAATGTGGTTTGTTAGTGAATTTAGTTGTTGGAGTTAAGTCAAAACTATTGTTGTTAAAGTTAAAAAGTTGTTAAGTTGTTTAAATAAGTGAAAATAAATAATGTCGTTTAGTTGGTCGATTTAGTTGTTGGAATTAAGTCAAAACTAAACTAGTTAAAGTTAAGTTGTTTAAATTAGTTAAAATAAACAATGTGGTTTAGTTAGTGAATTTAGTTGTTGGAATTAAGTCAAAACTAAGGTAATTAAGTTAAAAAGTTGTTAACTTGTTTCAATAAGTTAAAATATATAATGTCGTTTTGTTAGTCGATTTAGTTGTTGGAATTAAGTCAAAACTAATGTTGTTAAAGTTAAAAACTTGTTAAGTTGTTAAAATAAGTGAAAATAAATAATGTCGTTTAGTTGGTCGATTTAGTTGTTGGAATTAAGTCAACTAAACTATTTAAAGTTAAGTTGTTTAAATTAGTTATAATAAATAATGTGGTTTACTTAGTGAATTTAGTTGTTGGAATTAAGTCAAAAGTAATGTAGTTAAGTTAAAAAGTTGTTAAGTTGTTTCGATAAGTTAAAATAAATAATGTCGTTTTGTTGGTCGATTTAGTTGTTGGAATTAAGTCAAAACTAAACTAGTTAAAGTTATGTTTTTTAAATTTGTTATAATAAATAATGTGGTTTAGTTAGTGAATTTAGTTGTCCGAATTAAGTCAAAACTACTGTAGTTAAGTTAAAAAGTTGTTAAGTTGTTTCAATAAGTTAAAATAAATAATGTCGTTTAGTTGGTCGATTTAGTTGTTGGAATTAAGTCAAAACTAAACTAGTTAAAGTTAAGTTGTTTAAATTAGTTATAATAAATAATGTGGTTTAGTTAGTGAATTTAGTTGTTGGAATTAAGTCAAAACTAATGTAGTTAAGTTAAAAAGTTGTTAAGTTGTTTCGATAAGTTAAAATAAATAATGTCGTTTTGTTGGTCGATTTAGTTGTTGGAATTAAGTCAAAACTAAACTAGTTAAAGTTATGTTTTTTAAATTTGTTATAATAAATAATGTGGTTTAGTTAGTGAGTTTAGTTGTCCGAATTAAGTCAAAACTAATGTAGTTAAGTTAAAAAGTTGTTAAGTTGTTTCAATAAGTTAAAATAAATAATGTCGTTTAGTTGGTCGATTTAGTTGTTGGAATTAAGTCAAAACTAAACTAGTTAAAGTTAAGTTGTTTAAATTAGTTATAATAAATAATGTGGTTTAGTTAGTGAATTTAGTTGTTGGAATTAAGTCAAAACTAATGTAGTTAAGTTAAAAAGTTGTTAAGTTGTTTCAATAAGTTAAAATAAATAATGTCGTTTTGTTGGTCGATTTAGTTGTTGGAATTAAGTCAAAACTAAACTAGTTAAAGTTATGTTTTTTAAATTTGTTATAATAAATAATGTGGTTTAGTTAGTGAATTTAGTTGTCCGAATTAAGTCAAAACTGATGTAGTTAAGTTAAAAAGTTGTTAAGTTGTTTCAATAAGTTAAAATAAATAATGTCGTTTAGTTGGTCGATTTAGTTGTTGGAATTAAGTCAAAACTAAACTAGTTAAAGTTAAGTTGTTTAAATTAGTTATAATAAATAATGTGGTTTAGTTAGTGAATTTAGTTGTTGGAATTAAGTCAAAACTAATGTAGTTAAGTTAAGAAGAAGAGAGAGGAGGAGATTGCGACAACAAAAGAGGTAGAGAACAAGAGGTATGCTGCGCTTCAAGCCCAACTAACTTTTCTTTTTGAATTAGGAAATATTCTTCCTCCATGTCCAGCCAGCAGTGATGGATCTGATCAACAGGATGATGAGAATGATAAGTCTAATAAGGAGAGTGATCAAAGTTATGAGAAGTAGTTGTATCTATTTGACATTTTAGACTTCTATATTTTGGAATTGTTTGATTGTATTTTGGTTTATTTTGGATGAAGTTTATTTTGAAATAGTTTAATGTATATATTAAAAATATGGTGTTGTTTTGGTTGGATGAAGTTTATTTGAAATTCTTTGGGTTGTTTTGGTATAAATATGCAAGTGGGCAATTAAAATTGCAGCAATTTACTTCCAGTTTTATAGCAGAAAACCGACCTACGGAAGTCGAAATTTTAAAAATAAAAAAATAAAAATGCCGACCTCCGAAAGTCAGAATTCCAAAACTAAAAATAAAAATACTGGCCTCCAGAGGTCAGAATTACAAAACTAAAAAGTAAACATACTGACCTCCGGAGGTCGGAATTTAAATGATACAAAAATAAAATTACCGACCTCCGGAGGTCGGAATTTCAAAAATACAAAAATAAAAATACCGACCTCCGGAGGTCAAAATTTCAAAAATAGAAAAAAACAATAACGACCTTCGTAGGTCGGAATTTAAAAAATACAAAAATAAAATTACCGACCTCCGGAGGTCGGAATTTAAAAGATACAAAAATAAAAATACCGACCTCCGGAGGTCGGAATTTCAAAAATATAAAAATAAAAATACCAACCTCCGGAGGTCAGAATGTTAAAAATAAAAAAATAAGAATACCGACCTTCGGAGGTCAGAATCTCAAAAATGAAAAATAAAAAAACCGACATCCAGAGGTCGGAATTTAAAAATTAAGATAATATAAAAAATTAACAAATACTGGCATTCGGATGTCGGTATTACCAAATATGAGAAATAACAAAACTGACATCAGGAAGTCGAAAAATAGCATAATGAATTTTCTGGCTTAAAATAAAAACTGACCTCGAGAGGTCAGTAAATACTAACCTCCGGAGGTCGGTATTGAATAGCGACCAAGCTTTTCCCGACCTAAGCTAGGATGTCGGTTTTAGGTCGAAATTATAGGGAATACAGACCTCCGGAGTTCAGTATTTGTAGGTTGGTATTCACTGCTTTTTTAGTAGTGTCACTTTAAAGCATGGTAGAAAAAAATACATGGTTTGATTGTCATCGCCAGTTCTTGCCAATGGACCATGAGTTTAGAAACATGAAAAATGCATTTAGGAAAAATAAGGTTGAAAGTGACCCCCAACCTCCATTACTCATAGGGCATCAAATTTGGGAGAGATTTTCTCAATTACCTAAAGTTACAGAAGCTTCACCTTCTAGACTTCCTGGATATGGTGTTGAACATAATTGGACCAAACAAAACATATTTTGGGAGTTGTCGTATTGGAAGGACAATCTTCTACGACATAATCTAGATGTGATGCACACTGAAATAAATTATTTTGACAATTTGTTTAACACAGTGATCGATGTTAAGGGTAAGACAAAAGACAATCCAAAAGCTAAAATGGACATAAAGGAATATTGTAGGAGAAAACAGTTATGGCTGCAGGAATTACAGAAAGGTAAAATAGTTAAGCCCAAAGCTAGCTTTTCATTCACATTAGATGAGAAACGTGAAATTATTGAATGGGTTAAAAATTTGAGGATGTCGGAGGGCAATGCTTTGAATTTAGGAAAGTGGGCTATGAATGAAGGAAAATTGATAGGTATGAAAAGTCATGATTGGCATGTGTTCATGGAAATTTTAATTCCTATCGCTTTTAACCATCTACCCAAAAGGATATGGTAACCAATCACAGATATAAGTCTTTTTTTTAAAGATTTGTGTTCTAGAAAGTTGTAAGAGTGTAGTTTAGACAAGATGGAGGAAAATATTCTTGTTACTACTACTAAGTTGGAGAAGATAGTTCCATGTGATTTCTTTGATGTGATGGAGCATCTTCCAATTCACCTTGTACAAGAGACCCTCCTCGGAGGTCCGGTTCAAACAAGATGGATGTATCCATTTGAGAGGTATCCATTCTAATGTGGACTAAGTTATATATATTCACCAAATCTTTTATATATTAACATATATATACATATATACATGTAGAAAAATTGGTAGTTCGAAGCAAACGATTAAGCAAAGGGGAAGGATCAAAGGATTATTTGTTCGAGGTCATATTGGAAGAGAAGCTGGTGATTTTTATTCTTATTACTTTGGTGATGATGTGTAATGTAGGAGAAATAGGCTCAATCACAATGATAAAGGCGATATAGATCCTTTATTTCCACCGATATCAATTTTTAATCAAGATGGTCGAGGATCTAAAAAGCATGGAAAGCGAGGCTTCACTGATATGGAAATGCAATCAGCTGTGACACATATTTTGCTTAATTGTCCAGAGATTCAATCATATGTCAAGTAAGTGTTAAAAATATGTTATTAAATTGCATACTAATAAGTGATCATTAATTAACGAAATACTTGAATGTAAAATGATCAGCTTGTTCATAAACACATGGGGTAATGAAGCCATCTATACAGAATTTTCCAAATGGCTGAGGAACTATGTAAGTGTGCAATCACTAAGTATTTAATAATATATTCATGTTATACTAAATTATATTACTTGAAATAACAATCACATAGGTTTACGATGAATACTCAAATGTCCAACATTTGTAATTAGTGAAAGAAGTGGCACTTGGACTTGAATCTCAAGTACTGACAATGAATAAGTTTTGTGTCAATGGTTTTAAGTTTCAAACTGAAGAAGTTTCTAGGAACAAGAAAACAAATAATAGTGACGTCTACATGCAAGGTGATGTTGATGATACTGGTCAAACTATTGAATATTATGGTGTCATTCAAGAGATTATTGAAGTGAGGTATTCAGGTTGGCCAAAGAAGAAGATTGTATTGTTTCGGTGTGAGTGGTTTGACCCATCACATAGAGACACAAAGGTGGACCATCAACATAATATAATTGAAGTTAAGCACACTAGGAAATACAGAAGTTATGATCCTTTTATTATTGCACAAAATGCTAAACAAGTGTATTACACTTCATATCCATTGCGTAGAGACAAAGATAATTGGTGGGCTGTTATAAAAAGTAAGTCTGTGGGAAAAATTGAAATTGACAATGTCTTAGATATGGCGTATCAAAATGATGTTGCAATTGTTCAACAACAAGTTGATGTTGAATTTGAAACCACACTACAACATTCTCAACACATATTAGAAGAAGTATCTGATGATGAGATACTAAATGTTGAGGAAGAAATATCCAAGAATGAGGAAAATGAATCATTTGATGATAAAGAATGGGACGATAATGAAAATGAAACAACTGAGGAGGAAGAATGGGAGAATGATGAAATTGAAACAAGTGAGGCAGAATAGTGTAGAATGAAAACTAGCTAGTATATATGTAAGTGTATTTTGCTAATTTTAATTAATTTATGATTTTTATATATATTATACATGTAAATTTGTATACAGATGTCATAAGGCGGTGACGGTGATAGACATCGCGAGCATCTTGGAGTTAGCCATACTAAAATAGGCTAAGAAGAAGAAGTCTAGGAGACCGATAAATCCTGAGGATATTGCAGGATCTATTTCTTCTGCGCTAGAACGCATCAGCCATGATACTCATTTATTTGTTGTTCCGTTTGGTACGACTGATCCTCCATAATATTATCATAATTACCGTCGACCAGTCGGTGCTTCATCTACTTCACAGGCATTGCCTTCACAATGCTACGAGGACCTACCTTTACAGTCTATTCATCGAGCACGACCCTTATCGGCAGGTAGTCCATTCCCACAGGTACATCTCCTCAGTTATCTGCCATGAGGCATGGAGATTCTAGTAGCGAGCAGTCAGATGCTATGGCCGGTACGCCTTCATTGACTCAGCGTTTTTTGCATCCTAATGTATCACCCTCGTCTACAACTACAACTAGTGCTACACCACATGATACGATGTCTGCTCTAGCTCCTGGCCAAAAGGACAGACTTGGTAGAGTCATGATTGAGCCGGATGGATCATTGGAAGTTTGTTTTGTTATCTGTTTGTTATTTTATTTTATTTATTTCTTATACTTTAATATATTATTCATGAACTAACATATTTATTATGTGTTTTGCAGGTGGCACCCTGCAAAGGATGTTGCCTGGACTTTAAAAGACTCTCTTAGAAGACTCTATACACAGGCTTATAACTCTTGGAGCGAGATTCCAAACAATATATGCCAGATGATGTTTAATAACTTTAAGGTATATATTTTTTAGTTAAGTTTAGTATACGTTACTTTTCTTTTTTTTTACTATCGATCTAATTAACGTTATTTAATTTTTTTTAGACTATGTATAATTGGGAGTCGAGGTACAATTTGGTCATTGGGACCATATTTGAGAGGAAGGCATCCGCCAGACTGTCTAGCTGGCTAAAGAAAGTTCGGGATAGAGGTGAACGTCCCGATTGGATGTTGCCTCATGTTTTTGATGAACTGGGTCGATATTGGAACACATACAAGTTTAAGGCAATATCAAATCAAGCCAAAAAGTCTAGAGGCAGTCTTAAAGGTGGCTCGTTGCACACTAGGGGTGCAAAGACGGATGGAACAACTTCACGAGAGATGGTAAGTTCTTATTCAAACTTTTAAATAAATAATTAGTTAATTCATATATTCGTTATAAATTTCAATTTTTATTTATAGGAAAAAGAATTGGGACGTAGTCCCATTGAACCAGAGGTTTTTAAGAAGACTCATGTCAGGAAGAAAGAAAATAAGTCGGATCCGAATGTGTGGGTGGAGGAAAGGGCCGAACGAATTTTTTTAAGTTATTTAATATGAATAATATATATTAATAGTAAATATATTTATGATATGTATATATATTGATGTCAATTTTTATATTTAATATGTAGTATGACTTTCATCAGTACGTCACTAAGAATCTAGATAGTTCGATTCAATTGACACATGAACTGTTCATCCAGATTTGAAAAGAAAAAATGGTAGGGGGAACACATAAGGGTAGATGCTATGGTCTAGGCTCTCGAAATGATGTTAGACGACTCCAGTCAGGCTTAGAAGGTATTGAATTGTCACGTCATGCCGAGACACTTGACGGTGTTCAAATTGCTGTTATGTCGGATCAAATAGCTAAACTTACAATAGCACTAGCAGAGTCGGAGCAGAGAAGAGTAGCTAAACAAGAAAGCATGAGTGAGACCGTTTAGCAAATCAAAGAACAAGTGATGAACCTCGCTCGTCGACCTAGTACTTCAGCTTCCGATGACACCGACGATGAGAGTGATGAGGAAAATTATGTAGATGTCAGTCCCTAGTTTAGATCTCTGGACATTTATGAACTTTTTGAAACAAATTTTGAAAGACTTTTTAATTCTTTAATTTATGATTTAGATATTTTTGAATATTATTTTAACTTTGTTGTTTTATGTTTTGTTTAGATTGTTTATAATTGTGTTTGTTTGATTGGGCTGAATAGTGTAGAATTAAATTGAATTGCATTTGCAGGTGGGCAGTAGAAACTGCCAGCTTTTGCTGTCAAAAATATTGCAGAAAAAACAACGGACAACGTGGTTTAGTCCGTCGCTTTCTGGGTATTAATTTTTTGAAAAACCCAGAAAAGCGACAGACAACGTGGTTTTGTCTGTCACTTTTTGGGATTTTCAAAAATAAAATTTTCAGAAAAGCCACAGACTGCATCACCTTTTAGAAATTTAAAAAAAATTAAAATTAAAATAAAGCGACGGAGTTCGTCGCTTTTGTTAAAAAAAATTCAAAAAAAATAGTCAAAAAGCGATGCAGTCTGTCGCTTTTTAGCGACACAGTCCGTCGCTTTTTGAAAAGCGTCGGGCAAAAAAGCTACAGAGGTGATTGCGTCGCTTTTTCGTCGATTTTGACCAAAAAAGCGACGTAGTCCGTCGCTTTTGGTTGTCGTTTTTTGTCAGTTTTTTAGTAGTGTCGTATCAAAATCCATCCCCCCACTAAAGAATTGATCTTAACACCTAAGAACAATTTGAGAATCACCCGATACAACCTTATATGTAAAAATGAAGAATGATTCAGATCTTAGCTTATAAATATTTGGGGTATTACATGGAGACAGATACTGCTGAGGGGAATGATTTTAAGTTGAGCAAGACTGAAACTTAATAATCAGAGTGAAAGATTAGTGATATGTCTTACATAACAGATGTGGACGTGATTCTTGACACATATGTCAATTTTAAGAGAGGAAGTTTCAAGTACCTGATTTAGTGATCCATGGTAATAAGGAGATTGACAAGGATGCCACACATCGTATTAGGGAGACATGGGTGAAATGGAGGCTATCATCAAGTGTTTTATGTGATAAAAATGTGGCACCTAAAGTTATGTTCTACTGAGTGGTGGTTAGACCAAATATATAATACGGATTAGAGTATTGGATAATCAACAACTTTCTTGTACAAAAGGTACTAGTGGCCGTGGTGAGGATATTGGGGTGGAGGTGCGCATATACCAAGAGAAATAAGATTAGGGATGAAGGGATTCAAGATAAGGTACGAGTGACTTTCTTGGAAGATAAAATGTGAGAAGTGAGACTGAAATGATTCGGACATGTAAAGAGGAGAAGTACAAATCTATACCCTGATTGAATGTGTGAGAGGTTGATCATAGTAGGCTTGAGAAGGGAGGTAGGTCTAAGAAGTATTGTTGTGAGATGATTAGGCAGGATAAAGTGCAACTTCATCTTTCGGAGGACATAACCTTGATAGGAGCGAGTGGAGGTTGAGAATTAGGGTAGAAGACTAGTTCATAGTCGGATATAGGGGTGTCAAAAGAATATGAAAAACCTATCGAACCAATTTATGTTATTTTTTTAATAAAACCGTGGACTTTTATTTAAATGTATAACCATCCCGAACAATTGGGATGGTCTTTTTAATTTATGAAAAAAACCAAAAAAAATTCGAACTGAACCGAATAACCTTAATGTATGCAAATACATTTTATATATTAGCAATATGTTAAATTTAATATATAAATATATTTTATAATATTTTTTAAATATAAATTTAACCTAGGTCCTAGGCCTCTAGTGACTAGACAACTTTGGGTCTTAGCTTATTAATTAACATTTACTTAATTAGGTTTAAAATTAAAAGATGATATAATAGATAATCTATCAAACAATACAACAAAACATATGCAAACACTCCTATTAAATGTTAAGATCAAACAATATGGCAACAAGGTTTTACCTTCTTTATCTTTTTGATGAAGAATTAAAGTGTTTTTTCAAGAACATATTTGAGAAATAAATATTTTAATAGTAGTATATTTTGAGGTGATATTTTAAAAGTAAAAAAGAAAATTGAAAATTAACTGAACCGTACCGATATCGAAGAGAAATCGATACGATTGGGATGGATTTAAAAGATCTAATTTTGATTATATTTTATAAAATAACCAAAAAAATTGGAATGATATATATAATTGTTAAAAAAATAGCCGTCCGGACTGTACCATTGACACCCCTAATTGGATATATATATATATATATATATATATTGTCCCCTAGTTTTATTACTTTTTTCTTATTCTTATTTTCACAATTCTATCACTATTTGTTGTTTTGCCTCGGTATCTTACTATCTTGTTGTCATTGTTGTTGCTTTTTTTCATTATTTATTTAACCGATAGTCTTTCGTAAATAACTTCTTTATCTTCTAAAATATGGAAATAAGGTTTTTTCAGAATTACACTGAATTTATTATTGTTATGATTACCCCTCCCCAACAACAATTCTATGAGAAGTTGAAAGGAGGTTATCTAGTAACTAGGGGTGTCAAAAATGAGCCCAACTATAGCTAATCCGTCCAACCCACCCAAAATTTTAAGGGTTGTGCTCAAGATAATTTGAATTGGGTTCAATTCCAACTCATTCAAGTCTTAACACATTTTAATAGAATCCCCAATTGTGCCGAATTTAACTCCAATTTCAACCTGTTTTAAGACTTTATTTGCATTGATGTAGTGTATGTTCCTATATTGAAGGTATGAATTACTATTTATTTTATATCTTTTAGAATTTATCTATCCATTTGTAATTTTCTTAAAAAGAAATTCTTTAATTGAAATTCAATTTGTGGATATAAAACTTACATAACAATATGTTAAAATTATTGAGATTAAGTGGGTCAAATTGGACGGGTCAATACACAACCCATTTTGGAGCCCAACCCATTTGAGCCCAAAGTAAAGTTGGGCGGATCAGGACCCAACCCAATTTCTATTTCAACCCATTTTAATATCTCCAATTTCAATTCAACTCACCTATTTGACGCCCTGCTAATAACTATTGCCAACTGTTCGAATAGCTTTGTGTTGATCAGGTAGCTTCCTCATTGATGCTTAACTACGGCAACTAATTGTGTCGGAAAATGCATAAAGAAGACATAAACATAAGTACATAATTCTAATCGACCCAAAAGGATTAAGAAACTAAAAAATAATGTGCCACAATCTATGATGTATGTCAATGAGCATGTTAATTTTCAGTATTTAACTTTCCACATGACAATGTTCAAGATTATAAAATTAAAGGACATTTTGGTACATTTGACAATGTTCAAGATTATAAAATTAAAGGACATTTTGGTACGTTTGACAATGTTAAAGATTATAAAATTAAAAGACATTTTGGTGTGTTTTACGTATGTATATTTAATTTAAGACCACAAAATTCAAATTTTATTTGATTTTGTAGAACTTCATTCCAAATAAAAATCAGACAAACAAACTAAAACAGAAGGAATAGTAACTTTGATTGATTTGGCAGAATGTATCCAGGGGCGACTCAAACCCGTTGGTGGCCTAAGGCCAAAATCAAATTAGAAGCCTTAAAAAAAAATTATAAATGTTTTTATTTTAAATCTATTTTTCTAACTTTTTGAGATGCAAAGTTGTTAATAATTTTTGTATAGTCAATCTCTTCTAATAATTCTTTTTCAATCGATAATATAGCCAAACCTCTTAATCTTTCTTGAGACATTGTCGATCTTAAATAAGATTTTATTATTTTTAATTTTGAAAAACTTCTTTCGACTGAGGCGATTGTTACGGGAATTGTTAACATTATTCTATAAGCAATGTAAACATTTGGAAAAGAATCAAGTCTTTTTATTTGATTGAGTATCTCAATTAGAGTATTGTCTTCTACTTTTATGATTTCCCTTAACACTTTTAATTCAGAAAATAAGTCTAAAATGTCAATATCGGAGTGAGTATTATGTTTTAAGGAATATTCAAGATTAAGACAATATTTTTTTAAATTCTCATCATCTAATGATCTCAATTTTTTCCCACTAAATAGACAATATTTGTATCAACAATATTCCATTGACTAGGATCATAGATATTTTTAAGAGTATGATTATTTAATTCATTTATAAGTTCTTGATTTTCTTGGGAATCTACATCCAACGTTTCACTAATTTCCTCTCCTTCTTCTTCTTTTTGGTTTATATCATTATCTAACTCAACTTCAACTAAAGTAGTAAATTGTTCTTCTAAAGAGCATTCCCCAACCTTTTTTTATTTAGTTTTAACATTGTTTTCCAAAAATTTATCAAGAGCACCTTTTTGAGATTTTATCAAGTTATCGACTTTTCTTTTTCTTTTAAGTTTTGAATGACCGGATTCATATTTTCTAGTTGACATATTAAAATCTAACAAATATTTTAAACACTATTTACAATATCAAATAAAAAATATAATAAACATAAGACACAAAACAAAAATAATATTAGAAATTAGAATGAAATTACAGAATTCAAAAGCTATGAAGACTTGATTTCCGAAAATGAATCGGGTTGCTGCCTACTGCAATATAGTTTTCTCCAAATTTAAAATATAAACTATCAATAGAACAAGTAAATTTTTAAGCTTTGAATAAGAGAGAGATGTAGGATTAGAAAAGAGAAAGTGAGAAGAAATAGAAGGGAGGAGGATAGAATATATAAAATAAAATTAAAAAAAAAAAGGTAAAAAAAAAAAACAGATAACTTGTACATTAAAAAAAAGTACACAATTTTTTCCTGGAAAGTTAAAAAGTCATAGTCATATCTATAGACTATCACTTCATTGTCTTAGTTCTAATAATTTTTTTTAAAAAAAATTTAATCCTTCCTAATTAACTAAAAAAATGGGGCCTTTGCATTTATTGTCCTAGTTCTAATATTTTTAAAAAAAATTTAACTCTACCTAATTAACTAAAAAATGGGGCCCCTAAAATTGGGGCATAATGCCAAGGACCTTTTTTTATAACTAACCAGCCGCCCCTGAATGTATCTAATTCAAGTTGAAGGAAGAAAACGGTGTTAAATAAGGGAAAGATTTCTTAAACTGACTAATTATTCATAAGAAATTAATTAATTTTGTTAACCGTTAACTAATTCAGTATCATTATATATTATACATGTGCTTAAAACTTGTAAGCAGCATATATCATGGCCCATGCATAACGCATCTTGCACCTTACACTAATTTTTTGGTTAATTTAACCAATTATACTATGCTTAAATTAATTTTCATGTTAGACATATATTTTTAGTAGTTGCATGTACGTGTTATATATTTCTTGGTCTCAATTTATATGACATAGTTTGATATGACAGAATATTTAAGAAAGAAAATAATAAGCCTTTTGAAATTTATAATTTAAAACTTTCAGTAAGGATAAATTAAAGAGAATTTTTAAGTTAAGTTGTTTCTCATTATAGAAATATGACATTTTTTTTAGATAAACTAAATAAAAGAAGTGTCACATGAATTGAAAATGTATACTTGCTTAAAATAAGTTGTTCGTCTAATTTTGACGTGACATGAAATTTAGCTCGTCAAGTAATTAAAAACATGTGCCAACCATAGCTCAATCCTTTGATAAGTAAATCTGCATGCTGGTATGTGGGAGAAATAATGTACCAAGTTTCCAACAATGCCTATTTATTCTTCTCCTCTACAAAGTGACAATTGATCTCAATATGATTAGTGCACTCATTAATTATTGGATTCACATCTATTGCATAGCGGATTTGCTATCACAGTATTATTGCAACAAATAAAGAATTCTACGACAATAATATAATCACTATATTATATGGATATTTAGCGACAATAAAGACTTTAGCAACTCTGAATGCAATAACATGATCAACTTAATTGCAGCTAAATGTCTTTGCAGCAATATTATTACTGATAAAAGAAAAATCTATTACCACTAAATATCTCTGTTGTTACAGTGATGACTGAGACTTCGCTTTTAATATAGCTCATTCTTCTTGAACATATTATGAACATATGTGGTGTTACTCCCACTGAATAATTAAACATATTCTCCCCTTTTCGCCATCTTTGAAGAAAGTTTCCTACAAATGCTTAGGTGGTAATACATGAACAAAGTTGACTACCATTGGCAAGTTTCATGTACAAAAGTCAACTAGACAAACATACTAGTTGACTAGTAATTTAATAAGTAACATGCACATATAGCTGACTAGAATAGATCTAAACTAAAACAGTAATTTTAGTTAGTTGGACCTTGTCTAGATAAGCAGATCAAATTCAGTCAAAGTTAATAGGATCCTGTTATTTATGATGTAGTTTGACTTGACATGAATTTTTTTTTTAAAAAAATTGAAATGTATGGCCTAAAAGAAATGATAGATATTTGTTTGGCTATAAATTGTCTCATTAAAGGTAAAATGGAACATTTTAAAGTTTAATCATTACTAAACATATACATGTATCATTCTTTCTAAAATGGATAAATAGGATAATGAGTTACTATATAAATTGAGACATAGAAAGTAAAAAAAAAGTAATCTCTCTTTCCTAATTTATGTGGTACTTTTATTTTTTCGAGAGTCAAACAACTTAAATTTGATGATAATTTGTGCATGGAATCTTCAATCTTTTTGAATTGAAATTTATGTATTTGTAAACTACGTAAAATGTAGTATAAGTCACAAATTCAAAATATTTTAAAATTTATGAAAAATTTACGGTCAAAGATATACTTGTTTGAATCTCAAAATCCAAAAATTCCATGTAAAATGGGACGGTGGGAGTATTACTTTTAAACATCCCAACAACAAAACTAAGGTTAATGTTTAGAGAGGAAATATGTGAGTCTTGACAACGTTGTCTTTCAAGTTATCTGGGGTGACGTTGGTGATCACAACAGTGGAGAAGTCATAGAGATGAGTGTGAATATTGATGTCATGCATTTTTGGTATTCTGGTCGAGAGCATAAGCCTCAAATCATGAATTCCCTAATTAATCGATCAGGGACTCAAGTCTCATTCCTTGCAATAATATCATAATAAATTACCACGCTCTGCATCCCTGGATGGTAGTGCGCTAGACATTGCTAGCTCCGTCTGAACATGTACACTGCCATTCCAGCGTCACCATCTAAGGCTACGTGGGCACAGAGAGTGATGAGTGGATCTGATACTATTAATACAACTTTAGGAGAACGAAATCCCAAAAGCTAGTTATTAAAGTAGGAAAGCCCAAGGCTATATGCGACACAACTTAGTGACATATAAACTAGTCATCTTTGTCACGTCCTAAACCTTTTCCATTTTGAAATACATTAATAATTATTACGCAATTTGCCTCCTAATTGCATAACTTCTCAAAGAATTGAACATGATTCTGTGTACTTTGGTTGCAGCGCGCTAAACTATGATCAATTGGTATCAAATCAGCATCTTTAATAAAGGCTAATATCTTGAAAGACTAAAGATGGTTGAACCCACACAAGACCACCATGTTTTAATTGTATGTATTATGGCTGATATAAGGGAGAAGAAGTACATGAAATTAACATCAAAAAGGGAGAATCACAAAGAGATGAAAAGTCGTTTTATAATTATCTACTCAATATTATTGACTATGATGCCTACTGATGACAAGTATTTTTTTCCTTCTCCTATTATCCTTGTTGCACTCTTTTGTGCAGATTATGTTTCGATGTATAGTCAATACTCTTATGCTCTTATACGTATGATCAACGAGTATTGAAGGTTATATTTTGTTACTTTTTCGTACTTGAAAATATATATGGTATGAATTGAACTTATACTCTTCTAACTTTTTAAAATTATTATTTCTTGATTTGTGTGTGTGTTAGGGGTCATGCTAATCTTCTAAACCAGAAATTATAGTTGTCATCATAGTCCTTATGAATTTTCGATCGTGACACATAAATTTCTTCCAACAATATTGTTAACTTGTGTATTTTTTATTTTTTTATGAAATAAAAGTTGTGCGATTATGCGAGTGATTGTTTCGACAAAATCACAAATCTCAACCAATAGTTTATTTTGTTTGTCAACTTTAGTACATTTAGGAATATGCTATGTATGGAGCAACCCTTCTGATAAGGAAAAGATATATACGGTAGATTTTAGCTGGAGGATGACAGATAGATCACTAGTTTCTGCCAGACATCAATATCCTCCACTTGTTTCCATAATAATTGGCATACAAAACCTTTTTATGTAATATATATTAACTAAAATAAAAAAGGGAAAATAAAGAAAAAAAATATGTTAATCCCTCCTGTTAATCCTACAATCAACTGGTCAATCAAACAAACAAGTATCCAAGTTGAATATATATATATATATATATATATATATATATATATATATATATATATGGGTGTTCGTGGTTTGGTTTGGATCGGTTATTGGTTAAAACCAAAATCAAACCAATTTAGTCAGTTTTTTAAATATCTAAAACCAAACGAAAAGCATAACCGTCGGTTTGGTTATTAAGTTTGGTTCAGTTTTTCTGGTTTTTTTAGTTTGAAAGTAATAAATTTTTTAGGACATACGTATCTTGATAGACACAAACGCCTAATACATGAGCAGTCCACTAAAAATCTATTGTCGGTTCAATTAACCAATTTAACAATACTAAAGTTATCACTACACGAACAAAGTGATTCAATTAAGAGAAGGTGTAACTATATTATGAAAGGTATGGTAGGTAAAGACTAAAGTAATGAATTTTGATGGACTTGGACTTATGATTGTAATAGAAGGACTAAAATTTAAGTGTTGAGCTTGAGAAAATGGTAAAGTTAAAAACTTAAGTTAATTAAAATTTAACAAAATATTTATATTTTATTTATGAATGATATATAAATAATTATAAAATTTATATATATAATTTATCTGTTCGGTTCGGTTATTTTTGCAATTATTTTTAGTAAAACCAAAATCAAGCCAAAGAGTATCGGTTTTTCAAAATTTAAAATCAAACCTAACCAAATCAAACCAAATATTGGTTTTTTTAATCGATTTGATTCGGATCGCGGTTCGGTTCGATTTGGTTTTTTAACCATAACCATGAACAACCCTATATATATATATATATATATATATATATAATCTCCAAAATTATATAAATTAAGATATTATAATCTCCAAAATTCTCTACTATTTAAAAAAATTACAAAATTCCCTCTCGGATACATCCCTCCCATGAAGTTATTATCATTTGCAATGAATGTATTCGATAGTAATGAAAAATCTGAGATTTTTGTAATTGAATTCGGGGAGAGGATGTAATTAGCCCCAAATGTATGGAATTTCTGTACTTTAATTTATATTATTTTTTTAGTAAATAACTTCAATTTATTACTTTATAATCTGTTTCAAATGTTCATACGACATAAATGCGTCGTTTACAATCCAAATTGAGAAAAGTGAATTCCAAGAAATTATATGCAAGAAGTTAGAACATTTCGTGTTCGAGGAATATATGATATCGATGAAAAAGTTCATCGATCTTCATATATTTTTACAAGTGGTATATATTTTCCACAATGTTATTATTTCCTTTTTGTAATATTTGCATCATAAGCTTTGCATCTAATAAAATACTAATCATTGATCAACCAATCCGCAAATATCGATTCAAGGCCTTTCAAATCTCTATTGCTTCAACTTAAGTATAATTTGTTTGTAGTTTGCTTTGTCGATGAATTTTGTAATACATTTTATTATTGTCTTTGATAAGTCTTAATGCTCCCAGATGTTTTGATGATCTCCTCACAAATGCAAGGACCCGGTCCTCTGCAGAGTGTGCTCGTCCACGTCTATGTGCTATACAGCTGGAAAGTTGTCGCGTCAGAGGTTGGTGAGGTCGTCAGTGTACCACACCAATCAGAATGGATGAGGTTGTTTGTCTAGCGGTTAATACTTCTTTATGATTGATATATTCAACATCAAAACAATAAATCAATTCATTCATTCAAAGAGAGAATATTAAAGCTTCAACAAAACAACAAGGGACCTCATAGACTGGCAATTTGCTTTCTGAACCTACTGAGTTTTTGATTGCTTGTATTTGTGATTACATTGTAGGATTTGTTTCACTTGTGTTAGAAATATTTCAAAACTTGTGTGACTCACTGTAAGAACTTAGTTGAGCGCAACTTTGTGTCTTACGTTAAAGGTCTATATATTAGTCAGTAAGGGTTAGTATAGTGGGCAATGCAGGCAATGCTTTGGCTCATTAAGTAATAGCTTCTATTACTTAGAATAGAGATTAGGATGTTAATCACGTGAGTGGTTGTAAACTGTGTTTTACTTTTGCTCGAGAAGATTAGTAAAAACAGTTTGAAAATCCTGTGAGACAGGTGGTGGTTTAACTCCCTTGAGCAAGGAGGCTTCCACGTAAAGTTGTGTGTGCTATCTTTACTTTCAGTATCTTCTGTTGTGCATCATAATTGTGTTAAGGACCTGGTCCTATCGTAGCTAGTGGGAGCATACATTCCATCAAGTGGTATCCGAGCTTGACTTTTCTATTTAGTTAACACCAAGAAAAGAAAAGGTCCTGAAGAAATGGCTGCCCCACCAAGCTTGGAAGAAGGTCAGTCTACAACCAGACCACCTCTATTCTGGAAGACACGCATGCATGACTACATCAATGTTGAAGACAGTGAGCTATGAGATGTGATTCTTGACGAACCATACATTCGCACCAAAGATGTAGTGGAAGGAGAACTCACCAAAGTGATTCTCGAAACAAGAAGGGAATATAATGAAGAAGATAGGAAAAAGATAGAAAAGAACTATAAAGCAAAAAAGTTGCTTGTGAGTGGGATTGGTCCAGATGAGTACAACAAAATCTCTACCTGCGAGACTATTAAAAAAATATGGGATTGTCTTAAAACAGCTCATGAAGGAACGACCCAAGTAAAGGAGTCCACAGTAGATATGCTAACGACTCAATATGAGAATTTCAGTATGTAGGAAGGTGAATCCATCCACAAGATGCACACAAGGTTCAATTCTATTACCAACGAACTCAGATGTCTTGGTGAGTCTATCCACCCTAGCAAACAAGTTCAAAAAATTCTCAGGGTACTTCCCAAGTCGTAGGAGAGCAAAGTGAATGATATCACTGAAGCAATATATCTAAAAGAACTCACCATGGATGATTTGATTGGAAACCTACAAGCCTATAAGCTGAACATACAACAGGGGTCAACTATGAAGGAAGAAAGAAGGACAAATCAGTAGTATTGAAGATGCCTCTAAATGATGGGTCAGAAGAGGAGGATGAAATGACATACCTCACCAGAAGGTTCCAGAAGATAGTCAAAAAGCATGGAGAATTCCAGAAGAAAAGGCGTACCAGCAGAGTAGCAAATGCAAATGATCTCTGCCATAAATGTGGGAACCCTAGACATTTCATGAGGGGCTGTCAAAGACAGAAGCAGGAAACTTTGGATTTCAAACCTCGGAGAAGGGACCAGGTCCCAGACCACACAAAAAAAAGGCTCATGCTGATCAGGTGGTGAAGAAAGCCCTTGCAATTTGGGGTAACGGGTCCAACGACTCTGAGGAAGAAGAAGACAGACAGGAAGATGTTTCAATGATGGCTATCAAAGATGATGAAACCGTGTTCAACTCTATATTCTCGCTGATGGAAAAATCAAATGATGAAGAGAACCAGGATGAGTATCTCAAAAGTGACCTAGACACTTTATCCATTAAGAGATTGAGAAAACTTGATAATGTACTAATTGACTCAGTAGATGAATTAACCATTGAAAATATTATGTTAAGTGAAAAACTAAGTCTATGTGAGGATGAAAATGCATCCCTTACCTCTTAAATGTCTGAAATGAGCGTCAGGGTAAGTATTCTAGAATCTAAGAGTCTACAGCCCAACGAGGAACCTAGTACCTTAAGGGTGGGAAACGTTAACTCAGTAACTTTGAGGTTGAATTAAAAGAGTATTTAAAGGCATCTGAGTCTAAATTAGTTGTTTCTCTTGAAAAGAATTCTCAACTAATGAAGGACCTAAGTAAGATCAAAGAAGAGCTAAACCATTCCTTGAAATAGACTGATTCGTCTAAGATCCTTTCAAACTTAGCTAATCTGAAGTTCAACAGCAAAAAGGTCTTAGGTTGTAGACAAATAGAACCTCCCTACAATCCTCATAGTAAATATGTCTTTGTCTCTGACAATCTTTTGTGTACCCATTGTGGAAGAAATGATCATCTGAAGAAAAATTGTGAGTCTCTAAAAAGAGTAAAAGAAAGTCAGGAGAACTTCCTCAAGTAAAGAAAAAGAAATGTAGAAAAGAAAAAGGTACCTGGTCCCAACTACCATTTTAGCAAGAATACTTTGCCCCCATAGATAGGAAGGTTTCTTATTAAACCTTTTGACAGTTTTTGGGAACTCCATCTCAAGTGGGTTCCTAAGTCTAATAAGTGATTCTTGTGCAGAAGAGAGGAAACATTCAGTGATAGTACATGGACAATAGATGCTCAAAGCATATGACTGGAGACACTCAAAACTTCCTCTCTTTGGAAGCACACCAGGGAGGTGGTGTGTCATTTGGTGATGGGAAAAAGGGTTTCATTCTCGAAATTGGGAAAACGAGAAGATCAACAAAACATTCCATAGACAATGTTCATTATGTGAATGGTTTGAAATACAACTTGTTAAGTGTATCTCAAATTTATGATAGGGGAAATTAAGTTAATTTTTTGTATGACAGGTGTCTAGTTACTAAATGTGTAACTAACAAAGTTGTTATGTCTGCCAAAAGAGTCAAAAGTATGTATGTTGCAGATCTTGACTCAATAGAAAGGGACAGTCTCATATGTCTAAGTGCTCAGACTGACACTGCAAATCTATGGCATAGACAATTGGGACATGTGAGCTCGTCCTTGCTAAACAAGCTTGTTGCAGGGGACCTGGTCTGTGGATTGCCTAAGCTGAAGTTTTCTGAAAACAAAGTTTGTGATGCCTGTGTAAGGGGGAAGAAAATGAGATCATCTTTCAAGCCCAAGAAAGGTGTAAGCACAACTAGACCACTAGAACTTCTCTACATGGATCTATGTGGACCTATTAGAATTCAAAGCAGAGGAGGCAAGAAGTACATTCTGGTAATTGTTGATGATTTCTCAAGGTTCACCTGGAACATGTTTTTGCGGACCAAGGATGAGACAGCTGGATTACTGATCACTTTTGCCAAAGCAATTCAACTGAAAATTAACTGCAAGAATGCAAGCATCAGATCAGACCATGGTATAGAGTTTGAAAATACTCAAATAAAAAAATTTATGTTGAAAATGGAATTCATCATAATTTCTCTACACCAAGAACTCCTCATCAAAATGAGGTTGTGGAGAGAAAGAACAGGACCTTAGTGGATATTGCTAGAACCATGCTGATTGACTCAGGACTTGCAATAAACTTTTGGGCTGAAGCAGTCAATACAGTTTGCTATGTTACAAACAGATGTTTCATCAGGTCAGTAATCAAGGAAACCCCTTATGAGTTTCTGAATGACAAAAAACCTTTAATTGCTCATCTAAAGCCCTTTGGTTGCAAATACTGTGTGTTGAACAATGGAAAGGAAGATCATGACAAGTTTGATGGTAGGAGTGATGAAGGGGTGTTTGTTGGGTATTCCACTACCAGCAAGGCATACAGAGTTTTCAATAATAGAACTCTGCATGTTGAAGAAACTATGTAATATTTGATGAATCTGATAATAAAAACAAAGCTGAACATACTGAAGACATTGAATTGGAGGAATTGATGGAGGGTCAACAAGGCAGGGTAATCCAAACTACTGGAAATGAACAGGTTTCAAATGAAGGAAACAGTACAGAACTCACAGAGAAACCTAGTCTCTCTAGTGCAGCTCAGGAAGGAGACTCTCAGAACAAAGATCCTGAAGAAGATGAATCTGCTGTTGATCTTAAGAAGGAGATAACCAGAAAGTCCGAATGGAAATATCGATTTTCTCATCCTCTGGACAATCTTATTTCTCCACTTGACTCTGGAATACAAATTAGATCCAAACCAAGAAATCTAATTGCAAATTAAACCTTCATATCCACTACTGAACCCAGGAACATCAAAGAGGCTTTAAAGGATGTTGACTGGGTAACATCAATGCAGGAAGAACTTCATCAGTTTGAAAGAAGCAAAGTGTGGCACCTGGTCCCCAAACCTCTCAACAGAACCATTATAGGAACTAGATGGGTTTTCCGAAACAAGCTTGACGAGCATGAAACCATCACCAGAAACAAGTCACGATTAGTGGTACAGGGGTATAATCAAGAGGAAGGAATTGATTATGATGAGACCTTTGCACCTATATTCAGAATGAAAGCCATCAGAATTTAATAGCTTTTGCTACTTATATGGAGTTCAAATTTTCAAATGGACGTCAAAAGTGCCTTCCTAAATGGGTATCTGAAAAAGGTTGTGTATGTAAAACAACCCCCAGGTTTTGAGGATGTTGATCTTCCAAACCACGTCCTAAAACTAGATAAAGTCTTGTATGGGCTAAAACAAGCTCCTAGAGCTTGGTATGAGTGTTTTCCAAAATTCCTCCTAGAAAATGGTTTTAAGAGAGGTAAAATTTATAACACCTTGTTTTTGAAGTCCAGAAGTAAAGAGCTGTTGATTTTGCAGGTATATGTAGATGATATTATATTCGGAGCTACCTCAGATTCACTATGCAAAGAGTTTGCAGCCTTAATGAGTAGCGAATTTGAAATGAGCATGATAGGGGAGCTTACATTCTTCTTGGGACTGAAAATCAAACAATCCCCTCAGGGTACATCAATATGCCAAGAGAAGTACATAAGAGAATTGCTTAAGAAGTTCAACATGCTCAAAGCCAAGGTTCTTGACACTCCCATGAGCACAAACGTCAAACTTGACATGGATAAAGAAGGGACTGATGTCAATCAGACCATATACAGAGGAATCATTGGGTTACTTCTTTATCTCACTGCCAGCAGGCCAGATATAGTTTTCAGTGTAGGGATGTGTGCCATGTTCCAAGCAGCTCCAAAGGAATCATACTTGAAGGCGGCCAAGCGAATACTGAGATACTTAAAGGGAACACAAGACCTAGTCCTCTTCTATCCTTCTGGTGACTCATTTGATTTAATTGGATATCCTAATGCTGACTATGGAGGTTTTCTTGTTGATCGAAAAAGCACTTCATGCATGGCACATTTCTTAGGATCATCATTGATTTCATGGGGTACCAAGAAGCAAAATTCGGTGGCTTTATCAACTGCAGAGGCAGAATATGTGGTTGTAATGCTCAGCTTTTGTGGATCAAGTAGAAACTCAAGGATTTTGGTGTTTTCACAGACATTATTCCTCTAATATGCGAAAATACAAGTGTAATGAACATGGCCAAGAATCCTGTCCAACATAAGAGGAACAAAAGCATAGATATGAGACACCACTTTCTTAGGGACAATGTTGAGAAAAGCAATGTGGTGATGAGATACTTCAAAATAGAAGATAAAATGACTGATATTTTCACCAAGGCGTTGAGCAAGGAAAACTTCGTCAAAAACAGGCTGAAGCTGGGGATGCATAAAATTAGATAATTTCATAACATGTTTGTATGAAATCTCTCATTTGACTATGCTAGGGAGGGCAGATATATATATTAGTTGTATTGCTTATCATTTGCAAATTCATAGATGATACCTACTACAGGTACACACTCATGGCATGTTGGCTGAAAGGAAGATCTAACCACAGGCAAAACTATCTATAGAGAGGGACCTGGTCCCTCAGAAGGTTAGTATCACGTTTGTTACACATTCTTCTGTCAACGGTCACTGACACGTGTCATCTTCTCATTTATGTGTCAGCTGCAGACGTCTTTTCATTTTTAAAACCAAGGGTCACCACTGTTCATGGACCCGATACCTTTTTAAATGCAACTCCTTTGAGAGATTTCAAACATCACATTCTTCATTCTCTCCTTCAAATTATCTAAGTGTTTATCTAACTCTCCTCCCTTCATCTTTTGGAAAAATGTCTAGTTCTTCTTCTCTTTTGAAACTCCCTCTCTCCCAAGAAATTGAAACTCCCAGTTCATTCAATTTCTAAATTTCTCTCCCAGAAGAATCTCCGTCCACACCAGACTGTGGAGTTGGTGAGACTGTTGAATTGTCACACCCCATATTGAAGTGGTGTAGTCTCATGTACTCCACTCTGAGAAATCTTGCCTTGTTCTCCAACTTTAGTTTTATTCGATAAAAATTCCCAAAATTTCGAGGCCCAGTTAGTTGTGAATCCCAATCTTAAGACATCCTCTGAAGATCTAGAAGTTATATCTAGGGTTGTGTCATCTACCATGTTTAAGCAGTTATTTGAAGGGGATTTGCCTAAAGGCAAGGTACATAGTCCAATATTCTAGCAACGGCAGAGGAATTGGTGGCAATCCAAAGTTTGGCCTCTCTTAGAGAAGACATTCAACCAACGTTGTTTGAACAAGAGTTAAGATCATCAGAATAGGTCCCTTTCAGTTCTCAACCTGTGTTCGACCAAAATTCTAAATCATTTGATGTTAACAGTGAAGAGGATGAGGAAGAAGAAACTCTTTTAGTTTGGCGTAGAAAAGGGGTTCGAGGGGCTAATGTTGCGACAATGACAGTTTCAAATCTGGGAGCAGTTAATGTTGTGCATGAGGCTAAACTTGATAATGAGCCTACCGAGTCTGAAAGAAAATAAAAAGAAAGGGAAAAGGAAAAATGGTAGATTCTCAAACCAAAGGAGGAGGAAAAAGAAGATATGTGACCAGAGGTGAGACTCAGAAATTAATGAGAGATGCTTTGGCGGCAAACGAGGTCCAAATGTAGAGGAATTGGAGACGAAAAAGGGATGGTCATGTGCCTATTGAGGAACCTACCTCAACACCTCTACATATACGGTCAAGTGAGACAGATTTTGATGATATTGTTAGAGTTGTGGCTAAACGGAAGAAGGAGGTAGAAGTTGAACGGGTCAAGGCTAAAGAGGGTCCTAAGTCCGTGAAGAAATCACATGTGAAGAAGGACAAGGTGATTAAAAAGGTTCATGTGAAAACAAAACCAGTAAAGGGACCAGGTTCGTCTGTTCAAAAGCCAGTGGAGGACAAAGTGTTAACCAGGGAAGAGCGCATTATAGAAATGGAGAAACAAAAGGTGTTGAATGGGAGGGTGTTTGATCTAGAAATCCTCACAGAATATGGCATGTCTACTATTTTCGATTATTTGTCATTGCAAAATTGGGAACACCTGTTTAAAGCTCCAGTACCTTATCTGCATGAGACTGAAGTGAGGGAATTCTACTACAAGATAAAGCTTCTCAATGATGGAGGGATCCAGACAACAGTTAAAGAGGTCAAAATTTATCTGAATGAGGAGAATCTGGGAATCATTTTGAGTGTTCCATCTGAAGGGATTAGGTTCATTGAAGGTTGCAAATCTTCTAGTGAGTTTACTGAATGGGATACCAAGCGTAGGGATATAAAACGTGTTGGTTTACCTAAGAAATTCCTCTTAGGAGAATACCAGTTGTTGTTTGAGTTCATCAACAAGGTCTTGGTGCCAAGGAGTGAGAAAAGAACCGTAACATCTGCTGCACACTTATTCCTCATGGAAAAATTGGAAGAACTGGAGGCCATCAATGTTCCAGCAATCATGCTTGAACACATGCATAGAGTGATGACTTGGAAGAATGCCAAGCATGGCATACCGTATGGATATCTACTGAATCATGTGTTCAACCACTTTGAAGTACCTCTTAGAAGAGGAGTACCGGGTACTGTCAAGAAGAAGTTTTCCCCTGCAACTCTCTTGGAATGTGAATGTGCTGAGGGAAAGGTTAAGGGCAAGTCCCATGTATCTGATCTTCTTAAGCAGCAAGCATCTCAAGCGGGAGCTGAATGATATTACTGTAACCTTGATTTCAAAAGAGGTTGAGATTGCATGCATCAAGGCTCAGATGCAGCAGACTATCTCTAAGGGACATGGTACCAGTTTTATGGATAAGGAGAAAGTAGAAAGGTTCAGAGCTGAAAATGCACAGTTGCTGAAGACAAATGCCTCACTTAGTGAGGAAGTTCAGTCTCTTAACAAGCAAATCATTCAGACTCATGTTGATGCAATTGAACTCATGACTCTATTATTGAAATCCTTCACTCCTAATACCCCTCCGTCCTAAATGAGTCTCTTGTCCTTTTTCTCAAGTCTGTCCATGTTCTGTCGTTTTCCCTATTTGTACTCTAGTGGCAAAGTGTATTGTTTTGGCTGATCCTTATGGTCAGCATAAGTGATCTAATGATATTATCTATTTTTGCCCTATCTCGTATGCTTTTATCTTCTCTATTTTTGCTTACTTGCGCATGTACTGTGTGGCCCATGGCCCTGAATTCCTAATATTTTGCATGTAGTTCACATATGTTTACTGCTACTCCTTTTCAATGATGTCAAAAGGGGGAATTGATTGTAAACTGGTTGTTAAATTAGAGTTTAAAGTATAGTGTGAAAAGGGAACTATAACAAAAAATGGGAACTGAAACATGGGGAATACTACTAATAGGGGGAATTGATGCATTTTGAATGAATGTTAAACTCACGTGAGGCAGTTTGTAGTTTGTTTGTCATCATCAAAAATGGGGAAAATGATAAGTCTTAATGCTCCCAGATGTTTTGATGATCTCCTCACAAATGCAGGGACCCGATCCTCTGTAGAGTGTGCTGGTCCAAGTCTATGTTCTATACAGCTAGAAAGTTGTCGCGTTAGAGGTTGGTGAGGTAGTCAGTGTACCACACCAATTAGAATGGACGAGGTTGTTTGTCCAATAGTTAATACTTCTGATTGATATATTCAACATCAAAAACAACAAATCAATTCATTCATTCAAAAAGAGAATATTCAAGCTTCAAAAAAATAGCAAGGGATCTCATAGACTGACTATTTGCTTTCTGAACCTGCTGTGATTTTATTGCTTGTATTTGTGCTTACATTGTAGGATTCGTTTCACTTGTGTTAGAAACGTTTCAAAACTTGTGTCAATCACTTTAAGAACTTAGTTGAGGGCAATTTTGTGTCTTACGTTAAAAGTCTATATTAATCAGTGAAGGTTAGTATAGTGGGCAATGCAGGCATTGCTTTGGATTATTAAGTAATAGGTTGTATTACTTAGAATAGAGATTAGGAGGTTAATCTCTTATGTGGTTGTAAACTGTGTTTTACTTTTGCTTGAGAAGATTAGTAAAAACAATTTGAAAATCCTTTGAGACAAGTCGTGGTTTTACTCCCTTGAGCAAGGAGGTTTCCACGTAAAGTTGTGTGTGCTATCTTTACTTTTAGTATCTTCTGTTGTGTATCATAACTGTGTTAAGGACCTGGTCCTATCATAGCTAGTGGACGCATATATTCCATCAGTCTTCAATATATACAAATACTTCTCTTCATTTTGATTTTAATATTGGAAGTTTTTATTAAAATTTTGATTTTTAACTCCACAACAAGAAAAACAATCATGAAAGAAACTTTATCTCTTTATACAAAAACAATTATCTTGATGTTAAATTCTAAAATACATTAATAAAAGTTTTTGATACTAAACTCTAAATATCATGTCGTAAAAGAAAACTCTAAATCTTACCCCCACAGAATAACGATTATATTTGTTTTTTCTTTCTCAGTTTGTTTTTCCCTAATTTATTTATTTTGTAGTTTTTTTCTTCCTTTATATTTCTCAACAAAGTCCTTTTCTATTGACATTTTCTTTTGTTGTTCTTGTTTATTTTGAACTCCTCATTTTTCTTTAGTTTGTATTTTAATATTCCTTAGAATTTAAATATTAAACTTTTTTTTCTTCAATTTTTCTCGGTCAAATAGTTTATCATATTGCTATTAAGAAGATACCATATATAGAAATAAAAAGTTAATATTTTTTAATCTTTCGATGAATACATTATCAAGTAATTAATTTCTTGATGGTCAATTTTTTTAACACGAAATTTGATATTTTCTTTAAATTAAATTAAAAAAATATCGACACGTCATTTTAAAGACTATTTCAATTATCAAGATACGAACTTTAGTAGTGGTCATATTATGTAACATAATATTAAAAATATATTTACGCAATAATCCTTAAAAGTATTTTTAGGAACCAAACTATTCAAACACATTTTATTTTAATTAGTTAAAAATTTACTTTCTAAAATATGTCAAAATAAGCTTAGCATTTATTATTGTTTGTCAAAGTTTACGAATAGAAACTCTTTATTTTAACACAATTACAAAAATATCCTTATGGGTCCATAACAAAAGTAAAGACATGTATGGATTTTTCTAGATTTTCATTTTGATCATTAACTATACAATTATTATTTTGTCCTTAATGATGTTAAAATTACTAAAATGTCATTAATCGTCCTTCTAATGGATCTTCTATTTAATAGAAATAGAAATATATAGTAGTTGTAAAGTAAAATATTAGAGAAGCAATTGAGAGAAAAATATAAGAAAAATATTTTTTTTTACTAAAATGACACTTTTGCCCTTGATCGTCCTTCTTGTGGAAAAACTTTGTACACTTCTCTTAGCACATAGTACAGCTTTCTATTGCTGTGTTCGTCATATTTTTAATGGCGTATATAATAGAGTAATATATATAGATCACTAAACTATCTTATTAGACATACATCACTAACATATATACTAAACATTATATCTACTTTCAAACAATTACATATATTATTACTTTTAATATTTTATACCGTATATCATTGAAGATATCATCAAATACTCGTATGCTTTAAAATTAAATATCTGCACAATTAAACCAACCCCAATTCAAGTTTTCATGTTAATCAATTCTCTTTCTCATCAACCTCCATTTCCAACATCCCTTTCTCTCTTTCTTCCATTCTCTCCACCATGTATTCCATCATTAAACCTTTAAAATTAAATATGAAACAACAACACAATAAGTTGAGGTTTGTGTTTATTTAATACTTTTCAAAGTCATGTATCCATGATAGATTTCAATTTGTTTTGTCTTCTAGTTTTTAAAAGTTAAGGTAAAACTCTACCGATTTAGAGTCTATCTCATCAACCTCCATTTCTACCATCCTTTTCTCTCTTTCTTCCTTCTCTCCACCACGTATTCCATCATTAAACCTTTAAAATTGAAATATGAAACAACAACACAATAATTTGAGGTTTGTGTCTATTTTATCATTTTCAAAGTCATGTATCCATGATAGATTTCAATTTGTTTTGTCTTCTAGTTTTTAAAAGTTAAGGTAAAACTCTACCGATTTAGAGTTTTCTTTCATGACCACTGATTCTCCAAATGAAAAGAATATTTATTTATTGTTGCTCGAAAAAGGGCATGAAAATTACTACTGTAATTCTCTATATTTTTCGCCCCTTAATTTGGAAATCCAAAAATGCAACAACTTTGATGAACAAAAAAGGAAAAATAGTATGTAATTTGTTGCAAATGGAAAGAGGATTTATGCAGTAATTGTGATAAACCTTAACGAGGAAGATGATGAGAAATAGACTTTTTGGATCAGATGAAAATTATTGATGTATTTGATACCTTATTGAGTAAAGATTGTACATATCTATTTGTTATCATTGTATCTAATTGAGTGTATATGTATCTGAATAAATATATGCATGTATTGAAGATTTACGTATTATTAGATATTTACGCATGTATATGTACATTATTGATGTATCTGACACATTTTTGAGTTAAGATTATTGTATCTAGTTATCAGTGTATCTGATGAAGTGTATATGTATCTGACAAAATACACATATATATGTATCTGAATAATAGTTCATGAATTTGAGTTAAGAAGTCTAAAGTTTGTTGAATCACAAAAAAAAAAAAAAACAGTAGGATTAGGTGTGTATATATATGATTGTTTTTATTTTTTTAGTAATTGTGGTATATCATATTCTTTAAAGTTGTTGCAAACATGATTTTCTCCTTAATTAATGGCTTTGAGTCATATCTGTCACGCCCCGAGCCTACACCCCAGACGTGACCGGCACTTGAAGACCATCGCTGGCCCCCAAGCGAACCCTTGGCCTGGCTTTCTTAACTCAACGGAAACTTAACTCAACAGGATAACTCAATGCAATGAAAAGTTATAAAACAACAACTAACAACTTCAACAACTACTAACAACTTCAACAACTTCAACACCAATCCAATCCTTTCTCAAATCATAAAAAAAAGAGCTTGGTGTGTGGGAGAAAGGATCAGACCACACAAAAAAACTCACATACCTTGATAGGGATCACCCCCGACGAAAATCCACAATGGAAACTTGTTGATCCTTTCTCCTCTTCTTCTCTTCTTCTTCTCTTCTTCTTCTCTTCTTCTTCTCTCAAGAACCCTAACTCTTTCTCTTTTAGAATAGGATAAAAATGATCCAAAAACAGCCTAACACACAATATAACCTCAAAAGAAATGGCTAGGGAAAAGACCAAAATGCCCTTAAAATTTCCGGGACGGATTCCCTGCCAACTGCCCAACTTTCAATGGCCATAACTCACTCATACGAACTCGAAATCGAGCAATCTCAGTGGCGTTGGAAAGATCATTCTACAAGCTTCGCAACCATAACTGGAACTACTCCTAACTCATCGTGATCTAGGAGTTACGACTGCTCAAAGTTGGCCAAAAATCACTGATTTCCACACTTAGCCAAATTTTTCCAGATTCTAATTTTCCAGATTCTGATTTTCCAAAAATAGCTACTTTCAAATTTCAAGCTTCTTCATAGCTATTTAAAATTGTCGGATGTTACAATATCTCCCCCTTGGGAACATTCGTCCTCGAATGAAGTGATTCTTACTAAGCTAAGGGTGCAACAACAACTCAAACACCCAACAAGCAACTATGCAACAACAACAACAATATGCCCACTATAATTTAAAGAGCACTAAGAAGGAAATTAATACCTTGATCTGCGGATTCAAAGAGATATGGATATCTCTTCTTCATGTCTTCTTCGGCTTCCCACGTAGCTTCCTCAACAAATTAGTTCCTCCAAAGGACCTTGATTGAGGCTACATCCTTTGTTCTCAACCTTCGAACTTGCCGATCTAATATTTGAACAGGAATGTCCTCATAAGATAAGTTATCCTTGATCTTGATACTTTCAGTCGGTAGGATCAATGAAGGATCGCCTATGCACTTCTTCAACATGGAGATATGAAATACCGGATGGACCGCTGCTAGCTCCTGTGGTAGCTCCAACTCATAAGCTACATTGCCAACTCTCTTGACTATGCGATAAGGTCCAATATATCGGGGGTTAAGTTTCCCTTTCTTACCAAACCTCATAACCCCCTTCATGGGTGAAACCTTCAAATATACCCAATCATCTACTTCAAACTCTAACGCCCTTCTCCTAACATCAGTGTAGGATTTCTGACGACTCTGTGCCGTTTTCAACCTCTCTTGAATCACTTTCACCTTCTCCATAGCTTGGTGAACTAAATCTGGTCCTATCAACTGTGCTTCACCCACTTCAAACCATCCAATAGGAGACCTACATCTTCTCCCATAAAGAGCTTCAAATGGAGCCATCTAGATGCTAGAGTGATAACTGTTGTTGTAGGCAAACTCAATGAGAGGTAGGTGATCATCCCAATTACCTTTGAAATCGATCACACAAGCTCTCAGTATATCTTCTAAAGTCTGAATAGTGCGCTCTGCTTGCCCATCAGTCTGAGGATGAAAGGCAGTACTTAAGTTCACATTTGAACCCAAGCCTTTCTGAAAAGATTTCCAGAACTGTGCAGTAAACTGTGCACCTCTATCTGAAATAATGGAGATTGGGACTCCATGAAGTCTCACTATCTCTCGAATATACAACTTGGCATAATCTTTTGCTGAAAGGGTAGTCTTTACCGGTAGAAAATGAGCTGACTTTGTCATTCTGTCGACAATCACCCAAATAGAATCATGCTGTCTGCGAGACCTTGGCAACCCTGTGATGAAATCCATATTGATCATCTCCCACTTCCACTCTAGAAGTTCTATCCTCTGAGCCAAACCACCGGGCCTTTGGTGTTCAACTTTCACTTGTTGGCAATTTGGACACTTAGCAACAAACTCAGCAATGCCCTTCTTCATGCCATTCCACCAATAAACTTCACGCAAATCACGATACATCTTGGTGGAACCCGGATGAATAGAATATCTGGAGCTGTGAGCTTCCGCCATAATCCTCTCTTGGAGTCCATCTACCATAGGTACGCACAATCTACCTTGAAATCTCAAAACACCATCTCCCCCTTGTTCAAAAGCTAATACTCTTTGCTTTTGAACATTTGCCTTCAACTCAAGCAAAATGGGATCTTGATCTTGCTTCTCTTTCACTTCTGACATTAATGATGACTCGGCCCTGCTCGTCACTGCTATTTCTCCTTCTGCGGAATCTGTAATTCTGACTCCCAGGCATGCCAGTCTGTGCACATCTTTTGCTAACTCTCTCCTTCCTTCTTCAATATGGGCGGTGCTACCCATAGACAACCTGCTCAAAGAATCAGCAACAACATTAGCCTTACCTGGGTGGTAAAGAATACTCAGGTCATAATCCTTGAGTAACTCTAACCACCTCCTCTGTCTGAGATTAAGCTCCCTCTGAGTAAGCACATATTGAAGGCTCTTGTGATCAGTGAATATGTCGACATGCACACCATACAAGTAATGACGCCATATCTTCAAAGAAAATACTACAGCAGCTAGCTCTAAATCATGAGTTGGGTAGTTCTTCTCATGAACCTTCAACTGTCTGGAGGCATAAGCTATAACTTTGCCATTCTGCATTAAGACACAACCCAAACCAACTCTAGATGCATCACAATATACCACAAAACCTTGAGTACCTTCTGGTAGCGTCAAAACTGGAGCTGTAATCAATCTCTTTTTCAATTCCTGAAAGCTTTTCTCACAAGCTTCAGACCATTGAAATTTCACTGTCTTCTGAGTCAACTTTGTCAAAGGAGATGCAATAGTCGAGAATCCTTCAACAAACCTTCTATAATAGCCAGCCAAACCCAAGAAACTCCTAATTTCAGTTGGAGATGTGGGTCTAGGCCAATTCTGCACTGCCTCAATTTTTCGAGTATCAACTTTAATTCCATCACCGGACACAATGTGGCCTAGGAACGCCACAGACTTAAGCCAAAACTCACATTTAGAGAACTTGGCATACAACTCTTTATCTTTCAAAGTTTGAAGAACTATTCTGAGATGGCTAGCATGATCTTCTTCATTTCTTGAATAGATTAGTATGTCATCAATAAAGACAATAACAAACATATCTAAATAAGGTTTGAAGACTCTATTCATCAAGTCCATGAAAGCTGCCGGTGCATTGGTCAAACCAAAGGACATGACTAAAAACTCATAATGACCATACCTGGTTCTGAAAGCTGTCTTTGGGATATCACATTCCCTTACCCTTAACTGATGATAGCCTGATCGGAGGTCAATCTTTGAAAAACAAGTGGCACCCTGAAGCTGATCAAAAAGATCATCAATCCTCGGAAGAGGGTACTTGTTCTTGATGGTAACCTTATTCAACTGGCGGTAGTCTATACACATTCTAAGGGAACCATCTTTCTTTCTCACAAACAAGACCGGAGCTCCCCAAGGCGAGACACTTGGTCGAATGAAACCCTTATCTAGGAGATCTTTCAACTGCTCTTTCAACTCTTTCAACTCTGCTGGTGCCATTCTATATGGCGGAATAGAGATAGGACGAGTATCTGTAATGAGATCTATGCCGAAATCTATTTCTCTCTCAGGAGGAATTCCGGGTAGATCATCAGGAAAAACTTCTGGAAACTCTCTTACTATAGGAACTGACTGGAAATGAGGTATCTCAACACTAGAGTCATGAACTCGGACTAAGTGATAGATACAACCCTTCGAAACTAACTTTTTCGCCTTAAGGTACGAAATGAATTGACCCTTAGGCACTACTGAGCTACTACTCCACTCTAAGACTGGCTCATTCGGAAACTGAAACTTGACCACTCGAGTTCTACAGTCTATCGATGCATAACAAGCATGAAGCCAATCCATACCTAGAATGACATCGAAATCTATCATGTCTAACTCAACCAAATCAGCCCTGGTGCTCTTGTGACTGATGGAAACAGGACAATCACGATAGACTCTTTCTGCTAGGATAGATTCCCCAATAGGTGTAGAAACACAAAAGGGTTCACAAAGTCTTTCAGGAAGAACCTCAAACTTATTTGCAATATAAGGAGTTACAAAAGATAAACTTGCTCCTGGGTCTAGCAAGGCATACACATCAAAAGTAAAGACTTTGATCATACCAGTGACAACATTTGGAGAATTCTCTTGCTCATGGCGACTGGTGATTGCATAAAGGCGGTTTGCTCCTCCACTGGTACCAGAAGTAGCTCCTCTAGGTGTCGTCCTGTCTGGGGGAACAACTGAAGAAGACTGTGCTTTATTTCCCCCATTACCCTGCATATTCTTTGGACACTCTCGCATGAAATGTCCATTCTGACCACACTTGAAACAACCAACGGAGCCCTCTCGACAAATACCTGAGTGGTTCCTACCACACTTGGCGCAGGCAGGAGGCTTACTACTCCCTTGCGCCACACTACCCGAAGATTGTGCTGGTCTAGCCCTGAAGTCCTTCGAATTCTGAACATTAAATTCACCTCTGTATCTGGGTGCAGGTGCTCTAACAGATGATGGAGCAGGTCCCTTTTGCCTTTGCTGAAAGAAGGAACGGTTTGAATTACCTCTCTGCTGCCCGGACTCGTTCCCGGTCTTTGCTCTCTTATTTCTAAACTCTTCTCTGTCCCTCAGCTTCTCTTCCTCAACCTGCTGCACATAAACCATCAACCTTGATATGTCCATGTCCCCGATAAGCATTGCAGCCCTACCTTCCTTGCTCGACAACCGAGACAACCCAGCAACAAACAAGCTCATTCTATTCCTCATGTCCGCAACCATCTCCGGAGCATAGCGGGATAATTGTGTGAACTTCAGACTGTACTCATGAACACTCAAAGAATCCTGCTTAAGTGTGAGGAACTCACGTACCTTGGCCTCTCTCAACTCTCGAGGAAAGAAATGCCCCAAGAAAGCTTCCTCAAAATCGGCCCAACTCGCAGGTGGTGCATTCTCAGCTCTACTTCTTTTCCACTGGTCGAACCAAGTTCTAGCAACATCCTTCAATTGATATGCAGCTAGTTCAACCCGCTCAATATCTGCTACATGCATCACATCAAAAATCTTCTTCAACTCCTCAGTGAAGTTCTCTGGATCCTCAGTAGTACTTGAACCCATGAAACTCGGAGGATTCATCCCCAAGAACTCACGAATCCTTGAAGTGTCAGCTCCTTCATGTCGAGCTCCTCTTTGCTGACCAATTTGATTAGTCACAGCTTGACTCAGAATTCTAATTGCCTCTCTAAACTCGGCATTAGAAACTTCCCCTTGATCTTGCACTCCCGGGGCATAAGGTAACTCTTGCTCATCAACATAACGTCTAGGAAGACGCCCTCTACCAACTCTTCGTGGAGGCATGATTATCTGAAAACACGTGCAAGCACGGATTAGAAAGAAACTTTTTAGAGGTCAACTCTAACGCATGAAATGAGTGTGAAAGAAATGAGAAATCTTCCTAAATGTTGCAGCCTCCCAATTATAGATGTGGCGCGCTTCACACCGATAACTAGGACTCTACAGACACGGCTTCATAGACTCCCTAGGACTCTTGAACTCTGGGCTCTGATACCAAGTTTGTCACGCCCCGAGCCTACACCCCAGACGTGACCGGCACTTGAAGACCATCGCTGGCCCCCAAGCGAACCCTTGGCCTGGCTTTCTTAACTCAACGGAAACTTAACTCAACAGGATAACTCAATGCAATGAAAAGTTATAAAACAACAACTAACAACTTCAACAACTACTAACAACTTCAACAACTTCAACACCAATCCAATCCTTTCTCAAATCATAAAAAAAAGAGCTTGGTGTGTGGGAGAAAGGATCAGACCACACAAAAAAACTCACATACCTTGATAGGGATCACCCCCGACGAAAATCCACAATGGAAACTTGTTGATCCTTTCTCCTCTTCTTCTCTTCTTCTTCTCTTCTTCTTCTCTCAAGAACCCTAACTCTTTCTCTTTTAGAATAGGATAAAAATGATCCAAAAACAGCCTAACACACAATATAACCTCAAAAGAAATGGCTAGGGAAAAGACCAAAATGCCCTTAAAATTTCCGGGACGGATTCCCTGCCAACTGCCCAACTTTCAATGGCCATAACTCACTCATACGAACTCGAAATCGAGCAATCTCAGTGGCGTTGGAAAGATCATTCTACAAGCTTCGCAACCATAACTGGAACTACTCCTAACTCATCGTGATCTAGGAGTTACGACTGCTCAAAGTTGGCCAAAAATCACTGATTTCCACACTTAGCCAAATTTTTCCAGATTCTAATTTTCCAGATTCTGATTTTCCAAAAATAGCTACTTTCAAATTTCAAGCTTCTTCATAGCTATTTAAAATTGTCGGATGTTACAATATCTCTTAATTAGAAACACTCTTTAATTAATGACTTTCAATTATATCTCTTAATTAGACACATTAATTGATAAGAGATACATGTATCTGAAAGAGATAAATACATGTACCCGAGACTCAAAATATGGTAAGAAATGTAATATTACAAATTAGCATAAATCTAAGTAATTAGATCCCAAAGTAGTGGGATTTGTGTAAGCTACCTTCTTTATTTCATTCTTTAGTGTAAAAATATGAGAAATAAAAAGAAAGAAGTGTGAATGGAACAGGAGAAAAAGTAAAAAAAATGTATATATAAACTATATTTTTGCATTTATACTATAATTTATTTTTTTATAACTGTAAAAACAAAAATATTTTGGGGCATCTATAATAAATTTAACAAAAAAATAAGTGAAAAATAAATTTTACCATTAAAATAATATGCCTTAAATTAGATATTGAATCAAAGAAGTTAAAAAAAAAATTCATGTGTGAGAAAGATCAAATATACCCCTTACATTGTCACACCCCGAAACTATCCTCTATACGCGACAGTACTACAAGTAGTCCCAAGCTAACCTCATGGCATGGAATGACACTAAGATTATTATAGTTCAATAGAAAACTGAAATATGAATGCGGAAGCTAAATATGAAATATCTGTATAAAGCCCACAACACTAAAAAAAGACTGAATCTGAAAGAAACAACATAAGCAGAATCTAACTGTTTGTCTGAAAAGCCTCTACTAATATGGGTTGCTAGGACAAACTCCTAGCTAACTCCAACATGTCTCGGATTGAAAGTAGTGACTTAATGAAAACATAAGTGTTGTGCTCAAAAAGATGATGAATCACCAACTCGACTACTGCTGTGATTGGAGATAATACTAACCATGAGTTGGATGTGAAATATCAGAATCTATATTATCAGACAATATAGGTAGAAAATATGTGGTCACTATGTTAAATATACTGAGTATGAGGAATATGCATAATAAACATGATATCTAAACATACTACATGTTGATGCAATGACCAAGTAAAATATCAGAAAACGGAGGTATATTGATCTAAAATAAATAAATACAAGGTCATGCAATAACTGAAAATCTAATTTGTTGGAGATACTAAAACTGACATAAACCATGTGAGCTACTACATAGAATTTAGTGTACTGCTCCCACAGTGAAAAGAGAGTGTTCAATACTTGTCATCATAAGAGACCTGATAACTGAGCTAATGTGGATCCACTAAGCTAATGTATATTTGAGAGAAATTCTACGGTGGCACGTAGTTTTGGGTCTTAGGGATTGCTACTATAAAGGTCCACATACGCTTAATAGAAATCTTCATCCCTAAAGTACTCCACTCAGTGATAAGTATACTTTCAACGAAAATATGCATAAATCTGGAAATAGTAATAATCTAGTACCACTGAATCATACTAATAACGGATACATATTGAGTAGCTCATAAATCATGAGAACTTAAATCATAGTAAGGGATACTTTATCTGAAACACCATATATCATGATATCTGAAAATATGCTGAAAGACACTTTATTCGAAAGAATCATAATTCATGAAAATTTGTTAATTTGAGACATGCATCTAAAAGTAGCATAATTCTGGTCATAAAAATACTTGAATACTGAGGGTTCAAGAAATAACATTGAAAACATGAAATTCATAAGTAAAAGAAAGCAATTGAGTTGAAATCGTGAGGAAAACTGATTTACATTGAAAGTTGACGAAGATTATACCAAGTTTTATCTTGTAGGAATCATAATCTAGAAATTCTGAGGTTTCTTTGGGACTCAATGGATGAAGGATACCCATTGATGAAATTTCCACATACATAGAGTAGAAACCTTGGCTTGATTCTTGGAATGAAGACTTGAAGCCCTAGTTCTTACTTTGGGAGGAAACTTGAGAAGAGAAATTTAATTTGAGAAAGTTATGAGGGAATGAGGAGCCTTAGGCTGATAAAAGCTCTCTAATCCCACTTAAAATAGGTTAAAATGACATACTATAGGAATTAAAAGAGTGAAAAAAGACTAAATTAACCCTGACTCAATAGCTGACGGAGCCGTCTATGAACACCTTCCACGGACCCTACACCACTTCATGCTCCGTGAAGGTGTCCATGAAAGTAGAGAAGATCTGAGTCCTGAGGGTCATCTTCTATGGATGCCTCTACGGGTCGTACAAGTGCCCGTAAAGGATAAGATTTCTGAGTTGCGGGTGGTTTGGTTCACGGATCAGTCCACGGCTCGTGAAAGCCTCCACTGTCCATAGAGTGATCCGTGAATCCTCTCTTTGGAAATTTTCCCAACTTGAGCCCTGGTCAATGGATCCCTTCACGGCCTATGGTTTCTTTCACGGTGCGTGAAAGGGCCGTACAAAATCATTTTTCTGCAACTTCCAATTCCTTCTGATTTTGCAAGGTTTGATTTGGGTTTAGGAACTTTAGGGGTGTTACTCTTATATGGATTTGGTTAATTGGGTTAGTTATTATGTTTTCTACATTGTTTTTTTTTTCTTTGTACTTGAAATTTGCTGCACTTGAGTCGATGGTCTGAAACAATCTCTCTACCTTCACAAGATAATGATAAGGTATGTATGCATTCTACCTTTTCTAAACCTCATTTATTGATTTTCATTGAATATATTGTCGTTGAACTACTCAAAAAAATAGAAAAATCTTGACGAAACAACCATACGTTAACACACACAAAATAAAGAAAAATTAGTTAGGTACAAATTATCAATTTGTCACTCTCTCTATCTCTCTAGCCAAATAAGCAAACAAGTAATCCTTACTCTATCTCTCTCCAATAACTAACCAACGGCTCACATTTTCAATTTCATCCACAAAACATCATCCAAATTCTATATCTACCTATTCTCATCCTCATCATCTTCATTCATTCAACGCACACAAACAGAGCCATGGCTTCTTCATCTTCTCTCACTCTTTCTCAAGCTATCTTCTCTCCTTCTCTCCCTCGCCATGGCTCATCTTCTTCGTGTTCTCCTTCTCTCTCTTTCTCCACTTTCTCTGGCCTTAAATCCACCCCTTTCACTTCCTCCCACCGTCGTATTCTTCCTTCCACTACCGTCACTAAACAACAGTTCTCTGTTCGTGCCTCCGCAGCTGTAGAGACTTTGGAGAAAACTGATGCAGCCATTGTTGAGAAATCTGTTAACACTATTCGATTTTTGGCTATTGATGCTGTTGAAAAAGCTAATTCCGGTCATCCGGGTTTACCCATGGGATGTGCTCCAATGGGTCATATATTGTATGATGAAGTAATGAAATATAACCCGAAGAATCCTTACTGGTTTAATCGTGACCGATTTGTTCTATCTGCTGGTCATGGTTGTATGCTGCAATATGCTCTACTTCATCTTGCTGGTTATGACTCTGTTCAGGTCTAATTCTTCTTTGTTTAACGAGCTCGTTAATAAAAGTTGTGTTTGTTATGTGAATTGTTGAAAATGTTTTCAATCTAAAGGGAAAATGGGATTATGATTTGTGTGTTTGTATTCATTATGTCTTGCTGATTATAGTTTTTGGTACTAATAATTGATTAGGAAGATGATTTGAAAAGTTTCCGTCAATGGGGAAGCAGAATTCCCGGTCACCCTGAGAATTTTGAGACACCTGGTGTTGAAGTCACCACTGGTTAGTTTACTTTTATATATGTGTTTAGTTTGACACTATTGATTTGTATATCTGTATCTTCGTGCGATACATTAAGGTTCATATGTTTGATTTGTGAGTCGATATGTCCATAGGTCCTCTGGGGCAAGGTATTGCCAATGCTGTTGGATTGGCCGTTGCAGAGAAGCACTTGGCTGCTCGGTTCAATAAGCCAGATGCTGAGATTGTTGACCACTATACGTAAGAGTGTTTCCTTCACTACAACAAAAACAACTTTTAGCTACAGTAAATATATACATTAATAAAGAGTGCTAAAAGCCTTTACTGACATTAGTTAAATGTCATTGGATTCAATGTTGCTATAGGATTTAAGGACATTTACAAAGAGCGCTAATTGCAGCTAAACATACATATTTAGTGGCAATTAAGCTATTGTTGTTAATCAATTGCCGCCAAAGATCATTTTTGATGTAGTGCTTGCTCCTAAGATCGTTTTCGTTTTGTATAGTCTAGATTGACTAATGGCATTGGTTGTTGGCTGTTCAGATATGTCATTCTTGGTGATGGTTGCCAGATGGAGGGTATCTCAAATGAAGCTTGTTCCCTTGCTGGCCATTGGGGACTTGGAAAGCTGATTGCTTTCTATGATGATAATCACATTTCCATTGATGGAGACACAGAAATTGCTTTCACTGAGGATGTTTCTGCTCGTTTCGAGTCTCTAGGATGGCATGTTATCTGGGTGAAGAATGGTAACACGGGTTATGATGAGATTCGTGCAGCTATTAAGGAAGCCAAAGCTGTCAAAGACAAACCTACTATGATCAAGGTCCAATATACACTTGAATTTATGTCGTGAACTAAAAGAAGAGATTTTCAGAAGAACCTTAAAAACATTACTTGACTGTTCTTTTCCCCCGACAGGTAACTACAACGATTGGTTTTGGCTCTCCTAACAAGGCAAACTCTTACAGTGTGCACGGTAGTGCACTTGGAGCAAAGGAAGTTGAGGCAACTAGAAAAAACCTGGGATGGCCTTATGAGCCTTTCCATGTGCCTGAAGATGTGAAGAGGTACTATAACATGTTCATTTCCTAGTTTATATTACCCGTTATTGCAGTCACTTATATTGGTATTATGTGCAGCCATTGGAGCCGTCATACATCGGAAGGTGCTGCCCTTGAAACTGAATGGAATGCTAAGTTTGCTGAATATGAGAAAAAGTATCCAGAGGAAGCTGCAGATTTGAAATCCATCATTACTGGTGAACTACCTGCTGGCTGGGAGAAAGCTCTTCCTGTGAGTAACTTGTTGCTAGAAACTGATCATTTCTGTATCTTTTGCAATATCGAATTTAGGATCTTAATCATTTACTTGTATGTGTCTTGATCTCAGACTTACACTCCCGAGAGCCCAGCTGATGCCACGAGAAACTTGTCACAACAAAACCTTAATGCTCTTGCCAAGGTTCTACCTGGTTTCCTTGGTGGTAGTGCTGATCTTGCTTCATCAAACATGACACTTTTGAAAATGTTTGGAGACTTCCAAAAGAACACTCCAGAAGAGCGTAATTTAAGGTTTGGTGTTCGTGAACATGGTATGGGAGCTATATGTAATGGGATTGCTCTACACAGCCTTGGCTTGATCCCCTATTGTGCTACTTTCTTTGTGTTCACTGACTACATGAGAGGAGCCATAAGAATTTCAGCCTTGTCTGAAGCTGGAGTTATTTATGTTATGACTCATGATTCAATTGGTCTAGGAGAAGACGGTCCAACCCATCAACCCATTGAGCACTTGGCAAGTTTCCGTGCCATGCCCAACATTCTGATGTTCCGTCCAGCAGATGGCAATGAGACAGCAGGATCTTACAAGGTGGCTGTCCTTAAGAGGAAAACACCATCAATCCTTGCCCTCTCTCGGCAAAAGTTGCCACAACTTGCTGGAACTTCTATTGAAGGAGCAGCAAAGGGTGGCTACATTGTATCAGACAATTCTTCAGGCAACAAACCTGATGTCATTTTGATCGGTACTGGCTCAGAGTTGGAAATTGCTGTCAAGGCTGCTGAGGAACTAAAGAAAGAAGGAAAGACGGTGAGGGTTGTTTCCTTAGTTTGTTGGGAGCTTTATGATGAACAATCAGCTGAATACAAGGAAAGTGTCCTTCCATCATCTGTTACAGCTAGAGTTAGCATTGAAGCTGGATCAACATTTGGGTGGCAAAAATTTGTTGGCGATAAAGGAAAAGCCATTGGGATTGACGGGTTTGGTGCTAGTGCTCCTGCTGATAAGATATACAAAGAGTTTGGTATTACAGCAGAAGCTGTTGTAGCTGCAGCTAAACAAGTTTCTTAGGTGATGTTCGTTACAATTCTTGGTTATTGCTTGCTGGTCTACTGAATGAGATAATGTTCGAGACGACATCAAATGGATAATAAATCTAAGATTAGGATAGAAATTAGGCACATTGATGTACCTAAACTTGTACACTACATATATTGAGTTTGTAATTTCATTTTGGTTCATTGATAAAGATGTCGCTTTCGCCATTAGAGTTTCATGTGTCTCTGCCAATGAGATTTTTGTTTTCCTTCATTTTAATCCATTTGAGGCATCATTCTGATAAAGATGAAAAAACAGTTGAACTTGATGATATCCCACATAGGGCAATTTTACTACAAAATCAAATTGTTCATGTACACATTTTCCTTATACATTTTGGATGGTTGAAAAGGGCTTATCTCCTCTTGAGTTGGGCCTACTATTTGGATATTGGATTATAGCCATTGAAAAAAATCATAGAAATCTAATCTCTTCAAGGAAATGTGAGTCTGTCTAAGCAACAAAACGTGGCCCATACCAAGGGTTGGATGATGGAGAATTTGGCAGTGGTAACTAAAATTTCTAGCTCAAAACTGCCTATCCTCATTATCTTCTTCCGTTTTCTTGAGTGATAAATTTGTGAAAGTTATGGGTCCTTCAAACTACTTTTGTTTGGCCCTTACTTTGTTTGTTTTAGGCAACTAGCAGGCTGTTAAAGATGGCATCCCTTCAATTAGGATAATGTTTGTAGTCTTACCAACAAGGATGGTGATGGTATGGTAAGTACTTTTTCATTCTTAATCAGATGTTTCGAGTTTGAATCGCCTTAGTTTGGGAGTATTTTTTCCCCCAAATATGGGATGAATTTGGATTTAGTCCAGCCCCAATACGAATACTAAACACCAAGTCAGAAAACAAACAAAAAAACAAGATAGTGTTTACAGATTTAGCATTCTCTTCCTGATTATTTTGGGTGCATGGTATCTCAATTATTTAATTGTCTTATTACTTTTATCAACACATATATAAGATAACTTTATCCATTAAATTTTAAAACAAGTACCGAAGTTTGTTTGCTCTGCAAATTTAATCTTGATATCTCATGATTTTCATTCTTAACCTCCAGACATGAAAGATTGCAAAAATAAATATATAAAAGAGACGTGTTGAATATTTCGTGTGTTTATTCCTTTGTTCAGTACATGTATAAATAGCAAAAACTAAAATAAACAAACTACCCAACTACCCTATATTAGCTACCTTAACACAACATATTAGTATATGTACGGAAGTAAAAGTCACACACTACCCAACTATCTCCTATTAGTGAAAAACTTACAAGATAACAAAAAATAAGATTACAATTGAAAAGAAAATGAAGAAACAAAATTCTCTTCAGGCTGAGGCGCAGATATCTCGCTCTCTTTAAGGAGATTCAAGCCCACTGCAGCAAATGTTTTCACCGGTCCAGCAGTAGTTCTTCTTGACTTGTCCCCTCCAGGATACAACAGCCTAATCACAATATATAACTCAACAATTGTGGACAAGAGTTGAGTTCAAAGCTTCACAAAAAGAACACCTTTCTTCAACTAATAAGAACTCTCTTTTTTTAACTAACTTTTATGCACTTTATCTTTTCTTGTGTGTTATATGTCCCAAACCAAATGAAGATCACCACTATTTATAGTTGGAGATGTCTTCCTAGCAATGAATAGGAAGATAATAGGGTAGTAAATAGTGAAGATAATGGTCTTAGGAGTTACATAGGTTATAATGATAATGGAGGAATAAAGAATGAAGTAATGAGAGGGCTAACCAATGCCTCTACCGTTCATTTGCACAATGGCCAGCTTTCCAAATGTTCATCACAAAGCCTAATGCAATTATGCCTTTGGATATTAATTATCCACTAAGTAATTAGGCACAAAGCATTGCAACGGCCGGTACTCCCATATCCTCAATTCCAATCCATTGTGGCTTAATGACATAATTGTGAGATAAATTAATAATAAACAAATATTAAAATTCTCAAAAGACCAACAATCCCTCACTCATTTTAATATTAGATAAGAGAATCCATCAGCTGAAGGCAGACTACTATGCATAATGAAGGTGTGCTCTGCATTGAACCTCCACTTAGTGAAACAGTAATTTTTTACTCCAGAGTCGTAGTGGTCTCAGACTTGAACTATGATTGCTTAAGGGAAATAAAATATCACTGCTCACACATAATAATCAAGGTGTTGACATGAGCTTTAAAGCCAGCACGTTATGGCCATGTGCTATCCCGATTTCATGAGTGCTTTTGAGAATATGCCAATTCTCATAGGAAGCGACCTACTTCCACACATCACATAGGTGAAATTTGTCGAGAGTGCTCCTGTAAGTTTAACACTCCACCCATACGTGCTACAAATATTCATTAAGATTTTTATCAACTCAACCTTCACAAATCACTATAGGAAACAATGCACTCACATCATAGGGAGGGAATAAAAAAAATAGTGCATTTTTTTCACAACAAGTCATCATATGATTAGTTTTTCCCTTTGAACCTGGTTATAGGATCTCTAGTCCCCAAGTTGGGTTTCCTCATATATGACTCAAGGATTTATAGGCTTCAATCCTATCTCCCTCGATGTGCTCCAGACCTTCTCTCTCGTTAAGGCCTTAGTAAGAGGATCTGCAAGATTATCACAAGATTTGACATAATCAACATTAATGGTAGCATTTGTCAAATACAATCTTACATTACTGTGTTTCCTCCTTATAGGTCTGGATTTACCATTGTAATAACGATTTTGAACTCTACCAATCGCAGCGGTGCTATCACAATGTATTAAAATAGGAGGAATTGTTTTTCAAAATAAGGTATTTGAAACAGTAAATCTCTTAACCAATTCGCTTCCTCACTAGCTGAAGCTAAAGCAATTAGTTCAACCTCCATGGTAGAGTTAGCAATTATAGTTTGCTTTTTTGATCCCCATCAAATAGCACCACCACCTAAAGTAAAAATATAACCAGTGGTAGGACACGAATCACCTGATAAAGTATTCCAATCTGCATCACAAAAGCCTTCAAGTACAACAGGATATTTTCTATAGAACAAACCACAATTTTTCGTTCCAATTAAATATCTCATAACTCTTGTTACAGCATGCCAATGTTCATTACCTGGCTTGCTTATAAACCTGCCAAGTACTCCTACTACATATGCAATATCAGGCCTAGTGCAATCAGTCACATATCTCAAACTTCCGATTATGCTAGCATATTCCTTTTGATTTATTACATCATTTTCATTTTCAACAGCAGATAAGTGAACACTTGAATCAAAAGGAGTAGCAACATGCTTGCATTCAAGAAAGTTATATTTTTTTAAAATTTTCTCAACATAATGGGACTGGTCAAGGAAAATTCCATCACATGTTCTTGTTATTTTTATTCCAAGAATAAAATTTGCCTCACCAAGATCTTTCATATCAAAATGGCTTCTAAGAATATTCTTAGTTTCATCAATAATATTCATGTTAGAGCCAAAGATCAACAAATCATCAACATATAGGCAAATAATCACATGTGAATTATTCCAAGATTTATGATATATGCACTTATCACACTCATTTGTTTGAAAACCATTTTCAATCATGCAGGAATCAAATTTTTCATGCCATTGCTTTGGTGCCTGTTTCAAGCCATAAAGGGATTTAGTAAGTTTACACACTTTGCTTTCTTGGCCTGCTTCAACAAAAGACTCGGGTTGTTCCATATAAATTTCTTCATTAAGGTCTCCATTTAAAAAAGCAGTTTTTACATCCATTTGATGAATTTGCAAATCAAAAATTGCAGCCATAGATATTAAAAGTCTTATGGATGTAATTCTTGTTACTGGTGAAAAAGTATCAAAAAATTCTAGCCTTCTAGTTGTTTAAAACCTTTTGCAACTAGTCTAGCCTTATATTTTTCGATAGATCCATCAGGTTTCAATTTTTTCCTTAAGACCCATTTGCAACCAATAGTTTTACAACCCGGTGGTAAATCAACTAACTTCCAAGTTTTATTAGAAATCAGTGATTCCATTTCATCATTTACAGCCTCTTTCCAAAATATAGAATCATGTGAAGATAATGCTTCTTTCAAAGTGAGAGGGTCATCTCCAACATTAAACACATAAAAATCAATACCAAAATCTTTTTCTACTCTAGTTCTTTTACTTCTTCTTAACTCAAAATCATCAATTTCTTTATTTTTTAAAGTAACAGTAGAAGAACTAGGTAGTAACAAAATATTTTGTTCAATCCTTTGACCCCCACTATTTTTAAAATCAAAAGGAAATTTATTTTCATGAAAAATAGCATCACCCGATTCTATCACGATATTATCTTCAAGATTAAAAAATCTATTGGCTGTACTATTTGAAGCATAACCAAGAAAAGCACAAGTATAACTTTCTTACCTAACTTTGTAATCTTGGGATCCATTAGCCGCACAAAGGCTAGACAACCCCAAACTCTTAGATATCCCAAACTTGGCTTGTAACCTTTCCACAATTCAAAAGGTGTCAATTTAGACTTTTTATGAGGTACACGATTCAACACATAACAAGCAGTTAAAATAGCTTCACCCCAAAAATTTAAAGGTGCATGTGACTTACTAAGCATGGGATTAGTCAATTCAACCAAAGTTCTATTTTTCCTTTCCGCTACTCCATTAGATGAAGGAGAGTAAGGAGGAGTAGTTTCATGAATTATTCCCAATGATCTAACAAAAGAATTAAACTCATTTGACTCATATTCACGGCCTCTATCACTTCTAATTCTTTTTATTTTTCTTCCAAACTGATTTTCAACCTCATGGAGATAAGTTTTGAAATTTTCAAAAGCATCACTTTTATTTTTCATCAAGTAAACATATGTAAACTTAGAAAAATCATCAATGACAGTGATAAAATATCTATTACCTCCACGAGTTAAAATTCCACCAAGTTCACAAATATTAGTATGAATTAATTCTAACAAATAAGTTTTTCTTTCAACTTGAAAATGAGGCCTTTTAGTGATTTTGGCTTTACTACAAGCCTCACAATTTTCAAAATTCTTTTTAATCATTGGAATTAATCCTAAACTACTCATGATTCCAACATAACGATCATTAATATGACACAAACGAGCATGCCAAAAATTAGTAGAAGAAAGCATATAAACAGAAGTAGAAACTTTATTCATTTCAGCATTCCGTTTAAACATCCCATCACAAGCATACCTTTTTCCCACAAAAATACCCTTCTTCACAATTACATATTGATCAGATTCAATAATTTGTTTAAAGCCTGCTTTATTAAGAAGAAAACTAGACATCAATTTTTTTCGCATAGAAGGAGTATATAGTACACCTTTCAAAGTTAATACCCTTCTAGAAGTAAAACATAATTCGACATCTCCCATTTCAAGCACTTGAGTAGTATGTGAATCACCAAGCATGATGGTTTTGGGCTCCTCAAAATGAGTATATTTTTTAAACCAGTCTTTGTCATAACAGACATGACGGTTTGCACCAGAATCAGTCCACCATCCATCAACACTCTCAACTATGTTTATGTCGGTAATCACCGCCACAAAAGGTTCTTCGGTAACGTTTGCCTGAGGATTAGGACCACGTTTCCAGAATCTGCAAAATCGAGCAATATGCCCACTCTTGCCACAAACAAAGCACGGTCCCTTATCTTGAACTTGTTGATTTTGTGCTTGGTTATTTTTACCACTATTTTTCTTGGGAGGTCTACCATTATTTTTCTTGAATTTTTTCTTCTTAGGCTTCAAAGAAGTATTTTTGTGAGTTTCAGGAGTAGCATTATTTGAAGTAATTAAATTTACCTTTGTTGTGATGTTGTTCTCTTCTGTTTGTAAAAGTGCATCTTGGCCTCTTGCTTCTTCTTCCATACGGATTTTCATTATCAAGGATTCAAGGGAGGTTTCCTTTTGTTTGTGACGCATAGTTTTTTGAAATTCCTTCCAAGAAGGTGGAAGTTTATCTACTATGCCACAAACAATAAGGTTATCTCCAATTTTCACCTCCTCGGACCTAAGCTCTCCAACAATCATTATAAAGTCTTGAGCTTGGTCTACCACTGATTTATTGTCCACCATTTGGAAACGAAAAAATCTACTAGCCGCATATTTTTTCGCTCCCGCCTCCTCGGTATCATACTTACTCTGCAATGCTTTCCAAATTTTCTTTGCACTAGAGTAAGTTCTATCATAATAATCATAAAAATTATCAGATAGACAATTAAGAAGATAATACGGACACTTATAGGAGTCACCATCGTACTTTTCCACTTTCTCATGATGAGAAATAAGTTCTTCATCATCCATCGAGGTGTCATCAATTTTATTAGGATTCTTTTCAGTTAACATATAAGAAACATTGAGAAGACTTAAGTAGAAAAGTACTTTACCCTTCCATCTCTTGAAATGATTACCATTGAACCGAAATGGCTTGTTAAGATCTCCCATCTTGACATCCGCGGTTTTTTCAATTGTAGCCATTTTGAATCTCCTTAAAATTGTTAGTGAAAAACTTACAAGATAACAAAAAATAAGATTACAATTGAAAAGAAAATGAAGAAACAAAATTCTCTTCAGGCTGAGGCACAGATATCTCGCTCTTTTTAAGGAGATTCAAGCCCACTGCAGCAAATGTTTTCACCGGTCCAACAGTAGTTCTTCTTGACTTGTCCCCTCCAGGATACAACAGCATAATCACAATATACAACTCAACAACTCTGGACAAGAGTTGAGTTCAAAGCTCCACAAAAAGAACACCTTCCTTCAACTAATAAGAACTCTCTTTTTTTTAACTAACTTTTATGCACTCTATCTTTTCTTGTGTGTTATATGTCCCAAACCAAATGAAGACCACCACGATTTATAGTTGGAGATGTCTTCCTAGCAATGAATAGGAAGATAATAGGGTAGTAAATAGTGAAGATAAGGGCCTTAGGAGTTACATAGGTTACAATGATAATGGAGGAATAAAGAATGAAGTAATGAGAGGGCTAACCAATGCCTCTACCGTTCATTTGCACAACGGCCAGCTTTCCAAATGTTCATCACAAAGCCTAATGCAATTATGCCTTTGGATATTAACTATCCACTAAGTAATTAGGCACAAAGCATTGCAACGGCCATAACTCCCATATCCTCAATTCCAATCCATTGTGGCTTAATGACATAATTGTGAGATAAATTAATAATAAACAAATATTAAAATGCTCAAAAGACCAACATCTCCTAATTGGTAGATACCTTAATTAACCAACTACTATTTACATGGAAGTAAAATGTAAAAAGGAAACTGTAATTTACACGTGAAAAAACAAAACTAAAACTAAAAAAATAAAGGCTCGTGTGATTCTGTTTGTATACTATCTGTTGTCCGAAAAACATAATCTTTTTAACCTTCTTCATTCTTCTTTCTTTGTTTTTTTCTTTACATATGCATTGTTGATGCAAGAGGTGAAGCAAAGGGAGACCAAAATTTCCCAGTGAATATTCTTCTTCCATTGCTAACAATGGATAGAGATCATTTTCTACTGATTTCAGGGGACAAAAAGGAACTTTGATAACAAGAAGTCTAATCTTGTTTGCAGACATTGCAAGAAAACAGGACATAGCATTGAAAAACGTTATAAGATACATAGATTTCCAGCTGATTTTAAATTTACTAAGTTAGAGAAACTTTCAAAATTCGGTTAAGAGTAATGTTGTTACTTCTAATGAATTTTCTGGAGATTCTTTCATGACTAGCACAAAATCAGAGGAGCATGGGAAACTCCTCACATAGGTGCAATTGGCACAGGTCATGCAGATGCTTCAGCAGGTGAAAAATAAGGATCAAGTCAATAATTTTGATGTCATAACTTCTGTCAATTGTGATGGTATTACTTTAGCCCTAATCATTTCTCTCTAAATTCAAATACAGATGAAAAAACAAAACTAAAACTAAAAAAATAAAGGCTCGTGTGATTTTGTTTGTATACTTTGTGTTGTTTGAAAAACATAATCTTTTTAACCTTCTTCATTCTTCTTTGGCACAAAATCATCCTCCAACTTTTTTATTGACGAGTCTCCAATAAATTCAACAAGACCACACTATATTTCAATATAAGAAAATGTCATTGGTATTTTTGCCAATATCCCATTTATCATTGATGACTTCTAGGTTATTAGGAGACAAAACTCCCAATAAATAACTAAGAATATTAAACTTTCCATTATTCTCATATGTGCCAACTTATTTCTTTAGCCAAACAGATGTTAAATAATTAACAGAATCACTATTTAAAAAATGTTATTCGAGGTGAAGGTCTTTCATAAATAGGATTTAAACTTTTTATGTCACGACTCAACCCACGGATAGTGTGGGCGCCTAATTTAACACCTAAGTAAGAGAACTCTCAATCCCAATGTTTTAAACATGCGGAAAATTAGGAAAAACTAACGAATAAAAAATATTCATATAATATAAAAACAAGAGTTTAAAACGACTCAAAGTTCAGACTTGTAAAGTAATTAACTCCCCAAGGATCTAGTCTAAACAGGTACAAGAGCTACTAAGAGTACAACATAAAACATGATAACAAAAAGATACACTTCCACCATGCGGAAGGAAAGATATAAGCTCCTTTAGATTTCTTTCGCCTTCACCTATGAAACATCACTAATCATGTAATCAGACTATGCCAAAAAGGCATAGCAAGAGTAGTATCAATACAAACACACGTACTGGTAGGCATCATCGGTTGTACCCACTGCATAATATAAGAAATCAACTGGCGAAACATGCAATAAGACTAATCGCTCCTCCACCCTTCTGTTTTGATCACCCTTACCTTTACAGATTATTAACATCAACTAGTTCAATTGCCTCTAACCCCTTACTTACTTCGTTCGTGATTACACCCAATCAATCAAACCCCTAAGGAAGTTCCTGATACCCCTCTACCAACCCGGCCAACCACTCACGATACACCCTTACGTTTTCCTCATCTCTATTCAACTTATGGCACCACATTACGCCTATCGAGGCATACTATCCGTTTATATTACCATCCCCCAACCTCAAGAATAATACCCATGACCTCATTCTAAATAACAAAGATAGCATCAGGACCCTTAGTTCCCCCTTACCATACAACAACCAAATTGGGACTCTACCATTCACAATTTACTACACAACTAGATATCTTCCAATTAACTTACAACATCGTAACCCCCACCTATAAGAACATAATGTACAATCACCAATTGTTTCAAGAAACATGCCCAATTCCACATTATCAATAATACAAGCAATTACATGTATAATACAAGTCAATGGGCCTCTCATGGAACCCACACCCTGAATGTGGTACCCGATCCAATGCAAGTTAGTGTGTCGGAACGTATCACTCGATCCAATAAATATGTTGGACGTGACATTCAATCCAATGCAAGTTAGCATGCCGGAACGTAGCACCCGATCCAATCATCAAAATCATAAGCATATTCACACCCATAACATACAATACCCATTTCATATAGTCAAGTACTCAAGTTCAGGGCATGCATTGTTATAATAACTTCATTAGTTTTGGTTCTACTTTTATCAAATGTCATACATGCATGCATACCATACACCAACTGATCGACCAACATTACACACTTAGGAAATCACAACAATCGCCTCAACCCTATTCCACAAAAACTAGGGCTTCCTCCTATGGTATACGTCTAATGTACCACTTAAGCATATATATATAATCAACCTTGGTTCGGTGCACAAAAAGCCTAAGAATGAATTCTACCATCAATTTCAACATACTACGCAGTGAATAACAAATTTGAAACAACTCAATTAAATAAACCTAGCCTACGTGGGTGCCAAGTTGTTGCACGGAATTATAGCTCCAATTTGGGTTTTCGGGCAACAAGATAGTGAAATTGGCCAAGGATCCACAAATAATCAATCTCTTTACGCTAGAATTCTCTTCCTCCTTCTTTCCCAAGTCTAGAGCAGCTTTTGGAGGATTTCTGGGGTGATTTACGTCTAATTAAGGTGTTTTCGAAAGAAGGAAAAAATAAGACTTCGCGTTATTACATTCTGCCTCGCCTAACCCGCCCTGGCAGCTACTCTCCATTGTGGCGCTGCCGCCCTAGCGGGATAGTGGCCCCATCATTTTTCTGAAGTTTTGTTTGTCCTAAATAACGACGGTTCTGGTCGTTACATTTTAGAAGGTAGAGATAAGATTTATTTATAATCTGTTCTTTTCAAATTTTACCCATGAAATTACATTGCATATAATGTTATTATACAATTTTAAAAATAAATATTAAAGCTAATGAAGAGAGTGGGGACATAAATCCCTCTGAACAATAACATACCTAGTGTAGTCCTTTCCAAAGCATAAATCCGTAATAACTCTGGTTACTTCTAAAACAAATCCATCAAAAAAAAATTGTTTTTTAAGAATATATTGTTATATATACGTAATCGTGTATAATATACCCCGAAAATTAGCGTATACTATTCTTTTCATTTAAATTTATTTGTTTTACTTTCCTTTTTAATTTAATTTTTTTAAAAAAAGAATGTGTCTTTCTTTGTTTGATAACTCTTTAATTTCAACCTCCACATGACATGTTTAATTTTACACCACAAGATTAGAGGATATTCTAATATGTTCAACCACAAAACTCAAAAAAAAAAAAAAAACTCTTTTTTTCCAATTTATGTGACACTTTTCATTTTTCAGGAGTCAAACAGTTTAATTTTGACCAGCAATTTGCACATGGAATCTTCACATTTTTTTTAAATGAAATTTATGTATTTGTAAACTACGTAAAAAGCATTATAAGTCACAATAATTGATAATTCAAAATATTTGAAAGATCTATAAAAATTTTACAGTAAAAAATAGATTTGTTTGAATCTCAAAATCCGAAAAATGCCACATAAAATGGAACGGATGGAGTAATTATTTTCTTAAATTTCGTGTCAAATCAATATATATATATATATATATATATATATATATATATATAACTAATTCTTCCACTTACTTGGTTATATCCTAATGCTTATAAGCTTGTACAAAAAAAGTGTCAAAAATTGCAAGAAAAGATACTAGAGAGCATTTAGCCTATGTAATAATGTCTTGTACAGAGAGTTTAGGGTTAGAGAGCTTTGATGAGAGAACAATATATCATGATAATCAGAATATTCAAACTCTAAATGATCATGGTGTTAAATCCTTCCCTAGTTGTAACAAAACAATTAGTGTCGACAAAAAAGAAAATAAATCATTTCCACCACCATTATCACCGTTAAACCAAGATGGAAAATCCATTTTCTCCCTAAAGCCAACTAGAAAAGATGGAAGATTAGAGCTTAATGAGGTGAAAATGGATATTCCATCATAGATCGTCGTTACTTCTCGTCAACAAGGACGGTTCAGAATGAATCTCATTCCCGAAGAAGAAGGAGAAGATGGCGATAATGATAATGATAATGAAAATGATAACGATAACGATAACGATCATGATGATGAAGATGTTGTATGTAGATCATGAACAATATAACTAGCGGAAGATTCCAATGGAGTCCAACTATCTAGTATTTCGGCATATCGTTTCAAGCGGAAGATTCCAGTGGAGTCCAACTATCTAGTATTTCGGCATATCGTTTCAAAAGTCATTTGGTAGCGTGTATAAAAATAACATAAATAAAGGAAAAGGTTGTAGTTGGTTGAATGAACATAATATATTTTTTCTTTTAGGTTTATAGTTGTATTTAGAATTATATATTTGTAGTTCTATAAAGAAATTAATTTACACGATACTTTTTGCTTATTGAAATTTAAATTATGTAAACTTTGATAAACATTTTAAAATATATCTTTTGATCTTATTAACAATAAAGAGAATTATTTACTATATAATTTTTAAATATTTTGATTTTAAATTTAAAATATTAGGTTGATTTAACCTTTTTTTTATATAAAAAAAAAACACGTAAATTAAGCTGAATGACGATGGAGTACATTAGTTCTATATTCTATAAATATACAATTGTAATCCAAACACTAAAAATAAACTATATATAGCTTTGTTAATATTAGAATCTATAAATTTTAGTATTTCCTCCATTTTATTTTACTTTATCTTTATATTAAAAATAAATTTTCTTTTAATAAATTAAAAAATTATTATTTTATTTATGTCAATTTATGTGATATAGTTTGACTTAGCATGAAGTTTAAAGTATATGAGAAGACTTTGCAATGTTCTAAATTATCCTTAAAATAAATAAATTTTTTAAATATCAAATAAGTGAAACCTAACATAGATAAAATGTTAATATTATCGTTAAATATTTTTTAAATTAGAAAAACATGTCATTTTTATAGATTGACCAAAAAAGTGTATTATATAAAAAATTCAGCATTATATAAATCAAAATAGAGAAAATATTTATTTTCTAATAGTATTCATATTGTTACATAACTATATAAAAAAGTAATTAAATTTAATCTTTTTTAAAAATTAATATAATAAAATAAAGTATTAATAATATTTTTCTAAAGAATATCAAATTAATAGGAATAAAATAAAATAAATGAGAATATCCAAAGATATTGCATTAATGTGCATGTGATATGGCTAATGATGTCAGCTATATTTCATTGGAAAATGAGAAATGGATTATGTGGCCCATGAATTTTAGTGCCTTCAAATCCCAAAGTGATAAAATTCATGAACTTCTCCACACCCTCTGTCAAATAGCTGTCCATATATTTACTAAATGAAAATTTGGTCACAATTTGGTTAAAATAATATTTTATTTATATTATTTTATTTTTTAAAATATATTTATTTTTTAATTTTAATATCATTTGATTAAAAAATAGAAAAAAATCAGTTTGTTTTAAAATTAAAAAAATATTATAGTTTTTAAATTTTATGGCCAAATTCTGATCAAATTTTTTGGTCATTTAGCACTTTCCTTACTAAATTAAGAAACTATTAATTAAATTTTTTATAGCATTTTTGTAACTAATTTTTTTTTTTTGAAGTGATTACATTTGTTTATAAAATTTTTAGAAGGTTTATAAAGAATAAATTAGTAAAATTATCTTTTCATTTATGATTTTTTAAATGGCATACAAAATAAAAAGCGATCAACTAATATAAGACAAAGAAAGTACTTGTTAAGACCTAACCCCCTTCGTCTATGTTTTTACTTTTTAAATTTTGACGGATCTTTTAAGAAGCATTAAATAAAATAATGTAGTTTTTAAAATTTAATAATCTTAAAATAACATTGAAAATGAATACTTTCTTCATTTTAAAAAAATGTAGTATCTTTTAAGAAAAAAATTTCTTACTTAGCTATTATATTTATTAATATTTACTATACTTTAAAGTAATTGCATAATCTCTTTCTCTCCTAGAATCTCTTCCTCTTTCTCTCCCCCCACCCCTCTTCTCTCTCTCTCTCTCCTCTTTTTCTGCAAAATGGTGATAACGCTTAGAGGTAATTAGAAGTGGCAAATTTGATGGATTGAATTAATATGGAGTGGATCACAACCGCCCATATAAAATGTGGGTATGAATTTGATTAAAATGATTTGGAAAAATGATTGTAACCCACTTAAATGTTCTAAAATCAAAAAAAAATTAAATCAAAGAAAAATTTATTAACACCTCCCCACCCCCCACCCCTCCCAAAAATTAAAAAAAAATTAACACCCCACCCTACCGGACACTCACCCCATTCACACCCAAAAACAAATTATAAAAAAATCGCCCCCTACCCACTTAATCAACCCACCCCCAATTTTTTATTTTCAAAAATAAATACTAGTAGTACAGCTACAAAAAATTATTATAAGTGGGTGATATATGGGTTTATATGAATTTTCATATTTATTCATTTTGTCCATATTTGTATGAGCTTAATTTTTCATGTTTACTTAGGTTGAAGTTCATATTTATTCATTAAAAAAAATATGAGTGACCCATTTAATTTAGTATGAGCTGAATAGATTCATTTCACTTATATGGACTGAAATTGCCGAGGTAATTGATAAATGTATAAGTGCATATTTTGATATCTGATGCATATATCTTTGACACCATATACATGTATCTATGTACAATACATTGATGAGTGTATCAATAATCAATGTATGCTTTGATTGGAAAAATACATAGACAACCCATTTAACTTGCCTCCAATTTTATTTTGATACTTTATCTCAACCTTGTTTCATTTTATCTCTTCAACCTTATTTATTATGTAGCATTTAAATATTAAATACTGATTTTTATGTGTTCGTTATTTTTATTTATGCTCTTCAACTGAAGTTTTGTATTTTAAATATCTATAATTATCCTTAGTTTTTTCGTAAAAAAGAATATTAAAATTTGAGGAAGAACATCGATTTTTTGAAGAAATATTTATTTCTAGAGTTTCTCTGCAGTTTTGCTTGAAAAATAATCGATAATAGTCCAATCAATTTTCTTTTCTAAGAAAATCATTGACAACCCGGTGAAATCAGTCAAGTTTTAGTTGTTTCTTTTTTCTTTTTTTAATATAGTATTATTAGCAATGAATAAGTCTTTTTTTCATATTGAAGATGGATTCTTTTTATTCATATTGAGTTGAATTACAAATTAGAAAGTAATATTTGAATTAAATCTCGATAGGTGGAACGATATGTAAAAACAAATGTGGTGTTATTTAATTGAATGTTTCACACCATTTTTATATTTATCAACATGCACTAAATAGTTTGCACTAAAAAATATTTTTGTATTTAAATGGTATATGAAAAATAAGATTAAAGAATTAAAATGGAACAAAATTGAGATGAAGTGTCAAAATAAAAATTAAAGACAAGTTAAAGGAATTGTCTATGTATTTGACCTATCATATATATATATAGTGGCGGATCCAGGATTTAGAGTCCGTGGATGCCAAATAGACTTATCGATTAATGTGCCAGCTTTTTTCCTTAAAAAACGTGCTTGGAGCATTTTTTTTTTTCTTAAAAGATGTCTGCAGCAAATTTATCAAAAAAAAAATAGATACAAATGGAATTCGAACCCACAGCATTAGCCATCTAAAGTTGCCCTCCTACCATGGCATCACAAGCCAATTTTGTTCACTGGGTGGCACACTTTATATTTATATAAATATTATATATATATATATACCTATATATATATATATACCTATATATATATATATACCTATATATATATAGAGTTTCTGTCGAAGTTTGGGGATGGCGTGGCACCCCCACTGGCCTTCATAGATCCGCCCATATATATATATATATATATATGCACGAATACACTAATAAAATTAATATTAAATACATTAAAAGATATTGATATCAGATATACTAAATGAAACTGATTTTGAATACACAAAAACATACTCTTATACTAAATACATATACAAATGAAATTGTAAAGTTCAGATATATTGTAAAATATAGATACAGAGAAGGCAATGGATGAGAGAGGGAGAGAGGCTATGAGATATATAATAACGTAATTTAACATAAATAAATTTTATATCATTTAGTGGAAATTACTGCTATATCGACTGAATTTTATAATTTGATACCCTTCTCTAATACTGAGCGGAGCCGTTCAGAGGATTTCAATATACTAGGAATATTTTCTTCTTCATAGGGTAATGGTTTAGGATGACTCTAATGATGTTATAAGGATTTGATGTTAGATTTTCTTGTGGTTATACGAGTTGGATATAGTGTAGAATTTGGGTATAGTAACAAATTCCATCACACTCATTTTATGTAATTAGTTAATTAATTAGTTGAAATAATTAAGAAGATATTAGGCCACCGCTTGAAAATAAGCTTCTAGCTTCTAAGTACCGCATATTCTCTCTTTAATTACTGAAAAGTTCTCTTGCATCTGCTTCAATTCATGAAAAAATGAAAAGAACAATTACGTAGTTTTTCGAGTGAAAGATATGAAAATCGTAGAATATATGTCGACCTTATCCAAAGATTTAAGAATAAAAAAAAAGTCACTCCAAAGTCCAAATTAATGAACATTTCCCCCACAGTTAAAGACATTGCACGACAAAAAATTAACTCTCAATTTGTTCTTTAATAGTTAATAGTTTCGAATAATTTGATGAAAAGCTTAACAGTAATCATTAGGAGATGAATACATGTAGTTTCATAATGTTACAGTAATTAAACATGATTTTGTGAGCGCGAATAGTTTATATTCTAGATAAGCAGTAGGCATGTAAGAGCATCTTGCAAGCATCGATTACGACAAGTTCGTTCTAGAGGATTAATATTTGGTATAAATAATATTATCAATGAGTGATAATATGCAATGGAGATTAGATAGACTTTAACTTTTGACATTGAAGTTTTACTCATGGGCCAGAAAGTAAGAGTAAAAAATCACGGGTACTTTTAACTTTTTATTCCTATACGTATTTTCTACTTTCTACCTTTCGTAATATTAGTGCAGGCTAATCACTTTTTAACTTTTAATTGAAAAATAATCATTGATATGGAGTTTGAAATAATTTTACAATTGAAACTATGTAATAATGTCATGAGTAAATAAAAATAAATTAATATTGAATTTTTTAACTTATCTAATCATAACATGTTATAACATAGTATTAAATTATGTTGACAGTGTAAAAAAAAATTATAGTGAAGATTCCCTTCCACATTTTCTGCTCTGCAGTATTTCAAGAACTGTGTACATTCAGTTTTAACCTTCTTGGCTCCAATATTGCATATAATATTAGTCAGGAAAAAAATTGTTATAAATTTGATGAGAAGTTAAAGGGGCTAATTATCAGATTCACTAATTATTATAAGTATCTAGATTATCATATATCCATCTTGTTAATTTCTAGCCCTTGAACTACTGCCCTTGAACGGGTACATATAGTTGTAGTTGTCAAGTTTAGATCCACAAGTGTGTTCTTCCCTAAAAGAATTAAACATCAAACAAATCAAATAATTAATTAGATCATCATTAATCAGTGTATTTTATATGTCTAGGAGAAAAAAAACATTCACAATGAGTGATTAATGTTATGGATTAAATGACCAGAATCATTGTAAAGCAAAGAACAAAGCATATAGTGATTTGTAACATTGCAGAAGTATTCTAAACAAACATTAATTTCGACCAACTAGAATGCTTGAAAATTCAAATCTCCAGCGTAGAATATAATAACTAACTAATCCAACATAGAAATTGTAACATATAATGATCAAACAATCACTTGGCTGGAAATAAATACAGAATTAACCCAATTTTCTTTAATGTCATCACTTCTTCATCCTCCGCAAAGAAAAAATGACGACGTCTTCAAAATGTCACGACTTAGCAAAGTGGCAATCATTCTGTCGGACATATGTGATGTGCTAATTGAGCCATGATCATTCATATCACAAGCTACCTTTTGGATTTTCTCCAGAATATTATTCTGTGATTCCCTTAATCGCTGCTTATCCCTTTGATTTTCTAATTCTTTCTTCTTCCTTAACCTCCTCTTTTCCTCATGATTCTCAACTCTGCCTAAAGGATCATTAGAATTTTTCACTGGCAATGGAGGAAGAGAATGACCTTGTTGTTTAAATCGAATACCCTGGTTACCATGCAAGGACTCACGCCAGCCAGATTCTGACTTTTTCTCTGTACTAGAATTGCTTTCATATGCATAACATTGGTTTAGAGGGGGTATCCGAGGGAACCTTGACTGAAAATGTGGGGGAGGCAGCAGAGAGAACCATAGCTGAGACAGTGGGGGGAAGAGATGAAGGAGCAGGGGACGCAGGTGATACTTGTAACACCTCATATTTCGAAAGATCTAAAGAGAGGTTCGTACAAGTCACCATTAGTTTTAAGTTTGGGTCAACTTCAAACAACCATATTTTTTAGCTCCTAATGGCTTCATTTACCTTTGAGAATTCCTACATGTTCTAAATCACATGTCTTAATGCACGTTCAAAAACAAAGCGAGTTAAGAGGAAAGTTTAAGAGCTTTTATTGAGTTGATTTTGAGTTCTTGAGTTCCTGATCCTTTTTGAAACTCTATTCCTAATTATTGAATTGTTATATGTTATGTATTGAGATTCTTGATTTGAGTCATTTATGTCTATATTTTAGCATGAACCCTATGAATTGAGTATTCTTGAGATGGGTAGTATCATTGAGTTCTGAGTATTGAGTTTCTACATTGTTATTGAGATCCTTGAGTTGATTCGTTCATGTCTATTTTCAGCATGAACCCTATTTTGAGTTATAAATCTTGAGAATCTTTTAAAGCCAATATTTGTGTTTTAAACTGAGTTTTTGAGAAGAGTTTAAAGAGACACTTTGAGTAAAGTTTAAGGGAACTAAGTATTTCCAAATGTATCATTTTTATAGTGAGAAAAGAGAAACTTTGATTTCTAAAAAGAGTTTGTGAGTTCAAAGATTTTCAGAGCAGTAACCTTTTTTAAGAGGATAGTTTGAGAAATTATCTCAAACCAGAGAAAGAGTATGGTTTATACATTTGAGCATAAGTGTATATTATTGCGAGTACTATTGAGCACCGACATGGGGATGGGTTCAGAAAATTTACATTCCTCATAAACCATGTATCCAACATGGGTAAAATCGTACTTTTTAGACGACTCCTTATTGCTTTCGAGCATAGCTTAGTGGATCCACTTAGTTGAGGTGTTTTATACCCCGACAAGGTATAGGACGGTTCTGGTAGCGTGGGCGAGAGGGTGTATCATCATATAGCTCATAGTGATGGTTATCGGTTAGAGAATCTCTCAAATAAGAGTAAAGAGTAAATTATTATATTTTTATATACATCCTTGAGTTAGTATTTGTTTATTATGAAGCTTTAAACATTTTTTATTTTGTATTTGAGTTGAGTTGAGGTGAGTACCCTTCCAGTCTTGTTAGTTCAGTTATCTATGCTTTTAGTTCTCCTTGCATGCTTGCACATTCAATGTGCTGATATCATTCGACCTGCATCTTATAATGATACAGATACAGGTGTTCAGGATCATCAACAGACGCTTCGTTGAGATCATTTGACATCCCAGTTAACTTTGGTGAGCCTTTTTGCATTCCGGAAGATTTCCCCTTTCAATTTAGTCTTTTTAGGGTGTTGTGGGTCTTGTCCCAACATCCATACTGAACTATAGAGGTTTCATAGATAGTTAGAGTTGAAGAGTCTCTCATTACTTTCCCTTTTTTGAGATGTTTTGAGAATGTTTTGCAGAGTATTATCATTATTAAACTTAAGTATTTTCAGACAGTTGAATTGAGTATTTGATCTAAATACTATTTCTAAGATTGTTTTGCTTGAGTTAGTTTTCCGCTTTTAGTCAATCAGGATGAGGGTTCGCTTAGAGACCAACAATGGTTCTCGAGTGTCATCCACGTCTAGGGCGTAGACTCGGATCGTGGCAATACTAAGAATTGATAGGAGGCGGAGGTGGAAATCGATTTCTCATCGGTGGAGGGCACGGTAGGGGAAGAGACGAAGGAGGAAGGGATGGAAGTTGATATCGATTATTTATTGGTGAAGGCATGATGACGGAGAAGGTGGAGTAGGAGATGAAGGAAGAGGGGGTTGATATTAATACAAATAATTCGACCTAGGCGATGGAGGAGGAACGCTCTAGGACGTATGACGATCCATCATTCACCCTGTAATCCCAATTCTACCTGAATTGGGACGACGGTGGTGGAAAAAGAAGCAATGAATTTTAGTAGGAGAAACTAAAACTTCCTCCGCCACAACCACCGTCGTCCCAATTCAGGCAAAATTGGGGTTACAGGGTGAATGATTACCAGAGCATTCCTCCTCCACCAGTTTATTTGTATCCACATTCGCCCCCTCCTCCTTCATCTTCTTCTCCACCTTCTCTGCACTATGCCCTTCGCCAATGAAAAATTCGTATCCACCTCCGCCCACTCCTCTTTCATCTCTTCCCCCACGGTGCCCTCCACCGATGAGAAATCCATATCCACCCCTGCCTCCCGTGGATTCTTTATATCCACCTCTTCCCCCTCTCCTTAATCTCTTCCCCACTGTCTTAATTGTTCCCTCCATCGATGAGAAATCACCATTCTTTTCTGAGATCAAAGAGTTAGGAAAAATCCTCCATTCATGATTCTCCCGCATTCAAGAACCACATGAATCTTAAGTTAAAATGGATTTTAATTTTGACTAAAATTATCAATCAATAAATAAATAAAATGGATTTGTACTACTAATACTTACCCTAAATTGTCGAAAAATACACCGTCCATTTCTAAGATCAAAGAATTGGCAAAAATCCTCTATTCATATTTATCCTTCAACTCTGGCTAAAAATATAATCAATCGATTAATAAAATAGATATGTACCATTAATACTTATCGAAATCGCTTAAAAGAAAATCACCATCCATTTTTGGGATCAAAGAGTCGATAAAAACCTTCGGTTCATGATTCTACTGCACTCAAGAACCACAAAATTTTAAGTTAGGATGCGATTTCAACTCTTGGCTACTAGGATTATGATAGAACTAATTGGAGAACTTACAAGACGAATAGATATGTCACTAAAATAAAATGATTTTGTTGTGTCTTTTTTTTTCCTCGAATTCTGAGGATGAGCCAGCCAATCCTAACATTATTTATAAGAAGCCGAATGGTGATTTATCCGATAACACACATAAAAAAGGTAAGTTGAGCAAGACCTATAGAGAAAATATGAAAAAAGTGGTACGTGAAAATATATGACTCTAATACTGAAAATATATAAATAAAACTTACATTTAAACACCAAAAAACAAACCGAGAATTAGAGATAATAACGAATAAATTTTAACAGCATAAGTTTATTATAATCATATAAAATATAACTTCTGAATATTTTATTATTTTAAATTTAAATAACTTTAACTTCATTATGTTCTTTTCTTAAAAATCATAAAAAAGACCAACTCAAAATTTGAATATTTAAAAAATAACATTTTAATTTTAATTTATGACTTTGTTTAGAAAACAAATAGATAAATGAAATTGTATTGTTGGCATCAATGTTTAAAAAGGCAGGGGCATGAGTCGAGGAGTTTTATATAGTACAGGGCGAGGCGTAAGTCCCATGGATCTACAAGGTATAGTCTCATGTATATTCAATTTTATAATTTTATTACTAATAAAATAAGCGAAAGTAAACCTTTCAATGATTTATGATTTATATTTGAAATAAGCATTAATAATCAATAATGAAGAAAAAAAGTATCATAATTCAATTTGGGAAATATCATTACACCATAAAAATATGATTTAAAGCAAAACAAGTTAAAAAAAAATAAATATAAAATGCCCAGGACTTACGTTTTTATGCTCGGGGCTTACGCCTCAATTTTAGGACTTACAACTTATGGATCTACGTCTTTAATTTACGCCCGGAGCATTTTTGTTACTCTTTGGAAAACAAGTAGGTAAAATTAGAACCTTGCGTTAGAGTTTTTAAGTTTGATGTGGGGTTTGATGTTGTAAAATTGTTTCCCGAGCTTAGGTTGAGGGGTTTAGGGGTTAAACGTCAAGGTATGACCCCCCAAGGACCAACCAAGGGTCCTTGAAGAAGAACCTAAAGCCTAACACCCAAAGCTCCCCAAAACTGCCCAAGCTGCCTAAAGGTTGAGACCTACGGGGCGTAGGTCCATCCACGCATCGTGGGGGTGCCTCATAGGTCAAGCCCTCAAAAGTGAGCTGCAGACCACCCACCCATGGACCTGCAGGACGGGGCATAGGGCATGGGCCACACCTGCACTTTCTGCCAAGGGTTTGGCCAAGGAAGTGGCAATTAGGTAAATTTCTAGGGTAGTTAGTTAAGTGAGAGGTCATTTTATATTTATTAATTAGACCTATTTAAGAACTTTTAAGTCATTAACTACCCATTTACACTTCATAATTCCCAAACCCAAAATAATAACCAACTCCTCTCCAAATATTTCTCTATCTAAAATCTCCATTGAAGAAGAAGGAGAATTCAAGGTCTAGGGCTCAACAACTCATCTTTCCCACTCGATTTCGTGAGGAATATTCATCTAAGTATGGTAGTTTTGATTCATGGTTAGCTTTTCATCCATGAAGCCCTCAAACTTTCAATTTCAAAGTTGGAAATTCTCCAAAATCTAGGGTTTTCATTCTAAGTCGTGAATTCTTTCTCAAAACGTTTTCAATGGTTTAATTATCATATATTAAGAATGAATTACTGTTTTATGGTGGTTATAAGATAAAATCTCCCATGAATCCATGAATTCCCCATAAACCTAATTTATGACTATGCGATGTGGGTGAATTGTAGTAAGATGAATACTATGCAATTGTTCTTGTACTGGTTTAGTTACTTGAATTATGTCATTATTCATCCCTAAATTTTAGTAATTCTAGGTGTGTTGGTGAATTATTATTCATGGCATTGAAGGGCAAATTATGAAGATTGATGTATAATCATGATGCTTATGTATATGCTTTGTGATTTCAATGAAAGTAATATGATCATGACTATAATGCAATTGTGATATTGTTGAAAGGTTATTCTCAACTATACACTTGTGAATGATGATGATATGTTGTGAAAGGTTTCCTCAATGTAATGACATACCTCGAATTGGTAGGCTTAGGGCATCCTCTTCTTGTGTAATTAAAAGTGATCTTGATTGATATACCTTGAATTGGTAGGCTTAGGGCATCCTCTTCTTGTGTAACTAAAGTATCTTCACTTAATGAACATTGAATCGGTAGACCTAATGGTGGTATCCCTTTCATAAATTATTAATGAAGTATTCTAAGGCCTTGTCTTGAATCGGCAGACCTAATGGTGGTAGGCCTTGCATGCTAAGTCTATGAACTACTATAATGATGAACCTTGAATTGGTAGACCTAACGGTGGTAGCCCTTTCTTGAGGATTCCATGAGTTATCCTAATAATGACCTTGAATAGGTAGACCTAATGGTGGCAGCCCTTTCATGTGTTTAATAATGTATCTTGACTCGGTATACGGCCAAATGGTGGTAGCCCTCTTATGTGTAAAAATGTTAATGAGAATGAACTACTCTATGGGGATTTAAAGCTTAGCACCGAGTGGATATGGTAAGGTGGAAGCTCTCCCCATGTTAGGCCGGATTTCTATGAACACCTTTCTTATCCTATAACTATGTGCCCACATAGGTTATTAGCTATTGGATCCACCTAAGCTAAAATGTTACCGGTCCTACCTTAGGCAAGTAGACCAACCCTTTACGGTGTGGGAAAGCCGCCAGATTTCATGATTTTCTCACATGGTCTATGTCGGTTAATGCTTATTCCCATGATGTGAGTTATGTGCTATGGTTACTTAAGATGAAGTATGGGTGGTAGTATGGGATGCCATCCATGCATTGTACGAGTAGGCTTTGAGAGTGGCTATGGTGTGTTTCTCGAATGTCATAATGTCTAATGAAATGAATGTGCTTATAATGATGCTAATAAGAATGTTGACTTAAAGGTTAAATGTAAAAATGAATGCTTAACTTGGATTTTTATTGTGAGTTGTTTTCCTTGTCATGACTTATTAAACGTGAATGTCTCATGTCCATAAGTATTAACTAAAGATAAGAATGAAGAATGGTAAGTATGTTATGGTGGCCTCGAAGTGGTACTTAGTATAAATGGTATTATGGAATGACATTCACACATTGCACAAGTATAATTTAGGGTTACTTTCATGATGTTTCTATTATGTTATAATGATATACATGATGAATATGCTTATGTCTATTGTGTTTATACTAAAGTTCATAATGTTTCTCAAACTTGACATATAGCATGGTTTTCAACTAAAATGTTCTTTTTAGCATGGATATCATACTTGGTGCATTTTTGTGCTAACCCATATTTCTTCTACATTTTTCTACAAAGTGTAGGTTCCAGATATTAAGGTGATTCTTAAGGTTCAAAGCTTGGATTGACTATTCTCCAAAGCTAGTGGTGAGTCCTCATGGTTCGAGGACGAAAGTTGTTCTTTTCTAGTTTCTTTCATGTCATTTTATGTTTCGGACTATGTTGAAGGATTGTGACCCTATTATTGATTCAAAGTTGTAATAGATGGCCACGTGAGACAAAATTAGACTTCCTTTATTTTTAAATAAAGACTTCGATTGCATGTATAAATATTTTTAAATTTTGTACCATTTTCTTATGTCTTATGTAATGAATGTTATGAGGCTTGTATAAGGCTCTTCGGAGTCTTGTACGCCATGTTACATCCGGGGCATAGGCTCGGGTTGTGATAGTTTTTGATACGCCCCGCCCCGAGACTCGCCCCAAAAACATTTTTGAAAACACTGGTTGACATGTTTCCTTACTTGCTAAACTTATTTTTACCTATGGCAATTCGTAATATTTATTATTTTCTTCTTAAATTTAAATAGTTTTAACTTTAAGTTTTTTTAAATCATAAAAATCATCAACTCAAAATCTGAATATTTAAAACATTATATTTTACTTTGGATTATGCCCTTTTAAGAAAATAAATAAATAAATGAAATTGTTATATTTGTTAACATTAACATATTATAAGTATTTTCTTGTTTGCATAAATACATTTCTTATATTTCCTTTTTAAAATTTAAGTAGCTTTAACTTCATTTTCTTAAAAAATCTTAAAAAGAATTAACTCAAAATATGATATTTTACTTTTGATTTATGACCTTTTTTAGAAAATAAATAAATAAAATTGTCATCTATGTTAGTATTTATCAGTTATATGTAGAAAATAAATAGAACTGTCATATCTATCAATATTTATTTATCGCAAGTAGTTCTTTACTAACATAAACTATTTTTACTTATAATAATTTTCAATCTTTTTTTTATTTTTAATGGAAGTAACTTTATCTTTAATTTATTTTAAAAAAATCATAAATAAGATCAACTCAAAACATGAATATTCAAAACATGATATTTTATTCATGACTTATGATTTATTTTAGAAAATAAATAAATGACGGATTAGATTAAACAACCATGATATTGTCAAATTAGATTTTTAATTTTGCAACACTTTAATTATTAGTAGTCCATCATTGATTATGAAATTGACAAATAAGTCAGTATATTAAAAAGTCAAAGATTCTTTTTTATAAATTTGTTGAGTAGATTATATAATTAAAGGAAAAGGGTTTGATATACCCCTCAAATTATCATTTAGAATTGAAATATCCCTCATTATGAAAGTAGCTTATATATGCTCATATTGTTATACAAATGGGTCACATATACCCTTTTCTTCTAATGAAAGTGAAAAAATAATTTTAATTATTTTTTAAAAAAAAATAATATAATCTCATATGCGTATATTTAAATCTTCCTCACACAATTTTTTTTGACTGCTTTTTTGTTTCAACGACTAATTTAAATTTATTATTTTAATGATCAAATTTATTTATGTTTCACTAATTTTTTTGTAAAAATTATTATAGATGACCCAATTTTTTTTTCAAATACAAAAGCTAAATAACAATATAGTCGAAAAAATAGTTTTAAATTATAATATAGCCACAAAAAAAAATAGTTTTAAACTTTTCTCTTTACACTAAGGAACGAAATAAAAAATAAAATAAAAATAAGAAACTTAAATAATGATAATCAAAGACATCAAAAAATAATTTTGTGTATAAAAGAAATTAAAATATACCTTGAACTTTGCTAGAATGGTCATATATACCCCTACTTGATTTTTTTTTTTTTAAAAAAAAATAAAAGTCAAAAATATAAATTTAAAACTTTTTTTCCACTTCCATTAAATTAAGGATATATGTGAGCTTATTTTGTAATGGTAGGGGTATATGTGAGCCGTTTGTATAACGGTAATGATATATATGAGCTACTTTCAGAATAAGTGGCATATCAACTCCAAATGACAGAGTTGAGGAGTATATTAGACCCTTTTCCCTATAATTAAAGATGAATTAAATTAGATTTTAAATTTTCCAACACTTTAATTATGAAGCTGCATTTTAATTTTCAAATTTGCAACACTTTAATTGTTTGAGAGTTAAATAAGTGAATGATGTCATAAATATCCTTCCATATTTTACCTTTACTCTATCTGTCGGTCTGTCCCCCTTTTACTTGTTGAATTTTTAATTTTTTATTTGTTATTTTTAACAAATTAAGAAAAAGATAATATTTTTTTTTACTTATTATACCTCAATTTATTTAGAGAGTTAATGTTTTTAAAAAAGGTAAAACCTCTTTAATAAATAAATTGATTTTGGAATTCTATCAATTAATAGAAGTAAAATAGTTAACATAATATGTCAATTATTATTTTCTTAATATGTGTGTCAAGTCAAAATTAGACAAGTAAATAGGAAAGAAGGAGTATTATATAGAAAAGGCTAGTGAAGCAATTGTTTGTCAGCATGCTTGCTTCCCTAGCTAGGGGTAACATGGACAATATTTTAATATCTTCTTAATGTTATGCTTAAATAATATTGTACTTGACTGTTTTATAATTGTACTTTCTTAATATATGACATAAAAGTCCTACACTTTGCTTTTCAACCGTAAAATTTGATAATGTCAATAATGTTGTTGGATCTGGAGTCATGAATCCATGAACAGGTCTTGGCTGCCAAATGCAGTCTCAGCAAGGAGGACAAATGCTCTATGATGCAGCTAATAGCAAATGACCATATTTCATTGAAGAACAATACAAGCAACTTGTAAATCTGCTTAACAAAGATACAGATGAGCAACATGCTAACATAAAGGTACAATTACTTGCCTAATGTCAACAGTTACTTGTAGAGAGTGGATTATAGACTTTGGAGCAACACATCATATATCATCCAGCTTAAACCTACTAGAACAAGGTAGGCAGGTATATAACTCTAGCAGATACAAGGTATATTTACTTACAGAAGACAAGGAAAATGTGACACGCGTTGGTGCAACAACTATACTGAAGGAAGTAATAGTTATCAATGTTCTTCATGTACCTGAGTTTAAGTTCAATCTCTTGGTAGTGTCGAAATTTAGCAAGGAACTATCTTGCTCTGTCAATTTTTCCCTGATTTTTATATATTTCAGGACCTTCACAGTAGCAGGGTGAGGGGTATTGGTAGAGAGGAACATGGTTTGTATATACTAAAGGTAAATAAAGTCATCTCGAATGAGAAAGAGGCAATAAGTGCAGCAACTACTTATGGAAATGAAGAAGCATACAAGATGTGGCACATGAGATTGGGTCATCCATCACAGGCCATCATGAAGGTCATATCACCTGTATAATACCATGATGGTAGATCTATACATGATAAATGTTCCATTTTCCTTATTGCTAAGCAAACTAGATTGAAGCTTCCTACTAGTAGTTCAAGAAGAGTATTTCCTTTTGAACTTGTAAAACATGGATCTTTGGGGTTCCTATAAAATTCCTACTCTTTATAAGAAGCATTATTTTCTAACTATTGTTGATGATTATATTAGATTCACTTGGTTATATTTGTTACCGTTAAAGTCTGAAGTAATTGTGGTATTGCAATAGTTCTTTAACATGGTCAAAAAGAAGTTTGGAGTCATAGTTAAAACATTAAGGTCAGACATTGACACTAAAAGTTTTTCAACTCTCAGTTCACCAATCTCCTACAATAGCTTGGTATTGTTCATCAAAGTAGTTGTGTCTATACCCCTCAACAAAATAGTGTTGTTAAGAGGAAGCATATACACATTTTAGACATAGCCAGGGAAATCATGTTACAATGTGGATTTCCTTTGAAATATTGAGGTCTTTGTGTGAAGGTTGTAGTATAAAATGTCATCTGATGCATTAGATGGACACATCCCATTTGAGCTTCTGTATAAAAGAATGGCAAGCTTAGAACACATTAGAGTTCTAGGATGCTCGTGTTATGACACTAGAGTACTAAAAACTGATAAATTTGGTGAAAGAGCAACAACTTCAGTTTTGATGGGCATTTCTGAAACTCAGAAGAGGTACATACTCATGAACCTAAAGACCAGCAGTTCTTTGTGAGTAGAGATGTTTCTTTCAGGGAAGCTGAATTTCCTTTTTTAAGAGGTACTCTTGAAATTGGAGTAAGGACTGTTGATGGTGTTGAAACATAGACACTCATGGATACCACTCAGGTTGCACATGTTCCTTTAGGACAATCAAATGCTCATGTTCCTGATGACCCTCCTGCTAGCACTATAGATGCATCCATCAGTGAAGTTCATGATGGTCCTCTTGTTGTTGCAATTGTAGGCTATGCTCACCGTGCTGATGAAAATGCAGTTGATCACATCCATCCTGATTCCAATATTGTACTGCTCCAGCTATGAGGGCTCAAGAACCAGTTTGGTTGAAAGGTTATGTGACTACAAAGAAACCCAACCTATACTCTCTTTCAAACTACTTGAGCTATGATGCAACATCTCCCCAGGGGCGGCTGGCTAGGCTTTAAAAAAAGTCTTTGGCCTTAGGCCCCCAATTTTAGGGGATCCATTTTTAGTTAATTAGGAAGGATTAAATTAAAAAAATATATATTAGAACTAAGACAATAAATGCAAAGACCCCATTTTTTAGTTAATTAGGAAGGATTAAATTTTTTTTAAAAAAAATATTATTAGAACTAAGACAATAAATGCAAATGGCTAAATGAAGTGATAGTACTATGACTTTTTAACTTTTCAATAAAAAGTTGTGTACTTTTTTTTTAATGTACAAGTTATCTTCTTTTTTTTAACCTTATTTTTTTTTTCTAATTTTATTTTATATATTCTATCCTTCTCCCTTCTATTTCTTCTCACTTTCTCTTTTCTAATCTTATATCTCTCTCTTATTCAAAGCTTAAAAATTTACTTGTTCTATTGATATTTTATATTTTAAATTTGGAGAAACTACATTGCAGCAACTCGATTCATTTTCGGAAATCAAGTCTTCATAGCTTTTGAATTCGGTTATATCATTCTAATTTCTAATATTATTTTTGTTTTGTGTCTTATGTTTATTATATTTTTTATTTGATATTGTAAATAGTGTTTAAAATATTTATTAGATTTTAATATGTCAACTAGAAAATATGAATCCGGTCATTCAAAACTTAAAAGAAAAAGAAAAGTCAATAACTTGATAAATCTCAAAAGGTGCTCTTGATAATTTTGAATGTTCCTTAAAACATAATACTTTCACCGATATTGACGGTTTAGACTTATTTTCTGAATTAAAAGTGTTAAGGAAAATCATAAAAGTAGAAGACAATACTCTAATTGAGATACTCAATCAAATAAAAAGATTTGATTCTTTTCCAAATTCTTACATTGCTTATAGAATAATGTTAACAATTCCCGTAACAGTCGCCTCAGCTGAAAGAAGTTTTTCAAATTAAAAATAATAAAATCTTATTTAAGATCGACAATGTCTCAAGAAAGATTAAGTGGTTTGGCTATATTATCGATTGAAAAAGAATTATTTGAAGAGATTGACTACACAAAAACTATTAACAACTTTGCACCTCAAAAAGTTAGAAAAATAGATTTAAAATAAAAACATTTATATATTTTTTTTAAGGCCTCTAATTTGATTTTGGCCTTAGGCCACCAATGGGTTTGAGCCGCCCCTGCATCTCCCAAATACAAAGCCTATTTGGCTAATTTTTCTACATTGGTAGAACCAAAATGCTTCGAGGCAGTTCAAGATACAAGGTAAGTAGATGTTGTGAAGAAAGAAGTTCAAGAATTAGAGGATAACAAAACATGGAAAGTGATGTCCTTGCCACATGGTAATAATGTTATAGGTTCTAAATGGGTGTACAAGATACAGTACAAAGCAAATGGAGAAGTGGAAAGGTTCAAATCGAGGTTGAGAGCAAAAGGATACGCCAAAGATATGGGCTGGATTATCATGACACCTTTTTCCTTGTTGCCAAAATGGTAACACTAAGGTCTGTCATTGCTTTGGTTGCTTTGAAGAAATGAAATCTTTTCCAAATGGATGTGTATAATACTTTCTTGCAAGGTGATCTCTATGAAGAAGTCTACATGAAAACGTCTGAGGGTTTCAGAAAGCAGGGAGAGTATAAAGTTTGTAAACTGCTGAAGTCACTTTATGGACTTAAGCAAGCCTCAAGACAATGGAACATTAAACTCACACGAGCATTGTTGGATGTTGGTTTCACACAAAGTAGTCATGATTACTCTTTGTTCATAATGAGGGAATCAGATGACCTTGTGATTATTCTTGTTTATGTTGATGACATGCTTATTACTGGTAGTAGTGGTTCTTTAATCAACAAAGCAAAAGGAATTTTGCATCAGAAGTTCAAATTCAAGGACCTTGGTGAACTCAAATATTTTCTGGGAATAGAAATATTCAGATCACAACAAGGAGTTCTGTTGGATCAGAGAAAGTATGTGTTCGAATTAATTGCAGAATTGGGGTTGAGTGGAGCAAAGCCTGTGGGGACACCTATGGAGATGAATACAAAACTCACTACTGCAGAGCTATTGGAGTTTCAGATGATCTATTACTGAAGGATATAACTGCATACCAAAAGCTAGTGATATCAGTATTATTGTGCAGACTTTAAGCCAGCTCATGTAACAACCAAAGAAGTCACATTGTGATGCAATAACAAGACTTGTTAGATACCTGAAAGCTGGACCAGGTCAAGAGGTGTTGTTGGCATCTGAAGGACATCAAACATTATCTTCTTGGTGTGATTCTGATTGGGTTTCATGTCCCACTACTAGGAGGTCAGTTACTAATTTTGCAGTAAAGTTTGGGAATTCTATTGTTTCTTGGGAGTCTAAGAAGCAGCAAACAGTTTCAAAAAGCTCTGTAGAGGCAGAGTATAGGAGCATGGCAACAAGTGTGGCTGAAATTGTAATATTACTTGGTCTATTCAAGGATCAAGGGGTTAAACTTGGACAACCTGTTAAGGTGTTCGTTCAGTGACAACAAATCAGCTAATCTTTCATGAAAGAACTAAGCACATCGAGATTGATTGTTATTTCATAAGGGATAAAGCTAAAGAAGGACTTATTGACCCGGTCTATGTTCATACTAAGGACCAGCAAGCTGACTTGCTTATTAAGGCTCTCACCAAGGCTCAACATGATTATTTGATGACCAAGCTTGGAGTTTTCAATGTTCTTCAACCTCTAGCTTGTGGGGGAGTATTAGATTTTAGCTAAATCAGAAGTTACTTAATTAGTTAGTGCCAGATGTATTAAGTTAGTTGTTGGATATTTTGTTTAAAAAGTTGGTTACAGAGTTTTGTATATATGTATGATTCAGCTGATGAATTGAAAGCAAGTTTCATTCTCCACAAATCATTCTTCCCTGTAACTCTTTCGTTTCTCCCAAGTATTCCATAACAATGGAGATATTTTGGATTTTAGCTACATTATTTCAAACAACCCAGATAGATGATTTAATCGAATCATTCCTTACGTGATAAAAGAATACATGTTCGTCTAGCTCAGTCAATGATTAGAATCTTATGTTGATAATGTATTATAAAATAAAATTAAAAATATTAAGAACAAAGAAAGAAGGTGAGTAGTATAAAGAAAAAGTCAAAAGTACAGTAAAACCTCTATAAATTAATATAGGCGGGATTATAAAAATTTATTATTTTTATAGAGATATTATTTAATCGATAAATTAATATTTATTAATTTAAAGAATGATTTGAGATTTAATGAAGGTTAATTTTGATTATATCAAAGTCATTGTATCTTACTAATTTATGTATCATATTTATTGATTTCACATAAAAAAATATTATACATAAAGTACAACGAATACATCAAAATCATTGTATCTTACTAATTTATATATCATATTTATTGAATTGTCACTATCGTGCAAACAAAAGAGCATAGATGACAAGTGTGTTTTTTGATGAATATATTTGTTGGTTTGATTATAAAATGCATGATAAACGAGTTTTGCTTATGGTAGATAATTGTCCAGCCCATAATAGAAATACTGAAGGACATGTTGAATTGTATTTCTTGCCACCCAACATGACATCTAAAATTCAACCTTGTGATGTTGGGATAATAAAAGCTTTCAAGTTGTATTATCGTAATAGATTTTATCGTAGGATATTAAAAAGCTATGATGGGACAAACTGATCCAACAAAGATTAATGTTTGGATGCTATCAAATTTGTAATCCCTGCTTGGACAACAAATGTTCAGTAAGAGACAATAGCAAATTATTTTCGATACTGTAAAATTTATTCGGGGGATGCAATTTCAAAGAATTTGAATGAACCCACTTGTGAAAACGATTGAGGTCATGATTAATGATCTCGGTTACTGCAATAAAATGGATGTCAATAATCTGTTGGATTATCTAGGTGAAAGTGATAGATGTTCAGAGGCCCAGAGCTTAAAAGAAATTGTGGATACCATCGGAAAAAGCAATGTTGATGATGAAGTTTAAGATGATACTATACCTTTGGAACCAGTTACGCGCAAGAAAGCACTTATCGCATCTAGAACTCTTCACAATTTTATGGTGTAGTTCGAAAAGACAACACCGGAACTCTTGGATGCAATAAGAAAAGTTAGAGATAAACTTTAACTAGATTTAAATTTTAAGAAAAAACAGAACACAATAGAATCATATTTCACTGAATTATCTTAGATATATTTGTACTTTTAAAGAATTATTAATTTATGATATTAATGGAACCGTATATTTATATAGGGGTCTTCTGCAAATATATTATCTTATTATCTTATCGAAATTGATGATTTTTCCATTGGCCCAAGTCGGAACCGAAAAAAAAATATTACTTTAAAGAAATTATTAATTTACCGAATATTAATTTATAGAGGTTTTACCGTACTAATTTTTCTTACAATATGTGGTGCTTTTCATTATAGTGTACAATGCTCTCTTTTATAGAGATAAATTTTACTTGGAGAAATTAGTCTTTTTATCATTTAATTATAATATAAAAAATATAAAATTTTGTAGATACAAAATACATCTTGCAAGTAATTATCTTTCCGCTATTCACCATCCTCCTCTAATAGGAAACTTAATAATGATGGCAATAAAAAAGTTGCACAATCTTTTTAATAAAAAATTTAATGTAAATCTTTTCATTACAATATTGTTTGACTCTCAACTTGATTTCCTTCCTTATTAGTCCACCTCAAATCTTCATCATTCCATTTTAATAGTAAATTCTTTCAAACCTCACTCTTCTCCCTCCCCAATTAGTCCACCCCCCTCATATACCCCTACCCCCACCCTCTCTCCAATTGCCCATTTTCCTAATCAATCATCAACTTCCTTAAGTAAAAACCAAAACCAAAGAAGCCTCACAAAAGTAAAACCACCATTTCTCCAACAACAACAACCAATTAACAATCATTTCAAGAAACCATTAGATTCCCATAAATAAAGGGCCTAAAGTTTTCATATTATCCAACTCCTTCATTTCTTCCCCTTTTTTCCCCTTCATTTCTTCTTTTCTCCATTTCCATAGCCAAAAAAATCAAATCTTTAACAAAATGGGTGGAAAAAAGAAGGAATTTTCCAAACCCTAACACTTCAAGAAACTAAATTTACCTTGAAAACAAGAGATACCCAAATTGGGGTATGCTCAAAATTTCAAGATTTTTCAAGAATAATGTCCTCAATGAAGCACATTGACAATATTCCATCAACCCCAGGAAAGTTTAAGGAAAAATCCAACTATCATAGGCTTAGGCTCAATTTTTCTGTAGCCAAGCTTACATTTTGGTCATTTGTGTTCTTGGGCTTGATCTTTGTATGCTTTTTTAGATCACCATCTTCATCTTCATCTTCATCCCCTGCATCTTCAGATCTCTCAAGAAGATCTCTTAGAACAAGCTCTTATGATGGTCCAGCTTGGGAGAAAAGGATTAAGGCCTCAGCAAAAATCAGGTCAAGAAATGGTATTTCTGTTTTGGTTACTGGTGCTGCTGGTTTTGTAGGTACACATGTTTCATCTGCGTTGAAACGTCGCGGTGATGGTGTTGTGGGGTTAGATAATTTCAATGATTATTATGATCCATCTTTGAAAAGAGCCCGGCAAACTCTATTAGAGAATGCTGGGGTCTACATTGTAGAGGGTGACATCAATGATGCCACCCTCTTAAAGAAATTATTGGATGTTGTTCAATTTAGTCATGTTATGCATTTGGCTGCACAAGCTGGTGTTAGATATGCAATGGAAAATCCTAGCTCATATGTGCATAGTAACATTGCTGGTTTAGTTAATCTTCTTGAATTTTGCAAAAATGCTAATCCTCAACCTTCTATTGTATGGGCATCATCAAGTTCTGTATATGGATTGAATACAAAGGTTCCGTTTTCAGAGTCTGATAGAACAGATCAACCAGCAAGTCTATATGCTGCAACTAAGAAAGCGGGGGAAGAAATTGCTCATACATATAATCATATATATGGGCTTTCACTTACTGGATTGCGATTTTTCACTGTTTATGGACCATGGGGTAGGCCAGATATGGCGTATTTCTTTTTCACGAGGGATATTTTGAAGGGGAAGTCTATATCCATATTTGAGGGAGCTAATCATGGGACTGTTGCTAGAGACTTTACCTACATTGATGACATAGTAAAGGGTTGTTTAGGAGCGTTGGACACGGCTGAAAAGAGCACGGGAAGTGGTGGGAAAAAGAAAGGCCCTGCTCAATTGCGTGTGTTCAATTTAGGAAACACTTCTCCTGTGCCTGTTTCGGATCTTGTTACCATTTTGGAAAGGTTACTTAAGGTGAAGGCTAAACGAGCTGTGATGAAGTTGCCAAGGAACGGTGATGTTCAGTTTACTCATGCTAATATAAGCGTTGCACAAAGGGAACTTGGATATAAGCCTACAACAGATTTGCAGACAGGGCTTAAGAAATTTGTTCGATGGTACCTTAGTTACTATGTTGATGGAAAGAAGAGCGCACAGTGATACATACATTCTTTCAATTGTGTGGTAGTCCAATTCTTGGTTCATTTACATTCTTGTTATTGCCACCATTTTCTTGATTTCATTATATTCTAATGATGCGATACAAGGAGAATATATACGATCCCACGATGAAGCTGTGTGATTGATTGACATTGTAATTTTTCAGGCAATTTAATTTGTATCAAATGCAACCTGAAACCAACTTTTACCATACCATTGTTGTAGTTTTACAGAGCTCATGATTGATAGACAATTGCTTATTATGGACATGTATTATCTTTATCAAATTATAGTAATAAAAGTAGCACATGATAGTTCCATATTTGAACACTGTGTATATAACATTTGGTTTGAATGTCTGCCTTATTAGAGCATAATCTTGTGTTCTAAATATGTCTATTTGATTTATCCCACTTTGCACTATTATTTAAGTATCTATTCCTTTCTGATCTTGGCATCTCTGTGGTCATTCCTTGTCATATAGTTAAGAAGCCAGAAGTGGTGAAATCACTAACACAAATAACCAGCCGGATTTCCTCGTTACTTGTTTTAGCCGATATACATAGTTTATATTGTGGTTACACACAAGTAGACACATAAGATACATGGATTATACATATATTATACATTCACCAGCTATTTTTAGTTGCAGTGTGATCCACGGTTATTTAGGTTAATTCTTCTTCTTATTTTTTAAATCTTTGAATCACCTAGGGTTGACCTGGCTCTAAGTAGTTCATCCTAAGCTACCCTTCAGGTTTAATGTGAGCAACTTATTATGTGTTTATTTCTGCCTCTTCATCCTAAGCTAGCCAAGATTTCAAAATTTTAAATGTTAAATTAAGTTAAAGGTTTATATTTTGTAAAAAAGGATATACTTTCCTCCGTTCACTTTTACTTGTCAATTACTTCTAAAATAGATTTTCATTTTTACTTGTCACTTTTGACATATCAAAAAAATACAATAATTTTGTTCCATGTTTTACCCTTAACATTAAATATTTATTTTCCAAATCATTTTCTAATATATCTTTTAATAGGGGATAGTTTAGTAAAATACCTATATCATTAATTATTTTGTTAATGGGTGTGCCAAGTCAAACTGTGACAAGTAAAAGTGAACGGAGGGAGTATCATTTTACATTTTTTCAAAAAAAGAAATTCATGTTCAACGTGAAGAGATTGTTCGTACTATGTGAAACGATCATATTAAAGAATAATATTGTTGACAAGTGGATTTTTATCATGTGTATTTGAAAGTCTAAAATCACAAATATTTATTTATCAAAGAAACGTAGAGATGTATGATTTATCAATGTGGTGCCTTAGAATATTTCAATACCCTGTGTATGAATTATGGTTGGCTTATTTGATAAGATAGTATAAGAATTGGAGAAATTTTGATAGTTTTCAAAGCTTGTGGATTATCATGTTTATGATAAGAAAAAATAGGGCAACTTACAAAAATTCCACTAGTTTAGGAGTTAATTAATTAGATACATGTTAGTTTGCAATGTTACGAATCTTATCCGAATTTGGTATGTCCAGATACATGTATCTCGAAATACATGAAGTCAAAATTATGTGTAATTTGTTCTTGATAGACTGTATATAGTGTGAATAGTGTGATTTACATGTATTTGAGATCCAAAAACAAATTTCGCTCGTCTCCCTCTTGTTCTCGCTCGCCTTTCTCCCTATTTCAGTCTGGGGCTGAGCTATGGTAGTGTTAGGGTGTCCAGCTTCGTCGAAAACTAACACTATATATATATATATATATATATATATATATATATATATATATATTGGTCAATCTTACTTTATATTGGTATATATAGTATTTTGAACACTCTTAGAACTAGTGGAGACTAGTAGCACAGTGGTAAGGGTATGCTCAAAACTTACATGGATGTTCAAATCCATGAAGAGTAATTTTTTTTTTTTAATTCATGAAATTTATGGCTACACCACTAATTTCAATGTATCTGATAGCAAAAACATGTCTCTAAATGTATCTAATTTGAAATTTGGTATGAAATTATTAATTAGTGAGATAAAATTAAATTATTTCAAACTTTAGGAAGAATTAGCAAATATTGTAGAAATGTTTGTGTAATTAGGTAGTTTACCCAAAAAAATACAATAAAAAAATCATATTGTATATCCAACCAAAACTTCCACTTCAAATCAATTTGATTTTCAAATCATGATTTTATTGATGTCCAAACGAGCCCTAAATCTGAATTTTCCTTTCCAAAAAGGACATAAAGGTTTACAATATGTTCCTTATTCTTGTAATTTATTCCCCTTTACTAAGGCATTGTTGGTTATTTCTCTAAAAGTTGTCAAATCAGAATTCCTTTCTTTTTTTAAAAATTCTTTTGGGATACAAAATGGTCCCATGGGTTGCTTTGGCAGTTATTCCTTATTTACATTGAAAGGTTGTTCTTATCTATGCATCTATGAAATTAAGCATAATACGTTAAGATTCTAAATATGAGAGGCACCCTTGAATTCTATAAGAATTTGAATAACAAGAAACAAAATAAAAGCATTTTTAGCTTTAATTTCGGATTCCCCCACCCCATCATCGCCATCACACGTATATTGCATTTATTTTGACCCTCATTTCTGGCATTGTATAGTTATTAAAGTTTTGTAGTTGGTATGAAAAATTATCGATAAACCAGATGTGAAATAAATAAAATGAGTAAATCTTGTGAGTAATTCTAACCAAGGGATCGTTTGGACATGATTTATTTTTTCTTTCTTTTTAGAAAACATTTTCAAAACATTGAATGATATGAATGTAAGTGGCAATTAATCTTGCTGATCAAATCAATGAATTATCAATCATATTCTTCCCAAGTAAATTATTCCATCCCATTTTTCTTCCAGGGTGTTGATACCAAAAGGTTAACAGTACCAAAGTTCCAGCATGAGCTAGTAAAGAAGTAAAACTTCGTCATGTATTAATTTCTGAATAAATTATACAGATATTTGGTAGCATATAAGGAAAGATGTTATTCATGTATAAAATTAATATAACTTTTAATTTATAATTTAGAAATTGGCATAAGTTATACCTTCCCAACGTATGCAAGAAGTTGCTAGGTTAGTTTTTCTCATCTACCTACATATCCTATGAAATACTAATTCTATTTCAAAATAATTGAATTGTTGAGCCTTTTTCATAGTTTAAAATAAGTGACTGTTCAAAGTTCAAGAGAGTTGTTGGAAATTTTTTCCATTTTTGCTCTTCATTTTTATCTTCTAGATGATAATTTCAAGAGAGTTAATTTCTCATATTTATGTTTTTACTTTGAATTATTTATATTTTCAAAATTAGTTTGAAAATATCTTAAAGGACAAAAGTGGAAAGTAATGTTTCTTTTATGTGCAAAACTTTTTTTAACGATTACTTATTTTAAAATGGAGGGAGCAATGATCAACCTAAATATTCAATGGAAAAATAACTTAGATAGCCACAAGCTAACCCAAACATTATTTTTAAAAAAATAATAGTAAATGATTGCAACGGCTGGACTGTCACACTTCGGACCCCTCTAGTATAAACAGTTAGACCACCGTAAAATAAGATGGAATTGCTCCATTCTTGTAAAACGACTTGGATCTAAGGGTGAGCGTTCGATTCTTCGGTTAGATTTTATCAAATTTTAATTTGATTCTTTAATGTTTGGTTTTGAAAAAATGTACACCAAATTTTGAACCAGACTAGATTGGTTTGGTTCGATTTTTTCAAGTTCGGTTCAATTTAATTCAATGTTTTTAAATCAATTTTTTAATGCAAAAAAAAAAAAGAGAAAAAGATCATCAAAATGTTTAATGAAAACATAAAGTTAAAATAATCAAATAAACATATATAAACCGGCCCAGCAGGCCAGTACAGTGGATACTAGGCACTGGCCATAGCCACGACAAGTTGTTCATGTGCTATCTTCTGAAAAATAATGTGTTGAATTGTTCAACGTATAACATGAAACATTATCTACGGTGCATCGGTGCACCAAAAGACTAAAGAACAAAATTAGTTCAATTCAATCCTATTTTTGAATTTTTCGATATTTATACCCACCCCTACTAAGACCAATACTAATTAAACAAGCCTAATATCACCGGTAATGATACAATTGCAGTTAAGTGGACGAAAACTCATATGTAGGCAATAACTGTCCATAGATTGCTCAATCAGGCTAAATAACCCTGAGATTGCCATTTTTCTGTTTCTGTAACTACAATTTGAATCATTAAAGCTTAATTGGACTTGTCAAGGAAGGAAAATAAAAAATTTATAAGGGACTAAACAAATAAGCTGACACAGGTCCACAGTACCAGAGCGGCAAGTAAAATCATTATCCAGCATTTCTAGCTTTACCGAGAATTTCACAAGATGATAATTAAAACATAGCTAAACCAAAAGAAGTATAACACAGATAACAAGTCTCAATGTCAAAATCTCAAACAAGAAATTAAGTGAAGCCCCTATCATCTCCTCGAGTACATAACTTTGTTTACGATTTCAAGTATCCTGTCCATGCCAAAACAGCTTAATATATAATTTCTAAGATATGACTTGGCGAAGAAAGTAGCACTCTGAATGCTCCCGTTATTTCTCTTATGCCACAAGAGTACTGGCAGTGGTAGATTCACTGCAACGAGAAAAAAACTGAAATTAGTAAAAAGCAAATCACGAATTATGAGAGAAGACCCGGAAGGAAGGTTACTAAAAAAACAGAACACTTAATTTTTCTAATTTCTTCAAGAAAGGGCAACCTAAGTTTCACCAGAACATGAAACAACAAACCTGACAAAAGCCTAATGTGCTTGCTCCCCTCCCTATAAAGGTCTTGTCATCAGACAGTATGGACTCATTCAGATGGATCTAAAGTGCTTGTAAGCCACAAAAACATGTCCACTCATCCTACAGACCCAAGAGACCTGTCTGCGAAACTAATACACGTATGAACATGAAACCAAACCTCAAAGATATGAGGCCACTACATATACTGGTGAGAGTTAGCAGGTACCTCGCGAAATTAGTCAAGGTGCACCCAAGCTATCTCATACACCACGTTATAAAAAAAAAATCAGATATGAGGTAACTAGGTTGAAGGGTTGGCAAGAAAATGAAGATTGCCATATTATTCTGTACTTCCCAACAATAGTGGAAGGATGAATATGTACTTTTGTCAAACTCAAGCAACAAAGAAAAGTGGGGGTGCCTCGGCATGCATATAATGTAGCAACTATAAACAACCCATATGAGAACAACCAGTCCCTTGAAACCAAATACTTCATATCAAGTGTCACAATGGTTCCGTAGAACCACACAAATAGTCTCTAACAGAAAATAGAATATGCATTACTATATTGCATAGCGAATAATCAATGCAGTGGCTGAACCACATTCTCCAACTGAAGTAAACCTTTTCGCCAGATTATGAGAGAATTATCAGCATGCTTAGATAAAGAAGTTAATTGTAGATAATTGACCACATTAACATAAACCTAGAATAAAACAAAATCAAAGCAGTCCACTACTAAAGTCAAATAGAAAGACTGGACTTACTACTTCCAGACTGGTGGAAGCTTTTTTGTTTTCTTGTAGTAGCGAGCAAGTCGGTGAATCCTGCTCTCAACAAGAATCAACCTAAACTTGGAATCCTTGTCTTTCCTGTTTCTCTCAAGATGCTTCCGGATTGCAACTGCTTTTTTGATAAGGTGGTAGAGATCCTCGGGAATCTCAGGAGCAAGTCCTAGCAAATTAAGAATCATTATATCATCAGATAATTTCCATGAGACAAGTAATATCTACTAAAAACACAAAATTACCAAATAAGTACCATGAGCCTTCAAAATTCTGAGAATCTTGCTACCAGTTACACTCTTCACCTGAGCAATGCCATGGGAATCACGAAGAATAACACCAATTTGAGAGGGTGTTAAACCTTTTTTGGCAAACTTGCAGATGTTATCTTCAACCTGAAACACAAGAGAATGCTGTTTATTAAAATACTAGAAATAAGTGCATGACTTTACTCAATCAAGTAACACATAAATTTCTTGGTAATGTTTTGAATTTTAGCAGAAAACAACCTGGTTCTGTCCTGAAGTTTTCTAATCCATATAAACAGAGAATGGAGAAACAAAGCTCAACTGATGCTCGTGAAGAGAAAAAGTTCAACTGATCCACAAAGGAAGAAGCTCAACCTTTTCTTACTCGCTCCATTCCAGTTTGTATAGCAACATTTCCTTTTTAGTCTATTCCAAAAAGAGTGGCAGCTTTCTGAATTTGATAATTTTAGGATTTCGAGCATCACCCTTACTATCATTCCTTTAGAAACTGACAATTAGATTTAAAAGTGAACAATATGTGATTGTTTCATTAGATAGAAAAGTAAGTTCAAAACGTAAAGCTACAACATGTCAGATCTCTTACATGTTTGTGCATGATTTGGTTTTTACCCTTTTTTCTCACATTATTGTGGAGATTCGACTTAATTTTTCCCTGGATTTGCTTATTGCAAATAGAAAGAAGAATTCTTAAATAACTCGATTGTTTACCAAAACCACCATTAAATACGCATGGATTTTTTTAAATAACCGTGGTGTCCAGGGAGCCAAGGGTCTATTGGAAAACACCTCTGAGGTAGGGGTAAGGTTTGCATACATTGTACCTTCCCTAGATCCCACTTTGTGGGACGACACTAGGCATGTTGTTGTAACGTAGCATATGGGCCAGCTTGCGTAAAACCCACTAGAATACTAACCATAAACACACACATGATTCAATACCTATAGGTGATGAATAAAACCATTCAATTTTGCAGAAATTGGTAATTGCTTACAAAATGAATGGTAGTCTTAACCATCAGGATTACAAACAAAATACTGGAACCTTGACTTTTAAGAAGGGAGGCAGATTTGAAAGATGAGTTTTTCTTCAATTAAAGAGCTTACAAGTTTGAAATATATTTCACAGATTCGAGAAAGACCTGATAGTCATGACAATAAAAAGGGGGCAATTTAGGATTTTGAAATTGAAGTAGATATTGGAAAAATTCAAGTAGATAAGAGTGGAATGAAGTTGTGGTGATATGGCCACCTCATGTCAATGTGGAGAGAAAAGATGGACCATGTTAAATCTCTTTTTGACACTGTATTTCTCTTTACGATGTTTTCCGTTAAAAATCTAACCAAAGGGGGGATTGTTAAGGGTATAAATGACCTAAGTTGCTTGGACTCTCTAAAAATGTTACCGTACCTGTGTCGGATCCTTCAAAAATACACTGTTTTTGGAGGATCCGACACAAACCCGTTGACATTTTTGAAGAGTCCGAGCAACATAGTAACTGACACTTGGTATATTTTTATAGATTTGGCAAAAGTCTTATCCCTTCACTGGGTAGTCATGATAATAAAAACACGGCAATTTAGGACTTTGTAATTGAAGTAGAGTGGGATGAAGTTATGGTGATATGGACACCTTGTGTCAATGTGGACAGAAAAGATGGACCATGTCAAATCTCTTTTTGACTCTGTATTTCTCATTACCATGTTTTCCATTAAAAATCTAACCAAAGGGTTGTTAAGGGTATGATTGACACTTAGTATATATTTAGTGATTTGGCAGAAGTCTTATCCCTTCACTGGGTATAGTCATGATATAAAACAGGGCAATTTAGGATTTTGGAATTGAAGTAGCTATTGGAAAAAGGAATTTAAGTAGATAAGAGCGGGATGAAGTTACCATACATGTCAATGTGGAGAAAAAAGATGGAACATGTCAAGTCTCTTTTTGACTCTGTATTTCTCTTTACCATGCTTTCCGTTAGAAATCTAACCAAAGGGCTCCTCTTAAGGGTATAACTGACGCGTGGTATATATTTAGGTGATTTGGTAAAAGTTTTATCCCATTTATTAAACTCCATGCCTATTCAAACTTTTCCACATAAAGTGGAATAGAGGGAGTATAAAGAAAATCACAACTAACACTAGTGATGGGAAATATGTTCTTGTGCTTACTTATAAACTACAGGAACCCAAAATGCACCTGCATTTTACGCACCACAGTCTCTAAATGTAAAATCGCTCATAGCCTTACAGCGAATAAGGTGAAGAGATAGTCTCTCATTGTCTTTGTCACATTACTACACCCTTACCTAGCATAGTTAAGCCACATCTTATCCAAGCGAACACATAAACCTTATTTTTATCTTTTCAATCACAGGAAATAAACTTCAATGACTAAACAGAAAGAGACGGAACTTTTCCACTATATGGAGGAAACTTGAACACATAAACCTTATTTTTATCTTTTCAATCACAGGAAATAAACTTCAATGACTAAACATAAGAGACGGAACTTTTCCACTATATGGAGGAAACTAAGTGTTATTTCGAAAATGCATGTGGTAAAGCACAAGAATCTTAATTAATCCGGAGCAAAGTCCATCTACACCCCCCATAGCACATTCCTCAAATACCACTGTTCCAACTTGTCAAATGAGGGACATAATACAGCAAACAGGATATGGCACTTCAATTGGCATATTTTACAGGAAAAAAAAAAACATTAATCAAATAACATGAACAAAAGTGTTTAAGTATTAAAAATCAAATCTACGGTAGCATTGGCAAAGGGGTTTAGACATAATTACAAAACAAGCTGGCCATTACTTCAATAAAAATATGATCTGGTTCCTTAGAGATTAGACTAGAGTCCATAAAATGGGTAGTAATTACTTACATCTGGTGCAGATATTTTGAGCCAACTTGGTGGAGTCCTCTTGTATGGGAGTGCTGAAGCAGAAATACCCTTACTGTGCACCAAACAAAATTGCAAAAAAAAGTATTACTACATTGTTCCATTAACAAAGACGAAGAATGAAAGAATGAACTAACCCCCGACTGTGCATACGACCCATCTTGGCTGCCGGTGTGTTTGTGGGGCTGCTGTCCGGTTGGCTCTGAAGAAGGAAACCCTAGAATGGACAAATAGATGAGATTAGGATTTTATATAAATTCTTTATTTGCTATCAACTCCTTTAGTATATTTCGAATTACAGATTAGACCATCAAAAAGAGCCCAAAATATATGCACTAACGCATTGTTTGGTATCATGTATAAGAATACTACTGAATAAGTTGTTGTGATGATAGTGGAATTAGTAATTATGTAATTAGTTATGTTAGAATATTCTTTTATTATTGTTTGGTATGTTGTATTGTCGCTGGTCACGCGACTGCGATGAGTAGTATCGCTGGGTCATGCGATTGCAAATCCTAACCATGTAGCGAGGTCTGAAATTTTTGGCCAACACAATTGCGATCCCTGTTTTACGCGATTGCGATGAGTACTTCACTGCCAAATCAATTTTCTTCTTTTGACTTCTTCCTGCCTTGCCTCAGTTCCACTTGGTTTCTTCAATGAAGATTCAAATCAACTCTCCACTTCAATTTCCTGCAAATATGAAGAAAATCACATAAAAACACCAATTTTAACCTAAAGCAAGCCAAAACTAATAAGGAAAGAGCCTCAAATGAGTGGAAATCCATCACTCATCAAAGTCATTCTATATGATTGAATAGATAGAGGCTGAGTTTTGGATAATCATCAATTTTGAAGTCTATTTCTCTGTCAGATTCTGAAAAGATAATCAAAATAGACCTATGAAACTCATTAACAACTGTAACTGAGTCACTGACCAAAAGGATGAGACTCAGCATCAGCATCCCTAAGTTGGATTAGATGATAGATGTAGCCTTTGAAAATCATTTTTTTGGCCTTAATTTAAGAAGTAAACCTACCCTTTGGTAGAATAAGAGACTTCCTTTCCACTCTAAGACTGGTGCATTAGGAAACTAAAATTTTACAACTCTAGCTAGTTCTATAATCAGCTAAGACAGCATGAATACAATCTATTATGCTAGCGTTTGGCCATAGATATCCAAATATTTTTGGTAAATATTATTTGGATGAAAATTTGTGTTTGGCCATAATATTTGGGAAATATATTTCGCCTTTTAAGAAATATGATTTATACCCATAAGTTTTAAAATTATCAAAACTAACCATAGGTTTGTATTACATGGCACATGACTTTGTTATCCTAAGCGATTGTTCATCATTTTCATCAACAACACTGTCATTACTTTCATATTCACTGAATATTCCATCACTATTTTGATGTTCACGTAGAAAGTTATGTAAAATAACGCAAACAACTATTATAGAGGGTGTTTTTGTAAAAGATAAAAGTTTGGTGTATAATTTGAATTATTAAAAGTTCTCAAATAATGAGACTTGGCCCAAATACTAGTTTTTTCAAGTATTTGGAAATTTGGATAATTTGTCAAATATATTTGTCAAATAATGACAAATTGAATGGACAAACACTATTTGCCAATTTTTTTTCCAAATTTTATTGGGGAAATCTATGGTCAAACGGGTCCAGCATGTTCCCTCAAAGTTATGAAGTAAGACATCGATTTCTCAACAAGATCAATTTTTCTGATTGTATGATGAACTCCCTTACATTGGCACGCGTGTAAACGAGTTGCTCTACCAAACTGAGCTATAGCCCTTAGTGCTTGTGATACATATTTTATCATGTAGGCAAATTCTTGTCAAGAGAAATATTCCATGATCCAATATCAAGAATCTTTAATCTCTTTGCGTGGTATTCCTTAAATTAGTATTGCTTATAAGTAATATGATATTTATAATCCATCGAAAGGATGAATTTCATTTGGTTCTCTTTGGGATGATAAATGACCTACTTAACTCAATGATTAGAGTACTACTTTCATACGATGGGAGTCATTGATTCAAATCCAATAGTAGGTAAAACTTATTAGATACCATCTGCCTAGAATAACATCGAAATTTATCATGTCTAATTCGACTAGATTAGTTGTGGTATCCCTATAATGAATTGATACTATGCAATTCCTATAGACTCATCTAGCTATGACAGATTCACAGACAATCGTAGAAACCAAAAAAACAAATTATGAATTTCACGTTGGGGCATAACATTTACAAATATATTCTTAGGAATGCAACAAATTCTTACAAGATATTTTTATTTTTACACATAAGAAATATAAAAATAATAAATAAACTTTTTGCAATGTTATTTCCTTCCATAAAGGAAATGACCAATTTCCACACTTTGCAGCATAGTCAATCTATAATGATTGGTTTGAATTTCAAATTTGGTCGTTAACAAGGACTTATATGATTCTTAACTTTTAAGTTTGCTGAATGAAATTAATTAACCTTAAAAATTAAAATTAGCACACCAAGTTTAAATAGACAAGACACTGACCTTAACAACCAGGACAAATATTTATTTACTTATTATAACATGATAAAAGGTGAGGCAACATTTAGATTAAGAAAACAAAAAGGTGACCAAGCTCTAGATTACTCTTAGATTATGTTGTATATTATATTAGGATTGATAAGTTGATTAACAGCTTGCAGACCTTATCAGGAAAATTAAACAACTAGCTAACATGGTTTTAAATTAAGTACCTTTTTTGTCATAATTTATGGGTCCTACTTTATTTTTAAAATTTTAAAAAATACTTATTATATATTTTTATTTAGAAATAATTTAACTTTAAGTTTGTCATTAGATCCTTAATAAGATATTTTTTGGTCACACAATTATCTCTAAACTTGATTTAGATATCAAGTGTCAATGGTATTTTTTTCCTTAAACTTTATATCCAACCATCGCTACATAAATTGAAATGGAAATAATAGTTTTTTTTGGAACAGGGTAATTAAATTAAGACTTTTATGATCAATGAGGGAGTTTTTTCAATTTGACTCGTTCTTTCTTTCATACTTTAGTTGGAGCGTTAGGAGTTCTTCTTATTCCATTACCATTTAATATTTTCTTATACTTCGATTATCATATAACTTCAATTTGTTTTAAAATATGTATGTGGTTTAGATAATTTAATTCCTTTACAACTAGTTATGAATTTATTAATGACGTATAAGCTTTTTAAAGTTTTTAATTAATGAAATATGAACATTTTAACTTGTACGTCATTTTTATCTATTATAGCTAACTAAAATTTAAATGTCAAATATTATTATCAGTGTAGCAGTCATTTGCTATAGGAGACAAATATTATTCGGAGTAAAATTTTCACTTGTTATTTGTTTTTGGACAATTTCTTAGTAAATGACCCTTCCTTAATTCTCTTGCAATTTATACATTTTTTAGACTACTTTCTAAAGATTTCTTTTGTGCAAATCTTTAGAGTATATTATGCAATATAGCTATAGTTGAGAAAATTAGTAATTTGTGGCAACAATTTTAACAAAATTTTGCTATTTGTTTCCTAATTGGTATAAATTCAGAATTTATATAATTCGATTTCTGATTTTATAAATTCAAATTTTGTATATGCTTACCTTTGCTATTTGTATGGATTTGTTGATACTTTTGATTAGTATATTTGTAACACCTCGGAACTTGGAAAAAGGAGGAAAATAAAATTTTTGAACTGAAGTATGGTTTACGGATCTCATCTATGGACCGTAGGAGCTTCTACAGGCCGCATATGGCAACCTTAGGAAGTGGGAAAAATAATTTTTCTAAAATCAAGTCTTAGCACCCTTTTTACGGTTCCCCAGGATGATCCGTCAGCCATTGTATGAGTCTTAGGTAGGTCTCGTAGGTGAATTCCAGACTTTGAGACTTATGTTTAACCTTCTACTTTTGTCACAATCTCTTTTGTACTACCTTTTAAACTCTTTTGTTTCTATTATCTTGTATGATGTATTCTAAGTGGCTTGTGTAGAGCTTTTTGAGGTTTTATACGCCATATCACGTCTAGGTTGTACTTTGGGTCATGACAATAAATCGTGAAAAATTCATAATAAATTACCCTGGTTGTATATTGACAAGCGAAATATATAAACGGAGTTCTGAAAAATTCCAAAATGTATAGATACAGAATTTATATACACTTGCCCTGTTTGTATGTTGGCATGCGAAATACGGAAATACCCAAAGCAAAAGAAACTATAGGTATAAACCATAATTAGACAAACTATAGCTACAAAACTTAATTAAGTTTATTATCTTTGCTATTTATGAAATTTTCTCAATAATAATAATAATCTAAGTATATGTATCTTTTATTATTACTACTTCTTTTCTTTTATAAAAGGTCCAACTGACCCATTCCCAAGTTTAGCGCACGGGCACAATTCTAAAATGATTTGTGGGATTTTGAGTTTGTCACTAACAAGGACTTATATGGCTTTTAAGTTTGTTAATTAACCTTTAATTTAGATTAGCACACCAACGTTAAATAGACAAGATGATGACCTTAACGAACAGGACAATTATTTATTTACTTATTTATTTTAACATGATAAAAGGAGGGTGATGCAGCATTTTGATTAAGAAAATGATAAGGTGACGAAACACTAGATATCTCGAAGATTATGTTGTATGTTATATATGAGGTTCTAGTAGGATTTTACCCTCAAAGTGATATTCAGCGCAAATTAGAATTTAATTAGGTTTAAATGCGGATATCTATAAGAAATCAAAGGAAAAATTAGTATAGGTTTTGAATTGAATTTTTTAACGTAACCAGCACGCGTAACCAAATATAGATATTATGCATGACTATAGTTTTAAAATAGGGAAAAAGGATAAATATACCCCGAACTATCGTAAATGGTACCCTCCGTCATATTTTTGGGACATTGGTGTCCCTGCTGGCCAAAATCTAGAACATATATGCCCTTCACTCTAACGGAAGACTAAATAGGGACACGTGGCGCAATCTTATCTATCGATCCGATATTTAATAAATGTCGGGTCGGTGGATGAGATTATGACACGTGTATGTCCGTTAGTATAAAGGGTATATATGCTCTAGTTTTTGGACGACAGGGGCATCAATCTCCCAAAAATATGACGGAGGGTATCTGCATACCATTTACGATAGTTTAGGGGTTATATTTATCTTTTTTTCCTTTAAAATATTTATGAATGAACATATAATTATAATTAAGGTTATATAGCAAATCTCTTTCCTATCTTCCTTTCTGGTTAGCTGCTCCCATATACACTTCCATAAAAAAAAAAAAAAAAAAAAAAAAAAAAAAAAAAACTGGCCACTATGCATTGAGACAGATTGGTATTAGTTTTCACTTGCTAACTAAGTAGAAGTCCTAAATAATATATTATGACATTCCTATCAAATGCATATTTAATGTTTATAAAATTTGGAGTTGATTTATTTTATAACCGGTTGAAAGAAATGGATTGGTACATAAGGTAATATCAATAGAATTATAATATGATAATGTATCACTAAACCAAAAATAATTTTTAGTGGTAATTAATTTACGGTAATAACTTAATTAGCGCTAAATATATAGTTTTAGAGGAAATTACTAGTGACAATTATATTTTAACACTTCTTGTAAATGCCGTTAAAACTTATATTGACATTGAAATTAATGACAATTAACTAATAATAGTAAATATTTTATTACTTTTTGTTAATGTGCATATTTATTGTCGTTAAGGCTATTTTATTGTAATGTGTTTAGCTCTATCAAATGAGGGTTGACAATGCAATAATTGATCAAGGCAAAATTCCGCAATAAGCGGATTTAAAAGGTTTTTAATTTGGTTATAAAATGATGTTAATTAGCTTTTAATAACAAACACTTGTTGACTTTTTAGGATTGGAAAGGTCAGTTATCTACTTAATCATTAATGCATGACGAGGAGTGGTGCAACATTAAAAAATATTATGAGGATTTTTAATTAATTAAGAAAATGAAATGGTGATTAATTTTAATTAGGGTTGAAAGGTTAAGTTACAGCTTGTCATTGACCTTATCAGGTGGGAACAGGTTGCCTTTTTTTTTTTCTTTTCAAATATAATATAATTTTTTTTTTTAATAATGTTACACCATTTTATTTTAAAAGGAAAGACGAAGCAAACGGTGAAAAGGGAAAAAAGAGACGAGTTTATTAGTGCTACATTTGTGGTCAGTGTGAGTTGTTCACATTATTGATTTTAAATCTAGATAAAGAAGGAGAGTTGATAAGAATCAAACGAAAATAGTCGGCGGACCCACTTGGCCGAGGGGTGTTTCGTCGGAAAATTACATTATATATAGAGGTCAAATTTTGGTTTATATATATATATATATATATATATATATATATATATATATAGAAGGAGAGTTGATTATGATAAAGAAGGAGAATTGCTAAAAATCAAACGAAAATAGTCGGTGGACCCACTTGGCCGAGGGGTGTCAATCGACACCTTTTCGTCCGAAAATTACATTGTATATATATATATAAGTATTCACACCTCTTGACATATATGAAAGGTTTGATCTAGTGGTTAAACCAGTGGCGAATTTATGTGTTAATTTTGGGTCACCCGAATTCGTAGTCATCCGACTAAACTCGATATATTACTTCTATAATTATTAAAGAATATATTAAATTAAAAGTTGTTGAACCCGTTCTCAAGATGGCTTATCTTTAAAGCAATGGTGCACCCGTTTTCTTGAAATCCTGGATTCGCCTCTGGGTTAAACGGTAGCAAAGGTTCCTTAAGTTATGTGTTCAAGCCCTATTTGGGCTCTTAATTATATAATTATTTTTTTTTATTTTCTTACCACAACCCCCTATTGGTCTCATAATTATTTTTTTACTAGGTAATTTACCCGCGTGAATCTTTCTAAGCTTTTGAACAATTTGTCCAATAATCGACTGTTATAAAAAAAAAGTAAATTTTTGTAGGATTTTAGAACATTTATACAGAAATTAAATAATTTGACATTATCACATATCTCAAAAATTGTAAATATATAATTAATGATTAAAAATATCTTGATATGTAATCATTTTTATCTTTTACATAATTTATCATAATACATGTTTGATGATATAATTGTCTTGTTAAAATTGAGTGATGTTTTTATGTAGCAATTAAATATCACTTTTACTATTTTGTTGTACATGAAAAATATAGAATATGCTAATTTTATGGTTAGAATAACTCATTGTGAAAAAAAATTATATTAGTTATAAATAAGTTAAGACCGTTAAAAAATGTACACCACAACAACATAAATAAATTTTTTTAGAGATAATCTACTTGTCTGAGGTAAAACGTTTACCACTTTTGTTATTGTTACTTTGTTAATCTAACAAAATTTATAGAAGGAGAAAAAGAAATTTGAAACAACTGCAAAATAATATTGTTGATCCTTTTATAAATTCATTCTTCATTAAATTGATGCTCTGAAGGCCCTTCTCGATGCTTCATCAATGCTACGACTTTTTTAGAAATATGTATGTATATTTGTTGCATATGAAAGTACAAGTAGATCAAAATGTTAGAGTCTAGACTCATGTTAAAGAAATATTCTCACACATTAAAAAATTAAAAATGAGTCTAACCTAGATAACTCAAACGCTCAACAATGACATGGGACATGAAGGACAACAAATCTATGCTAATAGACATATCTTTTGTAGTTTAAGATATTACTTTTATTAAAAGTAGGTTTTGTTTCATATTCTTCAAATTAAGCTTGCCGAAAATAGTCATAACTCACACAAAAAATAGAAGAGCCGAATGAGAAGGAAAAAAGAAAAACATTAAGAGGATGAAAAGCTTTGTCCAAGTGAGATCATATACATATCAAACGAAAAATAATCAATACAATTTTAAGGAAACAACAAGACAATGAGAAAAAGCATACAGTAAAGGGATTAAACTATGAGATATTCAATGATGATAACAAATCATTCTAATAAAAAAAGTTCCTATATTTTGAAATAAGATACCTCAAAAAATTGACTAACAATTCAATCAACTTTCAATCCTTAAAGTACCTATGATACCCACTGATAAATTTAGTAAAAACAAATAACTCTCAGAGGATTTTCTAAAGAACACAAAATCACATCCTTGTATGTGAAAGAATTTGCAAACTACACAAATATTTAATTGTCCAGAAGAAGAAGAAGTAGTTCAAAATTTTTGTTGTTTTAAAATGAGAGGAAAGTCATCTATTTATAGACAACGAAGGGTAGTGTGAACAAATGATTATTGTGTCTTATTGGAAATGTTACAACCCTTCAGAAATGTCACAACCTTTTATAAAAGTGGCAACTCATCATAAAAGTTACAACATTTCGTAAAAGTCACAACTTTTCGAAAAGGTTAAAACTCTTTGGAAAAAGTTACAACCCTTCAAAAAGGTCACAACCTTTCATAAAAGTCACAACTTTTTATAAAAGTGGCAACTCTTCATAAAAGTCACATGTTTTCATTAAAGTCGTAACTTTTCATGAAAGGGAAGACTAGTTTTGAAAATAAAACAAATTAAAAGGGAATCCTTGTTTGTGGTGGCGCCACATAGGTGGGCCTAGGGTTCTCTCTCTCTCTCTCTATATATATATATATATATATATATGATTTTCTTACTACAATAATTGACACCCTTCTATGAGAATCCTACGCCTGCCACTGTCTCTTATCTCTTAATAGCAGGAACAAAATTGTAATGTTCTTACCTTCTTCAAACCGTACTTATGAAGTTATACTGAGTTTATTATAGTTAAACTTTATCCCACATTGCAAAAAATCAATGAATCATAGGAGCCTTCATGACTCATGTGCCTCGTAGCAAGGTCCTTACAGACCTCTCACAAGCCACCAAAAATTTTATGCATCAATAAGACATTTTTTATTTATTTATAATGAGTTCTATATGTTAACACAATATGTAATTGACTTGTCTTTTGAAAAGATATAACAAGTGTTTGCAAAAATGAAACTTACAATTTTGTTAAAGAGTAAAAGGTGATTGGTTAAGAAAATACAAGTCATCCTAACTTAACCTAAAAAAATCAAGAAGATAAAAAATCATGAGTATATAATAAGTATATAATTATTCATCAACATAATTTTTTATTTCTCTAATGCTATACGTGAGAATTCTACATAGTGCTGAAGATGAAGGAAGCTAATAATAACATGTCAAATGAACATATCCAAGGAAGCTGATTGATGTAGAGTTAGAGTCACTAGGATTAGACTACTAAATCATAACTTATGTACGACTAAGCTGTTGTATCGTGCATATGACTAAAGTCTACTAGGATACAATGTTTTAGTTATAGTAGTAATACTACTCCTGTAAATTATATATTTGTATTGTATTAGGATTCCTAGTGTAGCTAGTATATGACTCTTATCCTATATAAGGAGTATGTACTCAACCATTTTATTCATCAATATAATCCTTGATTTCACTAATTCTAGACGTGAGAATTTTACATGATGTCAGAGTGTTAAAACTTTTCCCCTCTTTAATGTAATAGATCAAAAAATCAGAATAACCAAAATATCGAATTGTAATGACCTCTTCTACCAACACTTTATCAACCTCCTCACTTCACCATCTTAATGTGTCCTATTCCATTAAACTCAAGACAACAAACTATCTTATTTGAAGGACACAAATATCTCAGATGATTTAGGTGATGAGATTAACCTACCTTATCACAGAGAATAAACCAACTAAAAGTACCCGTTCCACTGGATAGACTGCTGAGAAAGTTGTAGCAGTTGTGAAGGATGTATAAGATATCAACAGTTTGATAACCGCGAGGAGAAGGATGTGTTGCTAAGGAGTCGGATCCAGGTACCTTGACAGAAGAAAACATGCACCTGATTGTAGGCTGCTCAACTGTCAAGGAGATTTGCGAATGTTTGGAAGAAACTTATTTTCAAGTAACGAATAATAAGGAGTTCTAGCTCAAACAATAACTGCAAAGTGTTAATAACTGCAAAGTGTTAGGCTAGGTACAAAAACAATTATAACGCTCTTACCTTCTTCAAACCATACTTATGAAGTTATACTAAGTTTATTATCGTTAAACTTTATTCCACATTGCAAAAAATCAATGAATCATAGGAACGTTCATGACTCATGTGCCTCGTAGCAAGGTCCTTCCTGGTCTCTCATAAGCCACCAAAAATTTTAAGCATCAGTGAGACATTTTTTATTTATTTATAATGAGTTCTATATGTTAACATAATACGTAATTCACTTCTCTTTTGAAAAGATATGACAAGAGTGTTTGCAAAGATGAAACTTACGATTTTGTTAAAGATTAAAATGTGATTGGTTAAGAAAATACAGGTCATCCTAACTTAACCAAAAAAAATCAGGTAGATCAAAAATCAAGGATAGAATAAGTGTTGAAGATGAAGGAAGCTTATGATAAGAACAAGTCAAAGGAACATGTCCAAGTAAGCTGACTGATGTGTTTAGTACTGTAGAGTTAGAGTCACAGTAGGACTAGACTACTAAATCCTAACTTATATTCGACTAAGCTGTTGTATCGTGTATAGGGATAAAGTTTACTAGGATAAGATGTTTTAGTTGTAGTAGCAGTACTACTCATGTAAATTATATATTCGTATTGTAGTAGGACTCTTAGTGTAGCTATTATAAGACTCTTCTCCTATATAAGGAGCATGTATTCAACAATTTTATTCATGAACATAATTTTTTATTTCTCTAATGTTATACATGAGAATTCTACATAGTGCTGAAGATGAAGGAAGCTAATAATAACATATCAAAGGAACATATCCAAGGAAGCTGACTGATGTAGAGTTAGAGTCACTAGGATTAGACTACTAAATCATAACTTATGTACGACTAAGCTGTTGTATCGTGCATGTGACTAAAGTCTACTAGGATACAGTGTTTTAGTTATAGTAGTAATACTACTCCTGTAAATTATATATTTGTATTGTATTAGGATTCCTAGTGTAACTAGTATATGACTCTTATCCTATATAAGGAGTATGTACTCAACTGTTTTATTTATCAATACAATCCTTGATTTCTCTAATCCTAGACGTGAGAATTTTACATGATGTCAGAGCGTTAAAACTTTTCCCCTCTTTAATCTAATAGATCAAAAAATCAGAATAACCAAAATATCGAATTGTAATGACCTCTTCTACCAACACTTTATCAACCTCCTTACTTCACCATCTTAATGCGTCCTATTCTAATAAACTCAAGACAACAAACTATATTATTTGAAGGACATAAATGTCTCAGCTGATTTAGGTGATGAGATTAACCTACATCATCACAGAGAATAAACCAACTAAAAGTACCCGTTCCACTGGACAGACTACTGAGAAAGCTGTAGCAGTTGAGAAGAATGTATAAGACATCAACAGTTTGATGACCGCGAGGAGAAGGATGTGTTGCTAAGGAGTTGGATCCAGGTACCTTGACAGAAGAGAGCATGCACCTGATTGTAGGTTGCTCAACTGTCAAGGAGATTTGTGAATGTTTGGAAGAAGCTTATTTTCAAGTAACGAATAATAAGGAGTTCTAGCTCAAACAATAACTGCAAAGTGTTAATAACTGCAAAGTGTTAGGCTAGGTACAAAAAAAATTATAACGCTCTTACCTTCTTCAAACCGTACTTATGAAGTTATACTGAGTTTATTATCGTTAAACTTTATTCCACATTGCAAAAAATCAATGAATCATAGGAACGTTCATGACTCATGTGCCTCGTAGCAAGGTCCTTCCTGGCCTCTCACAAGCCACCAAAAATTTTAAGCATCAGAGAGACATTTTTTATTTATTTATAATGAGTTCTATATGTTAACATAATACGTAATTCACTTCTCTTTTGAAAAGATATGACAAGAGTGTTTGCAAAGATGAAACTTACGATTTTGTTAAAGATTAAAAGGTGATTAGTTAAGAAAATACAGGTCATCTAACTTAACCTAAAAAAATCAAGAAGATAAAAAATCATGTATTCAACAATTTTATTCATGAACATAATTTTTTATTTTTTATTTCTCTAATGCTATACGTGAGAATTCTACATAGTGCTGAAGATGAAGAAAGCTAATAATAACATGTCAAAGGAACATATCCAGGGAAGCTGACTGGTGTAGAGTTAGAGTCACTGGGACTAGACTACTAAATCATAACTTATGTACGACTAAGCTATTGTATCGTGCATATGACTAAAGTTTACTATGATACAATGTTTTAGTTATAGTAGTAATACTACTCCTGTAAATTATATATTTGAATTGTATTAGGACTCCTAGTGTAGCTAGTATATAACTCTTCTCCTATATAAGGATCATGTACTCAACTGTTTTATTCATCAATACAATCCTTGATTTCTCTAATCCTAGACATGAGAATTTTACTGGTATCAGAGCATTAAAACTTTTCTGCTCTTTAATGTATTAGATACAAAAATTAGGATAACCATAATATCGAATTGCAATGACCTCTTCTACAAACACTGTATCAACCTCTTCACTTCAACATCTTAATGCGTCCTGTTCCATTAAACATAAGCCAATAAACTATCTTATATGGTGGACACAAATGTCTGAGTTGGTTCATGAGATTAGCTTACCTCATCACAGAGAATAAACCAACTAAAAGTATATTTTCCACTTGACAGACTGTTGAGAAAGTTGTAGTAGATGAGATAGATGTATAAGACATCAACAGTTTAATGACTAAGAGGAGAAAGATGTGTTGCTTAGGAGTTGGATCTAGGCACCTTGATAGAACAAAGTATGTACCTGGTTATAGGATGCTCAACTATCAAGGAGATTTGTGAATGTTTGAAAAAGGCTTATGTTCAAGCAACGAATGATAATGAGTTCCAGCACAAACAATAACTGCAAAGTGTTAGGCTAGGAACCAAAAAATTGATGAATATATTAAGGATTTCAAAGGCATACGTGATGGCCTTCCAGCCGTTCACAAACTTGTGAATAAAGATAGCAAAGTAATTAATTTCGCTATAGGTCTAGGTCTCAAGTACAAGACCTTCAAGTATGTCATGCTAGGTAAGACACTATGTCCCACTTTTAATCAGTTTGTTAATGCTCTCAGCGATTTTAATATGATGGAGGATGAAGAACAAGCACCACAACAAAATTATAACATGAAATTCTCTGCTCAAAAGGGTAGCGGAAGAGAAAACTACTCTCAAAGAAGACGAAACAATAACTTCAACTCTGGAGGTAGAGGCTTCAAGCCTGTTGGACAAGAAACATGTTCTTATAATAGTAAATATGGACTAGGTTCTCAGAACAGTCCTTTAAGTGGAAGTTAGGAGAGGAACAATACTGAAGTATGCCCAATTTATGGTAGGAATAACCATACTGCTCTTAAGTGATTCCACAGGTGGGACTACTCTCACCAAGCTGTAGATGAGCTACCACAAGCATTGGGTGCTACTAAGTTTGGCAACGGGATTGAAACTTAGACGGCACCTATCAAAATCGGTCTGAAATCAACGTTGTCTGCAAGGAAAAAAATCAAAACCAAAACGGAATAAGTACCGGTGCATCTGATATTCTTGATCTAGCCTTTACTTGACATTTGAAAATAAAATGACATGCAATTTCACATTTTATGCAACTATTATTATACATTTTTATACCATCTCTAATAATCAAATTATACATGTGTGCAACACACCTAATATGAAAACCATCAATGTAAATAGGGCAAAGTGTCAGTTTTAGTATTTCAACAACAGATGTGTTATTAGAATCATTATCTAGGGTGACACTAATTACTTTATTACAAATTCCATAATTTTATAAAAATCATCTATAATAGTTTAAGCTATGTAACTACCGGTTTTATGCAATTTACAACATTATAACCTAAAATTATTTTTTTGCATAATCCAATTTTCATCGACCCAATGGCCAATAATAGTGTAATAATCATTACCATTAACACTACGACCCATATTAGAAGTAACAACCATTTTACAAGTATTATAATAAAATAAACAACGAAGATATTTAAAATGTTGGCCTTGGCAATCAAAAATAACTTTTTTAATTGTGCTTCTTGTAAAACCTCTAAAATGTGGATTATAAACAATTTGAATATAATGAATAAAGTTGGAATTTTCAGTAAAAGGCAAGCCAATGACAACAATCATTTTAGCTAATTCTTTAGGACCTCTTTCTCTACTATATGAGCTATGTGTACTTGGACCAAAATTATTATAAGGGTTTAATTGTGATTAGACCATATTAGAGCCCTCTACTCCTACACCTACAGATGCATTAGGAAGGGTAGTACCACTCTTTCTAGCTTTGGCTATAACTTTAGCATGAAAAAATTTATATTTACAACATCCCATTAAATGATTACTTAAATGTCCTGTCCCACCCGCCTCTCCACAATTTTATGATTTATTATATGTTTATATTTATTATGAATAAATTGTGTTTTATCTTCACTTGGAGTCATAAATTGCCACATAACAAATTTTTTAGCACGTTCTACCTTGGACTTAGCCTGACTAGGATGTATGGAGGGAACGGGAGCTGGACAGGGAATGGGAGCGGGAGCGGGAGTGGGACTAGTAGCCGTAACTGACTCTATTCCATTATCATTATCATCATATGTATCAATATCATCATTAACATTATCATACTCTACTTCTTCATCTAAATCTTCATCAAAATTACCAAACCATGCTTGTAAAGATTCATGATATTGATTTAATTCAATATTACTATCAATATTAAAGATAGTTTAATCGACATGCGTAAAATCTTTCGTATTTATTCTTACTTGAGCTACTTGTCTAGTTTTAGATTTAGAAGAACTACCAGGTTTATTATTTATCCCACAGTATTTGGTAAATATTTTAGTGACTGCACCAAAAATTGCTTGTTTACCTTTGCCAACAATTTTTTTTACTGAAATTCATATTAAAATATTAAAAGTAAGAATATTATATATAATATGAAAATTAAATGCAATAAAATAAATAATTAAATACGTAAAGACTAAAAAGATGAAAGTTGGAACGAGTATACCAAACGTCTACTTAAAAGTAGATGTCTATGATTGAAAATCAAAAATTGATAGATGAAAGTTGAAACTTGAAGCTTGAAAGTTGCTCCAAAGACCAAAATAATCCACCAAAATTGCTTTCAGACTAATATAATTTGTAATTAAATAGAGAAAAAAGACTAAGAGTTGAGAGAGTAGAAGATGAAGAAAATTTGTCAGTAAAAATAATGAAGGTTTAAGGTTTTTATAGTTAAAAAAATATGACTAAAATGTATTTTTTAAAACTTTGGGGTATTAAAAAAATAGTTGTTGGCTGGGGCCCAATAGCCATTACGCAACGATTGGCAACAACTATTTTAATTTAAATTAAAAAAAATTAATAAAGTCTAAACCGAACCAAGGCGGACTAGAATCGGTACTAACCGACCGAGATGGTCTGGTAATTCTTGATTGTCGTCCCGTTACCTATACTAATTACCCTTATACCCGACCCAAATTGGAAACCGGATCGATAATGGATCAATACAGAACGGGACCGATACCGGCACCTCTTGATTCTATTGCCAGCCTTAGCTGCTACTAATCTATAAAACACTACTAATGACACCTTGTATGTAGACTCATGAGCAAGTAGTCATATGACACATAACTTAGGTATTCTAACTGATCTTAAACGCTATAATGAACCACATAAAAAATCATTATTTGGAATAGATCAAAATTATACATAACGCACGTTGAGAACTGATGAGTCCATCAATTGGACTCATTTAGGGCTTTATTTTAATAGAAATAGTGTCCTTAAATGCTTATTTATTCTAAATATCTGATGAAAACACTTAAGTTTCAGGTATTTGAAGTTTTAGTGGAAGCATGGACACTTAGGTGCAAAAAGGAACAAAAAGGCTGAAAAGAACGAAGAAACTGAAGCCTGAGCATTGCCAAGCATGTTTGGCGATTCTCCGAAGGGACGAACTTTGATTTTTTTTCCAGTACGCGAAGCCCTGAAAGAGCAGGTTCAAAAAGGCGATGAAAGGAGCAGTCAGCAATTTGCCGAATAGTTCTATGAAGCAGTACTATGTCACCCAATGACACAGAGCACGACGATGCTGAAGGCTAGTGCAAGACGGCCATGAACTACACCAAAGGGCGAATCGCCGAGTTAATTGGCCATTCCGACTAACCTCTCCGAGCGATCTGCCAGCACTATTTTCTGAAGTACATAAATACTAAACTCTTTATTATTTTTTAGAGATTGGGAAAATTATTATAATTTTAACAATAGAATAGTACTTTGTTGATATTTTTGCTGTAAGTTTGAGAGGGTTTTGGAGACTTGAAGAAGAAGATGGTTTCATCTTCCATATTTGGAGTTGGGTCTCTTGGATCCATCATTCTTAGCCTACAACAAGACTTGAATCTTCATACTCATTTGAATGCAAACTCATTTAGGTATAAATTTATATCTCTTGATGTGTGGCTAAAAACCCCCATTCTTGGGGTGTGATTTAGCAACTATGTGTTGATATTATTGTTGCGTCTTTCTTACTGATAGGTTAGATGTATTTTAATGGTGATTTCACCTTGCAGTTGTGGTTTAATTTGATGGGTTTGTAGTTGCAAATACAAAGTCACCCATGTGTTTTCGGCTTTCCTGAGAGGGAGGTCGCGACACCAAGACCACTAGACTGATGGCCTAAGAAGTGGGTCGACATGAGGTTCAGCCCGAGAGGGTGAGCCCTAGTCGCATATCCTATCACTCAGCTCGAGAGAGTGAGTGGGGTAAGGCATAGGCTGATCTTCATGCGGCAAATGAGTGTCCGAGAGAAACCCATTTGAAACGGGGTAAGTAGCCCGAGAGGGAGATTATTTTCATCTAAAACTTAGCCTAGTCACTATTATCTTGCGAATTTCCTATCGAAAGCATGTACCTAACTATTTATCTCAAGTTGTATTGCGGTCACACCCCATGAACTTCTCCCCATAATTGCTCTTCCCTTTAATTTTGTTGTTGTTATTACACTTGTGCCAAACCCCCATTTAATATTTGACACTTTTGTGTCACCCCCCTTTAATTTACTATGTTTTTACTCGTTAATATCTTTAGCTACGATTAATTAGAACTAAATTTTATTTTTCTATTAATATTCAAAACTACTCCCTTGGGACACGACCCCAACCCTTGGTTGGGTTACTATATTATCGACGATCGTAGACACTCGTACCGTAGGTTAGTGTCGTTGGTCACGATAAGCATCAAAATGGCGCCACTGTCGGGGAGTGGCGTTATTTGAGAATTTTTAGATTAAGTACAATTTTTGTTCTTCTTAGTTGTAGTTTACTAACTTAATATTTATTTTTGTTTCGTTAGTTTGTCTGCATCCAAATAGGGAAAGTAAGCCCGCCGAGCATTAGTGAGGAGCTAATGGAGTTTCCTCCATTAGAGGTAATGATGTTCCACGATCGCATCCTCACCTTCAAGCAATTGGAAGGTGAAAGGATCCATGAGACATGGGCAAGATTCAATGAACTGCAAACTCAATGCCCTACTCATGGAATCTCCAATACGACCCTCCTTGATTGTTTCTACCGAAGTCTTGGCCCAGGAAATAAGATGTTGGTTGACCAACTCCTTCCTGTCGGAATGTTAAAGCAACCATATCCAATAGCAGTCCAATTGCTTGACAATATGGCCAAAATGAGTCGAGAGGTTGAAAAGGATTTCTTGATGACCACATTGATGACTCAAATGGATGAGTTGAAAAGAAATATGGTAAAGGTTGACGCTCAGTACAAAAGAAAGGATAAATACATTCCCCCTCATAATAGAAGAAATAATGAGAACAAGGAGATCCAACACATTGAGGGAATGCTCTCAACAATTCTCCACAAGGTGACCGAGCAAGACATAGAGCTGGAGGGATTGAAAGAAGACATTTAAGAAATGAAATGAATTATTTGGTCTCATTCCAAAGCTGTCCAACTTCTCGAGGACCTGATGAGGCATGCATTTCCTCAACTCCATCCGTAGAGAAACAACGGTTAGTCGAATGAGGATATGGCCAACCCCAACAATGAAACTTGAGCAATGACTTGCATCATGCCATGACGGTAAATAAGACGCTTCTTGGGAGGCAACCCAAGGTCGTAAATGACTAGGTTTTTGCTTTTATGAATAATAGTGCATAGTGAAGGAATTGTAGAAAAGTGAAGATTAGAAAGCAGAAGTCCATCCCGTGAACCGCTGAGTAGGTCAGTGAGCCTGACCAGATTCACTATTTGGCTTAATGCAAGTGCTATGCGGAGCTTGTAAAACTCGGCGAACTCAAAAAATAGTTGGTGTATTGCCAACTTGTTCGGCGATATCGAACCAGATCACCTATGTAATCTCCAAGAGATTGATGCTTTACAGAAATGGAGGGATAAATGATCACTCAACGAATCGCCGAATAGGTTGGCAAGTGCTACTAACGTCGCCGAACAGACCTAAATTGAACAACGTATATGACCAACAATCACACTTCTTCATTCTTTCTCACTTCCAAACCCCATAACTTTACACCAAGGTAGTAATATACATTTTCTTACTTTAAATTAGTACTTTAGTCACGGATAAGCGCTTGGATCTCAGATTTGCGTTGCCGCCTAACATTACAATTTTGTTCACTCAACAAAAAGGTTAGTTTCTAAAAAACCCCGTTCGCTTTTGAAGAATTCAACCTCATCTGCAATCTAGGTGTCCATTAATGCGTGTTAGATCTCTTTGATATGAGCAGAAATTTTCAAATGCCTGGTTTTGATTTGTATATTGGGGCCTAATTGTTTTTATTATCCGAAATCTTTTTTTTCAATCTGCGTACCTAGAAACTATATGTAGTGAACTATGCATAATGGATGTTGACCATGAATGGGTGCTATAAGTCTAGGCTGAATTTCATTAATGCATAGTTTAATTTTGTTTTTGGGTTTGTACGATCGATTTTGAAAAGTGAGTTGAATCTTAGGCACATTAGGTCAGTCGGCGAGCTGAGTTTAGCTCGCCGAATCACTCGGCGGTTCGCCTACTAACCCTAAATCGCCCTTAATTTCATATCTTAAGTGTTGTGGGCTCTGTAACATTCGACGAACATATTCATGATGGCTAAAGAGGTTTGGCAATTCGTTGATTAGATCGGCGAGTCTGTCTGCAATTTTGCGCTACAATATAATTACTAACTATTCTCTCTAAAGTTTTGCAGATATGGCCAAAAAATTGACTTGAGGAAGGGAGAAAGGAATTGTGATCAGTGAAAATGCACCTCCAACCAGGGGCAAGGCCACCACAACTTCAAAAAGGAAGGGGAATGGCAAAACCCTCGAATTATCCAACTCAAGCTTTGATGTCACAGGCATTTACACTACTGAGCCACCCACATATAATAGTGAGAGTGCGGGGTCTGATGAAGAATACCAGACAGTGGCAAGGAGGACAAAGTTACGATCCAAAATGATACATGATCCATATCGGATCAGAGATAGTCAATCCTCCACTCCAACTCCTCCAGCTCCAGAGCAAGCATTAGCGCTGACACCTCCAGTACAAGGTCCCCAACATGGATCAACGAATAGATCAAATGCGGAAAGTCTGAGAACGATCATTGAGGAGAAACGACTTTCCATAAATAGGGTTATTGATAAGTATCCTGAGGTGATGGAGTGCCTGAAACACCACAAATTCCAAATCTTCATAAGACATCGTGGTTCTTACATACTAAGCTGGGTTAGAGAGTTCTACGATCAATATAGTGTATTGGTGCCTTAACGGAAAAGGCTAGTCTCGTCTTTTAAAGCAGCTGACTACGTGGTTGTCAGAGAAAGGAAGGTAGTCTACGTCAGTGAGGCTATCAACACAGTTTTGGGTATATCTGATAAGATTAGTGATCACTGCTAGCAGTTGATCAGGACACAGAAGCTGGATGCTATGAAAAAGTAGTTAGCTCCGCTAATCTCAGATGATGATGCTCCGACATGGTTAGCAGAAGGAGTTCAGATTGAGAAGAAAACTATGAGCGTAGCTGCATGATATTGGTTTGGATTCATCAACAACATAGTTATGCCATCATAGAACGATTCAATCTTTCGCCATGATAAGGCAACTTGTCTTCGATGCATCATGGAGAAAACCCGGATAAATCTCGGGATGATCATTGCCTCTGAGATCAATATGCGTGCGAAACAGAGCCAGACATCTCTCCATTTCTCGGTATTAATCACTGAATTATACAAAAGAGCTCGGATGCCTAAAGATGCAACGAAGGATGTGGAATTGGTTGCCACCACCTCTACCAGTATCCGAAGATCGAAGCCGAATATCTCATGGACCAAACAGAAAAGAAACAGAAGAAAGTTGTGGCCATTAGATCTATACCTGCAGAGGCATCTTTGCCTACTACGGACCCTGGGCCTTCAGGTATATCTGATGTTATGACCAATCTTTCTGACCCTATAGGTCCCTCTACTGCTACATTACCACCCAGACCTATGACTGGTGTTCCCTTTTGTGAGCCAATCACTCAAGCATCCTTGCTCCAAATGGGACAACTTGCCTAATCTGCTAATTATCGGACTACCAACATAGAATGCTCCATTCCAGGCATGATTTAGGTTGCCCTCGACAATGCTGTGAGACCACTGAGCACTACGATTGATGCTCTAGAGGCCAGGATAGTAGTGTGTGAGCACGATCAAGGAGCCATAGAGAAAGTAACATCCTTAAAGGCCGTCATTGCAGAGCTGAAGAAAGATGTGGACTACCTAAAGTCCACTGATATATCAATGATCTTTGGAACAGTGGAAATTCCAGATATGCCCGAAATGCCTCATACTACCGCAGGACATGGAGATGGAATGAAGCATATAGCCGATCCTGAATCAGAGGCAGAAACTGATGGAGAGATGTTTGAAGAAATTACAGCGGATGACATAGCTAAGATTGAAGAAATCATGATAGATGCTGCTTTGCAAGCTTCGTTGGCAAAGTCTCCTGCTGCTGGATCCAGTGGAGTTGGTCCTTCTAGTGGTCACTTTGGGTACTGAGCCCAGACAGATGAAGCGACCTATTAGCCAGGACCCCCTCTTTACCTCTCTCTCTGATTTTCTTTACTTTTACTGCTGAATATTTTATCACTTGCATTTGAGGACAAATATTTTTATTTGTGGTGGGGTGAGGCTCACCTTTTATGTGCTATTTGTGTTCGTGCTTTGTATATATATTTGGGTTGTTCTATTTGAAATTGTTGTTACACTGCTTTCTGTGGATGGTTGAGCTTGATGCTCCAGTTACTTTTAATTGCAAAATGATTTTGACCCTTCCAAAAAATTTTAAATTTTTCGCACATTTCTGCCACACCCTCATGAGTTGAATGTGGCTATTTTTTCACAAAAATTTGAGTCTCAGTTTCGATCAATACCGATGATTTAAATAATGCTTACAATTGAACGAACATAAATGTACAACTACGATGAGGCCAAATGAAGTTGCATAGACAATATGTGAACTCTTTGCATCTTGTTGTGATTAGCCATTTATCGAATTGACTCTCTTGTAATGACCGTTGCATACTAGCGAGAGTGTGTAGTATTGTTTAACTTAAGTGTCGATGCCTTGTGTGATTAGCTTACTTTGAACCATGCATGAATAAACCCAGAACTTGCCTTGTTAGTCTGATTGATTTAGAAAGGTGTACTCTTGAAATGATATTAGGCAACTTTAAAGAGTGTGAGCCAAATTTGACAGATACCTTTTTTATGGCCTACCAGTGAGTGTGTGAAACTCTCTTGAACACCCTTTGAGCCTTAACTTTCTTTGGAAGAACCTTGATACACCCTAGACCTTACCTGACCCACTACCTATAATCCTCTTGATTTGTGGTTTAGCAAATAGCCAACGCCTATGTTGGGGGTGTGGTGAAAAGGAAAGGGAGAAGTCAAAAAGTGCAAGAAAAGTCCTTCTTATCCCATGGTGTTGCAGAAAAATAGGAACCCTTAAAAAAAAGCTGTGGAATAAAATACAAAAGATTTCGAGTGTCCAAGCAATCCATGGACATGAATAAAAAGATGACTTAGAAGCACTAGAAAAAGAATTGATAAAGGAAAATAATGGAATGCCTTGAGAACACCACATCTTAAGAAGCCTAAATGACCATACCTTTGCACTCAACCCCATTACAAGCCTTAGAAAAACCTTTTTGATCTTAAGTGAGCCGAACCGAAGATCAATTGGAAAATAAGGGCAAGCCTATGGGTGAAAACATGCATTGTGTTCCTCTTTTTGAGTGTGAGCGTTGCATCTGATTCCTAATCTTTAGTTGATTAACCTCTTTGTGTGAATGAGGAATCAATATTTATGTGAGGGCATTTAGATACTTTTTGTTGAGCTTGAACTTGCACAAGTAGCTGCGAGCATGAGAATCTTTGGTAATAGTGTGTCACAACTTGAATCTTTGAGTACACAATTGATCTTTGCACAAGTAATTTGAGTTTTGTTGTGTATGTTCATGATTTAGTCTTGTGTAACACTATTTGAGACATCCTATTTGAACTGCTGAACTTGAGTTTTACTTGAAGACAATAAAAAGTTTAAGTTGGGGGTGTTGATGAGTTCACAAATTGGACTCATTTAGGGCTTTATTTTAATAGAAATAGTGTCCTTAAATGCTTATTTATTCTAAATATCTGATGAAAACACTTAAGTTTCAGGTATTTGAAGTTTTGGTGGAAGCATGGACACTTAGGTGCAAAAAGGAACAAAAAGGCTGAAAAGAACAAAGAAGCTGAAGCTTGAGTATCGCCAAGCACGCTTGGCGATTCGCCGAAGGGACGAACTCCACCTTTTGTTCCAGTACACGAAGCTCTGAAGGAGCAGGATCAAAAAGGCGATGAAAGGAGCAGTCAGCGTTCACCGAATAGTTCCGCGAACCAGTATTACATCGCCCAATGACACAGAGCACGACGATGCTGAAGGCTAGTGTAAGATGACGATGAACTACACCAAAGGGCCAATTGCCGAGTTAATCGACGATTTCGACTAACCTTGCCGAGCGATCTGCCAGCACTATTTTTTGAAGTTTATAAATACTAAATTGTTTATTAATTTTTAGAGAGTGGGACAATTGTTATAATTTTCACAATAAAATAGTACTTTTTTGATATTTTTGCTCTAAGTTTGAGAAGGTTTTGGAGAGTTGAAGAAGAAGAGGGTTTCATCTTCCATATTTGGAGTTGGATCTCTTGGATCATTCATTTTTAGCCTGTAACAAGTCTTAAATCTTCATACCCATTTGAATGCAAACTCATTTAGGTAATAATTTCTATCTATTGATATGTGGCTAAAAACCCCCATTTTTGGGGTGTGATTTAGCAAATATGTGTTGATATTATTGTTGGGTCTTGCTTGTTGATAGGTTAGATGTATTTTAATGGTGATTTCACCTAGTGGTTGTGGTTTAATTTGATGGGATTGTAGTTGTAAATACAAAGCCACCCATGTGTTTTCGGCTTGCCCAAAGGGAAGCGCGAAACCAAGACCACTAAACTGATGGCCTAAGGAGTGGGTCGACATGAGGTTCAGCTCGAGAGGGTGTGCCCTAGTCCCATATCCTAACACTCAGCTCGAGAGAGTGAGTGGGGTAAGGCGTAGGCTGGTCTTCATGTGGCAAATGGGTGTCCGAGAGGAACCCATTTGAAATGGGGTAAGTTGCCTGAGAGGGAGCTTATTTCCATCTAAAGCTTAGCCAAGTCACTATTATCTTGCAAATTTCCTATCGAAAGCATGTACCCAACTATTTATCTCAACTTGTATTGTGGTCACACCCTAAGAACTTCTCCCCATATTTGCTCTCCCGTTTAATTTTGTTGTTGTTATTACACTTGTGACAAACCCCCATTTGATATTTGACGCTTTTGTGTCACCCCCTTTAATTTACTATGTTTTTACTCATTAATATCTTTAGATACGACCAATTAGAACTAAATTTTATTTTCTATTAATTCTCAAAACCACTCCCTTAGGACACGAACCCAACCCTTGGTTGGGTTACTATATTATCGACGATTGTAAACACTCGTACCGTAGGTTAGTGTGTTTGGTCACGATAAGCATTAAGAATATACCAGGATCAGGCGTAAAATTAAGAGAAGTTCTTGTAGTTCCTAAGATTAATAAAATTCTACTCTTAGTTAGTAAATATGGAAAGGATAATTGTTGCACTCTTGAATTTGATGAAACTAACTTTTCTGTGAAGGACAATAAGACAAGGACATTGCTGGCCAAGAGATCTAAAATGAATGAACTCTATGCTTTGGAAGATAACAATCTCTATGCTTTAACTGCTGCTCACTATTGGAAGTCATCAAACAACATGTGACATACTAGGTCATGACTCCCTAGTTTGAGATCTTTAAAAGTTTTGAGTAGCAATAGTTTCATCAATGTTAATAGTTGGAATAAAATGCCTACTGTTTGTTCTAGTTGCATATTGATTAAAAGTTGTAAACATCCATTTGGTTTGAGAAATAATATTGAGAAGGAACCTTTATTGAAAATTCATTGTGACATGTGGGACATGCTCCTGTTGAATCTTCTCAATAAATGAAATATTTTATCATTTTCGTAGATGATCAAACAAGATATATATGAATTTATTCACTAAAAAAGAAATCTATTTTTTATTGAGATCTTTGTAAAATTCTAGAAAATAGTGGAAAAGTAATTTTCTAAAGAAATTATGATATTTCAGTGTGATGGAGGCAGTGAGTTTATCAAAACTGACTTCATCAAGCATTTGGAAGATTGTAGCATTGTGAAACAATTCATATCCTAACACACCTGACCAAATTGGAGTTTTAGAAGGAAAACATAGTCATATTGTGAAGACTAAGTTAACTCTACTACTTCATGCTAACCTACCTTTGTTTCTATGAGTTGAGGTTTTCTCACTATAGTGTTCCTCATTAATAGACTACCCTCCTCAATCCTAAAGATGGTGACTCCATTTGTTAAGTTGTATGGAGAGGAACCTGATTACAATAGCCTAAAATTGTTTGGTTGTAAATATTTTCCGTATATCAAGGGTAGCAACAAGTTTAGTCCAAAAACTTATTCTTTTGTATTCATAAGGTACAACATCTTGCACAAAGGATATATATGTTATCATCCCTCTACAAGGAGGGTGTATGTATCCAGACATGTTGTGTTTGATAAAAACACATTACCCTATGTGTCTCCAAGTCAAACTCAGACTAACATTGATGTCTCACCTTATCTTGCTACTTTTATTATTTTTCTCTAAACTGTAGGTACATGATAATCATAATTTAGGGGAAGTACAGACTAATAGTATGCAAGTTACTAGTGAAAATGCTACTACAACAACTCATATACTCCTTGATGATGAGAGTGATATTGACCCCTCAGGTGCAGGATCAGATGATGATCATGAGAAACAAGTTGAAAGTGATGATCCAGATAGTAGTAATGAGACTTAAATTGATAAGACTCCAGTTGCAGATTTAGGATCAACTAATGGCATTGAGGAATAGGTTGCACATGCAGGTCCAATCAATGGTGGTTTATTAAATCCAACTTTCTCTGTGACTAATCCATAAGGAATACATTTAGAAGTTGTCTTCTCCAAGTGGAATCTACTAGAGCATCATCAACTTGAAGATACTACACTACAATCAACTACTTCAATTGATGTACTTCCTGCAAGCATCATATGATCACCAGACACAAGGCAAAGGAACAATACTTACCGCTTGTTATTCGTATCAACAAAGATATTTTTAGGGAACCAAATACTACCAAGGAAGTATTAATGTCACTTCATTGGCTTGCAATAATGTAGGATAAAATCAATGTTTTACATACTAACAAGACATGAATATTGGTTTCCAAATCTCCCAGTATAACTTGGTTGGTTCAAAACGGGCGTTCAAGACAAAATTGAAAGCTAATGAAACAATAGATAGATACAAGAATAGACTTGTGGCTAGGGGATTCTCGCAGCTTGAAGGGATAGATTATAAAGAAACATTTAGCTCTGTGGTTAAAATCACAACTATTAGGGTGGTTCTAACCATTGCAATCAACTCAAAGTGAGATGTTAGAAAACTAGATGTTAAAAATGCCTTCCTTCATGATTTACTACAAGAGGAGGTGTACATGAGTCAACATCCTAGATTTATTAATACTAGGTATCCTCAGCATGTGTGTCTACTTAAAAAGGCATTGTATGGTCTTAAACAAGCACCAAGATCTTGGTTTGCTAGGCTTAGCATGCATCTCCTACACCTTGGTTTCATCTGTAGTAAGGCAAATCCCTCCTTATTTACTTTGCAAACTCATAAATACACCATATTTGTAACATCTCGCAATTTGAAATAACTAGGAAGAAGCTTATAATTGGAAATAGTCATTTTTGGAAATAATGCAAATCTGGAAATTTGTTCAAGTTAGAAAAAGTTGAGTTTTGGTCAAATTTAAACAGCCATAACTCCTAGCTCAGAATGAGTTAGGTGTAGTTCCTAATATGGTTGGAAAGCTCTTGGAATGATCTTTCCAACGCCACAAAGTTTGCATTATTCCGAGTTCGTATGAGTAAGTTATGCTATTTGGAAGTTGGGCTGTTGGATTAGGGAAAATCTAATCCGGATTTTGGAAGGGTAATTTAGTCTTTTCCTTACCTAATTATTATAATTCATTTATAGGAGATTAATTGGGGTAAAACCAGATTCTGGTCAGTTTATAAAAGTTAGAGTTCATGCTAGGGCTTGGAGAAAAGAGAAAAGAGGAGAAAGGAGAAGAGGAAGCAAGATTCGTCGATCTCGTCAAGGATAGCATGTGGATTTCGTCGGGGGCGATCCCTAAAAAGGTATGTGAGATCACATAGTGTTGGATTAGCTCACCCACACGTCAATCATGATTTAATTCAGCGAATTTAAGTGTTTGAAGGTTTAGAAATTGAGTTCTTGATGAACATTGTTGAAGATTTTCTTGAATTCTTGTGGGTTGTGTTGATTGAAGTTTCTTGTGATTTGGTTCATGTTTTCAGGTGTAATTTCTATTTGAATCTATCATATATTGTGGGTATAAATGATGCTAAGTTTCGGGGAAGGAACCATGGAAGTTAGAGGGTTTAGAGATGAAAAACGGAGAAAAAAAGTCGTCAAATACCTGGGGATGGGGGTGGGGCATCGCGCCAGCCAGTGTGCCCCAAAAGTGTCTCTGAATCTTCACCCTTGGGGCATCGCACCAGCCAGAGCGCCCCAGACCAGTCCCTGAATGTTGAGGGCTGGCGCCCCGCGCCTCTTATTGCGCCAGGGACGCCAGTTCTCCCCTTTCGTTCCCCACCTTTTTGCACTTGTTCCTTAGCAATGTACCTATATTTTCTAGTTGATTCTAACACTTTAAGGTACATATAAACATCATGAAATCATCCATAACATGAGATCATGAACCTTGAATCCATAATCCAATTCAAGGAAAGTTAGGATCAAAGTAAAGAGAAGTTAAGAGTCAAGTCTAGAAGTTAAGAAGCAAGTCAAAGCTAAGTTTTTAAAGTTTTCAAAAGTCTTTAACAAACATTTTAACTTTGTTTTAAGACTTAAGTTTCAAAGTTAAGCAAAGAGTAAAGAGCTGAGTTCATTTCTCAAAAAAAGCTAAAAGAGAACTAAGTATTCCCAAAGAGTTTATAAATGTTTTCACATCAATTCCAAGAGAGCTTCTAAGCTAAGTTTTGAGTAATTATCTCAAACCAAAGAAAGAAATTGTTTTAAAACATTTGAGCTAAGTATATTTTTGGGAGTAGTATTGAGCACCGATATGGGGATGCGAGTTAATATTAACTTAAGTCTCCATAAACCATGTAGCCATCATGAGTATTAATGGGTCATACTTTTTAGATGATCACATAAGTTAAGCTAGTGGATCCATTAAGTTAAGTAGTTCTATATGACGGCAAAGTGTAGGACAGTCTGATAGTGTGATGGTAAGAACGTTGTATCACCACTTAGACTCATAGTGGTGGTTGTCGGTTAGAGAATCTCCCACAGAAACTATATTATTTTATTATATGAGTAAAGTTGAGTTTGTTACTGCATTTCCTTTAACGAACTACGTTGCTTTTACTATTTTACAAAGCTTTTCATATATTGCATGTGTTCATTGCTCTATTTTGAGTTAAGTTATTCATGAGTTGAGAAGAGCCAAGGTAAGTATTTCTTTCAGATTTTTTTAAGCCTATGTATTGTTTAACATTCCAACTTGCATACTCGTATATTCAATGTACTGATGCCAGTTGGCCTGTATCGTCTTATGATGCAGACACAGGTAACCAGGATCAACATCCAGCGCCTCGTTGATCCAGCTTGAGTAATCAGAGTCTGTGGTGAGCCTCCTTTCATTCGGAGGACTCCTTTATTTTCTTTCTAGTTTAGTTCACTAGGATGTTGTGGAGTTTGTCCCAACATCCATCTCAGCTGTTTTAGAGGCCTCATAGATAGTCAATTATTAGTTCTTTAGTCTTCTCATTCTATCTTATGTTAAGACTTGGGTTGCCATTTTGGCCAAGTTGAATGTTTAATTCTTTTAACATTCTAAGTTATATTATTAAGCTATTTGAGTAAGTTTATTTGATCATTGTAATCATGCTTAGAGTTTTCCACTGAGTTAAGTAAGCCAGGTCAAGGGTTCGCTTGAGGCCAGCAATGGCTCTCGAGTGCCAGTCTCGCCTAGGGTGTAGACTCGGGGCATGGCAATATTTCTTTTATTATATGTGGATGATATTATTGTCACAGGAAGTAATCCATATATGTCTCAGAGTTGGTTCACAACTTGGGAAAAAGTTTGCTATGAAAGATCTTGTCCCTTTACACTTCTTTCTAGGAGTAAAGGTTTGGTATTTTGAAGGACAAATTCACTTAAGTCAGAGCAAGTATGTTGCTGAGCTGCTAGACAAAACATAGATGACTTTGGCAAAGGGTGTAGCCACTATTTTGACTAAAAAACATGGTTTGCATGAAGTTGTAGGATGTCTTGTACATGCCACCTTATACAAAATGATAGTAGGGAGTCTTCAGTACTTGACACTCATAAGACCTAATATCACTCATCCTGTGAATTTAGCAAGAAGTTTATGCAAAGTCCAAACATTGAACATCTTTAAGGAGTAAAAAGGATTCTCAGATATGTCAAAGGTACTCTACACTTTGAACTTAGAACTATTTCACAATCACCTTGTAGGTTGTATGGATATTTAGATATTGATTGAGGAGGCTGTAACACCACTAAGAGATCAACTAAATGCTATAACATCTACCTAGGTGCAAATTGTATTTCTTAGACTTTCAAGAAACAAACCATAGTAGCCTGATCGAGTGCTCATGCTGAGTATAGAGCACTAGCCTCCATTGTAACAGAGATGACATGGATCATATATCTACTTCATGATCTCGAGGTGTTCTCCCGTTCCTACATTGTATTGTGATAACTGAGTGCCTTGTACATGACATCTAATCCTGCTATGCATGCTAGAAACAAACATGTTGAAATGGACTATCATTTTGTTCATGAGAAGGTGGCCAGATGACGACTTATTACTCAATTTGTGAGGTATAAGGATCAGCTAAGCTAGATGGCATTCATAGCAAAGCATTGATAAAACAAATCTTTGATGGATATTGCAGCAAGCTAGGAGTTACAATTCCTCCACTTACTATCTTGTGGGGAAGAGTTGAAGATGAATGAAGATGATGATAGGAAGATGTCAAAGGAGTAGGTCTAAGGAAGCTGGCTGATGTGTTTACCGCTGTAGAGTTTGAGTCACACTAGGACTAGACTACTAAATCCTAATTTATGTAAGACTAAGCTGTTGTATCTTGTATAGGGCTAAAGTCGACTAGGATAAGGTGTTTTAGTTACAATAGTTATACTACTCATGTAAATTATATATTTGTATTGTAGTAGGACTCCTAGTGTAGCTAGTATATGACTCCTCCTACATAAGGAGCATCTACTCAATAGTTTATTCATCAATACAATCCTTGATATCTCTAATCCTAGATGTGAGAATTCTACAATAAAAAATTAAAAATTGATCTATTTAACAGAAAAATGTCATTTTTTTATGAATCGAAAAATAAAATTTTAAAAAGTGCCATAGATGTCCGATTTATGGTAGGTATCGTATTTTTGAGTTTCTTGAATGGTTACATAAACACCAATAACCGTGCTTGTCCTGTTATGTTTTTTTAGTTTTCTAACCTAGTGTTTGGAGCTTGTATTGGAGTTTCAATTAAATTCAAATTGTGCATTGCAAGACCTATTTATTTGGGAGTGATGTTGTCGATAAGATTTTCTCCATACCTAGGAATTGAACCCAAGACCTCTAGTTAAGAATAGAGTAGTCCCATCATTGCACCATAATCCATATTGATGCTTCTCCTATTATGTTACTGATGTGGGAAATGTTTTCAGGCATCTTTGCACAAACCTTGTTTGTATGCATATACTATGCAATATGCTTCTTCATGTTTTGCCTAGTGTCTATTTTTTTCGACTACTTTATCTTGTGGTGGCGTATTTAGAAACATTAACTGTAGACTTATCATCTTCTCTTTAGGGTAGTCATAAAACTCACTTAACGTGTGTTCTCCCATGTCCGTACATAGATATTCCTTTCAGTATCATTCTCTATAGTGTGTTGGAACTCTTTAAATGTCTCAAATCTTTCAGACTTCTCCTTTAAGAAGTAAATCTACACTTACCTTGAGAAGTAATTACAGTAAATAATATACTCCTTCAGTTTAAAAAAAATTTTCTTAGTTTGACTTAACATAGAATTCAAGAAAATAAAAAAGACTTTTAAGTCTTGTAGTCCTAAATTAAGTTATGTCAAATGTATTAAAATGTTCTTTAACCTTGTGGCCTTAATCATGCCACATGAAAAACTGAAATTAAAGTGTTGAAAAAAGGAAAGGGGCTATTTCTTTTAAACAGACTAAAAAGGAAGTAGATCAATCTTTTTGAAATAAAAGGAGTACCATATATAAAGCGGTAAGTAGTCCTTCATCCTTAACCAGAGGTTTCATGTTTGAGTCCCCTTGAGTACAAAATCGTCTTTTTTAGGGAGTGCTTTACCCCCCTCCCCCCATATGTGGGACTTTCCGGCACAAATTTAGATTTAATGAGGCTCCAATATAAATACCGAACAGGCAACAACAAGTAGAAAACCAAAAATATATATATATTGATACCCACTTATGGAAGGTTACTTCATTAGTCCAACACGTGTGCTCATATAGTTAAGACTATGAAACTCTAGTGGATCCTTGGCATGATACTTTGATTCTTGATAGGGAAGTTGGTGTGCTCATATAGTTAAGACTATAAAAAGATTATATAACCTTTACAAAAGAATTAGAGCAATTTCTTCCTTATAGCATGCGTGCCATTTGTTACATTTTATTAATATTCATAGGTTAGATTTATTCCACTTGATAGAGAAGTTGACTTTCATATAAAAGTACAACTAGCCACATCAATTTGTATTTTTCATTTCTCACTCCTTGTAATTTGTTGTACTACATGGAGATTGTAAGTACGGCAACCTATATATAAGCAGATAAGATTTTGATTATTTCCAACTTGACATATATAAATTGGACTTATGGATCATATTATATAATAAATTCATGCAAGCCGACAAACTATCTACAGTTGAGAAACACAAAAATCATATTGGTAGATCACGATTCTTTGTTAACTACTTCAGTGTTATATATCTCAATGTCAACACCAAATACAAAGTCATGACAAATTTAAAATAAATAGGAATTAGAAAATGAGCACAATATTAAAACATTTACTTCTCTTCATTTAAATTTGTTTGTTTTACTTTTATTTTATAGTTTTTTAATTAATTTCAACTTTTCATACGATATGTTTAAAATCACAAGATCATATGATATTTTGCTATATTCTACATATTCGTAGTTGAAGATCATAAGATTTGAAAAAATAAATTTATACTTTTTTAATTTCGTGTCAAGTCAAAGTCAGACAAACCATTTGAAATTGAAGGAATATAAAGCTAGATAAACATTCATAGACTATTGAGCTGCAACTAGTAGTTGTGTATTAACAAAATGTCAACTATTCCTTGAGAACAACGTAGTCATGTTAAAACCTTGTAATATAAATCTCAAATTTGTATTTAAAAGGAGCAATACATTATTTGTAAAAGCCATCTTTTCTTTTTTCATAATTTGTAAACAAACAAACAAGGAGTTAGAAGGAAAAAATGAAGCTAGTTTGGTCTCCTGAAACAGCTTCAAAAGCTTATCTTGACACCATACAAACAGTAAGTAAAAAAATATTTGTTTTTTTTTTTCATTCATAAAGAACGTTATCGCCCCAAATCTCATTGATTAGGTCTTCTGGATCACCTGATACTGAATTACTTTTTATTTATTTATATTTTGAATTTTATTCATATATACAGTGTGGAATTTCAACGAAATCCAGCGTTGCGGAATTTTTATCGGCTATGGCTGCAGGATACAACGCGAAATTAACAGTTGAAGCATGGAGAAGTGATAGTAAGATAAATGGTGAGTCGATTGCCACGAGCATCGGCCTAGCCATCGCGACAAAACACAATCGTGGAAGGTATGTAGCTTCCGGTGTTTCTATCTGTTTCAATTTATGTGAGATCATTTAATTGGACATAATTTTTTTTTTTTTCAATATAGATAAAAAATTTGTTGTCTAAGTCAATTCTTAGACATTTACGTGATTATGGATCATCTCTCTAAGGGTAAAATGAAATCGAATTTCAAAGGTTTTTTTTTCTTTTTCTTTGTATCAGCAAATCCACCCGACAAGGTGTCTAGGGCTAGTTTTTTTTTCTTTTTTATTTAATAAAAGAGAAACTTAATGAAAAAAAGTACAAGTAAGGGAGCTATCCCTTATCTTACTAATCCTATGGAAGCGTGAATAATATCTACTAGTCAGGTTATTTAAATATAGAAATATGTTATTCTTTTAAAAATTTGAAGGTTGCCTCAAGGGTGGAGCTAGGTAGTCTTGTGGGGTCATTTGAACCTCTTTGGGCAAAAAAATTACACTATTTATACATGATTAAAAATTATATTTGTTTATATATGTACAGTAACTGTTGAATCCCTTTGACTTCTTTGTGTATTAACTATTGAAAATTTTGACTCCGTCACTGGCTTGACTGATTAAAAAAAATCCTGAATTTGTAAGTGTAGGTACGTATGTGTGGTGCCAGACGAAAAGTCAAGACTAGAATATGTAGGCGCCATGCAAAATTCAGGTGTGGCGTTACCAGAAGTGATGGTGGGAGAGGCAAAAGAGGTGATGGAAAGGCTAAATGGGGTTGATTTTTTGGTTGTGGATGAGAGGAGAAGTGACTTTATTTCAATCTTTAACGGTGCTAAATTGGGTCATCATGGTGCTATTTTAGTGTGCAAAAATAGAAGCAAAATAAGAAATATAGATAGTAACAAGTTTAGTTGGGGTATTGTTCTTAATGGAAAAGTTTGTGTTGTGAGATCAGTGACACTTCCATTTGGGAATGGATTGGAGATTGCTTATATAGCAAGTAAAGATGGAAATCAAAAGGTTCGAAAATACGTAAAACGATGGATTAGACATATCGATCGAAATTCAGGTGAAGAGCATGTTATCCGACGATGAATTGAAGAGTTATTATAACGATGATGTCCAAGTCAAACAATCAATTGAGAGCCTAACTTAGCTATGTTTGGTCTTTTCCTTGTCATGATCAAGACCTCAAGTTGGAAAATATGTCAAATGTTGGATTTGACGTATCGATCGAAACTCAGGGAAAAAGCATGTTATTCAATGATATATAGCATATTATTATAATGATGATGTTCGAGTCATCCAATCAATTGTGAGCCTAACTAAAGTGTTTGGCCTTTTCCTTGTCATGATCGAGATGGAATACTTTTTATTTTAATTTGTGTATATATATATAAGATAGGAACCATTAATATTTAATTTGGTTTATGTAATAGCCATTTTTATTAGGTTTTTGGTACTTGTACTCTACTAAGTGGTTTGTCCTATGCTAATGAGGCCTTGCTTATAGATGAGGTTGAAGCCCTTTTAACCTTTGTGGCCCTGATGGAATAAAAAATAAATTTTTGGTTACTGAATGCTTTACTTTTATATTAGTGATATTTTAACTTTAAACTTTTTATTTATCGCTAAAGAACTAATTTAGACTTGTTAGACCCTGTTTCAAGTATATTCCTTTCATTTTTTAACATTTGTGTTCATTCAGATACCATCATATAAATTGAGTCAAAGACAAAGACAAAAAATATTATATTTATGAAATCTAAACATTTATTATCTCATTTTACCCTTGATTTGAAATTTGACTCCTTTCTAATCTCAAAATCACGACCTACCACATAATCTTTCAATAGTAACTCCACTAAACACAAGGCAAGATTTAGATTAGAAACCTATGCAATCTAGCAATCAAAACACTTTATCCCTTCCACTTGTAATACTTCTATTATAGGTCAACTAAGAAATATTCTTACTGCCCACTATATCAGCTAACCCTACTTCAATTATAGGTAGACTTCAACAACTACCTCTTGCCACAACACACTTCGTCTACCTCTAACCACAACACTATGACTACCTCCAGCCAACAACTTGAATCTAAAAGAGATAACATAATGAACAATACCTACACAAACTTCATAAATAAGAGTTTCTTTTAGATAATATAGGCCTTTTATCGAACTAAATTAAAAGATACATCACTCATTTGGGCCTATTGCCCAAATCCAAGAAACATAGCAAAGGAAAACACGTAAACAAAGAAGAAAAGGGGGGTTCCCATTTCGAACATAGTATTAATCTCCCTTACTATATACACTTCCTTAAGTGTAGGGTTTCCTCAACACCTCTTTCCCTAATCTCATCAATCCCCACATTTCGCTGTGGCGAAACCATCTGCTTCGCCTCCTCTTGCTTTGAGATGTTCGTCACAATGTTCAACTCACAAGAGTAAGTATACTCCTTTTGCCTTAGTCCTTGTATCTGTGTTTCCACCTTTTGACTATCTTTTTATGTGGTTGTGTTATCTGGTAACCTGAATGTTGCCTCATGCGTAGTGGATCTTGTTTAGATGAAGGGTTCTTAATCACTTGGTTCATCCTTCGACCTCTACTGTTCTCATTCGCCCATCTTAGATTTTTGTTTTTTTTTTTTTTGCAGGTGGTGCTTGAATGGAGTGCAAGGGTAGTTTCATTCCACCTCCTTAAACCAATGATTAAGTCTCCTTCCAGGTTTAAGCGCTCCCAATTGATCACAACTCCTTTTTGTCGAGTTTGTTTTTGCTGGTTGAAATAGCCTAGGCTAGGGTGCATTTCACATTTTTGTTGCCATTTTGGCATTTTGTAAATGATGGTGTATATGTGAAATCTTTGTTGTAGACTACCCTTTCCCATTATCCCCTTCGTGGTGGTACTCGCAGATATGGGATGTTTAAATTTTCACTATTTATTATCCTCATTCCTTGTGTATCTATTCTTTTTAAAATCTATGTATATGTAGCTACCCTTCTCTATACCCCTGTTTGATAGATAATCAACTAAGTGATTTCCTTCCCTCATTATGTGTTGGAAGGTGTGCTGTTTTCCAAGTAGGCACGACCTTACTTCTTCAACTGAATCATATATATTCCAAGGTACTGCCCACTCCCAAGTTATTTTTCTTATCAATAGCATAGAGTCTATTTTTATGATGACTTGGTTGTAATTTATATGCATGTAATGTCTGCTTGCTTCTAGGACCGCCTTTATGCTTGTAGCATTATCAATATTTGTTCCCTCTGCATGAATAATATACCCTCTATCATCCCTTAGGCAAAATGCATATGAGCTAAGCACTGGTTTCCTTTAGAAGCCCTATCAATATTGTATTTAACCCACCTTTCAAGAGGATAGTCCCACTCGGCCAGCTTAGTCTTTAAATGTGTGTTGTACCCCTCCAGTTTTTTGATCATTTCTTCCCATCTTCCTGAATAGTTCATGCTTGGCCTTCTTACCTTTATCAACATATACATGTTCCTGGAAACGTTGTGAATGATTCTTAGTATTGATAGTCTTTTCCTTTCATGCTTTATCCTATTCCTTCTTTTCCATAGTTCCCATACAAAAAAGCTTGGAAGAGCTCTTGCTCGCCACCACTACATAATGTCTACTCTTAGAGATAGTCTTGTTATGTTGATACATGCAAAGGAAGAGAAATAGGACCAAATCTTGTTAGCATAATCAGACCTTAGGAACACGTGTGTTAGTGTCTCCTGATCAGGTGTAATACAATACCAGCATTTGGATGGACATTCAATGCCCCATCTCCTCGCTCTATTATCTACCTGGATCTTAAATTTTTAGAGTCTCCACATTAGTATATTCGATTAGGCTCCCCCTTATGCCGGATATAGTTCCATGTTGACTTGATTGAAAAGATTCGATTTGTATCTAACATCTATCTAGCCTTGTATTTCTCAATGCTCCCTCGAGGAGGCTTAATGTGACACAAGATATGTTCATCGAATTCTGCTGGTAGTATCTCCTTCATTATTTCCTCATTCCATTCTCTCTCCTTGGTAAGATCCTTTACCTATTCATATCTGTCATCCTATTCGAAGCTTTCCCCAATGATGGTGTAAAGATCTCCCATTCCTGTCCAGTTATCATGCCATACAAATGATGAACCTCACCTTGGGTGCCACATGATCTGATGTTCAACGACCTATCTAGCTTGCAATATCTTTTTTTCCAGATTTGTGAGCCTTCCCTTCCAATATTCCAAATACCAAATTAGGGTGTTTCTTCTTACATTATTTTTTCATTATATAGTCACTCCAAGGTGTCTTCTTCGTTCAAAGATTCCACCATAACTTGTAGAAAAGAGCTGCCGAAATGTCCTGCATCATTCTAAAACCCAATCCTCATTCTTCCTCAGGTAGGCATAAGTTACTTCAACTACTCCAATGTTTACCTCTTCCTCCACTGTTGTAGCTGCTCCAAAAGAACTGAGCCATCATTTTTTGTATTTGGTTCAATATATTAATAGGGGGACTCGATAAACAATAAATAGGAGTACTCTAAAATACACGTTTTATTAGTATCGCCCTTCCACCATATGACAACTACTTTCCCCCCATCCTTGTATCATTGCCCCTATCCTTTGAATCAATTGCTGGTAATACACTTTTTGCTTCCTTTTGTAAAATATAGGAAATCCTACGTATGTAAAAGGAAAATCCGTTATCAGAATTCCGGTAACCACTTTTGCCACTATTGCTTCACCCCTACTCTGTGGTGCATGTAAATTGCACTTTTATCTTTATTCACTTTCTGTCCTAAGATCTACTCATACTTCCTTAGGGTCTCACCCATCATGTTTATTGTTCCCATCTCCACTTTGCATATACTGATCATGTCATCCGTGAACGCCATATGATTTAGTTTTTTACTCCCTCTTGGCATACCAAACCTCTTATATTCCTTCTTCTGCATGAGAGAATTAAGAGATCTCAATATAACTTCTGACGCCAGTATGAATATAGTAGGCGATAAAAGGTCCCCTTGCTTAAGTCCTCTGGATGACTTAAAAAAGCCTTTCGGCTATCCTTTCAATATAATTGAGTATCAATTATAGCTAATCAGTCTATACACCATATCAATGATTCTATCCCTAAATCCTAGCCTTCTTAGTACTTTGGTTAAATACATCCATTCCACTCTATTATACACCTTCATCATAGCTAGCTTAATAACTAGATTAGGTGTTTTCTCTCTTTTCCCTATATCTACAACAATCTCCTGCAACATTAACACATTTTCAACTATACTTCTTTCTTGAACAAAATCCGCTTGCTCGAGAGAAATAATCATAGTAGCATAATTTTGATTCTTTCATGGATTATTCTTGAGAATATCTTATTCACAAAGTTGCTCAGTGAAATGGGTCTCAAATCTAAAAAGGTATTAAGTACAACCTTTTTTGAAATAAGAAACAAGTTTGTATGTGTGATATATCCAATCAGTTCCGCACCATATACAAAAGCCTTAACAATTTTGTGTATATCCTCTCCGAAGTGCTCTTGTAGAACACCCTTGTCATCCCATCTGGTCCTCCCACACTGTTTTTGTTCCTCCCCATGACTGCCTTCCTTACTTTTTCTAATGATGACATGGCCTCCAATTTCTCATTCATATTTTATTTGTGATTACTAATGGCAACTCCTCTAGCATCCCAACATCTTCACAAACTTCTTCTTGCCTAGTGAACTATTCGATATAAAATTCCACTACCGCTTATGCAATATTCGATTGTTGCTCCAACCATTCACCTTCTTCATTTTGTATCCTATTAACTCGTAACATATTTCTCCTACCTTTAATAATAGTGTGAAATAACTTAGTGTTTCTTTCTCCTTGTTTAAACCATTTCATGCATGCTTTCTGCTCCAAAACTCTTCCTCCCTATTTAGTTGTTTTTTCAAGTTTGCCTAAGCTCAATGCAATCTTTGTCCATTCCGAGTCACTTGGAATATTTCAAATTGCACTTCATAAACCCTCATAACTTCCTCAAGCGTTGCTATTTCTTAAAAAATATTACCAAAAGTCTCTTTGGTCCACTGAGTTAAAGCTTTCTTGACCCCTTTAAGTTTATGATGAAACAAACTGAAGGGGTCTCCTTCGAAATCAACCATCTAATGATTTCGAATCAGCTCTATGAAATTGTCCTCCTTCAATCAGAAATTTAAACATCTGAGTGGTTTGCTCACCTCCTCCCTGCTTGTTTTAGAAGTAATTGATAGTTGTGTGTAATCAGAACCGCTTCTCACTAAGTGTTCAACCTCTAAAATAGGGAAGATATCTTGCATCCTGTCATTAGTTAAAACCCTATCCAGTCTTTCGAAAACACACTCCTCATCAGTTCTTCCATTCCACCAAGTGTACTTGCTTCCTCATAAACCCCTATCCTGCAAGTTGCACACATTTAAAACATGGTTGAAGTCTCTTACTTCAACCTCTATAACTGCTCTGCCCCCAATTTCTCATTTTCATTGCTAATTACATTGAAGTCTCCACTAATTAACCATGAGATGTTCACTGTACTTGCTATCTCTGACATAGATTCCCATATCTTAATATCTCACCCTAAGCACACTTGGCATATACTATTGAGAACATCGCTTCTGTGCCGATGCCCTGATGTTGTACTTTTTAGGTTAAAATTTGGTCTTCATCTCCGATAATCTAATACTCCATGGCCCTATCTATGAACACCCAAATCTTCCCATAAGAGTTTGCCACTGCATGTTTTATTCTTAGTCTTCTCCTACATTCTTCAAGCCCTTGCCAATCTTCAAAAGGTTCCATTAAACCCACAACCTGTATTGTTGTCTTTTATGCATTTGGATTAATCTAGTTAATGCCTTTTGAGTATTTACCGACCTAATATTCCATATTAAGGCTTTCATTGATGCTTAGAATTTTTGATTATTGTTCTCTTTGATTGCCTAGATGAAGCTTGCTCCCATACAATATCTTTTTCTCCTTGCTTTTTCTTTTTAGTACACTTTTCCCTTAATTTGTTAATCTGCTTAGGAGATAAATTCCCTTTTATAGCCACCTTGGTAATTTTTGGTGCTATATCTCCTCTATCCATGATGACCTCCTTTTGTTCCCTATTGTCTCTAAATCATCACCATTCTGAATAGCTAATGGTAGGGTTTCCTACACATGTCAAGAAAATTATTTGATGATTCGTACATGCCTGGGATGGGTTTTTAGTCAGTATACATATTAGATTTTTTTCTATGATGTTTCGAATGAGTTGTGAGATTTACTATGAGGATTAAGGTGTTTTCGTTATGGATGCTGCACATGTTCTGGTGCAATCAAAACTTGTGCCCTACGTGCTACACAAGCGAAGGCACCAAAGCAAAAGATGCTTTTGTAAGCTTTTGGGTGCGATATTCTTTGGCTTCTACAAGAATCATTGAGGTAATAGTGATTTATCCCTAATCAAGAGATCATTATTCTTAACATGATTTTGGGGTTTGAGAGCATGGTTTAAACCAATTTCTATGAGGTTTTGCTAGATATTTTGTGGGGCTAGATTCAAGCCCTTTATTTACGTTTTCCCCACAAATCTATCATCTAATTTGTGATTTAGTTGGTGGTTGGAATTGAGGATTTTGGAGATTTTTTTACCCTAATCTTGATATGATAAAATTCTTCGATTTGGGGGTCAATTTATGACTAGATTTAACTTATTTTAGACGTGTGAGCTCCCCGACTTCTAGATAAATCAATTTTAAAAGAAAATTCCATTGACACGGAGGCGTGGGGTTGATTTTACTTGATTTTGAGTGGAAACTTAGTATGACGATATGGGTGTGTACGAACTCGATTATATTCTCACCTAAATTATATAATTGACAAGTTTCATACCGTTCGAAGGCATTGAGAAAGGGAGAATTTCTAACTTGACTTATTAGACACCGATTAGTAAATTTTTGAGTCTCTTTTTTTACAATTATGAATTTCTACTGTAAATGTTTACTAAATTAAGGTGTAATAAATAATAGAGGTCTCATTTAAATTGTATGACAAGCATTTATGCGTGTACCTATTTCATGATATGGATAATTGATGTTTTTTCTTCATGAATTGATGACTTAAATGACTTTGTGAGCTTAATTCATAGCATATTGACTTGGATGTTTGTCACGATCCAAAATATACCTTAAATGTGACATGACCTATAGAATCTCGAGAGGTCATACACAAGCCACTTGACATACATTACACATAAGGAATTACGAGATTAGATATTTAAAGCAATAATTGTTTCATAGCATAAAGCTAGTTTGAACAAAAGCGTGGAATCATAACTATGTCTTGACAAGTCATTCTAAAAATCAACATAATAGTGGTTGGAATGTAACCCATACACCACGTACAAAGTCTGAAAACTAAAGACATAAGAATGCAACATAGGTTACATAACAATTAGAACATGAGGACTCACCAGTCTTCACAATAAAACAATATACTAGCCACGAGCAGGAGGAGAAAGAATGCCGAACACTATATTATGAGACAATGTAGCAGAAGTATGCATTAGTACACGAAATATACAAAGTATTGGGAAATATCCATAAATGTAGACATGATATCATAATAGTTTAAAACATGAAATGCATGACCAAGTAGGACATTTAAAAGCATAGAAAAGTTGGATCATAAGAAAACATGATACAAGGCCAAAGCATTAGTACAAGTACATAACGTAAAATTTTAAGGAAAAATCATAGTACTTTTATGGGATGTTAGCTTTAACCGACAATAGACCATGTGAGCTATAATATGAATTTAGTGCAACTCTTATACCAAAAAGAGAGAGTCTACTTGTCAAGGTAGAACTTTGTATCATATCATTAATGCTATGTGGATCCACTAGCTAGGTCATTTAAGACAATCCTACGGGAACACGTAGTTTGGGACTAGAGATTGTTACTGGAGACTACCCTATTTGAGCCTCCACCTCAATGTCCTCTCGGTGATCCCAACGGAATAGATAAAGTCAATTATCAAAGAATAACGTTAGGAAAGGAAATAACCAAAAATACCAATCCTAAATCATAAAGTCATATGAGAGTAGATCCTTTCAAAACAATGATTTTATAACTTCATTCATATAGACACCTACCTTACTAAGAATCAAAAATCATGATTTCTTTTCAAATTGTGAGAAAACCTTTCACAAATCATTGATACTTAACTTAAAAGTATCATTAAATCTTAACTTCGCCCTTTCATAAACATGCATAAAAATCCCTTATCAATTCATGATCATAGTTCGTAGTTCAGTAACTGAAAATAAAAGCATAAAGCATGGGTTCATATAAAATCAATTATAAATCATGTAGTTAGGTTAAGCCAAACAAAATAAGGTAGAATGACATCAGTTGAATCATATTCAAAAGGACCCATAAGGATTGACATAAACCCTAATTGAATTTGGGTGAAATTTAGTTGGAGATTAAAGTTCATGTTGAGATTCAATGGATGAAAACGATCCACTGGTAAATTCCTACAAACCTTGGCAATTAAAGCCCTAAGAATTTGGAGAAGAAGCCTACAAGCTTGATGAAACCCTAAGATCCATCCTTGAGAGCTCTAGTGAGAGGATTTGGAGAAGATGCCTTAGGAGTTTTGAGGGTTTTGTGAGTGAATGAGAGGGATGAGTACTAATTTGAAGGGTAAAAATAGTTATAGGGGTAGTTATAGGGCCAAAACGATGTAGCTAAGGGGTTGGGTAGATAGGAAAAGACTAAAACATCCTTCATTAAATTCTACCAGACAGGGCCTACGGCTTCGACCTACAGTCAATGGGAATTTCTATGGACCGTACTAGTCAGATGTAGATCACTTAGTGGGATGCAATATTTGTGATTGATTCCACGAGACCTTCCTACGACCTGTCTAGCATTCTACGATCTGTAGATACCTATTTGTAGAACCCCTGTTCAAGCCCAAATTTCACCATGTCTTGATCACCCTATAGATCCATCCTATGACCTGTAGACCATTTTAAGACTCGTCTTAACTAATCATAGGTCAGTTACTATGACTTGACATTTTCCAAATCTCAACCCAATGACTACGACTTCCTTCCTACAACCTATAGGACTTCTGAGGTCCGTAGATAGGACTCGTAGAATCTGTTTTAATGATAATTTTCTACAACTTTTCCTTTCCAATTCGACTTTTCAATTTCAAAGGTGTTACAATGTTTATGTGCAGACTTGATATTAATGAATTGATATTAGCCGGAGGCTGGCATATGAAATGCTTACTTGAACATTCTTTCACTTTTCTATTTTCATTGTAGAATGATGTAATTTATGATTGTTTGTGCTGAGGATTGAATTCGGTGTATGATTTGTTGTGTTGAAATTACATCTCATGCACATTGACTTTGAAAAAGTGAATGATAAATTACGATACTGAATCACCCAGTATATCCAAGGGTGTTGCATCTAAGGACATCACCTAGTATTCTATATATGGTGTTGCATCTAAGATAAATTACAAATGCATTTCATTACATCATCATGACATTACATATTAATTTTTGGTGTTGTAATGGCTAAGTGATTAAGAAAGTGGCTTCTTATTAGCATCTCTGAATGTATTTATATTCAAATATTGTTCTTACACTAATTGCTTAGGTGTGACGTAAGAAATGTTATATAGGCTGAAATTAAACAAATACAACACTTTAATTTATGTTCCGTATTCATCATAAAATTCTACAGTGTTTAAACAATGTAATATTTTTTGTGGCAACAAAACACTAGAATATTACATGTATATTTCTATACCAAATGCTACTTAATGCACCTCTTTTAGGCGACGACAAGTTATTTTCTTTTACAACTATTTCATTCAATTTCTATTTTCCCACTATTCAAAGTTACAAACTTAAAATTTATCGCCATACTCAAGATATCACTCTCAAATGGTAGGATTTTCCACCAAATAGTATGACACAATAACAACATATTGTCATTCAAACTGAAAAAAATTATTCAGAACTCTAAACAAAACAAAAAAAAAAAATAACAATTCATGTAGCATCTCATCTTTTAAAAAAAGACATACATAGAAAGAAAAAGACAACTCTTTATCTTTGGAGGCATATCAGTCAATACTAAACCATCACCTCCACTTCAATTTGTTTTGTTGAGAGCCATTTTGATCTTACGAATGGTATGACAGATGAGGTCATTTGCTTCTTTGACCGATTGTGCAGGATGATTTGTAGTAGCAAGGTTTTTCAACAACATTTGAAACCCTATAGTCACCCATGATCCACCATAGACTCCATTATCGTTCTTTTAAAAAATGTCATTGTCATTATCAGCTGCAGAATAATCTTGAACTATTGATATACCATTGGGCAAGAGACCAACAAATGAAGAGTCCCCCTCGTTCATTACCATATTGGTATCTTGAGAATTAACGGTTGCATACACTAAAGAGTACCAGTTGTATCTGTGCAAGTATCTTGGAAAATCAGCATGTTGTTTTGCTTAGCACTGGTGCTACCCTCCTACATGTTGAAACCAGACAAATAACGTATTTATAAATAAAAAACATTCAAAAAATAATCCTATCATATTTTTAGAAAATAAAAAAATCCATAACTCACATCAGCACGTAAAAGATAGATGCTACTTTCAAGATTTTGATCCTTGGAAACGCGTACCAACTCTTGAATTGGACCATTACTGGACAAAACATCCCATTGACTCCTCGTTTTATTATTAATGAAAAAATCGAAACAAATGTTGTTGTTTCACTGGTAACCTTATTGTCTTTGTGGCACATAACACTATACCGATAGGTTCACTATGATCACCAATGCTCGTCCTCATAATCAATTTTGCATCTACTCCATTTTCTAATTGAATAATTTCCCACTTGTGAGTAGTTGCACAAACTGCTGAACAAAATTTGTAAGTCATGCTTTGAGCCAACATCCGTATACCTATCCGGTCCTTTGAAATAATTGCAACAAATGAAACATCATCAGAATCAATTTTTTAGTCAATACTCAAAAGTGTAAAAAAAAAACGCCCCTACAAAAATTTTTATGATTACTTGTGGGATCAACAAATGACTTCATCACTCTCAAGAATTCAGATTGTCTTTGCAAATTGGCTATCCACCTTTGTGCACCAAATACTAGACCTGACTTGATCAAAGGGTGGTACAAATGGTTGACATGATTTTCATTATATTGCATAGGCTCGATCCAAATAACCTAAAAAAATAATATCAATATTAAACCTCTAGGAAAATTAAATATGAGCTTGCACCCAATATAGACCTAATTATCAATTAAAATATAACATAGACTTTGTTGGAGATAACTTAACAAACACAATAACCAAATCAACTTATCAATGATAAGGCATATATTCTTCGGAAAGATTTTTAGTGTTCTTGCCAATAAATATTAGTGAAAGAAGTGTGCATAATTTGGATCCTTGCATGTTAGCATGATGTGAGATGTAGAAGGTAAAGGAAGATTTTAGGCAATTCTTTGCCAAATCAAGAAAAAGATTTATATATCTAAATGTAGTAATTTGAATAAACATGGGAGAGAGAAATATAAAATAAGAGTACAAGGCCAAGCATAAAAAATTGTTCTTTATCGAAAGAGGATAAAACATATTCCATACAATTACAGTTAGCTGCATCCATCAAAGCTAAAAGAAAATTAAAATAAATGATTCAAGCCTTTAATTTTGATACTTTTCATTTTGGATAAAATAAATCACGAGCTATATTGGGCGATGCAAAATAGAATTAGTATATATGATAATAATAAATACTAATGCATAGAAAACACAACACAAGAAATGTGTGGGGTCATAATCACTTGCCATACATGTGAGAGAAATACGCTATATCAAATATAAAAATACAGAGGTTTTACATTTATGCATTGATCATAACTTTACGAATACAAGATAAAGAGTACTTTCATTGATCTCATTTCTTATTAAGAGTGACTAATTAAGAAAATAGCTATGAAATAAGATAAGAGTGTAATTTCAAGAAATCATCAAGAAAAAATGGAATCCTATAAGTAAATATAGATTAAACCGAGAATATGAGAAATCTAGCTCGTTAAATTTCAAAAAATTATACAGGCCTACATGGGAGATAAAATGGAAAAACAATTTTAAGTTAGAATTACTTTAGACTAACCATCGACCATATCTTGAATAATACAACTAGAAGGGAGTCTTCAACAACTTTGAATTTCACATTGTTGTGAACCTTTTTGGATTGTGTCAATAGACACATCCACAACAATCCATAACCTTCAGCATGTTTTTGACAGAAGCGAAGACATTTTATTTCATGAGCAGGAACCATATCAGAAATAATTTGTAATTCAAATTCAATCTGCAAATCAATATTTTCAAACTCTCAAATATAGAAAATGACAGAATAAACAAAATATGTTCATTTCATCATAATATTGAGTACGAAAAAGTACCAATAGTAGAGCACCACTCTTGTTTCCACTTATGCCTCTAGAAATCACCTCAATAGTATTGATTTTTCCGACAATAATACATGGGAACATCTCCATCCATTGATTCTACAAAGAAAAAGTCATAGTACATAGCAAGAAAAATAATAATTGATTAAAAAAATGCAACAACCAATTACATAGAAAAGTAAGAATAAAGCTAAAACTATTTTAAAAAATGAAGCAACAATTTTTTACACTAAAAAGAGGTAAGAAATTATTAGATGAAAGTTCTTAAAAAAAATTTATGAGAGAAGGAAAACATTGGATTTAAGATGAAGAACCTTCGTATCTTATTCATCAACGTTTCCACCAATGTCTGGTTATTGTGAACCATTTTACATGATGCTCTTGTGGCTTCAGTTATGAAATGTTCGGATTTCATATCGATAATTGAGGTAAACGAACTATCATATTCCTTAAGGTTTAATGTTTCCCCATCTCCATCCAAGTTTCTAAGCCAAAGGGGTTCCCCATTCTGGGCGAGCTTTAGCAACTCATCTGAGGCATCCAAAGCAAGATTCAATAATATTGACTTATCAAATGTTCCTTCTAATGATGTTGTTGGACCATAAAGTTTGTCTACCTCGATAGTGAGCCTCTTAACTTCATCTTCGAGCCGGGCTTGCTCATTCTTTAATTGAAGTTCTTCGACATTTATGTTCATACTAATAGTTTTACCATGACATTGACCACAAGTTGGATTGTTCATTATCTCCTTCATTGAAATATACTCTGTGTGAAATTTGTCATATTCTTGTTTCAACAATTTGCTTTCATGTTGTTCCAATTACGACAGATCATTCACTTTCTTAATTACTCACACAGAGTTCACACAATAATAACATTGAGTAAGGAAGATAAAGCATATGAAATATCTCCTTCATTCGGGATCTTTTATTTTGGAACCAATAATTCACTTGTTTGCTATCCATGGACAATTTTTTTGTGAATTCTAGTCTTGTTGTTGCATCAGGATATCGATCCTCTTTGAAAGCACTGATACCAATGAGACAAGCAAATGAACAAAAAAATGTAATTAATATAACCAAATTAACAAGTATTCAAAAACAATTGAAACGATACACACTTTTCAAGCTCTTGAATTTAATTGGCACTATGTTTAATCTTTTTTGATGAGTTACCACGTTCATCTCCAGATGCAAGCTCGTTCTCATTTTCTTTCTCACACATTTCATTCTGATCTTCCATCTTTGATTTCTGCATCAATCTAGGATGTATCAATATAATTGAATATCATATGTGACTATAAAAATATTAAGATTCAGAATCGTTTATGTAAGTTAAGCAAATGAAAAGAAGTTAAATATTTATTTAAAATTTTTAAATTTTCTATACTTTGATCAATTTTACTGACCACTAGATTATACCTAACAAAAAAGGACATATATCAAGAGAATACGAAGAGAAAAAGGAATGACTCTTCAGGTTATTTTTTTCATTTTTAGATCTTTTCAGTGGTTAGATCTTTCCTGTAGTCATCCCTAGTCATTCATGACTTTCTGGGACTGACAGGTCGGACGTTGGGTCATTCATTTGAGTTTTGTGCAAGTTTTCATATTTTGGAGCCTTAGAAACTTGAACGGTTGACTCTGGTCAAAATTTTAAGAAGACAACCTCAGAACGCAATTCGGATGGTTTTACAAGCTTCGGAAGGACCATGTTGGGGCTAGGGGCATGGTTGGTTCAGGCTCCGAGACTTTTGACTTGAGTTTATGTCATTAGGCATTTTAACTTTGAAGCTTAAGCCAAGGTTGGACTTTTGTCAACATTCTTGGTAAACGTGCTCAAATAAGAATTCCATCAGTGTGTTAGCTCTGAAATGTCGAGTTTGGTCTAGAACATCCTTTCGTGTTATTCTTGAGGCTTCTGATTTCATTTTTAGCCTTCTTGTAACTCTTAGATTAAAATGGAACTTGTGTGTGAGATCCACTTTTCGTGAAATGACCTTGGATGGAAGTTTCAATGGTTCCGTTTAGCCCGGAATGCTGAATTTTATGAGGTAGAATATTTCATTTGTGCGCACAGGTTCCAAACGAATCTCGGGTTGCCTATTAGAGAATTGGTGTTTGGGCAAACCAGCTGAAGTTCTTATATCTAGTGTAGGTTTTTAGCGACCAGATTATAGGCCTTTAAAAATCGGATTCGACTTTTAGCAACAATTTTCGGCTATTAAAATCCTAAAATTTCAGCTTCAGCCTTCATTTTGAAAGTACGATATCTCGAGCTTGGAAGCTCCGATTGAGATGATTCAAAGTCATGGACATCCATAATCTTCGTGGCTATACGTTGGAGTTATCGGGAAGTGTCAGGGTCTCTCCATTCTTGTTCCGCCCCGAAGGGGCTGTAAGCTCTCTTTTGTGTTCTTTAATTGGTGATTTTGATGCATGTGGTGGTTTGGGCTCTTCCGTGGATGGAACTGATCCCCGTTTTAGGACATAAGATCAGTTAGTCGTTTAGGAATTCTTGACAAAGTTAATTTTGGGATTTTCAGTGCGGGTCCCATATTCCTACATTGACTCGATATTGGGTTTGTTTGTAATTGTTGCAATTTTAGAATCAAAACATCTGTAATGACATTGTGATCGATAATTTGATAGAGTGGCAATGTTCAAGGGCATTTTGGAAGAGGATAGCTCGTGTGTGGTGGATTTGGAGCACTGATGATTGGCTTTGAGGTAGGCTTCAAATTATTTTCTTGATTTTGTTTCTTTGATAATGCCTAGTATAGATTTCATGTAATTTTAGATTGTAATTATTGGGTATTTAGTTTTCCTCTTGTTATTCCATCCTTTCTTGATTCTGTAGGAGCCTTGGGCTTAGTGTGGGTGTTGGAACCTTAGTTTAGGCTTTTAGCTTCGCTTGTGGTGTAAATGATCTTGCTTATCCTTGTTAGGATTGATACTTTGCGGTCTTAAATTAAGCTGAACCTTAGGTGCTTTAGATTGTGTTTTATTGCCTTCGTAGTTATGATTTGCTCCTTGTGGGGCTTGTATTGGATTGTTCTCCTTGCATTGGTGCTTGTGACGTTGGTGGCTCGTTGTAGGCGTGGGTCAGTCCTAGCTATGCTCAATCAGGGACTAGAGCAATATGATTGGGGTAGGTGTCGTCCCTTGAGTTGGTTCCCCTTTTTATTGATTAGAGACCTCTTTTTTGGTCCCTTCACTTGTTGTTTAGCGGTAGACCTATTATACTATTACTTGAGCTTGATTATATTGCTATGCTCTAGGCCGTATGCGAGGACCAGCTAGATCCTAGGTTAGTACAGTACTTTCGCTTGGTAGCCTGTAGCTTATAATGGCTCCGGGCTAAGGGTTAGGCTTACCTACTTGGGGTATAGTAGGTGCCATCATGACATGAGAAATCGGATCATGACAGAAAATGTATGTAATTTTTTTTTGTTGAAGTCTAATTGAAAAAACATAGATTGATGAAGAGTTAAACATTTGTTGGGACATAAATGGAGTGCCTAGACGTACTAGAGAAACATAGATTGATTAATACATTTTTGTATAGACTGTCGATTAGTAATGATGATGCCAAAAGTCATAAATATAGAATCCAAATCCCTTATTTTGTTACATTAACGAACTGACAAACTGAATTCACCAACCCAATATGTCATTATCAATAAATTTAACTTAGTTCTTATGATTTTTAGGTGTCCTTTAAGGCATATATTATAAAATATAGAAAACTGTCTTATATCTTATTATACATCTAAGCTAATTTTAAACAAATAAAAAAATTGCTGAAAACTCATATAGTCTATTTAAACGTTGCTTCACTGAATTAATCGATTGATTGTAGTCCTGGGTTCGACCTTCGATTCTCTCAATTAAAGTGGCATCATTATAAGTAATTTTTTTTTTTCATAACATAAGAAGGATCTAATTGGATCAGAGGATGTAAATTAGCTATTGATCCACTAATTAATATTTTTATCTTTTATTTTTTTTATTTTTGTTTCTATTATGCAAGATATTTGAGAACTAATTTAATTAATTGTTTTATGTGTACCTTTAAGTAAGTACGTCAATATCCCAAACATCAATATTTATATTTAAAGATACCAAAGTCTGAGTTTTTTTTGGTTCATATTTTAAGAAATATATGTTTTAATGACCTCCAGATTATTTTTGTGTAAATACTTTCTTTTCATAATTTAGAGTGTTCTTATTGAGGCCCCAAGCAGTGGTGAAGCCACCTTATAGTTAGGGGGTTCATCCGAACCCCCTTCGGCGGAAAATTATATTATTTATACATGGTTAAATGATTTTTAGGTATATATATTAGATGTCGAACCCCCTTTGACTACTTCTTGTGTCTATTTTTTTTTTCCAGATTTTGAACCCCCTTATTGAATATCCTGGCTCCGTCACTGACCCCAAATCATTTATGACTTACTGGGATTGATAACTCGATCACCTGGACATTCATTTGGGTTTTATGCAAATTCCTATGCTTTAGAGCTTTCCAAACTTGAACGATTAATTTTGGCAAAAAGTTCAGGAAAGACGACCTTAGAATGCAATTTGGGTGTTCCTATCAGCTCCAGAATTTGAGTTTGGTCAAGAATGACCCTTCTTGTTGATGCCGAGGCTTTCGGGCTAATTTTGAGCCCCTTTTGGATTTTTTGGCCTAAAATGGAGGTTGGGTGTGTGACTCACCTTTTATCAACATGACTTATGATGGGAGTTTTGAATGCTCTGTTGAGTCCAAAATGTCAAATTTCATGGGGTAGCATATCTTGTTTGTATTCATGGGGTTCCGAACCAATTTCGAGCACTCAAGGAGAGCTCGGGGGGCTTCGCTGAATTTTTTGCGATACCTGATGCTCGTGCCCTCGCTTTTGCAGTCCTGACGTTGCTTTAGTGTCCTTCGCTTTAGCAGGCTAGGCTAGCTAGGTGGCAACCGCTTTAGCATCCTGGCTCACTTAAGCAGGCACCACTTTGATGGCGAAGGCATCGCTCTAGCGAGCCTGGCTAACGCAGGCCATGTCACTTAAGCTGTCTTGACATCGCTTATATGACTCTCACTTTAAAGACTAGGAGCTCGCTTTAGCGAGACCCTCATTTCTTGGCCAGCCATTGTAGCACCATTAGTGGCCACTTTTGCGACACCTACATCAATCTTAAGAACCGTACACGATCAACTCTTACTAAGTTTGTAAATTCGATTGTCAGAGATTTGGGATTACGAAATTTGTGATTCAAAGCTTGGTATGATTGGAGAGCTCGGGGCTACACGTTAGAGTAGTCAGGGAGCATTAAGGAGCATCAGTTTGAGGTATTTTCGACCCCAAAGGTGCTGCCCAACCTTTGTCTTTAGCTTTATTGGTGTTTGTGTTGCATGTGGTTATTCACTGTGTTCCAAGCCTCGAATGGTGTTCCGTTTTGGATACAAGTTCGAAGAGGTAACTAGGACCTTTTGACAGAGTCAATTTCAAAATTTTCAATGTGTATCCCTCTTTTACCATTTTGATTTCAATTTGGGTTAGTCTCCATTTCATGTGAATTTAGTTTTTATACAAACTTATTAATGTTGTGATTCTATAATTGATAGCATGTCAATGTTTAGAGGTTGTTTGGAAGGAAAAAGATTCGAAGACGTGATTTGGAGCAAGCGTGTTCAACCTATAGGTAGGCTACTACTTTCCATTCCTTAGATTGAACTTGAATTTGTTTGAAAGCATGTTTCAAGTTTTTATCGGGCTTTCCAGACTAGAAGCATGTTGATTGATAATTGTGATCATCCTTACTTTGTGGTGTGCCTGCGTTGTTGTTATTATTGATTCACTTAAGAATGTTTGACCTTAGTCTAGACTTTGACTAGTGATTGCCATAAACTTGCATAGTTTGAAACCACTTGGCCTTAGTTTTGATCCGACGTCATTTTGGATGACTTAGCTCCTTGTAGACCGGTGTAGCAGACTTGGGTCTTCTATTCATCCTTCCTCTTAGAATAGACATGACTTAGCCTTGATGACCTTTTATCCATCCTTTCTCTTTCTATGGCTGCGTGATTTATGACTGAGATATCTGGCTTCACTTGGCAACTTTGAATATGAAGTTGGTTTGGCTTGGAGTATTGCACTGAATACTTGGGAGTGGACGTCGTTCCACGGTGGTTTTGTGATGATGATTTGGCATGGGATCCTTTGAAAACTATTATAGTCTTATACTCAAAGTCTGGGCATTTGATCTACAGCTGTAGTCCATTGTTCGGGCTGTTTTTTCCTTTACAAAGTTGATAGATATCGACTAGGTCCTATTGGATACTTTGGAGGCCTATCTGCGGTTCGAGGTTCGGGCTAGTTTATTGGCCCTGTTGGAGGCTATCCAAAGTTTAAGGTCTGGGCTGCGTACTCCTTATCTATGGGCAAATCTTATTGGTTACTTGTGAGGCTATTCGCAGTTCAGGGTCCAGACTACGCTTTCTGCTGTTGTGGACTCATTGGTTTCACTCGTAGTAGTTTTAGCTATTCTCTGTACTTGTTGGGCTTATGGGGTTTATTCAAGTTGTTATTTAAACTTGTGCACTACTGTGCCTTCTGGTTTATTTGGGGGGAGGGGGGGGGGGGGGACAATTAGGTTTAGTTAGTTTTACTTATTTCATTTATCTTCTTAGTACACTCGTGTGTATCCCTTTTAAGTTCTATTGTTGACATCTGTTTGTATTTTATTGTAGCATTCTATATTGCTTTTACCCTTCTTACTGAGTTGTCTAATGATGCTTATTGAGTACTTGCTGTTTTGGTACTCATACTGCACTCAACATTTGTTTCATGACGCAGGTCCGAACACTAGTTATCAGCGCTAAAATTCGAGCTTGTTGCAACTTTAGTTTAGAGGCGAGGGTGAGCACATGGTGTTTTAGATTACAAGTCTCTATCTATATTTTGTTTGCTAGTTTTTTGCTTTTTGAGATAACCCTTGTATTTTGGGTCCACTTTGAGACTTATACTCTTTTACTTTAGTAGCTATGTACTCGTGACCGAGTGCTGGGAGAGATCTTTTATTGTATATATATATATATATATATATATTGGTTGCTGCCGTCTGTTCTTCTATCTCTGTTACTTAATTGTCGCTTTTGTTTTATTTCTATCCTTACACTCATTATTTGTTATTCTGGGTTATTGGATGACTTACCTATTGGTGAGTTATAGTAGGTGACATCACGACTTGAAAAATATGACCAGTTTGGATGTTTTCCTGCTCACATACCAAAAGATAATGATCAAATTATTTGTTCAAGAATCAATTCGATTTTTTAATTAAATACTCTAGTATTTTTTTTAGATATGTTTATGATGCAAAAATATTATATTTTTATTAGATATTAATAAGGTTTTATACCACCAATTCTTTTATTTAAACTTTTTACTAGGATTGTCATATTTTGTTTTATAATGAATTTTATGTCCAAAGGTTGGTTATACATCTTCATTAGGGATTGATAATGTAAATATGATGACTTCTCGATTGTTTATAGTTAATATTTTTTTAATATTACTTCAAAGTGAAACATAATAATTATATTTTTTTTGTTTTATATGTTCATTTGAAATTGAAAATACAAATCGGGTATCCTCTTGATGGTTTACATTTAGTATTTTGCTTAAGTAAGACATAACAATTACTTTGTTGTTTTATGTTTCTATTTGGGATGAAAAATATAAACTTAATATCTTCTCAATTGTTTATAATTGGTATTTTGTTTATCTTATTTAGAAGTGAAACATAATAGTTATTTTTATTTATTGTTATAATAGATATGAAAGGGTTTGTTGAATGTGAACTACTCCATCAAAAGAATCATGAATACACTATTAGTAAAAACACAGCACTTCTCCATAAAGGATGATACTCTTGTTGATTATTTGGTAATTTCATTTTTGATTTTGTAGATTCTTATGAGTTCAACTCATTTAAGGAAGCGTACACAAGCAAAATGTAGGTAAGGATCTAATGCAATCTTCTAAAGTCTAAAGTAATTTAAGTTGGTATAATACCACGAACCTGATAAGAGCGAAGAGGTGTCCAAAATGGTACTCAACTAAGATACAGTAATTATACGATCAGTAAAACCTTCAGAATGGCGTAACACCTTCTCCAAGTAATACACACCTAATAAACTTTAGATGGTCTAATCTTTAGATGGTAAAATTAATGTCCATATGAGATTACCTTAGGAGATGTACTTGAAGGCGATTATGATATATTTGAGAAAAATAAGGTAAAATTGGTAGCTTCAGTAGTATTGGAACAAGATCATACACGTCAGGATTAAATCCAACAAGCTAAAGCATAAAAAAAACAAAGCAGTCCGCACAAGAATTGAAAACGAAAGAATAAAGTCCCCCTACCTGAGCTCAGAAGAAGTTGGAGACTCTCAATGATGTTGTGTGAACTCAGGTCCAACCAAACATAGCCTAGATCTCTTCACCTCAAGGACGACTCACACACAAGAGGAGTAGGTCAGTGTGGCGACGATGGAAAAAAAAGGAGGAGAAGAGGAAAAATCAGTCAAGAAACCCTTCAAAAACCTTGTAGACTTTCCTTTTATTGTTTATATTACTTTCTATTATTGAGATGGGCTGGGTTTGGTTCATTTCTTTGATTCTAAACATATATTTTTAAAGACCGATTTTTGAATTTTCTTAAAAAATGAGTATTTACGAGAGATTTTTTGATATTAAACTGATCCGCGAGATTTGAACTATCTCGAAACATTTAATTTCCACTAATCTTGACTTCATATGCATGCTTTAATTTTGTTACAATTTGGCCTACCATTCATGATTTATGACAAGCTATTAGATGGAGCCTAGAAGGACAAAAATTTTTTTAAAGAAATGTAAGAAACTAAGGTCGTTTGGTAGAGTGTATTTGAAAATATAATGCATGTATTAGCCTTGTGTATTGCAGTACCTTATTTGGTACTCTCTTCTAATTTATGTATAGCATTAGTTATACACTCTATTGTGTGATAAACTGTGTATTGCTAATACCACATATTTCTAGGTATTAGCAATACAATTATTTGACTACTTCTACAAACGGAGTTCTGACATCCTTCTTTATCTTAGTAAGGCTTTGCACTGTCAACTATTAAATGGTTGCAAGAATATTGTCATGCCCCGAGGCTACCCCCTTGATGTAAACACGGAACTTAGGATCACTACTGAAGCTAACCCTGAGCTGACATATTATAAGCATATAAACAATTTACTAAATTAAGGGATACTATGCGGAAGCTTAAATCATAAGATAAACCGAGATGGGGAATACCCAATACTGATCAGAATAACATACTGAATAAGAGTTTACAATACTAGATTATAACTCAAAATACTAGAACTGATTCTAACTATGTCTGAAATAAGCCTCTAATTGACTAGAGATGCTGGGACATGCCCCTAACTAACTCTAGTAAAACTGAAACTAAAAAGGAAAGACTGAGTAGAAAACATGTCAATCGTCCTCGAAGAATGAGGAACCATCGCTGATGCTGCTGAATACAAAACGGGAACCGATCTACACGTGATCTAAAGGTTGAGGACCTGAATATACATCATAAGAAGATGTAGCGCAGAGTATACGTCAGAACTTGAAAGGTACTGAGCATGCAGGATATGATAAAGTTGAACAATATACATATCTGAACAAAGCATACTGAGCAATGATATAAGATGAACATGATAAATATACTGAACATACTGATTATGAACTAAACTGATTGCAATGACCAAATACATAACATGCTGAAGCTGAATACTGAAATATAACTGGTAACTTGATTAATGCACTAGAATCTGACTATGAGAGCTACTAATAACCAACATAAACCACGTGAGCTAAACATGGAATCCAATGTATACGCCCTATCGAGAGGACCCAATATACCTTGCCAGGGCTATAAAGGCTTGACTGGCGTGATCATAAATATGATGCCCACATAGGGGACTTGACCTACGGGGGCACGTAGTTATGGGACTATGAGGGTGACTGACCCTAGTCCAACTTTGTATTAAGCCTACTCCCAACTAGAATGTGTATAATACAACACAACTGAAATAAACTGGATAGCTCAAGATTTTGACATGCTAATGCAACAATAAGTATTGATAATGAAACATTTGAAAACTGATGCATGTATATCTGTATAAAATGACCTAGCAAGTGTAATTCATGAACTAAATGAATCTACACAACCAGGGTTCTGAATGTCATGCAAGGATTAAGCAACATGGTTATGAAAACATAATAACCTGATTATCTAAGTTCTAGAAACCCTAGTCTAAACATCATATAGAGAATCAAGGATCTGACTGAATTCTAGGAACCTAATGGGTGAAAGGAACTGAAATTCCACATACCTGGTGATGAATTTCACGAAAAAATCTTTCGATTTTGAGGTTAAAACTGATGAAAACCTGTTGCATTCTTGGAGAAGGTTTGGTCAACTATTTCTTTTTTTCTTTATAGGTTTGATCGATTTCTTTGGGAATGAATTGGTTAGTCTAAGTTCTGATTAAGTTACTAGGCTCAAACTGACCAAAACGACGTATTTTAGGGGTTAAACGACATAGTTTAGGTGTCCGACGCATAGGGAAAAGACCAAACGACCCGTGACTTAAAAATTATCGGGGCCATCGATGGACATGACCGATGGACCGTCGAATGACCTACGGTCCATCCTGGTTAGTCGTCGATTGGCTTTAGAGAGGGGTTGTTGAGGGTCACAATCAATGGACATGGACCACGTCCCGTGGTCTAACCTATGGTTCGTACGTACGGTCATGGGTCGACCCTTAGCTGAATTTCTAGGTTTCTGGGGAGGGAGCTACAAGTGGCCAACCACGGACCCCACCTACGGTCCGTGGATCAAACTACGGTCCGTAGGTGTCTCCTGCAATTTCTGAAGTTTAGCATTTTTTGTCTTTCTAGAATACGGGGTGTTACAAATACTAGATCCTATATTTTTTCCTCCGATAGATCTCTATGGAAGTTCTGTTCTGACATAGTAGTGGAGATAGGACCGAATTGACACAAGGACATATTTTCCTAAGGTGGACTGAATTCAGGGACATTTCTCACTTCAAAATGCGTTGACCCATTGGGTGGGGAGTCTTGAGAAGGGTTCAAGTCGAGGGTAGGAAAGCACTTAGGAGTAGTATTTTTGGATGGAGATTGAGGGATAATTTCAACATAGGGCATTGCAATAACCTCAGTGTTAGAGGTTTTTGCCTTTGTTATTAGAGAAATGGCTAAAATGGGAGTTGAGATAATCTCAGTAGAAGGGGTTTATGTTTCTTAAATCAGAGGAATGATTGGAGTGGTGGTTGAAGGAGAAGGATTTTCTTGAGGAGAGGGATGTAGAGATGAATCAATTTCATTCACAATTTCGAATAGTTTCTCAATTGGGAGTATTAGTTGAGACATGGTATATTCGTTTGGTGATAATAAAGATGAGGGTTTTGTTTTTTTTACTTTTGGAAGAAAATGTAAATTTTGAGAGATAGAAGGTAAGGTGGAATATAAAAGGAGATGCAAGGATGTGTCAGGTAACTTGAAAAAAAAATCTTTTGATATTTGAATGATGGGACAACGATTAGAATCTAGAAGAGTGACACGTGGCAATTACAATAGTTCAGAGAGGGGTTATTGAGGGTCACGATCCATGGGCTTGGACACGGGTCTGACCTATGGTCCGCATGTTTGGCCATGAGTCGACCCTTAGCTGAATTTCTGGGTTTCTGGGGAGGGAGTTACAAGTGGCCAACCACGGATCCCACTTAAAGTCCATGGATAAAACTATAGTCCATAGGTGGCCCCATTGGTCACACCTGCAACTTTTAAAGTTCTGCATTTTTGGTCTTTCTAGAATACAGGGTGTTACAAATACTAGATCCTATATTTTTTCCTCTGATAGATCTCCATGGAAGTTCTATTCTGACATAGTTGAGGAGATAGGAACGAATTGACACAAGGACATATTTTCTTAAGGTGGACTGATTTCAGGGACATTTCTCACTTCAAAATGCATTGACCCATTGGGTGAGGAGTCTTCAAAAGGGTCAAGTCGAGGGTAGGAGAGCACTTAGGAGTGCAATTTTGGATGGATATTGAGGGATAATTTCAACATAAGACATTGCAATAACCTCAATGTCCGAAGTTTTTGCCTTTGTTACCAGAGAAATTGCTAAAATGGGAGTTGAGATGATTTCAGTAGAAGGGGTTTATGTTTCCTAAATTAAAGGAATGATTGGAGTGATGGTTGAAGGAGAAAGATTTTCTTGAGGAGAGGCATGTAGAGACGAATCAATTTCATTCCCAATTTCTAACATTTTCTCAATTGGGAGTATTGGTTGAGACATGGTATATTCGTTTGGAGATAATAAGGATGTGGGTTTTGTTTTTCTACTTTTGGAAGAAAATGTAAGTTTTGAGAGATTGAAGGTAAGGTGGAATATAAAAGGAGATGAAAGGATGTGTCAAGTAACTTGAAAAAAAGAATCTTTTGATATTTGAACGATGGGACATCAATTAGAATCTAGAAGACTGACACGTGGCAATTACAAAAATTCTCCAAGTAATTTAAATGTTGTGTTAAGGATGGTAGCTATGAGCTTGGATGAGGTCCCTCTCTACATTTTGAATGTAATTTGCCCAGATGTGTATTGACCTTCCTTTTCTTCAGCACGTCCACCATATTTGTATACCTACAAAATTTATAAGATTGAATTTACCAAAACATACATCACTAGTAACAAAGATACCTACTCCTTTGGCATAATTAAAGAGGAGGTTGATTACTTCAGGTTGCATAATCAACTCAGTCAATTTTCAACATCCCCAATTTGAATCGTTTTTTCTCTAACCGGACCCTACTAAGAGTCTTTGTGAAAATATCAACAATTTGATCTTCATTCTTGTAGAATTGCATGAAAATATTACCCTTTTTGATATTATCCACTAGAAAATGATGCCTCACATCAATATTCATAGTTCATTTATGCTGAATAGGTTTCTTACCCATATTAAGAGCACTGGTATTATCACAATAGAGTGGGATAATATGGATAACCACTTCAAAATCTTTAAGTTGTTGTTTAAACGACATGAGTTATTCATAAAAAGATGCAGCTGCTACATACTCTACCTCAATTGTTGAAAAAGCAACAAAAATTTGCTTTTTTGTTCCCCATAAAATAAGATATCATCCAAGAAAAATGAGCCATTCCTAAGCTGTTCTTTCTATCAACTTGTTACCCTACATAATCCAGATTAACATAGCCCACCAAATCAAAAGATTCTTCTGATGGATAGAATAATAAGCATATCCCCTATTTTACTTCTGTTATCTTAGGATTCTATTGGCAGCTGTCAAATGTGATTCCTTTGGACAAACCTAGAATCTTGCACAGATTCTAAAATTGAACACATTGTCAGGTTTGTTGGCAGTAAGATAAAGTAGTGAGCCAATAATTCATCTACAGATAGTCTCATTCACATCTGGACCAGGTCTATCTGCATCAACTTTCAGTTGGTTCCTGTAGAAGTATGTTATGGTCCCCCGTTATGGATCTAGTTATGGGACGCTGCAAGATAAAATTTTAAGTTTTCTTTTTTCTACTTATGGTGCTGGTTCGTTAAGAGACAACCTACAATCTCTTGAGTTTGAAGTACTAAAAACTTGACTAATTTTCTGCTTATCATTTCACTAAATACAAATAACTTTAAATACAACCTAGTGGATTAACCACCCATTTGAAAACAAGGAAGTAACTTCCTACTACAACTGAAATGAGAAAGTGGAGAAATAACCTCCTTACTGCAACAACTGCTACACAAAAATAGGAAAAACAAGTAACTAAAAAGCTGTAGTAATCTACTGCAAACAGAAATAAAAAATAAATAACTTAATTTCCTTAAATATTCCATGTGTAAAACATTGGTAGACTAATAGGGGTGCTAACAGAGTATCAATTAGTTTGACATCCATCATGTGAAACTTCTTCAACAAGTCTTTCATATAATTTTCTTGACATATGGTACCATTCAGGGTTTGAATGATCGGTAACCCTAAGAGAAAAAATAATTCTTTCATCATGCTTATCTGAAATTCACTCTCCATGAGTGTAGCAAAACTCCTAACACAAGGATTAAGACGTTGCTTAAAAAATAATGTCATCGACATACACTTGAATAATGAGAAAATCCTTTCATTGTAACATTAAGAATAAAGTATTGTAATTTTTTCTTCTTTTGAATCCATTGTCAAGAAGAAACTTGGAAATCCTTTCATACCATGCTCAAGGAGCCTGTTTCATTCGATAAAGAGCTTTGTCCAATTTGAGAGCGTGATTCGATTGATCAATTTCTTAAAAAATTTGTGGTTTCTTGACATAGAATTTCTCCTTCAAATACCCATTTAAAAAAGCACTCTTCACATCCATCTCATACAGTTTAAAACCCATTAAGGCTGTAAATGCAATAAGTATTCTAATGACCTCCATCCTTGCTACAGGGGCAAATGTCTCATCATAGTCAATGCATTCTTTGTGGTTATTCCCCTGAACCACTAGTATGTATGTGTTCCTTGTGATTACATCATGTTCATCAAGTTTGTTTCTATACGCCAACCTGGTCCCTATGATAGTTCTATCAGCTGGTCGAGGAATCAAGTGCCATACCTTGCTTCATTCAAGTTGATGCAACTCTTGTTGCATAGAATATATCCAATCAATATCCTTCAAGGCTTCCTTGACATACTTGGGCTCAGTAGAAGATATGAATGCTGAGAATGCAACTAGATTTATGGTTTTGGATCTAGAGTGCATTCCAAAATCTAAGATATAGATGAGATTGTGCAGTGGATGGAATGCTTTGTGCTTTCATCCTAAATATCTTGTTAACTTCTGAGCTTGATATGTTTCTATATCTTCACTTTTAGAATAAACATTCTTAGGCTGAACTGAATCATTTTGCTTAGAATTGTCTGGAAGACCAGGTCCCTCATTAGGTTCATAATCTTCATCAACTTCTTTAGGATCATTTCCTTCCTGACTGAAATTATCTTTAGTAGTTGCATCATTTAGAATGTCCCTCTATATCTCAAGAACCTCTTCAATCTCAAATTCAAATTTGTTTTTCAAATCTTTAATCGTTCCAAATTCATTAAAGATTACATGGACACTTTCTTCAATGTATAGTGTTGTTTTATTATATACTTTGTACGCCTTGCTGGAGGATGAATATTTGCTCGTAGGATCAAACTTCCAAAGAGCATCCTTTCTATTACTTAGAACAAAGCATTTACAACTATAAGCCCTTATATAGCTCAATTTTGGCTTTCTATTGTTCAATAACTCATAAGGAGTTTTGCTTAGGATGGACATTGATCAAACAACTATTGGTCACATAACATATATTATTGACTGCTTTAGCCCATAATTTCTTTGGAAGGTCAAAATCTATCAGCATAGTCCTGACAATGTCAGCCAAGGTTATTGTCTTCCTTTCAACCACACTATTTTTCTGAGGTGTCTTGGGAGCTAAAGTTATGATGGATTCCATGTTCAGCACAAAATCTTTCAACTTTGGCATTTTCAAACTCGGTGCCATGATCTAACATAATCTCCGCAATCTTATAGTGCATCTTCTGGATCATCTTGGTAAATATCATTAGTACATCATAGGTTTCATTCTTAGACTTCAAAAAATAGTCTAGGTGAACCTTGAGAAATAATCCACAATCACAAAAATGTACTTCTTTCCATCCCTTCTCAAATCTTTACAAGACAACAAAGATCCTTATGGAGTGATTCATGAGGCCTGCTGGTATTTACTTGCTTTTTTTTCTTGAAAGAATATCTACTTTGCTTTCTTTTGACACATGCATCACAAACTTTTTCGTCTATTAAATTTGGCAATCCACGAACTAGGCCATTCGACACAAATATGTTCAAAAGAGAAGAACTTACATGGTCAACTCTTTTGTTCCACAAGTCAGCATTTTCACTTTGAGCACTGAGATCATGAGATTATCACTATGAGTAGTGTGTAGATCAATACTATACATATTCTTGCATCTCTTTTCCATCAAAATCATATCCCCAAGTATCAAGTTTGCAACCACATACTTATTTAATAAGAACTTGACATCAATGTCTTTCTCACAAATCTGTTAAACACATAGTAGATTCTACTTCAACCCATTGACATAACAAACATATTTAATTGAGTGTTCTGTTTGAAATAAAAAGACTATCAAAATGAAAAATGAACAGAAAGAGAGATAAAGATATAAAAAGTTACTGCGAACTTCTTCAGATCTGATTTATGATTAAAGCAACGAGACCTCTTTATAAATAGACTTACCATAAACTGAAAATACTAAAATCTAGGTCCACCAACCCTCTAATTACTAATTAGCTACGAATCTTCCACAATATTTAAACTTGCTAAGATAAAGGAAATGAACTAACAAACTCCTAAATACTTGGTCAAGTATATTTTGAATCACTTTTCAACACTCCCCTTGACTCAAAACTGCATACTCCAAGTTGACATCTGAAGAATTGCTGCCTTGCTTGCGGAAGTGACTTTGTGAAGATGTCTGCTACTAGCTCATTTGTATCACAAGACTTTAAAGTAATTTTTTCCTGTATAAACATGACTTCAAATAAAGTTATAAAGAATATATATGTGCATTGTTCTACTTTGGAATGCTGGTTTCTTCGTCATTGTAACAACAGATCTATTGCCACAAAAAATCCCAGTTGCACCAACTGGTTTCTGATTTAAATGAGAAACAAGTCTTCTTAACCAAGCTGCTTGACAAGCTGCTGAAGTTGCTGTAATATATTCAGCCTCCAAAGTTGATAAGGCTATCACTTCCTGTTTCTTTGAACTCCATGAAAGTGCTCCAGGTTCAAGAGTAAATAAGAAACCAGATGTGCTCTTTCTATCATCAATGATGCTTGCATATTCACTATCAGTAAAGCCTGTTAATGTGAAATGTTTTACCTTAGAATACCTAATACCATGATATTTTGTCCCTGCCAGATATCCCAGTACTCTCTTTGCAGATCCAATGTGAAGCTTACTTGGATTGTGTAGAAATCTTGATATGACGTCAACAGAGAAAGAAATGTGTGGTCTTGAATGGGACAAGTAGTTCAAACCACCAATGAGACTGCTAAAATAAGTCGCATTTTCCATTTGAGAACCATCGATGGGACATAACTTCCCATTAATATTCATCAGCATAGCAATAACATTGCAATTTACCATATTGAACTTTTTCAAAAGAGTCGTTGCATATTTTCTTTGTGAAAGAAATATGCCATCAACTCCCCCATTTCACCTCAAGACCAATAAAATAATTTAGCAGACCCACATAAGACATTTCAAAATTCTTCATCATGCAGTCGTTATATTCAGTGACGATTGACTCACTCGAAGTCGTATATATCATATCGTCAACACAAAGACATACAACTAGAAAATCATTTTTATCTCCTCTTTTTATATAAAAATTAGGCTCATTGTTGCTCCTTTGAAAGTCAATCGTCTGGAAACAAGAATCAATTTTAACGTACCATGCCCTTGGGCTTGTTTTAATCCATAAAGTGCCTTTTTAACTTATAAACCTTATCTTCTTTGTCATTAACTACAAAACCTTCATATTGTGGGACATAAACTTTCTCTTCCAAATCACCCATTTAAAAAGCTAGATATAATATTAAATTGGTTCATGGCCAATTTAAGTTAGTAGCTAAGGCTAAGAATGTTCTTATAGTTTCAAAGTCAGCAAAAAGGAGAAAAAGTGTCGTCGAAGTCAATACCTTGTTGTTGGGAATAACCCTTTGCGACGTACCTTGCCTTATGTTTTTGAGTGCTTCCATCTGCATGATACTTGGTTCTAAACACCCATTTGAGCCCAATAACTTTCTCACCTTCTGGCAAATTTACCAAGACCCATGTTTGATTCTTTTGAATAGCTATCAAATCTTCTTCTATAGCCTCTGAGCCATTTATTTTCTTTTTCAGCATCTTCAAAGAAAGCATGATTTGAAACAAGTAAAGCAAAAGTACAAGATGTATTGTTAGCATATCTAGGATTTTGTTTCCTATCTCTTGGTGATCTTCTTAATGGAGTTTGCTCAGTGGAAGGTTTTTTCAATATTGGAGAAGTTGATGGTGCAATTGATGAGGTATCCGATGGACCTACTATAAAAGGAGCTGCTACATACTTGTGATCAACATATCGGCAGAAGGCAACAATTGAACGTTTTAACTTTCATTTGCGGAATTAAAGTCTCAACTTGCATCTTCATTAAACACAATATTTCAATTGACTGTAATTTTTCCACTACTGGATTATATAGGTTATAAGCCTTGGATTGTGTGCTATGTACAACAATAATAAATTTTTCACATTTTTCATCAATCTTACGTTGAGCTTGTGAATATATCAAGACATAAACTATACAACCAAAGACACGGAAGTAACTTACCTTAGATTTGTTACCTCTCCAAGCTTCATATGATGATTTATTAAACATTGCCTTAGTGGGAGAAATATTCAGCAAATAGACAGCAACCACAACAACTTTAGCCCAAAATCACTTCAGTACACCTTTATCTTCTAGAATGCTTTTACCCATCTCAACAACTGTGCGGTTCTTTCATCCAGCTATACCACTCTGCTCTGTTGTATAAGGTGATGTGTGCTCCCTTTGTATTCCATCTTCCTCACAAAAAAGAACTGAACTTTTGACATAAACTCACCACCTCTATCTTTTTGAAGAGTTTGAGTCTGCATCCAGCTTGCCTCTCAACAAAAGGTTTAAATTTCTTGAAATTGTCAAAAGTTTCATATTTGAATTTCAAAAAACATTTCCAATTCTTATAACTATAATCATCAGTAAAAAACAGAAAGTATCAACTTTCCCTAAGGACTCAACACTCATAGGACCGCACAAATCAGCATGTATCAATTCAAGACAAACAAAAGCTCTCTAAGACTAGCTTACAGGAAAAAACTTTTTACTTTGTTTTCGATAAACACAACTTTCACAAAAATCAAGATTCTCAACTTTTGGCAACCCAAAAATCATTCCCTTTTGGCTCTATAACTTCAATCCATTAACATTTAAAAGACCAAAATGCAAATGCCACAGTCTAGTTTCATTATCTCCATTAGTCACCATAGTACACTTCTCGACCATTGAAATTTCTAAAAGGAGCATTTTATGGTTAGCCATTGGAACTTTAGAAATAATCTTCCCAGGTTTCTTACTTTTAATAGAGCAAACACCATCGTCAAAAGAAATTGAGTATCCGCTAATCCTTAGTTGTCCAATGCTAAGCAAATTATGAGATAGACTAGGAACAAACATCACATCTTCTAAAATCTTAGCATTACCTTCTCTATTCATAATGCTAACAGTACATCTTCCTTCAACCTGAATCTTCTTATTGTATTCTAGCATTACGCCTAATTTTTTGACTAAACGACTCCTTGAACAATGATCTTGTTCCAGACATATGATTTGAACAACCACTATCCAAAAACTAGAAATTGTTTAACAATAAAAGGCCATGAACAACTTACCGTCATCGTCATTTTCCTCCACAAAGCTGGCTTGGTTAATCTCATCCTTCTACTTTTTCCAACAATAAGCTTCTTTATGACCTGTTTTCTGCAGTAGTTGCCCAAAAATGTCCTAGTATGTTTCTCTTCATTCGAACCTCCTCTATCTCAATTTCTTCCTTGGCCTCTTGCACGACCTCTTCCTCGAAAACCTCATTGGCCTCTTTTATGATTTGCAAATTTTCTAGCTTATCTTTTGATAAGTGGACTCCCTATTCACTTGAAATGCCTTCTCTTAATTTTTTTCATGTGACCTTAGGAGCCTCTCCTCATGAGCTTGCAAAGAACACATTAGTTCATCAAAATTATAATCTGACAAGTATTGAGATTCCTCAATCACATCAACAATATGTTCAAACTTTGGAGTAAGACTCCTTTGATCTTTTGCTACAACATTTTCTTCAGATATATTTTCACCATAAGATATCATTTGATTAACAAAATACGAAACTCTAGACAAATAACTTAATAGATTCATTACTTTTTATAGAAAGAGTTTCAAATTCACAATGGTAAGTCTACAATTTTAGTGTCATCACCATAGCTGAACCTTGAAATTCCTTCTTCAGAATCTTGCATGCCGGCGAAGATATAGTTGTTTATTGAAATTCTTGAATTTTTTTTATGAAATGCTTATTGAATTTGGATTAGCACTTTGGCGTCATTCTTTTTGATCTCTTTCAATTTTCCACCTCTTCATCAGAATATACTTGGTCCACGGAGCCTGCTTCAACAAACTCCCAAACTCCTTGTGATTTGAAAAGAGTTTCCATTTTGATACTCCAAAACTCATATTTTTTCACCAATAAAAATTTCATGAGGTTTCGGGAAGATGATGAAATACCATTTACTCTCATTTTTCTTTTGCTCTCACAATGCACTCGATTTCTAGAAAGGAACCTTACTTTTGCTATAAGATTTGTTGGAAAGAAAAAGATAATCAAAAGGAAAAATAAACAGAAAGAGAGCAAAAGAGATTAAAAGTTAAGTAAAACTTCTTCAAGTGATTTATGATTAAAGATAAAAGACCTGCCTATAAATAGACTTACCAAAAAACTGAAAAATACTAAAATCTAGGTCCATTAACCCACTTACTATTAATTAGTTATTAATCTGCTACAATATCTAAACTTGCTAAGATAAAGGAAACTAACTAACAAAATCCTAAAGACTTGGTCAAGTATATTTTGAATCACTTTCCAACATGTTCTACAGACTTTCCAATTCTGCCTACACCAAGAATGTAACCCTTATTTCTATTTTCAAATGAGACAACTCCAATTTGAAGTGCCTTGAGAAAAAACTTTTTATTTTTCCTAGTCATGTGCTTTGAGCATCTTCTGCCCACAAACCAACATTGACTGCTATCTCCTCTTCTTACCTACATAACAAATAACTTGCTAGCTTTAGGAACCACTTGAGTTTGTATTCCTAGTAAGTTGACAAAGGTGTAATAAGAGCATGTTTTGTCTTGAATGACAGGTTTGTTTTTCTCAACTTAAGACTAGGACAAAGTCTCTTCCACTACTTGTTCTTCTATCTAGAATAATTTGAAAAATTTTCTTTATGTCTTTTCCAAGCAAGAAAGTCTTTGTTAAGATTGCCATTTCAACTTCAATGAACACATAACAAGTTATCCGAAACAGAGACATATTTGTTGTGACAATTGTAAGAAGGATCTATTTCATACGTCCCAGAACCCTTACACCATTATGTCTCTAACTTGTGAGATTAGCTAGCTTTGGAGGAAGCAAGCCATTTGAGATATTTTTTAATTTCTTATTTAACACGACCCAGACCCTATCTAATTGAGCATTTCTCTTTAAGAACATTACAAGATTCAGCTCAAAAGTTAGCTTATTTTCAAGTTAAAGCTGTAGACTATTAGCCTCATATTTTCCTTTTAAACTACCTTTAGGCACCCTTTTTAACTTTTCTTTAAATTCTAGGTTTTCAGCTTCCATAATTGCCATTTGTTTTTTTCCATTTTAGACTAAAGCAAATTTTCCATATTGAAAAATATCTAGGTTATTGTTCAAGAGGTCCTTTTCAGTCAACTTACTGATTGATTTAATCAAAACAGAAGATAGACTTCTCAGTTTCTCAATGGAATAAAGATTCAATTTTTGTTTAATATAAGAGAGAATTACCTCTACACCAGTATCATCATCTTCAGATGTTGTCATGAAGGAAAACATAGAATCAGAGGCATCTTCATCATCCTTTATAGTGAGCATGGAAGCATCCTCTAAATGTTCAAATTCCTCTGAGTCACTGGACAAGGTTTCCTAAACAGCAAGAGCCTTTTTCACTACATAGTCAGCCGCATATCCTCTTTTTGACTTACTGGTCTCTTCACTTGTCTTTTTCATCTCCTTATTTGACATAGTCTTTGTATTCTAACTTGTGCAGAGGGTAATTTCTAATAAAATTCTCTAGTTTACCACACTTGTGACACAAGTTAATAGCATTAGCTGACTTTCTTGAGTTTTCTTTCTTCATCAATCCGTCATGCTTTCTCACAATTTTTTGAAATTTGCGAGATAAGTAGACTATGTCCTCATGTTCTTCATATATATCATTTTGAGAAACTTTGAGAACAAGATATTTGTCCTTCTTTACTTCCTTCTTGGAAAAATCTTGTTGCTTGTTCAACACGTGTGTTCGAAGATTCCCAATCAGCACATCCACTGTAAGGACCTTCAGGTCCTTTGCTTCAGTAATAGCATCCACTTTACTTTTCCAAGATTTGGGAAGAATTCGGAGTACCTTCTGACTTGTTTTCTTGGATGAATGGTTCTGCCAAGCAATCAAGCTCATATGTGATGGAGGTAAACCTGATATGCATCTCTTGATTTGTTTCACCCTCCTTCATAGAGAAATTTTCATACTGAGTGGTAAGCATAACAACTCTTGACTCATTCACTTATGTGGTTCCTTCATGAGTAGTTCTTAGGTAGATTTAGATCCCTTTGACAGTTTCACACTTAGAGATTCTGTTGTATTCATCTACCCCTATACCACACACTAGCAACTTCTTTGATCAATTATTATTTTAAATCTTTTTCCTATCAACTTTATTATATTATTTTTGGGTTTTAGGATTGTAATTGTTGACTTTTCCTTTCTTCATATCATGCATAGAAATATATGGACCATCTAGGACAATATCCCGTAGTTCACTATCTTCAAGCATGAGAAAGTCATACATGCAGGTTTTCTACCAACCATTTTAGAACTGGACATCAAATTGGGGTGGCCTAGGTGATGATTGTCCTTCCAAATTCGAAGAACAATCATTTCTTACTCAAGATCCTCTCTCGGTGTTATCCGTATGGAGAGTCTAAGCTATAAAACCAATTGATGAAATATATATGTTCATTACTAGTCAATGGACTATATCCCTTTACTAAATAAAACAGTGCATAAAGTAAAAGCTTAAAATAAGAACACAAGAGTTTACGTAGAAACCCTCTTGCTCAAGGAGGAGAAAACCATGACCTGTCTCACAGAATTTCAACACAACTCCATTAACTTCAAAGAGCTAAGAGTCAGATTACAAACTCCTGCAACCTAGGAATTAAACTCTTAATCTCTTCCCCTTCTGCATAACAACTTTGCTATGTAAAGTAGAGTAATACATGTATTGCCCACTACACCAACTACTCAGTCGTTAGAGAAATCAAGACCCCGACATAGCTAACTGTATCTACAACTTAGAATAATGAAGAAAGACTTGAATTGATCTAATTCTTTTATAATTGAGGAGTAGATCTAACAGTGAATAAACACATTACTATTTTCTTTAATAACAATTACCAACAAAAGATAACTCTATCAGCTCCCTTATTGTAAATGAGAAATAATTCTTGAGAGAATGAAAAACTAAGGTTATGATATTTGTGAAGAAACTATTATAGTATGGTACAAAACCTCAAACCAATGCCATTGATTGAGAGTATTGCTCCTCTGTAGATGCGCACCACTACATTAGTGGCAGTGGTTGCAACTTTTTACAGTTGTCCCTTTCATGTAACTGGACTCTTAGTCTCTCATGGGATCGGTCCCCTTTTATATCCCATAGTTTGTTAAATTAAAAACTCTAGTGTACGTTTGGAACAACAAATATTTTCTTCAACCATATTTTCAAATATTCTGAAGTAATAGATATTTCAGATCATATCTAGCCAAGTAAATCCATCATATTTCTATGTGAATTTATAAAATAAGGGATAATGCCTCGAGTTCTTGATAATTAATTTGTCAAACTTCAATTCACTTTTCCATGACAAATTATACTGGTGGCTTGACTAGCATTTGTAGCCTATAATAGTATACGTAACAGTATAGCCAATTAACTATCCATCACCACCACCACCACTACCACCACAACTAACAGTTAGCTCGAAAAGCTATTGGGAAAACCAATAGAGCACTTATGTGGACTATGCTTGCACTTATATGGAAGGCAACAAAGAAATAGACTAATATAGATATGATATAAATAAACGAAATACTAGACATAGTTGATGAATAGATGACAAAGTAGTTAGGATGGGCAGACTTGACCTCTTAATAGGGCTTCAGTCTGTTTTCTTTTCTTCATGTTTTAGCTACAACACTTGTAGATCAAGAAGAAAGTTTTGTAATAATACAATTTGTTCGGCCAAAAAACCACTATCCACCAAACCCTATTAATAGTGTATTGAAGTTTTATGTATCTTACAAACACTCCATCATTTATTTCAACAACCCAGAAAAAAATTTAGCCACTCATAGTAATGATAAAACAAAATATAAATTTGGAGTGTATAAAATTGGTCAAAGGAGAGGTCTCCTTCATAGCAACCTATAAACTATAAATCCATCACAAAAACAAATCATCTAACACAAAATATGCTTAAGACGTACAAAAAATCTTTGTTAAAAGTATCAAAGGTGTCATGATTTCTCGCCATATCACTTAGAAATCTATTATCAGGAAAAGCTATTATTCTACAAATACTCAACTACCTTAACATGTCCGATCACTGAGGAAAATGATAATCCTACACATAACCACTACTAATTAACAAGGGTTGTCGTGGAGTGGTAAGTACTCCTTCATCCTTAACCAAGAGGTCTCGGGTTTGAGCCCCCATGGATACGAAGTCGCCTTTGTTAGGAAGCGCTTTACCCCCAATGTGGGACTTTTCGGTGCGAATCCGGATTTAGTCGGTCTTCAATGTGGGTACTAGACATCGGGAAACCAAAAAAAAAATCAGCAATAGTTGTTTTTTCTCTTTTCGTTCCATATGTGTTCGTGACTATGTACTTCCCTACCTGCTTTGAAATTGCAACATCAAAGGCTAGCTTCACCAGTTCTCTTTTCTCTTACCTCTTTTTCTTTGTATTTTTTTTCATGTTCGCTTCTTTTTTATCTCCAAGAATATTCCACACCAATTATACCATCATATCTTAATAATATCAGCAAAGGACCTTATACATGGTAAAATAATTATACATCATATCTCCCTTAACTAAATTGACTTAGACGAATATGGTTTTCCAGTGGTTCGGTGAGTGGAAGGTGTGCTTTCAAAACCTCAAGACTTGGTTGACTTTGGCTCCTATATTAACCTTACCTATGGAAGGTTAAGACTTTACTATGTATTGTGATGATTCAGAAATTTACCATGTTATTACAAATGCTATGAGACAATTAAAAATCCATGAAAAGAACTACCCTTGTCATGGTCAATAGTTTAAAGTAGTAGCATTTACTTTGAAGATTTGGAGGTATTATCTCTATAGAGTGCATTGTGAGATTTTTATATACTAGTGCATCCTAGAGTATATATTTAACCACAAAGACTAGAAAATAAAAAAGCATAGGTTGCTGGAGCTACCCAAGGATTATGACATAATGATCCTTTACCATCAGGGAAAGGCCAACACATTGGTAGATGCCTTAAGTAGAAAAGTAAGTGAGTATTGGTAGTCTTGCTTTGTTACTACTGGAGGGGTTTCCTTCGGTCATTGATGTCATATGTTAAGTAAATAGCTTTGTGAAACTTGACATTTCTAAGTAGGTAAGAGTTCTCACCCGTGCTGAGGCAAAATCACTCTTGGATGAAGAGATTAAGGCCACACTGTTTAAAGATGGAAAATTGTGCCTGAGTCAAGATAAAGTTTTGATAGTTGGAGCAAAGCAGATGATTCAAGGCCAAGAGGGCGTGTTGAGGATTAGGGTCAGATTTGTGTTTCCAGAGTTAATGATTTGAGTAGGTTGATCATGGAATAGCTCATAGTTTTGTGTAATATATTCATCTTGGAGTGGAAAAGATGTACAATGACTTGAACCAACACTGCTGTTGGCACTGTATGATGAAGAGGGACATCTTGGAGTTTGTGTGAAGTGTTTGAATTACTAGCTTGTAAAGTATAAGTACTAAAGACCAGGTTATAAAACTCAAAGGATTCCTATATATAAGTAAAAGTAGGAGTCCTTTTCTATGGACTTTTACTTGGGTTGCCTTAGAGAAGGTTTATGCTGCTTTGATCATCATGGCCATTTTGTTCTTGTTTAGGTTGGCAAAAATATACATACAGAGGTTGTTTTCTTGCATGAATCTATGTATCATTTCCATCATTTGACACTAAGGTACTTAATTCACATTAAAGTTCTAGAGGTCTACACAAAAGTATTTGGGTATCAGGGTGGAGCTCACCACAACATTTAACCCTCAGATATATGGTCAGCCTGAAAGGACTATCAAGGTAATGGAGCTTATGCTATTGACTTTGGAGGTCATTGGGACTAGTTCTATTTGGTTGAGTTTTCTTGGAAGGTCAGATGACTCTTTTTGAGTCCTTTGATTATAAGAGGTATATGTCTCTAGTTTGTTAGTTTGATTCTTTTGAAGTTAGATCATAATATATACTAGTTGAGGGATTCGATGGACAAGGTGACAGTGATTTCAGATATACTTCTTATAGCATAGAGTTATTGTAACACATACTAAATTGGAAGTTGGGTTTGAAAAAAGGAAAAATTGTAGAAACTGGACTGGTGCCAGTTTCAACGAGTCTATTTATGGCCCGTAGAAGGAAATTATAGAAAGGGTCTTGTATTTTGGAAAAATGTCAAGTCTCAAATAAGTGTCTACGGATCAACAAGACAAACAATAGAAACAACTACGGGCAGTGGGAAGTTCCCGTTGAAGGATTCTAGACTTTATGGAATTTTTTGATTCTTGGTCTATGATAATTTTGGATGGACCGTAGGAATGGTCTGTAGGAATGATCCCAGAGTTGGTTATTTTGTTACCTCAGGTTTTACGAAAGGTTTGTATGGCAGGTATGAAGTTCGATAGGACGTAGAAGTTGTCCATGGTAAATAAGTTGGACTAGAAGGATTTTGGCACATGGGTCCCACGAGAGGGTCTTATGGACCATAAAAAGTTCCACAATCTATAGGAAAGGTCTCATGGAAGCTGATCAGAAGTTGGTCTACGGCAATAGAATCTATGGATGACCAGGATGGTGCGTAGAACTTCTTACAGATCGTAAATCGATCTGTAGGGTTTGTTTGGAAATTTTGGTTGAGGGTTAATTGGTTCATTTCCTATCCTATTAATTCCAAAAATATGTTATTTCTAGCCTAGTCCTCCATAGGTCATTCGACACATCCTTGAATCTATGTCAAAAGTTTATTAATTCTTGTCTTCTTTTCCTAGTTCACTCCGCACATCAAAGTACAAAATTTCAAAATTTTTTTAAGGTCTTTATGCCTTTACAATGGCATACAACATTTGAATTTTATCTTCAAGAGATGGTAGAATAGATCTTTAAGGCATTTTTTTTACCGTACCTTCAATAATTTCAGTAGAGAAAACTTGCGCGAATACTCAATTAACGTGTGTTATTTAATCTGTACTATCAAATACTTATAACATTAACTTTGTAGAAACATAAACATCAAAGTCTAAAACATGTACTCAAAAACAACAATTAATATCATAAGCTTAAATTAATGACTATAAAAAAATATATTAGGATCTCTAACAATATAATGAAACAGAAAGGAAAAAATCGAGTGCAATGAATGCACATTGTCCACTTAAGGAAATTATTTCCCTTTAGTACCTGAGGTTTAAGGGAATAAATTCTCTTAGGGTAGAACGATTCTATTCACAGGTTTGTTGACACAAAAATAACAGTGTCAGTGAGCCACTCAAAAGGAGGAGGAGGAGGAGGATACGTTTTATTTTGTCATGCATTTCATATTTTAAACTCATAATGGTATCAGGTTTAAGTGTGAAGAAACATTGGGGACCCCAATTTTTTTCTTTGGAGTTGTTTAGTTTTCTGTCTCCCACCTCGGCATAGAGTTGTGCTTCATTTTCCTCATACTCAATATATTCAAAGTACTGATGCATATTGTGCCTATATTGGTTTATAATATGAAATATGTTTCTCCTTCTGCTGGTCAGGGCTAGTTAGTTTGCTCTACTTTGCAATTGGATTGGTGAGTCCTCATGATTTGAAGGAAAGACCATTATCAGTTTTATTGCTTTCTTAGTCTTTTAGTGTTCAGACATTTTTCTTGGTTTTAGGGGTTTTTCCTTGCCACATTATGATTACTAGCTAGAGGTTTTGTTGGACATAGTTAATCTTCGTATTTATTTAAAACATGTACTCTATCTTGGTGTTTTTTATGTTCTAAGAGTTTGAGACTTATATCTCAATTTCATGTTACGTTCTCTTTATGTATTTGATAGTGTCATACTTGTGTTAAGTGACTTGTTTAGGGCCTGTCATGGTCCTGTTCATCATGTCACATCTTTGTGTACTTTGGTCCATAACATTTATGCTTATCAAAGAGTTCAAACATAAATTTCATGATTGACGAAAAGTTCTATTGAATGTATCACCTATGGAAGGTGTTATGAGGTTTAGGAAGAAGGTAAAGCTCAGAACTAGGTTTATGAGTCCTTTGAGGTGATACATCACATTGGTGAGTTGGCTTTACCTCCAACCCTATTAGTTGTTCATCAAGTGTATCATGTTTTGATGATAAAGAAATATCAAATAATTGTTCTCATATATTCCTTTGGGATTTAGTGTAATTAAATCAAAGTATGCTATTTGAGAAGGAGCTAGAGGCCATTTGTAAAGTGATAGCATATGTTATTGTGAAGTTGAAATATCATCTGGTATAGGAAGCCACCCGAAAGACCAATTTATACATGTGAAGTAGATACCCTTAGATTTTTTACTAGTCTAGATACTTTTTCTCCTTATTTGTGAAGGCGAATATGTGTTTAATTAAGGCATGATGTGTAGCGACCCTACTTTTCACACCACAAGCCTATAACCTGGTCGTGACCGACACTTAGAACCATTACTAGTCCCAAGTGAACCCTTATCCTGAATGACTACTGAGCGGAATACTATACATACATGCGGAAACCATATAAAATGGACATTTAAAATCAATGAAAGATATTTCATGCAAAAATCTGAAACAAATCTAAATATAAATAATTTTAATGATAATAAAAATGTTTAAAACTTCTGAATACGCAGCACTAAACTAACCCACTAACTTTGTCTATCTATGAAGCCTCTACTAGCTGAAGATAAGCGCCCCTGACTATTTTACTAACAATGACTAAAAAATCAAATAAATTGAACCACTAAATTGGAGCCCCCTAGAAGTGAGAAGGTCTTACCGAGTGCTGATACAGAGAGTGCCATGCCCCCCGAAAGTGAGGAGGTCTTACCGAGTGCTGATACAGAGAGTGCCATGACCCAAAGTATACCCTAGGCGTAACATGCCATATAAGACTCCAAGAGGACTTATATAAGCCACTTAGCATCCATCATACAACATAACAGAAATAATGATTTCAAAGAAACAATCTTATATCATAAAAGAGTTTGACAAAAGCGGAACTCTAAGATAAGTCTTAATAAGCCATCTACTAATCAAAAGAAGTGGTTGTGACGTAACCTATACACCACGTACAAATGTCTGAAAACTCAAATGACATAAGAGCTATAAAAGTGTCTCGGTCCTAAGAACACAAGGACTCTCCAATCCTTGAGTACAAAAAGATCAACTAGCCAAGAGTGTGAGAGGAAAGAGCTTCAGACCCTACATTAGTGAATCAATGTAGGCACAAGAACACATTAGTACATGGAATGTACTAAGTATGATAGCAATGCATAAGAGTTATGAAATCATGCTAAAAAGACATTACATGATCTGCAATGACCTAAAAGAAGAGAAAGGTAATTACTTATGCTTCTAGATATTGAAGACCCATGAGAAGAACTACCCTACTCATGACTTGGAATTGGCGGCTATCATTTTTCTTCCAACTGGTGGCTTTACTACTTTTATGAGGTGCATTGCGAGGTCTTCACTGATCATAGGAGTCCTTAGTACATCTTTAGTCAGGGGATTTGAACTTGAGGTAGCATTGATGACTTGAGTTGTTGAAGGACTAGGACATGATCATTATGCATCATCCTAGAATGGCTTATTTTGTAAAGGATGCCTTGAGTTGGAAGTACTCCAGCATGGGGAGATTTTTTAACTATCCAATAGGTCAAGTTTGAGGATCAGTGGTGTGTCTTAGAGGATACCCATTCTTTCTTGGAAGTGGAAGCCTATCACCATGGACATCATAGTAGGTTTTCCTTACCATCATGGGTGGTTATAATTTTATTTGAGTTGTTGTTGATAGGTTGACCAAGTCCACACATTTTATCCCGATTCAGGTGAGGTAAATACAGAGAAGTTAGCTCGACTCTACATCAGTCAGATAGTTTGACTTCATGGACTGCTTATTTCTATTGTCTCCATATAAGTTTCACCTATCACTTCTAAATGACCTTGCATCATAATTTAGGTACTCGGTTAGACATGAGTACAAATTTTCACTCTTAGATGGATAGCCACTTTGAGTGGATCATTCAGTATTTACATGCTTCGTCCGTGTGTGATTGACTTTGGTGCTCGTTAGAATCAACATTTTCCCTAGAAGAATTTGCCTACAATAACAACTATCATTCTAGTATTCAGATGGCCCCATTTGAGGTGTTGTATGTAGGAGGTGTAGATCTTCGATTGGCAGGTTTGATGCAGTTAAGATTTACTCATTGGATAAAAACTTTCTTAGAGATGCTATGAAGCATGTCCGTTTGATTCAGGGTAGGTTGTTGACAAAAAAGTTATACGGATATGAGGGTTCAAGCTTTAGAGTTTATGGAGGGCGATCATGTTTGGCTTCCAGTGTCACCTATGATGGAGTGATGAAATTCAGGAAGAAGGACAATCTTAGCCCTAGATTCATTGGCTCTTTTTTGAATTAGGGATGGATTGGAAAAGTGACATATAAGTTGGCCTTGTCACCTAAATTGTCAAATGTGCATGTGGTTTTCCACGTTTCCATGCTTCGTAAGTATGTCCCAGATTAGCCTCATGTGATTTCAGTCAATTCAATGGCGTTGGGTTCAATTTTGTCATTTGAGAAGGATCCCATGGCCATCTTGGATAGGCAGGAATTCAAAAGTTTTAGACAAAGTAAATTGCTTAAGTGAAGGTGCAATGAAAGCATTGTTTAGTTGGGGAAGCAACTTGGGAGACAAATTCTGACATGTGTGCCAAATATCCTCAACTTTTTAAAGCATCAGGTGCTTTCATTCACTTTATAGTTGAGGAATATGCTTTTTTGTGGTGTCTAATGTAATGACCTAGAAGGTCATTTTTGGAAATTCTCATAAAATTTCCATCTTACTCCTCATAATAGTTACCCTGAGTCATCATTGATTAGTTTGTAAAGTTGGTTTTAAAAGTTGATTGAAAAGTTGTTATTTTTGGAAGTTTTAAGTTTGAAAGGTTTAAAGTTGTTAAAAAGTGGTTTTTGGTGACAACTGAAGTTTGGAGTCTCAAAATGGAATTCCATCAGTTCCATTAGCTTTAGAATGTGAAAGTTTTACTACTAGTGTGGTCGTTTCTGTTTCACATCTTTATCTTTGGTTTGAGCCTTTAAGTTGGAAGTTTAAGTCATTTTATACTATGAGTTGATTTTGGTTAACATTTGGAGTTCGAACACTCAAATTGGTGTTCTGATGATTCCTTTGGATTTGGGGGATAATTTTAGGTTTTAGGTGAGGTGTTGGTTGAATATTCTGAGGTTCTGAGGCCATTTTGGTAATTTTGAGTGTTAAGTTAGTTTGTTGCGACTTTCATGGGTTTCAGGTCAAAGAGACCTCGAATCCGTGTTTACATGATTTCATTGAGTTTGGAACGTCGAGTTCAATTGGGTAGTGATGTGAGGCCAAAAGACATATTTTTAATCATTATTTGCCTCACATTTAGTATTTATATTTGTCCTTTTTGGGCATGGATTCAACTGAAGTGGCGAAAATATGAACAACTGCTTCATGCGGAATCCTTTTAGGTTTTGGGTTCCTAAATTGTTTTAGACTCAATTATTTTATTTAGGGTTTCCTACATTTATAAATATTCTATAAAAGTAATAATTTGAGGAGGATACAATGTAGAAAATAACTTTTGATTAAGGGTTTCATCAATTCTTCTCTTTTATTTATTTTACATCTTTTCTTTGAATGATTGGTTGTAATTGCTCTATATCTATGTGGAGTTAAACTTCTCGTTCTTGGATTATATTTACTTACAAAATGATTGTGTAGTTATTTTGATTCGACATAATTGTTTATCATATTGGTTGTTCTTATATTCTTGTGATTACTATTTTGATGTTTGGCCACCATTAGAATAAATTTATTGTCTTCTTTTGAACTCGGGAAAGGAATAGAGGGATGGAATGTGGAATATAAGGAGCATGATCTTTTCTTGCATATCACTTGAATTGATTTGTGTCTAGGATAGGGATATACCTAGGTGCCTTGCTTGGCTCGAATACGTGAAGACAATGTAATGCTCCATAGTTGGTTCAATTTATCCCCGCTCAATGATGTAGTTAGGTTTTCAATTGTGGTAAACGGTTAGAGGTCGGAAGATTATGACTATATCATCAACCCCGTGAATAAGCAACTAGATAATCAAATAAGTTGATGAAATTGATGCTAAACATGATTGTTAGTTAAATCATAATCCTAGATCAATTCATTCATTCATTGTGTAAACATCTATCCTTTCTTAGTTACTTGCTTTTTCGTTATTCTATCTTTATTTTTTAGTTTAGTTAATATATATTCATATTTGAGATCCCCCATTAAATAAAAAATTAGAATTAATATAATTTAGTAAGAATAATTAATTAACAAGTCCTTTGGGTTCGATAATCCAGCTCTTTTAGGGCCACTATATTACTTGCTCGACCACATACACTTGCGTGTGCAATTGGAAGCAACAAGTTTTTGGTGTCGCTGCTGGGGACTTAGAAATTAATTGTTTTTCTAGGTTAAACTTTTTCTTTTTATTTATTTATTTTTTTTATAAAAAATATCAAAAAAGAAAAAAAATTTAAAAAAAATTTCTTCTGTTATCTTATTTTATTAGTGTCACTTTTTTTTTTCTTTTGATTTTTGTTTTTGCAGATTAGGGGAAGTCTGAGTACCCAAGAATTTGAAGCAAATAAGCATGTTTGAGCTTAAGTGTGGGGATGAATACGACCCTTGATGAAAAAAAATGAGAGAACATGCTGGAAGCTAGGCCTAGAGGCCTCAGAGAGTCTTTCTTTCACTCTTAGCTTATGTATTGAATTGTTGCACTAGGGACAGTGTCATGTTTTAAGTGTCGGGTGGGGGAATGAATTCCTAGTTTTTACTGTTTTATTGAGTCCTTTTTTAGGATGGGTTCCTTGGCTTTTATTTTCGGTTCTTTTCCTAAGGATGGTCCCTTTGAACCGATTATCTTTTTTTAGGAAGTAAATTTTATTTTTATTATTTTTTTGAAGAGAAAAGAAAAGACCCTTTTGAGTTGTGTGATACTTGCTATTTGCACCTAAATTTGAGTAGTATTTTCTTGTGAATGCTTGATTGCTAGTGAAATTGCAAACTCTTTGACATCTAGGTTCACGGTTATGACTTTGTATATAACTTATTTTATTTTGTAGTTTGTTATGATCTTGTCTCTCTTAGAAGTGGAATTGATCCATCTTGATTGATACTTGTGCCATGTGTGGTGAGAATTTGTTTATTCAATATTTTGCATCTTAGTCTAGAACTTTCCCTGCATGTTACTGAAGCGAAATAAAAAAGTGTTGCTTGTTTAGTAGATGATAATAGGCTTTCTTTGATTTGTCTTGTAAATTTTAGCCTTTTGAAATACATATCACTAGTAGCCCCTTTGAGCTTGTAGCTTTTTATTGGTAGCCATATTTTTGCCTTGACTTTTTTATTGAATCCCTAGTTTTTGCATTGTAACATAGACTTATTTTAATTGTTAAATCTGAAGAAAAGGGATGGTTGAGTGTAAAAGGTGATCAATGATAGCTGCAAAGTGATTAAAATAACCCTTTTTGAAAGAATGTGATATGAAAAGAAAAAAGAAAAAAGAAAAACAAAACAAAAAAAAAATTCTTTAAAAAAATTGATTGAAGAATTCTTGAGATGATGAGAATTACTTGTGAAATAATTGTTGAAAAGAGGGGCTGAAAATAAAGAAAAGAAAGTAATGGGTGATAAAGTCTTCAATTGAAAAGTGCTTAAGGAGGTGTAAGTCACTATTATATGGTTTTTCTACCTATTCCCTAGCCTACATTACAACCCGTTAAAGTCCTATTTGATTCTAATCAATCATGCTTAACTAGTGGAGATATACATAATAGGCAAACATATGGTTCTTTGTGCATACATGTGAATTTGTTTTGTGAGTGTGGGAGTGTTTGATGCTGAGTCCTTAACTTATATTCAATCTTTTGATTTGAGTGTGTGGACTATTTCTTTTTGTGAGGGCACTTGTTTCATGATAGATAGGTGATTTTATTAGCTTTCTTTGATGAGAGTAGGTGAAAACGCTTTAATTTGATGAGTTTAGAGTCCTTCCTTGAGGTTAGGAGGTTAGAGGTTTGTTGGTTATTTGTATATCTTGCATAATGAGCTAGAATTGTATTGATGTACTAAAATTTGTATATGGTCTAAGTGCTTGTAGCAATGATTTTTTGAGATGAGCTTTAATGTTTGCTCCAGGATGAACAAAACTTTAAGTGTGTGGTGTTGATGTGAGGCCAAAATACATATTTTTAATCATTATTTGCCTCACATTTAGTATTTATATTTTTCCTTTTTGAGCATGAATTTTATGGATTGTGCTTAATAGCATATTTTATTTGTAGGATTAAATTGGTACTACAAATAAAATATGCTATTACGCACAATCCATAAAATACATGCTAAAAAAGGAAAAATATAAATACTAAATGTGAGGCAAATAATGATTAAAAATATGTATTTTGGCCTCACATCAGGTAGCATACCTCATTTGTGTAATTGGGACTCCGAACGAATCTTGGGTCCTTTCAGTGTCCTGTTTATTGAGTGTTGTGTTGCTGGTTTGTTGTGTTCTGGTGTAGGCTACTTGTGCATTCGATTGCAAGGCTCCCTCTTGTGATCATGTAGGGTTAGTTTTGTGGGTGCCGTGATCTTGTGGAGCCTGCCACGATCACATAGAGTAAATTTCTTTGTCATTACAATTGCGTGAGACCCAACCGTGATGGTCAATAAATGAGTTGACCATTTAACTCATCACGATTACGAGGCTTTGGGGTCACGATTGCGAAGAGTAAAACCAGCCTAAATAGTGTTATTTTCCCAAAAATCAGGATTTCAACCCACTTTACCATTATTGAACCCTAGAAGCTTGATAGAGGCAATTTTAAGGTGGTTTTCAAGATAGACAATTAGGTAAATATTTTTTACCCTAAACCTTCTTTCTCATTGGTTCTTTATAATTTTAAACATCAAAGTCTTGTTTTTGAATTGCCAATTGGTGGGTTTTTCAAAAACTCAACCCTTTAATGAAAGTGGTGACTTAAGATTGATTTCAACTCCTTTTTTAATTGATTTTTACCGGTGAATTCCAAATTACTTGGGCAACATGGGAGTGCTCTCTCTCTTCTGTGTCAGCAAAGGAAGGATAAGAGCAATTGGCCGAATGATTGTTATTTCACTTACGATTACAGTGCCTCTATTGAAGCAGAACAAGTCTAATACTCCAGCCTCGGTATTCGGGACCCTCTGCCATCCATTGTAGTAGATCCATTTCATGGGCGGGGGTCTAAGCGCAATTCTTTGAATCAAAGGTTGAATGAAATCGATTCTTTTTTAGATAACAAAATCGAAATCGGATAGGATAGATGGATGGATCTATCTTTCTATTCATATATATTATTATGAGAGAGTTATAAACCTAAAGCTATTGAACAATGGTTTTAAGGTAAGAATTGCAATTTTAAATATGTTAAACTTATAACTTAAGTCACTTTTCGTAGTAAATATGAGTGAAATACTTCAAGCTGAAGCCTTGAAAAATATATATTTTTATGAATTATAATATTACAAGAATATTTTTGTTCCAAATACTACTGTATACACTTCTTTTTAGGTGAGAATATGTTTTTTAGTTCTACAACCGTTTCATTCCACTTCTATCATTTCACTATTCAAAATGACAACCTTAAAAATTATCATCATTCTCAAGACATCACTCTCAAACGGTAGGATTTGCCACAAATTTTGAGATTCAGATTTATGCTACTTTTCATTGATTTTAATATTAAGTTTGCTTGATATCAAGACCATTCAATGTACAACAAAATCAAAATAAACAATAGATCATCAAAAAGGAGAATTTCTAGGTAAACTAAAATTAATAAAACAAGGAACAATGGGATGTCTTGTCCAATAATGGCCCCCCTACATGTTCAAACCAAAAGAATAACTTAGTTATAGATCAACAATAAATTAAAAGAACTAATAGTATCATATTTCTAGAAAACACAAAATTAGCCACTCACATTAGCACATAAAAGAGAAATGCCACTATTAAGATTTGAATCCTTGGAAATGTCCACCAACTGTTGCATTGGACCATTATTGGATAAGACATTCCATTGGTACCTCTGTTTTATTATTAATGAAGAATTTAAACAAGTGTTGTTGTTTCATGGGTAACCTAATTGTGTTTGTGGCAATTAACACTACACCAATAGGTTCATTCATATCACCAATGTTCGTCCTCGTCATCAACTTGCAATTGGCGTATTCCTCATTTTCTAATTGAATTATTTTCCACCTATGAGTAGTTGCACAAACCCATACACAAAATTGTGAGTCATGTGTTGAGCCAACATCTACATCCCTATCTCATCCTTTGAACCAACTGCCATAAATTAAATATCATCAAAATCCAATTAGTTTTTATCAATACTCAAAAGTGTAAAAAAGGGCACACAAGATTTGTTGATCCCACAAGTAATCATGCAAATCCTTAGTGCCTTTTTTTTACACTTCTGAGTATTCATTAAAAAAAATGATTCTGATGGCATTTCATTCATGATAGTTGGTTCAAAGGATGAGATAGGTATGTGGATGTTGGCTCAACGCATGACTCGCAATTTTTGTGCAGGGGTTTGTGCAACTACTCACAAGTGGAAAACAATTCAACTAGAAAATGGAGAATATCCAAAGCTGATGACAAGGATGAACATTAGTGATCTAGGTGAAACTATTGGTGTAGTGTTAAGTGCCACAAAGACAATTAGGTTACCATGAAACAACAATACTTGTTTGAAATCTTCATTAATAATAAAAAAAGGAGCCAATGGGATGTTTTGTCCAATAATGGTCCAATGCAATAATTGGTGGCAAGGATCAAATCTTAACAGTGGCGTTTTTCTTTTATGTTCTAATGTGAGTTAATAATTGTTGTGTTTTCTAGAAATATGATATTATTAGTTCTTTTAATTTATCGTTGATCTATAACTAAGCTATTCTTTTAGTTTGAACATGTAGGGGGATAACAATAATGCAATGCATATCTTGTAACTAAGATACAATAGTTACAAGATCAGTAAACCCTTCAGAATGATGTAACACCTTATCCAAGTAATACAAACCTAGTAGGTTCATGCATTAGTAAAACAAAAGAATTAGTATAAACTATTGATGGTCTATCTGTTAGCGATTAAAAAGAAGGCAGAGGCAGAGAAAAGATAACTTCTAAAGTCTTTTTTTGATTGCAACAGTGTAGTTACAACAATGGACTGTTAAATAGGCCTATAACTTAACTAACATTAGCTAAACATAAGCAACTAAAAGAGAGTGGATAAACATGCCTACTAACTCCACCCTATCAACTAGAAAACAACAAACAACTTAATGCTAAATAACTAAACAACATTACTTTTTTTACTAGCTAAAAACTAGGAATCACATCAACTATTTTGAAGCACTAATCAACATTGTCCCTTGCTTCAAAGCTTGTCACTCCCCTTTGTAATATGAAGTATTCATGTTTTCCAAATGGAAGTGCTTTGGTTATAATATCAACAACTTGCTCATTTATGCCACAGTGTTTCAAACACTGGCACTTGCTACCAGATCTCGGATGAAATGGTACCGAATGTCAATATACTTTGTCCTGCTGTGAAATGCTGGATTTTTCATCATTGCAATTAGGGCTGTCAAAAATGAACCCAAACATAGGTAACCCGCTCAGAATTTTAAGGGTTGGGCACAAGATAATTTGAATTGGGTTCAATCTCAATCCATTCAAGCCTAACCCATTTTAAGAGAATCCTCAATTGAGTCCAATTCAATCTCCACTTTCAACCCGTTTTAAAACTATTTACTAATATATGTTCCTATATGAAAGGTATGAATTAATATCTATTTAACATATTTTAGAATTTATCTATCCACTCGTTACTTTTTTTCAAAACAAATCTTGAGTTGACATTCGAATTGTGATTATAATAGTTGAATATCACTATGTTAAAATTATTGAGATTAATCGGGTCAAATTGGGCGGGTCAAGATCTAACCCATTTTTTAGCCCATTTGAACCCAACCCATTTGGGCCCAAAGTAAACTTGGGCGGGTCAAAACCCAACCCGATTTCTATTTCAACCCATTTTAATATCTTCAATTTCAACTCAACCCACCCATTTGACACCTCTAATTGCAAATGTTACTTTGTTTTCACAGAAAATCTCGATTCCAGCAGCTTGCTCCTGAAATACATCAGCAAGCAATCTCTTTAGCAAAACCGCTTGACAAGATGATGCGGTGGCAACAATATATTCTGCTCGGATGATGACAAGGCCACAATTTCTTTCCTTTTTGAACTCAAGGATATAACACCTAAACCGAGAGAGAATGCATATCCGAAAGTACTTTTTCTATCATCCAGACAACCTGCCCAATCACTATCAGTGAAATCAAATAAACTAAAATCTGATTTTTTAGAAAATGAAATTCCAAAATCAGTAGTTCCGGCAACATATCGAAAAATTTGCTTTACTGCCCCAAAATGATGTTTTGTTGGGTTATGCATGAATCTAGAAACCACACTAATAGGAAATGCTCTGTCGGGCCATATGTGCGAAAAATAATTCAGACCACCAACTATACTTCTAAAGAAATGAGCATCCGTCAAACCCGTACTATCATTAGATATGAGCGTCTCACTTACATTCATAGGTGTATAAGCTATCTTACAACCCAACATGTTAAATCTCCTAAGAAGATCAGTTGCATATTGTCTTTGTGAGACAAAAGTGTCATCTAAACTTTGATTAATCTCAAGACCAAAAAATAGTGCAACAATCCTAAGTCTGTCATTTCAAAAAATTTCATCATGAAAGACTTAAATTTAGCAATAAGAGATTCACAAGAGCCCATATAAATCATATCATCTATGTAAAGACACATCACCAAGAAATCAACTTTACCTCGCTTCTTTACTTTAAGAGTTGGCTCATTTTTGCTTCTTTCAAATCCATTCTCCTGGAGATAGGAGTTGATCTTGCTATACCCTGCTCGCGGGGCTTGCTTTATCCCATATAAGGCCTTTTTCAACCTATACACTTTACTTTCTTATCCGCTCACAACAAAACCTTCAGGTTGAGCAACATAAACATCTTCCTCCAAGTCTCTTTTTAAGAAGGCATGCTTGACATCAAATTGGTAAACTGGCCAAGAGAGTTGAGCAACAAGAGCTAAGAGAGTTCTCACCATTTCAAAGCGTGCTACGGGAGAGAATGTTCATCAAAATCAACCCCTTGTTGTTGTGCATATCCTTTTGCAACAAGTCAAGCTTTGTGCTTCTGAATAGATCCATCAACATTGTACTTTGTGCAAAATACCCACTTTAGGCCAATAACATTCTTACCATCTGGTAAGTTAACAAATTTCGATGTTTCATTCTTTTCGACAACATACATCTCTTCCATCATTGCTTGATGCCACTCTTCTTTCTCAACTGCTTTTTCATAATATATAGGATATGAAACAAGAAGAAAAAATTGACAAGAAGTATACCTGTTATTAGAGTATCTGGGATTTGGTTTTTTTTTCCCTTGTTGATCTTCTTAGTGGACTTGGCTCTACTGACGATTCTTCAACCATTTCAGATGTTACTGGAGTCAGCTGTTCAGCTAAAAATGACTTGGGTGGATCATCAGGGAGCAGAGAATTTGTTGGAGCTGAAGTAGTTCTTTCATTCCAAGCCTAACTTCTTGTTTCATTGAACCTAATATCCCTGCTTATGATAACTTTGTCACTCATCGGTTTATACTACTTATATTCTTTGGATTGAGGACTATAGCCCACAAAAATGCATTTTCTAACTTCACATCAAGTTTGTGATGAGATGGATAAGTATCTAAAGCATATGCTAAGCAACCAAATTTTTTAGAAGGCTTACCCATGGCTTTCTACCCTTCCAAGATTCAAACGGGTTTCGATTCATGACTGCCTTTGTCGATGGGATATTGAGAAGATACACTATTGTTGATACTGCTTCTGCCCAAAACTTTTTTGGAAGTTCTGCTTCTTTCATCATGCTTTGAGCCATTTTCACCATAGTTCGATTCTTTCACTCGGCCACTCCATTTTGCTCCGGCGTGTGTGGTGATGACAACTCCCTGTGAATACCATTTTTCTTACAAAATATCATCAAATTCTTTAGAAGTATATTCACCCCTCTATCCGAACGGAGAGCCTTTAAAGAACATCCACTCTGTTTCTCTACTACTGCCTTGAATTTCCTGAAACTGTCAAAGACTTCAGATATGAAATTCAAGAAATAAACCCAACTCATTCGGCTATAATATCGACTTCCACCTAAGCATTCGAACTCATGGGACAACGAACATCAATGTGCACTAATTCAAGACAACTTGAAGCCCACCTTGTTTATGGGAAATGACACTCTACTTTGCTTCCCGTAGACACACCCTTCCTAGAAATTAAGACCATCAATTTTAGGCAACCCAACAACCATATTCTTTTGACCCAACAACTTCAGCCCTTTAATATTCAAATGTCCATACCTTAAATGCCATAAACTAGTATCATTAGTTTTTGCAATTAAAGCACAATTTCCCATACTAGAGACTTTTAAAGGGAACATATGCTTTTGTGTCATGAAAATGTTGGCAATGCTCTACCCAGATTTCTTATCATAAACAGTGCAAAAACAAACATAAAAAAAGAATAGAGTAACCACCGGTTATCAATTGCCCAACACTTAACAAATTATGAGGTAAATTAGGGACATATTTCACATCATGTAGAAGATTTACATTACCCTGGTTGGTTTTTATGGCAATTGCACCTTTCCCTTCAACCTTTATTGGTTTGTTGTCTCCAAGTCGAACCCCACTTTTTAGGGATTCATCAAGGCCTTTAAACAGTGACCTTGTTCCAGACAATGGTTTGAGCACCCACTGTCCATGAACCACACTCCATTAATGCCATCATCGACAGAAAATTGGGTCATGAATAATTTACTACCCTCATCAACTTCCTCTGTGAAATTTTCTTGCTTTTGGTCTTCCCTCTGCTTGGTCCAACAATCAACTTCTATGTAGCCCAACTTCTTGCAATATCTACACAAAATGTTATTTATGTTTTGACATTGTTCACCAAATTGGCCTATTCATCTGTCGTTTCCACTACCTTGACCTCGATAACCACCTCTTCCTCTACCACGACCACCTAAATATTCTGATTTTCCTTTGTAAAAAGGCTCCCCCTCTGCCCAAAAAGCCTTCTCCTCTACCTTTTCATAGGACCTATTGATTCGAACTTCATAGGCTAACAACGATCTCATTAATTCATCAAAATTATAAGTAGATAGGTCCTTAGATTCTTCTTTTGCAGCAACAACATGGTCAATACCTTTAGTTAAACTTCTCAACACCTTACTCACAACTGTTTCATTCCTAAGATTTTAACCATATGTTTTCATGAGATTAACAATTCAAGATACCCTAGACATAAATTCTTGCACAGATTCTTTTTCTTTCATGGCCAAACCTTCAAACTTAGAGAAACTGCTATTTCTGTACATGACAAAGTGTTTGTAATTTCACAGTATTACCTCTTTTTGCCCAAATATTCTTCTTTTAGAGTATCCCATGCTTGTTTGGAATTTGTTATTACTGCAATTCTGGGGAAAATTTCATCATCCAATGCTGATTAGATGAGAAATAATGCCTTTGCATCTTTCTTGCGAGTCTCCCGTAGTTGATTGCCAAGTTGAGCTGGTGCCAGATTTGGCTCAACATACCCCGTCTCCACCAAATCCCACAACTCCTAGGACCTGAACATTGTCTTCATTTTGAGACTCCAAAGATGATATTTTTCTCCTTTGAATATTGGAATCAGGGTTGAGAGGAAGAATTGGAACCGTTGTTTGCCATGGATAGTTCTCAATCTTTTGCCAATTAATTTGATCTTGCCTTCATTAAGAGAGAAATGGTTGGTTCTCTCTTGCTTTCTTTGATACCACAATATGTTTGGGATTAAAAAAGAAGGCAGATGCAGAGAAAAGATAGCTTCTAAAGTCTTTTTTTGATTGCAACACTATACTTATAGCAATGGCCTGTTCAATAAGCCTATACCTTAACTGACATTAGCTAAAAATAAGCAACTAAAAGAGAGCTGATAAACATGCCCACTAACTCCACCCTATCAACTAGAAAACAACAAACAACTTAATGCTAAATAATTGAACAACATTACTTTTTTACTATCTAAAAATAGGAACTAGATCGGCTATTTTGAAGCACTAATCAACACTAACCCTTAGATGGTTATAGTAATGTCTATATGACATTAGCCATCAAATAAAAGACTTGATAAAGGGTAAATTATCTAAAAGCTTAGGAGATGTACTTCAAGATGATTATGATATATTTGAGAAAAAGAAGGTAAAGTCGGCAGCTTTAGTAGTATTGGAACAAGATTATACACATCAAAATCAAATCCAACAAACTAAAGCATAAAAAATATAAAGCAATCCGCACAATAATTGAATACAAAAGAATAAGGTCTCCCTACCTGAGCTCAGAAGAAGTTGGAGACTCTCAATGATGTTGTGTGAATCCAACTCTGACTAACCATTGCCTAGATCTCTTCACCTCAAGGATGACTCACCCACCAAAGGAGTAGGTCAGTGTGGCGGCGATGACAAAAAAGGAAGACAAGAGGAAAAATCAGTCAAGAAACCCTTCAAAAGCCTTGTAGACTTTCCTTTTATTATTTATATTGCTTTCTATTTTTGAGATGGGCCGGGTCTGGGTCATTTCTTTGATTCAGAACAAATACTTTTAAACACCATATTTATGAATTTTTAAAAAAGAAGAGTATCTACGAAATTTTTTTTTATGTTAAATTGATCCATGGGATTTGAACTATTTCTTTATCCCTAAACATTTAATTTCGACTAATCTTGACTTCATACGCATGCTTTTGTTACAATTTGGTCTACCATTCATGATTTATGACAAGCTATTAGATGGAGGCCAGTGGGGGAATATTTTTTAAAGAAATTTAAGAAACTAAGGTCGTTTGGTAAAGTATATTCGAAAAAATAATGCATGTATTAGCCTTGTGTATTACTAATAACTTATTTGGTACTCTCTTCTAATCTATGTATATACATTCTATTCTGTGATAAAGTGTGTATTGCTAATACCATATATTTCTAGGTGGTGCAATTATTTTAATGCATGCATTAGCATAATTAAAGACTCAATTGCCCCTCAAAACCTCCTTTTGCATCTTTTCCACCGTAATAGTGGATTGTATCTTTGTAAATAAATTTTTAATGCAATGCATGATATTTTAACTAAACAATGCATAAAGATAATTTATGTATAATTAATGCAAGCACAACTAATACACGTATTGCTAATGCAAACATTACTAATAGACTCTATTTAACATTATTCTTATACACTCTACCAAATATTGTGAAACTCTTACTGTGGAAAAATCAATTAAGTGAGCTACATATAGATTAGAAACAATAAAAGCACTTTAGAAACCTTTCAAAACTCCTTAATATTACTTGTTTGAAATTTTCAAAAATTCAGGTAAAAAACACATTGTATATTTAGTCGTCAAAAGGGATTAAAAAATATTCCCCCAAAAGAAAAAAAAAATACAATTCATTAATACATTAATTGGAAAATAGAAGACCTAAATGAATAATCACGAATGTGCCTTTTTCCCTTTTTGTATACACACAATGAATTCATTACAATGTACAATTAAAGATATGAGTGATTTTGTCTTTTCGTATTCATACCATGAATGTGCTATAATATTTATTAATTACTTATAATATAATGTATATTTACTTCTAATGTGGCATGTGAAAAAGTTTCTGTTACATTTTTTAATATTACTATTAATTAGTATACGTGTCCGCGCGATACACGGATTATATGAAACTATTAATGAAACGTACACACCTCCATTCTTCTCTACCTATAACTCCAATAGTCAAATCTATATGAATAGATCGACAACGAATCATGCAAGCATCAAATAATTTTTTTGTTTCACGTTTTTATGTTCATTAAATTGTTCACGATTTTAAAATTAAATTGTCATATCTATTTTTATTAGTTTAATAATTTTCACGATTAAAATAAAAAAATAATTGAGTGTACACGCAACCTCCTTAAATAAGAATCAATTAAAATTCAATTTTATCTGATATATAGAGTTAATTTTCAATTCAAATTTTAGAAGAGTGTGACTTCCAATTAAAATTCAAAAATTAAAAATATCATTTAACAGTAATTTAATTAACTAATTTTAAGCAAATATTATCCTATCTAAATAGTTTTTAGAATAAAATTTATTATTTTATAGTTTCAATTTACAACTATAACAATTATTACAAACAAAATATTTTTGTTTAGTAAAATTTACCCATACACGTAAATTGATTTTAATAAACATAATTCATTTTTAAATAATGCATATTGTTTGGAGATAGGAACGTGCAATTTTTTCATTCTTGTAAATTTTTACTTTTGAATTTAATTAATAACTTCCAAACAAAGAGAGTGATAAGCAGTATTTTTGTAGTGTTTGCATTTTTTTTTTTTAATTTTGAGATTTTAAATGAATTTTAATCATTTGTGAATTCTCCTTTTTTTGGTGTTGACACGTAGGTGTTATCACACACACATATATATACTAGTTTTTCGACACATGCGTTGCACGTGATTATCAATTCAGAAAATTTAAGTAAAGTTTTGAATAATAAGCTTTGCACAAAATAATATTGCAGATTCTTTTGTGAATGTTCAATGTGGATCCTCATATATATATATATATATATATATATATATATATATATATATATATATATATATATATATATATATATATATATATATATATATATATATATATATATATATGTATATGTATATGTATATGTATCTTATTCACACGAACCTATGAAGATGATCAATGAAAAAATTTATTAGTTAAATGCAATAGTATATATATTTATTTCAATTTGATGAGGTTTAATTATGTAATTAGTCGTATCTCACTAATATTACCTTATAAATGATATTTGTTGTGTATTTATTTTTTCATCTAACCAAATGTATTTTGCACATGTATTCCACTAAATCTGTTTAGATGTCAAATAAACATGTGGAAAACAACTACATTTTATTTTTTAGAACTATTTTAATATATTAATTTTTATTTTATAAGTTATAACATAATAGATGACGTTCTTTTTATTGGTTGTCAAAAGGGCAATGTTTACATAGTAATAACTATTTGAAACAAACTTCCTAACAATCTAAATCACATAAGTAGCATTGATAAATAAAGTCATTTTTTTTCATCTTGAGCATCAAAAAAACAAATATTATCAATTCTCTAACTCTTGAGAAGTTTCATAATTTTGGAAAAAGATATTCAGAAACATATATCTACATCACATTAGAAATTGTTAAAAAAAACAAATGAATTTATACTACAATATAATTAAACTAATACTCAAAGAGATTAATCCCTTGCTTTATTTCATTAACATCCTTAGTATATATACACCTATTACAAGAGTATAAGTAAGGAAACTACCTATCTATATATATAAACTAAATATATACCTATCTAGATATATAAACTAAATATATACAATCTGTTATAATTTGTCAGAATATATTGTCATTTATTCTAACACACCCCCGTAGTCGAAGCAGGAGGTCGCTGAATGCTAAGACTGTCCCAAAAATCTTCGAATAACACCAACGGAAGGCCTTTGGTGAAGATATTTGCAATCTGATAACGAGAGGGGACATGGAGAACTCGAACCTGGCCATGAGCCACCTTTTTCCTTACAAAATGTATATCCATCTCAATGTGCTTAGTGCATTGATGCTGAACAGAATTACCAGCCAGATAGATGGCACTAACATTATCACAATAAACCAAAGTAGCTCGTGGAATAGGACAATGAAGTTCCAAAAGCAAGTTACGCAACCAACAGGACTCAAAAACCACATTGGCAACCCCTCGGTATTCTGCCTCTGCACTCAAATGGGACAAAGTTGCCTGACGTTTGGCAGACCATTAAATCAAGTTATCACCCATAAAGACACAATAACCAGACGTCGAACGCTGCGTATCGAGGCACCCACCCCAATCAGCATCAGTATAAGAGACAAGGGTGGTTGTAGAAGAGGGATACAGGTGAAGACCATAATCCAAAGTACCTTGTAGGTAGCGCACGATGCGCTTGAGGGCGTGCATGTGCTCATCCTGTGGGTCATGCATGAACAAGCACACCTGTTGCACTGCATAAGTAATATCGGGTCTTGTGAACGTGAGGTATTGGAGTGCCCCGGCAAGAGGTCGATAAAGTGATGGGTCCATAAATGACGTGCTTGTAGTAGCTCCAAGCTTCGTCTTTGTATCAACTGGAGTAGGAGATGGCTTACACGATGACATGCCGGCGTGTTCAATAATCTCAGCTGCATACTTCTTTTGAGAAAAAATAAACCGGTTGTATGACGAGTGACAGCAATGCCCAAGAAATAGCTCAACAGGCCTAAATCCTTCATAGCAAATTCGGAGCTAAGAAGTGATATGATAGACTGGCGAAGCTCATCGGAGGACGCAGTTAAAATAATATCGTCGACATATAATAAAAGATAAGCCATAGAAGAACCTCGACGATAAACAAACAAGGAATGATCAGTCTTACTGTGAGAAAACCCAAGGGTATGAACATAATTAGCAAATCTCTTATACCAAGCCCGCAGAGCTTGTTTCAATCCGTAAAGAGATTTCTGCAGTAAACATACATGATTAGGCCGATCAGGATCCCGATAACCCAAAGGTTGATACATGTAAAAAGTCTCCTTGATCTCGCCATGTAAGAATGCATTCTTGACGTCATGTTGGTGAATGGGCCATGCCTTGGAAAGAACCAGACTAAGAACCGTATGAATAGTCGCCGGTTTGACAACCGGACTAAACGTCTCACCACTATCCACGCCAACCTGTTGGGTTTTACCATCACCTACAAGATGAGATTTATGTCGCTCAAATGAATCATCAGAATTTTTGTTATGAGCAAAAAAATCCACATACACCGAATAACATTAACATTTGGAGGACGGGGCACCAACTCCCACGTATTATTTTTAATCAAAGCATTATATTCATCATCCATAACCAATTTCCAATTCGGGTCATGAAGAGCAGACACAGGATTACGGGGTAGAGGAGATTTCAAGATGGATGTATGAAGGTTGAAAGACTTCTTAGGCTTATAGATCTCATGCTTACTTCTAGTAACAGGACCGGAGGGTAGACTAGAGTGCGAGACAATAGTTGGTTGATGAGGAGAGATAGGAGGAAGAGTAGAAGAGGAGGCGGACTGCTGCTGCCTAGCAGGCAGCGATGAAGCGAGCTGCCCAGGCGAGGAGGTAGATCCGCTAGCTGGGCACGGCGGGCTGGGCAACTGTGCTGCAGGAAGGGGTGGAGTCGATAGGTTCGTGGGTTTAGTGAGATGATGAACCACATATGGATAGGGTCCTTCGTCTAGAAAGTGGTACGTGTGATTTTGAGGAGTATGTACCTTGGCAAAAGGAAATTGCATCTCATCAAATATTACGTGACGACTAATGATGACTTTGCGAGAGGAAAAATCAAAGCATTTATACCCACGATGATGTGATGGATATCCTAAAAAAATACACGGGGTTGACCGGGGTTGGAGTTTTGTTATTAGTGTGGAGGGAATGAGAGGATAACATAAACACCCGAAGATGGAAATAAGATGGACCTTTCCGATAAAGAATGCTAAGAGGAGATTGATAGTTTAACAGTTTATGAGGAAGGATGTTGAGAAGGTAAGTTGCCATTTGTAATGCATGATGCCAAAAGTAAAGAGGAAAGGAAGCATGGGCCAATAAGGTACGAACATTGTTATTAATCGTACGAATTTGTCTTTCAGCTTTCCCATTTTAAGGGGATGTGTGAGGACAGGATAAACGAAACGACAGACCATTGGTTTTACTGAAGTCCCAAAAAGGGCCATTATCGAATTTCTTGCCATTATCACATTGGATATTCTTTATATCCCGCTCAAAGTGAGTTCGAATAAATTTCTTGAAAGCTAAAAATGTGGAAAAGGTTTGTGATTTTGTGATAAAGGATATGTCCACAAGAATTTAGAATAATCATCCATAAACAAGACATAATATTTATGACTGGAGAAACTCAAAATAGGTGATGTCCAAAGATCACTATGTATAATATCAAGCAACATAAGAGTGCAAGAATTCTAAGCATAAAATGGCAACTTAACATGTTTTCCAAGAGGACACGAATGATAGATACTAACATCTCTACTTTGATTACAATTAATTAATTTATTCTTCCTAAGGGAATTCAATACAGGTGCGCCCGGGTGACCCAAACGATCATGCCAAAGAGACGGTGCCAAAGCAGCAAAAGTAAATGGTGAAGTGATAGGATTGGTGATTGGATAAAGTTCTCCCTGACTGTTACACCTCATTACCAGTCTTCCCGTCTGAAAATCCTTCACAGAAAACCCAAAGGGATCAAAATTAACAGAGACAGAGTTATCAGTGGTAAATTTGTGGACATACACCAAATTTTTCACTAGATGAGGGGCATGGAGGACATTGTTTAAGTGCAAGGGATGACACAGGGAAGACAACGTTGTGTGACCATAGCTGTGAATTGGAATTAAGTGACCATTACCAATCATTATACCACGATTAATGCTCTTTTTAAAATAGGACGTGAGATTACCTTGTGTGGATGTCATGTGGGAACTGGCACCGGTGTCCATGTACCAATTTGCATCCGGAGGAGTGATCCTAAGAGTATGCATCGCAGTCTTAATGTCCGTATATGCCTGCTGGGGACGGGGGCCAAGAACACCTGCTCGTGGAGGCTGCTTCTGTCCATAATTAGGTCAGGACCAAGCGGTTGATGGATATAGATATGGAGGTATAGCCCAAGGACCCCAAGAGGCCATCAATGGCCATTGCTACCCGCCAGTCCAAGGAGAATATAGCGGAGGGTGCTGCGCTGATTGATGCCCAGTGTTGCCGCGACTGTTGCCGCCTCCCAATTGGCCATCACAACCTGCAAGTCCGCTACTGCTGGCAGCACCTCTGCCACCTTCACGCTGCCCAGTGCTTCCGCGAGACCTGCCGCCATTGTTTTTACGGTTGTGGTTCCTCTTCCCACCATTAGTAGGGCGGTTGGAAGAGGAATTTTTAGGAACATTAGGAGCATCCTCGGACGAGAGAGTAACTAATGCAGCGGAGGAACTTTGGGCTGCTTTCTTAGCACGGATAGCCTCTTCAAGAGTAAGCATTGAATGGGCTTGATAAAATTGCAGCAAAGGGTCACGTTGGCGAATAAGAGTGGCCACACCTTTGTAGGGCTCGGTAAGGCCAGAGACCAATTGAAGAACTGGATGATCGTTAGCCATCGGGGAGACAACATTCTTGAGTTGATCCGCTAGAGATTTGAGATGTTGACAATAGGCAGAGACATTCGAAAAATCTGCCATGTCGACATGAGTGAAGTCGTACTCAAGGGTGACAACACGAGAGTGTTTATTATCCTAAAATATGTCACGCAAATGATTCCATGCCTCCATCACCGTGGTGTCTGGCTCAAGAATGGTATGCAAAAGATCATGAGAAATAGTAGTGTAGAGCCATTGGAGAACGGTGGTATCAAGGGTGGACCACAGTTCTTTGTCCTCCTCTTATTAAAGTCGTTTCTCCGTTCCCGCTGCCGGAGGAATAATATGATCAATTACCCGATGGGATCTTGCATGAATCTTAAAGAGTTTCGCCCAGGTGGAATATTGGACGTTCTCCATCTCAAGAGTGATGGGAACATGGTTCTTGATGTTGGAGACAACAAGAGCAGGATGAAAGGAATATTTAGAGTTCAACATAGTGATGGAGAATAGAGAAAGAGGAATAGGTGGGGGGAGGGGGGGCGGCGGCAGCAGGGGGTCACGACGAAGGAAGAAGGTCGGATTATGCCTTAGACAGCTGATACCATGAAAGAGATTAATCCCTTGCTTTATTTCATTAACATCCTTAATATATATACATCTATTACAAGAGTATAAGTAAGGAAACTACGTATCTATATATATAAACTAAATATATATATATCTATATATATAAACTGAATATATACAATTTGTTACAATCTGTCATAATATATTGTCATATATTCTAACAAATACAAACTTCAACTGGCGGTATTACAAGCCATATAAAATTTTCTTGGTCAAAAATACTGAAATATTAAGAAATAGTAAATAAGTAAAACAAAAGGGAAATGTTTATATAGTAATAACTATTTTGAAGCAAAACAATCTAAACCACGTAAGTAGTACTGATAAATAATGTCATTCTTTTGTCTTGGGCATCAAAAAAACAAAATGTGACAATTCTCTAACTCTTGAGAATTTTAATACTTTTGGAAAAAGATATTCAGAAGCATATATATACATCACAAAAGAAATTGTTAACAAAAACAAATGAATTTAGACTACAACAAAAATTAAACTAATACAAACTTCAACTGACGTTATAACAAGTCATATAAACTTTTTTTCGTTGAAAATACTTAAATATTAAGAAATAGTAAATCAGTAAAAGAAAAGGGCAATGTTTATAAAATAATAACTATTTTGAAGCAAACTTTCTGAGAATCTAAATCACATAAGTAACAGTGATAAATAATGTTATTCTTTTGTTTTGAGCATAAAAAAAAAAAAATCGTGACAATTCTCTAACTCTTGAGAAGTTTAATAATTTTTGAAAAAGATATTCAAAAACAAATATCTACATCACAAGAGAAATTGTTAACAAAAACAAAAGAATTTAGACTACATCATGTTAACTTCATATATTGGAACATTACATACTAATGTATATAATAAGCCAAAAAAATAGCTATTATATCATAAAAATTATTTTCATCAAGTACTTGAGGTTAAGGAATATACCCTCTTAGGTTAGAACAATTTACTTCATATGAATAGTCGTACCTCATATTTCGCTAAACTTCAAACTCACTCAACGACAGTATATTACACAAATTTTTTTAAAATGCCAGAAGAAGAAGAGTAGAAGATTAAAAAAAAATTGTGGTTGAAGAATGAGAGGAAACCGTTCTATTTATAGTCAACAAAGGGTAGTATGAATATGTATTTTTTGTGTTTTATCTGAAAAATCATTACCTTTTTGAGAAGTCACGAACCTTTGGAAAAGGCACAACTTATTGAAAAAGTCACAACTATTTGGAAAAGTCAAAACTCTTTGGAAACGTTACAACTCATTGAAAAAAATCACAACCCTTTGGAAAAAGTCACAACTTATCAGAAAAGTCACAACACATCGAAATAGTCAAAGCCTAAGTTAGGAATATTATAGTAATTTAACATTCAAGTTAGGAGTTCATTCTTTTAAGGTAATATAGATATAATTAGAATAAAATTAATGTAAACAATAGTATTTAGCTCATATTACCTAGTATGCAAAATACAATATAAATCTATATAGATACATAGATAATAAAAGTATAGAAAATTATTAAATTAAATAGATTTGAACTTATATAAACAAACAACAAAATATAAAATAATAATCAAAATTTAATTTTTTTTTTTAAAAAAAGAACTAAAAGTTTTAAGGAAAATAATTTTTTTCCAAAATATCAATAAAATTAAAAAAATGTAAAAATAAATAGCAATAATTGCCTATGGTATGTCGACATCTCCATTTCTAAACCATCGCAAGTCTTTCATCATCTTCGTCAATATTCATAATTTTTTTATTCTTGCAAAACAAAATCATTATTGAAATTGTCAAAAAAGAAAATACAAGACCAACATAAATTAGGAACTTTAACCTAAATTTAAATACCAATTGAACTAATAAATCACATAAAATGGATCATTTTAATATTTGCTTTAAAAATTAATAGAAAGGGGCAAGATTGTAAAAATAAAGAAAATAGCATATGAACAAAATAATAATTATAGTAATAATTTATGTACTTATTGAAAGATGACGTACATGATCCACTGACATGAAATTCTTCAGAATTCCTTCATTTCTCTGTCATTAGTTTCTTTTTCATCCTCGTCGCATTGGAGAGGTGGTGATCCCTTCAATCATAAAAAATAACTGCAGACCAAACAATTTAGATTGAAGGCATATATAAACGTACAATAAATTAATATACTAACTCTTTCTTTTTTGATGTTAGTGAGTACAATCATATTTTTGTTTGAATGTTATTTTTTCTTAACATATGTCTGAAATCCTATTTTTGAGGAGGTGATTTTAAGAAGGTATGATTGATGAAGTTAAGAATAATATTTTTTTCGAAGACCTGCTTATAAAATTTAGATTATTATTAAGGATAAGGTTAGCTATTTTTTGAATTTTAAATTTTAAATTTAATTATTTAGGGAGTTGATTTTGTGCACTTTTCAAGGACCCACGTTTTATCTTTTTTTTTTTTTTTTTTGGATTGACAGTTTTTTTCTTTCTCTTTTTTAAAAATTTTTTTATTAATAATTATATACTATTAGATATTGGTTGTTTTTAAGTTTATTGTATATATTTTTTTTGTTATTTTTCATTTGAATATATTTACTCTAAATATTTTGATTTTGAGTGAGAAAGTAGTACGTAGTGGAGTCATATTAATGTCTAGTTTTGGTTGTTCTTTTTTGTGCATTTCTTTTTGTTTTTCATTTGTTTCTTAATTATTTTTAAAATAATTAAATAAATTTCAATCAATAGAGATAAGTATTCTAATTATGATAAAACTAAGAGTCCAAAATAACATAAACTTTAGCCACGTGCATAATTAGTTATCTTTTAAAAAATGATAATATAAAAAAGAGTTATATTAACTATGGTAACTATCTTTAAAAAGATTATGTTAAATAGTATATGTAGATTTTTTTTTGAAAAAAAAAGTTTTTAAATTTAACTGATTTGTAATTCAATTTTTAGTTTTTAATTTTTTTAAATTCATTTTTTTTTCAATTAAATAATTGAGAAATTTTATGGTGCTGACATATGACACTTTTTACTTCTCCTATTATATATAGATAGATGATTAATTTAGTTTATAAGGGTTGTGAAGAAATAATTTATTTTTTTTAGAAAGGGTATTACATTCACTGAACTTTATAGGTTTTCTTTTTTGTCTTTCAATATTTTAGCTAGGGTCTTTCCCTTTAATGAGACGTTTGTACATGTGATTTCATACTTCGATATAAAATTAGTGTTGAATATGTCACACTGATTTGAGAATTTCAAATCATGATATGAGATTTTTTAAATTTAAAGTTGACCTACCAATTTATATTTTATAAAAACAACCCCGCATTTATATCTACTAACAATTTATTTCATATATAAATAAAATTTATAATTTATATCATTACTTTTAAATCATTTATGTCCCATATAAAGATTATTCTCACCAACATAAATTTTATTATTAATTCAAATCAATTCCTACTCTACCATTTATATTCATTAATTTTGATCAACTTTACTTACCAACCAATTTGACCAACAAATGACTCAAAGTAACAATGTTGGTTTGTCTTCTCAGTTATATAATCGAGAAATGCTAGTTCAACATGAGAAGATTGTCTGTAGTATGTGGAAGAATTATATTAAAGACTAGACACTACAACTTATGTTTAATATATTTTTTATTGAATTAATGTTTGATCAATAAATGCTGTGATTTTTTAGAATAGCTTTGTGATAGTATATTATGCAGTTTTATAAACTTTTGGTTATTTTGTAAGATTGTATAAAGAATTGAGATAATTTTAGTAGTTTTACAACTTATGAGATTTTTATGTTTACGAAGAATATACAACATAAAATGTCCAAACTGCATTTCCAAATAAAACTTCAACTACTCATAATTTATATCATGATTTCAAATTATGATTTCATATCGGATGACCAAACAGGCCCTAAGTATAATACTATAATATAATAATGAAAAATATTTGATTAAAATGATAATTTGATATCTCAGATTGTCATTCAACTTTGAATAATTCACTTAGAAAGTCACTCAACTTTGTTTTATAACATAAAAGTCACTCAACTTAGAATACTTCACTTAAAAAGTCACTCAACATTGTTTTATAAACAAAAGTCACCCAACTTTGAGTAGCTCACTTGGAAAGTTCACTCAACTTTATTTTATTACTCGACAATCACATAACTACTAGTATTTAACTTAGATAGTGACTCAATTCAACTATTGATATCATCACCCTTAGAAAGTCACCAACTAATTTAAATAATTTTTATATTAATTTTGTTGAAATATAATTTTTGCTTAAATTATTAACAATGATTTTTTTTGTTTAAAAAAGGTACTTACTGGGGTTCTGCTCTTAACTGGAGATTCGCAAAACTTCTATATACAAAAAAAAAACTCTTCGTTTTTAAGTTGTGAGTCGCAAATTCCTATAGCTTCGCGATTGTGATCAAAGCTTGGTTCCGCACTTGTGGTGAAGTTTCATCAAGTATGCTTCCTTAACAATGTCAATGCCTAAGGGATTCACATCATCTCAAACCACCCTATAGGCAATCTACACCTTCTTCCATAAAGTGCCTCAAATGGTGGTATATCATTACTAGAGATAACTTTTGTTGTATGCCAATTCACACAACGATAAGAACTAATACCAATGATCCCCAAAATTGGTTACACATCTGTATCACACCAATAGTCCTTCGACCTTTAGGATAACATACAGACCTCGTTTGATTTTGAATGTAGCAACGTATATCCTTAGGGGAATAATGACACTTGCACTATGAAGATATTCTCATTGAAAAAATATTGATGGGATAAAAAAAAGATACTTTCATGACCCAAAAATAGACGTGATGACACTTGTCTATTTTCACCAAGATAAGTCAGTCTCAAACCAACGAAAAGAAAGAAAATGCAGGAAACAGTAAAACAAGAATAAGACAAAGGCGAAAAACTTATTTATTCTGAACAACACCCCAAAACCTGGTTGTTATGTGTACAAGCCACTAATGTAAGTATTGAATTCAAGGATAAATACAAGTCTCAATCTCCGTTTCTCAAGTACAATAACGATTAAAAGAAAAAGGAAAAGAGGGCCCGCCAAGATGAGAAGAAACTACCTCTAAGATCCTTCAACGAGCCTTGAATGTTAGGAGAAGAACAATAAGAAGAACAAATGGGTTCGAACTCGGAACCTACACAAGTGTAGAAGTAAGGGGTGAGTACCAACAATAAGTTACCCAACAAACGGCCTACTAAACAAATCAACTAGCTATAAATTGAATATCCCTTATGCTCCAACTGAACCTCCTTAAACTATAACCTGCATAGAACTCATCCAACCTAGCAATTCTACACTCCACGGCTCACAAAGCCCAATATTGATAGTTAATCTTCACTATTCAACAACCAAACAAATCAAATAAGTCAATCTCAATGTCAAGTATTTCAGTTACATGTAACATGTGCATCAATGACAATCAACAAGTAAGTCACACATAAGAATCAAATACATCAACTCATGATCAATCTTTTGCCGGAACCATTACCCATCGGCACAATATCACAAGCCAAAACTATTTACCAACGGTTTTACATCACATTACTAGCCGAAACCATTTCTCATCAATTTTACATCACATCACTAGCCGCAACTATTTCCATCGACTTTATATCACCTCACTAGCTGAAACAATTTCCCATCGACTTTATATCACATCACTAGCATGAACCATTTCCCATCGGATATTTATCATATAACTAGCCATAACCATTTCCCATCGGCTTTATATCATATCACTGGCCGAAACCATCTCCCATCGACTTTATATCACATCACTAGCTGGAACCACTTTCCATCGACTTTATAACATCATCACATGTCTCTTCACGATGTTCATCACACCATACGGAAGAGACAACAATTCATACAATTTAAGTCCACAATAAGGTAGTTCACATCATTATGTTCAGCATATAACCTTTTTCATTTCAACCCATTTTTATTCATTTAGATATAACAAGTGAAAAATTTAAACCCTTCATCTCATCCCAATTACTCCCAAACACACAAACGAAGGAAGCATACTAATTCAACTAGAATACAAGGTTTAGGAAGCCACTTGCCTTAAATCAATCAAGAATCACTCTAATAACTGACTCTTCCTCTTCCGAATCACTTCCAAAGTCACACAATCTATAAACAAGCAAGTATTCACAATCACTTTCCAAAAACAACAACACCCACAACAATCCCCTTGAAAGGTGGGTTAATCAACATAATACCTGATTCTAAAATTTAAAGTTTGAATCCAAAATTTAATACTAGAAAATATTATTCAAGGTTTTAGGAACTCATTAGGGAAAATCATTTTGAAATAGGACTTGAAATTAGGTCACAAACTCCATTTTAGTTAAGAACTTGGGTTCTTGAAAACCTCATCATTCACCAATCAAAACCTCATATTTTGATGCAAAAATTCATAATTAATAAATGGAAAATGATGTTTTAGGATCAAGAACACTTACCTAATTGATTTTGCATAGAAAATCCTTTCAAAATTCATCACCAAGGATTCTCCAAGTTCAAAAATGGTGAATTGGGTCTTAAATCTAGAAATTTTTAGAAAAAGCCATCTGAGGTATCACTCAATCGAACCCCACTAAAAACACATGCTTTGCTTCTGGTATCAAGCCTTTGCTTAAGCAAAGGTCGCTTAAGCGTTGGCAGCTTTCCAAAGTTGAAGGTCATTGTTCGAAAACCCATACACACAATCCACATACGCAAATAAGTTATATGCGATGTTACAGACTCAATGGAATTGTCAAAACATGAATTAGAGGTCTGCTTGACCCGACATCCATGAAAACCATAGGATACTAACTCACACCTAAAATGGCTAAAACAAGTTGGGGACCTCTCAAAAATCAACCAAGACCTAAAATAGGCTTAAAAACATCACTCAAATACGGAATTCTTGAAATTTTCATCTGAGCATCTGAACTCCAAATGATGACCAAAGTCAACCCAAAGGCTAAAATTCCATAATTTAGGACCTCAAATACTCAAAAAGACTCAAAAACTGAAACCAACAACTCTCATGGAATATATCTCACATTGAATAAGCACAAAACTATGTTCTCAAATAATAACTAAGAGCGAAAGATAAATCTATCCAGTCTTTTACTGCATATGAGATATATTTCTTATAAGAATGACTGTTGTTGTGTGATTCTTATGGAATGCAAAAACTAAGTTTATGACATTTATGAAAAGCCATAATAGGATGGACAAAAACCTAAGAGCAATGCTATTGTAGTAGTGGCAGTGGTTGCAACTTTTTACAACTGTCCTTTTCACGTAACTTAACTCTCAATCTATCATGGGATCAGGTCCCTATTAGATCTCATAGTTTGTAAAATCATTAAAACTTCACCATAAATTTAGAATAACATTTCCCGTCTTTATGATGATGATAAACTTACTCAACATCTTCCACTTGTCAACATGACTAGGTCATTCCTGACAACTGACTGATCCCTCATAACCTTAGCACAATCTTTCCCCTTTTGACATCATAAAAAAGTAAAGTAGTAAACCAAGTAGGAAGTATGCAATTCAAGCAAATTCATGGCCACTTAAGTAACATTGAGCATGAGTAAAAATAAACAAAGTAATAAGAGAAGCCAGTAAACACAAGGAAAAAACATTCATTGGTCATAAACGTTAACATTCAAAATACTGCAGTAAAAGTACAAGAAGAGTTGGACAATTCCAACTAAAAAGATCAACAAGAAAAATAGGAATGGGACAAAATAAGAGTTTAGGAAGTAGGAGGCTTGGAAGTGAGAGATTGGAGGAGAGGGGTTATTCAAACATCCACCTCAACATGAGTTTTCAGTAACCTATCTTTTAGCTCAACATTTTGCGCAATCAGGCCCTGTTGAATTTTCAAAGCAGTCAGTTAATCTAGACCCGGCCCATCTACATTGACCTTCAACAACTGATCATTTAGGTGAACAATTTCTGCATCCCTATTTTCTTGTTTCACTATCATCTTTTCTAACTCATGTTTCAAATGTTCATGTTCCTCATGCAGTTCAGAAACCTTGCTCTTATTTCTTTTCTTTCCTTCCACACATTCACACTTAAAAAGTGTCTTTAGAGAGATAGAGTGCTTAATGATTTTTTTGATCCCTTTGCCATGATGAATAGCAAAGTGATTGAATACTTTTTTCAGTAGGTAGCCATACATCGTTTCATGTGTGATAATCTTATGCATATGCTCTAACATAATAGTAGGGAGATTGATATCAATGACCTTTCTAAGAGATACCCTAGGAGTGGACGAGACTCGAGAACCATCGCTGGTTCCAAGCGAACCCTTGGCCTGACTAAATACTCAGCGGAAGACTTACTCATAAATATAAGAACTTAAGAGTAACTCAACTCATGTCAAAATGCCATATCTCAAGTCTCAAGATGATTAACTTAGAACATTTAAAAATATTCAGACTGGCCACAAGGGGCAACTCAAGTCTGAAAAATTAACAAAATGAAAATGGAAAAAGACTCCTCAACTACTACTGTCTATGAAGCCTCTAACACTATGAGGAATGTTGGAACAAGATCCACACCATCCTAACAAAACTGAAAAAGTAAATGGAACCCTTCGGAAGCAAGGAGGCTCACCAAGCTAACTCGGGCTGCTATGGTATCAACGAAGCGCCTATTGATCACCTTGATATCCTATATCTGCATCATGAAATGATAGATGCTAAATGATATTAGTACATTGAATGTACGAGTATGTAAGGGGAACACTGAATATAACATAAAAGCTTGAACTTGGAAAGAATGAAAACATACTCACCTCAATTCTACTCGACTCATGGATACTCAACTCAAAACAATATAAAAACAACAATAAAGATGCAGTTTATATAAAACATTTAAAACAATAGATAACAACTCAGTGTATTTAAAAATACAATAATAACTCCATTTGTATATGAAGATACAAAATAACTGAATTTGGGAGATTCTCTAACTAACAACCATCACTATGAGCTATGTGATGAAACAACTTCTCGCCCACACTGCCAGAACTGCTCTATACCTTGTCGGAGTATAAGATATCCTCAACTAAGTGGATCAACTAATCTATGGTTAAAAAGCAATAAGGAATCATCTAAAAAGTATGACCCTTTCTACCCATATTGGTGCACCATACTACTCCCAATAATATAACTCATCTCATTTGTTTAAAAAAATTTCCTCATCCTCAAACTTTGAGATTATTACTCAAAAGAGTTCTCTTAAAACAGATAGTACTCAAAACTCCTAATGAAAGCATTTGGAAATCAATGTTTCCTCTTATTTACTCTTGGAAATACTTAGACCCCATATATTCATTTTGAAAAATGAAACTCAACTCTCCTTATCCTCATACTCAAGTACTCAAGTCTTAAAATAATTTTTAACAGTTTGTAAAAGAATTCTCAACATAACTCAAAAGACTCTCTCAAACTCGACTCTTAATCTTTTCTTGAATTTGAATTATAAACTCAAGAGTTACGATTCATAATATGAAGGATATTGTGATGATTAAATGTAGTTTAGATCGCTAGGATTAATAAAGGAATAAAAGCTCGACTCGAAGGAAAAATACTGATTGAGGGATGGAAGGAAAACTGGGCTGACACTCCTGGCGCATCCCTGGCGCACCGCGCTAGCCCTCCACTTTTTGGAGATTGTATGTGGCACATTGCTGGCGCACCGTCCCATCCTCTATCAAGAACATTCCTATGAATTTTTCTTCTCGATTTTTGGCCCTAATTCGCCTCAAATCGAATTGTTTATTCCAAAATCACTTAGATTTGCATACCTAACATAAGTGCACGAAAATATATGCAACACAACCCTCAAACTTGTAACATTTATCTCAAGAACTCATCAAACTCATCACTAACAATTTAAGAACGAAACTTCAAGAAAACTCATCAAAAACTCAAATCATTCAACCTCAAGAATGAAATTACAGATAGATTCACATGATTGGTGTGTGGGTGAACTAACCCAACACTATGAGAACTTACATATCTTGTTAGGATCGAATCCTTGGTGAAATCCCTTGACGATTGCAAGAAAATCTTGAATGCCTTGGTCTTTTCTCTCTTTTTTCTCTTCTTGAAATTTTCTCTAAACCCTAAGCATATTTAGGATTATGAAAACTGATCCAAATCAGATTAGACCCCTAAAATATCACTACAAATATTTATATCTGATGGGGTAAGGAAAATACCAAAATACCCCTCATTAATTTTGCAACGACCTGTTTTCGTCATTATTGAAATGCAAACGGGGGAAATTTGAGACTGAAAAACTTTTTTCGTAGTATTTGGATTTTCCCAACATAGTCCAGATTTGGACGAAATAGGAGTCTTTATGGTGTAGGGAAATCTGGTAACAATTGGGGAGTTAATTATAGTTTTGATTACATGAGTAGTTAGATAACTCTTTAAGGAATCTGTGTGACTTTACAAAAATGAATTCAGGCTAGTAGAACTCCAAAAATCGATCTTAGCATGAAGGGTATTTTCTGAACGTCGTTGGGTAGAGGTGTGTTGTGAAATGGGGGTTTTGGATCTATTAAAATATCGCACTAGTTTGTGCAAGCCGCCTTGGCGGGGGATTTTTTCGCTCTGGCGGGGCCGCTGCAGCAGGGTGAGGGTCGCTGTGGCGGGTTTGATGCGACTTAAAGTCGTAAATAAACTCCTAAATGACCTTGTTTTGCACTTTTCGATTTTTAGAGCTAAGGAATGAACCCTAAGAGAGTCCTAACAGTTTTCCACCATTTTTGAGGCAAAAAGGTATGCTTTTCACTCCCTGAATTCACTTTTCAATCCGTAGAACATAATAGAATGGGTAATTATCGATGGGAAAGGGTTTTGATCTAGACTCTATGGTGGAAACAACCCTATTTTGGATACTTGGGATCATGGGTTTAATTTAGGGTTCATAAAATTGTTAGCAATTAGGGTAATTAGTGATTGTTTATTGATTTCCGTATTGTATTGATTGTTTGTAGACCAAGATCAAGCGGAACGAATCCGGAAAGTGAAGGATCAAGTTTCTTAGGGTTTCAAGCTTGTTTCGTGGTAGGTGATGTGCCACGAAATCTTGGCACATTTAATGCTTTAAAACTAAGAATTGATACTAGACTCGAGTGAATTTATATGGATATAATGCGTTTTGTTGTGTTGGACAAGTGAAACAGGTGAAAAGTGGAAAAGGAGATAAATAAAGAAAAAATTTCTGTAAAACATCAAGTGAAGACCACAGATCACTTCACGGGCTGTGGTCCTCATTACGGTCCATGGTGCCTCCTGCGAAGTTGAACCAGTGTGCAGGCCAAGAATAGTTGAAAAGGGATTAGAACCAAGTGAAGACCACAGACGAGTTCACAAGCTGTGGTCCTCACTACAATTCGTGGTGCTTATCATTAAGCTGAACCAATGTGAAGGTTGTCACACCCCGAGACTACCCCCGAGACGCGAACACGGGACCTAGGACCACAAGTGATCCCAAGCTAACCCTGCTAGCATGATCATGAGCATACCAAAGAGAAGTTGAATAATAAACTGATGCGGAAGCTATAATCATAATCAAATGAAAAGATGGGGAATACCCATATACTGTAGCTAAAATAAATAAAAACTGATGAGTTTAATACAAAGAAGATATTAACTCAATACTAAGCTGAATCTAACTATGTCTGAAAATAGCCTCTAACTGACTAGAAATGTTGGGACAAGCCCCAACTAAGTCTAGAAAAATTGAAAATAAAGGACTAAAAATAATGAAAAGAAACTCATGACTATTGTCCTCGGAGAGTGAGGACTCACCACTGATTCAACTAAACTGGAGATCGGGAAGCGATCTAAGCGTGATCTGGATCATGAGAACCTGAACCTATATCACGAGAAGATATAGCGCAGAGTATGCGTCAGTACTTGAAAGGTACTAAGCATACAGAATAGAATAAAGCTAAAATAACATATAACTGATCAGAGCAAATAAGCAATGAAGTAATCTGAACATGATATAGATACTGAATACTAAGCTAACTGAATGCAATGACCAATTTATAACATGTTGAGACAGAATACGAAACATACTGATACATGGTCAATGCAATGGAATCTGACTGAATTGTGGGCATACTAATAACCGATAACAAAACCACATGAGCTAACTGTGAGTCCGATGTATATGCCCCATCGAGAGGACCCAATATATCCTGCCAGAGATATAGAGGCATGCTGGTGTGATCACTAAAATGATGCCTATAGAGGGGACTTACATCCTACGTGGCTAGTAGTTCTGGGACTATTTGGGTACGCTGAATCCTAGTCCAACTTGGTATTATGCTACTCCTAATGGATTAAGTGATTAACACATTATGACTGAATTTCTGTAAGTTACTGGATAGTTCAAACTGTACATGCAAATTGAGTATGCAACAATTAACTGATATTGATGCATTAATAACTCAGACATGTATAATTGAATAACTGAAATTTCTGACCTAGCATATGTAATTCAAGAACTAAAGAAATACATATCTAGGGTTCTGGAATTCATGCAATAAACTGAATATGAACATACTAATCAGATTTGGATAATTCTAACAACTAAGAACACTAATTCTAACATTCAAGAAACCCTGGGTCTAGTCATAATAAGTGAATCAAGAAACTAACTGAAAACTAGGGACTTATTGGGTGAAAGGAACCCATTAGTGAAATCCCACATACCTGGTGATGAATTTCACAGAGAAATCTTTAGATTTTGGAGCTGAAATTGATGGAACCTTGTTGCGTTCTTGTATTAGGGTTCTTGACTTCTATGTCCTCTTAGTGTTCTAATTTTTCTAAGTTTTGATTAATGTTTTGACTTGGGTAAGTTCTAGTTATGTTTCTAGGATTAAATGGACTGAAACCTCATAACTTATGGTTTAAACAACATAGCTTAAGGGTTAAACGAAACAGGAAAAGACCAAAAGACGCCTGACTTAACTATTGTAGGAGTGACCGACGGACGGGTCCTACAGGCCGTAGGTCAACCTATGTTTCATAGATTGGGGTTTAGGTCGTCTTCCCTTCATGGATTCACTAAAACGAGTATATTTTTTACTAGAAGGTCGAATTTTACAAAACTCAGTGGCGTTGGAAAGAGGATTCAATTATCTATCGTATCATAGGTCATGGTACACATAATTCCTTTTGTGCTGGGAGTGATGATCATTTGAAGTTGAACTAATTCGAAATTTCCCCCTAATTGGCTGTTGGCCTTCACCAAAGATCAGACCTACAGTCCATGGATCAAACAACGGTCCATTCTGGTTAGCCATCGTTCATGTCGGAGGCTGGGTAAAGGGGGCCTCGATCCATGGACACAGACCACGAATCGTGGTCTGGAATACAGACCATAGGTCTGGCATACAGACCATAGGTCTGGCATATAGACCATAGGTCTGTCTATGGGTCGAGACTTAGCCGATTTTCTTAGCTGGGTTTGGGGAGGGGTTGCAGTGGTGAACCATGGACCACTAGCATGGGTCGTGGTCTGACCTACAGTCCGTGAGTGTTAACCGTGGGTTGCACCTGGAACTTCTCAAAATCTTCATTTTTGGTCTGTTTTGGAGACGGGGTTTTACAAAGTCCAATAAGAGTTGGAAGAAGGTTGAAACCCAAGTGAAGACCACAGATCACTTCACGGGCTGTAGTCCTCACTATGGATCGTGGTATCTCTGATAATGCACTTTCCAGTGTCAAGGCATTGAAGACCCAATCTTTGGGAAAGTTAAAGGAAAGATCACAGAGGGCTTCACGACCCATGAAGCCCTCTACGAGCCGTAGAAGTGGCCATAAAGCTACCCAACATTTCAGTCCTAGTTCGATTAGGACTCATTTTAAATATTCTATTTTGAATTACTTTGGGTCATTTTTTGGATATTATTCATTACCTTACATTTTACGAACAAGAACACATTGTCATTATGAGCTTTTAATTTTGGATTTTAAATATTATTACAGTTTGAAGCTCAGATTTGGATTATCATATTATCGAATTAATTATTGAATTGTTAATTATTTTTGTAAGTCTTTCTTAATATATTTTCATTCCTAATTACTGATTGTTTACGTGAAAGCATGAGTGGCTAAATACCACATCTCGGGTTGTGGGATCCATGAAGAAATTCTAGTTACGATTCCATAAAATGAGTACAGGGCAGTCTGTGTTTACAATCTGTAGTTTTTAGATTTCAATATCATTATAATCTAGTGCGTGCATTCATTAGATGAGCCTGTATCTGGTATTTGTTTGAGAGAAAAATACTGGTTAGGAAAAAGCTGAACTAATTTAGCAAATTATAGTTAAAGCTTGAGTTCTAAAGAAAAGAACTTTAACACCATATTATTGTAAGCGAGGGTCAATGTTAGTAACACTCTAAGGTCGAGAGAACATGAGTGATAATTATCTGATTAGGTTGAGAAGTGTTAGATAAATTTAACTTGCAGTGATTCTGTAAACGTTGATTTGCCTGACGCTTAATAACGAAAGAACACTAGACCTAATGTTATGGTGAACATAATCCTGGTTTTTTTTAATTAATTGATACCTTACAATGAAATAGTCTGTTAGTCGTTAATCTGGATATTGACTGCAAGTTTTGGTACTTGTAACATTTCAACCAAACAAGTTTTGGTACTTGTAACTCTAGTTGAGCTCTGCAAATTGACAACGACCGCTTTCACTTCTTATTCGAAGTGTAAGTTTGGACGTATCAAATTTTGGCGCCACTGCTAGGGAATTTCAATTCATAAGTGTTTTACTAGCTTTTATTTGATTTATAGTTATATTTCCTAATTTTACATTTTGTTCTGTATTTGTGTCTCTTTTAGGTGAGTTCAATTGTGCATGCCCAACACTAGAAGTAAAGGAGCCCTATTGCTTCCTTACAACCCTGAATTTTGGAGAGCTATTCAAAAGATGGTTAATGCACAAGAACTAGAGGCTCAAAGGCAAGGATTAGGCTTAGAAGCTGAAGTTGCTGCTGCAAGAGGTGTCCAACAAAATGCTAGAATCAACCAGCCTATGACAGTAGATGATAATAGAGGAGTGGAAGGATTAGTCCCTCCCTAGTGCCAACCAATAGCCCTAAGGGGTAGAGCTTAGCATCCAACTTACATGATGTATGAAGAAGATGATGCTGACTTGGATGGAGCTAGAGTCGTTGGAGCTATAGTGTTACATGCACTACCTTTAGGTGTTAAGTTCACAATCACCAAAACTATGATTCAATTGTTAAACCTGAAAGGTATGTTTAGGGGAGCAGCCGGTAATGATGTGAATCAGCATCTGATGAACTTTGTGGAAATCTGTAAGTCAAAAGAGATTCTGGGAGTTAACCAAACAACGATGAGGTTGAGGCTCTTTCCATTGTCTCTCACTAGAGAGACGACTAATTGGTTCAATGAGATGTTAGATGACTCCGTTATAACTTGGACTGAGCTGAAGGAAGCTTTCTTGGAACGATTCTTCCCATAATCAAAAGAGCTGCAGATGAAGGACGAGATAAGTACACACAAGCAACTACCAAGAGAAGCAATGCATGATACTTGATGGAGATTTAGCCAAAAGCTGAAGAAATATCCTAATCATGATCGTACCTAGAGACATCTGAAACAAGCTTTCTATAGATCTTTAAACTATATCACGAAACATGTTGTTGACGCAGTTTATGGAGGATCATTCATGAGGAAATTATTCTCAAAAAGCATGCAACTATTGGATGAGGTATCAAAGAACAACAGGGCATGGTATACTAGAGATACAGAGGAAAGAGAGATTGGGTAGAAATTTCAGCTTTTAGTTGGACAGAGGAAGAGAGAAGAAGAAAAGGACCAAGACATGGCATACATGCAGACACAAATAGATCTGCTCACAAAACATATTGTTGCCAAGTCTGGAAAGGTAAATGTTGTGGGATAACAAAATAGGTATAAGGATCAGGACATTGACCTAGATGAGAAAGCCAAATATTTTAGCAATCAAGGAGGTTTTCAAAATTATAACTCTAGAAATCAGGGTTACAACTCTGGAAACGCAAGTCAAAATTATGCTAGGGATGGTCAATATGATAGGCCAGTAAATATAGATCAGGGAAAATGGGAGAACAGAGATGGGTATAGGAATGATCGCAGTGGTGTTTATGTGCCCCCAGGTAATAGAGACCGAGCAAGTAGTAGTTCCAGTGTGTCTAAGCTTGAATAGATGATGGCTAAGGTACTCTAGAAAGTTGAATCAATTGATGCAAGGGTAAAATAAATGAGAGGTGATTTCTCGAGCATGAGTCAGTTGGTGGACTCCCACACCACCTCTATTAAACAAATTGAGCAGCAATTGAGGAAACTCTCAGCCTTACTAAATCAGAGAAAGAATGGGTCACTACCAAGTGACACTATCAAAAATCCTAAGAAGGATGGGCACTGCATGGCCATTGCCACTATGAGTGGAAAAGTTTTTACTAACCCTATTTTTGCAGGTACTAAATGTGAAAAGGTGTTGGAACAAGCTATCAGAGAAGAGGATGAAGCTGAACAGGTAGATGAATTGGAGGATCCTTAGCCTAAAGCACAACCTGCGAGAGAAAAAGAGAAAGGGGTCGAGGAAAACATACCTTTACAGTAGATTCCAAGACCACCTTTTTCTTTCCCTCAAAGGCTAAAAAAGAAAGCTGAAGATGCGAAGTTTACAAAATTTATCACCATGTTGAAGCAACTTTCTATAAACATACCATTGGTGGAAGCCCTGGAATAGATGCCAGGATATGGCAAGTTCATGAAGGACTTAGTTACAAAGAAGAGAGCTATAAGTCTTGATTTTACTAACGATATTCATCATTGCCGTGCATTGCTACCAGATCTCTGGTTTAGTAGAAGAAAGAACCAGGTGCATTCACTATCCCATGCACCATTCGGTATTTTAAGTTTGCAAAAGCTTTGTGTGATCTAGGAGCCAACATCAAATTGATGCCATTATCTATCTACAAGAAATTGGGATTGGGAGTTCCAAGACCCATAACAATGAGGTTGATGATGGCTGATAGGTCAGTAAAGTGGCCAGTGGGAATCCTATGTGATGTACTAGTTAAGGTGGACACCTTCATATTTTCGGCTGATTTCGTGATCTTGGATTGCGAAGTAGACTTTGAGGTGCCCATCATTTTGGAAAGACCATTTTTAGCAAAAGAAAGAGCCTTGGTGAATGTTGAGAGAGGAGAGCTGAAGTTCAGACTTAACAAGGATAAGGTAAAGTTCAATATTTGTGGGTCAATGAAGCAACCACATGATATGAATGTGGTATTTGCACTAAAGTTGGTTAATGAATAAGGAATGAGAATACCAATCGAAGAGAGAATGGCTGTTGAAACCTTAGTTGCAATGCTGATGAACTTTGATGCTGATTTTCAGTATGACTATATAGAGACCGTGAATGCCTTGCAGGGTATGGGAGAGCACTCTTATGCTTCAAAGAAATTTGACCTTGAAAAATAGGCCAAGTCCTCTATAAAAACCATCCATTGAGGAGCCACCTGTGTTGGAACTGAAACAACTACCCAATCACCTAAGGTATGTATTTTTGGGAGCTAACAACACTTTACCTGTGGTTTTGGCTGTAGATATAAATGATGAACAAGTCCAAGCTGTGACCAAGGTGTTGATTAGGTACAAGAGGGAACTTGGGTAGACTATTGCTGACATCATTAGGATACCTCCGGGTAGATGCATCCACAAGATTTAGCTTGAGGAGAATGCAATAGCATTGAACACCAGCGAAGGCTAAAGCCACCTATGCAAGAGGTAGTTCAGAAAGAGATAATCAAGTGGTTAGATGCTGGGGTGGTCTATCCTATTTCTAATAGTCATTGGGTTAGTCCAGTGCAATGTGTTCCAAAAAAGGGCGGTATGACTATGGTGGCAAATGCCAAGAATGAGTTAGTCCTACAAAGAACAATCACTGGATGGCGAGTGTGCATGGACTACAGGAAGTTGAACAAGTGGACTTTGAGTGATCACTTCCCAATGCCCTTCATGGACCAAATGCTGGACATGTTAGCTGGTAAAGGGCAGTACTGTTTCTTAGATGGATACTCTGGCTACAACCAGATATCAATTGCTTCTGAAGATCAGGAAAAGACTACCTGCACATGTCCTTATGTCACCTTTGTGTTTAAACGCATGCCATTTGGACTATGTAATACACCAGCAACATTCCAAAGGTGTATGATGTCCATTTTCTCAAACATGGTGGAGGACACTCTAGAGGTATTTATGTATGATTTTTCTGTAGTAGGTGATACATTTGATGATTGTTTGTTGAATCTTAGCAAGGCCCTACAGATATGTGAGGAGGCCAACCTAGTGCTGAATTGGGAGAAGTACCATTTCATGGTAAAAGAGGGCATAGTCCTTGGGGACAAAGTATCACAGAAGGGGTAGAGGTCGACAAGGCCAAGATTGAGGTGATTGAAAAATTACCTCTGCCAATCTGTATAAAGGGTGTTAGAAGCTTTTTAGGACACGCTGGGTTCTATGGGTGTTTCATCAAGGACTTTTCTAAGATTGCACACCTCATGTGCAAGCTTTGGAGAAGGAGGTGAAATTTGTTTTTGATGAGGCATGCCTCAAAGCTTTTGAATGCCTAAAGGAGACACTAATCTATGCCCCATATTTGGCCGAACCATTTGATGTGATGTGTGATGCTAGTCGTACTACTCTAGGAGTTGTATTGGGGCAGAAGAAAAACAAGATGTTCCATCTGATTTACTATTCTAGTAAGTCACTGAATAGAGCACATCGAAATTATACAGTCAGAGAACAGGACCTACTAACTGTGGTGTACGCTTTTGAGAAATTCAGAGCATACTTGTTGGGCACTAAAGTGATTATTCGCATAGATCATGCAGCTCTGAGATATCTCATGGCGAAGAAAGATGCCAAGCCAAGGTTGATTTGATGGGTGTTGCTTCTCCAGGAGTTTGAGTTTGAGGTTAAGGATATGAGGGGTTGTGAGAACTAAGTAGTTGATCACCTGTCTAGGTTGGAGGCTGAAAAGAAGGAAGAACTAGAGCTTGAAATAAACTACTCATTTTCGGATAGGCAGGTATTAGCCACAAATCTTGATCTTAGTCCTTAGTTTGTTGATTATGCTAACTTTTTTGTTAGTGATTTGATGCCTAAGGGGCTGACATATCAACAAAGGAAAAGGTTCTTGCATGTTGTGGGTAGGTACTTTTGGGATGAACCATATCTGTACAAGGTGTGTACTGACAACATAATTAGGCGATATGTTCCTGAAGCTGAGATGCTGCACATTCTAGAAGCCTGTGACTCTTCTCCAGTAGGTGGTCATCATATAGGTGCTCAGACAGCCCATAAAATACTTCAGTATGGGTACTATTAGCCCATAATTCATTATCAGGATATGATGGATGTGGTAAGGAGTTGTGATGTGTGCCAGTGGCAAAGAGCTATCTCTCAGCGCCATGAGTTACCCATGACACCTATTCTAGAGGTGGAATTATTTGATATGTGGGACATCAATTTCATGGGCCCATTTGTGAGTTCTTATGGGCAGAAGTATATATTGGTTGCAGTGGACTATGTGTCCAAATGGGTTGAGGCCATTGCTTTACCTGAGAATGATGACAAAAGTGTAGCTAGCTTCTTGAAAAAGAATATTTTCAAGGTTTGGCACACCCAAAGCCATTATCAGTAATGGTGGTTCACACTTCTGCAATAAGGTGTTCAGTGCTCTTCTGACCAAGTATGGGGTTAAACAACACAAGGTTGCTACGCCTTATCACCCACAGACCAGTGGACAAGTAGAGATTTCCAACAGGGAATACAAGACAATCTTGGCAAAGACAGTAAATGCCAACATGACAGATTGGGCACAGAAGTTAGATAATGCTCTATGGGGATATCATACAGCTTTCAATACACCTATTGGTATGTCTCCATATCAATTGGTGTTTGTAAAGGCATGCTATTTGCCGATTGAGCTTGAGCATAGAGCACTCTGGGCTATGAAGAAGCTAAACCTCAATTAGAGCAAAATTGCAAACTTGATGTTGGATCAGATCAATGAGATGGATGAGTTCCATCTGAGAGCCTATGAGAGGTCGGCACTGTATGAGGAGAGGATGAAGCTATATCATGACAAATATATTGAGAAAAGAAGCTTCACTCTTGGTGACATGGTGTTACTCTTCAACTCACGACTTTGTCTGTTTCCAGGAAAGTTGAGATCAAAATGGTCTGGACTTTTTAATGTCACACAGATGTTTCAATCTAGTGCTATTGAGCTGGAAAATGATAAGGGCGATAGGTTCAAAGCTAATGGCAAGCAAATCAAGGCATATTTGGGTGCTCCTGCGGGTGTGAAGATTGTAGAGGAATGTAAGCTTGAAAAAGTCTGAGTAATCAAGTAACATGCATTGCATCATGACGTTAAATTGTGCACTTCTTGGGAGGCTAACCAAGATGTAATTGTACTAGGTATTTTCCCTTTTTCCTTATTTTTTATCATTTTTATAGAGTCACTATGTGTTGATGTGCGCAGGAGAGAATAGGTGGGAAAGTGTAGTAACTGCGTGTAACTGATCTTCACGGACAGTCTCACAGACCGTGGTTCCCTTCATGGGCACTTTCACGGTCCGTCAACTTGATGAACAACCTAAGAAAGCTACTGGAAATTACATGACAAAGGTTCACGGAAGGGTTCACGGTTCGTCAGAGCTTGTACGAACTGTCTAGCCTCTCATAAACCTCAGGTACGAATTATAGTTCCAAGTTAATGTCACGAAAAGGTTCACTGACCGTGATGTCCTTTACGGGCAACTTCATGGTCCATCGTCTGCATCAAGTATGTTTTTTTTTTTAAGTCAGATTCACGAACTGTGATGCCCTTCACGGGAAAGTTCACGGTCTGTCGTCTACTACCCAGTCCCACCATGATCCGACCTGACCCACACGTAATTCAATTGGAAATTAAAATGTATTCATTCTCATCCAAACGCCAAGGGTTAGTTTTCCTCCCATTTTTCTCTTCAATAACAGCTCATAAAAGTTTTCTATCAATTCCCCTCATCCATAAATCCTAAATTCATCAAACAATCCAAGCCCTAATATTAAGTTATCAAGAATCCTTAGTCGAGTTCACTGATTTCTACATTTGCGCAAATTTTTGCTTCTAAGTTCCAAGTAAGTTCTCTAATCACTCGCTATAGGATCTTGCATAAAAGTGTGTTTGAATTTACTGTGACTTGGCCGAATCTCGCATTGCTTATGTGCTGTACTGTCTTATTTTGTATCGAAGTGAGATGGGTTTGTTTTATTTGCGTAGAACTAACTGTCTTCTTTGTGGGTATGGCCACAGTAGGTCGAAATTGTTAGGGGAATTGTATAGGTCTAAATTGCTATTGAATTACTTGGAGCTAGTCGAAATTTCTCACGATTGTGGGATACGCTGCCTTAATTGGTGTTAATTTGTAGTGGGTTGGGAGTTTTGAGTTGTACTTGTGTGTGGATCGATAACAATGGTCGAATTTGTTGTTTGTGAATCTTGTATTAGTTAATTAAGTTGATTAAGAATTAGGTTGATGCTTAAGATATTGAAAGGTTGTGAATTTGTGTAAAAATGGTTGTTAAGTGCTGAAATTCTATATTGGGAAGAAGGTGACTGAAATATTGGTCAAGTGTAAGACCACAACCAGTTTTACAGGCTGTGGATGATACCACGGGCAGTGAAACTTATTGTGGACCACACTTGAAGTCAAGCCATCCCTCAGATAAAGTTCACGGCCAGTATCACGGACTATGGTGCACTCCACGGGCCATGAAACCGTCCGTGAACATCACTTGGTAAAAATTTCTGTGGCTCTTTTTGCACATTGATTTTGCCTTAAACCTACGAGGGTTTTCACAGACCGTGGTACATATCATGGCTCGTACAAGCTTTCGTAAAGCATACTTATTTGTAAATTTTTTTCTTTTTTTGTACTTCAATTTTTGTTTGTCTATTGTTTTCGTGGCCCTTCGCAATGTTAGATTGTGTGACGACATTCTTAAGGCAAGGCGTCACAATGAAATTACATAGGGGACGTCTGAGTACCCGATAGTGTGTCATTATGATGTGTTGGATACTAATGAGTTTTGTATTTCTCTGGTACGATGGCTCCTCGAAGAAAGAACGCAGCTAAACCTGCACCCCCCCACTGCTTCTCAAAAAGAGGGTCATGACTACTTCGACACCAGTAATTATGAGGTGCAAATAAATATCATACCAAAAGATCACTCATCTCAAGCTACCAAATCACAGACAAAGAAAGCCATTCTCCAGGACATTCCTCCCCAGTATGAAGAGGGAGAAAATAATTTTGATAACATTGCAACATCATGTAGTAAATCTAATGATGGTTTAGGTAGTTAGTCCACTGATAACTCGGGGGCAGTGCAGAATCTGAAAGCAGTTCTCAGGAAGATTCAAACACCTCGCCACCTACAGTAAATATAGAAGCTGGAATTGGAGTACGAGAGCAGATACTATAGAGGATGATGTAGAGATCACCAATAATGATACCATGGTGCTGTATGTTACCTCCCATAAACCTAATCCCGCATTGAGACCGCAAGTGATTTCCTATTACCGCTCCATGTGGACTGTGAACCGGTCCGAAGAATTCTTCAACAAAGGTATTGTGCTAAGAATAGTAGTTTTAAGAGTTGTACAATCATGCCTAATACTAGAGTAGTAGTAGCTGATATTAAAGCATTCTGTGACATCTATTAGATGTTTCAGTTTCATCAACTCGACTGGATGAACAGTGTTCCTGGAGAATACTCTTACTACCTGACTAGAGAGTTTTACTCATCTTATGCAGCTACATTGATGAACTTTGCTGCATATACAGAGACTACTAAATGTGGACAAAGATACATCACCATTACCAGAGGTCCACTTAATTCAGTTGTAGTTTAGGGAAAATCGATCAATATCTCTGAGGTCACTATTAACAGAATGTTACATGACCTGGAATACTCTACACCAACATTAGTTGGCCTTTTTGAGGGCAAACATCATGAGGTCACCAGTGATACTACTATGGAGATTCAGAGTTCTCGATAGAAGGTTTTGTGCTGGTTTGCAAAGCAAATTGCTATAGATGGGGAGAATGCAGTTTGGTTCACCACGATGCCAACACTTATCACAAAAGCTTCCCTATCGTTTCAACCAAGGTGTGGTGGGCTGTTGTTCATGCACAATTGAGACCTATGGGTAATGATAATACCTTGTCTCCCTCACTAGCATCTTTGGTAGCCTGCCATATGGCTAGTTACCCGATAAATATGGGGCAGATCATAGCGACTGAAATGAGAGATAGAGCATTGAATGAGATAGTTGGGTTTCCATTTCCTTGTTTGATAGGGAAATTTTGTAGACAAGCAGATATTCCCTCAAATAGGTTGATTGATAGATGGTGTGATACATTCAGATTTATCCAATTTTCTAAAATCAAGGATGTTGTGAATCATCTCTTTGGCACGAAGTCTACCGCTGTGGGTACTTTAGATATTTTTCCTCATGTCCCACTTGAGATCCCACAGGCAGATAGAGGCCCAGAGTAGGGGGAATCATCACAGCTTTCCATAGAGGCACCACCACCACCAGCGTTTGCTGCACAGGCTACAAGTACCTATGTCACCATTCCTATGGTTTTTCTTGAGAAATTGGTTGTAGATCAACGCCAAACCAGGACATTGGCAGACCAGATTATAAACCAAATGCCCCAGCTAATAGAGACGAAGGTGTTAGCTATGAAAAAAGAGATCCATGATGAGATACGGAAGGAGCTGGCTGTCTTAAAAGACAAAATGGATGGGTTGGAGAACCTTATCCAAGATCGATAGCAAGCAGCAGGTTCAGTAGAGACTGAAGAGTTCAAATCACAGTTAGCTGAGATGAGAACTCAGATTGCTAAACTGGATGAAAAGCTAGTACCGGTACCCACTCCAATAATGCCAAACTCTTTAATGCAAATGCTAACTGAAGCACTCTCCACTCAATCAATTGATGATCTTTGGGGAGAACTCCCCGCGAGTATGTCCGGTAAGAGAAAACACAAAGTTGGCGAACTTGATGAGGAGACCCCTACTAACCAAGACAGAGAGGCAAGAAGTTAAGAAAAGAGAGCTTGTAGAACATCAAAGAGGGAAGTTCGAGAAAAGGAAGCCCTTGAACAGCAATATCAAGGTTCAGCCTTAGTTGGAGCTTCTAGTAGTGAAGCACCTACCCTGAAAAGTGAGGACCAACCTGATCAGGTATTGATTTCTAAGAGTGCACCCATTGATAAGGTTGCCAATGTTGAAACGAAGACATGCGCCTAAAGCACCGTAGGTATGACTCCTCCTCATTACCCTGTGCATTTTATTGTTCTGTATCGACTTTGAGAGCAAAGTCCTATTTATTTAGGTAGGGGTGGTGAGCAACTTGCCATAGCTATTAGAAAAATGAAGGTTGTCTCTGTGTGTTATTGTTTTTAGATGTTTTGTGTGTTGAGCTATACAGTAACTAGTCTGTGAAAAATGAGGACCTGAATTTAAGTTTGATTGTTAGGATATTTAGATGACATCTTAGATATTGATATGTTGAACATGGCTAGTCTAACCAATTAATTAGTGAACCAGAGAAACCGAAAAATGCAGTCATGTGTCGTTTGTGTGTAAGTTTTGATTGAAGTCTAACACTAGGAGCAGAAACTAGAACTTGCCCAAGTAGTCTTGCTTGAATTTGAGAATAACCAGATAGGAAAGGATCAGTAGGCCAGTTTTGTTAAACCATTAAAAAGCAAAAAAAAAATAATAATAAAATAAAAAAATAAAAGAACCAAATGAAAATCTTATCACTTGAATCCAATTTGAGCCTTAAACCAGTCTTTATTCTTACCTAACACATACCATATCCTTGGTTCTCCGAAGGTACGATATCACAACTCAGGCCAAAAGCCTAAATTGAGGGTGATTGCAATTCGAACAGGAAGAAAAAGGGAAAAAGAAGGTTCAACCAATGAGCTAAGTGCATATAAAAATTGCATATAAAATAAAAGAGAAAAGAGCAGAAAAAGAAGAAAACAAAAGAAAAAGAAAATAATAGCGACTGGGTAATGCTGAAATAAAGAAAAAGAGGGAATCACTAAGAAAAGAGTTATGTGAAAACGAAAATTTGGATAACCAAGGGACTAGTCACTCATGAAACCAAATATCCATTCCCTAACCTCAAGCCTATGCTACAAGCCAATAAAGTCCTATAGTGATCCTATTTCGGGTGTTTGAAAGATAGAGAGTAGAAAGCAAGGGCATGCCTATGGTAGTTTGTTGTTAGTGTTAGAAGTTCTTTGAGAGCGTAAGCATAGTACTCAGTCCCAACTATTTTGAGCGAGGGACTTCTTTGGTGTGAGGACACGGTGGTTGCATTTGAAAGTGGATTGTGTGAGCTGATAATTTGCAGGCATAAGCATGATTGATTGTGAGTAATGAGATACCATATATTGATCCTTACATGTTAGATTCAGGTATTTGGGATACAAATTGTGTTTGAAATAGTTGTTGCATAGTGTCAAAAGTTTTTAAATTATTTGAGGGCTAATTGTACTGATTTCTCATCACTTCAGGACAAGTAATGGTTCTAAGTTAAGAGTGTTGATGTGCTGCAAAATCTTGACACATTTAATGCTTGAAAACTTAGAATTGATACTAGACTCGAGTGCATTTATATGGATATAATGTGTTTAGTTGTGTTGTACAGGTGAAACAGGTAAAAAGTGGAAAAGGAGAGAAATGAAGAAAAATGTTCGCTAAAACATCAAGTGAAGACCACGGACCACTTCACGGGCAGTGGTCCTCACTACGGTCCATGGTGCCTACTGTGAAGTTGAACCACTGTGCAGGCGAAGAATAGTTGAAAAAGGATTGGAACCAAGTGAAGACCACAGACGAGTTCACAAGCCGTGGTCCTCACTATGGTCAGTGATGCTTGTTGTGAAGTTAAACCACTGTGAAAGCCAAGAAGAGTTGGAAGAAGGTTGAAACCCAAATGAAGATCATAGACGATTTCACGAGCCGTAGTCCTCACTACAGACCGTGGTAGTTCTCTTGGTGCATTTTCCAGTGTCAAGGCATTGAAGACCCAATCTTTGGGAAAGTTCAAGAGAAGATCATGGAGGGCCTGTGAAGCCCTCTACAAGCCGTAGAAGTGGCCTGACATTTCAGTCCTAGTTCGATTAGGACTCATTTTAAACATTCTATTTTGAATTACTTTGGGTCGTTTTTTGGATATTATTCATTAGCTTACTTTTTACAAAGGAGAACACATTATCATTTTGAGCTTTTGTTTTTGGATTTCGAAGATTATTATCAGTTTCAAGCTCGACTTTGGATTATCAGATTATTGAATTGATTGTTGAATTGTTAATTATTTTTGTAAGTCTTTCTAAATATATTTTCATTCCTAATTGGTGATTGTTTACGTGAAAGCATTAGTGGCTAAATACCACAACTGGGGTTGTAGGATCCATGGTGAAATTCTTGTTACGATTCCATAAAATGAGTAAAGGGCAGTCTGTGTTTAAAATCTATAGTTTTTAGGTTTCAATATCATTATAATCTAGTGAGTGCACACATTATATGAGCTTTTATCTGGTATTTGTTCGAGGGAAAAATACCAGTTAGGAAAAAGCTGAACTAAATTAACAAATTATAGTTAAAACTTGAGTTCGAGAGAAAAGAACTTTAACACCATATTATTGTAAGCGAAGGTCAATGTTAGTAACACTCTAGGGTCAAGAGAACATGAGTGATAATTATCTGATTAGGCTGAGAAGTATTAGATAAATTTAAGTCGCAATGATTCTGTAAACATTGATTTTCCTGACGCTCAATTACGAAAGAACACTAGAACTAATGTTATGGTGAACACAATCCTGGTTTTTCTTAATTAACTGAATCAACCTCACAATGAAATAGTCTGTTAGTCGTTAATATGGATTTTGACTACAAGTTTTGGTACTTGTAACATTTCAACCAAACCCAAATTACTTTTCGTTGTTATTTATTTAGGAGATAATAACAACATTTGAATAAACGCGACAGTGAAACCTTATCTGTAAAGAAATTCTTTGTGGGATTGACCTCAACTCTAGTTGAGTTCTGCAAATTGACAACGACCATTTACACTTCTTATTCGAAGTATAAGTTTGGACGTATCAGTAGGTGATGGTTGTGATTCTATGGTTGTGTGATATATGCTTGTTCTTGCTTTATTATGATATTTGTATGTATATAACTGTTGCATTATTGATCACACTTGTTGTAAATGAGATAGAGGAATGATGAATGCCATGAATCATGACTTAAATGTATGATCTTGAGAATATACTTGTGATTGTGATTGTGGTGTGGTAAATGGATCGGTTGCCACGTTTCGGCATAACTAACTTGGATTGGTTGCCATGTTCTAGAATACCTATGGGTTCAGTTGCCACGTTCCGACATAATTTTTGGATCAGGTACCACGTTCTGGTATGCTAACTATTTGGGTTTGGATTCCATAAGAGGACCAATGATTTGATATAGTTATGTATCTTGAGAATTGTGAAGTTGTTTGTTGTTAGTAAATGTTGATAATATTATATATGTTTGATATATGCATGTGATTATATTATTTTAATGACTTATGTATTGGGATAATCGCATGATCCCACCAATACACTATGGTTCTGTACTAATATTGCCCTTGCTCTTATTTTTATTGAGTACAGGGCATTTTCTGGCAGCTATTGATAGACCTCGCTTACAAGCTCAGTGATCGTCGTTTGAATTCATGGGTGAGCCGATTCTTTCGGGCTGTCATGCGTTCTCTTCGTCTATGCCCACATTTTTGGACTTAGACATTTCTATTAGTTTTTAGTACATTAGTTTGGGGTTGTATCCCTTCTGGTTTAGACTTGTTAAACTTTGGATGTTTTTGTACTTTGACTTTCAGGTTCTAGGCATTACTTCCGCAATGTTAGTTATTATTGTTAAACTTTTATTAGGATTTATGGGAACTCTATTTATTTTCTTAGTATTTAACTTGCTTCCATAACTTAAATGCCTTGGTTTTTAGATCAGTTTCTTAGTTAGGGTTGTAGTGGTGGTTCTCCTATTAGAGTGTTAGTGTGGGTGCCAATCACGATGGTCTGGGTCGTGACAAATTTGGGTAACTTTCCTTAATTTGACAAGCTGACTTTAAATAGGCACATCTACCTTATCTTTATTGAAAACTTAGCAAACTTGGTAGCGTTGAAAGAGGATTCAAAGACCTTTCATTTGATATCTTATGGGCCACCTAATTCATCCTGTACTGAAAGTTATGGTCATTTAAAGTTGACCTAAAACTCACATCTTAAGCTTAACTTGAACAAATATCAAATTAGCTCTTTTCAAATTAGTTCTTTCAAAAATTAGTTCTTTCTACGGCCGAGGTGTTACATTCAGCCTCTGAAGTTGATAAGGCTACCACTTCCTGCTTCTTTGAACTCCATGAAACTGCTCCAAATTCCATATTAATCAAGAAGCCAGATGTGCTCTTTCTATCATCAATGTTGCCTCCGTAGTTACAATCAATAAAGACAGTTAATCAAAATTTTTTTACCTTAGAATGCCAAATTTCATGATCTATTGGCAGGATATCCCAGTACTCTTTTTGCAACTCCAAGGTGAAACTTACTTGGATTGTGCAGAAATCTCGATATGGTGCCAATAGAGAAAGAAATCTGTGTTCTTGAATGAGACAAGTAGTGCAAACCAGTAACCAAACTTCTAAAATAAGTTGCATTTTCCATTTCAGAAACTTCAAGAGGACATAAATTCTCATTAATATTTATCAGTGTAGCAGTAACATTGCAATTTACCGTATTGAACTTTTTCAAAAGATCTGTTGCATATTTTATTTGTGAAAGAAATAGGCCATTAACTCCCTGTTTCTCCCCGAGACTAAAAAAATAATGCAGCAGACCCAAATTAGACATTTCAAAATTCTTCATGATGCAGTCCTTAAATTCAGTGACCATAGACTCACTCGAACTTATACATATCCTAAATCGTCAACATGGAAACATACAACTAGAAATTAATTTTTACCTCCTCTTTTTATATAAAGAGTTGGCTCATTGTTGCTCCTTTGAAAGCCACTCTCCTGAAAATAAGAATCAATTTTAAAGTACCATTCCCGCGGTGCTTGTTTTATGCCCTAAAGAGCCTTTTTAATTTGTAAACCTGATCTTCTTTGCCATTAACTATAAAACCTTCAGGTTGTGAGACATAAATTTCCTCTTCCAAATCACCCATTTAAAAATCTTGATTTAACATTAAATTGGTTATGAGGCCCAGACTTCTTTGATTGGGCATATTAGAGGCAATTTGATAGTAAGAAGTTATGCATTATTCAAGACATGGTTTTGAGGAGTTAACATAACAAGGTGGTTCTTGATTCTGATGGAGTGTTGAGGATCGGGGGGAGGGGGGGCAGGATTTGTGTGTCCAAGGTGGTTGAGTTTTTTAGATCAATCTTGGATGAGGCTCTTTGCTCAAGATACTCCATTCAGTGGGGTGCGACCAAGATGTACCACGATCTAACTCAGCATTACTAGTGGTGCAATATAGTAGGACATTACTAAGTTTGTATCTAGTTGTTTAACTATCCAATAGGTCAATTTTGAGGATCGCTGGTGTGTCTTAGAGGATACCCATTCTTACTTTGAAGTGGGAGCCTATCACCATGTATTTCGTAGTGGGTTTTCCTACTATCATGGGTGGTTATGATTTGATTTGAGTTGTTGTTGATAGGTTGACCAAGTTCACTTATTTTATCCCAGTTCAGGTAAGGTAAATGTAGAGAAGTTAGCTCGACTATATATCAGTCACATAGTTTGACTTTATGGATGCCTATTTCTATTGTCTCCATCTAAATTTCACTTATCACTTCTCACTTCTAAATGACCTTGGATCATAATTTAGGTACTCAGTTAGACATGAGCATAAATTTTCACCCTTAGATGGATGGACAGTCTAAGCGGATGATTCAGGTTTTACATGTTTCGATCGTATGTGATTAACTTTGGTGCTCGTTAGAATCAACATTTGCCTAGCAAAATTTTCCTACAACAACAAATATCATTCTAGTATTCAGATGCCCCCATTTGAGGTGTTTTGTGGTAGGAGGTGTAGATCTTCGATTGGCTGGTTTGATTTAGTTAAGATTGACTCATTGAATAAAAACTTTCTTAGAGATGCTATGGAGTATGTCCATTTGATTGAGGGTAGGTTGTTGACAACTCAGAGTTGACAAAAAAGTTATACGGATATGAGAGTTAGATCTTTGGAGTTTATGGAAGACGATCATGTTTTGCCTCCCGTGTCACCTATGAAGGTGTGATGAGATTTAGGAAGAACGAAAAGCTTAGCCCTAGATTCATTGGCTCTTTTGTGAATTCGGGGCGGATTGAAGAGGTGGCCTATAAGTTTGCCTTGCCACCTAGCTTGTCATATTAGCATGGGGTTTTCCACATTTCCATGCTTCGTAAGTATGTCCTAGATTAGCCTCATGTGATTTCACTCGATTGAAAGGTGTTGGGTTCAGCTTTGTCATTTGAGGAGGAGCCTATGGCCATCTTGGACACGCAGGAATTCAAAAGTTTACGACAAAGGAAATTACTTCAGTGAAGGTGTAGGTAAAGCATTGTTCAGTTAGGGAAGCGAGTTGGGGACAAATTCTTACATGCGTGCAAAATATCCTCAACTTTTCAAAGTTTCATGTACTTTCATTTACTTTATAGTCGAGGAATATGCTTTTTTGTAGTGGCTAATGTACTAGCCTAGAAGGTCATTTTTGGAAATTCTCATAAAATTTCTGTCTTACTCCTTATAATAGTTACTTCGAGTCATGCTTGATCGGTTTGTAAAGTTGGTTTTAAAAGTTGATTGAAAAGTTATTATTTTTGGAAGTTTTGAGTCTGAAAGGTTTAAAGTTGTTAAAAAGTGGTTTTTGGTAACAACTGGAGTTTGGAGTCTCAAAATGGAATTCCATCAATTCCATTAGCTTTAGAATGTGAAATTTGGTCCACTAGTGTGGTCGTGTCTATTTTGGATATTTATCTTGGGTTTGAGCCTAAGTTGGAAGTTTAAGTGATTTTATACTATGGGTTGATTTTGGTTAACATTTGAAGTTCGAACACTCAAATTGGATTTCTGATGATTCCGTTGAATTTGGGTGATAATTTTAGGTTTTAGGTGAGGTCTTGGTTGAATATTCAGAGGTTTCGAGGGCATTTTGGTAATTGTGAGCGTTAAGTTAGTTTGTTGCGAGTTTCATGGGTTTCAGGTCAAGGAGACCTCAAATTCGTGTTTAGATGATTCCATTGAGTTTGTAACATCGAGTTCAGTTGGGTAGCATACTTCATTTGTGTACTTGGGGTTCTGAACGAATCTCAAGGGTCGTTTTAATGTCTTGTATATTGAGTGTTGTGTTGTTGGTTTGTTGTATTCTAGTGTAGGCTACTTGTGCATCACGATTGCAAGGCTCCCTCTTGTGATTGTGTAGGGTTAGTTTTGTGGGTGTCGTGATTGCGTGGAGCTTGTCGCGATCACATAGAGTAAAGTTCTTTGTCATTGCAAGTGCGTGAGGCCTAGTTGTGATGGTCAATAAATGAGTTGATCAATTAACTCATCACGATTACGAGGCTTTGGGGTCACGATTGCGAAGAGTAATATCATTCTAAATAGTGTTATTTTCCCAAAATTCGGGGTTTCAACTCACTTCATCATTATTGAACCCTAAATGCTAGATAGATGCAATTTCTAGGTGGTTTTCAAGACAAACAATTAGGTAAATATTGTTGACCCTAAACCTTCTTTCTAATTGGTTCTTAATAATTTTAAATATCAAAGTCTTGTTTTTGAATTGCCAATTGGTGGGTTTTTCAAAACTCAACCCTTTAATGAAAGTGGTGAGTTAAGATTGATTTCAACTCTATTTTTAATTGATTTTTACTGGTGAAATCCAAATTACCTGGAGAACATGATTTTATACAAATTTCCAGATTTAACCCTCTTTTTCGAAAATGGGTTTTTGGGTTGATTTGGCCCTGGTATCCAAAGTCTTTGTTATGGGCACTATTAGTTTCAAGTTCTTTTTGTATTACCTAATTGACTAGATTGTGTTAATTTGGAGGCCCAACAGAAAGGGAAGACTCAAGTACCAGTGTGATTGTTTGATTTCTTGAGGTAAGTAAATCTTTTGACATTTTGTTAAGTATATTGATTCTTGTGTTCCAGTGAAGGGTTTCACATACTTAAGAATATTGGTTAAATAATGATTATGGTCTAATAATGATAATGTGGGGTAAAAGAAGAATTTTGTGGATATCGTGATATGAAAAGTCTTAGTAATATTGTGAAAATCAAAGAACCATGAATAGTTGAACAATTGACCAGACTTACCCTAATACTATGTCAAGATTATTTGTATTCTCTCGTTGTTATGTGGATAGTTATCATTTTTCATCGATCATCTGCGCATATATATATATTTGTAATGATGTTATGCAACTATGTGTCAAGGCCTTGGGGAAAATGATAAGAAATAGGGGATGGGCCACACTATTCGTGGAAGATTCTATATTGAAGAGTCGAGCCAAAAAATTTGTGGTAGGTGCATGGACATATATGTTCCCTAAGGGTCCCGAACTGAGAGACCATGGGTGTGTATCATTAGGACATATATGCACCACTCTATATGACATTAAACTTCATTGCATTTCACTCCATTTGATTCTTATTCATTGTGATTGATGAAATGTTATCGGGATTATTGAATTGTGAAAAGCTGTGATGATTTGACTATGTATAGTGTATATTGAGGTGCAAGTTGTGATATTTTGTTCGCGCTCTATTGTATTTGACTGAGAACGGCTAGGTTGGGCTGATTGTCTATTGTAGGTTGTAGTTGTGGAGGTTCGGTTGGTGTGGTTGGAGTACTTTTGTTTAGTATTGCTTTACTTAGGGATTGTTAGGTTTGCTTGCAGAGTATCATTGTTGTGTGATACTCACACACTTTTGTAGGTTATGAGGCCCGACCATCATAATTTCTCTTTTTTCTCTTCTACGTCCGAGGCTTATTGTGGAGAGTTGTGAGGTAGCTGTTTGTCATCTCGGCGGACATCTCTTACTCTTTTATTATATTCTTGTTCTGTTCTAGAAAAAATGAAATTGAGACTTGTACTTCTTTTGAATCTATTGTATTACACTAGAGGCTTGTTCGGGACAACCAAGTCTTGGGGTTATATTTGAGTTATGATATGTTATCCGCGTAATTTAAATTGTATTAGGCTTTGATTAAGTTTCACTTCTCTATTTTTGATTTATGTTGGGTATTAGGCTGACTTGTCTTGGTGGTATAGGACAAGTGCCATCACGTTCGATTTTGGATCGTTACATTCCTGGAGAAGCTAGTTTCTTAGTGTGCATTCTAATATAAAATTTCATGATTAGCTAGCTATTTTTCTGTAAGATTTCGGAAGATGTTTAGCCTTGTTTGGATGTTCATAATCCGATTATGTTGGTTTTGTGGATACAAGAAAACTGAAATTTGGATATTTATTCTTATTAGGTGGAGGATGAAATCATGAAAGAGTGTGTTATAGTTGTATCCACTATGGAAGTTGTATTTGTGGCATGCTTTGAGGCTACAATTTAGATTAATTGGCTGCATAACTTCATTTTAGGACTTAGACTAGTCAACAATATTTCCATGCCACTAAAAGTTTATTGTCATACTATTAAAATAGTTTTCTTGTCTAAAATTGTCAAATATTCAAAAGGTGTCAAGCATATATAATTAAAATGCTTTTTGGTTTAAGAAGAAGTCCATTAGCAAAAAGTGACAATGGAAGGAGTATAATATTGCTTAAATCATTCGTTGAACATGTTAAAAGAAGGCTCATCATTGATGGTAATGAAAGTTGTTATGTAAAGAATGTAATATGATTATGGTATTGACACTTTGAGCCCTTTTAAATATATATTTCTGTTATTAACTATTTTCTCTTGTATACATAACTAGTATACATGCTTGAGCGTTGAGCGGAGATTATTAAAAATTATTTAATTATTCAAATACATTATATCTTTTTAATTTTATTAAAATATAATTATCATGTTATTTTCAATACAATGTACTTAATAACTTAAATATAACTAAAGAAACAAATCATATAAATACATGTGTACGATCATCAAATAACATTTTTGATAAAACTAAATGTTAAATTATATATTTCTTATACAAACGTTTCAAAAATATATCACGATTAAAAATAAGTAAGAATGCATTAATTAAGAGAATATGTTGGTACACGCTCTCAAATGAGTATATGAAAGAAAATTATTATTTTTCTTTCAATGGAGAGATTTTGTGTAAACTAAATAATTTATTCTTTTTTAAAACTTTTTTAGAATAAGTTTACAATATTTATCTTAATAATAAATTCCTTATTTCAATGATTAATTAAAAAGTTGAGTACAAAAATGCATAACAACTCTTTATTCATATCATATTGATCAAGTTTCTACGCTTCTACTCCTCTAATTGTTATCGAAGTAAAGCTAAACATTTTTTTTTAAAAAAAAGAAGACTAGCTCTTCAATTATAAAAAAAAAAAATTGAGTTAAAAAAAATTATATATCCAGTATCAAAGTTGTATTTTAAATTTAATTAATATGATTATACAAATCTAATTTAAGTAATTAATTAATTAATGACATAATCTGAAGTTGCAATAAGTATAAAAAAAAGTAGTGGACTTATAAAACATGTAATTAACTTTCAGATTATTTAAAATATAATACATTTAATTTCTAGTATGCACATAAATGTACGCATTTTCTTGCAGAAAGAAAATGCTCAATACTAAAAATTCTTAACAAAATCTCTGCTCTTTTACTATGTATGTCACTAAGAAAAAAACTGCAATTTCATGTTTACTTAGATGCTTTTGTGTACTTTGTGCTTGTAATATGATAATATTTTAAAGAGCGAAAGATTAACATTGAAACATGGAGATGATTTCCATATAATTTTTCAATGCTAGTGAGTGATTCATCGCCATCATCTGGGCTACTAATGTTATGTCATAAAACTACTTACATTAATGTCCTTTAATTTTATGCTTTGATTAATAAACTTACTTTCTTAGTTGCTTCGATAATGAAAATAGAACTTAAGTGATTTTATGTTTGCTTTAAAAAACTTTCAAGCACATATCAAAACCTTGTAAATTATCAACCTAAAGATAAATTCTTTCACATCTAATACTATCATACTCAATTTTAAATAAAAAAATAGTCCATAGTCACAACATGATTAAAAAAATTTAAAATATATATAATACATTCATTTTGGAGTTTTCTATTTCGTTCATAATTTATCATATTTAATCCTCTATATATTACACAAAAAACATCAACATATTTTTTAACAAAATAGGAAGAAAAAACACAATGTCCTAAAAAAATGAGTTTTTCCCTAATAATTACCATAATCACTATTCAGTAATATCGTTTGCAACGAACTCCTCTTGCTTGAGATATGAATTGCTCACTCAAATCGTTCGACTTCTCTTAATTTCTTTTAATCATTTTTTTTCTTGTCTCGACAATGATAAAAAAAAGTTGTGCCTTCTTTTGAAAGGGGTAAAAGAAACTTTTGGAAAACAGTTATGTTGATTAGGGGAGAATTATCCATTTGTTTGAATGTTTTATCACTAACCACTCCTTTTATTTTAGGATAGAACTGTGAAGTTGATGTGTAGTTAAAATATTTTTTGATTTTTTTTTTTCGTTATTATTAAATAAATGTGTTGTTATATAAAATTCAGATTTATAATATTTAGTGAATTGAAAATAATTTAAAAAGACATAGATTTTAAAACACCATTATCTTAAACATTTATCCTAAAAAGTAAATATTCTATTTGTTTTGTAAAAACTATTTTTAAGTGACTCATTCACGTAATCACGTTACTTGACTTTTAAATTTGTTTTTCACATTTTAATATTTTCTTAGTCTGACATTTGTAATTATTCATTTTACTTGATGATATATTGTCTATTATATTTAAAATTTGAATTTATAAACTTTAATATGTTATAATTTTAAACCTAAAAATTGAAAATAATTGTGTTTTCTCATAATACAATGACAATACTTTTTCTAATAATATAAAGTTTATAATTATTTTCATTCAAATACAGTAATTTAATTAAACTTTATTTTTAGTTCAAATAGTTAATATGAAATCTGATAACTTCAAAAAAAAAATAAAAAAAATGAAGAGTTCTAAACATACTGCATTCATTTAGAGTTGCACGTATTTAGGACCCCAACATGAAGAGTTAACGTGCAGTTAGAAATATTTTAATTTTTAATTTTATTTCATTATTTTTTAAAATTTAAATTTTTATTATTTAATGAATTCAATTCAATTTTTTTTAAAAATATGATATACCCCAACATGAAGAGTTAATGTGCAGTTAGGAATGTTTTAATTTATAATTTTATCTGATTATTTTTTAAAATTAGTTTTTTATTATTTAATGAATTCAATTCAATTTTTTTAAAATATGATATTTAGAGAAAATTTATGATTTTGACGTGTGTTAATAATTTTAAAGTATTATATAGTAATGTTTTAATTAATATTTAAAATTATTTTAAAAATTAAATAGTAATGTATTAATGAATTTTATTACATGTAAATAATTTTAATTATTTAAAAAGTCTGTTTTTGTGACGCTGACACGTAAGGACTGTTATCTATCTCTCTCTATATAAATTTGATAAAGTGGATATTTTTTGAAATATTAAAAATTTCCTAGATTAAAAGTGTTTTTTTTTAAAAAAAAATCACTCTTTACAAATTTAAAAATTATTGTATTTATTTTTTTTGAAAAATAGACTTTTTTTGTGATGACATTTGTCTGCGTTTTTATATAAATAGATGACATTTTGTCTGTGTTTAATAAGTGCATTTTTTAAAAAAAGGTTTAAATTAGTTTTTTTAAAAAATAGCAAATCTGTCCTAGATTCAGTTTAGTAGACTTTTTTTTTTTCTTTTTTTTTGCGATGACATTTGTCAGCGTTTTATATAAAAAGATGACATTTTATCCGTGTTTATATTGATGCATTTTTATTTTTATTTTAAAAAGGTATAAATTAGTTTTTTTAAAAAATTAAATCTGTCCTAGATTCAGTTTTTTTAAAAAAAATCAATTTAACGTGACTTGAGATGGAGTTTTATAACCAGTTGATCATTATTTGACATGTGTATTTTTATTTCAAATTTTTGAATTTAGAATATTTAATTAGTTATATAATATTTAATTATTTATAATTTAAAATTCTGAAAATTGTGGTGTTGACATGTGTCTTTTTTCTTCTCCTATTATATATAGATAGATAGATGTTGAGAATGTTGATGACATGTTCTGACTTTGATTAAGTATTCTAAGTGTTATTAGTGAACCATTATGTATTTGTAAATATTGTGTTTGATAATAGACTAATATTGTAGTACATGAAAGAGACTACATCAAATAAGGAAACGTATAATCAATATGACTCAAATTAGATGGTTTATTCAATAACAACAAGATGACTCGAAAGGTGACTCAAAACATCAAAAGTCAATTTCAAGTTATGAGTGCAGATTTCCACACTCGAAAGGTGACTCAAAAGTATAATGTCATCCCTTCGCTTTTAGAGGAGTCACTTCAATTATGAACATTTTGAATTTTAAAAAAGAAAGATATATCTCATTCAAATTTAACACTGAGCTTTTGATATATGCGTCCCAATCTCGGTATGCCACGAATTCATGTTGTCCACAACTCTATCTGGGTTAGTCCAGGTTCGTTATCAAGTTCCAATTCCAATTTCGAGCTTTGGATCAATTCCTTTGACCGGTCCTTTCGAGCTTCCTTCAGCATCGGTAAAATCCCTATCAATAATAGGCCGGATGGCCCTCCGTACTTCAATGGAAAGGGGGGAATCGCCGTTTCATAGTCGCTCCTTTGAAAGTTGGGCCCTCCTCAGGGCGGGCAAAAAATAGAGTATAGAATAAAAGGGGATAGCTTAGCAGGTAGGTACCTTTATTCGCTACAAGACTGGTCCAAAATTTCAGTTCGTTGCACTCACCCTTCGTTTCTCTTAATCATTCATGACCCCTGAATGGAGATCATCCACACAATCTTGAAATTTCTTAGTGACCAATCTGTCTCTATTACTGTGAAATCAATTTTGTATTGAAATCACCACACAATAGACAAGGCTCTTGAATATTCCTACCCAATCTATGAGAGTCTTAATTTTGGTATAGTCAAATGGAAGTGAATTCGAACCTCAAAAGGTCCAAAAATGCCACTTTAAAGAGTTGAAAACGAAAGAATTTAAGGTCTAAAACAAGAATGAATTACGGAATTGAAACTTAAAAATGATATAGAAGACAAAGGGGAAAAAATTACTTTGGACCTGAAGAAATGGACAAGAAATGAGCAACAACACTCTAAACTAAGCTCACAACAATGGGGTTTCCTACACACTAATTTGAGAAAAGAGAGAAGAAAAGATATAAAACACTTAGCAATTGTCAATATGGCAGACCCGTTGCCGCATTTATGATGTTGCTAGTACAAAAAAAGCTTGCAAGAGCAGAGCTCATCAGATTCCTTTGGCTCCATAGATGCGAAGGCCAGCCGTAGGAGCGATCCCACACCGGTGATAGGGATCCAAAGTGTAGCTCCCCACTAACGTCACGTACTTTTGCCAGTGCAGCTGGTTCACTATACGAGAAGCTCCACTGAAGCGAACATAACTTCGTGAGAACAAATGCATCATCAGCTTGGGATAAAAACAAACCTAGCATTGATATAAACTGAATGCATCAACGGAATTATAAAAACAACTAACAAAGGTCATCTCGATACAATGTTGACCAAAGTCAACAATACTACTAGAACAACTAAAAACAATCAACTAACCAAGCATTCTGAAATTAAACGGGCCACTATGAGATCTGAACCAAAGGTCTTACTAGGCCAAACTCAACGTCTCAGAGCTAACACGCTGAGGAAATTGTCATTCGAGTTCGTTTACCAATAATGGTGATCGAAGTCAACCATTTCCATATAAAAGTTCCAATTCAGGAAAACTCACCCAAAACACTCCCACCACCTCAAAAAGCTTACCACCTATACTGACAAGTCAAAAATACAGCATAGAAACTAAAAGATTTCTTACATGTATTTTTCATGAAAAATTATGGTGATGTGAGTGATTTAGATTCTTTTGAGGACATGTAATTCCTGCACTTCTCATTGAACCTACATGGATAAATGTTACCCACAAGGTTCTCGATAAAATGTTTGAGCGAGTTATAAAACTAAAGCTGTTCAACAATGGTTTTAAGGGAAGCAATCCAAACGTTAAAAATGTCAAACATATAACTTGAGTCACTTTTTGTAGTAAATATGAGTGACATACTTCAAGTTGAACCCTTGAAAAATATATATTTTTATGATTTATAATACTACAAGAATATTTTTGTATCAAATGCTACCTAATGCACTTCTTTTTAGGTGAGAATATATTTTTTCTTGTTTTACATCCGTTTCATTCCACTTCTATCATTTCACTATTCAAAATGACAACCTTAAAAAACTATCAGCATTCTCAAGACGCCACTCTCAAACGGTAGGATTTGCCACCAAATTTGAGATTCCGATTTATGCTAGTTTTCACTCTTTTTAATATTAAGTTAGCTTGATATCAAGACCATTCAATGTAAAACAAAATCAAAACAAATAATAGATCATCAAAACAGAGAATGTTTAGGTAAACTCAAAATAGTACGACACAATAACAACATATGGTCATTAACATTAAAAAACATATATTATTCAGAACTCTAAATTTGATATTTAATGCGCTCCTCTTCTCCCACAAAATAAGAAAACACTCAAAATGAGTTATGAACCATTGGATATAATAGTCCGTCTTAGTGTATCACTTGCATTTGAGAGCAGTTTTGATCTTATGAATTGTATACGAGATGATGTCATTTGCATTTTTGATTGACTTAATAGGAAGATTTGTAGCAGGAAGATTGTCCACCATCATTTGAAACACTATAGTCATCAATGATCCACTATAGACTCCATTATATTTAATTGTGAGGAGGAGGAGGAGGAAGAGGAGGAGGATGAGGAGGAGTTGTGGTGGCGCCACGTAGGCTGACATAGGGTTCTCCTTTGTGTGTGTGTATATATATATATATATATACATATGCTAGGTAATTTACCTGCGTGAAATCTTTCTATGCTTTTGAACAACCTTTCCAATAATCAACTATTATAAAGAAAAAAAAAATTTAGTAGGTTTTTAGAACATTTCAAAAGAAATTAAATGATTTGGCATTATCACATATCTCAAGAATTGTAAATACAGAATTAATGATTAAAAATATCTTGATATCTAATTATTTTTATCATAATACATGTTTGATGATATAATTGTCTTGTTAAAATTGAGTGATGTTTTTATGTAGCTATTAAACATCACTTTTTCTATTTTTTTTACATGAAAAATATAGAATCTGATAATTTTATGGTTAGAATAAATCCTTGTGAAAAATAATTGTGTGAAAGTTTTCGATAATCAATATTAGTTATAAAAAAGTTAAAACCGTTAAAAATGTACACCACAACAACATAAATAATTTTTTTAGAGACAATCTATTTGTCTGATATCAAGCGTTCGCCACTTTTCGTTATTGTTACTTTGTTACTCTAACAAAATTTATAAAAGGAGAAAAATAAATTTTGAAACAACGGTAAAATAATATTGTTGACCCTTTTAGAAATTCATTCTTCATTAAACTACTACTCTGAAGGCCCTTCTAGATGCTTCACAATGCAACTTTAAGACTTTTTTAGAAATATGTATGTATAGTTGTTGCATTATGAAAGTACAAGTAAATCAAAATGTTGGATTCTAAACTCATGGTAAGGAAATATTCTCGAACATTAAAAAATTAAAATGAGTGTAACCTAGATTACTCAAACACTCCACATTGACTTGGGACATGAAGGACACCAAATCTATTTTAATAGACATATCTTTTGTAGTTTAAGATATTACTTTTATTTAGAGTAGGTTTTGTTTCATATTCATCAAATTAAGTTTGCTGAAAATAGTCATAACTCACACAAAAAATATTTAGAAGAGCCGAATGAGAAGGAAAAAAATAAAAACATTAAAAGGACATAAATCTTTGTTCAAGTGAGATCATATACATACCAAAAGAAAAATAATCAGTACAATTTTAAGAAAACAACAAGATAGGTAGAAAAACAAGGGAGTAAACTATGAGATTTTCAATGATGATAAGAAATCATTCTAACCAGAAAAGTTCCTATGTTTTGAAATAACATACCTCAAAAATTGACTAACACTTCAATCAACTTTCAATCCCTAAAGTACTCATAATATCCACTGATAAAATTTAGTAAAAATAGACAACAACGACATAAAAACCAAAAAATATGGACATGCAAAGTTATTAACTCTTACAGGATTTTCTAAAGAACACAAAATCACATCCTTGTATGTGAAGGAATGACGTTGTTGATGAAGAAATTAGAGATTTGTAAGAGTTTTTTTTATTGTACCTTCAACAATTTCAGTAGAGAAAACTTGCTTGAATACTCAATTAATGTTTGTTATTTAATTTGTACTAACAAATACTTATAACAATAACTTTGCATAAACATAAACAACAAATTTTAAAATATGTACTCAAAAACAACACTGAATAAGATAAGCATAAATTAATGACTATAAAAAACATACCAAGATCTTCAAAAATAGAATGAAACAGAATGGAACAAATCGAGCTTACTGAATGCACAATGTCCCCTAGAGGAAATTATTTCCCTTTAGTACCCGATATTTAAAGGAATAGATGCTCTCAAGATAGAATGATTCTATTCACCAGTGTATTGATACAAAAACAATGGTGTATGTGAGCCATTCAACATGAGCAAAATACACAAATATTTAATTGTCTAGAGAAGAAGAAGTTCAAAATTTTCATTATTTTAAAATGAAAGGAAAGTCCTCTATTTATAGATAACCAATGGTAGTGTGAATAAATGATTATTGTGTCTTATAGGAAAGGTTACAACTCTTTGGAGAAGTTACAACCCCACAACATTTCATAAAAATCACAACTTTTTATAAAATTGGCAACTCTTCATAAAAGTCACAACATTTCATGAAAGGAGAATGGAAATAAAACAAATTAAAAGGGAATCCTGGTTTGTGGTGGCGCCACGTAGACGGACCTAGGGTTTTCTTATATATATATGTGTGTGTGGGGGGTTTTTTTTTGACAACATAAGAAGGATCTAATTAGATGAGAGGATGTACATTAGATATTGATCTACTTATTAATTTTTTTTTGTTTCTATTATGCAAGATATTTCCGAACTCATTTAATTAATTGTTTTATATGTACCTATAAGTATGTACGTCAATATCCCAAACATCAATGTTTAAAGATACCGAAGTCTGAAATTTTTTTGTTCACATTTTATGAAATATATGTTTTGATGACCCTTCATGTCACATCCGAGCTACACCTGAGACGTGAACACGAGACCTAGGATCACAAATGACCCCAAGTTAACCCTGCTAGCATGACATGATCATATTAAGAATAATAATAACTGATGTGGAAGCTAATCATAAGTAAATATGAAATAATGGGGAACACCCATATACTAAAACTAAAGATGTCAAATCTGAGAGTTTAATACAAGAGAAATATCAAACTCCAATACTAATCTGAATCTAACAATGCCTGAAAATGGCCTCTAACTGAGTAGAAGTGCTGGGACGTGCCCCAGCTAAATCTAGCAAAACTGAAACTAAAAGACTGAAATACTAAAGAAAATAACATACTTATTCTCCTCAGAGAATGAGGACTCACCACTGATGCGGCTGGGCTAGAGATCAGTAACCGATCTGTGTGTGATCTAGAACCTGAGAACCTTAACCTACATCATGAGAAGATGTAGCACAGAGTATGGGTCAGTACTTGAGAGGTACTGAGCATGCAGGATAGAGTAAAGCCAAAATAACATATAACTGAACAAGCAATAAAGCAAGGATATAAACTGAACATGATATAAATACTTAATGTTGAAGTAACTAAATGAAATGACCAAATTTATAACATTCTAAGACTAAATAATGACTATACTGAAATGAGATCAATGCAATGGAGTCTGACTGAACTGTAAGAGCTACTAATAACTGATAATAAAACCACATGAGCTAAATGTGGAGTTCGATGTATACGCCCCATCGAGAGTACCCAATACACCCGGCCAAAGGTGTAGAGGCATGCTGGCGTGATCACTAAAATGATGCCTACAGAGGGGACTTACAACCTACGTGGTTCGTAGTTTTGGGACTATATGGGTGATTGACCCTAGTCCAACTCGGTATTATGCTACTCCCAATAGATTAAATGATTAACACATTATGACTGAATTTTTGTAATATACTTGATAGCTCAAAACTGACATACAAACTGAGAATGCACATTAATATTCTAATAATGACACAAAACTGAGGCATGTATATCTGAAATACTGAAACATCTGACCTAGCATGTGTAATTTAAGAACTAAAGAACTACATAACTAGGGTTTTGAAATTTATGCTAGAAACCAAGTAATAACATGATAATTTAAATTGGAACATTAAATTAATTAATTCATGATAATTTGCTGAAGTTCTAGAAACCCTAGGTCTATTTAATAATAGGGAATCAAGAATTTGACTGAATTCTAGGGACCTAATGGGCGAAAGGAACTCATTAGTGAAATCCCACATACATTGTGATGAATTCCACAGATAAATCCTTCGATTTCAGGGCTGGAATTAGAGGAAACTTGCTGCATTCTTGAATTAGGGTTCTTGACTTCTTTCCCCTCTTTGCGTTCTAATTTTCTAAGTTTTGATGAATTATTTGACTTAGGTAAGTTCTAGTTATGTTTCTAGGCTAAAACTAACCAAAACCACGTAGTTTAGGGTTAAAACGACGTTGTTTAGAGGTCCAACAAAATAGGAAAAGCTTAAAAGACCCCCAACTTAACTGCTGTCTGAGTCACCAACGGATGAGACTGATGGACTGTCAATTGATTGACGGTTCGTGCTGGTCAACCGTCAATTAGTATTAGAGGCTAAAATAAGGGGCGTCAATCCACGGACAAGGACCAAGGGCCGTGACCTGACCTATGAACTGTAGGTCCGGCTGTAGGCCAACACTTAGCCAAATTTTTCTTTGGGTTTTGGGGGAGGTTGCTTATGCAAACCACGGTCCACTAGTACAGGCCGTAGGTCAGCCTACGGTCCGTGGGTGGCGTCCGTGAATTGCACCTGCAACTTTTGGAAATCTATTTTAAGGTTTATTTTCGGATATAGGGTGTTACATTATCTCCCTCTTGGGAACATTCATCCTCGAATGAAGACTAACTAGCTGAATAGGGAGGACAAGAGCTGCAAACCCTACCGCTAAACACTAAAAATTGATTTCTGACTGAACTGGGTTCCAAGAACATGCAAATATGCTGAAAATGCAAGTACAAACTAAAGAAACACAATACTAAGACTGAATTTATGCATGAATGACTGAAGAACTGAAGAGTAACTATTATCTCAAGCTGGAATGGAATCGGAAGGAAAGATGTGAGAATACTTGGCCTTCATGGCTGCTTTTGCTTCCCATGTAGCTTCCTCTACGGATTGTCTCCTCCACCAAACCTTGACTGAAGTGACTTCCTTGTTCCTTAACCTTCGAACCTGACGATCAAGGATTTCAACTAGTACCTCCTCATAAGTGAGACTATCCTTCACAGCTACACTTTCTAAAGGTACTATAGATGCTAGATCACTCACAATCTTCTTCAACAGCGAAATGTGGAAAATCGGATACACCGCTGCTAGTTCTGTTGGCAACTCTAACTTATATGCCACTTTACCAACCCTTTTCAAGATCTTGTAAGGGCCTATATATCTAGGACTGCGTTTCCCTTTCTTGCCAAATCTCATCACCCCTTTCACAGGTGACACTTTCAGAAAAACCCAATCATAAACTTGGAGCTCTAGTTCCCTTCTCCTTACATCTACATAAGACTTCTGGCGACTTTGGGCTGTCTTAAGTCTATCTCTAATGAGTTGAACTTTCTCCATAGCATCATGAACTCAATTTGGCCCTATCAAGATAGCTTCACCTACTTCAAACCAACCAATAGGAGATCTACATCTACACCCATACAATGCCTCATAAGGGGCCATTTGAATGCTGGAATAGTAACTATTATTGTAGACAAAGTCTATAAGAGGAAGGTGATCATCCCAACTACCCTTGAAATCGATCATAAAAACTCTCAACATGTCCTCTAAGGTCTAAATGGTACGCTCTTCTTGACCATCCGTATGCGAATGAAATACTGTGCTAAGGTTAACTTGAGTACCAAGACCTTTCTGAAATAACTTCCATAGAAATACAAGGTAAACTGAGGACCTCTATCTGAGATGATAAACAAAGGAACTCCATACAACTTGAGTATCTCATTATTGTAAATCTTGGTGTAGTCCTCCACCGAATCTGTAGTCTTGACTGCCAAAAAGCGAGAAGACTTATTGGCTCTGTTAACTATCACCCAAATGGAGTTATGATGTCTGTGAGTACAAGGTAAACCTGTGATAAAGTTCATGTTGATCACTTCCTACTTCCAAGTTGGAAAGTTGATCTCTTTAGTCATACCTTCTGGTTTTTAATGTTCTACATTGACTTGCTGGAAATTGGGGTCCTTAGCCACACAATCTGCTATATCTCTTTTCATGCCATTCCAGTAAAAGAATTCCCGTAGATCATGGTACATCTTAGTGGCGCCTGGATAAATAAAATACCTGAAGTTATGGGCTTTTGTAAGAATCTGCTGTCTCAACTCACTCATATTAGGAACACATAATCGACTATGGTAGAGAAACACACCATCTCCCCCATGGGAGAAACCTCAAATCTCTGTTGATGGACTACATACTTGAGTTCAAGCATTATTGGATCACTTTCTTGATTTTCCTTAACCTCCACTACCAATGAAAATTCTGACTCATTATGGACTGTCACACCACCATTTGATATGCTCATAAGATGAACTCCTAGACGAGCAAGCCTGTGAATAACCTTCGCTACTTTCTTTTTTTCTTCCTCAACATGTGCTACACTACCCATTATACTGACTAGTGATCGTTGAAACTTAGAATTGGATGAAGTGTCCTGATACGTGAAATCAAAATGGCACCGCTGCCGGGGATTGGTGTTGGTTAGGATTTTATTTAAGTTGAATTTTATTCTTGTTAGTTATAGTTGAACTTATTAGTTTTGGTTTTGGTGTTGCTTGTTTCGTACAGGATAAAGAAGCATGTCTTGTAGAAATGGTGACCAAATGAACCATTCTCTTTTGGGAATGATGATTCTTAGGGATAGCATCCTAAGTTTCGGGCAAATGAAGGGTTAGTCAATCCATGAGTTGTGGCTGAGATTTAAGTCACTTTTGATGTAGTGCCCAGTGATATACCGGGAGTTTACACTATTGTTAATACATTTCACTTAAGAGTTATATGTGTCTAGGGCCATTTTGTATTGGTATTAATGTACTTTTATCATGTTTGCAAGAAATAAGTACGGATGTGGAAGTATGGGACACAATTGAAGAATTGTGCAAAAAAGGGCATCTACAAAAGTGATTGATGGACCGTAAGTCCATTCACATTTCGTAGGTTGTGATTGTAGATGGGCAGGCAATTCATGAAGAAGAAATCAGGGAATTCTTGACTAAGTGTGGAATCACGAACTCAAACGACGAACCGTAGGTCGACTTATGGGTTGTCCTTCAACAAATGCTTCATAGAGGGTGTTCCAGTACTTGATTTTGAAGATTCTAAGTATGGAGCTACCGAGGAGGACCCAGAGACCTTGGATTGATCCACGGTCCGTAATGTTGCTCCATCAATATAAGTTGAGAAGTGGAGATTCTAAAGTTGAAAAAATGCCTATGCCCTGAGTCACGGAAGGGACCTACGGACTGTAGGTCAGTCCTTGGTCCGTAGGTCAGTGTCGTACATGAAACTGCGTCTGAAACTTTATTTCCTTATTTTGTTTCCTTTTTTGTTGGGACTTGTTTTTCTATATATAGGGCATGTAAACATCATTTTTAGGGGGTTAGACTTTATTATTTTAGTTCTATTTTTTGGCTTTGGAGATTAACTTGCAACTTTAGCAATTCTTAATTTCCTAAGTTCGTTTTGAAGATTTTAAATTCAAAATTCAAGTTATGATTTTGGGTTTACTCTTCTCATTACGTAAGTTCATGATTTCTTCATCTAAAAATATGAATTGTGTTCTTGCTACTATGTGTAACTAAATCCACAACTAGGGTTGTGGGAACCATGAGAGATTAATATAGTATAAATAGTAACTAAGTAATTCTTGAATAGTGTTATTTCATGCATTGATAATTCTTTCATTTAGAAGTCTTTTTAACGAGTGCACATGTTAGAGAACTTGTCTTGTTGCTACTTGCCAGACCAAGGAGGTAGTTAATTAGAAAAGAATTATCAACATAGATTTAGTGTGATACTATCTAATAGTCTAATGTCGATTGGTGCGACAGTGAAAACTATGCCATACATCGATGTGATGTCTAATATGAGGTAACGGTAAGGGTAAGTAAATTATACACACGTAGCTGGACCAAGGTGTGGGGTGAAATTCTCTAGTTGTCGGACAAAGGAATTAGAGATACCTTACTTATCACTTTACATGTAATACACTAGGAAAGGATTACTATTACTAGGATTACAACGTTATGAGCTTATGGAGAACACGTACACCTAGTTTTTCTCTCATCTTGATAACAACAAAAGTTTGAATCTTGCTTACTAATTGTTCACATAACTTTCAAAATTTGTGTCACAACCCCCCGCCCTCCCCTTTTAATTACTTGTTTCAGAAGCACACTGACTAAAAGAATATAATTGCAAGCTAAACTTAAGTCTAAACCATATTCCTTGTGGGATGGACCCCAACCTACAAGTTGGATTCCTTACTTGATAACGATCGCTTACGCTTCTTTAGGGAGATGTAATTTGAGCGTATCAAATTTTGGCACCGCTATTTGGGAACAAGGCTTTTAGATTAAGTTTAACTACATTGTTGAATTTTAGTCAAATATTTCCTAATTTTACTTTTTCTTTTGTTTTGTTTCTCTCAGGTTTCTACTCTAGTGTATGCCAAGTACACGGAGCCAAGGTGAACCGCTTGCTCCTTATGACGCAGAATTGAATAGAACTTTGTGAAGAATGAATTACAAAGGAGACCCAGTCAATCCTATCGAACGAAATTTAGGTGATGAAGTTGGGTTGCAGCCTCCGAGGGTTGGTGATGAGAATAATCAGGTTCAAGATGAGAATCTATTAGGAGATGCATTGAGGATACATGATCCACCAGGACCAAGACTGTGTGATAACTATAGGGTCAATTTTAATGCCACTAAATCTGAAGGACCTCTTATCCTACCCTTTCTACCTCTGAGGCATACATTTGTGGTGACTAGCAGTTTGATACAAATGCTTACATCTAGGGGCCTGTTTACTGGATTGGCATCGGAAGATTCACATGCTCACGTAACCAAGCTAAGGAGTGTTTGGAAAAGTTGTGTGGGTCGACTAGACTTGAACATGGATGTTATTAAATTGCGAGTTTTCCCTCTATCATTAACCGGCTATGCTGCTGTGTGGTTTAATGAGCTTTCTTATAACTCTATCTATACATGGGAACAACTAACTATGGTGTTATTGGCAAGATTCTTTCTAGTGTCAAAGAAGCTGAATGACAAAGATAAACTCAACAACTTCGTAGCATTGCCGGGAGAGTCTATGAGCAGCTCTTGGGACAGGTTTACTAATTTCATACGAAGTATTCCAAATCGCTGCATTGATGATGTATCGCTGAAAAAGTATTTCTACTGAGGTCAGGATGATAATAGTAAGGTGGTGCTTGATAATATCGCTGGAGGTTCATATGGTAAGTGCACTTTTGAGCATATTGTGAAGAAACTGGAGAAGATTTCCTAAAAAAATAAAGCGTGGAGCATTAGAAAGTCAGATATTGGGAGGAACATGTTTTTAGTTCAAGCTACAAACAACCAGTCTGCTGATGAGATTCGAGAAGAGATGGCTCAGATAAGGACCGAATTGGGGTTGGTGTTGAACCATGTGAGCAAAGGTGCGAAAAAGGTAAATACTGTCAATTATTTGACTAGAAATCCACCACTAGGTGAGGAATGTTACTATGAAAAGGATACTTATGCGGTGAATGATCAGAAGCTGAGCCAATAATCAAGGTTCCAATATGGATAATTAGCGCCAAGTTCAGGAAACCAAGGTCGGAACTATGGCAACTACAATCGAAAGGGTTAATATGTCCGGGATGGGAACTACAATTGTGACAAAAACTACAATCGAAACAACTATGGCAACATAAATGATTGGGTTGGACCTTATGTCCCTCCTCAAAATTGGGAATCTGGCAATAGGGAAGCTGGACGTAATATGCCACGTATTGAGGATATGATGCAGAAGATGATGAGAAGGTTTGATGCAACTTATGAGAATGTGAAGGAGATGTGAAATGACTTGTCTAGTATTGGTAAAAAATTTGATGCCCAAGCAATGTGAATCAAGCATCTTGAGTAGTAGATGACTCAGTTGTCTACAACAGTGAACCCACGTCAACCAGGCACACTTCCTAGCAACACCATCCAGAATCCAAAGAATGATGGGCATTATATGGCAGTCACTACTCGAGAGGTTAAGCAGACCATTGATCCACCGATGCCGTCTGGGGTTGAAGTTGATGTTAGTAAAGATGATGATGTGATTGAGGTAAATGAAAAGCCCGAGAATGCAACAGAGAAGGAAGTGGCGATAACTCAGAAAGTTGTTCCCATGCCTAGACCTCTAGCTCCCTTCCCACAGAGATTAGTGAAGAAGACTGAAGAAGGCAAATACCACAAGTTTATTGGTATGTTGAAGCATCTTTCCATCAATGTGTCGTTGATAGAAGCTTTGGAAAAAATGCTTGGGTATGTGAAGTTTATGAAGGATTTGGTAACTAAAAAAGGGGCCGTGAGTTTTTAAGATGATGATAAGTTGCAACATTGTAGTGCTATTGCTACAAGGTCCCTTGTGCAGAAGAAGGAAGATCCTGGGGCTTTCACTATTCCTTGTACCATTGGGTTGCTACATTTAGCAAAGGAATTGTGCGATTTGTGTGCTAGTATCAATTTGATGCCATTTTCTATTTACAAGAAATTGGTTTTAGGGGATCCAAAACCAATTGCGATGCGACTGCTTATGGCTAATAGAACTATGAAGAAGCCTATCGGTGTGCTCCAAGATGTACTAGTGAAAGTGGAGTCTTTTATCTTTCCAGCAGATTTGGTGATACTTGATTGTGATGTTGATTTTGAGGTTCCCATTATCCTTGGGAGACCTCTCCTAGCCACTAGGCACGCCTTGGTTGATATGGAGAAAGGGCAGATGAAGTTATGATTGAACAATGAAGAGGCAACTTTCTATATCTCTAGTTTCATGAAGCAGAGTAGTGAGCTCAAATCGGTATCTATGGTGACACATATTATAGAGAGTAGTTCTGAGGTACCTATTGAAGAGAGGTTAGGTGTTGATGCACTAGCAGCGGTAATGATGAACTTTGATGGTGATGGTATTGAAGACTATGATAAATTGGTCACCGTACTTGATAGGTTTGAATTTCGTTCAAAATTGAAGAGATTGGAATTATACATAAAAAAGAGAGACTCTCCACCTGTTAGACTATTTGTTGAGGATGCACCAAAATTGGATCTTAAGGCTCTACCATTACATTTGATGTATGTATTCTTGGGGAGAGATGGTACTTTATCGGTCATCATTGTGGTAAATTTGAATATGGCACAAGTTGAGGCATTGGTTCCCATATTGAAGAGGTTTAAGCTAGTTATTGGATGGACTATTACAGACATTTTTAGGATTCCTCATGGTATTTGTTCTCATAAAATTCAACTCATGCCGGATCAGAAGCCTAGCATTGAACACCAGAGAAGACTAAATCCGCCTATGCAAGAGGTAGTTAAGAAGGAAATCATCAAGTGGCTGGATTATGGAGTTATTTATCCCATTGCAGATAGTAGCTGGGTCTGTCCTGTTCAATGTGTGCCTAAGAAAGGTAGGATTACTGTGGTATCTAATGAGAGAAACAAGCTTATTCTGATGCGACTTGTGACTGGATGGAGAGTCTACATGGACTATCAAAAATTGAATGCTTGGATAGAAAAGGACCGACTTATGGGTAAGGGTTGGTATTGTTTCCTTGATAGTTATTCGGGCTACAATCAAATTTATATAGCTTTGAAAAACCAAGAAAATACCACCTTCACTTGCCCTTATGGGACTTTTTCATTCAAACGGATGCCATTTGGGTTGTGCAATGCTCCAGCGACCTTCCAATGTTGTATGATGTCGATATTTTTTGATATAGTGGAGGACACTATTGAGGTATTTATGGATGATTTCTCTGTGGTAGGTGATTCTTTTGATCGTTGTCTGGACCATTTGGCCGAGGTGCTTAAAAGGTGTGAAGAGTGCAATCTTGTGCTCAATTGGGAGAAGTGCCACTTCATGGTTAAAGAAGGGATAGTTCTAGGTCATCGAATTTCTAAGAAGGGTATTAAGGTTGATAGAGCGAAAGTTGAGGTAATAGAAAAGCTTTCACCACCTATCTCTGTTAAAGGTGCTAGAAGTTTTCTTTGGCATGTAAGTTTCTATAGGAGGTTTATCAAGGATTTCTCCAAAATTGCACATCCATTGTGCAAATTTCTCGAAAAGGAGTGTAAGTTTGATTTTGATGATGCTTGTCTAAGAGCATATGTAGAGTTGAAGGAGAAGTTAGTTACTGTACCTATCATTATTTCACCAGATTGAGGACAACCGTTTGAGGTAATGTGTGATGTGAGCGGAGTGGCGCTTGGTGTATTATTGGGACAGAGGCGAGAGAAGATTCTTCATCCTATTTACTATTCTAGCAAAGCTCTAAATGTGGCTCGAAAGAGCTATACAGTGACTGAACAGGAGCTTCTTGCAGTGGTTTTCGCATTCGATAAATCTCGATCCTACTTGCTTGGTACTAAGGTCATTGTGCATATTGACCATTCTACATTGAGGTACTCGATAGCTAAGAAGGATGAAAAACCAAGGTTGATTAGATGGGGCGTTGTTGCTGCAAAAGTTTGACTTTGTGGTGAAAGATAGAAAGGATACAGAAAATCAGGTTGCCGATCACTTGTCTAGATTGGAGGAAGAAGCTATGATAAACCTTGGTGATAGGGCTGAAATTAATGATGTTTTTCCAAATGAACAGGTATTGGTTGCTTCTCATGATCTAATTCTTTGGTTTGCAGACTTTGCTAACTATTTGGCAAGTTATCTAATGCCATCAGATTTGTCTTTTCACCAAAGGAAAAAGTTTATGCATGATGTGAAGAAGCTTTTTTAGGATGAACCATATTTGTATCGTAGGTATACTGATGTGATTATTCGTCATCGTGTGCCCGGGGTCGAGATGTTGAGTATACTAGAGACGTGTCATTCATTGCCTATTGGTGGGCATCATACTGGTATTCGAACTACGCATAAGATGTTGCAGTGTGGGTATTACTGGCCTACCATCCACCAAGATGCTCATGATTTTGCCAAATCTTGTGACCGTTGCGAAAGAGAAAGAGGATTTCAAAGAGGCTAGATCTTCCTATGAATCCTATATTGGTGATAGAGTTGTTTGATGTATGAGGCATTGATTTTATGGGTCCATTTGTGAGTTCATATGAGATGAAGTATATTCTTGTTGCGGTTGATTATGTGTCAAAGTGGGTGGAAGCAATTGCGCTTTCCAACAATGAAGGTAAGAGTGTCACCGCATTCTTGAAAAGGAATATCTTCTCCAGATTTGGTACACCTAGGGTAATTATCAACGATGGAGGTTCTCACTTTTGTAATAAGTTGTTCAAGGCGTTACTTGAGAAATATGGCATCTGCTATAATGTAGCCACTCCTTACCATCCGTAGTATAGTGGGCAAGTTGAAGTGTCCAATAGAGAGATCAAGCAGATTTTGGCAAAGACTGTGAATGCTAACAGAATATATTGGTTAAGGAAGCTTGATGATGCTCTATGGGCCTATCGCACTGCATTCAAGACTCTCATAGGTATGTCCCCCTACCAACATGTAAATGGGAAGTCTTGCCATTTGCCGATAGAGCTAGAGCATAAGACTATGTGGGCAATAAAGAAGCTAAATTTGAATTGGGGCTCTACATCAAATCAGAGAATGAGTGACTTGAATGAGTTTGATGAGTTTCGCCTAAGAGCTTATGAAAGTTCTGCCTTGTATAAGGAGAAGATTAAGATGTATCATGATTAAAGGATTGAAAAACGTAAATTTGTTATGGGTGATCTTGTGCTTCTATTCAACTCTAGGTTGCGCTTGTTTTCAAACAAGCTCAAGTCTAAGTGGACTAGTCTACTCTTAGTCATGCAAATGCTCTCACATGGAGAAGTGGAGCTTGAGAACAATGAGGGAACAAGGTTTAAGGTAAATGATCTATCTGGGAAATGCATAAAGTGTGCAAGAAGTTGTTGAGGCCTACTATCTTGATGAAGTATGAGTAATCAAGAGGCCTGCGTTGTGCCGCGACATAAAATCAAGCGTTGCTTGGGAGGCAACCCAAGATGTACAATCTAGCGAACTATAGGTTTTTCTTTTCAGTTTAGTAGTTTTCTTTGTTTATTTGTTTTTCAGTATTCCTTTAGATAGGTTCCTTATTTTTGTTTTAGTGTTGGCTAGATATAGCATAGGATACGTGTCTAAAAAGTGTCCAAAAAATGTAAAAAGAAAAGCCTAACAGTTGCTACATGTGTAGGGGTGAAAAGCAAAATCTACAGGAAAGATTATGTTGCAGAGGTCTACGGACCTCATCGACGGTCCATGGTTCATTCCACGGACTGTGAGTGGCATCTATAGATCCCAGGTAATTTTCCTAAATTTTCTAAGTATGAGAGTGACCTACAGATCCAATCTACGGATCGTAGGTCGACCCACGGACTGTAGATGGGGTCTCATGGGTCCAAACCCTAGTTCAACCTAACCAGACTCGGACCCCTTTTAAATAAAATCCCCCCATTTTCAAATCATTTCCCACTTCTAATATTATATCCTAACAGAGTCTAAATCCATCAAATTCCTAGAATCTCTCCATATTACCACCACTCACCCTTTAATCACTCCACATTCATCCTTCAATTTCCCAAATCACTCTCCTATCCCCCCAAATCCCTTCATCCCCAATTTTAGAGTTCCATTGTCCGAGTTCGGTGCGAAAGGCGAGTAAAAGATTGTTGGAAGTCTAGAGTCATCACACGACCACCCCATTTCCTTTGCTTGTAACGTAATCGACTTTCCCTTCACTTTGAATGTCCAATTCATTGATGTTATAGAAAGTCAGGAATTTGGTCTTGACCTTGGGTAGTTGTTGTATAAAAATGCATACTAAAATAAAAGTATAAACACACTTGGGACAATATATTGTGATTGTGTGTCTTCATATTGTGTAAAATCAGTGAAATAAGAGTCTAAATGCAAGTTTCGACTTAGGGTTCCTAGTCTTGTATGCAATACCTGTCAAAAACTGAGTAATTGGGACCCTTAGAATGACGAACTAACATAAATTGTGTTGAAATACATGATTAGACTAAGGGAAATTGTGTGAATTGTTTAAACATAGTTTCGAATCAAAGCATGTTTGATACCTATCATAGACCTGATCCACAAGACCCTGTCTACGGATCATAGATCAATCTACGGACCGTAGATCAGGTCCGTGGTTGGTGGCACATAGCAATTCTACTAAGTGTGGAACCATGGGGTGGACTATAGTCTGTAGGTCAATTGACAGACCATTCTACACATCCGTGGTTCCAATCAGATCCCACCTATTTGGGACTTCTGATCTACGAAGGGGATCCACGGATCGTAGGTCAATCTACAGACCATAGATACCCATCGTAGATGTTCGCTGAGGCCACTATCTGAAATATTTTTAGTTTTCATTTTGGTTTGTTCTTTGTTCTAAAAACTTTTCGAGTGTGTTTCTAGGTAGTATTAGTACTAATTCTCCCTCCACAGGTACCATGGCCTCGAAGAAAGCTATAGCCATCAAGGGTAGATCCAAATCCATTGCGCCGACTTTTTGGCTAATCAATGAAGATAGTGATGCGGAGAACGATCCCGAATATGTCCCCCCCACTGGAAAAACATCACCCACAACACCCCGAGCTACTCAGAATAAGTCCAAGAAGGTGGTCCTCGATGTAGTCACTGCCTCTCAATCTGATGAGGAGGACACACTGATCAGGTCACCGGCTAGGTGTACCTTCGGTTCTGAGTTCGCATATACTACAGGGTCTGCTTCTGAGTGTGCTACAGGTTCGAGTTCACATGGTGGGGCTGCCTCGTCTGATGAGACCACTAGTTCGGGGGTGGTTCCAGTGCCACCTAACATAAACCCTCCTTCAGTTGCTGAGGAGCCTAATAGGTGGTGTGTAGAGGGTCAATGGCAGATATACAGAGATGCCTCGATATTGAATAAGAAGAGGGTGAATGCCCAGCAGGTCACTAAGCAGCGCAGAGTTCTCACACGAAGCCTACACACCATACCCAACATTCACTGGCACTTCCAGAAACACAAGTTTGATTGGATGGCTAACCTCGAGACATATATCTAGGAGATTGTGAGGGAGTTCTATGTTTTCTATGCTGCCACACTTTCGGGGATCTATCGACAGATGGGCCAAGCCCACGAGCGAGGACCCACTCACATCTGCTTTAGTTTGGGGTGTTTCGGTGGACATATCGTTGGTCACTATCATCCAATTCCTCTATTTTCCATGCACCTCTTGGGCACTCAACACTAGAGACTTTGACTACTGATGGGATATAGTGAGGGGCGGTGAGTTCCAGCAGCATCCGGAGTAGAGGGAAGTTGTCCTACTTTGGTTATCCAGGCATATAACAGTAGATAGAGAGCCCTTGGAGTGGGTAAGCACACCTCGTTTGGGTATTCAGAAGGCCACCCTAAATATGGTGGCCAAGTTCTTCTGGCTTCTAGTATACAACAGGATATCGCCCACTAAGGCCGATGATGCACTTACTTAGAATAAAGCGGTGATGGTAGCGACTCTAGTAGCTGGGTTCGAGATAGACTGTGCCCGCATGTTGTTGGCAGAGATCCATGAGAGGGCGTTCAAGACTACCACTACTCTACCCTTTTCGTGTATGATTTGTCAATTATGCAGGGATGTTGGTGTGCCTATCTAGCCTTGTGACAACTTGGTACAGGCAATCGGGACACTTGATATCGGCCTTATTCAGGATGCAACCAATGTAGTTTCCTTATTATGTGGCCCAAAGATTGAGGTGTCGTCATTAGTAGCAGATTTAGTAGTTGATGTGGAGCAGATGCAGGGTGATGACCTTGCCCCTCCAATCCACACTGATGATGCCCCGGGCTTCCCATCTCAAGCTGCCATTTGGGCCCCTAGCTCATCTAGAGCCACCCCACCTTATGGAGTTGTTTTTGTTCCCTTTGCTGAGTTCAGAAATTGGAGGCACAGATGGCCACACCGCTTCATCATGTGAAGACATGGATACAGAAGTATATTGCAGATTTCGAGGTAAGAAGGGAGTAGAGGATGGACACCATGATGGACTAGAAGGTCCAAGCAGTTCATAAGCGCCTGGATGCCTTCGAGTTGAGAGTCCTCGAGCGACCAGCCCTTGCTACAGATCAGTCCTCTTTCCAGACAGAGTTAGACAGTCTCCAAGCCAACCTTGATTCCATCATCAGCCCAACAACAGATGAGCCAGAATCTGCACATAATGTGTTAGTTGATGATATAGTGCTTGGTGCTTTATTCATCGAGGACATAGCATAGCCCGAGCTGACCCGAGGGAAGAGTCCCCATTCCAGTCACATTTCTGACACTAATGAGGAGGGCCGAACAAAGAAGCAAGAGCATCAGAATTATGAGCAGGCTAGAAAGACTTCCATTGTAGATAATGAGATGTGCTAGCAGAGGACTCATGAGGGTTTTATTGGAGCCTCAAGTTCTATGCCCGTTACTGAGGTTGTTGATGCTGGGAGAGATAATGTAAGTACCATTGTTGGTGCGGTAAGAGTAGTTGATAGCACTGTTGAGGGTAATATGATAGATGATGTGAGCATTATTGAGGATGACCCAAGTGTTGTTCCAGCGGGCTTCGGGAAACCGAACCCACCCGCTTGTTGATGAGTTTTCGACGCTATGCGCCATAGGTTTGCTTCACCCAATCTTTTATTCTATACTTCTATGCATTGGGGACAATTGCACTCTATTTTGTTGGGGGTCGGGTAAATGTATTGTGAGTGATAGGGTGAAGTCTTAGTAACCCAACTCATAATCCTCTCTTAGGGTTTCGTTGCCTCCGTTCCTTTTTCCCCAAGAGACTGTGTTACTTTCTGTTAAATCGGCATATGTTAGGATTGTACATGTAGAAGCATGAGAAAGAATGAAAGCCTGATGGTATCATAAAGGAAGAAATATGATACCCATCAAAAATTTGTGATATGTGCTAAAATTTGTAGGCTAGAATGAGTTGAATGTGTTGGCTCTGAATATGACATGATAAAAAACCAACTTGATTTCATGACTTAAGCTAAAACTTGAACTGGATAATTCGATAATATGATAATGAAACTATGTTCCAAGAGTGTGTGAGAATGGTTGTTTGTTCAAACAGTTTTGTGCTAATCTAGAACTTGCCCCGTTGGTCCTGCTAGAATAATCTAGGCTAGAAGTTAGGAAGTGATCATAGGTCCATTGTTCAAATTAGTCCAGTTAAGTCTAAAACGATCTAACCAAATGATAGCATTATTCCCTTTTGATCCAAATATTTGAGCCTAAAATTGACCAATTCTTTTGATTCACCTAACTCACCTTCCCTTAAAAAACCTTGTCTTGTCCCCGGTCCCTCCTTGGACATGTGCACCTTGACTTAGGACTAAAGCCTAAGTTGAGGGTGGCTAAGCCCAAAAGTTATCTTGATCTTGACCCTAGTCCGACATCGGATATTATGCACCTCTACTAATGCAAAATGCATAAGTTGAGGGTGGCTATGAAAAAGGAAACCAAATGGAAAAAAGGGCATGAAAAGAGTGTACTGTTGAAAAGAGAAAAAGTATGAAAGAGGATGTGACTTTGTGCAGAAGAAGCAAAAGAGAAGTGAAGGAAAAAGAAGAAAGTGAAAGATAAGAGTCAAAACAATAAAATAATAAGAAAGTGAAAGATAAGAGTCAAAACAATAAAATAATAAAAAGTCACATCCATGTTGCAAAGAAATAAGGGAAAGAGCTTAAAATGGAAGGATGCCAAAAATAGGTCAAGGAAGAGGTAAAAAGCCAATGTAATGTCAAGAAGGGAAAAAATCACCAAAAAGTATCCAAATGTACCACACCTGACCCTGAGCATACGTTACAAGCCAAGAAAGTCCTATAGTGATCCTAGCAACTAGTTTGGAGAGTCTAAGTAATGAAAATAAGGGCAAGCCTATGGTATTGTGCACTAATTGCACTTGAAATTACTTCTAAACGTGAGTGTTGAATGAATCCTTATACTTAAAATTATATTCATTGTGTGAAAAAGGGATTTTGTTTGAAGTAAGGGCATTAGTTGCATTGTCGGAAAGTTTGTGATAGCAAAACAGTGTATATTGTGTGTTGATTGGTAGATCTTTGTCATATTTTGATCAGCATGAGTTAGCTTGTTGAGTCTAAGGAAAAAGATTTAGAGAAAAGATTTGCACTAGAAAAGAGAGTCGGGATAGAGAGCCATGTGATTGCTTGTGCTTGAATGCTTGCTTCTATACAAGTGTCGTTTAGAGTCTTAGTGCATAGCTTGAGGACAAACAATGAATTTATGTTGAGGGTGTTGATAAACAGTGAGTTTATGGTATTTTTAATACATTTCACTAAAGAGTTGTGCGTGTCTAGGGCCATTTTGTATTGGTATTAATGTATTTTTATCATATTGGCAGGAAATAAGTTCGGACGTGGAAGTACGCAACATAGATGAAGAATTGTACAGAAAAGGGCATCTACGGAAGTGATTGACGGACCATAGGTCCATTCACATTTCGTAGGTCGTGATCGTAGATGGACAGGTAATGCATGAAGAAGAAATTAGGGAATTCTTGACTAAGTGTGGAATCACGAACTCAAACAATGGACCATAGGTCGTCCTATGGGCCATCCTGCAAGTCCGTCAAATGCTTCAGGGAGGGGGTTCCAGTACCTGATTTTGAAGATTCTAAGTATAGAGCTACGAAGGAGGACCCACAGACCGTGGATCGATCCACAGTCCGTACTGTTGGTCCGTTAATTAAAGCTGAGAAGTGGAGATTTTGAAGTTGAAAAAATGCCTAAGTGTTGAGTCACGGAAGGTATCTACGGACCATAGGTAAGTCCACGGTCCGTAGGTCAATGTCGTAGATCGAAACCACTTCTGAAACTTTATTTCCTTTTTAGTTGGGAATTGTTTTTCTATATATAGGGCATGTAAACCTCATTTTTTTTGGGGGGGGGGGGGGGGGTTAGACTATATTATTTTAGTTCTAGTTTTTGGCTTTGGAGAATAACTTGCAACTTTAGCAATTCTTAATTTCCTAAGTTCGTTTTGAAGATTTTGACTTCAAAATTCAAGTTGAGATTCTAGGTTTATTCTTCTTATTACATAATTTCATGATTCTTCATCTGAAAATATGAATTGTGTTCTTGCTACTATATGTAACTAGATCCACAACTAGGATTGTGGGAACCATGAGCGATTAACAAAGTATGAATAGTAACTAAGTAATTCTTGAATAGTGTTATTGCATGCATTGATAATTCTTTCATTTAGAAGTCCTTTTAACGAGTGCACACGTTAGAACTTGCCTTGTTGGTATTTGCCAGACCAAGGAGGTAGTTAATAAGAAAAGAATTATCAACATAGATTTAGTGTGATACTATCTAATAGTCTAATCTAGATTGGTGCGAGGGTGAAAACTAGGCCATACATTGATGTGAGGTCTAATATGAGGTAATTCTAAAGGTTAGTAAATTATACACACGTAGTTGGACCAAGGTGTGGGGTGAAATTCTCTAGTTGCCAGACCAAGGAATTAGAGATACCTAACTTATCACTTTACATGTAATACACTAGGAAAGGATTACTATTTCTAGGATTATATCATTATGAGCTTATGGGGAACACGTACACCCTAGTTTCTCTCTCATCTTGATAACAACAAAAGTTTGAATCTTGCTTACTAATTGTTCACATAACTTTTAGAATTTGTGTCACAAACCCCCACCCCCCTTTTAATTACTTGTTTTAGAGGTACGTTGACTAAAACTATATAATCATAAGCTGAACTTAAGTCTAAACTATATTCCTCGTGGGATGGACCCCAACCTACAATTTGGGTTCCTTACTTGATAACGATCGCTTACGCTTCTTTAGGGAGTTGTAAATTAAGCGTATCACCCAGCTCATAGAATCTTAGATAACATGCTACTAGACTGCTTCTATAGAGTTCTTGGTTCGAAAAATAGAGGAGTGGCTAACCAAATGTCTCCGGGGGGTCTCGCATGACTACCTTATGCAATAACAGCCCAAATCCTTGATTACATGGCTAAGCCCAACAAGTAGACGGAGAAGGACCAGATTTTGGCCACGTTGTTGACTTAGCTAGATGTCTTAGCGAAGAAAGTCGTGGAATTGGAGGTAGTGTCCAAAAAGAAGAACATGTACATTCCCCCTCACGAGCGTCGACAGACGAAGAAGCAAGAGAGTGAGCAAATTGAAGAGGTCCTCTCACTCATTCTACACAAAGTTAAAGAGCACGACAAAGTGCTAGAGGAGATAATAGAGAATGTGTTGATGCTAAATCATATGACAACATCTCATTCCATGTTTTTTCAACTACTAGACTCCCAAATGGACCAAGTGCTATCTTGTCTCTACCTAAAGCCAGAAGAGGGGTTGCCCCATGAAAATAAGGCAAACCCTACAAATGGAAATTAAGTGGGGACTTGCATCGTGCCACGAAATTAGCTAAGGCGCTTCTTAGGAGGCAACCCAAGTGGTTGTTGCTTTATTTTTGTTTTAGAAATAATTGTGTGTTGATTTTGTAGGTTGAAGTGTGGCATGTGTTTGAAAAGTACAGATTGGCGAGCCTCAAATCCAGTTGGAAACTCACCGAAGAGGTCAACGAGTTCAATTTGGACAGCCATTTGACTCAATAAACCCTAGGGGTTGAGTCTGTAAAACTCGGCCAGCTGAGGAGCAGGTCGGCGAATCGCCGACCAGGTCAATGATATCAACTTTGTCCGATGTATAAACCCCCACATTAAGTGGAGGCCCTGTAAAACTTTGTGAGGTAAGTTCCCACTTGGCGTGTCGCTGAGCGGGTCGACGAGCAATACTAATGTCGCCGAATGGGTGAGAACTGGACGGATTTTAAGACCAAAAGTTTAAAAGTTAAAACTCTTTCACTTTCCCTCACTTTTCAACTTTATAAAATCAGAACCGCACTATAGTATTCTATACTTTTGTGTTTTTATCGCATTTTAGTCGCCAAGTTTGTGTTCGGAGTGGGATTTCTTTGCCACCTAGTATTTCAAAGTATTTGTTAGGCATCTAAGGTTGGTTTTCTGAACCCCAAATTCATTTTTAGCAATTTTTACTCTTATGCAATGAATTTTATCTTGCTGAAGTTTGTTGGGCCTCTCTGATCGTAATTGTATATATATGTGCCTATTTTAATTTGAATATCAAGCCCGTAATGCTTATATTATTGAATTCCAAAGTTTTTCGTTCTTTAAAATTGGTTTAAATAGTGGGGTTTTGCTTGCATGTTGTTGGGTCTAGTGGGGTGAAGTCTAAGTAACCCACATTTCTGTCAAATGATGTAATTTGCTCAATGATAGAGCGGTTGATGTCATTCATAAGGGCAAAAGTCGTCAAATAGCCAAATTTGGCCAAACGGGAGAAGTCTGAGTATTGCAGAGGCATAGATATAATGGGTGTTAGCTTAACTTTATAGGTGCATGTTTTAATTTTGTTTTCGGGGGCTGTAGAGTTGAATTTGCAAGATGGGGTTGAAAGTCGGCACGTTGGATAATTTGGCAAGCTGGGTCAAGCTCGCCGAACTACCCGGCGTTTGCCAAATCCCCCCTTATCGCCTTTAATTTCATGCTTAAACTTGAATTAGGTTCTATAACTTTTGGCGAGAAGCCTGAGTTCGCCGAGTGCACTTGGCGGCTCGCCGAAAGTCTTTTTTGATTACCCTTTTTGTGCCCCTAACCCCTAAATTTCACTGTAACTTTCGACGGGCTATTCCTTGATCGCATAAAGCTATCAGCGATTCACCGAAAGGACTTTCCCATCACCGACATTCCATTTTGCTAAGAAAATTTTGAGCCAATCCTTTCGACAAGCCCGATCTGCCTCGCCAAAGTGATTTGGTGAGTCTTTCTGCAGCTATTCTTCTGTGTTTTTGCTTGAATTGTTCCTCACTTTCTTTGATGTTTTTCCAGATATGGCTAGGACCAACAGTGACATGCCGCCCCATAAACAAGCACAGGGAGTAGTCATAAACGAAGGGGGAACCTACCCTTCTAAAAAGGGAAGAAGATGGCCTCATACATGAGGCAAGGGCAAAGGTAAGAAGCCAGTTACTGAGGTTTTGGAGCACAACTCTGCCAAGGTGAGAGAGCCCATCGACTCCCAGGCTGCACTATCTAAGCCAGAGGACAACCATCCACTACAATCCATGCAAAAAAAGCTCTATGCTAGATCTTGTCCTGACTCATCTAGAGTCCCAACAGCTACCACTCATTCTCCTATAGATATACTGCCAGCTCCAACACCTTCTATGGCTCCAATGCCACATGTGGTCCTTCATCCCAGGCTCTTAACAGACTGAAAGCCGATGGGTTACGGACTATCCTTGCGAAGAAGCTACTCTCCACAGAAGGCCTTGAGGGCAAGCACTCCTCAATGTGGGATACTCTTCAGTATCACCGCTTTGAGTAGTTCACTAGACCTTGAGGCCCGTACATACCTACATGGGTCCGAGAGTTCTATACAACGTACATAGAGCTGGGGCCAAAATGGAAGAAGAAGTCCAGCAAATTCAGGCCGGTTAATTGGTCATGGTCAGAGGAAAGGAAGTCTGATGCAGTAGCGAGTTCATTAATATTGTACTCAACAGGGGTCTAGGAGCTACAATGGAATATGAGGTCCTGCCTACTACTCAGTCCTTGTATGACTTGAAGGGCTGTCTTGCTCCGCTGATTTCCAATACCACCCCAAGGTGGATTGAGGCAGGGGTCCCCATTAACAAGAGGAATCTGAATATTGTTGCTTAGTTCTGGTTTGGCTTTATTAGCAGCACCATCTTGCCATCCCAGAATGAGTCCATCCTACACCACCCCTAAGGCGGCCTGCCTTAGGTCAATCATATCCCAGAGGAGCATCAACTTAGGACTCTTTATTGAGCAAAAGATGATAGGTAGTGAGGTCACTCCCTTCTCATCCACAAATATCTGGCATATAGAGGTCGAATATACTTGAGAGGAGGCCGATAGGAGGAGAGCAGCTCCGGTGGCTACATTTTCGGAGGTGGACATTGATTTGATACCTACAGAGGCATCTTTTCCCACTTCGGCCTTCTGGCCTTCAGGTACATCTGTTCCTACTTCTTCTTCACAGGCTCTAGGTGTTTCTCTTTCAACCCATCCCACCAATATCACTCAGGCCATGCCACTAACTTCACTTCCCTACCTGAGGCAGTTGATGATGTGGATACTCCAGAGACTTTTGAGATTCCTCTTGCCACCACCGGATATGTACATCGACATGATATAGTAGGTGATAAGTCGGAGGCAGAGACTGATGAGGAGAAGATAGAGGTGCGTGATGTTGAGGTTTATGATGATCTGGCTAACTTGGAGGATACCATGTTCGAGACTGCGTGCCAGACCTCTTTGAGAGACACCACCATGGGTGGGTCCAGTGGAGATGGTATTTCTTAGGTGACACCGAGCACTGATGCCTATGTTCAGTGTACTACACCGGGCATTGATGCCCCGATAGATGGAGCGACTGTTTAGACAAGATTTCTCTTTATCTCTCTCTCTGTCTTATTTTTATTGACTTTTGGATATTTTCTTGCATTTGAGGAAAAATTGCTTTTGTTTTGTGGTGGGGTGAGGCCACCTTTTGAGATTATTTTTTTGGTTAGATATTGGGGTTTAAAGCTATAAATTGTGTTTAGCATTATTTTTGTGGATGATTAAGCTTGTGGCTCCTTGTATTAAGTGTAAATGATTTTTCGACCATTCCTTTGTGCCACCTCTTGTTTGTATTTAATGTGGCTGTTCTCTTACAAATTTGAGAATTGGTCTTGATAGATATCGATGACTTGAATAGTGATCATAATTGAACAAAAATGAATGAGCGACTACGATGACGCCAAATGAAGTTGCATAGGCAATATGTAAACTTTTTGCATTTCGTTGTGACTAGCCAATTATGAAATTGAGTCTCTTGTGATGAACATTGCACACTAGAGAATGTATGGAGTCCTATTTGATATTTGGTGCCAATGCCTTGTGTGATGAGCCTACCGTGAACCGTGTGTGAAAACATCTAATATTTGCCTCGTTGGTCTGGTTTACTAAGTATTGCAATCTTTTGAAATTATCTTATATAGCTTTGAAGGGTGTGAAACAATTTGACATTATATCTCTTTTGTGGCCAACCTTGTGAGTTTGTGATCTTTACTTGAACACCCTTTGAGCCTTATCCATTTTCTTGGAAGAAACTTGATACAAATTATGACCTTTCTTTATCCCTTCACCTTTAATCCTCATGAGATATGGTTGGTTCGAATATCCAACTTAGGCCAAAAGCCTAAGTTGGGGGTGCGGTGAAAAGAGAAGGTAAATCAAGAAATGGAAAGAAGTTCCCCCTTGATCCATAATTATAAAAAAAATGGAACCCCTCCATATAAAAAAAGCAGAATGAAAAAGAAAAATAATGAAAAAGTTGTGGAATAAAGTGGTGAACATGCAAAAAGAAACGGGGTGTCCAAACAGTCCATGGAAAGTGAATAATGGGGTGACTTATAAGCATAAATGAGAATGATGAGGAGAAGAAAATGAAGTGTTGTTCATACCACATTTCATGAGGATAGCAACGACTAAGCCTAAATGACAATACATTTGCACTTAGCCCCGTTACAAGCCTTGAAAATACCTTTATAATCTTGAGTGAGCTGAAACAAGTATTGATTGTAAAACAAGGACAAACCTATGGGTGGAGTCATGCATGTGTTCATCTTTGTAAATGTGAGTGTTGATTGTGATTCCAGAGCCATAAATTGTTGAACCATTGTGTGTGAATATGGAATCATCCTTTGTGTGAGGGCATTTGAGTACCTTTGTTGAGCTTGAACTTGCATTTGAAGCAAGTATTGTGAAATTGAGACTCTTTGATAATGGTGAGTCACAACTTAAATCTTTGAATGCACAATTAATCCTTGTATGAGTAAGTTGAGTCCTTTTGTATGCATTCATAATTGAGTCTAGTGTAGCACTGTTTGAGACATTCTTTTTGAACTGCTGAACTTGAGGACAAGCAAAAGTTTAAGTTGGGGGTATTGATGAGTCCACGATTTGGACTCATTTAGGGCTTTATTTGGATAGATTTGGTGTCCACAAATGCTTGTTTTGTGCCAATAACTAATGAAAAACACTTGATTTCCAGGTGTTTGGATCAAGGAACAAACCTTGTACACCAACTTGCAAAAAGCCTGGTGATCGCCGAGTCCCTTTGGCGAGTCGCTGAATTACCATTACCTATAATTTCACGTATCAGGATACTTCATCGAATACTAAGTACCAAAGATTGTGAGTAGTAATATCACCCAACTAGTGAGTTAAGGTCGTGTCCCAAGGGAGTGGCTCATAATTGATAATCAATAGAAAAGCATAAATATGCTCAAGTCAATCACAGCTAAAAACATTAACGAATAAAAACATGGTTTAAATTTTAGCTGAAACAAGTGTCAAATATCAATAGGGGGTGTGTATTCAATTATCAACTAAAACATCAAATAATACGAAGATACGAATATGGAGACGGGATTCTTGGCATCTGATAGGATTATGGGGTAAGGTAAACAACCGAGTAATTGCAATTAATAATAAACTTCTGCAAATTAGTGAATAATCTAAACTTTAGTGGGGATAAACTTTTTCTCGAATAATTTATCCCGATTCAAATTGGTTTCTCTCAAACACCAATAAGCGGCAATAAAGCACAACCTTCACTTTAGTCCATTCACACTCTCGGGCTGAATGTGTGGAAAAGCGTTTAAGATTCAGTCTCTCAAGCTGAACCCATGACAACCCAATACCCACAGACCATTGAGTCAGTAATCTTGGTTTTAAAACTTCTCTCTTGAGAAAGTCAAAAGCACAAAGTGAAGATTGTATTTGCAACTATAACCCATTAAATTCAACCATAGTTACTGAACGAAATCACTTTTAAACTTCAAATAAACTATCAATTAACAATACCCAACAGTTAAATAAACCTATAATCACATAATCACACCCCATGAATTAGGGTTTTAGCTAGACATAGTAAAAAGGTAAAAATCGTTACCAAAATGTGTTTCCATCAATTGGGTACGATCAATATTCTCTTTAAAAATGTCGATGATTACGAGTCTTCAACACCCACTTTGAATTTCTTGGAAATAGAAATCTTCAAATCATCAAAGCTAAGGAAAAAATGTCTCCCAAAAACTCAGCTCTAAGTTCTAAAATAGAATAATCCTAAAATCTCATTCAAAATCGATACTAGGATAAAAGTTTAAACAAGTATTTATAGTTGTCAAAAAGTGTACTGTGATGGATCATTCGGCACTGTAAGTCGGGATCACCGATCCAATCGACGATTCACCCTTTGGTCATTTCATCGCCAGTTTGCTTTTGCTTTCAGCATCTTTAGGTCCTGTAACTTTGGGCGATATGACACTGCAACGTGGAATAGTTCGGTGACTCGCCGACTGCTCTTTTCTATCACCAACTTGATTTTCTCCTTCAGAGCTTGGCACACTGGAACAATAGGCGGGACCAAGGCCGTTCGACAACTCGCCCAATGTTCCTTAGGTCTTCTTTTCTTCGTTGTTTTAGCTGCCTTGTTCCTTTTTGTTCAATAACGTCCATGCTTTGTTCCTCAATCCAAATACCTGAAATTCAAGAATTTACATCATTTATTGGCACAAAATATGCATTTGCAGACACTAAATCTATTCAAATAATGCCTTAAATGAGTCCAAATCATGGACTCATCAACACCCCAACTTAAACTTTTACTTGTCCTCAAGTAAAACTCAATTTCAGTAGTTCAAAAAGGATGTCTCAAATAGTGTTACACAAGAATCAATCATGAATGCACACCAAAAGGCTCAACTTACTCATGCAAGGATCAAATGTGCACTCAAAGTTTCAAGTTGTCACTTACTATTATCAAAGAATATCAAGCTCATAATACTTGCTTCAAATGCAAGTGCAAGCTCAACAAAGTTAATCAAATGCCCTAACACAAAGAATAATTCTATATTCACACACAATGGTTCACAATTTAAAGCTTCGTAATCTAATGCAATGCTCACACTCACAAAGATGAACACAATGCATGACTTCACCCATAGGTTTGCCCTTATTTTGCAACCAACATTTGTTTCAGCTCACTCAAGATAAAAAAAAAAAAGTCTTTCCAAGGCGTGTAATGGGACTGAGTGCAAAGGTATGATCATTTAGGCTCAATGGCTATGGTCTCATGAAATGTGGTATGAACAACATTTTCTCTCCTTTTCTTCATTATTTTTCATTCATGCTCACAAGTCATCCCATTATCCACTTTTTATGGACTGTTGGAACCCAATTTTTGTTTTCACTTTCACAACTTTTTCATTCTCTTTCTTTTTCTTTCTTTTAATTTTTTTTCTTTTTTTTTTATATGGAGGGGTTCCATTTTTCTCAAAACCATAGGTAAAAGTGACTTTCTTTCACTCCTTGATTTACCTTCTCTTTTCACCACACTTTGGCCTAAGTTGGCTATTCAAAAAAACCACAAATCATGAGGATTATGGGTAATGGATAAAGAAAGGTCACATTTTGCATCAATTTTCTTCCAAGAAAAGGTTAAGGATCAAAGGGTGTTCAAAAGAGGTTCACACACTCACAAGGTAGGCCACAAAAAGAGGTATAATGTCGAATTGGTTTACATTATTTAAAATTGCCTAAGATCATCTCAAGAGTTCACATCACTTAGTCAACCAGACCAACGGAGCAAATTCTTGTTGTCATCATACATGGTTCATAGCAAGCTCATCACACAAGGCATTGACACCAATGTCAAACAAGACTCTACACTTTCGCTAGTGTGCAATGTTCATTACAAGAGACTCAATTCGATACTTGGTTAGTCACATTGAGATGCAAACTGTTCACATATTGGCTATGCAACTTTTGTTGGCCTCATCGTAGCCGCACATTTATTTTTGTTCGATTATGAGCACTATTCAAATCTTCGATATTGATCAAAATCGATATTCAAATTTGCAAAAGAACAGCCATATTCTGCACAAACAAGAGGTGGCAAAATTATTCGGAAGGGTCAAAAATCATTTGCAATTAAAAACAAGGGGACACAAGCTCAAACATCCACAAAATGCAGTGTATAAAACACAATTTCAGCTCAAACAATATATAAACAAAACCAGAGAGTCACAAAATCACAAAAGGCAGGCCTCACCCACCACAAATAAAACATTTGTCCTCAAATGCAAAGAAAAATATCCAAAAGTCAGAAAATAAGACAGAGAAGGAGGTAACAAGGGGTCCTATCTAATTAGTCACTCCATCTGTCTGGGCATCAATGCTCGGGTTCACCTCTAGAGGAACAGTAGTACCAGACCCACCAGGAACTGTCATGGGTGTATCCGCCAAAAAGTTCCACTCAGCTGCATAAAATCCCCGAGCCCATGAAAGAATAGAGGGGTCTCAGAGAGTAGTCTCCCTATTAGAAATGGGCCTCTTGCCCTTGCCTTTGTCTCTAGGTGGAGGTTCTTGCCTTCCCTTTTTGGGAGGATTTGACTTCCCTTTTTTTATTTTGAAATTTCATGCTCTTATCTTTCGGTGTGGCATGTTTCACCCATTGACTTTTGGTCTAGCAATGTCTGCAAAGGATTAGGAATAAGTTAGAAACTATTCAAACAAAAGCACAGATAATCAGTTGCACACAAACTCACCAAACTAGTCAGCGAGTCGCCGAATCACTTTGGCAAAATAGATCGGGCTCGCCTAAAAAATCTCTGAAAATTTTTGCAAGTCGGTGATGGGAATGCCTTTCAGTGAAGTGCCGACAGCATTCCGAGAGTAGGGATTAGCCTGTTGAAAGTGACAATACAAAAATAGTTCAGGGGTGCATACAAAGGGCGATCAAGAAGGACTTTCGACGAGTCACCGAGTGCTTTTGGTGACCTGACACTTCTCACTGAAAGTTACGTGAACCGCCAAGTTTTTCGGCGAGCTCAACCAGCTCACCAAACGACCCAACATTCCTACTTTCAACCCAACTCCTCGAATTCAACCTTGCAACCTCTGAAAAAAAAATCAAAGAATGAACTAGTTAAATTAAAGCAGGACCCATAACACCCATCACCCCGGGAAACTCAGACTTCTCTCGATTTTGCCAAATTTGGCCATTTGAAAACTTTTGCCCTTAAGAAGGACGTCACCCACTCTATCATTGGGTAAATTACATCGTTTGGCACAAACACGGGCTACTCAAACTTTACCCAACCAAACTAAACAATATGCAAGCACAACCCCACAATATTTAATTCATTTTAAAGCACAAAAATATGGGAATTAAAGAATCAAAACATTACTAGCAGTATTATCAATTTAAAATAGACATTCAAACATTCTAATCCTATCAGAGAGTCCCAGCACACGTCAACACGATAAGATCATTGCAAATGAGTACAAATTTCTAAAAATGAACGCGGAGTTCAAAAAACCAACCTTAAATGCTGATTCAAATGATATTGAAATGCTAGGCAGCAATGTAATCCACTCCGAACATAGATTAACGACTAAAATTCTTCTACTAATGCAAAAATATATACACTAAGGTAGGGGTGTCAGTTTGTGAATATTTAAAGTGAAGGAAAGTGAAGAGTTTGGAAGTTTAAACCTTTGGCCTTTTAAAAACCGTCCAGTTCTTGCCCATTCGGCGACATTAGTCGTGCTCACCGACCCACTTGGCAAAATATCGAGTGGTCACTTATCTCACTGAATTTTACAGGACCATTAGTTGATTTGGGGGTCCAAATGGCGGTATAGATCGCGATTGCCGACTTAGTTGGCGACTCGCCAATAATTTCCTAAGCTCGGCGAGTTTTACTAACTCTATTGTAAAATTTTCTTGAGCCCAACGGCGGTCTGGTCGGGGTCGCCGACCTCTTCAACGATGCACTGACTGGACCTTTAACTCGCCACCATGTATTTTTCACACACTTTCAACACTTTGACTTGTACATTCAACACACCATTATTTACCAAAACAAAAATAAAGCAATAAATACTTGGGTTGCCTCCCAAGAAGCACCTTAGTAAACATCATGGCACGACCCGAGTCAACACTTAAGTTCCATTAGTGAGGTTTTCCTCATTTTGGTAAGGAAACTCCACTTTTGGTTCTAGGTAGAGGTCATGCAACACTTGGTTCATTTGGGACCCTAGTAGCTGAATAAGCATGAAATGTGAGGTCATCATTTGGTTCAGCATCAAGATAGTTTCTCTCATCTCCTCCATCACCTAGTTGAGTCCTTCGACTTTGTGTAGAATGAGTAAGAGGACCTCTTCCATTTTCCCGCCCTCTTGCTTCTTTATCTTTTGACGCTCGTAAGGGGGGATATACCGGTCTGTCTTTTTGGACAGTACCTCTAAGTCCTTGACCTTGGACCAAGGTATCGAGCTGACTAATAATGTGGCTAAATGTTGGTCCTTGTTAGTCTCCTTGTTGGTGTTGGTCACACAATCAAGGAGTTTTGGCTGCGGTCTCGTAGGAGTGTCACATCAAGCTGCCCGAAGAGAGTTGGTTAGCCATTTTTCTATTTTTGGGGCTAAGACCCCGGTAGAAACATTCCAAACTAGTTTATTTGGGATCTCATGAGTTGGGTATTGCTGCAATAGGATTTTAAACCTTTTCCACAACTCATACATGGACTCACCGTCCAATTGTTTGAAATTTAGGATGTTATCCCTAAACATCATCAATCTCGAAGGAGGGTAATCCATTAGGTTACTGTTGATACCATATATGCTCCAAGTCACTCCTCAAAACAGCAACACACAAACTAAAACTAAAACTTAAGTAAGTTTCACTATAACTAACAAGAACAATATACAACTTAACTAAAAATTTTCAAGAAACACCATTCCCTAGCAACAGCGCCATTTTATTTTCACGTATCAGGACACTTCATCCAATACTAAGTGTCAACGATCGTGAGTAATAATATAACCTAATTAGTGAGTTGGGGTTCATTTCCAAGGGAGTAATTCGTAATCGAGAATCAATAGAAAATCATAAATATGTTCAGGTCAATCATAGCTAAAAACATGGTTTAAATTTTAGGTGACACAAGTGTCAAATATCAATAGGGGGTTTGTATTCAATCATTAACTAAAAAAACAATTAATACGAAGATACGAATTTGGAGATGGGATTCTTGGGATGTGATAGGATTATAGGTGAGGTAAACAATCGGGTAATTGCATTTAATAATAAACAACTGCAAATCAGTGAATAAGCTAGACTTTAGTGGGGATAAACATTCTCTCGAACAATTTATCCCAATCCATATTGGTTTCTCTCAAACACCAACAAGAGGAAGTGAAGAACAACCTTCGCTTTAGTCCATTCACTCTCTCAAGCTGAATATGTGGAAAAGGGTTTAGGATTCACTCTCTTGACCCATGACAACCCATTACCCACGGTCCATCAATTCAGTAATCTTGGTTTTAAAACATGTCTCTCGATTAAACCAAAAACACAAAGTTAAGATTGTATTTGCAACTATAACCCATTAAATTCAACTACAATTACTGAATGAAATCACTTTTAAACAACAAATAAACTATCAATTAACAATACCCAATAGTTAAATCAACCCATAATCACATAATCACACCCCAGAAATTGGGGTTTTAGCTAGACATAGTAAAAAAGTAAAAATCGTTACCAAAATGTGTTTCCATCAACTAGGTACGATCAATATTGTCTTTACAAATTTCTAAGATAAAGAATCTTCAACACCCACTTCTAATTTCTTAGAAATGGAAATCATCAAATATTCAAAGCTAAGGAAAAAACATCTCCCAAAAACTCAGCTCTAAGTTCTAAAACTAAATAATTCTAAAATCTCATTCAAATACTACAATAAAAATTTAAATAAGTATTTATAGTTGTCAAAAAGTGTGCTGCGATGGATCATTCGGCGCAATAAGTCGGGATCGCCGATCCAATTGACGATTTACCCTTTGGTCATTTCATCGCCATTTTGCTTTTACCTTCAGCATCTTCAGGTCCTGTAACTTTGGGCGATATGACACTGCATCGCGGAACCATTCAGCAACTCTCCGACTGCTCCTTTCTATTGCCGACTTGATTTTCTCCTTCAAGGCTTGGTTTACTGGAACATTTGGTGGGACCAAGGCCGTTCTGCAACTCGTCCAATGAGTTATGTGATCCTCAAGCCTTCTTTTCTTCGTTCTTTCAGCTACCTTGTTCCTTTTTGCTCAATAGCATCCATGCTTTGTTCCTCAATCCAAATACTTGAAATTCAAGGATTTACATCAGTTATTGGCACAAAATATGCATTTGAGGACACTAAATCTATTCAAATAAAGCCCTTAATGAGTCTAAATTGTGCACTCATCAACCTCGCCTAAAGTACCAGAGTGCCAAACCCTGAAGGAGAAAATCAATTTGGCGATAGAAATGAGCAGTCAGCTTGTTGCCGAACGGTTGCACGATGTAGTGATTGAATCGCCCAAAGTTACAAAACTTGAGGATGCTGAAGGCCAAAGCAAAAAGGCGATGGAACTGACCAAAGAGTGGATCATCGAGCTGATCGGCGATCCCGACTTACTATGCCGAATAGTCCTTCGCAGCATACTTTTGTTGCCTATAAATACATTTTTGAATATTTACTTTAGTATCAGCTTTCATAATGTAGAATTTTTTTAGTTTTGGAATTAGAACTCTGAGTTTTGAGACAAACTTTTCCTTAGCTTTGAAGAATTGATGTTTTTCATTTTTGAGAAATTGAAAGTGGGTCTTTGAGATTCTTCAATTTTGACCTTTGTAAAGACGACATTAATCTTACCTCATTGATAGAAACAAAATTTGGTAACGATTTTTATCTTTTTATGATGTCTAGCTAAAACCCTAATTCATTTGGTGTGATTATGTGATTATGGGATGATTTAGCTTATGGTACTGCTAATTGATAGTTTAAATGATGTTTAGAAGTGATTTCATACAGTAATTGTGGTTTATTTTAAAGGGTTGTGGTTGCAAATACAATTCTACCTTAGTGTTTTTGGCTTGCTCAAGAGAAAGGTTTTAAAACCAAAATTACTGAATTGATGGTCTATAGGTATTGGGTTGTCATGGGTTCAGTCGAGAGTGTAAATCCTAAATCCTTTTCCACACATTCAGCTCAATAGAGTGAATGGACTAAAGCGTAGATTGTTCTTAATTGCTTGCTTGCTGGTGTTCTAGAGAAACCAACTTGATTCAAGGTAAATTGTTCGAGAGAAAGTTTATCCCCACTAAAGTATAGCTTATTAACTTATTTACAATTATTTACTGTCAGTTGCAATCACCCATTTGTCTATATTAGCTTATAATCGAATCACATCCCAAGAACCTGTCTCATTACTTGTAAATTCGTGTTATTTGTTTTTGTTGTAGCAGATAGTTAAAACCAAAACCCCCTTATTTGACACTTATGTCACCCCTTAATTTGAATTATGTTGTTAGTCGTAAATATCTATTCCTATGATTGACTTGAACATATTCGTACTTTGCTATTGAATCTTAAACACGTACCACTCCCTATGGGATTCGATCCCAACTCATTTAGTTGGGTTATTATATTGACTAGTGATCATTGACACTTAGAATTGGAGAAAATGTCCTGATACGTGAAATCATCAACCACAAAATTTATGGCTATACTCTCCCACTTCCATTCTGGAATTGGTATTCTTTGAAGCAAACCTGCAGGCCTTTGGTGTTCATATTTTACTTGTAGGCAATTTCGACACTTAGCCACAAACTTCGCTATATCTTTCTTCATGCCCAACCACCAATAAATTCAGTTCAAATCTCGGTACATGTTGGTCACACCCGAATGAATGGAATATCGCGAACCATGGGATTCTATCAACAATTTTTGAATCAAGTCATCAACTCAAGGAACACAAATTCTTCCTTTAAAACTGAGCACACCTTCCGTATCAATAGTGTTCTCTTGGGCATTACCAGTCGTAGTCTCCTTCTTGATTTCATTCAAATTTTCATCATTGAATTGCTTGGCCTTGATCTTTTCCATAAACATGGCCCTTACTTCAATGCTAGCTAGCAGCCTACCTTTTTTTGAGATGTCCAATTGCATGAATTTAGACTCTAAGGTCTGAATTCCTTAGCCAAAGGTCGCTTAGTTACACTCAAGCAAGCTAAACTACCCACACTCACTGCTTTTCGACTCAAAGCGTCTGCCACTACATTAGCCTTACTTAGATGGTATTGAAATAGTGACATCATAATCCTTAAGTAACCCAATCCACCTTCATTGTCTCAAGTTCAAATCCTTTTGAGTGAACACATGCTGCAAACTACGATGATCAGTAAACACCTCACACTTAACACCATAAAGGTAATGTCGCCAGATCTTAAGAGCGAACACTACTGCTACCAACTCCAAATCATGTGTTGGGTAATTCCTTCCATGCACCTTCAATTGACGTGATGCATAAGTTATAGCATTCTTATCCTCCATCAACACAACACCCAAACCAAAATGTGAAGCATCACAATAAATAATAAAATCTTTACCTTCTACCGGTAATGTTAGAGTAGGTGCGATGGTCAAGAAAGTCTTGAGCTTTTGGAAGCTCTCCTCACATTTTTCAATCCATTCAAATGGTATCTTCTTTTAGGTCAAATTAGTCAAGTGAGTGGCAATAGAAGCAAAGTTCTTCACAAATTGATGATAATAGCTTGAAAGCCCCACAAAACTCCTAACTTCCATCACAGAGCTAGGCCGAACCCAATTCTTAACCGCCTCAATCTTTTGGGGATCTACCATTGCCCCTTCTTTTGAAACTACATGTCCAAAAAATGCAACCGAAGTCAATCAAAATTCACACTTAGAAAATTTCGCATACAACCTTTGTTTCCCAAGAACACCCAGATCAATACAAAGATGGTCGGCATGCTCTTCTTCACTTTTCAAATAGACGAAAATATCATCAATAAAGACTATGATGAATGAGTCAAGAAATGACTTGAACACCCTATTCATTCAACTCATAAAAGTTGCCAGCACATTGGTCAACCTAAACGACATAACTAGAAACTAGTAGTGCCTATAGTGGGTCAAAAAGGCCATCTTGGGCATATCCTCAAGCCTAATATTTAACTGATGGTAGCCAGACCTTAGATAAATCTTAGAGAAAACCAATGCATCTTGCAATTGGTCAAAAAGATCATCTATTTGAGGCAATGGGTACTTGTTTCGAATAGTGACCTTATTCAATTGCCTGTAATCTATACACATCCTCATACTACCATCCTTTTTCTTAACAAACAAAATTGGAGCACCCCATGGGGAAGCAGTAGGACGAATAAATCTTTATAAGGAAGTTCTTGGATCTGAGCCTTAAGCTCTCTTAATTCCGCCGGAGCCATACGATATGGAAGGATGGAAATGGGATGGGTACCAGGTTCTAAATCAATGCAGAAATCTATATCCTTATCTGGAGGCATACGAGGCAAATCATTAGGAAACACTTCTCTAAATTCTGACACCAGAAAAATAGACTAAATAGATTGAGACTCAATCTCAACATCCTGAATATGAGCCAAATAAACCAAACAACCTTGACCTACCAGTTTCCTAGCCCAAATGGAGGATATGATCTTAGCTTATTTAGGCTTGTACACCCCTTCTCACTCTAACTTTTCCCTTCCTAGAATTTCTAGAGTTACAGACTTAGTATTATAACTAAGCATATCATAATAGGGGGATAACTAAATTATGCCTAAGATTATATCAAAGTCATTCATATCCAAAATCACCAAATTTGCCCAATTTTGAAAACCCATAAAGAAAATAGGACAAGCACGATAGATATGAGTGACTATGACAGACTTTCCAACTGGGGTAGAAACATGGATGGGGGCATCAAGTATATCACAAATCATAGAAAATTCTACGACAAATCGAACGGACACATAGGAATAAGTAGAACCCAGATCAAATAACACATTAGCCATTCGGTCACAGATAAGAATAGTACCTATGATCACTGCTTCAGACGCCTCTGCCTTATTCTTGCCCGAAAACGCCTAACACTAAGCCTTATCATCATGACGGGCGACTTCCCTGCCTGGCTGTACTGCACCTCTGGCCGCATTACCATTTCCCCTACCTCCGCGGCCTCACTGATTTCTTCCTCGCCCACTTTGTGGACGCCCTCAACCATTATTACCATTTCCCACGGGTACCACTGCTCTAGTCTATTGATGCGCGAAATCAATCATATGTGGGTGGGGACAATCTCTCTTCATATCCCCATGCTCTCCACAATTATAGCAAGTACGATCCTAAGATGACCTGTTGCTCGTCGAAGGCACAAATCTTTGGCTATCCTGAATCAAATTATAAGGTAGAGTTCTTGAGTAATTACCTGTAGAGGCAGTCATAATAGACTGAATTGCCCTGGCAGCAAGTGTTGGCCTCCCTGACCCGTTAGAGTAAGAACCTTGAAAGTTACCCAAGTTCTTGGCCCTTTTAGCCAATGCCTTAGCCTAACCGTCTCGCCTCACCCCCTTCACTTTTTTAAGAAAGTCTATTACCTCATTAAAGCTCCTCCCTACAGAGGTTATATGAACAGATACTACCTGCAACTCAGAATTTAGTCCCTTAAAAAATAAACGGATCCTCTCTTTTTTAGTAGTCACCAATTGAGTAGCATATCTAGACCAAGCATGAAACTTGGTCTCGTAAGCAGCCATAGACATACAACCTTGTTCCAAAGCCATTAACTCATCCTTCTTGCGATCCCTCAAAGTTTGATGCACATACTTCTCTAAGAACAGAGCATGAAACTGGGTCTCAGTAAGTGGGGGTAAAACTAAAGATTTGCATTCCACATAAGCTCTCCACCACTGCTTAGCCTCACCTTCAAGTTGAAAAGTCACAAACTCAACCCCATGTTGATAGACAATTCCCAACTTATGCAGCATCTCATAACAATCTAGGATTAAGTCATATGCATCCTTACTCTCGAAACCATAGAACACAGGTGGTTTCAACTTCAAGAACTCAGTCAACATTTCATACTCATTACCAGTCATAAAAGGACCCAACAAAGGACGGAAGAAAGCATCATTACTTACACTCCCACCCACCTTGGGGAGTATGATAGCAATAGGGGGATTAGTGCGAGCTTGAGTTGCTTGAACCAAAGGAAGCACTCCAGGACCAACCAACCCTTTTAAGAATGACATGATCTGCTGAGCTAACACTGGGTCTATGGGAGGAATACCTATTGTCTTTGCCTACACGTCTTCCTTTAGTCCTATATTCTCCTCATTCTCAACCTGGATATTCTCCTCTACCACTTCATGGTGCACAGGAAGGGCCTCATTTTTCGGAGCATTTTGAACCAGTGCTCTATCCCTAATAGGTGCCACCCTTCCTTGCCCTCTACCCCTAGTTCTTCCTCTACCCCTGCCTCGACCATGACCTCTCGCTACATATTCCTTAACTAGAGCATTGACGGGAGCTACGAGCCTGATGCCACTGAATCTAGTGTTAACCATCTACGGATAGAAGAGTGAAGAAAATTACATATATATTCGAATCAGCAGATACCAATTGAAATCAAGTTATAGCACGAAAGGAGACAAGAGAAAATAGAGAGATTTCCCAAGGTCCTATAGCATCTCAAAGAAAAGTACATACGTCTTCGTACCGTTCCATAAGACTCTACTAGACTCGTTTTGATACATTGAGATCAACGAATCTAGGCTCTGATAACATCTTTATCATGACCCAAACTATCATGATTAACACCCACTCTCACCCTTCGGTGGAAGAACCATTAAAACTAATTAGCTAACCTACTAAATCAATATACTAAGGCATTTAAGGTTATAGAAGCAAGTTTAAATGCTAAGGAAAGAAAATAGAGTTCCCGTAAACTCCAAAAGTGTAACACTAAAACAAACGCGGAAGATACGCCTAGAACCTGAAAGTCAACGTACCAAATCATCTAAAGTTCAACCATAATTCTAATTAAGAAAAGGCTACAAGCCCATACTAAACATAAGAAATCTTAATGCAATAGTCTAAGTCCAAAATGGTGGACATAAACGAAAGAGAACCGATGGCAACCCGGAAGAACTGGCTCACCCTTGAATTCGAAAGTGATCACTGATCTTCTAACTGAGGTCTGTCGATGGCCACTTGAAGATTCCCTATACTCAACAAAGAAAGAACAAGTGCAATATGAGTACACAACCACAGTGTACTGGTGGGATCAAACGACTATCCCACTAAGTGCAACATACATAAGCCAATACATCATAATAATAACATGCACACACCGAACACATACAATATCATCATCATCATTTACAAACAACGTAAAATTTCACATTTCTCAAGATACACAATTATGTCAACTTATTAGTCCTCTCATGGAACCCTAACCCAAATAGTTAGCACACCGAAACTTGGTACCCGATCCCAAAGTTATGCCGAAACGTGGCAACCGATCCCAAAGTTAGTGTGTCGGAACGTAACACACGATCCACTCAACAAGCCACAATCACAATCACAATCACAAGTATATACTCAAATCATACAATCATGTCATGATTCATGGCATTCATCATTCATCTATCTCATTTATAAATATTGTGATCAATAATGCAACATTCGTATACATACATGTATTATAATGAAGCAAGAACATACATATATCACACAATCATGAAATCACAACCATCACCTACCTTGAAATAAGCTTGAATCCTCTAAGAAACTTGATTATTCCCTTTCTGAATTCGTTCCGCTTGTTCTTGGTCTACAAATAATTAATTTGACACAAGAATCAATAAACATTTGCTAATTACCCAAATTACTAACAATTCCATCAACCCAAACATACCCATTAAAATCTTACCTTTAGCCTCAAGAATGGTGAAAATGGGTCAATAAAACCTCTGGGTTCGTTCCTTAGCTCTCAAGTTCGAAAATTGCAGAGTAAAATATTTTTGGGGTTTATTTCAGAATTTAAGTCGTGTCTGTCCCGCTATAACGGCTCGGCCATGGCTACAGAAATCCCTCCTCAACGGCTTGTACAGAAACGGTAAGCAATTTTAAGAATTTCAAACCCCCATTTCACAACACACTTTCAACCAACGATACTCAGAAACTACATGTTCATGCTAAGATTAATTCTGAGAGTTCTACTCGCCGAAATTCAATTCCGTAAAGTCGTACGAGTTTCTTAACGGCTTAGCTATCTACTCATGTGATCGAATTCATTATTAGATCACCCAATTGTTACCAGATTTTCCTATACTTTAATGACTCCTATTTCGTCCAAATCTGGACTAGGTTGGGAAATTTCAAGTTACTACGAAAAATTTGCTTTCCCAAATTTTTTTCCCATTGGTTTTTCTATAACAATGGGAACATATCGTTACTAAATCACTCAGTTCAACTATTGATATAGCCCTTCGAAAGTCATCCAACTAATTTAAGTAGTTTTTAAAATTAATTTTACTGAAATATAATTTTTGTTTTAAATTAAGTATTATAAGACGCTACACCCTGTAATAGTCAGGAACAGTGGAGCATCACATGTTTGGAAAAAAATGATCACTATTAGAGAAGAGGCAAAACAAGATATATGTTGGCAAAGCAAAGTTGGAAACTCTAGCTTTTTGTTTGACAACTGGACCAAGCAAGGGCCTTGTATTTCATGGGAGATGAGGTAGTGAGAGAGGAAGATCTGGAAGTAAAGGCTTTTATCATAAATGGTTCATGGGATGTCGAAAACTGCTTTATTTCATATCAGAAAAGATGGTGGTGTATATCACGGACACTATTAAGCCCAACATGAATGAAGAACAAATTGATAAGTCTTTGTGGTTAGGAAACACAAGGGGAAGTTTTACAGTGAGCTCAACTTTTAGCAATCTAAGGAAAAAAGAAGAAGAAATTGACTGATAAAGGGCATTTGGATCAAAGGCCTGTTTTTTAAGATAGTTTTCTTCCACTAGAGAATATGGAGAAGGAGGATTGCAACTGATGACAACCTTAAAAGAATAAGGATACAACTGGTATCCAAATGCTATTATTGTGAACAAGAGGATATGAAAATAATGACACATTTATTTCTAACGGCCTCCATAGAACAAAGGCTATGGAAGTCGTTTGCTTCTTGTGCAAGTATAAATATTTAAGGATTCCAACTTCAACAACTCATCATCATATTATACTAAAAGTGGGAAGCCATAAACTTAAAAATTGAAATACCATTTTACCCTTATCCATATTTAAAATATAATAAAATATCTAATAAGTTAAATATTAATTAATCAAAATGTTTTTATACCACTAGAGAACATGGAGAAGGAGGATTGCAACTAATGACAACCTTAAAAGAATAAGGATACAACTGGTATCCAAATGCTATTATTGTGAATAAGAGGATATGAAAACAATAACACATTTATTTCTAACGGCCTCCATAGAACAAAAGCTATGGAAGTCGTTTGTTTCTTGTGCAAGTATAAAGATTTAAGGATTCCAACTTCAACAACTTATCATCATATATTGTACTAGTGGGAAGCCATCAACTTAAAAGTTGAAATACCATTTTACCCTTATCCATATTTAAAATATAATAAAATATCTAATAAGTTAAATATTAATTAATCAAAATGTTTTTATAACCTTTTCACATCCTAACTTAATTGCAAGCTAAAAAAATCAAGTGGCCATATTCATCCTTATGTAACAAATAATTAAAAAATAATAATTTTCAATTAATTTAGTTTTCAACAACATGAATTGAACGGATGATTTGGAAGTGGAGTAATAATACATTAATTATCACTTTTAATTCAATGATTTAATAATACTTTAATACTTGATATCATTATCATATTATATCTAGTAGAAACCTTCCAAATGAAAAATTGAATTACCAAATCGCCTATTAAAAGTTAAACATCATTTTAACCTTCAAGCAACTATTATTTCAAATAGTTTATAATATAAAAATATAAATACACACATCTCATACAATAAAAAGAAAATATTTGCATTTAATAATTATATAATAACTATAACTTTATATGAAACGTTGGTGGTTAATTATTTAATTGTTACGTTAACCAATGGCCAATCTTTCATTGCTACAATAAGTACAAAGAAGTTGAAAAGTTGAAATGAATATTAATTAGTAAATTAATTCATTAGTAAATAAATGAAAGGAAATTTCAAAGGACTAGGAAAAAAACATTATATAAAGGCTAAATGGGTTTACTAATTTCCCATCCCCTCTTTGTAACTTTTGAGATTGAATGCAAATTATTTTATCTTCGATTTCATTTTTTTTCCCTGTTCTTTTCATGCCCTTTGATAGTTTGCATAAAAAAGAGATAGGAAGTATGTAATATTGTTGATGTCAAATTAGAGTAGCTGTTATATTCAATTTTTACTATTCTTGAATTATCAGCTATAATATGATCTTCCAAGAAATCATGGTGAAAACACCATCTCTCCTCCCTATCAACTATCAGTATTACACCCTTTTTTGTGGTAGCCGATCTAGTGAGAATCTTCGATCGTGGAGGGGTCGATTTCTCCAGGTTGATCATAGTTGACATTAATGAATTCATTATTATAGTATAACCTTATTACAATTCTTCAAGATGCAAAGATAATATACTCTCTACAAAATAGTTATTTCATCTAAAGAAATGGTGTTATTTGAACGTGTTGATTGATGCTCCTCTTCCTGGTTATTACTAGCTATAACCTTTTATGATCATTCCAATATTCAAGTTTAACTCGAATTTTACTTGAAAAGAACTCATTAATCCTTTTTGTGTATGCATGACATATTTGGTTAATTAAAATTACAATACTTTGATTTCACATATATTGGAATTTCATTTGTTTGGGGGATTTTGTTTCCATGCACAATCGTTAAGATTATAATAATTAGTTTTAAATTCTTGATAATCATATATTATTTGCATTTTGTAAATTTTAACAAGAAGTTTTAAATAATTATCATATCACGTTTTTTGTTTAAATATTTCAGATTCATTGTTTTACTATTTGGTATAAGTATCTCAATTCATTATCCAAATATTATATCACGAAAATTAATACTTAATGTTATTAGGTGCAATATTTAATACTAATACATCCTTATAGACAAAATATTTGCACCTAATAACATTAAAATGTAACTCATTTTATTCATTTTACCTATAACTAAATATGCTTATTCAATTTTTCAATTCTGACACTAATTAATCATTTATCGCTCAACAAAGAAGTCATTCAAATTGGATGAGTGTTACGTTCATCAATTTTAGTTTGTACTTTTTGTTTGTTATTGATTACACTATGTTTTTAATATAACTTATATAGTATTTACTACTTGCTTGAGATACACGTGCATTGCACGTGTCCATAAACTAGTTATTAAATGGTGGGAACATAAAGCAAATAACAAGCTAGATCAAGTTCTAAAGGCAGTCCAAGCTGTTTTAATGTGGGAACTTTGGAAAAGGAGAAATGCAAAATGACACGGGAAGGAATACTCTTTTACTTGGATGAATCATCAATGTCAAATGATAATTCATCAGCTAATAAGAGTAAAATTCCCATGGATTAAGGAGGTTCCATATCAGTGGAAAGGAATGATAGATCAACTACAAAACTATAAGGCTACGCTATAGTACCACCTAGTCAAATGGAAGCTACCTGAGGAGGGTTGGATTAAATGTAAATACTGATGGTGCGAGCAAAGGAAACCCAGGTTAAAGTTCATATGGTTTCTGAATCAGAAACAACATAGGAGAGCTACTCTATGCAGAAGCAAAAGACATAGTAGTGACCACCAACATGGTTGGAGAATCAACTAGAAGGAGTAAAGTTTTTTTTAAGCCAAGGTTACCAACAAGTGATTCTGGAAACAAGCTCCCTTACTTTGAAAAACCTGTTGATCAGAAATTGAAGGATTCGTTGGGAATTAGTGGAAAGGGTAGAAGACATTAAAGAGATTATGTCCCAAATGAATGTCACAATCAAGCATATTTTTAGGAGAGCAAATCAGCTAGCAGAATTCATAATATAGACAAACAACAGATTCCTTCAATTAACGTTAAAACAAGGAAGATTTACAGCAACAACAACGACTAACATGCTTAGGTACAAATATGAAGCCACTGAGTTCCGCAACTATATATACAGATCAGATTGAAGCTATGTTTGGAGCAAAAGGGTTGTGTATGAACTAGCTAATCTATGCTATGAGAGTCAGGAAAAAGGGATACATGCACTAGCAAAACACGAGAACCAAGGAACCAGATCCACAATCTTAACTTTCATCCATATAAGAGATCATAAAAATGAAGCTCACGAGCAGATCATCTCCTATTCGTCTTCAACTAAGGAAAAGAAGGGTGTTAGAAATTAAACACCATCACAAGGTTGGAGGAAAGAAGCCTACTTAGAAAGATTCTTGAAATTAGAATACAAGGTTCGCTCTCTCCCAAGAGTTCTTCATGAACTCATACATTCGAACCGGGTAGTACACCTTCAATGAAAATGGACACATCAGCTTAGATTAAAACAACATAAAGGAGCAGAAATAAAAGGCACAAATCTTTACAAGCTACTCGAGGATGCGATTGGAGAAGCTTGCCTATGAAGGATATTAATCACTCATAGAAGGAGAAGGAGAAGACCACAATTGGGAGTCACAAGGATAAACATCTTCCAACCGGCGTTTGTGTTAAGGCAAAGTAGAAATAGAAGTCTCAAATTAGGAAACCCCATCGTGGGGTCTAGTCGTTTTATACATGAATGGTCACTTTTGGGACATTTAGGGTTCATTGATTTTGTTCATTAATGGACTATCTTAGGTCCATTAGTCGTTTTTCATAAAGGACCACGAGTCCAAATTTGATTAAAAAGATGATTTATTTATTTTTTTAAAAAAAAATAAATGTACTTATTATGGTTCTGCTCTTCACTAGAGATTCACAAATCTTCTATATACAAAAAATTCATCGTTTTTAAGTTGTGAGTCGCAAGTTCCTATAGCTCCACCATTATGATCAAGGCTTGGCTCCACAGTTACGATGAAGTTTCATTAAGTATGCTTCCTTTACAAAGTCAACCCCTAAGGGCTTCACATCAACTGTCTAAAATCACCCTATAGGCGATCTTCAATGTAACACCTCAAAAACTAGACCTAGAAAAAATTACAGAACTTACCTGAAGCAGTGGACCACAGCAGGGTTCACAAACCGTCACCGGGACCACGGTCTATTGACTTGCCCATATGGTGACTTGAACTCCACCAAGCCCAAACATCAGACCACGGGACCCTTCACGGGCCGTGGTCTTGACGACGGGCCGTGGTGGCATCTGTCAAGATTAGGTAGTAGCCTCACCTTGACCATCCCTTATATCCCCATGCCCAAGTAAAGAAGAAGGGGACCTTCATGGTCTGTGGTACTTCACACGGGTCATAGGAACGTCCGTAGCACCCGAGATAGTAGCCTAACTTTTCATTGACCTCAGCCTACATGCTCGAGTGAAGACCACGGGGACTTTCACGGTCCATGGTCCTTCACACGGGCCGTGGGAAGGTTCGTGAAGACCATGGGAGCCTTCACGGTCTGTGGTCCTTCACACGATTCGTGGTAGGACCCGTGGTCAGCCCGTTTGTAGATTTAAGTCAAGCATCTTTTGGTCTTTTCCTATTTCGTTGGACCCTAAACTCCGTGTTTTTGGTAAGTTTTTGCCTAGAAACATAACTAGAACTTACCTAAGTCAGATCATTAATCAAAACTTAGAAAATTAAAAGCGAAAGAGGAGAAAAGGTCGAGCAACCATAGTTCAAGAACGCATCAAGTTTCCTCCAGTTCCATGAAATCGAAGGATTTCTCCATGGAATTCGTCACGAGGTATGTGGAATTTCACTAGTGGGATCCTTTCGCCCATTAGGTCCCTAGATTTCAATCAGACTCTTGATTCCCTATTATTAACTAGACCTAGGGTTTCTAGAACCTCAGCAGATTATCATGAATTAGTTATTTATATATTCCAAATCAGATTATCACGTTATTACTTCATTTCTTGCATGAATTCCAGAACCTTAGCTTGGTAGTTCTTTAGTTCTTGATTTATACATGCTAGGTAATGTATTTCAGTATTTTAGATATACATGCCTCAGCTTGAATATGTCATTATCAGTATATAAATGTGCATTCTTAGTTTGCATGTCAGTTTTGAGCTATCTAGTATATTTCAGTAATTCCGTCATAATGTGTTAATCATTTAATCTATTGGGAGTAGCGTAATACCGAGTTAGACAAAGGTTAGTCACCCATATAGTCCCAGAACTATGAGCAATGTTGGTTGTAAGTCCCCTCTGTGAGCATCATTTTAGTGATCACGTCAACATGGCTCTACACCTTTGGCCAGGTGTATTGGGTCCTCTTGATGGGGCGTATACATCGGACTCCACATTTAGCTCATGTGGTTTTATTATCGGTTATTAGTAGCTCCCACAATTCAGTCAGACATCATTGCATTGACCACTCTCGTGCCCTATTTTTTTCGCAAAAACGGACTCTTCCTTTTGGACGCACAACCTAACAACTCTTTTGGGCTTTGGGTGATTGAAGAGTCCCCACCTAACGAATTAAGGTGCGTCAGGGCACCTATCTAACCTAAATAATTCTAACTAACGGTCAACGAACTAGAGATCGGGTAAGGGTTCAAATTACCTCGAGGGGAAGGTGTTAGGCATCCCTCGAGGTCCACAAATGTAGGTCCCGGCCATATCTCATGCAATTTATGTGGGGGTTACAGATAGCAATTATGGTCACTTCATTTATTTATTTTGATTTAAACATGCAAACTAGGTGAAAACTGATATTAAACAATTAAGATTCATATTATTTTAATTAATTACCTATGCATGCAAGACTAGGTGATAACATAATAACAAATAAATATTAAATAATTAATAAAGAGATAAGCGAGGAGATAGAGATTACACAAATATATAGGCAAATTATTATTTTTTATTTAAGCTACCCCAAAAAAATATAATATAAACACATAAAAGGATAAAAGGGGAAAGGAGACTCTGAAGGACTTTACGGATCAACACTCGACTTTTAATTATTTTCAGTAGGCTTCCATATAGGGGCAGACAAAACCAAGGTTTGTCATTTTAAGCCTAAGTCGATGTCATCATATCCGTAGGGCCTAAACTACCCCTACCCCACCTCCAGCATTTCGTCCTAAAAGGTTCCTAGCACGCCGCTTATTGTCCAAGAGGCATTGGACTACCATTGGATGATTTTAGACAAAAAATAAATATTCCTAATAGGCCCACCTAGACACCAAGTCAAACATGTTGGACAACACTTAGCACATAAAGTCTCATGTTAGCCTCTAAATTTTATGAACATGCTTTCAAATACACATAATTGTGAAAAAGTCGCATTCTAAGTGTGTGTAAACAGGAAGCGAATAACATAACAAATATAACAATTAAATAATAAAAATATAGATAGTTATAACATACTGCAAAATTTAATCAAGTGTTAATTAGTTTATTAGATGCTTAACGACTACTCCCAGTCTGTATGGGTCAGGACGGCAAGTAGCAAAATGTAGAAAATTACTTAATAGCTGATTTGAAATAGCAAGAATTTAAAGTAGCAGATTTGCAGATAATGATTGGTTACGGGACAATTTAATTACACAAGTAGTAAAAATGCAGAAAATTACTTAGTAGCTGATTTGAAATGCTAGGAATTTAAAAGTAGCAGATTTGCAGATAATGATTGATTGATTACAAGACAATTTAATTACAATGCATATTTTAAATTCAGAAGGTATTTATGATGATTTTCTTTAAATATGTAGACAATAGTAAAATAATCTGATTTATTTAGTTATAACATGCTGAGAATTATTAGAATGCCTATGAACATGATTTCTAGGTGGTGGAAAGTTAAGATGATGCATAGCTAATAGTACATATAGACATGATATTTCAAATAAATAAAAGCATGATTTTTAAGTGATTAGAATACTGCAAGTTTATTAGCAATGTAAGATTAATTAGAACTTGATTAATTAACAAGATTAAGTTATTAAAAACATGCCAAAATTATTTAAACTGATAAATTAGGATTGATTTTATTAGTCAAGTCCTATGGGCATGATCCTTAATGACAAACTAAATTTATGAACATGTGCGAACATTTTATTTGACATGAAGATATTTAATCTAATCCTACAGGCAAGACTTCCAATGTGCGACATATCATTGAGCAAAGCAATTATTTATCTTACCATTTTTATACAATTTATACAAGAGAATTGCAATTTATTCACCAAACATGGCAACATAGATTAACTTGTAAAGGTCACACACTTTAATTATTATTACATGCTAAGAGCGTATTATAACAAGTTTATTAATTATTTTAGTATAATTAGTTAACATTAATAATAAGTGGCCAACATAGAACAAGTTTACAATTTAAATGACACTTAAAAGTAATAAAATATCAACAAGCTAACTTTATTCTTTTTTTCTAATTAGACTTTAGAGTAAGGAATGAATAAGCGATTAAATCACACTCTTATAGACATGCTTTCTATCAACAAGTAAGTTGACGAATAAAAAAAATAACAATTAGCAAGTAAGTCCCCTTCCCCTTAGACGATCCCCAAATATTCATATATAGAGAGAGGGTTAGAGTTTATGCAAGTTGTTACAAAACCAAATCAATAATCCAAATATGAATATTAAGACAAAATAAGGTATAGCTTCAATCCGACATACCTTCCCATGGTGACTCTTCAACCTACTAAACAAAAAATGGGCACAATATTACAAAATACTTACACACATGTTATATGGTTATCATGTCTAAATCAAAGAGTAATATAACATATTATAAGCAAAGTCGCACATGTAAACTGAAGCAATTACGGGAAGCAATAAACATAACACCATACATCAAGAGGAGAAACACACTGGCTCGTACGCTTCCCTTTCTATTTCAACCTTACCAACTTTATGCAAATTTACGCACTATACTATTGTAAAACAAAAAGTTAAGCATCGAAACTAACCGGTTAAGCAGTAAAGTATATGATCAGCAAATAAACTTGAATCAATATTGTACTTGAAACGGCAAACCCAAGCAAGGAAATTTGAAAGCATAAAATTTTTTTTATTGTTAAGGTTTGGTCCGTGTTAGAGTTCACAAGACTTTTGTTTTTATTTCTTTTCTTTTAGACTAGAGAGAAATTTTGCTAATTGCTAGAAGGTGTTCTTAAATAATGAGTGGAAGGGTCCTTATATAGTGGAGAAGAGGGCATGAAATAGGACAAGAATAAAATTAGGAAGAGCAATATTACTTTCCTTAAATAAAGAAGAGCCAAAATTAGATTTATTTTAAATTATTTTCTTACCAAATATGAGCAACTAAATCTGTCCATTTTTAAAATAAGGTAAAGCAAATCAGTCACATATTTATTTATTCTTTTTTACCAAATATAAACAAGTAACAATCTGTCCAAACATGAATAAGGCACCAAAAATCTGTTAACTAACCAACACATCATTAACTGAAAGGGAACAATTTATTATTTAAGGAAGGACAAATCACAATAGATCAAATCATGTCACAAGATTTATTTGCTCTAATAAATTTGACCATAACTAAATAAAGAGGAAGAAAATCTGCCAATAATTATACCTCAGTAGAAGATATTAAAGATCATAATTCAATTCATAAAGGAATATCCTCAAGGAAAGAAGATAATCGAATTTAAATAAGAAAACAACCAAATCAAAGAGAAAATATCAATTGTCATATCACATCTTAACAAAATTGAACCAAGAATCAGCAAAAATTTTAAAAAAAACAACGGCATATCAACACCAAAATCGTGCTCAGCAGACATACAACAATCAGAAAATAGTGCCATTTTGACAAAGCTAAAATACACATGCTTTTTGGAGTTCAGAAAATCAACAAGCAATAATCCATAAAAATTAGCAAATCGTGATTAGTTTCATGCTCATAACGAGATATATCTAAATATTCATAAGGGTAGAAAAATTAAGCATCTACAATGGAAAATTTTAAAAGAGAAACTGACCCGGATGGATCTGTTGAGATCCGTCTTAAAACCAACTGAAACGAGGAGGTCCAAGCAAACTCCGTTATTGTTAATTCACCCTACTCGTCTGCTGGAGTTGCTACTCGCTGTGGCCTCGTCTGGCTGTTGCTGTCGCTGTTTCGCCAGAGCTATTGGTGTTTCGTCGCTGCTGGAGCTGCTACCGCTGTCCGGATCTCTCCAACAGTTGGTTGTGATTCTTGCCGGGGCTCGCTGGTTAAAGTTGCTGGCCGTAGTTATTGTCGGTGCTTACTGCTGCTAGCTTTTTGCCTCTCGCCGGAGGCCGCTGCTCCGTTGTTCTCACTTGGGAAGAAGACGTCTCGATATCTAGCGGCTGCTGCTGCTGCGAGAGAGGGGAAAGAGAAAAGGGACGAGAGAGAAGAGGGAGGAGGCGTCACCGCCTCTGGCTGCTGCTACTGTTTGCGCCGAGTGAAATGGCTGGCTTGTCATTCTTCGTCACTAGCTTTGTCCTCCCACTACTGGCCAGAGATGAGGAGAGAAAGAGAAAGAGAGGAAAGAGAGGAGAGGCGTCGAAGAGGGAGAGAGAGGGCGATGGAAAGGGAGAGAGAGGAAGAGGAAGAAAATAAGAATTTTTTTTTTTAGGGTTAGGGATCTTTCAAGTGTAAATAGGAAAATAGGGGATTAATTTCTAACCGTCCGATCAAAATTAGATAAAGGGCTCAGATTTGATCTAGGATATAATTTAGAGATGGACAGACGAGATTAAAATGAATGGGTCTGAAAATTGGAATGAATAGGCTAAAATTGAAATCAACATTGGCTAGAATTGAAATAAAAGTGGCTATAATTGGAATGAAAGAATGACTATATTTGAAATACAATTGGAATTAGAATAAAATAGGCTAAGATTTAAATGATTTGGAGAAAAATCAAGGAAATGCTATTCAATTAATAAAATACTACACATATTAAATATTTTAACATGAATATGTTTTTAAAATATTTAAGTAAAATAATTATTTTGAATTTAACTATCCATAAAAAAAAAATGATTTTATTACAATAATTTTTGAAATCATGCATACTAAAATATATAATTTTAAGACGAAATTGATTAAAATTTTAAACTAGAAATATATTTTAAAAATATGTATTTAATCGAATATTATTCCAAAAATGGTTATAGTTCGGTCAAAATTGGGTGTCGACAACCACATTTCTATATAATATGTATTCAGCATTAGCATGTCTAAATTTGGTCATTGCATTCAATTAGCTCAGTATTCAGTATCTATGTCATGTTCAGATTATACTCTTGCTTTATTGCTTGTTCAGTTATATATTTATTTCAACTTTACTCTATCATGCATGATCAATACCTTTCAAGTATTGATGCATACTCTGCACTTCATCTTCTCTTAATGTAGGTTCAGGTTCTCAGCATCTAGATCATGCTTAGATCGATTCCCGATCTCCAATTCAACAGCATCAATGGTGAGTCCTCATTCTTCGAGGACAATAGTCATGTTATCTTTTCATTATTTCAGTTTTTTAGTTTTAGTTTTACTAGCCATAGCTAGGGCATGTCCCATCACTTCTAGTCAGTTAGAGGCTATTTTCATACATAGTTAGATTCAGCTTAGTATTTGAGTTTGATGTTTCTTTTGTACTAAACTCTCATATTTGATATTCGGTTTTAGTATGTGGGTATTTCCCCTCATTTCAGATTTATTTATGATTAGCTTCCGCATTAATTTTATTTCTCAGTTCATCTTTATTATGCTCATGATTATGCTAGCAGGGTTAGCTTGGGGTCACTTGTGATCCTAGGTCCCATGTCCACGTCTTGGGGGTAGCTCAGGGCGTGACATTCACCTTCTTCCCTAAAATGCCTCAAAGGGTACTATATCAATACTAGAGTGATAACTTTTGTTCTATGACAATTCACACAACGATAAGAACTAATTCCAATGACCCCCAAAGTTTATTGCACATTTGTATCCCACCAATAGTCCTTCAGCCTACATGATAACATACACACCTTGTTTCATTTCGAATGTGGCAACATCTATCCTTAGGGGAATAATGACACTTGCACTATGAAGATATTCTCATTGAAGAAATATTGCTGGGATAAGATAATGATACTGTCACGACCAAGAAATGGACATGATGACTCTTTTCTATTCCCACAAAGACAAGTCAACCTCAACCCAATGAAAATAAAGAAAATGTGGAAAACAATAAAGCAAGAATAAGACAAAGGCAAAAAACTTATTCATTCTAAACATCTCAAAACCTAGTTGTCACATGTACAAGACATTAATGAAAATACAAAATTCAAAGATAAATACAAGTCTCAGTCTTTGTTTCTCAAGTACAACAAAGATTAAAAGAAAAAGAAAAATAGGGCCCGCTAGGATGACAAATAGCTACCTCTCAAATCCTTCAATGAGCCTTTAATGTCAGGAGAAGAAGAAGAAGATCACACGGGTTCGAACTTGGAACCTACACATGTGTATAAGTAGAGAGTGAGTACTAACAGCACGGTACCCAACAAGAGACCTACTAAACAAAGTAACTAGCTAGAAATCAAATACCCCTTATGCTCCAATTGAACCTCCTTAAACTACAACCAACATAGAAATTAGCCAAACATAGCCATTCCAAAATACAGGGCTCACAAGCCCAATATTCATAGTGTTATCTTTACAATTCAACAATCAAACAAATCAAATATGTCAATCCCAATGTCAAGTATTTTACTTACAAGTAACAAGTGCATCAATCACAATCACCAAGTAACTGACGCATAAACATCAAATACATCAAGTATCAATGATCAATCTTTTGTCGGAATCATTTCCCATCAGCACAATATCACTAGCTGAAACTATTTCCCATCGGCTTTATATCATATCACTAGCCATAAACATTTTCCATCAGTTTTATATCACATTACTAGCCACAGCCATTTCCATAGGTTTTATATCACCTCACTAGCCGCCACCATTTCTCATCGGCTTTATATCATAGCACTACAATGAACCATTTCCCATCGTATTTTTATCACATCACTAGCCAGAACTATTTTCGATCGGCTTTATATCACATTACTAGACGGAATCATTTCCCATCGACCTTATATTCACATCACTAGATGGAACCATTTCCCATCGTCTTTATAACATTGTCACATGTCTCCTCACGGCGTTCACAGTCAATGCACACAAGCTATATCACACCACATGGAATAGAAAACAATTCGTACAATTCAATTTTAGTATAATGCCTTCAAGCATTTCATCAATCAATCAACAAGCATCATAATAACGTAATTCACATCATCATTTTCATCATATAGAATTTTTCATTTCATCCTCTTTTTATTCATTTAGATATAACAAATGGACATTTTAAACCCTTCACCTCACCCTCAATACTCCCAACACACAATCAACTAAGGAAGCATGCAAATTCAACTAGAATACACGGTTTAGGAATCATGATGTCATTTGCCTTAAATCAATCAACAATCACTCCAATTGTTGAGTCTTCCCTTTCCGAATCACTTTCAAAGCCAAAAAAATCTATAAAAAAGCAAGTATTCATAATCACTTTTTGGAAACAACAATACCCACAAAAATTCCCTTGAAAGGTGGGTTAATCAACACAATACCTAATATAAAAAACTAAGGTTTGAATCAGAAATTTAATACTTGAAAGCTTTACTCAAGGTTTTAGGAACTCATTAGGGAATATCATTTCGAAATAGGACTTGAAATCAGTTCACAAACTCCATTTTATTCAAGAACTTGGGTTCTTGAAAAACCTCATTATTCACCTATGAAAACCTCATATTTTTTATGTTAAAACTCATACTTAATCAGTGGAAAATGAAGGTTTAGGAACAAGAACACTTAAATTGATCTAGCATGGAAATTCCTTCCAAAACTCGCCACCAAGGGTTCCCCAAGTTCAAAAATTGTTAAATAGGGCATAAACCCTAAAATTTGCATTAAAAGCCCTCTTAGATATCGCTTAAGCGAACCCCCCTAAAAGCGCATTGCTTAAGAAAAGGTCACTTAAGCAATGGTTGTTTTGCAACTGCGAAGGTCAATAGGGGTATACCCTTCACAAAAGCAAACCAAGCCTCACTGAAGTGAGCCAATTCTCGCAAAAGTGGAGGTTCACTAGAACTCAGACATCAGAAAATCACCTAACTCGCAAAACATCGAAAGGACCCTTTAGATTCGTTCAGAACCCCATACACAGAAACCACATATGTAAATCAATTATACTCAAAGTTATGGATTCAATAGAACCATCAAAACACAAATCCAAGGTCTCTTGAACCCAACATCCGTGGAAACCAAAAGAAACTAACTCACGCCTAAAAAGGCTAAACAAGATGAGGACCTCTCAAAAGTCAACCAACACCTCAACTAGGCCTAAATCATCCCCCAAATTATATGGAACTCTCAGAATTCCGATCCGAGCATGCGAACTACAAATGTTGACCAAAGTAACCCAAAGGCTAAAATTCCACAATTAGGACCTCAAATCCTCAAAAAGAGTCAGAAATTTAAACCGAAACTCTCATGGATCATATTTCACATTTTGGGATGGATGGAATAGACAGAATTTCATTCCGACATTCGGAACTCAAAAAGACACCAAAAACCACTTTCTTAACAACTTAGTTTTTCAAACTCAAAACTTGCCAAATTCTCAACTTTTAACTGCATGTTCAAGATCTAACTTTTCAAAAATCAAACAAAGGAGACTCGGGGTCAATCACGGGAGGGAAAAATGGGAAGTTCCATAGAAAAATAAAAAATAACCAACCGGTTCATTACAGATATAAAGTAAAGCAAAATAATTTTCACAATCTTATTCTCTGATAATAATGCCAAAGTTTGAGATACTTTAATCAAACCTTATAATTAGTGCAAGTGATCTCAGTCACATATAGTAATACAATGATTTGGGGTCAAATCCTACATGGAATATAGTAAGAAAAACATTACTTGAGGTGGCATATTTATTCTACTATCTGGCGAATCCTATTCGGCAATGATTTTCAAGAGATTGGTATTATCTTACAGGAGTTTTTACATAAACATTTTGCGTTGTTTTTATACTTTATGTAAATACCAAGGTTGTTTCCCTTCTTGATGTTAAGCTTTTGTCACACACTTGCAATAATACATACTTTAGCAAGTTATTTTTTTTTTTTACAGTGAACTCTACCCTATCGTTCAACATTTTCCAATAGGTAAATGATATTAATGAAATACATGGGTCCACTACTAGTCAATGGATCAGGTCTCTTGACTTAATAAAAGCGTACGTAAAGTAAAAGCTTAAAATAAGAACACAAAGAGTTAGTGTGGAAACCCTCTTACTCAAGGAAAGAGAAAACCATGACATGTCTCATGGAATTTCAACACAACTCCATTAAATTCAAAGAGCTAAGATTCATATTACAAACTCTTGCAACATAGGAATTAAACTATTAATCCCTTCTCTTTCCTTGTAACAACAATTAAAGTTTAAGTTACAGAGAGAATGGAGAAAATAAACCAAAGCATGTGTGAATAGCAAGGGCCTGAACGTGTGCTATTTATAAGGCAATTACAAGTACTTAACTATTTATTATATTTGCAATAATATCCTTATCACCCTCCCTCAATCTAAAGTGGAGGAACGAACATGAAGATTGTCCCGAAACTCCTTGACTTTTGTAACAGAGACACCTTTTGTAAAACCATCTGCAAGCTGTTGTGAGTGGGGGACATGAGAAACCGTAAGGTCACCTTGGGCAATCTTTTCACGAATAAAATGATAATACAAAGCAACATCTTTCAATCTTGAGTGAAAAACCTGATTCTGTGCAAGATGGATGGCGCCAATATTATCACATTTGGCAAGAATAGGAGTGGGAAGATAAATACCCAAGTCACGTAGAAGAAATTGTATCCATAGAGCATCGGCACTGGCAGCAGCCAGGGCATGATATTCAGCATCGGTGCTTGAGCGCCCAATAGTTGGTTGTTTTTTTGTAGACCAAGATATCAGATTACTCCAAAGAAAAATGCAAAATCCAGAGGTAGAGCGACAAGTTGTTGTACATCCCGCCCAGTTCGAGTCTAAGAATAGAGTTAAGGAGGTGGAAGTATTTTTGTTTATCTACAACCCATGAGCAGGAGTTCCTTTAAGATAGCAGAAGATCCGCTTAACGACTTGAAGATGAATAAGACGAGGTTGATGCAGAAATTGGGTAGCCAAATTCATTCATATTGTATATCTGGTCGTGTGAATGATAAATATTGAAGACTGCCGACCATCTTACGATACAGAGAAGGATGATCAAGATGTTGGGTGTCCACAGAATTCCAATCAAGCCTACTATAAAAAGGAGTTTGGACAGGCTTAACTTCAGCCAAATCAAATCGATAAAAAAAGGTCCGATATATATTTCTGTTGCAGGAGAAGAGCCCAAGAAGTATTGTGAACTATCTCCACACCTAAAAAGTAATGAAGGGAACCAAGATATTTCATTGCTAATTCAGCTTTCATGGATTCGATTAAATAAAAAACAAGCCGCTTTGAGGAGGCCAAAAATAGCAATGTCGTCAACATAAATAAGAAGTATCGAAATAGAATTGTCCTATCGAAAAGTGAACATACTGTGATCGGAGATAGATTGCTTAAAACCAAGGTCCAAAAGATAAGTTGCAAATCGAGTAAACCATGCTCTAGGTGATTCTTTCAACCGATAAATGGCACGACTTAGCTTACACATATGTTGTGGATAATCAGAATGTTCAAATTCTTTAGGTTCCACATAGAAACATCTTCATTTAGCTCTCCATGTAGAGTGGCATTAGATACATCTAATTGATGCATACACCAATTATGAAGAAGACCCAAAGATACAACTACACGAACAATGCTTAACTTGATCACATAAGCAAAAGTTTCTGTATAATCTAAACCTGGCAGTTGAGAAAAGCCCTGTGCAACCAAATGAGCTTCGAAGTTATCTATAGAGCCGGTAGAACCATATTTAATTTGATATACCTATTTATTTCCTACTATATTCACATTGGGGGGTGGAGGAACTAATGTCCATGTATGATTTTGGACGAGGGCATTAAAGTGTTCACTCATTGCATTAAGACACCTAGAGTCTTTGGATGCTTGTGTGAAGCATGTTGGCTGAACTGGTGCAGTGGAAATTGAGACATTAAGTGAGGGGAAAACGTGTGGATTTAATGACTAGGTCATCGAACGAGTAACCATGACATGGGCACGGCTAGTGATTAGGATCTAAAGCTGGAGAAGATATTAAATGATAAGAAGATGATGCATCTTGGAGAGAATGTCACATAACAGGATCTGTAATGGAGGTAGTTTCATAAGAAAGAGGTTGAGGATTTTGTGGGGATAAAGGGAGAGTAGTTAGAATACGTGAATTATGCACAAGATAAGGCAATGGAGATAAGATAGGAGAATTTCGCACAACATTTACGTGGGTAGGTGGTTGAGGAAACTGATTATTTGAACATGAGGAAGTTAGAGTCCTAGGAGAAGTTATAGACATGTTTTTAGGAGATATAGAGATAGAAGGGGAAGAAGTTGTATCAGACGTGGAGATAAAATCAAAGTTATTAATTGGTGAAGCACACATATCAGGGAACTGAACTAGAAAAAATATAGGAGGGGTGGTTTGTGAGAAAGAAACTGTAAGAGTACTAGGAGTCACTGGAAACATAGAAATAAGGGAAAAAGGATTCTTCAAAATTTACATGATGTGACAAAATTATCCGATTAGTAGATGGATCCAAACATTTGAATCCTTTATGTTGCAGAGATACACCGAGAAATAAACAAGCCTTAGATCGTGGAAGAAACTAGTGAGCAAAAGAATGGGCAACATAAGGAAAACATAAACACCTAAAGACCTTAAGCAAACATTAATCAGGTGGTTTACCATACAATTTTTCATAAGGTGACGTAAAATTAAGAATAGGAAGAGGAGTAATATTAATTAAATGAACTCTAAAGAGAGAAGCGTCTGCCCAAAATGAATAAGGCATGGAGTCTTGAAAGAGAAGACACCGTATCTGATTATTAACATGTCGATGCTTTCTTTCTGCATGACCATTTTTAGCAAAGGTATATGGACATGAGCAATGATGAATAATTCCATGCTCGTAAAAAAAGAACAAACTGAGAATTGTTATACTCACTGCCACCATCAGATTGAAAAAAGAAATAGAGGAATGAAAAATGTTTGTGAGTATGTTATATAATTCTTTAAATTTATCAAATGCCTTTGACTTGTTTCACATTAAATAAATCCAAGAGTACTTGGTGTGGTCATCTAGAAATAATATATAATAACGAAAACCAGAATTTGAACTAGAATGAGCTTGCCACATATCTGAATGAATTAAAAGAAAAGGAGCAGGTGCAATATTATGAAAAATAGGAAATTATAACTTAGATTGTTTTCCTAGATGACAAACATTACAACTAGAATTTACAGAAGAGGAATTACAATAATGAAGCCCCTACGAACTAAAGCTGCAAGAGAACGCTCCCCTGGATGGCCTAAACATTTGTGCCAAAGATAGGAAGGTGAGATGGCACTTGAGAGAGCAACATGACAGGAGCGACGGGAGGTCGATCGAACATGGATAGAGAGAGCCATTATTCTTACAATGGAGCAAAACTTGCTTCATTTTCTTGTCCTTAACATAAAAACCAGAGTTAGTGAATTAAAAAAAACAATTATTGTCGACACACAAGCGGTGAACGAACATTAGATTCTTCTGAAGAGAAGGAACATATAAAGTATTATTTGAACGAAGAGGCTTAGAAGATGTTGGAAGAAAAGAAATGTCAGTAGTTATAATAGAAAAAGATTACCATTGCCATCCATCACCTGTGAAGAACCACTGTAAAGAGATGAAGACGATAAAAGTTATGGATTGTTCGTCATATGCGCAGAAGCACCAGAATCAGGATAACATACCTATGGTTGTACTTCCTCCAAATTCATAGCGGCAAATGTTTGGAAGTAAATTGGGAACATAGAATGATTGAAACGATTCCTACACTCCAAAGCAGTATGATTAAAGTAGAAGAAGATTTGACATTGTTTAGTCAAGGTGAAAGGAGGTCGCCTAAGAATTCCATCACTTGAAGAAGGAGGGCGAAAGTGTGGTTGAAAACTAGCCCAATGAGGAGAAAAAATTAGAGCGAGAAGAGTATTGATTTCGACCTCTACCTCTTCCTGATCGACCACGACCACAACTATTATGGGATCCTCTTGGGTATTGATTAGCATGAGATGAATTTGAAGGAGGAGGTTGAGAAAGTGGTGGTGCTTGAGCTGAAGCCACTAACGCAGTGTGAGATGTAGAAAATTCATTGTCTATCGCATTAATATGCACCTCTTCAGTAAGTAACAATGGACGCAAAGAGAGAAATGATGGAAGTCTTCCTGTCAAATTTAAACCAAGGACAAAAGTACGATAAGAAGGTAGAAGTCCCTGCAATGATTGAGTCATCAAATCATCATCAGTAACAGGTTTTCCACCTGCTCTAAGTGAGCAGACAAGTGAATGCAGTTGCTGGAGATAATCCTCTATTGACGGGGAATCTTTTTTAAAATTTTAAAATTTTGATTTCAGATGAATTGACAAGGATGAAACCTGATCTAGGTAAAGGGAAGCAAGAATATCCCATGCCTGCTTGGAAGTGTCGCAAGAGTAGTTGAGAAGTGAGTCAAGAATCGGAGGGGAGAGAGTGGCATTAATCCAACTTAGAGTAATTGTGTCACATTGAATGCACAAACAATACTCATCATGAGTTGAGGATGGGCATGGAATAGATCCATCAACTAAGGGAAGAAGATTGTGGCTTTTAAGAACGGTAAGAAAAACATTTTTCCAAGTAAGATAATTAAGATGTCAATTCAATAGGTACAAAACCTTGAATATTTGAAATAGTTGGAGGAGGATTTGGAAGACCCAAAGAGGAATTAGAGGAGACAACTTGAATTGAGGAAGAAGTTTGAGCAGAAGTAGTTTGGGAAACTATGGTGCTCCTGATACCAAGTTGAAGTTTAAGATACAGAGAGAGTGGAGAAAATAAACCTAGGCCTGCGTGAATAGCAAGGGCCTGAACATGTGATATTTATAAGGCAATAACAAGTACATAACTCTTTAAATTATATTGACAATAATTTCCTTATCAAACTCTATTACATCAAGCAGAGCAATACTAGTATTTCCCACAACACCAACTACTCAGTCGATAAAGAAATCAAGACCACGAGATAGATAGCTCTAACTACAACTCAGAATAATGAAGAAAGAATCAAATTGATCTAATTCACGTATAACTCTAGAATATATCTTACATTGAATAAGCACAAAACTATGTTCTCAAATAACAACTAAGAACGAAAGATAACTCTATCAAGTCTCTTGCTGCACATGAGAAATATTTCTTAAAAGAATGACTTTACTATGTGATTCTCATAGAATGCAAAAAACTAAGGCTATGACATTTGTGAAAAGCTTTTACAGGATGGACAGAAACCTTAGAACAAAGCCACTGTATTAGTGGTAGTGGTTGCTGTTTTTTAAAACTTTCCTTTTCACGTAACTTAACTCTCAATCTCTCATGGGATCAGGTCCCCTATCATATCACATAGTATATTAAATCATTGAAACTTCACTGCAAATTTGGAATGATATCCCCCCTCCTTTTCATGATGATAAACTTACTCAACATCTTCCCATTCTCAACATGACTAGGTCATTGCTTACAACTGGTTGATCCCTCATAAGCATAGCATAATCTTCCCCCTTTTTGAAATATCCAGTTTAGGAATATTCATGGCCACTTGAGGAACACTGGGCATGAGTAGAAATGCGTAAAATAATACAAAAAGCCAGTAAACACAAGGAAAAAACATTAACTGACCATAAAATGTTAATATTCAAATACTACAGTACAAGTACAAGAAGAGATGGACAATGCCAACTAAAATGCTTAACAAGAAAAATAGGAAGGGGACAAAATAAGAGTTTAGGAAGTAGGAGGCTTGAAAGTGAGAGATTTGAGGAGAAGGATCATTCAAACATCCACCTCGGCATGTGCTTAGAGTAACCTATCTTTTAGCTCAACATTTTCCACGGTCGGGCCCTCATTTTGAATTTTTAAAGCAACCAGTTAAGCTACACCTCATCCCACTACATTGACCTTCAACAACTAAGCATTTAGGCGAGCAACTTCTCCATCCCTTTTTTCTAGTTTCACTATCATCTCGTCTTATTGATGTTTCAAATTTTCATGTTCCTCATGCAGTTCAGAGCTCTTATTGTTATTCCTTGTCCTTCCTTCCACACATTCACACGTGTGTTTAGAGAGATGGTCGTCTTAAAGTTCTTTTGATTCCTTTGCCTTGGATGATTAGCAAACTGCTTGAATACTCTTGTCAGTATGTAGCCATACCACATTTAATATTTGCCATCCATAGTAGTGATAATCTTGCGCATATGCTCCAACATAATAGTTGGGAGATTGATATCTACGACCTTTCTAAGAGATACCATGAGGAATAGATCAACAATAGATGCAACAATTCACTTTCTAGTCCTAGGCAAAAGTACCTTATTGATAAATTTGAAATAAAACTCATATTTTCCTTTTAGAATTTTTTTAGGAATACCCACACAATTGAGAATTGGGAGTATTCCAATTTCCTAAACAAATCCTTTGAAGGAGATCATTTTGCAACTATTTTGATTCCTTTCCCGGCACCTTAAGAATCTCTCAAAAAATGTCTTCATTCAAGTGAAGAATTATGCCATTCACTTGGGTGTTTAGACTGGCATCCTTGGTAAACTTCACATTCTAGTAGAACTTTATCACTTCTTGTTCATACAACACATTCACATGCCCCTGAAACAGGTGTATCAAGCTCTGCAGTGCAACATCATTAACCAGGACCATCAGGTTTGATTCTGATATCAGAGTCGAAGACCATCCCATTGGGTACCTTTTGTGTTTTCAAAATACTAACCCTTTTTTCTCTGGTATGTTCTTTATCAACTTTTCTCTTTTTTCTATCTGATGCAGGTCCTATTACAGACTCAGAACTTGGTTCAGTAGATGCCTTTCTCTTTTTCTTCGCATTCTCTTACTTCCTTTTCTTTGCAAGTTCTTCCTTCTTATTCTTCTAGGGACCTTCCTTTCTTTTTGCTCATGCCTTCCCAATTCTTGCTGTCTGGGTGGGCTTTTCCTTTAGAGCATCTTTCATCCTCTTCTCAACTACCGCAATAATGTCCTAAGACTTCGTCTCAGTACCCTCTTTTTCCTCAATCAAATTAACATAAGGGATATGATCCTCATCAATCACATACCTACTTCTTCTTCTGTATTCTAATGTTCTAGCCTTGATTCTTTTCATAGAATCGCTCATCAATTCCCTTTGAGAGCCCCTCGTATGATAAGGCTTTGGTTTCACAGACTTTTATTCTATTACATATTATTTTCCTTTGTCCAAAATTACCACTTTTTTTCTCCTTATTCCATATGACAAAGGATTATTATCTTCAACATTATCGTCTTATGCTGGAGCAATAGGTAGACTTGTACTAGGGGTCTTTTCAAACTTTGGTTCAGGCTCCATATCAGGGGTTTCAGGTGATTTGACTACTTCTTCTACAAATGAAGTTCTGACATCCTCCTTCATCTCAGTAGGGCATTGCACTACCAACTATTCACAGGTTTCAAGAATAATATCCTATATTTTTTCCTTTGGTAGATCGCCATGTAAGTTCTGTTCTGACATAGTAGAGGGGATAGGAACAAATTGACACAAGATGGTTCGATTTCTAGGACATTTCCCACTAACTATTGGGTAAGTAGTCTTGAGAAGGGTTCAAGTCGAGAGTAGGACAACACTTAGGAGTAGAAATTTTTGATGGAGTTTGAAGGATAGTTTTAACATAGGGTATTGCAGTAACCTAGATGTTTTTTCCTCTTGAACTAGATAAATGGTTGAAATGGAAGTTCTTCAATTGGAGGAATGATTGGAGTGGGAGTTGAAGGAGAGGGATTTTTTTTGAGGAGATACATATAAAGACGAATCAGTTTCATTCATAATTTCTAACATTTTCTTAGTTGGGAGTATTGGTTGAGGCATGGTAGATTCGTTTGGAGATAATAAAGATGAGGGCTATGCTTTTCTACTTTTGGAAGCAAATGTAAATTTTGAGAGATTGAAGGAAAGGTGGAATATAAAAGGAGATGAAAATCTGCGTTAGGTAAAATGAAAGAAATAGTATTTTGATATTTAAACAGCGGGACATCAATTAGAATCTAGAAGACTGACACGTGTCAATTACAACAGTTCTCACAAGTAATTTAAATGTTGTTTTAAGAATGTTACCTTTAAGCTAGGACCAGGTCCCTTTCTACATTTTGAATGCACTTTGCCTATATGTATATTGGTCTTCCTTTTATTCAGTATTTCCACCATATTTGTATACCTACAAAATTTATAAGATTGAATTTACCAAACAATTCATGAGTAATAACAAAGATACCTACTCCCTAAGCATAGTTTAGGAGGAGGTTGATTGGTTCAGACTGCATGCTCAACTCGGTCAATTTTCAACATCCCCAATTTCAATCAATTTTTTCTCGAATTGGACCCTACTAAGAACCTTGGTTAAGATATCAACGATTTGATTTTTAGTCTTGCATAATTGCGTGCAAATGATACCTTTTCAATATTACCCTTTTGAAAATGAGGCCTCACATAAATATTCATAGTTCTTTTAAGCTAAATAGAATTCTTAACCATATTGAGAGCACTGGTATTATCACAGTAGAGAGGGATAATATGGGTAACCACTACAAAATCTTTAAATTGTTGTTTAATCCGCATAAGTTATTCCTAACAAGACGCAACTGCTGCATAATCTACCTTAGCTATTGAAAAAGCAACAAAAATTTGTTTTTTCGTACCCGAGGAAATAAGAGATGAACCAAGAAAATGAGTCATTCCTAAGGTACTGCTCTTTCTATCAACTTGTTACCTTGAATAATTAAGATCAACATAATACACCAAATCAAAAGAGTCTTCTTACGGATGGAGTAGTACCATGTCCCCTATTTTCTTTTGTTATCTTAGGATCCTTTGGCAGCTTTCAAATGTGATTCCTTTGGACAAGCCTAGAATCTTGCACACATTCCAACAGTAAACAAATTGTCAGGTTTGTTGGTAGTTAGATACACTAGTGAGCAAATAATTCATCCACACAGTCTCATTCACATCTGGACTAGATCCATCTGCATATAGCTTTCAAATGATTCCTATAGGAGTATTAATTAGTTTGGCATCCATCATGTGAAACTTCTTTAGCAACTCCTTCATATGTTTTTCTTAAGATATGGAGGTACCATTTAGGATTTGTTTGATCTATAACCCCAAAAGGAAAATTAACTCTTCCATCATTCTCATCTCAAATTCACTCTCCGTGAGTGTAGAAAAACTCCTCACACAAGTATCAGATGTTGCTTCAAAAATAATTTCATCGACATACACTTGAATAATGAGCCAGTCCTTTCATCGTGACTTTAACAAGAAAGTGTTGTAAATTATTGTTATTTTGAATCCATTGTCAAGAATAAACTTGGAAATCCTTTTATACCATGCTCTAGGAGCCTGTTTCATATGAGAAAGAGCTTTTCCTAATTTGAGAACATGATTTGGTTGATCAATTTCTTCAAAATTTAGGGGTTTCTTATCATAGACTTTCTCCTTCAGATACCCATTTAAAAATCACTCTTTTCATCCATCTGATACAGTTTGAAACCTATGAAGGTTGCAAATGCAATAAGTATTTTGATGCCTCCATCCTTGCTACAAGGGCAAATGTCTCATCATAGTCAATGTCTTCCTTGTGGTTCTACCCCTATACTACTAGTATGGATTTGTTCGTTGTGATTACATAATGTTCATCAAGGTATTTTTTTTTGTACACCCACCTAGTCCATACGATATTTCTATCAGCCGGTCGAGGAATCAAGTGTGATAGTTTGATTCGTTCAAACTAATGTAACACTTCTTGTATAGAACTTATTCAATCAGTGTACTTCAAGGCTACCTTAATCCACGGACCAGGCCATTGACAAAAAATTTTTCAAAAGAGAAGCACTTACATCATCAAGTCTTTTGTGGCACAAGTCAACATTTAAACTTTGAGCACAGAGACACGTAAGATTATCACTACGAATAGTGTGCAGATAGTACACATCTTTAATCGAGTGTTCTCCATTGGAAAGAAAAAAATAATCTAAAGGAAAAATGAATAGAAAGAGAGCTAAAGATATTGAAACTTATTGCAAACTTCTTCAAATATGATTTATGATGAAATCAACAAGACCTGCTATAAATAGGCTTACCAAAAACTGAAAAATACTAAAATCTAGGTCTACTAATCCTCTAATTAATAATTAGCCACTAATCTGCAACAATATCATAACTTGCTAAGATAAAGAATACTAACTAACAAACTCCTAAAGACTTGGTCAAGTATCTTTTGAATCACTTTTAAATACTTCCCTTGATTCAAAACTGCAGATTCCAAGTTGACCTTTGAAGAACTCGTGCTTTGCTTGCGGAAGTGACTTCATGAAGATGCATGCTACTTGCTCATTTGTATCACAAGACTTCAAAGTAATTTGTCTTGTAGGAACAAGACGTCAATTAAATTTAAAAAGAATATATATGTGCTTTATTCTACTGTGGAATGTTGGATTCATCATTATCGCAACAACAGATCTATTGTCACCAAAAATCTCAGTTGCATCAGCTAGTTTTTGATTAAAATAAGCAACAAGTCTTCTTAACAAAACTTCTTGATAAGCTGCAGAAGTTGCAGCAAAATATCTATCCTCTGAAGTTTATAATGCTACCCCTTCCTGTTTCTTTGAACTCCATGAAACTGCTCCAGATTCAAGATTATACAAGAAAACCGATGTTTTCTTTTTATCATCAATGTTGCCTGCGTAGTCACTACCAGTAAAGCCAGTTAATGTGAAATTTATTACCATATAATACCAAATTCCATGATCTATCATACCTGCCAGATATCCTCGTTATATCCTTATAGCTCCAAGGTGAAGCTTACTTGGATTGTGCTGAAATCTCGATATGATGTCACTAGAGAAAGAAATGTGTGGTCTTGTATTAGACAAGTAGTTCAAACCACCAAAGAGACTTATAAAATAAGTTGCATTTTCCATTTCAAAACCATCATCATGACATAACTTCTCATTAATATTCATCGACGTAGCAGGAACATTGCAATTTACCATATTGAACTTTTTCAAAAGATTTGTTCATATTTCCTTTATAAAAGAAATATGCCATCAACTCCCTATTTCACCGCAAGACCAAGAAAATAATGCAGTAGACCCAAATTAGAGATTTCAAAGTTTTTCATAATGCAATCTTTAAATTTAGTGATGGTAGACTCACTCAAACCCATTTATATCATACCGTCAACATAAAGACATAAAACTAGGAAATCATTTTTACCTCCTCTTTTTATATAAATATTAGGCTAATTGTTGCTCCTTTGAAATCCACTCTCTTGGAAATAACAGTCAAATTTAAAGTACCATGCCCGCGATGCTTGTTTTAAGCCATAAAGTGTATTTTTAACTTGTAAACCTTATCTTCTTTTCCATTTATAAAGATTCAGACTAGAAGGTCAAAAGGATAATCTCATTAAATCTGGCAGCAAGGTAGTAAATACAAAATATACAGCTAATTGCACCTAAAGTGCAGGCCACTATCTGCGCATTATCTACAACTAACTAAAGCTAACAACTAACTATCCTAAATATGCTCCAAACATCAGGAGACTTATTCAACCTATAACAACTAGTAACAATAAATAAATAAAGATAGTTAATACACCCCCTCATGGTAGGCAAGGTGCAACAATGCCTAACTTGGAACGACACCTAGTAAAGGTTGATTTAGGCAGTGGTTTGGTGAAGGTATCAGCAAGTTGATCACAAGAATGAGTATGAGTAACATGAACTCGATGAGCTTGAACCTGGTCACGGACATATGCAAAATCTACAGCAACATGCTTTATACAAGTATGGAACACTAGATTGTGAGATAAATAGGTAACTCCAACATTGTCATAGTAGATTGTTGGCTTTTTGATACCCTGACATGTAACTCATGCAGTAAGTTTCGCACCCACGTAAGCTCTGCAAGTGCATTGGCGACTGATTTGTACTCCTCCTCAGTAGACGAGCGAGCCACTGCTCGTTGTTTTCTTGATGACCAACTAACTGGATTTGGTCCAAAGAAAAGTATGTAACCTGATATAGAGATTTTGTCAATCGGATCGCCAGCCCAGTCAGCATTAGCATACATATACAAATTGGAGTTAGAGCTACGAGTGATGTGAAGTCCAAAATATGCAGTTTCTTTGAGATACCGTAGTACTCTTTTAACTGCTTTCCAATGTTCATCAGTTGGAGTATGCATAAATTGCAACAATTTATTGACTGCATAAGATATGTCGGTCAAGTGAGGGACAAATACTGCAATTTGCAAAGGGTGCGCAGGTAGCGCGTGGCATCAGTAGGTGGCGAGCCATCAACCACTCTAAGTGGTATACTGGAACACATGGGAGTGGAAACACCTTTACAATTGTCCATGTCCAGTTCGGAAAGGATTTTCGAAATGTCTTTTGATTGAGAAAGAATGAGGCCATTTGGTACTGGCTTAACATCAACACCCAAAAAGTAGTTTAGATAGCCAAGGTCCTTCAATGAAAATCTTTTTGCCAAGGAATTGACAATAAATTTGATCACCTTTGGATGGGTTCCAGTGATTATAATGTCGTCAACATAGACAAGCACATAAATGACTACAGCTAGATATTTCCATACAAATAAAGAGCTGTCAGATTCTGTTCTGACAAAGTGCAGTTTCAGCAGATGGTCATGCAAAGCATTATACCAAGCCCGGGGGGGCTTGTTTGAGGCCATATATAGCCTTTTTCAATTTGCAGAGATGAGTTGGAAATTGGGGATTAATAAAGCCTTGGAGTTAAGACATAAAAACTTCTTCAGTCAATGTTCCATATGGGAAAGCATTATTGACATCAAGGTGATGGATTGGCTAATAGTGTTGCACAACTATAGATAGCACCAATCATCAAGGTGGGTTTGACAACAGGACTGAATGTCTCATGAAAATCTAAGTTAGGTCACTGCGCGAACCCTTTTGCAACTAGACAGGCTTTGAAACGATCTATAGAACCATCTACTTTTTTCTTGATCCTATACAACCACTTGCAGTCCGCAATATTTTGGGACATGTCTAGCGAGACGAGTTCCCAAGTCTGATTTCTTATTAAGGCATCATATTCTACTTGCATTGCTCCTCTCCCCTCTTCATGTTTATCAGCCTATTTGAAAGTTACAGGCGTAGGAGTCAAATGGGTCAGAAAAGAAAGTGTTTTTTAGGCTTGAAAATACCATGCTGGGATCTAGTTTTAATTCGATTTAAAGATGGTAGTGGAATCAAGGCAGCAAGTGTTGATGGAGAAGAATCAATTACTTGGTGTATGGGATGTGAACTTTGTTGGGGTGACAGGGGTGGAGGAGTGGCTTCTCTGGTGGTGGGGATTGGTAGTGGTGATTGCAGGTTGCTAGCAACAATTTTGCGTCTCTGGTGTGTGAGTAGAGGCTTAGGTGTAGTAGGGTCATGCTGAGGAGAAGGGGCAGGAAGTGGATTAGAAGAAGAAATAGGGAGTTGTGGATTACCTGATATCTCTGGAGCTACTGGTACTTTGCCAGTTCTGGTGGAGTGAGCATCGCTAGGGGAATAGGTGTTATTGTTAGAGTTAGACTCTACATGTATTGGAAGAAGGGATGGAAGAGAGAGAGGAGGAGTTAGAATCGTGATTGGACTGTCCTCTTTGGTGTCAACAACTTCCCAACTTAATTGGGAAGTAGATTTATGTAAATGGATGAACAGTTTTTTAAAAGGAAATTCTTTTTCAAAAAATTGAACATCACGACTTATGAAAACTTTTGTTCGGACAGGATCTTAGCAGAGGTGAGCATGGTGAGTCTGAGAGATACCTAAATACACACACGGGGTGGTGGACTGAGGTTCAAGTTTATTTTTGGTATAAGGTTTAAGCCATGGACAACAGAGACAACCAAAAACTCTTAGGGTGCTATAGTCAGGAGATTGACCAAATAGTTTTTGGTAGGGTGACTCACTTTTGAGGATGGGAGTGGGAAGTCGATTAATAAGGTAGACAACATAGTGACAGGCAAAAGACCAGAGTTCAGGGGGTAGGAATGCCTCATGAAGAAGAGTTTTAGCAGTTTCAAGAATATGACGATGCCGACGTTGAGCGATGGCAAAACGCTGTGGTGTGTAAGGAGGGGAAACTAAGTGTTCAATGCCATGTTTCTGAAGATAAGGTTGAAGACCAATGAACTCACCCCCTCCATCAGAATAAATGGAAGAAATTTTTGTTTTGAAGTAATTTTCAACTAAAGGATGAAACTTTGGGAAGATGGACACTACCTCACTTTTATTTTTAAGAGTATACAACCAAGTATATTTGGTGTACTGATCAACAAAAATGCAGTAATATAACTTTTTATCGAGTGATAAAATGGGTGATGGTCCCCATAAATCACTAAAGATGATCTGTAGAGGAAAATTGCTGGACAAAGTGAGTCGTTGGAATGGTAAACGATGAGCTTTATTGGAAGAACAAGCATTACAAAGTTCAAATTTGACTTTGCTAGCAACAATAGGTAAATAAAATTTCTTCAAAATAAAATTTAAAATGGTAGAGCGAGGATGACCCAATCGATTGTGCCAGAGTTGAATTGGGGCTTTTGTGGAGGCAAGGTTAATGAATGGTTTCCTTGATTGCAGATGCGACCACTCATACAGTTCATTATTATTTCGGCCTTGTACCAGCAGCTTCAGAGTATGCAAGTCCTTCACAACAAAAGTAAAAGGAAAAAATTCAACAGATGTGAGGTTATCTTGACAAAATTTAGCAGCAGAAATGAGATTCCTTTTAATGGATGGAGCATAAAGATTGCCAGAAATCTTAAAAGCAATTTTAGATTCCTGAATTAGAGTTGAACCAGTATGAGTGATGGAAATAGTTCTACCATTACCCATGGAGATTTTTCCCATTCCTGTATACTCTTCAAGGTTGTGGGGTTTGGTAGTGACATGGTGAGTTGCACCAGAGTCTAGAACCCAAGAGTTTCTAGACGATTGTAGGCCAGATGCAAAGTTAACCTTAGCTTCAAAATGATTGTGCGACTTGGAGCAACACACATCTACGTGGCCAAACATTTGGCACAATTGACATTTGACAGATAGCTTAAATTGTCTCCTATTTTGTTGATTGTTGGAATTCAAGTGCTGATTATTAGAATTCCATTGTCGAGACTGAGATGGTTTCCATGGCTGATTGTTGAAGCGAGGATTGTTCCGGTAGAATTGCAGAGGCATGTTGGGCTTCTGGACAATAACAGTTGTGATCATAGAGGAAGCTTTTTCCAGATTTTGATGTTTGAGGAAAAGCTCATACTCTGTGAGCTTGTGAAATAACTCTTTAAAGCTCAAGGAAGAGTCTCGTGCGTGTATTGTAGCAGAGATTTCACGGTACTCAGGGCCAAGGCCACTTAGAATTTTGACAATTAGTTCATCGTCATTGACAGATGAACCAGCAACTTTGAGAGCATCAGTGAGAGAACGAACCTCCCGCAAGTATTCTGCAATGGTTTTAGAAGCCTTCTTGGTATTTTGCAATTAATCTCTAAAGATGCAAGTATGACTTTTGTTGGCATAAGCTGTGTGAAGGAGATCCCACGCTTGTTTTGCACATAGTGCTGCGGTAACAGTTGGAGCAATGGTAGAGTCGACCGTTGCCATCATTGCTTGTTAGATCAATTGATCTTGAGAGAACCAAGTCTGATAATCGGGATTTGGTACAGTAAGATTGTTTTGAATGATAGTACGTGATGGAGCTGTTGTGGTTCCATCAAGATGTCCCATGAGTTGATGCCCATTTAGTAGCATTACTAGTTGTGCTTTCCACGTTGAAAAATTGAGGTTACCTTGTAGCTTAAGAGGTAATTGAGCAGTTGGATTAAATTGCACCACATGAGTGGTAGCAGAGATTGCAGAACAGCTGGCAGCAGTAGCATCAGTAACTGGAGACATAGATGAGAAAGCATTAAAAAAATGAAATGGATCTAACTCGGTGGAGCTTATAGAGCTCTGATACCATATAAAGATTCATATTAGAAGGTCAAAAGGATAATCTCATTAAATCTGGCAGTAAGCTATTAAATACAAAATATACAATTAATTGCACCTAAAGTGTAGGCCACTATCTGCACATTATCTACAACTAATTGAAGCTAACAACTAACTATCCTAAATATGCTCCAAACATCAGGAGACTTATTCAACCTATAACAACTAGTAACCATAAATAAATAAAGATAGTTAATACCATTAACTACAAAACCTTCAGGTTGTGAGACATATAATTCCTCTTCCAAATCACTCATTTAAAAAGTTATAGTTAGCATCAAATTGGTTCACTAATCAATTCAAGTTAGCTGCCAAGGCTAAGAAAGTTCTCATAGTTTCAAAGAGGGAAAAAGGAGAAAAAGTGTCGTCGGAGTCAATACCTTATTGTTCGGAATAACCCTTTGCGACAAGCCTTGCCTTTTTTTTTTTAATGCTGCCATCTGCATGATACTTGGTTCTAAACACCCATTTGAGCCCAATAGTTGTCTTTCCTTCTATCAAATTTACCAAGTCCCAGGTTTGATTCTTTTGAATAGCCATTGGCTCCTCCTTACGTCAAGGTTGTAAATATATTAAGGAATACACTATACATTGGGAGAAGTCTGAGTATCCCGATGTAATGGGTGCTATGGGTCTTGATTTAATTTGATAAGTGCATGTTTTGATTTGATTTTTGGGAGTTGCAGGGTCGAATTTGAGAAGTTGGGTTGAAAGTAGGCACGTTGAGTCATTGGTGAGGAGTAATATTGTCTATCCATTAGAATTCAGTCACAAAATAAATAAGCAAATAATCTTTTTTCTTTTACTTTTAATTAATAAACAAATTGTTTAATAAATGCGAGGTTTTCCATGACGTTGAGTTCATTTCTCATGCCTAATGACATGTTAAGGGCCCAGTAACGATGTCACTATAAGAGGTTTTTTGGGATGTCGGGTGCGATTCTAAAGCCAAGTAAGATGCCAAGGGGCATAATCTCTTTTGCAAACAAGTTCATTTTGGTGGCAGTTGACTACGTCTCCAAATGGGTGGAAGTTGTAGCATTACCCAACAATTAGGGTAAGAGTCATCAAAATCAATACCATAATCCTGCAAGAGCCAAATCTAAAGTTCATCAAGCATATAATAAACAAATAGCAAAGCATATATTCTGAAAGGTATGGAGGCATCAACAAGCACCTTTTGTATCTACGAGGCAAACACTTTGAAATTGACTCCTTGAAAGAAACTTAGTCAAGGATTAAGACCACCATACCTTTAATTGAAGAAATCTAGGAAAATACCTTGAAAAAGCTAAAATCCTGACCTTGGAAGCTTGAAGTCTTCACCTCCAATAGCCAAAATTGTTAAACCAGGAAGCATTGGAAGAATGCAACCACTAGAACTATGTCTAGGACGCAGACAATTATAGACATATATAATAAAAATAATTGAAACCAAAGAGAAACCAAAGAGATACATTTCTGGGGTATAGAACTCCTCAATTAAGTGGATCCAATAAGTTATGCTTAAGAGCAATAAGGAATCATTTGAAAAGTACGATCCTTTACCCATGTTGCCAAGTAGATCGGATGACAAAATCAACTTATTTTATTCCTATCAATGTTTCTTATTTAGCAGAGGACTATGAAAAGTAGAATAAGAGGGAAATGGTTAGGTTGCATGCAGTTCCCCTATTCATTATCTCTTTTGTTTTTCGTCATACAGGTTTTAGTACATTGGTTTCCAGCATTTTAGATAAGAAAGAGGATTAGTTAGGAGATCATCAATACCTGAGGACCCTGCTCAGTGCCTGATTTAAACGGATCACCAACAACCAAAGACAAGAAAGTAACTTAACGTGTGCTTGTTACCTTTCCAAGCTTTATATGGTGTTTGATTAAACATTGCCTTAGTGGGAGAAATATTCATCAAATGGATAACAGTGACAACAACTTTAGCCCAAAAACACTTTAGTACACCTCTACCTTTCAAAATGCTTTTACATCTCGACAGCTGTGCGATTCTTTCATTCGGCTACATCATTCTGCTCTGGTGTATAAGGTGATGTGTGCTCTCTTTGTATTCAATTTTCCTCATAAGTGGAACTGAATTCTTTTGACATAAACTTACCACCTCTATACGTTCTTACATTCGCAAGTCGATCTATAGGGTCTGTTTGGCAATTTTGGCTCGGGGTTAATTGGGTAATTTCCTATCCTATTAATTTCTAAACTATGTCATTTCTAGCCTATTCTAAGGACCTATAATTGTTATTAGTTTTCAAATAACCCATTTCCTCACATTCACTAAAAACTTCGAAGTTCTCTCAAGGTATTGTTCTCTAATCCTCTCTAAAATGCTCCCAAAGAAAAACAACTAGGGTTTCAATCTTCAATGTTTCTTCTTCACTCTTTAGGGATTTGATCACCAAAGTATGTGGGAAATTAACCAATGGTTTCCTTTTATCCATTGGGTCCCAAAATAAATTCAATTTCCTTTATTATTTCAACCCAATTTTCTAGGTTTTCATGTTATTCTTCATTGGTTCTATTTATTATGATTAATTGTTAAAATTTGATCTTATTATGCATGTTCTGATTTGATTTGATTACATGTTTTATAAATCATTTCATATGAACCCATGCTTTATGCTTACATTATGAATATGAATTATGATTATGAAATTGATGATTAATGATAAAGGATGCTTTGAGATAATGTAACATCCCAGATCTAAAAATGAAGAAAAATCCTAGTTTTTAGAAAATTGGTGATTGTACCGACAGAACCATCTATGGATCGTAGGTGGGGTTCCGTCATTAAGGCCGAAAGATTTATAGTCTCTAATCCCACCCATAATAGACCAGTATGGTCCGTGGTTGGACCTACGGACTGTAGGTCTGACTGTAGGTAAGGGTCAGCAAACAATTAGAGAGAAATTATTGTTGGGTCAACTTCAAATGGTCATCACTCTTAGTACAAAAGGAATTAGGTGGCCCTTGACCTATCAAATGATAGATAGTTGAATCCTCTTTCCAACACCACCATGTTTTCTAAACTCCCATCTCCGAGTAAAAAGTTATGCTCATTTTAGTGAAGCCCTATCGGGCAGACTTGACCGACGACCCTACTTGCGGTTTGTAGGTCAACCTACAGACTGTAGGTCCTTCTGTGGGTGGTCTTCATCAACGTTTCAATTAGGTTCATTGAGGTCTTTTTCCTATGTGTTGGGGCCCTTAAGCTGTGTTATTTTACACCTAAACTACGTCATTTTACTAGTCTAAGCCTAATAACTTAGTCAGACTTACCCAGAACCCTCATTCTCCAAAAATCATCCAAACTTGGAGCAAAAAGAAAGGGAAAAGTCGACCAAACCTCCCAAGAACAAGCAGCATTGTTCTTTAAAGTTCAGCCTCGAAATCCAAAGGATTTCTCCATAGATTTCGTCACCATGTCTGTGGGATTTCACTAGTGGGTTTATTTCATCCACTGGGTCCCTAGAATTCAGTCAAATTCTTGGTTCTCTATATCATGTTTAGACCTAGAGTTTCTACAACCTTGTAGAATTGTTATGAATTAGCTGTTATAATATTCCTATTCCGATTATCATGTGTTTATGAAATTGTTGCTTAATTCTTTGCACGAAATTCAGAACCCTAGTTGTGTGGATTATCATAGTTCATAAATTACACTTGCTAGGTCAGTTAAGCAGATATATATGCTCCAGTTGCGAATGTTTCATTGTCAGTTATAAATGTTGAATTCTCATATATACATGTCAGAACATTGAGCTATCCAGTATTTTAGATATATTGTTTATACACATTCCTATTGGGAGTAGGCTTAGACCGAGTTTGACTAGGTTGGGCATGAGATTTAGTGATCATGCCAGTCATGCCTTTATACCCTTGGCAAGATATATTGGGCCCTCTCGATAAGGCGAATACATCGGACTCCACGTTTAGCTCACGTGGTTTTATGTCAGTTAATAGTACCTCCCATAGTCAGACTTTAGTACATTTGACCAGGTTTTCAGTGAATATCTCAGCATTCACTCTCAGCATGTCATGTTCATAGTTAATACTTGGTCATTACATCTTCAGTATACTCTCAACATTTACATTCAGTTTGTGACACCCAATTTAAAGCCTCCAGAATACAGATAAATCATTGAGCTACTTAAATTTCAAATAATCTAAAATAATTGACTTTATAAAAGATTAAAAAAAACAAGTTATTTTAAAGTAATTATGTCTTTCTTTTTTTATAAATTGTTAAATAATAAATATGTTTTTAATATCTGGTCAGTATATTTTGTGAATATTCAAAAATCATCTCAAAAGATATTATTTCTTATTTAAATATTTTATTAATTTAGTTTAGTTTAAATTATAGTTATATTATATAGTTAATTAGTTTATAATTAAGTTATTTGTTTTATTTCGATAAGATTAAGAAGCTCGTTAATTAATTAATATTAATTCTTCTTATTTACGTTTTAACCGAATTTGTTAATTTAACTCAATTTGGCTATTTCTTATACTCCAAGATCTAACCCATTTAGAGACCAAGTGTTGGACCTTCCTCTTTCAATTTTCTAGTAGCCCACTATTCCAATTCCCAGCCCATCTCCTTTGAAAATAAATAAACCCATTAAACAATACAATAGTGTACAACAAAACCAACGACCCCTATACAGTGTCTTCCAGGTGTTACAATCTTGTAGCTCGTTCGTCCTTCCTCTCTAGATCAAGTGACTGTGATTTTCTTACCATTTGGATTGGTACAATAGAGCTTTCAACCTTATCCTTTTCAGAAAATTCGAATTTCGATTTCATTCTCCCTCTCGATTTCTCCCCTAAATCAACCCAAAAATCCCCTCTATATAAGTTCTCGTCTTCTTCATTATTAGGGTTGGAATTTAGGGCCAAAAAACAGAAAAGGTGTGCGAAAAGAGATAATAGAGGCACAACTTATATATAATAAAAGTGAAGCTAAAGTTATAGTGGGTCGGTAAAAATACACCTATTATCATTCTCTTTTCATGCCCATGAGCTGTTGGAACTTGCTGGAACCTTTGAAACTGTCGTGTGGTCATGAAGTCACTATTAAACTCGTTTGTCTCGGTTGCTACTCCAAAAGAGGTATAGTTTCTTTATCTCTAGCTTTCCTCTGTTTATCTTGGAACTAAGAATGTTAGAAGCTGTTAGGTGAAATGGTGAACGCTATTTCTTTTAATCAGATTCTTGATTGATGCGGTTTAATCTTGTTCAATAAAGCTTGTTAAATCTGTGTCTTTGTTCGAAATGGTTTAAAGTTTATTTGGTCTCAACTGTGAATATATCGGTTATGTCGGTTAAATCATTTGTTATTTGGTTTAGCTCCCATCAGTGTGATAAGAATGCGACCATAGTCTTGGCTAGGAGTGGCAAATGAGTGAGTCGATCAAAAAATGAGTTAAATAAAAATGGATAAGTTACTCAACTCGACTCACAATTTAAATGGGTAAAAACGACTTACCTAATGGATAATATGGGTAATCATACTTACCCATATTATAATAGAAATCTTGTTAAAAGCTTTAAGAACAAAAGAAAATTAATGTTTTTTTATCACTTCACTCCACCCCTACTAGCCCTCTACCCCCCCCCCCCCTATTCCAAAAAAAAATGTAAAAATAAAATAAAAAAAATTACCACACCACCCCTAAAAAAATTACAACCCCACCCCCTACCAGTCACCCCCTACCTCCACACCCCATCCAAAAAAAATTAACAAAATTTTAAATTTTTTCATTAAATTTTTTTATTTTTTTACAAAAAAAATTACCACCCCACCCCCTACCAGCCCCTCACCCCCTACCTGCCCCCCTCCTCTACATCCCATTCAAAAAAAATTAACAAAATTTTAATTTTTTTCCAATAATTTTTAAAAAAAAATTAAAAATTTACCAACCCACCCCCTTACTAGTCCCCCAATCCCCCTATCCCAAAAAAAAAAATGTAAAAAAAAAGTTTCATTTATTTTATAGATATTTAAAAAAAAAAAAAAAAAGACTTTCTTACCATCCCACTTTTTATCACTTTTTTTTATTTGTGTGAATGCATATATTTTACCCATTTTATCCATTTAACTACCTACCTTTAAATGGGTAATATGGGTATTATTCATTTTTACCCATTTTTAAATGAGTTGGATACCCAACCCATTTAAAATGGGTAAATATGAGTGGATACCCATATTATTTACCCATTCTACCAATCGTAGTCTTGGTCGTCTGCCATTATGTTCTTCGTATTGTGATGGATATTTGTTAATATTATTTAAAACTTGCCTTAGAGATGTATCTAACCTCTCTTCTCATTTACTCAGAATGTGTTTATGTCTCTTTGAGCTTGAACTCGTGAGATTGTGTTTACAACTCTTTTATGATGCATCAATTTTCTAAGGTTAATCTTCTTTTATTTTTTATTTTCTTTTGCGGTACTCTTCCACCCCTATTTGACTCAAAAATATCAGTATCATGAGTGTGACATGTTGCTTAGCGTTTTCTTTCACTGCGTTAAGTGTTGCTACTCAACAAATGCACTTTCCTATGGATATTGTGTTTCTTTCTGCGTATTTGTGATTGCATCAATCTTGTAAGTTTTTGTAGTAGTGATGTTATATTTAATATTGGAATAGGGCCTTCTCTTCCTTTGCATAAAATAATTTGGTCTGCGAAGTTCCTTCGGCGTCCTGGTTGGTTTTTCTTTTGGTGTGATTAGTTTTCATCTTTAGGCTTTTACAGAGGGTTTCAATTTTGAATATTGTGTGATGTGTGTCACTGGTCAAATGTGCAGCATGTTTATCATTAACAATATATGTTTTCCATCATGAACACATCATCGTTTAGGCCATTTTACTACCTTACATTCTTCATTATCTGAAAATTGAAGTTTACTGATACTGATGGTTGCCTATTGTTTGCCAAAATATGGCATTTATCTCTTTGGTAGTTGGTTGTCTAAATGAGAGTTATATGTTGTTGAAACTTCATGTCACAATTGACTTATTTGTGCACAAATATTAACCCGGCCCTTAGTTTCATTTTGTTGTATGTGAAAGCTGTCCGAGTTCACTATGAACTCCTATCGCCTTTCCCTTGCATTTCGGGAGAGCCATAAAGGCTTAAATTATGCCTTCATCTAGTCTGCCAGCCCATACAAATTGACGAACAGGTCCCGGAGTTGAAAGAATATGGAGCATATCAGAAAATTGAAAAGATTGGGCCAAAGGCCCACTCTTAATTTCTGAAATGGTATTTTATTTTTTGGGCCTGAGCCCTTGTCATTTTACTTATTATTATCTTGTTAGAATATAGGACAGGTGAAAGAATTGGGCCTAAGGTCAAAGGAGAAACATTACTTTATGTTAGAATAATATAGGTACAAATGATTTGAATGGGCCAACTGCCCTAAACAAAAATAGGCCGAAGTGCTGGCGAAAGCAGACAGATCCAGATTTGGGCCCAAATCTGCTTTTCATGTCTACTTAATTGTCATTATTTTTTTATTTGTTAAAATTAATCTTAAGGTTTCGAAATTCAACTCCCCAAAAGATAACCATTTAGAATTAACTAAATATTTTGACTATCTTTATTTATTCAAGTATGTGTATTTTTTTTAAAATCGTTTAGCCAATAGTTAATTATCGAATAACTGCATGTTAGCGGGCATTTAAAGTGCTTTCAAACCCTTCCCGAAATGCTAATATGAACCCGAACCCCCCTTTAATATTTTCAATTGGTTTCCTGTTCTAATCTTTTGAAGAATCAGTTTTCTTAATTTACCTTTAAAAATTAAGTGGCAACTCTTAAAACTAGTCTAAATAATACTTTGTTAATATAAAACAGAATGGTGACTCTGCTAGGGAACTTGAATGGGTACAAATCTTAAGATCAACTTATTTGACTATTTGTTTAAATTTCTTACTTGTTTCAATTCTTGTAAATTATAAAATGTGGCATTGATTCTGCCAAACAGCAAATAGTTTGCATTAGGAAAAAAAGCGGTTATGTGGCTTTCCACGACTGTCCTTCATAAAAACACCTTTGAATTCTTTCGAAGTCATAATGAATAGTTTGTTTGTGGTCATCCAACTGCGTTTATTATACATTACCCCGTAGTTTGTATAACTCGGGTAACCAGGTCTTGTCTAAACCAACTCTTAGTCAACTAGCATAGAGCGAACCCAAATCCCTTTTTAGCACATTGAACTAAGATGACCCAACACCCAAGGCATGTTGGGCTCATTAGCGAGACAACCTTGAGTCCAAAACGGCCCATGGCCAAAATGGACGATTATACTTATGTGTTTAATTTTGAAGGATGTATACGTAGTTTGAAATGCCATTGTTCCTCGGGGTTGGGAGTTTAATAGTTTGTTCGAGTTGAAGAAGAATCAAGTTACCGTTGTAGACATTGACATTCAGAGATGACAAGAAATCACGAGTGAAGGACCTTTCACAGAGGCATAGTTTAAGGTTGTATCCCTGCGCGGGACTGATTATTTTATATCTCATTTCCCCTATTATGTATCCCCATTCAATTTATTCATAAGATTTGTATAAATTTGGGTTTTGGGGGGGGGGGGGGGGGGGGATGAAATGTTTCAAACAACGTTATACATTGTTCAAATCGTTAGGCCTACCCTTGGAATAAAAGGGTCGCATATCTGTTTAGGACGCACAATAATTGTTTATGTGTTATAATTGCTTGTGTTATTATGTTGTTTTATTTGGAGATGTTCTAGCCTACTAGTTTTGGAAATTTCCTAGAAACCAATAAGCACAAACCACTGTCTAAAGTGCTTCCAAATACTATTCGAGTCTTTAGTTTCTCAACAAAATTTGAACTTCACTTTCAAATCCTTACTCTCCCATCTCAGAAAAAGGTCGATTGTTTCATCGCAATTCTAAAAGGAAGGTTGAACTACATAGGACCTGAATTCTCCTCTATGATATACGTAAGCAACCTTTCAAGGCTGGGTCCCAATTTTTGAGAAATTCGGTCTCTTTCAACTCTTGCAAAGAAATTAGAGTTATATCTCAATCAAAAACCCGAAGTACGACAATGAAAGATACAATCGACTTTGTCTTGACTCAAGTTGATATTTCTGATTCATTAAGCTCAAAATCAATTACACAAATTCTTGTCTATTTAGTCATTTCCCATATCTGTGGGCTAATTTATCTTCGAATGAAGCGACTCTTGTGTGCGTATTACTTGTGTGTGATATCTTGTATTACCTATTACCTACATAAACTAACACATTTGTCTTTTTGAGTTATTTTTCTTTGTTAGGTACTCAAAACTGATTTGTGTTGGGAAATTGGTTGAACATTCAAAGTTCTTAAAGATTCCTTCCCCAGTCGTAATTTGTTGAAAGGAAAAAGAAAAATAACCAAAATAGTCACAATATTGGCCTGACTAAAGTCGATATAGCTCAATTAATTATATAGTTGATGCAACAGATTACTGAGTTGAGGATTGAGCTTCAGAATAAGCAAGATTTTCCAATTTCAATTGTTGATGTCAACACTCTAGGCAATGGAAGGCTTCCACTCCATTTTACTCCTCTGAATTCAAACTCGACACATGTTCTAAATAACCCACCCTCCAACCCTATTCAAAATCCCTCCACCATCGACATAATTATCCCAAATCTTCTTCACACCATCACTTCATACCTAACACCACCTCCTCTTTAAAACCTGAATCCCAACCCTCAAGATTACCCTCCATTTCGTAGCTTAAATGTCAACAATCCTCAAACATCCACTTTCATGTACCACACCCTGCAAAACACACTCGAAATCCACTAAATGCTCAACCCTTACCTCCAAAAGTCACTTTTGATATCCCAGTCCAAACTAAACCACACCTTTACTATATTGCCTATTCCAAACTTAACCAATATGAAGAGAAGGAGAAGGAGTGGAGGGCTAAAAGGGAAAAGACTAAGCAGATCATGAAGGAAGAGATTGTGAAAGTGATAAAAGAACTAGATTACTCTTCAGAAAACATGGGGCTGAACTATGAAAATTTATGCATTCATCCGGATTTTGACCTTCCAAAAGGGTTCAAAGTGCCAAAGTTCATCACTTTTAATGGAACTGGAAATCCTCTAGCACATCTGAAAGTTTATTGTTATCAACTCGTGGGAGTTGGCAAAAATGAAGCATTGTTGATGCGCCTCTTCTGTCGAAGTCTAAATGGACAAGCTTTGGAGTGTCTTACATCACAAGAATCAAAACAATGGACGAGTTGGAATGCACTCGCAAAGGATTTCACTAAAGATTTGGATATAATGTAGAAGTTGCACCTAATCGCTACTATTTGGAGAAGATCAACAGAAATCTACAGAAAACTATTAAGAGTATGGCTCTTCATTGGAGAAAAGAAGCTGCAAAAGTAAAACCTCCCATGTCAGAACGTGAGATCACTGAACTGTTTATTTGAACTCAAAAGTCTAGTACAATGAAAGGATCTTGTACATGGTAGGAAAAAAGTTTGTTGAGATCGACAGGATGGGAGGAGCTTCGGAAGATGGTTTCAAAACTCAAAAGGTCACAAACCTTATTGCATTGCGAGGTAATGACAAAGCTACCAGAATTAGTGATATGGACATGTCAAAGAGAAAAGTAGAAGAGGTATATGTGGTGAAGAATACCCATATGCAGTCGGCACCACAAAGAAAATATCGAAACCACAATGCTAATCAGAAAAAATTCCCTCGTCCAAACATTAGGAAAGCTCCTAAAGTGTTTACACCATTAAGGGAATCTCAAACTCAACTTTATAAAAGGTTGAAAGCAATGGGTATGCTCCATCCTATAGAAGGAAGACCAGCCAATCCTTTGGAAAAATTTTATAGGGCTGATAAAAGATGTGCTTATCATTTAGGAGTTGTTAGACACGATACAAAGAATTGTTCAACACTCAAACACATTATTCAAAGCATGATCAACAACAACTTGATCAATATTGAGGAAACCACATCAAAGGATAACGTATTGGATGGATAAGAGTAAGTGCAAGACATTTTTGAATAGTCATTGAAGATATTCATAATCAAAGGTTGAAAAGAAGTATGCCTAGTATTGGCCAAAATTTTGCATATGAAGTTATTGTTATCTTTCTTTTGGAAATGCGTATGTAATCTCTTTCTTCCTGTTTTATCGCACATTCCTTGTAATGAACTACGTTTGACCTAAATTCTCAAGAATAAGATACATAGGTGCCTGTGTTGGCCTTGGTCACCCCTTTATTCAACTCTCAATATTTTCTTTGTACTTGAATTACATTCAACCTGAATTCTCAAGAATGAGATGCGTAGGCAGCCTATGTCGTCCTAGATCATTTTCAGATCAAAATTTCCTATTTTTGTTAATCCTTAAGTGGGGAACTACATTTGACCTAAATCTTGCCTTAACGGGATGCATAGGCGCCACAACGGCTCGGTCATATTTCTCGTAAGATTTTTATCTCTTTTGTAATGGAAACTGGGATAGAATTTTTGAGAGGATCTCAAAAATTCATTTGAAGATGGAATTCTTCAACTAGTCAAGACTTAAGATCAAAATGTAACTGGTGGGTTTTTGAGAGGATCTCAAAAATTTCACAAGATGACATTTGCTAGAGAATCAAGTGTGAAATCATGTTGAAATATGCAACTAGGCAGAATTTTTGAGATCATCTAAAAAATTCCACATTAATGTCATTTGTTAATAGACTTATACTTGTGATTATTGAAGCAAACTGGGATATAATTTTGAGGAGGGCCCTTAAAATTTCAGAATGAGCAACCTCGGGTTAACAAAGCAAATTACATGAGTTCTTCTATATTTTAGACCGAGACAGAATTTTTGAGGACCTTCCTCAAAAATTTCATCAAGACTATCTTACAAAGGACGGACGAGCATGTAAGCCAACTGCATGAAGGAGCATGAAGACAAGACCAACACAAATTAGTCTTTCAATTAAGAATTTTTCTTTGGATGCAGGAACATCAAAGTCATAAAAATGACAATGTAAAGCTGTAAAGTGTGACAAAAGGCGTCATTTATACCTATCGTGGCCTCATCAACAGAACTAAGAAAACTTTCCATCTCATTTTATCTTCATTTCATTACATTGTCTCAAGTGATTTATAAGCATCTTATTTTTATTCTGCAGGAATATTGAAGACAAACACTAATAGATTCTTTCAAAGTTTTATAAAACAATGCATTGGAGGATCGCTAGTAATGAGCCACGATTAAAGTCACAATTAGGCTTACCACAGCCTTATCTTGATAAGACGAATGACTTAATCTAGCGCTTTATCTTTAATTTTATTCTTTACTTCATCGTCGATACTAATGTTTGGTGTCAAGCTTTGCAAGTTATAGTATTGGTAAAGTCAGGATCATCTGTGAAATTGACATCAAATCTGAAGATGATCAAAAGCGACACTATCTTAGAAGTGTTGCAAGGGAAAATCACCAAGTCCATCACATCAGAAAACATATTGGTGATCACAATATCCTTAAGACAGTCGAAGTTATCGAAATGTTACAGGTTTTCAACAACAGTTGAAGATGTCAGCAACAAACTCAAATTGTGTTGAGTTTGTCAAGGAAGGTATGAGTGACTTTAATCTTCGTTTGAAAGAATTAAGTCATTCGCCTCAATAATTCTGTCTTTTAAAGATAGAGTCGTAGTCGCGACATGAATATACGTTGATATATTTTTTTATTATGATTGTCGTATAGCATTTCAGGCATACGTGTTTCTTGACAATGTTAGGGACAATATTTCAAAATTTGATGGGTATCCACCCCATAAGTGGATTATATATTTTGATTGACTGATCAAAACTTTGGTATATAGTTTTGTTGGGTGATCCACCCCATAAATAATTCATATATTTATTTGTCCATTTCAGTTTGAACTATGTTGGACTATTATCAAGTCATCCACCATGTTACGGTTGTAATATTATCGAGTTATCCACCTTGTAACAGTTGGGATATCATCGATACATCCACCTCGTTACAGTTGGAATATTATCTGGTCATCCACCTCGTTACAGTTGGAATATTATCGAGCCATCCACCTAGTTACAGTTGGGATATTATCGAGCTATCCACCTCGTTACAGTTGGAATATTATAGAGCCATCCACCTCGTTACAGTTGGAATATTATCGAGCCATCCACCTCGTTACAGTTGGAATATTATCGAGCCTCCACCTCGTTACGGTCGATATATTATCGAGCCATCCACCTCGTTACAGTCGGAATATTATGGAGCCATCCACCTCATTATAGTTGGACTATTATTGAGCCACCCACCTTGTTACAATTGGATTATTATCGAGCATCCACCTCGTTACAGTTGGACTATTATTAAGCATCCACCTCGCTAAAGGTAGACTATTATCGAGTATACACCTCATTACAATTGGATTATTATTGAGCCATCCACCTCGTCACAGTTGGATAATCATTGAGCCAACTAGCTGGTTGCAGAGATCACCGGAGTTTGCTATGCAGAAAACAAGCAATGACATTCCAAATCCTCAGCAAATCATGAGTTGTAATGGACATACTGTGTTCGAAAACGGTATCCATAATCCTTTACTCTCAATAAATCTTTATTTTCTCATCTAGTTGAAAAAAAGATGTTTATGCTTATCCATTAAGATATACTCATTTGTTATTAAGATATAGTCATTTGTTATATAAATGATCTTTGTGTTTTTACTCAAGCCGCTATCTAAAGCGGTACTATGTCTACTAATTATTTACTTTGAGCACGCAGACATATACTAAAATACTTATATGACATCCGCAGAAACGTGCAAGAACATAACCAAAAAGTGTCGTAAGATATGTTACCACTTTTTTCAATTACAGTTTCTACTAACAAGTTTATTTAAGTCTTTGTCGAGAGCATCCAAGAGGATGAATTCTCAAATCAAACCACAGGTGTAGATGACATCAACAAGGATGCAACACAACGTGGAACTTTTTCTTAGCTGTGAACTACGACATAGTCTGAAGAGGAGTGCAAATTCTTAGGACGCGAGCTGAGGAGTGACTTCCACCACAATTAAACAACACCCCTATCAGAAGGCATATGGGTATTTCTTTAGGTTTATCGGTTTCAATTTCACATCTAGAAAATTTAGGCGTTCACTGGAGGCATCTTTCCAATCTGTGTGACAATACACCAAGAGCTTTGGAAATTATGTCCGTGTAAGTTCTTACTTATGAATGTGAAGAGCTCTACATTCATGGCTAAGAGGTTGCAAGCCTCATTTTCATACTCTAATTATTTGTCATTCTTCTAGAACCAAAGGTTATCTTGCATACTAGATTTCCTTTTCAACTGACCGAGTTGAACTACAAACAGTCTGATTCCCATGTTTAGGGACAAATAGGAAGACTCGATGTTGAAAACTCGCCGTTCTCCAACATTCACTCTTAAATCTTATTCCCAAGCATTTCGGTCTCTTCATAATTCGATACCAAGATAACTTTTGGATTCATTCAGAATCGTGCGTGAAATCAAGTGTATCGAACTACAAGTGGCCTGAATTCTCATATACCCTAGGATATGTAGGAAACTCGATACCGGGATTTGGCCATAATTCCTAAAGTTAGTACCAAAAAATCTTTTCTAAAGGATGAAGATGTGGTCGGTAAAAACTGGATTTGTCAATCTCATTTCCCTCGGATTTATTTCATCAATCCAAGTCAAACGAGGAGTAGTTGTTGACACCCAATTTTGGACCTCCACAATTCAGATTAATCACTGAGCTTCTTAAATTCCAAAAGATTTAAAATAATCAACTTTATAAAAAAACAAAATATTTTTTTTCAAGTTATTTTAAAGTAATTATATCTTTTGTTATAACTTTTTAAATAATATATATGTTTTTATATCTGGCCAACATATTCTAAGAATATTCAAAAATCATCTCAAAAGATTTTATTTCTTATTTAAATATTTTATTTATTTAGTTTAGTTTAAATTATAGTTATATTTTAGAGTTAATTAGTTTATAATTAAGTTATTTGTTTTATCTCATTAAGATTAAGAAGTTCATTAATTAATTAATATTAATTCATCTTATTTAGGTTTTAACTAAATTTGTTAATTTAACTCAATTTGGTTATTTCTTAAACTACAGGATCTAACCCATTTAGAGACCAAGTGTTGGACCCTCTTCTTTCAATTTTCTACCTGCCCACTATTCCAATTCCCAACCCATCTCCTTCGAAAATAAAGAAACCTATTAAATAATACAATAGCGTACAACAAAACCAATGACCCCTGTACAACATCTTCTTCTTCACGCGAACTCCATCAGAAATTGAAACCTAGCAACATAAATCCAACGTGTCCGAGTCAAGCGAGTAGTGCGTGCTGTCCTCTCTCTCTCCCTTATCTGCATGTACTCAATTTTTCCTGGTGTTACAATCTTGTAGCTTGTTCGTCCTTCCTCTCTATATCAAGTGGCTGCGATTTTCTTATCATTTGAATTGGTACAATAAAGTTTTCAACCTTATCCTTTTCAAAAAATTTGTATTTCGAATTCGTTCTCCATTCTCGATTTCCCCCATAAATCAACCCAAAACCCCCCCCCCCCTCTATACAAGTTCTCATCTTCTTCATTGTTAGGGTTCGAATTTAGGGCTAAAAAATAGAGAAGGTGTGGGAAAAGAGAGAATAGGCACAACGTATATATAAAAAAGTGAAGCTAAAGTGATAGTGGGTCACTAAATATACACCTATTATCATTCTCTTTTCTTTCCCGTGAGTTGTTGGAACATACTGGAACCTTTGAAACTTTCGTGTAGTGGTGAAGTCTCTATTAAACTCATTTGTCTCGATCGCTGCTCCAAAAGAGGTAAAGCTTCTTTACATCTAGCTTTCCTCTGTTCATATTGGAACTAAGAATGTTAGAAGTTGTTAGGTGAAATGGTGAACGCAATTTTTTATAATCAGAGTCTTGATTGATGCGGTTTAATCATGTTCTATAAAGCTAGTTAAATCTCTATCTTTGTTCAAAATGGTTTAAATTTTATTTGGTCTCAACTGTGAATATATATATCGGTCATGTCAGTTAAATCATTTGATGTTTGGTTAAGCTTCCATCAGTGTGATAATAATGCGACCATAGTCCTGGCCGTCTGTCATTATGTTCTTCGTATTGTGATGGATTTTTGTTAATACTATTTAAAACTTGCCTTAGAGATGTATCTACCCTCTCTTCTCGCTTAGTCAGAATGTTTTTATGTCTCTTTGAGCTTTAACTAGTGAGAATGTGTTTACAACTCTGTTATGATGCATCAATTTAGGGTTCGAATTTAGGGCCAAAAAACAAAGAAGGTGTGGAAAAAGAGAGAATAGAGGCACAACTTATATATAAAAAGTGAAGCTAAAGTTACAGTGGGTCGCTAAAAATACACCTATTATCATTCATTTTTCTTGCCCGTGAGTTGTTGGAACTTGCTGGAACCTTTGAAACTTTCGTGTGGTGGTGAAGTCTCTATTAAACTCATTTGTCTCGATCACTGCTCCAAAAGAGGTAAAGTTTCTTTACATCTAGCTTTCCTATGTTCATATTGGAACTAAGAATGTTAGAAGTTGTTAGGTTAAATGGTGAACACAATTTTTTATAATTGGATTCTTGATTGATGCAATTTAATCATGTTCTATAAAGCTAGTTAAATCTCTGTCTTTGTTTGAAATGGTTTAAATTTTATTTGGTCTCAACTGTGAATATATATATCGGCTATGTCGGTTAAATCATTTGATGTTTGGTTAAGCTTCCATCAGTGTGATAAAAATGCGACCATAGTCTTGGCTGTCTGTCGTTATGTTCTTTGTATTGTGATGGATTTTTGTTAATACTATTTAAAACTTGCCTTAGAGATGTATCTAGCCTCTCTTCTTGCTTATTCAGAATGTTTTTATATCTCTTTGAGCTTTAACTAGTGAGAATGTGTTTACAACTCATTTATGATGCATCAATTTTCTAAGGTTAATCTTCGTTTCTTTTTTATTTTATTTTGGCGATAATCTTCTACCCCTGTTTGATTCGAAAATATCAGCATCATGAATGTGACATGTTGCTTAGCGTTTTCATTCACTACATTTAAGTGTTGCTGCTCAACAAATGCCCTTTCCCATGTATATTGTGTTTGTCTCTGCGTACTTGCATCAAGCTTGTTAGATTGTGTAGTAGTGATGTTATATTTAATATTGGAATAGGGACTCTTCTCTTCCTTTGCATAAAATAATTTGGTCTGTGAAATGCCTTCAGCATCGTTGTTGGTTTTTCTTTCGGTGTGATTAGTTTGCATTTTAGGCTTTTACAAAGGGCTTCAATTTTGAATATTGTGTAATGTGCGTCATTGGTCAAATGTGCAGCATGTTTATCATTAAAAATATATGTTTTCCATCATGAACACATCATCGTTTAGGCCATTTTGCTACCTCACATTCTTCATTATCTAAAAATTGAAGTTTACAGATACTGGAGATTTTCTATTTTTGTCAAAAATATGACATATATCTCTTTTATAGTTGGTTGTCTAAATGAGAGTAATAGGTTGTTGAAACTTCATATCACAATTGACTTATTTATGCATAAATATTAACCCTTACTTTCATTTTGTTGCATGTGAAATCTGTTCGAGTTCACTATGAAGTCCTATCGCCTTCCCCTTGCATTTTGGGAGAGCCATAAAGGCTTAAATTCTGCCTTCATCGAGTCTGCCACCCCATACAAATCAACGAACAGGTGTCGGAGTTGAAAGAATATGCAGCAGATCATAAAATTGATAAGATTGGGCCAAAGGCCCACTCTTAATTTTAGAAATTGTATTTTGTTATATTGGGCCTAAGCCCTTGTCATTTTACTTATTATTATCTTGTTAGAATTTAGGACACGTGAAAGAATTCGGTCTAAGGCCCAAAGGAGAAACATTACTTTGTGTTAGAATAAGACATGTACAGATAATTTGAATGGGCTAAAGGCCCAAAACAAAAATAGGTCCAATTGCTGGCCCAGGCGGACATAGCCAAACTTGGGCCCAAACCTACTATCCCTATATGCTTAATTGTCATTGTGTGTTTATTTGTTAAAATTAATCTTAAGGTTTCAAAAATCAACTCCCCAAAAGATAACAATTTTGAATCAACTAAATATTATGACTATCTTTATTTATTCAATTATGTGTATTTTCTTAAAATCATTTAGCCAAATAGTTAATTATCGGATAACCACATGTTAGTGGACATTTCGGGTGCTTTCAAACCCTTCCCGAAATGCTAATATGAACCTGGAACCCCCCCCCCCCCCCCCCTTAATATTTTCAATTGATTTCCTATTTTAATCTTTTGGAGAATAAGTTTTCTTAATTTCCCTTTAAAGATTAAGTGGTGACTCTTAAAACCAGTCTAAAAAATAAATTTTTAATATAAAACACAGTTCAAATTATGTTATTACTCATTATGCTTTGTTCAGTTATGTATTTGTTTAGCTATATTCCATATCATGCATGCTCGGTACATTCCAAGTACTGACGCATACTCTGCGCTATATCTTTCATGATGTAGGTTCAGGTACTCAACATCCAAATCACGCATAGATCAGTTTCCGATCTCCACTTCAGTAGCTTCTATAATGAGTCCTCATATTTCGAGGACAATAGACATGTTTTCTATATTTAGTCTTTCATTTTAGTTTCAATTTTGCTATTGTTAGCTAGGGGCGTGTCCTAACAACTTTAGTCAGTAGAGGCCTTTCCTTACACAGTATTAGAGTCAACTTTAGTTTTTGAATGATTTGTTAGTATCACTAAACTCATAGTATTTTATATTTTCATATCAGTTTTGGGTATTCCCCACTTTTATTTATCATCTGTTTTAGCTTCTGCATAGTATTTTTATTCAGTTAATATTAGTATGCTTATGATATGCCAGCTTCAGGAATAGCTTGGGGTCACTCATGATCTTAGGTTTTGTGTTCGCGTCAAGGGGTAGCCTCGAGGTGTGATAGATAAAATCTCAAAATGTTTTGTGAAAGGTTTTCTCATTATGAAAAATGATCATGATTCAGATTTTTAGATAATTGTCTATATGAATAAGTGGTGACTTCATGGTTCTAAATGGAGCTATTCTAAAATATAACATTTATTATTGGATAAGTAGTACTAGGTTCATACCTATCCAAGTATATGATTATGTCTATTTTTAATTGGGATTTTCCTTAGTACCGAGATAACTTTGGAAATAAGGCTCTATTGTTAGAGGTTGGGTCTATAGAAGCAATTCCTCTGCTCCTAACTACATGCTTTCGTAGGATTTATCTTAGAAAGACATTAGCTAGTGGGTCTACCTAAGCTACAAGTTATGTTCTTTACCTTGGAAAAGTAAGACATCTCCTTTTTGTGGGTGTATGACACCAGATTCCATGTTATTGCTCACATAGCCTATGTCAGTTAATAGTAAATATATTACAAAGAACTATGCTTTTTTCAAAATGTTTTATGACTTCCTCAATGATTATGAATTAAGCTTTTCTTATGATTTACAAACGTTTCATTGACCTTGTCCTATGATTTATGATTTAGCTTATAAGCTTTGATATGTTTTACTTGGTATGCATCATGTTTTAAACTCATGATGATATCATGTTTGATCATGTAGAACCATTGGAAACCCCAATTTTTTTCTTCAAACTCTTTTCTTTTTATGTCCCTCCTCCTCGACATAGAGCATCACTACATTTTCATCATAGTTAGTACATTCAAAGTATTGAAGCATATTGTGCCTATATTGGTTTATAATACAGGATTTGTCGATCCTCCCGTTGGTCGGGGCTAGTTGGATTGCTCTATTTTGTGGTTGAATTGGTGAGTCCTCATGGTTTGAGGGCAAGACCATTATCAATTTTATTGCTTTCTTAGTCTTTCAATTTTCATACATTGTTCGTGGTTTTAGGGGTTTGTACTTTCCACATTATGATTACTACAGGTTTTGTGAGACATAGTTAATTTTCATATTTGTTTCACACATGTACTCTATCTTGGTATCCTTTATGTTCTAAGAGTTTGAGAATTATTTCTCGATTTCATGTTATGTTCTATTGATGTAGTTAATAGTGTCATACTTATATCCAGTGGCTTGTTTAGGGCCTCTCATGGTCCTGTTCACCATGTCATATCTAGGTGTATTTTGGGTCGTGATAGTTATGCCTATCAAAGAGTTCATCACTTAAATTTCATGCTTGGCGAGAAGGTTCTATAGAAGGAATCACCTATGAAAGATGTCATGAGGTCTAGGAAGAAGGTCAAGTTCAGAAGTAGGTTTATTAGTCCATTTGAGGCAATACATCGTATTTGTGAGTTGGCTTTACCTCTAAGCCTATGAGTTGTTCATCAGGTGTATCATTTTTTATGATGAATAAATACCAAATAGTTGTTCTCATATGCTACTTTGGGATTTGGTGCAATTAAATCAAAATATGCTATTTGAGAAAGAGATGGAAGCCATTTCAAAAGAGATAGCATATGCGAATATGAAGTCGAAATATCATCTGGTAAAGGAAGCCACCAGAAAGACAAAGTTAGACATGTGAAGTAGATAACCTTAGATTTGTACTAGTCTAGATACTTTTTCTCCTTATAATTTAAGGAGAATATGTCTTTTAGTAAGAATGATGTGTAGCAACCCTATTTATCATGCCCCAAGCCTATAACCCGGATGTGGCCCACACTAAGAATCAGTGATAGTCCAAAGGGAACCCTTGGTCTGGCTGACTACTTAGTGGAATACTATACAGACATGTAGAAGCTTTATAAAATGGACATTTAAAATCAATTAAAGATCCCTCATGCAAAAGTATGAAAAAAATCTAAATATAAATAATGTTAATAATAATAAAAGTGTTTAAAACTTCTGAATACTCAATAATAAACTAACTCACTAACTTTCTCTATCTATGAAGCCTCTACTAACCGAAGATAAGTGCCCTTTGCTATTCTACCGACAATGACTGAAAAAACAAATAAACTAAACTACTAAATTGGAGCCTGGAAATGAGGAGGTCTCACCGAATACTGATTGAGAGAGTTTCAAGATGCAAAGTATACCCTAGGCGTAACATGGCGTATAAAACCCCAAGAGGCCTTACCCTAGGATATGATTTCAAAAAAATACTCTTATATCATAAAACAGTTTGACAAAAGTGGAAGTCTAGCGTAAATCTCAATTAGCCATCTACTAATCAAAAGAATTGGTTGGGACGTAACCCATACACCACGTAAGAATGTACAAAAATTGAAATGACAAAAAAGTTATAAAATTGTGTCAGTCCTCAAAACATGAGCACTCACCAATCCTTGAACGTCAAAAGATCCACTAGCCACGAGTGTGAGAGACATGAGCGTCAAACCCTATATTAGTGAAACAATATAGGTATAAGTATGCATTAGTACATAGAATGTACTAAGTATGATAACAATGGATCAGAGTTATGAAATCATGCTAAAAAGAACTTTACATGACTTGTTATGACCAAGTAGAATGGAAAGGTAATTATTTGTGCTTCTAGACAGTTGAAGACCTTGAGAGGAACTACCCTACTAATGACTTGGAGTTGGCAGCTATAATTTTTATTCTTAAGTTGTGGCGTCACTACTTGTGTAAGGTGTATTGCGACATATTCATTGATCATAGGAGTCTTTAGTACATCTTTAGTTAGGGGAATTGAACTTGAGGCATTATAGATGACTTGAGTTGTTGAAGGACTACAACATGACCATTATGTATCATTCTGGAATGACAAATATTGTAGCCTTACGTAGGAAGTACTCTAGCATGTAGAGTTTTGTCGTGATTAAAATTGAGGAGAGACCCTTGTTTAGAGATGTTTAGATATTAGCCTACTATTTTATTCGATTGCATATTTAAGAGGATGGTCATGTTATTGCCTTTGTTGAGGCCCACACTTTTTGATTGAGCAGATTATAGGTATTTTGATGGTAAGAAGTTATGCATTATTCATCATAAGGTTTTGAGGAGTGATTCTAAGGAGGTAGTGCTTGATTCTAATGGATTGTTGAGAATTAGGGGCAGAATTTGTGTGCCCAAGGTGGATCAGTTGTTCAGATTGATCTTGGGAGAGGCTCATTGCTCCAGATACTCCATTCATCGGGGTGCAACCAAGATGTATCGCAATCTAACTCATCATTACTAGTGGTCCAGAATTAAGTGGGACATTAATTAGTTTGTGTCTATATGTTTGAGTATCAAACAAGTCATATTTGAGCATCAACGACTTGTGTGTCTCAGAGGATTCCCATTCTTACTTCAAACTGAGAGCCTAACACCATGGACTTTGTAGTGGGTTTCCCTACCATCATAGGTGGTTATGATTTGATTTAAGTGGTTGTTGATAGGTTGACCGAGTCAAAACATTTCATACCGCTTCAAGTGAGGTAAAGGTGGAGAACTTAGCTCGACTCTACATCAGTTAGATGGATCGACTTCATGGAATGCCTATTTCTATTGTCTCCATCTGAGGTTCACTTCTCATTTCTCACTTCTAAAGGACCTTGCATCATGATTTGGGTCCTCGGTTAAACATGAGTATAATATTTCATCCTTAGATGGATGGACACTCTGAGAAGATGTTTAGGTGTTGGAGGACATGCTTCGAGCGTGTGTGATCGATTTTGGTTCTCGTTAGAATCAACATTTGCCCTTAGCGGAATTTTCCTACAACAAGTATCATTCTAGTATTCAGATGGCCCTATTTGAGATGTTGTATGATAGGAGGTGTAGATATTCTATTAGTTGGTTTGATGCAGTTGAGATGGACTCGTTGGATACAAACTTCCTTAGAGATGCTATGGAGCATGTCCGTTCGATTAAAGGTAGGTTGTTGATAGCTCAGAGTTAACAAAAAAGTTATACGGATATGAGGGTTCGAGCTTTGGATTTTATGCAAGGCGATCATGTTTGGCCTCTAGTGTCACCCATGAAGGGTGTGATAAGATTCATGAAGAAGGACAAGCTTAGCCCTAGATTCATTGGCTCGTTTGTGATTTTGGGGTGGATTAGGGAGGTGGCCTATAAGTTGGCTTTTCCACCTAGCTTCTCAGTTATGTATGTGATTTTTCACGTTTCCATGCTTCGTAAGTATGTCCTAGATTAGCCTCATATGATTTCACTTGATTCAATGGTGTTGGGTTCAATTTTTTCATTTGAGGAAGAGCCCATAGCCATCCTATTTAGGCAGGAATTCGATAGTTTAAGACAAAGGAAATTGCTTTAGTGAATGTGCAGTGAAAGCATTGTTCAGTTGGGAAAGCGACTTGGGGGACTGATTCTGTGACTAATTGCACTTGGCCTGATATTGAATATGCAGTAGGAGTACTTGACAGGTTTACAAGCAAGCAAGGTAATGAACATTGGTCTGCTATAACAAGATTTATGAGATATTTAATTGGAACAAAAAATTGTGGTTTGTTCTATAAAAAATATCCTGTTGTACTTGAAGGATTTTCTGATGTAGATTGGAACACTTTATCAGGTGATTCTTGTTCTACCACTGGTTATGTCTTTAATTTAGGTGGTGGTGCTATTTGTTGGAGATAAAAAAGCAAACCATAATTGTTAACTCTACCATGGAGGTTGAACTAATTTCTTTAGCTTCAGCTATGAGGAAGCGAATTGGTTAAGAGATTTATTGTTTCAAATACCTTATTTTGAAAAACCAATTCCTCCTATTTTAATTCATTATGATAGCACTGCTATAATTGGTAGAGTTTAAAATTGTTATTACAACGGTAAATCTAGACTTATAAGGAGGAAACATAGTAATGAAAGATCGAATTTGACAAATGGTACCATTAATGTTGATTATGTAAAATTGAGTGATAATCTTGCAGATCCTCTTACTAAGGCCTTAACAAGAGAAAAGGTCTGGAGCACATCGAGGGGGATGAGACTGAAGCCTATATATCCTTGAGTCATATGTGAGGAAACCCAACCTGGGGACTAGAGATCCTATAGCCAGGTTCAAAAGAAAAACCTAATCATATGATGACTTAGTGTGAAAAAATGTACTATTTTTTATTCTTTCCCTATGATGTGAGTGCATTGTTTCCTGTAGTAAATTGTGGAGGTTGAGTTTTCAAGAAACTCTTAATAAAAAATTTGTTGCCTGTATGGGTGGAGTGTTAAGCTTATACGACGACTCTCGACAGATATCACCTATGTGAGTGTGGAAGTAGGTCGCTTCCTATGAGAATTGACTTATTCTCAAAAGCAATCATGAAGCCGGGATAGCACAAGGTCATAACATGCTAGCTTTTAAAGCTCACGTCAACACCTTGATTATTATTTGTTGATAGTGATAATTTATTTCCCCTAAGCAGTCATCGTTCAAGTGTGAGACCACTATGATTCTAGAGTGAAAGTTACTGTTTCACTATATGGAGGTTCAATGCAGACCACACCTTCATTTTGCATAGTAGTCTTCCTTCTGCTGGTGAACTCTCTTATCTAATATCAAAATGAGTTGGGGATTGTTGGTTATTCAGCATTTTAATATTATATTATATTGAAATAGCTCTTTCATTTATTTCTTAATGATGCCTAATTACCATTTTTTATTGGTCATGTTAAAGCCATAAAAAAATTTTGCTTTATTGGCAGACATCATAAGCCATATAATGTTCAGTGAACGTTAACAATCTTGGGTAGTTATTCATTTGCACATTGATGTATCTATTTCCCACACCATTACATCTCCAAATTATTCCTCCATTATTATTTGTAACCTATGTAACCTCTAGGCCATTTATCTTCCTATTCATTGCTAGGAAGACTTCATCAACTATAAATAGTGGTGGTCTTCATTTGGTTTAGAAACACACAAAAAAATTATAGAGAGGAAAAAGTTAGTCAAAAAAGAGAGTTCTTATTAGTTGAAAGGAGGTGTTCTTTTTGTGGAGCTTTGGACTTAACTCTTCTCCAGAGTTGTTTAATTATATTTTGTGATTAGGCTGTTGTTTCCTGGAGGGGACAAGTCAAGAGGACTACTGCTGGATCGATGAAAAACATTTGTTGCAGTGTGCTTGAATCTCCTTAATGAGAGTGAGGTATCCGCGCCTCAACCTGAAGAGATTTTTATTTCTTCATTTTTATTTTCAATTGTAATCTAGTAATTTTGTTATGTTTTAATATTTCACTAACAAATTTGAGTGAGAACTGTTAGGTTGGGTTGATTGTCTATTGTAGGTTGTAGTTGTAAAGGTTCGGTTGGTGTGGTTGGAGTACTTGTGTTCAGTATTGCCTTACTTGGGAATTTTTAGGTTTTCTTGCTAAGTATCATTGTTCTGTGATACTCACTCCTTTCTACACTTGTGTAGGTTACGAGGCTCAATCATCATAATTACTCCTTTTTCTCTTCTACGTTAGAGGCTTATTGTGGAGAGTTGTGAGGTAGTTGTTTGTCATCTCGGTGAACACCTCTTACTCTTTTATTATATTCTTGTTCTATTCTAGAAACAATGGAATTGAGACTTGTACTTCTTTCGAATCTATTTTATTACACTAGAGGATTGTACACATGACAACCAGGTCTTGGGCTTATATTTGAGTTATGCTATGTTATCAGCATAATTGAAATTGTATTAGGCTTTCATTATGTTTCACTTCTATATCTTCGATTTATGTTGGATAGTAGGCTGACTTGTCTTGGTAGGATAAGACAAGTGCCATCACGTCTGATTGTGGATCGTGACATTCCTAGAGAAGCTAGGTTCATAATGTGTATTCTAACATTAAATTTCATAATTAGTTAGCTATTTTGATGTAAGATTTTAGAAGATGTTTAGCCTTGTTTTGAAATTAAGAATCAGATTATGTTGGTTGTGTGGTTCTCAGTGTGTATTGTGATATAAGATTTTATAATTATCTAGCTATTTTGATGTAAGATTTCAAAAGATGTTTAGCCTTGATTGGATATTCAGAATCCGATTATGTTGGTTGTGTGGATACAAGAAAATTGAAATTTAGATATTTATTCATATTAGCAGGAGGAGAAATCATGAAAGAGTATGAAGAGTGTGTTATCGTTGAATCCACTATGGAAGCTACATTTATGGCATGCTTTGAGGCTACAATTTAGATTAATTGGCTGCATAACTTCATTTTAGGACTAGGACTAGTCGACAATATTTCCATGCTACTAAAATTTTATTGTAATACTATTGAAATAGCTTTCTTGTCTAAAAATGTCAAATATTCAAAGGGTGTCAAGCATATAGAATTGAAATGCTTTTCCGTTAAAGAAGAAGTCCATAACATAAAGTGCAATGGATGGAATATTGCCCAAATCATTTGTTGAGCATGTTGAAGGAATTTCCATCATTGATGGCAATGAAAGCCATTATGTAAAGAATCACATATATATATATATATATATATATATATATATATATATATAAGAGAACCTTAGGCCCACCTACGTGGAGCCACCAAAAACTAGAATTCCCTTTTAATTTATTTATTTCAAAAACTAGCCTTTCCCTTTTATGAAAAGTTGTGATATTTATGAAAAGTTGCGACTTTTATGAAGAATTGGAACTTTGATGAAAAGTTGAGACTTTATGAAAAGTTGTGACTTTTATGAAAAGTTGCGACTGTAATGAGGAGTTGTGACTTTAATGAAGAGTTGTGACTTTTATGAAAAGTTGTGGCTTTTCCAAAACTAGCCTTCCCCTTTCATGAAAAGTTGCGACTTTTATGAAGAGTTGGGACTTTAATGAAGAGTTGAGACTTTTATGAAAAGTTGTGACTTTTATGAAAAGTTGCGACTTTAATGAAGAGTTGCGACTTTAATGAAGAGTTGTGACTTTAATGAAGAGTTGTAACTTTTATGAAAGGTTGTGACCTTTCCAAATGATTGCAATTTTTCTAAATAGTTGTAACATTTCCGAGAAGGAATAATAATTATTTGTTCATGCTACCCTTTGTTGTCTATAAATACAGGGATTTCCTCTCATTTTAACAGAACGAAAAATTCTGAATCTCCTCCTCTTCTTCTTCTTCTTCTTCTCAATTAAATATTTGTGTACTTTGCTCCTGTTGAGTAGCTCACTGACATTATTGCTTATGTTACAGATCCTGGTATGTATTTTTATAGTTATTAATTTATACTTATATTATTAAGATAAATGATAACATGTTATAATTTTCAGTTTCCTTTACATTATTAAGATTTGTTACTACTAAATCTTGTATGTAAGACAATGTAATGTTTTAGTTTTATTGACTGATAGGTTTTAAGTATTATTTTATAAATTTTGTGATATTAAATTCCCACACGAAGCACGACTTATTTTTCTAGTGTAATATAATTATGGAATTGACACTTTGAGCTCATTTAAATGTATGTTTATGTTCTTACCAGTTTTCTTTTATATACATAATGTTGACAATGTTGATGACATGTTCTGACTTTGATTAAGTATTCTTAGTGATATTGATGGACCATTATGTATTTGTATAGCTTGTGTTTGATAATAGACTAATATTGTAGTACATGAAAGAGACTGTCAATTTTGTTGAAAAAGTGCTCTCAAATAAGAGTTCTTCCATTAAATAGAGAGAATTCTGATTTACATGCCTAAAAATATGCTATATATCCCTAAATATGTGATTTCCTAATTGTAATATCTTTGAAAATATGCTACATTAATCTATGCTATCTCTTATCATCACAAATGCTAGTTCTTCCATTGAATAGAGAGAATTCTGATTTACATTCCTAAAAATCTATTATATATCCCTCAATATATGTTATTCCTATTTGTAATATGCCTAAAAATATGCTACATTAATTTGTGCTATCTCCTATCATCATTACACAAATATTTAGAATTACTACATAAGTGTGCACAAATATTTAGAATTTGTCCAATCATGCTAATATCCCCCCTAAAATTGATGTCAGTGGATCAAAAAGCATCAATTTTTCTACCAGAAATTGATGACATTGTCGAGCCATAAACTTTGTAAACTCATCAGTTATTTGAAGATCAGTGTATATATGTGAAAGAGTAATGACTCTCTTATCTACAACTTCTATGATGGTCCACTTCAATGTGTTTGGTCCTTTCATGATAAACTAAATTAGTAGCAATCTGAATAGCACTTATGTTGTCAACATGGAGAGGAGTGGGATTAGATTGAGGGAATCCAATTTCTACAAGTAAACCATGAAGCCAAACAATCTCGCAGCAAGCAATAGACATTGCTCAATATTCAAATTCGGCGGAAGATTTTGATACACGGTCTTGCCTCTTGCTTTTCCATGATATCAAGGATTTTGTAAGAAATACGCACCAATCTGTGACAGAGCGACGAGTATCAGGACATCCAGCCCAATCAGAATCACTAAATGTATTAAGTTGAATCTTAGAACCAGTAGGAAAGAATAATACACAAGTAGATATTCCCAAGAGATATTGAATGATGCGACAGACAACCACTAGATATAGATACCAGGGAGCCTTCATAAATTAACTCACTTGTTGAACTGCAAAAGAGATATCAGGCTGAGTAATAGTAAGATAATTTAGGCTCACAAATAATTGCCGATACAAAGTTGGATCAGGAAAAAGATCTCCTTCCGCAAGATAGTACTTTACATTCAATTCCAATGGAGTATTTACAAAGGAAGATTCTTGAAGACCAACAAAAGTAATAAAGTCCTGAGTATATTTGTGTTGGTTCAAGAACACACCTAAAGAATTATAATGAATATTCTAACCGCAAAAACTATGTATGAGTACCAAGATCTTTCATATGAAAAGAATCCTTAAGCTACTGTTGGAGGCTAGTGATTAGTGAAGAATCAGTTCCTGTGATAAAAATGTCATCTACATACACCAAAAGAAGAAAACAACCTACGGATGTTTTTTGAAGAAACAAAGACGAGTCATATTTGCTCTGCTCAAAAGAGAATTGAAGCAAAGTAGACCAAAACTTGTCAAACCAAGCTCTTGATGCTTGTTTTAATCCATATAAAGACCACTTCAACTTGCATACATTTGATGTAGGCGATGAGAACAAACCAGGTGGAGGTTTCATATAAATATCTTCTTCGAGATCACCATGAAGAAAAATATTTTTGACATCCAATTTAGGAAGAGGCCAATTTTGTGATGCAACAATGGCAATAATAGTTCGCACCATAGTTTTTTTTGCTACAGGTGCAAAAGTCTCCTTATAGTCAACACCATACTCGTTCTTGTTGCCAATGACTACCAATCGAGCTTTGTATCGATCAAGAGTTCCATCAGAATGAAGTCTAATTAAATAAACCCATTTAAATCCAATTGGACAGACATTTGGAGGACAAGAAAAACCACCCCATGTGTTTTTCTTTTAAAGAGCTGAAAGTTCCTCCTCCATTGCTTTTTGCCAACATTCAAGCTTGGAGGCTTGTGAGAAACTTGTTGGAATAGAGATGGTGGATAAAGTAGAAGAAATCATACCATTTAGGAGCTTGAGACACTCTGGTAGACAACCGAGGAGGCTCAAGAGGAGCAGAACTTGAATAAATCTCAAATTTTGGTTGTGGAGCAATCTCAGGTGGTGGATCTATTTTGCGATAGGGTAAATTTGGCCGATGTCGTTCATACACAAATCTTGGTTTGACTCACTTAGAAGACAATGACAAATCCTCAAAAGTAGGAAGAAGAGGAAAAACGAAAGATGACTCAACATGAGTAGGAAAGAAATATTGATTCTTAAAGAAAATAAGATTTCTAAAAACATGAAACTCGATAGAACTTGGATCATAGAAAATAAAACCTTTTTGCGAAGTAATATAGCCCATAAAAGCACATTTAATGGACTAAATGCAGAGTTTATTGTGTCTAGAAGGAGGCAGGTGCACAAAACAAACACAACCAAATGTATGAAAACTATGATAGCTAGGATGCTTGTGAAAAAGATGATAATATGGAGATTCAAGATGTAACACTTTAGATTGAAGTCTATTAGTCAAATAGACAACATTAGATAAAGCTTCAACCCAATATTTAGATGGAACAGAGGACTCAATCAATAAAGTACGAGTGACATATAAAAGATGACGATGTTTACGCTCAGCAACCCCATTTTTTTGTGGCATATATGGGCAAGAGTGTTGTGATACACTTCCTTTCTCAAACAAGAAAATTATTGAATTCATGAGACATATATTATCCACAAGAATCATATCTTAATATTTTGATGAATGTGGAAAATTGAGTCTCAATGTAAGCCAAAAATTTCTTGGATATGGAAAACACTTCAGATTTTGATTGAAGAAAATACACCCATGTAAACTGACTATAGTCATCTATAATGTCACCAAAAACTTGAAATGAGCATGAGAAATAACTGGTGAAATGTCCCAAACATTACTATAAATGACATCTAAACACTTTGCAGCACAACTACAAAAATTAGGAAAAGAAAGAGTTTTACTTTTACCTAATTTGCAACTAGAACAATCAAAGGAAGCAGATGAAAATTGATTTTTATTTCCCAATAAACTAGAATTGGACATATGAGACAACACAATAGAATTTGGATGTCCTAGACGTTTATGCCAAACCTCATTCTTAGTAGTGGTAGAAGTAAAACCTAGAACACGAGAAATATAAAAGTGTATAGGAAACAATCTTCCAACTTCAGGCCCCTTCACAATTATCGTTCCGACACCTGATCCTTCTCAAGGCAACCATTACGAGAAAAATTCACATCACAATTGTTATCTACTAATTGACCAACTGAAATAAGACTACTGGAGAGCTTTTGTGATACAAAAACATTCTTGAAAGTTTTAGTAATATCCCCAACCTTGGTAATGGGTAAATTACTACCATTGGCAACCTGAATTTGTGTCGGGCAATTATACTCACAGATGTTTTTGAGTATGTTAGTGAGTTGGTCATATGATTGGAAGCTCCAGAATCAACAAGCCAAAATTTAGTTACTACCTCATTACCTTGTAGCCCCAAAGCTGAAAATGTTGACAAGACCATTTATTGTACCATTTCAAGTGTAAGAACTTGTCCTCCTAAAGACGAGTTATCTGTAGTGGAACCATGTATCCCAACTTGAAAAGCATTTGAGCTACGGTTTTAAGGACGTGTGGTAAACTCTTTTATAATGTGTCCTTATTGTTTACAATAATTATAGAACTTCTTGCCATAATTGCTAGTTATATAACTATATTTCTTGCAACTGTACCATTGAGCTCTAGTCATATCCATGCCCTTTCCTGTCCCTTGAGCTACAAATGCAACATTGACTACATTTCCTTGATGGAAAGCATTTTCTATGAAGAGACTCTGCTCTTCACGATGTAATTCCCTAAAACAAACATCCAAAAAGGTAGATGGATCACAATTCATTAGGTTGGAGCGAACAATTTCAAAATCATATCGTAATTTCATCAAAAATTAATCTCATTTGGTTTATTCATGAATTCTTGAATAATGGAGAGAGATTCAAGAGATATTTTAGCATAAACGATATCGGTAAATTCAGCTCATAAGTTCTTAAATCCAGAGAACTAATCTTGAATAGAGAGACCTCCTTAAGAGTACATAGCAACTTCATGCTCTAACTGAATGCGCCATGCGCTATGGTCTTGGTTGTAAGCCATTTGTAAATAATCCCACAATGCCTTTGCTATCTTGTATGGCCTTAGATTAAGAAAACTAAGAGGGTCACCAACCCTTTTGTAAATAATATCACATTGCCTTTGCTGTCTTATATGGACTTAGATTAAGAAAAATAAGAGGGTCAATTGACCCTAAAATCCATGTCATCACCCGAGCATCTTTAACCTTCCATTGATCGAGCTTTGTAGGATCGGTAGGAGTAGGATCGCTTCCATCTATATGTCCCCATAAATCTTTTCCGGTGACCAATTATTGGAACTGAAATTCCCAGGCAAAGTAATATTTTCCTGTGAAACGAACAAGGAATGACTCAAACTGATGTGACACCATGTTCTTGACAAGCTAAGGAAGATAGAAATGCAATGACACACAATAACCTGAATGACCAAGACTAAGATTCCAAGATGCCTAAAATTCCAAGATGCTTAGGACTGATTGTTGACTAAAAACAACAAGCAGAACCAAAATATTCAAAAAAAAATTCTTAAAGGAACCACAGATGAAAGAGACTAAGAATCAAAGCACTGAAAAAATGTTCTAATACCATGTCAATTTTGTTGAATGAGTGATCTCAAATGAGATTTCTTCCATTAAATAGAGAGAATTATGATTTTACATGCCTAAAAATCTTCTATATATCCCTAAACATCTGCTATTCCTAATTGTAATATCTTTGAAAATGTGCTACATTAATCTATGCTATCTCCTATCATCATTACACAAATATTTAGAGCTACTACATAGATATGCACAAATATTTTAGAATATGTCCAATCATGCTAGACTACATCCAATAAGGAAATGTATAATCGGTATGACTCAATATTAGTTTATTTATTCATTAAAAACAAGGTGACTCAAAAAGATGACTCAAAACACCAAAACACAATTTCAAGTCGTCAGTGCAGATTTCCAAGTGACCAATCTATTTTTTTTAAATAAACTCGAGAATACTCATCTCATTTATTGCAAAAAGTGTTGAAACTCCTGTATTTCTGCCTCTGTTATAGTGAAATCAATTTTATATTGAAATTACCACACAATATTCCTATCTAATAGTACCAAATAATTCCATCAAGAGCATCTATTGAGAGACTTAATTCTAGTATATACTATAGTCAGATCGAAGTGAACTCAGAATTGAAAATGGTCCAAAATGCTACTTTAAATAATTGGAAATGAATGAATTTGATGTCTAAAACTAGAATGAATTACGGAATTGAAACTTAAAAACCATATAGAAGACAAAGGGGAAGAAATTTACCTTTGAACCGGAAGAAATGGACAAGAAACGAGCAACAACACTCTAAACTAAGCTCACAACATTGGGGTTTACTACACACTAATTTGAAAAAAAAGAGAGAAGAAGATATATAAAACACTCAGCGATTGTCAATCTGGTGGACCCGTTGCCGCAGGTATATGTTGATTGTACCAAAAAGGTTTTCAAGAGTAGAGCTCCCAAAATTCCAGTCGTAGGCGTGAGCCCACACCGGCAATAGGCATCGACAAGTGTGGCTCCCCACTAACGTCACCTACTTTTGCCGGTGCAGCTAGTTCACTGTAGGAGAAGCTCCACTGAAGAGAACAAAGCTTCGTGAGAACGAATGCATCACTAGTTTGGGATAAAAATCTGCAACTGCAAACCAAATATGAGGAAAACTCACCCAAATCTCTCCCACCACCTTAAAAAGCTTACCACCTATTCCAACAAGTCAAAAATACATGTTGGTTTGATAAGCGTTCCACCAGCTTGATCTATCTCTTATAGTTTTCACTCATTTTAATATTAAGTTGGCTTGAAATCAAGACAACTCAATGTAAAACAAAATCAAAGCAATAAATAGATCATCAAAAAGAATAATTTCTAGGTAAACTCAAAATAGTACAACACAATATCAACATACAGTCATTAACATTAAAAAAAAAATATTATTCATGGCTCTAAATTTGATAATAAATGCGCTCCTCTTCTCCAACAAATAAAAAAAGTAATGAACCATTTGATATAATAGTCTGTCTTGGAGTATCACTTGCATTTGAGAGTTTAATCTTATGAACTGTATAAGAGATCGCGTTGTTTATATTTTTGATTGACTCAATATGAAGATTTGTAGCAAAAAGTTTGTTCCCCATCATTTGAAGCCCTATAGTCACCAATGATCCACTATAGACTCCATTATCCGTTCTTTCCAAAAATACCATTGTCGTTATAAGTTGCCGAACAATCTTGAACTATTGAAATTACATTGGGCAAGAGATGAACAAATAAAGAATCCCCTCCCCCCCCCCCCCCCCTAATCATCAAGTTGATTTCCTGAGAGTTAACTATTCCATATATTAAAAGAGATCCAATTGCATCTGTGCAAGCATCTTGAAAGATCAATATGTTGTTTTGCTTTGCACTATTTCTATCCCCGTACATGTTCAAACCAAGAGAATAACTTAGTTATAGATCAACGATAAATTAAAAGAACTAATTCTATCATATTTTTTGAAAACACAACAACTAATCACTCACATTAGCACATAAAAGAGAAATGCCGCTATTAAGATTTTGATCCTTTGAATTCACCAATTATTGCATTGGACCATTATTGGACAAGACATCCCATTGGCTCTTTGTGTCAGTATTAATGAAGAATTCAAACAAATGTTGTTGTTTAAGGGTAACCTAATTGTCTTTGTGGAACTTAACATTACACCAATAGGTTCACCCATATCACTAATGTTTGTCCTTGTCATCAACTTTGTTTTTTCTCCATTTTCTAATTGAATTATTTTCTACTTGTGAGTAGTAGCACAAACCCCTGCACAAAAATTGCGAGTCATGTGTTGATCCAACATCCATACCTATCTCATCCTTTGAACCAACTGCCATAAATGAAATATCATTAGAATCCAATTTCTTTTATACAATACTCGAAAGTGTATAAAAATGGCACAAAGGATTTGCATGATTACACCTTTGTACACATGAAAATCCTTTCTACCCTTTTTGTACACCTTTGAGTATTGATAAAAAATAATTTGATTCATATGATATTTCATTTATGGCAGTTTATTCGAAGGATGAGATAGGTATGTGGATATTGGCTCAATGCATGACTCGCAATTTTTGTGTAGGGGTTTGTGCAACTACTCACAGGTGGAAAATAATTCAATTAGAAAATGGAGAATATCGAAACTTGATGACTAGGACGAACATTAGTAATCTAGGTGAACCTATTGGTGTAGTGTTAAGTGCCACAAAGACAACTATGTTACCCATGAAACAACAATACTTGTTTGACTTCTTCATTAATAATAAAACAAGGAGCCAATGGGATGTCTAATCCAATAATGGTCCAATACAACCGTTGGTGCACATTTCCAAGGATCAAGATCTTAACAATGACATTTCTCTTTTATGTGCTAATGTGAGTGATTAATTGTTGTGTTTTCTAGAAATATGACATTATTAGTTCTTTTAATTTTTTGTTGATCCATTACAAAGTTATTCCTTTGGTTTGAACATAAAGGGGTAAAACAATAGTGCAAAGCAAATCTTGTAACTAAGATACAATAGTTACAAGATCAGTAAACTCTTCCAAATGATGTAACACCTTATCCAAGTAATACACACCAAATAGGTTCATCCATCAATAAAGCGAAAGAATTAGCTTAGTATAAACTTTATATGGTCTATGTTGCATTCTAGGTGTTTTGATAATCCTTACAAATGAAAGGATCAGGTTCCTTGCAGAGTGTTCTCGTCTAGGTTCAATGGGATGTACAACTATAAAGCTGTCATGTCAGCTGGTTGGTGAGCAGGTGAGCGTACTTCACCTATAGGAGCAAACGAGGTTGTTTGTTCATTGGTCAATAACTCTCCTTATTGATTGATATATACAAAGTAACAAACAACTTTACATTCATTCATTCAAAGCAAGACCAAATTTCTTCTCAAGAACTCAAGCATAAAAGTACTCATACAGCAAGGAACCTAATAGACCAAAGAAGAGCAATCTTTATCTGCTAGTGTTGTTGAATGCTTGTGTTGTGCTAAACTTGTCGAATTCATTTTACATTCATAGGGAAACGTTTCAAAACCTTTGTGTGTATTGTTGTAAGAACACAGTTAGAGTTAATTGTGTGTCTTTAGTGTTGAAGTCTGTATTAATCATGGTAATTAATATAGTAGGCAATGGATGCATTTCTTTGGCTCAGTAAGTAATAGAGGGATTACTTAGTGTGAAATTAAGAGTTTAGTCTCATTGCTGTAGTTGGAATCTGTATTCACTTTTGCTTGAGATTAGTGAAAGAAGTTGAAAATCCTTTGTGACAGGTCGTGATTTTAATCCCTTGAGCTTGGAGGTTTCCATGTTAAGCTTTTGTGCCTAATTTAACTTGAGCTATTCGTTTATCACATTATTACTCTATCAAAGGACTTGGTCCAGTATTCACTTGTGGACACATGCATTCCAACAATTGGTATCAGAGAGAAGGAGCCCTCTATTTGGTTAACACAAAGAGAAAAGATCATATAGGAATGGCGACTCTATCAAATCTGGAAGAAGGTCGATCTACCACACGTCCTCCTCATTTCAATGGCCAGTACTTCGGGTAATGGAAGACCAGAATACACGATTACATCATGGCAGAAGATAGTGACCATGGGATGTAATACTTGATGGTCGTTACATCCCACCAAGGATGTGAAGAAATGAGATCTAACTTGAGTGACCCCCAAAGTCTAAAAGAGATTACAATGTATCAGAAAGAAAGAAAACCAAAAAAATTACAAAGCAAAGAAGTTGTTCACTACTAAAAAATTGTCAAAAAATGACGGACAAAAGCGACGGATTGCGTCGCTTTTTTGGTCAAAAGCGACACAGTCACCTCGGTCGCTTTTTAGCCCAACACTTTTCAAAAAGCGATGGAATGCGTCACTTTTCAAAAGTGACGGATGGTGTCTCTAAACATCGACGAACAGTGTCGCCAAAAAGCAATAGACAGCATCGTTGTTTGACCTTTTTTTTTTTGAATTTTTTTAATAAAAGCGACGGACTTGAATTTTCATTTTTTTTATTTGTAAAAGGTGATGCAATCCGTCACTTTTCTGGAAATTTTATTTTTGAAAATCCTAGAAATGTGACGGACAAAACCATGTTGTCCGTCGCTTTTCTGGAATTTTTAAAAAAATAAAACCCAGAAATGCGACAGACAAAACCACACTGTCCGTCGCTTTTTTGGGATTTTTAAAAAATAAAACCCAGAAAAGCGACGGAAAAAACCACGCTGTCCTTTGCTTTTCCTCCAATATTTTTGACAGCTCAAACTGGCAGTTTCTGCTGCACACCTGCAAATGCAATTCAATTCAATTTTACACTATTCAGGCCAATCAAACACACAATTATAAACAATCTAAACATAAAACAACAAAGTTAAAATAACATTCAAAAGTATCTAAATCATAAATTAAAGAATTATAAAGTCTTTCAAAATTCATTTCAAAAAGTTCATAAATGTCCAGAGATCTAAACTAGGGAATGAAATCTACATAATCATCTTCATCACTCTCATCGTCGGTGTCATCGGGAGCCGAAGTAGTAGGTTGATGAGCGAGTTTCATCACTTGTTCTTTGATTTGATGAATGGTCTCACTCATGCTTTCTTGTTCAGCTACTTTTTTCCGCTCCAACTCTGCTAGTGCCTCTGTAAGTTAGCTATTTGATCTAACATAGTAGCAATTTGAACACTGTCAAGTGCCTCGGCTTAACGTAACGATCCAATACCTTTTAAGCATGACTGGAGTCGTCTAACATAATTTCGAGAGCCTAGACAATAGCATCTACCCTTGTGTGTCCCCCCTACCACTTTTTCTTTCCAAATCTGGGTGGACAGTTCAGGTGTCAATTAGACCAAACTATTCAAATTCTCAGCGACATACTGATGAAAGTCATTCTGCATATTAAATATAAAAATTGACATCAATATATATACATATCATATATTCACTATTAATATATACTATTCATATCAAATAACATACAAAAGTTTGCTCGACCCTTTCCTCCACCCACACATCCGGATCCGACTCATTTTATTTCTTCCTGACATGAGTCTTCTTTGAAACCTTTCGTTCAATAGGAGTGCGTCCCAATTATTTTTCCTATAAATAAAAATTGAAATTTATAGCGATATATATAAATCAACTAATTATTTATTTAAGAGTTTGAAGAAGAACTTACCATCTCTCGTGCAATTGTTCCAATCGTCTTTGCACCTCCGGTGTGCAACGAGTCACCTTTAAGACGGCCTCTAGCTTTTTGGTTTGATCTGATAGTGCCTTAAACTTGTCTATATTCCAATACTGACCCAATTCATCAAAAACATGAGGCAACATCTAACCGGGACGTTCACTACTATCCCAAACTTTCTTTAGCCAGCTAGACAGTCTAGCGAATGCCTTCCTCTCAAATGTGGTCCCAATGACCAAATTTTACCTCGACTCCCAAGTACACATAGTCTAAAAAAATTGAATAACGTTAATTAGATCGATAGTAAAAAAAGGAAAGTATACTAAACTTAACTAAAAAATATATGCCATAAAGTTATTAAACATCGCCTGGCGTATACTGTTTGAAATCTTGCTCCAAGAGTGATAAGCCTGTGTATAGAGTCTTCTAACACAGAGTTTTAAAGCCCGGGTAACATCCTTTGCAGGATGCCAACTGCAAAACACATAATAAATATGCTAGTTCATGAATAATATGTTAAAGTATAAGAAATAAATAAAATAAACAAACAAATAGATAACAAAACAAACATACGATGATCCATCCGGCTCAATCATGCCTCTACCAAGTCTGTCCTTCTGGCCAGGAGCTAGAGCAGACATCGTATCATGTGGTGTAGAACTAGGTGTAGCTGTAGACGAGGGTGACATCAGGATGCACAAAACACTAAGTCCATCGAGGCGTACCGGTCATAGCATCTGACTACTCGCTACTAGAATCTCCAAGCCTCATGGCAGATAAATAAGAAGATGTACTTATGGGAGATAGAGTACCCACTGATAAGGGTCGTGCTCGATGAATAGCGTGTAAAGGTAGGTCCTCGTAGCATCGTGAAGGCAATGCCTATGAAGTAGATGAAGCACTGACTGGTCGATGGTAATTAGGATACTATTGTCGAGGATACGTTGTACCAAATGGAACAGCAAATAAATAAGTATCATGGCTGATGCTCTCTGGCGCAGAAGAAATAGATCCTGCAATATCCTTAGGATCTATCGGTCTGCTAGACTTCTTCTTCTTTTCCTGTTTACTCTGGCTAACTCCAAGCTGCTCGCAATGTCTATCACTGTCACCTCCTGACATCTGTATGCAAATTTACATGTATAATATATATAAAAATTATAAATTAAATAAAATTAGCAAAATACACTTACATATATACTAGCTAGCTTTCATTATAAACTATTCCTCCTCGCTTGTTTCAATTACATCATTTTCCCATTCTTCCTCCTCAGTTATTTCATTGTCATTATCGTCCCCATTCTTCGTCATCAAATGATTCATTTTCCTCATTCTCTGATATTTCTTCCTCAACATTTAGTATCTCATCATCAGATACTTCTAATATGTGTTGAGGATGTTGTAGTGTGGTTTCCAATTCAACATCAACTTATTGTTGAACAATTGCGACATCATTTTGATACGCCACATCTAAGACATTTTCAATTTCAATTCTTCCCACAGGCTTACTTTTTATAACAACCCACCAATCATCTTTGTCTCTACGCAATGGATATGAAATGTAATACACTTTTTTAGCATTTTGTGCAACAATAAAAGGATCAAAACTTCTATATTTCCTAGTGTGCTTAACTTCAATTATATTATGCTGATGGTCCACCTTTGTGCCTCTAACTTATCTAAACCACATTATTTATTTTAACTTATTTAAACAACTTAACAACTTTATAACTTTAACAACTTAAAAGAAATTTAAAGCTAAGTGTCAACACTAGATGGAACAAAACGATCTTTCAGGAAAATCAATTTTTCATCAATAGGATCAACTAGTGTTGGTACTTATGCTTAACAAATAGATTATGCCTAAATTTAAAGCTAAGTGTCAACACTAGATGGACACAAATCGATCTTGAAAGAAAATTAATTTTGTCATCAATAGGATCAACTGATGCTGGTACTTATGCTTAACAAACACATTATTCCTAAATTAAAGCTTAATATCAACACTAGATGGACACAAATTGATCTTGCATGAAAATCAATTTTGTCATCAATAGGATCAACTATTGTTGGTACTTATGCTTAACAAACACATTATTCCTAAATTAAAGCTTAATATCAACACTAGATGGACACAAATCAATCTTGCAAGAAAATCAATTTTGTCATCAATACGATCAACTAGTGTTGGTACTTATGCTTAACAAACACTCGATGGAAACTAAAAAATTATCACAAAATTAAAGCTAAGTATTAATACTAGATCGACACAAACACATTATTGAAAACATGCAATTGTACTTGAACTTAAGAAATTTAGAAGAACCAACCTTATCTCCAACATTGATGTAAGAAGCAATATAGTCTTGTATCAACTTTTTTAGATGTTGAGCTTCCTCAGTTGCCTAGCACGAAAAGTTCTTAAATTAGTTAAATATAAACTTCAAATCCAAGAATATTAGTTATATATTCAAGCTAATTAGTTCCAAGTTCAAGTTCTAATTTCAAGTTCATATTCCTAATTAAGTTCAATTTATAGCAAATTCAAGTTATAATTAGTTATAAGTTTTAGTTAAGTTGTAATTCAAATCCCTAGAATTCCAAATTCAAACTAGCTGGCTAGTGTTCCAAATTCAAACTATTAATTAGTCCAAAAATATCAAATATAATTCAAACTATTAGTCCTAAATTCCAAATTCAAACTAGTCTTAAAATCACAAATTGGAAGTACTCCTAGAATTCAAAAATCAAACTATAGTGCTAAAACCCCAAATTCAAACTATTGGTAGTCCTAAATTCTCAATAATAATTCAAACTAGTCCTAAATTCAAAATTCAAACTAGTCTTAAAATCACAAATTCAAACTAGTCCTAAAATCCCAAAATCTAACTAGTGCTAAAATCCTAAATTCAAACTAGCTATCTATTCCTAATCCCAAATTCAAACTATTAGTCCTAAAATCTCAATAATAAATCAAACTAACTCAAATAATACCCAAATTCACACAACTCCTTAAATATCCTAATTCAATCTAATCTTAGAATTCCAAAATCAAACTAATTAACTCAAGAAATACCAAATTTCAAACAAACCCTAATTCAAACTAACCCTAACATTAAAATTTTCAATTCACAATCAAATAACACAAACTAACAATCAAATAATCCCTAATTCAAACTAACAATCAAAAACCCTAAATCATTCACTTACTAACTAACAATGAATGAAACTAACAATCAATAAAAAACTAATTCAATACACTAATTAACAAATTCAATACTCAAATTGAAAGAAATTAAAAATAATATTATGAAACCCTAACCTTGAATTAAAGGAGAAGGGCAGTGGGTCAGGATGGAGACGCCGCCGGTCGGGATGGAGGTGGCGTAACCTCCTGCTGCTAGTGCGACCTGCCTCTGCTACTGCACACGACCTCGATCTATTGCTGCGCACGACCTACCACTGCTGTTGCAATGGTGGTATGGCACCAGTCGGGGATGCTGGCGTGGCACCGGTCGGGGATGCTCGTGTGGCACATATATATATATATATATATATAATTTTAATTAATAAAATCAACCTCTCTCACTTCTCTCTCACTCATTTCTCATCGGCGCCCATCGATCCCCACCCATCCCCGACCGGTGCCACACGAGCATCCCCGACCGGTGCCACACGAGCATCCCCGATCGGTGCCACGCCAGCATCCCCGACTGGCGCCACACCACCATTGCAGCAGCAGCGGTAGGTCATGCGCAGCAACAGATCGAGGTCGTGCGTAGTAGCAGAGGTAGGTCGCACTAGCAGCAGGAGGTCACGCCACCTCCATCCCGACTGGCGGCGTCTCTATCCCGACCCACTGCCCTTCTCCTTTAATTCAAGGTTAGGGTTTCATAATATTATTTTTAATTTCTTTCAATTTGAGTATTGAATTTGTTAATTAGTGTATTGAATTAGTTTTTTATTGATTGTTAGTTTCATTCATTGTTAGTTAGTAAGTGAATGATTTAGAGTTTTTGATTGTTAGTTTGAATTAGGGATTATTTGATTGTTAGTTTGTGTTATTTGATTGTGAATTGAAAATTTTAATGTTAGGGTTAGTTTGAATTAGGGTTTGTTTGAAATTTGGTATTTCTTGAGTTAATTAGTTTGATTTTGGAATTGTAAGATTAGATTGAATTAGGATATTTAAGGAGTTGTGTGAATTTGGGTATTATTTGAGTTAGTTTGAATTATTATTGAGATTTTAGGACTAATAGTTTGAATTTGGGATTAGGAATAGCTAGCTAGTTTGAATTTAGGATTTTAGCACTGGTTAGATTTTGGGATTTTAGGACTAGTTTGAATTTGTGATCTTAAGACTAGTTTGAATTTTGAATTTAGGACTAGTTTGAATTATTATTGAGATTTTAGGACTACCAATAGTTTGAATTTGGGGTTTTAGCACTATAGTTTGATTTTTGAATTCTAGGAGTACTTCCAATTTGTGATTTTAAGACTAGTTTGAATTTGGAATTTAGGACTAATAGTTTGAATTATATTTGATATTTTTGGACTAATTAATAGTTTGAATTTGGAACACTAGCTAGCTAGTTTGAATTTGGAACACTATATATATATATATATATATATATATATATATATATATACACACACACACACACACACATCAACAGAAGTTTAATTTAATAAATTTAATTTATCGATCAAGTTAATTTTATAAATTTAAATTATATACCTTCTAATTATATAAATTTAATTTTATTGATCAACAAAAATTTTTCAATATGAAATTTAATATATAAATCTCCTTGAATTGATCATAGGTATTTCTTTAATTGATAAAGTATTTCATATCTGAACCACTAGTATATAAGACTTGATTTGTTAGACTATTCTAAGAGTATATAATTAATCAACGTATTTCATACTCCGTTGAAGTATCATTTACCTATCATCATAATTAGGTGGTGATCACTACACTTGACATCCATTCAAGATCGAACGTATATAATAATACTATCTCGCATTTCATACTTGAATGGATTATATGTTAGCTCTTCACCTCTACATCATGACATGCATGAGATATTGCGTTCATGATTAGACGACGGACTTATAGAATTTGTACATTAATCTAGAAATATAAGTATAATTTCTCCTAATTCATATCAACGTAGTTTCATACTCTAAATATGGACTATAGATATTTTTTTTATTTCACGAATTCTAACTTTTTATTTATAAAAGTATACAAAATTGTTACACTTTTTGAATAATTGTAGGTGTAAATCAAATTTTAGTATTATGCACAATAGCAAAATTATGATTAATAGGAATATTTTAAACAAACCGACCTCCGGATGTCGTTTTTATTAAAAGTAATTAGATTTAATAAAAAATATCGACCTCATGAGGTTGGTATCACATTAAATTTTAAGATAAATAAAAAGCAGTCATGTTAATTAAATAATATTGACATCGGGAGGTCGGTATTTTATATTAAATTATTTTTTAACTTATATAAAACCGTCATTCAGAGGATGATTTATTTAAAGTGAATTGAAAATATTAATTTATTACATACTATTTAATTTTATCAATATCCAAAAGTTAGGTATTATAATTTTTTTTGTTTTTTATTTTACATAAAACCATCCTCAGGAAGATGATTTAAATAAAATTAAATCAAATATTTCTCTAAGCAGCGGATAGCGTCTCTATGACCATCCCTTTTTTTGAAAAGAGTTTGACTAACATTTTGACCAACAAGCGACAAACAAAGAGAATTTGTCCGTCGCTTTTTAAAAATATTTGACCAGATATTTTGACCAAGAAGTGATAGACATAAAGATGGTGTCAGTCTATAATTTAAAAAATAATTAAACAATTAAAATTAATAAAAAGCGATGGACGGCGTGACTTTTTTTAAATTAATAAATAATTATTTTTAATAAAAAGCAACGGACTGCGTCGCTATCTATATAAAATAATTAATTATTCATTATATATATATATATTTGGTGCAAAAATGTGCGAAAAAAAGCGACGGACTAAGCGATGCCGTCCGTCACTTTTAAAAAATAAAACAAAAAAAATTATTTTAGTTTAAAAGCGACGAATAGTGTGGCTAATGGCATCGCTTTTTGGAGCGACGCCATCCGTCATTTTTTAGCAGTTTTTTTGTAATGGTTTGTCTGTGTAATCGGAGCAGATAAATAAAATAGGATTTCTACATGTGAGACTGCCAAGGAAAGCTAGGACTGCTTAAAGACAATCCATGAAGGAACGAATTAGGTCAAAGAGTCAAAGGTGGACATGCTAACAACTCAATATGAAAATTTCATTATGAAGGAGGGTGAAACTATTCACGACATGCACCCCAGATTTACCTCTAATACTAACGAACTTAGGTTTCTTGGTGATCCCATTCATCTCAGCAATTCAGATTTGAAAAATTCTTTGAGTTCTTCCTAAGTCATAGGAAAGCAAGGTGAATGCAATTACTGAGATCTGAAGATTCTCACAATGAATGAGCTGACGGGGAACTTGCAGACCCATTAGTTATACAAGCTGCAAGATTTATCCAAGAGGGAAGGAAAGAAGGAGAAGTCAGTAGCACATAAGGTATCTCAAAATGATGCCTCCGTAGATGAAGAGGAGATGGCTTATTTGACTAAAAGGATTAAAGATATAGTCAAAAAACATGAAGGGTTTCAAAAGAAGGGAAACTCCAGCAGAACAACAAAAACAAATGTCCTCTGTCATAAGTGCAAAAATCCAGGGCACTTTATGAGAGACTATCAGAGCAATAATCGTGAATTTCAAGACTTCAAAGAAAGGCGAAGGGACCAGTTGCCTAACCATGCTAACAAAAAGGCTAATGATCATCAAGTGGTGAAGAAGGCCTTTGCAGTATGGGGGAAATGCCTTTAGTGATTCTGAAGAGGGAAAACACCATAAAGATGCCTCTATGATGGCAGTCAAGGACGATGAGGACATATTCAACTCCATCTTCTCATTGATGGAAAAGATTGATGATGAAGACAACAAGGACGAGGTAATACTTCTTGACCTTAAGGGTGACATAGCCATCTGGTCCATTAAAAGGTTTAGAAAACTTCCAAATGTGTTAATCAACTCTGTTGATGAATTAAAAAATGAAAAAATGGTCTTAAGTGAAAACTTGGATCTATGTCAAGATGAAAAGTCAGCCTTTATTTCTCAGATGTTTGAAATGAATGTTAGGCCGTATTCTGGACAGTAAGGGTTTTCAACATAAGAAAGAACTAGAAACCTCTAAGAATGGGAAAATTAGTTTTCATCTTGATATAGAGGAGAGTCTAAAAATTTCTGTGTCCAAACTAGTTGCCGCCTTTGAAAGAAACTCATAGCTAGTAAGGGACTTAAGTCAAGTTAAAAAAGAGCTAACTCAATCTTTGAAATGGACTGATTCTTCAAAGATTCCTGCTAACTTGGCAAATTAGAAATTAACAGTGGTAAGGGTTTAGGTTGTCAAAAGATAGAACCCCCTTATAACCCTCATAGCAAGTATGTGTCTATCTCTGATAACTTGTTATGCACTCATTGTGGCAGAAATGGTCACTTGAAAAGAAACTGCAAATCCTTGAAAAAGACTAAAGAAAATCAAGCAAGTTTCTTTAAATTTGAGAAAAGGAATGCACCTGGTTCTAGATATCGTTTCAATAAGAACACTTTGACACCATGGATGGGGAGGTTTCTTATCAAGCTGCTCGATAGTGTTTGGGAACTCCATCTTACATGGGTTCCTAAATCTAACAAGTGATTCTTTTTGCAGAAAAGAGGAAGCAGTCAATGTTGGTTCATGGACAGTGGTTGCACTCATCACTTCCTCTATCTGCAAGCACACCAAGGTGGTGGTGTGTCATTTGGAAATGCCAATAAAGGGTTCATCCTTGGCATTGGGAGATCTGTGGAACACTCCAGAGATAATGTGTACTATTTTTGTAACACCCCGAAGTACTAACCAAGAGTCGCATGTTGATTTACCGTTGCTTAATTACTACAATACGTTTTATTCTCGTTTTGGGAACTTGAAATTTTGTCATATTTGCAAACTTGCTTAACATAAATTGAGACAATCATTTAAGGGATTGTTTTGGGGTATTCCTTTGAAGGACAGTTGTACCAGTGATAAACATCATTTTTGTGACTATATTTTCACACCTTCTTTAGTAAATTCGTTTTCCTCAAGTCTTAGAACCTTAGAAACATATCTAAACAGATTGTTCTTCAAAATCACAAGAGGAAAACTTTTTCCTTTTGGCTGGAATTCGAGACACACCCTTCTCTTTGGTAAGTGATGAAATTTGTTTCTAGGCTGGGTAGTGTTTTGTAATTTATGCATATCTCGTTCTCTAGAACTTTGTTTATAGTGAATAAATATGATTTGGAAAGCTAATTTATATACCTACAACTCTTTTGTTTATGTAAAACTCTAATTTAGCTGTTATGGATTCGGAATATGGGACGCAATATAGGGCAAGTTCTGTCTAGATTTTGGAATTTGAAATCCTGTATGATCAATTGTTAGTGTTTTGAATATATCTCTTTGTACAAAATATATTTTGCAGTGATTCTTGTATATTTGTAACCTTTAGAGATGTACCTACATCTTTCATGAATTATATAAAGTCTAGTTTTGCATTTTTCCTTTACAAATTTAAGTTGCGACTTGAGATACCGGGCTGGACAGATTCACTGTTCTGGGAGCATAGTTGTATTTGTACATGCTAGGCTTACTTGTGATGATGATACTGTTTTTTACTCCAACATTATTGAGCTAATAGAAGTTAAAGAAGTTATTTAATTGTATTTTTAAGGTTATATATACTCATGTACAAGTTGAGAACCTTGATATATTGGTCGGGCTACGATTTGAATTCTTGAAGTTTTGTTGGACTATTTCTATGCTAAAGCCTGAGTTTGGGTATAAAATTGTACTTGTACTCTTGTTATCTACTTGTATATTTGAAGGGTTATCTCAATACATTGGTTACTTCTTGTCACATTATATTGTTGTATTGATATTCTCTGAGACTTTCAAGACACTTGTTTAACTCACCCACTTTTACGGATTGCTTGATCACTTGGAGTTCTTGTTGGGTCTTTGTCCTTCTTGTGGCTGTGACTTTGTCACTATTGGCATGCCTATTGATTCGAATTATTTGTCATCTTGACTTTGGATTTTTGGTTCATCTTAAGTATGGACGTTGTCCATTTTAATTATGAACTAGGAAGCCATTTTTAATATAGTTCTTGATTCTCTTGATTATTGGGCTTTGACCCTTCTTGATACAGGGCTTTGGTCCTTCTTGATACAGGGCTTCGTTCCTTCTTGATACAGGGCTTTGGTCCTTCTTGATACTTGGTTATGCTGGGTGTGACGGTATGATGTATATATTGGGCGAGCCTTTGTATTGGATCTCTTAGGAAATGGTGCTATGAGTGTTCTGGATACTTGGATCTTTAAATATAGAACTTGATACCCTTAATATATGGTCTACTTGATTTATTTATTATGTTGCAATTGTGTTGTCCATGACTTTTGAAAGGTATCTTGGTGAATCTAGCTGCTCCACGCATATAGGTTTTACACCACTAAACTTTATGCTTAGCGATAGTTGTTTCTATCGTAGGGAACGTTCGAAGGGATACTTGAAGCTGGCCATTGGAGGTGGAGTTTTTGCGAGCTTTATGGGAAGATCACATTTGCATATAGGCATCTATAGTTTGCATAAATCTTGGGACTTGTACATGATCTATATGTTGTACATTTACATGAAATTTTGAAGGTTAATTTGATCGTGTCACCATGGGTTGTAATATAAGTATGACTATATGTTCTGTTCTTTTGGGGGTGTGTAAATCCAAGTCTTGTAATATACTAAATTTACTATTTGTTTTGAATGTTTGTGTGAAGCATGAACCGACAAAGGTTTGTACTCGGAAGTTGGTAACATCCTGCTATATTATTTTGAGTGTGAGGATGAAATATGCATGAAAACCTAGTAAGTTATTTGCTTAGATTATTTTGGAAGGGTTCTTCCGCCATAAGATAAAATGTTCCGCAGTTTTAGTTTGGCATCAAACTAATGTGTAAATGGGCAAGTTTCACTTCTTTAACTATTTTTTTCTGTGAACCTAATTCCTCTACTAGGCTAAAATAAATATGTCCTTTGTTAATCTCTTTTAAATGTCACAGGTATTAAATTAGTTACCTCCTTTAAGTGGTAGTATCCTTCCTAGTGGGTTGTTCCAATTTGAATGGGTTAAAATACAACCTCCTCAGTGTGTCTCAAATTTGAGATGAAGGAAATGAAATGAGATATTTGTCAAATAAATGCGTTGTCACTAATATTACTTCAAAAGAAGTTATTCTTATAGCTAAAAGGCTTAAGAATATGTATATTGCGGACCTTGATTATATAAAAGGAGATAATCTCACATGCCTGAGTGCTCAGGGTGACGGTGTTGATTTGTGGCACAAAAGGTTAGGACATGTAAGCTTCTCATTGTTGAATAAGTTGGTTTCATGAGACCTGGTATGTGACTTACTCAAGCTGAAATTTGTAGAGAACAAAATTTGTGATGGTTGCGTAAGAGGTAAGTTAATTAGATCTTCTTTTAAGAAAAAGAAAAGTGTCAGCACAACCAGGCCCCTAGAACTTCTTCACATGGACTTGAGTAGGCCTGTGAGAATTCAAAGCAAGGGTGGGAAGAAATACATTTTGGTGTTTATCGATGACTTCTAAAGGTTAACCTGGAACATGTTCATGCGAACAAAGGGTAAAACAAATCAGGTATTAATTATCTTAGCGAAAAGGATCCAAATAAAGCTGAATTGTAAGATTGTAGGGATCAGATCAGACCATGGTACAGAGTTTGAAAATGCCCAAATCAAAGGTTTTTGCGCTGACCGTGGAATTCAGCATAACTTTTCTGCTCCTAGAACTTCACAGCAAAATGGAGTTATTGAGAGAAATAACAGAACCCTTGTGGATATATATCAAACCACTCTCATTGATTCAGGTCTTGCAATGAATTTTTGGGCAAAAGCGGTAAATACATCTTGCTATATTACAAATAGAAGTCTAATCAGATCAGTGCTCAAGAAAACTCCATATGAGTTGTTGAATGGGCGAAAGGCATCACTCAGTTATCTAAAGGCTTTTGGCTACAAGTGCTTTGTGTTGAACAACGGGATGGATGATCTTGGCAAATTTGATCCAAAGAGCGATGAAGGAGTCTTTGTGAGGTACTCCTAGACAAGCAACACATACATAGTCTACAACAAGAGAACTCTATGCATAGAAGATAGTGTTCATGTTATCTTCGATGAATCTGGTGAAATGAACAACCTTGAAGACAGGGATGATTTTGAACTTGACAAACTAAAGCAAATTCAAAGAGATAGTCTGGTGCAAGACTATGGTGGAAAAGGTTCCAAATAAAGAAAATGACGCAGAAGCTACAAAAGAACTTGGTCCTTATATTGTCTCAGATTCTCCTAACAGAGTAGAAAGCAACAAAGAAAGTTCTAAAGAAGGGGAACAAGTTGTTGAACCCAACTAAGAGACTATGAGGAAATCAGGGTGGAAACATCCGTCTTCTCATCCCTTTGACAATCTTGTCTCTCCCTTGGAATCTAGAATGCACACTAGATCAAAGACTGGAAATCTAGTTTCATTTTATGCTTTCATCTCCACTATTGAACCCAAGAACATCAAAGAATCTTTAAAGGATGCTGATTGGGTAAACTCAATGCATGAGAAGATTCATCAGTTTGAAAGAAGTAAAGTGTGCCACCTAGTCCCAAACCTCTAAACAGAACTATTATTGGGCCATATGGGTGTTCAGAAATAAGTTGGATAAACATGGGACTATCACAAGGAATAATTCAAGACTAGTGGTGCAGAGATACAATAAAGAAAATGGAATTGATTATGAGACTTTTTCCCCAATGTAAAAAATTGAAGAAATCAGAATCCTAATTGCTTTTTCTACCCATATGGGGTTTAAACTATTTCACATGGATGTTAAAAGTGCTTTTCTAAATAGATATTTGAAGGAAGAAGTCTATGTTAAGCAGCCTCTAGGGTTTGAAGATCTTGACTTGCCAAATCATGTGCTGAAATTAGATAAAGCCTTGTATGTCCTATAGCAAGCTCCCAGAGCTTGGTATGAACGTCTGCCAAAATTTCTTCTTGAAAATAGTTTCAAAAGAGGAAAAATTGACAACACTTTATTCTTGGAGTAAAGATGAAAATAGCTTCCTATAGCACAAGTTTATGTGGATGACATAATATTCAGAGCTATTTTAGAGCCTCTTTCAAAAGAGTTTGCAGCACCGATAGGAAGTGAATTTGAAATGTGTATACTTCCTAAGTTTACAGATCAAACAGTTTCCTCAAGGCCCTTGTATTGTCAATAAAAATATATCAAAGAGTTGCTCAAAAGGTTCATTATGCAGGAGGCCAAGATAATTGATACACCCATGAGCATGAGTAACAAACTTGGCAGTGATGAGGTAGGCATGACGTAAATGAAACAATATATAGAGGAATCATTGGATCTCTCCTATATTTTACTGTAAGAAGGCCAGATATTGTCTTTAATGTGGGGATGTGTGCTATATTTTAAGCAGCTCCAAAGGAATCACACCTGAAGGTAGCCAAAAAAATTTATGATATTTAACGGGTTCTTACGACCTTGTCCTATTTTATCCTTCAACATATTCTTTTGACTTACTTGGATATGTTGATGCTGATTATAAAGGCTTTCTAATTGACAGGAAAAGCTCCATAGGAAAGACCCATTTTCTAGGTTCATCACTGATTTCATAGGAAACAAAGAACCATAACTCAGTAGCTTTGTCTACAGCTAAAGCTAAGTATGTATTTGTTCTTCGTGTTGTGCTCAACTCATATAGATTGAACAACAACTTGAAGATTTTTATGTTCTCACTAACACAATTCCTCTACTGTATGAAAACACAAGTGCAATGAACATGGCAAATAATCTAGTCCAACATAAGAGAACCAAGCACATTGTTGTGAGACATCATTTCCTTTGAGACAATGTTATTAAAGGGAATGTGGTCATGAGATTCTGCGAGACAGAGTCCCAAATAGCTGACATCATTACCAAAAGACTAAGCAAGGAACATTTTGTCAGGAACATATTGAGTTTAGGAATGCACAAGCTACACTAATTTCTCAACAAATTTGCAAGCAGCCTCCACATTGACTAAGCTAAGGAGGCAAGAATCTACACTTGTGTTATTGCTTACTATTTGTGAATTCACTACTTTTGTCTCACTGCAGGTATACGCTTGTGGAATTCTAGCTATAGAGAAGATTTATTCATGATGGTTAGGGCTTTCTATGGCAAGGGACCACGTCCTTAAGCAAGGTCAGTATCATTCTACTTTATTGAGTTATTATCATTGCCACACATCATTGCCCTGTTTCCTATGTCAGTTATAGACGTCTTTTCAATTTGAAAAAATCAAGGGTCACCTCTATTTGGGGACTCGATACCAATGATACATAGGCTTCCTATTTCTAATTTTTCTTGTGTCTAAGAAATATGACCTTTCTATTAAAATTAAAAAAAAAATCTCCTCTTCATTCTTGGAATATGTCGAATCCCTCGTCTCCCTTAAGAAATCCTCTCTCTCAAGAAATGGTAAACCCTAATCCCTTCTAGTTCTCAACTCCTCCTACGGAACCCTCTCCCTCTACTCCCATGTGTGGAATGGGAGAAACTGGTGAATCTACTATGCCACAGACTGAAGTCATAGATCAGTCCTTAGTCAATCATGTTAAAGGTCTCCCTTGTTCCCATACTCTGGTTTTATCGGGTAAAAATTCCCTAAATTATGAAGCATAGTTAGTGGTTAAGCCTACTAGTGGTGTGCCTACTAAAGAGCTTGATGCCACTTCTCAACCATGCCTAGTGTGCTCAATGATGTCTAAAAGGTTGTTTGATGGGAACCTACCTGAAGGAAAAGGAATGGAATCTAACATTTTAGCCACATCAGAAGAGTGACTTGTGCATAGTTTGGCGTCTTTAAAAGGAGTTATTCAGCCACCTTTCTCTGAGGCTGAATGTAAGTCACCGAATCCAGTCCTAATATGATATAAGGTTGTGTTTGATCAAACATCTTAAATTGTTGCACCTACTGATGCTGGTCAAAGGGAATATGTGAAAGATGATGAGGATATTCCTCTCTCTTGGATGAGGAAAGAAGTTAGAGGCGAACATACTCTGAAGCATCCACTTCTGACATTCAAGGGACTAGTCTTAATATTTACACCGATAGTTTTGAAGGACCTAGTGAATCTAAGTGCAAAAAGAAGAGAAAAGGGAAAGGGAAGTTTGTGGAGTCTTCATCCAAAAAGGCTGAATAGAAGTATGTCACAAGGGGAATCACACAAAAGTTGATGAGTAATGCCATGATTTCAAATAAGGCTCAAACAATTCGATATCATAGGGAAAGAAAAGCTAAAAATACGCCTGTTATGAACCTTATAGTGTTGTCCCAAGATACATGGTCCAGTGAAACTGAGTCTGAGGACATCGTGAGAGTTGTAGCCAAAAATCAAAAGGAAGTGAAGGACCAACGTGAAAAAGCTCCAAGGGACCTAGTCTGTCTACAAAAAGAAATGGGGAAGAAAAGGTATTAACCAAGGAAGAGAGAATTCTAGAGGTTAAGAAGAAGAAGGTACTAAACGGTGGGGTGTTTGATCTTGAGATTCTTACTGAACCTAGAATGTGTTCCCTATTTGATTTTGTGGCAATGCAAAGCTAGAAACATATGTTCAAATGTCTTGTGCCATATCTATCAGAGCCTTAAGGAATGTGAGTTTTACTATAATATGAATATTCTCAAAGATGGTGGAATCAGTATAGTTGTTTGTGCAGTAGAGATCACTTCGAGTGAAGATGTTTTAGGCATAATCTTGGGGTACCCTGCAAAGGAATCCAGTCTGTTGCAGGACGCAAGCCTTCTACTAAGTATGTCCAATGGGCTACAAAATATTGTAGCATGAAGTGTGTTGGGCTTCCTAAGAAATTTCTCAAGGGGAGGCATCAACTATTCTTTGAGTTTGTCAATAAGCTACTCCTTCCTAGAACTGAAAAACGAACAGTGGCCTCTTCGGTAGACCTTTTCCTCATGGAAAAAATGAATGATCTTGAATCAATAAATCTTCCCAGAATCATGCTTAAGCACATGCATCAGATAATGACATGGAGAAATGAAAAAAATGGGATTGCTTATGGGTACCTTCTAAACTTGCTTTTTGATCATTTTGAGGTGCCCCTTGGTAGAAGGGGTAGCAGGTACTATCAAACAGACTTTCTCTATGGCTACACTTGTTAAGTGTGAATGCGTGGAGGGAAAGGTGGTATCAGGTTTTTGAACTCCTTTAAAAGCAGGAAACTCTTCAACATGAAATGGACGTTTCACTACTTTTCTAGGGGCTATGGATGTAGAGATTTCTCGACTCCATGCCTTGCTTCAACAGACGAAATCTCAAGGACCTGGTACTAACACTGTGGCTAAGGAGGAAATCGACAGGTTAAAGGTTGACAATGCTCAACCGGTATAATAAAATGCCACACTGAGTGAGAAGGTCAAGTCCCTCTCCAAGCAGCTTCTTCAGGTGAACATTGATGCTAATTCTCGATTGAACATCTTGTTGCAGTCCTTTTCTCCTTGTCCCCCTCCGTCCTAAAGTGTATGTCCTTTTTTCTTCTTGTTTTTGCTTCATGACAATGTTGTATGGCAATGTATTTGTTTTGGTGGTACTCAATGGCTAGTTTTGTGATACACTAATCCAAAATGACATTGCCCTGTTCTCTTTGTCTTTTTCTCTACTGTCCATGTTTGCTCATGTATTGTGATTCCTATGGCTCTGGATTCCTTACTACTTTTCATATCGCTTGTGTATGTTTACTTCTTACCTTTTCAATGATGTCAAAAGGGGTAATTCATTTGTACGTGTTACTAATGTAACATATGGGCATAATGACAGGAGGAATGAATGACTTTTAGTAACAGGTGGGCATGGTGACAGGGGAATGAATGAATACACTTAATGTGAGAAGGATGTTTGTTTGTCAATATCAAAAATGGGAAAATGTTGTATTTTAGGTGTTTTTATAATCCTCACAAATTAAGGGACTAGGTCCTACTAGAGTGTTCTTGTCCAGGTTCAAAATGATGTACAACTGTAAAGTTGTCATGTCAGCTGGTTGGTGAGCAGGTCAGCGTACTTCACCAATAAGAGCAGACGAGGTTGTTTGTTCATTGGCCAATAATCTCCTTGTGGATTGATATATTAAAAGTAACAAACAACTTTATATTCATTCATTCAAAGCAAGAGTGAATTTCTTCTAAGAACTCAAGCATAAAAGAACTCATACAACAAAGGACCTGATAGACCAAATAAGAGCAATCTTTATTTGTTGGTGTTGTTGAATGACTATATTGTGCTAAACTTGTAGGATTCATTTCACATTCATAAAGAAATGTTTCAAAACTTTTGTGTGTATTGTTGTAAGAACACATTTAGAGTTAACTGTGTTTTAGGTGTTGAAGTCTATATTAATTTGTGGTAGTTAATATAGTGGGTAAATGGATGCATTACTTTTGCTCAGTATGTAATAGAGGTATTACTTAGTGTGAGATTAAGAGTTTAGTTTCATTGTTGTAGTTGGAATCTATATTCACTTTTGCTTGAGATTAGTGAGAGCAGTTGAAAATCCTATGTAACAGGTCGTGGTTTTACTCCCTTGAGCATGAAGATTTCAACGTAAAACTCTTGTGCCCAATTTAACTTGAGCTATTCAGTTTCCGCACTATTACTCTATCAAAGGACTGTCCACAGATCACTAGTGGACGCATACATTTCAACAGTCTAACCTTTAGATGGTAATGTTAATGTCCATATGAGATTAGCCATCAAATAAAAGACTTGATTAATGGTAAATTATCTAAAACTTTCGGAGATGTACTTGAAGACGATTATGATATATTTGAGAAAAAGAAGGTAAAGTCGGTAGCTTCATTAGTACTAGAACAAGATTATACATATGAGCATCAAATCAAACAAAACTAAAGCATTAAAAAGATAAAGCAATCCACACAAGAATTGAATACAAAAGAGTAAGGTCTCCGTACCTAAGCTTAGAAGAAATTGGAGACTCTCAATGATGTTGTGTGAACCCAGCTATGACCAACCATAGCCTAGATATCTTCACCTCAGGGACGCCTCACCCACCAGAGGAGTAGGTCAGTGTGGCGGAGATGATCAAAAGGGATCAGAAGAGGAAAAATCAATCAAGAAACCCTTCAAAAACCTTGTAGACTTTCCTTCTATTGTTTATATTTCTTTCTATTATTGAGATGGGCCGGGCTTGGTTCATTTCTTTGATTCTGAACAAATATTTTTAAAATGCCCGATTTATGAATTTTAAAAAAAGAAAAGCATCTAAGAAAAAAAAAAATAGTTATATTAAACTGATCCACGGGATTTGAACTATTTCTTTATCCTGAAACATTTAATTTCGACTAATCTTGACTTCATATGCATGCTTTTGTTACAATTTTGTCTATCATTAATGACTTATGACAAGCTATTAGATGGAGGCCGAAGGGACAAAAACATATACAAGAAATGTAAGAAACTAGTTATAAAGGTCTTGTTGTGGAAAAATTAATTAAGTGGACTACATATAGCTTAGAAATAATAAAAGCACTTTGGAAGCCTTTCAAATCTCCTTAATATTACTTGTTTGAAATTCTCAAAAATTCTATGTAACTTTTCAGATACAAACATATTGTATATTAAGTCGTCAAAAGGGATTAAAAAATATTCCCCCAAAACAAAAAAAAAAAATACTATTCATTTATACATTAATTGGAAGATGGAGGACCTAAATTGAATAATCATGAATGTGCATTTTTCCCTTTTTGTATTCATACAATGAATGTATTGTATAAATGATATGAATGATTTTGCCCTTTCGTATTCATACCATGAATGTGCTATAATATTTGTTAATTACTTATAGTATAATGTATATTTACTTTTAATGTGGCATGTGAAAAAATTATTGTTACGTTTTTTAGCATTATTACTATTAATGATTAATTTAGTCTATAAGGGTTGCGAAGAAATAATTTATTTTCGTTTTAGAAAGGGTATTACAGTCACTAAACTTTAATAGGTTTTTTTCTTTCAATATTTTAGCTAGGGGCTTTCCCTTTAAGGAGGCGTTTGGATATGCGAATTCATATCGCAATATAAAATTACGACATGAAATCAATGTTTAGACATGTGATTTCACGCTGTTGGGAATTTAAAATCAAGATATGAGAATTTTCAAATTTAAAGTTGACCTACAAATAAATTTATATTTTATAAAAACAATCCCACATTTATATCTACCAATAATTTATTTCATATATAAATAAAATTTATAATTCATATCACTACTTTTAAACCACTTATATCTCATATAAAGATTATTCTCACAAACACAAATTTTATTATTAATTCAAATCAATTCCTACTCTACCATTTATATTCATTAATTTTGATCAACTTTACTTACCAACGAAATGACTCAAAGTAACAATGTTGGTTTGTCTTCTCAGTTATATAATCGAGAAATGTTAGTTCAACATGAGAAGATTGTCCATAGTATGTGGGAGCATTATATTAAAGACCAGACACTACAACTTATGCTTAATTTTTTTTTATATTATTGAATTACAATTTGATCAATAAATGTTGTAAGTTTTTAGAATAGCTTTTTCATTGTATATTATGCGATTTTATAAACTTTTGCTTATTTGGTAAGATTGTAAAAATAATTGAGATCATTTTAATAGTTTTATAACTTATAAGAATTTTAGGTTTATGAAAAAAACATACAACATAAAATGTCCAAATTGTATTTCCAACTAAAACTTCAACTACATCTCATAATTTATATCATGATTTCAAATTATGATTTCATATCGGATGGTCAAACGGGCACTAAGTATAATAATATAATATAATATAGTATGATATAATAATGAAATATAATTGATTAAAATGATGAGTTGATATCTCAGATTGTCATTCAACTTTGAATATTCCACTTAGAAAGTCACTCAAATTTATTTTATAATATAAAAGTCACTCAACTTAGAATAATTCACTTAAAAAGTCACTGAAGTTTTTTTTATAAACAAAAGTCACCCAACTTCTAGTAGCTCACTTAGAAAGTCACTCAACTTTTTTTTATAACTCAAAAATCACTCAACTATTAGTATTTGAGTTAGAAAGTCACCCAGTTCAACTATTGATATCACCCTTAGAGAGTCACCCAACTAATTTGAATAATTTTTAATATTAATTTTGTTGAAATATAATTTTTGTTTTAAATTATTAACAGTGATTTTTTTAAAAAAAATAAATAAATGTACTTACTGTGGTTCTTCTCTTCACTACATATCCACAAATCTTCTATATACAAAAAATTCGTCGTTTTTAAGTTGTGAGTCGCAAGTTCCTATAGATCCACGAGTGTGATAAAGCTTGGCTCTGCACTTGCGGTGAAGTTTAATTAAGTATGCTTCCTTTACAAAGTCAACCCTTGATGCCTTCACATCATCTGTCTAAAATCACCCTATAGACTATTTACTCCTTCCATAAAGTGCCTCAAATGGTGCTATATCAATACTAGAGTGATAACTTTTGTTGTATGACAATTCACACAACGATAAGAACTAATCACAATGACCCCCAAAGTTTATTGCACATATGTATCACACCAATAGTCCTTCAGCCTACAGGATAACATGCACACCTTGTTTGGTTTTGAATGTGGCAGCGTCTATCTTTAGAGAAATAATGACACTTGCACTATGAAACTATTCTCATTGAACAAATATTGATGGGATAGGCTAATAATAATGTCACGATCTAGATATGGACGTGACGACACTTCTCCATTCCTATAAAGACAAGTCAGCCTCAATTCAACAAAAAAATGTGGAAAACAGTAAAGTAAAAACAAGACAAAGGCGGAAAACTTATTCATTCTAAACAACTTGGTTGTCACATGTACAAGACACTAATGAAAATACAGAATCAAAGATAAATACAAGCCTCAGTCTTTATTTCTCAAGTAGAACAACGATTAAAAAAAAAAAAGGAATAGAGGGTCCACCAGGATGACAAGTAGCTACCTCTTAGATTGTCACGCCCCGAGCCTACACCCTAGACGTGACCGGCACTTGAAGACCATCGCTGGCCCCCAAGCGAACCCTTGGCCTGGCTTTCTTAACTCAGTGAAAACTTAACTCAACAGGATAACTCAATGCAATGAAAGGTTATAAAACAACTGAACTGAAAGTAATTTGCCAACAAGGCATCTCGAGTCTCAAAATAGGATATTTAAATATATACATGCATGAGAGACTCCAAACTAACTGACTAACTGTCTGACTGTCTATGAAGCCTCTAAATACTGAGATGGATGTTGGGACAGACCCCGCAACATCCTAATAAAACAAAAACTAAGAACACAAAATAATTGAGTCCTCCGAAATGCAAGGAGGCTCACCACTGACTCTGGAGTGCTCAGCTGGATCAACGACGTGCAGGATGCTGATCCGGAGTACTTGTATCTGCATCATAAGACGATGTAGGCCAACTGGCATCAGTACATGGAAGGTACTAGTATGCGAGCTGGGAAACTAAGCAACAAAGGCTAGAAGGAAATTTGGAAGAAACTGAAAAGTTTACCTTGTTCAACTCAACTCAACCTGACTGACTTCTTTCAATATAACGCAATTTAAAACAAGTGTGATATAAAGAAAGACTGTTTAAAACATGTTATAAAACTCTGTATGTATACAATGAAACAATAAGCCTGAGATGTATATAGAAATACAATTGAACTGATGTATATAAAATACAATAATTTTCGTGTATCAAAAAAAATACAATAACTGCTGTGGGAGTTTCTCTAACCGACAACCATCACATAAGAGCTAAAGTGATGATACAGCGATCAACCTCACGCTGCCAGAGCATCCTATACCCGACCAAAGGTATAAGACCTGAACTGCCTAATGGATCCACTAGTCTAATATGAAAAGGATTCATCTAAAGAGCATGATCCTTTTCTACCCATGGTGGCTAACATGGTTCTATGGGGGCTGTGGGTTCTTTGAACGCTCCCCCAATTCGGTGCTCGATACTACTCCCAAAAATGTACTGGCTCTTATGTTTTTAAAACACATTTCTTCCTGCTGACATGAGATAATTACTCAAAAAAAACTATCCCGAAGGCTCTTTGGAAATTTCAGTTTCCAACCTTGTTTAAATGTAAAGACATTTCTTTAAAACTTCTTTGGGAATACATAGTTCCCTAATAACTTTGAGAAAATGAACTCAACTTGAAACTCTAAGCTCTTTGCTTGACTTGACACTTGAGTCTAAAAATAAAGTTAAAACGTTCAATAAAGACTCTTGAACCACTTTACAACTAGCTTGACTTGCTTAACTTCTAAGCTTAACTCTTAATTTCTAACTTCACTTGACTTCTAACTAACTCTCCTTAAATTGGAATTTTGTATTCAAGGTGTTTGCTCACATGCTACGGATGAGTTCTTGACTTTAGAAGTACCTTGGAGTGTTGGAAACAACTAGGAAACATAGGTATAATACCTAGGAACAAAATAAAATACAAATGGGGAATTAAGGTAACGGGAAGGATTGGCGTTCTAAGAGGCGCGGGGCGCCAGCCCTCAACTTCAAACGGGACTGCTGGCCACTCTGCCAGGCACCAGTCCTCAGCTTCAAAAGGGGACTGCTGGCCACTCTGCCAGCCCTTTTCCCAGAAAAACAAAACGACTTTTCTCCCTCTTTTCTTCAACTCTAAACCACCCTTACTTCAATGGATTTAACCCCAAACACTAGGGATCATCAATCTCTCAACATACAATAAATTACAACTCAAATACACAACCCAATCATGTCCCACAACCAACAATAACTTCAACAACACAACTAACAACATCAACAACAACTAACAACTTCAACAACTTCAACACCAATCCAATCTTTTCTCAAATCATAAAAAAAAGAGCTTAGTGTGTGGGGGAAAGGATCAAACCACACAAAGAACTCACATACCTTGATAGGGATCACCCCCGATGAAAATCCACGACGGGAACTTGTTGATCTCCTTTCTCCTCTTCTTCTCTTCTTCTTCTCTTCTTCTTCTCTTCTTCACTCTCAAGAACCCTAACTCTTTCTCTTTTAAAATAGGATAAAATGATCCAAAATCAGTCTAACAGACAATATAACCTCAAAAGAAATGGCTAGGGAAAAGACCAAAATGCCCTTAAAATTTTCGGACGGATTCCCTGCCAACTGCCCAACTTTCAATGGTCATAACTCGCTCATACGAACTCGAAATCGAGCAATCTCAGTGGCGTTGGAAAGATCATTCCACAAGCTTCGCAACCATAACTGGAACTACTCCTAACTCATCGTGATCTAGGAGTTACGACTGCTCAAAGTTGGCCAAAAATCACTGATTTCCACACTTAGCCAAATTTTCCAGATTCTGTATTTTTTTCCAAAGGATAGCTACTTTCAAATTTCAAGCTTCTTCATAGCTATTTCAAATTATCGAATGTTACAATATCTCCCCCTTGGGAACATTCGTCCTCGAATGAGGTGATTCTTACTAAGTTAAGGGTGCAACAACAACTCAAACACCTAACAAGCAACTATGCAACAACAACAACAATGTGCCCACTATAATTTAAAGAGCACTATGAAGGAAATTAATACCTTGATCTGCGGATTCAAAGAGATATGGATATCTCTTCTTCATGTCTTCTTCGGCTTCCCAAGTAGCTTCCTCAACAAATTGGTTCCTCCAAAGGACCTTGACTGAGGCTACATCCTTTGTTCTCAACCTTCGAACTTGCCGATCTAAAATTTGAACAGGAATCTCCTCATAAGATAAGTTATCCTTGATCTTGATACTTTCAGTCGGTAGGATCAATGAAGGATCGCCTATGCACTTCTTCAACATGGAGATATGAAATACCGAATGGATCGCTGCTAGCTCCTGTGGTAGCTCCAACTCATAAGCTACATTGCCAACTCTCTTGACTATGCAATAAGGTCCAATATATCGGGGGTTAAGTTTTCCTTTCTTACCAAACCTCATAACCCCCTTCATGGGTGAAACCTTCAAATATACCCAATCATCTACTTCAAACTCTAACGCCCTTCTCCTAACATCAATGTAGGATTTCTGACGACTCTGTGCCGTTTTCAACCTCTCTTGAATCACTTTCACCTTCTCCATAGCTTGGTGAACTAAATCTGGTCCTATCAACTGTGCTTCACCCACTTCAAACCATCCAATAGGAGACCTACATCTTCTCCCATAAAGAGCTTCATATGGAGCCATCTGGATGCTAGAGTGATAACTGTTGTTGTAGGCAAACTCAATGAGAGGTAGGTGATCATCCCAATTACTTTTGAAAATCGATCACACAAGCTCTCAGCATATCTTCTAAAGTCTGAATAGTGCGCTCTGCTTGCCCATCAGTCTGAGGATGAAAGGCAGTACTTAAGTTCACATTTGAACCCAAGCCTTTCTGAAAAGATTTCCAGAACTGTGCAGTAAATTGTGCACCTCTATCTGAAATAATGGAGATTGGGACTCCATGAAGTCTCACTATCTCTCGAATATACAACTTGGCATAATCTTCTGCTGAAAGGGTAGTCTTTACCGGTAGAAAATGAGCTGACTTTGTCATTCTGTCGACAATCACCCAAATAGAATCATGCTGTCTGCGAGACCTTGGCAACCCTGTGATGAAATCCATATTGATCATCTCCCACTTCCACTCTGGAAGTTCTATCCTCTGAGCCAAACCACCGGGCCTTTGGTGTTCAACTTTCACTTGTTGGCAATTTGGACACTTAGCAACAAACTCAGCAATGCCCTTCTTCATGCCATTCCACCAATAAACTTCACGCAAATCACGATACATCTTGGTGGAACCCGGATGAATAGAATATCTGGAGCTGTGAGCTTCCGCCATAATCCTCTCTTGGAGTCCATCTACCATAGGTACGCACAATCTACCTTGAAATCTCAAAACACCATCTCTCCCTTGTTCAAAAGCTAATACTCTTTGCTTTTGAACATTTGCCTTCAACTCAAGCAAAATGGGATCTTGATCTTGCTTCTCTTTCACTTCTGACATTAATGATGACTCGGCCCTGCTCGTCACTGCTATTCCTCCTTCTGCGGAATCTGTAATTCGGACTCCCAGCATGCCAGTCTGTGCACATCTTTTGCTAACTCTCTCCTTCCTTCTTCAATATGGGCGGTGCTACCCATAGACCACCTGCTCAAAGAATCAGCAACAACATTAGCCTTACCTGGGTGGTAAAGAATACTCAGGTCATAATCCTTGAGTAACTCTAACCACCTTCTCTGTCTGAGATTAAGCTCCCTCTGAGTAAGCACATATTGAAGGCTCTTGTGATCAGTGAATATGTCGACATGCACACCATACAAGTAATGACGCCATATCTTCAAAGCAAATACTACAGCAGCTAGCTCTAAATCATGGGTTGGGTAGTTCTTCTCATGAACCTTCAACTGTCTGGAGGCATAAGCTATAACTTTGCCATTCTGCATTAAGACACAACCCAAACCAACTCTAGATGCATCACAATACACCACAAAACCTTGAGTACCTTCTGGTAGCATCAAAACTGGAGCTGTAATCAATCTCTTTTTCAATTCCTGAAAGCTTTTCTCACAAGCTTCAGACCATTGAAATTTCACCGTCTTCTGAGTCAACTTTGTCAAAGGAGATGCAATAGTCGAGAACCCTTCAACAAACCTTCTATAATAGCCAGCCAAACCCAAGAAACTACTAATTTCAGTTGGAGATGTGGGTCTAGGCCAATTCTGCACTGCCTCAATTTTTCGAGTATCAACTTTAATTCCATCACCGGACATAATGTGGCCTAGGAACGCCACCGACTTAAGCCAAAACTCACATTTAGAGAACTTGGCATACAACTCTTTATCTTTCAAAGTTTGAAGAACCATTCTGAGATGGCTAGCATGATCTTCTTCATTCCTTGAATAGATTAGTATGTCATCAATAAAGACAATAACAAACATATCTAAATAAGGTTTGAAAACTCTATTCATCAAGTCCATGAAAGCTGCCGGTGCATTGGTCAAACCAAAGGACATGACTAAAAACTCATAATGACCATACCTGGTTCTGAAAGCTGTCTTTGGGATATCACATTCCCTTACCCTTAACTGATGATAGCCTGATTGGAGGTCAATCTTTAAAAAAAAAAGTGGCACCCTGAAGCTGATCGAAAAGATCATCAATCCTCGGAAGAGGGTACTTGTTCTTGATGGTAACCTTATTCAACTGGCGGTAGTCTATACACATTCTAAGGGAACCATCTTTCTTTCTCACAAACAAGACCGGAGCTCCCCAAGGCGAGACACTTGGTCGAATGAAACCCTTATCTAGGAGATCTTTCAACTGCTCTTTCAACTCTTTCAACTCTACTGGTGCCATTCTATATGGCGGAATAGAGATAGGACGAGTATCTGGAATGAGATCTATGCCGAAATCTATTTCTCTCTCAGGAGGAATTCCGGGTAGATCATCAGGAAAAACTTCTGGAAACTCTCTTACTATAGGAACTGACTGGAAATGAGGTATCTCAACACTAGAGTCATGAACTTGGACTAAGTGATAGATACAACCCTACGAAACTAACTTTTTCGCCTTAAGGTATGAAATGAATTGACCCTTAGGCACTACTAAACTACTACTCCACTCTAAGACTGGCTCATTCGGAAACTGAAACTTGACCACTCGAGTTCTACAGTCTATCGATGCATAACAAGCATGAAGCCAATCCATACCTAGAATGACATCGAAATCTATCATATCTAACTCAACCAAATCAGCCATGGTGCTCTTGTGACTGATGGAAACAGGACAATCACGATAGACTCTTTCTGCTAGAATAGATTCCCCAACAGGTGTAGAAACACAAAAGGGTTCACAAAGTCTTTCAGGAAGAACCTCAAACTTATTTGCAACATAAGGAGTTACAAAAGATAAACTTGCTCCTGGGTCTAGCAAAGCATACACATCAAAAGCAAAGACTTTGATCATACCAGTGACAACATTTGGAGAATTTTCTTGCTCATGGCGACTGGTGATTGCATAAAGGCGGTTTGCTCCTCCACTGGTACTAGAAGTAGCTCCTCTAGGTGTCGTCCTGTCTGGGGGAACAACTGAAGAAGACTGTGCTTTATTTCCCCCATTACCCTGCCTATTCTTTGGACACTCTCGTATGAAATGTCCATTCTGACCACACTTGAAACAACCAGCGGAGCCCTCTCGACAAATACCTGAGTGGTTCCTACCACACTTGGCGCAGGCAGAAGGCTTACTTCTCCCTTGCGCCATACTACCCAAAGATTGTGCTGGTCTAGCCCTGAAGTCCTTCGAATTCTGAACATTAAATTCACCTTTATATCTGGGTGCAGGTGCTCTAACAGATGATGGAGCAGGTCCCTTTTGCCTTTGCTGAAAGGAGGAACGGTTTAAATTACCTCTCTGCTGCCCGGACTCGTTTCCGGTCTTTGCTCTCTTATTTCTAAACTCTTCTCTGTCCCTCAGCTTCTCTTCCTCAACCTGCTGCACATAAACCATCAACCTTGATATGTCCATGTCCCCGATAAGCATTGCAGCCCTACCTTCCTTGCTCGACAACCGAGACAACCCAGCAACAAACAAGCTCATTCTATTCCTCATGTCCGCAACCATCTCCGGAGCATAGCGGGATAATTATGTGAACTTCAGACTGTACTCATGAACACTTAAAGAATCCTACTTAAGTGTGAGGAACTTACGTACCTTGGCCTCTCTCAACTCTCGAGGAAAGAAATGCCCCAAGAAAGCTTCCTCAAAACCGGCCCAACTCGCAGGTGGTGCATTCTCAGCTCTACTTCTTTTCCACTGGTCAAACCAAGTTCTAGCAACATCCTTCAATTGATATGCAGCTAGTTCAGTCCGCTCAATATCTGCTACATGCATCACATCAAAAATCTTCTTCAACTCCTCAGTGAAGTTCTCTGGATCCTCAGTAGTACTTGAACCCATGAAACTCGGAGGATTCATCCCCAAGAACTCACGAATCCTTGAAGTGTCAGCTCCTTCATGTCGAGCTCCTCCTTGTTGACCAATTTGATTAGTCACAGCTTGACTCAGAATTCTAATTGCCTCTCTAAACTCGGCATTAGAAACTTCCCCTTGATCTTGCACTCCTGGGGCATAAGGTAACTCTTACTCATCAACATAACGTCTAGGAAGACGCCCTCTACCAACTCTTCGAGGAGGCATGATTATCTGAAAACACGCGCAAGCGCGGATTAGAAGGAAACTTTTTAGAGGTCAACTCTAACGCATGAAATGAGTGTGAAAGAAATGAGAAATCTTCCTAAATGTTGCAGCCTCCCAATTATAGATGTGGCGCGCTTCACACCGATAACTAGGACTCTACAGACACGGCTTCATAGACTCCCTTGGACTCTTGAACTCTGTGCTCTGATACCAAGTTTGTCACGCCCCGAGCCTACACCCTAGACGTGATCGGCACTTGAAGACCATCGCTGGCCCCCAAGCGAACCCTTGGCCTGGCTTTCTTAACTCAGCGGAAACTTAACTCAACAGGATAACTTAATGCAATGAAAGGTTATAAAACAACTCAACTGAAAGTAATTTGCCAATAAGGCATCTCGAGTCTCAAAATAGGATATTTAAATATATACATGCATGAGAGACTCCAAACTAACTGACTGACTGTCTGACTGTCTATGAAGCCTCTAAATACTGAGATGGATGTTGAGACAAACCCCGCAACATCCTAATAAAACAAAAACTAAGAACACAAAATAATTGAGTCCTACGGAATGCAAGGAGGCTCACCACTAACTCTGGAGTGCTCAGCAGGATCAACGACATGCAGGATGTTGATCCGGGGTACCTGTATCTGCATCATAAGACAATGCAGGCCAACTGGCATCAGTACATGGAAGGTACTAGTATGCGAGCTGGGAAACTAAGCAACAAAGGCTAGAAGGAAATTTGGAAGAAACTGAAAAGTTTACCTTGTTCAACTCAACTCAACCTGACTGACTTCTTTCAATATAACGCAATTTAAAACAAGTGTGATATAAAGAAAAACTGTTTAAAACATGCTATAAAACTCTGTATGTATACAAGGATACAATAAGCCTAAGATGTATATAGAAATACAATTGAACTGATGTATATAAAATATAATAATTTTCGTGTATAAAAAAAAAAAAATAACTGTTGTGAGAGTTTCTCTAACCGACAACCATCACATAAGAGCTAAAGTGATGATACAGCGATCAACCTCACGCTGCCAGAGCATCCTATACCCGACCAAAGGTATAAGACCTGAACTGCCTAATGGATCCACTAGTCTAATATGAAAAGGATTCATCTAAAGAGCATGATCTTTTTCTACCCATGGTGGCTAACATGGTTTTATGGGGGCTGTGGGTTCTTTGAACGCTCCCCCAATTCAGTGCTCGATACTACTCCCAAAAATGTACTGGCTCTTATGTTTTTAAAACACATTTCTTCCTGCTGACATGAGATAATTACTCAAAAAAAACTATCCCGAAGGCTCTTTGGAAATTTCAGTTTCCAACCTTGTTTAAATGTAAAGACATTTCTTTAAAACTTCTTTGGGAATACATAGTTCCCTAATAACTTTGAGAAAATGAACTCAACTTGAAACTCTAAGCTCTTTGCTTGACTTGACACTTGAGTCTAAAAATAAAGTTAAAACATTCAATAAAGACTCTTAAACCACTTTACAACTAGCTTGACTTGCTTAACTTCTAAGCTTAACTCTTAATTTCTAACTTCACTTGACTTCTAACTAACTCTCCTTAAATTGGAATTTTGTATTCAAGGTGTTTGCTCACATGCTACGGATGAGTTCTTGACTTTGGAAGTACCTTGGAGTGTTGGAAACAACTAGGAAACATAGGTATAATACCTAGGAACAAAATAAAATACAAATGGGGAATTAAGGTAACGGGAAGGATTGGCGTTCTAAGAGGCGCGGGGCGCCAGCCCTCAACTTCAAACGGGACTGCTGGCCACTCTGCCAGGCACCAGTCCTCAACTTCAAAAGGGGACTGCTGGCCACTCTGCCAGCCCTTTTCCCAGAAAAACAAAATGACTTTTCTCCCTCTTTTCTTCAACTCTAAACCACCCTTACTTCAATGGATTTAACCCCAAACACTAGGGATCATCAATCTCTCAACATACAATAAATTACAACTCAAATACACAACCCAATCATGTCCCACAACCAACAATAACTTCAACAACACAACTAACAACATCAACAACAACTAACAACTTCAACAACTTCAACACCAATCCAATCTTTTCTCAAATCATAAAAAAAAGAGCTTAGTGTGTGGGGGAAAGGATCAAACCACACAAAGAACTCACATACCTTGATAGGGATCACCCCCGACGAAAATCCACGACGGGAACTTGTTGATCTCCTTTCTCCTCTTCTTCTCTTCTTCTTCTCTTCTTCTTCTCTTCTTCACTCTCAAGAACCCTAACTCTTTCTCTTTTAAAATAGGATAAAATGATCCAAAATCAGCCTAACACACAATATAACCTCAAAAGAAATGGCTAGGGAAAAGACCAAAATGCCCTTAAAATTTCTGGACGGATTCCCTGCCAACTGCCCAACTTTCAATGGCCATAACTCGCTCATACGAACTCGAAATCGAGCAATCTCAGTGGCGTTGGAAAGATCATTCCACAAGCTTCGCAACCATAACTGGAACTACTCCTAACTCATCGTAATCTAGGAGTTACGACTGCTCAAAGTTGGCCAAAAATCACTGATTTCCACACTTAGCCAAATTTAACAGATTCTGTATTTTTTTCCAAAAAATAGCTACTTTCAAATTTCAAGCTTCTTCATAGCTATTTCAAATTGTCGGATGTTACATAGATCCTTCAATGAGCCTTGACTGTCATGAGAAGAAGAAGAAAAAGATCACATAGGTCCGGACTCGAAACCTACACATGTGTAGAAGTAAGGGGTGAGTACCAACAATACGGTACCCAACAAGCGACCTACTAGACAAAGAAACTAGCTAGAAATTGAATACCCCTTACGCTCCAATCGAACCTCCTTAAACTACAAACTTCACAGAAATCAACCAAATCTAGCAATTATAAAATACACGGCTCAAAAAGCCAAATATTCACAGTGTAATCTTCACAATTCAACAATCAAACAAATCAAATAAGTCAATCCCAATGTCATGTGTTTCAGTTACACGTAATAAGTGCATCAATCACAATCACCAAGTAACTCACACATAAGCACCAAGTAACTCACACATAAGCATCAAATACATCAGGTATATTGATCAATCTCTTGCCAGAATCATTTTCCGTCGGCACAATATCACTAGCTGAAACTATTTTCCATCGGTTTTATATCACATCACTAGCCGGAACCATTTCCCATCGATTTTATATCACATCACTAGCCGCAGCCATTTCCATAGGATTTATATCACCTCACTAGCCAGAACCATTTCCCATCGGCTCACATCACTAGAAGGAACCATTTCCCATGGGATTTTTATCACATCACTAGCCGGAACCATTTCCGATCGGCTTTATATCACATCACTAGCCGGAACTATTTCCTATCGGCTTTATATTCACATCACTAGCTGGAACCATTTCCAATCAGCTTTATAACATTATCACATGTCTCATCACAATGTTCATAGTCAATGCACACAAGCTATATCACACCAAATGAAAGATAATACAATTCATACAATTCAAGTCTAGAATCATGTTTATTTAGCCATCAATGTGCTTAATAGATACTTTAATCTATTATATGTGCAGAATACCTAAATACATTGTATATTAGAACTATTCATATTTGTTGCGCCGTAATTTTCCTATCTGTAGAAAAAATTACTTTTTGAAATGTTCTAAGTATAAAACAATTTAAGAAAAATACTTAGAAAAGAGTCGCCACTTAATTTTTTAAAGAAATTAAGAAAACTTAAAATTTTCAGAGATTTAAACAGAAAAAATCATTTGAAAATACCAAAGAGGGTTCGGGGTTCAATTTACACTTCGAGAAGGGTTTAGGCATTCGAAGTGTCCGCTAACACGCGGTTGACCTGTGATTTGACTAAATGATTTTTTGACTAATTATAATCTAGAAAAAAAAAAGAATAATACTTTACAATATAACTAACTTTAGAAAATAATTAAATAAATGACATATTCTTATTTTTATATTTTTTAAGAAAGAGGAACCTAAATAAAAATAATTAAGTTGCAAGTGACTAGAATGTTAGTAAAACCAAATTAATTAAAATTCAAGTAATTCATTTTGAAATAGTAAGTTAAATCAATTTAATAAGTTAAGCGTGAAAATCAACTTTAATTAATTAATCCTTTGCAAAAATGATCAAGTAGGAATATATATATATATATATATATATATATATATATATATATATATATACATATACACATATTATTTTTATTATTATTTTTTATTTTTATTTTTTTTAATTGAAAAGGGGTTTGACTAATATTTTTTTAAAGTTTATTTGAGAAAAACTACATTTTTTACTTGAACAATTTTAAAGTGAAATAAAGTGATTAAGTGAGAAGCCTAGCAATGTTATTTTTTAAGAACCAAAAGTTTAACTTAATTAAAATGCATAGTTTAACGACATATGTGATAAAAATAAGTGAACACTAAGACATGAAGCACATTAAAATTAAATCGACGCAAAGGAAATAACTCGTCTTTTGGGGATTCTAATTAAGTTAATTAATAATTATAAAGTTAGAGTTAAGGAACAAACAATAAATAATCGCAAATATATAATTAAAGAATGAGAGAGAAATTAAATTTGGGCCTTTTGGGCCTATTTCGTTGGGATTTTTTGGACTTATGTCCAATCCCCTTTTTGGTATACACTGGCTGTATATCAGCGTGTATATCAGCGTTTTTTACGCATTTCTTGCTTCCGAACACCTGTACACTGCCCAGCCCTGTATTTTTCACGTTTTGGCCCTGTATATCAATATTTTCTCCATGTATATCAGTGTATACGAGCCGTATTTCGACTTATTTTCAGCCTTCCGGTAATTTTAAATTTCCAGCTTTATTTGTCACCTTTGACCTGTCCGTCTGCTTCTCTATTTGACAATGAGGCTGACTCAAAAGGAAAGGAGTTAAACCTAGAACTCGTCAATGCAAATGGCGATGGAAAGAGTCCATGAGGACTCATAACCGATGTCACATGCAATATATGAAGGGATAAAAGATTAGTATGTTTTCTAATACGCATATAACTCATATGAAACATAAAGCATAAAACACAAGACAACATGGGGTGGTTTCGACAATGCACTATTAATTGGATAATGAATCACATTCTGAAATTAGATTGAGACAAAAATCCATCTTGTGGCCGCTGAACATTAAATACAGCAGTGATTAAACACTTCAGTTTAAAGAAAAGTAAACTTTTCGAAAGAAAAAAAAAAAACCACCCAAGTCAAAAGGTGTCTCTATTCCAGCGAGCTTAAGCAAGACAGAAAACTAACTTGACATACATTTGCTAGGCTATGAACCCCTAAACTAATCAAGTTTGCTATTCATAGCATATGATCATACAAAATCTCATAATTTGTATAACAAACTAAAGTAAGCATGATCCGATTACAACAAACAACTAGCTGGAACAAATTGAAATATATTATCCAATCCAAGCACTCTAAATCCACACTTTTCAAGACATAATAGACAAACCTTATACCTAAAAGGAATACAGTAAACAACACCCCAATGTAAATCTAGAAAATTAAGTAAACACACACAACACCAAGGAATTTGCCAAGGATAATTCAAAGAACAGGATCATTTCATATTGAAATCTATCAAACACTGCCACTGATTTCTACAATATAATCTATTATCGAGGCAACATATAACTCGAATATATGTTGGAAAAGAAAGGAAGAAAAAAAAAGAGCATCCTAGAAGACATGCTCCTAACCAAAAATCACTGAGTAAACATGACCCAAACAACACAGGAACGGGATGCTAATGTATCATGGAAAAATTTCTTCTTGGACAAAAAGAAAAACAGAAATTGTACCAATCTAATGCCAACAAGTTATGTATCCACCAGAACACTCACGATCAAATCCATGAAGAAAAAATAAAATAAAGTGAAAATAGAAAGAAAACTAGAATTCTTAGTTAAAAGAGCTTTCCGGCTTAGATTTACACGAAAGAGACTCATTTTAAACCCTTAATCAATTAAGACGAGCTAAATCGAAAGCAAACGACCCTTAATCAAACAACAACAGTAAACTAAAAAAAAAATAGAGACATCCATGAGAGTAAGAAAAGGAATCAACGTAGAGCTTCACCTTTCAAACGAAATGCCAACTAAACAAAATTCAAATGAAAATCGAAAGAAATTTACCTTTTCAGAGGCAGCGAACTGAATGCCAATGAGTTGGAGACGAGCTATTCCACCACTAGTGCAGAACTCACTTTTTTGATTTAGAACTTTTGCAGTCTTAGAAGATAAAAAGAAATCGTGATGGTGGTCCTATCTTTCTTCAATTTCAAATCCAACTCTCCCCCCCAAATCAAGAACAAGAAGAGGGTATTTATAAAAGGGAATTGGGGTTCAAATTGGAGGGGAAAAGGGTAAAATCGGGATTCGAATCCGATCTTAATTTCAAATTTCTTCCCCAAGGGATGGGGAAAAGCTGTCAATGGCTCAACATTCAAACGAAATCCCTCCAAATCCGGACGAAAGGATTGAGAAGCAATTGCTGCAGGCCTGCTGTTTTGGAGTCGTTGTTGACGCGATTTTCGTGATTTTTTGCAGAGGAAGAGCGCATGTGAGGAAGAAGAATGTAGGTATGGGCAGTGGGGTCGTTTCTGCTTGCTGCTCGGTTGCAGCTGCGCGATTTCTGCTGGCAGGAAGAAGAAGTGGGGCGGTGGGGTAGCGTTTTGAGGTCGGTGGACTGTTGTTGTTGTATTATGTGTGGGGAATTGTTTGGTCTCTTTTGTTGAAGGAATTGGGTTGGGTTGCTGGTGGGGAATGGGCCTGGGAATTGGGGATGGGACGTCTGGTATGCTGTTGTATATTGCTGCTGTATGTTTTGTTGGTGGGATGGGAATTGTTATGAAAAATGTTGGGCTGGACAATGTTTAGAGGAATTAGGAAAATGATGTGGGCCATTTGAAAAAATGGCCCAAATAGGAAAGGGGGTTAAAATTTTAAAATTTCGGATTTAATTTGGATGAATTAACATTAATTAATTACCGAGCTCCTTAATCTTAACAAAATATAATAATTATTTTCATTGTAAAATAATTAATTTAGTTACAAACTAATTAACACGACATTTAAATTATAACTTAAAGTAGTAAAACATGTAAAATCTTTGTGATGATTTTCCAATATTTATAAAATAACGTGATTGTGAAAATATACATATTCATTATTAAAATTATTAAATTATTAAATTTATAAAATACTCTAAAATATCTTGAAAGTATTTTGGCTTTTATAAAACTCATTAATTCAAAATTACTACCATTACTACTAATAAAGTATTTAAAATATAAAATATTTTCGAGATGATTTTTGAATATTCGTAAAATGCATCAATTATGTACACAACTAAATAAAACATACATGTTATTAAAAGTGACAAAATTATTTAAAATAACTTGTAAACTATGTTTATTTTATTTTTATTTCTGAAAATTTTATAAAACTCATTATTTTAAATCGTTAGAAATTGAAGAAGCTCGATGATTAATTTATATTGTTGAGGGTCAAAATTGGGTGTCAACAATATTTAAAAACTTTTAGAGAACGTATAACCAAAAAAATGTTTGTATCCGAAGCAGACTTCACTAGTACACCTGAATTCATTGTTCCAACTGAGAACGAGTTGTAGTCCCAAGCTCAGCCTTTTCCATTTCAAACCAACAATATATGGAAAGGGTTCGAGGTACCTTCAAAAAGCAATTGAATCACATTCAACTAAAAACTGAAATTAATAAGTCATAAAACAGAAGTTCGAGTGATTTTACCTATTGCACAAATATTTTCTTATTCCAGGAAAAGTTAGAACACATATGACAGAATGAAGGATCTTAGAATTACAATTGAATGAAACTTCCATTGTTTTCCATATTTTATGTTTGTATGTTCTTAAATATCACTCTAATGTTGTGAATCTTAAAAGAGAATTGTACTCAAAAGATCTCTATGATAGTTATTCAATTTTCATAATGGAAAGATAAAAACTTGCCATCATAAACAAAGTTCAACATTTACGTCAATTATCCCATTTTATTGATTTTTAAGTATCATACAAACTTACCTTTACATGTACAAAAATAAGAACTTAAACAGTTTAATCCTTCAATCATAATCAATCCACGGGCAAACTAAGAAAATATAAATGTGACAAAAACACTCAATAAAAAGAGAAAAATAGAGGCCAAATTGATACCAAAGTTCAGAAAATAAAAACAGAAGAGATTTATATGGCAGTAACGACAACTTATATCCAGTTACCTTAGACATAAATTCTTTTTTTTATACTGACAGAAGTGTTTCTCTCTGATTCACCGGTAATCATGACTTGGTTTTCTGATTTTAATTTTGAGCCCCAATTCCACTCCAACAGTCTCTTGCAAGTACTCACCTTCAAGATACTTTCTCCAACTTGTATGGAAATTTCAAAACAAAACACAAATAAAAAGTAAATTAAAACAGTACCTGAAGGGAAAAAACAAATAAACCCAAAAATTTGAAGGAAAAGGCCAGAAATTTATGATCTGAACAAAAATTATCTCCAAAGTCATCAAATGTGAAATTTCACCACCAAATTAACTTGAATCACCCTTCTCGACACACTCCTAAACCCGAATCCTGGAGAACGAGAGAGATAGAGATTAGTATAGCAGAAGAATAGAAAGATAGCAAATATTTTCTGCTACCCTTCACTTAAATACCAAGCTTTTGTCGACAATAGGGTCTAAACCCATAACGTGCACTTAACTCACACATCACATATGTTGCTTTCTTTTTCACCTACACCAAAGTGCTAGGGGTAACTTCGAGACATTAACTGAGCCAATAAAAATAGAAACATATAATTAACTAACAAAAATAGGACAAACTTGATTTGTCTACCTGGAGTACACAGACACAATACAATGCAACAACCACTTCAAATGCAAGACCCAGAGAATATAACCTTTTATTACTCTGAAGATAAAATGATCACATGAAGCCATAAAAAATAGCTCTTGTGCAGTAAAACTGAAGGGCAAAGTGAACTTTCTAGGCCTTTCCATTACCATACCAAAGGCAAAAGGTATAATATCTATGTTTCCACAAGGAAAACGATCAAACTTTCACCCGTCTAGCTGTAGGCCATCTCATAGCACACATCTACATGTTGATCTAGAACAACAATGTCATGTCATCTTGTACAAGACAATATCACATTCACAACACGGAACTATATATCCACTCATGTGTGTGTAATGATAGAGTAGCAAATGTGTTTCTAAGGAAATAACCTTGTACCAATACCCCCAGATCCATCAACTTTTAGTTGTGTATGACTAATACCAAGGAATTCTAGATATTAGTAATACATAGCATTTTAACACTTGCGTTAGATTAAATAATTATAAAATTATCCTTAAAGCCTTTTCATTTTCTTTGTTGTCATAAGTTTTTATTTGTATTTTTATTTGCTTTTTAGTGTCTTTTAATTTGTTGGTGTCTTAATAGGATTTATCGCCTCTTAAGTATCTTTTTTTAAAAAAAAAAACTCTTATTTCAATATAATTTAATCAAAAGTTTTACTATTGTGACAATAAATTTGATAAGAAAAAATTCTTTGCCAACTTTTCACAAAAATATTTTGACGCAATAGTACAACTATTTAATATTATTTTTGAGAAAAAAAAAAGAAGAAGAAGAAGAAGAAGAGTTAATGGTGTTTTAGCAAAGAATTTTTTTTTGATGTTTTAACAAAGAACTTTGTTGCAAAGAAAATGTACAAATAAATACATTGTGAAGGATATTTTTGTAAACATATACATTTTTTATAGAAATTATGCAAGATTTGTTATTTCTAATACATCAAACCAAACAATGTAAGAAATAATGCTTGCATAACTAATGCAAGCACTACTAATGCAGGCACTACTAATGCAAGCACTACTAATGCAGGCATTACTAATGCACCCTATTTTGCATTGTTCTTATACACTTTACCAATTGACCGCTAATCATGTAGTACATGAGATAGACTACATCAAAGAAGGAAATGTATAATCGATATGACTCATATTAGATGATTTATTTAATAACAACAAGGAGACTCAAAACACCAAACTCAATTTCAAGTGATCAGTGCAAATTTCCAAGTGACCAATCTGTTTTTTTTTAAAATAAACTATAGAATTCTGATCTCATTTGTTGCAAAAAGTGTAATGCCATCCCTTCGCTTTTAAAGGAGTCACTAGGAGATCATCTACACATAAAGTCTTGAAACTCTTGTGTTTCTGCCTCTGTTACAGTGAAATCAATTTTGTATCTAAATCACCATAAGGAACGTCTATGAGAGTCCTAATTCTGGTATACTATAGTCAGATGGAAGTGGATTCGGAATTGAAAATGGTCCAAAAAAGCTACTTTAATGAATTGAAAATTAAAGAATTTGAGGTCTAAAACAAGAATGAATTATGGAATTGAAACTTAAAAACGATATAGACGACAAAGAGGAAGAAATATACCTTTGAACAGAAAGAAATGGACAAGAAACAAGCAACAACACTCTAAAGTCTAAACAAAGCTCACAACAATGGGGTTTACTACATAATGGTTTGAGAAAAGATAGAAGAAGAGATATAAAACACTCAGCGATCGTCAATCTGGCGGACCCGTGGCTGCAGGTATGATGCCGCTAGTACAAAAAAATGTTTGCAAGAGCAGAGCTCCCCAAATTCCTTCTGATCCACAAGTGTGAAGGCCAGCCGTAGGCGTGAGCCCACACCGTCGATAGGCATCCGCAAGTGTGGCTCCTAACTGACGTCACCTACTTTTGCTCGTCTAGCTGGTTCACTGTGCGGACAAAGCTTCGTGAGAGTGAATGCATCACCAGCTTGGGATAAAAATCTGCAAATGCAAACCGAACCTGAGGAAAACTCCAATACAGTAGAAACTATGGGGAGCGTTCCACCAGCTTGATCTATCTCTTTTATATGTAACCCTTGAAGATTATGCTATAACTTTTGAAAAGATTTATTGCATCTATCTCTTGTAGTTTCACTCATTTTAATATTAAGTTGCCTTGATATCGAGACCATTCAATGTAAAAGAAAATCAAAACAAATAATAGATCATCAAAAAGGTGAATTTCTAGGTAAACTCAAAATAGTACGACACAATAACAACATACGGTCATTAACATTAAAAAAACAAATATTATTGAGGACTCTAAATTTGATATTTTATGTGCTCCTCTTCTGCAACAAAATAAAAAAAAAGTAATGAACCATTGGATATAATAGTCCGTCTTGGAGTATCACTTGCATTTGAGAGCGGTTTTGATCTTATGAATTGTATAAGAGATGATGTCGTTTGCATTTTTGATTGACTCCATATGAAGATTTGTAGCCGAAAGGTTGTTCGCCATCATTTAAAACTCTATAGTCACCAATGATCCACTATAGACTCCATTATCGTTCTTTCCAAAAATACCATTGTCATTATAAGTTGCCGAACAATCTTGAAATATTCGAATTCCATTGTGTAAGAGATGAACAAATGAAGAATCGCCCAATTTCATCATCATATTCTTGAGAGTTAACTATGCCATATACTAAAAGAGATCCAATTGCATCCGTGCAAGCATCTTGAAAGATCAGCATGTTGTTTTGCTTTTGTCACGACTAGAGCCTACACCCTGGACGTGGCCAACACTCAAGAACCATTGCTGGTCCCCAAGCGAACCCTTATTCTAGCTGACTACAAGCGGAAAACTAACTCAAGCATACAAAGCTTAAAAACTGAATAAAATTCATGAAACTGAAATACAAAGCCTTAACTTAAAAAAAAAAAAAAAAAAAAAAAAAAAAAAAAAAAAAAACTCTGAATAAAAATAATATATTCAACCCGACATAAAAAAGGCAACTTAAGCCTTTAAAACATTAAATATAATAAATGAATAGTACTGACTTCTCAAGTATACTGATTATCTATGAAGCCTCTAACTGATAAAGATGAAAGTCGGGACAAGACCCACAACATCCTGACTAAACTGAAAAGTATATGAAATCCTCCAAAAATAAGGAGGTTCACCATATCTAAATCGAATTTCGGATGTGTCAACGAAGCTCCTGTTGATGATCCTAAATACCTGTGTCCGCATCATGAGAAGATGCAGGCCAAATAGCTCAATACGTGGAATGTACGAGCATGTAAGAGGAATGCTAAACATAACATAGGCTTGAAAAGAATTTGAAAGAAACTGAAGAACTTACCTGGTTCAACTCAACTCAACATAATTGAACTCATTTCAATATAAAGTAATTAAAAACATGTGCAATATAAATAAAAGTTGTTTAAAAATATGATGCCAACTTTGTGTGTATGCAAAGATACATATAACTCTGAGATGTATGTAAAAATACAAATAATTTGATGTATTTAAAATACAAAATACTGTTGTGGGAGTTTCTCTAACCAACAACCATCACATAAGAGCTATTGTGATGATTTAGCGATCTTTCTCATGCCGCCAACGCATCCTATACCTTGCCATAAGTATAGGACCTCAACTACTAAGTGGATCCACTAGTCTATGAGAAAAAGTTTCATCTAAAAAGTATGACCCTATTCTACCCATGATGGCTACATGGTTTATGGAGACGTAAGTTATCTGAACTCAAGCTCATCCCCATATCGATGCTCAATACTACTCCCAAAATATGATACTAGCTCTTTATGTTTTAAACATACTTTTTTCTGTGATTTGAGATGATTGTTCAAAAAACTTGGCTCAAAAGCTATCTTGGAAATCTCAGTTTCCTCTCTTGCTTCATTTAGAAAGTGATTACTCTTTTCTGAAAACTAGCTCGAAGGCTCTTTGGAAATCTCAGTTTCCGTTCTTATTTAAATATGAAAACATTTTAAATCTCTTGGGAATACATAGTCCCCATAAACTTTTGAAGAAATGAAGTTCAACTTTACTCTTTACTAAACTCAAAACATAAGTCTTAAAACAAATTTAAAACATTTGTAAAAGATTTCTTAAAATATGGGTCATGCCGAATTATGGACGAGAACGACTCGATGCAAGGTTTTCAATAACCATAGATAGATCTCTATACTTGGAACTCAAGAACTTCACTAATACTACTCATTTCAAGAATGCTCAACTCAGAGGGTTCATGCGGAATTATAAGCATGAACTACTCAACTCAAGGACTCAAATATACTTCACATCTCAAGACTGTTCGACTTATAGGGTTCATGCGGAATTATGAGCATGAACAATTAAACTCAAGGACTTCAAGAGTGACATTTAATAGTACCATGATTATAAATATAATCTCATTAGGGATTAGGAACTCAATACTTAGAACTTCAAGATACTACTCCTCTCAAAGGTACTCAATCGATGAAGTTCATGCGGAAGTTATGGGCATGAACAACTCGACTCAAGGGTCAAAATATCAATAAGAAACTCATGTATACGACTCTTCTCATTCTCATACTTACTCAAAACTTAACTCAAATCGATGATGGATCTCAAAAGATTCACAATTGAACTCAAAGACTTTCTTGAACTCTACTCTTAACTCTCTCTTGAATGTGAATTATCAATTCAAGAGTTATGCTTCATGGTATGAAGGATCTTATAATGATAAAATAGACTCATGAATACATTCCCCTCACTCATACTCACTTGCTTGAGTCTTGAAGCAAGTTATTAGAAATTGTAGAAGACTCCTCAAAAGGACTTAAAGGACTTTCTTAGAATGTTCGAAAGAATTCTCAAAAACTTAACTCTTAACTCTACCTTGAACTTGAATTATGGATTCAAGGTTGTGATTTGTGATAGGAAAGATCTCATGATGTTTAGGATTGATTTTAAATAGCTAAGCATGAGAAAAGATCAAAATTCACTGCTTGGAGCTAGTTCGCGACACGGAGACGCATTAAAATAAGAGGTTGCAAAATAACTTTTGAGGCAGAGAGGTCCGTGACCTCTCTGCGACGTGAAGACAACTTTATGAAATGGGGAGGCAGGTCCACGACGTGGAGCCAAGTGCCATATTTGCCCGACTTTTCCCTTTTTCATTTTCTAACCCCAAATCACTAAATTCGATTCTTTTGCTCAAATTTTCTTTAGATTCAGATACCCATCACATGTTCACAAGAATCTAACTCAAAACTACTCTAAAAGTCAAAACAATAATCTCAAGAACTCCTAAATCTCAGCCCAATTCAAGAATGAAAGCAAATTCAAGAACACATATTAATAACATCAGATTTTCAACTTTCTAGAATGAACTTAATGTTGAAATTAACATGATTGGCGTATGGATGAACAAACCCACCACTATGGAAGCTTACATACTTGAAAGAACCATCTTCTTGCAGCATTTGAAGGAAAATCTTGAGAGATGAACCCTAGCCTTAGCGTTTCTTGAATTTCTTGAGCGTAGAATCTTCGGAGTAGATGAGGGGGTTTTGACTTGTGAAAAACTGGTTTTCTACACGTTTAGGGAAATTTAGATGACCTCCTAAGGGTTTTTAGGACTAAAATACCATTAAAGAAATAATTAAAACGAGCTGGGAGTCGGAATTATTTTTCACCAGGCAGTGAGGTCCGTATTGGCTCCATAACGCGTAGCCATCGTGGAGCTGCTGCCAGGTTTGCACGTCGTCAGTAAATCAGTAATAACTTTTTTCTCAGAGCTCGAAATTTAGCAAACTCAGTGGAGTTGGAAAGAGGACTCGAAGGGCTTTAATATTCTATCCTGTAGCTCACCTAACTCATCTTGTACTAGAAGTTTGGTCGTTTGAAGTTGACCCAAAACTTAAGAAAATCTTAGGAATGACTTGAATGAACTCTCTTCAGTTCTTCTTGGAACTTAAGGTGCTACATCTAGTGACCTTAACACTCAAGAAATTTTAAATTCCTTGAAAAAAATCTCACTTACTACGAAGAACGGTTTGAGTCTAAGCTTAAAATTTTCTGGGGTGTTACAATATCTCCCCCTTGGGATCATTCGTCCTCGAATGATGACTGGACTGGGTATATACTGGGTTACTCTTATAAACTTCTCTTGACTTGATTCTTAACTTCCATGAATTGAATTATGGATTCAAGGATTGTGATTTGTGATAGGAAAGATCTTTTGATGTTTAGGAATGATTTTAGATAGTTAATCATGAGAAAATATCAAGAAATCATTGTCTGGATACTAGTCCATGACACGGAGGTATATTTAAATTTTTGTCGCAAAAATACTTTTTGAGGCAAAATGGTCTGTGACCGCTCCGCTCCACGAGGAGACTTTTTGTGAAAATTTGGGACAGGTCCGCGATGCGGTCCTACTACCTAGATTCGCCCGACTTTTCCTTTTTTCATTTTCCAGTCCCAATTCATCTAAATTCGACTATTCTTCTCAACCATTCTTTAGATTCAGATACCCAGCATATGTACCCATGAACCTAACTCAAAACAACTCTAAAACTAGACGTAAAGATCTTATAAAATTCTCAATTTATCCCAATTCAAAAACGAAAAACAAATTCAAGAACACCATTCAAGATTCATCAACCCTCAACTTTCTAGAACTAACTTCACTGAAATAAACATGCTTGGCACGTGGGTAAACAAACCCAATGCTATGAAAGACTCACATACCTCGTAGGGATCACCTCTTGATGAAATCCATATGCTAAACTCGAGCGTACTTGATGATTCTTGATTTCTCTTCTCCTTTCTCCTCTTCTCTTTTCTCTTCTTTAAAACCCTAATTCTTTTCCTAAAGCATAAACTGACTAGGATCAGTTTAGACTCCAATTAATTACCCAAAAAGGGAATAAAATAATTAGATAAGGAAAAGACCAAACAACCCTTCTAAAATCCAGATTGGACTCACTCATTCGAACTCCGAATCAACTTAGAGGCGTTGGAAAGATCGTTCCAAGAGCTTTCCTACCATATCTGGAAGTACACCTAACTCATCCTGAGCTAGGAGTTATGGCCGTTTGAAGTTGACCAAAACTCAACTTATTCTAACTTAACAAAATTTCCAGATTTTTTTTATTATTTCCAAAAATCACACTTTCTAATTCTAGCTCTTTCTAGTTCTTTCAATTTGCGAGATGTTGCATATTTAGTTCAGTTATTTGTTTACTCAGTTATATTACATACTAGTATATTTCATGTACTGATGTCATTCGATATGCATCCTTTTATGATGCAGATATAGGTGTTCATGACCATCAACAGGCGCTTCGTTGAGGTCAATTTATACTCCAGTTACCTTTAGTGGGCCTCCTTGTATTCCAGAGGACTTCACAATTACTTTCCAGTTAGTAGTTTTGAGGTGTCGTGGGTCTTGTCCCGATATCCTTCCTTAATAGTAGAGGCTTCATAGATAGACAGTTTTGGATAGTCTTTCAGTTTCAGATATTTTATTTAAAACTTATGTTTCATACTCAGTATATCCAGTTCAGTTTTGAATTTCAGTAAATTGTTTTTAAACATTTCTTTCAATTTGATGCTTATGTATGCTTGAGTTAGTATTCCACTTGTAGTCAGTTAGGACAAGGGTTCGCTTGGGGATCCACAATGGTTCTCGAGTGCCGGCAACGTCTAGGGTGTAGGCTCAGATCGTGACAAATAACTCCACTAAACACGAGACAAGATTTAGATTACAACCCTATGCAATCTAGGAATCAAAACACATAGAGTCTATTTGACATTGCGACTAAAAACACCTTATTTTTACAATCACTTTTTAAAAATGACTTTTTAGAAAAGTGTTTTTGAAGAAATATAATTTGTGTTTTGCTAATTCATTTGGAAAATGCTTTTCATATCAAATTGTGTTTGAGTGATCTTTTTTTAAAAGTGCTTTTGAGAGTTAAATTACAAAAAAAAAAAAAAAAAAAAAAAGAGATAACTATTAATGTACTTTTAATATTAAGATTATTTTTATATAGAGAAACTATTTATATATATATATATTATTAAAAAATAATTAAATTTTTATTTTTATTAAATTAAAATGTACATATTTAAATTTTCAATCAATATTGTACCTTTGTTGGGAGGTTAAAATATTTAATTGTTATTTTTTTTTCTATTCTTGAACAAATATTGTTGTTAACTTTTTTTTTTTTAATTATGCAAAATAATACATAAAATAATATATATATAATATATAAACGTAAAATAAATTACAAAATTTATAATATAAAAACAAAAAATAAAATTCTTAAATGAAATTTAACCAAACTTATGAAATATGCTAATTAATTAATAAGAGACATATTAATAAATATATATGTATAAAAAGGATATTTTAGTCTTGATAAAAAAAATATGTTTTTGTTTTTGCTTCTGCATTTTGTAAGAAGCAAAAAATTTTAGCTTATTCCCAACAGCAGAAAAATTGTTTATGCTTTCATTAAAAAGCACTTTTACTGATTATTCAAATACTTAATTTTTCAACAAAATTGTGTTTTTTTTCTCAAAACAAGTCTTCTTGCCTCCAAACAACAATGCCAAACAGGCTCTAAATTCCTCACCCTTGTAATACCTCTATTACGAGTCAACTAAGCAATATCCCTATCCCACTATATTAGCGAACTCTAGTTGGATGTAGATTTCATTGAAACAACTTTGTGGACCATTTCATTGTTGATACTTGTCCAAACCAACTTTGTCCACAATTTCATTGTTGATACTTGTCCAAACCAACTTTGTGGACCGTTTCATTGTTCATACTTGTGCAAACCAACTTTGTGGACCGTTTCATTGTTGATACTTGTCCAAACCAACTTTGTGGACCGTTTCATTGTTGATACTTGTCCAAACCAATGTTGTGGACCGTTACATGGATAGCTATAAGGAGGGTCATTTCAATTTGAATAGTAACATGGTTGTCACTTCATCGATACCATATGTTATGCAAACCCCAGACATAAATATTAAGATGGTTTGTGAAATCATTAAAAGAAAACATCACTATACTCCTAGTTATAGAAAAGCACAAAAAGGTCGGAGAAAAGCATTTCAAATGGTTTATGGTGAGTTTGAAAGTTCATTTAAGGCATTACCTTCTTGATACATGGTTGTACTACAATTATTCAATCCATGCACTATTATTGAGTGGGAGCATCATTCTACAACAATGCAAGGTGACCAAATCTTTAAATTTCTTTTTTGGGATTTTAAACAGAACATTGATGGTTTCAAAAGTTGTAGGCCGGTCATTTCCATCGATGGCACACATCTTTATGGTTTGTATGATACGAAACTATTAATTGCAGTTGAGATTGATGCGAATGGAAATATTTTTCCAATTGCATATGCTTTAGTTGCACGTGAGAGCTTTGAGTCTTGGTCATGGTTTCTCAAGTTATTATGGACACAAGTGACATGTTTGTGAGAGACAAGGAATTGGTCTCATTTCTAACCGTCATCAAGGAATCTTGCAATGTATTCAATCTTATGATTGATTGAGTCCACCCAACACATACCATAGATTTTGTGTTCGACACTTAAAAGTAACTTTTAATTAAAAAAAATTGTAAATAGTGAACTCGAGAAATTAATGTGGTCGGCCGCTACAAAGCACTAGAAGAAGAAATTTGTGCAATGGGTGCAACAAATCAAAACATTGTCTCTTGCAGCATATGAATGGTTAAATGAATTTCCTTTGGATAAATGGACAATGTGTTGTTGATCTGTGTTCTAAACAATACTGATGATAAGAAAACTTTGCAGAAACACTAAGTTATGAAAGACTAAATCAGACATTGAAGAACAAAAATTAGTTAATAAAAATTAAAATTTGTAAAACATACCAGAATCTATAAAAACAGAATGGAAAGAAGATCAAGCCCATTAAATGCTCAGTGTCCCCTTAAGGATATTATTCTCCTCTAGTATCCAAGGTTTGATTTGGAATATGTCCTACCAAGATAGAATGATCTCAATCACCAATGTATTGATACCCAAAACTCTTGTATCAGCGAGCCACTCAACGGCAGTAAAGTACACAAATAAAATTTGTGCAGAAGAAGAAGAAGAAATCAGAAATTTTCGTAAGTAGAAAGTCTGAAGAATCACTTGTATTTATAGCCAAGAGGATCTGGTTCCGAAAGGTTACAACCTTTCAGAATCCACATGACCATTCATGAAAGTTTGCAACCTTTCAAACGGTCATGGTTGTTCCTAAAAGTTGAAACTTTTTAGAACAGTCATCTCCAACGACGGAAAATTCAAATAAACCGGAAAGTATTTTAAATAAACCGGGTCGCGCGGATCAAAATTGGGTCGGAATGTTTCAGTTAATTAACTAAATAATTGAAATGTTTTGGCCATTTAATTTAATAAATAATTAATTAAGCAATTAAAACAAAACTTTGTAAAAAAAAATAATCTCTTGATCGATCATTTTTTGAAGCCGATGCCGAGCCAAGTGAGTGATGATGACGGCGCAAGGGGGTCCCTCTTTCCAACCCTTTTAACAACTAATAGAAGTGTTTCTCTATTTAAACACTTCTATTTTTCTTTCCACTACCAATGAGGGAGAAATGCCTTTTTTTAAAGCATAAGAGAATCTTTTTCAATTCCTCTTTTCATCTTCCCTCTATTTCCCGTTAACTCTTGATATACCCAAAATCCCCCACATTAATGGGGAATGGTAATAACATAACGGAATGCATGGACGAGTGTCTACTTTACAAGGAAGGATCAATTGCATCTGGATAAATAGGTTTCCCCTTAGACTTTTCGTAGTGAACATATGTCGGATATACTCGGTCAATCGGTAGATGCAATATCTTTGAACCGTCGAGCTTTGGTGTATACCTAGATAACCATATGTCACACAATTAACCCTTTACCATTTATGGTTCTTAAGGTTGTGTTCGTTTCATCCATGAACACCTCCTGGTTTCATGAGTGTATGGAGAATAGGCTTTTGACGAAAAATTCTCTTTGAAGCGACTTACACTTCAACTCACATAGGTGATTTCTAACCGTGTCATCGCATAGATACACTATTTGGTCAAATCTGCCAAACTTAGCAAATCATTAAAACCTTTATTAACTCATTAACAAGCCTTAATATTTTAACATCATTCCTGAACATTGTCTTCATTATGAGAATGGATTGAGTTAATTGACAATGTCAAACAGTCAGTCACAACGTTGTTTTTCTCCTAGATTCTAGCTCTAGGGATCTCCAGTCTGCTAGATAGAGTTACCGCTATGATGATTTGTCCTAAGCCCTAAACCCATTCCCTTAGATGATCTTTCAACTACCTCTCTTACTAGGTCTTTTGTTAGTAGATCAGACACATTATCGCTTGACTTCACATAGTCATTTGTGATAATTCCAATAGAGAGCAATTGTCTTACGGTATTATGTCTTCGTTGTATATGACAAGACTTTTCATTGTACATGACGCACCCTACCCTACCTATTGCTACTTGACTATCACAATGTATGCAAACAGGTCCTACAGGTTTGGGCCAGAATGGAATATCTACTACGAAATTCTGGAGCCATTCAGCTTCTTCACTGACCTTATATAAGTCAATAAATTCAGATTTCATTGTACAGAGAGCGATGCATGTCTGTTTGGAAGATTTCCAATAGACTGCTCCTCCACCAAGTGTAAACATATAACCACTTGTGGATTTTTCTTTATTTGACCCAGCGATCCAATTTGCATCACTATATCCTTCAATCACTACAAAATATTTATTATTATGAAAATCATAGTGTTATGTATGTTTAGATACCCCAACACACGTTTCATTGCCATCCAGTGAGTTTGATTAGGATTACTAGTGAACCGATTCAACTTGCAAATAGCACATGCTATATCTGGTCGCGTACAATTCATAATATACATCAAACTTCCCAACACTACGGCATATTCCAATTTAGAGTCATTTTCACCTTTATTCTTTTGAAATGTAAAGCTTAAATCAATTGGAGTTTTGACATCGTTGAAATTCAAGTACTTGAACTTATCCAATACTATTTAAATATAATGAGATTGAAATAATACTAGTCCCTAAGGATTTTTGAGAATTATGATCCCTAAGATCAAATCAGCAACTCCTAAGTCCTTTATATCGAACTTGCTGGAGAGCATGCGCTTAATAGCATTTATATCATCAATATCTTTACTCATTATTAACATGTCATCAACATACAGACAAACAATGAATTTTTAATGTAAACACACTTATCATATTCGTTAATCTTGAATCCATTTGCCAACATTGTTTGGTCAAATTTAGCATGCCATTGTTTGGGTGATTGCTTAAGCCCATAAAGCGACTTCACAAGCTTGCACACTTTCTCTTCTTTACTAGGAATGACAAACCCTTCAGGTTGTTCCACGTAAATTTCTTCCTCCAACTCTCTATTTAAGAAGGTTGTCTTTACATCCATTTGGTGGATTTTAAGATCATGCACTACCGCTAGTGCTATTAACATCCTAATTGATGTTATCCTTGTTACTGGAGAGTATGTATCAAAGTAGTCCAGACCTTCTTTTTGTTTGTATCATTTGACTACAAGTCTAGCCTTATATTTGTCAATAGTCCCATCGACTTTTTTTTTCCTTTTAAAGATCCACTTTGATCCTAAAGGTTTATTTCCTCAAGGAAGCTCAACCAATTCTCAAGTATGGTTACTTAACATTGATTCGATCTCACTATTGATTGCTTCTTTCCAATAAGTTGACTTAGATGAAGACATAACTGCTTTAAATGTTTGAGGCTCATTTTCAAGTAGGAATGCCACAAAATCTGCTTTGAAAGAAGTAGATTTCCATTGGCGATTACTACGCCTAGGATCCTCATTAGGTAGTGTATTTTTTGTTGATTTTTCCTGTGGTCGTTTCGATCTTTCATTTGTCGACTCACATTCAGTTTTATACGGATAAATATGTTCAAATAACTTAGCGTTATCTGACTCCATTACCGTATTAACATGAATTTCAGGATTATTAGATTGGTGAACCAAAAATAGACAAGCCTTACTATTCACAGCATATCCAATAAATACACAATCCACTGTTTTGGGTCCAATTTTCACCCTTTTTGGCAAAGGAACCTCTACATTGGCTAAACACCCCCACACATTGAAATATTTCAAGCTGGGTTTCCTTTCTTTCCATAACTCATATGGAATCGATTGTGTTTTACTACGGGGTACCCTATTAAGTATCTTGTTAGCCGTAAGGATAGCTTCCCCCCACAAGTTTCGCGTTGAACCAGAACTAATTATCAAGGCATTCATCATTTCCTTAATGTTGTGTTCTTCCGTTCCAGCAAACCATTTGACTGTGGTGTATAGGGTGCAGTAGTTTGATTAATAATACCATATTCCAAACATATCTCTGCAAAAGGAGATTTCGTATTTTCCACCCCTATCACTCCGAATCATTTTTATCTTTAGATTCAGTTGATTTTCCACTTCATTTTTGTATTGCTTAAATGCATTAATTACTTCATCCTTACTATTCAGAAAATATACATAAAAAAATCAAGTGCAATTGTCAATAAAAGTTATAAAATACTTTTTCCCACTGCAAAATGGTATTGACTTCATATTGCATATATTTGTGTGAATTAAGTCTAAAGGTTTAGAATCCTATCAATAGACTTACAAGGATGTCTAACAAACTTACATTCCACACAAATTTCATATTTCGATTTATCACATTTGAAATCACGCAATACTTCTAAAGTAATCAATTTTCGCTAGGCTTTGTAATTTACATGTCCCAAATGAGCATGCCATAAATCATTTGACTCTAATAAGTAAACATAAGCAGAATTCTTATTAATATTATCAACAACCATTACATTCAATTTGAAGAGGCCCTCAGTAAGGTAGTTCTTTCCTAAGAATATTGCATTCTTACTTATTACAGCTTTGTCACTAACTAGGACACACTTAAACCCATTCTTAATAAGCAGTGCAGCAGAAACTAAATTCATCCTAATAGTAGGAACGCGCAGAACGTTGTTCAAAGTCAACACCTTGTCGGATGCCATTTTCAACATTATTTTTTCAGTTCTTGTAATCCTTGTTGTTGTTGTGTTCCCCATGAACAAATCTTCATCGAACTCAGCAGGAGTATATGTTGCAAGGGCTTCTTTTGCAGAGCAAATATGTCGAGTGACACCTGATTCGAGAAACTACTCCTTGGGATTTCCAACTACATTGTACTCTGAGATCATTACACATAGGTCATCTGCATCATCCATCTCTTCCACGATGTTTGTTTGACTCTTGCCTTTGTCCTTGTCCTTTCTTGGAGCATGACGTTCAGAAGACTTGTGACCAGCCTTAACCCTAGTTTTAATAGTTACCTTTGAATTTCTTCTTTGCCTGTTTTGACTTCTGTTCAATAGACTTCTTTCTCTTCTTGGCTTTGGTAGGAGCTTCTTCAACAATATGAACTCGCATTATTATCGAATTCCCATGAGACTTCTTTTCATTGGTCTTGTTATCTTCCTCGATCTTGAGCTGAATCATAAGATCTTTAAGCTTCAATTCCTTGTGTTTGTGATTTAAGTAATTCTTGAAGTCGTTCCATGAAGGAGGTAACTTCTCGATCATTGCAGCCACCTGAAAAGCTTCATTTACTACCATATCCTCAGCAATCATGGAAAATAAGTTGAAGTTCCTGCACTTGTGATCCAACAGTTTTATTGTCTGACATTTTATAGTCTAAAAACTTTGTGACCACAAACTTTTCCAAGCATGCACCTTCTGTCTTATATTTCCTCTTAAGTGCATTCCATAATTCTTTCGAAGTTGTCACTGCACTATAGACATTATATAAGTCATCCTCTAAAGCACTTAAAATGTAGCGCTTACATAGGAAGTCTGTCTGTTTCCATGCTTCAATGACCATGAACTTTTCACTGTCTGTCATATCAACAGCAGGCACCAGAGTTTCTTCATTGGTAAATTTCTGCAGACCAAGAGTGGTAAGCCAGAAAAATACCCGTTGCTGCCATCCTTTGAAATTCACACAAGAGACTTTTCCCGATTTCTCTGTTGGTGGTACAGCAGTTCGGGTTGGTGCAACAACAACCACTGTAACATTATCATTTGCCATTTATGATAAACAAAAATCGATACAAATGAATCAATAAGCAATAACTTAAATTGCAAACTTAAAAGGAATATAAAACCACGAAGAATTTTGTCTCCACCAGAAACACATATTAACAAATAAATAATATCCTTTAGATTGTTGTTGATTTGTATTCTAAACAATATTGATGAAAAGAAAACTTTTCATAAACACTAAGTTACGAAAGTTTAAATCACACAGTGAAGAAAAAAAATTAATTAATAAAAACTAAAATTTGTAAAACATACCAGAATCTGTAAAAACATAATGGAAAGAAGATCAAGCCCACTGAATGTACAATGTCCCCTTAAGGAAATTATTCACCTCTAGTATCCGAGCTTTGATTTGGAATATGTCCTCTCAGGATAGAATGACCTCAATCCCCAGTGTATTGATACCCAAATCTCTTGTGTCAGCAAGCCACTCAAAGGCAGTAAAGTACACAAATAAAATTTGTGCAGAAGAAGAAAAAGAAATCAGAAATTTCTGTAACTAAAAAGTCCGAAGAATCACTGGTATTTATAGCTAAGAGGAACTGATTCCGAAAGGTTGAAACCTTTTAGATTCCACCTGACCATTCATGAAAGTTTACAACCTTTCAAACGGTCATGGATGTTCCTGAAAGTTACAACCTTTCAAAACAGTCATCTCCAATGGCGGGAAATTCAAATAAAATGGGAAAATATTTTAATTAAAACAGGTCACGCGAATCCGAGTCGGGTCAGAACATTTCAGTTAATTAACTAAATAATTGAAATGTTTTGGCCATTTAATTTAATTAATTAATTAATTAAATATTTAAATAATTAAAACCAAACTTTTTCCAAAAAATAATCTCTTGATCAATCATTTTCCACAACCGAAGCCGAGCGAGAGACGATGAAGACGGCACGAGGGGGTCCCCTTTCCAACCCTTTTAACAACTAATAGAATTGTTTCTCTATTTAAACACTTTTAATTTTCTTTCCACCACCAATGAGGGAGAAATACCTTTTCTTAAAGCATAAGAGAATCTTTTTCAATTCCTCTTTTCATCTTCCCTCCATTTCCCATTAACTCTTGCTATACCCAAGACAATGTATAAGGATGGTGGTCGTAGATGGGGTGACATGACGATAAATGTGTCTAAGTCATATAATGGTTTATTGAAAAAAGCTCGGGGGCTTCCTGTGACTGCCATGGTTCGAATGACATTCAAAGCTCTTGTTGACCGCTTTGTCAAAAGAAACAACCTTGTTGTCGCATTACCTCAAAGTAAAATGTCATGGCCTCTTTCAATAGATAAAAAATTTAATGATTATTATCAAAGAGCTCAAGGAACACAAATATGATGACTTACAACATTGATGATGGAGTATTTGAAATTCTTACTTTTGCTCATAATGGTAAATGTGGAAATGTCCACAAAGTTACTACAAAGGATAAGAAATGTCTTGTGGAAAAAGGAGAAACTATCACATTCCTTGCTCGCATGTCATTAAATTTTGTGGACTTCGTGGAATCGAGTCAAAGTCATATGTAAGTAAATTCTACCGTACAAAATATTACAAACAAACATACAGTGGGACATTATTGGCCAACAACCCCATTTTATTTAATTGCAAATACTGAATATATGGTGCAAGTAAGAAGCCAACTTAAGAATGATATGTATATAGTTTCGGCTCGCATGGCCTGAAAATGTAGTGTTCGCAAGGAAATGGGTTACACAAAGGCACTATGTCCTACTCGATTTTAAATATAGTGTTTATGCTTTTAAGATGAATGTAATTTTTTGTCTTGTTATTAATATAATAATATATCATTTTTAAATACTTGTTGATATGCATTTAATCTGTCTTGTTGCATTTTCAATATACTAATGAATATATTAGCGCTTCGTGCGATTATAAATTAATTAATATATTTTTTAAGATTCTTAATCAGTTTCAAGAAATATTAATTTGTGGGGAAAAATTGATATTTTTGTGGCTACAACTATGGGTAGCAAACATTTTATTTTTTGGGTAAAAACAACAAATAATACTAGTAAAGAAAAAAATCATATATATATATAAGAGAACCCTATGCCCGCCTACGTGACGCAACCACATACCAGGATTCCCTTAATTTACTTATTTCCAAAACTAGCATTTCCTTTCATGAAAAGTTGGGACTTTTATTAAAAGTTGCGACTTTGATGAGTCCAAAATTTGGACTCATTTAAGGCTTTATATGAATAGATTTAGTGTCCTCAAATACATATTTTTTACCAATAACTGATGTAAATCCTTGAATTTCAGGTATTTGGATTGAGGAACAAAGCATGGACACTATTGAGCAAAAAGGAACAAGGCAGCTAAAAGAACGAAGGAAACAAGACCTGAGGATCGCTTAACCTATTAGGTGAGTTGCCGATTTGCTAGGGTCTCGCCTAATGTTCCATAGTGCCAAACCTTGAAGGAGAAAATCTAGTTGGCGAGAGAAAGGAGCAGTTAGTGATTCGCCGAATGGTTCCACGATACAGTTCCATATCGCCCAAAGTTATAGAACCTAAAGATGCTGAGGCAAAAGCAAAAAGGTGATGAAAATGACCAAAGGGCGGATCGCCAAATGGATCAGCAATCTCGACTTACTGTGCCGACTGAACCTTCACAGCACACTTTTTGACAACTATAAATATTTGTTTAAATTTTTAGCTTAAAAATCTGATTTTGTGTGGAATCATATTATTATTTAGTTTTTGAAGTTTAGAGCTTAGAACTGAATAGAGAGACAATATTTCCTTAGCTTTGAAGATTTGAAGATTTCCATTTCTAAGAAATTGGAAGTGGGTGTTGAAGATTCTTCATCTTAGACCTTTGTAAAGACTATATCAATCTTGCCTAGTTGATGGAAACACAACTTGGTAATGATTTTTACCTTTTTAGTATGTCTAGCTAAAACCCCAATTCTTGGGGTGTGATTATGTGATTATGGGTTGATTTAACTGCTAGGTATTGTTAATTGATAATTTATTTGCTGTTTAAAACTGATTTCGTTCAATAATTGTGGTTGAATTTAATGGGTTGTAGTTGCAAATAAAATCTTAACTTAGTGTCTTTCGCTTGCTCGAGAGAGAGGTTTTAAAACCAAAATTACTGAATCGATGGTCTATGGGTATTGGATTGTCATGGGTTCAGCTCAAGACAGTGAACCTTAAATCCTTTTTCACACATTCAGCTCAAGAGAGTGAATGGACTAAAGCAAAGATTGTGCTTCATTGTTGCTTATTGGTGTTCGAGATAAACCAATTTGATTTGGGGTAAATTGTTCGAGAGAAAGTTTACCCCCACTAAAGATTCACCGATTTGCAGTTGTTTACTATTAATTGCAATTACCCGATTGTTTACCTTAGCCCATAATTCAATCACATCCCAAGAATCCCGTCTCTATATTCGTATTTTCGTGTTATTCGTTGTTTTAGTTGATAGTACAAACAAACCCCCTTTATATTTAACACTTGTGTCACCTATAATTTAAACCATTTTTTTTTTCGTACATAATTTTAGCTATGATTGACTTGAGCATATTTATGCCTTTCTATTGATTCTTGAGTACGAACCACTCTCTTGGAACTCAACCCCAACTCACCAATTGGGTTAAATTACTACTCATGATCGTTGGCACTTAGTATTGGATGAAGTGTCCTGATACATTGATGAGTCCACGATTTGGACTCATTTAGGGCTATATTTTGATGAAATTAGTGTCCTCAAATGCATGTTTTATCCCGATATCTCATGAAAACCTATAAGTTTCAGGTATTTGAAGTTTGAGGCAAAGCATGGTCACTACCTAGCAAAAAAGAGCAAAAAGAAGCAGAAAGAATGAAGAAACAAAGATTCGAGAATCACCAAACCCATTTGGTGAATCACCAACAGATCGCATATTCGCCTTTTGTTCCAGTGTGCTTAGGCTTGAAGGAAAAGAAAAAATTGGAGGTGAAAAAAAGCAATCGGCGTATCGCCGAACGACTCCGCGATGCAGTGTTATATCGCCCAATTATACATGACAAAAAGATGATGAAGGCAACTGATTAAAGGCGACAAACTAGATCAAGGGGCGGATCTCCAAATGCATTGCCGATTCTCACTAACGTCGCTGAAAGATCCTTCGGAGCACATTTTCTAAAAATTATAAATACTAGTTCAGTTTTTATTCTGAGCGGCAATTTTTACCTTGTTTCACCTAGTTTTTAGATTATTAAATTTAGGCAGAGTTTTGGAGATATTCTATCTAAGTTTTGGAGAGAGTTTTGAAGAACTTGGAGCTTTCAAGGGTTTCATCATCAAGAAATTGGACTTGGGTCTCCTGGATTCTAAACTTTTTACCTGTTTTAAGACATAATCTTGTATATCCATTGATGGAAACTGAGATTGGTATACTCCTTTATCTCTTTTACATGTGCGGCTAAAACCTCAATTCTTGGGGTATGATTTTGTTAATATAGGTTAGATTAGTTGTTGGGTCTTGCCTGTTGATAGTCTATTCGTAGTTTAAATGTGATTTCGTTTAGTGGTTATGGATGAACTTAATGAAGTTGTAGTTGCAAATATAACCTCATATATGTGTTTTCGGCTTGCGGGAGAGAGAGGTCGTAAAATTAAGACCACTAAATTGATGGCCAATGCTAGTGGGTCGACATGAGGTTTAGATCGAGAGAGTGAACCCTAGTCCCATGACCATACACTCAGTTCAAGAGAGTGAGTGGGTTAAGGCAGAGGTTGTTTTTCATGTGACAAGTGGGTGTTTGAGAGGAACATGCTTAAAACGAGGTAAGTTGCTCAAGAGAGAGCTTATCTACTTTAAAGTCTAGCCTAGTCAAAAATACTCAATGGATTTACTATCAAAAGCATGTACCTAATGATTTGGTCTATCCCGTATTCCTATCACATCCCAAGAATCCCGTCTCCATACTTGTATTTTTCCTTATTTTCACAATTTTAATTGTTTCTTGCTTACAAACCCCCATTTGATAATTGACGCTTGCGTCACCCTGTTTAACTTGTTATGTTTTTATTTGCTAAAGTTTTTAGCTATGATTAGCTTTAGCACGTTTTTGCTTAACCACTAATTTTCACACCCACTCCCTTGAGACTCGACCCCAACCCTTGGTTGGGTTATTATAATATTTCACGATCATAGACACTTACATCAAAAGTTGTGTCCTTTATTACGCATATTTCATACGTGAAATTAAAATGGCGCCGCTACCGGGGAATGGTGTTACTTGAGAATTTTTAGTTAAGTTGAATTTTTGTTCTTGTTAGTTGTAGTGATACTTACTTAATTTTTAGTTTTGTTTTTCTTGTTTGTGTGGTACAACAGGAAGAATGAGTGTGATTGGTGATTGTGAGCAAATGGATCACCTTCCGATAAAAGTGATGAGGTTTAGGGATAATGTCCTAACCTTCAAGCAATTACAAGGGGAGCTTTTTCATGATTCCTGGCTGAGGTTTAAAGCACTCTTTATATAATGCCCAACTCATGAGATTCTCGATTTAGTTCTACTGGAATGCTTCTATAGAAGTCTTAGTTCTGGGAGCAAAGGATTAATTGATCAACTTATCTCGGGTGGTCTTATGCGACACTCCTATAAGACCGCAGTCAAACTCCTTGATTGTGTGCCCAACACCAACAAGGAGACTGAGAAGGACTAGCACTTGTTCACTTTGCTGGGTCAACTGTATGTCTTGGCCTAAAAGGTCAAGGAATTGGACGTGTTGTCCAAAAAGAAGGACAGATACATACCCCCTCATGAGCGGAGAAAGTCTAAGGACAATGAGAGTAGACATGTCAAGGATACATTGTTAATCATTCTCCATAAGATCAATGAGCAAGATTGAGTGTTAGAAGAGATGAAGGAGAATGTTGAAGTGCTAAATTAGATGATTGGCTCTCACTCCAAATCTATCCAGCTAATTGAAAACCTCGTGGGTCATGTATAGCCTCATCTCCACCCAAACAAACAAGAGGGCTTACTTAGTAACACTAAGGTCAACCCTAAAAATAGAGATTGAGTGTGGACTTGGGTCGTGCCACGACGTTAACTAAGATGCTTCTTGAGAGTCAACCCAAGGTTTTATCGCTTTATTTTTTCTTTAAGAAATAATGTGTGTTGTTTGTATAGGTTGACATGTGGAAAGTGAGTGAAAAATGCAAATTGGAGAGCCAAAGGTCCAGTCGGCACATCACCGAAGAGGTTGGCGACCCTGACCCAGACCGCTATTGGACTCAAGATAATTTTATATTGGAGTCTATAAAACTCGGCGAGCCCAAGAAATTATTGGCGAGTCGCCGACTAGGTCGGCGATCGTGATCTACATAGCTGTTTGGACCCCTAAATCAACTGAAGGTCCTGTAAAACTTGGCGAGGTAAGTGACCACTTGGCATGTCGCCAAGTGGGTCGGCGAGCACGACTAATGTCGCCGAGTGAAAAGAACTGGATGATTTTTATAAGGCCAAAGGTTTAAACTTTCAAACTCTTCACTTTCCCTCACTTTCTACCTTCATAAACTCACACCCATTTAGTATTTTCTATATTTCTTGCGCTTTTACTGTATTTAAGTTGTTGATTGGTGCTCAGAGTTGGATTACATTGCCGCCTAGTATTTCAATTTTATTTATTCGGCATAAAAGATTGGTTTTCCAAACATCGAGTCTATTTTTATGGATTTTGTACTCATTTGCAACATTATTATCTTAATTGAGGTGTGCTGGGCCTCTATGATAGGATTAGAATGTTTAAATGCCTGTTTTAATTCGATAATCATGCCCGTAATATTTTGAATGTTGAAATCCCGTAATTATGTATGTTAAAATGAATTAAATTGATGAAGTCTGATTAGCTCATATTTATGTCAAACGGCGTAATTTGCCCAATAATAGAACGGATGACATCATTCTTAAGGGCAAAAGTCATCAATTGGCCAAATTTGGCAAAACCGGGAGAAGTTTGAGTATCCTCGGGTAATGGGTGCTATGGGTCTAGTTTTAATTTGAGTTGTTCATGCATTGATTTTCTCTTCGGGGGTTGCGGGGTTGAATTCGAGAAGTTGGGTTGAAAGTAGGCACGTTGGGTCGTTTGACGAGCTGGGTCGAGCTCGCCGAACCACTCGGCGGTTCATCGAAGGTCCCCATCTCGCCTTTAATTTCATGCTTAATGTGTTGTTGGGCTCTGTAACTTTTGGCGAGAAACCTGAGGTCACCGAAAGTCTTCTCGTTCACCCTTTGTCTTCACGCCTGAGCCTTTTTACACTTTAACTTTTGGCGAGCTAACCCTTGCTCACCGAAAGTTGTCGGCAAATACATGCCAGCATTTTAGAGCCAATCCTTTATGCAAGCCCAATTTAGCTCACCAAAGCGATCCAGCGACTCGCCGACTGGTTTGGCGAGTTTGTCTACAACTATTTTTTTGTGCTTTTGTTTGAAGGTTTTCTAACTTCTTCCTAATGTTTTGCAGATATAAGACAAATATTGTCATGCCACCCCGAAAAAGCACACAGGATATCACAATAAATGAAGGAAGGTCAAATCCTCCCAAAAAAGGAAGACAAGAACCACCACTTAAAGATTTAGGCAAGGGTAAGAGGCCTATTTCTGACAGGGAGACTACTCCCTGAGGCACCCATATTTCTTCATGGGTCCAGGGATTCTATGCAGCTGTGCAGGCCTTTTTGGCAGATACACCCTTGGCAGCTCCTGGTGGGTCTAATAATGTTATTTCTTCTAAGGTGACTATGATACTGTGGCCCAGGACCAGAGTGATGCACCGGGCACTGATATCCAAACAGATGGAGCGATTGTGTAGACAGGGCCCCCTCTTTACCCCTTCTCTGTCTTACTTTATTTCACTTTTGGATATTTTTGTTTGCATAGAGGACAAATGTTTTATTTGTGGTGGGGTGAGGCCCACCTTTTGTGATTTTGTGACTCTCTGGTTTTTTTATATACTTAGGTTTTTGAGCCATAATTGTGTTTTTACACTGTTTTTGTGGATGGTTGAGCTTGTGGATCCTTGTTTTAAATGTAAATGATTTTTGACCCCTCTGGAAAAAAAAATTCCACCTCTTGTTTGTGTTAAATATGGTTGTTCTTTTGCGAATTTGAGTATCAGTTTTGATCTATATCGATGACTTAAATAGTGCTCATAATCGAACAAAATGAATGTGTGGCTACAATGAGGCCATATGAAGTTCCATAGACAATATATGAACTCTTTGCATCTCGTTGTAACTAGCCAAGTATCGAATTGAGTCTTTGTGATGAACATTGCATACTATCGAAAGTGTGGAGTCTTGTTTGACTTTGGTGTCAATGTCTTGTGTGATGAGCTTACCGTGAACCATGTGTGATGACACCTAGAATTTTCTCCATTGGTCCGGTTGACCAAGTGATGTGAACTCTTGAGATGATCTTAGGAAACTTTAAAAAGTGTGAAACAATTTGACATTATACCTCTTTTTGTGGCCTACCTTGTGAGTGTGTAAACCCCTTTTGACTACCCTTTGAGCCTTAACCTTTTCTTGATAGAGACTTGATGACGTTGTGACTTTTTATTGATCCATTGCCCATAATCATGATTTGTGGTTTGTTTGAATAGCCAACTTAGGCCAAAAGCCTAAGTTGGGGGTGTGGTGAAAAGAGAAGGTAAATCAAGGAGTGCAAGAAAGTCTCCTTTTAACCATGTTTTGATAAAAATAGAACCCCTCCATACAAAAAAAATGAAAAAGAAGAAAAGAATGAAGAAGGAAAAGAAAGAAAAAGTTGCGGAATAAAGTTGTAAAAATGCAAAGAGAAATAGGGTTTCTAATAGTCCATGGAAAGTGAATAATGGAATGACTTATGAGCACGAATGAAAGATGATGAAGAAAAGGAAAGGAAGTGTTGTTCACACCACATTTCATGAGGACTATAGCCATTGAGCCTAAATGACCATACTTTTGCACTCAGCCACGTTACAAGCCTTAAAAAGACCTTTTTGATCTTGAGTGAGCTGAAACAAGTGTTGGTTGGAAAATACGGGCAAACCTATAGGTGAAATCATACATTGTGTTCATCTTTGTGAGTTTGAGTGTTGCATTTGATTTCGAAACTTTAAATTGTTAAACCATTGTGTGTGAATATGGAATCATTATTTGTGTGAGGGTATTTGAGTACCTTTGCTGAGCTTGAACGTGCATTTGAAACAAGTATTGAGATTATTTGATATTGGTGAGTCACCATTTGACTCTTTGAGTGCACAATTGGTTTTTGCATGAGTAAGTTGAGTCTTTTTGTATGCATTCATGATTGAATTTTGTGTAACACTGTTTGAGACATCCTTTTTGAAGTATTGAACTTGAGTTTTACTTGAGGACGAGCAAAAGTTTAAGTTGGGGGTGTTGATAAGTCCACAATTTGGACTCATTTAGGGCTTTATTTGAATAGATTTAGTTTCCTCAAATGAATATTTTGTACCAATAACTAATGTAAATCCTTGAATTTTAGGTATTTGGATTGAGAAACAAAACATGGACACTATTGAGCAAAACGGAACAAGGCAGCTGAAAGAACGAGGGAAAGAAGGCCTGAGGAACGCCTAACCCATTAGGCAAGTCGCCGAACGGCCAGGGTCTCGCCTAATGTTCCAGAGTGCCAAGCCTTGAAGGAGAAAATCTAGTCGGTGAGAGAAATGAGCAGCCGGTGAGTCGCCGAACAGTTCCGCAATGTAGTGCCATATCACCCAAAGTTATAGAACCTAAAGATGTTGAAGGAAAAAGCAAAACGGCGATGAAAACGACCAAACGACAGATTGCGGAGTGGATCGGCGATCCCGACTTACTGCGCCGATTGGACCTTCGCAGCACACTTTTTAACAACTATAAATACTTGTTTAAATTTTTAGCTTAAAAATCTGATTTTGTGTGGAATCATACTATTATTTAGTTTTTGAAGTTTAGAGGTTAGAACTGAATAGAGAGACAATATTTCCTTAGCTTTGAAGATTTGAAGATTTCCATTTCTATGAAATTTGAAGTGGGTGTTGAAGATTCTTCATCTTAGACCTTTGTAAAGACTATATCAATCCTACCCAGTTGATGGAAACACAACTTGATAACGATTTTTACTTTTTTACTATGTCTAGCTAAAACCCCAATTCTTGGGGTGTGATTTTGTGATTATGGGTTGATTTAACTACTGGTATTGTTAATGATAGTTTATTTGTTGTTTAAAAGTGAATTCATTCAGTAATTGTGGTTGAATTTAATGGGTTGTAGTTGCAAATATAATCTTAACTTCGTGTTTTTGGCTTGCTTTGGAGCGAGGTTTTAAAACCAAAGTTACTAAATCGATGGTCTGTGGGTATTGGGTTGTCATGGGTTCAGCTCGAGAGAGTGAACCCTAAACCCTTTTCCACACATTTAGGTCGAGAGAGTGAATGAACTAAAGCGAAGGTTGTGCTTCATTGTTGCTTATTGGTGTTTAAGAGAAACCAATATGATTCGGGGTAAATTGTTCGAGAGAAAGTATACCCCCACTAAAGTCTAGCTTATTCACCGATTTGCAGTTGCTTACTATTAATTGCAATTACCCGGTTGTCTACCTTAGCCTATAATCCAATCACATCCCAAGAATCTCGTCTCTATATTTGTATTTTCGTGTTATTCATTGTTTTAGTTGATAGTACAGACAAACCCCCTTTATATTTGACACTTGTGTCACCTATAATTTAAGCCATGTTTTTCTTGGTAAATATTTTTAGCTATGATTGACTTGAGCATATTTATGCTTTTCTATTGATTCTTGAGTACGAACCACTCCCTTGGGACTCGACCCCAACTAATAGTCTGGTTATATTACTACTCATGATAGGAGTGAAATAGCATACTTGAATTTGGCAACATCGGAACACTCTAACTGCTCAAATACCCTTTCCATGCGTTCCAGCCATTGTTCAGCATCCGTGGGATCAACGGTGCCTTCAAACTCCACTCCACCCATTTTCCTCATTTTCTCAAAGTTAAGCACATTAGGATCATGGATCGCTTCCGCCATGTGGTGGAAGAATTCAGCCATTTGTTGAAAATGAGGATTTATAGCTTGAGTACCTCGACTCGTGGGAGGACGTGCACCATCTCTGGCACCTTGCTAGTTTCCCACTTCAGACCCACTAGTGTGGGGAATATAATGATCCGATAATGGTTCTCCAACCTTTTCCAATGCATTAGGTTGGGAAATAGAGGCACCAGAACCATCACGAGCAGCCTCCATAGGTCGGTCAGCAGAAGAGGCCATAATTTAATTCCTTCAAAAGGGAAGATCACATTGCATTATGGACATGTATATGATGCACGTGCACTTTACATGCGATAAAATATTATGAACCATGCAAGTGAACAAATAATCCACATAATTTTTTTCTCCGAAACGAGCAAGTATACAAGTACTTTACAGCTAAAGTCCTAGAACCACAAACCTAGGCTCTGATACCAAAATTGTAGCGACCCCTTTCCATTTACCGTATGTACATAAATGACAAGATATATATATATCATTTTTTTTCCCTCATGCAAGTAAGTAATGATAATAAATATTATCCACTTCCGAGTACCCAAACTAGTTGGGTTCATGCTTTATACGATCATTACAACAAGTAGCACATGTAACATATTACAAGCTTGGGTGTACACACCCCAAAGAAACCAAACATATAGCCATGCTTAGATTACAACCCATGAACATCATACGGTTAGCCTTCAAAATCTAATCCAAATATACATCTCATAGATCATGTATAAATACCAAGATTTATACAAAATATAGATGTCTATATGCAAATGTGATCTTCTTTAAGGTTCTCAAAATTTCGATCGTCCATGGCCATCTTCATCACTCCTCTCGATCAGCCCCTACGATAGAAACAACTATCGCTAAGCATAACTCTTAGTGGTGTAAAAACTATAGGGTCGAAATCCTCAAAATTCATCAAGCTACCTTTTCCAAGTCAATGAGCATCATACTTGAAATATAATAAATAAATCAAGTAACAATAGATAACAAGTATCAAACTCGATATTCAAAGATACAAATGTCAAGAAGCTCATAGCACCCTTTTCCAAGAATTTCAATAGCAAGGCTCGCCCCATATATACTTCATGTTGTCACACCCGGCATAAGCAAGTATCAAGAAGGGTCGCTGCCCTGTATCAAGAAGGACCGAAGCCCTGTATCAAGAGAACCAAGAACCATATTTAAAATGGCTTTCTAGTTCGTACTTAAAATTGATAACTTCCATTCCTAAGACGAACTACAAATCCAAAGTCAAGATGGCAATTGATCCGAAACAAGAGGCCTGCCAATAGTGACAAATCCGCAGCCACAAGAAGGACATAGTCTCAACAAGAGTGCCAAGTGATCCAACAATCCGTACAAGTGTGCGAGTTACACAAGCATCATACCAACATGACAATACAAAGTAACAAGAGGTAGCTGAGGTATCAAGATCAAATTTCATTTATACCAGCCATCACAAGAGTTCAAGTACAAGTTTATACACAAACCTCAATACTTTAGCGTAGCAATAGGCCAATAAACTTCGCAAGCTCAAACCGGAGACCAACCAACGTGTCAAGTTCCTCAACTTGTTCACAAGTCTATACAACCTTAAAAATGCAATTAAATAACTTCTTTAATTCCTAATATCTCAATAATATCAAAATAAGACAGGATTATCATCATAAGTAAGCTAAGCCCACACAGACACAATTCTGTTCTCAAAACAGTGATTCTGGCCAGTTTAATACCCCATGTTGCAACTTAAATTTGAACAAGAAATCAGCAAAAATAGATTTTGTAACCTTCATTAAAGTTGTATATACATCTCTTTATATTGCAATGCAACAAGAATCATTGAAAAATACATTTTTTACAAAAAGATATCATCAATATACTAACAGTGGTTCCTACCGAAATTCTAAACCCGAAATCCGACAACACTTGTCCTGTGTTGAGTCCCATATTTCCCATCCATAACAGCTAGATTAGACTTTAACATAAACATAATAGTTGTAGATACATGAATCAGCTTTCCAAAACATATTTATTCACCCAAAACGGAGTTATACAGAACGAGATATTCTAAACGTAACACAACCTACTCAGCTACAACAATAGAGAAATCTGGATAGAACTTGTCCTGTGTTGCGTCCCAGTTTTCACATCCATAACAGCTAAATCAGACTTTCACTTAAACATAAGAGTTGTAGATACATGAATCATCTTTCCAAAACAAATTTATTCACCCAAAACAGATTTTCAGATCACAAGATATACACAATTTACCAAACACTACCCAGCTCGAAAACAGATTTCAGCACTTACCAACAAGGTAGTTTGTCTCTTTGATTCCAGCCAAAAGACCAAGGTTTTTTTTTTTTCTTGTGATTTTTGAAGAACAGATGATAAGCTAGTTTCTAAGGGTTTTAATCTTCCATTCCCACAAAATTATTCAAAGAGGAGTGGACTATATAGTCAACAAGTGATGCTTATCACTTGGGACACTTGGCTGGCCAAGGTGCTGCCCAGAAAATAGTGTTGTGTGCTGCCCCAAATTGTGTACATATACACTTATATATATCCTTCACTTTCTTTTTTTTTTTTCAATCATACAAAATTCCAAATAAACTCTTACGTAAATACCCCCATACAATCCCATAAATTACGATTACAATCTAAGCTAAGCAAGTTTGCAAATATCCCAAAATTTCAAGTTCCCAAAATGTGAATAAACCATATTGAAGTAGTTTAACGAAGGTAAATAGCATTTAGGGGTGTTACAGTCCTGATACGTGAAATCATACTTCAAGGAAGAGTTGCGACTTTTATGAAACGTTGTCACTTTATGAAAGGTTGTGACCTTTCTGAAGGATTGCAACTTTTCAAATAGTTGTGTCTTTTCCAATAAGGCACTACAAACATTTGTTCACACTACCCTTTGTTGTCTATAAATAGAGAGATTTCCTCTTATTTTAAAACAATGAAAATTCTGAACTTCTTATTCTTCTTCTTTCTCTTCTTCTTCTGCACAATTAAATATTTGTTTACTTTGTTCTTGTTAAGTTGTTCACTGATACAATTGCTTATATTACAGATTCTAGTATTTTTTTTACAATCATAAATTTATACTTATGTTATTAAGGATAAATGATAAGATGTTATAATTTTTATTTTTCTTTACATTATTAATGTTCGTTACTACTTAATCTTGGATGTAAAATAATATAGTGTTTTAGTTTTAATGACTGATAAGTTTTAAATATTATTTTATAAATTTCGTGATATTAAATTTTCACGTGAAGCGCGAGTAATTTTACTAGTTATATATATGATTAAACTTTGATCTGGTACGTTTTTAACAAAATTGTGTTGTCAATATGGTCGGAGAACTAGAAATGAAAGAATTTTTAAATGAAATATCATCATCAATTTTATCCAACAAAATTTTCGTATACGTTTCTAGTACTAAAATAAATAAAAGAAAAATTTATTAATTTTAATATGCATTTATGATGTGATTTATATAAAGTTATCATAGTTGACAAAAACAATTATTTGTTTTAGGGGTAGTTGTTTTAAAGAGTAGTTGATTGCCTTAATTTAAGATTTTGAATTTGAAGTATCATAGATAAATAAATTAATATTTAAATTTTAATATAATTTTTTTTTTCATGATTATATACTAAAGTAGACAATCTAAGATTTACTCTTATTTTATACTTTTCTTGTCTTTATCGCTGAGAAATAAGAGATGAAAGATGAATCAACAAAAAAGAACAAGGAAAAGTAGAAAATTTAAAAAATGAATAAGAAAAGGCACAAATTAAAAAGTTTTGACAGAATAAGCTAAAATGTAAGAAAAAATTAATTAACTTTTTTTTTGCCCCTCTAATTTTTCTCTCTTTCTCTTTTATTATTCATTCTCTACCACTAATTCCTCTCTTCTTAAGACTAAGAAAATTTCATTCTTTTTTTGACAATTAAGAAATAAAGAAAGATATATGTAAAAAAAATTATTTTTCTCCTATTCTTTTTTTCTTCTCCTCTTAACTTGTCATTATGACAAACTCTTTAGTTTCTTTTCCAAATATATTATGTAGTTTACATTCTATTTCATATAATTAAACACATAATTTATGCAATTTACAGCAGTAACATATCTTGTTTCACTTTTTTATATTTTCATCCACTTTTTATAATATTAAAAAAAAGAAAGAGAGTTTCTTAAAACAACAAAGAGAAAACAATACTAATTAAAACATTTTAACAAATTATACAACAAAAAAAAGTAACTATTCTTCTCTTTTTCAGTTATTTCTCTCTCTTTCCTTTTCTTGAACTTTCTCTCTTCTGTTCCTCCACCAATTTTGTTATAAATTAGCCGGAAAAAATAAAAAATAAAAAATAAAAAATAAAAAAATTATGTAAATTCTTTTTTTTTTGTTGCTCTTTTGTTTTCCCCGTAACTTGTTACTTTCTCCATACTAAGGCAAATTTCTATTTTTTTTTAACTTGCATTTATTATAAAATCTGAATACATCTTTAAAGTACATTTTCTAATATAATTACATATACAAATTTATACAATTTATATTTGAAGCATCTTCATCTCACCTTATTTTATAGTGTCATATGTTTTCTTTGCCGTGCACAAACTTCAAATTATAAATCCTTTGAAAAGCGACAAAATATATGTTAGAAATATTTGTGAAATCTATACAAATAATTACACAAAAGTGTGTGCAAATGATGAATAAAGAATTATAAAAGAGTCACGTGAAGGGTACTATAGAAAGGAAAAATAATGTTTAATGAGTACAAAAAATGAAACTTGAAAGAAAGGATAGGAGGTAAATAATGAAAAAATAAAATAAAAAGAAACATTTCAGCAAAGAATGAAGTTTTTATGGATTTGGAAGAGTAATAAATGTGTAATTAAGAGGTAGGAGATTTAACTAGAATTTGATCTTTAATATGAAAATGTTTCAACATGAAGTTTTTAAATGACAGTTACGAAACGATACTAAAATTTCTCTTTCACATTTAATACAGATTTAAAGTCAAAGCTTTTTTTAATTAAAAATGCAAAGAAAATTAAAAAAAATTAAAGAAAATAGATAAATTCACTTCCTAATCATTGAGGCATGCCACCTCAGCATTCTCATGTTTCTCCTTTATATATATATATATATATTGTTTGTATTATACTATACTACACTATAAATTGTATAATAATAAATTGACCATTCAAGTGAGTTAAAAAGTAAAAGAAATAATTTAGTAATTTGTAAATTAAAAATTAAAATAAATTCATAAATACACTGTATCTATATTATAATTATATTATAATAAATAATTGATTTGAACTAATTTAAAAAGTAATGATTTGACCTAACTTAAAGGGAAAAAAAGACCGCAAATTTTGAAAATAAAAAAAGGAATAGAATATTTGAAAAAAATAAAAACAATCTTACTGCAAACAAAAATTGATTTGCACAAAACAACAAATTTCAAACTCTTTTTTGAAATTTGCACAAAACAAAGAATTTCAACACATAAATTTTTATTTGTTTGTCCACTTTTTTCAATATAAAAAAAAGGAAGAGAATTCCTCAAAACAATAAAGAGAAAACGATACTGATTAAAACGTTTTAACAGATTATACAAAAAAGAGAGCAACTATTCTTCTCTTTTTCAGTTATTTCTCTCTCTTTTCTTTTCTTGAACTTTCTCTCTTCAGTTCCTCCGTCACCTTTATAAATTAGCCCCAAAAAAAAAAAAGATTATGTAAATTCTTTTCTTTTTGTTGCTCTTTTGTTTTCCCCTTAACTTGTTACTTTCTTTGTACTAAAGCAAACTTCTCTTTTTTTAATTTGCATTTATTATAAAATCTGAATACATCTTTAAAGTACATTTTCTCATATAATTAAATATACAAATTTATACAATATATATTTGAAGCATCTTCATCTCACATTGTTTTATAGTGTCATCTGTTTTCTTTGTCGTGCCCAAACTTTAAGTTATAAATCTCTACTTATAGAACCTGAAAAACGACAAAATATATGTTAGCAAATATTTGTGAAATCTATACAAATAATTACACAAAAGTGTGTTCAAATGATGAATAAAGAATTATAAAAGAGTCACGTGAAGGGTACTATAGAAAGGAAAAATATATGTTTAATGAGCAAGGAAAATGAAACTTGAATGAAAGGATAAGAGGGAAATAGGGGTGTCAAAAATAAACCCAAACATAGATAATCCATCCAGAATTTTAAGGGTTGGGCTCAGGATAATTTAAATTGGGTTCAATCCTAACTCATTCAAGACTAATTCATTTTAAGAGAATCCTCAATTGAGCCCAATTCAATCTCCAATTTCAACCCATTTTAAAACTCTTTACTAAGATATGTTCCTATATTAAAGGTATGAATAATTATCTATTTAACATATTTTAGGATTTATCTTTCAATTTGTTACTTTTAAAAAAAAAAAAATCTTGAGCGAAAATTCGAATTGTAATTATAAAAGTTAAATATCACTATGTTAAAATTATTGAGATTCAAATTGGGCGGGTCAAGGCCCAACCCGTTTTTTAGCCCATTTGAACCCAACCCATTTGAGACCAAAGTAAACTTGGGTGGGTCAAGACCAATCCGACTTCTATCTCAACCCATTTTAATATCTCCAACTTCAACTCAATTCGCCCATTTGACACCCCTAAAGGGAAATAATGAAAAAATAAAATAAAAAGAAACATTTCAGCAAAGAAGATAGTTTTATGGATTTGGAAGAGTAATAAATGTGTAATTAAGAGGTAGGAGATTTAACTATAACTTTACCTTTAATATGGAAAAGCTTCAGCATGAAGTTTTTAAATGACAAATACAAAACGGTACTAAAATTTATCTTTCACATTTAATACAAATTTAAAGTCAAAGCTTTTTTTAATTAAAAATGCAAAGAAAATTTTAAAGAAAACTAAGAAAATGGATAAATTCATTTTCTGATCATTGAGGCATGCCACCTCAGCATGCCTCAATGATATATAGATATATATCTATATAGATATATAGATATATATCTATATATATATATATATATAGATTATTTGTATTATACTATACTACACTATAAATTATATAATAATAAATTGATCATTCAAGTGAGTTAGAAAGTAAAAGAAATAATTTAGTATTTTGTAAATTAAAAATTAAAATAAATTCGTAAATACACTACATTTATATTATAACTATATTATAATAAATAATTGATTTGACATAACTTAAAAAGTAATGATTTGACCTAACTTAAAAAGGAATGATTTGACCTTACTAAAAGTGGTGTTGGGGGGGGGGGGGGCGGATTGCAAATTTTGAAAATAAAAAAAGAAATAGAATATTTGAAAAAAAAAATGAGGACAATATTACTGTAAACAAAAATTGATTTGCACAAAACAACAAATTTCAAACTCTTTATTGAAATTTTCACAAAAAAAAAAAAAAAAATTTCAACACAATAAATTTTTATATGTTAGTCCACTTTTATCAATATAAAAAAAAAAAAAAAAAAAAGAGAATTCCTTAAATCAATAAAGAGAAAACAATACTAATTAAAACATTTTAACAGATAATTAAAAAAAAAAAAAAGAGAGAGAGAGAAAGAAAGTAACTATTCTTCTCTTTTTCAATTATTTCTCTCTCTTTCCTTTTCTCAAACTTTCTCTCTTCAGTTCTTCTATCACTTTTGTTATAAAATAGCCCAAAAAAAATTTTAAAAAAAAATTATGTAAATTCTTTTCTTTTTGTTGCTCTTTTGTTTTTTCCCGTAACTTGTTACTTTCTCCATACTAAGACAAACTTCTCTTCTTTTTTTTTTTAATTTGCCTTTATAATAAAATCTGAATACAATTTTTAAAGTATATTTTTTCATATAATTAAGTATACAAATTTACATAATTTATATTTGAAGCATCTTCATCTCACCTTGTTTTATAGTATCATCTGTTTTCTTTGTCGTGCCCAAACTTCAAATTATAAATCTCTACTTATAGAACCTGAAAAGTGACAAAATATATGTTAGCAAATATTTGTGAATCTATACAAATAATTACACAAAATTTGTGCAACTGATGAATAAAGAATTATAGAAGAGTCACGTGAAATGTACTATAGAAAGGAAAAATATATATTTAATGAGTAAGGAATATGAAACTTAAAAGAAAGGATAGGAGTGAACTAATGAAAAAATAAAATAAAATGAAACATTTCAGTAAAGAAGGAAGTTTTTATGAATTTGGAAGAGTAATAAATGTGTAATTAAGAGGTTGGAAGTTTAATTAGAATTTGACCTAGAAACATTTCAACATGAAGTTTTTAAATGACAATTACAAAACGGTGCTAAAATTTCTCTTTCACATTTAATACTGATTTAAAGTCAAAGCTTTTTTTAATTAAAAATGCAAACAAAATTTTTTAAAAAATTTGAGTAAATAGATAAATCTATTTCCTGATCATTGAGGCATACCACCTTAGCATGCTCATGTTTTTCCTATATATATATATATATATATATATATATATATATATTATACTCTACTACACTTAAATTGTATATTAATAAATTGACCATTCAAGTGATTAAAAAGTAAAAGAAATAATTTAGTATTTTGTAAATTAAAAATTAAAATAAATCCGTAAGTACACTGCATTTATATAATAACTATATTATAATAAATACTTGATTTGACCTAATTTAAAATGTAATGATTTGACCTAACTTAAAAAGTAATGATTTGACCTAACGTAAAGGGAAGACTGTAAATTTTGAAAATAATAAAAGGAATAAAATATTAGAAAAAATGAGGAGAATCTTACTGCAAATAAAAATTGATTTGCACGAAACAACAAATTTCAAACTCTTTATTGAAATTTGCACAAAACAACAAAATTCAACACATATAAAAATCTTACTGCATAAAACTCTTTAGTTTCCGAATAAAGATACATAAAAATTATTCTTTTGAGTTTTCCGAATCATCTATGTCTTCATTTTCGTCTTCATTTTCAGAGTCATCCGAGTCTTCCTCATTTTGATAGTGACTGCATGTACCACATCTAGTTGATTTGTGTGTCCTGAATATTCTTCGAGGGAGATTTTCTCTATCAAAATTTAAAGTTCTTCGAGGGAGATTTTATCTATCAAAAATTGAATTTTTTGAAGCTTCATCATTAAACCTTGGATCATGGGACACGATCACTTATAATACAATATAATATAAAATAATTAAATAATTATTCACAAAAATTAAGAAAATATTATAAAAATTCAATTAAAATTATCATACTTACATTTGAAAAATTCAACCTCCCACCAAATGGAGAATTATGCACAGAAAATTCACGCATACCATATTGAATACCATACTGAGATCCGTTGGATTGCGCAAAATCAGTTATCAAAACATTTAGAGTGACAAAACCAATTGTTTCCTCACTTGAAAAATTAGCGTTAGTGTTAGAGGGTCCTGCATAACAATCAAACGTGGGATAATAAGTCTCAAGAGTAGCCACCAAATGTGTCTTATTATCACTTTAAATTATCTTCATCAATCAAATAATGCTCCACACGATTTCGACCACGACCTTCATCGGTGCTCTTCTACCTCGACGTGCACCATCTCTAGGTGTTGTTTTTAGCGATCAGCGAGATACTTGTACTGGTGGTGGTTCCTCGTATTGAGTGGGAGGATTCTAATCAGGAGCAAAGCTCAATCCCATTCCCTGGGAAGCCGCATTCATTGACTCCATTGAAATATGAGCGACTTCCTCTTCATATTGTCTCATTTCATTAAATTGATTTTCATCATTTTCAATCATCTGAGCTCGACGATACTGCATTTCATGACCCCTAGCCTAAAATAAATAAAAAATTATTAATAACAAAAAAATTGTCAAAGATCGATATGATAATTTAAAATTTTCATAATATACATACTAATGCCTTATGTCTTCCTGTCATGTGTTGATACCCTCTTGAACAACATGTTGTGGATTTTCAATGAACATGCGGGAATGCCTCATGTACCAACGAAAGTAATCTGCTTGATCACTTACAGATGGAGGCCGAAATATACAATTTTGTCGTTGTTTCCATAAATATTGTGTGTAGTTAAACACATCTATATCCTCTTGTTTTATTTTGGATCATTTATCACGCTTAAAATGATGTTTGGAAAATTAGGTACACGGTCCAGGAATATGTTGTAGATAACCAAAGTCTCTCACAACATGATCAATCATGTGCCACTCACGATAAATTCCATAAATGAGTGGCATATGTGCTATCCAGACGGATTGTCCTAACCGACATTACTCATGCAATCCATTAATAACATCTTCTGAATAAGGTTGCCAAATAAACTACAAAAAAATGTAAGTAAGATAATTATTAAATATTTTGACAAAAAAATAAAAATAAATATGTACATTAATTAAAACAATCTCACAAAATATCTTTTTATTACTATTATGTCATATAATATTTTATTTTGAGGACCTACCAAAATCTATGTATTTGTCATTATATTAACATGATTTTCTTGGATTATCTAGTACATCCCTAATCACACCGATTGCAGTTCGTGCCTCGTTTTGATGATTTCTACGTCGAATCCATTTGCGTGCAAGAGCAGTTGGAGCCTCAAGTTGATTGGTCCTTAGAGGGAACAGTGATGGTTGTAGGGAATAATACGTTCCCATGCCCAAATCTACAATAAATAAAATTTAACAATTTTTAGAATATAATAAAATTTAAAAGTGCATATTACTAAAGTATAAAAAATAATTAAAAAAATGTATACCTGCATTAAAGAGAGAAATCCACAAACTTCATTTGATTCTTTCATTGATGCACAACATAAGCAATTATACAATTATGATAATGCGCGCGGCTGCTACCCATGCTTGTGTTGACATTACGTTTAAATTTCTCATGTCAATCAAAAGGTCCAAATTAAGCTTATTATTAGATTTATATGGAAATATTGACCCATCATATAACCATAATAAATATAATCTAAATCTTTTTTGCACCTCATGCTCAGTTGAATGATCAGTAATATCATCTAAACCATCAATATGCTCGATTAATTTATATGTTAACAATCTATTAACACTAGAAAAACAATCATTATCAGGTAACCATCCTGTTAATTAAAACATCATTTCTTGTCTACCCAAAACTCCTAAAGTATCAGTGCCATTTAAAATTATAGGACTACCATCTATCGCCATTCCGAACAAACTTTCTACATCTTGTAAAGTTATGGTAGCCTCGCCAATTCGCATGTGAAAGGTATGCGTTTCTGGACGCCACCTTTCAATTAAAGAAGAAATTAGTTCGGAGTCATACGACACACATCCTACATCAAGAATTCCTTTAAGTCTATAATTTTCAAAATACCAACGAATGCGATGATATAATGGATGATATTTATATGTTGCCAAAATTTAACATCACCACGACGCATATATAAGCAACTTTTCTCTTTTCTTCAGTAAGGCTGGGCACCGGACTTTGTTGGACCGGTACCATTCTGGTTCGTTCCGGTCCGGTAGTCTTCGGGATGGAACGGGACACCGTGAACCGATACACAGGACGGAACGGTATCACAATTTGATACCGATGTTCCGGTATCGATTTATCCCGATTTATTCATGTTTCGTTCCGATCTGATTCGGTTCTGGTTAATTAATTTTTATTAATTAATTTATATTTTATATTATAATTTATATATATAAAAAATAAATAAATATATGTTAGCTTAGCAGCCTTAGCTTTCCCAACTCCCAAGCAGCAGCTTTTTTGAAAAGTTGCTGCCCCCTGTCCCCTTCTGCTACCCCCTGCCCCCTACCCCCTACCACTAACCCTGCCGACCTTCCAGCCCCCAACGGAAATATAATTTCAACAACCATATTTTCCAATTCCAACACATAATCACAATTTCTAAAAATTATATATACTCCCTCTCTTTATATTTTTAATTACAATTTACATATTTACAATATTTAGCAATTAGCAATCATCAATTTCTCTCAATTCTCAATCTTTCTCAAAGTTTCAGACTTTCAATATTCAAGTTCCAAATTTCAATCATATTATTTTGTAATTGTGAAGATTTCAATAATCATTTGGTGAATTTTGGAGTAGGAATCTTCTTCAAACTTCAACTTTCGACATCAATTTTTTAATTTTTGGTTATAATCATCTGTTATTTACACAAACGTTCGGTAACTTCGTTCCAGTCTCTAATTTTATATTTATTTTTTGTATTTATTATTTGTAAGTTGTTCTTGTTATATTTTATTTATTCTTGTTAAATTTCGTATTTTATAATTTATAATTTTATATCATGGAGTCTTCTAAAAATAGTGGACGTAAAAAAGGTATTGTACACGGAGTAAAAAATATGTTTACAAAAAATAAGAACGGTTCTAGTTCTTCTAAATCTAAATTTCCTCTTGTTAGAATGAATACTGATGAATTTACTCATGTGAATGAAACTAGTTTTTCTCGTCCCGGTCCTATAGAAATTAATTTGGATACTCCTATAATTCCCGAAGAGGTTTATGAAAGACATTATGGTAATTATCAAGAAAATGAAGAAGCAGAAATTGATGAAGAAGATTTAGATGATACACCGACTAGTCCCGACCTCAATAGTACTAAAGTTCCACCTCAGGAGGACAATCCTCCGGTTGAAACTAGTCGTCCCCCTATTGTTCCAACTAGAGGTAAGACCAAGGTACAACGTACTTTAAAATCAAATGTGTGGAAATTTTGTTATTTGAATGAAGAAAAAACTTTTAGTATATGTAATCTTTGTAAACAACATTTTAAATATAAATCTAGTGGGAGTGGAGGTTCAACGGGGGGATTAAAAAAGCATTTGATGCAAAAACATAGTAAAGAGTGGTTTGCATATTTATCTTCTCTTAATGTTTGTAAAGATTCTAGCATTGGAGCATCAGCTAGAGGGTCAAATATGGTTCAAAGTGAATTAATTACTTCGAACCCAAGTGGTCCTCTTACACATCGAACCTATAATAAGGATCATGATCGTGAAAATTTTACAAAAATGGTTGTTGTTTGTGGTTTACCTTTTAGTTTTGGAGAACATCGGGGTTTTATTGCATATATTCGTGATATATATAATCCTAGTTTTAAAGGTTTATCAAGAAGCATGGTAAAAAAAGATATTTTTGAATTTCAAGAAAAACATTGTCAATTTTTGCGTGCCTATTTTGAAATAATGGATTGTTGAGTCGCTATTATCACTGATATGGGTCGTAATCCTAATGGTTTTGATTATTTAACTGTTACTGTGCACTGGATTGATTATAATTGGAATTTACAAAAAAGAATTATCAGTTAAAAAATTTGTCAACAGAAAAAAACTGGAATGTATATTGCTACTACTGTGTTGGAAATTTTAGATTTTTTCGGTCTTTGTGATAAAGTCATTAGTATTACTTTAGATAATGCTTCTGCTAATTTAAATGATATTAATATGCTAGAACCTAGAATTTGTTCTATTAGTAAGTATATTTTTCATGTTAGATGTGCTGCGCATGTATTAAATTTGGTTGTTAGTGACGGTGTGAAATTATTTGAAAATAGTTGTGATAAAGTTGGTAATGCTTGTTTTTATATTTTTCATATGCATAGTAGTAGTAGAATTAATCAATTTAAAGAGTTTTGTAATGCATGTAAACTTCCGTTTAGAAAAGTTCCGAAACATGTAAAAACTAGATGGAATTCCTTTTATGATATGCTTGAAGTTGCTTATACATATAGAGAACCTATTACTATGCAATTTAATAGTCATAATGCTTATCCTGAATTAAAACTTAATGATAGTGATTGGGATGAAGTAAATGAACTTAGAATATTTTTGAAATCATTTTATGATGCTACTAAAATTTTTTCTGGAATATATTATCCTACTATTTTTGAAATTTTAATACATATATGTGAGATTTCATCTCTCTTTTCTGAATATAAAACAAATGAATTATTTACTAGTGCTATTGAAGTTATGATTACAAAATTTAAGAAATATTTTTTTCCTATCCCTCAAATTTATTTAACTGCAATTCTTTTCAACCCTGAATATGAAGAATATGGTGCAAAAGCTTTAGTTGAATGCATTTATCAAAATAACTATTTTAGAATGAATAGTAAAAAATATGTTTACAAAGATTCATCTTAGATTTTAATTTTTACTATTTCTTCAGTGTTTAAGTGCATAAAAACAATGTTGTTTATGTCTTTGATTATTATGAGTGGCTAAAAGTCTTCGTTCGGCGGTTGTAGCTATGGATGATTGTTGAACATAGTTTTTTATGAATAAATTTGGCTATCATATAAATTACTCTTGTATTCTTGATTTGGTATTTTGTGATTGATCATCATTGAGATAAATTCATTGTCTACCCTTGAACTCGAGAAACGAATAGGGAGATAGAACAAAGAGTACAAGGAGCACGATCTTTCTTGCATATGACTTGTTTAGATTTATGTTTAGGATTGACACCCACAAAACACCGAGCTTAGTTACGAAATAGGACGAAAAATAAATATTCATCAGTTGAGTGTGTCTAGCCCCACTCAACAATGTAGTTAGACGGTCAACTGGTAGGTGGTTAGAGTTCGGGGGATCATGATCATAATATCAGCGCTATAAATCATGATTTGATAACCTTATTGTCATTTTCTTTGTTTACCATCTTTTCAGTGTTTAGATCTTTCCTGTAGCGACCCCAAGTAATTTATGACTTGCTGAGACTGGCAGTTTGGTCGCCAAATTGTTCATTTGAGTTTTGTGTAAATTTCCATGAGCATTTGAAACTTCAACAATTGACTTCATTCACAAGTTCACAAAGTGGTCCTCAAAATGCAATTTTGATGGTTTCATCAGCTTCGGAAGGGTCATTTTAGGTTAGGAGCGTGGTTGGTTCGAAACACGAGACTTCTAGAGTGAGTTTGTGTTGTTTGGCATTTTAACCTTTAAGCTTAAGCAAAAGTGACTTCGGCAAACATTCTTGGTAAACATACTCAGATGAAAATTCTATCAGCGCAGTTAGCTCTGAAATATCGAGTTGGTCTAGTACGACCTTTCGTGCAATTTTCGAGCCTTCCAGTCTCATTTCAAGTCTTCTTATGGATTTTAGCTTGCAATGGAACTTGGGTAGGAAACCTACTTATCATACAGACAACTTCAGATGGAAATTTTTACGGTTCTATTGAGTCCAGATTGCCAAATTCAATGGGGTAGCATATTTCTTTTCCACGCACAAGGTTCTGAACGAATTCTAGGCATCCCATTAGAGGATTCCAAGTTGAGAAAACCAAGTGATGTGATTCAGCTGGTGCAGAGCTTATTTACCTTTGCGTTCGGGGGCCCTGGTGGCCGCATTCATAGAGCCTTTTGATCTCAACCTTTACAATCACGAGGCCTATGGCCACGATCGCGGGAGGTTGTGTCCCCTGTTGGTCGCATTCACGTAAAGCCTTCCACATTTGCAAAGGTCAGGCTAACTGACACTCCACATTCGTAAGGCTTTCTCCATGTTAGCAGTGGGTTTTTATCGAGTGGGTCACTATCACAAGCTTCGATCTCCTCGATTGCAATGGGTTGTTGGGACTAGCTTTTTAAATAAGACCAGTCTTGCAATCAGCCAGACATCAACATTTGTTTTGGCAATTTTGGGAGCTAGGGAACTCCAAATCGATCAATTCTAAGTGTTGGAGGTTCGCTTTGATTGTGGTTACGTGTTAGCACGGTCGTGAAGTGTCGGGGTCTCTTTGGTTGAGGTAATTTCTGCTCCAAAGGAGCTGCCCAGCTCTCTTAGTGTTCTTTAATGGTAAATTTATATGCATGTATTTGTTTAGGATTTTACAGGCATGGAATTGAGTCCAGTTTGGGACACAAGATTGCTTATTCATTTAGGACCTTTAAATGGAGTTAATTTTGGAATTTTTAGTGTGTGTCCAACATTTTCGTTTTGACTCAATTTTTGATATGTTTCCAATTATTGCAAATTTAGTGTCTAAATATCGGTAATGACGTTGCGATGAATAATATAATAGTATGGCAATGCTTGGAGGTGTTTTGGAAGTGAATAGCTCTTATGCATTGGATTTGAAGCATGCAATCAACTTCTAGGTAGGCTTCAGTTTACTTTCTTGATTGAGCTTCTAAGATAATACTTAGTATAGATTTCATGTGATTTTGGATTGTATTTCCGGGGTATTTAGCTTCCCTCTTGTTATTCAATCTTTTTTAATTCTGTAAGAGCTTTAGACCTTTTGTGGGTGTCGTGATCCTTAGTTTAGACTTGCAGGCTCGCTTGTGGTGTAGATGATCATGTTTATCCTTGTAAGGATTGATACTTGTGGTCTTAGGCTAGGTTTGTACCTTAGACGCTTTAGGTTGTGTTTTATCGCCCTTGTAGCAATGAATCGCTCCCGGTAGGGGTTTTTAATAACATTCAAATTACTCTAAAAAACGATTAGAAGAGTAAGTGGTCATTGTCAATAAATTACCCAACTAAGAGTTGGGGTCAAATTCCACAAGGAATTATGTAAGGATGAGAATTCAAAGAGGAAAATAAGATGCGACTACTTCATTGTAGCGATTAAAGCAAGAGGGACGATTATTCCACCAAATTTAATCACGAAAATTTGGAATCGAATATGAACAACTAACTAAAGAAAACAAGGATTTAGACAATTTAGATTGAATCTAGGAGTGTGCGAGTTTGCAGTGATGTTAACTAAGGATACAATTGTTTGCTCAGTAAATCTCAACAACCATGAATAAGTTGGGTAATCATTGATAACACTATTCTTCTTTCAATCTCATAGCATTAGTTCATAGAATCTCTTTTCGGTCTCATCTATGTACATCACAAATCAACTTAATACCTTGCTTTTGCAACTAAAATCATCTAGTTGCACACACTGAGTTAGTTACCCACTCCAAGGTCTTTTTCAAGCACCAATTGAAGATCTGGAGTTCATGCATGCTAAACAACTCAAATTCTTGGTTGAACAGCAATAAAACATAGCAAGGCAAAAGACCCACTAATTTAAATCAACACCCAACCCCATAATCACACCCTTAGAACTTGGGGTTTTAGGCACACATTATAAAAGAAAATAAATTATACATAGGATGTTAGTAGCTATCTCTAACACCTCGGATCTCAAAACAAAGAAAATCCTAGTTTTTAGAAAAATTGGTGCCACTACCAACGAAACTACCCACGGACCGTAGGTAGGACCACGGACCATAGGTGGGTTCCATCGTTAAGGCCCAAGTCTTAATAGCCTCTGATCCCACCCCAGTTGACCAGTACGGTCCATGGTTGGGCCTACGTACAATAGGTGAGGGTAAGCAGCCAGTTAGAGGGAAATTACTGATGGATCAACTTCAAATGGTCATCACTCTTAGCACAAAAGGAATTAGGTGGTTAATGACCCACCTAATGATAGATAATTGAATCCTCTTTCCAACGCCACTAAGTTTGCTAAAATCCCATCTCCGAATAAAAAGTTATGCTCGTTTTAGTGAAGCCCTGTCGGGTAGACTTGACCGACGATCCCTACCTACGGTTGGTAGATCAACCCACAGACCGTAGGTCCCTCCATGGGTGGCCTTCGACAGAATTAAGTTAGGGTCGTTTTGGTCCTCTCCCCTATGCGTTGGGCACCTAAACTACGTCGTTTAACCCCTAAACTATGTCGTTTTACTCAGATTAAGCCTAATAACCTAGTTAGAACATAACCAAAACCTTTATTCACCTAAAATCATCCAAACTAGAGCAAAAATAGAAGAAATAGGCAACTCAAACCCCTCCAAGAATGCAGCCAGTTTTCTTCAGTTCCAACCCCGAAATTGAACGATTTCTTTATGAATTTCGTCACCAGGTATGTGGGATTTCACTAGTGGGTTCCTTTCACCCATTAGGTCCTTAGAATTCAGTCAGATTCTTGATTCCCTTCATATTATCTAGACCTAGGGTTTCTAAAATTTCAGCAAATTATTATGAATTAGTTACTTTAATGTTCCTAATCAGATTATCATAATTTTAATATCGTTTTGTATATATTCTTTCATAAATTCAGAACCCTAGCTATGTAGTTCGTTTAGTTCATGAATTACACATGCTAGGTCAAATATTTCAGATATACATGCCTCATATTTGAATGTTTCATTATCAGCATATTAATGTTGTATTTTCAGTTAGCATGTCAGTTTTGAGCTATCCAGTATTACAGAAATTCATTCATAAATTATTAATTACATACTCAATTAGGAGAAGCTTAATACAGAGTGGACTAGGGTAAGTCACCCTCAAGTCCCAGAACTACGTGCCCCGTAGGTTGTAAGTCCCCTCTGTAGGCATCATTTTAGTGATCACGCCAGCATGCCTCTATACCTCTGGCAGGGTATATTGGGTCCTCTCAATGGGGCATATATATCGGACTCCACATTTATCTCATGTGGTTTTATGTCGGTTATTAGTATCTCCCACAGTTTAGTAAGATTCTATTGCATTGACCATGTTATTAGTATAGTTCAGTATTCAGTCTCAGCATGTTATAAACTTAGTCATTGCATTCAGTTTAGCCATGTTCAGTATTTTCAGTAGCCTTATCATGTTCAGATTATATCATTGCTTTATTACTTTTTCAGTTATGTTATTGTTCAACTTTATTCTATCATGCATGCACAGTACCTTTCAAGTACTAGCGCATACTCTGCTCTATATATTCTCATGATGTAGAGCATCATCAGTGGTGAGTCATCATTCTTCGAGGACAGTTGACATGTTATCTTTTTATTGTAGTTTTAGTTTCAGTTTTGCTAGATTTAGCTGGGGCATGTCCCATCACTTCTAGTGTGTTTGAGGTTTAAGTTCTCAAGCATTTTCAAAGTTCATCTGGGGTTTCCGAAAGGGAAACCTCTCTCGATTTATCATGCAAGTTTATTATGTTAATTTCCCAAATCCCCCTAAAAAATCATGTTATTATTTTATGTTATTACTTTTTAACTTCATGTAAATTACTGTATATGTGATAAATGATTACCCTTAGTATATGGTTAACCTCTTAATTTCTTAATAACGACTATGGATTAGCCTGTAAATTCCTAGGATTGTTGGCCTTGATATCCACTTAATGAACAAAGGATGAATTTATTGCCAGATTTATATCCGGGATGTGGCTAAAGATGAAGTTATTAAGAATAAATGTTAAGAGAAAGAGATGAATGGGGTAAGATTAAAAAAAAAAAAGAGTAAAAATGAGGAAATTAGGGAATTATATCATAAATAAACATGATAAAACTAAATGAGAGAGGGAGTACTGAGTAGGATTTACACATTTCTTATCGAAATAACTTTTTTATCTAAGCACTTATAAATTTGGTATCAGGGCAAGAAGTTTTTGGACAAAATACTAGTATTGTATATGAAAAGACATCCTTCATTTAGAAATATAAGTTTATATATTGGAATTTATATAGAGAATACAATATTAGAAGAGTTGCTGTAAAAAAGAAAAAACAGCTAGAAAAGAAATATAATATTAAGACTATAGAAGATTTAGACAAAGTAATAGATCTAGAATTCCTTAGTAATACAAGGTGGGAAATAATAGGTTACGACAATGATATAATTTGGTGTGATAAAAGAATAAACTGGATATATAGAAACTTAAAAAAGGAAGCGTGTCAGCTAGGATAATAAATGCAAAATCTGGTTCAAAAATATAGACAGACAGAGATTAGTGGCTTCAAGAAGAAAGACACCATAAAAACAAACTAGTTAATACAGAGTGCTAACTTAAACAACAAATAACATTGGAAGAACAACTAACATCTGTAGAATCAAAACAAAATATAAGATATCTTTATAGAAAATTGAATTATACAATAAATCAAATTGAAAACTCTAAAATAAGAATAAAACGATACGAAAAAAGACTTAAATCTATACCTTTCAGATAAAATAGATGCCTATTGAATATATTAGGAGAATAAGGCTAAGATATAGTTGGCTTTACGAAGAAATATAGTATAGATTTGAACTTCAAAATACATTAAAAGTATTAATAGAATATTTAAAGTGGACAAAAGAACAATTAGCTAAAGAAATATCTAAGACCTATCTCACAGACTCCTTGGAAGAACATAAAGCTAACCTGGTTAAAGAAATAGATAACATTAAATTAGATATAAGATATACTACTAATAGAATGAAATATTACAAGAGGATCTATCCAGTTAGAAGTTCACTTGGTTAAGAAAAATAGATTCTCTAAGACATCTTGAATATTTAGACTTAAGAATACACCAAGAGAAAAAATATAGATCATTACACAAAAATAACATTTTAAAGTGTAATTTCGCTGAAGGAGAACATATACTACACTCTGAAGACAAGCAATATAATACTTTAATAGATTTAACGATAAATCTTAGTGAAAAAAACTCAACAACAAGATAAAATTATAATAAAAATTTTAGAAACAATAGAAGTAGTACAAAACAAACAATTTAAGATCCTAAATAAATTAGAAAAGAATTTTGACTTCTTAAAAGCACAAGAACTAGAAATAGATAGAACAATCCAATATATAAATACAAATTTTAATTTAGAAAAAATACCTACAAAAATAGAAATAGAAAAATTGGTTAAAGCTATAATAGAAAAGCCTAAAGATTTAGAAATTAAAAATATCCAAGTAGTAGCGAAACCATAGAACAAGTAGAAAAAATAACCACTGAAATTAGTCATTTAAAAGAAATAATTACTAAGACTTGAACGGATCTCACTCTCATGAGTGAAGAAGATATAAATTATAAAAAAGCATTAGAATATACAACCAAATTTCATCAAGAGCCAATAGGATATTCTAATCACGTTCCCTCTAGCCAAACGGACAAAGTAATCCTCAAACAAAACAATACAATAATAGCATTACTAATAGAATTAAATATAAAAATAAATAGAATATTAAAAGAAAAACAACCAGAACAAACTCAAAAAAATACAGAAATAGATGAATTAATTACCCAACTTAAGAAAGTAGAAATAACCCCTAAACAAGAAAAACACAACATAAATAGAAAACCACAAAAATGGACTTTCTTTCAAATAGAAGAGCAATCCAAGAAAATATACCAAGTTTCTCAGAAAATAGAATAGAAAACAACTTAATTTCAAGAATATTATCTAAAAGACCATCAACTATAGATGAAAATCAAGAATTAAATGAAATCATAGACAAAGATCTACAGATTTTTCAACAAAATCAGCTAAAATTATTAAATCCAAAAACATTATATAATGTAAAATATTTCTCTAGAAATAATCAATTATACAGACATTATAGAGAAGAACAGATATCGGCAATAGGAGAAGACTTTTCAATTTTAAACTTAGTAAACCCAACCTTCATAAAGACGATTAAAAATCCCAAGCTAATGATAATGCATATGGGATTAATAGACATAGGAATAAAAGGACTAACTAGAAAAAATTTAGGATCTAAGGTTTTGATTGTCCTTTGTGATGATCGTTGGTCAGATCTTAAAAAATCTATCATAGGATTAACAGAAGTAGACATGACTAGTAATGGCGGAATATTTTATATTAGCCTAGACTTTTTAATCAATTTAAAAGAATTTGGAAACTATATTAAAATAGGAATCCAGACTAAAGGGTACGAAGAAATGAATAATGGAAATAACCTATTAATGTGTGTAGGTTTCATAGGAAAAATGACCTTAAGTAGTAATACAAAATTCAAGCTTCAAGTAAACGATGTGGTAGAAGTAATATGTAATAAAGGAATAAAACTAATAAAACCAATAAAAATAAATCCAGAAGAATATGCAGGAATAGAATGGAACTGAGACAAATTGAGTAAACTGAAAGTATTTGCTCCCGAGCAACATTTAATGTATACTAGCTCAAAGGAAGAGACATCAATTAGGTTTACAGACTATAATTATACAAGTCAAAGAGATTTAGATGATAATGAAACAAAAAGTACAATAGAAACAGAACAAGAAGAGTTAATGAACATAGAATTAATATAGGAAGGGTATGAGGTAGACAGAGCCATAGAAGAAGCAAAAAGACAATACAAAGACAATAGTCGTACAATTTTTAAGTGTAGAGGATGTAAGATAGGGTAAAATGGAAATAATAGAGACAATAGAACATTTTAGAATATGTCAAGAAATAAATGATAATTTAGCATATAGAACAGACGAACCAGAATACATGAGTGAAGAAAAAGAAGACACTTTATCCATAACTAGTCATACAGAACTAATGGAGGAAACAACTAGTTCACATAGTGCAAGCCCTTTCCAAAGAACTACGGCAGCCCCAAGTGTTAGTTATAGTACAGGTAATTTACCTAGAAGACCATGGATTAAACCTGATCAAGAAATAAAAGATAATATGAGACCAGCAGAAAAAAGAATGCCTATAGAAGAACCTATTAGGTTACAAGAAGGAGAAAATAAAGAAAAAATATTAAATATAGCTGCACATGATCCACAAATGTGGAATACAGTAATACATTTATGGAAAGGAATAGTAGTAGCAGATTTATTAAAAATTACCATGAAACAGATGCAGAAACTATGTACAAATAATTAGAAACTTTTTTAGGAGAATCCTGTAAAGCAGTATGGGAATCTTAGAAACAAACTTATCCACAAGAATTTCAAGGACGAATAGAATTAGGACCAAACCCATATAATTTTACAAATAAAATACATGTGTTATTAACATGAGAAGATCCAAATAGTGGCTTAGTAGCATTACAAAGAAGTGTTGCAATAAAGTTAGAACAATTAAGTATATCAAATTGGATGCACATAAAGAATTTTCTTAAAGACTATTTTTACTATTGTACCATTAGCGGAAATACATTCAATGAAGAATTAGGAAAAAAGCTATTCAATAAATTGTCAGGAGCTTTAGGACGAGAAATAGAAGAAAAATGGTATAAAAGAGAAGGGGTGATTCAAAATCCCGCACTTTTATGGTCTATAGGACAAAAAATACAACATATAATGGAAATACTACAAGAAAAATGTATCAATATACAAATACAAAAGCAATTAAAACAAAATGAAATGAACTTTTGTAAGGCAATGATAAATACTACCCAAAGCTATGATAAATAACCAAGTAAAATAAGAAAATATAAAAGAAGAACAGCCTATAACCAAAAACCATACAAACATAAAAAATATTTCCTAAGAAAATCCTCAGCTAGAAAGTCTTACTTAAATAGAGATAGACACGTTAGAAAATATAGAAATGTCCGGAATTATAAAAATAAATTAGAATGTTATACTTGCGGAAGTATAGAACACTTAGCAAATACATGCCCTAAGAAGAATAATATGAAAACTAGAAATTCTCAATTAATAGAAGATTTTCAAGAAACCCTATTAAATGTAGACAAATATATGTCAGATACAGAAAACATATATTTAGTTGTAAGTATAGATACAGCAGAAGAAAGAGACATTCCATCAGATACATCTGATTCAAAGGATGATAATTTAATTAATGAAATAGGATTAGAAAGGAATACAATTTTTTTAGACAATATAAGTATGATGATGAATATCTCACAAAACTGTAATCATGAGTTTGAAAGACTAAAAAGAATAGATAGTAACCAATGTAATATATGTAAATGGTATCCTAGTAAAATAAATACAGCCAAATGTAAAAATTGTTATATGAAAGCTTGTATTAGTTGTATAGAAAGTAAATTAAAACAAAAAGTAGATAAAAATGAAGATCAAGTCCACACAAAAGACTAAGCTACTAATCTAAGACTAATAAGTCTAGAAACAAGAGCAAATGACTTAGAACAATGATTAATTACATTAGAAAAAGGAAAAAGAAAAATAGATAAGGATACTACACGGTCACAAGGTACAATACATCTAGATCAAATAGAAAGTGAATTTATGAACATAGAAGAAAATCAAACTAGTTTTATATGCAACGAAGATAAAAAGTTTGGAACAATAAAAATACTAGTAAGAATAAAAATAAAAGATATAGAAATAGAGGCTTTAGCATTAGTAGATATAGGTTGTACTAGCTGCCTTCTTAATAAAAAGATACTGCCACACAACCTATTACCAATTTTAAAGACATTAAAGAAACCAGTACAAGCAATACAAATGGATGGAACTTATAATCTTTACGACCTGTGAACTTTAATGTACCGCTCTTAAAGAACTTATAATCTTTACGACTTGTATATGTGATAAATGATTACCCTTAGTATATGGTTAACCTCTTAATTTCTTAATAATGACTATGGATTAGCCTGTAAATTCCTAAGATTATTGGCCTTGATAGTCCACTTAATGAACAAAGGACGAATTTGTTGCCAATTTATATTCGGGGTGTGACTAAAGATGAAGTTATTAAGAATAAAGGTTAAGAGGAAGAGATGAACGGGAAGATTAAAAAAAAAGAGTAAAAATGGGGAAATTAGGGAATTATATCATAAATAAACATGATAAAACTAAATGAGAGAGGGAGTATTGAGTAGGATTTACACATTTCTTATCGAAATAACCTTTTTATCTAAGCGCTTATATATTTAGTATCAGAGCAATAAGTTTTTGGGAAAATGCTAGTATTGTATATGAAAAAACATCCTTCATTTAGAAATATAAGATTTATATATTGGAATTTATATAGAGAATACAATATTAGAAGAGTTGCTGTAAAGAAGTTCTCTCTTTTCTTTTTTACAGCAACTCTTCTAATATTGTAGTCTCTATATAAATTTCAATATATAAATCTTATATTTCTAAACGAAGGATGTATTTTCATAAACAATACTAGTATTTTTCCAAAAATTTCTTGCTCTGATACCAAATATATAAGCGCTTAGATAAAAAGGTTATTTCGATAAGAAATGTGTAAATCCTACTCAGTACTCCCTCTCTCATTTAATTTTATCATGTTTATTTATCATATAATTCCCTAATTTCCCCATTTTTACTCTTTTTTTTTCATAATCTTACCCCGTTCATCTCTTCATCTTAACCTTTATTCTTAATAACTTCATCTTTAGCCACACCCCGGATATAAATCTGGCAACAAATTCATCCTTTGTTCATTAAGCGGACTATCAAGGCCAACAGTCCTAGGAATTTACAAGCTAATCCATAGTCGTTATTAAGAAATTAAGAGGTTAACCATATACTAAGGGTAATCATTTATCACATATACAGTAATTTACATGAAGTTAAAAAGTAATAACACAAAATAATAACATGATTTTTTAGGGGGATTTGGAAAATTAACATCATAAACTTACATGATAAATCGAGAGAGGTTTCCTTTTTGGGAACCCCTGAAGAACTTTGAAAACACTTGAGAACTTACACTTCAAACACACTTATTTTATTATAAGAACTTTAATTTACAACAGAGGATAGTGGGTAGAGGATGATAAACATGAAGAAGGTTGAAGGGAGGTTTTTTTTTTTTTTTTTTTTTTTTTTTAAAGTTTCACTCTTTTTTCTCTCTTTTTCGCTCTTAATTTTTTCGCCTTAGTATGGGTATTCCCCATCATTTCAGTTTTATTATGATTAAGCTTTCGCATAGTGTTTCTTGTTTCAATTTATCTTTAAGTATGCTTATGATATACCAGCAGGGTTAGCTTGGGGTTACTCGTGATCCTAGGTCCTGTGTCTGCGTCTTGGGATAGCTTCGGGCCGTGACACTATCAATATGTTGAAATTAAACAATAATCTTCAACACCCACTTCATTTTCAACCGTTAGTTGTCGATTACAAGGTAGTGTTGATAATTTGTCCTGTAACATCCTGAGAATGTGAGGATTTATAAAAATTAAGGATTGTAATCATGATTGGTTTTCTACCCTTAACTCGATTGACGTTTTTTGATGTGATATTGTATGTGGAGTAACTGTGATTACTGATTATGTTTTATTTGGAGTTAGATTTTGATTAGTCGCTTGTATGTGTTGAGAGTCGATAAAGTATGGTTGATTGGTCTTCAAACATAATTTGTGGTTGATAATTGTTGGTGGACAAAGTTTGTATGAGTAAGTGTTAAATTATTGAATTTTGTCTTTAAATGACTTTTGATTGTTGTGTGCACTTGTGATATTCATTTGTATTTGCTATTGTTATCCTAAGAGATAACTGAACTAAGAACATACTAAGATATGTTGAGAGATTTGAGAATATATATATTATTTTATTGATGAGTGGTTCGAGCCTGATATGAGATTACGGACGAGTGATTAATTATGTGATAGATCATGTACTACTCTGGTACGGTACATGAAATTCTAGAATCTATTGCATGTTAAGACTAGTAAATTAAAATTCCTTCGCATGCGTGTACAAATGAGTGACGGTGTGAGATAGAGATGCTATACAACTGTGATCAATGTAGTTATAATTTCATAATTTTGTGTGCCTACTTTATATTTGCAAAGCTTATAATGACTATATGTGTGTTTTTGGTGATTCATATGTCTAGTGATTGTTGTCATTGATATATCGGAAATTGGATTATTTATATGTTATTGTTGACTGCTTGATTTATGAGATTTAGTGTTATGTGTGGTGGTGCTAGTTTTTAATATTGTATTGATAATCCCTTATGAAAAGTAAAGATATTATGGTGAAGTAGGATTTTGTGATGTGAGGATATTGCATTATAGTATATGTTGATTTCATTGATTTTATGATGTGTCGTGTGAATTAATCTTAATCGATCAATCATGCCTATCAATATATGTTGTGTATTAATACTATTCTTGCTACACGTTTTTAGATTAGGTGTCTTTCAGGTGATTGGAGTTTTTAGTCAAAGTGATCGACATTCATCTTCGGCTTCTGCATATTTTCTCTTCAGGCGGAAGCTGTTTTTTATTTCCCTGTCATTACTCTATGTTGGAAGCTCTTGTACATATATATACTAGGTCCTTGAAAAATGTTGGGTATGTTGAAAATAAATATGATTTGAGTTGTTTGATTTAGTATACTATATATTACTATGAATGAAATTCTTTGTGAAATTATCTTTTAAAAAGGAGATGGATGGTAAGGATTCTCCAATCAAATTAGAACTAAGTAGGTGTCTTGCACGATATGACAATTAGCATTGGAGTGCTAGATTAGCGGTTTCTCAACTACAAGAGCAAGACAATATTTGCATATTACAAGACAAGATCATATTACTTTAATTTCAAGGTTATCTTTTTTTCTCCAAGATTGGTTAGTTCTCTTTTAGGGTGTGATTCCATATAGCGTATTTTTTTGTGCTATGAAAGGAATGATGTGATTGTTTAGTTTGTTACATCGAGATGACATATTTGTAAATATAACTAATCATACTATATGATTGACCGCTTTTCAGAATATGAAAAGTATGAATAGATGAATAAATATGAAAGTACAGCATGTCGAATATATGATCTGCTTTTTGTTATATTACTACTAAATTAATGACATTTGATCATTTTGAATTTACAGAATCTACATATTACAAGACAATATCATATTACTTTAAATTTCATTATGCTAAACAATTTTTTGTTTCAAGATTATATTTTTGTTCGCAAAATGGTAAGTTCTCTTTTAGGGTGTGATTTTCATATTGCGTATTTTTTGTGTGTTATGAAAGGAACAATGTGATTTTTTCGCTTGTACATCAAGGACATATTTGTAAATATAAATAATGATAATATCATTGTCTGTTTTCAATATATGTAAGTTTGTCGATGTCGAGAATGAATGGATGATCTACTTTTGTTATATTAGTACTAAACTAATGACATTCGATCATTTTGAAGTTTATACTTTGTTCATAATTTTTCACATTTTTTAAGTTTTAAGAAAGTTGTATGCTAAATTTTGTAGCTAGTAATTAACATGATTATGTTAAGGATAGTGATAAGCTCCTCTCAAAAATCTTCAAATTTTGAGTTCACCCCGTTTGAAATGATAAGTGGTATTGTAACACTATCCTACACGTGTTCATTTTTGTTCATGATGCTGACCTTCATTTGAGTATGACAAACTTTCAGGGGAGATGCATATTACTTTATTTTTGGCAGTATTGAGCAAATATAAGAGTTAAATTATGAACTCTCTATTGTTGAAAAAAAACATTTGGGAGTTCCATTGGCATGGCTATAATCCAAAATTTCAGATAGTATACTTTCCTCCAGTATATTTGAGACAAAATAATAACCCCACCAGAAAGTAACAGAACTCATAACTGTGATTTGTGAACAATTCTGATGGCAAAGTCACCATTTCAACAAAGCTAAGAACAATTAAAACTCTTATCATATCGATGAAAAATCATCACAGAATTGATCTGCACGTCTTTTATCAGGAAATCAATGTCTTTGGGTGGAGAATCTTCAGAGGTCTAATCTGCATTTCTGAACAGTAATCAATTACAAGAACACTGCTGTTAGACGTGAAAGTCAGCATCATTTTTATGTTACAGAATATTAATTTCACATATATATCTAAAAATCATGAAATGGACATATCAACGCAAGTACGAAATGCCAGCCTTTGCTCCAATCCACAAGTTGTTCGCCTGCTCAGACTCTTCATATTGTTGTGGTGTTGCTCTGCGTAATACGAGTAGATGCAAAGGTCCAGTCCACTGTAGTTAAAGCCGGTTAATCAGTTGAAATCCTGAGACACTGTATATTTTGTTACAAAGAACGAAACATATGTTCAGTATGCACATCATTATTATTCTTGGGCATCAAGGTCAGGCTTCGATGGGTATTCAAGACCATGAAGAGCAGGTATCCGTCTTAAATCTTCTTCAGAGTAAGCAGGAATGAACCAATACCGTTTGTCCAAACCAAACACCTGATTCATATAATACAACCTTAGAATGGTAAACTGAAAGGGATCTAACATTTTTTATGAAAATAACACAGATCTAACACAACTTGTAACATGACATAAGCAAGACAAGCAACGGTAAATAGCTGTCACATTCAAAACTAGTTTTTGCAGTCCAATCCAAATGGTGCCCTGATAAGTTTTCTCGAGACAAGTCAACTTGAGAAAGTACTCCAAGTTTACTGGGTAGTCCAGTCCGACACTGGGTCTTATACAGCAGCGTATTAACCAGTAAAATATAACTGAAAAATGACAGGCATGTGATAGCTTTCTCATGTTTATTCATTTAAATAACCAAATAGCAAAAGATGACACCAAAGCTGTACTCTTTTTAAGATAAAAACTTCCAGTTAATGGCAGATCAGGCGCGAGAATTTCAGGACTGTCTTTTCCTTGAATTTCTGTGTGAAGTTTGATTTGATATTCTATTCCTTGATTAGGATCTTTGTAAAGCTTGTATCAGTAAAGAACCAAAGACAGCATACTAGAATGTTGGCTTAGAGAATTTTTTGATGTTGCTGGTAGACATGATCAGACCCCACATGGATTCTGAGAATAAAGTTGCAACACTGAGGGAACAAGGGCATTGAAAATGAAGTAACATAGGAATTGGTGTTAAACAACGTGGTAAGAGCTTTGGGAGCACCAGGAAGAGTAGACAGTAGAGGAGCATTGGCGAATAGAAATGGTTTACAAATATGACACGTGTATAGATCTAACCAGTACATCCAACTTTTTAGTATGTTCAGTGTAATTACAAAGGATTCATACAAAAAGTTGCCCTACAATGTCACATTGTTTCGACAGAGGAGTAAATTGTAACACACAGAAAAATGGAGGACTGCATTAAGTTGCAAAATGGCTGGTTGTGATCTGTTGGAAGTGAAACTAAAGAGTAGAGAATCAGTGAGGTAGTAGCTGAATATCTTCAGTATATGTAGGGCTTTGCTTGTGTATTTATAATATTAAGGTAATACCAAGGTTTTGAAAACCTCATTGGTTACTATGGAAAACCCTGTTATCAGATTAAGAGCCTCGTTAAATAGAAAAGAACGACAAATACTCTGTTCTATTAGTTGTAACATCCCCTCCAAGCTGAATGAGCATTAAGAAAAAAAATAACATTTTAGTAAAACCGAAGCACCAAGACCATGTGATTTGCTAACTTTTACTTTAAATAAGCCAAAACATATTTCACCTCAATACAAGGTCCACTCAAGATGTTTCACATAATCATCAAAAATACCTACTCGAATAGTTTAAATACTAAAAACTAAGTCTGCAATTATGGACTAAAAATTGTCTTGCCATGTTTCCCAAAAAAAAAAAAAAAAAAAAAAAAAAAAAAAAAAAAAAAAAAACTGAAAATAATTTTTTTTTTTAAATAAAACAAATGCATTATTACTTGCCCTCTTCGCGAGTAAATGGCCAAAAACATACCTCAATTATACCCAACCCTTACGCTACATCCTTGCCCAATTACAATAAACAAAAAGCATCCCTAAACTATCCCAAAACTTACAAATTACATCGCTCCGTTAGTTTTATGTAAAGAAATAACGGGTTCAAGTTCAACCAGAAGCACATGACTAACCCACAAATCCAACACTTGTCACCTTCCCTATGGTATGCCATTTGGGACGGGGAAGCTGGAGCTAACGCTAAAAAGATTCAGCACATGCCTTAACCTTAATATCAAATCAATACATTGTTGTTCAGTTGTAGAAACAAAACACTAACACAACAATATTCTTGCCAAAAATGATAAGGATATCTATACCTTTGTTTTTGGATGAAGTTCTATACCTTTGTTATTTTCAACATCTGAATAATTAGTTTATTAGTAAACTTTTAAATCGTTTTATGAATTCCAAGAGAGTAACTATTGATAATATATAGAACTCTTCAAGTTATAAAGGTAAAAGACGAATTATATATCTCATTTCATTTACAAACAAGGTAAACTATTAATTATAAAAATCGTTACAAGATAGGGGTAAAGCTACATACACAACACCCTTCTCATACCTACTTGTAAAATTATATAGGATATATTGTTATTGTTGTAAAAGACAAATTATGTATCTCATTAACCCAGAATATTATATTTACTTGATCTAAACATTAAAATTGAAATAATATAAATGAGAAAAGTTATATAAGAATATTTCTATTTTAAAGAGAAGAAACTATGTTTCATGTTAATCTACACTTCTCTTAAATTAATCTCACCAAATATGTATTCCTTATAGCAATATTAGTGCTATTCAAAAGACATGTATGGGTGGAGTAGTGAGAAATAATCAAGGAGATTTTTTTATGGCCTCTTTTAACTAAATATTTCAGTAATAATCATGTCGACATATTAGGTGCTATAATCCAGGGAGTAGATGGTGTTGCTAAATATACCACAAATTACAATTGAAAATAAAATAAATAAAAATGAATAAATTAATATTCAGGTTGAGGCACGAACCCGCTCTCTTTAAGAAGATTCAAGTCCACTACTTTATAATCTACACCGATCAAACTGTACAACTGTTGACTTATGTAACACCTCGCATTTCGAACCCATGATTACTTGTTATTTGGCATAGACAAACCAACCCAAAAATTTTCAATACCAGTTCCCCCGAGTTGGTTCACGAGTCGTGAACACAATCATGGGATCAACTCCAAGACAACTCAATTCCCACGACTGATAGTATGAATCCTGAACAAGGTCCACGATTCGTACCATCAGTCATGAAAATATTCAGAGGCTTCCATAAATTTATCAATTCTACTAGTCATGAACCAGGTCCCGATTCGTATCATCAGCAATGGTTAGGTCCTAAGATTGCCAGCTCCCACGACTGACCATACGAGTCATGAACCAGGTCTAGGATTTGTACTATCAATCGTGAAAATATTTAGAGACCCTCAGATTCACCAAGGTTCCCATGACTGACAGTACGAGTCGTGAACCTGGTTCACGATTCGTACTGTCAGACCACGAGTCATGGAGTAACTCGTGGGAACCTGGTTCTAGAAATTTCAAAACTCTTTTTAAGGGGTATTTTTGTACTTTCCTTATCTTCCTATGCCTAGACTACAATGTTTTTTTTTTTTTTTGGATAACAAGGGAAACCCAAAGCCGCTACCCTTTGGGTGCACACAAGGTAAAACCCCCGCTCCTATGCAGTAGCTCACAAACCACATAGGAGAGGTAACCCACACTAGGCAAGCCTGTTGCGACGAGCTCGACCCAGAAGGCAAACCCCTTGCTTTCGCCGGCAAGGGGTTTCGAACTTGAGAGTTCCAACATGGAAGTCCCAAGTCTAAACCACTAGGTCACCTCGAAGGGTCCTAGACCACAATGTTTTGTCCTACTCTAAGTGGGGAAAAAGGGGAGTTAGTCGATTAAACCTATCACTTACACTCTAAGTCCTCTCTCAAGCAAGAAACTAGGGTTCTTTGTCTTCAAACTTCAGTTCAAGAATTCCATTAGGTGTTTTCATCCCTGGTATGCGGGATTTCATCAATGGATATCCTTTCAACCATTGAGTCACAAAGAAACCTTCGTGTATTGCAGTTATTAGAATTCTATGAAAACCTAGGGTTCGTTTCGTATGATCGACATGGATTTCAATTTATTTCAGTTCTCTTCATTATCGGTCGAAAAATACATATCTCTCCATAACTTATAGTATTTTACTTGAAGTATATTTTCATGAACCCTCAAAATACAAATATTTCATGCCTCCGAATTGTGTTGTTTTCAATTGCAAATCTCCTTCACAATACAGGAATTGTCATGATTAGCTTTATACTCAATTAATCAATTCCTCATGCTTAGAGATGTTTTTAGATAAAGTGTTTATCAGTTATTAACAAATTTTCAATATTTATGAGTTATTCAATATTATTAGTATTTTCATATTGTAAGCATAAAAGCCAGTTGGGGGTATTACTTAGCACCGAGCAGACATAGGGTTGAAGACTCACCCATCAGTTAGGACTGAGACCTTAGTAGCAATTCCTAGATCCCAGAACTACGTGGCACCGTATGTTTTTAAGGGTCACCCGTCAGACCAGGACTAACACCTTAGTCCATTTTGGACATCAACTTAGTGGATCCACGTTAGACAGTATTCATACCTTGGCAAGGTACAAAGCGCTCCCAGTTGGGGTACATGTTGGACTCCATTTAGCTCAGACAAAGTATATCAATTATTAGTATCTCCCACAGTTCACTCTCAGATTACTGTATTAACCTTGTATTTATTTATTTCAATTCAGTACTTATGATTTACTTGGTCATTGCATCAGTTCATGAATTTTAGTTCAACATTTCAGATTTATCATGTCAAGTTTACTAGACTTGTGATCAGTATATTCAAAGTACTAACTGCATACCTCTCTACGCCATGTTGTTTTATAATATATAGGTTCAAATGCTCAATATCCTACTCGCAGTTAGTACTACATTTGATCAGCTCAGTAGTAGTATTGGTGAGTCCTCATCTTTCGAGGACAATCCCCTATCTTATTTTAGTTATTTAGTCTTTCAATTTTCATACAATTAGAGTTAGTTAGGGGGCATGCCCCAGCAACTCATCTTAGTAAAGGCTATCAAACAATCAGATAGCAGTATCAACTTTATAATTTGTTCAGATATTCTACATTTATCCATTTACTGTTTTGGATTGATATGTCCCTTTTGGATTCAGTTTCTACATAAGTTATTTCGAGTGATTATTTATATGAATCTTAATGTCATAACAGACCATGGGTTAGCTTGGGGCGACTTGTGGTTTCAAGTATCGTGCTACGACTAAGGAGTAGTTCCGGGTCGTGACAACTTATCCCCTTTAGGATGCAACAACCCAACAACGTCATATACGGTATAACTCAAACAACTTTGAATCAGTTGAACTGTTGTAGAGTCCAAAGCTCCATAAAAAGAACAACTTCCTTATACATAAAATTACTCTCTTTTGTATACTGAGTAAGTTGGAGAATTTTGCCAGGAATATTATTCACTTTTTTCCAAAATATTATTTCACTTTATTTGAAAAATAGTGTTTGGCCATGAAAAATTCCAAATACAACTTGAAGCTGTATTTGAAATTTGGAAAACAACAAAAACCTTGTTTTCACTTCACTTTTTTCATTTTTGAATTCATCTTTTTCAAAAAAATCCTAAAAAAAATTCATAAAATAACACCATTTAAATTATATTCCATGTTCAAATAATATTTATATTTTAAAAAATACATTTAAATTATAAATATTAACTGCAAAAACTATAGCCAAACTAGTGGTGGCAAATGGGCGGGTTGGGTCAAATTTGGGCGGGTTGAAAATGGTCAACATAAAATGGGTAATAATTCAACCCATCCATATTTGATATGGGTAAAAATGGATTGGGTAACAAATGGGTTGGGTAAAATACTAGTTTACCCATATTTACTCATATTTTCATGAGTAAATAGTACTCTACTTAAGAATTCAACATGGAGAAAATATTTTAGTCTTTTTTTTAGCTGAAAAATGTTGAAAATACTTCATTTTGTTTTATTGTATCATAAAAGTCAAAAAACAATCCAATAACTTTTCAATATAAAATAAATTTATGTAATAACAAAGGGAAAACATTTTTAATTTCAAAGTAAATGAATATTTGCATTTTAAGACTAAAACATGCTTAATGCACTTCAAGCAATGTCAATACTAATACATGATTTGCTTATTTTACACTATAAAATAAATTTATGTAATAACAAGGGGAAAACATTTTTAATTTCAAAGTAAAAGAATATTTGCATTTTAAGACTAAAACATGCTTAATGCACTTCAAGCAATGTCAATACTAATACATGATTTGCTTATTTTACACTATTATTTATTATTCAATATTAAATTAAACAAATAAAAAAATATAATTATAATTAACAAAAGAAATGTACATTTAAAATATATATTTTTGGAGGGCCAAAGAATTCACCTTTTCAATTATAGAGAAAAATAATTAGTTCTATAGAAGAGCATAAAAAGGAAGGGAAATTACAATATTTTTAGTGATATCATGAATTTTGAGTGAATAAAAGTTAAAAGCTTAACCCATTTGACTAATCCATATTTTACCCATATTTTACCCCATAGTTTACCCATATTTTAATGGGTTGAATATGGGTATCTACCCATATTTTACCCATGGAAAAAATCACCAACCCATTAAAATATGGGCGGGTTACCAAAATATGGGCTCATTTTGCCGGCACTAAGCCAAACACAACTCCAACTTTGAAAATTTCAAATGAAGTGAAATTTTTTTGTTTGGTCAAACACCTAGAATATTTTTCTTTTGTTCAGCTCTCTTTCACTACACTAACCTCAAAATATAAACACAATATAATACTTCTCATCCACTTCTCGTATTTTTAATATATTAAAATACAAAGAAGAAACATCCTTTATACATGTGTCGATTTCTTGCACAAGTAAATGTCAAGAAAGTGGATAGTTATTTGAGGTGTAGTGGGGTAATTAGTAGGCTATAATGTGGAGAACATGTCATAGTGGTTACATGAGTTACAAAGAATAATGACACCTTATGTTGCTAGGACTCTTCAAAAATTTCAACGGATGCGTGTTGGATTCGCCAAAAGTAGTGCATTTTTGGAGAGTCTGACACGGGCACGGCATCAAAAGTGAAGAGTCCATGCAACTAAGAATGACACCACTTTTTCCACTTTATGCCCACTAACTATCATGCACTCTATGTTGCGCAGACTCTTCATTTTTGCAGCCAAACCCGTCTCGACGCGACACTGGTGTGGGCGCGGGTGCGGGGTGCGTGTCGGATTCAATCAATCCGATCCAAATACTTTGACCAATGCCAAGAAAAAAAAATGGGGAAGAAGAGATCAATTTCATGCGGCGAAAGTTGACGACAGCGAAGTTCTCACAAGGTCTGACTGCTCCATGAAAAAGAATAATGAAGAGGCAAAGCTTACAAGAATAGAGAGAGAGCAGGCAAATCTTTTTTCTTGTACAAGAACAGAGATGAGGCGAAGGGCTCCATGGGAAAGAACAAATAATTCAAAGTTTTTTTCTTGAAAAAGAGGAGAGAAAGCTTTTTTTCTTGAAAAGGAAAAGAGCAGGCTAGGGTTTCTTGGGAAAAGAAAGGGCGTTCTTAGGAGAAGAAAGGGCAGCACACAGAACTTTAATGAATTGTACCACTATCTAATTTACATTAAGCTATATATATATATATATATATATATATATATATATATATATATATATATATATATATATATATATAACTAGGTAATTTGCCCGCGCTTCACGCGGTCATAAATAATAATTACATTAAACTTGCAAATAATCCTTAACTAATATCCATACATTAAGAACAATAGAAAAATAGGTTCTTAAAAAAATATTAGTAATATTCTAGCATAAATTTGATTATTTGTCATTATCACATAATTGAAGAACCTCTAATTAATGATTTATTCAAGTAATAATAAATCATTGGTTCTTTAATCAACATTAAAAGGAAAATGCAGATGAAAATACGAATATATATACAAAGGAATTTCGTAAGAAAAAGAACACATTTAAGTTACATAGATTATACAATTGTGATATATGTCTCACGGAAAAATTCAAAAATTTGTTAACAGATTCAAAAAAGACATTATGTTTGAACATGAAAGCAATTATAACTTCTGAACTTGCATAATGAATTTCTTAAATTGATAAGTGAGAAACGTCATATCTATGTAAAAATAGATATGTAGGCTTATATATAGTACGTTTAAGTTATAGAATTTTATATAGGATATCAAAACATGAATTCTTGGAAGCGAGTACAATAATTATTTTATGCACAATGAATATACCGACTATATGTGTATATATGTTCAATATAACCGGAGACAATAACTTTGCAGAAACATAAACAACAGAGTTTAAAACATGTGCTCAAAAACAACAATTAATAGCAGAAGCATAAATTAATGACGGTAAAAAAAAACATACCAGGATATGTATAAATGGAATGAAATAGAAAGGAAAAAACCAAGCCTACTGAATGCACAATGTCCCCTAAAGAAAACTATTCCCCTCTAATACCTAAGCTTTAAAGAATTAGATCCTCTCAGGATGGAATGATTTTATTTCAGTAAACCACTCAACAGGAGCAAAGTACACAAATATTTAATTGTGCAGAAGAAGAAGTTCAGAATTTTCATTGTTTTAAAATGAGAGGAAATCCCTCTATTGATAGACAACAAAGGGTAGTGTGAACAAATGTTTATTTTGCCTTATCGAAAAGGTCATAACCCTTGGAAAAAGTCACAACCTTTCATAAATGTTCGTAAAAGTCACAACATTTCGTAAAAGTCGCAACTTTTCGTAAAAGTCCCATCTTTTCGTGAAAGGGGAAGGCTAGTTTTGGAAATAAATAAATTAAAAGGGAATCCTTGTTTTTGGTGGCGCCTACTAAAATTACCCGCTCGAAGCGCGGGAATTTAATATCACAGAATTTATAAAATAATAGTTAAAACCTATCCGTCATTAAAAATAAAACACTATATTTATCTTACATACAAAACTACGTAGTAACGAACATTAATAATGTAAAGGAAAATGATAACTATAACATCTTATCATCTATCTTTCAATCAATCATCTTTAATTTGATTTTGTAATTTATCCTTTTGCCTCCCGAAAGTGTTACTATTTGATATATTTTGGAAATTAGATGAACATCAACATGAGATATTAAATTTTCTAATAAATAAATAATCTTTATTGTACTAACAAATACTTATAATATTAACTTTGCAGAAATATAAACAATAAAGTTTAAACATGTACTCAAAAATAACAATTAATATCATAAGCATAAATTAATAAATGTAAAAAAAGATATCAGGATCTATAACAATAGAATGAATAGAAAGAAAAAATTGAGCCCACCGAATGCAAAGTAAAGTGTTCCCTTAAGGAAATCATTCCCCTCTAATACCTGAGGTTTAAAGGAATAAATCCTCTCAACATCGAACGATTCTATTCACAAGTGTATTATACAAAATTAACGGTGTCAGTGAGTCACTCAATAGGAGCAAAGTACACGAATATTTAATTGTGCAGAAGAAAAAGTTCAGAATTTTTATTGTTTTAAAATGAGAGAAAATTCCTCTATTTATAGAAAACAAAGGATAGTGTGAACAAATACTTATTGTGCCTTATCGGAAAAGTCACAACTCTTTGGAAAAGTTACAACCTTCGGAAAGGTCACAACCTTTCATAAAAGTCATAATTTTTCATAAAAGTCGCAACTCTTCATAAAAGTCGCAACTTTTCATAAAAGTCACATCTTTTCATGAAAAGGGAAGGCTATTTTTGAAAATAAATAAGTTTAAAAGGAAATTCTAGCTTGTGGTGGTGCCACGGAGGGGGGTCTAGGGTTCTCTTTTATATAAATATATGATTATTTCTTTTTTATAATAAATAAAAGGAATTATAATTTTTTTTAAATTAATTAGTTACAAGTAATGAATTTATACTTTTAAATTTGAATATCTATAATTGATATGCTTTTAAGTATAGTGTTTTACAAGATATTTAATAATATTATTATTATAACTATATTTTATAATATTGAATAATTTTAGCCAAATTCCCGCACCGGTATCCATACTCGGATTCGCACCCCCGAATCTTAAATATAAATTTTGCCGAATCCGACTCTCGGATACCCACACCCGAGTCCGAGCAACTTAGCATGCACTTGAATATTTTTATTCAATATTAAAATGTACATATACACCAATATTCCCCCACTCATTTTAACCATCAAATAAAAATATTAATGTGCATAATAATCAATGGGTATATAGTGGAGAAAGAGGTGTCATTATTCTTTGTAACTCATGTAACCAATATGACATGTTCTACACATTATATTCCTATCAACTACCCCACTGCACCTCAAATAACTATCCATTTTCCATAAACACCAACAGATCATTTATCCAAAATGGCTTTTCTAGAATTCACGTTGAACTTGACTCTCTAGTGATAACTAATATGCTGATCAAAGAGGACTCTTGCAACTTGAAACTCGAGCACATTGTGTGAAAGCTACCTCAAACGCTTTAACAGGAGCTAAGGTTCTTTTCACTCACTGCTATAGAGAAGCTAATCAGGTTACTGATTTTTTTCGCCAAGATGGCTGTTACAAGTGGCAATAGGGGCTTATATCTTCTCAGAGAGGCAAATGATCTGCTTCAACTTGATAAATGGAAATTACCCACCTCTCAGAGGAGATTTGAAAAATATAAAAATTTTATTAGTCAATATATTTGTGTGTCTGTACAGGAAGAAATTCTATATAGGCAATTTCCTTCCTTCAATCTAACTTTTGTAGACTTGAGGCAAGGTTTCATGTTCCCCTCTAGTCGTGGTAAGTTCTTTGCCTATTAATATAACATGTTAGGGGTCCAGCCAAACTCCCACACCTTAAGCTCACAACACAACCTAAGGTGTTGACTTATAAAAAAAATATGTTGTCTTTTTCTATTCTCAGATCATTTTATTAACGTCCAGTGAAACATGAGAAAATGTTTTTACATGACACTCTAAAAGAAAAGGAGAATATAAATCCTATACATATTATGTACGCAGGACTAGAATATTTATCTTCCACTTCTTCCTGTCTATATTTTTCCAAATGATAAGAATGAAAGAAACGTCAATAACTAGCTAGCTTATGTTTTCGCTCCTTGCTGAAGAAGCTAAGGAGAGGAGACAATAATGGTAGATTCGTAGGGATAAGTCACGTCCAAAGGCACATTTCCTGCTTGAAGCTGTTAGTTTTTTGACAAAAAACTAAGAGAGGTATGTAACTTGTAACTTGTAACTTCTAGGAAAGTTCAGGTATGCTATTTATTCATTATTACAATACAATATAAGGATGTTTTTAAGTTTGGGTTATAGTTAAGGGATGTTTTTGGTCATTTACTCCCCCCTTTGCCCTATTCTACTGGCACAGTTACTGTTCAAGTTTTATTATCAAGCAAAAGAAGTATTGCTGCTTACAACCTATTTCTTTTCTTTTACAATTTTCATGATATTTCACACAAAAGTGGTTTTATTTGTGTTGTTCCTGTAGTTCTAAAGAAAAATATTTACTATAAAAAGAAGTAGACATCAATGTTAAACCAAATCAAGTTAACCCAAGTAAACCAGATATAGTCGTATAACAAGTGAAAAAGATATAACGGTAAGGAGGTAGTGAGGTAGCAAACACATCATTCTGTTGAAACATATCGTCCTACCGACCATTTCTCATTTTATTTATTTCATAAAATTACAGCAAACACTGTATTGAAGTGGCATCTAATATGAAGGTTTAATGTATGCTTCTTATATCATAAAGAGGATGAAAGCATATATCAAGACCAAAAAAAGGGTAAAACTAGAGGGTAAAGATAAAGCAACAAAATTGCAATTTTTTTCTACCCACTATTCTACGATTATATTTCAATCATGAAACTACATTTGTCAATTAATCATTGCTATGAGATGTAGGTAATGTTTCATAAACGCGCCTGATATCAAGGTCCTATGTACATGGTATATCGTTTCCACACTGATTTGCACTTCTCCACCCTCTGTAAATGAAGCTTCCCTGTTGCCCCACATTCTCTACTACCATGAAGTTTAGGTTCTTCAATAATTTTTTATTTTACCATGGGCATTTAAATTAGCTTCCAAGTATTTATATCTCTGAATAAACATTGAGTGACAGTTGCAATTGGAAGTTCTCTTTCATATCTAACTTATGTTTTTTGTTGTGTCACATTCAAACCATGAACTTCCAAATCAACTCCATAAATCTGGCACTTATTATAATATTCATACCTAAGAATTTAGATCAGAGCGCAGCATTACATAGAGAAGCATCTATCTTTTCTTTCATATTGAGAGCAACCTACCATCAGAATAAATAATAAATAAGGCAATCTTGTGCAGTCATCTAACCTGTTCAAAGTTCCTCTTCCGACCAAGATCATAACGCCATTTAGGACTGGTCTTCTTCTCATATGCCTGAAAGTAAGACAAGCCATTAAATGTGTGCAAAAAAGAAAGATACTTTTCCAAACCAAAGACCAAGAGCGAAAGGTTCTATAAATTGGTTCTGCCTCAAGACTAAAGAGCTGTTTGCACAGTACAAATGATGTTTCAGATTACTAGGTGTTCTATAGAAAGGAAAACACTTTACATTCTACTTAAGGAATAAGAAAAATGGAGTACCTCAATGGTCGTTGTATTACCAGATACCAATGATATGTGCATAATCAGAAATCCCAAAACACTCAAAGCAAATGCAAGGTTCAAGACTGAGATGTACAAGAAATGTAGAAAAATTAAGAAAACCAGTGTCTTCATAAAGAAATCACAGGTAGCAAGTTCACCAAGACAATCCCCAAAAACATACCAAAAGCAAGGAAAGTAGTCGCAAGAGTGCCCGGAGTCCCAGGTATCTCTCCATCACTGAAGAATGCAATAAATTGTGGCAGCAATGATAAAGTGACAACAGTGGTCTCAAGGAACGTATAGAACTGCAGAAAGAGAAGGTTCTAATTAGTTGAGGAAAAGACGGTCATTAAAATACTGCAATGCGACGAAATACCAGGACAATTGTTGTTAAGTATTCATACATGCTTAATGATGCATACACACATCAATTGACAGGAACCAACAAGGAGGAAGAACATGGAAAAAGAAAATTCACAATATGAACTATCACTTGCAATACTATAAGGAAACTGCATTCCACTCTCACAGAAATAGCCAGATGAATTTTGGAAAATGATAAGGTCATATAGGAAACAATATTATAGAATAAGTTCCTTACAAACAATTATCACTATGGTCGTTCAGATACTGTATGCAGGGATAGTGCTAATATCGCAGTTGATGCTTATTATTGGTACTTGCAAGACTAGCAGCATGTCATTCAAGAAACAACTAATATGATTGTACACGGTGGCGGAGCCATAGTACTAGCTACAGTTCCGAACCTATAGCTTTGACTCAAACCCTGTATTTTGAGTTGAAAAATCATTTTGTATGTATAAATAATTTATTCAAAACCTAGCAAGCAAAATAAAATGTGGTCTAGAACGCATAAACTAAAAGCATTGGCTCGGTCTCTGATTGTACATAGGAGATAATGATGGTTTGCAAACGTCTCATGGATGGATATGATTTCTAAAGCAAAAGAACCATGTGTGACACTCACCCCCCAAAAATATCAAAAGAACTAACAAAAAAAAAAAAAAAAACAATAACTAAGACAAAGACTGTGATATAATGAACATCAAAATCACTCCACTTCACATATAAACAATAACATAGGAGACTTTTATTTTTTTGAAATTAATAACATAGGAGACTTTTAAGACGACAACAACAACATACCCACCGAAGAGACTATTGCGTCAAAAAGTATAAATATAATGTTGTTCTCTCTCCATTTAAATTTATGTGTTTACTTTCCTATTTAGATGTTACAAACAGAATGTTATCTTTTGATGACCAAAAAAAAGAATGTTACTATTCTACATTTAGGAAGTTTTTCATTCCAACATTCTCATATAATCCTTAACGACAATCCCTCATAAGAATGACATGGGATGTTTAGGGGCACTAGAAGGGTACTTTTTTGGTATGTTTTATACACCTTTACTCGTCTCAGACCACAAGATTCAAAAGATTCAAAAGTCCTGTTTACATTCATAAACTTCATAACCAATTAAAACTATGATTCATAAAATGAGGAGGAAATATTATTTAAATAGGCATAGCTTGCTTATGTATCCTTTGAAGAATATAAGAGAGCTAAGAGGGAAGCTAATAGGGCCATAACTTGTGGGGAAACCTAGATGGCTTGTACCAGAAGCTAGGGACACGAGAAGAGGAGAAAGAAACAAACAAATTAGCACGCATGAGAGAATAAGAACTTAAAACGGTTAAACTAGGTGAAGTGTATTAAAAATGATTATCAACAAGTTTTGACGAGAGATAATGAGATCAAGGAGAGGAGAAGAGACTATGGTCAATTGTTCAACTCGAATCACGAGGATATGCTTAAAGATCTCCAAATATTTGTACACGATAAAGACTTCAGCTATGCTCTTAGAAGTTAGAATTAACAAGTCTAAAGTAGACATTGCCTTGAAAAATATGATTAAGAAAGCCTATGGTCTCGACGGAATAGTCATAGAGGCTTGTAGGTATCTTGGAGAGGTTGGAGTAGTATGGCTTACCAAACTATTTAATGTTTTACTAAAAAGTGGTAGAACGCTTGAAGAGTAGAGGAAGAGTACCCTAATCCCAATACATAAGAACAAAGAAGATATTCAAATTTTTGTGAAGCATCGCAGCATTAAACTTATCAAAAATAAGATGAAATTGCTGAAAAGAGTGATAGAGCATAGATCTAGGGGCACTACAAGTGTAACAGAAAACTGGGTTGTATTTATACCAGATAGATCTACAACAGATGGTATTTTTTTTGTCAGGACTGATTAGCAAGAATTCGCGAGAAGAAAGATTTACACATGTTGTTCATTGCCTTATAGAAAGCATATGATTTAGTACTAACAAAAGTCATTTGATGAGTGTTGGGGAAGAAGGGAACTCATACTAATATATAAATCCCATAACGAATATTTATAAAGAAGTCACCATTAGTGTGAGAGCAGTAGTACTAGGAGATAGAAAGGAGTTTTCAATTTTCACAACCATGAGTTAACATAGAAATCGACATTAAGCATGTACTTATTTACACTAGTTATATATGGACTAACACAATACATTTTAATATCCCATTATGTATGTTAATTGCTTACAATAGTGTGCAAATTGATAAAACAACGAAGTGTCATCAAAAGCTTGAGTGGTGAAGAAGAACTCTAGAGAGTAGGATAGATAAAACTGCCTAAACTAGCCCTGGATTTCCAAAAAGACACTTATCGTTTGTGGGGTTCCTAGTACACATCCCCCATCCGAACGACTTCTAAGTGGTGTTAGTACCCCCCCTTTCTCGGGCAACCCAATTGCCCAATTTTAAGAAAGGAAGTGTTTGTCACGAACAGTCCTTGCTTGTCATGTGCAAATTTCATTAAAAAAATTATTTTTCCTTCTTAGTTATACTTTCCTCATATTTTGTCCTTGGTCGGGGCCAGGGGCAAGAGGAAGGAGTGGTACATGGGTTAAGGGGTCTCTTAGGCTGAGAGTAGGGTCCTGGAGCATAAGGTCACTGACGGGAAAATCCATAGAGCTAGTGAAGATTCCCAAGAAAAGGAAGATTGGCATTGCTTGTATCCAGGAAAGCTATTGGCGTCTGTTGATGCTATAAATATGTTCAGAACTAGCAGCCAATACTACTCATAATTCAAGAATCATGATAACTTACCAGGAAGAGAAGGAAATACTTGTAGTTTAATGCTCCAACACAGTTGACAACCCACACACAATGATGGTCCATCTTTAGCACACACCTTCCACCTAAAACAGGGAAGCAGACAACTCAATCTCAAACGAAAAACTTTAACCAAAATCATCATTTAGGTGAAAAGACAAGAACTCACAAACAGAACAGTGATGGCATCGAGGAGGTTTTAACTGGTTGCACTTTCTACAGAAACGTATTCTGGGATTCCCTGAGTCAGCTGGCGAAGCCCCGAATTCTGATGTGGTTAACGGATCAGCTTCCCCTCTTTCTTCATCCAACTCTGGTCTCCAATTTGGAGGCACACTACCAGGATCAGTAAAAACAACAGAAAAGTAGCACCACAGAAGCATCACCAACTGCAATCATCACAAATATGTACTTTTTAGCTACTTAATACAACTTCCCATCCATCCATAGTCCCAACTCAGCTCTGACACAGAACTGGATGACAAGATGAATTTGAAGTCTCTCAAACTTTTCTTTCTAAAATCTCCCGTAATCTGTCTACTTAATATTGAAGCCATCATCCACATTATCCACAGGATTCGAAAAAAAACTAATTTCGATTACCCAAGCTCCAACTTAACAAATTCCCTACAATTGTATGTTTGAACCGCACATAAAAACCGAAATATAAATTTTCAAAAAATGGAAATAGTCAAACACCCATAAATCATCAAATTTTATTAACAAAGTACCAGAATTGGGAGAAAATGAAATTACCAGACAATGGAATAATACAAGTACTGAAAGAGCGATGAGGACATCAAGTAAACCACCACTACTGGCAAGGGAAGGACCATAAGTGGTTATAACGACGGCGTAATAGGTAACTCCAACAACACCCAAAACCAAAAGGATCATGATCGAACCAAGCCCTCGCAAGGCAGTACAGAATCTGAACACGTTCCATGCCATTACAGCTCCCGATCTATACATAATATATCTTTAACAAAAATACACCCAAAATGGGTTTTTTGTATAACAAAAATGGTGTGAATTTTCTTGAGAAATTATTTAGGGTTTATGGATTCCAGGTATGTAAAGTGGAATCCATGGATGGATGATAGAGTGAAATAGTAAGGAAGAAGGAAAATTGAGATTATTGAAACCGAGTACGATGACTTGTAGCGGTCAAAGTTGGGGGAATTTCAATACTAATTTAAGAGAGTGGTGTATTAAGGCAAGTTAATTTAATTTAATAGAAGAAAGTACATTTTTTAAATTTTCATTGGTCAATGGGTGATAAACAAAAATCATCTAGAAGGTCATGTTATATTGGCTCTTGCATGTGCAAATAACCTACTCCAATAAAGATTTAATTATTAGTCAAAACTACAACGTATTATGACGTAATGATTTTTAGTTTCTAATTCTTCTACCTCACCCAATAATGACTATAACCAACCTCTTACATCTCTTATGTACTCATGTATTTATCATTGTAACTAAAATTTAAATAGAAATTAAGATCTAAAAGAGCAAATAAAGAGATTAAGTTTTGTCGAATCTCTAAAGCATATAGGTCGTTATGCAATATTAAAGATCGACAACCACACAAGTCCATTTTTGTAAGTGCATATCCCTTTACCTCCAAGTTCTTCATTATTTTCTACATATATTCACTTTGATCCATGTGAGATTCCACAGAACTCAACAAATGTTTCTCAATCACTACTCACGTGGTCGGTGGCCTCAATCCACATAAAATACGATTTAGTTTGTAAAGCAGTGATACAAACATATATATCACTTAGAGATGCATTTTGGAATGCCATTTGTTTTGGCTCGATACAATCAAGAGCAAAATGCTCTGGAACATGGCAGTTGTAGCACTTTATCTTACTCTCGTCTTTCTTCTTGAATAAATATTTTTCTTTCTTGAACTTTGGCATGCTCTTTTTCTTGGAGGATCCTTCTCTAGTCTCCTTCCCTTTCTAACATTTTTCTAACTTTTCATATGCTTGAAGCTTGAAAATTTTGTATTGCTTGATAATGTCACATAGGCACTAGATATAGTTTTAGCATCACCAAGCCACTTGTCTTCAAGCTCAACATGATGGACAATATTAGATTTTTTTTATCATTATGGGTTTTAGTTAACCTTCAAATCTTTCAACTATTGAAAAAAATTGGATTACTGTTTGAACTTGTTGCTCATCAAAGAGAATATGATCAATATTTTTGAGTTGAATAATCATGTTTGACATCGTCCTAAGGTATAGTTTGATATTCTAATCATGATGCTTCTTGTAAGTATCAAATTTGATAGTCAGTTGTATAAGGAAGTCACATATGTGCCCTCGTATGTCTCTCGCAAGTGTGCCTACATGGCATGAGCAATCTCACATTCATGAATGAGGTCATCAAGAACAGAACTTACGATGATTCCACGTGCAGCAAAATCTTTCGTTTTTCACACTTTGTAAGTTTCAGAATCTTTTGTGTTCTATAGAGTTATTCTCTTTTGAATGAGTTACAACATGATTTATACCTTCAAGGAGCATTTTTCTCTTAGAATACATATCATATTTTATGACTTCAGATGTTGTAATCGTTACCATTCAAATTTTCACGGTTGTAAAAGTCAACAATTATACTTTTCAAAGTCATTCTTATTAATAAGAGACAATTAGGCAAGTAAATTCATTAATTATGCATGTGAATTACTCAGTTAAGCAAACCAATTCACATAAAGGTTTCACTTTTAGTGTAAAATTGAAAGGTTAATAAGTTTTAAATTCACCAAAAGGTTTGACATTTAGTGTTAAGATACTTTATATAGTTCCAGCCACAAAATTAGCTAGCTTATCCATGGGAGAAAAAGGAGAAAACTTAGACCTAGGATTTATCAAACTTAATTTGGGTCTAGGATAAGTCTTTAAAAACATAGATTTCTTGGTTTTGGTTATTATTTCTTTTTTTCTCCCACTTGTCTTTCAGAGTCATTGTGAATTTCCAAATTGGCTCATTAGGATCATACTCGTGATAAATACAAGCTAATTGATTATTTCAATAATTTGGTAAGGATCTATTCAATATATCCAAAGATTCTTTGTCATGACTTCAATCCATCGTGAGCAACACCCACACTAATCCAAGTGGGAGGACCAACTAATTACTATCATAATTCCAAAAATCAATTTTTCAATAAAACAAAAGTCATGACTTCAATCCATCGTGAGCAACACCCACACTAATCCAAGTGGGAGGACCAACTAATTACTATTATAATTCCAAAAATCAATTTTTCAATAAAACAAAAGTCATAGTCATCAACACTGCGGAATTATCCCCTAGAAACTGAAAGTCGTGTAGTTGTTTAGAATAAGGGGATACAACCTCAATGTCAAGACCTCGACCGTAGTGAGTGACACCAACACTAAACCACATGATGGGAGAACCAATGACAAACTTGAAACCAACCCAACATCATTTAAATAAGAAAAGTTCATCATATAAATCAATTAGAGCAGTTTAGACAACTAAGAATTGAGTCCCCATAAACTCAATTTCATAGTTCAAAAACATTTAATGAGAAATAACCCCTAAAAACTAAAAGTCATCATACCAAAACTCTAAATAGTCAACTGGGGATGTAATCCTAAACCTAAGCATAACTAAAGTTTATAAGTCAGTGTCCGAGCAAATGGATAAGAATATGTAGAAGAATCCATGGTAGATTCAAAGTCAAGTATCTCTCAACTTAGGTCTTGGATCAGGCACCGGAAGATGTCATGTGCTCAACAAGGAAAAGAGCATGTGTAGTATCAGTACACAAACCACAGTGTACTGATAAGATCACATGGCCAGTCCAAGATATGGATATAGACAGTTTAATATGATGCAATAACATAACATAATGCATATAAGAACAAGTAACAAACCACATAGATTCTCAATCACATGTCATGAGACAATAATACATGGATGCATGTCCCACATGATCACAAAACTAAATGCACGGTTCTCTCATGGAACCATGATCATCTACTTGGTACCCTCACAGAACCCAAACCCAAAATTGTAGTATATTAGCATGGTACCAGGTCTATCCATAGTTAGTGTACCAGCATGGTACCTGAGCCATATGCAGTTAGTGTACTAGCAGTGGCGGATCTAGAATTTTAAGGTTGTGGGTGCTCTGAAAGTAGCGGAGTCAAAAATATAAAAAATACATGTTATCAATGAGATTCAAACTCAAAACGATTTTAAGGTTGTGGGTGCCTAGCCCATATTCTATCTAAGGCTGGGCTAGCCAAAAATTTAAGTCACTACCCAAAAAGTTTTCTTGCCAAAATTCTTTCGCTATTGGCTTACTTATAATGACCGAATCAGATCATTCTAATAGATACCAATTCAACCATCATTCATCCCTGAATGATCAAATAAGCAATATTGGGCTAAAGTAGTTTCCTCTAAGTAGCTACCTCCGCCGAACGATGTTTCCACCGAACCTTTACTGATTTGATCTCCTTTGTCCTCAGCTTTCAGACATCCCGATTAAGAACCGCAATCAATTCCTATTCATAGTACAGTCCTTGTCCAATATTATTGAGTCCCATTTAATGATGTAGTCCACATCCATATTATACTTTTTTAGCATAGGAACATGAAATACTTGATAAACCCCAAACAGGTTGGGCGGCAGTGTTAACTTGTAAGCCACTGGTCCCACACCTTTAAGAACCTCAAATAGATCAACATAACGAGGGCTAAGCTTACCCTTCTTACCAAACTGTATGACTCCCTTCATATGTGACACCTTCAGCAAAACCTGATCACCCACCATGTCATTAACCTTGTGATGTGCTTACTCCTTCTGCCTACGCTGGGCTACCAGCAACTTAGCTTGAATCTCCCTCACCATTCTTGATCTTCCCTAACCAAATCCACACCTCATGGTTTCACATCCCCAACCTCAATTCAACCTATAGGAGATCTGCATCCCCTCCCACAGAGTGCCTCAAATAGTGTTATATCAATGTTGGAGTGATAACTATTGTTGACATCCTGAAGGCACAACGTCGTGGTGACTCACAAAAATATAATCAATTAATTTAATTTTAAAAGAAAGAATTTAATGAATAAAAGAATAAATTTAAAAGGGAGTCACCATCTAATTTTAGGAAAACTAGGAAACCAATTAATTAATTAATAAAAAAAAGAAATGTCTACGATACCAATAGATTCTAGGTAAGGGTTCAAGTGATTCGGTAGGGAAGGTATTAGGCATCCTTCAAAATTCACAAATGTGGGTCCCAACTGATTTCCTTTTTTTAAATTGAGGAGGAGATAAAAACATTGTATAAGTATAATAAACATCTAATATACACAAGTCATAAAGTAAAACAATGATAATAATACAAGAAACTGTCTAGTGTTTTCCTAACGTCAATATATAATGAATCAAAAATATTGTTTGAACGTCATTTGAATAGCTTCATTGGGAAGCAACTCTAGGTACCTGTAAAGACACTTAGTAAAAGTTTTAGTAATAAATAAATATGAATAAAATAAATGATTCAAATAATAACTTTTTTTAGAAAAATCCATCTTACAAACATGGGAGGACTTGGAAATCGATGGTAGTTTCTTCATCGACCAATTTTAACATATTTGAGATACTTCTAGAAGTAACCTTAGTTCGTTATTGTGAGACGTTTTCCATTAACCAACATAGACCATGTGAGATATAACATGGAATTTGATGTCTATCCCACACCGAAAAGAGATGTCCTTACTTTCCAAGGTAAGAACCATAAACTTCTAGCTTAAGTGGATCCACTAGCTAATGTTTATCTAAGACGACCTATGGTGGCACATAGTTATGGGATAGGGAGATTGCTATTAGAAACACGGCCTCAACAACGAGAGAGCCTTCATCTCGATATCCACTCGGTGTTAAGCATAAATCCCACGGAATAGTCATTAGTCATATTCATTTTATTATCCATGGAAAGGCACAATCAAGTAGTCAATCCAAGCTAGAGTTCATTAGAATAGCTCCAAAATCTTGATTAAAAGTTACGTTGAGAAAGTCTTTCAACCCTATGAATCCTTCATGTTAGAAAACCCCTTTCACATTCATGTTTTGAGTAGTATGTGAGAAATCCTTTCACAACAACAACAACAACCTCAATTCTTGACTCTCAAAGCAAACTTAAATCATTTTCTTCAATTTCTTAAAGAAACATACATATCTTCATAAATTCCTCTTTCATAGTTCAAGAGCCTCATCATATGATAAAAATCTAGAAATCATAAATCATGCATGGGTTCAGGGGGATTCAACTTAAAAACTTGGAGTAACTTTAATTCATGCATAAAATTATATAAAACAATCAATTAGATCAACATTAAAAGGAACCCATGTGATGGAAGAAAACCCTAACTTCAATTGGAGACTTGAACTTGTAAAATTAGAGAATTTAGGAACCCTACGGAGGAAAGAACTCCATAGGTGAATACTATCATACCATAATGTCAAAAGCCCACACTTAATGGTGAATTTGGAGACTGATCTTGAAACCCTAGACTTCTTCTTCAAGCTTTAGAGAAAGAAATATTTGGGGAAGAACTTTGATCGACTTTGAGAATCTAGGAGAATGAGTTCAATTGGGTAATTTCGGGGTTTATAATGTTTATATAGGGACTATGGTAGAGGGTAAAACGACATTGTATTGGGTTAGAATAATTAGAAAAAGACTCAAAAGTCCTTAAAATAAAACTGTTGGACCTCCATTGATGGTTGGACCTATGATCCATAGGTCTTACTATGGATCGTCTGGCCATAGGTGGGGGGTTCAGGAACTAATTTTTTGGACCCCCCAAAGAAGGGACCCATGTACGGTTCTTTGGTCAACCTACGGTCCGTGCATGGCCACCGTAGGTCCAACTTTAAGCTTTAAAATGTTCTCTAAGTCTGGGGTCATTTACGAGATCTATGTATGACTCGTAAAAGGAATGAAAGACCATCCTGGTGAACCGTTAAAAGAGTACTGGAAATTTCCATTTGAAAATCATTTAACCCTACTACCTATGGTTTCCACCGACGACTCGTAGGACGCATACAATTCGTAGGTGGGGACACCAGCTATGAAAATCTACAACTTTTTTGTTCGTTCAAATCCAAGACATTACGATTATTTTCTTCTAGTTGTTGACCTAGTCTTTAGGAGTTGTGTTTTTTTTTAAGTTGCAATAGTCATATGTTTTTTGATTTATAGGAATCAGTGGAGTCATATGTTATGTACCTCTTAGGAATTTAGGAGTAAGTTGGTTTCTGTGGACTGATATCATGTGCCCTATTTTAGTGGAACTATATTCACTACTAAAAAACAACAAAAAAACGACGGAAGAAAAAGCGATGGACTAAGCGATGCCGTCCGTCGCTTCCTAAATTTAATTTTTTTTTTTTGTTTAAAAGCGACGGACGGCATCGCTGAGTCCGTCGCTTTTAAAATTTTTTATTTTAAATTTTTTAATTTTTTTTAAAAGCGACGGACGGCATCACAGAGTACGTCGCTTTTAAATGTTTTTATTTTTAATTTATTTTTTTAAAAGCGACGGACAACATCGCAAAGTCCGTCGCTTTTTAATTTATTTTTTTAAAAGCGACGGACTACATCGCCGAGTCCGTCGCTTTTTGAATAATTTTTTTTACCATTATGCAATCCGTCACTTTTATTAATTTTAATTGTTTAACTATTTTTTAAATTATCGATGGATAGCATCTTTATGTATGTTGCTTCTTGGTCGAAATATGTGGTAAAATATTTTAAAAAAACAACGGACAATGTCTCTTTGTCCGTCGCTTTTTGGTGAAAAGGTCATCAAACTTTTTTTCAAAAAAAGCGATGGACATAGAGACTCTGAGGTCCAACCTCATGAGATCGGTATATTTTATTAAATCTAATTACTTTTAATAAAAGTGACATTCGGAGGTCGATTTGTTTAAAATATTCCTATAAATCATAATTTTGCTATTGTGCATAATACTAAAATTTCATTTACACCTATAATTAATTGTTCAAGAAGTGTAACAATTTTGTATACATAATTTATAAAAAAAAGTTAGAATTCGTGGAATAAATAAAAAAATATCTATAATCCATATTTAAAATATGAAACTACGTTGATATGAATTAGGAGAAAATTAAATTGATGGATAAATTAATTAAATTTATTAAATTAAAATTTTGTTGATGTGTAGTTAAATTATATATATATATATATATATATATATATATATATATATATATATATATATAAACTTCGATAAATTAAATTGATTAAATTAAATTTCTGTTGACGTGTAGTTAAATTTTATATTATATATATATATATATATATATATATATATATATATGTAATTTAACTACACGTCAACAAAATTTTAATTTAATCAATTCAATTTTTTGAGGTTTATATATATATATATATATATATATATATATATATATATATATTATAATATATACGTACTATTATATATATTACTACTTATATTTATATATATATATATATATATATATATATATATATATATATATATTATATTAAGTACTATATAAGTACTATTATTATATATTATATACTATATACGTACTATATACTACTACTATATATCTACTACTATAATATTATATATTATTATATATTATACTACTATAAATATTATATACTACCATATCTAAGATATATATAATATTAATATTTACTGTATTTATTGTGTTTACTGTATTTACTGTTATACCCATTTATACTGTTATACTATACCCAATATATACCCTTTTATCAATCAAGTTAATATATATATATATATATATATATATATATATATTAACTTGATTAATAAATTATAGTATATGTATATATACACACGTATATATATATATATATATATATATTAACTTGATCGATAAATTTAATTTATTAAATTAAACTTCTATTGACGTGTAATTATATATATATATATATATATATATATATATATATATATATATATATATATATATATATATATATATATATATATATATATTTACATATATTAACTTGATTGGTAATTTAAATTTATTAAATTAAATTTATCATATATATATATATATAAAATTTTAATTAATAAAACTAATTTCTCTCACTTCTCTCTCTCTCTCTCTCACTCTCACTCTCTCTCTTCCGCACCCACTCTCACTCTCGCGATTCCGATCGGCGCCAGGCAGCAACTCCGACCGGCGCCACTGCAGCAACCCCGACCGGCACCACGCCACCAGCCCAGCAGCAGAAGTTTGCGGGCACGCAGCAGATCGATCAGCCGCGGCAGCGCAGCTCGCACCAGCAGCAGGTCGACCATGCCGGCGCCGCCTCCATCCCGATCGGTGCCGCCTCCATCCCGACCCATTGTCCTTCTCCTTTAATTCAAGGTTAGGGTTTCATAATATTATTTTTAATTTCTTTCAATTTGAGTATTTAATTTGTTAATTAGTATATTGAATTAGTTTTTAATTGATTGATTGTTAGTTAGTAAGGGAATGATTTAGGGTTTTTGATTGTTAGTTTGAATTAGGGATTATTTGATTGTTAGTTTGTGTTTGTTGATTGTGAATTGAAATTTTAATGTTAGGGTTAGTTTAAACTAGGGTATCTTAGAATTTGTTTGAAATTTGGTATTTCTTGAGTTAATTAGTTGATTTTGGAATTGCATGTAAGATTAGATTGAATTAGGGTATTTAAGGAGTTGTTTGAATTTGGGTATTATTTGAGTTAGTTTGAATTATTATTGAGATTTTAGGACTAATAGTTTGAATTTGGGATTAGGAATAGCTAGCTAGTTGAATTTAGGATTTTAGCACTAGTTAGATTTTGGGATTTTAGGGCTAGTTTGAATTTGTGATTTTAAGACTAGTTTGAATTTTGAATTTAGGACTAGTTTGAATTTATTATTGAGATTTTAGGACTACTAATAGTTTGAATTTGGGATTTTAGCACTATAGTTTGAATTTGAAATTTTAGAGATTTGAATTACAACTTAATTAAAACTTATAATTAATTAGAACTTGAATTTACTTGAAATTGAACTTAATTAGGAATATGAACTTGAAATTAGATTGGGGTAGTTGGAACTAATTAGCATGAATACATAACTAATTAAGTTTAATTAGAAATTAGATATGAACTTGAATTGAAACTTCAACTTATTAAAACTTAAATATATATATATATATATATATATTCTTGGATTTGAAGTTTATATTTAACTAATTTAAGAACTTTTTGTGCTAGGCAACAGAGGAAGCTCAACATCAAAAAAAGTTGATACAAGACTATATTGCTTCTTTCACAAAGTGGAGATAAGGTTGGTACTTCTAAGTTTCTTAAGTTCAAGTACAATTGCATGTTTTCAATAATGTGTTTGTGTCCCTCTAGTATTAATACTTAGCTTTAATTTTGTGATAATGTGTTTGTTAAGTATAAGTACCAACCCTAGTTGATCCTACTGATGACAAAATTGATTTTCTTGCAAGATCGATTTGTGTCCATCTAGTATTGACACTTAGCTTTAATTTTGTGATAATGTGTTTGTTAAGCATAAGTACCAACACTAGTTGATCCTATTGATGACAAAATTGATTTTCTTGCAAGATCGATTTGTGTCCATCTAGTGTTGACACACCTTTAATTTTGTGATAATGTGTTTGTTAAGCATAAGTACCAACCCTAGTTGATCCTATTGATGACAAAATTGATTTTCTTGCAAGATCGATTTGTGTCCATCTAGTATTGACACTTAGCTTTAATTTTGTGATAATGTGTTTGTTAAGCATAAGTACCAACACTAGTTGATCCTATTGATGACAAAAATGATTTTCTTGCAAGATCGATTTGTGTCCATCTACTGTTGACACTTACCTTTAATTTTGTGATAATGTGTTTGTTAAGCATAAGTACCAACACTAGTTGATCCTATTGATGACAAAATTGATTTTCTTGTAAGATCGATTTGCGTCCATCTAGTGTTGACACTTAGCTTTAATTTTGTGATAATGTGTTTGTTAAGCATAAGTACCAACACTAGTTGATCCTATTGATGACAAAATTGATTTTCTTACAAGATCGATTTGTGTCCATCTAGTGTTGACACTTAGCTTTAATTTTGTGATAATGTGTTTGTTAAGCATAAGTATCAACACTAGTTGATCCTATTGATGACAAAATTGATTTTCTTGCAAGATCGATTTGTGTCCATCTAGTGTTGACACTTAGCTTTAATTTTGTGATAATGTGTTTGTTAAGCATAAGTACCAACACTAGTTGATCCTATTGATGACAAAATTGATTTTCTTGCAAAATCGATTTGTGTCCATCTAGTGTTGACACTTAGCTTTAATTTTGTGATGATGTGTTTGTTAAGCATAAGTATCAACACTAGTTGATCCTATTGATGACAAAATTGATTTTCTTGCAAGATCGATTTGTGTCCATCTAGTGTTGACACTTAGCTTTAATTTTGTGATAATGTGTTTGTTAAGCATAAGTACCAACACTAGTTGATCCTATTGATGACAAAATTGATTTTCTTGCAAAATCAATTTGTGTCCATCTAGTGTTGACACTTAGCTTTAATTTTGTGATAATGTGTTTGTTAAGTTGTGTGAATATGTTAAGATAAATAATGTGGTTTAGTTGGTGGATTGGTTGTTGTTTTAAGTCTAAACTAAACTAGTTTAGGTTGTTAAGTTGTGTGAATACGCTAATATAAATAATGTGGTTTAGTTGGTGGATTGGTTGTTGGTTTAAGTCTAAACTAAACTAGTTTAGGTTGTTAAGTTGTGTGAATATGCTAAGATAAATAATGTGGTTTAGTTGGTGGATTGGTTGTTGTTTTAAGTCTAAACTAAACTAGTTTAGGTTGTTAAGTTGTGTGAATATGCTAATATAAATAATGTGGTTTAGTTGGTGGATTGGTTGTTGGTTTAAGTCCAAACTAAACTAGTTTAGGTTGTTAAGTTGTGTGAATATGCTAATATAAATAATGTGGTTTAGTTGGTGGATTGGTTGTTGGTTTAAGTCTAAACTAAGATAGTAAATTGTTATATTGTTTAAACAAGTTAAACTAAATAATTATTTATAATATAATTGAATATCTATGTTTTTGTAGATGGATCATCGTTTGTGGATGTATAATACACATTATGAAAATGGTGCTAGATTGAAACCTGAGTTTATTGACGGTGTTAGAAATTTTATTGAACATACAATGACACTTGACATTTTCAAGAATAATGGATTGGTTAGGTGTCCTTGTAGTGCATGTAAGTGCTTAAAATTTTTTAAACCAGATACAGTTATGGTTCATCTGTACCGTAATGGATTTAGGCCTAGATATTTTGTATGGATTGATCATGGAGAAAGTGATGGATTGGATGGTATGTTTTATAATTCGATGCTTGTGGATGTATATAATATGGTTGCACCAGATGGCCAAATTAGGGTTGAACAGGTTAGGGTTGAACACGATAGGGTTGAACGTGATAGGGTTCATGAAATGATCAATGATGCTTTCGGAGTTCAAGGTGGGATGGAACTGGAACAATATTTTGATGAAACTCCTAATGAAGAAGCAAGACACTTTTATGATCAATTAGAAGAGTCTAGTCGTCCATTATGCGAAGGGAGTCCGCATTTTGCTTTGTCAGTTGCAGTTAGATTAATGAATATTAAATCAGATTGGAATGTTCCTAATGCTACTATGGACTCAATGGTTGATCTTTTGGGTGAATTAGTTAATTCGGAGTTTAACATACCAAGTAACTTCTATCAGGCAAAGTGTTTGGTGTCCAAGTTAGGATTGACGTATGATAGAATTCATTGTTTTGTCAATGGCTGCATGTTGTTTTACAAGACTGATAATGAATTAGAAAATTGTAAGTTTTGTGGACATGCTTGTTATAAGAGGACTCCGGCTGGAAAGATGGTCCCAGTTCAAGCGATGCATTATCTACCTCTCATTCCTAGGTTAAAAAGGTTGTATCCATCGATGAGGTCTGCCCCACATATGAGATGGCATCGTGAATATAGAAGGCCGCCGGGTGTCTTGTCTCATCCATCTGATGGTGAAGCATGGAAGCATTTTGATAATATATATCCTGATTTTGCTAGTGAACCAAGAAATGTTAGATTGGGGTTGTGTTCAGATGGCTTCACACCATTCTCTAATAATGCTTCGCCTTATTCATGCTGGCCGGTATTTCTTACTCCATATAATCTTCCTCCTAAAATGTGCATGACCAGTCCCTACATCTTTCTAAGTTGTGTTATTCCAGGTCCCCGTAATCCAAAAAATTTGATTGATGTCTATCTACAACCATTGATAGATGAGCTCAAATAATTGTGGTTTGAAGGCGTTTTGACTTATGATATGTCAACTAAGCAGAATTTCATTATGCGTGCTTCTTTAATGTGGACTATTAATGATTTTCCTGCATACGGGATGTTGTCTAGTTGGATGACAGTTGGAAAGCTAGCATGTCCATAATGCATGGAAAATAGCAAGGCATTCACTTTAAATCATGGCAGAAAAAATACATGGTTTGATTGTCATCGCCAGTTCTTGCCAATGGACCATGACTTTAGAAAGATGAAAAATGCATTTAGGAAAAATAAGGTTGAAAGTGACTCCCCACCTCCAGTACTCACAGGGCATCAAATTTGGGAGAGAGTTTCTCAATTACCTAAAGTTACAGAAGCTCCACTTTCTAGACTTCCTGGATATGGTGTTGAACATAATTGGACCAAACAAAGCATATTTTAGGAGTTGCCGTATTGGAAGGACAATCTGCTACGACATAATCTAGATGTGATGCACATTGAAAAAAATTACTTTGACAATTTGTTTAACACGGTGATGGATGTTAAGGGTAAGACAAAAGACAATCCAAAAGCTAGAATGGACATAAAGGAATATTGTCAGAGAAAAGAGTTATGGCTGCAGGAATTACAAATGGTAAAATAGTTAAGCCCAAAGCCAGCTTTTCATTCACATTGGATGAGAAACATGAAATTATTCAGTGGGTTAAAAATTTGAGGATGCCCGAGGGCTATGCTTCGAATTTAGGAAAGTGGGCAGATATGAATGAAGGAAAATTGATAGGTATGAAAAGTCATGATTGTCATGTGTTCATGGAAACTTTAATTCCTATCGCTTTTAGCCATCTACCCGAAAGGATATGGAAACCAATCACAGAAATAAGTATTTTTTTAAAAATATTTATGTTCTGGAAAGCTGTTGGAGAGTAGTTTAGACAGGATGGAGGAAAATATTCTTGTTACTACTACTAAATTGGAGAAGATATTTCCATGTGGTTTCTTTGATATGATGGAGCATCTTCCAATTCACCTTGTACAAGAGGCTCGCCTCGGAGGTCCGGTTCAAACAAGATGGATGTATCCATTTGAGAGGTATCCATTTGAAATATTCACTAAGTTATATATATTCGCCAAGTCTTTTATATATTAACATATATATACATATATACATGCAGAAAAATTGGCAGTTCAAAGCAAACGATTAAACAAAAGGGAAGGATCGAAGGATCATTTGTTCAAGGTCATATTGGGAGAGAAACTGCTGATTTTTATTCCTATTACTTTGGTCATGATGTGTTATGTAGGATAAACAGGCCCAATCGCAATGGTGAAGGCGATAGTGATCCTTTATTTCCACCGATATCAATTTTTAATCAAAATGGTAGAGGATCTAAAAAGCGTGGAAAGCGAGGCTTCACTGATATGGAAATGCAATCAGCTAAGACACATGTTTTGCTTAATTGTCCAGAGATTCAATCATATGTCAAGTAAGTGTTAAAAATATGTTATTAAATTACATACTAATAAGTGATCATTAATTAATGAAACACTTGAATGTAAAATGGTCAACTTGTTCGTAAACACATGGGGTAATGACGCCATCTATAGAGAATTTTCCAAATGGCTGAGGAACTATGTAAGTGTGCAATCACTAAGTATTTAATAATATATTCATGTTATACTAAATTATATTACTTGAAATAACAATCACGTAGGTTTACGATGAATACTCAAATGTCCAACATTTGCAATTAGTGAAAGAAGTATCACTTGGACCTGAATCTCAAGTACTGACAATGAATAAGTATTGTGTCAATGGTTTTAAGTTTCAAACTGAAGAAGTTTCTAGGAATAAGAAAACAAATAATAGCAGTGTCTACATACAATGTGATGCTCATGGTACTAGTCAAACTATTGAATATTATAGTGTCATTCAAGAGATTATTGAACTGAGGTATTCAGGTTGGCCTAACAAGAAGATTGTATTGTTTCGGTGTGAGTGGTTTGACCCATCACATAGAGGCATAAAGATGGACCATCAACATAATATAATTGAAGTTAAGCACACTAGGAAATACAGAAGTTATGATCCTTTTATTATTGCACAAAATGCTAAACAAGTGTATTACGCTTCATATCCATTGCGTAGAGACAAAGCTGATTAGTGGGTTGTTATTAAAAGTAAGCCTGTCGGAAGAATTGAAACTGACAATGCCTTAGATGTGGCATATCAAAATGATGTTGCAATTGTTCAACAAGAAGTTGATGTTGAATTGGAAACCACATTACAACATCCTCAACACATATTAGAAGAAGTATCTGATGATGACATACTGAATATTGGGGAAGAAATATTCGAGAATGAGGAAAATGAATCATTTGATGACGAAGAATGGGACGATAATGAAAATGAAACAACTAAGGAGGAAGAATGGGAAAATGATGGAATTGAAACAAGCGAGGAGGAATAGTGTAGAATGAAAGCTAGCTAGTATATATGTAAGTGTATTTTGCTAATTTTGTTTAATTTATCATTTATATATATATTATACATGTAAATTTGCATACAGATGTCATCAAGCGGTGACAATGATAGACATCAGAAGACTCTTCGAGTTAGCCAGACTAAACATGCTAAGAAGAAGAAGTCTAGGAGGCCGATAGATCCCGAGGATATTGCAGGATCTATTTCTTCTGCGCCAGAGCGCATCAGCCATGATACTCATTTATTTGCTGTTCCGTTTGGTACAGCTGATCCTCGGCAATATTATCCTAATTACCGTCGACCACTCGGTACTTCATCTACTTCACAGCCATTGCCTGCACGACGCTATGAGGACCTACCTTTACAAGCTATTCGTCGAGCACGACCCTTATCAGTTGGTACTCTATCTCCCACAGGTACATCTTCTCAGTTATCTGCCATGAGGCTTGGAGATTCTAGTAGCGAGCAATCAGATGCTATGGCCGATACCCCTCCATTGACTCAGCGTTTTATGCATCTTGACATACGACCCTCGTCTACAGCTACACCTAGTGCTACACCACATGATACGATGTCTGCTCTAGCTCCTGGCCAAAAGGACAGACTTGGTAGAGTCATGATTGAGCCCGATGGATCATCGTAAGTTTGTTTTGTTATCTATTTGTTAGTTTATTTTATTTATTTCTTATACTTTAATATATTATTCATGAACTAACATATTTATTATGTGTTTTGCAGGTGGTATCCTGCAAAGGATACTGCCGGGGCTTTAAAAGAATCTGTTAGAAGACTTTATACACATGCTTATCACTCTTGGACCAAGATTCCAAACAGTATACGCCAGGCGATGTTTAATAACTTTAAGGTATATATTTTTTAGTTAAGTTTAGTATACTTTACTTTTTTTTACTATCGATATAATTAACGTTATTCAAATTTTTTTTTCAGACTATGTGTACTTGGGAGTCGAGGTACAATTTGGCCATTGCGACCACATTTGAGAGGAAGGCATCCACCAGACTGTCTGCCTGGCTAAAGAGTGTTCGGGATAATGCTGTACGTCCCGGTTGGATGTTGCCTAATGTTTTTGATGAATTGAGTGTGTATTGGAAAACAGACGAGTTTAAGGCAATATCAGATCAAGCCACAAAGGCTAGAGGCAGTCTTAAAGGTGCCTCATTGCACACCGGAGGTGCAAAGACGGTTGGAACAATTGGACAAGAGATGGTAAGTTCTTATTTAAACTTTTAAATAAATAATTAGTTGATTCATATATATCATTATAAATTTCAGTTTTTTTAATAGGAAAAAGAATTGGGACGCCCTCCCATTGAACCAGAGATTTTCAAGAAGACTCATGTAAGGAAGAAAAAAAATGAGTCGGATCCGAATGTGTGGGTGGAGAAAAGGGCTGAACGAACTTTTATAAGTTATTTAATATGAATAATATATATATTAATAGTGAATATATAATATGTATATATATTAATGTCAATTTTTATATTTAATATGCAGAATGACTTTCAGCACTACGTCGCTGAGAATTTAGATAGTTCGGTCCAATTGACCCCTGAACTGTCCACCCAGATTTGGAAAGAAAAAGTGGTAGGGGGGACACACAAGGGTAGATGCTATGGTCTAGGCTCTCGAAATGATGTTAGATGACTCCTGATAGGCTTAGAAGGTATTGGATCGTCACATCAAGTCGAGGCACTTGACGCTGTTCAAATTGCTGCTATGTCGGATCAAATAGCTAAACTTACAGCAGCACTAGCAGAGTCGGAGCGAAGAAGAGTAGCTGAACAAAAAAGCATGAATGAGATTGTTCAGCAAATCAAAGAACAAGTGATGAACCTCGCTCGTCGACCTAATACTTCGGCTCCTGATGACACCGACGACGAGAGTGATGAGGATGATTATGTAGATCTCACTCCCTAGTTTATATCTTTGGACATTTATAAACTTTTTTAAACAAATATTGAAAGATTTTATAATTTTATAATTTATGATTTATGTACTTTTGAATGTTATTTTATATTTTGTTTAGATTGTTATAATTGTGTGTTTGATTGGGCTGAATACTGTAGTATTGAATTGAATTGAATTTTATTTGCAGGTGGGCAGCAGAAACATTCAGTTTCTGCTGCCAAAAAATAAAGCAGGAAAAGCGACAGACTGAGTGGTTTTGTCCGTCGCTTTTCTGGGTTTTATTTTTAAAAAATTCCAGAAAAGCGACGGACAGCGTGGTTTTGTCCGTCGCATTTTTGGATTTTATTTTTAAAAAAATCCAAAAAAGCGACGGACTGCGTGGTTATGTCCGTTGCTTTTCTGGAATTTTTTTAAAAAATTTTCCGAAAAAGCGACGGACAGGGTCTCAATTTAGAAATAAAAAAAAAATTAAAACAAAAGAGATGGAGTCCGTCGCTTTATTGAAATAATTAAAAAAAATCAAATTTCCAAAAATAGACGTTGTCTGTCGCATTTTTGCGACGCTGTCCGTCGCTTTTTGAAAAGCGTCGAGCTAAAAAGCGACGGAACTGATTGCGTTGCTTTTTCGTCGATTTTGACGCGAAAAGCGACGCAGTCCGTCGCTTTTTGGCGTCTTTTTTTGAAATTTTTTTAGTAGTGATTTTTAAGTGTTTGCTTATATATTTGCTTGAAGTAATGAATGAAAGCATTAGTTTCCATAATTGTTTTCTCTTTTACGTACCTCTTATTTTTCTTCTTCATCTTCTAACATTGGTATCAAGATCTAGGTTATCGTGAGAGAAAAAACAAATGAGGCAGCCACATATTTCTTCTTCATATTACCCAATGGCTACTAAAAAATAATTTTATGCAACTATAGCTATTCCACGCTTTGATGGTCACTATGATCATTGGAGCATGTTAATGGAAAATTTCATGCGGTCCAAAAAGTATTGGCAGATCATTGAATCTGAAATTTAGCAACCAAAAGTCACAACTTTAAAATTGGAAGCTAGAAAGCTAAAAGACCTGAAAGCAAAAAAACTATCTCTTTTAGACAATTGATCGTCCTATTCCGAAAGCTATTCTTTGCTAAGAAACTTCCAAAGATATTTGGGATTCTATGAAGAAGAAGTATCAAGGCTTTACCAAAGTGAAGCGTGCACAACTTCAAGCTTTGAGAAAGGATTTTGAAACACTGGAGATAAAGGAAGGAGAATTTGTCACCAATTATTGTGCTAGGACAATGGAAATAACCAACAAGATGAGTTTATAAGGTGAAAAGATAGACAATGCAGACATTGATGAGAAGATTTTGCGCTCTATGACATCCAAATATAATTAAGTTGTCTGCTCAATTGAAGAGTCAAAATATATAGATGAACTATCTCTTGATGAGTTGCAAAGTTCTTTCCTAGTTCATTAATAAAAGTTTCGGAGTTCAAGAGAAAGTGTTGAGGGCTTCTACTAATACTTTTTTCAACAACTACTGTGAAGAGGTAGAAGTAGAGGCTGAGGAAGAGGAAGACAAAGAGGAGATCATGGAGGCAAGATTTCAACATGAATTTCAAAGCCAATACTGATCAATCTCAAAGCAGAGGTCGAGATTAAAAGAAACTATGCACTAACATTTATTTCTAGGAACCTAGTTCCTAGAGTCGTATTACAACAGAAAGTAAATAACTCTTAATTTATCGTGGAAAACTTCCTTGCTCAAGGGAATAAAAAACCACAACCTACAACTTGTAGGATTTTCAACAACATTCACTAACTTCAAAGAGCAACTTTAGATTACAACTCAATAATCAAAGGAATTAACCTAGTACCTCACCTCTATAGTTCACTCAAATTGTTCAATGATTAACTATAACTATTTTCTCTACTCTCCAAGAAGACAAACCCACATCTTGTTACAATTCTCACAAACTCACTTTCCAAGAAGTCAAACTTCCTTCTTATTACAAACTTCACTAACTACTCTTCAAGAAGTCAAACCCACTTCTTGTTCTTCAATCTAGAAATTATTGCAACTAAATAATAAATCTAGAATAACTCAACATATACTAACAACTCTAGCCTTTAATCGATCAACCTTCAATCTTTAATAGTTCAGACTCGAACACAACTCATGAACCCTGTTCCAGTGTTGCTCTGACGAAGTTTTGCAATTTTGCTCTAATGGTTATTGCTCTCAAAATGATAATTTTCATGAATATGCAATAAGTGTGGCTTTCGATGGTTTTCATGGCATATATATACCGGAGAATTTCCATGCCCTAGTATATCATGGACTAGGACTCTTACTTCGAATAGAACTTGTCCTTCTATAAGGAAATTTATAATTTTCTTCTTTAAAAGGAGTTTCATCCTATAAAGAAACTTTGACTCCTATTTGGACTTTAATTGTACTCTTTATTTCTTTCCTTCTTTACTCCTTTATTTGTTTCCTTCTTTGCTCCTTTATCTCTTGTTTTCTTTGCTCCTTTATTTTAACTATTTCTTTATTTCTTTTTCACTCCTTTATTTCTGCAATTTATTAGTTTTATTCTTTGATGCAATCTCCCATATCTTTACAGGCCGTCCGCATTCACATCTGGGACCTGGTTTACCTGAGAGAGTACACATAAGACAACAAGTAGTGAAGCAAGTTCACTAAAATAACTTTTATGTTCTCCTACTTCCCAACAATTTCCCTCTGTTTGATGATGATAAAAAATATCATAGTTTACTTTGTCAAACATCAAAACTATAAACATCATGTTCTCTTATTCCACAACAATGCATCATAGTTTACTTTGTCAAACATCAAAACACTTTGTCAATCATCAAAACTACAAACATCATGTTCGCTTATTCTCTAACAATTTCCCCCTTTTTGATGATGAAAAACTATGCACAATATATCCCTAACCCATATCATATAACTGATATTAGCAATCCATCATAGTTTACTTTGTCAAAACATCAAAACACTTTGTCAATAATCAAAACTACAAGCATCATGTTATGATATTCCTCAACATTTCTCCCTTTTTGATGATGAATAACTATACACAATATGTCCCTAACCCATATCATATGACTTCCCCCTTTTGACATCATTGAAAACCAACAACCAAAGAACTCGATGAACATACAATGAGCGCAATATCATCTTAACTCATGGACACTTGGGTAACACTTTGTAGTACACTTCTGTTAACAATAAGGTAAGTTAATATGAGGATATTAGCCATCTTACACACACAATAAAGATCTTCAATAAGGAACAAAATAAGCAAGCGTGTACCCATTTAAGCCCTTAGAGCTCTAAATCAAAATAATATGATATCACGAGTATGAGACAGACACAAGCACATCAAAGAGTCTGGAAAAAGAGAGAATAAAGATTGGGAGGAAGATTACTAAAGTGAGGAGGAAGAGGATGTTTACTACAATCAATAGTTTTTTAATACGCCCACTGTGCACCAGCTCCTTCATTATCATTAGCTTTCTTAGAAAGTGATATGTAATTAAGAGCAATCATGAGGTCATTTGATCATAATTAGTTTCAAGGAGACCAAGTGAGCATTTGCAAGCATTAGACTAACAACAACTAAGTTATGGAACTCCCTTTCTTTGAAGTTGGTTCAACTACACCAAAATTTCAAATTTTTTTCTTCTTTTTTTAAATTTTATTTTATTTTTTAAGCTCTGGTCAAACTGTATAAAAAATTCATTACTCCACGGTCCTTTTGTTAGATAGTCTTTTCTTGATGACTTTTCGAAAGAATACCAACTATATGTAAAAGATCCATCAAGTTTTGGTGCAATAGAAATGAATTTATCAATAATGAAGGCACTAATAATAGTTGTTCCTAAAAGAGTTGTTTCCTTAAGAGATAACTGGTTATACACTTGAAATAGATGAAATATCAATTTGAAATATGTGAACCTGGTCCAAATGTGAGAGGTAGGGCTATGTTCCCCCTGAATTAAAGTAACAATGGCTGGAAGATTGAGGTTCGCATAATTTAAGTAATTTGAGATTGAAGGATTCTTATTGTGAAATAGGATTCTTGGTGATTTTTAACAAAATTGGATTTTTAGGGTAGACCAGGTTCACTAGCGCTTATATTTGACACATACTCAGTGAATACATGCACTGAAAAAGGAAGGTACATATTTGAGTATTAGAGACACGTCATGTTCCCCTTTTGTATGTTCCTCAATGATTTGCTTGATGTTGTTAGTAAAAGAGTAGGGATAACATATGCATACCTTCTAGACATTGTTCGAGATATGACTGGAGTGTGTACATATAACGGTTTGAGACTGAGTTAGTAGATATTCATACTCAAGCATAAAATTATTAGTCTACTAGCCAATTATTAAGGAAATCATGGTAATGTATTAGTTTGTTTTGACAAGACCAAGCTCTAGATGATTTTTCTCAAGTTCTCCCTATTCAAGGCTTTCATGAGTATATCTTCATCGTCATATTCTACCAAATCAGAGTAATCTCCAGCTTGTAGAGAATCAGGTCATGTATTTTCAAAGTATGACTCTTCAGTTTGACAAAAAATGAGCACACAACCACATACTAAACAAGATATCGGATTGACTCGAAGTCAAATATAATCAAGGAACCTATCATTTTCCAATAATTTCAATGAATAACGAGGACTAGGTTCACATGGTAATTCGGGTTTATTTTGTAGTGGTATTTTTTGAACAACCCTCTGGTTATGTTAAAATTGGAAATGAGCATAAGGTTTATAGATTGAAAAAGGCCCTCTATGGTCTAAAACAAGCTCCTCAGGCTTGGTATAGTCGCATTGAGAAATATTTTCTAAAAGTTGATTTTTTGAAATGTCCCTATGAGCATACATTGTTGTTAAGATTGGAGATCAAGGAAAGATGTTCATTATTTGCTTGTATGTTGATGATCTTATTTTTACTAGAAATTGTACTGTCATGTTTGAAGAATTTAAGAAGTCAATGATGGATAAGTTTGAAATGTTCGACCTAGGATTGATGCATTTCTGTCTTGGAATAGAGAGGTAGTACAATATGATAAAGGAATTTTTATTTCTCAAAGAAATATGTAGGGGAAATTCTGGATTGATTTCAGATGATGGATTGCAATTCAGTTAACACTTATGCTGAACTTGGTTTGAAGTTACATAAAGGTCATACTGGGAAGAAGGTTGATAACATACTTTACAAACAAATTGTGGGCAGTGTTGTTCATCTTGTATTCCTAAGATACTTAGAACAAAACTTTAAAGAACTTGGTAAGAAACAACAAAGTTTAAAGAATATTTTCAAAACTAAAAAATTAAAACTAGTAGAGAAAATAGAATCAAAAATAGATTATAAAAAATATACAAAATATTTTTCTCAAAGAAAAAAATCGAGCCCACTGAATGCACAGTGTCCCCTTAAAGAAAATTATTCTCCTCAAGTACCCGAGGTTAATGGAATATATCCTCCTAGAATAGAACGATCTTACTCACAAGTGTATCGATACCTAAGACCATGGTGTCAGCGAACCACTCAACGGCAGTAAAGTATACTTAGAATAATAGATTTAGTAGTAGTAGAAGAAGTCTAGAAAATTAGTTCAACTAAAATGAGAGGAAATCCCTCAATTTATAGAAAACAAAGGGTAGTGTGAAAAGGTTCTTATTGTGCCTTACCGGAAAGGTCACAAACCTTTGGAAAAGTCACAATCTTTCGGAAAGGTCACAACCTTTCATTAAAGTCACAACTTTTCATAAAAATCACAACTTTTCATAAAAGTCGCAACTCTTCATAAAAGTCGCAACTCTTTATAAAAGTCACAACTCTTCATAAAAGTCGCAACTCTTCATTTTCCATTCACACATTTTAAAACCCAACAATCCCCCGCATGAATGGGGAATGACTCCAAGACAAATATATGTACAAGTATGTGTACTTTACAAGCAAGAATTAATTGCATCTGGATAAGTAGGTTTTCCCTTGGACTTTCCGTAGTGAATATATGTCGGATATACTCAGTCAATCGGTAGATGCGATATCTTTGAACCGTCGAGCTTTGGTGTATACCTAGACAACCATATGTCACACAATTAACCCTTTACCATTTATGGTTCTTACGATTGTGTTCGTTTCAGCCATGAACACCTTCTGGTTTCATGAGTGTATAGAAAATAGGCTTTTGACAATAATTCTCTTTGAAACGTCTTACACTTCACACTCACCTAGGTGATTTCTAATTATGTCATCGCGTACATACACTATTTCGTCAAGTCTACCAAACTTATCAAATCACTAAAAACTTTATTCTTTATTAACTCATTAACAAGCCTTAATGTTTTAAATTCGTTCCTGAACATTGTCTTCATCATGAGAATGGATTGAGTTGATTGACAATGTCAAACCGTCAATCACAACTTTGTTTTTCTCCTTGAATCTAGATCTTGGGATCTCTAGTCTGCTAGATAGAGTTACTGCCATGATGACTTGTCCTAAGTCGTAAACCCATTCCCTTAGATGATCTTTCAACTTTCTCTCCACTCAATAATGATAATTCCACTAGAGAGTAGTTGTTTTCTAACGGTATTATGTCTATCTCTTATATGATGAAACTTTCCATTATACATTATGCTCCATGCCCTATTTATTGCATCTTGACTATCAAAGTGTATGCATACTGATGCAAAGGTTTGGACCAAAAAAGAATATCTATCAAGAAATTTCGGAGCCTTTCAACTTATTCACCAGCCTTATCTAGAGCACCTATCTTAGAGATCATTGTAGAGCTAGCGATACATGTCTTTTTGAAAGATTTCCAAGGGGCTGCTCCTCCACCAAGAGTAAATACATATCCACTTGTGGATTTTACTTCATTTGATCCCGGTGATCCTATTTGCATCACTATATCCTTTTAATATTACTGGATATTGTTATAATGCAATACATAGTTTTGAGTATGTTTTAAATACCCCAAAACTCTTTTCATTGCTATCCAATGAGTTTGATTGGGATTACTCATGAACCAACTTAGTTTACTAATAGCACATACTATATTTGATCGCGGACACTTCTTGACATACATCATACTTCCCAATACCCTAGCACAATCCAATTGTGAGTCACTTTCGCCTTCACTCATTTAAAATGCAAAGCTCACATTTATTGGAGTCTTGACAATATTGAAATCCAAATATTTAAACTAGTCAAGTACCTTTTCAATGCAATGAGACCATGACAATGCTAAACATTATGGAGTTCTAAGGATTCATATACCTAAGATCTCATCAACAACTCCAAGATCTTTCATACAAACTTGCTTTCTAGCATACGTTTAGTAGCATTTATGTCATTAGTGTCTCTACTGATGATCAACATATCATCAATATACAAACAAACAATGACCTTGTGATTTTAATGTAAAAATATTTATCACTTCCATTATTCTTAAATTCATTTGCCAACATAGTTTGGTTAAATTTCTTATGTCATTGATTGGGTCCTTGTTTTAGTCCATAAAGTAACTTAACAAGTTCGCACACTATCTTTTCTTTACCAAGAACCACAAAACCCTCGGATTGTTCCATGTACATTTCTTCCTCCGATTCTCCATTTAAGAAAGTTGTTTTCACATTCATTTGATGAATTTGGAGGTCATATACCGCAACTAATAATATTAACATCTGAATGGATGTAATTCTAGTTACTGACAAGTATATATTGACAAGTTCAAAAACTTGTTTTTGACTAATGCCTTTGACAAAAAGTCTTGCTTTATATTTGTCAACAGTTCCATCAACTTTCGTTTTCCTTTTGAAGATTCACTTTGAACCCAAAGGTTTATTTTCTGGAAGAAGATCAATTAACTTCCAATATGGTTGCTCAAGATTGCATCAATCTCACTATTGACACCATCTTTCCATAAGGATGAATCTACAGAATACACAAGAAATGTTACAAAATCATATTTGAAGGAAGTAGATGTCCTTTGACATTTACTACGCCTCTGAATCTCTTTATTAAGTATTCTTTTTTTTTTTCTTTTCAAGGTCTTTTAGACCCTTCACTAGACTACTCAAGTCTAATTTTACAGTCCACAATCATAGGTCCTATTTTAATCCTTTTAGGAATAGGAACTTGAACTTTGGCTAGACACCCCCACACTTTGAAGTATTTCAAGTTGGATTTCCTTTTCCTTTTCATTTCTCATATGGAATAAATTGTGTCCTGAACAAACAAAATTGCTTTCTTTGTGAAAAGACAAAGCTTTTTGTTGTTCCCTTTTGCAGTAAGGATAGTTCCTCCACACAAGTCCTGTGGTAAACCTAAACTTATGAGTAATGCAACCATCATTTTCTTCAAAGTTTGGTTATTTTTTTTCATTCTGCAATTCCATTATATTTAGGTGAATAGGACAGTAGTTTGATGCATAAATCCATTTTCCAAACATATTTCTGCAAAAGGAGATTTATATTCTCCATCCCTATCACTTCTCATCTTTTTCCCAATTAATTTTCAACTTTAATATTATATTGTCTAGACATTTCTATTGCTTCATCTTACCATTCAACAAATAGACATAGTCGTTTCTAATGCAATTGTCAATGAAAGTGATGAGATACTTTTCCCACCACGAGATGGTGTTGACTTCATATCACAAATGTCAATGTAAATCAACTCTAAGGGATTAGAATTCCTTTCAATAGATTTATAAGAAGATTCCACACAAACTTGACATTTTTTATTTATTGCACTCAAAGTTAGACAAAACTTCTAAGTTGATCAGTTTTCCTTACAAGGTTTTGTAATTGACATGCCCCAAGTGTTCATGTCACAAAAAGTTTGACTCAAGCAAGTAGGAACAAATAAAAATATTGAGTTTGAAAATCTCTCCGCGAGGTAGCTTTTTCTCACAAATATTTTGTTCCTATTTCTTACAATTTTGAGTGATACAAACATTGTTTAGAGTCATCACCTTGTCAAATGTCCTTTTTGGAAGGTTGTTTCCATTACTTTCAATTTGATTGTTATAGAACTACCCATGCACAAAGTTTCATCGGGTCAATAAAGGCAATATAGTCCAAAGGCTTCTTTGACAAAACAAGACAAATGACTATTCACCAATATTCATGTCTATACAAATAGTTATATTTAATAGACATATCTTTTCATGAAAAGTCACAACATTTTAAGTGACACTTCTTCATAAAAGAATTCAATCACTTTGACCAAGTATACATATAATTTGGTAGTTTCATACTAGTCATACCATATACTAGTAAAAGAGAAGCTCAACGACCACAATATCAAATATACTCCAAGAAATTTGTGGGTCTAACATAATACAAAAGTATCATCGAATTTCATATCTTGTGCTCCAAATTTAAATTAGACACTAAGTCTAATTTTATCTTTGTCATAAGCATAGAACCCCCCCACATTTTAAATATGATCTCAAAAATATATTTCAAGTATTTGAAAATAGCTTTTCCACATATTTTTTTTTCTCATGCTATCAAAGTGTCATTGGCAACATGAAACCTCTTTTGAAAATATTATTCTACAAAAGAATTATAGTGCTACAATTCTCTTTGTCAATCTTTACACAATGTCAAAGTTCATTCCATAGAGGCACAAAATCACAAACTCTAGGTCACTGGTATTTTTCTTCTATCACAAATAGACATACTACTTAGTATTTAGAATACTAACAATAAAGATAAAAATTTTTGTACAATTTGTTTCTATATGACAGTGAAATTTATAGAAAGTCAAAAAGTACAACATTGACTTATTATGTGAAGTTTTCATATTCTTCAAACCAATAGCATAGTCTAATTTATCCAAAGTAGAAAACTACAAAAGTTTTTAGTCTACAAAAATCAGACACAATCAAATTTCACATTGAGTACAAAACTACAAAAAAAAATTCTAGTCTCCAAACAGAATTAAGCATATTCTTAGATTATCACATAGATATGCTTTTCTATTCAAATAGCCTTCCAACTATAACATTTTGATATACTATTTTATCAAACAAAAATGTTCATCTCTGTCACGCCCCGAGCTACCCTCGAGACGCGGACATGGGACCTAAGACCACAAGTGATCCCAAGCTAACCCTACTGGCATGATCATGAGCATACTAAATATAAACTGAATAATAGAAATTGTGTGGAAGCTATAATTATAAACAAAATGAAAAGATGGGGAATACCCATATACTATAAATGTTTGAAATAAGCCTCTAAACTGACTAGAACTGTTGGGACATGCCCCAACTAGATCTAGCAAAACTGAAACTAAAGGACTAAAAGTACTAAAAAGATAAACATATCACAGGTCCTTGAAGAATGAAGACTCACCACTGATGTTGCTGAACAAACGATCGAAAAGTGATCTAAGCGTGATATAGATGTTAAGAACTTGGACCTACATCACGAGAAGATGTAGCGTAGAGTATGTGTCAGTACTTGAAAGGTACTGAGCATACATGATAGAATAAAGCTGAAATAACATAGAACAAAGCAAATAAGCAATGATATAATCTGAACATGATATAGATACTAAATGCTGAGCTAACTGAATGCAGTGACCAATTTATAACATGTTGAAATTGAATATTGAATATATTGATAAATGGTCAATGCAATAGAATCTGACTGAACTGTGGGAGCTACTAATAACCGATAGTAAAACCATATGAGCTAAATGTGGAGTCCGATGTATACGCCCCATCGAAAGGACCCAATATACCCTGCCAGAGGTATAGAGGCATGCTGGCGTGATCATTGAAATGATACCCACAAAGGGGACTTACAACCTACGTGGCTAGTAGTTCTAGGACTATTTGGGTACACTAAACCCTAGTCCAACTCGGTATTATGCTACTCCCAATGGATTAAGTAATTAATGAATTATGACTGAATTTCTGTAAGTTACTGGATAGCTCAAACTGAACATGCAAACTGAGTATACAACAATTAAACTGATATTGATGTATTAATAACTGAGGCATGTATAACTGAATAACTGAAATATCTTACCTATTATGTGTAATTCAAGAACTAAAGAAATACATAGCTAGGGTTCTGAAATTTATGCAATAAACATAATATTAACATACTAATCTAATTTGGATCATTCTAATAGCTAAGAAGACAATAATTCTAACATTTAAGAAACCCTAGATCTAGTTAAAATAAGGGAATCAAGAAACTTACCGAAAACTATAGATCTAATGGGTGAAAGGAACCCACTAGTGAAATTCCACATACCTGGTGATGAATTCCACGAAGAAAACCTTCGATTTTAGGGCTTTAACTGGACGAAACTTGATGCATTCTTGAACTAGGGTTGCTCGACCTTTTCTCCTCTTTCACTTCTAATTTTCTATGTTTTGATTAATGATCTAACTTAGGTAAGTTCTAGTTATATTTCTAGGCTTAAACTGACTAAAACCTTATAACTTAGGGTTAAAACGACGTAGTTTAGGTATCCAATAAATAAAGAAAAGACTGAAATAGCCCTGACTTAAACTGTAGATGGGCTGACCACGGCCACCTTCACAGACCGTGAAAGGGACCATGGACTGTGAAGTCGGTTGTGGTCTGGACTTGGTGACTGCTAGCTGAGGGTCTGAGTCCACGAGCCCTACCACTGCCCGTGTGAAGGACCACGGACCGTGAAAGTATCCGTGGTCTCCACTTGGGCTGTGGTATGAAGGAACTAGCTAAAGGGCTTACTGGTAAGGCTCCACGGACGCCCCCACGGACCGTGTGAAGGACCACAGACCGTGAAGGTCCTTATGGTCCTCACTTAGGCGTGGAGGTTTAAGGGGCTGGCTAGGGAGGTTTACTGCCTCGACTCTATGGGCACCACCACGGCCCGTCATCAAGACTACGAATCATGAACCCTTCCATCATCCGTGAACCCTGCCGTCGTTCACTACTTCAAGTATATTTCTATGATTTTTTTTTTGGGTCTGGTTTTCGAGGTGTTACAATCTCTCATTCTGTAAACTAAAGAATTTTAAAGGCAACACTTTTTGCCAAGGAAAATTCATTCAAAAATCATATGGTTTGTAGATCTTTTTCCAAAGACATACATGATAAATATCAAAACTGTTAACTTTTAGAAACTATTTTCCTCCTTAGATAAATAATAAGAAGGCTACCTGGTGTAATCTTTAACCGAAATACCACCAATTCTTCTAGTACATATTCACTTTGACCTTGCTAAAAAAAGCATGGAATTCTGGAGAAGTAATGCATTAATCTTCTATTTCCATGATCTGTTTCTCTCAATCAATAGAATACAAGAAATACCAACAGTATAATAATTTCCTTAAGATTGTTGTTCATCTTGTATTCCTAAGATACTTAGAACAAAACTTTGAAGAACTTGGTAAGAAACTTCAAAGTATAAATAATATTTTCAAAACGAAAAAATTAAAACTAGTAGAGAAAATAGAATCAAAAACAGATTAGAAACAATATACAAAATATTTTTCTCAAAGAAGAAAACGAGCTCACTGAATGCACAGTGTCCCCTTAAGAAAATTATTCCCCTCAAGTACCCAAGGTTAATGGAATATATCCTCCCAGGATAATACGATCTTACTCATCGGTGTATCGGTACCTAAACCACGGTGTCAGTGAACCACTCAACGGCAGTAAAGTACACTTAGAATACTAGATTTAGTAGAACTAGAAGCAGTCCAGAAAATTAGTTCAACCAAAATGAGAAGAAATCCCTCAATTTATAGAAAACTAAGAGTAGTGTGAAAATGTTCTTATTGTGCCTTATCAGAAAGGTTACAAACCTTTGGAAAAGTCACAATCATTCAGAAAGGTCACAACCTTTCATAAAAGTCGCCACTTTTCATAAAAGTCACAATTTTTCATAAAAGTCGCAACTTTTCATAAAACTCGCAACTCTTCATAAAAGTCGCAACTTTTCATAAAACTCGCAACTCTTCATAAAAGTCGCAACTTTTCATAAAAGTCGCAACTCTTCATTTTCCATCCACACCTTTTAAAACCCAACAGGCAGTTTGATGTATCTCATGGCTACAAGGCCTAACATAATGTACTCTATGAGTTTAATCAGTAGGTACATGGAGAATCCCACATAAATGCATTTTTTTGCAGCCAAGAGAATTCTTCATTAGTTGCAAGGAACGAGAGACTTTGGGGTTTTTTATAAGAAGAGTTAAAGGTCAAATCTTCTAGGGTATACTAACAGTGATTATGCTGGTGATTGAGATGACAAAAAAAGCACTTCAGGATATGCTTTTACGTTCGGGTCCGGTGCTATTTCATGGTCAGCTAAGAAGCAACCGATTGTCACTTTGTCTACTATGGAAGTGGAGTTTGTTGCTGCAACTGCTTGTGCTTGTCAAGCTATTTGGTTGAGGAGACTTCTGGATGAGTTGAAATTGAAGGAATGAGAAGGTACCATGATCTTTAGTGACAATGATTCAGCAATTCAACTATCCAAAAATCCAGTAGTACTACATGGAAGAAGCAAGCACATTGATGTGAAGTTTTATTTCTTATCATGAGATCTTAGCAATAATGAAACAATTGATCTGATTTATTGCAGGAGTGAAGATCAAGTTGTCGACATTTTCAACAAGGCCCTAAGACGGAGTCGTTCATGAAACTTAGAATGCAGCTAGGCATCTGCACAATCAAAGATATAAACTGACTGTTAGCAAATATCAGTTTAAGGACCTATTGGAATTTTATTCTGTTATTTTCTTCTACTAGTCTTCAGGAGTTGTGTTCTTTTTAAATTTGTGTTAGTAGTAAATTTTCTGATTTCTTGTAATTAGTGGTGTCATGTGTATGTCTCTTTTAGGAGTCATTTGTTCTATTTTTTAGGACTAAGTTGGTTTATGTGGACTGATATGTGTCGTGCTTTAGTGGAACTATTTCGTTAAGTGTTTGCCTATACATTAGGCTTGAGGTTATGAATGAAAGAATCAATTTCCATCCATTGTTTTCTCTTTTACGTGCCTCTTATTTTCTTCTTCAGTTTCTAACAGTATTCAAGAGATTCTAATGTCATTGATATAATTTCTTCTTCTTCTAACACTCTATTTGAGATTATTAGAGATACTGGATTGTGAGGTAAGCTAAGTTAAATAGGGATTCTAATCCATTTTGTATGGACTGATGTTATTGAACATTAAAGAATCCTTTCTGGCGCATTACAATATGTCGGAGAGTCACAAATAAGGATAATAATTTTGGGATAAAACGATCTCATGGGATGTCCTTGCTTATCCCATCCCTGATCATACCAAGCCCCTAAAATTGTCTCTCCAATTCTCTGATAGCAATGTGTATTTGATATTTGCTTCTTGTGTAATTTCTACTAATTTGTGTAGATAAGTTTCGCAATAAACTCTGCATATTCTATAGAGCATAACTGTTGATGGAATTTATGTATCATTTTATACGAGATTGTGAAATACTAATGTGTGGACAAGAGTATCTAAAGATAAAAGTGTCTGTTGAATAACTTAGCAACTAGGAATAACACATAATCAAGATGTCACAAACTCAAACTAAAGCGATATTTTGCGTTTAATGATGTTTGATGACAGAATTTGATGATTCAACTGTGCTTGTACAAAAACCAGTTAAATGCTAACCAAATTGCCCTTTCTCTACGCAAGACATATATATATATATATATATATATATATTACCTTAAAAGCATGAATTTCTAACTTGAATGTTAAATTACTATAATATTCCTAACTTAGGTTGTGACTTTTTCGATGAGTTGTGACTTTTCCGATAAGTTGTGACTTATTCCAAAGGTTTGTGATTTTTCGATGAGTTGTGCCTTTTTCAATAAATTGTGATTTTTTCCAAAGGGTTAAGATTTTTCGATGAGTTGTGACTTTTTCAATAAGTTGTGACTTTTCCAAAGGGTTGTTACTTCTCGAAAAGGTCATGACTTTTTAAATAAGACACAAAAAGCACTTCTTCATACCACCATTTGTTGACTATAAATAGAGGGGTTTCCTCTCATTTTTCGACCACAATTTTTTTAATCTTCTACTCTTCTTCTTCTTGCATTTTAATTCTTTTTGTGTTTTATTATCATTGAGTGAATTCGAAGCTTAGCGGAATACGATGTACCACTATTCAGATGAAGTAAATTGTTCTATTCTAAGAGGTTATATTCCATAACCTCGAGTACTTGAGGAAATAATTTTAATAATTTAATTAAAAAAAATTGTAATGTTCCAATATATAAAGTTAACATGATGTAGTCTAAATTAGTTTGTTTTTATTAACAGTTTTTCTTGTGATGTAGATATATGCTTCTGAATATCTTTTTCTAAAATTTAGAGAATTTTCACGATTTGTTTTTTTATGCTCAAGACAAAAGAATGACTTTATTTATCAATGCTACTTATGTGATTTAGATTTTCAGGAAGTTTGCTTCAAAATAGTTGTTACTATATAAACATTACCCTTTTATTTTACTTATTTACTATTTCTTAATATTTTAGATGAAGAAAAGTTCATATGACTTGTCATAATACCAGTTGATGTTTGTGTTAGTTTAATTTTTATTATTTATTTAATAGCTAATTTTTATGAGATAAATATTCTCATTAATGAAAATATATATTTATATTTGGGCAGGTATTTGTATTTAAATTAAAGTACTATAAATGTCACAAATGTATTATCAAGTTAACAAGATCTTCTAACTTCAAAAATATATTATTTTAAAATGTTCCGAGTTTTTTTTTTTAAAAAAAATAACTCACAACAAATGTAAAAATATGTGAATATACATGAATCATTTAAAATTTATCATTTACAAAATAATTTTTATATTCAGTTATATGGAATAAACATTTACATTTGGTCCCTACACTAAATTAAAATCTAATAACTATAAAAAATAGTAACATTAATTAGAAGTCCTATTTATTTAAGTATAAAGTTTATTACAAATTCGGCTACTGCACATTAATTCTTTAGTTATTACATTATAAATTCTCTTAGTTATTACCAATTACTGCAAACCATACTCAAAATCTTTTACATTCTTAGTTATAATATTATGAATTCCATTATTATTACATTAATTATTTCTATCTTTCATCTTTCCTTATATTAAATTTTGACCAAAAATTTTTCATATTATTATACCGCCCCTATATATGTGATAACACAGTTTTGTTATTTTTTTCTTTGACAAATTATGCTTGGTTGAATAAATTGAAAAATCATTTACAAGTATATGAACTATATCTTTGTTGGGTGTAAGATGAACAAGTGATTATATATATGATTTCATAGATAGAATATATTCTTTAATTTTAATTTTTAGTTTTTTCGGTTTAAAAAAAGAAAACCTTTCTGAGTTAACTATGGACAGTCATATAACTATCTATATATAAAATACAAATTTATATATAGAAAATAGTTCCAAAAGATAAAATGTGGTTGTTCTCTCCACATATTCATATGACATCTAAACAGTTTATCGTGGAATACACGTGCAAAGCACATCTGGTTAGATTACAAGAAAAATACACAACAAATGTTGTCTATAAGGTAATTTTAGTGAGATACGACTAATTACATGATTGAACCTCATCAAATTCAAATATATATATTATTGCATTAACAAGTAAAATTTTTCATTCACCATCTTCACAGGTTCGCGTGAAAAAGAAATATATATGACAATCTACATTGAACATTCACAGAATAATCTACAATATTATTTTGTGTTAAACATATTATTGAAATCTTCACTTAAATAAGCAATACTGTTTACCATAACATATATTTTCTAAATTGGTAATCACATGCAACGCATGTGTCATAAAACTAGTATTTTACTATAAGTGGGAAGGTACAAAGTAAAAAGTTGAATTATCATTTTGCCCCTTTACTAAATTAAAATTTGATTATTATTTAATTAAATACAAATATTTTAATCACATAGAATTTGAAGTTCATAAGCCCTTTAATAATTAAATTGTTATTTTCTGGATAAATGAGTACATTGATATTGCTTTTAATCATTATCATAACAGAAGAATTTTAAAAGTTATGATTGATAAAACAATGTAACCGAAATTTTTTCTTTTGAAATAACTACATTTTTCATACTAAATAGACTCTACTGTTTAATATTGAAGTAAAGAATTTGAAGAGGTGTCATCATCAACATCATCATCATATATATATATATATATATATATATACATATTACTAAAAGTACGAAGCTATGAAAAGGTAGTTACGATTTTACCCTTAGGCTAAATTAAACATCTAATTAATAAATTATTAAATAATAATATTTTAATTATTATTATTTGAATTGTTAGTTATTTATTATAAAGACTCCAAAGATGAAAAGTTAAATCACCATTTTACCTCTAAGCTTAATTAAACATCTAATTAATTAAATATTAAATAATAATAATTTAATTATTATTTGAATTGTTAGTTATTTATTATAAAGACAATGAAAGAATCATTATGTTTATTTTAATAGTATTTGACCTTTCAATTTTCCATGTGACTTTTCATGTTTTCGTAATTTTTGTCCTATAAATTTAACTTTTTCAAGAAAGACTTTTATTTACTACTCCTACAATTCTTGTGTGTAGGAGCTCTAAACAGGTGAAATACTATCACAAATTGTGGTGAAAGTCGTGAGATCTCTTATACAGTCGTGAGAATAACAAGAACTCAACTACTGAAGCATTAAAGCTTGGTGTGTTAGTTTTATACTTATTTGTAATAATTAGAATTATAATAAGACTTTTCTATCTCGCTTCATATAGTTGAATTGTTGTTTTGTTAGCAACTCTTTAATTTCAAATTTTAATTTTGTATGCTCAAATATTCACTTTTCATTACAGAGACAAAAGCAAAAAAAAGTGCCTAATTGTCTTCTCATGTGTATCTTTTTTTTTTTTCTTTGTACTTATAATTTTACATATACATTAACTTTCATCTTTAAGAATGAATGTGATAAAATGTTTACTCTTTTTTTCTTTGGAAAAAAATAAGAAGAAGGTGAAACATATACCATTAGATTAATGGTGGATAAGTTATGTATGAAGAGAAAATTAAATTCTATATAAAAATAGTAGTTATGTTCATAAATATCCTGATTTACAAAATATAAATAATAAGACTTTTTGCACCTTAGTTTTAAATATTTATAATTAACTAAAAAAATTCACTATAATATTTTGAACACATTCATTATAATTATCAGGAGATTCAAAAGGCAAAGTAAAAAAGTGGAAAAATTTTGTATTCCTTTCCCTCAAAGTTAATCTTACACCATTTTTTGTACAAAAAGTAAATAATCTCCTCTCAAGCTTTTAACTGAAGAAACATTAATATTGCACCACAATTTGCAGAGGATTAGTCTCATGCAATCTTTTGATCTTCTAACATTATTCTACCAACAAAAATGAACTTTTAACACTATCGAGAAATTTAATTTAGATGTTATCTTTCCTTTTTGCTTTACAAACTTATTTTTTGACTTATAAATAGAGTTTATTTTATTAACTTCTTATATTATTATCTCGGTGCATTCACTTGGAGGTCATGAAATTGGAGTGTCACAATTAGTAGTAAGACAAAGTAAGAAACCTCAATTAGACATATTTTATAAAAAAACAACTCAAATCATATTTTTTAATACTATTTTTTTAAAAAAATAATATACTCATTATACGGGTTACACGCGCAAAGCGCATTTTCAGAAACTAGTACTATATTATAACTGGGAAGTCCCAAATTGAAAAGTTAAAAAGACCAAATAATGTCGTTGTTGATTGAGCTATAATTATATTTATATTATAATTAGGAAATAATTTTAAAAGATGAGATCTACAAGTTATCTTCTCACCTCTTTTTGTCTAATGTATTGAGGGAATCTATTGTTTTCTTGTGGCTTCTTCTTTTGCAAAATTATTCCTCTCACCTTATTTGATGACAAAAGAGCATCTGCTAAATGATTCCTTTTTCCCTAAATGAAAAATAATTACAAATTACAAAACATTAAATTATTTCCCCCATTCCATTTTATGTTGCATCGTTTGATTTGACATGGTGTTTGAGAAAAAAAAAACTTCTAAAACTTGTGGTTTAAAACAATTATGAGATATTTGTGTGGCTGAAAATCATTTCATTAAAACTAAAAGAGTAATTTTAAAGTTGAATTATTTCTAACTATAGTAAAGTAACATTTTTTTTGGAACAGAATAAATAATAAAAGGTAACTGTATCACGTAAAATAGGACAGAAGGAGTATGTTTTTTTCCCTTGTGCCTATAAATTAGAACACACAAGAGGGTATAGGATTTAGCAGGGATGGCAATTATTTCCATAGAAAGTCAATTTCATAACTTGCTTTTCTTGTTCATCTGTTTACTATGTGGTCTAATAATATTTCAATTCTTGATCAAGAAATCACACAAAAAAATCCATCTTCCTCCAAGTCCACCAGCACTACCATTCATTGGTCATTTGCATCTTCTTGGTTCTTTGTGGCACCAATCCTTCGAGAAATTAGCATCGCGTTATGGTCCATTTATGTTGATTCATGCAGGCGCATCAACTTCATATGTTGTGTCCAATGGCGCTATAGCGAAAGAAGTCTTTAAAACCAATGACATAAATTTTGCTGCTAGGCCAGAATTTGGCTCTTCAGAATACCAAATTTACCATGATACAATGTTCTCAATTTTGGACTATAACAAACTTTGGATTTTCTTGAAGAAAATATGCATGACTGAGATTCTGTCTGCTCAACAGATTAGTAAATTTGCTGATGTTAGGAAGGAGGAGATGATGAAAGTGTTGGAATTTTTCGTTAAGTTTTCGGAACAAGGGGATGCTTGTGATGTTGGAATTCAGCTTATGGCTATGACAAATAATCTTATTTGTAGGCTGAGCATGAGCACAAGAACCTCAACTAATGTCAACGAGAGCGCGGAGATAAGAGAAATAGCAAAGGGGATAGTATTACTTGCAGGGCAGCTGGGATTAGGTGAAATTTTTGGTCCTTTGAAGAAATATGATCTGCTTGGTGCTGGAAAAAAGGCAAAAGCTTTGTTGCTCAAATTTGATAAGTTTATGGATGGGATCATAAAGAAACACGAAGATGAAAGGCGTGTGGGAGGAAAAGAGAGGAGGGATATGATGGACATTCTTCTGGAAATTGCAGATGATGAAAATGCTGAGATGAAGCTCACTAGAAATGGCATCAAGGGTCTTTTCTTGGTAATAAGACTCTTTTCTATCTTTTCCAAAGTACATTTTAGTATGAAAATATGTATGTCATCTACTAGCTCTTCTTTGTCTCCAAGTACTCCCTTTTATATAGCATAGCACCATTTGTTTTAGGGTGTGTTTAGCACGAAGGAAAACATCTAATCTCTACGAAAATAAGTTATTTAAAAATGACTTTCGTAGCCAAAACAAGTTATATAAGTGATACTTCAAGTTCATTATCTCTTCCCAACCACTCTCCCCTTGACCATCCCAACCCCCGCCACCCCTGACCACCCACTCCCCACCACGTCTCACTCCCATAGTATTTTGCTAGATAACATATAAATATATAAATAATATATATATATAGAAACATTTTGATTTTAAACTGCCCATTTTACCTGCTCTAATAGCGATAGACAATCACAAGATGTTTAAACCATAAGTTGTAATGATCAATGTATTTCTTTCATTCTTAAGTTTCGTGCGTGATTAATAAAGCACCACCATACAAATTGAAAACGGATAATGTTTTGTTTTCCTCTTTTAATAGGATCTTTTTGTGGGAGGAACTGATACAACAAGTGTTGGTTTGCAATGGGGATTAGCAGAGCTTTTGAACCATCCAAAAGCATTAAAGAAGCTCCAAGAAGAGATTGACACAGTAGTTGGGCCAAAAAGGCTAGTTGATGATTCCGATATCCCAAATCTTCCTTATCTCCAGGCTGTTGTCAAGGAAACACTAAGAGTACATCCCCCGTTGCCCTTAGTATTCCGAAAATGCAGAGAAGATTGTGTAGTCAATGGTTACACAATTCCCAAAAATTCTAGGCTTGTACTAAACATTTACGCAATTAATAGGGACCCGAATGACTGGAGAGACGCGGATGAGTTTATTCCAGAGAGGTACCTTGTTAACTCTGGTGGAGGGGAGGAGAACCAGCTCGCGATCGAGCCTGATGAATTGGAGGATATGAAAGGACAGAATTTCTGTTATGTCCCATTTGGTGGTGGAAGAAGAGGATGTCCTGGTGCTGGACTTGCAGCAGCAGTGTTACATAGGACACTTGGTGTGTTGATACAATGTTTTGATTGGAAAATTAAAGGTGCTGAGAAACTTAATATGGAACAAGGAGCTGGGCTTTCTTCTGCAATGGTTCACCCTATGATTTGTTATCCTGTTATGCGTGTTAATCCACTAGAAATTGCCAATTGATTTCTCTAGTTTTATTAATGGCATAATACATTTAATGTGTCCTTTAACTTTGAATGTACACAAGTAGACTCTTAAACTTGTATAAAGTTGAACACGTAGACACATGCATCCTGCTTGGCATATTATGCAGAAATTCACGTCCTATGTGGCATCCTAATGTGTTATGCCACATAGGACGCGTGTCTCTACTTATTCAACTTAATATAAGTCTAAATGTTTACTTGTGCACACACCCAAAGTTGAAGGGCATAGATATTAGCTTAGGCCAAGTTAAATGACATATTTATGTATTATGCCTTTATTAATGTTTCTTGTGAAATAAGAATTATGGTTTTATGTTTCACTCTTTGGTACATTATAACAAAAATGTAACATGACTTGGCATTATGCGAGACTTAGCATTATGTAGCAAAGTCATTCAACTTTGTTTTGTATAAAAAAAATTACTAAATTTAAGACTTTTTTCTTAAAAAATCACTCGGCAAAATTTGTTAAAGAAAAATAAGACATGACAAAATAAATTTATTTTTGTGCCATGTAAATATAGACTCGACAAATAAAGTAAAATTAAAGAAGACGCATATCTTATATCAGACCGACCCACCCACAAATCAAAATCGGTTTAATCTAAACCTCAAATTATAGTGTAAGCTCTTGTGAAAAATTCACACAAGGCTCATTCTCCTTGAGTGTCTGTAAAGTCATTCTCAAATGATTCATATATTCTTCACTGACTATTCTACAAAATTAGAATATCATCAATGAATACAATAATGAACCAATTATGGACTGACTTGTAAATACAATTCATCAAATCCATGAACTACCAAAAATTTAAAATGATAACCACAAATCAAAAGTCATTTTTGGGATATCTTGTTCTTTTATCTTCAACTGATAATACCGAAAATTGGGATTTCTTTGAGACTCAATGGATAAAGGAAGATCCATTGATGAATTTCCTGCATGCCTTGAATGAAACCCTAGCTTGAATCTTGGATAGAAGGCTTGAAGCTTGAATCCCTTGTTCTTGCCTTGAGAGAAAACTTGGGAGAGAATAAACTTTGATTTGGGAGAATTAGGAGAGAATGAGAGGTTAGGATCTTTAGGAATCACTAAAACCCACTAAAAATAGGCCAAAACGACGTCATAAAGGAATTAAAAGAGTGGGAAAAGACCCAATTAACCATGATTAAAATCTGCCAGAAAGACTCTATGAGGACCATCTACGGTCCATGGTTCCATCTATGGACCATGGAACCCTGTCCATAGAAATCAAAGAAGAAATCCTAGATTCAAAACTTTCAATCCACGAAACGTTCTACGACTCGTAATTCCTTATACGATTTGTACTATCCATTCATAGAAATCAATATATTGAAATACACATTCTCTGAAGTCTAATCTATGATACCAAACCATGACTTGTAGTTCCTTTTACAAACAGTGTGTTAGGTTGTCGATCCAATATACTAAAGGTTCTGAAGTTTCAGGATTTGGAACTATAAAAAATGTTTACGAGCCATAAACACTTCTATGACACATATCAAGGCTCTCCTGTCCAACTCAATTATCCATGTTTCAGAGGTTCTTCTACGACTCATGTCTATGACTCATAGAACTTTCCACGTTCCATAATACCTTTTATGGCTCGTAAACCTTGTCCGTAAATATCAAAAATATGCAAACTTCATATTTTCATCTGTTAATTTCCTGATTAGTACTAAGGGACTTTTGAGGTGTTACAGGTAGACACTAAACGAACATAAGAATAAGACACAACATAAGAATTAACAAACATATATGTAGAAGCATTATTTTGCACATCATTGGACACATTATTTTTCGAAAAGAAGTATGTTCAAAGAATTCTGAATCTCTATATTCACAAATAGTATAATCATTCAAAGACACAAATCCATACACAACACCTTTTTAGCATTAACTTATAAAAATAGTGTCATGATCCAAGATTACCTCCCTAGTCATAACACGGTGTTTAGAATCACAAGTGATCCCAAGCTAATCCTTGATACTGACATAAGTCATGAGTAACTAAACATGAATATAAATATGAATAAGAGCTAAAAATAACTAAGCGGAAGCATAATAATTAAATAAGTTGGTTCAATACACTACTAAACAAAGTTTGGTTTACAACAATTATAATCTAAAAAGTAACTAGAACTAAGTAGCTAGGTTGAATACATTAACTCTAACTCATAGTTTATTAAGCCTCTGCTAATACTGAATATAGGTAGCCAGGACATGACCCCTCTACTACCCTTGATCAATACTTATGAAAATAAATAAGATACTAGAACTACAAACTGACTTGAGTCTTCAAATAAAGAGAACTCATCACCTGCTGACTGTAACCTGTAATCTCCCTGACTATGATCCTAATAGTAAGCACCCGAATCTACATCACATGAAAAATATAGACAGAAGAGGTATGCGATCAACACTTTAAATGTACTGCGTATGAGAGATATGTATGAACAAAAACTGAACATGAAAAATTTGAGATGCTAATTGAATATGAAACTAATACATATAATCTGATGCAATGATCAAGTAGTAAAACATGGATCTGATAAATATTGACTAAAATAATTGAATACAAGGTCATGCAATATCAGAGACTAAACTGTGGGAGGTAATATTAGCCGGCATATAACCATGTGATCAAGAGGAGAGGAACGAAGAACGAAACTTTACGACAGCTTTTTCGTAGATGTTCGACTTGCATGTGCTAAGCATAGAGCTAGAGTTCCTTCGTAGATCTCCGGAGTTCACCCTAACCTAAACATGGAGTTTGATGTATAATCCTCATCAGGTCCAATATACCTTGCCAGGGTATAAAGGCTAATCTCATCTAGGTTGGTACCACTAAACTAAAAGCATGTGTCCACTAGGAAACACATAAACCTACGATGGCACGTAGTTCTGAAACTTGGGTAAATTGAATCTGGTCCAACTCGAAGTTAAGTAATACTCCGGACTAAACATAACTGATAGCTCATGTGAATATTTTCCATAATCGTAGACGCCATAACTGACTGCATACTACTAGTGAACTTTTCTTTTATAAAAAATTGATCCACGATTATTGATGGTATTTCAGATACACACTAATGGGGAACTTACTTTTGAGAGAAATGTTCAAAAGCATTGATGAAATATCAGGATGTCATGCATGCCATGCATCTTATTGCTATGAGGCAAAGGTCTTGAATATTGAAATGAGCACACATATATAAGTCATGTATTTCTGAATCATGAGACTTTTAGATTTATGAGAGACATGATATAGCTAGAGTAAAATACATAAAAGAAACATACAAAGATTGAGATTTTGAAAGAACTCTATACGGCTAGACTTAAATCCTAGATCCAGAGTCATGAAAATACTAATTGTCTAATTATATATTATCAAAATATGTTTTCATCATGGATCACTTTAATGGTTTGCAAAACTAATTATATTGATAAACTGAATAGCTCATAAATACTAAAAATCTGAGATTGATTGATAGACACATTTTCTGAAAGCATCACTAAATATGTGGAAGTGGAACTGTAGGGCTGAATGTAAAATAAATAATAAAGATTTTTGTATTTGGACTGAGATATGCAATTTAAAAGACTTGAATTCAAAGGCATGAAATTTACTTGTCCTGAGGGTTCATGAAAATACAGTTAAGTAAAAATACTTAAATTTATGGAAAAACATGTATTTATAAGCTGGTAACAAAAAGAAACTGAAATGCATTTAAATTCATGCTGATCATAAGAACCCTAGGTTTTTTTTTTTTTTTTTCAGAATTCACATATTTAAAATACTGAGTATTCTTTGGAACCTAATGAGTAAAAGAAATCACATTGATGAAATCCCACATATCTGGATTTCAGGAATTTTTGGAGAAAAGCTTTGGACTTGAAACCTTATATCTTTAACTTGAGAAATCCTTCTACGGAGTTCTTGAAAATGAACTTTGGGGAAGAATCTAGACTGAAAATCCTAGAATTTTTGAAGAGAATCTTGAACTTCAAGCCTTTAGAGCTTGAGAAATTGGAAAAATCCCTTTCTTGATGTTTTTTTTTAAATCTTTGGAAGAAGGAAAATTAGGGATTGTGGGAGTTGATTCACGTATAAGGATGCTATTATTAGGTTATAAGAAGAGTTGGGGAAGTTAGCAGAGGGTAAAAATACAAGAATACCCCTCTTGGAATGAGTGAAGACCTGAAAAATAAAAAAGGGAAAAAGGACAAATATACCCTCAAATTATCATAAATGGTGTGTCTATATCCTTCGTTATACTTTCAGGTTGTGTATACCCTTACCGTCAATATTTTGGAACGTATATACCCTTAAAATAAACGGAGGGACACGTGTCATGATCTTAATGGTCCAACTAATCTTTGGATAGACCATTAAGATCATGACACGTGTCCCTCCGTTTATTTTAAGGGTATACACGTTCCAAAATATTGACGGTAAGGGTATACACAACCCAAAAGTATAACGAAAGGTATAGACGCACCATTTATGATAATTCGGGGGTATATTTGTCTTTTTTCCCAATAAAAAAAAACAACATTTTAATGAATCTTAATGGCCAAATCGATGATTGGGAGGCACATCACGAAAATATTCGAAAGATCGCCTAAGTTAGAGTTTGAATCGCCATAATTAATAGTTTCAGAAGGTTTTTGGGCAACTTCGGTAATGCATTTCGGCTATACGCCGACTTATTTGGTGATTCACCAAATTGACAAGTGTCATCGCCAAATTTTCCAGTATAGACATGTTTTAATAAATCAACCATAATTTTCTAATCTGAACTCGGATTAAAAAATGGTCAGTGTAGTTGGAAATAAGACTCATATATCTGGAATTTGATAGGTTATGAGTTACCTTAATCTTCATATTCTGAGAGATATAGTTGTTAGAAGTTGACCCTTTCATAATCTCATGAAAAAACTCAATCGTTTGAACTCGACTTAGTACTAGAGGTTACTTATGATGCCAATTCATATCTAATACACTTTCAATACTAAATATTATTTATCATCTAACACATTTTTCAAAGACTTTAACTCCAACACAAACCCGCTATTAAATATTATTTATCATCTAACACATTTTTCAAAGCACTAAATTAATAAAGTCAAAGGATAATATGGTAATATTATCCCTATTATTTATTGTTTCTTTAAGGGGTGTGCCAAGTCAATAGTGGACAACTATTGTTGGACAGGAGTATTAGCTAACTAACTGTGTAATTAAATAAACTGATTTGCCACGTACCTTTTAAGTCACTGCATCATCTTTAATACTCCCCCTCGCTGGTGGGTGTGAACACATTGAGCACTCCCAGCTTGGACACCAAATACTCATGTTGAGATCTTCCCAAGGCCTATGTCAAAATATCAGCTTGTTTCTCTGTAGAATGAATGTGTAGTGTCTTCACAATTCCCATCTGAATTATTCTCTTATGAAATAGCAATCGATTTCAATGTGCTTAGCCCTTTCATGATATACTGCGTTAGCTGATATATGTAATGCTTCTTTGTTATAACAATGCAATTCAATAGGCAATTCCAGTTCAACTCCAAGCTCTTTAAACATTCCAACTATCCACACCAATTTTGAAACAGTCATGGCCATACTCTGTATTCTGCCTCAGCAGAGCTTTTGGACATGGTATTTTGTTTCTTTAACTATCACGAAATCAAAAAGTCACCAAACATTACAATGAACCCTATGGCTGATCTTCTAGTGTTTGGACAGGAACACAGTCTGCATCACAAAATGCCTTCAAACTTCCTGACTTTCGACTGCTCATTAATATGCCAAGACCTGGTTCCCTTTTGATGTACCTTACTACTCTTACAGCTGCTTCCTAGTGTGATCTCTTTGGTTGTTGCAAGAACTGGCTAAGAGTATGTATGCCAAAGGCTATATGAAGCCTTGTGATAGTCAAGTAAAGTAGTTCCCAGTCAACCTTTGGTATTTCTCCTTGTCCTCTAGCAAGTCATCATCTTTTGTCCCTACAATATCATCAAGTTCCTTTGTGGTGAACTTCTGGTTCAAATCAAGTGGGGTCCATGATGGTTTTGAAGTGCTCAACCCCATATATGATATCGATTCTAAAGTATATTTCCTTCGGTTCATTAGAATCCCTTTGTTGGATCTGCTAAACTCTATTACTAGGAAGTATTTCAATTTCCCTAAATCTTTAATTTGGAATGCCTTGTGTAAATTTTGTTTAGTCTCCTCAAGAAGTGCTAAATCATTTCCTGTGATCAACATGCCATCCACATGCACTAGAATGACTATTGTGCTACTTCTTTTTCTTTTGGTAGCACAAAACCTTGTCGAGTCAGAGCTTCTGTCAACTTTAGATTCCACTACCTACTAGCCTGTTTTAGGCCATAGAGGGATTTAACTAGTTTACATACAACACCTAGGCTCCCCTTGACTAGTACAACCCTTAGGCAACTGCATGTAAACCTCATCATGTAAATCACCTTGAAGAAAGGCATTATACACATCCATTTGGTGGATGGGCCAACCTTCAGCTGCAACAATGGCAATGATTTCCCTAAGCGTAACAATCTTCACAAGTGGAGAGAAAATCTCATTGTAGTATAAACCTTCTCTTTGGTTGTAACCTTTAGCTACCATCCTGACTTTGTATCTCTCCACTGTCCCATCTGCTAAGTACTTCACCTTTTACACCTATTTACAGTCTATAGGAAACTTCCCAGGTGGTAAATGGGAAATCTCTCATGTGACATTGTCCTCAAGAGCTTGAAGCTCAAGCTGCAAAGCCTCAATCCACTTTAGATCTTTGGAGGCTTCTTTAAAGGAAGTAAGTTCCATAATAGATGATAGGGATGTGATGAACTTGTGATAAAATGGTTTCAAAGTGTCACAACAAACTGAATTGGAAATAGAGTAGGAGGTACCTGAATTGACTGGAGTCACAAAGTTAGTCAACCAGATGGAATGTTTCTTATCTCTGGAGGATTTTCTCTAATCAGGGGGTTCTAAAGGAGGATATTGAGGTGGATCAAACACAAATGAAACAAGCTGAGTAAGAGGATCAATTTTCATGGTCAAATCATCAAAGAACATGCTGAATAGGATTAAGAGAATGGATAGTAATAGGGGAGGGTTCTGCGTACTAAGTCTGGTACAACAGACATAGGGAACAAAGGTAGATTTTGGTATTTGGTGTGCTGGAAAGGAAAAACTATTCTCCTGAAATGTAACATCTCTATTGATAAAGAAGACATGCTTGATCAAGTCATATAACATATACTCCTTAGTCACCTTTGAATAAACCATGAACACGGAGGGTATAACCTTAGATTCAAACTTGTTAGAATTGTTCATTCTTTAAGCATAGCTCAAATATCCCAACACCCTGAAATGATCCTAATTAGGCCTCTTGTTGTGAAAAACTTCAGAAAGGCTGAGTCCATTCAATTCCATAGTAGGTAATCTGTTAATGATATTGATAACAGTTAAAACACAATGCCCCCCAAACTTTAATGGTATGGACCCCTAGAATCTAACAACCCCTGCAATTCAAGAACATATCTATGCTTCCTCTCAGCTACCCCATTCTGTTGGGGTGTATAAACACAATTTCTTTGGTGTATTATTCCATATGATTTAATCAAGTCACAACACTCATGATTGACAAATTATGTTATTATCAGATCTAATCACTTAAATATGTCTATTAAACTGTGTATGAATTACCTTAATGAACTATTCTAGTATAAATAGAACATCATATTTCAACGTTAATAGAAACAACCAGGTCATCCTTGAGTGATCATCAACAATTGTTAAGAACATTTTATTACCATCAAATTAGTACATTGTATGGCCCCCTACATCGATGTGATGAGATCAAACACTGCCTTAACCCTATTAGTACCATGAGGAAATGACAGTTTAGTGTGCTTAGCTAATGGACAAATTTCACAATGCTTTAGAATGTTCTTACAACTAGCAGAAGACAAATGAAGTACATTAGATAGGGTCCAATAGAAGTCCTAATCTTCTATGCCATAGTGCAATGTCCTGTGATTCTTGCCTAGCAGTGAAGCCTATTTTTGCATGATGCAACCTTTCAGTAAAAGCCTGAGGGAGCATTAGGTAGAGTCCATCTCGTTCTTTACCAATCCCCTTCACCCTTCCACTGCAAAGGTCCCGGAGTATGCAAAAATTTGGATAAAAGCTCACCATACTATTCAGCTCTTTAGTAATCCTAGGCACTAACAGTAGGTTATATTTGAAATCAGGAATGAAGATAACATTACTCACTGTCTCACCATAACTGAGTTCATAAGAGCCTATATGACTCACTTGGGTATTTTCTCCATTAGGTAAATAGACTCTCTGAACATTAGCTTTATTTAGTTTGATTTTGTTAAGTAACAAATCAACATTGGATATCATACGGTTTGTGGCACATGTATGAATTAGCCAGTCTTTATTACCTGTTTCTACTACCAAGGCTTTGAGATTACCTGCCATGTTGGCTGAATTTTATCCTAATAGATCCCTGTCTATCATCTGAAGTAGTCTACTATGTTGCTCACGAGTGAAAGCCTTTACCTGATTCTTGCCAATTGTGTACATCAATGATTTCATTGTTTGCCGATGGAGGATTGGTTCCCGGAGTCACACCTTTCTTCTTGAATTTGAAGTATGCAGTTAATCATTCAATCTAAAGCAATCTATACGAAAGTGTCCTTTCATTTTATAGTGGTCATAGTGAGCATTCAAATTGTAGGGATTTTTGGTCCTCTGTTTGCATAAAATTACCCCTTGAGAATATGAGAGCATTTATCTCTGATCCTTCAGACAAACTAGAACCTCCTGAAATGTTCCTTTGGCTTTCCCTTTCAATCAACATTGAGTACACCTTGTTAATGTTGGGCAGAGTCCCCATTATTAAGGTCTGACTGCGAGCTTATTCATGTGTGTCATTCAGTCCCATGAAGAGCTGTAGCAGCTTTTGTCATTTCATGAATTCAACAAAATCATGTGATTTCTAATAGTCACATCCTGGAGTTGGAGCTAATGCTTCAAATTTAGCCCAAAGTAGTCTCAACTAGGGGCATACATAGGTTAGTTTGGTTTTTATTTTTTATTAAAAAAACATAAACCAATTATGTTGGTTTATTAAATCTAAAAACCAAATCAAACCACACAAAGTCGGTTTTTTCGGTTTTGGTTTTAGTTGGTTCTTTCGGTTTTTTGGTTTTTTCGATTTTTTCGGTTTTTTACGGTGTTTGAAAAAGAAATCAAATATATTTTCACTTACTTGTGTGATAAGCTAAACTTAAGAAATGTTAAATGAATAGAAATTTTCGTAAAAAGGGTAAAATTCACATGAGTACAAAATATATTTTTTTGAAATATCAACGTTCATTATGTTAAATTAATAATATTAAAGGATACAGTCAAACTGAATACAAAACGAAATATTCACAAAGTAAATTGTTAACTTTGAATTTGAAAACCTATAACAATATAATTGTAACTTCGGATCTTAATACAAAATAAAATATTTACAAATTTTACAAGCCCAAATTTGAAATAAAATATATAAACATTGAAAACTATAAACTAACTAAAAATATATTAACAAAGTAGATTATAAATAATATTTTTATCTATAAATAAAATAAAATTATATATATAATATTTACAAAATTTTACAAGCCCAAATTTGAAATAAAATATATAAACATTGAAAACTATAAACTAACTACAAATATATTATTAACAAAGTAGATTATAAATAATATTTTTTATCTATAAATAACATAAAATTATATATATATATATATATATATATATATATATATATAATATTATGTCAGTTCGGTTTGGGTTCGATTTGACTTTTTTTCTTTAATACCAAACCAAATCAAGAGTGATCGATTTTTTTTTCAATCGCCAAACCAACCTAACCAAACCACAAAATGTTTTTTTTTTTGGTTTGATTTGGTTCGTCGATTCGGTTTGACTTTACTATTTGACTTGTACACCCTTAGTCTCAACTTAGATAAATACCCTGCTATTCCACTAGTTCCCTGACTTAAAGTGGCAGTCTGTTTGTGAAGCTGGAAAATGCGTGATCCATCAACCTTATCGAATCTCTCCTTCAAATAGTTCCAGACTTCTCCTACATCACAAGAGTATATTATTCCGCTAAGTAGCTGACTTGATACACAATTCATTATCCAGGATAACACTTTGCTTTACATCTCTCCCATAGATCTTCTAAAGTTGGACGATAGTTCACCTTTTGCACGATCTATTGATGAACCCTAACTTTTTCAGTTCTAAGATCGCAATTCACATAACACGATGCCATATAAAATAATTCTCCGTTCCAGTCAATTGAATTGAAATGAGAATTATGAGTTGAGCTCAAAAACAGGGGATTGTTGTGGCTCAGTTTCTCTAGCAACTCGTTGTGTGCGGCCATCGTCGAAGCTCACACCCCCAATTATCAACTATGAATAATTAGTAATAGATGACTTCTCAAACCATAATAGTGACCTCTTGCTCTGATACCATATTGAAAATCATGCAATCACTTCATTGATATGAAAGATCATATTTAGAGAGAAGATTTGAGAGAGATATATAGAGAAAAACTCATATTCTCATTACTGAAGAAAATCAATATAAGTGTTGCTTTATAGTGAGTTAACCGATTCCACTTCTAACTGCCTAACTAAATTTGATTAGTTAAAACTATTACTATTAGCTATCTAACTGTGTAATTAAATGAACTGATTTGCCTCATGGCTTTTAAGTCACCACATCATCTTCAATAGTATTTTTTCTAATACCATATTCACTGGGTTGTTGACTTACCAAGCACTTGCTTACTATTTTTGTTGCCCGATTTGTTGGAGAAGCACTCATTATCCTAAATTCTCTCTCTATAGAGCCCTTACATTACTATTGCCTACTTAATGTTGTAGTAACTACAATATTGAGTTCATCGTCTCAATTGCTAAAATATTAAATGATTTAAATTATTTTTCAAATATAGTTGTTACAACGAGAAGGAAGAAGAACTTCAGGTCTACAAGGTGTAAACAGTAGGAAATTACAGTTGTCAATTGCTACAGAAAATCTGAAAGTGAAGAAGAAGGCTTAAGTTTTCTTGAGTTCAATTTTTTTCACTAGACGTTTCATTACATATGGTCTATTTATAGATAAAGTGTGAGAATTACAACCACATAATAAGCAAAATATCTCACACCAAACTATGTAAATATGTGGACTAACCACCACTCATTTTAAATCAAGACTTACATATCTTACTACAAAATATCTACTATCTAGGAGTTTCTAGACAAATCTTACTTTTCTAACATATCTAATCCAAAACATCCTCAATCTAGGAGTTGCTAGACAAATCTTAATTTTCTAACACTCTCCCTTAAGATTTTTCATTGTAACTCCTTGAAAAAACCTTTGAAACTCAAACTTCTTAGTGGAAAGAGCTGCCACAATATCAACCTGCTGATCATCACTGATGCAATGCACCAACTTAACTTCACCATTCTTCTTAGCATCTCTTAAAGCATGAAACCTTATGTTGATATGCTTTGTTCTTCCATGCTGCCCCGAATTTTCATCCATCACAATGGTTGATTTATTGTCTATATAGATCACTATTGGTTCTTTTGGCAACAAGTTCAATTCCAACAAGATATTTCTTAACCAAATTGTTTGATTTGTAGCAGATGCAGCAACCACATACTCGGCTTCTGCTGAAGATTGTGCTACAATAACTTGCTTCTTTGTGCTCTAAGAAAAAATGCCTGAGCCAAACGAAAAATAGTAACAATAAGTGCTTTTGTAATCATCCAAACATCCACCCTAATCACTATCTGAATAGACAATAAGAGATCTATTCTCCACATTTCTATATCAGATTCCATAATTAATCGTCCCTCTAATGTACCTTAACACCGTTTTAGAAGCTCCAAAATGCTTAGTGCTGGGACTTTGCATATGTCGAGAAAACAAACTGACAGCGAACATTATGTCTGGCCTATAAGTTGTTAGATACAATAGACTTTCAATAAGACTTCTATCAACTTTCGGATCTGCCCTCTCTTCGCCATCATCCTTCATTAATTTTTCATTCACAACAAGTGGAGTTGTAACAACTTTGCACTTGTCAAGCTTGAACCATTTTAACAGATTCAAGGCATACCTCTTTTGGGACAAGAAAATTCCTTCACAAGATTGAGATATCTCCATTCCTAGGAAAAACTTCATTTCTCCTAGATCGGAAATCTCAAAAACTTTTAGCATTTCATTTTTAACTTCTTGAACAGCAAGAGGATTTTCACATGTAATCATCAAATCATCGACATAAACTGATATCATAATCAACATCCCATCCGTTTACCTTTTGAAGTACAAAGTAGGCCCATTTAGGCTTCTGTTGAAGCCTTGAGACAACAAATGAGAATCCAACCTACTATTACCAAGCTCTTGGGGCTTGTTTAAGACCATAGAGAGCCCTTTTAAGCTTGTACACCTTGTCTTCTTCACTTGCAACTGTAAAACCTGCAGGTTTTTCAACATAAATGTCTTCCTCAAGCAATCCATTGAGAAATGCAGATTTGACATCCAAATGGAAGATTTTCCACTTGTATTATGCTGTAGAGCGACTAGAAACCTTATTGTCTCATGCCGCACAACATAAGAAAATGTTTTTCCAAAGTCCACTCCAGGCAACTGAGAATAGCCTTTAACTACAAGTCTAGCTTTATGCTTGAAGATGGAGCCATCTGGATTAAATTTTGTTCGATAGACCCATTTGACACCGATAACATTCTTATCTTCTGGCCTATCAACCAACTCCCAAGTATCATTTTTATTAATCATGGCAAGTTCCTCCTCCATTTCTAAAATCCACACTTTGTGGTTTGCTGCTTCTTCAAATGAGGATGGTTTAACAAGAGCAAAATTGCATTGCTTATAAACTTCTGCTAGTTATTTGGTCTTCAAAACATGAGAGTCTATAGTCAATTCAACATCTGAATTGTTTTTTGTTTCGGCAATAGGACTAGAGGGAGTATCACCTTTTTGCTGATGGAATTGCAACTGAAGTACTCCCACGTTGGTTCTTCATAACAATATCACAATCCCAATCATAGTGGCTAGACTCATCTACTACAAGATCTCTACTAGCAAACACATTCTTACTACTAACATTGTACGCTTTGTATCCTTTTGCAACTGTACTATAGCCCAAAAAATCACACAGTTCTACCTTGCTATCTAATTTGCCTCTTTTAGAATCAAGAACATGTGCATAACATACCGAACCAAATACCTTCAACTGTCTTGCAGACGGCTTGATACCCATTCATGCTTCAAATGGTGTCATGTCTTGGACTGCTGTAGTTGGTAATCCATTTAGCAAATAGACAGCGGTATTGACTGCTTCAGCCTAAAAGTATTTAGGCATCTTCTTTTCTACCAACGTGCATCTTTCCATCTGCATCACAGTTCTGTTCTTCTTCTCAGAAACCCTGTTCTATTGTGGAGTGTAGCTAACAGTGAATTGTTGTTGGATACCCAAATCTTTACAATACTTTTTGAACTGATACAAAGTATATTCAGTTCCATTATTGGATCTAATATACTTCAATTTAAAGCCACTCTCCCTTTCTACCATAGCTTTGAATTCTTTGAAAACAGAAAACATTTGATATTTGCTACTAAAAAAGTAGACCTATGTCATTCGAGTCAGATCATCTACAAAGAGAACAAAATACTTGTTTTCACTCAAAGAAGCCGTCCTCATTGGTCCATATAAATCTGTATGAACCAGCTCTAGCTTTTCCTTAGCTCTCCAAAGACTTCCTTTAGGAAAGGATCTTCTATGCATTTTACAAAATTGACATTGACTCACAAACATCTCTACACATGTCAATTTTGGGTACTTCAAGCACCATACCCTTTGATTGCATATACACAAGTGAGCTAAGATTATAATGATTGAACCTTTTGTGCCAAAGTCAAGTATCGCTCAATTCAACATTAAAAGAGCAAGTATCAATAGAATAGCATGAAATTGGAAAGGAATAGTCAATCATGCTAATTTTAGCTACTTCACATCCTTTAGGATCATAAATGACACATTGTTTGTTCTCAAAATTTAGAGAATAATTTTTATGAAGCAATTGAGCAACACTTAACAAGTTTTGAGTCAAATTTGGCATATAAAGAACATCATTAATAATTTGTGTACCTTTGTCATTAGGAAATTTTACTAACCCTCTACCGTGAGCTTCCACCAATGAGCCATTTCCAAGCTTCACTTGGTTCTATCAGATCTGTCCAAGGTAACAAATATATTTTCATCAATCGCCATGTGCCTTGTTCACACGCTATCAACATACCATTTACATTGGTCAATATGTGATGTGTGCGAGGCCATGAAAATCTCCTCCTCTGATTTTCCAACTTGGTGGTCATCTGTGAAATTCACTCGATGGGAAGACTGGCCACTTTGATTTTGCTTTTGCCTACAATACTTCTCAATGTGACCATACTTCTTACAATATCCACATTGAATTGGAGACCTCTTTGAATTTTGCCAACAATTCTTCTCTTAAGTGGTTTGTCTTTTTACAAATGCCACAAGGTGGAAATTTTCCTTTTATCGACAAATCACCTTGGTTTCCACCAAATTTTATCTCTCCAGATTTATCCAACCATACTTTTCTACTTTCCTTTTGATGTTTGAATTTATACCTTGCTTGGAAGGCATCTTCTATTACCCCTTCAATTCTCATAGTGACCCGTTGCTCTTGGACTTGCAATTTGGAAATTAGTTCGGCTATTGTAAGAGTAGTCAAGTCACAAGACTCTTCAATAGCTGAGATTTTTGATTCAAACTTGTCTAGAAGGCTGACCAAGATCTTCTTTACAACTTTCTGATATGGAAAGGTTTCACCAAGTTTTCTTATCTGGTTCACAATCTCCATCACCTTTGAAGAGTATTCTTTCACGCTATCTGAGTCTTTCATCTTCAAAAGCTCAAACTCTCTCTTCAATGGTAAGAGTCTAACAGACTTTACTATACTGCTACCTTCAAACTCCCTTTTAACTTATCCCAAGACTGTTTGGTTGTTTCACAAGTAATAATCCTCGTAAATATCATGTCTGTAAGACTTGAATGTATGCATGTGAAAGATCGTGGAGATCTAGTCACCAACTCATCATACTTCTTAATTTCATTGAAAGTTGCATTAACTCTCAATGGCTGGACAACAGGTTCTCCAAGCTCAACAACTTCCCATAAGTTGAGAGCCTTTAGATAAGCCTTCATTTTGATGGCCCATATGTGATAATTTTCTCCGGTAAAAGTCGGAGGACCTGTCGTTGGTTGATTTTCAGGTGCTATGATTTTCTTTAGCAAGCAAATTCAAGAAAGAACAGAAAGTAGATGAGCGAAATAGAGAAAATTTGATTCAGATCCCTTTTAAAATAGGCTATGATACCATATTACAACGAAAAGGAAGAAGAACTTCAGGTCTACACGGTTTAAATAGTAGAAAATCACAACTATAAATTGCTACAAAAATTCTGAAAGTGGAGAAGAAGGTATAAGTTTTCTTGAGTTCAATTTTTTTCACTAGATGTTTCATTACATATGGTCTATTTATAGATTAAGTGTTAGAATTACAACCATATAATAAGAAAAATATCTCACTCCAAACTATGTACATATGTGACTCACTAACCACCACTCATTTTAAATCAAGACTACATATCTTACTACAAAATATCTACTATCTAGGAGTTTTTAGACAATACTTAATTTTCTAACATATATACTACAAAATATCTCCAACCTAGGAGTTTCTAGAAAAATCTTACTTTTCTAACATATCTAATACAAAATATCTCCAATCTAGGATTTTCTAGACAAATCTTAATTTTCTAACAATAGTCAATACAAGATACTAAACTATTATTCATTTTTGGGCATAATATGAAGTTAGTGTTTATAACTTTTTAATTGTTAGAAATTATTAACTTAAACAAAAAATCTTTGTGTTGTAAAGAATGTTAGGCTTATTTACTGTTTCTAAAATCAAAGTACTTGTTAGCCAATCTTCATCACTGAGTATTGATGAATTGAAAATGACATATAACTTTGTTTCCTTGAGATTCAAAGTTTGACTTGGAGTAATTATTCAGCAAGATTTCATTGATCTTCCGCTGCTTTTGATATACACAATCTTGTTATTCCCTGCTATGATAATCTTTCAAACATATAATATTCGAATTGGTGAAAACATTACTAGTCTTGGCTTCTTCACTTACGTTGTGTACTTCTTTTTTTGAATTTTATTTGTTTTACTTGAGCCAAGGATCTATCAGTAACAATCTCTCTACTTCCCAAGGTAGAGATAAGGTAGACGTGTACACTATGTATACGCTACTATACCCTTCCTAGAATCCAATTATGGGATTACACTGGATATGTTGGTTGTGGTGAAAACCACTACCAATATTATATTTACTACTGGACACGACATTTATCACACAATTCCTTCTAATCAGATTGTCTAAACTAAATTGTGAAAGATCTAGGTTCTCTTCAAATATTATGTCTTGGAATAATAGTGCATAGAAAAATTCTAGAGATGCTAATGCCATTAATATAATTTTTGTTCTTCTAATACTCTACTTGAGATTGTTAGATATAATGGACATTGAGGTAAGCTAAATTAATAGGGGTTGTGAACCTTTGTATGGACTGATGTTATTGAACATTAAAGAATCCTTTGTGGCACATTCCATGACTAAGAGATGTTTGGTACATGAATAAGGATAATAGTTTTGGGATAAAATGATCTCATGAGATATCTTTGCTTATTCTGTCCCCCTAACCAAGTGACCCCAAAAATTGTCTCTCTTGCCGTGACTTCATAAATGTATGTACAGTACAAGTTAATTTGGTAATAAATTAGTCTAAGAAAAAGTGTTAGTGATCCAAAGGCGAAAAGTTGTTTGTAAAAAAAAAAACCTTCTTAATTGTAATTAGTTGGTGATTTAATATCTCGACTGATATTATGTCTTGAAGGGTAGCAATTTTGAAAATGTATCTAGCAAATCCCTTGAATTTTGTTTTCTTTGTGTCGATATTTATCATTAAAAAGGGATATAATTTTCTATCGAAGGAGATTCGGATGAAGCTCCCGGCTCTTGCTAGTTCCGCTCCTGGCAACAACTACAATGTTTCTTGCCATGGCACTCTGCCCTAATGACTAGGATCCTTGACAGACTACCAAGGAAGATACAAACCTTGGAATTGCATATGATTCCAATGTTCCAAATAAGTTTTGTTCTTTCTGATTATTCCATCTTCAATCTTACTCACTTTAAAAAGATTATTTTTTTATTTGTCCATTTTGTGTTCTTGATCATAATAGGTATTTCATCTATAGCTACTATCTTTTCTTTTTCTCTTTTTCGTATGATATGATGATTCATTTTAAATTTTAAATATATAATAATATCATAGTATTTGTTTTATTATTTAAGTTTGCCCATGAAAATTCCTTGATGTTTGGTTTAGTATTTTTAGAGTATACAATTTATATATGTAGCGGAAGCACAAATTTACATAATAGATAATATAATAAATCAAAACGAAATTCAGAAAAATACTGACCTCTGGATGCTTTCACAAAATTGTTCAAAGCGAGTTGATCCATGATTGCAGCCTTTTATTGTTTCCTGATTGATTTGTCAACTAGTTTCTTTGAGTGGAAAAGAGTTTTCTTACGGAAAAAGGATAATTTTCTCTAAGGTTTTGATGAAATGTATGCGTCCACTAATGATCACTGGACTAGGTCCTTTAGTGCAGTTTGAGTGCTGAAAGTAAATAGGCACACAAGATTTTACGTTGAAACCTCCTTCCTCAAGGGAGTAAAACCACGACTTGTCACACAAAATTTTCAACTGCTTTCACTAATCCCCAAGAAAAAGTGAAATCCAGACTTCAACTACAACCATGAGACTAAACTCTTAATCTCACACAAAGTAATACGCCTATTACTTACAAAGCCAAAGCAATGCACTCAGTGCTCGCTATATTAATTATTGCCAATCAATATAGACTTTAACTGTAAGATACAAAGTTAAGCACAAATACAAGCAATCAAAACAACAACATGTTCAGAAAGAAATTCTTCAGTTGATCAGGTCCTTTGCTATTTTGTTTGAAGCTTGATTCTCTCTATTTGAATGAATGAATCTTCTAAGTTTTTTGTCACATTATTATAACATACAAAAAGAATTGTTGACCATGGGACAAACAACCTCGTCCGTTCTATTAGTGAAGTACACTAATAGCTTCACCATATTATACCTGGATGAGAACACTCTGTAGAGGACCAGGTCCCTGCTTTTGTGAGGATCATTAAAACAACTAAAAACTTATCATTTCCCCCCTTTTTGACGATGACAAACAAACCACCTCACATGAGTTGCATTCATTCAGTTCAATTCCCCCTATCACCAGTTCCCCCTATCAACATACTCTGATTCCCCAACAATTTACAATATATTCCCCTTTTGACATCGTTGAAAAGGAGAAACAGTAAACATACACAAGTTGCATGCAAAATTGTAAGAAATTCAAAGCCATAGGCCACACAGTGCATGAATAGAGACAGAAATAGAGAAGATGAAATCACAACAAACAGGGCAAATTGGATTATAATGTCATATCACAAAACTAGCCACTGAATCTAGTCAAAACAATACAGTGCCTGTATATATTAAAGATAGGGAAAAAAAGACACAGAAAGACTTAAGAAAATAAACAACACTCTTTTAGGATGGAAGGGGACGAGGAGAGAAGGACTGCAACACAAGATTCAGGCGAAAATTAACATCAACGTGTGCCTGAATGAGTTGCTTGTTGAGGGACTTGATTTCCTCATTGAGTGAGGCATTTGATTCAAGTAGCCATGCATTTTCAGCCCTCAATTTTTCAACTTCCTCCTTACTGTCAAAACTAGTACTGGGTCCTTGAAAGATAGCCTGTTGAAGCTGGGCCCTAAGTCTAACAATTTCCACATCCTTTCCACTTAAGACTACTGTGAAATCCTCCAATTCACGCTTGAGAGTGTCCTATTTTTCAAGCAGCTCAAAAATGTGGGACATGGCTTTGACCTTACCCTCAACACACTAACATTCCAGAAGTGTGGCTGCAGATAAAGTTTGCTTTATTGTCCCTACCACTCCCCTGCCAAGAGGCACCCCAAAATGTTCAAACACATGATTCAAGAGGTACCCGTAGGGTATTCCATGCTTGGAATTCTTCTAGGTCATGACTCTATGCATATGCTCAAGTATAATTGTCACGATCCTAAATTTACAAGTCGTAATGACACCTATGTTCAAAACTGATAAGTAACCCAGCCCTAAACTTTTACCAATTCAATTCAATATTTAAGGTAGAAAGATATGTATTAACATAATATCCAAACACTAAGTCATTTATAAGTATGAAATGTAGAAAACTAAAATACCAACCCCAAGATTTAGTGTCATAAGTACAAGAGCTTCTAAAGTCAAGACAAGTCTCTAATTATTTAACAAGTCTAAATATAAGCAATACCCTATCAGGAGACCAACACGGCCTAATACATAGAGATAGATAAAGTTATATGCCATAGAATATCCAAGAAGCTCACCACAACTTCAAAATAATCCAAACTCAGACTAATGCTTCAAGAAATACGCTCAAATTTGAATACAATCTGCACCATAAAAGAGTGTTTGACACCCCATATTCGAAAAAGGAAAAAAAAGCAACTTTGGGGAAAATGCAGGTGCCAGTCACGAGGTCCACCCACGGCCTATGGGTAGGACCACAGATTGTAGGTGTGGTTCGTGGATGGCCATGCACAAGATGGTCTAGTGGCTCAGAACCACGGCCTGACCCATAGACTGTAGGTCAGACCATAGTCCATAGTTAGGGCCCATGGTTCGAGACCTCAAAGATCAAGTCTCTAACCCCTAAACAATGGTCCACCAAGACGGGCCATGGATCAGACCACGTTCCGTCGACTGGGGCCCATAGATGGTCATTTGTCAATTATTTTTTAGGGGCAGTTGGGTCATTTCCTAATAAATTAGTTCCTATACTATGTCGTTTTAACTACATTTAAGACGTCGATATATGTATTTTTACCCAAATTAGACTCAATTAGTTCATTCTTCAAAATTCACAAAAGAAAACCTATTTCTCTCAAATATTGTCTCTCTAGAAACTTGAAGAAGAAGAAGGATTCACCTAGGGTTTCATGCTAAGGATTCAAATTATCCATTGAATTTATGCAATTGGACTTGAGGTATGATAACTTTCATCCTTGTGTTCCTTCCGTCCATGGAGTCCCCAAATTCCTCTATTTCAAATTGTAGGATTCCCCAATTAGCTAGGGTTTTCCTCAAGTATCACAGATTCTTTTGATTATTGATCTTAATGTTTGAATTATGTTTAAATATGCATTAATTGATGATTTACAATGCTTTTATTATGTTTCCCTATGAACCCATAAAAACCCCCATGATTTCCAAATTGTGATTTTATTGAGTTGGGTTGTTGATTATGAAAGATGAGTTTTATGATTCTAAAGCGTGAAGTAATAGAATTACATGAAATTATGATAAAATCCCTATCTTATGTTAGAATTCTAGATTTGGTGATTGATGGTAGCTTTGAACCTACGAAGTTATGCATGATCTTATGAAACCTATGTAGATGTTTTAAGGGCGCTTTGAGGGCAAAGTGCCAATGTTGTTAATGTTGTTGTGTTGTTGAAAGGTTATTCTCAGAAAACACTTACAACCATGATGTGAAGGATTTTCTCACATAGAAAGGATTCTTAGGTTGAAAGGATATTCTCACATAATTGAATAATTGCATAAGAGCTATCCCAATGAACTAGCTTGGATTGACAAGATGACATGTCTTTCCATGAATAAAGAAAATAAGTTAGAAAATAATATTCCATGGGAATTAAGCTTAGCACCGAGTGGATATTGACAATGAGATGAAAGCTCTACCATCAGTAGAGGTTGAGTTTCTAGAAGAAGTCTCATGAGATAGAAGCTCTTCCGTCTGTAAAGGTCGGGTTTCTAGAAACAATCTCCTTATCCCATAACTATGTGCCCTCATAGGTTGATTAGCTAGTGGATTCACTTAAGCTAGATGTTCATGGCTCTACCTTAGGCAAGTAGAACACCCTTTTTCTGTGTGGGAGACACCGGGTTATCATGTTTTAGCTCACATGATATCTATGTCGGTTAAGGATAATTCTCCCACAACAAGTTGATTAATGAACTAAAGTTACTTAAAGAAGTATCTCATATGTGCTTAAAGACTTAAAGATGATTTCTCTTGCATTGACCATGATGTTATTACCTATGTTTTCCAACTACCTTTATCATGATGTTTAAACTTGGTAAGTTGCATATCAAGAAATGAAATGTCCCTTTTAGCATGTCTTAAATTTTTTATGCATAACTATCATACTTAGTACATTTTCGTACTAATGCATACTCTTGCCTACAGTTTCCCAAATGTAGGGTCCGATAAGCAGGGTTTCCATTCTAGTGGCTAGAGCTTGGACTTTGATCTCTTTTCGAGCTTGGTGAGTCCTCATGGTTCAAGGATAGATTTTCCTTATTGTAGTTTCACTTTCGTATTTCCTTTTTGAGCATGATGTATGGGCTAGGCCCACTTTTGTTTGATTGTAATAGATGGCGATGCTGAGACATGAGTTAAATACTTCTGCTTTTCTATAAAGATGTTTTGGACTTAAATATTGTTTTACTATTTATTGTTCTAATGCTTTATGTTATGATATGCTAGGTGTCTTATATGGAGTCCTTAGGGGTTTTATATGCCATGTTACATCTAGGGGTACCCCTAGGTCGTGACAAACTTGGTAATTAGAGCACAAGGTTTAAAATGATCCTAGGATAATGTCTCATAAGCCACGTCTAGTATATTCTTATTCATGAGTGTGAAGCGCGCCACATTTATGAATGAGAGGCTACAAGATGATTAGGAAAGTCCACTTCTTTCATTACTCTTAAATTGTTCCATAGAGTTTAACTCTATAAAGTCCCTCTTCTAATCATTACCTTATGCTCTTCAGGATATGTCTTCTCAAAGGGCGGAGAACGTGGAACAAGGAGCTCCTCCTCAAGCTTCTCAAGCTCCGATAGATCTTTGGACTGAGAATACGATACATGCAGAGGTTCGCTCGACTTTTCAAATGTTGGAACAAGCTTTGGTGACTCAAGCCAATAGAGAGGTTGTAGATCCTATGAATCCTAATGTGAATTGGGCGGCTTCAAGAGTGAGGGATTTTGCAAGGATGAACCCTCCAAAATTTTATGGCTCCAAGGTGGAGGAGGATCCTCAAAGGTTTATCGATGAGGTCTATAAGGTACTTTCTATTATGGGGGTGACTCCGGAGGAGAATGCGGAGTTAGCTGCTTACCAATTGAAAGATGTTGCTCAAGTGTGGTATGATCAATAGAAGGAAGATAGATCGGTGGGAGTGGGTCCCGTAGAGTGGAAAATGTTTAAATCGACGTTTCTTGATAGGTTCTTTCCCCTCGAGTTGAGGGAAGCAAAGGTGCAAGAGTTCATTAACCTTCATCAAGGAAGTATGAGTGGTAGGGAGTATGCTTTAAAGTTCACCCAACTATCTAAGTATGCTCCAACTATGGTGGTAGATTCAAGGGCTAAGATGAGTAAGTTTGTGACGGGCGTGTCCGACATGCTAGAAGAAGAATGTCGTACGGCAATACTCCTTCATGATATGAATATCTCACGTCTTATGGTGTACGCCCAATAAATTAAGGAATCAAAACTTAAGGAGTTAAAAGATTAATTGAATGACTTGTTGGATAAGGGCTTCATCCGATCGAGTATCTCTCCATGGGGTGCTCCCGTGTTGTTTGTTAGAAAGAAAGATAGGTCTCTTAGAATGTGCATTCATTATCGTCAATTGAATAAAGTGACCATTAAGAACAAGTGTCATCTTCCAAGAATTGATGACTTATTTGACCAACTTCAAGGGGCTAGATATTTCTCTAAGATTGATCTTCATTTGGGTTATCACCAATTGAGGGTGAGAGGGGATGATATTCCAAAGACGAATTTTCGAACCCAGTATGGTCGCTATGCCTTTTTGGTTATGTCATTTGGGTTGACTAATGCTCTAATGGAATTTATGGAATTGATGAATAGGATGTTTAGAAAATACCATGATATGTTCGTAATTGTGTTTATTGATGATATGTTGATCTATTCGAGAAGCGAGAATGAGCATGCAGACAATTTGAGAATTGTGTTGGAAGTTCTTAAGGGCCATTAACTTTTTGCTAAGTTTAGCAAATGTGAATTTTGGTTAAGGTCCATAGCTTTCCTTGGTCATATTGTGTCAAGTAAGGGAATTGAGGTAGATCCTAAGAAGACACATGCGGTCAAAAATTGGCCTAGACCTCTAACTTCTTCCGACATTAGACGCTTTTTGGGTTTGATTGGTTACTATAGTAGGTTTGTTGAGGGATTTTCTTCCATTGCTTCTCCTTTGACGACTTGGATTCCAAAGAAGGCTAAGTTTGTATGGTCGGAAGTTTGTGAGAAAAGTTTCCAAGAGTTGAAGGTTAGACTTACTTCCACTCCGGTGTTGACCTTATCGGAAGGCAGGATAGTTTTGTGGTGTATTATGATACCTCTATAGTTGGGTTGGTATGTGTGCTTATGCAAAATGGTAAGGTGATTTCCTATGCTTCAAGGCAACTTAAGATCAATGAGAAGAATTATCCTATCCATGACCTTGAGTTAGCAGCAGTTGTGTTTGCCTTAAAAATATGGAGGCATTACTTGTATGAGGTCCATGTGGATGTTTTCACCGATCATAAGCGTCTACAATATGTTGTTAGTTAAAAGGACTTGAATCTTTGCCAAAGAAGGTGGCTAGAACTCTTGAAGGATTATGACATGAGTGCCCTTTATCACCCAGTAAAGCTAATGAGGTAGCGGATTCCCTTAGTAAATTGTCAATGGATAGTGTGGCTTGATGAGTCCATAAATTGGTCTTATTTAGGGATATATTTTGATATAGTTAGTGTCCTCAAATGCATATTTTATCTCAATATCTGATGAAAACCCTTAAGTTTCAGGTTTGGAGTTTGAGGGAAAACATGGACACTACTTAGCAAAAAAGGAACAAAAGTAGCTGAAAGAATGAAGAAATGAAGATTTGAGAATCGCCCAACCCATTTGGCGAGTCACTGAAAGGTCTTATCCTTGCCTTTTGTTCCAGTGTGTTGAGACCTGAAAGAACGGATCAAATCGACGATGAAAAGGAGCAGTCAGCGTATCACTGAATAGTTCCGCGAAGCTGTACTATGTCACCCAATGATCCAAAACACGATGATGCTGAAGGCTAACGCAAGACGGAGATGAACTAAACCAAAGGGCGGATCGCCGATTTGGTCGGCGATCCCGACTAACTTCGCCGAGTAACCCTTCACAGCACATTTCCTGAAAACTATAAATACTAGTTGAAGTTTTGTAGCTTGGTATCAGAGTAGAAATTATTATTATCAAGTTTTATTATTAAGTTTTAATATCAGATTTTTAATATAGAATTTTTTAACATAGAATTTTGAGTTCTAAGTTTGGAGAGGGTTTTGAAGAACTTGAAGATTCAAAGGGTTTCAATTCCAAGAATTTGGACTTGGGTCTTGTGGATTCTTCATTCTTTGATTGTTTTAAGACTTAAATATTCATACCCATTTGAATGCAAACTCATTTTGGTATAAATTTCTATCTCTTTTACATGTCTAGTTAAAACCCCAATTCTTGGGGTGTGATTTTGTGAATATGGGTTAGATTATCTGTTAGGTCTTGCTTGTTGAAGGTTTATTTGTTGTGTAAATGTTATTTAGTTTAGTAGTTGTGGTGGAACTTAATGAAATTTTAGTTGAAAATACGATTTCACATTTGTGTTTTTGGCTTGCTCGAGAGAGAGGTCGTAAAAATAAGACTACTAAATTGATGGCCGGTGGGAGTGGGTCAACATGAGGTTCAGCTTGAGAGAGTGAACCTTAGTTCTTCTCTCACACACTCAGCTCGAGAGAGTGAGTGAGCTAAGGCGAAGGCTGTTCTTCATGCGGCAAGTGGGTGTCCGAGAGGAACCCATTTGATTCGGGGTAAGTTGCTCGAGAAAGAATTTACCCCCACTATAGTCTAACCTAGTCACAAATATTGAACGGATTTATTATCAAAAACATGTACCCAATCGTTTAGTTTATCCCGTGTTTCTATCACATCCCAATAATCCTATCTCCTTGATTAGTACTCTTTGTATTTTTTCTGTTTTTGCTTATTTGTCACAAACCCCCATTGATAATTTATGCTTGCGTCACCCATTAGATTTAACCTGTTTACATTTGATAATGTTTTTAGCTATGACTAATTAGAACTTAATTTTATTTTTATATTAATTCTCAAGTGCACTCCCTTGGGACTCAGCCCCAACCCTTGGTTTGGTTACTTTACTATTGTATTACCGTAGACACTTGCATTGGAAATTGTGTCTTGATTACGCAAACATCAAAATGGCGCCGCTGCCGTGGAGTGGTGTTACTTGAAATTTTTTGGTTAAGACGAATTTTGCTTTTGATAGTCGTAGTTTACTAACTTTATTTTTAGTTTTGTTTTGATTTGAAGTTGTTGATGTAGGCAGATTCCCTGAGCATGGCTATGGGAAATAGCAGCAACTTGGCTGAGACGAGTCAAGAAGTCGAGAGGGACTTCAAGTTAACCGCACTGGTAACTCAACTGAGTGAGTTAGCCAACAAAATATCAGAGCTGGAAAACTAGTGCAAGAGCCAAGGGAGGTACATACCCCCTCATGAGCAAAAACAGTCTAGATATAGGGAGAACAATCGTGTCAAGGACACACTCCAAATCATTCTCCAAAAGATCACCAAATAAGATCGAATGTTGGAAGAGATGATGGAGAATATTGAAGTGTTGAATCAAATGATTGGCTCCCATTCTAGATCGATCCAGCTGATTAGGACACTCATTAGTTATGCAGTGTCTCCTCTTCACTCAATTGAACTATTGGGATTACCTAGTAACACTAGGACCAACCCCACCAATGGAGAGTGAATAAGGATTTGCGTCGTGCTACGACGTTAACTAAGGCGCTTCTTGGAACGCAATCCAAGGTTTTAGATGCTTTTGTTAGTATTATAAATAATGGTGTGTTAGTGGTGCAGGTTTAAATGCTGAAAGTGTTTGGAAAATGCATATTGGTGAGTAAAATAGTCAGTCGGCGAATCACCGAAATAGTCGGCATGCCCGACTCAACCCGTCATTTGGCTCAATTCAAATTTAATTCAGAGCCTGTAACACTCGGTGAGCTCAAGAAGCAGTTCAGTGTGTCGCCAACCTGTTCGGCAACCTTGATTTAGACCGCTATCTTGACCCCCAAGAAACTGATGATCCTATAAAAAATGGCGGGGCAAGTGACCACTCGGCGTATCATCGAGTGGATCGGCGAGTGCGACTAATGTCCCCGAATGGACACGAATTGGACGATTTATAATGGCCAAAGGTCCCAGAATTTGAATTTCTTCACTTTCCCTCGCTTTTAAACTTCACAAACTCACACCAAGGTAGTATTTTCAATATTTTTATAGTCCATTAGTATTTTAGTTGTTGATTGGTGCTCAGAACTAGGATTTCTTTGCCGCCTAGCTTTTCAATCGCGTTTTAATCAGCATTTAAGGTTGGTTTCCGAATCTCAAGTTTATATTAAAAAATTTTGTACTCATTTGCAATAACTGTATCATATTGTTTTGTGCTGGGCCTCTCTGATAGAATTAGAATGCGTAAATGCCTATTTCACTTTGAAAATCTTGCCCTTATTGTTTTAATCGTCAAATGCCTATAATTTTTGTGCTTTTAAATGAATAAATTTGCATTGAGTTGTGCTTGCATGTAGTTTAGATTGATTGGGTGAAGTCTGAGTAACCCATGTTTGTTCTAAATGACAAAAATTGCTCAATGATTGAGCGGGTGACAACATTATTAAGATCAAATATTGTTAAATAGCTAAATTTGGCAAAACCAGGAAAAATTTGAGTATCTCGGGATGATGGGTAGTACGAGTCCTATTTGAATTTCATTAGTGCATGCTTTGATTTTGTTATTGGGGGTTGCGGGGTTGAATTCGAGAAGGTGGATTGAAAATGGGCACGTTGAGCCGTTCAGCGAGTTGGGTCGAGGTCGTCAAACCACTCGGCAGTTCGCCTAAAAACTCTATCTCGCTTTTAAATTCATGCTATATGTGTTGTTTGAGTCTGTAACTTTCGGCGAGAAGCCTTTGGTCTCTGAAAGCACTCAGCGACTCGCTGAAAGTACTCTTGATCGTCCTTTGTATGCTCCCCTAAACCTCTATTGCACTGTAATGTTCGGTGGACAAACCCATGATCGCTGAAAGTAGTCGGCGATTCGCCAAAAGGGCTTTCCCATCACCGACTTGCTATAATTTTTAAGCCAATCCCTTCGGCGAGCCCGACTTAGCTCACCAAAGATGTTGGATGACTCGCCGAATGGATCGGCGAGCCTGTTTGCAATATATTTTCTGTGTTTATGTTTGAATTTTCTTTGAATTTGTCTTAATCTCTTGCAGATATGGTACACACAAATCTAACCACGCAACCTCAGAAGAAAGCACAAGGTATAACCATAAATGAGGATGGGTCAAATCCTCCAAAGAGGAGAGGAGAAGAACTTCCACCGGGAGATAAAGGTAAAAGAAAGAAGCATATAGCTAGAAAAAGAGTAGTTATTGAAACCTAGGCTAATTTTTCAGAACCAAAAGACGAGTAGCCTCTGATAAATCGAAGGGATAAACTCCTGGGACCATTATAAAATTCCAGGCTGACACCTCGAGCATTGATGCCCCGACAGATGGAGAGACTGCATAGACATGATTTCTCTTTACCTCCCTCTCTGTCTTTCTTTATTTTACATTTCGAATTCTGTGTTATTTTCATTTAAGGACAAATTATTTTTATTTGTGGTAGGGTGAGGCCCACCTTGTGTGCGACTATTATTGTTTGATGTTTTGTTGATACATTTGGGTCCTTATGCGTGCAATGTCATTATATACTGATTCTATGGATGTTTGAGCTTGTGGCTCCTTTTATTTTAAATTACAAAATGATTTTGACTTGTCCAAAAATTTTTGCCACCTCTCATGTGTTAAATGTGTCTGTTCCTTTGCAATGTTTAATTCTTGATTCCGATCAATGCCGATGACTTAAATAGTGCTCTCAATCTAACAAACATGAATGCACGACTATGATGAGTCCAAATGAAGTTGCATAGACAATATGTGAACTCTTTGCATCTCGTTGTGACTAGCCTAGTATCGAATTGAGTCTCTTGTGATGATCATTGCACACTAGCGAAAGTGTGAAGTCTTGTTTGACTTATAGTGTCAATGCCTAGTGTGATGAGCTTACCTATGAACTATGCATGATGGATCCTAGAATTTACCCCGTTGTTCTGGTCAACTAAGTGATGCTATCTCTTGATACGATATTAGGCAACTTCTAAGAGTGTGAGCCAATTTGACATATACCCCTTTTGTGGCCTACCTTGTGAGTGTGTGTGAACCTTTTTTGAACACCCCTTGAGCCTTACCTTTCTTTGGAAGAAACTTGATGAAAACAATGACCTTTCTTTTATCTATTACCCATAATACTCATGAAGTTGTGGTTTGTTTGAATAGCCAACTTAGGCCAAAAGCCTAAGTTGGAGGTGTGGTGAAAAGAAACGGGAAAGTCAAGAAGTGCAAGGAAAATCACCTTTAACCCATGGTATTAAGAAAAATGGAACCTCTGCATAGAAAAAAAAGAGAGAGAGAAAGAAAAAAAAGGAAAAGGAGAAGCCGTGGAATAAAGTTGAAAAGTGCAAATGAAATGGGGTTCCCAAACAATCCATGGGAAGTGAATAATAGGATGAATTATGAGCACTAAAGAAAATGCTGAAGGAAGCGGAAAGGAAGTGTTGTGAGCACCACATTTCATGAGGATGAAAGTCACTGAGCCTAAATGACAATATATTTGCACTAAGCCCATTATAAGCCTTGAAAAGACCTTCTTGATCTTGAGTGAGCTGAAGCAAGTGTTGATTGGAAAATACAGGTAAACCTATAGGTGAAATTATGCATTATGTTTTTCTTTGTGAGTGTGAGCGTTGCATTTGATTCTAGAAGTTTAAATGGTTAAACCTTTGTGTGTGAATATGGAATCATTCCTTGTGTGAGGGCATTTTAACACTTTGGTTGAGCTTGAATTTGCATTTGAAGCAAGTACTTTGAGCATGAGATTCTTTGGTATTGGTGAGTCACAACTTGAATCTTTGAGTGCACATTTGATCTTTGCATAAGTAAGTTGAGTCTTGTTGTGTGCATTCATGATTGAGTCTTGCGTAGCACTGCTCGCGATACCCTTTTTGAACGATTGAACTTGAGTTTGGTTAAGGACAAACAGAAGTTTAAGTTGGGTGTTGATAAATCCACAAATTGGACTCATTTAAGGATATATTTTGATAGAATTAGTGTCCTCAAAGACATATTTTATCTCAATATCTGATGAAAACCCTTAACTTTCAGGTATTTTGAGTTTGAGGGAAAACATGGACACTACTTAGCAAAAAATGAACAAAAGCAACTGAAAGAACGAAGAAATGAAGATCTGAGAATCGCCGAACCCATTCGGCGAGTCGCCAAAAGGTCTTATCCTCGCCTTTTATTCTAGTGTGTTGAGCCCTAAAAGAACGGATCAAATTGATGGTGAAAAGCAGCAGTCGGTGTATCGCCGAGCGGTTCCACGAATCAATACTATGTTGCCTAATTATTCAAAACACGATGCTGATGAAGGCTAACACAAAACGGCGATGAACTAAACCAAAGAGTGGATCGCCATCGGCGATCCCGACTAACTTCGCCGAGTGATCCTTCGCAGCATATTTCCTGAAAACTATAAATACTAGTTGAAGTTTTGTAGCTTGGTATCAGAGTAGAAATTATTATTATCAAGTTTTATTATTAAGTTTTAATATCAGATTTTTAATATAGAATTTTTAACATAAAATTTTGAGTTCTAAGTTTGGAGAGGGTTTTGAAGAACTTGAAGATTCAAAGGGTTTCAACTCCAAGAATTTGGACTTGGGTCTTGTGGATTCTTCATTTTTTGCTTGTTTTGAGACTTAAATCTTCATACTTATTTGAATGCAAACTCATTTTGGTATAAATTTCTATCTCTTTTACATATCTAGTTAAAACCCCAATTCTTGGGGTGTGATTTTGTGAATGTGGGTTAGATTATCTATTAGGTCTTGCTTGTTGATGGCTTATTTGTTGTGTAAATGTGATTTCCTTTAGTAGTGTTGGTGGAACTTAATTAAATTGTAGTGGCAAATACAATTTCACCTTTGTGTTTTCGACTTGCTCGAGAGAGAGATCGTAAAACTAAGACTATTAAATTTGTAGCCATTGGGAGTGGGTCGACATGAGGTTCTGCTCGAGAGAGTGAACCCTATTCCTTTTTCCACACACTCAACTCAAGAGAGTGAGTGGCTAAGGTGGAGGATGTTCTTCATACGGCAAGTGGGTGTCCGAGAGGAACCCATTTGATTCGGGGTAAGTTGCTTGAGAGAGAATTTACCCCCACTATAGTCTAGCCTAGTCACAAATATTCAACATATTTATTATAAAAAGCATGTACCCAATCATTCAGTTTATCTCGTTTTCCTATCACATCCTAAGAATCCCATCTCCTTGATTAGTATTTTTTGCATTTTTGCTGTTTTTGCTTATTTGTTATAAACCTCGATTGATAATTGATGCTTACGTCACCCCTTAGATTTAACATGTTTACATTCGATAATGTTTTTAGCTATGACTAATTATAATTTAATTTTATTTTTCTATTAATTCTCAAGCCTACTACCTTTGGACTCGACCCCAACCCTTGGTTGGGTTACTTTACTATTGTACGATCGTAGACACTTGCATTGGAAGTTGTGTCTTGATTACACAAACATCATGGCTCATGTAGATGAAGAAAAGAAGGAGCTAGTTCGTGATGTTCTTAGGTTGGCTCGACTAGGTGTTCAACTATTGGATTCTACCAAGGGTGGTGTCATGGTCCATAATTGTTCCAAATCATCCTTTGTGATGGATGTGAAGTCTAAGCAAGGTCTTGACACTATTTTGGTGGAATTGAAGGAAGCGGTGCTTAAAAAGTCTGTTGAGGCTTTCTTCCAAGGGGGAGATGGGGTACTTAGGTATTAAGGTCGGTTATGTGCTCCGAATGTTTATGACTTGAAGGAACAAATTTTAGAGAAAGCCCATAGTTCTCGGTATTCTATTCACCCGGGAGCCACCAAGATGTACTGTGATATGTGGAAAGTCTATTCGTGGAATGGGATGAAGAAAGATATTGCGGGATTTGTTTTCAAGTGTCCTAATTGTTAACAAGTGAAAGTGGAGCACCAAAGGCCGAGAGGTTTGTCCCAAGATATTGCTATTCTTACTTGGAAGTGGGACGATGTGAATATGGACTTTATTATAGGGTTGCCACATACTCGGTGACAACACTACTCAATTTGGGTCATTATAGATTGGGTGACGCAAAATCAGCTCATTTCTTTCCTGTCAAAGTTTCTTTTTCGGCGGAAGACAATGCTTAGTTTTATATAACTGAAATGGTGAAGTTGTATGGAATTCTTTTATCTATTATTTTTTATCATGATACCCATTTCACTTCTCACTTTTGGAAGTCACTCCAAAAAGTCTTAGCACTAAGGTTAAGCTTAGTACGACTTTTCATCCCCAAACTGATGGGCATTCGGAGCGTACCATCAAAACATTGGAAGATATGTTAATGGCATGTGTAATAGACTTCAAGGGTAATTGGGATTACCACTTGCCATTGATAGCATTTGCCTACAATAATAGCTACCACTCAAGTATTGGTATGGCTCCCTTTGAAGCCTTGTATGGTAGGAGATGTAGGTCTCCCATTGGTTGGTTTAAGGTAGGTGAATTTTCCCTATTAGGTCCCGTATTGGTCTATGAAGCCATTGAGAAGGTCCGACTCATTAGAGAGAGATTGAGTACGGCTCAAAGTAGACAAAAGTCTTATGCCGATGTGAGAAGAACGGGCCTAGAGTTTGAGGTTAATGATTGGGTCTATCTAAACATATCACCTATGAAGGGTGTGATGAGGTTTGGCAAGAAAGGGAAGCTTAGACCCAAGTATGTAGACCCATACCAAATTTTGAGGCGTATTGGTAAGGTTGCCTTTGAGTTAGACTTGCCAAGTGAGTTGGCATCGGTGCATCCGATTTTCCATGTCTCTATGCTTAAGAAGTGTGTTGGAGATCCGACATTCATAATTCCCCTATAAGGGCTGGGATTTGATGAAAGTCTCTCTTATGAGGAAGTTCCAATTGAGATCTTGGATCGGCAAGTTAAATAGTTGAGAAACATGGAAGTTGCCTCCGTGAAGGTGCTATGGAGGAATCATTTAGTTGAGGGTTCTACTTGGATGGCCGCTGCCGATATGAAGTACCAATATCCTCTTCTCTTTCCTTCTACTCCTACTCTTGCTTAAGGTAATGAGTTCCTCTTGGCTTGTTTTAAGTGTTGGAAATCATGTGTGATTTATGTGTTTCCATCATTTCCTTATGATTATGCATGTTCATGTGAAGGCTTAAGTTTTGAAAGAAATGACTTGTAAGATTTAGTTTCACTCATGTTGTTGTACATTGAGTATGAATTGCCTATAGACTTCATGAGATGATTTTTGAACATGCATTAGCTAAGCTCTTTAAGAATGAATTGCATAAAGGTTCCATAAGATTGTATTGATCATGCTTTTAGTTTGGAGAAGGTAGTTCCTTCTTATATATAATAAATTTTGGATTTCATGCATATTGGGTTGCTAGATGTAGTTCCTACTTCCTTTTTGATGAATTTGAGTATGATGAGTTTGGATTTGATGTTTTCTCCTTATTTATGTGCATTGTATGCATAATGGTCTGATAGAGTTAGTTCACCCTCTTTTGATGTTTGAGAACGTATTAGCTTGGAGTAGATATTTTCTCTTTGGCTATATGCATTGCATCGTAGGTTGGGTTGTTAGTTCCTCTCCTACTATTTTATAACTAGTCTAAATATCATTCGAGGACGAATGGTCCCAAGGGGGAGATATTGTTACACCCCATATCTAAAAAAGGGAAAAGAAGCAACTTTGGGGAAAATGCAGTTGCCAGCCACGAGGGCAACCCACGGATCGTAGGTGTGTTTCGTGGATGGCCCTGCACAAGATGGTCTAGGGGCTCAGAACCACGGCCTGACCCATAAACCGTAGGTCATACCACGGTCTATGGTTGGTGCCCATGGTTCGAGACCCTAAAGATCAAGTCTCTAACCCCCAAACGACGGTCCACCAGGATGGATTGTGGGTCAGACCATGGTCCGTCGACTGGGGTCCATGGATGGTCATCTGTCAGTTATTTTTTAGGGTCAGCTGGGTAGTTTCCTAATTAATTAGTTCATATACTATACCATTTTGACTACATTTAAAACCCCTATATAAGTCTTTTTACTAGGGGTGTGTATCGGTCGATTCGGTTCGGTTTTAAGTATTATAGGTTCGGTTTATCGGTTTTCGGTTTTTAAATATGCTAAACCGATAACCAAATCGATAAGATATTTGTTATCGGTTTTCGGTTTATCGGTTTTAGGTCTTTAACGGTTCGGTTTTCGGTTTAACCAATAAGAAAATGCTTTCAAAATAAATATATGACTTATTCAATAATTTGACGCGATACGTATACATCAAAATAATCATACAAAACGGGGGTCATCACAACAAAGTCTTTGGTCAATTTTCGATATTTACAATCGTGCAAAAACTAATATTAGTCAATTATAAACTAAAACTAATTAAAACCAAGTCCAATTATAAATCGGCAGTTCATCTTGAACTATCTTTAACAGCTGCCAAATCCATCGGATAATCAACAAAATCTTCATTAAGTTCCTAACCAAGATAATCAGTCTGGAAGAAAAAGTGGAAGAGATTTGTGAAGTATTTCAACATTTAATACTAACATAATGTTATTTATTGCATAGGATTTTTATATTTTTAGTGTCAATTATTATTTATTGTATAGGATATTTATATTTTTAGTCTAATATACTACTAATTATATTAATATTTTTTGTTTAATATTATATATATATATAACTAAAAATTATTATTATATTCTTAATGGGTTATCGGTTAACCCAATAACCCAATATTAAAAACCAATAACGAACCGATAACCCAATAATTTTTTTTTGTAAAACCATTAAATAACCGTTAATCCAATAACCCGATAATAATAAACCAATAACACTTTTATCGGTTCGGTTTATCGGTCGGTTCGGTTTTTGCACACCCCTACTTTTTACCCCCCAAATTAGACTCAATTAGTTCATTCTTCCAAATTCACAAAAGAAAACCAATTCCTCTCAAATATTCTCTTTTTAGAAACTTGAAGAAGAAGAAGGATTCACCTAGGGCAAAAAGCTAAGGATTCAAATTCTCCATTGAAGATAGGCGATTGGACTTGAGTTATGGTAGCTTTCATCCATAGGTTCCTTTCACCCATGGAGACCCCAAATTCTTTTATTTCAAATGGTAGGATTCCCCAATTAGCTAGGGTTTTCCTCAAGTGTCATGGGTTCTTTTGATTATTGATTTTAAGTTTGAATTATGTTTTAATATGCATGAAATTATTATTTATAATGATTTTATGTTGTTTCCTCTATGAACCCATGCAAACCCCCATGTTTTCCAAGTTGTGATTTCATTGAGTTTGATTGTTGATTATGAAAGATGAGTTTTATGATTCTTAAGCATGAAGTAATATAGTTACATGAAATTATGATAAAATCCCTATCTAATGTTAGAATTTTAGATTTGGTGATTGAAGGTAGCTTTGAACCTTGAAAGGGCAAAGTATGAAGTTATGCACGATCTTATGAAACCTATGTAGATGTTTTAAGGGCGCTTTGAGGGCAAAGTGCCTATGTTGTTAATGTTGTTGTGTTGTTGAAAGGTTATTCTCATAAAACACCTACAACCATGATTTGAAAGATTTTCTAATATAGAAAGGATTCTCAGGTTGAAAGGCTATTCTCACCTAATTGAATCAATGCATAAGAGCTATCCCAATGAACTAACTTGGATTGACAAGATGACATGTCTTTCCATGAATAATGAGAATAAGTAAGAAAGTTCTATTTTGTGGGAATTAAGCTTAGCACCCAGTGGATATTGACATTGAGATGGAAGCTCTTCCATTAATAGAGGTCGGGTTTGTAGAAAAAGTCTCATGAAATTGAAGCTATTCCGTCAGTAGAGGTCGAGTTTCTAGAAGCAACCTTCTTATCCCATAACAATGTGCCCCCATTGGTTGATTAGCTAGTGGATCCACTTAAGCTAGATGTTCATGGTTCTACCTTAGGTAAGTAGAACACTTCTTTTCGGGTGGGAGACACCGGGTGATCATGTTTTAGCTCACATAGTCTCTATGCCGGTTAAGGCTAATTCTCCAACAACAAGTTGACTAATGAACTAAAGTTACTTAAAGAAGTATTTCATATGTGCTTAAAGACTTAAAGATGATTTCACTTGCATTGACCTTGATGTATACCTATGTTTTCCAACTACCTTTTATTATGATGTTTAAACTTGGTAAAATGCATATCATGAAGTGAAATGTCCTTTTTAGCATGTCTTAGATGTTTTTATGCATAACTATCATACTTGGTGCATTTTTGTACTAACGCGTACTCTTTTCTACATTTTTCCCAAATGTAGGGTCCGACAGGTAGGGTTTCCATTCTAGTGGCTAGAGCTTGGACTTTGATCTCTTTTCGAGCTTGGTGAGTCCTCATGGTTCAAGGAAGGATTTTTCTTATTGTAGTTTCACTTTTGTATTTCCTTTTTGAACATGATGTATGGGCTAGGCCCACTTTTATTCGATTGTAATAGATGGTGATGTTGAGACATGAGTTAGATTTCCGCTTTTCTATAAAGATGTTTTGGACTGAAATGTTGTTTTACACTTTATTGTTCTAATGCTTTGTGTTATGATATACTAAGTGGATTATATGAAGTCCTCGGGGTTCTATATTCCATGTTACATCTAGGGGTACCCCTCGATCGTGACAAAGTGCAACAAGTGTAGTATGAGTATGAAACTACGTATACCCAGTATATCTCATAGACAAACAACGAAGAAGTAGTGACAAAAGTATTTAAGAAAATAATTCTTTAATTTTACAAGTCCACCTTATACTTATCAACCAAGTATCCATCAAATAGGTATAATCAATGTCACGTAATGTTCAACATCAATAAAGCACATAGTCAAACAACAATGAAGGATGTAATGAGATGCAATGTGACACCATGAAATGACATGCCTCAAATGCCCAGTACTTTCTCAACCGTATATACATGATACTCCTTGGAAATACATTGAGAGTTCATGACCCATGGGGGACTCTCGAGCTCCATATACTGACATGGACGATCTTCACGTATCTGTTCGGACGATCTCAACGTACTATCATAAAATCAAACAATCCCAGCACAGACGATCTCCACGTGCCCAACCTATAATCAAAACTAATCACTTGCACGAACGATCTCCATGTGCCCAAATTATGATCATAACTAGATCTCAACACGAATTATCTCTACGTGTTAGACCTTTACTCACACTCAATCTCATGTCAATGCATGTGTACAATATGATATCAATTAAAGGGGGTGATGAAGAATTTCAATAAATCAAATGTCGCTATGTCATATAACCATCTCAATTATCACAAACATATGGTTTCAATAAAGAAACACAACCACACAAAAGAAATCAAGTCACTAGATACACCAGCTAATGCTCATATGCTTTGGTATTCACGAATTACAATCTATCACATTATTGTAATAAATTTTCCCTTTTCTAACATCGGTACTCGTACCATTGCCCATCACACCACTGGTATGAGACTCCCATGCTTCACCCTTACCCATTGTATATTCCGTTTTTAATGTTGGGAGAAGGGACAGATTTACCCCCGAACTTTAATAAATGGTATGTATATATCCTCCGTTATACTTTCCGTCCACATAAGCCCCTGCCATCCAATTATAGGTACACATATATCCCTCTCACTAACGGACCCCTAATTTCTTACACGTGTCTTAATCCTATTAAACTACCAGTTTGACCCTTTTTTTAACCCATAACCCAACTATCCGCCCCATAACCCAATACCCACCCAATTTCCTCTAAAAGGAATCCTAATTAAAACACCCAAATTCGCAAACATTGATGGAAATCCAGATAACATTAAACGGACTGTGTTCGGAGATTTTTGGGTTGCTGTTGTCAGCGTGAAATTAAAGGTGATCATTCCCACCATAATTTCCACAGGACAAAGGATGAATTAGTCGGGAAAAGTCGTGGAAACTCGCAATTTCACAGCTCAATATAAGAGTCTTAATGGGATAACTGAAGTTCAAGAATATAATGGCAAACTTTATATTGGGTCTTTAGACCAGAACTTCATTGGTGTTGATGCTATCTAATTTGATGTATGTCTTCTGTTTTTACTAGAATAAGCTTTTATGATTCAGGTAGCTTTATGTATATTTACAACAATAAGCATTTTCTACCCTAAATAAAAATGTTGCTAATCTTCTTATTTTTGGTAATGGAGTATTTAATAAGAAGTTAATAAGAACTAATCCGGCCAGGCGTTAATCCTTTCTTTAAGAGATACACCTATTCTTTGCGAAAAGGTGTAATCAAGTCAGCCACTTATGCCTGCATTACGGTACGATATTGGGCCTTTTTTAGACTCTAATAACACAGAAAACTTTGTGCATTGAACTAACACCTTTTTTTTTTCTTTTCTTGAACAGGTATCTTAGACAAATAATGTCATTTTCATTAATTTGGGTATTTTATTTAGGATTCCTTTTAGAGGAAATTGGGTGGGTATTGGGTTATGGGGCGGATATTTGGGTTATGGGTCAAAAAAAGAGTCAAACGAGTAGTTCAATAGGATTAGGACACATGTAAGAAATTAGGGGTCCGTTAGTGAGAGGGGTATATATGTACCTATAATTGGACGGCAGGGGCTTATGTGGACGGAAAGTATAACAGAGGGTATATACGTACCATTTATTAAATTTCGGGGGTAAATCAGTCCCTCTCTGTTTAATGTTTAATTAGGAAAATGTCCTTCAACGAAGTTTGAAAAGTCTTAACATACCTGAAATACTGAACACATGTCACGAATCCTCAAGATATTGCATTTCCCTTTCGCAAGGCTTTGAAGTGTTCTCAATCTATCAAATATGCATTGTTCGTAAGTAACCAAATCCGTAGACACCCATTACTATACCCTTAGCCTAGACCCCAAAACTCACCCAAAAATCTTTGATTCTAGGTCCATAAGGATAAAATTGGAAATTTAGTAAAACTAAACAAATAGTATATACTTAATTTACCCATAAAACATACAACACAAATTTATAATCAAGTTTCTAATGGTCAATTTATATATCCAATCTCATTTTTTTTTTCTAAATTTCAAACCTAAGGTTAAGTTCAAATTATAAAAAAAAATAAACTTAAATTCTAAAACTAAACCCGAAAACAGAAACTGCTCAAATATCTTGTTCTTAGAAATCATCAACCTACGCTGATTTTATCAAAAAACAATCTTCAATGCTTATTCTATTATTAAACTATCATTATGACCAAAGTTATTTGGTCATCATTACTTTATACCATCCATTGATTTTGACAAGAAAGAAATTTCAATAAAAAATAGGTAGCACTTCAAAAAGAATATCTAAAATTATCTAATCAATCCACTAAATATAATACTAATAATATACCCTATATACATATACATGATATAGAGAAAAACATGGTTTACTTGAGCAGCGGTCGGCGTTCATTCGTGAGCCAAATTTTGGTCTTGTGTTATAATAAAAAAATAATAATCTTCTTTAACTTATTTTAACAAGTGATGGATCAAGTGGTACATGGTATTAAATGAGTTATGAACTTGGCCCATTAACCACTAACTAAATTTATTTTCTAAGATTATCAGTTAATTAAATAACCACAATTATATAAATAGTTCAAATTCTTACTTAATATTTACGGGAAGAGTCTTTTATGATAGAAAAAGGTCTAGTGCTCAGAATGGCTTAACGGGTCGTTACAATAGTCCCAGGCAGGCTAATAGCTTCAAGTTCGTCTAGATGCTCCATGAGAAATGGGTCTGTTGCGGATGCCACTGTTCTCTTTTCACTTCTAGGAAAAACCATTTTGTTAACAAACTCAAAGAATAACTAATGCTATTCTTTGAGGAACTTTTTAGGAAGCGCAACACATTTCACATCCCTATACTTGGTAGAATGTTGGACAAAATCAGTAGATGACTTACATCCTTCAACAACCTGATCCCTCGAGAAGGAACTCCCAGTATAATTCCTAAACTTTCTTCAATCAAGGTGATCTTCACTTCTCGCACAATTTTCCGAATCTCACCATCATCAAGGAGTTCCATTTTGTAGTAGAACTCGCGTACCTCTGATTCATGTAAGTATGGTACTAGACACTCAAACAAGTGTTCCTAGGAAACAAAATCATAGAGAGTGCACATACCCGATTTTGTGAGAATTTCAGAATCAAACACCCTCACATTGAGTACTTTCTATCGTTTAAGTTTAGCAATGTGTTCCTCCCTAGTCAATACCTTTTTCATCTGGTCTTTGTGCAGTCGGACCTGGTCCCTTGATAGATTTGGATTTTGAAGCAGCCTTGGTGGTGATCCTTGCCCTTTTGGACGGAGGTTTCTTGCCCAACTTAGTGCTCTTCTGAGCCTTTATATGTTCATCCTCCACCTCCTTTTACCTTTTAGCCAAAGCTCTATTGATATCTTCACATTCGGTGTCACTTTAACCTGTCTTCGGAGTAAACAGTATGGGATTTTCAATAGGCAAACTATCAATCCTTCTCTCCCTTCGATTTCTTACTGTTTGAACTTTGTTTGCTGCCATTGCATCCCCAAGTAGCTTTTGGGTAGTACCCCTTGTCACATACTTTATGTCTCCCCCCCCCCCCCCCCCTTTTGGATTCAACAACCTTCCCCTTTCCTTTCCTCCTTCTTTTCTTGTCAGATTCAGTAGGTTCGTCAAGACTTTTAGCCTCAGGTGCAATATCAATTCCTGCAAGATCAGAGGAAGATACAGTTAGAGCATGGGCTCCTCTAACACCTTTTCTAACCAAGAGAGATAAACCTTTTCATCCTATGCTTTGCTAGTAACTCCTACAGTTTCAGGAGTTTGGTCGAGTTGGACCTTTTGAAGGACCTATTCCGGTGACCTATCCTTCTATGAAAGTTGCCTGAAATCTCTTTTGAGTGATGCAAAACTTTGCACTACCAGTTCTTCTATAGAAACCAAAATATTAAACTCCGTTCCCTTACCCTCAAGTAAATCCCCATCTAAAATCCTTTCAGACATAGACGAGGATACGGGGTCTGGTTGAGACAAAACATCCAGATCTTCTGTGGGTGCCTCAGTTGTAGGCTTGGCAACTGACTGAGCTTCGGAATTAGAGAATCCTTCCCTGACAGAACTAGCATTGGAGAACAGGGAAGGTTTTCCATGGGTTTGGGTAGAGGAGATTCTAACACTTCAGTGTGGGGTGTAGGGGATTCACCAGTTTCGCCAAGCCCACACTGGAGTAGACGGAGAGGTTTCCAAGGGAAGAGTTGAGAAATTGAATGAACTAGGGTTTTCAATTACTTGAGAGAGAGGAGAATTAAAGAGAGATGATGCATTTGACATTTTTAAGAAGAGAGCAAGAACAATCGGAGAAGAGAAGAGAACTTTTAAAGAGATGGAGAGAGTATTTTATTTGTTTCGATGCCACAGGAATGAAACAAGATGACTTGTTTATGCTTAGTATCAGGTCCCTGAACCGAGGTGACCTTTGGTTTTTAAACTAAAAAGTCTATAACTAACACATGAAACAAGGAGATGACACATGGCAGTGACCGTTGACAAAATACAATATAGTGAAGTGATACTAACCTTGCAAGAGGACCAAGTCCCTTGCTATAAAAAGCCCAGGATGTTATGATTAGATATTCACTATAGCCGAAATGTCGTGAGTGTATACCTACAATGAGGTTCCATAGATGAATTTTCATAAACAATAAGCATTAAACGAGTATAGATACCTACCCTCCTTAGCATAGTCAATGTCATGCCCGAGGCTACCTCCTTGATGTAACGCGGGACTTAGGATCATGAATGATCCCAAACTAACCGTAGAGGCATATCATAAGCATACTAAGATAACTAAACGTAGTAATATTGTGTAGAAGCTTAAACATGACATAAAGGGATATGATGGGGAATAACCATTCTAAGTCTGAATATATATAAAAACTGAGAGTTCAATAACAACTAAAAGATTAGACTCAAACTAAAACTGAATCTAACTATGTTTGAATGAAAGCCTCTAACTAACTAGAGATGATGGGAAATGCCCCCAACTAACTCTAGCAAAACTGAAACTAAAATAGGAATGACCGAAGAAAAGACATGTAAATCATCCTTGAAGAATGAGGACTCACCACTGATACTGCTGAACTAGAGATCGGAAGCCAATCTATGCGTGGTTTGAATGCTGAGGACCTAAACCTATATCACAAGAAAATGTAGGTACTGAGCATGCAGGATAGGATAAAGTTGAACAACATATACACAACTGAATTAAGAAATAAGAGCAATGATATAATCTGATTATGATGGAAATACTGAAATATACTGAAGATACTGAATATGAACTAAACTGAATGCAATGACCAAGTACATGACATGTTGAGACTGATTACTGAATTGTAACTGACAACCTGGTCAATGCACTAGAATCTTACTGTAGGAGCTATTGTTAACCGACATAAAACCATGAGCGCTATCCGTGGAGTCCTATGTATCGCCCCATCAGAGGACCCAATATACCTTGCCAAAGGTATAAAGGTATTACTGGCATGATCACTAAATATGTTGCCCACAGAAGGGACTTATCCTACGAGGGCACATAGTTCTAGGACTATGAGGGTGACTGACCCTTAGTCCACTCAGTATTAAGCCTACTCCCAACTAATTATGTAAGAAACATATTATAGCTAAATTTTGTAATACTGAATAGCTCAAAATACTGACATGCTAACTGAAAATGCAACATTAATATACTGATAATGAAACATTCTTAACTGAGGTGTGTATAGCTGAATAGACTGACCTAGCAAGTGTACTTCATGAACTAAACGAATCTACACAACTAGGGTTCTGAGTTTCATGCAAGAAGCTGAGAAACAGTTTCTCAAAAGCATGATAATATGATTAGGATTGATTTAACAGCTAAATCACAACAATAATCTGAAGTTCTAGAAACCCTAGGTCTAAACATAATATAGGGAATCAAGAATCTGACTGAAATCTAGGGACCTAATGGGTGAAAGGAACCCACTAGTGAATTCCCACATACTTAGTGATGAATTTCACGGAGAAATATTTTGATTAGGGCTGGAACTGATGAAAACTTGTTTCGTTCTTGGAGAGGGGGTTGGTCGACTCTTTCTCCCTTTTCTCGTTCAACTTGGATGAATTTTGGAGAATGAGTTGACTTAGGTAAAGTCTAATTAAGTTACTAGGCTATAACTGACTAAAAAGACGTAGTTTAGGGGTTAAACGACGTATTTTATGGGTCCAACGCATAGGGAAAAGACAAAATGACCCTTGACTTAAAAAATTTCGGGGCAAATAAACAGACCTGGTCTAAGGACCGTGGTCCTACCTATGGTCTGTCCTGGTCAGCTGTCATTCGGCTTCAGAAGATGGGTTCTAGGGAGTCCAAACCATGGACCTGGTCCACGAACCATGGACCTGGTTCACGAACCATGGTCCCACCTACGATCCGTAGGTCCTGGCGTAGTTCTAGACTTAGCTAAATTTTTATGGGGTTCTAGGGAGTTTGAACGATAGACCTAGTCCACAGATTGTGGTCCCGCCTACGGTCCGTAGGTCCTAGAGTGGATCAAGACTTGGCAGAAAAATTTTTGGGTTCTAGGAAGGGAGCTGTAGGTGGCCAGCCACGGACCCCACCTAGGGTCCGTGGGTAACTCTACGGTCCGTAGGTGGCACTGTTGGTGGCACCTGCAACTTTTGGAATCTGCATTTCTAGTTTGTCTAGAATACGAGGTGTTACATTATCTGCCCCTTGGGAAATTTTATTCTCGAATGAAGACTAAACTAGCTGAACATTGAGAGAAAGAGCTGCAAACCCTACCACTAAATATTGGAAACTGAAATCTGACTGAACTAAGTTCCAAGGACATGCAAATACGCTGAAAATGCAAGTATAACTGAAGAAACATGATACTAAGATTGAATTTACACATGAGTAACTGAAAGACAGGAGAGGAACTATTACCTCAAGCTGGAATGGAATTGGAAGGAAAGAGATGAGGATACTTGGCCTTCATGGCTGCTTCTGCTTCCCAAGTAGCTCCCTTTATGGAGTTACTCCTCTACAAAATCTTAACTGAAGTGACTTCTTTGTTTCTTAACCTTCGAACCTGATGATCAAGAATCTCAACTGGAACATCCTCATAAATGGGACTATCCTTCACATCCACACCTTCCAATAATACTATGGATGCTGGATCACCCACACACTTCTTCAACAACGAAATGTGAAAGACCGAATACAACGCTGCTAGTTTTGCTGGCAACTCTAACTCATAAGCCGCGTTACCAACTCTTTTCAAGATCTTGTAAGGGCCTGCATATCTAGGACTGAGCTTCCCTTTCTTTCTAAATCTCATCACCCCCTTCATTGATGACACTTTCAGAAAAATCCAATCATCAATTTGGAACTCCAAGTCCCTTCTCCTTACATATGCATAGGTCTTCTGGCGACTCTGGGCTTTCTTAAGTCTATCTCTAATGAGCTGAACTTTATCCATAGCATCATGAACCGAATCTGGCCCTATCAAGGCTGCTTCACCTACTTCAAACTAACCAACTAGAGATCTACATCTACACCCATATAATGCCTCATAAGAGGCCATCTGAATACTGGAATGGTAGCTATTATTGTAGGCAAACTCTATTAGAGGAAGGTGATCATCTCAACTACCCTTGAAGTCGATCACGCAAGATCTCAACATGTCCTCTAAGGTCTAAATGGTACGCTTTGCCTGACCATCCTTCTGTGGATGAAATGTTATGCTGAGATTAACTTGGGTACCAAGACTTTTCTGAAATGATTTCTAGAAATGAGAGGTAAACTGATGACCTTTATCTAAGATGATAGACAAAGGAACCCCATGCAACCTGTCTATCTCATTAATGTAAAGCTTGGTGTATTCCTTCACCGAATCTATAGTCTTGACAGCCAAGAAATAAGCGGACTTAGTAACTCTGTCAATTATCACCCAAATGGAGTCATGCTGTCATCGAGTACGAGGTACACCTGTCATGAAATCCATGTTTATCACTTCCTACTTCCATGTAGGAATGTTAATCTCTTGAGTCGTACCCCCTAGTTTCTGATGTTCTACCTTTACCTGCTGACAATTATGGCACTTAGCCACAAAATCTGCTATATCCCTTTTCATGCCATTCCACCAAAAGACTTCCCGCAGATCACGGTACAGCTTAGTGGTGCCTGGATGAATAGAATACATAAATTTATGGGCTTCTGTAAGAATCTGGTGTCTCAACTCACCTACCTTAGGAACACATAAACGACCTTGATAGCGAAGCACACTATCTACCCCTTGCGAGAAAACCTCAACTTTCTACTGATGAACTGCACCCTTCAGTTGAAGCATAATAGAATCATTGTCTAGTTTTTCCTTAACCTCCGATACCAATGAAGATTCTGATCCATTCTGAACTATTACACCACCATCATATATGCTCATAAGGCAAACTCCTATGCGAGCAAGCCGGTGAACATCTTTTGCTAGTTCTTTTCTTTCTTCCTTAACATGCGCTACACTACCCATATATAGTGTGCTAAGAGCATCAACTACTACATTGGCCTAACCAGGATGGTAAATCACATTTATATAATAATCCTTGAAGAGTTGAAAACATCTCCTCTGGCGAAGATTCAACTCTTTCTGGGTGAACACATACTAGAGGATCTTATGGTTTGTGAACACATTTACGTGAACACCATACAAGTAATGCCTCCAAATCTTTATGGCAAATACTACGACTGTAAGCTTGAGGTCATAAGTTGGACAGTTCTTCTCATGGACCTTAAGTTGTCTAGAAGCGTAAGCTATATCCTTACCTCACTGCATCAACACACAACCTAAGCCAACTATGGACGCATCGCAATAGATTACATAACCGTCTGAACCCTCTGGTAGAGTCAAAATAAGAGATGTAGTCAACCTAGTTTTCAGTTTTGAGAAGCTCTTCTTACACTCATCTGACCACTGAAACTTAACCTTTTTTTGAGTCAATTTAGTCAATGGAGAAGCTGTAGATGAAAATCCTTCCACGAACCTTCGTTAATAACTCGCTAAACCCAAGAAACTTCTGATATCTGTGGGAGAGGCATGTCTGGGCCATTTCTTCACTACTTATATTTTCTGAAAATCCACTCGGATCCCTTCGCTAGACACTATATGACCAAGGAAAGCAACAGATTGCAACCAAAACTTACACTTGATGAACTTAGTAAATAATTGTCAATCTTTGAGAGTTTGCAGGACAACCCTCAAATGAGTCACATGTTCTTTCTCACTCCTAGAGTAAATGAGGATATCATCAATAAAGATAATAACGAACAAGTCTAAATATTGCTTGAACACCATGTTCATCAAATCCATGAAAGCTTCAGGAGCATTGGTTAGTCCAAATGACATAACTACAAATTCTTAATGACCATACTGAGTTCTGAAGGCTGTTTTTGGGATGTCACTATCTCTGACTCTGAGTTAATGATAACCGAATCTAAGGTCTATTTTTAAAAAATGACTAGCACCGTGAAGTTCGTCGAACAAGTCATCAATCTTAGGGATATGGTAATTATTCTTGATTGTGACTTTGTTCAACTGTCGATAGTCAATGCACATCCTAAGAGAACCATCTTTCTTTTTCATGAACAACACTAGGGAACCCTATGTGGAAATGTTGGGTCTAATGAAGCCCTTATCTAGAAGGTCTTTCAACTGCTCTTTCAGTTCCTTAAGCTCAGCTGGAGCCATTCTGTAAGAAGGAATAGAAATAGGCTGGGTATCTAGAAAGAGATCAATTCCAAAGTCGATTTCCTATTTGGGAGGATCTCTGGAAAGATATTCTGGAAACACTTCTGGAAACTCCCTTACTACTGGAACTGACTCAAGAGTTGGAGTTTCGAAGCTTGAATCCTTAAACAGAACTAGATGATAGAAATAACCGTTAGAGATCATCTTTCTAGCCTTAAGGTAGGAAATGAATCGACCCATAGGAACTGAGCTACTACCCTTCAATTCTAAGACTGGTTCGCTTGGAAACTGAAAATGAACAATCTTAGTTCTACAATCGACTAAGGCATAATATGAATGTAACCAATCCATGCCTAGAATGATATCAAAGTCTACCATTTCTAACTCTACAAGACCTGCTGAGGTGACTTTTTAAGAGACTGTGACTAGGCAATTTTTGTATACCCGTCTAGCTATAATTGGATCATCGATTGGAGTAGAGACTGAGAAGGATTCAGAGAGAGTAATTGAACTGACATTGAAGTTTATTGCTATATATGGAGTTACAAAGAAAAAAGTAGCCCCTGCATCTAACAAAGCATAAGCATCTAAGTGAAAGACTCATAACATACCAGTGACTACATCAAGAGAATCTTCCTAGTAATGGCGAGCCTAGAGAGCATACAACATATTTTGGCACTGACCGCCACCTGTACCAAATGAAGTACCCTGCTAAGTCGGGTGACCTGGTGGTGCTGAAGCTATATACTGGGCCCTACTACTATTACCTCCCTAACCCTATTTATAAGAAGGGCAATCCCTCAACCTGTGACCAGTCTGACCACACCCAAAATATCCATCCTTTCCTGTAAGACACTCGCCCGGATGGTTCTTACCACACTTTGGACAAGTTGGGTAGGTTCTGGTAACTGAAACACTTCCCTGAGACTTAAAGCCTGATGCCCTACCTTTTCGATCCTGTCTAAACCTGTAGGATGCAACACTAGTTGATGAAGGTGCTGGGGCTGAAGACTTTTGCTGAAACTGCGAGCGATTTCCACTGCCCAATCTCTGCTGAGAGTACTCATAATTGTTTGTCCTAGCCTTTTTCTTGTCCTTAGCCTGCTCCTTAAGCTTATGTCTCTCAACCTGTTGAGCATGGGCCATGAGACTAGAGATAGTCATATCTCCTAACAATATCGCATTTCTGCACTCTATCTTCACCAGGTTAGATACCCTAAATAAGAACTAACTCATCTGGGCCCTAGATCGACAACTATATGTGGAGCATACCTGGAGAGCTGGGTGAACTTTAGTCTGTACTCTTAGACTGTCATGGAACCTTGCCTCAAATTTAGAGTGTTTCCCTCCCTCAACTCTCTTGGAAAGAACCTATCCAGAAAAACTCCGGTAAAACACTCCTAAGTCACAGGAGCTGCATTCTACCCCTGTTTTCCTTCCATTGAGTGAACCAAATGTGAGCTATATCCTTGAGCTGGTAGGATGCCAACTCTACCCTATCATTCCCAGTTACCTGCATCACTCCAAAGTTTAGGGGTCCAACGCATAGGGAAAAGACCAAATGACCCCTGACTTAAAAGTTGTCGAGGCCAATCGATAAACCTGGTCCATGGACCGTGGTCCCATCTATGATCCATCCTGGTCAGCCTTTGTTCGGCTTCAGAGGATGGGTTTTGGGGAGTTCGAACCATGGACCTGGTCCATGGACTGTGGTCCCACCTACGGTCAGTAGTTTCTGGCGTGATTCTGGACTTAGCTGAATTTTCCTGGGGCTCTAGGTAGTCTGAACCACGGACCATGGTCCCACCTATGTTCTGTAGGTCTTGGCGTGGGTCAAGACTTGGCGGAAAATTTTTGGGTCCTGTGAAGGGAGATACAGGTAACCAACCACGGACCCCACCTATGGTCCGTGGGTCACTCTACGTCCGTAGGTGGCACTTACAACTTCTAGAATCTGCATTTTTGGTCTGTTAAGAATACATGGTGTTTCAGTCAAATAGGAGGTTACATGCAAACTTGTTGTGAAATCAGTTTAGCTTGTGCATTCCCAAGATCAATCTGTTCTTAATAAGGTGCTCTTTGCTTAGTACCTTGGTAAAGATGTCAACCACTTGGTCCTCCGTCTTATAGTATCTCATCACCACATTTCCCTCGGTGACATTGCCTCTAAGGAAATGATATCTCACATCAATGTGCTTGGTCCTCTTATGCTGAACATGATTCTTTTCCATGTTCATTACATTTATGTTATCACATATGAGAGGAATAGTATCTATGAGGACACTAAAATCTTTAAGTTATTCCTTGATCCACAAAATTGAGCACAACATGAAGTAGCAACCACATACTCAACTTCAACAATGGATAATGCTATTGATTTCTGCTTTTTAGTTTCCAATGAGATTAGTGATGACCCCAGAAAATGTGCCATGCCTAAGGTCATTTTCCTGTCAGCAAGAAAACCTTCATAATCAGCATTAGCATATCCAATTAAATCAAAGAAACCCCATAAGGGTAGAATACGACTAGGTCCGGTGTTCCCTTCAAGTATCTGAGGATCCTTTTAGCTGCCTTTAGCTGTGACTCTTTTGGAGCTACTTGAAACCTAGCACACTTCCCCACACTGAATACTATATCTGGTCTGCTTGCAGTAAGATAGAGGAGAGAACCAATGATTCCTCTATACATAGTTTGATTCACATCAGTGCCTGCATCATCCTTGTCGAGTTTGGCATTGGTGCTCATTAGAGTATCAAGTATTTTGGCCTTCTGCATGCTGAACTTCTTGAGTAGTTCTTTGGTGTACTTCTCCTGGCATATTGAAGTGTCCTGAGGGAACTGTTTGATTTGTATACCCAATAAAAAGATGTGTTCCCCCATCATACTCATTTCAAATTCACTACCCATTAAGGCTGCAAACTCTTTGCATAGAGGATCTGAAGTAGGTCCAAAAATTATGTCATCTACATAGACTTGCACCACCAGGATCTCTTTCCTGTAGATTTCAAGGACAAAGTGTTGACAATTTTTCCTCTTTTGAACCCATTTTCTAGAAGAAACTTTGACAATTGCTCATACCAGGCTCTAGGTGCTTGTTTCAAGCTATACAATGATGTGTCCAATTTTAAAACATGGTTGGGCAAGTCAACATCTTCAAATCTTGGAGGCTGTTTAGCATAGACCTCCTCCTTCAAATAACCATTCAGGAAGGCACTCTTAACATCCATCTGAATAAGCTTGAGCCCCGTGTATGTAACAAAGGCTATTAGGATTCTAATTGCTTTCATCCTTTCCATTGGTGCAAACATCTTATCATAATCGATTCCTTCCTCTTGATTGTACCCCTGCACCACTAGTCTTGAATTGTTTCTTGTGATAGTCCCATGTTCATCCATCTTGTTTCTGAGCACCCACCTTGTCCCAATAATGGTTCTGTTGAGGGATCTGGGGACCAAGTGCCACACTTTATTACTCTCAAACTGATGAAGTTCATCTTGCATTGAATTCACCTAGTCAACATATTTTAATGCCTCTTTAATGTTTTTTGGTTCAATGGTGGAAATAAAGGCTGAAAACGCAACTAGATTTCTGGTCTTAGATCTAGTTTGTATTCCAGATTCAAGGGGAGACACCAGATTTTCCAAAGGATGAGAGGATTGATGTTTCCATCATGTTTTTCTTGTGATCTCCTCATTATGTCAGCAACTAGTTCACTAAATCTCAAAGCTTTCATTGTGAGTTTCTCCTTCATGAGCAACATTTGAGGTATTAGAAGGACCAGGTTCTTCCAAGAGTTTTGCAGTAGTTTCTTCATTTGAATCCTTCTCTGCCACAGGGTTTTGAATGAGGCCATCTCTTTGAATTTGCATTAGCTCCTCAAGTTCAAGATCCTCATTATTTTCAAGATTGTTCATATTACCATATTCATAAAATATCATATGCACACATTCCTTCACACGCAGAGACCTTTTGTTGTAGACTATATACGCCTTGATCGTTGAAGAGTACCCCACGAATGTCCCTTTATCACTCTTTGGATCAAACTTGCCAAGATCATCCTTCTCATTGTTCAACATAAAGCACTTGCAGCCAAAAGCCTTCAGATGATTGAGTGCTGGTTTCTTCCAATTAGTAGTTCATAAGGAGTTTTCTTGAGCACTAACCTGATGAGACATCTGTTTATGACATAGCAAGCAATGTTTACTACTTCTGCCAATAAATTCATTGCAAGTCCTGAATCAATGATCATGGTTCTGGCAATGTCCACCAAAGTCCTATTTTTCCTTTCTACTACCCCATTTTGGTAAGGAGTTATGGGAGTAGAGATATTATGATGAATCCTATGGTCAGTAAAAAAAACATTTGATTTGGGCATTTTCAAACTCTGTACCATGATCTGATTTGATACTAGCAATCTTGTAGTTTATCTTCAGCTTAATTGCTTTTGCAAAGATCATTAACACTCCAGTTATTTCATCCTTAGTTCACAGGAACATGTTCCATGTGAATCTGGAAAAATCATCAACAGTCACCAGGATGTATTTCTTCCCACCCCCCTCTGCTTTGAATTCTTACTGGTCCACAAAGATCCATGTGAACAAGCTCTAATGGTTTGGTTGTGCTGACTCCATTCTTTAGTTTGAAAGATGATCTTGTTTGCTTCCCCCACACGCAAGCATCAAAGATTTTTTTCTCAGAAAATTTCAACTTGGGTAGTCAATAGACCAGGTCCCTTGCAACCACAGAGATGAGCTTACATGTCCCAATCTTCTGTGCCACTGATTTGCGTTGTCAAATTGAGCACTCAGACACGTGAGATTATCCCCTTCTATAGAGTCGAGGTTTGAAACATACATATTTTTTACCCTTCTGGTAGTAAGAATAACCCTGTTGAAAACAAGATTCGTGACTATGCATTGATCTGACACAAATCTCACTTTATTTCCTTTGTCACAGATTTGAGACACACAAAGAAATAAACTGACACACCAAATGTTCCTTTGATCTGCCAATCTTCCCAACACAAAAAATGAGTCCCTTTTTGCCATCTCCAAATGACACACCACCACCTTGGTGCGCTTCTAAAGAGAGGAAGTTTTGAGTTTCTACAATCATATGCTTTGAGCAGCCATTGTCCATGTACCAGCATTGGTTGCTTCCTCTCTTCTGCAAAAGAATCACTTGTTAGATTTATGAACCGACTTGAGATGAAGTTCCCAAAAACTATCAAATGGTTTAATGAGAAACCTTCCAGTCCAAGGGGGCAAGGTGTTCTTGCTAAAACGATATTTAGGACTAGGTACTTTCCTTTTCTCTACCTTCCCCTTTTCAAATTTAAAAAAGCTTTCTTGATTTTCTTTTACCCTTTTCAGAGACTCGCAATTTCTTTTCAAATGATCCTTTCTCCCATAGTGGGTACACAACAAGTTGTCAGAAACTAACACATACTTGCTATGAGGATTGTAGGGAGGTTCTATCTTTCGACACCCTAAACCCTTCCAACTGTTGAATTTTTAATTTGCCAAGTTAGAAAGGATCTTAGATGAGTCAGTACAATTTAGGGAATGACTTAACTCTTCTTTGACTTGATATAGGTCCTTTACTAATTTTAAATTTCTCTCAAGGGCAGCAACTAGTTTGGACTCAAAAGTTTTCAGACTTTCCTCTAAATCAAGTTCAAAACTACCGAGTTTTCTCTTTCCGTTTTTAGAGGTACCAGGTTCCTTTTCAGGTTGATGACTCTCAGTCTCTAGTATAATCACCCTAACATTTATTTTAGACATCTGAGAAATAATGGAAGTTTTTTTATCGTCACAAAGATTCAATTTTTCACTCAAAATCAATTTTTCATTTGTTAATTCATCAACAGAGTAAATCAACACAGCAACAAGTTTTCTTAATCTTTTAATTGACAAAGTGTCTAAATCACTTTGAAGATCGAAAAGAGTTACCTCATCTTTGTCATCTTCATCATTATATTTAGCCATTAATGAGAATATGGAGTTGAAAGCGGTTTCATCATCCTTGACTACCATCATAGAGACATCTTCATCATGTTCTTCCTCGTTAAAGTCACTAGAGGCACTTCCCATACTGCAAAGATTTCTTCACAACTTAATCTGCATTGGCCTTTTTTTTAGCATGGTCAGAGACCTGGTCCCATCGCCGTAGTTTGAAATCCTGCACTTCATGGTTCTGACTCTAACATTCTCTCATAAAGTGACCAGGCTTTCCACACTTGTGACAAAGATCATTAGCATTTGTCGTTTTGCTGGTAGTTGCTTTCTTTTGAAATCCCCCATGATTTTGACTATTTTTTGGAATCCTCTAATCAAATAAGCCATCTCATCCTCATCTTCACACACATCATTTTGAGATATCTTCAACACCACTGACTTCTCCTTCTTTCCTTTCTTCATAGATGAACCCTGCTGCCTATTTAGCTCATAAGTTTGCAGGCATTCGATCAGCTCATCCATAGTATGAACTTTCAGATTTTTGGCTCAGTGATGACATTCACCTTGCTTTCCCATGATTTGAGAAGAACTCTGAGAATTTTTCGAACTTGTTTTCTTGGATGAATGGGCTCACCAAGACAGCTCAGTTCGTTTGTGATAGAGGTAAACCTTGTGTGCATCTCATGGATGGTTTCACTCTCCTTCATGCTAAAATTCTCATATTGAGTTGTCAACATGTCCATTTTGGACTCCTTGACCTGAGTTGTTCCTTCGTGGGCTGTTTTTAGGTAGTCCCAAATTTCTTTTGCAGTCTCACATATAGAGATCCTGTTGTATTCATCTGGACCAATCCGACAAACCAGTAGCTTCTTGGTTTTGTAGTTCTTTTCGATTTTCAGCCTGTCAACTTCATCATATTCTCTTCTAGACTTTGTAATTACTTTAGTAATCTCTCCTACCTTCATGTCTTTGGTAGGAATGTAGGTTCTATCAAGTATCACATCCCATAACTCGGTGTCTTCTTCTATAATGTAATCATACATCCTAGTCTTCCACCATACATAATATTGACTATTGAATCGAGGTAGATGAGTGGTAGATTGACCTTCTTCCAGATTTGGTGGATCAGTCATTCCTTTAGGATCTCCCTTCTCTTAGTGTTAATCAGATAGAGAAGTCATAGCTCTGATACCAATTGATGGAATGTATGTATCCACTAATGATCACAAGAACATGTCTTTTAGTGCAGTTTGAGGACTGAAAGTAAATAACTGGAAGTAAATAGACACATAAGATTTTACGTGAAAACCTCCTTGCTCAAGGGAGTAAAAGTACGACCTGTCACACAAGATTGTTAACTATTTTCACTAATCACCAAGAAAAAGTTAAATACAAGCTTCAACTACAACCATGAGACTAAACTCTTAATGTCACACTAAGTAATACACCTATTACTTACAGAGCCAAAGCAATGCACTCATTGCCCACTATATTAACTATTGCTAATCAATATAGACTTAACCATAAGAAACAAAGTTAACTATAACAATGTTCTTACACCGACTCACACAAAGTTTTGAAATGTTTCTTATAAGAGTGAAATGAATCCTACAATTTAAGCACAAATACAAATAATCAAAACAACAGCAGATTTGGAAAGTAATTCTTCAGTTGATCAGGTCCCTTGCTATTTTTTTTGTAGCTTGATTATCTCTCTTTGAATGAATGAATCTTCCAAGTTGTTTGTCACATGATTATATCATAAAAAAAGAATTGTTGACCATTGGACAAACAACTTCGTCCATTTCTATTAGTGAAGTACGCTGATAGCTTCACCAACACACTGTTATGATAGCTTTCTCGTTGTACTCCTTATTATACCTGGATGAGAACACTCTGGAGAGGATCGAGTCCCTGCATTTGTGAGGATCATCAAAACAACTGAAAATCTATCAGGTTTCCCCTCTATTTATTCTCATGGTTTAATCATTGATGAGAAGGAAGAGGGAGGATAAAACACTCTAGACAATTAGGAAAATTAAGGGCAATTAAAATAGAGTAAATTTTAGGAATAACAAATATAATAATAATATTAGCGCTCTATAGCTACAGTTTTGCTATTTGCGCTCCATAGACAAATTATGTTTTCTATGGAGCATATGATTTGTATAAATCATGGCAATTTGTATCAGTCACTAATTCGTCTATGTCTATGAAAATTGTGTTTGTATATGCATATGTTCTCTATGTTAAGTTAGAATTGTGAGAGATATTGTGAGAGAAAGGAGAGAGGCGAGTGAGAGAGGGAAGAGAGTGAAGAAAGGTGAATTGTATTTACATATCGGTTAGATAATTGTAGATATGTAACTACTATGTATATGTATCAATGATTGTGTTTGTATATCAGCATAAAATTTGAATTTGTATAAAATTGATGTATGCAATTGACTCGAGTTAAAACATTTGTATTCGTATAGCAAATCTCTCTATCCAGCTTTATATAAACATAAATTATATATTGTATTTGTATAATTTGCGTTTGTATAAAGAGAGAGAGACCGAAAGGCAAATAGAATTATCGTAAATGGTATGTCAATACCCTCCGTTATACTTTAAGGTTATATATACCATTACCGTCAATATTTTAGGTTGTGTATACCCTTGAGACTAACGCCTGCACACGTGGCTACATCTTAATAATTTACCTAATATTTATTTATTTATCTGAAATTACAAAAAAAAAAAAAAAAAAAAAAAAAAAAAACCACCCATCTTCCCTAACCAATCCATAACCCAAATTAAAACCCATTTCTCATAACAATTCCCTTCAAACAGTGTTAATTGTTCATCTTTTTTTTTTCTTTAATTCTCAAAAAATTGTTGCAAAAATCAAAAATTTCACTAGCATTAGCCATTTTTTTTTTGTGTTTTAGAGTTCATGGATGATTACACACAAAATCAAGTTAATTTTGTGATTGGCCACCTCTGTCGCCTTCTTCTTCTCTGAAGTTAACGCAAACATTTATATCTTTAGAAATGAAATTCGTGGCGTTTCTCTTGATGAAATGCAGTGATTTTTTGTCGGTTGTATCTGCCTTGGAGAGGTGCCCAACTTGGCATTGACCTTGCTCCTTAATACCGTTGGAAAACCGTCATGGACGACCAATAATGGTCTGCCAGAGTTCAAACCGTTTGAATGAACCGAAATTTCTTGATGTTTGATTTTTCGTCTGTTGAAACGAAAAGTTGGTTTTCCGTCTTTGAAACAAATTGTGCAAGGAAATTTAGTCATTGTGCCTATACAATGATGTATTAGCTAAATCTATGTGGCTTAAACTCCATGATTCACCGCCTTCTCTCTCACTATAAAGTCTTTTCAGCTTAAACAAGCAGCCATGTCGAGGAACAAATGAAGATGAAATTAGAGATGTTTTGGCACTTCAATCTTAAATCTTCAATCTTCAATGAGGATTGCTGCAATTTTAAGGTAATTATTTGTCATTTCTCTGTCTTTCTCTTTAATTAGATTTGATTTATAAAGTATTGATCTTTCATATGTATGAACACCACATCTCTTAATAAAATGGGTACCCAAATCCAGCCAAAACTTCCATTGATTTTCAAAAAAGGTTTCGGGTGGGTTTAAAATAGAAATGTGCGGGCTTTTTTAATTTTGGACAAAAAATAAATAAAAAAATTGGGTTAGTCGTTGAGATGAAGCCACATGTTGAACCATTAGTTGCAAGGGTATACACAACCCAAAATATTGACGGTAAGGGTATATACAACCTTAAAGTATAACAAAGGGTATTGACATACCATTTACGATAGTTTGGGGGCATATTTGTCCTTTTTCCCTATTTTTAATGCTGATCTACAAAAACCACAAAGTTTCAATGAAGCAATTGAAGGCAGCATTAGTGTACTTAATGTTGCACATCTAATTGATTTTGAAAACAAAGAAACTGAAGAAAAAATAACACAAAGAACAATTAATGGGGCAATAGGTATTTTAATTACAGGCATGTCTGGATTCAAAAACAGTCAAACGCGTTGAATACACTTCTAGTGCAGCTACGGTTGTAGGTACTGGAAGTTCCAACATAATCAATGAATGTTCGTGGACAGATGTAGATGCTATGAGAGCAGTGAAGCCTTTTGCAAATTCTTACGCAATTAGTAAGACAATAACAAAAAAAGCAGCTCTAGAATTTGCTGAAAAAAATGGTAATGATCTTGTGACTGTAATCCCAACTTGGATACATGGTACCTTTATTACTCCTCAAACTCCTGGTTCTGTTAGTTCATCCATGGAAATGACTCTTGGTATGTCTTAAAATATCATAGATTTTCATTTTCTCAATGTATTTATGTTCTACTTAATCATAATTGGAAAAATTTGTGCAGGTCATCAAAAGTTTAGTATGAGTTACCCTCCAATTGTACATTTTGTACATGTAGATAATGTGGCAAATGCTCACATTTTCCTTTTTGACAATCCTAATGCAAAAAGGAGGTATATTTGCTCAACTGTTGAAATAACAGGGGAAAAGCTAACTAAGTTTCTTTTGACAAGATATCCTGAATTTCAAAAATAAATTACTGAGTAAGTACAAAATCTTGCCTTAACTTTAAGTGGTTTATTGTTTTTATTTGTTTTTCCTTTTCAAACAAGGAGAGGAAAGAAGAAAAGTGGCATATTAAGCAATTACTCTCTATGTCATAATATTTATGTGACATATTTCATTTTTTCAGAGTCAGATAGTTTAACATATGAACCATGATACCTATTCTAAAATACAAGTTTCTTATAAGCTATGCAATGCATATTTCAGTTTCTTATATTGGTTTTGGCGTTTGGGAAATCATGTTTTCTCTCTCGGTGTATTTTAGTAAAGCTTGCTAATGTGCATTTGGTATGCACCATGTCTTTACAATGGCACCCAAGATCGTCGATCAAGTTGACTATGAATGTTGGTAGGTTATCTACCTATACAGACTCTTTGGGCAATGTTAGGTTAACGGATTTTGGTGATATTAGGACCGACCCAGCTACGAGATACCTCCAATTTTCAAAGGCGAACACGTCATCTTAGCAAACCTTGACGGAGTGTGGGAACAAAGCTTGGGAGAAACTTTGATAGCCACACTTGTGGAAATTAATAGCCACAAATGTAAAAGTTGACAACCACAAATGTGAAAGTTGGCAGTCACATTTATGGAAGTTGGTAGTCAAATTTTGGTAGAGTTTTGGTGAAGTTTGGCAGCCAAACTTTGTGGAAATTGATTGCCACATTTATGTCACTTATGATGCAATCAAGAAGTTCAAACTCTATAAATAGAGTAGTACATAATTGAACATTTGAAGATACACCAAAATAGAGAAAGCAATAGAGAGTAATCCACAAGCTATTTTAGAGTTTGTGAGAAAATAGTGTGAAAGTAATATTATTGTGAGTTGTAAGAAATAAAAGAGTGTTGTCCTTATAAAATTGTAGTAGTCTTTTGGCATTATCAAGATTTCATCAATATTATTGTATTACTTACTCGGGTATCATATTTACCCCATTTTAATATTTGGTGTCGTTGTTACACTCTTGCTATTGCTATTTAGTGTGGACATTATCCTAGGTGTGATTATCATTTTATCCAACAATGTGGTATCAGATCCATGACAAATAATAGTTTGTTGTCCTTTTAGTACTCCCACCTCACAAGAGAAAATTATGAAAAATGATGTCTACAAATGAGATACATTCTTGACTCTCAAGATGTTTGAGACATTGTAGTCAAAGAGTATACAAAACCCGTTAATGAAAAAATATTGTCCTCAAATGAAAAGGATGTCTTGTAAAAGAAAAGAAAGAAATATCAACAGACCCTCACTCTCATCCATTAATGTTTGGATGATGACATATTTGAGAAGGTGACTGATGCAACCACCTCAAAAAAAGCTTGAGAGATTTTATAAAATTCTCTCCAAGGAGTTAATAAAGTAATGAAGATAAAACTTCAAACTCTAAGGGCTAACTTTGGAGTTTTAAAAATGAAAGAATCTGAATATATTTTGAATTTCTGTTCAAGATTGATGGCTGTTGTGAATCAACTAAGAAGATACGATGAAGAAGTAGATGATGTGCGTATGGTAGAAAATAACCTTCGTTTTCTAACAACTAAATTTGATTATGTGGTGTGATTTATTTAAGAGTATAATTATTTAGACTATATGACAATATAATAATTGGAAGGTTCTCTACAAGCTCACGAAGAAAAGATGAAAAAGAGAAAAGAAGTGACACTACAGAAACTTCTTAAAACTCAGGTGTCCTTCAAAGGATTTAAAAGTGAGAAAAGTTACAAAGGAAATGGGCAATGGCGAGACCATACTGGTCGTGGAGGTCGTGGAAGAGGAGGAAGTTATTTCAATAAATTTAACAATGAAGATAAAAATCACCAGTCGTTCAAAGGTCGTGGCCATGGTCAACGAAGAGGTAGAGGACATGGAGCCTATCAAGGTACTAATAAAATGAGGTATTAAAAATCTAAAATTGAGTGTATAACTGTCATAAAATTGGACATTACTCTTGGAAATGTTGTATTAATGTTGAAGAGAAAGTTAATCTTATTGAACAACAAAGACGAAGATGAGTCAACATTGTTATTAACACTTAATGAAGAAGATACATATTATTATAGTTCATGGTATCTTGACAATTGAGCAAACAATCATAAGTGTGGACACAAAGATAAATTTGCAGAGATAAAGAAGACGAGATGGTTGATTGACGGGATTCCATCAACCATGTTATTGTCTCCCATTGATTTGAGTGCTTCAAAGTTCAAGAATCCAAATTACATATGCCAACACCATGAGTCATCTTGGACATTAGCCTTCAAACACTTTGCATCGATGGTCTTAAGATTCAAATGGAACAACCTATTCTTTGCCATATGTACTTAAGCAATTAAGTTATTACTTGAATCTCTAATCCAAAGATGCATATTTTTCATATGAATATCATATCCTTTTTCAAAAAGTTGATCCAAACTCAAAAATATTACTTTTCAATTTTGACGCATATTAAACATTGTTAATCAATATATGACCACCATCTTTACGGAATATCAGAATCATACATATTCCTTCAATTTGGATCTTTGAGGTATCAGACACATTACATTTCATCATCTTCTTTATCTCCACAAACTTTTCTTTGTGTCCACACATATGATTGTTTGGTCCATTGTCAAGATACCATGAACTGCAATCATATTTATCTTCGTCTTTGAGTTCCACTAACAATGTTGACTCATCTTCTTCTTTACTGTTGTCAACAAGATTAGATTTCTCTTCAACATTACTACGACATTTCTAAGAGTAATGTACAATTTTATGACAGTTATAACACTCAATTTTAGATTTTTCATACCTCATTTCATTGGTACCTTGGTAGGCTCCACATCCTTTACCTCCTCGTTGACCATGGCTACAACCTCTGAGTGAGTGGTGATTTTTATCTTCATTGTTGAATTTGTTGATATAACTTCTTCCTCTTCCACGACATCCACGACCTCATAATTTTCCTTTTCTTTGTAACATTTTGTCACCTCCAAATTCTTTGAAGGATGTATGAGTTTTAAGAAGTTGCTCTAGTGACTCTTCTTTTTTTCTTTTCATCTTTTTTTCCTGGGCTTGTAAAGAACCTTGCAATTGCTTTACCGCCATAGATTCTAAATCTTTAGACTCATAAATAGCACAAAAAACATAATCAAATTTAGGTGTTAGAAAATGAAGGACCTTTTCTACCACACACATCATCTATTTCCTCCTTGTGTCTTCTTAGTTGATTCACAACTACCATCAATCTTGAACAAAAATCCAAAATGAATTCGGATTCTTTCATTTATAAAACTTTTAAGTCAGTACTTAGAGTTTGAAGTTTTATCTTTTTGATTTTATAAACTCTTTGGAGAGAATTTTGTAAACTCTCCCAAGCTTCTTTTGAGGTTGCATTAGCCACTTTCTCAAACACTCCATCATCCCAACATTGATGGATGAGAGTGAGGGCCTTTTGATCTTTCTTTCTTGTCTTTAACAAGACCTCGTTTCATTTAGGGGTAAAGTTTTCTCATTAACGGGTTTTGTATACCCTTTGTCAACAGTGTCCTAAAAAAATATTGAGAGCCAAGAATGGATTTCATTCGTAAAAACCATTTTTCATAATTTTCTCTTGTGAGATGGGGGTACTGAAAGGACAACGAATATTATTTATCATGACTCTGATACCACGTTGTTGGAAAAAATGATAATCAAACCCAGGATAATGTCCACACTAAATAGCAATAGCAAGAGAGTAACAACGACACCAAATATTAAGATGGGTAAATATGATAACCGAGTAAGTAATACAATAATATTGATGAAAACTTGGTAGTGTCGAAAGACTATCTACTTTTTTATAAGAACAACACCTGTTATTTCTCATTACTCACAATAATATTACTTCCACACTATTTTCTCACAAACTAAGAATAGCTTGTGGATTACTCTCTATTGCTTTCTCTAGTTTGGTGTATCTTCAAATGTTCAATTACTACTCTATTTATAGAGTTTTGAACCTCTTCATTACATTATTAGTGACAAAAATGTGACAACATATTTCTACAAAATTTGGCTGCCAAACTCCACCAAAACTCTACCAAAATTTCACTACCAACTTCCACAAATGTGGCTATCAACTTTCATATCTGTAGCTATCAACTTTCACATTTGTCGTTATTAATTTCAACAAATATGGCTGCCAAAGTTACTCCCAAGCTTTGTTCCCACAAGTTCTGCAATTATTGTATGTGACCCAGTCACTTGAAAATTGAGGTGTTGCAAGAAGAAAGGGTAGCAAGAGGTTGAGCTTGAATTTCAGAAAGATCCTAAGAGGATAAGGAGAAATAGATGAAGAGGACGAAAAGTCAGAATTACTAGACATGATTGGGTAGAAAAAGTAGGTGAGAAACCTATCATTAATAGTGAGCCTAACAATATGGTAGATCCAATAAGGGAGGCTTGAATCAATCCCAAAAGAAAAAAAAGGGTATTGAATAGAATTTTTTTAATGCATTAAAACAAGAGTGAAGCAGAATTGGTCAAATAACATCCCATGCATGGAAGGTGGCTCAAGAATGGAACACTTTTTGTAATTACCCAATGACTCCTAATAAGAGAATTTGTCTATTTTGTAAACCCTATTTACATATGTAGATCCTTCTTGTTAGTGAATAGTTCATACATTGTAAAGTGGAGAATTCCTCAAGTTGATTTGTTACCTTTGTTACTATAATATATGCCATAAATGAGGCTCTCAATATATGTTCCTTATGGAATGACTTATATTGTTGAGTAGAAATAATCAAAAACCTTGGTGATTCTCTAGTGATTTCAATACCATACTATTATCTAAGCTAAAATTTGATTCTATTGTATTAGTGATAGAAACACAGGAGTTATTGACAGGTTGAGGCATTAAACTAACTAACCCAATGCAACTTGAGCATGAATTTCAGTATTCACTAACCTCATGGGATCTTTAGTTAAGGTAATGACAGGCCTCAATTAAAAAGAGATACATAAGAGGCCCATGCCTAACCTACACTCAGTAAATTCTAGCTTGTTGTACCACATTTTATAAAATCACCATTAAGATACTCACAAATAGGATTAAATGTGTCATTAGTTCAATAATTATTCCTTCACAATAAGCTTTTATAGAAGAAAGGAGTATAATTGATAACATACTCCTTCTGCCCAATTACTTGTCCACTTTTAAATTGACATACCTATTAAGAAAATAATGATTGACATAATAAATTAACATTTTACCCCTTTTAATTATGAAGTGGATAAATTAAAAACTTAAGATTTTCAAGAAGTTCTACCCTTTTCAAAGTAATTAATTGAGGCTATAATAGGTAACAAAAAATTGTTCTTTCTTGATTTGTCAAAATGGACAAGTAATTAGGGACAGCTAAAAAAAAAGTTGACAAATAATTAGGAACAAAAGGAGTATTGTTCAACCATGAGATACTAAGATGGTATACTATAAAAGGTATGTCACTTACGTGTGTCATAAAAGGTGGACCTCCAAATAACATATGACTTCATTAAATGAACATATTTTTATGACATATTATTCAACCATGAGGTACTAAAATTGTACTTATATATTGTTTTTGTTATTGATGCAAATAGTCTCTTTTGTTATAGGTTATATTCAATTTTGTTTCCTACTTTATGATTTGGTATTGATGAGAAATAACGGTCAACCTTGTTTAGATTTGTTGGAATGTATACATCCACCACTGATCACAAGACCAGGTCCCCCAACAGAATAATAGTGCAGAAATAAAATAGCTCAAAGTAAATCAGGCACAATGATTTTACATGGAAACCTCTTTGCTCAAGGGAGGTGAAAACCACGACCTATACTCATAAGATTTAAACTCAAACTCCATTTCATTCAAATAGAGCAAAGTTTCAGATTAAAAACTCCTGCGACCTAGAAATTAAAACTCTTTAATCCCTTCCCCTTTACTGTAGCAACTCTACTACAAAGGAAAATAAAGCAACAACTCTATTGCCCACTAAACCAACTAACTCTAATCAATGCTAACTCTAGTCACCAACTTAGATCTCCAAGATAAGAGGATAAACGAGCAGAAACTCTTCTGCACCACACATCAACTAACTCTAGTTGACACTCCTAGGAAACTCTACCCAAGAAAACATCAAAACAATGACATAAAGAGGCTTGACTAAAACATAGATGATTCGACTAACTAACTCTAGTTAATATGAATCAAACCAAAGACTTAGACAAGCAAATGATCTACTATCCTTTATAACTTAGGAGTAAATTAACAATATAAGCACATAAGACACAAATCTCAAAATACAACAAAAATCTTCAGCTCTCCATCAGGTCCTTTGTTTAGTATGAGCAGTGTTTTTCCTTGAAGATGGCTTCTTCTTTGTAAGCTTATGAATTTTCAAAAATTCAAATCTTTGTTTGCCAAATCTTAGTTTGCGTCTTCTGAGAAGAGACTATACCAAATGGACGAAAACCCCTTGGGACAACACCATTGGCTGAGAGCTTGCTTCTCTAATAATATGTGCACCATTCACATAGAGTTGTCAGCTTTCTGACTTCTATCTTTTTATCTTTTTCATGTACACAGTCTTTCCGGGAGAAGGTCCCTTGAAGTGTGTTCTTTGTGAGTTCTTGAAAAGACTTGCTAGCTCTCTCTCTTTTTGAATGAATAATGTTGTTGTTTTTTGTTGTATATATCAATAACCAACAAGAGTTTTGACCACGGAAACAAACAACCTCATCCTCACTTCCTATTGGTAAAGTACCCTGAACTTTTCACCAATCAACCTGACAAGACAGCTTTACAGTTGTACACCATTTTGAACCTAGACGAGAGCACTCTGCCAGGGATGGGGTCCCTGCATTTTTGAGGATCATCAAAACACCTAGAATACAACATTTCCCCTTTTTGATGATAACAGATTTATTCGCCTTCTTCTACCTTTTACCAGTTCCCCTATCAGCATGACTCTCGTTGCTCCCTATTATACACGCAAGTGTACTTGGTCGCTCAAGTAATATATTTTCTTTTAGAAACGAGTTTTCGTTCCCAAGGGACTTGTGATCAACTTATATTTAACAACTTAATTCCACAATCAAATATAAGTAACCATTTAAAAAGAGTTGGATGATTTTTAACTACTACTACGAATTATTCAATAAATAAAGGTAACTAAGTATGAACGACTTTAAGATGATGTTTCAAGCAAGTAAAAGACAATTCCAGGGCTGCAACATGCAATGGATTTCATGTATCATATGTTAGGCAATGAACTAATTTTGGTTATCCAATTACTGGTTTACAGGGTTAATTATATGAGTCGAGTCTCTCGACCTCTAATCGCCTACTCCAGTTAACTGTCTAACTACATCGTTGAGAGGGAATAGCAGGCCTAACTGGAGAGAATTTAAATTTCATCTTATTTCATAACCAAGCAAGTTGTTCGTCCGGGTGTCACTCCTGAACACATATCAACTCACAATGAATGATCGAGCTTTCTCTATTATCTAGTCTATCTACCCTTTCCTCTCTCAATTTTAAGAATAGACAATAGATTTATCTTACGGTGCGCAAGCATAAAATATTAAAACAAGAATATAAAAGTAACTTATAATGACAACCAAAAATGAATTCAAGAACCTTAAATAATCAGCATCCAATCCATAGCTACAGCCCCAGAACTAGGGCATTTAGCCACTCATAATATTCAAGAACCACAAAATACAATTGTTCATACGATTTTCGAAAATGAGAAGAGTTAGAAAAGTGAAACCTATTACAAACAATGGAACTTGCTTTTGCACAACAAAATAATGTGGAACCCCCAACAAATTAGCCCTAGTGGTCTATTTATAGAAGTTAGGAAAATTAGGGTCGAATTCTAAACCAACAAGGATTCCGATTTAATGAGATTTTTCCTTGAAAAGTCGGATAGGGGATGAGGCGTCGCGCCTGCCAGTACGCCAAGAATTGGCCTCTAAAGTTCCCATATGGCGTGCAACCCCATACAAAGCGCCTGGCAACCCTTCCTGAAGTTTCACCAGTGGAGCGTTGCACCAACCAGTACGCTAGCTACTAGTGATTTCTGCCTTAGCCAAAATTTTCTCTTCTTTACTTCTTCCTCTCTAAATCAATGCTAACTTCGTTGAAAGTTCCTAAAACAATTAATCACATATGTTAGTGCACAATCATCGCAAATTACACAAAATCAAGCTAATAAACTAAAGATCATTCTTCAAATGAATCTCATAATGGGCAAATACTGCAACTTTGGCATATAAATATGCCTAAGAACACCACCCCACACTTAGACCTTTGTTTGTCCTCAAACAAAATTTAGACTATCAACTATTTTTCATACCCCTCGGACTTATCAACCCACCTTAAAATCAACCAAACACATTTAATCATGCTTTTGTAGTTCACATTTGATGCAACATTTCAACACTTTACTATCTCATAATGATACACCAAGTTACAACACATATGCTCAAAGAATGACTCCTTTATTATTATTTTTTCGGGATAATACAAACTCATACAAACACACCAATTAGACAATCCAAACATGTGCCATGAATGCCCTCACTCATCTCTGTTTAGTATAGCCTTTCACTCAAGCAATCATATTATTAACAAGGCCTATTTTTCAAACATTGTTCTCACACTCGCAAATGAAGTTCTTACTTATCTCAACAAGCGATAAGCTTGCCCATAATGTATTTTTACTTTCACATCATATATCTCAAAAAATCAAGAGGACTTCTATTTGGTTGTAATGTCGGCATAGGGTAAGTGAGGGAATATGTACGATGAATTTTAGTGAATATTCCTCCCTAATGCAGACGTCATTGCTTTACCAACAAACATCATACTAAGCTTTTCTTTTCCCCTAGTACACACTTCATGAATATTTTCCCTTTTTGTTGCTCCAACTTTGCCATTTATTCTAGTTTTTTTAATATATATCTCTTTGCACTAGCCATCCTCAATTTGAGGTGCACAATATCCTTGGTAGGACCAGGTTCAATGTTTTGAGCATACTCTGAACTAGTCACCCCCAATAGAATTGAGGTGCACATTGTCCACTAAGGACCAAGGCCACAACAATTTTTTTAAAAAAAATAAAAACTTTTGTTCTCCACATAACATAGCATTTCCACCCTTTTTCCCATCAACTAACGTTTTCAACTTTTCTTCTCAAAATAGTGCATTAAGGATTACATTGGGATCAAATACTTCGGTATCAATCAAAAGGGTTTCAACTTATCATATGGCTTATCAAACAAACAAGGCTAAAGGCTCAATGGGGCTTTACTAAAGATAATTTCAATGGTAGGCATACAAATAGAGTCAAGAATTGGCTTTTTCAAAGAAATGCCTCAATCACGTTCCCTAAGTCACACAAGATACTCATTTAACACACACAAGGCAATTAATAGATATAAATTAAAGCAACAACCAACTAACAACTCACCATACATGGCATCATAACACACATAAGGACATATCAACTAGCATGCTCACACAGCTTGCATTACGGTATTACTACACAATTAAGCCCACTTGGATTTATTTAGAGTCAAAACAAAGAACACATGTTTGTTTCAAGATTATCATTCTTTTGCATTTTCCAATTGTGACTACCCATGACGTATGGCTAACTCTTTCGGACATAGTTTCAAAATACCAAGGTTGGATTCCCAATTTTACTCCCCGATGTGACTAATTTTCCCTTAATACGGTCGTCATCAATCTATCGTCGGGAATTGTCACTCCTAAGATGACTCTACGACTAAATAAAAATAGTAAAACTAATCCTAATCGGTTCAAAGGGACTGTCCTCAGTAAAAGTATCGAAAACAGACGCTGAGGAACCCAAAATAAAATGTTTTGACATAAAACTAAAACTAGACTCAATAAAGCATTGAAAGTTATATACACAAGAGATATATTTCCCACCCCACACTCAAAAATTAGCACTGTCCTCAATGCACAAATGTCACGACCCAGACCGTCATGATTGGCATCCACACTAACCCTCCGGTGGGAGAACCACTACTACAACCCTGACTAAACAACTTAACCAAAAACTATGCATTTAAAGATACGGAAACAGGTTTAAATACAGAAATTATTAGGGTTCCCATAAACTCCAAAGGTTTAAACAAATAACTTAACCAAACTAATGCGGAAGTCTTAACCCTAGAACTTGAAAGTCATTATATCAAAACTCTAACAATTTGAAATTCTAAGAAATAAGGTTACAATCCCAAAAGCTAAAACATAACAATATATAAAGAACTAGCCTAAGTCTGAAAAGAGTGGACTTAAACAAGAGAGATCCATGGAAGCCTGAAAGAATTGGCTCACCCTTGAATTCGGTCACACTCAATAAATACCTAACTGAGGCATGAAGATTCCATGTACTCAACAAAGAAAGAACAAGTGCAGTATCAGTACATAACCATAGTATACTGGTAGGATCAAGTGGCTATCCTAATAAGTGAAACACATGCAAGTAACTACAACATTATAAAACAAGCATATACCGAGCATATACAATATTAGTCCTCTTTTTAGGATCAACATAGCATTCCACGTTCTCAATAATACACATTGGTTATCATTTTAGAGCAACATACAGTCTTTCAATATCAATCATCATTAGATATGAGCGTAATCATAACAAGTAGATATACAACACAATGCAATGGTCCTCTTACGAAACCCAATTCAATGGTCCTCTCATGGAACCCATACCCAAATTGTTTGTGTATTGGTACGTAGTACCCGATCCAATGCTTATGCCGAAATGTGGCTACCGATCCCATATTTATTCGGTAATATGGAAACTGATCCAAGTTAGTGTGTTGGAATGCAACACCCGATCCATTCAACAAGCCATAAGTACAATCACAATCACAATGTACATTCTCATAATTATACAATCAAGTCATGATTCATGGAATACAATTATTCAATCATCCTCATTTACGATTAGTGTGATCAATAATGCAATATTCGCATACATACATGCACTATAATGAAGCAAGAAGAAACATATATCACACAACATGAAATCACAACCATCACCTATCTCGAATCCAAGCTTGAATCCCCTAAGGCAATTGAATCTTCCTTTTCGGATTCTTCCTGCTTGTTCGTGGTCTAAAAACTTAAAATATAATGCAAGGATCAATAAACAAGACTTAATTACCAGGATCATAACCAATAATATCAATCATTGATCCCCATACCCAGATTAGGGCTTTTTGCACTATTATTCCCAGTTATTAACCCTCCCCCAATAATAAAAGATCGAGATTCTAAGTTCTACGGATAAAAAAAGATTCAGGGAGTGAAAACCTTACATTTAGCCACAAGAATGGTGAAAATCCATCAAGAACTCGCCTGGGTCGTTCCTTAGCTCTTAAAGTCAAAAAAATGTAGAATAAAACATTTTTGGGGTTTATTTTCGACTTAAATTGCAACTGTCTCACCATATTGGACCTTATCCCGCTACAGCAGCCCCGCACTGGCTGAAATAATCCCGTCACAGCGGCTTGCACGAAAATAGTGAGCAAATTTAATAATTCCAAACCCCCATATCACAACACACCTTCATCCCATGACACTTAGAAAAATACTCATTCACACTAAGAATAGTTTCGAGAGTTCTACTCACCCGAATTCAATTTCGTAAAGCCATACGGATTCCTTAACGTCTTAGCTATCCACTCATATAATTAAATTCTATATTAAACCTCCCATTTGTTATCAGATTTCCCTAGACCTCACTGACTCTGATTTCGTCTAAATATGAACTAGGCTAGGAATACTCAAGTTACTACCAAAAAATTTTCCGGCCAAAAAATTTTGCCCGTTGGCCTTTCCATAACGACAAAATCAAGTCTTTACAATAGATACCAATTTACCCATCACTCGTCCCCGAGTGACAAACTAGGAGAAAATGGCTAAAATGAGAGTAGAGTAGTATCTGAATCGTCGAATAGCTGGGGATATTTGTCAAGCATGCCCTTCTTACCGAATCTCATTACCCCCTAAGGGTTTCACATCTCCAACCTCAAAACAACCAACTGAATACCTACACATCCTCTCGTACAATTCCTCAATGAAGGCATCTCAATACTCGTATGATAAATATTGTTGTATGTAAACTTAACTAACAACAAAAGTGATTCCCGACAAGCACCAAAGTTGATCATACACACGTCTGCAATATGTTGTCAAGGACCTTGACACAATCTTCTGAACGAATCATTTAGCACTTAAGCATGATAACATTCAAAATCAATACTCTCTACAATTAGAAGTGAACCTGAACCAACCAACACACACTCAAAATAGCCAACAATCATAGTTCTTAACAGCATCTCCATCCCACAACATAAATTTCCACGAGCTTAAGTTACAAAAATTTGCTCTTTAGCCATCAGATACTCATTGAAGGATATGACCAAGCATACAAACCTTCTAACAACATTATCGAAATGCTAGATTTTGCAATTGTGATTATAGATTGCCCTTAAGAACAGTAGAATTAGACCTAATGATCCCCACACATAATCATTACATGACTTTGACGACAAGACAAATATGAAGATGGTCGGACAAACATGATAACGCAGGATAGCGCTACTATGAATTCTCATAAGCAAGTGGTAAATGTAGAACCACTAAAATACTGAACAACTCCTAGACGACACCAAATATGTCCTCTAAAATAGCCAAATCTTCTCAATCATCCCACTCAACTAAGAGAACATCGCAAGACTAGTACATCTGCTCCACCACTAGTGATCCACCCACAAAAGTGAAAACACACGTGAGCATAGCTAGTAAATCATACTCACAATTGTGCACAAAAAGAAATAGATAGTCATATAAGAATTTTATGGAATAACACTAAAGGCTCTACTCTGAAGAGTCAATACCAATCCTTCCCATTGAGTTGACTCCACATACTCTTCACATAATTCCACTAAAGTCCACACTCTCAATACTAACAACCATCATGAACACTCCGGCCATTTACCTTACTATAAACCCACACTTTTAAGTGAAAACCTTTCTTAGGTACTTAACAATCAACAATAATAAATTTTTCTACTCAACCCAAGAGTACGTCCTTTCAAATGCTCAATACCGAATACAATTGATCATTTCCCACATTGCCAATTCATATCTTGACAAAATATATTACCACGAATGTAAGCTTATAATGAAAAATATGAATTTTAAATTCAACTGTATAACACAATCTCCTTATCTATCAACATTAGCTTAATTATACCTTGAAGATTTTTATGAATTCATGGATCTTCGCTTATCATAGATCACATCTCCATCAATCTTACAATATCTTGCGCTAAAATTTAATCGTACTCATTACTAAACTCAAAAACAAAACATAGCAATTATCATCAATTTCGAGCTAATGTATGTATACTCCTTTCTCAAGTCTTTTTCAATAGTTTTTAACCAATCTGATGGACCCGTGACACTATTACCATAGCCACAACAAAATGAATGAAATCACGTGTCCCTGAACCTAATTATCTACCCCTCTGAAGATACCTCTTTAGGCATTGCAATCAAATAAAATATTCTTGCTCTAGCCTCTCTCTAAAGGATGTACTACATCCCACTAATTTTCTTCATTATAACTCTAGCTCTTTAAAATTCTATTCGAGTGGTGTCCCACCATCTCTAAAAACTGTCCATACAACCATGTTACTCACCAAATATTAGAAAACCACAACCTTCGATACTCGCAAGTCGTAATTACTATATAAAAATTCGCTTAACCAATAATTTAATCATATAATTGCATCCCGTCACAATCCATCACGAACTCTTATTACCATTACGCTCATTCAGCATTGACTATCACTACGAAGTCAACCTTTTCATCAACATGATGCCTCAAACTCAGTAAAACTCATCAAATTCAAAGGACTAGCCCAATTTTATACGCACTTTCTTACTAAAAAACTTTAATTTCCTTCACCTAAGTATACTCAATGGAACTTTCCTTATCCATAAGCTTGTCATTTTGGTATCAATCCACTCCTTTATGGCTTAATATAAAATCATCGATCCTCATACTACCATCTTTCTTCTTAACACACAAGACAGAAGCACCATACGGGAAAGCACTAGGATGGATAAAACATTTATCAAGAAGCCCTTGAGCTTTAAGCTCTGTCAATTTTACCAGAGCCATGAGATAAGGAGGAATGGAGAAGGGGCGAGTGACAGTTTCAAAGTCAATGTTGAAATCTATATCTCTATCCGGAGGCATACCGGAAAAGTCAGTAGGAAACCCTTTTCTAAATTTTGATACCAACTTTGTCGCGACCCAGACCGTTGTGATTGGCACCCACACTAACCCTCCGGTAGGAGAACCATTACTACAACCCAGACTAAACAACTTAACCTAAAACTATGCATTTAAAGATACGAAAGCAGGTTTAAATGAAGAAATTATATAGAGTTCCCATAAACTCCAAAGGCTTAAACAAATTACTTAACTAAACTAATGCGGAAGTTTTAACCCTAGAACCTGAAAGTCATTGTACCAAAACTCTAACAATTCACAAATCTAAGAAATAGGGTTACAATCCCGAAAGCTAAAATATAACAATATTTAAAGAACTAGTCTAAGTACAAAAAAAGTGGACTTAAACAAGAGAGATCTATGATAGCCTGAAAGAATTGGCTCATCCTTAAATCCGATCACGCTAAATAGTCACCTAATTAAGGCCTCTCATCTTGCGGGCAACCTCCTTGCCTAGCTACACTGCTCCTCAACCCGCATTACCATTTCCCCGGCCCCACAGCCTCACTGATTTCCTCCTCATATGCCCAGGTTCTCTACAGTTTTAACACAGTTAATAACTTAACCAAGTAAACATCGTTGTTATTGGAGCAATCATATCCTGACCCTTAATTTCAGGATATGACTACTCCAATAACTTAATTGGCATAACTTAATTTCATCGTTCGCTAAACAACCCATACAAATTATAACAACAATACTAAATGCATTTTCCAAAGTAATGGTGTTCATTATCTAACCGGCCCTTACCAAAACTTCTTAAATGTTGTCACCTATAAACTTGAATCTGCAAATCTGACCTTAATCACTTCACAAGCGACGATAGTAGCTAGCGGGCCCCATAAAACTCTTAATTTCAGTCACAAAACTAGGTCGGACCCAATTCTTGAATGCTTCAATCTTTTGGGGATCTACCATTAACCCTTCCCTTGAAGCTACATTCCCCAAAAAGACAACTGAAGTCAACAAAATTCACACTTAGAAAATTTTGCATACAACTTCCCAAGAACACCTAGAATAATACGAGGATAGTCGGCATGCTCTTCCTTACTTTTTGAATAAACCTAAATGTCATCAATAAAGACGATATCAAACGAATCAAGATATGCCTTGAACACACCATTCATCAAACTCATAAAGGATACAGGCGCATTTTTCAACCCAAACGATATAACTAGAAACTCATAGTGCCCATAGCGGTTTCAAAATGTCGTCTTGGCCACATCCTAAGGCCTAATATTTAACTAATGATAGTCATACCTTAGATCAATCTTAGAGAAAACTGATGCCCCCTGCAACTGGTCAAAATATCATTTATCCGAGGAAACAGATACTTGTTTCGAATGGTGACCCTATTCAATTGTCGGTAATCTATACACATCCTCTCTTGCTTGTGATGGTGTTACTACTTTTGTTGCTCTAGTTCCGACCATAGAGTGAAGAAGGAAAGATACCAATTTATATCACCCAGATACCAATTGTATTCAAGGCATTGTCCGAAGGAGTAGAAAGAAGTGAGTTTTTCCTAAAGTCCTATAGTCTCTCGATGAAAAGTACGGACATCTTCATACAGTTTCATAAGACTCAACTAAACTCATTTTGGTACAATGAGATCAATGAACCTAGGGCTCTGATATCAACTTTGTCACAACCCAGGTCATCGTGATTGGCACCCACACTAACCCTCCGGTGGAAGAACCATTACTACAACCCAGACTAAAAAACTTAAACAAAAACTATGCATTTAAAGATACGGAAGCAGGTTTAAATATAGAAATTATATAGAGTTCCCATAAATTCCAAAGGTTTAAACAGATAACTTAACCAAACTAATGCAGATGCATTAACCCTAGAACCTGAAAGTCATTGTACCAAAACTCTAACAACTCACAAGTCGAAGAAATAGGGTTACAATCTTGAAAGCTAAAACATAACAATATATAAAGAACTAGTCTAATATATAAAGAACTAGTCTAAGTCCGAAAAGAGTGGACTTAAATAAGAGAGATCCATGGAAGCCTGAAAGAATTGGCTCACCCTTGAATTCGGTCACGCTCAATAGTCACCTAACTGAGACATGTCAGTAGCCGCCTGAAGATACCCTGTTCTCAACAAAGAAAAAGCAAGTGCAGTATCAGTACACAACCATAGTATGCTTGTAGGATCATGCGGCTATCCCAATAAGTGAAACACATGCAAGTAACCACATTATTATAAAACAAGCATATATTGAATATATATGATATTAGTCATCTTTTTAGGATCAACGTAGCATTCCACATTCTCAAAACTACACATTGGTTATTATTTAGATCAACATATAGTCTTCCAATGTCAATCATCATTAGATATGAACGTAATCATCACAAGTAAATACACAATACAAGTCAATGGTCCTCTCACGAAACCCAATTCAGTGGTCCTCTCATGGAACCCAATTCAATGGTGCTCTCATAGAATCCATACCCAAATTGTTAGTGTACTGGTACGTGGTACCAGATCCAATTCATATGCCAGAACATGGCAATCGATCTCATATTTATGCCAGAACGTGGCAACGGATCCAAGTTAGTGTGTCGGAATGCAACACCCGATCCATTCAACAAGCCACAATCACAATCACAATGTACATTCTCATAATTATACAATCAAGTCATGATTCATGGCATACATACATGACTAATTATGATTAGTGTGATCAATAATGCAATATTCGCATACATACATGCATTATAATGAAGCAAGAACAAACATATATCACACAACATGAAATCACAACCATCACCTACCTCAAATCCAAGCTTGAATACCTTAAGACACTTGAATCTTCTCTTTTCGGAATCTTCCCGCCTGTTCATGGTCTAAAAATATACAATATAATGTGAGGATTAATAAACAAGACCTAATTACCATGATCATAACTAATAATATCAACACTAGGTCAACCCTTGATCCCCATACCCAGATTAGGGCTCTTTCCACCATTATTCCCAAATCAAAACCCTCCCCCAACAATATAAGATCGAGATTCTAAGTTCTACGGATCAAAAAACGGATTCAGAGAGTGAAAACCTTACCTTTAGCCTCAAGAATAGTGAAAAACCATCAAGAACTCGTCTAGGGTGGTTCCTTAGCTCTCAAAGTGCAGAATAAAATATTTTTAGGGTTTATTTCTAACTTAAATCACGACTGTCCCGCCACAACAGACCTCATCCTACTACAGCGGCCTCGCCCTGGCAGAAATAATCCCACCACAGCAGCTTGTATAGAAATAGTGAGCAAATTTAAGAATTCCAAACCCCTATTTCATAACACACCTTCATCCCATAACACTCAGAAAAATACCCGTTCACACTAATATAAGTTTAAAAGTTCTACTCACCCGAATTCAATTTCATAAAGTCGTACAGGTTCCTTAACGTCTTAGCTATCAATTCACGTAATCGCATTCCATATTAAACCTCTCATTTGTTATAAGACTTCCTTAGACCTCACTGACTCCGATTTCATCCAAATCTGAACTACGCTAGGAATTCTCAAGTTACTACCAAAAAGTTTTCTAGCCTAAAATTTTTCATCGTTAGCTTTTCCATAACGATGGAATCAGGTTGTTACAATAGATAAAATAAAGATGCACTCTCTGTCAACGGGTAGCGGTCTGCCAAGGTCTCCATCTCCTCATTCATGATCAGGCGGTCCCCGATCCCAATCTGTAATTCCGCCATACCAAACATCCTAGACATCATATTGTCACTTCATGCCTGCCGCTCTGGGCTGACAAGACAGGTCCATGGGACATGTCTAGTGCCTTGGTCTTAGTGATGTCAACCATAGTACATACCAAGTAAGGTGCCGACTAAATTTTCGTATCCACACACTCTTCCTCTATACGCTCCGCCTTCAGAAAACGGGTAATCAGGCCCCCATAGCAAAATCGGCATCTCATATTATTTCTAAACTTTATCATATTTTTTTCTTAAAATTGCCCAACATTAATAGGCATACCCTTCTTCAAAATATACACCAACAGTACCTTATCTCGCGTCACGTTTGAAAGATATTTGGCCGGAAAAAAGACACTACACACAATTTTCAACCAGACTCTCGCTACTTGGTTAAAATTGGGCTAGTGGAGAGTGGAATGCCTTCCAGTGTCCTTACTCCCATGCCATCTAGCAGTTGATACTACCACACACAACGTATGACGTATATCTCTATAAGGGGGGTTTTCCTTCAGTCTATTAAAATCCTCGACATCACAGTTCGGGGTACCTAAAAACATAGTCAGCACTTTGGCAGTAAACTTCACATCCTTTCCCTGGATTGGCACAGATTTATTAAACCGAGTTTCACTAATCCAGTTGGCATAGAACTCCCTAACTAAAGTCAAGTTACAATCCCCCTGATTCTCAAGCATAAACCGCAGCCTAAGAGCATTCATAGTATTATAAATTACAGGAAATTGGGATTTCAATCTTACCTCATTAACATACTCATCCCCTAGGTATTTTTCTTCTTTTTGGCATTCAAACCTTAGTTACCATATCTCTCCACTGCTTTTTTGCCGAATTTCTAAAATGGTTCCCGGTTACTTGAAGACCCTCCCTTCCTATTTCGCTTATAAACCACTCCTTCCGCAACATTCTTAGCTTTTGGTTCCATTAGTACCTATTTAGAAGAAGAAAATGGAGAAAAGAAAAAATTAGAAGAAAAGAGGGGTGGGGGTGGGAGTGGGCAGTGGGGGTGGAAGAGAGGGAGAATAAAAGAAAACTTTTAGGGAGAGGAGAGTTAGAGAGAATAAAGAGGTTAAAGTGAATGGAAGAAGTGACTGGGTGAAGATGGTTATATAGTGGGCTATGGGGAGAGGAAGAGATGAAGAAAATGGAGAATTGGGTTTTAAAGGAGGATTTGAGGAGGAAGTGAAGAAGAGGAAGAAACATTTGGAAAGTATATTGAGGAGTTGGGTCGGTTAGATTGTAGAGATGGTGGGGAAATGAATGTGAATTTAGGATTTAAGAGGGTGTGAAGAGTTTGGGGGTTGGGTGAAACCCATTTTTTTCATCCAATTCTACGCCTGGGAGCGTTGGAGGCGCAAAGCGCCAAGTGAGACGCGTCTGTCATGGCATTCCTGGTGCGACGCACTGCTCAGTGCTCCAGGAATTGCTCTCTGAAGTTTCATGCTAGGTGCAGTGCATCAGCTAGTGCGTCTGCTTCAGATATATATTTTTTTTCATTTTTCACTATTACAAACTAGGTTACAAATAATGAAAAATCCAATTTAGCTAAAACTAATGAATAAAAATATTTTCTGGATTCTAAGAATTTAAACTACACTAAAACAAAAAAAAAAAAAATTTAAAACAACTACCTATCTATTACATATTGTTCACGGGTTCCCTCCCGTGTAGTGCTTGATTTAACGTTGTGGTTCAACTCATCTTGGATCATTCATCATTCAACTCAAGAGCCTCCTGATCACGATCCGCATCTTCACCAAAGTAGTGCTTAACTATTTTCCCGTTCACCAAGAACATTGGGCCATGTTCACCCTTAAGTTCAACGGCCCATGTTGTATCATTCGTACCACTTCGAAAGGACCACTCCATTTAGACCTTAGTTTTCTGGGGAATAACCTTAATATAGAGTTAATGAGTAGTACCTTTTCTCCCAAAGTGAAAGTGCGAAGAACTATATGCTTGTCATGCCACAGTTTTGCCTTTTCTTTGTAGAGCTTGGCATTCTCATACGCATGGAACCTAAACTCCCCAATTTCATGTAATTTATCAACTTTCTTCTTACAGGCTAGCTCGGAGTCCAGATTAAACCTTTTTATCGCCCAATAAGCTTGGTGTTCTAGTTCTATCGGAAGATGACATGCTTTGCCGAAGACTATGTGATAGGGAGAAGTCTCTATGGTGTCTTGTATGTAGTCCTATACGCCAACAACATATCATCTAGCTTCTCAGACCAATCTTTTCTTTGTGCATTCACCGTTTTCTACAAGATTTGCTTCATCTCTCTATTCAAAACTTCCATTTGGCCACTCATTTGAGGATGGTAAATTGTAGCAACTTTATGAAGAATACCATACTTAGCAAGAAGATTCATCATGAGATGGTTAACGAAATGCCTACCTCCATCACTTATGATTGCCTTTGGAGTGTCAAACCAAGTAAAGATATGCTTCTTGATGAACCTAAACACGACTCTTGAATCATTCGAGGGAAGAGCCACCGCCTCAAACCATTTACTCACATAATCAAAAGCCACAAGGATATATTGGTTTCCATTAGATGGCGGGAAGGGACCCATGAAGTCAAAACCCCACATATAAAAAATTTCCACCTCAAGAATGTTAGTTAGTGGCATCTCATGTCTCCTCGATATAGTACCCAACCTCTGGCATTTATCACATCCGTTTACAAAAGCAATAGAGTCTTTAAATAAAGTTGGCCAAAAAAAAACCAGATTGTAGTACCTTATGCATCGTGTGCTCTCCTCCATGATGACCTCCATATGGGCTAGCGTGACAACTTTCGAGCACTTTCTTTACCTCATACTCTAGAGTACATCTTCTCACCACCCTATTCACTCCTTGCTTGAATAGGAATGGTTCATCCCAGATATAGATCTTAGCATAATGATTGAACTTTTTCTTTTGTTTGGTGGTTGCACCCGGAGGGTATTCTCCACTCACTATCAGATTCACTATGTCTGCATACCAAGGCACTTGAGAGATATCGAGTGCCATCAACTGTTCATCCAAAATTTCTTCTCGAATTTGTTCCCCTGCATGGACATGTGAAAAATCTTCCAATTTAGACAAATGATCAGCTATTTGACTCTCAGTACCTTTTCTATCTTTGATCTCAAGGTCAAATTCTTGGAGAAGCAATATCCACCGAATGAGCCTTGGTTTAGCATCCTTCTTGTTGAATAAGTACCTAATAGTTGCATGGTGAGTAAAAGCAATCACCTTGGTACTAACCAACTACGCTCTGAAATTGTCGAAGGCGAACACTAGAGTTAACATCTCCTTCTCAGTCACTATGTAATTAGCTTGTGCAGAATCTAGGTTCTTGCTTGTGTAATAGATCGAATGGAACATCTTATCTTTTCTGTGTCCCAACACTGCACCTACTGCTATGTCGCTTGCATCACATATGAGTTCAAATGGTAATTCCAAATTAGGAGCAATTAAGATAGGAGCCCCAATCAAGTTCTTCTTCAACATCTCAAAGCTTTCAAATACATCTCATCAAAATCAAATTTCACCTCCTTCTCCAAAATACTGCACATAGGTCTCGCAATCTTGGAAAAATCCTTGATGAATCTCCGATAAAAATCTGTATGACCAAGGAAACTTCGCACCCCTTTTACAAAGATAGGAGGGGCATATTTCCCAATAACTTCTACCTTGGCTTTATCAACCTCTAATCCCAACTTTGACGCCTTATGTCCCAACATTATCCCATCTCTAACCAAAAAGGACACTTTTCCCAATTTACCACTAAGTTAGTGTCCGCATACCTAGCAAGTACTTTATCAAGATTCTAGAGACATACCTCAAAAGACTTCCCAAAGACAAAGAAATCATCCATGAACACCTCTACAAAGTCTTCCACCATATCATGAAAAACGGCCATCATACATCTTTTAAAAGTCATCGGTGCATTGCAAAGTCCGAATGACGTGCATTTGAAAGTAGAGGTACCATAAGGACAAGTGAACGTTGTCTTTTCCTGATCCTCGAGTGCAGTTAAAATCTGGTTATATCCGAAATACCCATCTAAGAAACAATAGTACTCCTGCTTTGCTAGTTGGTCAAGCATCTGATCAATGAAGGGAATCGGGTATTGATTTTTTTGGGTGGCATCATTTAGTTTCCAGTAATCCATACAAATTCTCTGTCTGGTGACTGTTCTAGTGGGAATCAATTGATTTTCTCATTTCTTACCACTGTCATACCTCTTTTTTTTGGGAACACACTGCACATGACCTACCCACTTACTATCCGAAATCGGGTACACAATTCCAGCATCTAACCACTTTATTACTTTCTTTCTTATCACTTCTTTCATCAAAGGATTTAGTCTACGTTGATGTTGTGCACTCGGTTTATGATCCTCTTCCATATAGATTCTTTGCATACATAACGCCGATCTAATCCCATGAATATCAGTCATCTACAATCCAATAGCTCGCTTTCTCCACTTTAGGACCCTCAATGTTGCATCAACCTATATTTTAGATAACTCTGCAGAAAGTATTACAGGAAAAGTTTCGTTAGCACCCAAATACGCATACCTTAGGTGAGCAGGCAGAGTTTTCAATTCCAACTTAGAAGCTTCTTCGATTGCGCGTTTGGGTGGGGGCCCTAACTCATGATCTAATGGCTCTACTCTATGCTTATGTATCTCCATGACTTCTAGATTCAAACATACCTATATCTATTGAGCCTCAGTATCTCCATCTACCTCAAGCCCCACTAACACTCTTTCTAAGGGATCCTCGGGTGCAATTAGTTGTGATTCTACTGTGTGATCTACAATTGTAATAGCAGACAACTCTTCATAGATAGATGGCAATTTCAAGGCGCGGTAGACATCAAACACTTCAACCTTATCATGTGCCCTCATAGTTAACTGCCCAGTTGTTACATCAATCAATGCCCACCCTGTAGCCAAGAACGGACATCCCATAATGAATAGAACTTTAGAATTAGGTTCAAAGTCTATGACCACAAATCCACTTAAAAGATCAAGGAACCTACTTATACTAAACATCCTCTACTACCCCTCTAGCCTAGCAATGGATCTATCAGCGAGTTGAATAATGAAAGTGGTTTGATTTGGACTACCTAACCTAAGCTTTTTATACAATGACAAGGGTATAAGATTAATACCCAAATCACACAACCCTAGACATGAACTCTTTGCCCAAGTGTAATCTGCACAGTAAAACTACTTGGATCTTTTAACTTCTTCGATAATTTATTTTGAATTCTAGAGATGCACTCTTTAGTAAGTGCTACAGTTTCATACTCCATGAGCCTCCTCTTGTTATCCACTATCTCTTTCACGTACTTAGCATACTTCGGAATACCCTGCAAATTGTCAACCAAAGGAAGGTTAATGTGAGCCTATTTAGGGAGAGAGAGATACTTACCAAAGCATTCATCTTCATTCTGCTTTCTTAGCCTTTGTGGAAACAGAAAGGTTAGTTTCTTTTGAGGAATGGATGTCTTAACATTGGAGTTCTTTACCACCTCTTCCACTTTTTTTTTCTTTATTAACTACCTCAGTATCTCTCTTCTTTGGAGCTAGTTCTTCTAGTTGCAACCCACTTCTAGTACTTACTGCATTCAATTGCTTTGGGTTGGGTTCAGTGTCACTGGGCAGTCCACCTTGGGGACGCAAGTTCAGGGAATTAGCAACTTGCGCAACTTGTTTCTCTAAACTCAATTGGGACATTTGGATGTTTCTTATGTTCTCATTCTGCTTATCTATCCTAGCATTTATCTTTGTACCTAGTTCATCTATGAGCTTTTGGAATAACTCCTTATAAGTCATCCCCCCCTTTGGTGCACTCGGATTCACACCTTGGTTAGGATTTTAGTATAGTTGCCCACCCCCTTGTGAACGGTATTAGTTATCCCCTTGCGCTTGGTTTTGGTTTTGGTTCCCACCTCATGAGAAATTAGGATGGTTCCTCCAATTAGAGTTATATGTAACATCATAGTTTTGCTGACCTCCACCTCTTTGCGCATTACCCACATAGTTCACAGACTCTAGTTTTGCCTCACAAAATTCAAGTTCATATGCTCCACTACCACAGACTCCACACCAACTAGTTTCTTGTTGTACAATGTTTACCGGTGCTTTGTTTAGGGCAATTTGTTTGAAATGCATGCTCATGTTATGTTGCATTGCATCCAGTTTGGCATTTATGACGGTAGCTTGATCTACATCTAAGATTCCCGTGGCCCTTTGGGTTGTGGTTCTAGGCATTTCCCCCTTATACCCTAAGTTCCCTTCTGAAAGTCTATCTAGTAAGTTGAATAACTCTCATGGGTTTTTTCTAAGGCTTGTCCACCTGCTACACTATTAATAAGTACACGTGCATTATAATCTAAACCCTCAAAGAACGTGTGAGCAAGTACCTCATTATCTTGGTGGTGGTGTGGGAAAGCATTCAACATTTGTTTAAAACGAGACCATGATTGATACATATCCTCCCTCTATTTCTGCTTAAAGCTTAATATCTCACTCCTCAACCGTGCGGTTTTTTTGGATGGAAAGAATCGACTCAAGAACTTATTTGCTAGATAATCGCATGTAGTGATGGAGTGTGGTTGCTCTTAATCTAATCACTGCATGGACGCTCCTAACAATGAATATGGGAACAACGTCAGCCTCACATAGTCTGATGAGACTCCATTTGGGATGTATGCATCACTAATCTCTAAAAAGTTCCTAATGTGGATTTGAGGACCCTCGTGCAGGAGACGGGTAAATTGTCCAATAAAATGGATGAGTTTTACCATGCTCTATTTTAGTTCAAATCTATCCCCCGGTGGTGGTTCCCTTATACTAGACGCTACATTAGTTGTGAGTGGGACTGCTACATCACGAATTGGTCTTGCCGCTATGATCAGGGGTACCTCTTGTTCTTGGTTATTACTGTTTTATGGGTTGTTCATGTTATCTTCTCTGTTACCTTCATTGTTTTCATGAAGACCTAACCCCAATCCTCCATGATATCCTTTATTAGCCATTTTTTTGCGTCGGTGTAAAGCTTTTTCAGGTTCGTCGTCTGGTTCAACAAGATCTCCTTTACGAGCCAGACTTAAGAGTCAAGTGCCTGTAATACACAAGAGCTAAGATCAAGTTATTAACACTTGAATATTCTAATTGTAGACTTAAGAAAATCAAATATAAATCAATTTCTAAGTCCCCAGCAGCGGCGCCAAAAACTTGTTGCTCCCCAATATACAGTAAGTGTACGTGGTCGGTCAAGTAATATAGTTTATTTTAGAAATGAGTTTTCGTTCCCAAGGGACTTGTGATTAACTTATATTTAACAACTTAATTCCACAATCAAACAAAAGTAACTATTTAAAAAGAGTTGGATGATTTTTAACTACTACTACGAATTATGCAATAAATAAAAGTAATTGTGAATGACTTTAAGATGATATTTCGAGCAAGTAAAAGACAATTCTAGGGTTGCAGCATGCAATGGATTTCATGTATCATATCTTATGCAATGAACTAATTTTGGTTATCAAGTTACTGGTTTACAAGGTTAATTGTATGAGTCGGGTCTCTCGACCTCTAGTCGCCTACTCCAGTTAGTTGTCTAACTACATCGTTGAGTGGGGATAGCAGGACTAACTAGTGAGCATTTAAATTTCATCCTGTTTCGTAACCAAGCAAGTTGTTCATCCGGGCGTCACTCCTGAACACATATCAACTCATAATGGATGATCGAGCTTTCTATATTCTCTAGTCTATCTACCCTCTCCTCTCTCGATTTTAAGAATAGACAATAGATTTATCTTATGGTGCACAAGGATAAATACTAAAGCAAGAATATAGAAGTAACTTATAATGACAACCAAGGATTAATTCAAAAACTCAAATAATCAACATTCAATCTGTAGCTACAGCCCCAGAACTAGGATGTTTAGCCACTCATAATATTCAAGAACCACAAAATACAATTGTTCAAGCTATTTCTGAAAATAAGAAGAGCTAGAAAAGTGAAACTAATTACAAGCGATGGAACTTGTTTTTGCAAACCAAAATAATGTCTAACCCCCTAAAAATTAGCCCTAGGGGTCAATTTATAGAAGTTAGGAAAATTAGGGTCAAATTCTAAACCAACAAGGATTCCTATTTAATGATATTTTCATTGGAAAAGTCAGACATGGGATGGGGCGTCGCACCTGCCAGTGCGCCAAGTACTGGCTTCTGAAGTTTCCCCTATGGCGCGCTGCGCCATATAGAGCACTTGGCAACCCTTCCTAAAGTTTCACTAGTGGCGCGCCGCGCCAGCCACCGATGATTTCTACCTTAGCCATTTTTTTCTCTTCCTTGCTTCTTCCTCTTCGAATCAACTCTAACTTCCTTGAAAGTTCATTAAACAACTAGTCACATCTGTAAGTGCACAATCATCTCAAGTTACACAAAATCAAGCTAATAAACTAAATATCATTCTTTAATTCAATCTTATAATGGGAGAATATCGATGGCTTTGGCATATAAATATGCCTAAGATCAACTCTTCAGGTAACAGTATTAGTCCCCTTGTTTCATCATTCCCAAAATTTGTTAAATCATCAAAACTTCACATCATCAATAAAATAGCATTTTCCCCCCTTTTGATGATAACAAACTTGTTTAGCTTCTTCCCCCTTCACCAGTTCCCCCTATCGGCCTGACCCTGTCCACTTCAAGTAACTAACATTGATCCAATACCTTAACAATTTTCCCCATTTTGACATCATAAAAAGGGGTTAAAGTAGTAAACCAAGTTGACAGAAATGCAATTCGAGCAAATTCATGGCCACTTGGAGAATACTGAGCATGAGTAAAAATGCATAAAGTAATGAGACAATTTAGTAGAAACAAGACATTTTTCATTCATAAATAAAAGATTAGCGATCAAAGCATTACATATATTATTACGAATGAGAACCAGGACAATAACCACTGAGTTTCGATAGAAAAAGAGGAGGATTGAAACGGAAGTTTAGGAAGAGGGAGGGGATTAGCAATAAGGGATTAAGAGAGTAAGATTAGGAAAGCATTTGCCTCAGCATGGTTTCTCAGAAGCCTCTCTTGAAGTTCACATTCATTGTTGCCCGGGCTTCATGTTGAACCTTCAGAGCTGCCAGTTTTTCTCAACCTGGTCCCTCTGATTGTGCTATTTCAGAAGCTGAGCCTTCAGGCAAGCTATTCAATATCCCTATTAGCAAGAGCAACTGTCATAGCTTCCAACGCAAGCCTGAGTTTCTCATGGCAGAAGGATTGGTAAACTCAAACTTACTCAAGGTCTCCAAGATGAATAGATCAATAACTAAGGAACCATTTTTTTTTATCTAGGAAACAATACCTTATTAACAAACTCCAAGAACAATTGATATTCCGTGTTAAGATGCTTCTTAGGAATACTTGGACCGCTGAGATTTTAGAGTTTTCTAATTTCCTGAGTAACCTATTGTAAGACAGATTCTCCAACAATCAACCTGGTCCCTTCCTTCGATATATACCGAATGTCTCCTAAAATTTCCTCATTCGGATGGAAGGGATAGTTGCCCACCCAAGTATTTAAACTCCCATCAGTAACAACCATGTTGTGATAGAAATCCCTCACTTCTGACTCATGCAACACATGTAACTGACCTTTACACAAATAGGTCCCACACTGTATCTCTACATCATCAACCAGACTTCTCATTCCTGATTTTATTTTTTTATTTATGTCAAGGCCAAACCCTCTCCCATGCAGAATAATTTGATTTCTCAGAATATCAACTCTTTCCTTTTTTAACATCATCTTTTTGCTTGCTGAACCTGGTCCCTCTTCACACTCAAAAATTTCTTCATCAGAAAATTCTCCAATAGAAACAAAGGGTGGGTTCAAACATTTGAAGTTTTTTGAGAGAGGAGAAAAGAAGGTTTTGAAAATTTCTAATTTTTGGACGGGGATTTGAATTTTTTAGAGAGGTGGAAAGAAATATGGAGTATAAAGGAAGTGAAAGGGTGTATTATGTGAAAGGAAGTGTCATTTGGTATTGAAATGATGGGACAACAGTCAGATACCTGAATGACAAACATATGACAGACATAGTTTGAATGTAATTGCCTAGATCTATCCTGACCTCCCTTTTCCTTCAGTATTTTTTGCATGTGTGTATACCTACAAAAGGTATAAGACTAAATTTGTTAAAACACGCATAACTAAAAAAAACAAGGATACCTGCTCCATTCGCATAGTCATGAGAGGATTGATTGCTTAAGGCATGATCCATTCAATCAGGTTTCAGCAACCCCAACTTCAGTTTGATTATCTCGGCCAGGTCTTCTAAGAGCTTCAAGTTACTGTTTGATCCACTACGAGTTGAGCACATCAAGATGCACCTGCTACATACTGTGCCGTAGTTGTTGAAAGAGAAATTGAATCTTGCCTTTTACTTTCCCATGAATGAGAGATCAGCCTAGAAAATAAGTCATTCATGAGTGTACTCTTTCTATTAACTTGATACCCAACATAATCAGTATCACCATATTCCTCCAAATCAAAAAGTCTCTTGATGGAAACAATAGAACCAGGTCCCTGTCTTCTTCAAAGGTCTTAGGATTCTCTTAGCTGCCTTAAAAAGTGATTCCGTTGGACAAGCTTGTAATCTTGCATAAATCCTAAAACTTGTACCATTTACATCTGGATCATATCCATCAGCATCCAGCTTTGAGTTAGTCCCCATGGGAGTATCAGTTGTCTTGGCATCCATAATGTGAAACTTCTTCGGTAGCTTCTTTGAACTAGATCCAGGTCCCTATTTGTTCGTGACAAATGAGGGTACCTTCAGAATTCACATTATCAGTTTGAACTACATCATATTTGTTCATTATTATCTACCCGACCAGGTCCCTCATCAGGTTCATCATCTGTATCAGCTTTTTTGGGATTGCTGGATTCGTGAAGAAGATAATCTTCAGCAAGTTCACTATTTAGACCATCTTTTTGAATCTGAAGCAGCTCTTCCATCTTAGAATCTTCTTTGTTTTGCAACTTCTCAATTTTTCCAAATTTATCAGGAATCACATGAACTCTCTTCAATGCACACCTTTTTTATAAACCCGATATGCTTTGCTGGAAAAGGAATATCCCACAAGTACTCCTTCATCAGCACTGAGATCAAACTTCTCAATATCATCATTTTGGTCATTGAATATGTAGTATTCACCACTTCACCTCGAAAGTTCTTCGAAAGATCAAAATCCTACTTATTCCACTTGAAGGATGGTCTGATCTGCTTCTCTTTAACACAAGCATCACAAACTTTGTCATCTGCAAATTTTATTTTGGGCAAACCATGAATCAGGTCCCTTAAAACACGTTTGTACAGTAGAGAATCACTCACATGGGCACGTTTCTTGTGTCATACATCAGTATTCTCACCTTGAGCACTAAGTAAAGTGAGAATGTTACTATGAACAGTGCTTAGATTAGTAGAAAACATGTTCTTGCATCTCTTTTCTGTCAATATTACCATCTGAGAGATCAAGTTGTGACCACACATTTATCTGATATGAATTCAACTTCATTTCATTCATCATAAATCTGTGAAACACGAAAGATTGTACTTCAACCATTGAGAAAATACACAAATTCAATGGAGTGTTCTATAGACTTTCAAGTCCTTCCTAGACCAAGAATGTACCCTTTCTTGCATTGCCAAAAGAGACACTTTCACCTTGGACTGATATTACCTCCTCTCACTTGTATAGCAAATTACTTGTTAGTCTTGGGATCCCATTTGAGACGGAGTTCCCAGTGAGCAGATAAATGAGTGATAAGAAAATTCTTTTTCCAGTAAGGTAGACTGGTTTTCTTCAACTCGAGAATAGATGCATGACCAGGTCCCTTCTTCTGTCTGTTCCTCTCTTTGGAATAGTTTGAAGAAATTCCATCATGTTTTTTCCAATCAGAACAATCTTTCTTAAGATGTCCATTTCGACCACAATGCACACATAGCAAATTATCAGCAACACAAACATTTTTTATGTGACGATTGTATGGGGGATCTATCTTCTCACAACCCAGCCCTCTTCTACTGTTGTTGCCTTGACTAATTAGATTTGTAAGAATCTTAGAAGAAGTGGTCCATTTGAGGGATTTGTTCAGTTCCTCTTTTACACGGACCAGGTCCCTCTCCAACACAAGATTTCTTTCTAGAGCCAGTTCCATCTTCATTTCAACATTGTGCAACTTATCTTCAAGCTCAAGCTGCAAGCTGTAGCCTCGTTCTTTCCTTTAAAGACTATTGTAGTCACCTTTTTTTTTTTATCTTTTCCTTCAATTATAGATTTTCAGCTTCTAGAATAGCCAATTGTTTTTCAATATTAGATATTTGGGTAACCATAGAAATTTTTCCATCTTGAAAGTTGTCTAGGTTATTGTTCAATAGATCCTTCTCAGTAGTTAGCTCACTGATTAAATCAATTAGTACAACAACTAACTTTCTTAATTTTCTAATGGAAAAGATATTCACATTTTTCTTAAAGTCGAATAGGGTTACCTCTTCATTATCATTTTCATCATGTAATTTCAACATAAAATTAAACATAGAGTCAAAAAAAAATTCGCCTTCTTTTACTACTAGCATGGACGCATCATCAGGATGTTCAGAATCATCTGAATCACTTGAGGTATTTTGCTGGACGACCATAGCTTTCTTCACCACATGATCGAGAAGTGCTCTTCTGCTTGACTTGTCAGGGACCTGGTGCCTCCTTTTGTCCTTGTCTCCTACAGACTTGACATTTACAGCCCTGTAAAGGTTTCCTTTTTTCGTGAAGCCTTCATGTTTTCTCACAATTTCTTGAAATCTTTGAGTGAGATAGGCCATATCCTCATCCAGTTCAGGTATTTCACTTTGTGACACCTTGAAAGCTAAAGATGTATCCCTTTTGGCTTCTTTATTAGAAGGGTCTTGACTTTTGTGCATTTCGAGGGTTTAAAGATTCCCAATGGATGCATCCATAGTCAGCACCTTTAGGTCCTTTGATTCAGTAATTGCATCAACTTTATTGGCCCATGACTTAGGAAGAATACTAAGTATTATAGTCAGCACCTTTAGGTCCTTTGCTTCAGTAATTGCATCAACTTTACTGGCCCATGACTTAGGAAGAATACTAAGTATTATAGTCGGCACTTTTAGGTCCTTTGCTTCAGTAATTGCATCAACTTTACTGGCCCATGACTTAGGAAGAATATTAAGTATTCTTCTCACCTATTTGCTTGGGTGTATAGGTTCACCCAAACACTTGAGTTCATTGGTGATAGTTAAGAACCTGGTATGTATCTCCTGAATGGATTCACCTTCCTTCATAATGAAATTCTCATATTGGGCAGTTAGCATGTCCACTTTGGACTCTCTTACCTGCTTAGTCCCTTCATGAGTTTGTTTTCAAATAATCTCATATCTCCTTGGCTGATTCACACACTGAGATTTGATGTTATTCCTCAGCTCCAATGCCACATACCATTAACTTCTTAGCCTTGTAGTTCTTCTCGATCTTCTTCCGATTAGCCTCATTATACTGTTGTCGAGTTTTGAGAACATCCTTTGTGATTTCTCCATCCTTCACATTCATCGTGGTAATATAAGGACCGTCAAGGACTATATCCCATAACTCACTGTCTTCAGCCATTAGAAAGTCATGCATTCTTGTCTTCCACCAAGTATGGAACTGGCCATTAAATCGAGGTGGCCTGGTTGATGATTTTCCTTCTTCCAAGTTTAGTGAAGTATCCATTCTTTGTAGGAATCTCTCTCTTGATGTTAACCAGATAGAAAGCCCAAGCTCTGATACCAACTGTTGGAATGTATGTGTCCACCAGTGATTAAAGGATCAGGTTCCCCGACAGAATAATAGTGCGGAAAATAAATAGCTCAAAGTAAATTAGGCACAATGATTTTACGTGAAAGCCCCCTTGCTCAAGGGTGGTCAAAACCACGACCTGTACTCATAGGATTTCAACCCAAACTCCATTTCATTCAAACAGAGCAAAGTTTAAGATTACAAACTCTTGCAACCTAGGAATTAAAACTCTTTAATACCTCCCCCCTTATTATAGCAACTCTACTACAAAGGAAAACTAAGAAATAACTCTATTGCCTACTAAACCAACTAACTTTAGTTGATCTAGACTTTAAGAACCCAATCAAGGATAACTCTATCCACCAATTCCGATCTCCAAGATAAGAGCATGAACGAGAAGCAACTCTGCTGCACCACACATTAACTAACTCTAGTTGACACTCCTAGGCAACTCTACCCAAGAGAACATCAAAGCAATGATGTAAAGAGGCTTGACTAAAACATAGATGATTCGACTAACTAATTCCAGTTAATGCGACTCAAACTAAAGACTTAGACAAGCAAATGATCGACTATCCTTTTATAACTTAGGAGTAGATTTACAATATAAGCACATAAGACACAAAGCTCAAAATACAACAAAAATCTTTAGCACTTCATTAGGTCTGTTGTTGAGTATGAGCAGTGTTCTTCCATGAAGATGGCTTCTTCTTTGTAAGTTAATGAATTTTTAGAAATTCAAATCTTTGTTTGCCAAATCTTAGTTTCTGTCTTATGAGAAGAGACTATATCAAATGGACAAAAACCCCTTGGGATGACACCATTGGCTGAGAGCCGGCTTCTCTAAAAAGATGTGCACCAATGACATCAGAGTTGACAGCTTTCTGACAACTGTCTTTTCATCTTTTTCACGTACGATGTCTTTCTGGGACCAGGTCCCTTGTAGTGTGTTCTTGAAAAGACTTGCTAGCTCTCTCTTTTTAAAATGAATAATGTTGTTTGTTTATTGTTGTATATATCAATCACCAACAAGAGTTTTGACCACTGAAACAAACAGTCTTGTCCGCCCTTCCTATTGGTGAAGTACATTGCACTTTTCACCAACCAACCTGACAAGACAGCTTTACAACTGTACACCATTTTGAACCTAGACGAGAGCACTCAGCTAGGGACCGGGTCCCTGCATTTGTGAGGATCATCTGTCCCAATACCAGAAGACAGATCTAGTTCCTTGTTAGATCCCTAAGTTTGTTAAATCATCAAAACTTAACATCAACTCCAAAAATAACAGGCTTTGTAATTCTTATTTTTTTTTATATAAATGAAAGTTGTTTATTTATTTTTAAAAAAAAACAATTTTACAATGGAGGGAAATAATTAATGTGTTGTTATTTATTTGTAGGTATACATGGACAAGTACAGAAGACCTTAAACGGTCTAGCCTTTCATCAAAAAGACTTTTGGAGACAGGATTCAAGTACAAGTATGGCCTTGAGGATATGTACGATGGAGCAATTGAATGTTGCAAACAAAGAGAAATACTCTAATCCCTTTACATCAAGTAAACCTAAGAAGCTTCATTTTATATGAAGTGGATAAGTGTTACGATCCGTTTGCTCATCTTGTATAGGGTCTCAAGTCCTGCATCCACTAAGAACATTTCTTGTCTAAGGCGTAAAACTGAAGAAATAAAGTTCACATTTCTGTCTTTTAATTATATGTATGTATATATTTATCAAATTTTTCACGTTGACGAATATCTTATTAATCATAATTAAGTAAATACGTTTTGAAATATACCCCTCCGATTTTGGTAAGAAAATAAATTTCGTATAAGCGATGCTGCTAGCTTAGCTAGAACAGTTTGATCCGTGCATTTTTTTCTTGACCAAATAATGGAAATGAGCTTTTTCATAAATTATAGTAGTTTTATATTGCTACGTCACCTCATAAATCACATAACGCAATCCGTAACAATTACAATCTCCGTTCAATTCATGTGATTATTTTATGTCGTACAAGAGGTCAATCATGTTTTTGTTGATCCTAATATTTTACATATTTTTAGAAGAAACTATTTTAAGTTGTTAATTATTTTGATTTATAGTATTTACGCTAGATTTTTTAAATATTTAAATTTTATTTCTAAAATTTTAAAATATCTATGTTTAAATTCACGATCAAAATTTTAAAATTTAAACTTCAAAATTCCGATTGTGTCATATAAATTTTGACAGAAAAAAATATTAGACTCCTCACCATATGTCCACATCTTTCTTTCATATTTTTTCAAGTGTATATCTATCTATATATAATAGGAGAAGAAAAAATGACACATGTTAGCACCACAAATTTTAAGAATTTTAAATTATAAATAATTAAATATTGGATATTATATAACTAATTAAATATTCTAAATTCAAAATTTGAAATAAAAATACACATGTTAAATAAAAATCAAATGGTTATAAAACTCCATTCAATCCACGTTAAATAAATTTTTTAACATTTTTATCTTAGACAGATTTACTTTTTTTTTAAAAGAAAAACTAATTTATATATTTTTTTAATAAAATAAAACAACAGTTATGTAAACACTGACAAATGTCATCAATTTACTTACACTGACAAATCTTAGCATACAAAAAAAAGTCTATATTTTATATTTTTAAAATGTTTAATTTATAAATTTGTAAATTCTGATTTTTTTAAAAATCATTTAATCTAGGAAAGTTTTAATATTTCAAAAAAGATCCAATTTATAAAATTCAATTAAAATAAAAGTTCAATTGGTTATACAACTCCACTTCAATACACTTTCTTAAAACGATTGCTCCTTTAAAATTGGAGAAGGAAAATAGGTGAAGTCTTCGTAGAATATGCACACCAACATCATTAAAACGACGGCTCCCTCCGAATTGGAGAAGAAAAAATAGTTTGAATCTTCGTATTTGATGAATATACACACAAATATATTTTTTAGGAATGTAGTATAAATATGTGACTATTTTATTTAAAATTTATAACAAATATATTTTTATAGATAAAAAATTAGAGTAGTTTTATAACTCCTCAACAATCGTCCACTTTTCAAGGAAACTTAAAATGCATGGTAAACTGCATCTTTAAATGGATTGTGTTATATATAGAACTTCTTTTGGTAAAAAAATTTACATTGTTTTGTGAAATTCAAAATAAACATGGTTACAATTTAACACAACTTCAGAAATTACAGTCAAATCAATGCAATGGAACTTGAAAATTCATGTTGTTCGTTCGTGGATAATACCATTGTTAGTGGATAATACCATTGTTAATAATTGAAATCTTGATTAATCCAAATCTGTCACAGCCAACTGCCTTCAAAGAAAGGTTTGAAAAAATCATCGTAATTTCCAAAGAAAGGTTTGAATGTATCTTCAGAATTAGCAATGTAGTTATCTATGCATTTTATTTAAAAATTGAAAATTTGACAAAATTTTGTGTTATAAATACTTTTGCAGATTGATTTCATCTCGTGCTTATAAATATAAGAGGTTTTTCGAGACAAGATCTCAACAATTTCATTCTATCTCTGATGAATTGTCTAAAATAATTGTCTCTTTTACATATCTTCGTGATGTGATTTACTGCCAATACATTACCAATTCAACATCAAACTATCCATTAAACTTATGAATAATACCTATTTTATTGAAATTTCCATCATATGGCTTCTACTTATCAGATTTTTCTTTTAAACTTGGGGTTCTATTTATTAGATCTACTATAAATAATTTTGACAGAACTACGTATAACAACAACCTTAGATAACTATGAGTAAAAAATCAACAAAGAGAGAATTTAATGTAATTTTTTTTTCAATTCATCAATTTTCAATGTATAAAAATTCTTTTTTTATTATGCAATAATAATTGTTTATTTCTGTTTTACTGAGTAATCAAAATAATAATATCTTAATTCATCAGTTTTGACTTCAAAATGCACAAATCAAATATTCATCAAACATTTCGACATATTGTATCGATGTGTTTTTTATCAAAAAATACAATAAGAAATGTCATTAGGGACAACATATTTTCATGTCTCCTTTTTTTGAACATTAGTTTGAAACAAAATGTACACCTAGCAAGAAAATAGATTTTGAAAATCATCAAATCTATTTCTTGATATGCTTTTTGAATCGATGTTTACGGAATTTAAAATTTCTCACTCAAAAAAAATCTTATCTCTTTTTTGTTATATCTACTTCAAAAAATAAAATATTTCTTGTTTTGTATAGTTAATTTTCCTAAATAATCTATTTACATCTAAATTCATTATTATTTATTTATTTTGTTTCGTAAGAAAACAACCTATCTATAATTATGCATTGATTCAAATCTCAGCCTATTTAAAAATTACAAAAAAAATATTATTATTTCAAGAATGTATATAATATCTTATCTTCTTTTTTTTTTTTAATCAAACTTGGACAGAAGTCCATTTATTAACCAAAAAACTCCGGACTTGGGCTAAAGGAAGCCCAAGAAACATTTCACAAAACGGAAAGTACAAAAATAAAACAAAACGGAAAGTACAAACATAAAACAAAACAACAAATATCTATCAATCTCATCTGAAATGGAATGTTACTGGAGAGCACCAGAAGAACCACACGCCCTTATCTTCCTTCGGTGAATCTCCGTCCAGCCACACCTTGATTGTTGTTATCGAAGCATAGATCTGAAAGCTTGGGTGATATTCACTTCGGCAATAACAAGTCTCACTACTGCCATGAATCCAGCACCATTGAAGACTTCTTCCGCTCCCAGCTTGGCTTCAATCACAGCGCTTTCAGGTATGTCTCTTCTCCTACCAATAAAAGTGATTAAATATGAGAATTATGCTAATCTTTTCCATGGTTTGTGCAGGTTGAGCTCTGTAGAACTGATACCACTTCCTCAATCCATGGATTAGATCAACACATTCCTCCAAGATTACATTTCTAGGTAACCCTTACGGTGTAAAGATGATTGTACCAGCCCTATTTTATTGTTTTCTGAGTCCTGTTGTTGTGCATTCGACGTTATAATCATTGACTTATATTGCACATTTGTTCTCATCTTGGATGCTTGAAAAAATTGTTTTGCCCCTTTTTGATTCTTATATTTGGTATTCCTTGCTTATCCAACTGTAATATAGCTTTTTCATGTGCGGGTAGTTCGTCGGTATGATTAAATTGGATAGAATCTGTACCTGCAAAATTAACAACCATGTTAGTTAAAAATTCTGCAAGTTTGTTCCCTTCTCTGAATGTGTGTGCCACCACCACTTCTTTATCAACCATTGCCTCCCTAATCTCCCTGATGTCTGTTGAAATAACCCATGGAACTTCCCAAATCCCATCCAAAATCTTCTTTATAGTTAAGGAATCAGTTTTCATTGTCAGAGGAAAAAGATTATGGCTTAGGCAATATAATAAACCATCTTTAAAACCCTTTGTTTCAGCTTCTAATGTAGAACAGACCTCCAGCTTGCTAGCTCTAGCATAAACCAACTCCCCTCGGCCATCCCATATACAAAAAGCCATTGAACATACTCCACAATTGACTTGGCTAGACCCATCAGAATTATATTTGTAGCTTTCCACCTCAGGACACTTCCACCTTACCACTTTTTGCTAATTAAAGGCATATAACTTTTCAAAAATTGTACAGTATCTGGCCAGGTGTTATGCATACAATAAATTGTCCTATTGATCTCCACCACCATAGTATGCCTCGACATAGTTCCCCCATGAATGACCACATTTCTCCTTTTCCATAGTTGTCAAATGATGAAAGTTGGAATGGCTCTACACAAAGGTTTCAACTTAGTTGCACAATCCGCCTCCCACCACTTATAAATAGACTGTTTCAATTGAATGAAAGGTCCTTGAATGGCCATAGCCCCTGCAAATAACTTCTATAGATAATTAGCATCAGGACATAATATAAATAAGTGGTTAAATGATTCCTGTGTATGACTGTTACAACAGCAGCACTCCATGGAATCAACTATCCTGCACCTAACAAGGACTTCACCTATTGGAATCCTTTTAAACCATATCCGCCACAATAGAAAAGATATTTTGTATGGTATCCCCTTCTCCCATATAAACAATATATCTTTTTAGGGTTCCTTCCTACTTCTAATAATTTCCCATTCACTCCTTACAGAAAAGTTCCCTTTGTCATTGGGCATCCACCACTGTTTGTCCCTCTCCTCTGAATGCCTGTTAGAATCCATGATAAGGTTCACTTGATCACAAATGTCTTTACCAAAAAGGTCTGTTATCAAATTATTATTCCACTTTTCATCCAGTCTGAGTTGATTGACCTGTTCAATATTCTCATTAACAACATGATCAATAGGCATAATATAATGTAAAGCTCCAATTTGTGTCCAATTGTCATACCATAAGCTGGCATGACCACATCTAGGTTCCCACCATATTTTTTGATCAAAACTATCTCTGGCCTGTAACATCATCTTCCAAACTTGAGATCCACCCCTCCATTCTACTATTTGAGGCCTATACCTCTTGCAATACTTATTCCACATAAACTGGGACCATAGTGAATATTTTGTTCTAAAATTCCACCAAAGCTTTGCAAAAACAGCTTTGGACACATCCATAAGAGATCTAAAACCAATACCCCCTTCTTCTTTAGGCAGACAAATATCATCCAAAGCTATCCAGTGCTTTGCTCTGCCATTTTCCCTGAAATTCCAAAGGAACCTTGCAAACATCCTATGAAGATCTTTGATTACACATTTTGGTGGTACTAAAATTGATAGCGAGTATACAGGGATACTTAGCAGCACATGATTAATAAGCACAACTTTACCCCCAAATGATAGTAGTTTACCTTTCCATACTTGCATCTTATTTTGAATTTTCTTAATCAGTTTCTTAAAATGAGTTTTCTTCATCTTTGCATGACTAATAGGGCACCCTAAGTAAATTATGGGGAACTTACCTCTCACAAACCCAGTATCTTCGTCTACCTCCTTTATCATAGCATTACCAACTTTATTAAACATGTAGAAGTAACTCTTATCCTTGTTGATCATCTGCCCTGACTGATTTTCATACTCTTTCAAGGTATTCATAATAAGAGCGATTGATTTCTTCTCAGCAGCAGCAAATATGATTGTATCACCTGCATAAGTAAGATGATTTAACTTCTCACTCCATTTTGGCATCCCATAGCTTTTGAAGTCAGCCTTAGAAACACAACTGGTTTAGAGCACTAGTGAGCACTTCTGCAGTGATAATAAATAAAGCAGGGGATAACTGATCTCCATGCTTCACCCCTCTAGAAGAATGAAAGAAACCATGTGCTTGCCCATTAATTAGTATAGAGTACCATTTATTCGCAATCAGCCTCCAAATCATATCAACCACCACTGAATTAAAGTCCATATGTTTAAGAACTTTAACTAAGAAACTCCAATTCACCCTGTCATATGCTTTAGCCATATCTAACTTAATCATCACATTGGCTGGCTTTCCTCTTTTCTTGATATCTGTGATAATTTCCTGAGCTAGTAGTACATTTTCAGAAATACTTCTACCCTTCACAAAATCAGCTTGGTTCACCGAGATTATTCTTGGTAATAAGCCTTCCAATCTATTGTGTACTGTTCTAGAAATCACCTTATTTATGAAATTACTTAGACTAATAGGCCTTAAGTCTGAAAAGGTCTGAATAGTCTCCTTCTTAGGCAACAAAACCAAATTAGTGTGAGTAATAGATTTAGGAAGTGTGTTTCCCCCAAAAAAAGATTGAACAATACTTACAATATCAACCCTTACTATCTCCCAACATTTTTGAAAGAAGTGTCCTGTAAAACCATCAGGCCCACATGCACTCTCCCCATTCAGCTCAAAAACCACTTTTTAAATCTCATTGTCTTCAGGAATTGCCTGCAAGAGTTCATTTTCTTCTGCTGTCACAAGAGGCTGGATATTCTGTAAAAGAGAAAAATCACTATTTAAGTTGATTCCAGAAAATTGATTCTGAAAGAAACTTTTTTCTTCCTCTGCCACTTCCTCTTCTCCTTGGGCCCACTGACCATCTACTTTCATTATTTTCTGAATATTCAATCTCTTCCTCCTGCCTCTGACCAAGCCATGAAAATATTTAGTGTTCTTATCTCCCTCTGAATACCACTGGATACTTGCCTTCTATGTCCAAAACTCCTCCTTGTAGTGTAGATACAACTTATATTCAACATGAACTTAGTGTAGAGCATCTCTATTAGATGAAGTGGGATTTTGTTCAAAGAGATCCTCCTTCATCCTAACTATTTCTTCCCTAATCAGTAGTTGCTTGAATATGTCACCAAACGGCTCCCTTCTCCATTTGGCTAGTGCCAGTTTTGTTCTTTTTAATCTCAACTTCCATTGTATAAACACATCTTCGGAATGGTTTTCACACCAGCTAGCCTTCACCACATCTTTAAAATCAGCCCTGTCAGTCCAAAATTTCAAAAACCTAAATGGTTTTATACAATTTTGTAACAGACCACCACACGTTAGTAGCAAAGGTGCATGGTCAGACCCTGTCCTTGCTAGGTGTTGTAGTTCCATGTTACCTAACAGATCCTGTAACTTCTGATTAATTAAAACTCTATCTAATCTTTTAAAAATACATTCAGCATCTGCTCTTCCGTTCCACCAAGTAAAGGGGCTGTCAGAGAAATTTATATCAAATAGATCACAAGAGTTGATACAGAAAGCAAAATCCTCATATTCTTGGATATATACAGGCCGACCTCCTATCTTTTCATCCTCCCCCAAAATTACATTGAAATCTCCCCCTACCATCCAAGGCTCTGAATAGTGAACACTGATAAAATACAAATCATTCCAAAGTTCTATTCTCTCTTCTGCAGAACATTTGGCATATATCATAGTAGTTAGCATTTGTTTTCCATCTTCCAAAGTGAGGTGGAGGGTGATTTGCTCGTCAGTATCTGGGATCACCCCTACATGAATGTGTTCCTTCACAAATACCCAAATCTGTCCATTTGAGTTATAATTAACATACTTTATCCCTAACCTTCTCTTGAACTTTTGTGTTTGTCTAGTATCTTGAAATGGTTCTAGCAAAGCAATTAGGAAGAATTTATGATGTATGTGCAACATTTGAACTCTGTAGAATGCATTTTGAGTTCTCACAGACCTTATGTTCCAAAAGAGTGCTTTCATTATCATTTAACTGATGACTTCACCACCCTCTTGACCTGTATTCTTGTTGGTTGAACATCAACCTCCTTTTTAGGTTTACCTTTTTTGCATTTAGATAACACTAAAGGAGAGATTCCATCCTATTTACATACCTCAACTACTTTGTGATCACTATTTACTTCATCCTTATCTTCTATGAATTCTATACTATTGGTATCCTTGCTCTCCACCTCTTTATCTTCTTGACTTTGATGTGATACTAATGCATGTAAAGTCTCCATAGGGGCTGATTTTGCACTACTAACCATTACTGCTGATATGTTAAGCTTTGTTGTTGTTGATATATCAGGAATTAATGTTGATGGATCTGCAATTTGAAGGGGTACTTGATATTCTGCCTCAGCTAACTCTTTCAAGAGTAATATATCTTCCTCTTCTGTCTGATCTGTATGTACTACTACCATAGCACCAGATTCTTGTATATTAGGCTGCTTCAAACTAATAATGTTTGAAATTTTCTCTGCAGGTGCAACCCTCCGTAGCCTCTCACCTTCTCCAGTCTCTGCATCTATTCTTCCTTGTTGCTTTTGAGAATTTTGACCCAACTGTCCCCTTATTTCCCCATTTTGTTGTGTTGCTGCTTTATTAGTATTTTCTTGCTTTGTGGTTCTATTACTGCTGCTTGTTGCTTCCCCAAGCTTTTATTACCCACTCCTTTGTGGACGAATGATGGTTTTCTTTACTAATTTTTGTTTGGCTTCTGACTTCACTAGATTTATCATTGCTATCATTTCCTCCGGTAGATTCCTCAGGATGCACTTCTTCATTATTCTCAGACAGAGCAGCAAAAGCATTATCAGTGCTAATGTTTTTTCCTACCTTTCCTTGTACTCCACTTTCATGGTCCATCTTATAGGCTCTTGGTTCTTTTATATTGACCGGTTTCCAGTATCTCTTAATTATTCTTCTCCCACTTGTTGCAAATTCGTTTCCTTGTTCTTCATTGTTGCAACCTTTTTGCTCTTGTATTATATCCTTATCATTATTTATTTCAATTTACCTCAGTTCAGGATGCAAGCTTCTGCACGTTTCCTCCTCATGACCTTGCACTTTACATTGTTTACAATATTTGGGCAGCATATCATATTGAATCTTAACTCTTTCCATTCTAGTCTCCATTGTCATTTCGTTAATGATCTCCATTTCCACATATTTAGGAAAATCAAATAACAGGTTCACCTGCACCTTGACCTCGCACAACTAGGCCTGGTTTTATTAATTGTAGCCATATCTAAATGTAATGGTTTTCCTACAGCCGCAGCTAATGAAAACAAAGCTTCCTTCACAAAGTATGTGCGTTTTATATCCGGGAAAGAAATCCATCCCATAGCTTGTGTCGTCTCTTCATCAACCTTCATAGATTAGTGACTTCATAGTATAGGAATATCCGTCCTTAGCCAGAATATAGTATATGCCTTTTGACATTAAGTTTATGAAGTCTGCTTGTTGATCCAACCTAATCAGAACATGCCTGTTCCTTAGTAGGCCTATTTTACACTCCCCTTTGATATTACACTGTCGTGGAATACTAGTGCGGAGTTCTTCCAACTCCAGCCAGCCATAGGAAAATTTTCCAACCACAGCATATTGAACATGGGCGGATCTATGAAGGGCTTGGGGGCTGCCACGCCACCCCCCAACTTCGACGGAAACTCTATATATACATAGGTATATATATATATATAATATTTATATAAATATAAAGCGTGGCACCCAGTGAACAAAATTGGCTGTTGGTGTCACGGTTGGAGGGCAATTTTAGATGGCTAATGTTGCGGTTTCGAATCCCATTTGTACCTATTCTTTTTGAGAAATTTGCTGCAAATATTTTTTAAGAAAAAAAAGGCTCCAAGCATCTTTTTTTAAGGAAAAAAGTTGGCACATTATTTTTTATTTTTATTTTTATAATTGTTTTTGACTTAAATTAAATTAATTACACTATTACTCCTTTGACTTTTATTTTATTTGATTAAATACAAATAAAATGTTCTCTTTCTCTTCAACTATTTCCAAACCCTTCTTCCTCCAAGTTTCAACTTCCCCAAAATTTTCATTGCCCCATTCCAAACCCAAATCACTTGTTGTCGTTGCCGCCCGCCGCCCGTCTTAGCATTCCGTACAACGGTTAAGCTTCATTTGGATGCTATTGTTTTCACTTTTCTCCATCCATCCACAACCTGCTATAGATTGTAAGTTTGTAATTCTATTTTTGTAAGATTTTTTTTATTTCTATTTCTTGAGTTCTTTTAAGTTTAAATGAGTGATGATTGATTTTATATTAGACAAGAGTTTTGATTTTATTTTGATATTCTAAATTTCTAATGAACATTGTAAGATATTATTGGTTAAAAATTGTGTGATATGAACCATGTTAATTTGAATTAACTATGACTTACCCTATTAAATTTGAATTAATTGTGAGTTGAATTAAATTTTAATTTTTGTAGGAAAGTGTTCAGTGTTCTAGTTTTGTGAATTGAGATGGAGAAGTTTCTTGCGAAATTTAATCATTCTCAAGCAAGTTCTAGTACGAATGGCAATTATTCTAGTCTTATAGATGACCTTAATTTAGATTCACTTGAAGCCGATCCAGGAAAAAGAGTACCAATTGCTCACTATAATAACCCTCGAATAAAGGATGAAGTGAGGAAACATTATATTCAAAAAGGGCCTTGTCAGCCTAAAATGGATTCATATCCTCCAACTAAAATTGGAAAAAGAACGCGTCAATTTTGTAAAATTTGATTTGAAGGTCCATATTCTAAATGGTTGGAGTATAGCGTGGAGAAAGATTCTGTGTATTGTCTATGTTGTTATTTATTCAAGGGAAAAAGGACAAATATACCCCCGAATTTTGATAAATGGTACGTCTATGCCCTCCGTTATACTTTCGGGTTGTGTATACCCTTACCGTCAATGTTTTGGTACGTATATACCCTTAATTTAAACGGAGGGACACGTGTCATGATCTTAATGGTCCATTTTGGTCCATTAAGATCATGACACGTGTCACATAGACCATTAAGATCATGACACGTGTTCCTCCGTTTAAATTAAGGGTATATACGTAACAAAACATTGACGGTAAGGGTATACACAACCCGAAAGTATAACGGAGGGCATAGACGTACCATTTATCAAAATTCGGGGGTATATTTGTCCTTTTTCCCTTTATTCAAAGATGATTTTTTCCATGGAAGTATAAGTGAGTTCTACACAAAAACGGGTTTTAGGAGTTGGAATAGGGCACTTGAAAGACTTCGTAAATATGTTGGTGATGTTAATAGTATTCATGACAAATGTTTCAACAAGATGCTAGATTTGTCAAATCATCATCAATCAATTCAAGTTAAAAGTTAAAAAATGAGTATCAAATGTGTTTGGAAGCCTCAATTGATGTGTCAAGACTTCTTTTGCAATATGGATTACCTTTTCGAGGTCACAATGAAAGTGAATCTTCAATTAATCAAGGCTTCTTTCTAAGATTATTGCGATGGCATGGGGACAAACATTCGGTTGTGGGAAAAGTGATATTAGAAAATGCCCCATAAAATGATACTTTGACTTGTCCTATGATTCAAAAAGATATTGCCAATGCTTGTGCAAAAGAAACATTGAAAGCAATAATTGGGGACTAGAATGGAGATTACTTTGATATATTAGTTGATGAGTCAAAAGACATCTCTCACAAAGAACAAATGGCTCTTGTTTTGCGTTTTGTTAATAAGAATGGTGAAGTAGTTGAACGATTTATCGGTCTTGTCCATGTTAGTGATACATCGGTGTGTTCATTGAAGAAAGCGATTTATTAGTGATACATCGGTGTGTTCATTGAAGAAAGCGATTTATTCTTTGCTTTCCGTTCACTCACTAAGTCCATCCAAAATATGTGGACAAGGTTATGATGGGGCTAGTAATATGTAAGGAGAGATAAATGGGCTCAAAACTTTGATTATGAAAGATAGTCCATCGGCATATTACATTCATTGTTTTGCTCATTAATTGCAACTAACACTAGTGGCTATTGCTAAAAAACATTTGGATGTTGAAGACTTTTTTGATCATGTTAGTAATGTGTTGAATGTTGTTGGAGGATCTTTCAAGCTTAGAGACTACTTCGTGATCACCAAGCCAAAAAGTTAGAGCAATTATTTGAATCCAGTGAAGTTCAAAAAGGCCAAGGATTACATCAAGAACGTGGGCTTCAAAGACCAGGTGATACTCGTTGGGGATCACATTTCAAAACTTTAGATAATTTTATTGTAATTTTCTCATCTATTGTTCATGTTCTTGAAGTGATTGAACTTGAAGGGTCCACATCAGGTGATAGAAATCAAGCGGAGTATCTTTTGACAAAGATTAAAACATTTAAATTTATTTTTGTGCTTCACTTGATGTTGAAAGTGTTGGCAATGTCAAATGAGTTGAGTATGATTTTACAAAAAAAAGATCAAGATATTGTTAATGCCGTGGAGTTTCTTAATATTACAAAGAAAAGATTGCAAGATATGAGGGAAAATGGATGGGAATCTTTGTTGGATGATGTTTCCTCATTTGTGATGTGCATGATATCTTGATTTCCAAGTTGGATGAGTCTTATTTTCTCGAAGAGTCAAAACGTAAGTCTTCGGGTGTTAGTTATGCGCACCACTTGTGTGTTGAAGTCTTTTTTGTTGTTATTGATGTGCAACTTCAAGAGTTTAATGACCGTTTTGATGTAGTGAGTAGCGATTTGCTTCTTGGGATGGGTAGCTTGAATCTGGTCAATTCTTTTTCTAATTTTGACAAAGGTAAAATCATGACTTTAGCAAAGTGTTATCCAAGTTAGTTTGATGATGGAAAAATTCGAGATTTGAGCTACCAACTCAATACTTTCATTATTCATATGCGAAGTGGTAATCCCACGTTCTCCAACTTGCAAGGAATTCACCAAAGGAATTCGCGATTTGGCAAAGGCATTGGTTGAAGCGAATCTTGCGGAGACTTATTCACTTGTTTATTTACTTGTAAAGTTGACTTTGATTTTACTTGTTGCTACGGCTACTGTGGAGAGAGCATTTTCGTCAATAAAGCACATAAAAAATGAAGTGCGGAATAGTATTGGTAATCAATATTTAAATGATTGTCTAGTGTGTTACATAGAGCGTGATGTATTTATAAATGTTAGTAATTATGTCATTATCGATTGTTTTCAGAATATGAAAACTCGTCAAGGACAATTGTAAATGAATGATGAATATTTATAATGTTAGTAATATTATTGAAAGTTTTAAATTTGTTAACTTCATGCTTTTAGTGTGGAGTGTGGATTTGTAATATCTTATTATTTATATTTTATTGATTGATTAATGATATATATCGAAAAGACGAATAATTTAATCAAATATAAAATTAATTTAATCGATAAATTTATTTGGCACCCACGGACTCTAAATCCTAGATCCGCCACTAATATTGAAGGTCCTCCAAAATATTCATTCTATCTACTTCCTCTTCTGTCCACACAATCCTTGGAATCCCTTTATTATACTGGAGTTGCTTCAATGGAATAGGTTCAATTCCAGCTTTCTGGGCTTGAGAATTTCTATGATTCATTATTACTGTAGCATAATTATTAACTAAAGGGTGAGTATCGTTAGGTATCAACTCCGACACGCTATGCAAATTAATATTGTCTGCTCGAGGGCTTTCACCTGTGATATTATGTTTTAGCGGTGGAAAACTACCGTCTTGTAACAGATTTGACTGGCCAGCCCCAAGATTAGGCTGACCAGTGGCAAGAATGGTCATTCAGGGTTAGGTTAAAAGTTGTGTGCGGCAGCGGCGCTGATCGCTTTAGGGTATAATAGATTAAAAAAAAATGTCCTTTTTTGATTTGTCAAAATGGACAAGTAATTTATAATATCTTATATATAAATAGGATTAGTATAGGATAAGGATGGATTTTACTTTTGAAGATAAAGTCAGAAAAGGAAAAATTATTTGTAATTTTTAAAATTTAAATTTAAATTAGTTAATCTTAAAATTTATGTAAAGGATTAGGATATTTTTTTATTTTAAGCAAAAAAAGAGAAAAGAAGATAAAATCAGAAAAGGAATAAAAAATATTAACAAACTAATTATATTGATGGATATTTGTTTATGATTAGTAAATTAATACTTTTTTATAATTATTAGTTTTAAAAGAATTCCCTTTGTAAATTTTATATAAATGAATATGTTAATGAAAAGAAAAAAAACAGTTTTATAACATTTCAATACCTCTTCACTACTACACAGTCCTATAATCAATAAAATCTATGTTAATGGCCTGTTATTTTATTCGTAGTTATCTTAAATTAAAAAAAAAAATTATTGAATTATGAAAAAAAATTTGAAATAACAAATTTTAAAAAAAATAATAGATTGAAAAAGTAGAAAAGAAAAAACAAAATGAAAATGATTGTGGATGAGCAGCAAAACAAAAAACTTATTCAAATTTCTTTTACATGAAGCCAAACAACTAGGAGCTGATTAAATATAATATTATACTATAAAATTGTATTTATACAAAAAAATAATAAACAGGTGTAATGACGGTTAAATATTTTACAATTAGTGGGATCGATTTTAAAAATTATGTAAATGTTATTATTTTAATTTTGAATTATGGATGGAGTAATGGTTCCTAAAATATAGGTAACCAATTAAATTAGGGTATTTTCTTTTAAGAAAAAATAACTATTTAAAATATATAAAATAAAAATCAAAACGCAAATTACATCGAAATAAATCATGAATTTTATATTTTTCTTTACCTATTTTTAATCACATTTTAAAAGAAAATTCGAACACTTTTAACTCTTTATTCAGTTGATATTTGTTTATACTTATTAAATTAGTATTTGTTTATGTGTATTAGTTTTCAAAGAAAGCCCTTCATATATTTTATCTAAATGAATACGTTAATGAAATATTTACATAAAGATAATAACTTCAAAATCTAATTGTTGTATATATGTAGATAAAGCGGAACAATTACTTCATTATATATTTTTTTTGCAGGATGATTGGTGTTTAATGTGCCAGATTTGAATTTTTATTTTAATATATTGTTAAAGTTATTATTTACACATATTTAGTGTGTAGCAATTATTTGATACTATTATTTAATAATAAGTTAAATCTTGAAATTGTCAATAGATTAATATTTATAATTACATTTATTAACTAACCGCGCAACGCACAGGTGCCCTATACTAATTTAAATAAATAACACGTGTCCTATTTGAATTTAGAAGTCCAATTGTATCACGTTAAAAATATATTCTTACTGATAATAGTTAAGGGAACTAGTTTTAAAAATATACAACTCCGCTTTTGGTAAGAAGAAATATCTCCTATAAATTATTATATCAATTAATATCATTGATTTCATTATATATTTTAATATTCAAAATAAATGTTAAAATTGTATAACATCAAGCTAAGATTCTATGTTCTATATGCTTAAAGGTCAAGAAGTTCCCTGGCCTTAAATGCAAAATCAATCAATTCAGTACTTGAACCTTTTCTTTTGGTTGGGTATCTAAATCAACATAATTTAATCAAATATTTTGAAAATTGAGGCTAAATTGACCAAAAAGTCCATTTCCAAAAATTAGGGTTAAATCTTAAAATTCGTGAAGATTCATGTTATCCGAAGAATTTGAAAGTCACCGGTGAAAACCAATTCAAAAACTGACTTGAAATCATTCCTCAATCACCACTTATTTCAAAACCTACTTTGTTAACTGATCAAAAATCACTCGAAACAATTATCGGAAAAGATAAAATTAGTTCTTCCTCCGTCCCATTTTATATATCATCTTTTTGCTTTGCACTTGCATTAAGAAATAATATAACTTTACCCTTCTACCCTTATTTAATTTTTTTGGAGCTCAAGTTTTCAATCAATGAATATGAATTAATATATTTTGATTAATTAATTTAACCAATGAACATGAATCATTTACTTAACTTTTCTAAGTTGGTCAAATGTATGTTTTCAATGCTAATAATTCACAAGGGTAAAAAAGGAACAATATGTTAAATTTATGCATTAATTTTATGAAATGACAAGTATTATGAATCAACTATTTATAAAAAGGAATGACATATAAAATGAGACAGAGGGAGTAATTTTCCAAAAATTTCCAAAAAAATAACATTCAGGATCATTACCAATATATGCATGTATTTATAGCCAAATATCACACGTCATAGATCTTAAATTTTTTTTGGGTCTTGACAACCATATTGATTAAATGGTCCCAAATGCTCGGCAGTACCGCACTAAGTTAGGTTTTCCATCACTGTTGGGGCACTATAATTTCGTTCTAATGTGTGTTGAAAATTGATGGATATGCTCTATCCCTAGGACATGCAAATCTCTATATTACTATTAGTTATTTTGGGAAATAAGAGGAATTTTCATCCGTTATTCCCTCCGTCTAATAATAGTTGTTCATTGTACTATTTTAGGATGTCCAACAATTCTTATTCACTTTATGAAATCAATAAATAATTTTATACTTGGTTCCTAATTTACCCTTATTATTAATTATAGTCATTTCCTTGTTACATTTTCAAGACATTGTATTTATTACTCTCTATGTCCCTAATTACTTGTGCACTTTTGAATTGACACACCTATTAAGAAAACAATGATTGATATAGCAAGTTTACCATTTTACCTCTATTAATTATGAAGTGGATGAATTAAAAATTTAAGATTTTCAAGAAGTTCTACCTTTTTCAAAATAATTAATTGAGGATATAATAAGTAAAAAAAAAATTGTCCTTTTTTAATTTGTCAAAATGGACAAGTAAAAAAATAAATAAATAATGGACAAGTAATTAAGGACAACTATAAAAGGAAAACTGGACAAGTAATTAGGGACAGAGAGAGTATATTCAAAGGGTGATATAGTAAAATTATCCTTCTATTTATAATTTCTTAAGAAATGTGTAAAGTTAATAATGGACAAGTATTATTGAACAAAGGGACATTCTTCTCTACATATTTTTCTAGACTACATATAGAAATATAAAAAATAAGTAACACTGATAGAATAATTAAAACTTAAATACGTGATATATTACAAGGGTTACTTACCAATATGTATAGGAAATAAAAATATTTTCAATAAAATGGTTATATTTATATGTAATGTATTGATATGTATAGACAATATATCTATTTGTATATATAATATCTATTGATATTGTATAAATAGTGTAAAATAGTGTATAGATGATGTTTAACTATGTATTAGAGATATATACACATTTATATACATTGTTGATACAATAAAGTATACATTGCAAACTTCTTTTTCTTTTCAAATCTCAACAAACTCAAATTTTCTCTAAACGTATAGTACTCCCAAATTTAGATATGAACTGCTCTCAATATTTTGGAGGAAGGAAAGAAGAAGGAAAGAAGGAGGAAGATAAAAGAAGGAATAAATTATTAATGGCGAAGAAGAATACAAAGCAAAAAAGAAAATCAATAGCGAGAAAGCACTACACTTAAAATTGAAAGTGACTGAATGACTATTTATGTAATTAATAATAATTGAGTTATTTTTGATAAAAAAAAAATTTATCCACAGAACAATTTGTCTAATTTTTTTTTATATTACAACTTAATTTAAGATAAGTTGGCTAGTTCTCATTGTGTTATTATAAATTTATTTGTTGGTCATAAAATATAAATATAAAAAAAAGGATAAAAAAATAAAGATTTTAAAATTTTCAAGATACGTGTACCTCAATCGAAAGTGACAATTTAAAACAAGTGTTGAGAATATTTTTTTTTTGGAAAAAAACTAATTGATTTCAAAATAATTTGCAATTTAAGAAGAATATATTATTTCGATTGTTATTTATTATTAAATTGCATAAATTTACATATAATGTAACTATGTAAGGATCATAGAAAGAGTTTCATTTGAATGTTTTTTCATAAATACGTTTTAATATAATAATGAACTGAGGATGAAAGTTCAATTAGGTTATGTTATACAAGAAAACTTTAAAAGAAAAAGGCTTTAAATATTTTTTGTTTCTCAAGTTACTATATTCATGATTGGATCATCAGAACTTATTACTTTTACTTTAAAATATAAATTTATATATAATAAATTATTAAATTACTATAAATAATATTTCTGAACTCGTAATTTAAATTATATGATGTTTCAACCTTTAGCACATTTCTTTCACGTTAGTTGGATGTGTGGCCAATTTTATGAGATGAACGCAATTGCTAATAAATGAGATATCTTGTCCATATTTCCATCCACTTCAATAGATAGGGAGCGCTCAACTACAAGGCAATTACAACACTCGTTTGGGGCCCACTTCTTTTTTTAAAAAAAAAATTGGAAATAATTTTTTTATTATAAAATATAATTTTCTTTTTAATGCGTGGATAATAATGATTATTGAAGGATAAAATAATTTTTTATGTGTATTATTTTTTATGTGGCTATCTATTTTATTGTTTCATTTATATCCGTACAACTAATATGGACATGCTTTATTATTCCTATATTTTACTTCTTTCTTTCTCTCTTAAATATATTTGTTTTATTATTATTGAATATTTTGAAGTCTTTCAAACGATTAACTTTGTTGTTTGTTTATGAAAAGATGACAATTTGTTTTTTTTTTGATGTCTTCTTTAAAATTTCAAGCATTGCAACAAGTTATCATTAAATTAAAGGGCGCAACAGTATTTCGTCATTATATCAACTTATCAAATTTAGCGTAAGACTGTTCCAATATTGTTATATCAACACAAATTCTTGAGTCAGTTGTTCTTCTTATGCTAACTTTATACTCTCTCAGTTCACTTTTACTTGTCACATTTGGATTTGACATACCTATTAAGAAAATAATGATTGATATATTTATTTTACCATACTATTTCTTTAATTGATAATTTGTATTAAGTCTTGAAAAATAATTTGGAGAATAAGTAACCAATGCTAAGGTAAAATATGAAAAAAAATAATAAAATTTGATATCTTAAAAGTGACAAGTAAAAGTAAAAATCTATTTTTTAGAATAGTGAACAAGTAAAAAGTGATGAACAAAGAAAATATTATATTTTTTCATTAAAAAATTGCATTGTTTCATTTTTACTTCATAAAGTCTGCGTACATCGTACCCTCCTAGACTCTCCTTACAGGATGTTATTGTTATTCATTTTATATATGTCAGGAAAAGAAAAATAATTAGCAACATATAACCACTTTATAGTTTTACTATATAAAGAGGAGGAGAAGAAAGAAGAGATGAATAGAGGAGATATGGAAGAAGTGAAGGAGAAGGGAAAGGTATGTTTAACAGGAGGAAGTGGTTATCTTGGATCATGGATGGTTATGAGACTTCTTCAATTTGGTTATTATGTTAACACCACAATTAGATCTCATCCAGGTTTGTTACTATTACAATTTACAATACTTGAATTTGCTTTCTTTTACTTCTTTTCTATGTGAAGATGTATATCATTTTTAGTCCTTAGTGGAAGAAAAGGCAAAATCATACAATTCATGAGATTTTGGCCTTTAATGAAGATGGATTGATGATATGCCATAATTTTTACCAACAGGCGTTTTGGCTTCGCCTGGGGCAGAGCCAAGTAGGGCTCTAATGGTGAATATATCATAAATTGTAATAAATTATGATTGAAAATAAAATGAACAAACATGAAAACGCCAACAAGCTTCAAATATGTTGTGGTAAAAAATTACATTGTTTATATACGTTTAAAATTATATTTTATTAATATATAATAGATGTTGAACCTCTCTAACTTCTTCCTCATATTTTCAATTCTTTATTGAATATCCTGATTCTAACTCTACCATTGAACTTCTCCATTTTCCCCATAGTACTGCAAGTTTAAATTGAGGTGGTACAATGAAAGTTTCCTCATATATCACGTCATTGTTGAGGTTTTTTCGGAAATAACCTCTCTATCTTCACGAGATAGTGGTAAAATCTGCGTATATTCTACTCTTCCTAAATATCATTTGTGGGTACTCTTCCTAAATATCATCTGTGGGATTTCACTGAATATGTTGTTGTTTCCACATAAGCACGATTAAGGTTAGACGAAGTAGTGCAAGTTTAGGGGTCCAGTAGGCCATTACGCCAAATAAATACGTTTAAGTTTATGACGATGAATTTTTCCTTCTTTGTTTTTTTTTTCATTGCTAGATTGCAAGAAGGATGTGAGCTACCTCACAAACCTTCCAGGTGCTCAAGAAAGACTACACATTTTTAACGTTGATTTAAACAAACCAGAGGGTTTCAATGCAGCAATTGAAGGATGCATTGGAGTATTTCATGTTGCACATCCAGTTGATTTTGAGAACAAAGAAAGTGAAGAAACAATTACGCAAAGATCCATCAATGGGACTATAGGTATTTTACAAGCGTGTCTTAATTCAAAGACAGTTAAACGTGTTGTATACACTTCTAGTGCATCTACAATTATGGTTGAGAATTCATCAGACATAGTAGACGAAAACTCATGGACAAACGTAGACATTGTAAGAGCATTAAAGAATTTTGCAAGTTCTTACACGATTAGTAAGACATTAACAGAAAAGGCAGCTCTGGAATTCGCTGAAATAAATGGTATAGATCTTGTGACTGTAATCCCAACTTGGATACATGGCCCCTTTATTACTCCTCAAATTCCTGGCTCTGTTCGTTCATCCATGGGAATGATTCTTGGTACGTCTTAAAATATCATAGATTTTCATTTTCTCGACATATATATGTTCTTCTTAATCGTAATCGGAAAAATTTGTGCAGGTCATCAAAATTATAGCATGAGTTACCCTCCATATGTACCTTTTGTACATGTCGATGACGTGACTAATGCTCACATTTTCCTTCTTGAAAATCCTAATGCAAAAGGAAGATATATTTGTTCAGCTGTTGAAATCACACGTGAAAAGCTAGCTGAGTTTCTTTCGACTAGATATCCTGAATTTCAAAAACAAATTAATGAGTAAGTATAAATACTTGCCTTTTCTTTAATATTGTTGTTGATTCTTTTTCACAAGATAAGGTAATAAGAAAATAAGAAAACTTGAAGTAAGTATTTTCTTGTTAATTTAAAAATTGAGTCTTTCTTTTCTTTCTAGTTGCCCTATTATATAGTACTATCATCCTTCATAAAAATTAACTGTTAAAACATAATGTACTCAGGAAAAAGTTAATTGTATGACCTATGCTATCTTATATACTTTTTTTTCATTCTAATTTTGAGTATTCAAAAGAAAGCGATATGCATATTTCAATTTATGACAAGAGAGGTTGTTCAGATGGTAAGATTGTGGGTTGGAGTCATTAAGGAATTTCTTGGAAGGGGTTAAGAAAAACACATTTCATTTCCTATAGGTAGGAGTATAAGTCTAATTAGTAAATGCTTATTCTGGAAATTAAAGATGGAAAAAATATACTTGATTTAATTTACTATTAATTTGCAGGTACACATGGGCAAGTAAAGAAGAAGTTAAATTCCCTAGCTTGTCATCCAAAAAGCTTTTGGAGATTGGATTCAAGTACAAGCATGGTCTTGAGGAAATGTATGATGGGGCTATTGAATGTTGCAAACAAAGAAACATACTCTAATCCATTTGTGATAAATAAAATTTGTTTCATATTATATGAAGCTTTTTTCTTTGCTTTTCTTCTTTTGTTCTCTGTTTCCATGTACTCATAGACCAAAATAAAGGAATTGACATTTTGTGCTCTTAAATGTGTGTGTGTGTGTGTGTGTGAGAGAGAGAGAGAGAGAGAGAGATCATTATTTACGTTGATGTTTTCAGTTAGTCCTAAGGAACTTGGTTCCTTAAGTCGAGTAATTGGTACTTTTTACCTAGTTTTTTTAAGGCATTATTGAGAAAGAAACAATACCAATAATTCGTAATATAAAAGCCTCATCTCAAGGGTTGTGATGTAGACAACCTGCCTACCTTAGACGCAAGCATCATTTTGATAATCAATACAACAAATATAACTATGCAACAGACAAATACATTTGATAATCAATACAACAAATATAACTATGCAACAGACAAATACATTTGATAATCAATACAACAAATATAACTATGTAAACACAAATACATTTTGATAATCAATAAAAATGCCAGCTCAGCAGACGAAGCATACCACATTCATGCAGGTTAAGCAGCCTATACACACTCGAAGAAGAAGATGTAACATAGACCGTCTATCCGAAATAATCAATTACAACAAATATCACTATGCAAGGTTGAGATGAAGCACTTCTCTAAATTCCAATCTTCTAGTCTCAGTATAAGGAGTTATATGTTTGTTTGGCCAATATGTTAACCAAAGTCTCCCTTTCAATTCCCATTCCATTGTTTTCCCTATAGCCCTTTTGTCCACTTTCCAACACACACTTTCCCCATACTCGTCTCCAGCAAAAATTACCCCTCCTTGCTTAGTAAAAGGCCTATTAACACTTGAATATCTGTTCTTGAACCAAGCCTTTGGCTGAATTAATGAAAAAACAGAAGGCTTCGACGAAAATACCTCTCTTCCATTTCCACTGTCATGAAGAAACCAATTCAAATTTGCACCATCTCCATAAACAGATTGCTCAAATTTCCACGGCTTCATGGTCGTAACAACTGTCTCTCCTGCAGAAACTTTTAAGCCTACAGTGTTTGGTGGATCGAATCCTGCTTCAATGGTCTTTTCGGTGCCAATTTCTCTTAAGGGATTGTCAGAGGACTTGTTTACTGATACGCTCAACACATTGGATTGAAGTGTTGGAGTTAGTTGCAATGAGATTCTTGAAGGGAAATGCTTCTCTGATACCCCTGCTCCTCTTTCTGCCATTAGTGATTCATTCACTAGCCTAACAACATCACACCTACATGAACATACATTTTAAAATCAAGTTAAAATTCACTCTTACTTCTTTTTTTCCCTAAGAGTTTCTAATTATGATTGTTCAGTCATATTATAGTTGATTTGAATTAGTAGATTACATGTAGTCAATAAGGATTTTCACATCAAGTTAAATTTTAATCTTTAGATTAGATCCTGTTTGGATTAGCTGATTAAAAGTAATTCATAAGCATCTAGTGTTGAGAATCACTTTTAAAGTGTCCAACAATTGATTTGAACCTTTTCTCAAACGAAAATGACATAGATGAGCCAAACTTTTAACATATGACAGAAGTGAACCTATTCTCAAAGTTCGGTGGCATATTGAGTCTTTTCCGTATAATAAATAGTTGTATGTTCAGTAAAAGAATGTTATAAGCATGTACTTTATTCAGTTAAAATAACTAAAATACGCTTAATGATATAGGGGCATTATTAGGCCAATTTACCAACCACGAGGATATTTTTGTCCTATTTATAATAGTTCAGTGGCATTTTTGGACCAAAAACCAAACAGAAGTCATTTTTATCCTATTTACTATATAGTTCAGGAGCATTTTTGATCCGTTTCGGCAAAAACATGAGTATAAGAATATCTTTACATGAAAAAGGATAAACGACAAAAAATGGATGGAGACAGAGATGGAGTAAAAGGGTTTGGTCATGGAAAAGGTATTTGGATTTTTCGAAAAATATTTGAAATAACATAATAGAAATCTTGCTGATCTGTGTTTATAAGCACCAAACAAGAAAATAAATCAAGAAGAACGTGTAAGCTAGTTTGACCGACTTACAAGTTTTATGCCAAAAAGAATTAGTTCAAAGAAGACAAATGTACCTAATGTTATCGGTGTTCACCATTACTTCAATCCACTTTTCTCGAACAATAACTCTATGATTTAATTGGATCACTCCTTCAAGCTGATGAAAGTTGAGAGAAAACCTCAAACTTTCATCAGATAAACTACTACAAGTAAATGTTTCGGCATCCATTGCAATAACAGGGCAATACAACTGAACTTTCCATAGCCCCTGTGTCGAAAATGAGTATGAAAACAATGAACATGGCGTTTTCATCGCATGATCATGATGATTAGAAGAAGAATTTATTTCCAGAATCCAATTAGTTATCGCTAGATTTACTGAACGCATCCACTGCTCTTCAATATTCGATCCCAAAATCCTCACGAGCAATTTTGACGCTTGTCTAGATTGCGAGCATGAAAATTGATTCTTCAGGGCAATAATACATGTGGACCTAAGATCAGCAGGGGCTTCATAGATACAAATTATGAAAGCCAAAGTAAGAAATGAGAAATTGAAAATTTCCTTAAAATCGGAGTTGTTAAAATCCATTCGTGGGATCTTGAGGAACAATGAGTTATAATTTTTATTCGGACCATAGTTTAGTACATCGTGGATGATATTAATCAAGAGATTGAATACTGATTCATCGTCTAATAATTTTGTTGTATTGTATTTGATTCTTAACGATTTTGAGGTCCATAGTGAAATAGGAAGATTATAATCCGCGACAATGGAAAAATGGTTATTTTTAGCTATGGAGAGTTTGAGGGAAGGTTGAGATGAACATGAAGGAGAAATGCAAATTGAAATAGAGTCTGTTTTCCATTTAGAAATTGGTGGTAAGTTGTGAATCCAAGAATATATATCAGGAAAATTGCAAGTATAATAATAAGCCATAGTTTTAATCACACTAGTATGTTATATGATGGAATTAATGTGTAAATATTTATAGACAGATATTGTGAAAAGAAAGATTCTTAAGGCTAAGATATAACTTAAAAAGATTACAAATTGAACTTGCTTTCATGAAGGGAATAAAGGTAATTGTTGAAAAATTGCACAAGGAAATATATACTTTGAATGGATATATTTATAGATTCTTTAACTTTAGGACCAGCTAAAGAGAATCTTTTTTATGTTACGAGGAAGTTATGGACTACCTTTTTACTATTTGATATAATATATAAATGTGTCAAGGTCTTAACTGATATTTATGTCATTCAATTTTGTGTGTATACAAGTAGACACACACGTCCTAGTGACATAATACATGTAGGACGTTTTATAAGATGTGAATTGCCACGTAAGGCATGCGTGTATACTTGTTTAATGTTGTACAAATTTAGCTATACTTGTGTACACTCAAAATGATCAGAGACTATTACCTTAGACCAACTTTTGACGGTACTCATGTACTACTCGTAGGTCTACCAACGATCCATACAAGCCAACCAAAGAAACCAACCTTAAACTTTAAAATTTCATGTAGTTTGGGGGTAACCTACAAAACCTATCTATGACTCGTACGTGGGAGAATGAGCCATCCTGATGAACCATATAAAGGGTACTGAGACTTGTTTTGAAAAAAAAAGTAATTTCCCTATTCCTACGTTTGCCACCTTCGGCCTGTAGAAGCTTCTACGGTCCGGAGATGGGAATGGTAGACACAACATGCAACCCAAAAACTCAGTTTCTCTCTTTTCCAAATTCTGAGGTGTTACATTTGATTTGTAAGCATTTTCTTATTGGTTAAATCGAACTGTTATGGACCAAAACCGATAAAAATTATCTTATTGGTTTGGTTATTGGTTCATAACTTTTAAAAACTAAAAACCAATAATCCTTAAAACCGAATCAACCTATGGACACCCTTATCTAGAAATTAAAGGAGCCTCATTTTTTAACAATGTTATTATATAGAGTGTTGACAGTCTCCACTCTGAAATTCATTTATTTTAAAAAATAAAATTTGAAGTCCAATCTATAATCCAAAACAAATATCCAAGATTTCCAATTTTATAGAGAGATTTGACGGTACATGAAACCTCATCATAAGCTTAATTTGATGTTAAGTAAAGCATTAAGGTTAGGTTGTTAGGCAGAGTTGTAGTTGGAGTTTGGCACGGAACCACTCACATTCTTGTGGCCTGTGTGATGAAAAATAAAATTTTAACATGCATAATTAAACCTAGATTCTTTACGTTTGATCTTACAAATAAAGAATAGGAATCATCTTCATACGCACAAAAGTAGTTGAAGAAAAGATTTGAAACAACAAAAAGAGATTTGAAAGTTTAAACATTATCCTATCTAAGCAAGAACTTGAAAAAAATAAGAGGGGCCGAATTAGAAAATAATAAATAAATAAAGTGGAACTATTAACATTCTTGATAAATTATCACTAATGATGACAAAAATAATAAAAAGGCATAATATCCAAGATCACCCCAAAATTTCCCTCAAGAACTATGGAGGGAGAAAGCTATGGTTTGGCTTGAAGAGCTCCAATTCACCATTGATTGCTAAGGTATGATAGTATTAATTGATGTTTATGTCATCCAATCTTATGTGTACACAAGTAGACACACACGTCCTATGTGACATAATACATGTAGAACGCCACATAAGATGGAAATTGCCATGTAGGACATGTGTGTATACTTGTTTACTGTTATACAAATTTAGCTATATTTGTGTACACTCAAAATTGAAGAGCGTAGTTACCATTTGAATCTATATTAAAGGGTACTTTTATATATTATGCCTTTTTTATTATTCTCATTGTTTTTGGCATCATTAGTGATAATTTATCAAGAATGTGTTATAAAATATTAGTGTCGATGTCCAATACACCAAGAAGTTACTCTCACCCATTATCTCCATTCCTTTCCTCCATTATGAAGATAACCATAACCTCCATAAACCTCCACCTTTATAACCATTATTCTTGTAACATTTCACTTCCATAACCTCTTCCATTATATTCATGTTAATGTCATATTTATGACTAACCTTTTGTATGCCTCTATGTTACACTATAAATAGAGACATACGGGTTCATATTGTATATACTTGAAGACTTGGAATAATAAGAAAAGCTATCATCTCTTGTCTCCCTATTTCTATTGCTTTCATCTTCTATATTTCTTGTCTTATTTTACTTTAGTTTTACAACAGAATGTTAATAGTTCCACTTTATTTATTTATTATTTTCAAATTCGGCTCCTCTTCATTTTTTCCAAGTTCTTGCTTAGATAGGATAACGTTAAAACTTTCAAATCTCTTTTTGTTGTTTCATATCTTTACTTCAACTACTTTTGTACGTTATGAAGATGATTCTTATTCTTTACTCCCTCTGTCCACTATTAATTGTCATGTTGTACTTTTCAAAAGTCAATTTGACTAATTTTCAAAATTAAATTCGATTACATTAATTTAATATTTTAAAAAAAGTTTAGATATTCAAAAACTATACAAAAAGTACTATAAATTACAATTTTTTGCATATCAATATGATGAAAAAATATACATCATTAAATATTAGTCAAAGTTATTATCGTTTGACTCTAAAAATAAAAACTATAACAATTAAATGGGAGAAATTAAAGGCACTCAATTTTACACATAAAGTTAATTGCTTATTCTTTTTTTATCTCGATTTTTCTTAGTCCTTCAAGTAAGAGGCGAATCTAGGATTTCAAGAAGACGGGTGCACCATTGTCAGGGATGGCTTTGCCCCTTTAAAAAAAAAGGCAACTACTTTAGGCTTCCAAATTTAAAGGACCTCAATTATCTTAGCAATAATAGATATAACTTTTTCATAAGAAAAATATTAAATATCATTTGCAAAAAGAAATTATAAAGAGAAAAAGTTATTAGAAGAAATTTGATATACCTAGAGTACTACGCCGCAAGAAAGATTAAATGCATTGGTTATATGAATTATTGATTGAAAAATAATTATTAAAAGAATCCAATTATAAAAAAATATACAATTTTGCATCTCAAGAAATTTAAAAAGTAGACTTTATAAAAAGAAGGGAAAAAGGAAAAATATATCCTTGAATTATCGTAAATAGTATGCAGATACCTTCCGTCATATTTTTGGGACATTGGTGCCCCTACCGTAAAAAAACTAAAGCATATATGTCCTTCACTCTAACGGAAGACTAAATAGGGACACATGGCACAATCTTATCAGTCAATCCGATATTTATAATATCGGATCGACGGATAAGATTGTGCCACGTGTATATCCGTTAGTATAAAGGGTATATATGCTCTAATTTTTGGACGACAGAGACACCAATGTCCCAAAAGTATGACGAAGGGTATCTGCATACCATTACGATAGTTCTGGGGTATATATATCCCTTTACCCTAAAAAAAATATTATTTTTTCTTAAAAGTGTAAGGCTTCGATTTGATTTTGTCTAAAACCACTTGTGTGTTTGAGTCGCCGTTGATCATTGCACGTAAGATAAGATCTAAATATTATAATTGATTTTGCTAGTTTGCTTACTAAGAATGGTGATTTCAGTTGAAAGAACGAAAAAGAAGGAAGAAATGGGTTTTTTCAGCTGGAAAGTTTGAGCGCTACTTCATGTTTTTTGTTAAATAAAATGCTTGCAATGGAACCTACTTTTAGATTATTATTATTATTTTTTTGTAAAAATAAGAATATAAGTAAAAAGCAATGCTGCATTTTTTAATTTTTTTTTTCAAAAAAAGGCCGACTGCAAGAAAGGAATGTAAACATACACTCAAACCAGTGAGCCATCCAATTATTTGTGATTACGGGTTCATTCAGTTGTTATTTGATATATTTTACAAATTATACAAGTAGTTATATCGAATTTTGTCGGATGAGTACGTATAGATCTAATTATTTTCTTTGTCTTGTTTTCTCTTAGTATGTCTAGTATTTTTTAATAGGAAAGACTTATCCTTTCTTTGCATAATTCAATTATACAAAATTAAAGATTCAAAAGAGAGGTCCACTTCTCGAAATTTTAAATTACATGAGTTAACCTATACAATAACTACTCTTGAATTTTAAGAGAAAAAGAGGCCCGCTTCCATTCTCCATAAAAACTCAAGTACATGTAGTAAGTATCATTGTTTAAACAAAAAAAAAAGTTATTCACATTGTTTCATGCATGTGTACAAACAAGTTATGTACTTTCACTTTAATCTATACTAGAATTCAAAAAATGACGTTGACTTCAATTCTCAAACAAATTCGCTAGATTTCTTACTTTTTTCATCCAATGACTAATTAATGCAGCCGTCAATCATTTCATGAATTTTACATACTTCAGAGAGTAAGGAAAAGTATGAAATTCATTGATTCACATGCACAAAACAATATAAATCAAAACAATGATAAACTTAAAGTGTTTGATACAAGAGAAGCAACTTAAATCAATTAATATCTTTTATTTGATCAAGTCGAAGAGATTGGACCAAAAGGTTAGTGACAATTCATTAAGGTCTTTAGTGCAAGCTATATGGTCATATAGACTAATTTTACCATGAATAATCGTTTGGATCTAATGAAAAAATGAAGTTCATTCTCATCAATGTTTCCGTCAGAGAATAAGATAAATTACCTAGTACTTTATGAATGATTCATCTCCGAAAAATAACATTTATTGAAACCTTATTCGGTAGAAACATGATGTGGTTAAATACTAGTTATTTTAACATGAAATTGTATGGATCTAATAAAAAAATAAAACCTCATTCTCATCACAATCTCGTAAGAGGATGTAGATAACTCACTTAGTACTTTATGAATAACTCATTTCTGGATAAAAAAAATCCCTATGCGATAGAAGCATGAAGTTTTATAGTTTATTCTGAGGTGTGATTTTATTATGAATATGTATTGACCCTCCAAATTGCTTCTTCCTTTTACCGATCTTTTAGTGCTTAGACCTACCTGTAGTGACCTCAAGTTATTTATGACTTTATAGGACTGACAATTTGATTATCGGGTCGTTCATTTGAGTTTGATGCGAGTTTTTCTCTTTATAGAAGTTCTTAAGTGAAAGGGGCGACTTTAGTCAACATTTGAAGTTCAGGTGTCGGATGTGATTTTCGTCGGTTCCATCAACTCCTAAGGGCCAATTTGGGCTAGTGGCACGGTTGGTTTTGGCCTCGAGGCTTCCAATGCGAGTTTATGCCATTAGGTGTTTCAACTTTGAAGTTTTGGTCAAAGTTTGACTTCGGTAAACATTCTTATCCTTTTGTATTTGAGTAAGGTTTAGTCACAAATTTCTCTTTCTCTATTTTTTCAAATAAATTTTTTGATATGACGTGCTTCGAACATAGTTTTAGATAAATTGGGAGGTTTGTATACTGGGTTGTGTATTATATAAACCCATATTATGATATTAATTCTAACATGTTGGAGACAATAGATAATTATAAATATAAATGTCTTCAATGGATACATTGCAAAGTATAAGAATTAAAAATTATAATTGAAACAAAATAATAAATAACAGAAAAATTAAAACAAAGGACTTTGATAAATAATATTATATGAAGATAATTCGTCTAGAAGACATTAGGTAAGATATTTGCATCATCTGATGGAATCTGTGAGGAGGATGAAGCTCCATTTTCTAGCTGCTCCAAATTTTCATTCAAATTAAATTCACCGGAAGTTAACCAAACTTCAAACTTCATTGTATCATGTACACTGAATTGGTCTATGGACCCCACCAACCTATATCTCTAGCTTCATTCATTCGGTCTAATTTTTCATTTGCAATCTTTTCTCTTTCATCCAATTCATTAAGAATATCATTAAATTCACTTACTTTTTTGTGTGCTTGTGCAACAAGAAGTCGGTCACGTACACTTAATTTTCCTGTAGGATTTATAAAACAATCGATGACTACATTAGAGGTAGGACTAATAAAGGAATAAGGAATACCTTTCGGCGAAGACATAACAATTCCAAGATCGACATCATATTCTCTAACAAGTTCACAAGCTTTTTTGTATAAGCCAGAACGTCGTTTAGAGAATGTGGTGAATCGAGCAGATTCATTCTCTATTTTCGCCAATGAAATTTTTTGGCGTCCAGCTGTCTTCTTATGCTCCATGCTAGAATATAATAAAATATATTAGTTAATTATTTTTAAAATATATGTGTACAGAAAAGAAGAAATATCATGCATATTTATATACATAAATTTCACGATGGTCATTAAATTACTTGCCAAATAGCCCAATAAAAGTAATATTTTCTTGATATTGAAAGTTATTATAGAAAATTTATATTAATTTTGATATTCAGAATCTGTTTTTATAATAACATAAATAAATCTAAAAGTTAATTTAAATAGGTAAGTTGTTGTGTAATATACTAGATGAAATTTATCAATTTGTAATTAACTATTGTGAATATATTTTACCAATACTAGAATCTTTTGGTTATTTTATAGTAACTAAATCAAATTTTGTACTTTCTCAAATAATAATAATTCTACTATTTAACTTGAAAAGAAAAATATATTAATTTACTTACAATTTAAAAATAATAGATCTTTCACCTTGTAAATTAATGTTCATTTAAGAAGAATAAACCTAAATAAGTCAAACGCTCAAACTAATAATAATGAGTGATTGTTTAATGATATGCGTAATTCATGTATTATTTAATTTTTGCATAATAAGTATGTAATTTTACGTGTATTGGCTAGCAAAAGTTAATAGTGAATCAAACCGGTCATTTGTGGAAAGATAGATCTCTTTATTTTATCAATTCCAAACTTCTAAGGGGTAGTTTGCTGTGAGGGATAATAACATATACAGTCCCGGGATTAAAATATGATGTCACTTAATTTATTTTTTGGTTGGTCGCGTGATTAATAATTAATATCGGAATAAATTATCTCTACCCATAGGTTTTATAGTAATCTCATCATATTTTTATCATGGAATAAACTCATTAAATAACAAAATGACCCTTCAAATCTTTTAATTTATTTTGCTGTATTTCACTTTCCTTTATCCATGATAATTTCATGATTACTTTTAAATCTCTTTTAAAATTGTTTTCGTTATTGTGTTGTTTTCTATTGAATAAAAAGGCTTTTAAAAGAATCTTCATTATATTTAAATCATTTGTAACTGGAAGCTTCCTCTATTTTTCATCATTCTTTTGCTACGTGCAATGCTTCAGTTTGAATGTAAAGCGGATGTAATGCCTATTACTTTGTATCCAATTTCCAATCCCATTTTATTTTATTTTTTGCTTTTGTTTTCTTCTGTGTTGTATATGATTATGGTTAATGATTTTACAAGCACAAGAATTTATTTATATTTTTCTTATTTGACAAATATTTTATTGCCCTTTTTAAGATCAATTGCCCAATCACTAACAAAGTATTACATCGAAGAAACTTACTTTATTAATATATCTTTTGCTCCTCAAAAACACATTTCAATAATTTGATGTGATTATTGATGAGTCCACAAATTAGACTCATTTAGGGCTATATTTTAATAGAAATTGTGTCCTCAAATGCTTATTTTATCTCAATATCTGATGAAAACCCATAAGTTTCAGGTATTTGAAGTTAGAAGGAAAACATGGACACTACATTGCAAAAAGGAACGAAAAGGCTGAAAAGATCAAAGAAATGA